>CM061541.1:263288344-268205969 GCA_030864215.1 Capsicum pubescens
CCCGGAACCGTGTGCTATAGCACATCGATTTGGCCCTAAAATACCCTATTCGTGCCTTTTTGCCCGTTTGACCAATGACATAGCCCCGACCATACAAACGGGCAACACTAGGATGGTTCCTAGCCTCCCTGGCACGCCCGGGTCAATTTTTGGTCCACGAAACCTCCGAACCCCGGGATCACCCCCAGATTCCTGGGCTATAGCACACCGATTTAGCCCAAAAATTCCCCGTTTATGCCGTTTCGCCTGTTGGGCAAACGAAATGTCCCCGCCCAAACAAATGGAAAACACTAGGATGTTCCGCACCTTCCCTGGCACGCCCAGTTCAATTTTCGTCCCACGGCACCCCCGGACCCCGGGTGCACCCCGGGTTCGTGGGTTATAGCACACCGATTTTCCCCCAAAATGCCCCATTCGCGCTGTTTGACCAACCAAATGGCCCCGTCCACACAAACTAGCAACACTATGATGTTTCCAAACCTCCCTGGCATGCCAAATTCAATTTATGACCCATGGCACCCCCGAACCTCGGGCCCACCCCCGGAACCGTGGGCTATAGCACACCGATTTGGCCCTAAAATGTATCATTCGCGTTGTATCGCGCATTTGACCAACCAAATGGCCCCGCCCATACAAACGGAAGCCTCGCTGGCATAACCTGGTCGATCTTTAGCGCACGACACACCCGGACCCCAGGCCGACACCCAAAACCATGGGCTATAGCACACCAATTTGGCCACAAAATGCCCCGTTCGCGCTTTTTTGCCTGTTTGACCAACCCAATGGCCTCGCCCACAAAAATGGGAAACACTAGGACGCTCCCTAGACTCCCTGGCATGTCCAGGTTGATTTTCAGCCCACGAGACCCCTAGACCCCTGGCCCACCCCCAAAACCGTGTGCTATCACACATCGATTCGGCCCCAAAACGCCCTATTCATGCCGATTCGCCCGTTTGACCAACCAAATGGCCCCGCAAACACAAACAGGCAAGACTAGAACCCTTCCCAGCCTTCCTGGCATGCACAGGTCAATATTTGGCCCAAGGCGCCACCGAACCTCGAGCCCACCCTCAGAACCGTGGGAAATAGCATACCAATTTAGCCCCGAAATGCATTATTCGCACCGTTTCACCCGTTTGACCAACGAAATGGATCCACCCACATAAACGGGGAACACTAGAATATTCCCCATCCTCCCTGGCATACCCTGGTCAATTTTTGGCCCACGGTACCCTCGAACCCCAGGCCCACCCAAGAACCGTGTGATATAGCACACCGATTTGGCCCCAAAACACACCATTCGTGCTGTTTTGCCCATTTTACCAATCAAATGTCCCCGCCCAAACAAAAGGGAAATACTAGGATGCTTCCCAACCTCCCTTGCACGTCCAGTTTAATTTTCGGCCCAGGATACCCCAGACCCCGAGCCCACCACTAGAATAATGGGCTATAGCAGACCGATTTAGCCCTAAATAGCCCCGTTTCTACTGTTTGACAAATAAAATGGCCCCGCCCACACAAACAGGAAACACTAGGACGCTCCCCAGCTTCCCTGGCATGCCTAGGTCGATTTTTTGTCCAACGCCACTCCTGAACCCCGAATCCACCCCCAAAACCGTCTGTGACAGCACACTGATTTAGGCCACAAGATGCCTCGTTCGCGCCGTTTCTCCCGTTTGACCAATAAAATGGCTCCGCCCACATAAACAGGCAACACTAGGATGCTCCCCAGCCTCCCTGACACACCCAAGACAATTTTCAGGCCATTCCACCCTCGGACCCCGGGCCCACCCCCGAAACCGTGGCCTATAGCACACCAATTTGGCCCCAAAATTCCCTATTCGCGCATTTTCGCCTGTTTGACCAATAAAATGGATCCTCCCACATAAACGGGCAACACTAGAACGCTCCGCAGCCTCCCTGGCATGCCCAGGTCGATCTTCGGCCCACGAAAACCCCGAACCCCGTGTCCAGCCCTAGAACCGTGGGCTATAGCATACCAATTTAGCCCCAAAATGCCCCATTCGCGCCCGTTTGACTAACCAAATGGCCCGCCCACAAAAATGTGCAACACTAGGATGCTTCTAAGCCTCCCTTGCACGCCCAGGTTGATTTTCGACCCACGACACCCTCGAACCCCGGCCCCACCCCCGGAACTGTGGGCTATAGTGCACTGTTTTGGCCCCAAATAGCCTCGTTTGTACTGTTGCTCTCGTTTGACCATCAAAATGGCCCCGTCCACATAAACTGGCCATACTAGGATGCTCCCCATCCATCCTGGCACACCCAGGTCATATTTTTGTCCTATGGCACCCCCAAACCCCGGGCCCACCCCCTGGAACTATGAAATATAGCAAACCGATATGGCCCTAAAATGACTCATTCACGACGTTTAGGCCTATTTGACAAGACAAATGGACCCGCCCACAAAAATGGAAAACACTGGGATGCTCCTTAGCCTCCCTGGCATGCCCAGGTCTATTTTTAGCCCTCGACATCCCCGAACCCAGGGCCCACCCCCGAAACCGTTGGATATAGCACACCGATTTGCCCCAAACTGCCATGTTTGTGCCGTTTGTCCTGTTTGACCAACCAAAATGGCCCCGCCCATACAAACTGGCAACACTAGGATTCTCCCTAGCCTCCTTAGCCACGTCCAGGCTAATTTTTTGCCCCCGAAACCCCCGAACCTCAGGCCTACCCTCGGAGCCGTGGGCTATAGCATACCGATTTGGCACCAAAACTCACCGTTCGCGCTATTTTGCTTGTTTTACCAACCAAATGGCCCCGCCCATATAAACAGGAAATACTAGGATGCTCCACATCCTCCCTGGCGCGTCCAGGTTAATTTTCGACCCACGGCACCCCTGGAATCCGGGCCCACCCCTGGAACCGTAGGCTATAGCACAACGAGTTGGCCCCAAAATTCTCCATTCGCACCGTTTTGCATGTTTAACCAACCAAATGGCCCCTCTAATGAAATCAGGCAACACTAGGAGCTCCCCAACCTCCCTGGCACGCCCAGGTCGATTTTCGACCCACGCCACACCCGGACCCAAGGGCTATAGCACACCTATTTGGCATTAAAATGCCTTGTTCGCGTCGTTTCACCCGGTTGACCAACCAAATGGACCTTTCCTCACAAATGAAAGCCTCCGTGGCACGCCCAGGTCGATTTTCAACCTACGGGACCCCCGAACCCCGGGCTCACCTTCAGAACCGTGAGCTATAGCACACCGATTTGGCCACAAAATGTCCCATTCACGTTGTTTCGTCCGTTTGACCTACCAAATGGCCCATCCCACAAAAATGGGCAACACTAGGACACTTCCTAGCCTCCCTGACACGTCCATGTCGATTTTCAGCCATCAGCAACCTCGGACCACAAGCCCACCCCCGAAACCGTTTGCTATAACACACTAATTTGGCCCCAAAATGCCCCATTCACGCCGTTTTACCCGTTTGAAAATCCAAATGGCCCTTCCCACATAAACGAGCAACACTAGGATGCTCCCCAGCCTCCTGGCATGCCCAGGTCGATTTTTGGCCTACGGCACTGCCGGACCCCGGCCCACCCTCGGAACCGTGGTCTATAGCACATCGATTTGGCCCCAAAACACCATGTTCGCACCGTTTTGACCGTTTGACCAACCAAATGGCCCCTCCCAAATAAACAGGCAATAATAGGATGCTCCCGACCTTCCCAAGGATTCCCAAGTCAATTTTTGGCCCACGACACCCCTGGATCCCGGGCCCACCCTTAAAACCGTTGAAAATAGCACACCGATTTGGCCCCAAAATGCCCCGTTCGTGCCGTTTCGACCGTTTGACCAACAAAATGGCCCCTTCCACACAAACGGGGAATACTAGATTCTCCCCAGCCTCTCTGGCATGCCCTAGTAGATTTTCAACCTATGGAAGCCTCGGACCCTGGGCCCACCCCCGGAACCGTGTGCTATAGAACACCATTTCGGCCCCAAAACACACCGTTTGCGCCGTTTCACCCATTTTACCGACCAAATGTCCCCGCCCACATAAACGGGAAACACTAGGTTGCTTCCCAACCTCCCTGGCATGCACAGTTTGATTTTTGACCCACGGAACCCCCGAACCTCGGGCCCACACCCGTGGGTTATAACACACCGATTTGGCCCCAAAATGCCTCTTTTTGCCGTTTTTCCTGTTTGACCAACCAAATGGCCCTGCCCACACAAACGGCAGCCTCTCTGGCATGCCCTGGTCGATTTTCAGCCTACGGAAAACCCGAACCCTAGGTCCACCCCCGGAACCGTCGGCTATAGCACACCAATTTGGCCACAAAATGCCCCGTTTGCACTGTTTTGCCCGTTTGACCAACTAAATGGACCCGCCCACAAAAACAGGCAACACTAGGATGCTCCCTAGCTTCCCTGGCACGTCCAGGTCTATTTTCGACTCATGAAACCCCCGAACACCTGGCCTACCCCCGAAACCGTGTGCTATAACACATCGATTTGGCCCCAAAATGCCCTATTCACGCTGTTACCCCCGTTTGACCAACCAAATGGCTCTACCCACATAAACGAACAATACTAGGATGCTCCCCTACCTCCCTGGCATGCTTCAGTTCTTTTTTGGCCCACGGAACCCCCGGACCCCAGGCCCACCCTCAGAACCGTGGGCTATAGCATACTGATTTGGCCCCAAAATGCCCCGTTCGCACAGTTTCACTAGTTTAACAAACCAAATGGCCCCGCCCATAGAAACGGGCAACACTAGGATGCTCCAAAGCCTCCCTAGCATGCCCAGGTTGATATTTGGTCCACGACACTCCCGAATCCCGGGACCACCCTCAAAACCGTGGTTAATAGCATATCGATTCGGCCCAAAAATGCCCTGTTCGCGCCATTTCGCCCTTTTGACCAACGAAATTGCTCCGCCCACACAAACAGGGAACACTAGGATGATCCCCATCCTCCTTGGCACGTCCTGGTTGATTTTCACCCAGGAACTATGTGATATAGCACACCGATTTAGCCCCAAAACACACTGTTCGCGCCATTTTGCCCATTTGACCAACTAAATAGCCCCTCCCTCACAAACGGGAAACACTAGGATTCTTCCCAACCTCCCTGGCACGCCCAGTTTGTTTTTGACCCACGGCAGCCCCGGACCCCAGGCACACCCCTGGAAACATGGGCTATAGCACATCGATTTAGCCCTAAATAGCACCATTTCTCCTGTTTGACCAACAAAATAGCCCCGCCCACACAAACAGGAAACACTAGGATGCTCCCTAGCCTCCCTGTCATGCCCAAGAGGATTTTTATCCCATGGCACCCTCGGACCCCAGGCCCACCCCCGGAAACGTGGCCTATAGCACACCGATTTGGCCCAAAAATCCCTATTCGCGCCTTTTTGCCTGTTTGACCAACAAAATGACTCCTCCCATACAAACACGCAATACTAGAATGCTCCGCAGCCTCCCTGGCATGGCCAGGTCAATCTTCGGCCCACGACACCCCCGAACCCCGTGCCAGCCCCAAAACCGTGGGTTATAGCACACCGATTTAACCCCAAAATGCCCCATTCGCACCGTTTGACCAACCAAATGGCCCCGCCCACAAAAACGGGCAACACTAGGATGCTCCCAAGCCTCTTTGGCATGCCCAGGTTTATTTTCGACCCACGAAACCCTCGAACCCCAGCCCCACCCCCAAAACAGTGGGCTATAGTGCACTGTTTTGGCCCCAAATAGTGCCGTTTGCGCCATTTCTCTTGTTTGACCATCAAAATGGCCCTGTCCACATAAACTGGCCATACTAGGATGCTCTCCAACCATCCTGGCACACCTAGGTCGATTTTTCGCCTACGGCACCCCCGGACCCCGGGCCCACCCCTGGAACCGTGAACTATAGCACACCGATTTAGCCCTAAAATGCCTTATTCCCGCCGATTAGGCCGTTTGAACATACAAATGGCCCCGCCCATACAAATGGAGAACAATGGGATGCTCTCTAGCCTCCCTGGAATGCCCAGGTTAATTTTTAGCCCTCGACACCCCCGGACCCCGTTCCTACCCCCGGAACCGTGTGATATAGCACACCGATTTAGCCCCGAAACACACTGTTCGCGCCATTTTGCCGATTTGAACAACCAAATGGCCCCTCCCACACAAATGAGAAACACTAGGATGTTTCCCAACCTCCCTGGTATTCCCAGTTCGATTTTTGACCCACGGAAACCCCGGACCCCGGGCACACCCCTGGAACCATGGGCTATAGCACACCGATTTAGCCCTAAATAGCACCGTTTCTCCTGTTTGAATAACAAAATAACCCCGCCCATACATACATCCAACACTAGGATACTCCCCAGCCTCTCTGGCACGCCTAGGTCAATTTTTGGCCCGCGGTACCCCGGAACCCCGGGCCTACCCCCAAAATCGTGGGCTATAGCCCACTGATTTTTGCCCCAAAATGCCTCGTTCGTACCGTTTCACCCGTTTGACCAACAAAATGGCCCCGCCCATATAAACGGGAAACACTAGGACACTCCTCAGCCTCTCAGGCATGGCCAGGTCTATTTTCATCCCATGGAACCCCCGAACCCCGGACCTACCCCCGGAACCGTGGCTTATAGCACACCAATTTGGCCCCAAAATTCCCCGTTCGTGCATTTTTTCTTGTTTGACCAACAAAATGGCCCCGAACACACAAACGGGGAACACTAGAATGCTCCCAAGCCTCTATGGCACGCTCAGGTCGATTATCGTCCCACACCACCACCAAAACCGTAGGCTATACCACACTAATTTGGCCTCAAAATGCATCGTTCTCGCCGTTTCACTCATTTGACCAACCAAATGGCCCCGCCCACACAAACGGAAGTCTCCCTGGCATACCCAGGTCAATTTTCATCCCACGGCACCCCCTCACCCCGGGACCACCCTCAGAACCTTGGGCTATAGCACAATGATTTCCCCACAAAATGCCCCGTTCGCGCTGTTTCACCCATTTAACCAACCAAATGGCCCCGCCTACAAAAACAAGCAAAACTAGGATGCTCCCTAGCCTCCCAGGTATGTCCATGTCTATTTTCAGCACACGGAACCCCCGAACCCCAGTCCCTCCCCCGAAACCGTATACTAAAACACCCCATTCACGTCGTTTTGCCCGTTTGTCCAACCAAATGGCCCTGCCTACATAAACGGGAAACACTAGGATGCTCCCCATCCTCCCTGGCATGCCTAGGTTGATTTTTTTCCTACGGCACCGTCGGACCCCGGGCCCACCCTCAGAACTGTCGGCTATAGCACATTGATTTTGCCCCAAAACACCTCGTTCACGCCGTTTCACCCGTTTGACCAACCAATTAGCCCTTCCCACTCAAACGGCTAACACTAGGATACTCCCACGCCTCCCTAGCATGCCCAGGTCAATTTTTGGCCTATGACACCCCCGAGCCCACCCTCGTAACCATAGGCAATAGCACACCGATTTGGCCCCAAAATGCCACGTTCGCGCCGTTTCTGCCGATTGACCAATGAAATGGCACCGCCCACACAAATGAGGAACACTAGGACGCTACCCAGCCTCTCTGGAATTCCCTGGTCAATTTTTGGCCTACGAAACCCCCGAACCCCGAGCCCACCCCCGGAACCGTAAGCTATAGAACACCGATTTGGCCTCAAAACACACCGTGCGCGCCGTTTCACCTATTTAACAAACCAAATGGCCCTGTCCATACAAACGGGAAACACTAGGATACTTCTCAACCTCCCTAGCATGACAGTTCAATTTTTGACCCATGGCACCCCCGAACCGTGGGCTATAGCACACTGATTTGGCCCTAAAATGCCTCATTCGCGCTGTTTTTCCCTTTTGACCAACAAAATGACCCCAACCACATAAACGGAAGCCTCCCTGGCATGCCCTGGTTGAAGTTCAGCCCACGGCACACCCGGACCCCAGGGCCACACTCAAAACCGTGGGCTATAGCACACCAATTTGGCCACAAAATGCCCCATTCATGCTGTTTCGCCCGTTTGACCAACCCAATGGCCCCGCCCACAAAAACGAGCAACACTAGGATTCTTCCTAGCCTACCTGGAATGTCCAGGTCGATTTTGGGCCCACAAAAACCCTGGACCCCGGGTCTCCCCCAAAACTGTGTGCTATAACACACTGATTTGACCCTAAAATGCCCTATTCACGCCGTTTTACCCGTTTAACCAACCAAACCAAATGGCCCCGGAAATATAAATAGGCAACATTAGAACCCTCCCCAGCCTTTCTGGCATGCCCAGGTCAATATTTGGCCCACGGCGCCACCGAACCTCGAGCCCACCCTCGGAACCGTGGGCTTTAGCATACCAATTTGGCCCCAAAATGCCTTATTCGCACTGTTTCGCCTGTTTGACAAACGAAATGGCTCCGCCCACACAAATAGGGAACAGTAGGATGCTCCACAGCCTCCCTGGGATGCCTTGGTCGATTTTTGGCCCACGACACCCCCGAACCCCAGGCCCACCCCAGAACCGTGTGCTATAGCACACAAATTTGGCCCCAAAACACACCGTTAGCGTCGTTTTGCCCATTTTACCAACCAAATGGCCCTGCCCACACTAATGGGCAACACTAGGATGCTTCCCAACCTCCCTTGCATGTCCAGTTTAATTTTTGACCCAGGGTACCCCGGGCCCACTACTGGAACAATGGGCTATAGCACACCGATTTGGCCCTAAATAGCCCCGTTTCTTCTTTTTCACAAACAAAATGGACCCACCCACACAAACAGGAAACACTAGGATGCTCCCCAGCCTCCCTAACATGCCAAGGTCAATTTTTAGCCCACGCCATCTCCGAACTCCGGCCCCACCCCCAAAACCGTGGGCGATAGCACACTGATTTTGGCCCCATAATTCCTCATTCGTGCTATTTCGCCCGTTTGACCAACAAAATGGCCCCTCCCACATAAACGGGAAACACTAAGACACTCCCCAGCCTCCCTGGCACACCCAAGCCGATTTTCAGCCCATGACACCCCCGGACCCCGGGCCCATCCCCGGAACCGTGGCCTATAGAACACTAATTTGGCCCCAAAATTCCCTGTTCGCACCTTTTTATGTGTTTGACCAACAAAATGGCTCTGACCACACAAAAGAGCAACATTAGGATACTCCGCAGCCTCCCTGGCATGCCCAGGTCAATCTTCGGCCCATGGCACCCCCGAACCCCGGTCTACCCCCGGAACCGTGGGATATAGCACACCGATTTAGCCCCAAAATGCCCCATTCACGCCGTTTGACCAACCAAATGGATCCTCCCACACAAAAGGGAAACACTAGGATGCTCACAAGCCTCCTTGTCATACCCAGGTTTATTGTTGACCCACGACACCCTCGAACCCAGGCCCCACCCTCGGAACTGTGGGCTATAGCACACTGTTTTGGACCCGAATAACCCTGTTTGCGCCGTATCTCTCGTTTGACAATCAAAATGGCCCCTTCCATACAAACGGGCCACATTATGATACTCCCCAACCTCCTTAGCACCCCCAGTTCGATTTTTAGCCTACGACAGCCCCGAACCCCAGACCCACCCCTGGAACCGTGAACTATAGCACACCGATTTTACCCTAAAATGCCTCATTCACGCCGTTTAGCCCGTTTGACCTCCCAAATAGCCCCGTTCACACAAACCGACAACACTGGGATGCTCTCTAGCACGCCCAGGTCGATTTTTAGCCCTTGACACCCCCGGACCCCAGGCCCACCCCCAAAACCGTGGGCTATAACACACCGATTTGGCCCTAAAATGCCCTGTTCGAGCCGCTTCTCCTGTTTGACCAACCAAATGGCCCCACACACACAAACCGGAAACACTAGGATGCTTCCTAGCATCCTTAGCACGTCCAGTTCAATTTTTTTCCCACGGAACCCCCAGAACTCGGGTATACCTCCGGAGTCGTGGGCTATAGCACACCGATTTATCCCCAAAATGCCCCGTTTGCACCGTTTTGCCTGTTTGACCAACCAAAAGGCCCCGCCCACATAAAAAGGAAATACTAGGATGCTTCGAAACCTCCCTAGCATACCCAAGTTTATTTTTGACCCACAGAACCCCTGGACTCTGGGCCCACCCCCGGAACCATAGGCTATAGCACAACGATTTGGCCCCTAAATGCCCCGTTCGCGCCGATTTGCACGTTGAACCAACCAAATGGCCCCGCCCATAAAATTTGGCAACACTAGGATGCTCCCCAACCTCCCTGGCATGCCCAGGTCAATTTTTTGGCCTACAGGACCCCCGGACCTCGGGCCCACCCCTGGAACCGTGGGCTATAGCCCAATCATTTGGCTCTAAAATGCCTCGTTCGCGCTGTTTTTCCTGTTTGACCAACCAAATGGCCCCGCCCACATAAAAGGTCAACACTAGGATGCTACATAGCCTCCCTGTCACAGCCAGGTCAATTTTTAGGCAACGAAACCCCCGGATCCCAAGGACCACCCTCGGAACCGTGGACAATAGCACACCAATTTGGTCCTAAATAGCCCTATTTCTCCTGTTTGAACAACAAAATGACCCCTCCCACACAAACAGGCAACAATAGGATGCTCCCCAGCCTCCCTGACACACCCAGGTCAATATTTGGCCCACAGAACCCCCGAACCTTAGGACTACCCCCAAAACTGTGGGCTATAGCACACAGATTTTGGCCCTAAATTGCCTCGTTCGCACCGTTTCCCCATTTTGTCCAACAAAATGGCCCCACCCACATAAACGGGCCACACTAAGATACTCCCCAGCCTCCCTGTCACGCCCTGGTCAATTTTCAGCCCATGGAACCCCCAGACCTCGGGCCCACCTCCGGAACCGTAAGCTATAGCATACCGATTTGGCCCTAAAATGCCTTGTTCGCGCCGTTTCACCTGTTTGACCAACCAAATTGACCCGTCAACTCAAACAGGCAATACTAGGACTCTCCTTAGCCTCCTTAGCACGTCCAAGTCGATTTGTTGCACACGGAACCCCCGAACCCCGGGCGTACCCACGAAGCCGTGGGCTATAGCACACTGATTTGGTCCCAAAATGCCCCGTTTGTGCCGTTTTGCTTGTTTGACCAACCAAATGGCCCTGCCCACATATACGGGCAACACTAGGATGCTCTCCAACCTCCATAGTGCACCCAGGTTGATTTTTGACCCACAGCACCCTCGAACTCTGGGCCCACCCCCAAAACCGCAGGCTATAGTACACCGATTTGGCCCTAAAATACCCCATTCGCGCTATTTCACATGTTTGACCAACCAAATGGCTCCACCCACAAAATTGAGAAACACTAGGATGCTCCCCAACCTCCCTGGCATGCCCTGGTTGATTTTCGGCCCACGACACCCCAGCACCTCGGGCCAACCCCCGGAACCGTGGGCTATTGCAAAATGATTTATCCCCAAAATGCCCCATTCGTGACGTTTTTCCTGAATGACCAACAAAATGGCCTCGCCCACATAAATGGGCAACAACAGGACGCTCCCTAGTCTCCCTAGAACACTCAGGTCAATTTTTGGCCCACGACGCCCCCAGACCCCTGGGCCCACCCTTGGAACTGTAGGCTATAGAACACCGATTTGGCCCAAAATGCCCCATACATGCCATTTCGCCTGTTTGACCAACCAAATGGGCCCTCCCACACAAAAGTACAACACTAAGATGATCCCTAGCCTCCCTGACACGCCCAAGTCGATTTTTGACCCACGTCACCTCCGGACCCCTGGCCTACCCTCGAAGTCGTGGGCTACAACACACTGAGTTTGCCCCAAAATACCCCATTCTTGCCGTTTTGCCTGTTTGACCAACCAAATGGCCCCTCCCATATAAACGGGTAATACAAGGATGCTCTCCAGCCTCCCTGGCGCACCCAGGTTAATATTTTGCCCACGGAACCCCCGAACTCCGTGCCCATCCCCGAAACCGTAGGCTATAGCACACAAATTTGGCCCAAAAATGCCCCGTTCGCATTGTTTCACACGTTTGATCAACCAAATGTTCCACCCACAATAACAGGCAACACTAGGTTGCTCTCCAACCTCCCTGGCACGCCCAGGTCAATTTTCGGCTCACGGTACCCCCGGACCTCGGGATCACCCCCGGAACCGTAGGCTATAGCACAATGATTTGGCCCCAAAATGCACCGTTCGCGCCGTTTTGCCCGTTTGACCAACCAAACATCCTCGAATACACAAACGGGAAAGATTAGGATGATCCCCAACCTCCCAGACATGGCCAGGTCGATTTTCGTCCCACATTACCCCTAACCCGGGGCTCACCCCAGAATCGTGGGCTATAGTTCACCATTTGGCCCCAAAACGCCCTCTTCGCGCTGTTACACCTGTTTTACCAATCAAATGTCCACGCCAATATAAACGGGTAACACTAGGACACTCCCTAGACTCCCTGGAAAGCCCAGGTTAATTTTTGGCCCACGGCACCCACCCTTGTACCCCAGGCCCACCCCGGAACCATGGGCTATAGCACACCAATTTGGCCCCAAAATGCCCTGTTCGCGCCGTTTCGCATATTTAACCTACTAAATGGCCCTTCCCACACAAATGGAAAACACTAGGACGCTCCCCATCCTCTCTGGTATGCCTTAGTCGATTTTTGTCCCACGGCTCCCCCGGACCCCAGGCCCACCCCCGGAACCGTGGGTAATAGCACATCTATTTTAACCCAAAATGCCATGTTCATGTTGTTTCCCCGTTTGAACAACCAAATAGCCCCGCCCACTCAAAGGGGCCACACTAGGATGCTACCCATCCTCCCTGGCACGCCCAAGTCAATTTTCGGCCTATGGCACCCCCGGACCCCAGGCCCACCCCAAAATCGTGGGCTATAGAATACCGATTTGGCCAAAAAATGCACTGTTCACGCCGTTTCACCTGTTCGACCAACTAAATGGCCACGCCAACATAAAAGGCAAACACTAGAATTCTCCCTAGCCTCCCTGGCACGCCCAGTTTGATTTTCGGTCCACGGCACCCACCCTCATACCCCAGTCCCACCCCCAGAACCATGGGCTATAACACACCGATTTGGCCCCAAAATGCCCTATTCGCGCCATTTCGCACGTTTAACCAACTAAATGGCCCCTCCCACACAAACGGGAAACACTAGGACACTCCCCAGCCTCCCTGGCATGCCTTGGTCGATTTTTGTCCCACGGCTCCCCCGGACCCCAGGCCCACCCCCGGAACTGTGGGCAATAGCACACCGATTTTGACCCAAAATTCCATGTTCGCGCTGTTTCCACGTTTGACCCACCAAATGGCCCCGCCAACTCAAACGGGAAACACTAGGACGCTCCCCAGCCTCCCTGGCACGGCCAAGTCAATTTTCAGCCTATGGTACCCCCGGACCCCAGGCCCACCCCAAAATCATGGGCTATAGCACACCGATTTGGCCACAAAATTCCCTGTTCACGCCCTTTCACCTGTTTGACCAACCAAATGGCCCCTCCAACACAAACGGGAAACACTAGGATGCTCCCTAGACTCCTTTTCATGCCCAGGTCAATTTTCAGCCCACAGAACCCACCCTCAGACTCCGGGCCCACCCCCGGAACCGTGGTCTATAGCATACCGATTTGGCCCTAAAATGCCCTATTCGCGACGTTTCGCACGTTTGACCAACTAAATGTCCCCGCCCAAAAAAACAGGAAATAATAGGACGCTCCCCATCATCCCTGGAATGTCAAGGTCAATTTTTCGCCCACGGTAACCCCGAACCCCAGGCCTACCCACGGAACTGTAGGCTATAGCACACCGATTTGGCCCCAAAATACCCCGTTCGCATTATTTTGTCCGTTTGATAAACCAAATAGCCCCTCCCACACAAACGGGTAATGCTAGGATGCTCCCAAGCTTCCCTAGCATGCCCAGGTTGATAGTTGGCCCACGGCACCCCCGAATTCCGGACCCACCCACGAAACCGTGGGTAATAGCATACCGATTTAACCCAAAATTCCCTGTTCTCTCCGTTTCACTTGTTTGACCAACGAAATGGCACCGCCCACAAAAATGGGGAACACTAGAATGCTCCCCAGCCTCCCTGGCACGTCCTGGTTCATTTTCGGCCAACGGAACCCCCGGACTCTGTACCCACCCCCGAAACCGTGTGATATAGCACACCGATTTAGCCCTGAAAGACACCGTCCGCGCCATTTTGCCCATTCGACCAACCAAATGGACCCTCCCACACATACAGGAAACAATAGGATGCTTCCCAACATCCCTCGCATACCCAGTTCGATTTTTGACCCACGACACTCCCGTACCCCGGGCACACCCATGGAACCATGGGCTATAGCACACCGATTTAGCCCTAAATAGCCGCGTTTCTCCTATTTGACCAACAAAATAGCCCCTCCCAGACAAACAGGCAATACTATGACACTCCCCAGCCTCCCTGCCATGCCCAGGTCGATTTTTCACCCACGGCACCCTCGAACCCCTGGCCTACCCCCAAAATCGTGGGCTATAGCACACTGATTTAGGCCCCAAAATGCCTTGTTTGCACCGTTTCACCCGTTTGACCAACAAAATGGCCCCGCCTATATAAATGGGAAACACTAGGACGCTCCCCATCCTCTATGGCATGGCCAGGTCAATTTTCAGTACATGGAACCCCCGAACCCTGGGCCCACCCCCGGAACCATGGCTTATAGCACACCAATTTGGCCCCAAAATGCCCCGTTCATGCATTTTTGCTCGTTTGACCAATAAAATGGCCCCGCCCACACAAACGGGGAACACTAGAATGCTACTCATCCTCTCTAGCACGCTCAGGTCGATTATCGACCCACACCACCACCGAAACCGTAGGCTATAGCACACCGATTTGGCCCCAAAATGCCTCATTCTCGCTGTTTTGACCGTTTGACCAACCAAATGGCCCCTCCCACACAAACGACAGTCTGCCTGGCATGCCCAAGTCAATTTTCAGCCCACGGCACCCCCGGACCATAGGCCCACCCTCAGAACCGTGGGCTATAGCACACCGATTTGGCAACAAAATGCCCCATTCGCGCTGTTTCGCCCATTTAACAAACCAAATAGCCCCACCTACAAAAAAGGGCAACACTAGGAATCTCCCTAGCCTACCTGGCACGTCCATGTTGATTTTCAGCACACGAAACCCCCCAGGACCCCAGGCCCACCCACCGAAACCGTTTACTATAACACACCGATTTGGCCCCAAAATTCCCCATTCATGCCGTTTCGCCCGTTTGACCAACCAAATGCCCCTTCCTACATAAATGGGCAACACTAGGATGTTCCCCAAATCCTTGGCATGCCTAGGTCGATTTTTTTCCTATGGAACTGCTGGACCCCGGGCCCACCCTCAGAACCATGGGCTATAGCGCACGATTTGGCCCTAAAACACCCCGTTCGCACCGTTCCACCCGTTTGACCAACCAATAGCCTCGCCCATACAAACGAACAACACTAGGATGCTACCAAGACTCCTTATCATGACCAGGTTAATTTTTGGCCCACAGAACCTCCGAACCTCGCACCCCTCAGAACCGTGGGCAATAGCACACTAATTTGGCCCCAAAATGCCACGTTCGCGCCGTTTCTACCGATTGACCAATGAAATGGCCCCTCCCACACAAACAGGGCACACTAGGATGCTCCCCAGTCTCTCTAGAATGCCCTGGTCAATTTTTGGCCTACGAAACCCCCGAACCCTGGGCCCACCCCCGGAACCGTGAGCTATAGAATACCGATTTGGCCCCAAAACACACCGTTCGCACCGTTTCGCTGATTTGACCAACCAAATGGCCCCGTACATACAAACAAGCAACACTAGGATACTTCAAAACCTCCCTGTCATTCTAGTTCAATTTTTGACCCATGGCACCCCCAAACCTCGGGCCCACTCCCGAACCGTGGGCTATAGCACACCAATTTGGCCCCAAAATGCTAAATTCGCGCCGTTTTGCCCGTTTGACCAACCAAATGGCCCCGCCATACAAACGGAAGCCTCTCTATCATTCCTGGTCGATTTTCAGACCATGGCACACCCAGAACCCAGGCTCACACTCGAAACCTGGAGTATAGCACACCAATTTGGCCACAAAATGCCCCGTTCATGTTGTTTCGCCCGTTTGACCAACCCAATATCCCCGCCCATAAAAACGGGCAACACTAGGATGCTTTTTAGCCTCCCTGGCATGTCCAGGTCGATTTTCGGCCCTCGACACACCTGGAACCCGGGCCCACCCCCAAAACCGTGTGCTATAACACACCGATTTGGCCCTAAAATGCCCTATACACGCTGTTTCACCCAATTGAACAACCCAACCAAATGGCCCCGCAAACACAAACAGGAAACACTCGAATCCTCCCCAGCCTTCCTGCACGTCCAGGTCAATATTTGTCCCACGACGCCACCGAACCTCAATCCCACCCTCGGAACCGTGGGTAATAACATACCAATTAGGCCCTAAAATGCCTCGTTCGCACCATTTCGCCCGTTTGACCGACGAAATGGCTCTTCCCACACAAACTGGGAACACTAGGATGCGCCCCAGCTTCCCTAGCGTGCCCTGGTCGATTTTCAGCCCACGTCACCCCCGAACCCCAGGCCCAACCAAAACCGGGTGCTATAGCACACTGATTTGGCCCCAAAACACACCGATCGCGCCGTTTCGCCCATTTGACCAATCAAATGGCCCCGCCCACACAAACAGGCAACACTAGGATATTTCCCAACCTCCCTTGCACGTCCATTTTAATTTTTGGCCCAGGGTACCCCAGACCCCGGGCTCACCACTGGAACAATGGGCTATAACACACAGATTTGTCCCTAAATAGCCCCGTTTCTCCTATTTGACAAACAAAATGGCCCCTCTTGCACAAACTGGAAACACTAGGATACTCCCTAGCCTCCCTGGGATGCATAGGTCTATTTTTGGCCCACGCCACCCCCGAACCCCAGCCCTACCCCCAAAACCGTCGGTGATAGTACACTGATTTTAGCCCCAAAATGCCTCATTCACGCCGTTTTGCTTGTTTGACAAACAAAATGGCCCCTCCTACATAAACGGGAAATGCTAGGATGCTCCCTGGCACGCCCAAGCCGATTTTCAGCCCATGGCGCCCCCGGGCCCACCCCCAGAACCGTGGCCTATAGCACACCAATTTGGCCCCAAAATTCCCTATTTGCGCCTTTTTTCCTGTTTTACCAACAAAATGGATCCGCCCATATAAACGGGTAACACCAGGATGCTCTGCAGCCTCCTTGGCATGCCCAGGTAGATCTTTGTCCCACGGCATCCCCGAACCTCGGGTCCACCCCCGGAACCGTGGGCAATAGCACACTGATTTAGCACCAAAATGCCCCATTCGCGCCGTTTGACCAACCAAATTGCCCTGCCCACACAAATGGGAAACATTAGGATACTCCCTGGCATGCTAAGGTTGATTTTTGACCCACAGGACACTCGAACCCCGGCCCTACTCCTGGAACTGTGGGCTATAGCACACTGTTTTGGCCCCAAAAAGCCCCGTTCACGTTGTTTCTCTCGTTCGACAATCAAAATAGCCCCGTCCACACAAAAGGGACACACTAGGATGCTCCCCAGCCTCCCTGGCATGCCTAGGTCGATTTTTGGCCTACGGCAGCCCCAGACCCCTGGCCCACCCCTGGAACCGTGAACTATAGCACACCGATTTTCCCCTAAAATGCCTCATTCACGCCATTTAGCCTGTTTGACCACCCAAATATCCCCGCCCACACAAACGGAAAACACTGGGATGCTCCCTAGACTCCCTGGCACACCCAGGTAGATTTTTAGCCCTCGACACCCTCGGACCCCATGCCCAACCCCTAAAACCGTGGGCTATACCACCACGATTTAGCCCCAAAATGCCCTGTTTGCACCATTTCTCCTTTTTGACCAACCAAATGGCCCCGCCCACATAAACCTTCAACACTAGAATGCTTCATAGCCTCCTTAGCACGTCCAGGTTGATTTTTTCCCACAAAACCCCCGAACCTCAGGCCTACCTCCGGAGTCGTCGGCTATAGCACACCGATTTGGCCCCAAAATGCCCCATTCGCGACGTTTTGCCTGCTTGACAAACCAAATGGCCCCGTCCATATAAACGGGAAATACTAGGATGCTCCAAAACCTCCTTGGCGTGCCCAGGTTGATTTCGACCCACGGCACCCCTGGAATCCGGGCCCACCCTCGAAATCGTAGGCTATAGCACAATGATTTGTCCCCAAAATGCCCCATTCGCGCCGTTTTGCATGTTTAACCAACCAAATGGTCCCGCCCATAAAATAGGGAAACACTAGGATTCTCCCTAACCTCCCTGGCATGCCCAGGTCGATTTTCAGCCTACAGGACCCCCAGACCTTGGGCCCACCCCTGGAACCGTGGGCTATAGCATAATGATTTTCTCCAAAATGCACCGTCCGTACCGTTTTGCCTGTTGGACCAACTAAATGGCCCCGCCCACACAAACGGCCAACACTAGGACGCTCTCTAGACTCTCTGTCACACCCAGGTCAATTTTCGACCCACGACACCCCCGGATCCCAAGGCCCACCCACGGAACCGTGGACAATAGCACACTGATTTGGCTCTAAATAGCCCCGTTTCTCCTGTTTGACCAACAAAATGGACTCGCCCACAGAAATAGGAACACTAGGTTGCTCCCTAGCTTCCTTGGCATGCCCAGGTTGATTTTTGTCCCACGGCACCCCCGAACCCTAGAACTAGCCCTGAAACCGTGGGCTAAAGCACACTGATTTTGGCCCTAAATTGACTCGTTCGCACCATTTTGCCAGTTTGTCCAGAAAAATGGCCCCTCCCACATAAATGGGAAACACTAGGACGCTCCCCAGCCTCCCTGTCATGCCCTAGTCGATTTTCAGCCTATGGCACCCCGGGACCTCAGGCTCACCCCCAGAACCATGCGCTATAGCACATCGATTTGGCCCCAATATTCCACGTTCATGCCGTTTCTACCGATTGACCAATGAAATGGCCCCTCCCACACAAACGGGGCACACTAGGACGCTCCGCAGCCTCTCTAGTATGCCCTGGTAGATTTTTGGCCTACGAAACCCCCGAACCCCGGGCCCACCCCCGGAACCGTAAGTTATAGAATACCGATTTGGCCCCAAAACACACCGTTCGTGCCGTTTTGCCTATTTGACTAACCAAATGGCCCCGTCCACACAAAAGGGAAACACTAGGATGCTTCCAAACCTCCCTGGCATACCAGTTCAATTTTTGACCCATGGCACCCCCGAACCAAGGGCCCACTCCCGAACAGTGGGCTATAGCACACCGATTTGGCCCCAAAAATGCCTGATTCGCACCGTTTCACCAGATTGACCAACCAAATGGCCCCGCACATACAAACGGAAGCATCCCTGGCATGCCCTGGTCAATTTTCAGCCCATGGCACACCCAGAACCTAGGCCCACACTCAAAACCGTGGGCTATAGAACACCAATTTGGCCACAAAATGCCCCGTTCGCGTTGTTTCGCCCGTTTGACCAACCCAATGTCCCCGCCCATAAAAACGGGCAACACTAGGATGCTTTATAGTCCCACGGTACCCCTGGACCCCTGTCTCACCCTGGAACCATGGGCTATAGCACACCGATTTGGCCCCAAAATGCCCCTGTTCGTGCCGTTTCGCCAGTTTGACCAGCCAAATGGCCCCGCCCACACAAACGGAAAACACTAAGATGCTCTCCAGCCTCCCTGGCACGTTCATATCAATTTTCATCCCACAGCACCTCTGGAACCCTAGCTCACCCCCGGAATCGGGGGCAATAGTACACCGATTTGGCCCCAAAATACCCCTTTCGCGCCATTTTGCCCGTTTGACCAACCAAATGGACCCGCCCACATAAACGAGAAACACTAGAATGCTCCCCAACCTTCCTGTCATGCCCAGGTCAATTCTCGGCCGACGGCACACCCGGACCCCAGGCCCACACCTGGAACCGTAGGCTATAGCACATCGATTTGGCCCCAAAATGTCCCGTTTGCTCCGGTTTGCCCGTTTGACCAACCAAATGGCCCCGCCAACACAAAAAAGTAACACTAGGATGCTCCCCAGCCTTATTGGCATGCCCAAGCCAATTTTTGACCCATGAAACCCCCGGACCTCGGGCCCACCCCCGGAACCGTGGGCTATAATACACCGATTTGGCCCTAAAATGCCCCGTTCGCGCCGTTTCAACCGTTTTACCAAAAAAATGGCACCTTCTACACAAAAAAAAAATATTAGGATTCTCACAAGCCTCCCCAGTACGCCCAGGTCAATTTTTGGCCTACGGCACCCCCGAACCTAGGGCTCACCCCCGAAATCGTGCGCTATAGCACACCTATTTGGCAAAAAATGCCCTTTTTGTGCTGTTTCACCCATTTTACTAAACAAATGTCCCTGACCATACAAACGGGAAACACTAGGAAGCTCCCTAGACCACCCCCAGAACCGTGGGCATAGCATACCAATTTTGACCCAAAATGCCCTGTTCGCGCCGTTTTGGACGTTTGACCAAACAAATGGCCCCGCCCACACAAACGGGAAACTCTAAGATGTTCCCCAGCCTCCATAGTATGCCCAATTCAATTTTTGGCCCACGGCTCCCCCGGACCCCAGGCCTACCCCCAAAACCGTGGGCAGTAGCATACCGATTTGTCCCCAAAATGCCCTATTTGTGCCGTTTTGCCCGTTTAACCAACCAAATGGATCCTCCCACTCAAACGGGTAATACTAGGATGCTCCAAAGCCTCCTTGTCACGCCTAAGTCAATTTTTGGCTCGTGGAACCTCCGAACCTCGGGCCCACCCCTAAAATCGTGGGCTATAGCACGACGATTTAGCCCCAAAATACCCTGTTCGCTCCATTTTACCCGTTAGACCAACCAAATGGCCCCTTCCACATAAATGAGCAACACTAGGATTCTCCCTAGACTCCATGACATACCTAGGTAGACTTTTGGCCTATGACACCCCCGTATCTCGGGCCCACCTCCGGAATCATGGGCTATTGCACACCAATTTGGCCCCAAAATGCCCAATTCACACCGTTTTGCCCGTTAGACCAACCAAATGGACCCACCCACATAAATGGTCAACACTATAATGCTCCCAAGCCTCTCTGGTACGTCCAAGTCAATTTTCGGTCCACGACACCCCCGGACCCCGGGCCCAACCCCAAAATCGTGAGCTATAGCACACTAATTTGACCTCAAAATTTGCCATTCATGTTGTTTATCCCATTTGACCAGCCAAATAGTCCTGCCCACACAAAAAGGAAACACTAGGATGCTCTCGATCCTCCCTGGCACGCCCAGGTTGATTTTTGTCCCACGACACCCCCGAACCTCGGGCCCACCCCCAAAATCGGGGGCTATTTGATCTTGGGTGTATTTATACGCCTAAGCACCATAATTTATCCATATTTTAGCTATGTTTAGAGAACAAAGTTCCTTTTTTCTTATGTTTTTACTCTACTTCTATGTAATTGAGCTAACCGATGTGATTAGCATGATTTCAGGTATTAATGAGGTAGATGAAGACATTATGGGACTATGAAATGCGGATGGCATATGCCACAAGAGAGAGTTGCAATCTGGACCAAATGTTGAGCCTAGAAACTATGTCCAAGACTAGTTTGTCATTTATAATTAGTTCAGGGACTTAGAAGGAAATTATGAGAGAAAAGATTATTAAAAGGCTTAATGCTGAATTTTTATTCATTATTGAATTATCCTGTAGTATTCTGAGAAGGGAATAGCGGCTTAGGGTGGAGAGAGAAAAACGTTTCTCTCTTGTTTCACTATTCGCACACCAAGATAGTCTTCTAGTTTTTGGTATGATGAATATATTTATGATGCTTTTCATTTTATTCATGAGTAGCTAAGTTTATTAGTTAGGGTTATGGAAGCTTTGTAGCATACAATCTATCACTTTGGGTTTTGAATTCATTATGCATTGATTTGTTTACATCATACTCTCTTCGCTTATCTTGAATTCTCGTGGTTGCAAACATAGAGGATATGCCTTAAAATGCAACTTGTTCGAAAGAAAGGTTGATGTTTGGAAAAGAGAGTAGTGACAAGAAAATAGGATTACCAACCCCTATTTTATAAGTTAATGCCTTATCAGGATTAACTACTTGGAGATTTCGTATTGTTTTTGGTAAATGCTTTTGATTCGAGAGAACTAAAGTGAATTAGTCCTTGATGGTTGAGAAACACTAGGATTATGTTATTAAATACAATACGTTTCTCTGTAAGCACGGTGCATGTATGAATTCGTAAAGCCCATAGTTAGAAAGTATTGAAAACTACAAGGTGAACATAACCCTAGCTTGCTATTTCTATGTATTTGAATACTACTACACGTATTTCATCTTGTTAAACTAAAACCATTAATTTGTGAACTGAATCAAATCCCCCCTATTTATTTTACGAAAACAAACGATTAAAAGTCAACTAATCTGCATACAATTTAACTTACACCATATTCCCTGTGGGATTCGACCCCAAACTAGTTGGGTTATATATTTGACAATGACCGCTTACTCTCTCGTAAGAGAGGTGTAATTTCAGCGTTATCACTATTGCACACCGATTTGGCCCCAAAATGCCCTGTTCGTGCTGTTTTACCAACCAAAAGGCCCCGCCCACTCAAACGGGAAATACTAGAACACTTCCCAGCTGCCGTGGCATGACCAAATCAATTTTCGTCCCACGAAACCCCCGAACCCCTAGCTCACCCCCGGAACCGTGGGCTATACCACACCGATTTTGCCCCCAAATGGACCGTTCGCGCCGTTTTTCCCTTTTGACCAACCACATGGCCCCGCCCAAATAAACGGGAAATACTAAGATGCTCCTCAGCTTATTTTTCATTCCCAGGTTAATTTTTGGCTCATGAAACCCCCAGACCCAGGGGCCACCCCTAGAACTATAGCTATAGTACACCGATTTAGCCCCAAAATTCCCCGTTCATGCCGTTTCTCCTGTTTGACAAACCAAATGGCCCCTCCCATACAAACGGGAAATACTAGGACTCTCCCCATCCTCCCCAGCATGCCCAGGTCGATTTTTGACCCAGGGTACCCCCAGATCCCCGCTTCACCCCCAAAACTGTGGGCTATGGCACACCAATGTTGCCTCACATAGCCCCGTTCGCATTATTTCTCCTGTTTGACTAACACCCATTCACACAAACAAGAAACACTAGGATACTCCCCAGCCTCCCTATCATGCCCAGTTAATTTTTAGCCCACGACACACTGGACCCCGGGCCCACCTCCGGAACCGTGAACTAGCATACCGATTTGATCCCAAAACGCCCCGTTCTCGCTGTTTGCCCCGTTTGACCACCCAAATGCCCCCCACCCACAAAAGGGAAAACTAGGATGCTACCCATCCTCCCTGGCATGCCCAGGTCAATTTTTGGCTCACGAAACCCCCGAACACTAGGCCCACCCCCAGAACCGTGGGCTATAGCACACCAATTTGGCCCCAAAATGCCCTGTTCATGCCGTTTCACCCGTTTGACAAGAAAAATGATAAAGCACACAAAAATGGGCAACACTAGGATGCTCCCTAGACTCCTTTACATGCCTAGGTCAATTTTCGTCCAAAGACACCCCCGAACCCCGGGCCCACATCCGAAACCGTGCGCTATATCACACCGATTTGGCCCTAAAATACCTCGATCGCGCCGTTTCACCCGTTTGACAAACTAAATGTCCGCTCCCACACAAACGGGAAATACTAGGATGCTCCTCCACCTCCCTATCATGTACAAGTTAATTTTCAGCCCACAACACCCACGGACTCCTGGCCCACCCCCAGAACCGTGGGCTATAGCATACCGATTTGGCCCCAAAATGCCCCGTTCATGCCGTTTCGCCCGTTTGATCAACCAAATGGACAGACACATACAAACAGGAAACACTAAAACGCTTACCAGCCTCCCTGGCATGCCCAGGTTGATTTTCAGCCAACGGCACCCGCGTACCTCGGGCCCATCCTTGGAACCGTGGGCTATAGAACACCAATTTGGCCCCAAAATGCCCCGTTCACACCGTTTTGCCTTTTTGACCGACCAAATGGACCCGCCCACACAAACGGGAAACACTAAGATGCTCCCCGCCCTCCTCGGCACGCAAAGGTCCATTTTCATCCCACAGCACCCCCGAACCTCGGGCTCACCCTCGGAACCGTGGGCTATAACACATTGATTTGGTTATAAAATGCTCCGCTCTCACCGTTTCTCCTGTTTGACCAACCAAATGGCCCCACCCACATATATGGGCAACACTAAGATGCTCTCCAGCCTCCCTGGCACGCCTAGGTCAATTTTTGGCCCACATCACCCCCAGACCCCGGGCCCACCCTTGGAATCGTGGGCTATAGAACACCGATTTAGCCCCAAAATACCCTATTCGGGCCATTTCACCCATTAGACCAACCAAATAGTCCCGCCCACATAAACGGGAAATAATAGGACACTCCCTAGCCTCCATGGCACGCCCCAGTTGATTTTCGGCCTACAGCACCCCCGTACCCCAGCTCCACCCCCGGAATCGTGAGCTATAGCACACCGATTTGGCCCCAAAATGCCCTGTTCGCACTATTTCACCCGTTTGACCAACCAAATTGACCCTCCTATATAAATAAGCAATACTAGAATGCTCCCAAGCCCCTCTGGCACATCCAGGTCAATTTTTGGTCAACGATACCCCCGGACCCCAGGCCCACCCCCAAAACCGTGGGTTATAGCACACCGATTTGGCCTTAAAATGCCCTGTTTGCATCATTTCGGCCATTTGACCAACCAAATGGCCCCGTCCACACAAATGGGAAACACTAGAAATCCCCAGCCTCCCTGGCACACCTGGGTTAATTTTTTTCCCACGGCACCCCCGGACCCCGAGCCCACCCCCAAAATCGGGGGCTATTGCACACTGATTTGGTCCCAAAATGCCCCGTTTGTGCCATTTTATAAACCAAATGTCCCCTTCCACACAAATGGACAATACTAGGATGCTCCCCAGCCTCCCTGGCACATATAGATCGATTTTCAGCTCACGACAACCCCGTACCCCTGGCTCACCCCCGGAACCGTAGGCTATAGCACACCGATTTGGCCCCAAAATGCCCCGTTCACGCAGTTTTGCCCATTTGACCAACCACATGTCCCCTCCCATGCAAACAGGAAACACTAGGATGCTCCTCAGCCTCCTTGTCATGCCCAGGTCAATTTTCGGCCCACGGCACCCTCGGACCCCGGGCCCACCCCTGGAACCGTAGCTATAGCTCCTCGATTTAGCCCTAAAATGCCTCGTTCAAGACGTTTTTCCTGTTTGACCAAACAAATGGCCCCTCCCACACAAATAGGAAATACTAGGACGCTCCCCAGCCTCCTCGGCATGCCTAGGTAAATTTTTGAACCACAACTCCCCCAGACCCCTGGTCCACCCCCAGAACCGTGGGCTATAGCACACCGATGTTGCCTCAAATATCGCCGTTCGTGCTCTTTCACCCATTTGACGAACAAAATATCCCCGTCCATAAAAATGGGCAACACTAGGACGCTCCCAAGCCTCCCTAGCACGTCCACGTCAATTTTCGGCCCACGACACACTGGACCCCGGGCCCACCCCCAGAACCGTGAACTATAGCACACCGATTTGGTCCCAAAACACCCTATTCGTGCCATTTTCCCCGTATGACCATCCAAATGGCCTCGCCCACACAAACGGGCAACACTAGGATATTTCCCAGCCTCCCTGGCACTCCCAGGTCAATTTTTGGCCCACGGCACACGCGGACCCTAGGCCCACCCCCAGAACCGTGGGCATAGCACACCGATTTTGCCCCAAAATGCCCTGCTCGTACCGTTTTGCCCATTTGACCAGCCAAATGGGCCCGCCCACATAAGCGTACAATACTAGGACGCTCCCTAGCCTCCCTGTCATGCCCAGGTAGATTTTCGTCCCACGACACCCCTAAACCCCGGGACCACATCTAAAATCGTGGGCTATAGCACACCAATTTTTCCCCAAAATACCACGTTTGCATCGTTTTGCCCGTTTGACTAACCAAATGAACCCGCCCACGCAAACGGGAAATACTAGGATGCTCTTCAGCCTCCCTGTCATGCCCAGGTCGATTTTCAACCCCCGACACCCCCAGAATCTGGGCCCACCCCCAAAACCATGGGCTATAGCACACCGATTTGGCCCTAAAATGCCCCGTTCGCGCTGTTTTGCCCATTTGACAAACCAAATGGCCCCTTCCACACAAATGGGAAACACTAAGACGCTTCCCAGCCTCCCTGGTATCCCCAGGTCAATTTTTGTCCCACGGTACCCGTGGACCTCGGGTCCATCCCTAGAATCGTGGGCTATAGCACACCGATTTGGCCCCAAAATTCCCCGTTCGCACTGTTTCTCTGGTTTGACCAACTAAATGTCCCCTCCCACACAAACTAGAAATAATAAGATGCTCCCCAGCCTCCCCAGCATGCCCAAGTCAATTTTTGGCCCACAACACCCCCAAACCCCAGGCTCACCCCCAGAACCGTGGGCTATAGCATACCAATTTGGCTCCAAAATGCCCCGCTCTCACTGTTTCACCCATTTGACCAACCAAATGGCCCTTCCAACACAAACGAGAAATACTAGGATGCTCTCCATCTTCTCTGGCATGCCTAAGTTGATTTTTGTCCCACGCTACTAATGTGTGAGCCGATGCTAACATATTTGAAGCTTTTAACTCTGAATAATTGTGAGGTCTTAAGAAATTTTTGTTGTATTTGATTGATTTTAATGTGTTAATGCAGATAAAAGTGATCGAGGAGGAAACGAAAGGAAAGAAGAATAAATTAGCTGAAATATGGTGTAAATAAGCTGAAGTATAGCTGGCGTCAATTCTGAAGCGCCGTCATACATGGGACAGGATGTCAAAGTTGCCGTCAATCTTAGACAGAACCTGAGAAACTGATATAAAATGTGATGACATTTAGGACGGTCCATCTAATATGTGACATGGCATCAAAATCATTGTCAACCAGAATTAAAAATTAATGATTTCCAGTGAAGTTGTGACGGCAGTTGTCACGCGCCGTCAAGAATTTTGACACGCCGTCAGGTTTGCCGTCGGAAGAGTCAGAAGATAAAAATTCACTGGAACCTTTGACGACATCTCACACACGTCTTCATACATCTGACACGCCGTCAAGATCATCGTCGTCCAATCCGAAGAGAAAACTAAAACTTTCATTTTATTTCTTTATTTAGGGTTGACTATTTAAAGACTTATTTTAGGTTTTTTTTTAGGGATGGATCATTAATTGTCAGAGAAGATCTTCTGAAGAGAAGCACGCAACATTGCTTCATCTTTACCATCAAATATTTTTCTTGTTTTTTTAAAAAAACACTTATCAACTATTTTTGGGTTTCTATCTCGTTAGTAAATTGAAGAAACTACTTGTTGTTTTCACTCATTCATAAGTTTATCCTTATTATGATGAATTCAACTTGTTATTTCGTTCATCAAATCATGAGTGGCTAATTCCATTAGCCGAAGTTATGGGATCCATGGATTAGGGTCTGATAGGTTACTAGGCATTTAACGGATTCAAAGAGTAGTAGGACGTCTTGAAATTCTATTGTTTTGACTGAAATCTATTGGTTGAAAACATTAGATTATGCCTTAGGTTTTATTTGCTTCTAACGAAGAAATAGACTAGAGGACGTGAATTATCAACAGAGACTCGAAAGCTACCAATATTTTGTTTAATGATTGATGCCGTAACTGGATTAATCTACCTGAGATAACATCCTATTGGAAATAGATAAGTTATCTAAGTTTGAGAGAATTAGATAATAAATTGTCTGGTGAGTTCGAGAGATAAGTCAAACAGTATCATAGTCAGGGATATTTTGTTGTTTCTACTTACTCCAAGAATCCCAAGTATTACCTTGTATTTTTTAACTCCCAATACCCATGGTGAACATAACTCTGGTTTCTCATTTATATTGATTACAACACTAAAATATTGAAAGCGATAATTGACTCTCTGTGAAATTTAAACCCCCATCTTCGGAAACAGTAAACTACTAGTAATGTATTTATTAAACAAATTGAAGTTCACACCTTATTCCCTGTGGGATTCGACCCCAACCTAGTTGGGTTTTATATTGAAAATGATTGCTTACACCCATTCAAGAGTGTAATTTGAGCGTTATCAAAAATAGCGCCGTTGCCGGGGAATACAATTGTAGACTAAAAATTTGTACACGAAAATTTATTGATAGTTAAGTTTCCTTGATTTATGTTTATTTGTTGTTTTTGTTTATTGTAGGTACTTTGTTGTTTATGCCAAACACAAGAAGTTTTAGAGAACCACTATTTCCAATCAATCCGAAACCTCAAATGATAGGAAGAATGGCTAAACAACAGAAGCAGAAAGACTAGCTGCTATGGCCAGGGCTCAGGTGAATGTGCAAAATTTGGGTCAACAAGCACGTCACTAGAACCCTAATGATGAAGACTTGGGTGATGAGGAATTATCGAATCCTCAAAACCCAAGACGAGTTGAGCAAGTTGCTGCACCAGTGCAGTGAAACATCAACAGAAATCGTCCAGTCCGAGGAAGATATGGGAAATAGCCTATGCAATATGAGGATGATAAAGATGATTAAGGAATGGACGGAGCTGGAACAACGGGTTCTATCATTCCTCCACCGTTGGCACCAGGTGCAAAATTCAGCATAACAAGTACCATGATCCAACTCCTGAATCTGAAGGGGTTATTTTGAGGCTTGCCTGGTGATGATCCTAACATGCATTTTGTGAACTTCATCACCATTTTCAAATCCTTTGACAATCCAAGAGTGAGTCAGAATGCGATCAGGTTGAGATTGTTTCCTTTTTCTCTATCTGGAGAGGCAACAATGTGGTTGAATGAGTTAGAGCCCGATTCTATAACCAACTAGAGACAGTTGAAAGACGTGTTCCTAGAACGTTTCTTTCCACCCTCCAGAAGGGTACAATTGAGGGACGAAATTAGCAACTTCAGACAACTTTCGACTGAAGCACTGCACGAAACCTGGGAAAGATTTAAGAAGAAACTTGCACAATGTTCGAACCACAATATGACAGACCTACACTTGATGGAGAATTTGTACAGAGCTTTCAACTCTGTGACAAAGCCTATTGTTGAAAACGCTTCAGGTGGTTCGTTCATTGACCTCTCTTTTCTAGATGCTTCTGACATGCTGAATAAAATGACCAAGCAGAGTCGGGCTTAGCAAACTAGGGATTCTGTAGTGGCTAGCCAGACTATTACTGGTGGTATTACTCTAGAGCAGCATAGAAAAGATGAGGAGCGAGATCAGGACATGGCCCATTTGAAGACGCAGATGGACTTGCTGGACAAGCACTTACTATTCGAAAAGACTGAAATGGTTAAGGCTATGGAATCTCAGGGTACCGTGTCTACAGGTGCTGATGTTGAGGTAAATTATGTGAGTAATCAGGGGGGTTTTCAAGGAAATAGACAAGGGAACCAAGGTCGGACTTTCTATGACAAGCCTGATTATAAAGATAGGGAGAAGGGACATTGGAGAAACAATAATGATAGGAGTGGTTTGTATATTCCTCCTAGAAGTTGGGATGCTGCGACGACTAGTTTGGGTAATATGTCCATGGAGGGCATGATGGAAAAGCTGTTGAAGGGAGTTGAAGCTACCAACTCAGGGGTAACTAGTATGAAAACCAAATTTTCTACCCTCAGTCAGTTGGTTAGCTCACACTCTGCTTCTATTAAGCAGTTGGAGAAACAGATGAGCCAACTTTCGGCTACTCTGAACCAGTGAAAAACTGGTACTTTACCTAGCGATATGGTTTAGAACCCGTGGACTGATGGATCTTGTTTGGCGATTACCACTCGGAGTGGAAAGATGTTATCTGGATCTTCTATGGGCAAAGCTGTGGAGAAGGAGGTAAGTGTTGATGAGTCAGAAGGAAGCAATCCAGTGTAGTCAGAGAAGCTGGATGGCTTTGTTGATATTTCAGAGAAAGAAGACGGAAATAAAGGGAAAGTGGTATTGAAAAAAATGGCAAGACCACCACCTCCCTTTCCTTAGAGATTGAAGACGAAAGTAGATATCAAAAAATTTAGCAAATTCATGGCAATAATGAAACAACTGACGGTGAATGTGCCATTGATGGAGGCACTTGAGTAAATGCCTAACTATGCTAAATTTATGAAGGAACTATTAACAAAGAAGTGGAAGGTAAGATGTGAGCCGGTGGATAACATCCACCACTGTAGTGTTGTTTCTTCACAATCCTTAGTACAAAAAAAACCTGACCCTGGAGCATTTACCATACCGTGCACAGTTGGGTCCATGAAGTTTACCAAAGCTTTATGTGACTTAGAAGCAAGTATTAATCTGATGCCACTTGATATCTACAAGAAGACTAGATTGGGGGAACCTACCCCCATAACGATGCATCTTGTGATGGCCGACAGATCGGTGAAACGACCATTTGGTATATTGCATGATGTGCCGGTAAAGGTGGATGACTTTATTCTGCCTGCAGATTTTGTGATATTGGATTGTGATGTTGATTTTGAGGTACCCATCATTTTGGGAAGACCACTATTAGCCATGGGAAAAGTATTGGTTGATATGGAGCTCAATGAGCTAAAGTTCAGGTATGGAAAAAGGGAGGCCAGATTCAAAATGCACCCTCCTATGAAGCAGTTGGAGGAGATTAATATCTTCTTGGTTGTGGATGTATACCAGGAAAATGGTAATGAGGTATCGATACGGTATCTTGATGAAGTCTGAGTATTCAAGATAATCAAGTCGTGCCGCGACGTTAAATCAGTCGTTATTTGGGAGGCAACCCAATGTTTTAATTTTATTGCACTTGTATTTTTAATTTTTATAGCTAAGAGTTATACAAAGGAGGTGAACTGGTTTCAGTCAGCTTGAGAAGGTTGACGTCAATTTTGATGGGCTATCACAAGTATGACAAGCTGTGAGAAATGGCGTCAAAATAATCAAGTCAAATCCTTATTCTGTTAAGGCTGACGACAAATTTTGAAGCGTCGTCCGGTATCTGACGCGCCACCAAAAATGCCGTCAAATAAGTTGAGCCCAGCTTAAAATTTTTAGGCTAACCCAGCCGAACAACAGCTATTCACATTCCCGCATACTTTAGATATTTCTCTTCTAGTTTTGGTTTTCTTTCCTTAGAGAGTTATTTCCCTTCCTTTTTAAAAAATAATCCCTTCTAAGGCAAAATTTTAAGACTTTCCTTGTTGAGGCGTGAGAGTTAAGTCAAGAAATATTCTTCCTCTCTCATCTCATTCTTCTCTCACTCACAAGTCTAGGTTCCTAGAGTACATCAGCTAAGTGTCGACATCCAGGTATGAGAAAAACTTCAACTTCATCTTTCTTTGGATCAATTGTGAACTACAAGAAACCTTGGTTTAAAAGGAGTGAGCTGAACCCATTAACATGCTTCAAGCCCCTTTGAAAACTAGGGTTTGTAGGGGTATGCAGTATAATTTTGTGGAAATCTCAGTAAAGAACATGACCTAAGTTGAAATTGAGAATAATGGTAGAAGAAAATTCAAGTAAAAAGAAGTTAGAAATTGTAATATTGTCTGACGAAAATTTTCACGGCCTTGCACCTGTGTGTCGGCCATTCAAAAATGCCATCAAAAGCTGAGAAATTTTGTAGATTCTAGATAAGGTTGACATGTTTTTGAAGCGCCGTCACACCTGTGACGGCAAATCAGAAAGGTCGTCAAACCTGCAAACTAAAAACAGTGATGTTAAATTGAGGTGATCCTTCTTCTTCTCTTGTTTGATTATGGACACTAATTGAGGATTTCTATGTTGTTGCAGAACTGATAATGGCACCCAAGAACAAGAATCCAACCATACCAAAAAAAGCCTCTAAAGAGAATGTACCTCGATAGCTTGTCAACGAGGACTCTGATTATGAAGATGATGAACCCGTGTTCAGATGTACTAGAAAGAGGGTTGGTCCAAAGATACCACCTCCACCTAAGCCTATTAAGGTGGATAATACTGGTGATACGGAGGTAACAACCTCATCAGAGCAAGCATCGGAGGAACAAGGATTAGAACACACTGAACAGGAGTCTGAGGGTACTAAACAAGAAGTTGAAACTAAAGACTCTGAAAGTCCTGCAACTGAAGAAACTGAGTCTGAATCACCATCATCGGAGCATCAAGGTGATAAGGATTCTCCAGTAAGGGGAACTTTGGTGAAATGCAAAAACCCTAAGGTTAGGAACAATGCGAGATGGAAAATCCCTGGGGCTGAAACGATCTATTTGGATGAACTTCGTAAAATAGATCGACGAATTTCCAGAAGGCCAATTCTAGAGGAGAAGAAAATCATCACTATAGGGTTGATCAGATACCCTGAGGTGATGCAAAAACTCAAGAAGTATGGCTTGTAGTGAACTACCAGGGGAAGCGGTGTTTACTGTCTTTCATTAGTTCGGTAGTTCTACGCGAACTACCAGGCTACGGTGGAAAATATGTGCAAAGAAGGAGATAGAACTTCAGATAAGCCTCTGCTGACCAAAGTTCCAGTACATGGAGTAAGGGTGGATATTTTAGATGCCACCATAAACAGGTTTCTTCATGGGCCAGCCTTTGTCCCATGAGCCACTTCACCTACCTTCTATGCCCGGTTGAAACATCAGGAAAACCAGCGCAAATGGCTAGCAACTCTCATAGAAGATGGGGAACCTGAGTGGCTGAATAATCTGGCAAAAAAGATTACCAAAGCGTCTCTAAATTTAGAGGCCTGATTTTGGTGGGGTTTAGTACGGATTCATCTGATACCCACCGAGGGAGATAACATATTAGGGGATGATCGAGAAATATTGGTTTCAAGATTGATAGACAGAAATCCCTTGGATTTTGGAGAAATGATAGCGGAAGAGATCAAGATTCGGCTCGCAAAACCCGATCCTACATATCCATTCCCATGTCTGATTACTAGGTTGTGTAAAACAGCTAATGTACCTAAGATTTCAGGTATTGATGATGAGATATATGCCAAGAAAACTCACAACCCTGTCAGCAAAAATAAAATGCGATCGGGCTTACGACTTGATCAAGATGCAGTTGGTGCAGCAGATCCTTCAGTCACTGAGACTGTGTCAACACCAGATCTGGGGGTGCAAATCTCCAAATATGTACCACCACCACCAGCATATTCAGCTCAAGCAGGCTCAGTGCCTCAAAGTGAGCCGACTACTTTAGTCTCTTCGGCAGCAATAGGTTCGGCATTTCAGCCGATTGATATCAGGAAGGTGGTTAGGCAAGCAAATTGGTATGAGGTGCAACTACAGGAATTCGCCAAACAGTTTGCTACCACTGTGGAAAAAGAATCAAAGCTGCACTCGAAGCTGCACTCGAACCTTCCATGACTTTGCCTGAGCGGGTGGCAAATCTAGAGAACATACTCGATACCCGGGCAAGAGAGATGACAGGTGCTGATCTTGCCACTTTCAGGGGTACGTTGGATAAGGTAAAAGATAAGGTTGGGTTGATGCAGCAGCACCAAATCATGGTGCCAACAGGCTCAGCTATGCACGATGTAGAGGAAGAAATTCCTATACTCGATCTCACTGCGGATTCCCCGAAGAAAAAGAAGAAAAAAGAGGAAAAGAAAGACAAGAACAAGAGATATAAGCCGGATAGTGAAGAAGAGAGAAAAGCTAAAAATAAAGCAAAGAAGAAAGCAGAGAAGGAATATTTGAAAAGGGAAAGATTGGAGTCCCTGGCTAATACAGAAAAATGGGAAGCAACCATCAGAGCTAGGGCTGCAGGTGCTTCATCGAGCCAGGCTCCAGCAACTGCAAAAGTAGATGCTACGAGTGGGAGAAGACAGTAGATGATGTTGTAGAAGGGTCGGAGACCCAAGATCCACAGGCTTGACTGTCTTCAGGTATATCCCCCTTAGTGCATTTTATTTTTGATTTTAAGTTGAGGGTATAGGGAAACTGTTGTTGTAACATGTTCTGTAAATAATTAGGAATAGTACAAGTACTTGAGGCAGTTAGCGTGTTTTGTAATTTTTGAGTACCTCTCCAGTGGTCTAATCTATCATGAATTGTGTGAATTGCATCTAGTGTGACCACTGTGTATCTGTTTGTGGAATTAGTGTGGCAAATAAAAAACCTGTAGAAAACAAATGCATGAAACGGATGAGTAGTGATGTGATATATACTTGTGTTCTATGTGCGTGTAAGGTCTTACTCAGTTCCCATTGTGCGTTGAATCTAGAACTTGCCCAGTTAGTCGTGCCATAGTCATAGGGTAGGCGTTAGGAAAGGATCATAGGCCGTTTTTTCATGTTAACCCATTTTAGCTTAAATGACTGTCCAAATATGAATAATATCCCTTGATCCCTTTTTGCACCTAAATAGCCCAGTTCTTTCTGAGAGTGAGTCTTACGTTCATCCCTATGTCTATACATGTGAATCTGAGTGAGAAAGGGATTTCTTTGTTGTGAGGGCACACCAGGTATATTTCTATTAACTGCTTTGTTCGGATAATGTAATTTAGGTATGTGCTAGGCTGTTATTGCTGAGATTTTTGCCATATCTAGATACATGTGAGTTACATGGGTATTTTCAAATATTAGACAAAGTTGATTTTACTTTGATTGATCATGGAGATGGTGCATGTATTCTGACCTGATGAGAGTAGTTAGCCGCTGAATTGTACTTTGTATACTCCTAGTTATGTTTGGGTTGCTTGAGGACAAGCAATTGTTTAAGTTGAGGGTGTTGATGTGTGAGCCGATGCTAACACATTTGAAGCTTTTAACTCTGAATAATTGCGATGTCTTAAGTAAATTTTGTTGTTTTTTATTGCTTTTAATGTGTTAATGCAGATACAAGTGATCGGGCAGGAAACCAAAGGTAAAAAGAATAAATCAGCTGAAATCTGGTGTAAATAAGCTGAAGTATAGCTGACGTCAATTCTGAAGCGGCGTCATACATGGGACAGGCTGTCAAAGTTGCCGTCAAGCTTAGACAGAACCTGAGAAACTGAGATGAAATGTGACGACGTTTAGGATGGGCCGTCAAATATGTGACATGGCGTCAAAATCATCGTCAACCAGAAGCAGAGAATACTGATTTCCAGTGAAGTTGTGACGGCAGTTGTCACGCGCTATCAAGAATTTTGACACGCCATCAGGTTTGCCATCTGAAGAGTCAAAAGATAAAAATTCACTGGAACCTTTAACGACATCTCGCACACGTCGTCAGACATCTGACACGCCGTCAAGATCATCATTGTCCAATCCGAAGAGAAAACTGGAACTTTAATTTTATTTCCTTATTTAGGGTTGACTATTTAAAGACTTGTTTTAGGGTTTTTTTTAGGGATGGATCATTAATTATCAGAGAAGATCTTCTGAAGATAATCACGTAACATTGCTTCATCTTTACCATCAAATATTTTTCTTGTTTCTTTAAAAAAGAACTTATCAACTATTTTTGGGTTTCTATCTCGTGAATAAATTGAAGAAACTACTTGTTGTTTTTCATCCATTCGTAATTTTATCCTTATTATGATGGATTCAACTTGTTATTTCGTTAATCAAATCATGAGCGGCTAATTCCATTAGCCGGAGTTATGGGATCCATGAATTATGGTTTGATAGGTTACTAGGGATTTAACGGATTCAAAGAGTAGTAGGACGTCTTGAAATTCTGTTGTTTTGACTGAAATCTATTGGTTCCAAACATTAGATTATGCCTTAGGTTTTATTTGCTTCTAACGGAGAAATATACAAGAGGACTTGAATTATCAACAGGGACTCGGAAGCTATCAACCTTCTGTTTAATGATTGATGTCGTAAATGGATTAATCTACCTGAGATAACATCCTATTGGAAATAGATAAGTTATCTAAGTTTGAGAGAATTAGATAATAAATTTTCTAGTGAGGTCGAGAGATAAGTCAGACAATATCATAGTCAAGGATATTCTGTTGTTTCTACTTACTCCAAGAATCCCAAGCATTACCTAGTAATTTTTAACTCCTAATACCCATTGTGAACATAACTCTAGTTTCTCATTTATATTGATTACAACACTAAAATATTGAAAGTGACAATTGACTCTCTGTGAAATTTAAACCCCCATCTTTGGAAACAGTAAACTACCAGTAAAGTATTTCGTAAATAAATTGAAGTTCACACCTTATTCCCTGTGGGATTTGACCCCAACCTAGTTGGGTTTTATATTGAAAACGATCTCTTACACCCATTCAAGAGTGTAATTTGAGCTTTATCAGGCACCCCGGACCCCGGTCCTACCCTCAGAATCGTGGGCTATAGCACACCGATTTTGCCCCAAAATGCCCCGTTCGCGCCGTTTCACCTGTTTGACCAACCTAATGACCCCTCCCATACAAACGGGAAATACTAGGATGCTCCCCAGCTTCCCTAGCGTGCCCAAGTAGATTTTTGAGCAACGGCACCCCCGGACCCCGGGCCCACCCCCAGAACGGTGGGCTATAGCACATCAATTTGGCCCCAAATAGCTCTGTTCGCGCTGTTTCTCCCGTTTGACCAACTAAATGGCCTCGACCACGCAAACAGGAAACACTAGGATGCTCCTCACCCTCCTTGGCACACCCAGGACAATTTTCGGCCCATGGCACCCCCGGAACCCGGGCCAACCCCAGGAACCGTGGGCTATAGCAAACCGAATTGGCTCTAAAATACCCCGTTCGCACCGTTTTGCCCGTTTGACCAACCAAATGGCCCCATCCATGCAAACGGGCAACACTACGATGCTCTCCAGCCTCCCTAGCATGCCCAGGTTGATTTTTGGCCCACAAAAACCCCGAACCCCGGGCCCACCCTTGGAATCGTGGGCTATAGCATATCAATTTTGCCCCAATATGCCCCGTTCACACCGTTTCACCCGCTTGACCAACCAAATGGCCCTTCCCATACAAACAAGCAATACTAGGATGCTCCCCAGCTTCCCTGGCATGCCCAGGTAGATTTTTGACCCACGACACCCCTGGACCCCGAGTCCACCCCCGGAACGGTGGGTTATAGCACATCAATTTGGCCCCAAATAGCCGCGTTCGCGCTATTTCTCCTGTTTGAATAATCAAATGGCCCCTCCCACGCAAACAGCCAACACTAGGATGCTCCCCATCCTCCTTGGCACGTCCAGGTCGATTTTCGGCCCACGGCACCCCTGGACCCCGGGTCCACCCCAGGAACCGTGGGCTATAGCACACCGATTTGGCCTCAAAATGCCTCATTCACATCGTTTCGCCTGTTTGACCAACCAAATGGACCCGCCCACACAAACGGGCAACATTAGGATGCTCCCCAGCCTCCCTGGCACGCCCAGATCGATTTTCGACTCACGGCACCCTCGGATCCCAGGCCCACCTCTGGAACCGTGGGCTATAGCACACTGATTTGGTCCCAAATAGTCCAGTTCGTGGAATTTATCTCTTTTGAATAACCAAATGGCCTCATCCATACAAACGAGCAACACTAGGATGTTCCCCAGCCTCCCTGGCACGCCCAGGTTGATTTTTGACCCACGGCACCACCGGTACCACCCCCGGAATCGTGGGATATAGCACACCAATTTTTCCCCAAATAGCACACCATGCTATTTTCATCTTTGAATCATTTACTTTTAATCACTTTTTTGTCTAAAGAATTAAAATTGCATACCGCATTGGGGAAAAGTGCCAATTGAGTGGGATAGAAGTAGTTTTTTAGAATATTGACTCGAACAAATTGTCCACATAGATCTCAAAAAAATACACAGTTTCAAAAAAAAAATCGACTCAAACGGATATTCGAGCGCAAAGTTATGAAGGTTTATAGTTTCACCATTTTACAATTACTTTTTTCTATATCCTTTCACTTTCTATTTTTGATTGACCTTTTTGTCTATGGTTGTTTGAAATTACAAATTATTAATAATAGGCGTAGTAAGAAGGGTCTGAATGGCACTTTCAATATTTAAAATTATATTTTAAAAAATGAGGTAGATAGAATAAGTTAAAATGTAAATTTAAAGAAGAGTTAAGGATACATGATTAAGCATTAATTGTTAGTTTTAGGGGATTTGTACAAATTAATTAGGTGATTATCCAAATGTACAAAAGTCTTACTTAGTAGATGCACAATTTTTTTAAAGTGAGGTGTTTAAAAAATTGTTGTCTTTTGGCAAACTAAATTTATGTTTGGTCAAAAATATATTTATTGCCTTGTTCCTCTTTAATTACATGAATTACTTCCTCCGTTCGCTTTTACTTCTACAACAACAAGAAACTCAGTGTATTCCCATCAAGTGGGGTCTGGGGAAGGTAAAATATACGCAGTCCATACCGCTACCTCCGAATAAGTAGAGAGGTTGTTTTCGATAGACCCCTGGCTCAAGATAAAGAATAGTTAACAAGGTCATAGTAATACATGAAATAGAATGGATGGCATAACAGAAATAAGAAATGAGAAATAATAAAAATAGAGATAAGAGATACACGAAAATAAGCGCAATGCGAAAGTAAAAAGAGGTAATAAGAAATAGGAAAGGACACCCCCTAGTAGTAACATACACTAGTGGCTCCTACCAATGGACACAGTCCTAGGATTACTAACTCAGCTACACCAGAGCACCCTAACTACTAGTTACAACCCACACACGAACTAGTCTTCTACCTTTATCCGCGAAGCGCAATGCGAAAGTAAAAATAGGGAATAAGAAATAGGAAAGGACACCCCCTAGTAGTAACATACACTAGCGGCTCCTACCAATGGACACAGTCCTAGGATTACTAACTCAGCTACACCAGAGCACCCTAACTACTAGTTACAACCCACACACGAACTAGTCTTCTACCTTTATCTGCGACCTCCACACTTCCTATCTAAGGACATGTCCTCTGCATCAATCCCAAACGAATGCTACACTAAATAAAAATGCTAACTACAAAAATTAAAAATTACTTACACAAATCCTCACTTATTTTCCGTTAAATAGCATATAGCTAGCATAATTACCATCAATTCATCGTTAAATAAGATTAACAATGGGATTTTATTGTTTTGAAAAAAATTATCCGTTGCTAATTTGTATGATATTGAGGTTAGTTATATAAATTTATGCAAGATCTTTTTATTGATTAAAAGTCTGCTATGGCTTTATGAATCAAATATACAAAAGCAAATAGACTGTTTTTACATTGTACAAAAAGTATAAAATGAAAATTTTGTAAGAAAAAAAAAAGTGTAATGAGAATTAGTTGACTAGTAAATGAAATTCTTTGATTTTTAAAGAAAATTTTAAATGTAATCTTATCTCTCTTTTCTATCATTATTTTCAGTCAACTTAATTTTTTGTTTATTTGTGTTTTCTTTTCTATTTATGTTTTGCGGATTATTAACTTTTGTACAAATTATCACTCCCCTTTTTTACTTTCTTCATTCATTGTTATTTTAATTTTTTTTTTTGAAGGGAGACTTATTCTAGAAATTATGGAATGCACAAATGATGTGAGTTTCTCAATGAAAACATTTAACCTAGCTAATTTTTTCGATGTTGTTTTCTATTTTTTATGTTCGTATAACTTTAGTTTTTTTTTTTTACTCTAATTTACTACTCTTTTATGATATGTATTTTTTTCTCCTTTAATGTTCTCATTATTTTAGGTTTGAATATTTTGTCTTAACCAAAGAAATTTATGTAAACCACGCTTTATCTTGGAACATATATTTTTAAAAACATTTTTTTATGGGGTTTGATAACTTTCTTAAGTTGTAAGAGTGGGGTAAAATATAAGTTTTGATTGAAACAAGTAATATGATAAAATGAGAATTGAATAAAAGAAAATGATTTTTCAGTGAGGTTTTTTTAAAGGAAATGGTTGAGCTACATTTAAATGGATTAAATCATAGTTTTGGTCAACAAATGTATTGGATTAAAACTTGTAAATGTTTGTGAGTCAGTGGATTTATTATTCGTTTATATGTTTTTAATAGGCTCTCCTTTATAACAAATAAGAGATTTGAAAAAAGAATTATTTCATGTCTGTCTTATAAAGAGGTACTCTTTTTTTGACGTACTTCATATAAATCAAGCAGTCAAAACTCAAAATTGTTCTTCATTTTTGTTTAGTATATTTTGTTCATATGAAATAGAACTTCAAATACTTTTAATTTCATTTATCATGATTATTAAATACTTAATATTAATAAAGTGGAAAAAGTCCTTTATTGAGGAACTTTTCATATTACTCCCTTTTTTAATTTGTTTTTTTAATCCATTTTCTTAAAAAATTATTTCTTTATAAATTGCTTATTAATTTCAACTTTTTACATAACATGTTCACACACAAAATTAAAGATTATTTTGGTACATCCTATTATTTTTAAATTATAAAATTCAAATTTCTTCTTTACTTTTTAAAACCTCGTGTCAAGTCAAAGTTCAACAAATAAATCAAAATGAAGGAAATAATTTTTAGTCAAAAATTGAAAGAGTAATATGAGTAACTCTTTTTTCCCAAATAATTTGACACATTTTCGTTTGGTAGAAATGCATGTATTAGCTTTGTGTATTACTAATATTTTATTGAATATATTTTTTCATCCTATGCATGACTAATTTAAGTGTTACTTATACACTTACATTAATTTTAAGGTGTGTATTACAATACGTGAAAATCCATGGTATTAGTAACACAATAGATTCTAATGCATACGACATCTGGCGCATTATTCCAAGGATGCCCTAAAGTTTCCCCACCGAACTGTAGTACTGCATTAGAATGATTAAGGACATAATTATCCCTCAAAATTCTTTCCACATTCTTTCCATCATATTTAAGATAATTCATGTCTAGAATGACTAAAGACGCATTGTAAACAAATGTTTCTTTTAAAAAAAAAAATTATGCAATCCATATTATTTTTAATAGATTAAATCAAATACTATATAAAAAAATATAAATATATCTAACGCAAGTATTACTAATATACTATATTTTACATTATTAGTACACACCCTACCAAAAAACCCTATTCTCACAAGAGCTTAATTAATGATAGGAGTAAATACAACACAACTTGTTAATTCCAAGGTCATGAATAGACACAAAAGTTTAGCCAAGGATACAATTGGCCAATTAAAAATAGTAGAGGGGAATATTCAAACTATTCACCTTTTAAGATGTGTTTGGTAGAAAGGTAAATATTTTTCGGAAAATGTTTCTGTATTTTCTTATGTTTGATTGAAGAAAATTTTTGAAAAATATTTTCTTCATTAAAAAACGAAGACAATAACTTCTTAATGAAAATAGAAAAAATAAATTCTATAACTCACATTACTGTATGCTTATTGTATCCTCCCACCCAATATTATTTTTTGCTCAATTAAGTATAAATTACTTTTGAGATAATAATCTTTTTTGCTTTCGTACCAAACTTCAAGAAACCAACTTATAAAATATTATATATTTTTATGCTATTCTCCGATCCACCCAACACCCCCAATTCCTACCTCTTGACCATTCCACTCCCACCACCGCCGAGGCCCCACATCCCGATCCCCTCCCGCCTCTACATATATTTTTTTGTTAAATTATATATAAATATTTTTTTTCTTACTTATCAATCGCAAGATTACATACAAGAAACCAACTTATTTTTGAAAAAAATATTTTCATACCAAACACACCCTTAATATAAAATAATTTATGACTCTCTATTGAAAATTTTCAGGATGGACAAGTATATCTATAATTACTTGGTTACAAAGGGGTTGCATAAGACTATTGAGATATATGCAATTGAAGCAAATGTTGTAAATCCCAAAAATGTTGGTAAGTTGTTTTTATTTAAATTTATGATAAATTTGAACTCATTAAAATAATTATTAAAAGTTATTTACGTGTGACTTATAACTTGCGTGTAATCATGAAAGTAGTTGTGAATGCTTGGATTATAGTAATCGGAGTAGTATGATTATGCTATACTATTGATAGATTTCATTGTCACAATATTAGTGATGGAGTCAGGATTTTTATTGAAGAGGCTTAAAAGTGTGCACACGAATTAATCGTGTACAGGGTTCATCATCTATTATATATACACAAAAAATAATTTTATCTAAATATAAATAAAGTAATTTTCCACAGTAGGTCAACCCCTTCCTTGTATGCTAACTCTGCCCCGACACAAGACATATCAATAATTTTCTATTCTAAATCGAAAGAAAGTCAAATTTGTCTAAATACTAGACATAAGACAGTGGAGGCTACTCTTTTATTTGATGATTATATTGTTTTTTTTTTAACAATTATATTATTCCTTTGATTTTATTTTTATTTTGAGTTTATAATAAAAGATACATTTAAATTGTCATTTTTTTCCACGAGTTTTGCACTTTTAATTTAACTATATATATATATATATATATATATATATATATATATATATATATATATATATTGTATATGAACTATTATTATCTATGTATTAAAATGCATTTTGAAATAATTCAAAGTTTTGTCCCGCCTTGCCCTGTTTAACTATCGCCCTACCCTGTCCTGTTTAACCTTTGTACTGCCCCGCCCTACTCTTGTCCTTCTCCATTGTCATTTTGAATCAATTATTTTATTTTTCTATCTGAACGATAGTGATAGTTAAAGGTTGTCTCCGTATGAGCTATAACTCACAGATAGTTGTAGAAATGAGCTATAACTCACGAATAGTTGTAAAACTAGTTACCGATGCTTGGGTTAGGATAGGTTGCTTAGATTGTAAATCCCTTTGGGCAGTGGGCCTTTCTCGGACTTTGGGTGAATGCAACATACTTCGTGTATCTGAATACCCTTTTATTTGATGACTATGTTATTTTAAAGAACTTTATTCCTTTGACTTCATTTTTAAGTGAGATAATGGTAAAAAAAAAAAACACATCTGAATTATCATAGTTTCACATCTTTAACTATAGTTGTTCTCTTTTCCTACTTCAACCATCAATATCTATATATTAAAAACACCTTAATTATCAGTTGTTCCTTTTTTAAATAAAATAGATTGGATGGAATGATAGATAATTGGATTTTTATTTTTTAGAATCTTTTGTCATTGATCTTGATAACACATGTGAGCCCACCTAAGTTAGTTTAGAGTCTTATACGTCGACTTAATATGCATTTTGAACCAGATACCAATATCAACTTTTGTTAGCGTATGAAAATGTTATGGTTGTTTGGATGATATATTTGTCAATTATAAGATCTTCAAGGACGATTAAATGGTTCTCTGTTATAACGGAAACTCATATCAGATTCTTTGTTGATGATCGTTATCAGGTTGTTTCACCGGCTCTAGCTCTGTGATGCAGCAAACTCCCTAGTTTAATCAAGATCTTGCAATTTTATGATCTTCCTCTGGGCATGGCATTAAGAAGGTGATAAACTTGAGAAAGATCATAATTTATTAGCTGTTATACAGTATATGTAGGCTATATATGCCATGAACAAAGACAGATGATTTTTTGTTACTTCTTGTTCATTTTAAGAATTTTAACTTTTTCTAGTTGATGTTTTTTCTTTCTCCAATTCTTAATGGTTGTTGCATGTTTGCTAATCAACATAGAAAAAATAATCGGTACAAGTAGGAAATATGACAGTATTACGTGCATATGTTATAGTGCAGTGTCTTGATGGTGAATGTTAAGGATGCTAATACATTTAGATGCAGCATATCTCTAGTATATTCCCACCAAGTCGTCATAAATGCATATCCAATAAAGGCTCAAATCTCATATTATTTTCTAATGAATGGGTAGTTGTTGTGATGAAATGTATGAGTCCACCAAGTACATTGGGACTAGGTCCCTATGCCCACAGATGCAATAGGATAACAGTCGAAAGAAAAACGATGCAATAATGTAAAGTACAATGTTTACGTGCAAACCTCCTTGCTTAAGGGAGGAAAAAAACACGACTTGTCTCACGGGATTTTCCAAATATCTACTAATCTTCAAGCAACCAAGTGATTACAAGCTCCTATAATCACTACCTCTTGCAATAACTCTACTACAAGACAAGTATAGTAACTCTACCACGCCTCAGCTGACAATGATCCTAGATAACTCTACCCAGGACTCAACGCGTCCAAAATGTTAAGTTAAACTTGACCAACTTACAAATGACTCGATCAATTACCTATAACTGATGCGACTCGAACTAAGACTTAGACAATCTAAAATCTCATAGTCCTCTATCATGCCTTTTTAATTATTTTTTACAAAATCCCATAAGAAGTAATATACATATAGACTAAATGGATGCTACATTATAATGTTTTCAAGAAAAAAAGGATATTAAATAGTCGAGTTTAGAGCTATAATATGAACTCAAGCCATGTTACACTTTCATCATTCTACGCCAATGGGTGTAGTCTAGCAGTCAATAAAGTGAGTGAAAATCATAGAACACTAGGATTCGAGTTCAAGCATAGACGAACAATGCTAGGTAATTTCTTCCCATTTGACCGAGTCTTGGTGGAAGGTGGTAACACAAGAAAATGTAACTACAAATATCAACTTTTCAGCTGACATGATTTAATCAAACTTATGCAATTGAAGGCTCTTGGAATTGTGTCGTTTTCTTGTGTATCTCATGGTCTACCTTATCACTCGCCAACACAAGGTGGATTTAGCAATATCTGCGTGGACTTTGATTTGAGTTTGAATATAGGCATAATACATAAATATGACCCTAAACTTGACATCAATAACATTGACCTTAAACTTTGATAGTGCACAAGTAGGCCCTTTAGCTATACAAAATCTGAACAAAAAACCACTCCGATTTTGCAACTACACGCGTGTACCTCACTTGCTCTGACGTGGATTACTAACCCACTCATATGGTGCCACCTAATGAAAAAAACACATTATAAGTATGACCTTTAACTTTGTCGGTGCACAAATAGGCCCTTTAACTATACAAAGAGTTGAACAAAAAAAACCCTTCAATTCCAACTCGGACGCGAGCCGTTTTGCGTGTACATCACGCGTTTTTCCACATAGGATCGGGGTGTTTATTTGTTCAGGTTTTGAATAGCTAAAGGTCCTATTTGTGCTCTGTCAAATTTTAAGGTTAATGTTATAATTTGGTGTCAAGTTTAGGGTCATATTTATGTATTATGCCTTGAATATATCATAGAACACGTCCCACCACTCCGTTAGTTATCCCCTGGAAAATTGATTGCTGAAACAAATTCCGAATGTAATTTAGCATTAGTAGGCGTTCTTGAGATTTTTATAAACTATCAGTTCTTGAGAGGGATTATAGCAGATTGGGGGATGTATTCTAAATTATATTAATCTTTAATCTCTCATGCATGTTCAAGAATCATATGTTATGGTGTCACCTAAACTTTTGCACATTAAATTCATTGGGCTGGAGTAATTGTAGTTCGATTGTATGAATCGTGGAAATCTGAGGCTATAATGCGCCTGCATTGCGGCAGAGGCGGAGCCAGGATTTTAACTAAGTAGGTTCAATATTTAAACAAAACTTAGTCGAAGGGGGTTCAACACCTACTATAACCACATAAAAAATAATTTTAATCGTGTATAAATAATATATTTTTCCGTCGAAACCCCCTGACTCCGCTCCTGATTGAGGGGTGTGAAACTGATATGGAGCAAGATCCTGTTACCTAATCATAGATTCTTATTGCGGTTTGCAATGCAAGGGAAACGACTCACTAAAGAGAGGTTGACGAGAATAGGTATACATTGTGGTGATGATAAGTGTGTACTATGTGATCGGATGCAGATAGAAAATGCCTCTCATCTTTTTACAGTCTGATGCGTATCTGTTGTACTACTGGTGTTTTGATGGTATTACTAAAATTTTGATGATCTACAAACTATACACTACTAAAAAAATACTGAAAAACCGACCACGAAAAATCGACCACAGATTGTGGTCGGAAAAAACCGACCACATGTGGTCGTTTTTTTTTTTAATCTTTTTTTTTTAAAAGTGACCACAAGTGGTCGCTTTTATATTTTAAAATTTCAAAATAATTTTTTCAATAATTTTTATATTAATTATTAATTATTTTATAAATAAAAATTAAAAATAAAAGAAAACCGACCATTTGTGGTCATTTTTTTTTTATATAAATGATTAAAAATTTTTTAAAAAAAACCGACCACTTGTGGTCGGTTTTTATATATTTTTTTAATTTATTTTAAAAAATACCAACCACTAGTGGTCGGTTTTTAATTATTATGTTTTAAAAAATATTTTTAAAAAACCGGGCGCAAGTGGTCGTTTTTTAAAAATTCTTTAATTTTTTTTTAAAAAAACCGACCACTTGTGGTCGGTTTTAAATTTTTTTTTTAGAAAAAAAGAAAATATTTTTAAAAACCTACCACTTGTGGTCGGTTTTTGAACTAAAAAAAATAATAAATAAATAATTTTTAGTGAGCAATAATTATATATATGTAATCAAATATATATATATATATATATATATATATATATATATTATTTTCATTAGAAATAATTATATATATATATATATATATTATTTTCATTAGAAATAATTATATATATATTTTTTCAAATTACACTGATCACACAATGTCGATAACAGTCTATTATAAGGTAATATAGTTGTGGATGTGATATATATAGTACTCATTCAAGCGTTCATACACATACATATATTTATATATATATATATATATATATATATATATATTATCTAATGATCGATTGATGAACGATGTAGTCAAAACCTAATATTGTATCAAGATAATCAAATAAAATTAATCGATCACTCATCTGAGTAAGTATAAGAAGCACATCGCATTATATTATTAGATAGTATACTTGTGTACGTATTTGATACATATAGTACGTATTTAGAACTTGATATAGTCGATAGTGTGTATATGTGTGTGTATGTATAGGTATATATATATATATATACATATTATAGAGTGAAGGTATATTAATGACATACGATAATTTAATCGATAATTCATCTGAGTATTTGTAAAATACGTTGTATATTATTATGGGGTAGTAAAATCGTGTATTTGATGTTTATAGTACGTATCTGAAAGCTGATAGACAATTAAATATATGTATATACGTATATTTCGTGTAGTGACGTATGCAGTAATCGCTATATGTATAACACATTGTATTACGAGGTCTATATATATATATATAAGGGTGTAGGAAGTAATCAAAGTGGTTTACAGTTATAAGCTTACCATTTTTTACGATTTATCAATTCAAATATAATATTTTATTATTTTTCGTAAACATACACATTCACAATTATTATACAAAATACATTATCTATTATTATTGAAATAAAGGACATTTTTTAAATTTGTGTATTTTCTAACTCAATTGTGTCAATTCATAATAATTTTAAATTAATTTTACCCGATTTATTATAATTCTAGCCAAATTGTATCTAATTAGACTAAATTAAATTTTTCATCTAATTTTAATCAAAATCTTAATATTTAGGTCTCAGTCATTATTAATATTTATTATATATTATTTACTATTTTATATTATCCAAGTTCTTACAGTTTTAGTCTATTTTATTTAATTCATTACAATTTTAGTCAATTTATTACGATCATAGTCAATTTGTAATTCAATTTTTAAATTTTAGTCAAATCATAGTTAAATTCTCAACCTCTAGATCTCAACCATTGTTGACACCCAAATTTGACCTCCCGATACTACATTTAGGCTGCTATTTTAACAAAATTACTAATTTTTTAAATATTATTATTTTTTGCACATTTTTTTTCTTGCATCAAACAGATTGTCGACGTGTCACATTCGTGATTTAAATATATATAAATTATTTTATTAAGTTTTGATATCATTTTACGATTTATTGATTCAAATACAATATTTTACATAATTTTATTAATTAAATTACTTTTTTCACGTAATTGTGCGCACTCACATTTTTTGCAAATACACTGTCTAAGTTTTCTATTATTTAATACTATTTATTGATATTGTTATTTTTATTATTATTTATTATTATTTATTAGCATATATATTGTTATTATTTATTATTTATATTATTATTATTATTTAAATTATTGTTATTTAATTATTATTATCATTATTTATTATTATTATTATTACATATTTAAATAACAGCCTAATTAAAATTACCTTGCCTAATTCGTTTACCTTTTAATCCAATTTTATTCAATTTCTTACAATTATAGCCTACTCTACTCAGTCCATTACAATCTTAATCTAATTTCTTGCAATTCTAGCCATTTGTTACAATCTTAGCCTAATTGCTTGCAATCCTAGCCACATTCTAACCTCACATATTCTTAAAATCCTAGCCGTTGATCAAAATTGATCTAACGACTGAGGTTTGATCTGCCTCTTTCCTTATTAAAAACAACCTAACCGTAATCCCTAATTTCCAAAAAATGAAAAAAAAGGCAACCTCCCTTGGTCTCTCTCTCTAGACTCTCTCCCTCTTACCTTCTCCATCAGCGACAACAGCACCACCGCCAGCGCCGCTCCAACACCACCACGAGGTCCCCCTCGTCCTCTTCCTTCTTCGCTCCAATGCCGTCACTGGCGCCGTCCTTTTGTTCCAATGAAACAGCCCCTGCTGGCGCCTCTCTCCCCTCCGCGCTGTTCCATCTCCGACCAGACCTCACCAGTCATGGCGTCACCCCTCCAGTGCCACAACCACCACCATCATCATCAGCAAGCCGACCCAGCGCCGTCGTTGGCTTCTTCTGTCCGTCCCCATGCCTCCATCAACGGCGAACCAGCTATGCATCCCTTTTCTCATCGAAAATGATGGATTCTGAGAAAATCCGTCTCAGGTTTTCTATTTCGTTCAAACTCGTACTTTTTTTTATCTATTTTCTCTTGTGAACGATCCTATTAAGATCTAATTGTGAGTTTTGAGTTAAATCCTCCAATTTTTGTGTGTCGTTATGTGCCTAAACTAGCATTGTGGGAGAAATCTCAAAAATACGTGACACTTGCGCTATCATTTTGACTAGATTTTTTTGAATGCTTGTTTATTTATATCTGTTAACTAACATATGTTTCCATCCCTCTTTTTTTTAAATGAGCAAATCCGTTGGATTTTGACTGTCAATCCCCTATTCCAATTTCAAGTTTGTTTATATTCATATATCGACATATGTAAAAGTTGTATTTTTGTATGATTTTCGTTTGCCTTAAGCTATGACTTGTGGATTCGTGAACTGTTACTGTAATAGTATTTAGTTCAACATGTAATCTTGATTTCTCCATGTATAGGTGATTTTTTGTACTTAGTTGAGTTGTTCGTAATTATTTGAATAATATTGAACCTGATTGTGTGCAAATTAAGGAGTAATATCCTTATATCATCCGCCTCCTCCCTCTCTCTATACTTCTCTCTACCCTTCTCGCCCTCTAAGACCTTTTCACCATCAATGGCGCCGCCGCCGCTGCTCAGCCATCGCGGTCGTCTCGGTTCTCTTGAACTTGTGGACTATTTTGGATGTATGTTTTGGTGTGTTCTTGGTCGCTGGTCTTTCTTGTATCAAAATGTTTAGTACTGACTTGAAAATGGTTAAGTTTAGTTACTTGAAAATGGATACATATAGAAGTGTAGTTATTTAAAAATGGTTAAGTTTAGTGACTTGAAAATCTGAATTAGTTAATTGAAAATAGCTAAGTGTAGTGACTTGAAATGCTAGTACATGACTTGAAAATGGTTAAGTGTAGTTACTTAAAAATGGTTAAGTGTAGGGATTTTAACGGAGATTTTGTGTTTTGAAAGTGGTTTGGTTGGTGACTTAGTCACTTGAAAATGGTTAAGTGTAGGGACTTTAAAGAGATTTTTTTTTAAGGTACTTGAAATGTGGACTTGTATTTTTAATTTAGTTAAGTATGGTCACTTGAGAAGTGAATAAGTACTTGAAAATGTTTAAGTGTAGGTAGTTAAAATGTGGACTTGTGTTTTGAATTTAGTTAAGTGTGGTCACTTGAGAAGTGAGTTAGTGACTTGAAAATGCATAAGTGTAGGTACTTGAAACGTGGACTTGTGTTTCTAATTTAGTTAAGTTTGGTCACTTGTGAAGTGAATTAGTGACTTGGAATATTTAGATGTAGTTACTTGAATTATGAACTTGTGTTTTGAATATAGTTAAGTGTGGTCACTTGAGATGTGAGTTAGCGACTTGAACATGTTTAAGTGTTGGTACTTGAAATGTGGACTTGTGTTTTGAATATAGTTAAGTGTGGTCACTTGAGAAGTGCATTAGTGAGTCGAAAATATTTAAGTGTAGTTACTTGAAAGTTGGACTTGTGTTTTGAATATAGTTAAGTGTGATCACTTGAGAAGTGAGTTAGTGACTTGAAAATGTTTAAGTGTAGATACTTGAAATGTGAACTTGTGTTTTGAATTTAGTTAAGTGCGGTCACTTGAGAAGTGCATTAGTGAGTCGAAAATATTTAAGTATAGTTACTTGAAAGGTTGATATCATGTTTTGAATATAGTTAAGTGTGGTCACTTGAGAAGTGAGTTAGTGAATTGAACATGTTTAAGTGTCGTTACTTGAAATGTGAACTTGTGTTTTGAATATAGTTAAGTGTAGTCACTTGAGAAGTGCATTACATTAGTGAGTTGAAAATGTTTAAGTGTAGTTACTTGAAATATGGACTTGTGTTTTGAATATAGTTAAGTGTAGTCACTTGAGAAGTGCATTAGTGAGTCGAAAATGTGTAAGTGTAATTACTTGAAAGGTGGACTTGTGTTTTGAATATAGTTAAGTGTGGTCACTTGAGAAGTGAGTTAGTGACTTAAAAATGTTTAAGTTTAGGTACTTGAAATGTGAACTTGTGTTTTGAATTTAGTTAAAAGCGGTCACTTGAGAAGTGCATTAGTGTCGAAAATGTTTAAGTGTAGTTACTTGAAAGGGTGATATCATGTTTTGAATATAGTTAAGTGTGGTCACTTGAGAAGTGAGTTAGTGACTTGAAAATGTTTAAGTGTAGGTACATGAAATGTGAACTTTTCATTTTAAATTTAGTTTAGTTTGGTAATTTGCGAAGTGAATTACTGACTTGAAAATGTTTCAGTGTAGGTACTTGAAATGTGAACTTTTCATTTTGAATTTAGTTTTGTTAGGCAACTTGTGAAGTAACTTTGTGACTTGAAATGTTTAAGTGTCGTTACTCGAATTATGGAATAGTGACTTTTGTTTTGAAATTAGGTACTTGAAATGTGAACTTGCATTTTGATTTTAGTAAAATGTTGTCACTTGAGAAGTGAATTAGTGGCTTCAAAATGTTTTAAGTGTAGGTACGTTTTTTCATTTTGAATTAAGTTTAGTTTGGTAAAGTGTGAAGTGAATTAGTTACTTGAAAATGTTTAGGTGTAGGTATTTGAAATGTGAACTTTTGTGACTTGAACTAATCACTTGAATGTGATTGATTGTGTAGATGGAATCTGATTATAGCTGGATATATCAACGAAATATCGATAATTGAATGGATGAGGCTGAGAATAAAGATGCGGATGATGAGTTGTAGTTTTTAGTATTTTGTATATTTTATAGTTTTGATTTGGAACCTCGATAAATTTTGTAAATAATGTTTGTATTCTTATGGTGGTATGTTGATTACATAAATATGATTGGTGGGATGTGTTGTAGATAATAATCAATGTTTGTAAATGATTGGTGGGCTATATTGTAAATAATTTGATTTTTAATTTTTGTATTTTGAAAATTTTCAATATTTTTTTTTACAAAATAATCAGAAAAACCGACCACATGTGGTAGCTTTTAAAAAATTTTAAATATTTTTTTTTACAAAATTATCAAAAAAACCGACCACATGTTGTAACTTTTTTTAAAATTTTCAATATTTTTTTTTACAAAATTATCAAAAAATAACCGACCACATGTGGTAGCTTTTTTTAAAAAAAATTCAATTAAAAAATATTTATAAAAACCGACCACAAGTGGTCGTTTTTTTTTATTCTTTTTTTAAAAACCTACTACTTGTGGTCGGTTTTAATAAAATTAATTAATAAATTTTAAAATAAAACCGACCACCTGTGGTCGGTTTATTTTGAATTTTTAATTCTTAAAATCATTTTTTTCTATTTTAATAAAATAATAATGAATTTAAAAAATTTTAAAAAAAACGACCGCACGTGATCGGTTTTTAAAAACCTACCACAGTTTTACCGACCACGCACTTTGGTCGGTTTTGTGGTTTTCCTCTTTTTTTTAGTAGTGATACCAAAAAAGACTTGATTGGTTGCTAAATCAGTATATATGGGACCTGGTCCCATAGGAAGTTGACTTTAGAAGATGACAACTGAGTACAGCGGGAGTCTGGAGACTGCACTTTTTGCAGAGAGTTGGTGGCACTGCAGTAGAGGTAGCCAACCTCAACCAATGGCATGCGTTCTATGATTCGTTCTCTCTTTTAAAAGGGAACATTGACAAGGAACAAAATCCAGTTTTTGCAATGACGATTACTCTGAAAATAAAAAAAGCCATTTCACAAGAACACTGCTCACACTCCACCAACAAAGGACCTGATCGAGTGTTGACTAAGTATTGTTATGTCCTTGCTCTTACATTGTAAATCTACTCCTGAATTATAAAGGATAGTAGATCAATAGCTTATCTAAGTCTTAGCTTGAGTTGCCTCAATTAGAGTTAATTGATCGAGTCGCTTTGTATTTGGTCAAGTTTATTTTCACCTTGGGTGAAGTCTTTTCTGGGTAGAGTTACTTAGGACTGTCGGCTAGAGTTAGTCGACAAGGAGTGTAATAGAGTTGCTACATTAGTCTTGTAGTAGAGTTATTACAAGAGGCTAGGATTAAGAGTTTAATCATTTGTGATTATTTGAGTCTGTAATCACTTTGTTGCTTGAAGTTAGTGGAGATTTGGAAAATCCTGTGAGAAGGGTCGTGGTTTTTCCTCTTGAGAAAGGAGGTTTCCAGGTAAACATCGCTTGTATTTTATATTTTGCGTTGTCTTTCTTTTATAACTGTAATACTGTGTTTGTCCGTTAAGGGAACTGGTCACCTGTTACTTGATGGATGGATCCCTACGTTTGATCAATATCTCAGGAAATCTACAAACACAGTGTAAGGTTTCTCCGATTTGGTTGTACGACTTATCCTTCAATTCTACTAATTGGTACTTGTTTACTTCACGATCATACATATACCATAATGATTCGAAAACTCCCATCTCTGATATCAAATGAAACTATGTTATATATGATAAAAACATAAATAAAAACCATCCAATAAATAGACAAATTCACTTTGCAAACTCCTTCCATGAACGAATATATGTAATTTGTGAAGAACTAAAATGAAAGAGTGCCACATACATGAGATGGAGGGAGTATAATATATATATATATATATATATATATGATCTATGTAACTACTGCTTACATGACTTAAGGAAGAAGTGAGGTTTCCCTTTTGGGAGTCCCCTGAAAACTTGACAGCTACCGGAAAATGAAGAACTAAGAAAAATTTTCACACTTACATATATATATATATATATTCTAAAATTATGAGTAATATTTTTTTTTAGGAATTTGATTCAAATTATTTGAAACGATGAGTACATTAAGATAAGTTTTTTCAATTAATTAGTGTATGTAACGCCCCGAAATCCCATCCCGAGACATCACACGATGATTATGACCCCGAAGGACCACAAGCTAACCCTTCTGTACCTGTACACTGCATAATATCTGAAATAAATGCGGAAACTAGTCATAAGGTTCAACACATCTATGAATACTCATAATACAGAAAAACTGAATACTAATACATTCGTCTGAAAAGCTTCTAAACTGTCTGAACTACAGAGTTGAAGGGACGGGTCCCCAACTAACTCCCTCAACTAAAACTAAACAAAGTATGAAGCAATAACAGTAAACTGAGATTCGTCCTCGAAAGAAGAGGACTCACTGCTACTGCTGCTGACTGGGACTGAACTGCTGAGGATACTCTAGATCCCGTGCCTCTGAACCTATGGTGTCAAATATAATACCATAGCGTAAATGCGTCAGTACAAGAATGTACCGACTATGTAGACGAGGTAGGCTAATGCAAGGGCTCATGCATGCACAATATCTAAACTGAATAATCATGAAGATGCAGCATGAGAACACATATATGAATGCACAGACCATGAACACAATCATCGCAACTCTAGATACTGAAACTCGGATACCACTTTACTATAGACTGAACTCACTACTTACACTGAGATACTGAATCATTGACTCATCTGATACTAATAACTGAGAATCTAGACGTACTCACATCAAGGACTGAATTCTGAGCTTACTGCTTTCGACTGACAGGATTAGAGATCAACTTTTCTAATGGATTACTCCAGAAGCGATTATCAATGATAAAAAGTATAATCATGTCCGAATCTGACAACAAGAATACTCAACATAATATAAGATGGAGATCAAGCCTATCTGACGGGAGATCTCTAGATATGATAATAAGTATCTGTATATGAGACCAAGATTATCTGAAGGGATGGTCCATGAATCAATGGAACTATCTGAATTCCTCACTAAGATAGACGACTGTACCACACAGTCCTAATTTCTAAAGATTGATACTGAAACTGCAACTGTGGGAAGTAGCTACTTAACCGACATTCCCCAACCTACCACAGGTGGGGGTCCAACCTGTAACCCCAGCTGGAAGGGTGTCAATACCGTTCCACGGGTAAAGACCTCTCTAGTCAAGCCTCTCTGACTGGATGACCCTCCCAGGAAGTCGGCCTGAGGAAATATAATAGTCAAACCTCTCTAACGGTGACAGCCTCTACTAACAGGGACTCCTGCATCCTGCGCTGGCTACTCATTTCTGGAGTTCAGGGATTGCTCCTAGCGACTCGGCCTCTCTGACGGGAGAGCCACCATCCCTTCCCTCACTCGGTGCTAGCTTATACTCCCAACTAAAAGACTCTGAACTGAATTCTCAACTGAACACAACTGAAATGAATCTGATACGATCATGTTTCTCAAAAGATCTAACTGAGTTATGCTGAGATTACTTATTTTTGTATCTAACGAAAAAGGTATCGAATCATGGTATCTGACTGACAATACAGAGCTTGAATAGATTACTCGAATCACTTTTGAGATTAGAATTGAATCACTTGAATACTATTAGATCTGAGCTGATTACAGGGCTGAGGCTAGATTACTAGAGATACAGAGATTACAGAGATAACTGAGATTATTGAGCTTTCTTAAGTTCTGCACTTGTCTGAGGATACAGAGTTCTATAGTTCACTGAGTTCTGAGAATCATGGCTCGACTGGAATTATCGAGAAACTAACATGGGATCTAGACAACAGCTCTATTGTCGGGTATAAATACCCCCAGGACTCGATAGCATAAAAGTAAAGCATAATCATTCATTCATCATCACGATCGTTCATATATCATCACAATCATTCATGCATCATCATAATCATTCTTTCATCATCATAATCATTCAAGATATCACCTCAAGAATTTAACGATCACAAACATCTCATTCATCATCACAGTCGCCAAGGGGTCACTTTAAGCATCTCGGAAACATAATCATATAATAACGTAGGGGAAACATGCTACTAGCTTGTGCTCCATTCAACAAGGTTTTACCTCAACTATTTCATACCTATATCAATCTTGACATGTGTTTGGATATCATATGGCTTGAGGAAACTTCATAATATCATGGAATAATTCATTCACTTGGGCATTTTATCAAACACTAGGCATGCATAAACTAACTCACAATTTGGGGTTTCATCTTCAACATGCTACAATGGCCCTTATGCTTCACCCTTTGAGAGCTAGTTTCGGCCAAGAACAAGAATACGAGTTTCACAAGTTAACAAGGTATTGGTGACACCAAAATCAGCCAACCAATATAAGTTACAACACAATATAATGAACAACGAAGAACAACGACAATGTTATAACAAGACAACACCACATGGCTTACAACCCAAGATACAAACTATTACAAGATGAAAACAAACAAAAGGATAGATAGTTAGACGAAGGTGGTGTAAATCCTAGTAACCAAAGAGTACATAAAACTCTAAGACCTCTAACACCTCCACACACGATCACCTAAATCTTACGATGACACAAGAGAGGATTCCACCACTCAAGCGCCAAGGTTTCTCAAAAAATAAATAATTACAAGAGATTCCACCCTTGAATTGCTATCCTAGTTACAAGTTTCGGTTTGCCTCAAGTATAGAGAGGACTTTGGTGTTTCAAATTTCAAGACTTACAACAATAATCAACTAAACCTCAAAATACCTATCTTTTTCTATTTATATTACATAACAATTTAGACTTAAAATGACAAAAGTACCCCTTTAATGAAAAGCCTTCAAAGGCCACCCCTCTAGTGTAGCAAATAAGAAAATGGGCAGCTTTGGGTGTGTCTTTGGTCCATCTCACGTCTCAACATTGAACTTCCTAGGATGATAATTTTCTGCACTTGTACACACGTTGATCTTCATAGTCTCACTTGTATCATCCTCTCTATTTTGAGAGGAATTTTCCCTCAAATTCAAGCAATCATCACTGGAAAGCTCTCCTCTTTTCATCATCTCTTCATTGATCTTCCTAAGGTTAGGATGTTCAACCAAGGGTCCCATGATATAATCAAACATGCTCCTTGGATTTATATGTTCTACAACCTGCACATACGAAGATTTGATACTAGGCAAAGTGCTAGTATCTCGGTTAGTAATCAACAAAGAGTCCTTGTGGGCAAATCCCACAATCCCAACTCTCGGCTTCCCTCCTTATTCATCTTTCTCATTATCGTCTTCTTCTTCCATACCCTCAATAAGAATGAATTTCCTTTCCATATACATAGTCACTACAATCTCACCTTCACACGGCCAAACATCTTCCTCATCCCCCTCATTTGGCTCCTCGGGTTCTACCTTCTCTCCATCTTGAGATTGATTATCAATCTCCTTCGGTTCAAGTCCCACATCCTTACCAAGAAAGTATAATTTTCCCTCCCTTAGGATTATATTTCTCCTATTTGGACACTCGTTAGCCTTGTGTCCCCAACCTTGGCATTTAAAACATTGAAAGCCCTTAGAACTAGAAGAGGAATGTGGTTTACCTTCATTTCTAGGAGAGTACCTTTGGTGAGCCTTGTTTTCAGCTTGTGCAGCCTTGTCCTCTATTTTATCCACATTCGATGGATCATTTTTGTCCTTTTTCCAACTCGAGGGATATTTCCCTTTGAACTTGAAACTTGGTTTCTTCTGTAATTCCTTCTCAACTTCCAAGGCGGCTTGGAAGATGGCATCAATGGTGTCAAACTTGTGAAGTGTCAACCGTGAGGCAATGTCCCTATTAAAACCCACCTTGAATCAAATGATGTCATGGATTACTTGCTCCCCTCGGTGATAAAGTTTCCAAATGAGTTGTTGGAATTCATCATAGTAATCATCATAGTAAGCCACGACGCTTTTGTTCCCTTGCCTCAAGTTATACAACTTAGCAAGGAGATCTTGATGGTAACTCTCGGGTAAGTACCTTTGTCTTATGAGGTACCTTAACCTAAAACAAGGAGGGGGCTTCCCCTCAATCAAAATATTTCCAAATCGCTTCACATACTCCCACCACGTAGTAGCATAACCCTCAAAATGTGCAATCGCATAACAACTCTTTTTCTCCTCGGTAAGGTCATTAACTTGGAAGATTCTTTCATAAGTCGACGCCCAAGATATAAATTCTTACGGATGACTCTCACCTTTGAATATGGGAAGCCCCACGTTGATGGTATTTAGACCTACATCACGGTTTTGGTTCCCTTGTTGGTTCCACAGACCAACTCTTCCTTCTCAGCCGTGAACTTCCCTTCGATCACCTTGCCTACCCCTCATCTCCTCCCTTATCATGTAAACATCATCATATGGTTCATAACCAGCATGTTTTTCTCCTCTACCATACCCCTCAACATAGATGGGTCTATTTGGGTTAAGTGGAGCTTGTAGCGGCGGGATTGGATTTGGATAGTGAGGTCTTTGGTCAAGTGGATTTTGGATGGGAGGGCTTGGGTTTGGTGGTGGTATTTGGTTTCCAAGTCCTTATTGTTGGACTTGGTGAAGTGGAGGGTGGCTTGGTCTATCATGATCTCGGATTTGGGAGTAAGGGTTGGTTTGATTTGTCGCAATAAGTGGATATAACATTTGGTGCATGGCCTCGGGAGTACTAGTTGGTGAAATATGTCGAGGGGTAAAAGGTTGGATTCTTTGGCTTTACACTCTCTACAATATCCCACCCATTATTGACACTTCACCCTTCATTGATACCACATCCGAGTCTAGTTTTTCAATACCCGCGGTCATCCTAGCCATGTCTCGGGACATAGCTTCAAGGTGAGCCAAAATGATACTAGTAGCATTGTGTTCCCCCATGGGTTGAGAGTGTGAGGTCTCGGGTTCCATAGCACCAAAAAAACAGTCCAAAATGTCACACACAACACACCAACAAAGGTTCAAGTCTTTGAACCGCAAGCAACAACACCACACAAACGGTAATAAGACAAAACACACGTTGTTGTTGAAGAAAATTTGTTCCAAGACTTTGATGTTCTATACTACACCTTTGAGGAAGATATTTCGTCTATGGTGTAGGTGGACAAGATTTTAGACTCTCTTTTCAAGAGTCAAAAAGTCTTCTACCAACTTTTCACCAACTTGCACTCTTTTGGCAAAACATCCTTTTGGAGTAGCCTTGTCTCTTTCCTCTTATGTCTATTCTTGAAAAAGTGTTGTTGCTCCTTTTTGGTAAGTATACTTTTTGAATGTTTCTTTTTCTTTTACTACTTTGGTGTTGTCTTGTAATTGTTTTCAAGACAAACATAAAGTCTTATAATTCATTTATATCTTCAATATCAAACAACAACTTCTTCAACACAACACAAGAACACAAGATGAACACCACCACAACAACAAGAAACCGTCCACTTAACACCACAACACAACCGGAACCTTTCTCAAGAACTTGGGTGGTAGACTCAATAAGTGTTGAGGAGAAAGAGAACCAGAACTATAAACAAACTAAGACAACAAAATACACTCAAATATAGACACAAATCTCGGCCAAACACAACAACAACAACAAGAACACTCGACCAAGAACACCAAACTCAAGAACACAACTCTTTTTGTGAGATTTTCGACCTTAGACGCCTCTTATAGTGTTAGGAAACAAAGATATGATACTAGAACACACAAAAATCACAATAAAACTAGGAACAAATCTCTTCCAAAACAACAACAAGACACAATTTCGGCCAAGACAACAAGAATGGACAGATTTGCTTCTTTTTGGAATTTTCAGCTTTTCAACACCTCTTTTTTTTTTTTTTTTTTTTTTTTTTAGACTTAGAGAGCCCAAGATTGGTAGTGTAGGAACACAACCAGCCTTATCTTTGATACCAAATGATAAGAGAGAGACTAGGAACTCACGAAATGACACCAAAACAGTCCATTCAACAAGGCACAAACCGAGGACCCTTTGAGAGCTAGTTTCGGCCAAGAACAAGAATACGAGTTTCACAAGTTCACAAGGTGTTGGTGACACCAAAATCAGCCAACCAATCTAAGTTACAACACAATATAATGAACAACGAAGAACAATGACAATGTTATAACAAGACAACACCACACGGCTTACAACACAAGATACAAACTACTATGAGATGAAAACAAACAAAAGGATAGATAGTTACACGAAGGTGGTGTAAATCCTAGTAACCAAAGAGTACATAAACCTCTAAGACCCCTAAAACCTCCACACACGGTCACCTAACTCTTACAATGACACAAGAGAGGATTCCACCACTCAAGCCCCAAGGTTTCTCAAAAAACAAACAATTACAAGAGATTCCACCCTTGAATTGCTATCCTAGTTACAAGTTTCGGTTTACCTCAAGTAGAGAGAGGACTTTGGTGTTTCAAATGTCAAGACTTACAACAATAATAAACTAAACCTCAAAATACCTATCTTTTTCTATTTATATTACATAACAATTTAGACTTAAAATGACAAAAGTGCCCCTTTAATGAAAAGCCTTCAAAGGCCACCTCTCTAGTGTAGCAAATAATAAAATGGGCGGCTTTGGGTGTGTGTTTGGTCCATCTCACATCTCAACATTGAACTTCCTAGGATGATAATTTGTTGTACTTGTACACACGTTGATCTTCATAGTCGCACTTGTATCACTTATTCAACCATTTATACACCCATTTGACATGAACACATCACATAAAAAGCAACATAAGGAAGATTCATCACAAATATCACATGAATTCCACCTACTAGGGTTAAGGCTCATGAATCTTGTAAACAAACATGAATCAAAATTCAACAATACATTGAACATCAATTTCAACTCATACAAATCAGTAAAAACTCATAAACATAAAAATCTTTTAGTTTTGAAAAGGGTTCTTGAGCTTCTTGGATGAAAGGGACCCAAGAATCAACATCTACATACCTTAATCTTTGAAATTGGATGAATTCTAATGCTTAAGACTCTATCCGAACTTGTAATAAATAATTCTTAAAGCCCACACTATGAGGAACTTGATTCTTGAAGAAATCTTGAAGATTTATGGATGATTTTTGGAAGTTTAGGGTTCTTGAATTGAAACCCTAGATATTCTCTTTTTAGAGAATTGGAAGAGAAATGGAGAAATTAGGGTTTGAATGAGGGTTCTCATATTTATAGAGGCTTCCAAAAGGTGGGAAATGACCAAAATACCCTTGCAAACACGTCCTTAAATTGCTGAAAAAAAATAGTTGATGACATCCATGACAAGCCGTCAAGTTGGTGATAGGCCGTCACGAATTGTCGTCACAAAAGGGTGAAATTTTGAGTTTCTGGTTAAGGTTGACGACATTGGTGATAGGCCGTCACGGGCGTGACGGCTTGTCACAAAATGTCGTCACCAGGGTTAGAAATCTGCCTAGGTCTGACGACATTGGTGATAGGCCATCACGGGCGTGACGGCTTGTCACAATTGTCGTCACTAGTTTCCCAGCCAAACATGCTGGAGTAAAATGGGCATAACTCTTTTCTCCGATATCGGTTTTTGACAAAATTGGTATTGTTGGAAAGATAATTCAAAGATATTTCATTTGATATATAGTAAGTCCTCTAATTCTATATATACAAGGAGTTATAGTCAATTGAATTTGACCCAAATTTTGACGGTCACTAAAACTTGAACGATAGGTAAGATTTCAACTCGTCCTTGAGTTAGGGGACCTCTATGATCTTAATTCATGCTCAAATAGATTCCCACACGATTCAAAGTATTTCATACTTGGGAAGATATTTCTGAAACATTTAGACTCGGATTTTTTGCTTTACCAAATACGTTCTAAGGCTTAGACTGGAAGAGAATTTTGCGGGGCATTACAGTGTATTACATTTTTCGTAAAAGATTTTGGCATTTTCTCACTCACATACATTAATTTTGTTTTTTCTACTCATAACAAACTCACCTTTTAATTTAATTCAATTTTCCTGAGATAACTTTTTATGTTTTGACACTTTTCACTAATTCACAAAGTGGAGAGCAAGTTCATTGAAATTATAGCATATAAGTTAAAAAAAAATCAAATATGTTATTGAATTATTAGAAATGACTCATTTATGTCATCTGTTTAAAGTTTGACTCATTTATGTCGCTGTCATTAAAAGTTTAACTCATCTATGTCATTGACGTTATAGAAAAGGTTTATTCGTGCTATTACTTTCTAGCGATGGTTTTGGAAACTCATTTTTATCACATGACTTCTAATTAGAAATACACGTCACCAAATCTAAATTAATCAATATTAATTAAAATTAAAATAAAATTCGAACCTAATAAATAAAATTCAACCCACACCCTACCCAATTAAGGTAAGTGATGTTATTATGAAACTAAGTGTAAAAATAAACAGAAAAGGGTCTAATATACCCTTCAACTATTGAAAATGGTACACAAATACCCTCCTTCCACCTTTAGGCTTAAAAATACCCTTCCATCCATATATTTGGCTCAAAAATACTCTTAATGTATTAGAAATGGCTCACAGATGCCCTTCTTCCTCTATTGGTTCAAAAATACCACTCCATCCACCTATTTGGATAAAAAATGCCCTTAACATTAAATTTAAGTCAAAAAATGTCTCCTCCTTTATTTTTTTGAGCCTAAAGGTGGAAGGAGGGTATTTGTGTACCATTTTCAATAGTTGAAGGGTATATTAGACCCTTTTCCGAAAAATAAATAATGAAATTTATTTTTAAGTGTTAGTGTTAGAGATTTGTTTAAATTAATTAGGTAATTGTCCATAATGCAAAAGCCATATTAACAGAATTCACTTCTTTTTCTTCTTTTTTAATTTTTTTTATTTAAGTGACATCCTTGAATAAAAGTTTCTTTATTTTATATTTTTTGAAAAAAAGTGTGATTGGAGTTAATTAGTAATAAATGAAGTTGTTTAATTTTAGAGAATATCTAAGTTGTAATTTGTAATCTTCTCTTATTATTTTCAAGTCAAATTTTTCTTGTTGGTTTCTATCTTTTCTTTTATTTAGATTTTGCATGCTATTAACTTCTCTTCAATATATAATTAAAAGCTTATTTTCTCTTCTTGTTATCTTTTTTTTTTCTCTTTTTCTCCACTATTCTCTCTTCTTCTTTTCCTGACTTTAACTTTTTTATTCTCTTTTTTTCTTCTTCTTTAGTGATTATGGGTTTGTGGAGAAATCAAGTTATGTAAGTTTTTAAATAAAAAATATTTTTCTAATTAAATTTTTGATGTTTTCTCCATATGTGTTCTCATGATTTTAGTTTTCTTTTCTGTTAACTCTATTTTTTTTAATGATTCTTTGGTTATATTCATTCTTTTCTCTTTTTATGTTCTCATAATTTTAAGTTTAAATGTTCTTTTTAGTCAAAGAAACTTATATAAGACATGTTATATCTTGATGATTTTTTGGTTTTTTTTTTTTGCTTATGTTTTGATAGTTATTTTTAAGTTATAAAAGTAGGGAAAATGTATATATTTTGATTGAAACAAGTGATATGAGATGACTGCGGAATAAATAAAACGTCTTACTAGGGGGTCTTAAGAAAAAAATTGGGTTACATTTGAAAGGATTAAATCGGGCAGGATTAATAAATGAATAGGATTAAAACTTGTTCAATCTTTTTGTGTGTGCATTTAGACTTTAGGTCACTTACAATTTCTTTAATTTTATGTCTTTTTTTACGAAAGATCTTAATATTTACTCAAAGGAAATTTGAAAATATCATTTTATGTTATGTTATGTTATGTTATTTATTTATTTATTTATTTATTTATAAGTGACCAAGAAATCTTAATTCCTCAATTTTTGACCAAGAAATAAAATAACGTATACATCACTCTTCTCAGATTCCATTTATAAAATTACAATGAATATATATTATTATTATTATCATTGTAATGAGATAATATTAAATTTTAATCCAATTTTAAAGAGTAAATAGGAGCAACTACTTTTTTCCCAAATAATATGGACACTTAAAAGTCCACTTATTCAGATAATACCTCAATTAATGATAGGATCAAATATGACACAATTCATTAATTCCAAGACAATGAATAGACACAAAAATCTAATTAATTATAAAATTAACCAAATTAAAATAACACAAGGGCAAATTTTAATAATAATAAATTACGTGGCACGGTACAACTTTGAGAGTCAATTAAATTATTTTTCCATTGAAATTTTTCATCTAGCTTTTAAATACTTAAATTTATTAATTATATAAATTTTATTTCATAAAAATTAATTTTTTTATTTCTAAGTTTAAATCTCGAAATTTCAATTACGCCACATAATAAAATAATTTATGACTCTCTATTGGAAATTTCCAGGTTTGACAAGTATGTGCATGATTACTTGGTTAAGAAGGGGCTGCATTTGACTGTTGATTTATTTGCCATCGAAGCTAATGTTGTTCTTCCCAATCATATTGGTAAGTTTTTTTTTAAATAAAATTATTACTGATCTGAACTTATTACTATGCTATAATATAATAATCCTGATTATCTTTTATTAAAAGTTGTTTATAATCTTGGGATTCTTTGTAAAATGATTTTTTCAAGTCTTCATTTTAATTAATAGAATATACAGATCTATTAGCTATTATCTATCCGACGATATATGGACAGACCGATTATCGATCCAACAAATCGATTGTCGATTCGACAAATCGATTATCGATTCGACCTATATATAGACAGATCAATTATCATTCCGAAGGATCGATTATTAATTCGACCTATATATGGACAGATTGATTATTAATTCGACCTACACTAACCCAAGCATCATTAGCTAACTCCAAATGAATGATAATCTCGATGCACGAAGCATCCTGCATTCACTCAAAGTCAAGGAAAAGGGATCGCAGCCCAAGGGGATGTAACCTAGGCTGGCTACCCTAACCCAAGTATCACTACCTAACTTCAAATGAATGGTAATCTCGTGGAACAAACCATTGTGCATTCACCCAAAGTCCGGGATAAAGGCCCCCCACCCAAGTGGATGTAACCTAGGCATCCTATTGTAACCCAAGCATCATATCTAACTTCAAATCAATGATAATATTGAGGCACGAAGCATCATCCATTCACCCAAAGTCGAGGAAAAGGCCCGCAACCCAAGGGGATGTGACCTAGGTAGGCTACACTAACCCAAACATCAATAGATAACTCCAAATGAATGATAATCTCGAGGCTCGAAGCATCATGCATTCATCATAAGTCTACGGAAAAAAGGGATGTGAATCAGTAGTCAACTTCAAATGAATGATAATCTCGAGGCACTAAGCATCCTGCATTCACCCAAAGTGACCTAGACAACCTACTCTAACTCAAGCATCAATAACTAATTTAAGAACTCTGTTTATTACTTTGATGTCATTTTAGTTTTATACTTCTGAGTACGTCAACAACAACATATCAAGTGTAATCCCAAAGAGTGGGGTCTGGGGAGGGTAGAGTGTACGCAGTGCATACCACAACCTAAGAAGAAGTAGAAAGGATGGTTCCGGTAGACCCTTGACTAGTTTTATTTATGTGGCTAATAAGGAAAGTGTGTCATATCAATTTTTCTTGAAAGTGCTTTTCGTGTTTCTAAATTGCATTAATTGCTATTTGTTATTTTGGAGGGATGCGGACCATGTATTGACTGATACTTTTATTTGTGGTGATGTGCTAATGTACAATTATTTGATTTCTGCGATTTGTTTCAGCAATCAAATCCCCGGAGGGGTTTCTAAAGGAGTGGTGGAATTTTTTCTATTATACATACACGTTTCATCAGGCTGAGCGTGCCCAAGAATCCAATATTGAGGTGTTGCCTAAACTTTTCCAAGTTAAGTTCATCTTTTTCAAAGACTATTATAATCTAAATGCATGATTTTTTTGAACTCTCAGGCAGCACATACTATTGACAATGTTGTATCTAATATCCCCTCCGCTCTGCCAGTGCTTTCTCCTCATTCTACCATGCTATCGTTTGAGCATAATATATCTCCTATGGTACCGGCCTTCCACCTGACGACACCTGACTATGCGTTGATGTATGATTTAAGCTTTGTTGATATGCATCATCCAACTCAGCTAGTGCCATTTGAAACTAATTTTAGGTAACATGTGTTTATTGCTTATCCGGACCAACATTTCTGCGCTTGATATATTTTATATTGTTTGCACTATTCACTTAACTTCGTGTTATATCTATTCTGCTTCGTTCTTGAACAAAATCATATTTCCATTGGGTTTTGTGCAATGCAATTATGACTGTAAAATTGAATTTATCCAATTCTGTGTTGCATAGTGAAAGCATCAATTTTGTTGTTGAAGTTCGTGAATCTGTAGATTTCTAACTCTTTTTGATGTTCACGTGTCATACAGCTACCTGATGGAGATGATACCAGATATGCCTCAACAATGGGAGGCAAGAGTATGTGTTTACATTTCCGAGACAGCAACATATTTTTTTTAAGTTGCGACATAACTGTCGGTTTTATTCCTTCCAGGATGAAGGAGAGGGGCTTGGTATTTTCACCGATCAAACTATGCAGATTGAACCAAATTACTCCGATGCTCTTGCTACGGCTATGCTTCCGATGCCAGATACTTCTGAAGCAGGTTTGTTTGTATTGGTTTCAAATGCCTTGTGTTTTAGAAAAAAAGAAAGTCTTTTACCACAAATTAAATTTCTAATTCTTTATTTAAATTTATGTGGCATAGGGAGCGATTTTAAGAAAGAAAGGGAGTCTTTTGAAACATGATGGCTAAAAATAACTTTTTATTATAGTAAAATGAGAATTTTAAAGTTAAATTATTATAATTGAGTCATTTTGTTGAGGATAAACTAATAAGGAAAGTTTGCCATATAAATTAGGATAAACAAAGTGTAACATACCAAAAGTATCCTTGATATATAGTTGTAGGTTTCAACATGCCATGTCAATTCTTATATTAACATATCATTAAAATGAAAATATTATTTAAAAAATTTAGGTATAGAATTTTGTTGTTGTTGTTGTTGTTGTTGTTATTATTATTATTATTATTATTATTATTATTATTATTATTATTATTATTATTATTATTATTATTATTATTATTATTATTTTAAATGGTCTAAAACGAAAAGACTACTCATAGAAAAAAGATTGGATGGAATGATTGATAATATCATTCTTTGATGTTTTTGGTGCACTTATCAAAAGTTAGTTTTTTTTGGAAAGTGCTTTTCGTGTTTCTAAATTTGTATTAATTGATATTCTTTATTTTTGAAGGATGTTCACAACATAGTGACTGATCATTTTGTTTGTGGTGCTGTGCTAATATACAATTATTTAATTCTGTGATATATTTCTACAAGATTGGTGGTATGAGTTCTATAGTATGTTAAGCTCTAATCAGGCCGAGCATGCCGAAGCGCCCTATGCTGAGGTGTTCTCTAGACTTTTATAAGTTAAATTTAACTTTTTTTTTAGACAACTATAATCTAAATGATTGATGTTTTATAAATTCTCAGGCTGCATAAACTATGGACAATATGGTACCTCAAGTCCCATACGCTATGCCAGTTATCTTTCTTACTATGCATCGTTTGGTCCTTATTTTATAGATTATAATGCTCCCTTACGATGTCAATCTTTTGTCCTACCTATAGGCACATAACATATCATCTGCGGCGCCAGCCTTTAGTCCTGAGAGATCGCAAGAGAAATGCCCTTTCGATCAAACTGTGCAGATGGAACCAAGTCCCCGTGCCCATAAAAAGATTAAGCTTTCGGTGCCAGAACCTTCGGAAGCAGGTTCGTTGTATTGGTTTCAAATACTTTGAGTTTATGTTTTAGAATCTTTTATCTTTGATTTTGATAACACATATGAGCTCACCTAAGTAGTTTATACTCTTATACGTCTACTTAACATGCATTAATATGATAACCAAGTACTGCTAGAAAGAATGTATCTATAGCTTAGATTATTTGGTCATTACAGAAATGAATCAAAAAGTTTTTTGTTTTGACTTGTCAAAGTATGCATTTTGAACCAGAGTACTAATGTCAATTTTTGTTAGTATGAAAATATTATGGTTGTGTGGATGATCCGTTTGTCAATTATAAGCTCTTCACTGAAAATTAAATAGTTCTCTGTTATAACGGAAACTCATGTCAGATTCTTTGTTGATTATCGTTGTCAGGTTGTTCCATTGACTCCAGCTCAGAGATGCTGCAAACTGATCAATATCTCGCGATTTCCGATCTTCCTCTTGGCATGACATTAAGAAGGTGATAATTTTGAGAAAGATCATAATTCGTTAGCTGTTATAAAGTTTATGTAGGCTATATATGCCATGAATAAAGACAACTGAATTTCTTTTACTTAATTTACAGAAACAATATATTGATGGTACTTGTATTCAAGCCCATTGTTAGGTTTATATAAAATATCGTATTCTTCCTTGGTTGTGAATAAGCCTTTCTTAGATTAGAGAGAAGCCTAGTCAATCATATCTATAGATTTATGTCAAAATGATGACGAAAACTTTGGTGCATGAAGTATTCTTTGTTTACGCAAGGTTCGGTGAAGGGCCATATCCCAAGGGATACAATGTAGGCAGCCTACCTTGATGCGAGCATCAATAGCTGATTCCATTGCTCGAACTTGTGACCTAAAAGTGACACAGCGACAACTGGTGCACCAAGCATTCCATGTTAGAAGGGTCTAAGGAAAGGCCGCATTGCAAGGGTTGTGATGTAGGCAAGCTACACTAATCAATCTCATCAAAAAGAATAAGTTATGAAACAAGTTCAATGGATAATTCAAACCAATATTACATAACAGGAAAGGTAAATGAAAAAGAATATTTAATACTCTTAAATACAGGATAAGAAGAAAATTATATAGCAAAATATCTAGTAAAAAATGAGGAAATTAAAACCGACAATAATATATGCCCAGATCTACCAAGAAGTTTAATAAATACTAAAAATATAGCAGAAAAAGAAATAATAATAGGAATAAGAAAAATAAAAATAGAATTTGAAGTAAAAGAAGAAATGCAAAAAACAGACATAATATTAGGAATAAAATGGCTAGAACAAGTAAAACCATATAATATAGAACATACATAATTAACTATAACATATAACAGAGAGAAATTATTCTTAAGAAGAGCTTTAACATATAATGAAAATATATGTATTAATGAAGATAGTAGTAGAAGGATATTACAGTAGATATTATACGTCTATGATAGATACAGGAGCAGAAGCTAATTTATGTAGATATAATTGCTTACCAGAAAGTAAATGGGATAAATTAAAAACACCAATAATAGTTAAAGGATTTAATAACGAAGGAAGCTTAATTACTTACAAAACTAAGAATGTAGAAACACAAGTATGGGATAAAATATTAACAATAGAAGAAATTTATAATTATGAACTAACATCAAAAGATATACTTTTAGGAATGCCGTTTTTAGATAAATTATACCCACATATAATAACTAGAAAAGATTGGTGGTTTACAACACCATGTAAACAGAAAGTAAGAGCAAAAAGAGTTAATAATAAAATAAGAAAGAAAACTGATTGGATAAAAAGAAATGAAAAAATTATACAAAAGTTAGAAAATATAAAAAATACTGAAGATACAATAGAACTAGTCGTATTTTCGATAAATAAAACAGAAATAACAATATTTTCAATAAATAAGGTAGAAATAATTAAGAAAAAATTAGAACAATTATATAGTGAAGATCCATTAAAAGGATGGGAAAAACATAAAACCATTATAAAATTGAATTAATAGATAAAAATAGCATAATAACCCAGAAACCATTAACATATAATTTTGATGATTTAAAAGAATTTAAAATGCATATAGAAGAATTATTAGAAAAACAATATATACAGAAAAGTAATAGTAAACATAATAGCCCAACATTTATAGTAAATAAACATAGTGAACAAAAAAGAGGAAAAAGTAGAATGGTTATTGATTATAGAAATTTAAATGCAAAAACAATAACTTATAATTATCCAATACCAAATAAGATATTAAAAATAAGACAGATACAAGGATATAATTATTTTAGAAAATTTGATTGCAAATCAGGATTTTACCATCTAAAGTTAGAAGAAGAATCTAAGGAATTAACCGCATTTACGGTACCACAAGGATTTTATGAATGGAATGTATTACCATTTGGATATAAAAATGCACCAGGTAGATATCAACATTTTATGGATAGTTATTTTAAACAACTACCTAATTGTATAGTATATATAGACGATATACTATTATATACAAAGACCAAAGAAGAACATTTAAAATTATTGGAATAATTTACGGATATAATAGAAAAATCGGGAATAAGTTTAAGTAAAAAGAAAGCTGAAATTATGAAAAATCAGATAGAATTTTTAGGAATACAAATAGATAAAAGTGGAGTAAAAATGCAACAACATATTGTACAAAAAATAATAAATTCGAAAGAAGAATTAGATACAAAAAAAAAATTACAATCATTTTTAGGATTAGTAAACCAAGTTAGAGAATATATACCAAAATTAGCATAAAATCTAAAGCCCTTACAGAAAAAATTTAAAAAGGATGTAGATTTTAATTATAACGAAGAAGATAAAAAACAAGTTCAAAAAATAAAAATACTTTGTAAAGAATTACCAAAGTTACAATTTCCAGATGAAAATAGAAAATTTATATATATAGTAGAAGCAGATGCTAGTGAATGTAGTTATGGAGGAGTACTTAAATATAAATATGAAGAAGAAAAATTAGAACACCACTGTAGATACTACTCAGGTACATTTAATGAAACAGAAATAAAATGGAAAATAAATAGAAAAGAATTATGTTCATTATATAAATGTTTGTTAGCGTTTGAGCCATATATTGTATATAACAAGTTTATTGTACGAACAGATAATACACAGGTACGTTGGTGGCTAACAAAGAAAATACAAAATTCAGTTACAACAAAAGAAATCCGGAGACTAGTATTGAATATATTAAATTTTACATTTACAATTGAAGTAATTAGTACTAACAAAAATGTTATTGCAGATTACATATCAAGACAAAGCTACACAGACTGATATCATAGAAGAAGATACTCTAGAAAAAATACTCAACACCCTAACTACGCTTTCAATAAAAGTGGATAGTATGGGTAATGAGATAGAAAAGCTAAAGACTAATGAAGATAAACTGAAGTCTATAGCTACAAATCAGCTAACTCAGCAGTGTGCAGAGCTATGTCGATCGGAAGACATTAAAATTCCAAAGCTAGAAGGAGACGTTGGGATACTCCATAAAACCCATAACATTTATCAATCTACTTCTGCAGGTACAAGCAAAGGAGTTAGGAGAAATACTACAAATATGAACCTAACCAAGCTATTTGATAAACCATTTATTCCAAATACACCAAAAGATCCTATGTTTATACCCCACAAATTACCACATACCGAGAAAGTCTAAACCAAGACAAAAAGACCTACAACTATACAGCCCGAACATACATAGAAAATATTTACAAAATACAAACCCTCTTAAATACCAACCCCAGAGCTATAAACGTCCAAGAACCACATACAAATTACATAACCCAAAAGCTAACCGGATACAATAAGCTAATTGTTTTGCCCAAAACCAAACCTAGTCTAGTTAAAACATGTTACGAATATGGACTACTTAGCACCGTATATACCCAAGACGGATATGAAATATCCACTATACCAGAAATATATGATTCATTTAACATTTTTAAAAGAATAACCAAAGGTAACCTATTTTTTATAAAATTTATACGGCACCAGCAGAGATATTGTATGATGAAGTTAAATCACCTATACAAGTTGTAAAGATAGGAATGACCCGAGATATGATTATACCAGAAGATATTACTCGACAACCAGAAATACCTAGAATTGAGATACCAAATTTTTATGCAAATAAAAGAATTATTGGACTATCTACGATTCTTCAAGAATTAGCAAACAATTATCGCAACAGAAATCCCATATGGATCTATTATTCAAGAGGTAATGTAATAATATACTCGAATTCAAAGGAGCTACGAGAAGCAGATATGGAAGACGTAAGGCAATAGATTTTGACCTTACTCAATCCAGAGAAAAAACCTATCGCCAGAGCCATTAAAGAAAAATTTATTTCGGAAGAACTATTAATCAGATATTGCAAGTTAATGGGACATAAATATCCAGACCATCAATGTTCAAAATGTAATGGAGAAGATAATATTGTACCAGAAGTTCAACTCGAATAAAGAAGAACATAAGAGCGACAGCTGGAAGATAAGATAAGAAGCAATAATGAAGATATAGAAGATACGGCAAAATCAGCAAGATATTGTACATATTTTATTTACGTATAAGTCTTTAAAAATATTGTAAAACATTAAATGTAGTGTAGACTTTTTAGGCCTTTGTAGACTTTTTAGGCCTTATAGGCTTTTTGACTTTTTCTTTTAGTAGACATTTAAAAAACGTGTAAACAAATGTAAAGTTCTTTCTTTCGTTTTATAAATAGAGAAGGCAGAAGGCATTGCAAAGCAAGCCTCCATGCGTTGAAGCAAATACTCTCTCAAGTCCACAACAAATATTTTGCTCAGTTAATTAAAAAATAGATTTATTTCAATGGAAAAATCTATGGAGGAACAAAGCTCAGAAATATCAAACCTACCCGAACAGGTATATTTATTTATGATTATGAATAGCTAAATTCATAATTCCCAACAATCATGGTATGATAAAATAAATTCATGTTAGTTACTTTATAGTAGAATTATTCGAAGAATAATATGTTAAGAAGTTTATTAGCAAAGTGGAAAAGGAGAAAAATCCCTAAGAACTATGCCATCCTAAAGGTGAAACCAATAAGGCAAGAAGTCGTGGTGGGGAGTAACCAGAGTAGAGGCGCTGTTTAAGGGAAAATATCCAGATTACCATGCTAATAGTGACCGGAGAACATGTTATTTAAGAATAATCTAGTATATAGTAATCTAAGATGACCATATTTTGTTATGAACATGGTTGAAGGGAATATTTTGAAAAAAGCAATTTTATGAAAATGAATAATTATTTATCTGATGTGATGGTAGATAAATTTAAGATACTTATTTTGTATGCACTTAGAAATATAGATGTTGCAGATATAAGAAAAATCATATTAGAAAAAGCATTTGGTAAATATTACATGACTAGAGTAAATTATATACCATACCTACCTAACTACTCTTACAAATACTTAGCATGATAAATTACATAGAATTTTTAGAAAAAGATATGAGAAACATACAGTTACTAAAGCAGATGAAAATAAATATAGAAAAATACATGGAAAATAAAGATATAAAATATATAGAATTCCTTAATAAAAATATGCAAGAACTACTAAGGCTAAAACGACTACAAAATATTATAATAAGATATATAGTCAATTTTAAATGATAGATGATCATAAAATCTTAATATTATATATACTTAGAGATTTAGAAATAGATATTAAGAGAATAATATTAGAAAAAATATTAGACTATGAAATTGAAATTATGGATTGGATAGCACAGTTATACCTAGATAATTACCCAGAAGGGTATTATTCAGATTAAAAGATGTTAGAATATATAAAGAAAATTAGAGAAAGGCAAAATTAGATATATGAAGAAGTTAATTACAGAAATCAACTTGAAATAGAAAAAAGACAACTAGAAGAAAAATTACTTGAAACAAAATTAACCTTAGAAAAGGAAGATATAAGTAACAATTTATTTAATACATACGAAAAATTATTTAATACAGATGGAAAATTAGTTATACATGAACAACAAATACTAATTATTCAGATAAAAAATATAAACCTACGCATTGAATATAGGAAAGTTAGAATAAAATACTACACAGAAATTGCTAAAATTTCAGTAGGATAAAATAATAAACTATACAAATTAATGGATGCATCTTACGAAAAGAATAAATCATTAAAAGAAATAGAAACCCAACTATATAGTCTATACCAAGAATATAAAAGATTACATATTACTAACGAGGATCCTAAAACACTAGATAATTTAATCACGATAATATCTAATCTAGAATATAAATTAATAAAACATCTTAAGTCAAGAAGATAAAAATGAAAATTATTCCAATCAATAATATTCATTATAAAAATAAATACCTACGTATTTATTATCTAGTTGAATCTACGCACCTAATCCGCACCCACCTACAAATGTTATCAGAGCCTAGTTATTTAAAAAATACGTAGGGGGTGCGGATTAGGTGCGTAGATTCAACTAGATAATAAATACGTAGGTATTTATTTTTATAATGAATATTATTGATTGGAATAATTTTCATTTTTATCTTCTTGACTTAAGATGTTTTATTAATTTATATTCTAGATTAGATATTATCGTGATTAAATTATCTAGTGTTTTAGGATCCTCGTTAGTAATATGTAATCTTTTATATTCTTGGTATAGACTATATAGTTGGGTTTCTATTTCTTTTAATGATTTATTCTTTTCGTAAGATGCATCCATTAATTTGTATAGTTTATTATTTTATCCTATTGAAATTTTAGCAATTTCTGTGTAGTATTTTATTCTAACTTTGCTATATTCAATGCGTAGATTTATATTTTTTATCTGACTAATTAGTATTTGTTGTTCATGTATAACTAATTTTCCATCTGTATTAAATAATTTTTCGTATGTATTAAATAAATTGTTACTTGTATCTTCCTTTTCTAAGGTTAATTTTATTTCAAGTAATTTTTCTTCTAGTTGTCTTTTTTCTATTTCAAGTTGATTTCTGTAATTAACTTTTTCATATATCCAATTTTGCCTTTCTCTAATTTTCTTTATATATTCTAACATCTTTTAATCTGAATAATACCCTTCTGGGTAATTATCTAGGTATAACTGTGCTATCCAATCCATAATTTCAATTTCATAGTCTAATATTTTTTCTAATATTATTCTCTTAATATCTATTTCTAAATCTCTAAGTATATATAAGATTAAGATTTTAAGATCATCTATCATTTAAAATTGACTAAATATTTTATTATAATATTTTGTAGTCGTTTTAGCCTTAGTAGTTCTTGCATATTTTTATTAAGGAATTCTATATATTTTATATCTTTATTTTCCATGTATTTTTCTATATTTATTTTCATCTGTTTTAGTAACTGTATGTTTCTCATATCTTTTTCTAAAAATTCTATGTAATTTATCATGCTAAGTATTTGTAAGAGTAGTTAGGTAGGTATGGTATATAATTTACTCTAGTCATGTAATATTTACCAAATGCTTTTTCTAATATGATTTTTCTTATATCTGCAACATCTATATTTCTAAGTGCATACAAAATAAGTATCTTAAATTTATCTACCATCACATCAGATAAATAATTATTCATTTTCATAAAATTGCTTTTTTCAAAATATTCCCTTCAACCATGTTCATAACAAAATATGGTCAACTTAGATTACTATATACTAGATTATTCTTAAATAACATGTTCTTCGGTCACTATTAGCATAGTAATCTGGATATTTTCCCTTAAACAGCGCCTCTACTCTGGTTACTCCCCACCACGGCTTCTTGCCTTATTGGTTTCACCTTTAGGATGGCATAGTTCTTAGGGATTTTTCTCCTTTTCCACTTTGCTAATAAACTTCTTAACATATTATTCTTCGAATAATTCTACTATAAAGTAACTAACATGAATTTATTTTATCATACCATGATTGTTGGGAATTATGAATTTAGCTATTCATAATCATAAATAAATATACCTGTTTGGGTAGGTTTGATATTTGTGAGCTTTGTTCCTCCATAGATTTTTCCATTGAAATAAATCTATTTTTTAATTAACTGAGCAAAATATTTGTTGTGGACTTGAGAGAGTATTTGCTTCAACGCATGAAGGCTTGCTTTGCAATGCCTTCTGCCTTCTCTATTTATAAAACGAAAGAAAGAACTTTACATTTGTTTACATGTTTTATAAATGTCTACTAAAAGAAAAGAAGTCAAAAAGCCTATAAGGCTAAAAAGCTACCTAGGGCCTAAAAAGTCTACAAAGTCCTAAAAAGTCTACACTACATTTAATATTTTACAATAATTTTAAAGAATTATACGTAAATGAAATCTGTACAATATCTTGTCTCCGCTGATTTTGTCGTATCTGCTATATCTCCATTATTGCTTCTTATCTTATCTTCCAGCTGTCGCTCTTATGTTCTTCTTTATTCGAGTAGAACTTCTGGTACAATATTATCTTCTCCATTACATTTTGAACAATGATGGTCTGGATATTTATGTCCCATTAACTTGCAATATCTGGTTAATAGTTCTTCCGAAATAAATTTTTCTTTAATGGCTCTGGCGATAGGTTTTTTCTCTGGATTGAGTAAGGTCAAAATCCATTGCCTTACGTCTTCCATATCTGCTTCTCGTAGCTCCTATGAATTCGAGTATATTATTACATTACCTCTTGAATAATAGCTCCATATGGGATTCCTGTTGCGATAATTGTTTGCTAATTCTTGAAGAATCATAGATACTCCAATAATTCTTTTATTTGCATAAAAATTTGGTATGTCAATTCTAGGTATTTCTGGTTGTCGATTAATATCTTCTGGTATAATCATATCTCGGGTCATTCCTATCTTTACAACTTGTATAGGTGATTTAACTTCATCATACAATATCGCTGCTAGTGCCGTATAAAATTTTATAAAAAATAGTTTACCTTTGATTATTCTTTTAAAAATGTTAAATGAATGATATATTTCTGGTATAGTGGATATTTTATATCCGTCTTGGGTATATACGGTGCTAAGTAGTCCATATTCGTAACATGTTTTAACTAGACCAGGTTTGGTTTTGGGCAAAGCAATTAGCTTATTGTATCCGGTTAGCTTTTGGGTTATGTAATTTGTATGTGGTTCTTGGACGTTTATAGCTCTGGGGTTGGTATTTAAGAGGGTTTGTATTTTGTAAATATTTTCTATGTATGTTCGGGTTGTATAGTTGTAGGTCTTTTTGTCTTGGTTTAGACTTTCTCGGTATGTGGTAATTTGTGGGGGTATAAACATAGGATCTTTTGGTGTATTTGGAATAAATGGTTTATCAAATAGCTTGTTTAGGTTCATATTTGTAGTATTTCTCCTAACTCCTTTGCTTGTACCTGCAGAAGTAGATTGATAAATGTTATGGGTTTTATGGAGTATCCCAACGTCTCCTTCTAGCTCTGGAATTTTAATGTCTTCCGATCGACACAGCTCTGCACACTGCTGAGTTAGCTGATTTGTAGCTATAGACTTCAGTTTATCTTCATTAGTCTTTAGCTTTTCTATCTCATTACCCATATTATCCACTTTTATTGAAAGCGTAGTTAGGGTGTTGAGTATTTTTTCTAGAGTATCTTCTTCTATGATATCAGTCTGCGTAGCTTTGTCTTGATATGTAATCTGCAATAACATTTTTGTTAGTACTAATTACTTCAATTGTAAATGTAAAATTTAATATATTCAATACTAGTCTCCGGATTTCTTTTGTTGTAACTGAATTTTGTATTTTCTTTGTTAGCCACCAACGTACCTGTGTATTATCTGTTCGTACAATAAACTTGTTATTTACAATATATGGCTCAAACGCTAACAAACATTTATATAATGAACATAATTATTTTCTATTTATTTCCCATTTTATTTCTGTTTCATTAAATGTACCTGAGTAGTATCTACAATGGTGTTCTAATTTTTCTTCTTCATATTTATATTTAAGTACTCCATAACTACATTCACTAGCATCTGCTTCTACTATATATATAAATTTTCCATTTTCATCTGGAAATTGTAACTTTGGTAATTCTTTACAAAGTATTTTTATTTTTTGAACTTGTTTTTTATCTTCTTCGTTATAATTATATCCTTTTTTAATTTTATCTGTAAGGGCTTTAGATTTTCTGCCAATTTTGGTATATATTCTCTAACTTGGTTTACTAATCCTAAAAATGATTGTAATTTCTTTTTTGTATCTAATTCATCTTTCGAATTTATTATTTTTTGTACTATATGTTGTTGCATTTTTACTCCACTTTTATATATTTGTATTCCTAAAAATTCTATCTGATTTTTCATAATTTCATCTTTCTTTTTACTTAAACTTATTCCCGATTTTTCTATTATATCCGTAAATTGTTCCAATAATTTTAAATGTTCTTCTTTGGTCTTTGTATATAATAGTATATCGTCTATATATACTATACAATTAGGTAGTTGCTTAAAATAACTATCCATAAAATGTTGGTATCTACCTGGTGCATTTTTATATCCAAATGGTAATACATTCCATTCATAAAATCCTTGTGGTACCGTAAATGCGGTTAATTCCTTAGATTCTTTTTCTAACTTTAGATGGTAAAATCCTGATTTGCAATCAAATTTGCTAAAATAATTATATCCTTGTATCTGTCTTATTTTTAATATCTTATTTGGTATTGGGTAATTATAAGTTATTGTTTTTGCATTTAAATTTCTATAATCAATAACCATTCTACTTTTTCCTCTTTTTTGTTCACTATGTTTATTTACTATAAATGCTGGGCTATTATGTTTACTATTACTTTTCTGTATATATTGTTTTTCTAATAATTCTTCTATATGCATTTTAAATTCTTTTAAATCATCAAAATTATATGTTAATGGTTTCTGGGTTAATATGCTATTTTTATCTATTAATTCAATTTTTATAATGGTTTTATGTTTTTCCCATCCTTTTAATAGATCTTCACTATATAATTGTTCTAATTTTTTCTTAATTATTTCTACCTTATTTATTGAAAATATAGTTATTTCTGTTTTATTTATCGAAAATACGACTAGTTCTATTGTATCTTCAGTATTTTTTATATTTTCTAACTTTTGTATAATTTTTTCATTTCCTTTTATCCAATCAGTTTTCTTTCTTATTTTATTATTAACTCTTTTTGCTTTTACTTTCTGTTTACATGGTGTTGTAAACCACCAATCTGTTCTAGTTATTATATGTGGGTATAATTTATCTAAAAACGGCATTCCTAAAAGTATATCTTTTGATGTTAGCTCATAATTATAAATTTTTTCTATTGTTAATATTTTATCCCATACTTGTGTTTTTACATTCTTAGCTTTATAAGTAATTAAGCTTCCTTCGTTATTAAATCCGTTAACTATTATTGGTGTTTTTAATTTATCCCATTTACTTTCTGGTAAGCAATTATATCTACATAAATTAGCTTTTGCTCCTGTATCTATCATAGACGTATAATATCTACTGTAATATCCTTCTACTACTATCTTCATTAATACATATATTTTCATTTTATGTTAAATCTCTTCTTAAGAATAATTTCTCTCTGTTATGTGTTATAGTTAATTGTGTATGTTCTATATTATATGGTTTTACTTGTTCTAGCCATTTTATTCCTAATATTATGTCTGTTTTTTTGCATTTCTTCTTTTACTTCAAATTCTATTTTTATTTTTCTTATTCCTATTATTATTTCTTTTTCTTCTATATTTTTAGTATTTATTAAACTTCTTGGTAGATCTGGGCATATATTATTGTCGGTTTTAATTTCCTCATTTTTTACTAGATATTTTGCTATATAATTTTCTTCTTGTCCTGTATTTATGAGTATTAAATATTCTTTTTCATTTACCTTTCCTGTTATGTAATATTGGTTTGAATTATCCATTGAACTTGTTTCATAACATATTCTTTTTGATGAGCTTGATGATTCCGGTTTATCATAAGCTGTTCTTTTTGTTGTACTTATTCTGTCATTTATTATTTCTAGATTTTCTTCTACATCTATGTCTCTATAGCTGTAATCATTATAATCTATTGTTTTTACAAATTGATCGAATGGGCTATCTATTTGTATCTTGTTAATCTTATTTTTTCCTGTTATTTTATATTTTGTTGTTAATACATATAGATTTTTGCATCTTGCTGTAAATATTTTACTTCCTGGGGTTAATTCTATTCCTGATATGTGATTTATCTATATTTCTATCAGTTACTGCTACTGAATAATTCACACTTATTATAAATTTAAATTTTTGGTATATTAAATTTCCTTTTATGGCAGTTATTATACTTTTTTCTATAGGTTTTATAATTCTATCATCTGCTAAATATAATTCTATTGGTGTATCTATTCCTTCTCTAAAACATGCTTTTATTAATATTTCTGTACCTCCAAGGTGTACATATTTTATTGGGTCTCTACTTTTTATATCGTTTATCTCTTTATTAATTATTCTTTTTGTTACTAGTGGTATACTAGCTTTACCTTTTGCATATCTACAGTCTATTACATGTTCTTTTTGACTTACTACATAATATTCTTCCTTTTTTCTAGTAAATATATTTTTTATTGTTGGTATTTTAAATATTTTTTCTACACTTAAGTCTAACTCTTTTCCTTTTATTTCATCAAATACATTGTTATCAAATATTATTTTTTGATCTGTTCCTTCGTCATTTAAATATTCTTCTTTTGTTAATATTTTTATATCTTCTTCAGTCATTTAATTCGTCTAATTCACTATCTATTTCGTTATCTGTTTCATTTTCTGAAATTTCATATATACTGTCTTCACTTTCTAATTCGTAATCTATGTAATCTATCTTCATATATTCTGTGTTTTCTATTTTTATTTCTGATATTTGTTTATTTTTTGGGTTTTTAGGTAATTTACAATCTCTAGCTAAATGTCCTATCTTTCCGCAATTATAACAAGTACATTCCTTTATAGATTTCTTTTTCCTATATGGTCTTTTATGTTTATAGTTTTTTACATAATATCTTTTTCTTGGTTTCTTATACTTATATTTTGATTTTTTGTATTTCTTATATTTCTTATGTCTTTTTCTTTTCTTATAATATCTTTCTTCGCATCCAAATTGAGGTGCTATCTTGTCTTTGCAACATGCTAAATTTCTTATTAATGTTTTTTCCATTTTTATTTCTTCTCTGTATTTTTTACATAGGTTTCTATACCATTGTTGTAAAAATTTTATTCTTGCTCCTAGAGTATCTACTATTTTTGTTTCATCCCAACTTTTTATTATTTTTGAACTAAATGGTTCAGGTAATTTATTAAAATATAATTTTCTTATTTCCTTACTTTCTTCTATATTATATGCTCCTTTATAATAATATTCTTTAAATGCGCAAGTATATTCATCTATGTAGCACATATTACATATTGCTAATTTTAACATTAAATTCCTATTTATATCTTTCTCTTCATTTTGTTCTTCTTCTGTTGTTGTCATGCTATTAAATTCGTCTTTTATAGCTGTTTCATATTTCTTTAATAATTCTATAGGTGTTAATTTTGTTAATATTGTTCCTTCTGTGGGTTTGTCAGTTCTTAATATTCTTTTACTATTTTCAGTTAGATTTAAAAACCATAATTTCAATTTTCCTATTAGTGTTCTTTCTATATATTCTGGTGCATCTGTTACACTTATATTATTATCTAATAATTGTTTTGTCATATATCCTATCCATAATTGTATCGTTTTTTCTTTATCTATTACACAATCTAAGTCTAAAAAGTTATAATTTTTATTAACTATTTGTTTTGGTGTCCATTTGTCATATTCATTCTTTATATTATATCTTTTAAACTTATTCTTATAATATGTAGGTTTCCTTATTTCTGATGTTCTAGGTATTATGTTTTCATCTTCTTTTTTATCAAGAGTATTTATTTCTGTGTTGATATTTTCTAAGTTTTCTTCATTAATTACTTCTTGTTTTTCATTGATTTCTAAATTTTTTGTATTTGTTAATATTTCTGTATATGTTTCACTATCTTCTGAATCATAATTATCTGTTTCTTCAACATTTATATTATTTATTTCTAATTCCTTGTTTTTTATTTCTTTATTGTCTATTTCTATTTTTTCTTTAAATTGATTTATCTCGTTTAATAATTTTTGTTCTTTATCTTTTTCTTTCTGTCTTTTTTCATACAGATCTTTTAACATTTGTAATTCTTTTTCTAATTCAGTAATCCTACTATTTTTAGTTTCTTCTATTTTTCGTATTTCTTCTGTAGTTTGTTGTTTTATTTTTTCTATTTCCTTTTTTCTATCTATTACTTCGTTTTCTCTTTCTATTCTTACCATAGATGTCAATTTATCTTCTAATTTTAATTCTTCTTTTTCTAACATTAAATATAAATGTTCGCCTATTTTCTTATATCTTCTTCCTAGATTAAAAAATACTATTCTTATTTTTAATCCTTCGTGATTTTCATATATTTTTTCGTCTATTATAAATTCTTCTTTGTTCATTTTATTGTAAATAGTTCATGTTGATATATATATTCTAAACTATCTATTTGTGATTCTAAATTTGATATTTCATCTTTTTGTGCATTTATTGAGTTTTTACTAACTCCGGCAAATATATTATAACTTAATCTTTCTATTCTTATTCTTAATTCTTTACGTTTTTCAGAAATAGTTTGTTTTAGTTCTTTGTTTTTTTGTATTTTATTCATTTTAACCGTATTTATAGTATTTTGGCGGATATCTAAATCTAATTTTATCATAATTAGGTGGTATATGTCTCATTCTTCTAGATTTTAAATGGATTAATAATTTTGCTTCAATACTAGATATTAAGGTAATTAGGTAAGCTAATCTTTGTGGGTTTTTCTTTTGTTTTATTTAGACTTATATATTCTGAATAATTACTAATTAAAGATTCTTTTATTTTTATAAAAGCTTCTCTGTTTTTAAATGGTCTTCTCATAATTAATATTGATTAATTATTGTCAAGTAAATCCAATCTAAATTCATAAACACGTAAATTTAAACACGTATACTACTTCTGTATTTTTTAAATAACTAGGCTTTGATACCATTTGTAGGGGGGTGCGGATTAGGTGCGTAGATTCAACTAGATAATAAATACGTAGGTATTTATTTTTATAATGAATATTATTGATTGGAATAATTTTCATTTTTATCTTCTTGACTTAAGATGTTTTATTAATTTATATTCTAGATTAGATATTATCGTGATTAAATTATCTAGTGTTTTAGGATCCTCGTTAGTAATATGTAATCTTTTATATTCTTGGTATAGACTATATAGTTGGGTTTCTATTTCTTTTAATGATTTATTCTTTTCGTAAGATGCATCCATTAATTTGTATAGTTTATTATTTTATTCTATTGAAATTTTAGCAATTTCTGTGTAGTATTTTATTCTAACTTTGCTATATTCAATGCGTAGGTTTATATTTTTTATCTGACTAATTAGTATTTGTTGTTCATGTATAACTAATTTTCCATCTGTATTAAATAATTTTTCGTATGTATTAAATAAATTGTTACTTGTATCTTCCTTTTCTAAGGTTAATTTTATTCCAAGTAATTTTTCTTCTAGTTGTCTTTTTTCTATTTCAAGTTGATTTCTGTAATTAACTTCTTCATATATTCAATTTTGCCTTTCTCTAATTTTCTTTATATATTCTAACATCTTTTAATCTGAATAATACCCTTCTGGGTAATTATCTAGGTATAACTGTGCTATCCAATCCATAATTTCAATTTCATAGTCTAATATTTTTTCTAATATTATTCTCTTAATATCTATTTCTAAATCTCTAAGTATATATAAGATTAGGATTTTAAGATCATCTATCATTTAAAATTGACTAAATATTTTATTATAATATTTTGTAGTCGTTTTAGCCATAGTAGTTCTTGCATATTTTTATTAAGGAATTCTATTATTCAAGAGGTAATGTAATAATATACTCGAATTCAAAGGAGCTACGAGAAACAGATATGGAAGACGTAAGGCAATGGATTTTGACCTTACTCAATCCAGAGAAAAAACCGTTTTTCTTTAAATTGATTTATCTCGTTTATTGTTCGAATGGGCTATCTATTTGTATCTTGTTAATCTTATTTTTTCCTGTTATTTTATGTTTTGTTGTTAATACATATAGATTTTTGCATCTTGCTGTAAATATTTTACTTCCTGGGGTTAATTCTATTCCTGATATCTTTCAATATAATACTAGTGATTTATCTATATTTCTATCCGTTACTGCTACTGAATAATTCGCACTTATTATAAATTTAAATTTTTGGTATATTAAATTTCCTTTTATGGCAGTTATTATACTTTTTTCTATAGGTTTTATAATTCTATCATCTGCTAAATATAATTCTATTGGTGTATCTATTCATTCTCTAAAACATGCTTTTATTAATATTTCTGTACCTCCAAGGTGTACATATTTTATTGGGTCTCTACTTTTTATATCGTTTATCTCTTTATTAATTATTCTTTTTGTTACTAGTGGTATACTAGCTTTACCTTTTGCATATCTACAGTCTATTACATGTTCTTTTTGACTTACTACATAATATTCTTCCTTTTATCTAGTAAATATATTTTTTATTGTTGGTATTTTAAATATTTTTTCTACACTTAAGTCTAACTCTTTTCCTTTTATTTCATCAAATACATTGTTATCAAATATTATTTTTTGATCTGTTCCTTCGTCATTTAAATATTCTTCTTTTGTTAATATTTTTATATCTTCTTCAGTCATTTAATTCATCTAATTCACTATCTATTTCATTATCTGTTTCATTTTCTGAAATTTCATATATACTGTCTTCACTTTCTAATTCGTAATCTATGTAATCGGTAATGAGATAGAAAAGCTAAAGACTAATGAAGATAAACTAAAGTCTATAGCTACAAATCAGCTAACTCAGCAGTGTGCAGAGCTATGTCGATCGGAAGACATTAAAATTCCAGAGCTAAAAGGAGACATTGGGATACTCCATAAAACCCATAACATTTATCAACTACTTCTGCAGGTACAAGCAAAAGAGTTAGGAGAAATACTACAAATATGAACCAGTTGAACTTCTGGTACAATATTATAGTTCAACTCGAATAAAGAAGAACATAAGAGCGACAGCTGGAAGATAAGATAAGAAGCAATAATGGAGATATAGCAGATACGACAAAATCAGCGGAGACAAGATATTGTACAGATTTCATTTACGTATAATTCTTTAAAATTATTGTAAAACATTAAATGTAGTATAGACTTTTTAGGACTTTGTAGACTTTTTAGGCCCTAGGTAGCTTTTTAGCCTTATAGGCTTTTTGACTTCTTTTCTTTTAGTAGACATTTAAAAAACGTGTAAACAAATGTAAAGTTCTTTCTTTCGTTTTATAAATAGAGAAGGCAGAAGGCATTGAAAAGCAAGCCTGCATAATTTAAAAACAGAGAAGCTTTTAGAAAAATAAAAGAAACTTTAATTAGTAATTATTCAGAATATATAAGTCTAAATAAAACAAAAGAAAACCCACAAAGATTAGCTTACCTAATTACCTTAATATCTAGTATTGAAGCAAAATTAATAATCCATTTAAAATCTAGAAGAATGAGACATATACCACCTAATTATGATAAAATTAGATTTAGATATCCGCCAAAATACTATAAATACGGTTAAAATGAATAAAATACAAAAATACAAAGAACTAAAACAAACTATTTCTGAAAAACGTAAAGAATTAAGAATAAGAATAGAAAAATTAAGTTATAATATATTTGCCGGAGTTAGTAAAAACTCAATAAATGCACAAAAAGATGAAATATCAAATTTAGAATCACAAATAGATAGTTTAGAATATATATATCAACATGAACTATTTACAATAAAATGAACAAAGAAAAATTTATAATAGACGAAAAAATATATGAAAATCACGAAGGATTAAAAATAAGAATAGTATTTTCTAATCTAGGAAGAAGATATAAGAAAATAGGCGAACATTTATATTTAATGTTAGAAAAAGAAGAATTAAAATTAGAAGATAAATTGACAGCTATGGTAAGAATAGAAAGAGAAAACGAAGAAATAGATAGAAAAAAGGAAATAGAAAAAATAAAACAACAAACTACAGAAGAAATACGAAAAATAGAAGAAACTAAAAATAGTAGGATTACTGAATTAGAAAAAGAATTACAAATGTTAAAAGATCTGTATGAAAAAAGACAAAGAAAAAGAAGAAAAAGATAAAGAACAAAAATTATTAAACGAGATAAATCAATTTAAAGAAAAACTAGAAATAGACAACAAAGAAATAAAAAACAAGGAATTAGAAAAAAATAATATAGATGTTGAAGAAACAGATAATTATGATTCAGAAGATAGTGAAACATATACAGAAATATTAACAAATACAAAAAATTTAGAAATCAATGAAAAACAAGAAGTAATTAATGAAGAAAACTTAGAAAATATCAACACAGAAATAAATATCTAGATAAAAAAGAAGATGAAAACATAATACCTAGAACATCAGAAATAAGGAAACCTACATATTATAAGAATAAGTTTAAAAGATATAATATAAAGAATGAATATGACAAATGGACACCAAAACAAATAGGTAATAAAAATTATAACTTTTTAGACTTAGATTGTGTAATAGATAAAGAAAAAACGATACAATTATGGATAGGATATATGACAAAACAATTATTAGATAATAATATAAGTGTAACAGATGCACCAGAATATATAGAAAGAACACTAATAGGAACAGTGCAATTTGGATGCGAAGAAAGATATTATAAGAAAAGAAAAAGACATAAGAAATATAAGAAATACAAAAAATCAAAATATAAGTATAAGAAACCAAGAAAAAGATATACCATGATTGTTGGGAATTATGAATTTAGCTATTCATAATCATAAATAAATATACCTGTTCGGGTAGGTTTGATATTTCTGAGCTTTGTTCCTCCATAGATTTTTCCATTGAAATATACCTGTTTTTAATTAACTGAGCAAAATATTTGTTGTGGATTTGAGAGAGTATTTGCTTCAACGCATGAAGGCTAAATGGTCTTCTCATAATTAATATTGATTAATTATTGTCAAGTAAATCCAATCTAAATTCATAAACACGTAAATTTAAACACGTATACTAAAGCTGTCGCTCTTATGTTCTTCTTTATTCGAGTTGAACTTCTGGTACAATATTATCTTCTCCATTACATTTTGAACATTGATGGTCTGGATATTTATGTCCGATTAACTTGCAATATTTGGTTAATAGTTCTTCCGAAATAAATTTTTCTGTAATGGCTCTAGCGATAAGTTTTTTCTCTGGATTGAGTAAGGTCAAAATCCATTGCCTTACGTCTTCCATATCTGCTTCTCGTAGCTCCTTTGAATTCGAGTATATTATTACATTACCTCTTGAATAATAGCTCCATATGGGATTCCTGTTGCGATAATTGTTTGCTAATTCTTGAAGAATCATAAATAGTCCAATAATTCTTTTATTTGCATAAAAATTTGGTATCTCAATTCTAGGTATTTCTGGTTGTCGAGTAATATCTTCAGGTATAATCATATCTCGGGTCATTCCTATCTTTAAAACTTGTATAGGTGATTTAACTTCATCATACAATATCTCTGCTGGTGCCGTATAAAATTTTATAAAAAATAGGTTACCTATGGTTATTCTTTTAAAAATGTTAAATGAATCATATATTTCTGGTATAGTGGATATTTCATATCCATCTTGGGTATATACGGTGCTAAGTAGTCCATATTCGTAACATGTTTTAACTAGACCAGGTTTGGTTTTGGGCAAAACAATTAGCTTATTGTATCCGGTTAGCTTTTGGGTTATGTAATTTGTATGTGGTTCTTGGACGTTTATAGCTCTGGGTTTGGTATTTAAGAGGGTTTGTATTTTGTAAATATTTTTTATGTATGTTCGGGCTGTATAGTTGTAGGTCTTTTTGTCTTGGTTTAGACTTTCTCGGTATGTGGTAATTTGTGGGGGTATAAACATAGGATCTTTTGGTGTATTTGGAATAAATGGTTTATCAAATAGCTTGTTTAGGTTCATATTTGTAGTATTTCTCCTAACTCCTTTGCTTGTACCTGCAGAAGTAGATTGATAAATGTTATGGGTTTTATGGAGTATCCCAACGTCTTCTTCTAGCTCTGGAATTTTAATGTCTTCCGATCGACATAGCTCTGCACACTGCTGAGTTAGCTGATTTGTAGCTATAGACTTCAGTTTATCTTCATTAGTCTTTAGCTTTTCTATCTCATTACCCATACTATCCACTTTTATTGAAAGCGTAGTTAGGGTGTTGAGTATTTTTTCTAGAGTATCTTCTTCTATGATATCAGTCTGTGTAGCTTTGTCTTGATATGTAATCTGCAATAACATTTTTGTTAGTACTAATTACTTCAATTGTAAATGTAAAATTTAATATATTCAATACTAGTCTCCGGATTTCTTTTGTTGTAACTGAATTTTCTATTTTCTTTGTTAGCCACCAACGTACCTGTGTATTATCTGTTTGTACAATAAACTTGTTATATACAATATATGGCTCAAACGCTAACAAACATTTATATAATGAACATAATTCTTTTCTATTTATTTCCCATTTTATTTCTGTTTCATTAAATGTACCTGAGTAGTATCTACAGTGGTGTTCTAATTTTTCTTCTTCATATTTATATTTAAGTACTCCTCCATAACTACATTCACTAGCATCTGCTTCTACTATATATATAAATTTTCTATTTTCATCTGGAAATTGTAACTTTGGTAATTCTTTACAAAGTATTTTTATTTTTTGAACTTATTTTTTATCTTCTTCGTTATAATTATATCCTTTTTTAATTTTTTCTGTAAGGGCTTTAGATTTTCTGCCAATTTTGGTATATATTCTCTAACTTGGTTTACTAATCCTAAAAATGATTGTAATTTCTTTTTTGTATCTAATTCTTCTTTTGAATTTATTATTTTTTGTACTATATGTTGTTGCATTTTTACTCCATTTTTATCTATTTGTATTCCTAAAAATTCTATCTGATTTTTCATAATTTCAGCTTTCTTTTTACTTAAACTTATTCCCAATTTTTCTATTATATCCGTAAATTGTTCCAATAATTTTAAATGTTCTTCTTTGGTCTTTGTATATAATAGTATATCGTCTATATATACTATACAATTAGGTAGTTGTTTAAAATAACTATCCATAAAATGTTGGTATCTACCTGGTGCATTTTTATATCCAAATGGTAATACATTCCATTCATAAAATCCTTGTGGTACCGTAAATGCGGTTAATTCCTTAGATTCTTCTTCTAACTTTAGATGGTAAAATCCTGATTTGCAATCAAATTTGCTAAAATAATTATATCCTTGTATTTGTCTTATTTTTAATATCTTATTTGGTATTGGGTAATTATAAGTTATTGTTTTTGCATTTAAATTTCTATAATCAATAACCATTCTACTTTTTCCTCTTTTTTGTTCACTATGTTTATTTACTATAAATGCTGGGCTATTATGTTTACTATTACTTTTTTGTATATATTGTTTTTCTAATAATTCTTCTATATGCATTTTAAATTCTTTTAAATCATCAAAATTATATGTTAATGGTTTCTGGGTTATTATGCTATTTTTATCTATTAATTCAATTTTTATAATGGTTTTATGTTTTTCCCATCCTTTTAATGGATCTTCGCTATATAATTGTTCTAATTTTTTCTTAATTATTTCTACCTTATTTATTGAAAATATAGTTATTTCTGTTTTATTTATCGAAAATACGACTAGTTCTATTGTATCTTCAGTATTTTTTATATTTTCTAACTTTTGTGTAATTTTTTCACTTCCTTTTATCCAATCAGTTTTCTTTCTTATTTTATTATTAACTCTTTTTGCTCTTACTTTCTGTTTACATGGTGTTGTAAACCACCAATCTGTTCTAGTTATTATATGTGGGTATAATTTATCTAAAAATGGCATTCCTAAAAGTATATCTTTTGATGTTAGTTCATAATTATAAATTTCTTCTATTGTTAATATTTTATCCCATACTTGTGTTTTTACATTCTTAGCTTTATAAGTAATTAAGCTTCCTTCGTTATTAAATCCTTTAACTGTTATTGGTGTTTTTAATTTATCCCATTTACTTTCTGGTAAGCAATTATATCTACATAAATTAGCTTCTGCTCCTGTATCTATCATAGGCGTATAATATCTACTGTAATATCCTTCTACTACTATCTTCATTAATACATATATTTTCATTTTAAATCTAACTGAAAATAGTAAAAGAATATTAAGAACTGACAAACCCACAGAAGGAACAATATTAACAAAATTAACACCTATATAATTATTAAAGAAATATGAAACAGATATAAAAGACGAATTTAGTAGCATGACAACAACAGAAGAAGAACAAAATGAAGAGAAAGATATAAATAGGAATTTAATGTTAAAATTAGCAATATGTAATATGTGCTACATAGATGAATATACTTGCGCATTTAAAGAATATTATTATAAAGGCGCATATAATATAGAAGAAAGTAAAGAAATAAGAAAATTATATTTTAATAAATTACCTGAACCATTTAGTTCAAAAATAATAAAAAGCTGGGATGAAACAAAAATAGTAGATACTCTAGGAGCAAGAATAAAATTTTTACAACAATGGTATAGAAACCTATGTGAAAAATACAGAGAAGAAATAAAAATGGAAAAAACATTAAAAAGAAATTTAACATGTTGCAAAGACAAGATAGCACCTCAACCCTACAAAATCAATCATAATATTGATCAGTGAATGGTGTGAAGTGTGTGGCGTGAAGTGGTGTCTCACGAAAAATGCACTTGTCAGTGGTTACAAGATAATTTGATGTATATAAACAAAAATAATAACAACAATCTAGGAAAATTTGTAGTATTTTTTTAATACAAACTAAATGTGTCAGGTAAAATGAAATGGAGAAAGTAACAAGATAGTGGAGAAAATTGAAGGAAAGGTGTCATTTAAATCTTGAATAAAGGATTGGTGACATTGACAAACTTAAAGGGTCAAACATAATTAGGAAACTTGATTAAGTTAATTCTGGACTTGATTAATATTTTCAAAACTTTCTAATCTTTTCAAAAATACAAATCAACCCACACCCATCTCCTCTCCAAATCAACAGTCTCTCCCTCCTCTCTCTCTCTCGATAATTTCTCATAACCAATAGTTCTGTAAATTTCTCCTTTCAATCCCCGGCGACTTTAACCTCCGGTGAAAAACAGTTGGGCTTCGAGTTTCTTTTCGATATTCAACCGTCAATCGACGTGACAGCCCTGCTCTCCTCCCACAACAACTTCGAATTCTTCATCGTCCTTTTTCTTCTTTCGTAGGTAAAAAATTATGGCCTTTTTAGTTTTGAAGAAAATGAGGAACTTGATCCAACTTCTCTTCTAGTATTGGTTAATAGTTTCAATATTAATTGCTTTAATTTGAAATGTGGTCTGAATAAAACCCTAATTTCTGGAATTTCTTAGATTCTCTTATTGGAGTGAATTATGATTTTTTGTTGTTTGTTGCGTTTTTTTAAAGTATTATTTTTGTTGTTTGTGTTTATACAAACAAAACAACGATGTTGTTTGTTTTTATACAAACAAAACAACGATGTTGGTGTTTTTGGTATTGCTAGATTGATTTGTTCTTGTTCTTGGTAAAAATGGTGATATTGTGTGGTTTTATTGAATAAAATCATCCTACTATTTTTTTTATCTAATGCAACAGATTAACCATCTGATACAACAGAGCAATCATCAAATTTAAAAATCTAATGCAACAGATTAACCATCGGATTAACCATCTAATGCAACAGATTAACCATATGATGCAATGGAGGAACCATCGAACTAATCAGAGTAATCATCTGATGCAACAAATGAACGTTATGTTGGATAAAATCCTATCAAATATTCCATTAGGATATGTCCAAGACTTGATTTTTCCAATTGACTATTAATCTATCGCGATAGATGACCCTTCTATTGGAAGAAATCTAAACAATATTGACTGTTGATAACTGTTTCAACAGATCACTTATATGTTGCAACAGATGTGTTGTCTGTTGCATAAACTATTTATTTGTCTCAACAGATGAGTGATATGTTTTGTAATATTGCAATAGATTACTCAACAGTTGCAACAGGTTAGTTAACTGTTCCAACAGATCACTCATATATTGTAACAGATGTGTGATCTGTTGCACAGACCAGTCATCAGTTTCAACGTATGAGTGATCTCTTTTTATTGTTGTAATAGATTACTCATCCATTGTAATATGTTAGTTATTTGTTGCAATAGATAACCCATCTGGTGCAACAGATCTGTGAACTGTTGGAACTGTTATTTTATTATTTTGCATGTTAGATTTACTCTTATCCTTTTTTAATGATTCATTAATCAATTATAATCTATTTTATGTTCCTGTTAATTTTAGATAATATGACTCCCAAAAGAACAGAAACCGAATCAAGTCTAAGCAAAGGAACAAGTGAAGCAGCTAGGCTACATCCACAACTTTATGGGCTTGCTTTACAAGCGTTATCTTAATCAGTAGTAGAATATGATGAACATGGGGAGGGGGAATATTTCAAAAGAGATGATCAAAATAATAATAGCCCTTCCGCCGAAGAGTTGGTCAAAACCTTCAACATTGATCATTATCCTGTGAGAATGTAGTGCGATGGTGCCACATATTTAACGGGTGATTCTGTAGTTAAGTTAGCCATGGAAAAAACCGTTCGATGCCCTCAGAAAAATACTTTGAGAACAAAAATTGGATGCTAATTTCAGGGACAGCTACTTTGGGCAATATCTTGATTTGCCGGAGGAAAACATTGCTCTTTTCTAAATAAAAATGGTATATGATCTTTTCAAGTGTAGGTTTATGTATGAAAACAAAGATAAGATGGATGAGGTATAGATAAATTACTGTGGCATGACTGTTTGTTTTGGTTGGAAGGAGTTTGCCATAGTTACTGGACTAAAATCTTATCCTCCTTCTCCTTCTCAAGTTATACCAATTCTAATCCAAAAAAGCACCCCGCATATTCCAAAAAAGACAAAGGCTAATCAAGTGATCGTGATGACCTAGTGTCCATTGTTGGTCCAAGATTCAAAAACTAAAATTTGATAGAAGCATCGAAAGGTAAAAGATTTTCAAAGAAGCACAAGCAATCATTGTGCTTGATTTGATTTGTACATAATATTCTTTGAGCGAGAGACGTTAACAACAACATAAGTTTTGGTTTAATAAAACTCTCCGAGGATCTTGAGAAACTTAACATCTATCCTTGGGGATATGAAGGCTTCAAAATGACTGTCAAATATTTGTTGACTCTGTTATCGCCAAAGACAGTCAAATTATATAGATTTCCATGGGCTTTCATGATAAATTTTTCTTTTATTATGATATGATTCATTTTTTCTATTCAATAATGGTTTTGATTTATTGACGTTATTTTATTGGCTTGGGCATTTGAAGTTATTCCTTATTTGAGACAACAAGTAAACTACCATAAAGAAGTTTTCTGTCCAAGAATCTTGGGATGATTGTTGGCCAAAACTGATAAAAATGCAAATTGTCTTGATATCTTCAAACCCTCGAGAGATGCAGTAAGTATAATTATAATTAACTTTTTGCTTTAATTAATGATTTTTTTGAATGATCTAATCATCATTCTAATATATGTAATGATTTATGTTAGATTGTGCATCCATCGCTTGTTTCGACCAATCGAGAGTTTTTCCAAACAGATGTGTCATATGTTGCAATAGATGATTCATCCGTTGGAAATTATCATACGGGTCTTCCTCATGTTATAATTTGTCCCCAACAGTTGATCCAACTGTTGCAACAGAAATATAATTTATTTGGGACAATTTAAAATAGGTGGAAGACATGTTTTATTTACTAAAACAGATCTTGAGATATCCTTTTCGGGTATTTTTTGTATCTGTGATTAGCATTGATCAGTTTTGGCTTTCCAAGTGAATATCACTATAGAAGCTACTGCTGAACAATATTGAAATATGTTACTTTTTTTATGGAAATATTGAGATGCAAAAGAGCAGACACCGGGAGAAACCATATGCAAGCGGCATTAAAGATCCACGATGACCAAAGCCAAATTTCATAGCACCGGATGAAGAACAACTCGTCCATATTGAGTAGATCTGTAAAGCTTGAGTCTGTCAAAGTAATAACCTCACCCCTCCTTAGGATTTGTTGGCATCAAAACTTAGATTGTTGATTTATTTGTTCGAGTCTATACTCATAATAATTTTTTATATTTTATTTATTTGTTGATTTATTTCATGTAATTTTGGAAGGCTTTGATTTATTTTATTTTATCCTTAGATTTGAACTAATTAATTGAAATGAAATACTAGATTCAAATATTGCAACAAAAATGGTATTTGTTGCAACAGAAGACATATTTGTTGGAAAATATCAAATAGATTTTAATATATGTTGCAACATGTAGGTAATCTGTTGGAAATTATCAAACAGGTCTTCCCACTATTGCAACAAGTAGACTTAGATAGAAACATCGACATAACGCAATAGATAACCAACCTACTGCAATAGATAGGCTATCTGTTAGAATAGGTAGAATATTTGTTACAGCACATGAACATTCTGTTGGTAGCTCACGCGTAGTTCACGCAAAAGGCTCATTGAACCCCCATTTTTGCTGACTTGGCATCTGATTTGATTTGGCCCCCAACAATTATTTTTTCCTCTTATATATTCATCTTTCTTTCTAAAATTTAACCCTAAATTTTTAAATCTTCTTCTTCATCATCTTTTTTTCTCTATCCAAATCCTTCAAATTATTTGTATTTGTTTTTTTCGCATATTTTTTTTTTCCAACTAAGCTTGACAATGTCGAGCTCATCTTCTACATTTTTTTGTGTCGAGCTCATCTTCCACATTTTTTTGTGATAAAGATTTTTGATATTGTAAGTGTGGTCATGAAGCCCTATTGAAGACTTCTTGGAATCAACAAAATTTAGGTCGTAGGTTTTTTACTTGTACGATTTCAAAGGTAATATTTTTTTATTTAATTAGTTGATTAATTATTGACTTATAGTTGTTTTGTAATTGTGGTCTTGTTTTTATAGAAGTTGGGTGGATGTGATTACTTTAATTGGTATGAAGAATGACACCCTTCACAAGCAAATCATATAATCTGGGGTTTGTTGAAGAAAGTCAAGGCTTTTGAAGAGAAACAAAATCGAGCAAGAAGATACTACATTGTTGGCGTTATGGTTACTGGTTTGGTGTTGTTGTGCACATGGATATTCAAGCCTAATTGCTGAAATTTTCATGAAGGTGTAGTTGTATTTTCTACTGGTTTGGTGTTGTTGAACACATTCCATACAAGCATAATTGTTGTAAAATATCAAAAAATTATCACTATATGTAAAGTTACGTTCGTTACGTATGTAAAGTGAAATAAAAAATTATTATTTCACAGGTTCTTCTTTATATACAGGTTGCAAGCATCTAGTTAGTACCCCATAAGTCCAGACCTCTTGTATGTTTGCCAAAGCATTGTCACACAGAAAGGTCTTTGGCTCTGCCATTTCTATGCCGGTCAGAAAACATTCAATGTATGCAAGCATGTGCGACCCTCACACGGCATCGGTTTTATTTTTTAGAAGGTCCATGTCCTTTTTTCGACCATCAAAATCCCATGGTTGCTTCATTAACAATTCCGTTGGCAAATGATCCATGAGTTTACTTTGCCTCAATAAGATAGGGAACAACTTCAACAGTGGTTTCATGTGGGTAAAAAATCGGCCTCATCCAAGGTCGGTAAGTTGCAGTCGTAAACCTTGATCTTTACCTCCTCGAGTAGTATCTCAACAACCCGATAACGTATGTTGTCCAAGTTCATGACTCCAAGAATCCTCTTTGCCCCAGTTCAGATCTTGTTGTGTGGATTTAGCCTCTCCCCTCTAACATATTTTATCATTTTTTCATCCCATTGAAACTCAGAAAGTAACAAATAAAATCCCGTGCCACTGGGAGTTGACGCTAGCATACTGATATCATCGTACCTATCCTTTAAATTTTTGTAGAAATTGAGGTCCACTAACCTAACGGGAGCATCATAAGCCTTCGGGTACGTTAATTTCCTGCCCCTCATGAGGCAGAGAATTTTGTTTGACATATTGTGATATAAGAAGTCAATTTTTAAATAGGTTAGTAATTATAAAGAAATAAGAAAAACATAGTGGAAAGATGCAATAGATGGTCCATCTGTTCCAGAGGGTTCTCTGAATCTGTTCACAAATTACCCATCTAACGCAACTTATGAAATAGATGGGTAATATGTTGCAATAGAACCACCACAAACAACACATGACACATTTGTTGCATAACTTCTTCTTCATGGAGTAGATTAGAAGGCTAGGTTAGGAAAAGTAAACTTACCCTGTCCATGTAATACGTACGCATATCTTTCATACTCTTGAAGTCTTGGGATGAAAAGGTATGGATGGGATAATCTTGTGTGTCTTTCTTGGCATTCTTGGCCCGTCGCAGATCCTTCTTCTCTTTGGCGCCAAGTTCCGCATATATGTCCACCTTCTTCAATGTCCCCTGAACTTCAGTAACTTTTGGAGAGGGAGGAGTTGTAATTTTTTTGGATTTTCAATAGGAGAGTAGTTGGTTAATTACTCTTTTCTTCCTCCCAATATCCACTGTAGGGGTGTATGGCTCCCTCACCTTCTTGGATGGTTTGACACCACTCTAGGATTTCAATTTCTCAACAGATTTAGCGATAGCCTCTACTTTTTCAAAGAGTTTATACTAGTTGTCCTTTCACTCTTTCCATTTACAATAAGAACATGAAGGTGAAGAGTGGTAAGAGGGACCGGTGTAAGGGTGAGGGGAACCTGTGTAAGTGTGAGAGGGACCTGTGAAAGGGGTGTTTTCAAACATATTTATTTTTTCTTGAGCATCAACATTCTCATCATTACGACTTGCAGAAGCATCAATATGATTGCCACCAATATAAATAACTTCACCAGAAACACCCCTAGAAGAAGAACACAGATCTATTGTAGTAGGTTGGTCATGAAGAGCCTCAACATTAGGCTCATCTTGCCTAACTGCTCTTCTTTTGGCTATTGCTCCAGCCAATTCCTTCTTTATTAACTCTATCGTTGGGTCTGCTATTGTATCAACAAAACCTAGAGTAATAAAAGAAGTTATGCCCAACTCTTTCTCAGTAGGCATGATCCATGGATGAACAACCTATAAAAAAGACAAATACATTTAAATCATATAATAATTTGTAGTCAGTTGGGTTACATGTTAACACAAACAACTTATGCAACATCTGATCTGTATGTCGCAATAGATTAATAATATATTGCATCAGATTACTCGTATGCTGCAAAAATTATAGTAGATGGATAATCTATTGAGTCGGGTTCAGAGAACCAAAGCAACAAATAGGTAATCTGATGCGACATATGAATAGTTTGGCACAACAAATTACCCATCTATTGTACCAGTTGCAGTGGATGGAACTTATGTAGTAAATGATCTTTTTGTTGAAATAATTTAACTTCCCGTCACAGCAGATTAATAATATATTGCATCATATTATCCATCTGTTGCATAAGTTACAGTAGATGGGTAATCTGTTTCAACAAACGACCCATCTGTCGCAATTGATGGAACATCTACTTCAACATCTTTATTTGAGTCAAATTATTTTACTCGAAATAAGATGTATTGCATCATTTGGAGGTTTAAAGAGATCAACCTCCTTAATTCTTTTGTTGTTCTTTGCAGGCAACCACCTAAGGATCCTTGGATGAGAAACCTCATCCGGATAATCCTTGACCTGCTTTCGGAGGTAAGGAAGGGCTTCAAATGCCCAAGCCTAAAAAATGTAAATAGGATGTAAGAAAAAAGTCATAATAATTATTCAATATAAATTAATGTCTTAGTAAACAAATAATGATTAAATTTATCATGAAAACCCAAGGAAAACCGTATAATGTTATCGTGTTTGGGGACAACATTGTCAGTAAATATTTGACAGTCATGTAGTAGTGTCATATCCCCAAGGATAGTTATTGAATTTCTCAAAATCCTCAGTAAGCTTTAAAAAATCATCTTCTATGACTTTGTGGACGTCTCTTCCCAATATAGTGGAATGGGAAAACCAAACTAAGCACAATTGTTCCCACAACCCAACTATTTTTTTCTTGCATTTGTTGGTTTTGGTGAGGGGTCGCTGGGACAATGCCTTCCCTCTCTTTGATGGTGGTGGTTTGACTGTCCTGATTGCCTTGGACCTTTTGTAGGGTGTTTCCTTGGTGAGAGGTTCTTCTGGAAGATTGCATCTCAAGCTCGTTACTATGGCAAACTCTTTCAAGCCAAAACAAACTGGCATGCCACAGTAGTTGAACCAGATTTCATTCATCTGTTTTCCCCCTCCTTCGAATCTTTATCATCCCCCAGGTACTTGATCCTGCACTTGAGAAGACCATATATCATACTTATTTGGAAACAGAGAGTGTGATCCTCAGGCATCTTAAGAAAGTATCCAAAACAACTCTTCTTAAAAAGTCCGACTATGTCTTCATTCTTCATAATTTTCCTAAACTCATCTAAAGGTTTCCCTAACTGACATTTAAGTACAAAATTACCAGTTAGTTTTATAGGGTCACCTACTGGAATTGCAACTTAAAACCTATCAATACTAATAGTTTTGATAGCCTCATGTTGGGATTTCGATCTTATTTCATGCCTCATTGGTGAGGCATTATCATCATGTTGATAATGATCCTCTTTCTCAGTTTCTTCTTCCTCCTCTTCTTGTTTATCTTCTTCTTCTTTCTCTTCACTTTAATTGTCTAATCTCCATACCCAAACCCTTGTCCACCCCTCTCAACGTTGTTTTCATATCTTTTCTCAGTTTTACTTTTTCCTAACTAATATTGATGAGGAAGCTCCTCCGAATCCCTCTGTACTGTAACCTTTTTTGTTAGGTGGTCAGAAGTTCATCCACTTTCACTTTCTTTTATTTTAAGAGACATGTTTTACCTACAAACAACATAAAAACAAAAAATTACATTACAATTGATGTATGCACAAATTTTAAAAAATATATTACAAACACCACCAATACCGACACCACCAACAACTACCATAAATACCACCAACCAATGCACCACCACCACCACAAATAGCCACCATAAAATCAACCAGTTCCACCACGACGACCACCAACACCACCAACATGACCACCAATACCACAAACACCATCCAATAATACCACGACAGTCAACAGAACACTGCCACAAAATGCTTCATTTGCACCGTTTTGCCTGTTTGACCAACCAAATGGCCCCGCCCATACAAACGGGAAACACTAGGATGCTTCCTAACCTCCCTGGCATGCCCAGGTTGATTATCGACCAACGACACCCCCGTACCCCAGGCCCACCCCCGAAACCGTGGGTTATGGCACACCGATTTGGCCCCAAATATTCTCGTTCGCGCTGTTTCTCTCGTTTGACAAACCAAATAGCCCCGCCCATACAAATGGGAAACACTAGGATGCTCCCCAGTCTCCTTGGCATGTCCAGGTCAATTTTTGTCCCACAGCACCCTTGGACCCCGGTCCCACTCCCGAAATCGTGGGCTATAGCACACCGATTTGGCCCCAAAATGCCTCGTTCATGCCGTTTCCCCTGTTTGCCTAACCAAATGGCTTCTCCCACACAAATGAGAAAAACTAGGACACTCCTCAGCGTCCCTGGCACCACTAGGTCAATTTTTGACCCACAAAACTCTTGGACCCCAGGCCCACCCCCAGAATCGTGGGCTATAGCACATCGATTTTGCCCCAAATAGCCCCGTTCATGCCGTTTCTCCCATTTGCCTAACCAAATGGCCCTGCCCACACAAATGGGAAACACTAGGATGCTCCCCGGCCGCCCTGGTATTCCCAGGTCAATTTTTTGCCCACGGCACCCTCAGACCTCGGTCCTACCCCGAAATCTTGGGCTATAGCACACCGATGCACCGTTTTGCCAATTTGACCAACCTAATGGACCCACCCACACAAACGGGCAACACTAGGACGCTCCTCAGCCTCTCTGTCATACCCAGGTCAATTTTAGGCCCATGAAACCCTCGGATCTCGGGCTGACCACCATAACCGTAGGCTATAGCGTACTGATTTGGCCCTAAAATGCCCTGTTCGCGCCGTTTCACCCGTTTGACAAACCAAATGGCCCCGCCCAATTAAACGGGAAACACTAGGATGCTCCCCAGCCTCCCTGGCACACCCAGGTCTATTTTCGACCTATGGCACACCCGGACCCCGGGCCCAACCCCGGTACTGTGGGCTATAGCATACTGATTTGGCACCAAATAGCCTCGTTCGTGCCAATTCTCCCGTTTTACCAACCAAATGGCCCCTCACACACAAACGGGAAACACTAGAATGCTCCCCAACCTCCCTTTCATGCACTGGTTGATTTTTGGCCCACAAAACCCCGAACCCTGAGCTCACCCCCCGAACCAGAGGCTATAGCACTCCGTTTTGGCCTCAAAATGCCCCGTTCGTGTCTTTCATCTGTTTGACCAACCAAAAGGCCCCGTGATACGCCCAAACTACAACTCTCGTTAGAAAGTGCAAGCGGTCGCTGTCAAATATAGAACCCAACTGGGTTGGGTGTCGAATCCCATAGGGAATATTATGATCACTAAGTATTGTGATTATTATTAGACTCTTGATCGAAGGTTCCAAAGTAAAGGTGGGTTTCAGTTTAAGTGCACAATAATATTATCGGTGTAACAATGAGATGATATGTGTAATAATATTTGATCAAAGAGAGTGACAAGTTAGGGTTATGTCCACCTTGTAGCTTCTACTTCTTTATTAACTATGAGTAATAAGGATTTATACATGCATGCACTTATAGAGAGATGTATTCTAATTCTAAATCCAAGTGTTTCTCAACCATCAAGGATTTATTCACCTTAGCTCTCTCGAATCCAAAGTGTACAACCAATCATACGAACTCTCCAAGTAGTTAATCCGGCTAAGGCATTAACATGTAAAATAAAGGTTGGAAACCCTATTTTCTTGTCACACTCTATTTTCCAAACAGTAACTTTTCTATCGAACAAGTTATTGCTATAATGGCACATTCCCTATGTTTGCAACCACGAGAATTCAATCATAACAAAGAGAGTAATGATATAAGTGGATTAACACATCACAAATTTAAAAACCCATAGCAATAGAGAGTATACTACAAGGTTTCCATAACCCTAACAAATAAACTTAGCTACTCATGAATAAAACGGAAATCACAATAGAAATATTCATCATACCAAAACTAAGAACGATCTTGGTGGAGAAGATGAATAGCGAAAATAAGAGAGAAAAACGTTTCTCTCTCTCTCTCCTCAAGCTAAGCCGCTTTCTCTTGTTTTCAAAATAATACAGAATGTGAATTATGAATAATGACTGAAAATTCAGCAATAAGGGTTTTAATAACAACCTTCTCTAATAAATTGCTACTATATCCTTAACTATTTAAAAATACTGAGTTTACCCGGGAAAAAGTTCCCATGCATCACATTCAGTCCAAAAGCTGCTTTCCCTTTTATGTGAAGTTTTCCTTTGCTGTCCACAGGTCCCCAAAGTGCTGAAATCTTCTTCATTAGTACCTGAAAAACATGCTAATCACATAGGTCAGCTCACTTACTTAAAAATGGACTAAAAGTGCAAGACTTGTGTATTTTATCCTCAAAACTTAGCTAAAACATGGGTAAGTTATGGTGCTTAGACGTATAAATACGCCCAACATCATCCCGCCCACACAAACGGGTAACACTAGGAGGCTCCCGAGCCTCCCTGGCATGCCCAGGTCAATTTTTAGCCCACGGTACCCCCGGACCCCGGGCTCACCCCCGAAACCGTGGGCTATAGCGCACCGTTATTGCCCCAAAATGCCTCGTTCGCTCCATTTTGCCCGTTTGACCAACCAAATAGCCCCTACCACACAAACGGGCAATACTAGGATGTTCCCCAGCCTCCTTACACGCCCAGGTTGATTTTCGGCCCACGGCACCCCCTGACCCCGAGCCCACCCCAGAACCGTGGGCTATGCATACCGAATTGGCCATAAAATGCGCCGTTCACGCCGTTTCACCCGTTTGACCAACCAAATGGCCCCATCAACAAAAACAAGAAACACTGGGACACACCCCATCCTCCCAAGAAAGCCCAGGTCGATTTTCGACAGACGGCACCCCCGAACCCCAAGCCCACCCTCGAAATCGTAGGCTATAACACACCAAATTGGCTCCAAAATGCCCCGTTCGTGCCGTTTTGCCCTTTTGACCAACCAAATGGCCCCGCCCACACAAACAAGAAATACTAGGACGCTCCTCAGCCTTTCTGGTACGCCTAGGTCAATTTTTGGCCCATGGCACCCCCGAAACCGTGGGCTATAGCACACCGATTTGGCCCCAAAATGCCCCGTTCGCGCCGTTTCACCCATTTGAACAACAAAATGGCCCCGTCCTCACAAAAAGGAAATACTAGGATTCTCCCCAGCCTCCCTGGCATGCCCAGGTCGATTTTTGACCCACGACACCCCCGAATACCAGCCCCACCCCCGAAACCGTAGGATATAACATATCGATTTGGCCCCAAATAGCCCCGTTCTCGTCGTTTCTCTCGTTCTACAAACCAAATGGCCTCGCCCACACAAACGGGAAACATTAGAACGCTCCTCAGCCTCCCTGGCACGCCTAGGTTAATTTTTTTCCCATGGAACATTTGGACCCCGAGCCCACCCCCAGAATCATAGGCAATACCACCCCCGACCCTAGACCCCTAGCCCACCCCCGACACCCTCGGACCCCGGGCCCACGCCTAGGTCGTTTGAGCCGTATCGCCCATTTGACCAACCAAATGGACCCTCCCATACAAACCTGCAACACTAGGACACTCCCCAGCCTCCCTGGTACACCCAGGTTAATTTTTTCCCTATGGCATCCCAGGCCAACCCCCAGAACCGTGGGCTATAGCACACCGATTTTCCCCAAAACTCCCCGTTCGAGCCGTTTCACCTGTTGGACAAACCAAATGGCCCCATCCACACAAACAGGCAACACTAGGAGGATCCCCAGCCTCCCTGGCACGCCCAGGTCAATTTTCAGCCTACGGCACCCACGGACGCTGAGCCCACCCCGGAACCGTGGGATATATCACTTCAATTTATCCCTAAAATACCCCATTCGCACCGTTTCGCTCGTTTGACCAACTAAATGGCCCCGCCCACATAAATAGGCAACACTAGGACGCTCCTCAGCCTCCCTGGCACGCCCAGGTCAATTTTCGTCCAACGAAACCTACGGAACCCAGGCCCACCCCCGGAACTGTGGGCAATAGCACACCGATTTATCTCCAAAATACCCCGTTCGCGCTGTTTTGCCTGTTTGACCAATGAAATGGCCCCGCCCACACAAACAGGGAATACCATGACTCTCCCCACCCTCCTTGGCATGCCTAGGTCAATTTTTGGCCCATGGCACCCCCGGTCCCACCCCCGAAACATTGTGCTATAGCATACCAATTTGGCCCCAAACAAACCAGTTTCTCTCTTTTGACCAACCAAATTGCCCCTCCCACATAAACAAGCAATAATAGTATGCTCCCCAGCCTCCCTGGCATTCCCAGGTCGATTTTCGTCCCACGCCACCCCTGGATCCTAGGCCCAACCCAGAACCGTGGGCTATAGCTCCCGAATTGGCCCCAAAATGCCTCGTTCGTGCTGTTTTGCCCGTTTGACCAACCAAATGGCCCCGTTCACACAAACGGGAAATACTAGAATGCTTCCCAGCCTCCTTGACACATCCAGGTTAGTTTTTAACCCACGACACCATCGTACCCCCGGTCCCACCCTCGAAACCATGGGCTATAGCACACCGATTTGTCCCCAAAATGCCCCGTTATGCCCGTTTGACCAACCAAATAGCCCCGCCCACACAAAATGGCAACACTAGGATGATCCCAAGCCTCCCTATCACGCCCAGATCAATTTTCAGCCTACAACACGCCCAGAACCCGATCCCACCTTCGGAACCATGGGCTATAGCACACCGATTTGTCCCCAACACACCCCATTCACACCGTTTAGCCTGTTTGACCAACCAAATGGACCATCCCACACAAACGGGCAATACTAGGATACTCCCTAACCTCCCTAGCAGTCCCAAGTCAATTTTCAGCCCACGGTACCCCCGGACCCCGAGCCCACCCCTGGAATCATGGGCTATGGCACACCGATTTGGTCCCAAAATGCCCCGTTAGCGCCATTTCTCCCTTTTGACCAACCAAATGGCCCCGCCAACAAAAAAGGGAAACACTAGAATGCTCCCCAGCCTTCCTGTCATGCCCAGGTTGATTTTTGACCCACGGAACCCCCGGACCCCGGGCTCACCCCAGGAATCGTGGGCTATAGCACACAGATTTAGCCCAAAATGCCCCGTTCGTGCTATTTTTCCCGTTGACCAACCAAATGGCCCCGCCCATACAAAAGGGAAACACTAGAATGTTTACCTGCCTCCCTGGCATGCCCAGGTCAATTTTCGGCCCACGGCACCACCAGAACCGTGGGCTATAGCACACCGATTTAGCCCTAAAATGCCCAATTCGCGCCGTTTCGCCCGTTTGACCAACCAAATAACCCCGCCCACATAAATAAGAAATACTAGGACGCTCCCCAGCCTCCCTGGCACGCCCAGATTGATTTTTGACCCACGACACCCCCGAGCCCCGGCCCCACTCCCAAAACTGTGGGCTATAGCAAATTGATTTGACCCCAAATAGCCCAGTTCGCGCCGTTTCTACCATTTGTCCAACCAAATGGCCCCGCCCACACTAACGGGTAATACTAGGATGCTCTCTAGCATCCCTGGCATGCCCAGGTCAATTTTTGGCCCACGAAAACCCCGAAACCGAAGCCCACACCCGGAACCGTGGGAAATAACATACCAATTTGGACCCAAAGTGCCCGGTTCGCTCTGTTTTTCCCGTTTGACGAATCATATGGCCCCTCCCACTTAAACGAGAAACACTAGGACTCTCCCCAGCCTCCCTGGCATGCCTAAGTCAATTTTTGGCCCATGGCACCCACGGACCCCGGGCCCACCCCCAATACCGCGGGCTATAGCACACCGATTTGTCCTCAAAACACCCCATTCACATCGTTCCGCCCGTTTGACCAACCAAATAGCCCCTCCCACACAAACGGGAAATAGTAGAATGCTTCCTAGCATCCAGGCATGCCCAGGTCAATTTTTGGCCCACGAAACCCCCGTACCCTGGGCCCACCCCCAGAATCGTAGGCTATAGCACACCGATTTGGCCCCAAAATGCATCGTTCACTCCGTTTCTCCCGTTTTACCAACCAAATAGCCTCCCCCACACAAAAGGGCAACATTAGGATGCTCCCTATACACCCTGTCATGCACAGGTCAATTTTTGGTCCACGGCACTCCCGAACCCCGAGCCCACCCTCGAAACCGTGGGCAATAGCAAAAAGATTTGGCCCCAAAATGTCTCAATTGCACCGTTTTTCCCGTTTGACTAACAAAATGGGTCCTTCCATACAAACGGGGAACACTAGGATGCTCCCCAGCCTCCCTGACACGCCCTGGTCGATTTTTGGCCCACGACACCTCTGTACCCCGGGCCCACCCCCAAAACTGTGTGCTATAACACCGATTTGGCCCCAAAACACACCGTTCATGTCGTTTCACCCATTTGACCAACCAAATGGAACCGTCCACACAAAAGGGAAATACTAGGATACTTTTCAACCTCCCTGGTACACCCAGTTTGATTTTCGACCCACAACACCCCCGAACCATGGGCTATAGCTCATCGATTTGGCCCCAAAAAGCCCCGTTTCTCCCATTTGACAAACCAAGTGGCCCCGCCCACACAAATAGGAAATACTTGGATGCTCCCCTACCTCTTTGTCACACCCAGGTTGATTTTCGACCCACGCCATCCCAAACCCCGGGCCCACCCCCAAAATCATGGGCTATAGCACACTAATTTGGCCCCAAAATGCCTCGTTTGCGCTGTTTCTCCTGATTGACCAAACAAATGGCCTCGACCACCCAAACGGAAGCCTACCTGGAATGACCAAGTTGATTTTCAGCCCACGGAACACCCGGAACTTAGACCCACCCTGGAAACGTGGCTATAGCACACCAATTTGGTCATAAAATGCCCCGTTCGCGCTGTTTCGCCCGTTTGACCAACCAAATGGCCCCACCCACAAAAATTGACAATACTAGGATGCTTACTAGCCTCCATGGCACATCCAGGTCAATTTTTGGCCCACGGTACCCCCAAACCCCGGGCCCACCCCCAAAATCATGTGCTATAACACAATGATTTTTCCCCAAAATGCCCTATTCACGCTATTTCGCCTGTCTGACCAACCAAATGGCCCTGTCCATATATTCCGGCAATACTAGGATACTTCCCAGCCTTCCTGCCATGCATAGGTCAATTTTTGGACAACGGCAGCCCCGGACCTCGGGGGCACCCACGGAGCCGTGGGCTTTAGCACACCGATTTGGCCCCAAAATGCCCCGTTCGCGTCGTTTTGCCCATTTGACCAACCAAATGGCCCCGCCCACACAAAAAGGAAACACTAGGATACTCCCAAGCTTCCTTGGCATGCCCAGGTCAATTTTTAGCCCACGGAAACCTCGAACCCCAAGCCCACCCTCGAAACCGTGGTCAATAGCATACCGATTTGGCCCCAAAAATCCTCATTCGCACTATTTATCCTGTTTGACCAATTAAATAGCCTCTCCCACACCAACGGGGAACACTAGGATGCTCCCCAGCCTCCCTGGCATGCCGTGGTCGATTTTTAGCCTACGACACCCCCGAAACCATGGGCTATAGCACTCCGATTTAGCCATAAAATGCTCGGTTCTAGTTGTTTTGCTCGTTTTACTAAGAAAATAACCCCGCCCACATAAACGGGAAATACTAAGATGCTCCCCAGTCTCCCTGGCACGCCCAGGTCAATTTTTGACCCATGATACCTCCCAACCCCGGCCACACCCCCTAAACTGTGGGCTATCACAAACTGATTTGACCCCAAATAGCTCCATTTGCCCCCGTTTCTCCCGTTTCTCTAACCAAATAGCCCCTCCCACACAAACGGGAAACACTAGGATGCTCTCCAGCCTCCCTGGCATGCCCAAGTCAATTTTTGGCCCACGGAAACCCTGGACCCCGTGCCCACACCCAGAACCGTGGGAAATAACACACCGCTTTAGCCCCAAAATGCCCGATTCGCGATGTTTTGCCCGTTTGACCAACCAAATGGCCCCTCCCACTTAAACGAGCAAGACTAGGATGCTCCCCAGCCTCCCTGGCATGCCTAAGTCAATTTTTGGCTCATGGAACCCACAAAACCCGGGCCCACCACCAACATCGTGGGCTATAGCACACCGATTTGGCCTTAAAACACCCAATTCATGTTGTTCCACCCGTTTGACCAACCAAATAGCCCCTCCCACACAAACGGGCAACACTAGAACGTTCCCTAGCATCCATGGCATGGCAAGGTCGATTTACAGCCCACGACACCCCCGTACCCTGGGCTCACCCACAGAATCGTAGGCTATAGCACACCGATTTGGCCCCAAAATGCATCGTTCGCTCCGTTTCTCCCGTTCGACCAAAAAAATAGCCTCGCCCACACAAACGGGAAACATTAGGATACTCCCTAGCCTCCCTGGCATGCGAAGGTCAATTTATGGTCCACGGCACCCCCGAACCTCGGGCCCACCCTCAGAACCGTGGGCAATAGCACAAAGATTTAGCCCTAAAATAGCCCGTTTGCAACGTTTCTCCCGTTTGACCAACGAAATAGATCCGCCCACACAAATAGGGAACACTAGGATTCTATCCATCCTCTCTAGCATGCCCTGGTCAATTTTCGGCCTACGACACCTCCAGACCCCGGGCCCACCCTCGACACCGTATGCTATAACACACCGATTTGGCCCAAAACACACCGTTCATGTCGTTTCACTCATTTTACCAAAAAAATGCCCCGCCTACACAAATGGGAAACACTAGGATGCTTCCCAACCTCCCTGGCATACCCAATTCGATTTTTGACCCACAACACCCCCTGAACCGTGGGCTATAACACATCGATTTGGCCCCAAAAAGCCCCATTTCTCCCGTTTGACCAACCAAATGGCCCCGCCTACACAAACGGGCAACACTTGGATGCTTCCCTACCTCTCTGTCATACCCAAGTCAATTTTCAACCCATGCCACCCCTGAACCCTGGGCCCACCCCCAAAATTATGGGCTATAGCACCACCGATTGGCCACAAAACGCCTCGTTTGCACCGTTTCGCCTGATTGACCAACCAAATTGCCCCTTCCACATAAACGGCAGCCTCTATGGCATGCCCAAGTTGATTTTCAGCCAACGGAACACCCGGAACCTAAATCCACCCCCGAAACCGTGGGCTATAGCACAACAATTTGGCCATAAAATGCCCTGTTCGTACTGTTTCGCCCATTTGACCAACCAAATGGCCCCGCCCATCAAAATAGGCAACACTAGGATGCTTCTTAGCCTCCCTGGCACATCCAGGTCAATTTTTTTCCTATGGAACCCCCGAACCCCAGGCCCACCCCCGAAACCGTGTGCTATAACACACCAATTTCGCCCCAAAATGCCCTATTCACGCTGTTTCGCCCGTTTGACTAACCAAATGGCCCTTCCCACATATATAGGCAACACTAGGATGCTTCCCAGCCTCCCTAGCACGCACAGGTCAATTTTTGGATAACGACACCCCCGAACCCCGGGGCCACTACAGAACCGTGGGCATAGCACACCGATTTGGCCCCAAAACGCCCCGTATGCGCCGTTTTGCCCTTTTGACCAACCGAATGGCCCCGCCCACACAAAAAAGAAACACTAGGATGATCCCAATATTCCTTGTCACGCCCAAGTTGATTTTTAGCCTACGAAAACCACGAACCCCTGGCCCACCATTAAAACCGTGGACAATAGCATACTGATTTGGCCCAAAAATGCCCCATTCGTGCTGTTTTGCCCATTTGACCAATGAAATAGACCCAAACACACCAATGGGCAACACTAGGATGTTTCGTAGCCTCCCAGGCATGCCCTGGTCGATTTTTGGCCCACAACACCCCCAAAACCTGGGCCCACCCCCGGAACCGTGTGCTTTAGCACATCGATTTGGCCCCAAAACACACCGTTCGCGCCTTTTTGCCCATTTGACCAACCAAATGTCCTCGCCCACAAAAATGGAAAACACTAGGATTCTTCCCAACCTCCCAGGCATGCCCAGTTTGATTTTTGACCCAGACACCCCCGGACCCCGGGCCCACCCCTGGAACCATGGGTTATAGCACACCATTTGGCCCTAAGTAGCCTCGTTTCTCCTTATTGACCAATAAAATGGCCCCGCCCACACAAACAAGCAACACTTGGACTCTCTCCATCCTCCCTAACATGCCCAGGTTGATTTTTGGCCCATGGCACCCCTGAACCCCAGGGCCTCCCCCGAAACCATGGGCTATAACACACTAATTTTCGCCATTAAATGCCTTATTCGCGCCGTTTATCCCGTTTGACAAACAAAATGGCCCCGCCCACATAGAAAGGAAATACTAGGATGCTCCCCAGCCTACCTAGCATGCCCAGGTCAATTTTCAGCCCATGACATCCCTGAACAGCGGGCCCACCCCCAGAATCATGGACTATAGTACACCGACTTGGCCCCAAAATACCCCGTTCGCGCCTTTTTGCCTTTTTGACCAACAAAATGGCCCGCCCACACAAACGGGAAACACTAGGATACTCCCTAGCTTCCCGTGCATGCCCGAGTTGATTTTCAGCCGACAAAACCTCAGACTCCGGGATCACCCCCAGAATCATGGGCTATACACACCGATTAGGCCCTAAAATGCCCCGTTCGTGCCGTTTCACCCGTTTGACCAACAAAATGGCCCCGCACACGCAAACGGGAAATACTAGGACGCTCTACAGCCTCCCTGGTATGCCCAGGTTGATTTTTGACCCACGGCTTCCCTGGACCCCAGGTCCGACCCGGAATCGTGGGCTATAGCACACCGATTTGGCCTTAAAATGCCCCATTCGCGCTGTTTGACCAACCAAATGGCCCCGCCCACATAAACGGGAAATATTAGGACACTCCCCAGCCTTCCTTGCACGCCCAGGTTGATTTTTGACCCACGGCACCCTCAAACCCTGGCCCCACCCCCTGAACTGTGGGCTATAGCGCACTATTTTGGCCCCAAATAGCCTCGTTCACGCCATTTCTCTCGTTCGACCATCAAAATGGCCCTACCCATACAAACGGGCCACACTAGGATGCTCCCCAGCCTCCCTGGCATGCCCAGGTCAATTTTTGGCCTACAACACCCCTGGACCCCGGGCCCACCCCCGGAACCGTGAACTATAGCACACCGATTTGGCCCCAAAATGCCTCATTCACACCGTTTAGGCTATTTGACCTTCCAAATGTCCCCGCCCATACAAACGGGAAATACTAGAACGCTCCCTAGCCTCCCTGGAACGCCAAGGTCAATTTTCGGCCCACGACACCCCCGGACACCGGGCCTACCCCAAAACCGTGTGCTATAGGACACCGATTTGGCCCCAAAATACCCCGTTCGCACCTTTTTGCTTGTTTGACCAACAAAATGGCTCCGCCCACAAAAAATGGCAAAACTAGGATGCTCCCTAGCCTTCCTAGCATGTCCAGGTCAAAGTTTTGCCCACGACACCCCCGGACTTCAGGCCGACCCTTTGAACCGTGGGCTATACCACACCGATTTGGCCTCAAAATGCCCCATTTGCGCTGTTTCGCCTGTTTGACCAACCAAATAGCCCTGCCCACATAAGCGGGCAACACTATGATGCTCCCCAACCTACCTGGCGCGCCCAAGTTGATTTTTGACCCACGGTATTCCCGGACTCCGAGCCCACCCACGTAACCATTGGCTATAGCACACCGATTTGGCCCCAAAATACCCCATTCGCGTTGTTTCGTACGTTTGACCAACCAAATGGCCTCTCCCCTAAAATCGAGCAACACTAGGATTCTCCACAACCTCCCTGGCATGCCCAGGTTGATTTTTGACCTACGACACCCCTGGATCTCGGGCCCACCCCCATAACCGTGGGTTATAGCACAATGATTTTGCCCCAAAATGCCCCGTTTGCACCGTTTCGCCATTTGACCAACCAAATGGCCCCGCCCACACAAACGGGCAACACAAGGATGCTCCCTAGCCTCCCTGGCACACCCAGGTCAATTTTTGGCCTACGACACCCCTGGACCCCCGGGCCCACCCTCGGACCATGGGCCATAGCACATCGATTTGGCCCTAAATTGCCGTATTTCTCCTGTTTGACAAAGGAAATGACCCCGCCCATACAAAAAGGAAACACTAGGATGATCCCCAGCCTTCCTGGCTCGCCCAGGTCAATTTTTGGCCCATGGTACCCCCGAACCCAGGCCCTCCCCCAAAACCGTGGGCTGCACACCGATTTAGCTCTAAAATGCCCAGTTTGCGCATTTTTGCCCGTTGGAAACACTAGAATGCTCCCTAGCCTCCCTGGCACGCCTGGGTTGATTTTTGACCCACGAAACCCTCGGACCCCGGGATCACCCCAGAATCGTGGGCTATAGCACACCGATTTGGCCCCAAAATGGTCTGTTTATGCTGTTTTGCCTGTTTGGCCAACGAAATAGCCCTGCCCACACAAACGGAAAACACTAGGATGATCTGCAGCCTCCCTGGCATGCCAAAGTCAATTTTTAGCCAACGGAATCCCCGTACCCGGTTCCACCCCCGGAACCGTGGGCTATAGCACACCGATTTGGCTCCAAAATGCCCCGTTCGTGCCTTTTTGCCCGTTTGACCAACAAAATATCTTAGCCCATACAAATAGGAAACACCAGGATTCTCCCTAGCCTTCCTGGCATGCCCGGGTTGATTTCCGGCCCACGGAACCCCCGAACCTCGGGATCACCCGAGAATCGTGGGCTATAGCACACCGATTTAGCCTCAAAATGCCCCATTTGTGCCATTTCGCCTGTTTGGCCAAAGAAATGTCCCCTCCCATACAAACGGGAAACACTACAATGCTTCCTAGCCTCCCGGGCACGAATAAGTAAATTTTTGACCCACGGGACCCTCGAACCATTCACCCCCCGAAACTGTGGGCTAGCATACTGTTTTGGCCCCAAATAGCCCCGTTCACGCCGTTTCTCTCCTTTGACCATCAAAATGCAAAATTCCCACACAAACGGGCCACATTAGGATGCTCCCCAACCTCCCTGGCACGCCCAGGTCAATTTTTGGCCCACAACACCCCCGGACACCGGGTCCACCCCTGGAACCGTGGGCTATAGCACACCGATTTTACCCCAAAATGCCCCGTTCACACCATTTTGCCTTTTTGACCAACCAAATGGTCCCGCCCACATAACCGGGCAACATTAGGAAGCTCTCGAACCTCCATGGGGTGGCAAGGCTGATTTTTGACCCACGGAACCCCCAGACTCCGGGCCCACCCCCAAAACTGTAGGCTTTAGCACACAGATTTGGCCCCAAAACTCCCCATTCGCGCCGTTCTGCAAGTTTGAAAAAACAAATGGCCCCGCCCATAAATTCGAGCAACACAAGGATGCTCCTCAACCTCCCTGACACATCCAGGTTGATTTTTGGCCCACGGCACCCCCGGAACCATGGGCTATAGCACAATGATTTATCCCCAAAATGCCCTGTTTGCGCCGTTTTGCCCGTTTGACCAACCAAATGGCCCCTCCAACAAACGGACAACACTAGGATGCTCCCTCGCCTCCTTGGCAAACCCAGGTCAATTTTTGACCCACGACACCCTCAAAACCTAGGCCCACCCTCAGAACCGTGGGCTATAGCGCACCGATTTGGCCCTAAATTGCCCAATTTCTCCTGTTTGACTAACAAAATGGCTCCGACCACACAAAACGGCAACACTATAATGATCCCCAGCCTCCCTGGCACGCCCAGGTCGATTTTTGGCACACGGCACCCCCAAACCCGAGGACAACCCCCAAAACCGTGGGCTATAGCATACTGATTTTAGTCCCAAAATGCCTCGTTCCAGCCGTTTCGCCCATTTGACCAACAAAATGGCCCCACCCATATAAACGGGCAACACTAGGATTCTCCACAGCCTCCCTGGAACACCCAAGTAGATTTTAAGCCCATGCCACCCCCGGACCCTGGGCTCACCCCCGGAATCGTGTGCTATAGCACACCGATTTGGCCCCAAAATACCTCATTTGCGCCTTTTTTCCCGTTTGACCAATGAAATGTCCTTTCCCACATAAACGGGAAACACTAGGATGCTTCTTAGCCTCTCTGGCACGCCCGGGTCAATTTTTGGCCCACGGAACCCCCGGACCCCGGGATCAGTCCCAGATTCGTGGGCAATAGCTCACCGATTTAACCCCCAAATGCCCCGTTTATGTTGTTTCAGCTGTTTTTCCAACGAAATGGCCCCACCCACACAAAAGGGAAACACTAGGATGTTTCGCAGCCTCCCTGGCATGCCCAGGTCAATTTTTGGCCCACGGCACCCCTGGACCCCGGGTCCACCCCTGGATTAGTGGGTTATAACACACCGATTTGTCCTCAAAATTCCCCATTCGCACTGTTTGACCAACTAAATGGCCCCACCCACACAAACTGGCAACACTAGGACGTTCCCCAGCCTCCCTGGAACGCCCAGGTCAATTTTCAAACAATAGAACCTGCGAACCCTAGCCCCACCCACAAAATTGTGGGCTATAGCACACTGTTTTTTCCCCATATAGCCCAGTTCGTGCTGTTTCTCTCGTTTTACCATTAAAATGGTCCCGCCCACATAAACGGGACACACTGGGATGATCCCCAGCCTCCCTGGCATACCCAGGTCGATTTTTGTCCTACGACACCATCGGACCCGGGGCCCACCCCCAAAACCGTGAACTATAGCACACTGATTTGGCCCCAAAATGCATCTTTCACGCTATTTAGCCTGTTTGACCACCCAAATAGTCTCTCCCACATAAACGGGAAACACTAGAACACTCCCCAACATCCCTTACACGCCCAGGTCGATTCTTTGCCCACGGCACCCCCGGAACCGTGAGCTATAGCACACCGATTTAGCCCCAAAATGCCCTGTTCGCGCCATTTCTCCTGTTTTACCAACCAAATGGCCTCTTCCACATAAACCGGCAACACTAGGACACTTCCTAGCCTCCCTATCACACCAGATCAATTATTTTTCCATGGCACCCCCGGGCCCCGGGCCTACACCCGGAGCCATGTGCTATAGTACACCGATTTGGCCCCGAAATGCCCCGTTCACGCCGTTTCTCCTATTTGACCAACCAAATGGACCCGCCCACATAAATAGGCCACACTAGGATTCTCCCCAACTCTCCTGGCGCGCTCAGGTTGATTTTAGACCCACGGCACCTCCGAAATCTAGGCTCACCCCCGGAACCGTAGGCTATAGCACACCAATTTTGCCCCAAAATGCCCCATTCGCACCGTTTCGCCCGTTTGACCAACCAAATGGCCCTGACCATACAAATATCAATACTAGGATGATCCCTCTACTCCCTAGCACGCCCAGGTCGATTTTAGACCCACGGCACCCCCGGACCCCAGACCTACCTCCAGAACCATAGGCTATAGAACATCGATTACGCCCTAAAATGCCCCGTTCACGCCGTTTTGCCCGTTTGACAAACCAAATTACCCCGTACAAACAAACGGGAAATACTATGATGCTCCCCAGCCTCCTTGGAACGCCCAGGTGGATTTTCAACCTATGGAACCCCCGGAACCCGGGCTCACCCCCGGACCTGTGGGCTATACCACATCAATTTTGACCCAAAATGCCCCGTTTGTACCGTTTTGACCGTTTGACCAGCCAAATGGCCCCTCCCACACAAGTGGCAAACACTAGAATGCTCTTCAGCCTCCCTGGCACACCCAGGTTGATTTTGGGCCCACGGTACGCTCGAACCCCGGGTCCACCCCCAGAACCGTGGGCCATAACACACCGATTTGGCCCTAAAATGCCCCGTTCATGCCGTTTTGCCCGTTTGACCAACCAAAGGGCCCCGCCAACACAAACGGGCAACACTAGGATGCTCCCCAGCCTCCATGGCACTCCCATGTTGATTTTCGACCCATGGACCCTGGCTCCACCCTCGAAACTGTGGGCAATAGCATACCGATATGGCCTCAAATAGCCCTGTTGCACCGTTTGTCCAACCAAATGGCTCCTCCCATATAAACGGGCAATACTAGGATGATCACCAGCCTCCCTAGCATGCCCAGGTCGATTTTTGGCCCAAGGCACCCCGGGCCCACACCCAAAACTGTGGACAATAGCACATAGATTTGACCCCCAAATGCCCTGTTCGCACCGTTTCGCCCGTTTGACCAACCAGATGGCCTCGCCTAATCAAACGAGCAACTCTAGGATGTTTCCTAGTGTCCACGCCTTGCCCAAGTTGATTTTCAACCCACGGCACCCCGTACCCCGAGCCCACCCCTAGAATCGTAGTCTATAGCACACCGATTTAACTCCAAAATGCCCCATTCATAACGTTTTGCCTGTTTGACCAACCAAATGGCCCTTCCCACATAAACGGGAAATACTAGGATGCTCTCTAGCATCCCTGGAATGTCCATGTCGATTTTCATCCCACGGCACCCCCGGACCCCAGGCCCACCCCCGAAACCGTTTGCTATAACACACCGATTTGGCCCCAAAATGCCACATTCACAACGTTTCGCTCGTTTGACCAACCAAATGGCCCTTCCCATATAAATGTGCAATACTAGGATGCTTCCAAGCCTCCCTAGCATGCCCAGGTCAATTTTTGACATACGGCACCGATGGACCCCGGGCCCACCCTAAGAACCGTGGGGCTATAGCATATCGATTTGGCCCCAAAACACCCCGTTCGCACCGTTTTGCCCATTTGACCAACCTAATGGCCCCTCCCACACAAACGGGCTACACTAGAATAATCCCAGCCTTCCTAGGACGCCCAAGTCGATTCTTGGACCACGGCACACCCGGACCCCGAGCCCACCCTTGGAAGCATGGGCAATAAGACGCCGAATTGGCCCCAAAATGCCCCGTTCGCGCTGTTTCAACTGTTTGACAAACAAAATGGCCCCTCCTGATACGCCCAAATTACAACTCTCATTAGAAAGTGTAAGCGGTCGCTGTCAAATATAGAACCCAAACTGGGTTGGGTGTCGAATCCCACAGGGAATACTATGATCACTAAGTATTGCGATTATTATTAGACTGTTGGTCGAAGATTCCAAGATAAGGGGGGTTTTGGTTTAAGTGCACAATAGTACTATTAGTGTAACGAATGAGACAATATATGTAAAAGTAATTGATCACAGAGAATGACAAGTTAGGGTTATGTCCACCTTGTAGCTTCTATTTCTATATTAACTATGGGTAATACGAATTTTATACATGCATGCACTTATAGAGAGATGTATTCTAATTCTAAATCCAAGTGTTTTTCAACCATCAAGGATTTATTCACCTTTGTTATCTCGAACCTAAAGTGTACAACAACTTATACGAACTCTCCAAGTAGTTAATCCTGCTAGGGCATTAACATGTAAACTAGAGGTTGGAAACCCTAATTTCTTGTCACACTCTCTTTTCCAAACAACAACTTTTCTCTCGAGCAAGTTATTGCTATAATGGCGTATTCCCTATGTTTGCAACCACGAGAATTCAATTATAATGAAGAGAGTAATGATATAAGTGCATTACACATCATAAATTCACAAACCCGTAGCAATAGAGAGTATACTACAAGGTTTCCATAACCCTAACAGATAAGCTTAGCTACTCATGAATAAAACAGAAATCAACATCGAAATATTCATCATACCAAAACTTAGAGCGAACTTGGTGATGAAGAGGAAAGGACGACCCAAGATTATGGGAACTTCAGAATCCACCTCGCAATCCAAAATAACAAAGTCTGCAGGAAAAATGAAGGTAGAAACCTTCACTAGTACATCATATAAGATACCAACAGATCGTTTTACCGACCTATCTGCCATTATGAGCCGCATGTTGGTTGGTGTAGGATCGCCCAACCCCAACGGTCTATAAATGGCTAGTGGCATCAAATTAATGCTAGCCCCCAAATCGCACAACGCCTTAGCAAAATCCAAAGATCCAACCGTGCAAGGAATAGTGAAAGCACCCGGATCTGCCTTCTTCTGTACTAAAGACCTCGTGGTAATTGCACTGCAATGATGAAAACTATATGCCAGTTCATAGCTTGCTTCCCTTTTCTTTGTCAAAAGGTCCTTCATGAATTTGGCGTACCCTGGCATCTTCTCCAGTGCCTCCACCAAAGGCACATTAATAGTCAACTGCTTCAACATGGTCATGAATTTACTGAACCTGGTGTCATCAGCCTTCTTCTTCAGTCTCTGAGGAAAATGTGGTGGTGGATTTAGAAGAGTTTTCTCCACCACTTCCTTTTTATTTTTCTTCCCATATTCAATCTTTTCAGACTGTTGACATCTAGGTGTAGTATCATGAACGTTCTCATTCTGATTTTCAGCTTTTACAGAATCATCACAATATGCTTCAATAACATTCTCTTCTATATTATCAACCACCGGCTTGCCTTTGGATGGATTTTCCTACACCTTACCACTCCTGGTAGTAATAGCCAAACATGATCCATCATTTCTTGGATTTTGCACAGTGTCACTAGGTAAAGTGCCAGCTTTTCTTTGATTGAATGTCGCTGATAGTTGACTCATTTGTTGTTCCAGCTATTTTATTACAGTGGAATATGAGTCAACCAATTGATTTATTGAGGACAAATCATTTTTTACCTCACTTACTCCCGTGTTGGTTGCCTCCATTCCTTTCCACAGCTTCGCCATCATGTCCTCCATGGACATCTTCCCAGAGCCAGATGCAGCAGCTTCACGATTTCCAGGAGGAACATACAAACCACTCCTGACAGTCTAATTCTTCCAACTCCCTTGGTCTTGGTCCTTGTATCTAGATTTTTCATACTAGTTTTGACCTTGGTTTCCTTGGACATTGCCTCGAAAACCCCCCTGATTATTCAAGTAATTAGCTTTCTCCTCAGAATCAGAGTCATCTCTTCCCTATGATACAATAGCTTTGACCTTTTCTATCTTGCCTGACAATAAATACTTGGTAAGAAGGTCCATCTGCGTTTTAATGTGAGCCATATCCTGGTCACGTTCCTCTTCTCTTCGCCTCTGTTCTGCCGTCATACCAATAGATATAGTAGAGCTTGCTACCTCAGAATCCCTGCTATGCCAAGCTCTACTCTGCTTTGTCATACGATCGAGCATATCACATGCCTCAATAAAAGTAAGGTTCATGAATGACCCACCCGCAACATTATCAACCACTGGCTTAGTCACTGAGTTCAAAGCCCTATATAATATTTCCATCAAGTGGATATTTGTCATCTGATGATTTGGGAACCGCATAAGCTTCTTCTTGAACCTCTCCCATGTTTCGTGGAGAGCTTCAGTTGGAAGCTGTCGAAAATTGCTTATCTCATCTCTTAATTGTGCTCTCTTGGATGGCAGAAAGAATCTTTCTAGGAAAGCGTCTTTCAGTTGTCTCCAATTGGTAATAGAGTCAGGAGTTAGCCCGTTTAACCATAGAGTTGCCTCCCCAGAGAGAGACAATGGAAATAAGCGTAGCCGGATCGCATTCTGTCAAACTCCTGGATTGTCAAACGACTTGCATGTTGAGATAAAATTAATTAGATGCATATTCGGATCGTCGCCTGCAAGTCCACCAAATAACCCCTTGAGTTGCAATAGCTGGATCATGGTGCTAGTGATATTGAACTTGGCTCCGGGTGCCAAGGGCGGAGGAATAATAGCCCCTGTGGCACCATCACCATCCAAATCGTCATCACCATCATCAAAAGGAACCTGCATAGCTCAACGTTTAGGTCTTATTCTAGCTTGACGATCTCTATTGACATTCCTGTTCACAGGTGCAGCCACATCATCTGCACGCCTTGGATTTAATAACTCATCATCACCCAGGTCCTCATCATCAAGATTTGTTGCCCGACCTGGGTTATCAGCATTCTGTTGATGTACTTGTGCAGCTGCCAATGCAGCTAATCTAGCCTGCTCCTGTTGAGTAGCCATCCTTTCAAGGTTTCGTTGTGCATCCATTCTACCAATAAGATGTGGTCCAGGATTTATAGGTAATAATGGTTGACCATATCTTTGTGTATTTGGAATGCAATCCACTAAACCTGAACAAAACAAAAACAACAAACAAAAAGTAAAATTTGAGAATCTTTGACCAAAAGGTCTATTAACTATCACAAACTTAGTTTACAACTGTATTCCCCGGCAACGGCGCCAAAATTTGATACGCCCAAATTACAACTCTTGTTAGAAAGTGTAAGCGGTCGCTGTCAAATATATAACCCAACAGGGTTGGGTGTCGAATCCCACAGGGAATACTATGATCACTAAGTATTGCGATTATTATTAGACTGTTGGTCGAAGATTCCAAGATAAGGGGGGTTTTGGTTTAAGTGCACAATAGTACTATTAGTGTAAGGAATGAGACAATATATGTAAAAGTAATTGATCACAGAGAATGACAAGTTAGGGTTATGTCCACCTTGTAGCTTCTATTTCTATATTAACTATGGGTAATACGAATTTTATACATGCATGCACTTATAGAGAGATGTATTCTAATTCTAAATCCAAGTGTTATTCAACCATCAAGGATTTATTCACCTTAGTTATCTCGAACCTAAAGTGTACAACAACTTATACGAACTCTCCAAGTAGTTAATCCTGCTAGGGCATTAACGTGTAAACTAGAGGTTGGAAACCCTAATTTCTTGTCACACTCTCTTTTCCAAACAACAACTTTTCTCTCGAGCAAGTTATTGCTATAATGGCGTATTCCCTATGTTTGCAACCACGAGAATTCAATTATAATGAAGAGAGTAATGATATAAGTGCATTACACATCATAAATTCACAAACCCGTAGCAATAGAGAGTATACTACAAGGTTTCCATAACCCTAACAGATAAGCTTAGCTACTCATGAATAAAACAGAAATCAACATCGAAATATTCATCATACCAAAACTTAGAACGAACTTGGTGATGAAGAGGATTAGCGACAATGAGAGAGAAAAATGTTTCTCCCTCTCTCCTACAACTAAGCGTCTCTTGTGTTCAAACATAATACAGAATCTGAATTTTTCAAAAATCTGAATTATGGCTGAAAATTCAGCAATAAGGTTTTAAATAACAACCTTCTCTACTAAGTTGCTACTGCATCCTTAACTATTTAAAAATGTTGAGTTTGCCCGGGAAAGTTCCCATGCATCACATTTAGTCCAAAAGTTGCCTTCCCTTTTATGTGAAGTTTTCCTTTGCTCTCCACAGGTCCCCAAAGTGCTGAAATTTTCCGCATTAGTACCTGAAAAGCATGCTAATCACATAGGTCAACTCACTTAATTGAAAGTAGACTAAAATTGCAGGAGCTATGTATTTTATCCTCAAAACTTAGCTAAAACATGGGTAAGTTATGGTACTTAGACGTATAAATACGCGCAATATCACCACCCCACACTTAAAGCTTTGTTTGTCCTCGAACAAAATATTACATCCTTGAGAACACCTAACTAGAATTTACAAGAGCAACACAAAATTTCCAACAAGACATACACTGCAATTATTAACAAAGAGTAGATTTCTTGATCATTACTAGAAACAACTCACCCTCCAACATAGACTCATTAAGTTGGTTAATTAGTATACACAAGTTAAGCCAAAAAAAAATCATATAAAACTACCCAACAATCATCAACCATGTGCCCTCACAACAAAAGAATTACCCATAATCCCTCACAATCATGCAATTTCTAACAAAATGGGTACAAGAATCAAGTTGCGCTCACTCTCAGAAAGAATTCTCAAATTACAACTGATGACCATATGCTTGCCCTTAGTGTAATACTCCACTAATATCAGAATGCTAAGATTAGGATCAAATAGGTCTTTTACGGGTTGTAATGTAGGCTAAAGGATGGGTAGGAACTATTTTTGCCAGAAATAGTGACTATCTTCCCTAAGCGCTTTAATACACTACATTATGCAATTAAGATCAATCTCAAACAACCAATTTCCACTTCTTCTATCTTCACAGATTTGCTTTTCACCCCAACTCGTTAAGCTTAATTTATAACACTGTGGTGGGAGTATGCAACCATTTCAAGTATTTACTTTTTTTTTCTTTTTTGCACCCTTTTCACGTTATGCACCCCTATACTAGCCACCCTCAACTTAAGCACTTTGCCTTAGTTGAGGTGCACAATGTCCAAGAAGGACCAGGGCCAAAACAGGTTCATTGTAACATGTCCGGGATAAAATTTTGAACTTTGTCAACAATTTTAGCTACTCCCAACCACATCAATTGCTCACGCCAATAACTAGACTTTGTGGCATCAATTTCACCTTTTTCCTCTTATTCTCAAACTCCTAACTCACATTGATTTTACATTAAAGCGCCTAGGAGCTTTTTGGATCAAATTACGGTCTATTAAAGAACGGATTAGGCTACATATGAGGCTAACAAAAGAACAAGCTAAAGGCTCAATGGGGCTATCGAAGATAATGTACAAAGGTAGGTCAAAAGAAGATAAAAAAAAATATCAGGGCTGCCAAAGAAATGCCTAAATCATCTCCTAAACTCACAATCTTTATTTCTCTTCATACACACACTAGGCAAGTTCTAGCATCAGCCGCAACAAAGAATATACAATAACCTTACACACACATGGGACATGGTCAACTTAATTGGGAGCATTACAGATTCTTGACCCAACAGATGAATGAATTAAACCACAAACAATTATCACACAGTGAGTCACAACTTAGAGCCTAAATGTTTCAATAGTAGTGATTCAGCACAAACTCTTGTTATAAAGCCATGCCGTCTATCAGAACAATTTCATGCACTTTCTGACTAATTACAACTAACTAACTACGACTAAATCAAACAACTAAGAATAGATGTAGGAAAGAAGTACACAATACAATAGACATATACCTGCACCCCATACTTAGACGGAACACACTGCCCTCAGTGTAAATAAATAAGCAAAACCTGATTAGTCAGACTCATCCTCTATATCCGGGGTCATACCCCCTGTGTCAAAATCATCATCAAAGTCGTCATCATCAGATTTTTCCTCCACATAAGAGTCTAGAAGTCGTTGATCATCGTCTGTCGGCACATCATCATCTAGAGGTTCCTCAAAATTTACCCCCACTCCACACATGGCCTGAGCATGCTCATTAAGCGGGTAGTCATAGTCCAAATGTCGAAGCTCTGCATCAGTTGGCACACGACCCCCATTCATCATGGTAAACCTAGTCATTCCATACAGATGGCGAAAAAAACTTTCATCTTGAGCATGTCTCTCAGCAGTGGTAAGGGTGACGCCTTGACCAGTTTCTGACTCTTTGATTTTCGTGAGGTCTACCTTCTTCGGGTTATGTGGCAACTTATGGTCTGCTGGCTCCTCCTTAATGTGCTCTTTCCTTAAGATTTCAGTCAACAAATTGCCGAAACTAAAATGGGACCTTTTGTGCAGCCTTGCTTTTCGCATTGACGATCGTATAACCGCACCAATGTTGATGGGAACATTCGTCATTTGAGCATATACCAATCAGACTCGATCACACGTAATCTTAGTGTATTGTGTCCCAGGAATCAAGCAAGAATTGACTATTCTTAACCATATACGAGCTTCTCTGTTCAAAGAAGCATATGGGTAAGTATTGTGACGACCATTATCTTTGTGACGAGTCCACCGGGTCATGGACCTTGATCCACACAACGTATGTCTAATGGCTCTGTAGGGAGGTCTATGGTAAAGTTCCTTGAGTGGTGATTGATCCACACTTGGAGTACCCAGGAAAGAGTTAAAGAAATCAGCGTTCAATTGCAAGACTTGGCCCCGAATCTTTACTTCACTTCCGGTAGTCCTTGGGGACCAGTTGGCATAAAATTCTCGAGTCAAATCAAGATTGCATTCCCCCATATCTCGAAAGATAAAGTCAAGATTTAGTTCCATGATTTTAGCCAAAATACAGGGGTCTCTCTTTACTAAACTTTCCTTCTGCATCAAATCCACATGAACATATTTCTTCACTTTATTTTTCCTATACCATTCCTTCCCTTCCTCCTCCAGAACCCACTTGATCCCAAAAGTGCGTCGAGGCACTTGAAGAGAGGAGGAATCAGCCTGGTCTTTTCTTGACCTTTTCTGACCTTTTTGTGAGGTGGATGCTTTCTCCTTTCCCGGTCGTCCTTTTGGAGCCATGTTACCTGAGATCACAATAGAGTCATGTTAGTTTCATTTTGGAATATTTACTATAATTGAAAAAGAAAATAGTGATGGCACCACCCCACACTCAATTTTTTTGCACAAACTAATTGAGTGAGTTATGTCGATTACTCAGACTTCATCGACATACATTTAGGTGGTATGTTCCAACAACATTAATAGCGCAGTCATACTTTCAACCCTTCACTTTACATAACAATTTCTCAGTTTGATATAGAGAAGCAACACACAATGGTCATGTAATCTTGACTATCATTTTCAACTTTATTTCATTAGAGCAATGCAATCTTTGAACAAGACTACCACATAGAAATCTTATCATGCTATAGCATAGAAACAATCACACCATCTTATGCTTGTGGTCAATCATGATCATTACATCGATGAATGAGTCATTCGAACATTCAAGCTTACAACTCTCAAAATTATGCATTAACTTCAAAATTTCAACTCCATAAAAAAAATTATGACAGTGAATACCAAACAATACATGCCGGAGTAAAGTCAAGAATACCCACAAGAATCCTTTCACTCAATGAGACGCATCATAACAAACCAACCATATTCTCATCACCAAGCACTACTTCAAAATCTAATTAACCATTATAAGCGTAGTACTGCAACAACTACGGAATATAAAAGAGCAACTTACTTGCTGATGGATCGGGAAGGTGAGTTCGCAAGATTAGATGAGAAAAGAGGAAAACTTGGAGAGGATAAGGGAGCTTGGGCGGAGCCTAGGTTCAACAAACAATTGAGTGGTGTTCAAAGGTAGAGGGTCTATTTAAAGGATGAGCCATGGGTCGGTTTGATCCATTTACAAACGGGTTAGTAGGCAAAAAGGCATAAGTAGGTGGCGCCTATAGCATTGCCTAAGCATAAGTAGGCGGCGCCTATAGTATTGCCTATGTTGGCATAGGCGGTGCCTTGCCCATCGCCTATGTGAGGCAGTGAGCATAGGCAATGGCATAGGAGGCGCCTTTCCCATTGCCTATGTTGGCATAGGAGGCGCCTAGCCTATTACCTATGTTGGCATAGGCGGGGCCTTGCCCATTGCCTATGTTAGGCAGTGAGCATAGGAAATGGCATAGGTGGCGCCTTTCCCATTGCCTATGTTGGCATAGGCGGCGCCTAGCCTATTGCCTATGTTGGCATAGGCGACGCCTAGCCTATGGCCTTTGATCCATCATTCCTAGACTTACTACCATTGGCATGGCTCACTTTCAAATCAAATTTTGGACTAATCTCCTTCTTTGTATGTCTTGCACCTACACTTAATCAAAAACAACAAAAATGATTAGAAGGATGGGTTGTCTCCCACCAAGAGCCTTAGTTTTGGTCGTGGCTCGACTCTTTTTTTTGCATTTTTATTTATCAAAAACAACAAAAATGATTAAAATGATGGGTTGCCTCCCATGTAGCGCTTGATTTATTGTCGCGGCACGACATAGTTATCTCGATTACTCAGACTTCCTCGAGATATATGGTGGCTATACATTTTATCGAATCGGTTGGACCGATATATAGCTTCACTCTTTGGCCATTCACCTTAAAGACACCACCATCATTGTTTTCTAACTCCACTACTCCAGATGAGTAAACTTGGCTGATTCTGAATGGACCAGACCATTTAGATTTCAACTTACCTGGAAACAGCTTCAGTCTGGAGTTGAAAAGAAGTACCAAATTGCCCTTCTGAAAGTTTTGTTGGATAATCCTCCGATCATGGTACTTTTTCATCCTTTCCTTGTAGAGATCTGCTCTTTCGTACGTATGTAGACGGAATTCATCCATCTCATTCAGCTGTCCCAATCTCATATTAATCGCATCATCCCAATTCAGGTTAAGCTGCTTCAATGCCCACATTGCTTTATGTTCTAGCTAAATTGGCAAGTGACAAGCCTTTCCATAAACTAGTTGGTATGGTGACATGCCAATTGGTGTTTTAAACGCGGTCCTATATGCCCATAAGGCATCGTCCAACTTTTTGGACCAATCTTTCCTGCTGGCATTCACAGTCTTAGCAAGGATCAGCTTGATCTCCCGATTTGAAACCTCTACCTGCCCACTAGTTTGTGGGTGGTACGGTGTAGCTACCTTATGTTGCTTAACCCCATACTTTACCAATACGGCTCTGAACAGCTTGTTGCAAAAATGTGATCCTCCATCGCTTATGATGGTAGGAGGTACCCCAAAATGAGAGAAGATATTTCTCTTTAAGAATGCTACAACACTCTTACCTTCATTATCAGCTAGCGCGACTGCTTCAACCCATTTGGATACATAGTCCACATCAACTAGGATATATTTCATCCCAAATGGGCCCATGAAATCAATACCCCAAACATCAAATAACTCTACTTCAAGTATTTTAGACATGGGCATCTCATGGTGCTTTGAGATAGAGCCTTGCCTTTGACACTAATCACATCTTCTTACGAAATCGCAGGCATCCTTGAATAATGAAGGCCAATAGTAGCCACTTTGCAGTACTTTCCTGGCCGTCCGATCACCTGCATGGTGACCCCCAACTTGGGAAGCATGACTTGCTTCCAGTATGCTAGGCACCTCCTCATCTGGGATGCATCGCCTAATAATACCATCGGCACATCGTCAAAAAAGATAAGGCTCATCCCAGAAGTAATGTTTCACATCATGCATGAATTTTTTCTTTTGATGAAATGAGAGATGCTCAGGAATCACTTCACTTACCACGAAGTTAGCAAAGTCTGCATACTACGGTAAGTCTTCCACCATAGTTGCTAGAATCTCTTCATCGGGGAATGCATCATCAATATCAAGGTCGGTTTGCACTATGTGCTCACTCTCAAGTCTAGATAGATGATCAGCTACTTGGTTTTCGCAACCTTTTCTATCCTTTACCTCGAAATTGAATTCTTGAAGCAGTAACACCCACCTAATTAGCCTTGGATTAACATCCTTCTTTGCCATTAGATATATTAGAGCCGCATGATCTGTATGAACCACTACTTTGGTTCCCAACAAGTAAGCACAGAACTTTTCGAAAGCATAAACAACTGCTAGAAGCTCTTGTTCAGTGGCGGTATATTTCTTCTATGCTCCATTCAAGGCCTTGCTCACAAAGTAGATTGGGTGAAATAGCCTTTCTCTTTTCTGACCAAGTACAGCACCCAAGGCTACCCCGCTTGCATCACACATAACTTCAAAAGGTAGAGACCAATCGGGTGCTACAATAATAGGAGCTTCAACTAGCTTTCCTTTGAGGCATTCAAATGCCTTCAAGAAATCTTCACCAAAGTAAAACTTTGCCTCCTTCTCCAAAAGTTTGCATAATGGGCTAGCAATCTTGGAGAAGTCTTTAATAAACCTCCGATAAAAACCTGCATGACCGAGAAAACTACGAACCCCCTTTACAAAAATTGGAGGTGGTAATCTCTCGATAACTTCAATCTTGGCTCAATCAACCTCAATTCCCTTTTCAGAGACTTTATGACCAAAAACGATGCCTTCCTTAACCATAAAATGACACTTTTCCCAATTTAACACCAGATTGAATTCAACACATCTCTGCAAAGCCATACTCAGATTTGCCAAGCATGATTCAAATGACTCACCTACAACCGAAAAGTCATCCATAAATACCTCCAAGGTGTCTTCAACCATATCAGAGAAAATGGACATCATACACCGCTGAAAAGTGGCAGGTGCATTACATAGACCAAATGGCATTCGTTTGAATGCAAAAGTACCATATGGGCATGCAAAAGTGGTCTTCTCCTGATCTTCAGGAGCAATGCAAATCTGATTATATCCGGAATAACTATCTAAGAAACAGAACCATCCCTTCCCTGCCAATCGATCAAGAATTTGATCCATGAATGGCATTGGGAAGTGATCCTTTAACGTCCACGAATTCAGCTTCCGGTAATCCATGCACACTCTCCACCCTGTGACAGGTCTGAGTGGTATTAGCTCATTCTTTTCGTTTGCCATTACTTTCATGCCCCCTTTCTTGGGCACACATTGTACCGGACTCACCCATTTACTATCTGAGATTGGATACACCACCCCTACATCTAACCACTTTATGATTTCTTTCTTCACCACCTCTTGCATAGGTGGATTCAAACAACGTTGATGCTCAATAGTGGGCATGCAATCTTCCTCAAGCTGAATCTTGTGCATACATATCCCAGGAGGGATACCCATTATATCAACAATAGTCCAACCAATGGCTCTTTTGTACCTCTTCAGAACAGAGATGAGAGTCGCTACTTGTTGTTCACTTAAATCAGCAGTAATTATAACCGGCAGTGTATTTCCATTTCCCAAGAATGCATACTTTAGATGACTGGGTAGCTCTTTCAACTCTAGCACTGGTGGCTCTTCAATGGATGGCTTCGCTGGTGGTGAAGGTCGATTCTTAAGGTCAAGGTCCAGCTTCTTAGGGGCATATGCATATGACCCCATTCCTGTCAGAGCACAGATAGTTTCTTCGTACTCTTCAACATCCTCACGCTCAAAGTTCAAAAGCACAGCAGCCTATGGTTCAACAGTAAGCTGCTTCTCTAAAGATAATTCCTTCTCATCCTCATAATAAACATCAGCTACAGAGAACACATTCATATCTTTGGGCTGCTTCATTGATTTGCATACATCAAAACGTACCACTTCATCATTCATCCGAAATAAAAGCTCATTTGCTCGTAAATCAATAAGCACACTTCCTGTTGCGAGGAAAGGACGACCCAAGATTATGGGATCTTTAGAATCCACCTCGCAATCCAAAATAACAAAGTCTGCAGGAAAAATAAAGGTAGAAACCTTCACTAGTACATCATATAAGATACCAACAGGTCATTTTACCGACCTATCTGCCATTACGAGCCGCATGTTAGTTGGTGTAGGATCGCCCAACCCCAACCATCTATAAATGGCTAGTGGCATCAAATTAATGCTAGCCCCCAAATCGCACAATGCCTTAGCAAAATCCAAAGATCCAACCGTGCAAGGAATAGTGAAAGCACCCGGATCTACCTTCTTCTGTACTAAAGACCTCGTGGTAATTGCACTGAAATGATGAAAACTATCTGCCAGTTCATAGCTTGCTGCCCTTTTCTTTGTCAAAAGGTCCTTCATGAATTTGGCGTACCCTGGCATCTGCTCCAGTGCCTCCACCAAAGGCACATTAATAGTCAGCTGCTTCAACATGGTCATGAATTTACTGAACCTGGTGTCATCAGCCTTCTTCTTCAGTCTCTGAGGAAAATATGGTGGTGGATTTGGAAGAGTTTTCTCCAACACTTCCTTTTTATTTTGCTTCCCATTTTCAATTTTTTCAGACTGCTGACATCTAGGTGTAGTATCATGAACATTCTCATTCTGATTTTTAGCTTCTACAGAATTATCACAATCTGCTTCAATAACATTCTCTTCTATATTATCAACCATCGGCTTGCCTTTGGATGGATTTTCCAACACCTTACCACTCCTGGTAGTAATAGCCAAACATGATCCATCATTCCTTGGATTTTGCATAGTGTCACTAGGTAAAGTTCCAACTTTTCTTTGATTGAATGCCGCTGATAGTTGACTCATTTGTTGTTCCAGCTGTTTTATTGCAGTGGAATATGAGTCAACCAATTGATTTATTGAGGACAAATTATTTTTTACCTCAGTTACTCCCGTGTTGGTTGCCTCCATTCCTTTCAACAGCTTCGCCATCATGTCCTCCATGGACATCTTCCCAGAGCCAGATGCAGCAACTTCACGATTTCCAGGAGGAACATACAAACCACTCCTGACAGTCTTATTCTTCCAACTCCCTTGGTCTCGGTCCTTGTATCCGGATTTTTCATAATAGTTCCGACCTTGGTTTCCTTGGACATTGCCTCGAAAACCCCCCTGATTATTCAAGTAATTAGCTTCCTCCTCAGAATCAGAGTTATCTATTCCCTGTGATACAATAGCTTTGACCTTTTCTGTCTTCCCTGATAATAAATGCTTGGTAAGAAGGTCCATCTGTGTTTTAATGTGAGCCATATCCTGGTCACGTTCCTCTTCTCTTCGCCTCTGTTCTGCCGTCATGCCAATAGATACAGTAGAGCTTGCTACCTCTGAATCCCTGGTATGCCAAGCTCTACTCCGCTTTGTCATACGATCGAGCATATCACATGCCTCATTAAAAGTAAGGTTCATGAATGACCCACCCGCAGCATTATCAACCACTGGCTTAGTCACTGAGTTCAAAGCCCTATATAATATTTCCATCAAGTGGATATTTGTCATCTGATGATTTGGGCACCGCATAAGCTTCTTCTTGAACCTCTCCCATGTTTCGTGGAGAGCTTCAGTTGGAAGCTGTCGAAAATTGCTTATCTCATCTCTTAATTGTGCTCTCTTGGATGGCAGAAAGAATCTTTCTAGGAAAGTGTCTTTCAGTTGTCTCCAATTGGTAATAGAGTCAGGAGTTAGCCCGTTTAACCATAGAGTTGCCTCCCTAGAGAGAGACAATGGAAATAAGTGCAGCCGAATCGCATTCTATCCAACTCCTGGATTGTCAAACGACTTGCATGTTGAGATAAAATTAATCAGATGCATATTCGGATCGTCGCCTGCAACTCCACCAAATAACCCCTTGAGTTGCAATAGCTGGATCATGGTGCTAGTGATATTGAACTTGGCTCCGGGTGCCAAGGGCGGAGGAATAATAGCCCCTGTGGCACCAGCCCCATCCAAATCGTCATCATCATCATCAAAAGGAACCTGCATAGCTCGGCGTTCAGGTCTCATTCTAGCTTGACGATCTCTATTGACATTCCTGTTCACAGGTGCAGCCACATCATCTGCACGCCTTGGATTTAATAACTCATCATCACCCAGGTCCTCATCATCAAGATTTGTTGCCCGACCTGGGTTATCAGCATTCTGTTGATGTACTTGCGCAGCTGCCAATGCAGCTAATCTAGCCTGCTCCTGTTGAGTAGCCATCCTTTCAAGGTTTCGTTGTGCATCCATTCTGCCAATAAGATATGGTTCAGGATATATAGGTAATAATGGTTGACCAGATCTTCGTGTATTTGGCATTCAATCCACTAAACCTGAACAAAACAAAAACAACAAACAAAAAGTAAAATTTGAGAATCTTTGACCAAAGGGTCTATTAACTATCACAAACTTAGTTGACAACTGTATTCCCCGGCAACGGCGCCAAAATTTGATACGCCCAAATTACAACTCTCGTTAGAAAGTGAAAGCGGTTGCTGTCAAATATAGAACCCAACTGGGTTGGTTGTCGAATCCCACAGGGAATACTATGATCACTAAGTATTGCGATTATTATTAGACTGTTGGTCGAAGATTCCAAGATAAGGGGGGTTTTGGTTTAAGTGCACAATAGTACTATTAGTGTAACGAATGAGACAATATATGTAAAAGTAATTGATCACAGAGAATGACAAGTTAGGGTTATGTCCACCTTGTAGCTTCTACTTCTATATTAACTATGGGTAATACGAAATTTATACATGCATGCACTTATAGAGAGATGTATTCTAATTCTAAATCCAAGTGTTTTTCATCCATCAAGGATTTATTCACCTTAGTTCTCTCGAACCTAAAGTGTACAACAACTTATACGAACTCTCCAAGTAGTTAATCCTGCTAGGGCATTAACGTGTAAACTAGAGGTTGGAAACCCTGATTTCTTGTCACACTCTCTTTTCCAAACAACAACTTTTCTCTCGAACAAGTTATTGCTATAATGGCGTATTCCCTATGTTTGCAACCACGAGAATTCAATTATAATGAAGAGAGTAATGATATAAGTGCATTACACATCATAAATTCACAAACCCATAGCAATAGAGAGTATACTACAAGGTTTTCATAACCCTAACAGATAAGCTTAGCTACTCATGAATAAAACAGAAATCAACAACGAAATATTCATCATACCAAAACTTAGAACGAACTCGGTGATGAAGAGGATTAGCGACAATGAGAGATAAAAACTTTTCTCCCTCTCTCGTCCAACTAAGCGTCTCTTGTGTTAAAAAATAATACAGAATCTGAATTTTTCAAAAATCTGAATTATGGCTGAAAATTCAGCAATAAGGTTTTAAATAACAACCTTCTCTACTAAGTTGCTACTGCATCCTTAACTATTCAAAAATGTTGAGTTTGCCCGGGAAAAAGTTCCCATGCATCACAGTTAGTCCAAAAGCTGTCTTCCCTTTTATGTGAAGTTTTCCTTTGTTGTCCACAGGTCCCCAAAGTGCTGAAATCTTCCGCATTAGTACCTGAAAAGCATGCTAATCACATAGGTCAGCTCACTTAATTGAAAGTAGACTAAAAGTGCAGGAATTATGTATTTTATCCTCAAAACTTAGCTAAAACATGGGTAAGTTATGGTGCTTAGACGTATAAATACGCCCAACATCACCTCCCACACAAACGGGGAACACTAGGACTCTCCCCATCCTCTCTGGCATGCCCTGGTCAATTTTTGGCCCACGGCACCCCCAAACCCCGGGCCCACCCCCGGAACCTTGTGCTATAGTACACTGGTTTGGCCCCAAAACGCCCCGTTTGCACCTTTTCGGCCGTTTGACCAACCAAATGGCTCTGCCCACACAAACGGGAAACACTAGGATGCTCCCAAGTCTCCCTGGCACACCCAAGTCAATATTTGGCCCAGGGCACCCCCGAACCCCATGCCCACTCTTGGAACCGTGGGTAATAACATATCGATTTAGCCCCAAAATGCCTCGTTCGCGCCATTTTACCAGTTTGACCAATGAAATGGTTCCACCAACACAATCCGGGAACACTAGGATGCTCCCCAGCCTCCCTGGCACGCCCTGATCAATTTTTGGCCCACGACACCCCCAGAACCCGGGCCCACCCCCAGAACCATGTTCTATAGCACACCGATTTGGCCCCAAAACACACCGTTCGCGCCGTTTTGCCCATAAGACTAACCAAATGGCCCCACCCACACAAACGGGAAACACTAGGATATTTCCCAACCTCTATGGCACGCCTAGTTTGATTTTCGGCCCATGGCACCCCTGGACCCAGGACCACCCCTCAAACCATGGGATATAGCACACCGATTTGGACCTTAATAGCCCCGTTTCTCCTGTTTGGCCAAGAAAATGGCCCATCCCACACAAACAGGCAACAGTAGGATGCTCCCCAGCCACCCTGACACGCCCTGGTTGATTTTTAGCCAACGGCGCCCCCAAAGCCCGGGCTCGCCCCTGAAATCGTGGGCTATAACACACTGATTTTGGCCCCAATATACCTCATTCGCGCTGTTTCGCCCGTTTGACCAACAAAATGGCCCTGAAAACATAAATGGGCAACACTAGGATGCACCCCAGCCTCCCTAGCACGCCCAGGTTGATTTTTAGCCCATGGAAGCCCCCGAACCCCGGCCCCACCCCCGGAACCGTGGCCTATAGCACACCGATTTTGCCCCAAAATACCCCGTTCGCACCTTTTTGGCCATTTGCCAACACAATGACCCCGCCCACACAAACGGGGAATACTAGGATGCTCCCCAGCCTCCCTGGAACGCCTATGCCACCCCCAGACCCATGGGCTATAGCATACCAATTTGGCACCAAAATGCCTCGTTCGCACTTTTTCGCTCATTTGACCAACCAAATGGCCCCGCCCGTACAAATGGTAGCCTGCCTGGTACGCCCAGGTCGATTTTCATCCCACAGCACCCCCGGGCCCCGGTCCCACCTTCAGAACCGTGGGCTATAGCACACCGATTTGGCAATAAAATGCCTCATTCACGCTGTTTCGCCCGTTAGACCTACCAAATGGCCCCTCCCACAAAAACGGATGACACTAGGATGCTCCCTAGCCTTCCTGAAATGACCATGTCAATTTTCATCCCTCGAAACCACCGGACCACAAGCCCACCCCGGAAACCATTTTCTATAACACACCAATTTGGCCCCAAAACACCCCGTTCGCACCGTTTGGCCATTTGACCAACCAAATGGCCCCTCCCACACAAACGGGTAATGCTAGGATGCTCTCGAGATTCCCTAGGATGCCCAAGTTGATTTTTGACCCACGGAAACCCTGGAACCCGGGCCCACTTTCGGAATCGTTGGCAATTGCAAATCGATTTGGCCTCAAAATGCCCTGTTCGTGCCGTTCCGACCGTTTGACCAATGAAATGGCCCCACCCACATAAATGGGGAACTCTAGGATTCTCCCCAGCCTCTATAGCACCCCCTGTTCGATTTTTGACCGACGGCAGCCCCGGACCCTAGGCCCACCCCCGGAACGGTGTGCTATAGAACACCAATTCGGCCCCAAAACACACCGTTCGCGCCGTTTTACCCATTTTACCAACCAAATGGCCCCTCCCACATAAACAGGAAACACTAGGTTTCTTCCCAATCTCCCTGGCATGCCCAGTTCAACTTTTGACCAACGGCACCCCCGAACCTTGGGCCCACCCCCGTGGGCTATAACACATCGATTTGTCCCCAAAATGCCTCTTTTGGGCTATTTTGACCATTTGACCAACCAAATGGCCCTGCCCATACAAACGACATCCTCTATGGCATGACCTTATCGATTTTCAGGCTACGGCACAACCGAACCCCCGGCCCACACCCAAAACCGTGGGCTATAACACACTAAATGCCCCGTTCGCGCTGTTTTACCAATTTGACCAACCAAATGGCCCCGCCCACAAAAATGGGCAACACTAGGAAACTTCCTAGTCTCCCTGGTACGTCCCGGTAAATTTTTGACCCACGGCACCCCCGGAACCCTGGCCCACCCCCAAAACCGTGTGCTATAACACATCGATTTGGCCCAAAATGCCCTATTCACGCCGTTTCTCCTGTTTGAGCAACCAAATGGCCTTTCCCACATAAACGGGAAATACTAGGATGCTGCCCAGCCTCCCTGGCATGCTCTGGATAATTTTTGGCCCACGGAACCCCCGGACCCCAGGCCTACCCTCGGAACCGTGGTCTATAGCACACCGATTTGGCCCAAAAATGCCCCGTTTGCACCGTTTCGCCCGTTTGACAAACCAAATGGCCCCGCCCACACAAACGGGAAACACTAGGATACTCCCAAGCCTCCCTAGCATGCCTAGGTCGATATTTAGACAACGGAACCTCCGAATCCCGGGCCCACCTTCAAACCCGTAGGTAATAGCATACCGATTTGGCCCTAAAATGCTCCGTTCGCGTTGTTTCGCATGTTTGACCAATGAAATAGCACCGCCGACACAAACGGGGAAAACTAGGATGCTCCCCAGCCTCCCTGGCACACCCTGGTTGATTTTCGTCCCACGGCACCCTTGGACCCCAGGCCCACCCCAAAACTGTGTGATATAGCACACCGATTTAGCGCCGAAACACACCGTTTGCACCATTTTGCCCATTTGACAAACCAAATTAACCGCCCACACAAAAAGGCAACACTAGGATGCTTCCCAACCTCCCTGGCACGCCCAGTTCGATTTTTGACCCACGACACCCACAGACCCCAGGGCACATCCCTGGAACCATGGGCTATAGCACACCAATTTAGCCCTAAATTGCCCCGTTTCTCCTGTATGACCAACAAAATGGCCCCACCCATATAAATAGGCAAAAGTAGGATGCTCCCCAGCCTCCCTGGCACACCCAGGTCAATTTTTATCCCGTGTCACCCTCGAACCCCGGGCCTACCCCCGAAATCGTGGCCAAAAGCACACTGATTTTGGCCCTAAAATGCCTCGTTTGCACCGTTTTTCCTATTTTCCCACACAAACGGGCAACACTAGGATGCTCCCAAGCCTCCCTGGCACGTCCAAGTCAATATTTTGCCCACGGCACCCTCGAACCCCGTGTCCACCCTCGGAACCGTGGGCAATAACATACCGATTGGGCCCCAAAATGCCCCGTTCGCGCTATTTCACCTGTTTGACCAACGAAATGGCTCCACCCACACAATCCAGGAACACTAGGATGATCCCCAGCCTCCCTGGCACGCCCTGATCGATTTTCAGCCAACGAAGCACCCCCAGAACCCGGGCCCACCCCCGGAACCGTGTGCTATAGCACACCGATTTGGCCCCAAAACACACCGTTCGCACCATTTCTCCCATTAGACTAACCAAATGGCCCCACCCACACAAATGGAAAACACTAGGATGCGTCTCAACCTCTCTGGCACACTCAACTTGATTTTTGGCCCATGGCACCCCTGGACCCAGGACCAACCCTCGAACCATGGGCTATAGCACATCGATTTGGACCTAAATAGCCCCGTTTCTCCTTTTTGGCCAAGAAAATGGCCCCTCCCACACAAACAAGAAACAGTAGGATGCTCCCCAGCCACCCTGGCATGCCCTGGTCGATTTTTAGCCAACGGTGCCCCTGAAGCCCGGGCTTGCCCCCGAAATCGTGGGCTATAATACACTGATTTTTACCCTAATATGCCTCATTCGCACCGTTTTGCCTGTTTGACCAGCCAAATGGCCTCGAAAACATAAATGGGAAACACTAAGATGCACCCCAGCCTTCCTAGCACGCCCAAGTTGATTTTTAACCCTTGGAACCCCCGAACACCGGGCCTACCCTCAGAACCGTGGCCTATAGCACACCGATTTTGCCCCAAAATACCCCGTTCGCACCTTTTTTCCCGTTTGACTAACACAATGACCCCGCCCACACAAACGGGGAACACTAGGATACTCCCCAGCCTCCCTGGAATGTCCATGCCACCCCGGGACCCATGGGCCATAGCATACCGATTTGGCACCAAAATACCTCATCTGTGCTTTTTCGCCCGTTTGATCAACCAAATGGTCTCGTTCGTACAAATGGCAGCCTCCCTTGTACACCCAGGTCAATTTTCATCCCACGGCACCCCCGGGCCCACCTTCAAAACCATGGGCTATAGCACACCGATTTGGCCATAAAATGCCCCGTTCGCACAGTTTCGCTCGTTTGACCTACCAAATGGCCCCACCCAAAAAAATGGACAACACTAGGATGCTCCCTCGCCTTCTTGAAATGACCATGTCGATTTTCAGCCCCCAGTACCCCTGGACCACAAGCCCACCCCCGAAATCGTTTTCTATAACACATCGATTTGGCCCCAAAACGCCCCATTCACGCTGTTTCACCCGTTTGACAATGAAAATAGCCCTGCCCATATATACGAGCAACACTAGGACGCTCCGCACCCTCTCTGGCATGCCCAGGTTGATTTTTGGCCTACGGCACCGTCGAACCACGGCCCACCCTCGGAACCGTGGGCTATAGCACATCGATTTGGCCCCAAAACACCCTGTTCGCGCCTGTTTGGCCGTTTGACCAACGAAATGGACCCTCCCACATAAACGGGTAACTCTAGCATACTCCCGAGCTTCCCTAGGATGCCCAAGTCGATTTTTGGCCCACGACACCCCTGGACCCCGGGCCCACCCTCGGAACCGTTGGCAATTGCAAATGGATTTAGCATCAAAATGCCCCGTTTGCGCCATTTCGACTGTTTGACCAATGAAATGTCCCCGACCACATAAACAGGTAACTCTAGGATGCTCACCAGCCTCTCTGGTACACCCGGGTTGATTTTTGACCTACGGAAGCCCCGGACCCTAGGCCCACCCCCGGAACCGTGTGCTACACCAATTCGGCCCCAAAACACACCGTTCGCGTCGTTTTACCCATTTGAAAAAACAAATAGCCCCTCCCACATAAACAGGCAACACTAGGTTTCTTCCCAACCTCCCTGGAAAGCCCAGTTAAACTTTTAACCAATGGCACCCCCGAACCTCGGGCCCACCCCCATGGGCTATAACACATTGATTTGGCCCCAAAATGCCGTTTTGGGTTGTTTCGACCATTTGACCAACCAAATGGCCCTGCCCACACAAATGAAAGCCTCTTTGGTATGCCCTGGTCGATTTTCAGGATATGGTACAACCGAACCCCAGGCCAACCCCCGGAACCGTGGGCTATAACACACTAAATGCCCCGTTCACGCTGTTTTGCCCGTTTGACCAACCAAATGGCCCCGCCCACAAAATGGTGAAACACTAGGATGTTTCCTAGTCTCCTTGTCACATCCAGGTAAATTTTTGACCCACGTAACCCCCGAAACCCTGGCCCACCCCCAAAACCATGTGATATAACACATCGATTCTACCCCCAAAATTCCCTATTCACGCCGTTTCTCCTCTTTAAACAACCAAATGACCTTTCCCAAATAAACATGAAATACTAGGAACCCTGGTTAATTTTTGTCCCACGGAACCCCCGGACCCCAGGCCCACCCTCGGAACCGTGGTCTATAGCACACCGATTTGGCCCCAAAATGCCCCGTTCACACCGTTTCGCCCGTTTGACCAACCAAATGGCCCCGCCCACACAAACGGGCAACACTAGGATGCTCCCAAGCCTCCCTGGCATGCCTAGGTTGATATTTGGCCAACGGAACCTCCGAATCCCGGGCCCACCCTCGAAACCGTAGGTAATAGCATACCGATTTGGCCCCAAAATGCTCCGTTCGCGCCGTTTCGCCTGTTTGACCAATGAAATAGCACATACCACACAAACGGGGAGCACTAGGATGCTCCCCACCCTCCCTGGTTGATTTTCAGCCCACGGCACCCTCGGACCTCGGTCCCACCCCCAGAACCGTGTGATATAGCACACCGATTTAGCCCCGAAACACACCGTTCGCACCATTTTGCCCATTTGACAAACCAAATTGCCCCGCCAACAAAAACAGGCAACACTAGGATGATTCCCAACCTCCCTGTCACGCCCATTTTGATTTTCGACCCACGGCACCCCATACCCCAGGGCACACCCCTGGAACCATGGGCTATAGCACACCGATTTAGCCCGAAATTTCCCCGTTTGGCCTGTATGACCTACAAAATGGCCCCACCCATATAAAATGGCAAAATTAGGATGTTCCCTAGCCTCCCTGGGACGTCCAGGTCAATTTTTATCCTGCCCCGGGCCAACCCCCAAAATCGTGGCCTAAAGCACACTGATTCTGGCCCTTAAATGCCTCAATTGCACCATTTTTCCCGTTTGACCAACAAAATGGCCCCTCCCACATAAACGAGCAACACTAGGATGATCCCCAACCTCTCTGGCATTCACAGGTCAATTTTCAGCCCATGGAACCCCCAAACCCCGGGCCCACCGCTGGAACCGTGGCTTATAGCACACCGATTTGGCCCCAAAATAACCCATTCGTGCCATTTCACATGTTTGACCAACGAAATGGCTCCACCCACACAATCCGGGAATACTAGAATGCTCCCCAGCCTCCTTGACATGTCGTGATCGATTTTCGGCCCATAACACCCCCAGAACCCGGGCCTACACCCGAAACCGTGTGCTATAGCACACCGATTTGGCCCCAAAACACACCATTCGCGCCGTTTTTCCCATTAGATTAACCAAATGGCCCCACTCACACAAACGAAAAACACTAGGATGCTTTGCAACCTTTCTGGCACACCCATTTTGATTTTCGACCTACGACACCCCTGGACCCAGGACCACCCCTCGAACCATGGGCTATAGCACACCGATTTGGACCTAAATAGCCTTATTTCTCCTGTTTGGCCAAGAAAATAGCCCCTCCCACACAAACAGGCAACAATAGGATGCTCCCCAGCCTCCCTGGTATGCCCTGGTCGATTTTTAGCCAACGGCGCCCCCGAAGCCCGGGCCCACCCCCAAAACCGTGGGTTATAACACACTTATTTTGGCCCCAATATGCCTCATTCGCGCCATTTCTCCCGTTTGACCAACCAAATGGCCCCGAAAACATAAATGGGTAACACTAGAATGCATCCCAGCCTCTCTAGCACGCCGAGGTTAATTTTTAGCCTATGGAACCCCCGAACCCCGAGCCCACCCCCGGAACCGTGGCCTATAGCACACCAATTTTACCTCAAAATACCCCGTTCGCGTCTTTTTACCCGTTTGACTAACACAATGACCTCGTCCATAAAAATAGGGAACACTAGGATGCTCCCCAGCCTCCCTGGAATGCCCATGCCACCCCCGGACCCATGGGCAATAGCATACCGATTTGGCACCAAAATGCCTCGTTCACGCTTTTTTGCCTATTTGACAAACCAAATGGCCCCGCCCGTTCAAATGGAAGCCTCCCTGGTATGCCCAGGTCGATTTTCATCCTACGAAACCCCCGATCCCCGGGCCCAACTTCAGAACCGTGGGCTATAGCACACCGATTTGGCCATAAAATGCCCCGTTCGCGCTGTTTCGCCCGTTTGACCTACCAAATGGCCCCTCCCATAAAAACGGACAACACTAGGATACTCCCTAGACTTCCTGAAATGACCATGTCGATTTTTATCCCTCGGCACCCCCGGACAACAAGCCCACCCCCGAAACCGTTTTCTATAACACACCGATTTGGCCCCAAAATGCCCCATTCACGCTGTTTCACCCGTTTGACAATCCAAAGGGCCCAGCCCATATAAACAAGCAACACTAGGATGATCCCCACCCTCCCTGGCATGCCCAGGTTGATTTTTGGCCTACAGCACCGTCGGACCCCGGCCACCCTCGAAACCGTGGGCTATAGCACATCGATTTTTCCCCAAAAGACCCCGTTCGCGCCGTTTTGGCCGTTTGACCAACCAAATGGCCCCTCCCACACAAACGGGTAATGCTAAGATGCTCCCGAGCATCCCTAGGACACCCAAGTTGAGTTTTAGCCTACGTCACCCCTGGACCCCAGGCCCACCCTCGGAACCGTTGGCAATTGCAAATCAATTTGGCCTTAAAATGCCCCGTTCGCGCCGTTTTGATCGTTTGACCAATAAAATGTCCCCACCCTCATAAACGGGGAACTCTAGGACGCTCCCCAGCCTCTCTGGCACCCCGTGGTCGATTTTTTACAGACGTCAGCCCCGGACCCTAGGCCCGCCCCCGAAACCATGTGCTATAAAACACTAATTCATCCCCAAAACACATCGTTCGCGTCGTTTTACCCATTTGACCAACCAAATGTCCCCACCCACATAAACGGGAATCACAAAGTTTCTTCCCAACCTCCCTGGCATGCCCAGTTCAACTTTTGACCAACGGCACCCCCGAACCTCGGGCCTACCCCAGTGGGCTATAACACATCGATTTTGCCCTAAAATGCCTCTTTTAGGCTGTTTCGACCATTTGACCAACCAAATGGCCCTTCCCACACAAACGGCAGCCTCTCTGGCATGACCTGGTTGATTTTCAGGCTACATCACAACCGAACCCCGGGCCCACCCCCAAAATCGTGGTCTATAACACACTAAATGCCCCGTTCACGCTGTTTTGCCCGTTTGACCAACCAAATGGCCCCTCCCACAAAAACGGGAAACACTAGGATGCTTCCTAGTCTCCCCGGCACGTCCATGTAAATTTTTGACCCACGGCACCCCCGGACCCCTGGCCCACCCCCAAAACCGTGTGCTATAACACATCAATTTGGCCCTAAAATGCCCTATTCACGCCGTTTCGCCTATTTGAGCAACCAAATGGACTTGCACACATAAACGAGCAATTCTAGGATTCTACACAATCTCCCTGGCATGCTACGGTTGATTTTTGGCCCACGGAACCCCCGAATCCCAGGCCCACCCTCGAAACCGTGGTCTATAGCACACCGATTTGGCCCTAAAATGCCCCGTTCGCACCGTTTCACCCGTTTGACCAGCCAAATGGCCCCGCCCACACAAACGGGCCACACTAGGATGCTACGAAGCCTCCTTGGAATGCCTAGGTCGATATTTGGCCAACGGAACCTCCGAATCCCGGGCCCACCCTCGAAACTGTAGGTAATAGCATACCGATTTGTCCCCAAAATACTCCGTTCGCGCTGTTTCGCCTGTTTGACCAACGAAATAGAACCGCCGATACAAACGGGGAACACATAGATGCTACCCAGCCTCCCTGGCACACCTTGGTTGATTTTCGGCCCACGGCACCCTCGTACCTCGGGTCCACCCCCAGAACCTTGAGATATAGCACACCGATTTAGCCCCGAAACACACCGTTCTCACCATTTTGCCCATTTGACAAACCAAATTGCCCCACCCACACAAACGGGCAACACTAGGATGTTTCCCAACTTCCCTGGAACACCCAATTCGATTTTTGACCCACGACACCCCCAGACCCAAGGGCACACCCCTGGAACCATGGGCTATAGCACACCGATTTAGCCCAAAATTGCCCCGTTTCTCCTGTATGACCAACAAAATGGCCCCACCCATATAAACAGGAAAAATTAGGATGTTCCTTATCCTCCCTGGCATGCCCAGGTCAATTTTTATCCCGCGGCACCCTCGAACCCCGGGCCTACCCCCAAAATTGTGGCCTAAAGCACACTGATTTTGGCCCTAAAATGCCTCGTTTGCACCAGTTTTCCCGTTTGACCAACAAAATTGACCCGCCCACATAAACGGGCAACATTAGGATGCTCCTCAGCCTCTCTGGCACGCACAGATCAATTTTCAACCCATGGAACCCCCAAACCCCGAGCCCACCCCTGGAACCGTGGCTTATAGCACACCGATTTGGCCCTAAAATGCCTCGTTCGTTCCTTTTTGCTCGTTTGACCAAAAAAATGCCCCTCCCATACCAACGGGGAAAACTAGAATGCTCCCCAGCCTCTCTGGCACGCTCAGGGCTATTTTCGACCCACACGACCCCCAAAACCGCAGGCTATAGAACACCAATTTGGCCCCAAACTGCCTCGTTCTCGCCGTTTCACCCATTTGACCAACCAAATGGCCCTTCCCATACAAACGACAGTCTCCCTAGAACGTACAGGTCAATTTTCAGCCCATGGCACGGCCGGACCCCGGGCCCACCCTCAGAACCGTGGGCTATAGCATAAGGATTTGGCCACAAAATGCCCCATTTGCGTTGTTTCGCCCATTTGGCAAACCAAATGGCCCCGCCTAAAAAAACGGGAAACACTAGGACGCTCGCTATCCTCCCTAGCACGTCTATGTCGATTTTCAGCCCACGGAACCCCCGAACCCCAGGACCACCCACGAAACCGTTTACTATAACACACCGATTTGGCCCCAAAATTCCCCATTCACGCTGTTTCGCCCGTTTGACCAACCAAATGGCGCTGCCTACATAAACGGGCAGAATTAGGATGCTCTCCAGCCTCCCTGGCATGCCTAAGTCAATTTTTTCCCTACGGCAACATCGGACCCCGGGCCCACCCTCGAAACCATGGGCTATAGCACATTGATTTGGCCCCAAAACACCCCGTTCGCGCCGTTTCACCCATTTGACCAACCAAATACCCCCTCCCATACAAACGGCCAATACTAGAATGCTCCCAAGCCTCCCTAGCATGCTCAGGTCGATTTTTGGCCCACGGCACACCCGAACCCAGGGCCCACCCCTGGAACCGTGGGCAATAGCGTACCAATTTGGCCCCAAAATGCCACGTTAGCACCGTTTCTACCGTTTGACCAATGAAAAGTCCCCTCCCACACAAACGGGGAAAACTAGGATGCTCTCCAGCCTCTATGGCATGCCCTGGTCAAATTTTGGCCTACGAAAATCCCGAACCCCGGGCCCATCCCCAAAACCGTGAGCTATAGAACACCGATTTGGCCGCAAAACACACCGTTTGTGCCATTTCTCCTATTTGACCAACCAAATGGCCCCGTCCACACAAATGGGAAACACTAGGATGCTTCCCAACCTCACTGGCATGTCATTTCAATTTTTGACCCATGGCACCCCCAAACCTCGGGCCCACCCCCGAACCGTGGGCTATAGTACACCGATTTGGCCCCAAAATGCTCATTCGCGCCATTTTGCCCATTTGACCAACCAAATGGACTCTCCCACACAAACGACAGCCTCTCTGGCAAGACCTGGTCAATTTTTATCCCACGATACACTCTGACCCCAGGCCCACACCCAAAACCGTGGGCTATAGCACACGAATTTGGCCACAAAATGCCCCGTTCGCGCAGTTTTGCCCGTTTTACCAACTAAATGGACCCACCCACAAAAAAGGGCAACACTTGGATGCTCCCTAGACTACCTAGCATGTCCAGTTCAATATTTGTCCCATGGCACAACTGAACCTTGAGCCCACCCTCAGAACCGTGGACAATAGCATACCAATTTGGCCCCAAAATGCCTCGTTCGCGCCGTTTTGCCCGTTTAACCAAAGAAATGGCTCCTCCCACACAAACGGGGAATACTAGGATGCTCCCCAGCCTTCCTGGCACGCCCTGGTCAATTTTCGTCCCACGGCACCCCCGAACCCCGGGCCTACCCCCAGAATCATGTGCTATAACACACCGATTTGGCCCTAACATACACCGTTCGCATTGTTTCGTCCATTTAACCGACCAAATGGCCCCGCCCACACAAACGGGAAACACTAGGATGCTTCCCAACCTCCCTTGCACGCCCAGTTTAATTTTTGGCCTAGGGTACCTCCGGACCTCGGGCCCACCACTGGAACAATGGGCTATAGCACACCGATTTGGTCCTAAATAGCCCCGTTTTTCTTTTTTGACAAATAAAATTTCCCCACCCACACAAAAAGGAAACACTGGGACGTTACCCAGCCTCTCTATCACGCCTAAGTTGAGTTTTGGCCCATGCCACCCCCGAACCCCCGTCCTATACCCAAAACCGTGGGCGATAGGACACTGATTTTGGCCCCAAAATGCCTCATTCGCGTTGTTTCACCTGTTTGAACAATAAAATGGCCCCTTCCACATAAATGGGCAACACTAGGATGCTTAACAGCCTTCCTGGCACGCCCAAGTCAATGTTCAACCCATGGCACCCCCGTACCTCGGGCTCACCCCCGGAATCGTGGACTATAGCACACCGATTTGGCCCCAAAATTTCCCGTTCATGCCTTTTTGCCTGTTCGATCAACAAAATGGCTTCGACCACACAAACAGGAAACACTAGGATGCTCCATAGCCTCCCTGGCATACCCAGGTTGATCTTCGGTCGAGGGCATCGCCGGACCCCGGGTCCACCCCTGGAACCGTGGCCTATAGCACACTGATTTAGCCACAAAATTCTCCGTTTGTGCTGTTTGACCAACGAAATGGACCCACCCACACAAACGGGAAACACTAGGATGCTCCCAAGCCTCCCTGGCATGCCCAGGTTGATTTTCGACCCACGACACCCTCGAGCCTCGGCCCCACCCCCGGAACTGTGGGCTATAGCACACTATTTTTGCCCTAAATATCCCCATTCGCGCCGTTTCTCTCGTTTGACCATCAAAATATCCCTGTCCACACAAACGGGCCACACTAGAATGCTCCCCAGCCTCCCTGGCACGCCCAGGTCAATTTTTTGCCTACGGCACCCCCGAACCCCGGCCCCACCCTCGGAACCGTGGGCTATAGCACACCAATTAGGCCCCAAAATGCCCTGTTTATGCCATTTCTCTTGTTTGACCAATCAAATGGCCCCGCCCACACAAACATACGATACTAGGATGCTCCCTAGCCTCCCTAGCATATCCAGGTCGATTATTAGCCCACGGCATCCCCGGAGCGGTGGGCTATAGCATATCGATTTGGCCCTAAAACGCCCCATTCACGCCATTTTGCCTATTTGACCAACCAAATGGCCTCTCCCATATAAACGGGCAACACTAGGATTCTCTCCAACCTCCATGGTGCGGCCATGTTGATTTTCGACCCACGACACCCCTGGACTCTGGGCCCAGTCCTGAAACTGTAGACTTTCGCACATCGATTTGGCCCCAAAACGCCCCGTTTGCGCCATTTCGAACGTTTGAAATACAAATGGCCCCGCCCTTAAAATTGAGCAACACTAGGATGCTCCCCAACCTCCCTGACATGCCAAGGACAATTTTCGGCCCACGGTACCCCTGAATCTTGGGCCCACCCCCGGAACCGTGGGCTATAGCACAATGATTTATCCCCAAAATGCCCCGTTCACGCCGTTTCGCCCGTTTGACAATCTAAATAGCCCCGCCCACACAAACGGGAAACACTAGAATGCTCCCTTGCCTCCCTGGCACACCCAGGTCAATTTTCAGCCCACGACACAATCAGAACCTAGGCCCACCCTCGGAACCGTGGGCTATAGCACACCGATTTGGCCCTAAATTGCCCAGTTTCTCCTGTTTGACCAACAAAATGGCCCCTCCCACACAAAAAGGAAACACTATGATGATACCCAGCCTCCCTGACATGCCCAAGTCTATTTTTGGCCCATGGCACCCCCGAACCCCAAGCCTACCCCCGAAACCGTGGGCTATAACACACTGATTTTTGCCCCAAAATGCCTCGTTCAAGTCGTTTTACCCGTTTGACCAACAAAATGGCCCCGCCCACATAAACGGGCAACACTAGGATGCTCCACAGCCTCCCTGGAACACCCAGGTCGATTTTCAGCCCATGCCACCCTCAGACCCCTGTTCCATCCCCGGAACTGTGTGCTATAGCACACCAATTTGGCCCCAAAATACCCCGTTCGCACCTTTTCGCCCATTTGACCAACAAAATGGCCCCGCCTACACAAACGGGAAACACTAGGATACTTTCTAACCTCCCTGGCATGCCCGAGTCAATTTTCGGCCTACAGAACCCCCGAACCCTTGGATCACCCCTAGAATCGTGGGCAATAGCACACCGATTTAGCCCCAAAATGCCCCGTTTATGCTGTTTTGCCTGTTCGTCCAACAAAATGGCCCGCCCACACAAAAGGGAAACACTCGGATGTTCCATAACCTCCCTGTCACGCCCAGGTCAATTTTCGGCCCACGGCACCCCCGGATCCTGGGTCCACCCCTAGATTCGTGGGTTATAGCACACCAATTTGGCCCTAAAATGCCCCATTCACGCCTTTTGACCAACCAAATGGCCCTGCCCAAACAAACGGGAAACACTAGGATACTCCCCAGCCTCCCATGCACGTCCAGGTCAATTTTTGACCCACGGCACCCGCGAACCCTAGCCCCACCCCCAGAATTGTGGGCTATAGCGCACTGTTTTGGCCCCAAATAGCCCCGTTCGCGCTGTTTCTCTCATTTGACCATAAAAATGGCCCTTTACTCACAAGCGGGCCACACTAGGATGCTCCCCATCCTCCCTGGAATGCCTAGGTTGACTTTTGTGCTATGGTACCCCCAGACCTCGGGCCCACCCCTAAAACCGTAAACTATAGATCCCGGGTCCACCCCTAGATTCGTGGGTTATAGCACACCGATTTGGCCCTAAAATGCCCCATTCGCGCTTTTTGACCAACCAAATGGCCCTGCCCAAACAAACGGGAAACACTAGGATACTCCCCAGCCTCCCAGGCACGCCCAGGTCAATTTTCGACCCACGACACCCGCAAACCCTAGCCCCACCCCCAGAATTGTGGGCTATAGCGCACTGTTTTGGCCCCAAATAGCCTCGTTCGCGCCGTTTCTCTCATTTAACCATAAAAATGGCCCCTTACTCACAAACGGGCCACACTAAGATGCTCCCCATCCTCCCTGGAATGCCTAGGTTGACTTTTGTGCCACGGAACCCCAGGACCCCGGGCCCACCCCTAAAACCGTGAACTATAGCACACCGATTTGGCCCCCAAATACCTCTTTCATGCCCTTTATCCTGTTAGACCACCCAAATGGCCCCGCCCATACAAACGGGCAACACTAGGATGCTCCCTAGTATCCCTGGCATGCCTAGGTCGATTTTCGGCCCACGTCACCCCCGGACCCCGGGCCAACCCTCGGAACCATGGGCTATAGCACACCAATTTGGCCCCAAAATGCCCTGTTTGCACCATTTCTCCTATTTTACTAACCAAATGGCCTCGTCCATACAAACCGGCAATACTAGGACGCTTCCTAGCCACCCTATCACGTCCATATCAATTATTTGCCTACGAAACCCCCAGAACTCGGGCCTACACCCGGAGCCGTGGGCTATAGCACACCGATTTAACCCCAAAATGCCTCATTCACGCCGTTTCTCCTTTTTTACCAACATAATGGCCCCGCCCCCATAAATAGGCCACACTAGGACGCTCCCCAACTTCCCTGGCATGCCCAGGTTGATTTTTGACCCACGAAAGCCCCAGACTCTGGGATCACCCTCGGAACCATAGGCTATAGAACACCAATTTGTCCCCAAAATGCCCCGTTTGCCCCGTTTTTCCTGTTTGACCTACCAAATGGTCCTGCCCACACAAACGGGAAATACTAGGATGATCCCCTACCTCCCTAGCATGCCCAAGTTGATTTTTGAGCCATGGAACACCCGGACCCCGGGCCTACCTCCGGAACCGTGGGCTATAGTACACTAATTTCGCCCCAAAATCCCCCGTTCATGCCGTTTTACCCGTTTGACAAACCATATCGCCACGCCCAAACAATCGAGAAATACTAGGATTCTCCCCAGCCTACCTGGAATACCTAGGTGGATTTTCAACCCATGGAACCGCTGGACCTTGGGCTCACCCCCAAACCCGTGGGCTATAGCACACCAATTTAGACCCAAAATTCCCCGTTCGTGCCGTTTTGCCTGTTTGACCAGCCAAATGCCCTCTCCCACACAAGTGGCAAACACTAGAATGCTCCTCAGCCTCCCTAGCATGCCCAGTATAATTTTGGACCCACGGCACCCTCGAACCCCGGGTCCACCACAAAAATCGTGGGCTATAGCACACCGATTTTACCCTAAAATGCCCCGTTCATGCCGTTTCGCCCGTTTGACCAACTAAAGGGTCCCTCCCACATAAACGGGAAACACTAGGATGCTTCCCAGCCTCCCTGGCATGCCCAGGTTGATTTTCAACCCATGAACCCAACCAACTCCGGCCCCACTCCCAGAACTGTGGGCTATAGCACACCGATTTAGCCCCAAATAGCCCCATTGCACCGTTTGTCTAACCAAATGGCTTCGCCCACACAAATAGGCAACACTAAGACGCTCCCCATCCACCCTAGCAAGCCCAGGTCAATTTTTGACCCAAGGCACCCCTGGACCCCGGGCCAACACCTAGAACTGTGGGCAATAGCACACAGATTTGACCTCCAAATGCCCTGTTCACACTGTTTTGCCTGTTTGACCAACCAGATGGCCCTGCCTACTCAAACGGGCAACTATAGGATGATCCCCAGCCTCTATGCCATGTCCTGGTAGATTTTTATCCCATGGCACCCCCGTACCCTAGGCCTACCCCCAGAAACGTAGGCTATAGCACACCGATTTGACCCCAAAACGCCCAATTCACAACATTTCACCCGTTTGACCAACCAAATGGCCCTGCTCACATGAACGGGAAACACTAGGATGATGTCTAGCATCCCTGGCACGTCCATGTCGATTTTCAGCCCACAACACCCCCAGACCCTAGGCCCACCCCCAAAACCGTATGCTATAACACACCGATTTGGCCCAAAAATGCCCCATTCACAACGTTTTGCCCGTTTGACCAACTAAATGGCCCTTCCCATCTAAACGGGAAACACTAGGATGCTCTCCAACCTCCCTGGCACGCCCAGGTCAATTCTTGTCTTACAGCACCGCCGGACCCAAGGCCCACCCTAAGAACCGTGGGCTATAGCACATCGATTTGGCCCCAAAACACCCCATTCGCACAGTTTCGCCCATTTGACAAACCAAATGGCCCCTCCCACACAAACGGGCAACACTAGAATGATCCCAGACTTCCTAGGATGCCCAAGTTGATTCTTAGCCCACGGCACCCCCGGACCCCGAGCCCACCCTTAGAAGCATGGGCAATAGCACACCGAATTGGCCCCAAAATGCCCCGTTCGCGCTGTTTCGACTGTTTGACCAACGAAATGGACATGCCCAAACAAACGGGGAACACTAGGACTTCCCCAGCCACTCTGGCATGCCTTGGTAAATTTTTGGCCCACGGAACCACCAGACCCCGGGCCCACCCCCAGAACCATGTGCTATAGAAAACTGATTTGGCCCCAAAATAAGCCGTTCATGCCGTTTCACCCATTTGACCAACCAATGGCCCCGACCATACAAATGGGAAACACTAGGTTTCTTCCCAACCTCCCTGGCATGCCCAGTTTGATTTTCGACCCACGGCACCCCCAAACCTCGGGCCCACACCCAGAACTGTGGGATATAGCACATCGATTTGGCCCCAAAATGCCTCGTTCATGCCTTTTTGCCCGTTTGACCAACCAAATGGCCCCGACCACACAAACAGAAGCCTCCATGGCATGCACTGGTCGATTTTAAGCCCATGGTACACCCGGCTCCTAGGCCCACTCCCGGAACCGTGGGCTATAGAACACCAATTTGTCTATAAAATGCCCCGTTCGCGCAGTTTCGCTTGTTTGACCAACCAAATGGCCTCGCCCATAGAAACGGGCAACACCAAGATGCTTCCTAGCCTTCCTGGAAAGTCCAGGTCGATTTTCGGCCCACAACACCCCCGGACCCCGGGCCCACCCGCGAAAGCGTGTGGTATAACACACCGATTTGGCCCAAAATCACCCTATTCACGCCATTTTTCCCGTTTGACCAACTAAATGGCCCTGCCCACATAAACGGGCAACACTAGGATGCTCCTCAGCCTCCCTGGCATGCTCAGGTCAATTTTTGGCCAACGACACCCCCGTACCCCGGACCCATCCTAGGAACCGTGGGCTATAGCATACCGATTTGGCCCCAAAACGCCTCATTTGCATCGTTTCGCCCGTTTGACCAACCAAATGGCCCCGCCCACACAAACAGGAAATACTAGGATGCTCCCAATCCTCCCTAGCATGCCTAGTTTGATATTTGCCTCACGACACCTCCGAATCCTGGGGCCACCCTCGAAATCGTGGGTAAAAGCATACCTATTTGTCCCCAAAATGCTCCGTTCACGCTGTTTCACCTGTTTAACCAATGAAATGGCACTGCCCACACAAACGGGGAACACTAGGATGCTCCCCAGCCTCCATGGCATGGCCTAGTTGATTTTCGACCCACGACACCCCCGAACCCCAGGCCCACCCCCAGAACCGTGTGATATAGCACACCGATTTAACCTCGAAACACACCGTTCGCGCCATTTTGCCCATTTGACTAACCAAATGGCCCAGCCAACACAAAAGGGCAACACAAGGATGATTCCCAACCTTCATGGCATGCCTAGTTTGATTTTTGACCCCCAGACCCCGGGCACACCTTTGTAACCATGGGCTATAGCATACTGATTTAGCCCTAAATAGCCCCGTTTCTCCTATATAACCAACAAAATGGACCCTCCCACATAAAAAGGAAACACTAGGATGCTCCCCAGACTCCCTGGCATGCCCAGGTCAATTTTTAGCCCATGGTACCCCCAACCCTTGGCCCACCCCCCAAAATCGTGGGCTATAGCACATTGATTTTGGCCCCAAAATGCCTCGTTCGCACCGTTTCGCCCGTTTGACCAACAAAATGGACCCTCCCACATAAACGGGCAACACTAGGACCCTCCCCAGCCTCTCTGGCATTCACAGGTCTATTTTCAGCCCATGGAACCCCCGAACCCCGGGCCCACCCCCGGAACCGTGGCTTATAGCACACCGATTTGACCTCAAAATGCCTCGTTCGTGCCTTTTTGTTCATTTAACAAACAAAATGGCCCTTCCCACACAAATGGGTGATAGTAGAATGCTCCCCAGCCTCTCTGGCACGCTCAGGTCAATTTTTGACCCACACCACCCCCGGAACCGTAGGCTATAGAACACGATTTGGCCCCAAACTGCCTCGTTCTCGCTGTTTCACCCATTTGATCAATAAAATGGACCCTCCCAAACAAACAGAAGTCTCCCTGGCTGACCAGGTCAACTTTATTCCCATGGCACCACCGTACCCCGGGCCCACCCTCAGAACCATGGGCTATAGTACACCGATTTGGCCACAAAATGCCCCGTTCGTGCTGTTTCACCCATTTGACTAACCAAATGGCCCCGCCTACAAAAACAGGCAACACTAGGATGCTCCCTAGCCTCCCTGAAATGTCCATGTCGATTTTCAGCCCACTGAACCCCCAGAACCCAGGCCCACCCCCAAAACCGTTTACTATAACACACCGATTTGGCCCCAAAATTCCCCATTCACGCCGTTTCGCCCGTTTGACAAACTTAATGGCCCTGCCTACATAAACGGGCAACACTAGGATGCTTCCCAGCCTCTCTGGCATGCCTAGGTAAATTTTTTTCCTACGGTACCACCGGACCCCAGGACCACCCTCAGAACCGTAGGCTATAGCACATCGATTTGGCCCCAAAATACCCCATTCGCGCCGTTTCACCCGTTTGACACACCAAATAGCCCCGCCCACACAAATGGCCAACACTAGGATGCTCTCAAGCCTCTCTAGCATGCCAAGGTCAATTTTTGGCCCATGGTACCACCGAACCACGGGCCCACCCTCAGAACCGTGGGCAATAGCACACTAATTTGGCCCCAAAATGCCACGTTTGCGCCGTTTCTAGTGTTTGACCAACAATATAGCCCCGCCCACATAAACGGGGAACACTAGGATGCTCCCAAGTCTCTCTGGCATGCCCTGGTCGATTTTCGGCCTACGAAACCCCCAAACCCTGGGCCCACCCTCGGAAACGTGGGCTATAGAACACCGATTTTTCCCCAAAACACACCGTTCGTGCCGTTTCACCTATTTTACCAACCAAATGGCCCAGTCCACACAAACGGGCAAAACTAGGATGCTTCCCAATGTCCCTGGCATGCCAGTTCAATTTTTGACCCATGTCACCCCCGACCCTCGAGACCACCCCCGAAACCGTGGGCTATAGCACACCGATTTGGCCCCAAAATGCTTCATTCGCGCCGTTTCGCCCGTTTGACCAACCAAATAGCCCCGCCCACACAAACGGAAGCCTCCCTAACATGCCCTAGTCAATTTTCAGCCCACGTCACACCCGGACCCCAGGCCCACACCCAAAACCGTGGGCTATACCACACCAATTTGTCCATAAATTGCCCCGTTCACTCTATTTTGACCGTTTGACCAACCCAATGGACCCACACTCAAAAAAGGGAAACAATAGGACACTCCCTAGCCTCCCTGGCATGTCTAGGTCGATTTTTGGCCCACGAAACCCCTGGACCCCGAGCCCACCCCCAAAACTGTGTGCTATAACATACCGATTTGGACCCAAAATGCCTTATTCACGCTGTTTCGCGCGTTTGACCAATCAAATGGCCCCAAAAACTCAAACAGGCAATACTAGAATGCTCCCCAGCCTTTATAGCACGTCCAGGTCAATATTTGTCCCACAAATCCACCGAACCTCGAGCCCACCCTCGAAACCATGGGCAATAGCATACTAATTTTGCCCCAAAATGCCTCATTCGCGCCGTTTCTCCCGTTTGACCAATGAAATGGCTACACCCACATAAATATGGAACACAAGGATGCTCCCCAGCCTCCCTGGTATGCCCTGGTTGATTTTTGGCCCACGCCATCCCCGAACCCCGGGCCCACCCCCAAAATCGTGTGTTATAGCACACCGATTTGGCCCCAAAACATACCGTTCATGCTTTTTTGCCTATTTGACCAACCAAATGGCCCCGCCCACACCAACGGGAAATACAAGGATGCTTCCCAACCTCCCTTGCACGCCCAGTTTAATTTTAGGCCCAGGGTACCCCCGGACCCCGGCCCACCACTGGAACAATGGGATATAGCCCACCGATTTGGCCTTAAATAGCCCCGTTTCTCCTGTTTGACAAACAAAATTACCCCGCCCACACAAAAAGGCAACACTAAGATACTCCCCAGCATCCCTGGCATGCCCAAGTTGATTTTTGGCCCACGCCACCCTCGAACCATAGCCCCAGACCCAAAACCGTGGGCGATAGCACACTGATTTTGGCCCCAAAATGCCTCGTTCGCGCCGTTTCGCCCGTTTGACCAACAAAATGGCCCCGCCCACATAAACAGGCAGAACTAGGATGCTCCTTAGCCTCCCTGCCATGCCCAAGTCGATTTTCAGCCCATGGAACCCCCAGACCCCGGGTCCACCCCCGGAACCGTGGCTTATAGAACACCGATTTGGCCCAAAATTCCCAGTTCGCGCCTTTTTGACTGTTTGACCAAAAAAAACGGCTTCGCCCACACAAACGAGCAATACTAGGATGCTCCGCAGCATCCCTGGCATGTCCAGGTCGATCTTTAACCCACGGCACCCCCGAACCCCGAGTCCACCCGCGGAACTATGGGCTATAACACACCGATTTAGCCCTAAAATGTCCCGTTCATGCCTTTTGACAAACCAAATAGCCCCACCCACACAAAAGGGAAACACAAGGATGCTCCCAAGCCTACCTGGAATGCCCAGGTTGATTTTCGACCCATGAAACCCTCAAATCCCGGCCCCACCCCCGAAACTGTGGGCTATAGCGCACTATTTTGGCCTCAAATAGCCCCATTCGCCCATTTGACCAACCAAATAGCCCCGCCCTCATAAACGGTCAACACTAGGATGCTTCCTATCCTCCTTGGCACACCCTGGTCGATTTTCGACCCTCGACACCCCCGGATCCCAGGGCCCACCCTCGGAACCGTGGACAATAGCACACCGATTTGGCCTTAAATAGCCCTGTTTCTCCTGTTTGACCAACAAAATGGTCCCACCCACACAAAAAGGCAACAATAGGATGCTCCCCAGCCACCCTAGCAGGCCCGGGTAGATTTTTGGCCAACGGCACCCCTAAACCCCGGGACTACCCCCAAAACTGTGGGATATAACACACTAATTTTGGCCTCAAATTGCCTCGTTTGTACTGTTTTGCTCGTTTATCAGATAAAATTGCCCCTCCCACATAAACGGGCAATACTAGGACGCTCCCTAGTCTCCCTGGTATGGCCTTGTCGATTTTCAGCCCATGGAACCCCCAGAACCATGGGCTATAGCACACCGATTTGGCCCCAAAACGCCTTGTTCGCGCTGTTTCTCCTGTTTGACCAACCAAATTTCCCCGTCAACATAAACAGGCAACACTAGGATACTCCCTAGCCTACCTAGCACGTCCAGTTCGATTTTTTGCACCCGGAACCCCCGAACCCTGGGCCTACCCCCGGAGCCATGGGCTATAGCACACCGATTTGGCCCCAAAACGCCCCATTCGCGTTATTTTGCCTGTTTGACCAACCAAATGGCCCCGCCCACATATACGGGCAATACTAGGATGCTCGCCAACCTCCCTGGCTCTCCCAGATTAAATTTCAACCTACGGAACCTCCGGACTCCGGGCATACCCCCGAAACCGTAGGCTATAGCACAATAATTTGGCCCCAAAATGCCCTATTCGCGCCGTTTTGCCTGTTTGACAAACCAAATGGTCCCGCACATACAAACGGGCAACACCAGGATGCTCCCTAGTCTCCCTGGCACACCCATATTGATTTTTGGCCAACGGCACCCTCGGACCCCGGGCCCGCCCTCAGAACCGTGGGCTATAGCACACCGATTTAGCTCCAAAATGCCCCATACGCGCCGTTTCACCCGTTTGACCAATGAAATGGGACCTCCCATACAAACGGGAAACACTAAGATGCTTTCCAGCCTCACTAGTACGCCCAGGTCAATTTTTGGCCCATGAAACCCCCAAACCCCGGGCCCACCTTCCGAATCGTGGGCTATAGCACACTGATTTTGGCCAAAAATGCCCCATTGGCGCCATTTGGATAGTTTGACCAACCAACTGGCCCAGCCCGCACAAACAGGTAATACTAGGATGCACCCCATCCCCTAGCACACCCAAGTCAATTTTTTACCCACGGTACTCCCAGATCCCGGGCCCACCCCCGAACCATGGGCTATAGCACACCGATTTGACCCTAAAATGCCCTGTTCGTGCCATATCGCCTGTTTGACCAACTAAATAGCCCCACCCACACAAAACGGAAACACTAGGACGCTCCCCAGCCTCCCTAGCACGCCAAAGTCGATTTTCGACAAATGAAACCCCCAGACCTCGGGCTCACCCCCAGAACCATGGGCTATAGCACACCAATTTGGCCCCAAAATGCCCCGTTCGCGCCTTTTCATGCGTTTGACCAATAAAATGGCCCCAACCACACAAACAGGAAACACTACGATGCTTCCTAGCCTTCCTACATGCCCAGGTCAATTTTTAACACACGACACCCTCGAACCCTGGTCCCTACCCCTGGAACTGTGGGCTATAGCACACTGATTTGTCCCCAAATAGCCCCATTCGCGTTGTTTCTCCTTTTTGACCAACCAAATGGCCCCACCCATATAAACGGGCAATACTAGGATGCTTTCTAGCCTTCCTGGCATACCCAGGTTGATTTTTGTCCCACGGCACACCTGAACCCCAGGCCCACCCCCGGAATCATGAACTATATCTCACCGATATGGCCTCAAAATGCCCCATTCGCACCGTTTAGCCCGCTTGACCACCCAAATGGCCCCTCTCACACAAACGGGAAATACTAGGATGCTTTCCAGCCTCACTGGAATGCCCAGGTTGGTTTTTTTCCCACGACACCCCCGAAACCCGGGCCTACCCCCGGAGCCGTAGGCTATAGCACATCGATTTGGCCTTAAAACGCTCCATTCACACCGTTTTGCCAGTTTGACAAACCAAATGGCCCCGCCCATATAAACGGGTAACATTAGGATGCTCCCCAGCCTACCTAGCATGCCCACATTGATTTTTGTCCCATGGCACCCCCGTTATCCTAGCCCACCCTCGAAACCGTAGGCTATAGCACACCAATTTAGCACCAAAATGCCCTGTTCACACCGTTTCACATGTTTGACCAAAAAAATGGCCCCGCCCATACAAACGGGAAACATTAGGATTCTCCCTAACCTCCATGGCATGCCCAGGTCGATTTTTGGCCTATGGCACCCCCAGACCTCGGGCTCACCCCCAGAACAGTGGGCTATAACACAATGATTTGGCCCTAAAATGCACTTTTCATGCCGTTTTGCCCATTTGACTAAGAAAATGTCCCCGACTAAACAAACGGGAAATATTAGGATGCTCCCCAGCCTCCCCGACATGCCTAGTTTGATTTTCGGCCCATGACACCCCCGAACCCGGGGTTCAACCCTAGAACCATGGGCTATAGCACATCGATTTGGCACCCAAATGCCCGGTTGTGCCGTTTTACCTGGATGACCAACCAAATGGCCCCGCCAACACAAATAGGAAACACTAGGACACTCCTTAGCCTCCATGGAATACCCAAGTCAATTTTCGGCCCACGGCACCCTCGGACCCCAGGCCCACCCCCTGAACCGTGGGCTATAGCACACCGATTTGGCCCCAAATGCCATGTTCACGCCGTTTCGCACATTCGACCAACTAAATGGCCCCACCCATACAAACGGTCAATACTAGGATGCTACCTATCCTCCCTAGCATGCCGAGGTCAATTTTTGGCCCACGGCTCCCCCAAACCCCGAGCCCAACCCCGGAACCGTGGGCAATAGCACACCGATTTTGCCCCAAAATTCCCTGTTCGCACCTCACAGGCATGCCCAAGTCAATTTTTGGTCCACAATACCCACAGAACTCGGGCCCACCCCCGGAACCGTGGGCTATAGCACACCGATTTGGCCTTAAAATACCCCGTTCATGCCGTTTCACCCGTTTGACCAACCAAATGGCCCTGCCTACACAAATGGGCAACATTAGGATGCTTCCCAGCCTCCCCAGCACACCCAGGTTAATTTTAGCACCACGGTACTGCCAAACCTGGGGATCACCCCAGAATCGTGTGCTATAGCATACCAATTCGGCAAAAAATGCCCTGTTCGCGCCGTTTCGCCCATTTGACTAACCAAATGTCCCCGCGCACACAAACAGGAAACACTAGGATGCTCCCTAGCCTCCCTAGGATTCCCAGGTCAATTTTTGTCCCACGGCACCCCCGAACCCCGAGCCCACCCCCAAAACCGTGGGCTATAGCACACCGATTTGGCCCCAAAATGCCTTGTTCGTGCCGTTTTGGACGTTTGACTAACCAAATGACCCCGCCCACACTAAGATGATCCCCATCATCCATGACATGCCTAGGTTAATTTTTCGCCCAAAGCTCCCCCGGACCCCAGGCCCAGCCCCGGAACCGTGGGCAGTAGCTCACCGATTTGGCCTCGAAATGCCCTGTTCGTGCTGTTTCGCCCGTTTAACCAACCAAATGGCTCCTCCCACTCAAACCGGTAATAATAGGATGCCACGCACCCTTCTTGGCATTCCCAAGTTGATTTTCGGCCCATGGAAACTCTAGACCTCGGGCCCAGCCCCAAAACGTGGGCTATAGCACACCGATTTAGCTCCAAAATACCTTGTTCACGTCATTTTGCCCGTTAGACCAACCAAATGATCCCGCCCACATAAATGAGAAACACTAGGACGCTCTCTAGCCTCCATGGCATGCCTAGGTTGATTTTCTTCCTACGGTACCCCCGTAACCCAGGCCCACCCCCAGAATCGTGGGCTATAGCACACCGATTTGGCCCCAAAATGCCCTGTTCCCACCGTTTCTCCCATTTGACCAACCAAATAGCCCCTCCCACATAAATAGGCAACACAAGAATTCTCCCAAGCCTCTCTGGCATGTCTAGGTCGATTTTCCATCTACAGGACCCCTGGACCCTAGGTTCAACCCTAAAACCGTGGGCTATAGCACAACGATTTGGCCTTAAAATGTTCCGTATGCATTGTTTCACCCATTTGACCAACCAAATATCCACACCCACACAAATGGGAAAAACTAAGATGCTCCTCAGCCTCCCTGGCATGCCCAGGTTGATTTTTGTCCCAGGCTCCCCCGTACCTCGGGCCCACCCCAAAATCGGGGGCTATTGCACACCGATTTGGCCCCAAAATGCCCTATTTATGCCATTTTACGAACCAAAAGGACCCGCCCACTCAAACGGGAAATACTAGGATGCTTCCCAGGTGCCCTAGCACTCCCAAATCAATTTTTGGCCTACGGTAACCCCGAACCCCTAGCTCACCCCTGAAACCGTGGGCTATAGCACACCGATTTGGCCCCTAAATGGCCCATTCGCACCGTTTCTCTCGTTTGACCAACAGAATGGCCCATCCCACACAAATGGGAAAAACTAGGATGATCTTCAGCTTTTTTGTAATGTCCAGGTCAATTTTCGACTCACGGCACCATCGGAGCCCGGGGCCACCCCTGGAACTATAGCTATAGCACGCCGATTTAGCCCCAAAATTCCTCGTTCGTGCTGTTTCGCCTGTTTGACCAACCAAATAGCCCCTCCCATAAAAAAAAGAAATACTAGGATACTCCCCATCCTCCCCGGCACGCCCAGGTCAATTTTTGACCCACGACACCCCTAGACGCCCGGTTCACCCCAGAACCATGGGCTATAGAACACCAATGTTGCCTTAAACAACCTCGTTCGCGCTATTTCTCCAGTTTGACTAACAAAATATCCCAGTACACAAAAACGGGCTACACTAGCATGCTATCCAGCCTCCCTAGCACGCCCAGTTAATTTTTGGACCATGATACACTGGACCCCGGGCCCATCCCCGGAACCGTGAACTAGCACACTGATTTGATCCCAAAATGCCCCATTAGCACCGTTTTCCACGTTTGACAACCCAAATGTCCCCTCCCGTACAACGGGCAACACTAGGAAGCTCCCCAGCCTCCCTGGCATGCCCAGGACAATTTTTGGCCTACGGAACCCCCGGACACTAGGCCCACCCCCGGAACCGTGGGATATAGCACATCGATTTGGCCCCAAAATGCCATGTTCATGTCGTTTCGTACGTCTGACAAGAAAAATAGCCTTCCCCACACAAAAAGGCCATGAAAGAATGCTCCCTAGCCTCCCTGGCATGCCCAGGCCAATTTTCGTCCAACGAAACCCCCGAAACCCGAGCCCACATCCGAAACCGTGCGCTATAGCACACCGATTTGGCCCCAAAATACCCCGTTCGCGCCGTTTTGCCCTTTTGACCAACAAAGTGGCCCCTCCAATGCAAACAGGAAATACTAGGATGCTCCTCAACCTCCCTATCACGCCCAAGTCAATTTTCGGCCAACGATACCCCCAAACCCCGGGCCCACCCCCAGAACCGTGGGCTATAGCACACCGATTTGGCCCCAAAATGCCCCGTTCGTGCCGTTTCTCTTGTTTGACCAACTAAATGGACCCACCCACACAAACGGGCAACACTAGAATGCTTCCCAGCCTCCCTGGCATGTCCAGGACAATTTTCAGCCTATGACACCCGCGGACCTCGGGCCTATCCCTGGAACCGTGGGCTATAGCACACCAATTTGGGGCCTAAAAGCCCAGTTCGCACTGTTTCGCCTGTTTGAACGACCAAATGGACCCTCCCAAACAAACGGGCAACACTAAGATTCTCCCCAGCATCCCCGAAATGCCCAGGTCAATTTTTAGTCCACAGCACCCCCGAACCCCGGGCTCACCCCCGAAACTATGGGCTATAGCACATCGATTTGGCTCCAAAATTCCCCGCTCTCACCGTTTTGCCTGTTTGAACAACCAAGTGTCCCCACCCATGTAGTCAGACAACACTAGGATGCTCTAGAGACTCCCTAGCACGCCTAGGTTAATTTTCGGCCCACAACACCCCATACCTCGAGCCCACCCTCAGAACCGTAGACTATAGCACACCGATTTAGCCCCAAAATACCCTGTTCATGCCATTTCACCCGTTAGACCAACCAAATGGCCACACCCACATAAAAAAGAAACACTAGGATGCTCCCTAGCCTCCATGGCACGCGCAGGTCGATTTTTGGCCTACGAAACTCCCGTACCCTGAGCCCACCCCCGGAATCGTGGGCTATAGCACACCGACTTAGCATCAAAATGCCCTGTTTGCACTATTTCGCCCTTTTGACCAACCAAAAATCCCCGCCCATATAAACGGGCAACACTAGAACACTCCCAAGCCTCTCTGGCATATCCAGGTAGATTTTTTATCCACGACACCCCCGGAACCCAGGCCCACCCCCAAAACCATGGGCTATAACACACAAATTTGGCCTCAAAATGCCCTGTTTGCGTCGTTCTTGACCAACCAAATGGCCCAGACCACACAAACGAGAAACACTAGGACACCCCAACCTCCCTAGCACACCTAAGTTGATTTTTGTCCCACGGCACCCCCAGACCCCGAGCCCACCCCCAAAATCGGGGTCTATTGCACACCGATTTGGCCTCAAAATGCCCCGTTCGTGCCGTTTTACCAACCAAATGTCTCCATCCACACAAAAAGGAAATACTAGGACGCTCCCCAGCGTCTCTGGCATGTCCAGATTAATTTTCAGCCCAGGACACCCCCGGAGCCCTGGCTCACCCCCGAAACCATGGGCTATAGCACACCGATTTAGCCCCAAAATGCCCCGGTCTCACAGTTTCACCCGTTTGACAAGCCACATGGCCCCGCCCACACAAACAGGAAACACTAGGACTCTTCTCAGCCTCCTTGTTATGCCTAGGTTAATTTTTGGCCCACGACACCCCCGGACCCTGGGCCAACCCCTGGAACCGTAGCTATAGCTCACCATTTAGCCCCAAAATTCCTCATTCAAGTCGTTTTGCCTGTTTGACCAACCAAATGGCCCCACCCACACAAACGGGCAATACTAGAATGCTCCCCAGCCTCCCCGGCACGCCTAGGTCAATTTTTGACCCACAGCTCCCCCAGACCCCCGGTCCACCCCCGGAATCATGGGGTATATCATACCGATGTTGCCTCAAATATCCCTGTTTGCGCTCTTTCTCCCATTTGACCAAGAAAATATCCCCGTCCACACAAAATGGAAATACTAGGATGCTCCCCAGCCTCCCTAGCATGCCCAGGTCAATTTTTTTGCCCATGACACAGTGGACCTCAGGGCCCACCCTCGTAACTGTGAACTATAGCACACCGATTTGGTCCCAAAACACCCAGTTCACGCCATTTCCCCCGTATGACCACCCAAATGGCCCCTTCCGCACAAATGGGAAACACTAGGATGTTCTCCAGCCTCCCTGGCATGCCCAGGTCGATTTTTGGCCCACGGCACACGCGGACCATAGGCCCACCCCCGGAACCGTGGGCTATAGCAACTGATTTGGCCCTAAAATGCCCTATTCGTGCCATTTCACTCGATTGACCAACCAAATGGCCCCGCCCACACAAATGTGCAATACTAGGATGCTTCCTAGCCTCCCTAGTATGCCCAGGTAGATTTTTGTCCCACGACACCCCCGAAACTCGAGCCCACATCCGAAACCGTGGGCTATAGCACACTAATTTTGCCCCAAAATACCCCGTTCGCGTCGTTTTTCCCATTTGACCAACCAAATAGCCCCGCCCATGAAAAAGGGAAATACTAGGATTCTATTCAGCCTCCCTGTCAAGCCCAAGTCAATTTTCAACCCACAACACCCCCAAACTCTGGGCCCACACCAAAACTATGGGCTATAGCACACCGATTTGGCCCCAAAATACCCCGTTCGCACTGTTTCGGCCATTTGACCAACCAAATGGCCCCGTCCAGACAAACGGGCAACACTAGGATGCTTCCCAGCCTCCCTGGCATGCTCAGGTCGATTTTTGGACCACGACACCCACGGACCTCAGGTCCATCCCTGGAACAGTGGGCTATAGAACACCGATTTGGCCCAAAAACACCCCGTTCGCGCCGTTTTTACTGTTTGACCAACCAAATGGCCCCACCCACACAAACGAGCAACACTAAGATGCTCCCCAGCCTCCCCAATACGCCCAGGTCAATTTTTGGCCCACAACACCCCAAACTCCAGGCTCACCCCCAAGAACTGTGGGTTATAGCACACCGATTTGGCTCCAAAATGTCCCGTTCGCACCGTTTCACCCGTTTGACCAACCAAATAGCCCCTCCCATGCAAAAAATCAACACTAGGATGCTCTTTAGCCTCTCTGGCATGCCCAGGTTGATTTTTGGCCCACGGCACTGATGTGTGAGCCGATGCTAACATATTTGAAGGTTTTAAATCTGAATAATTACGAGGTCTTAATCAACTTTTGTTGTTTTTCATTGATTTTAATGTATTAATTTAGATACATGTGATCGGCGAGGAAACCAAAGCAAAGAAGAATAAATCAGGTGAAATTTGGTGTAAAAAAGCTGAAGTATAGCTGACGTCAATTTTGAAGCGCCGTCAAACATGGGACAGGCTGTCAAAGTTGCCTTCAAGCTTAGACAGAACCTGAGAAACTAAGATGAAATGTGATGATGTTTAGGATGGGCCATCAAATATGTGACATGGCATCAAAATCGCCATCAACCAGAAGCAGAGAATAATGATTTCCAGTGAAGTTGTGACGACAGTTGTCACTCGCCGTCAAGAATTTTGACACGCCGTCAGGTTTACCGTCTGAAGAGTTAGAAGATAAAAAGTCACTGGAACCTTTTACGACAACTCGCAAACATCGCCAGACATCTGACACGCTGTCAAGATCGTCGTCGTCCAATACGAAGAGAAAACTAAAACTTTAATTTTATTTCTTTATTTAGGTTTGACTATTTAAAGACTTGTTTTAATGTTTTTATTAGGGATGGATCATTAATTATCATAGAATATCTTCTGAATAGAAGCACGTAACATTGCTTCATATTTACCATCAAATATTTTTCTTATTTCCTTAAAAAAATACTTATCAACTATTTTTGGGTTTCTATCTCGTGAGTAAATTGAAAAAACTACTTGTTGTTTTTCATCCATTCATAAGTTTATCCTTATTATGATGAATTCAACTTGTTATTTAATTCATAAAATCATGAGAGGCTAATTCCATTATCCGAAGTTATGGGATCCATGGATTAGGGTCTGATAGGTTACTAGGCATTTAACGGATTCAAAGAGTAGTAAGACGTCTTGAAATTCTATAGTTTTGACTGAAATCTATTGGTTGCAAACATTAGATTATGCCTTAGGTTTTTTTCTTCTTCTAACGGAGAAATAGACTAGAGGACGTAAATTATCAACAGGGACTCGAAAGCTACCAATCTTCTATTTAATGATTGATACCGTAACTAGATTAATCTACCTGAGATAACATCCTATTGGAAATAGATAAGTTATCTAAGTTCGAGAGAATTAGATAATAAATTGTCTGATGAGGTCGAGAGATAAGTCAGACAATATCATAGTCAGGGATATTCTGTTGTTTCTACTTACTCCAAGAATCCCAAGTATTACCTAGTATTTGTTAACTCTCAATTCCCATGGTGAACATAACTCTGGTTTCTCATTTATATTGATTACAACACTAAAATATTGAAAGTGATGATAGACTCTCTATGAAATTTAAACCCCCATCTTCGGAAACAGTAAACTACCAGTAAAGTATTTCTTAAAAAAATTGAATTTCACACCTTATTCCCTGTAGGATTCGACCCCAACCTATTTGGGTTTTATATTGACAACGATCGTTTACACCCATTCAAGAGTGTAATTTGAGAGTTATCAAAAATGGCGTTGTTGTCGGGGAATACGGTTGTAGACTAAAAGTTTGTTCGCAAAAATTTGCTGATAGTTAAGTTTCCTTGATTTACGTTTGTTTTTTTTTGTTTATTATAGGTACTGTGTTGTTTATTCCAAACACGAGAAGTTTCGGTGAACCACTATTACCAATCAATCTGGAACCTCAACTGATAGGAAAAATGGCTGAACAACAGGAAGCAGAAAGACTAGCTGCTATGGCCAGGGCTCAGGTGAATATGTAAAATTTGGGTCAACAAACACGTCACCAGAACCCTAATGATGAAGACTTGGGTGATAGAAATTGCTGAATCCTCAAAACCCAAGGCGAGTTGAGCAAGTTGCTGCACCAATGCAGCGAAACGTCAATAGAAATTGTCCAGTCCGAGGAAGATATGGGCAACAACCTATGCAATATAAGGCTGATGAAGATGATGAAGGAATGGATAGAGCTGGTGCAACGGGTGCTATTATTCCTCCACCGTTGGAACCAGGTGCAAAATTCAGCATAACAAGTACCATGATCCAACTCCTGAATCTGAAGGGGCAATTTGGAGGCTTTCCTGGTGATGATCCTAACATGCATTTGGTGAACTTCATCACCATTTGCAAATCCTTTGAAAATCCGAGAGTGAGCCAGAATGCGATCAGGTTGAGATTGTTTCCTTTTTCTCTGTTTGGGGAGGCAACAATATGGTTGAATGAGTTAGAGCCCAATTCTATAACCAACTGGAGACAGTTGAAAGACGCATTCCTAGAACGGTTCTTTCCACCCTCCAGAAGGGTACAGTTGAGGGATGAAATTAGCAACTTCAGACAGCTTCCGACTGAAGCACTGCACGAAACCTGGGAAAGATTTAAGAAGAAACTTGCACAATGTCCAAACCAAAATATGACAGACCTGCACTTCATGGAGACTTTTTATAGAGCTTTCAACTCTGTGACGAAGCCTATTGTTGACAATGCTGCAGATGGTTCGTTCATTGACCACTTTTTTCTAGATGCTTCTGATATGCTGAATAGAATAACCAAGAAGAGTCAGGATTGGCACACTAGGGATTCTGTAGTGGCTAGAAGGATTGTTGCTGGTGGTATTACTGTAGAGAAGCGTAGAAGAGATGAGGAGCGAGATCAGGACATGGCCCATTTGAAGACGCAGATGGACTTGCTGGCCAAGAACTTACTATCCGACAAGACTGAAATGGTTAATGCTGTAGAATATTAGGGTACTGTGTCTACAGGTGCTAATTTTGAGGCAAATTATGTGAGTAATCAGGGGGTTTCCGAGGTAATAGCCAAGGGAACCAAGGTCGAACTTTCTATGACAAGCCTGATTATAAAGATAGGGAGCAGGGACATTGGAGAAACAATAATGATAGAAGTGGTTTGTATATTCCTCCTAGAAGTTGGGATGCTGCGATGACTAGTTCTGGTAAGATGTCCATGGAGGGCATGATGGAAAAGCTGTTGAAGGGAGTTGAAGCTACCAACTCGGAGGTAACTACTATGAAAAGTGAATTTTCTACCCTCAGTCAGTTGGTTAGATCACACTCTGCTTTTAATAAGTAGTTGGAGCAACAGATGAGCCAACTTTAGGCTACTCTAAACCAGAGAAAGGCTGGTACTTTACCTAGCGATACGGTTCAGAACCTGCGGACTGATGGCTCTTGTTTGGAGATTACCATTCGGAGTGGAAAGATGTTATTTGGCCATTCTATGGGCAAAGCTGTAGAGAAGAAGGTAAGTGTTGATGAGTTATAAGGAAGTAATCCAGTGGAGTCTGAGAAGCTGGATGGCTTTGTTGATATTTCGAAGAAAGAAGACGAAAAGAAAGGGCAAGTGGTATTGAAAGAAATGCCAAGAACACCACCTCCCTTTCCTCAGAGATTGAAGAAGAAAGTAGATAACAAAAAATTTAGCAAATTCATGGCAATAATGAAATAACTGACGGTGAATGTGCCATTGATGGAGGCACTTGATCAAACGCCGAACTATGCTAAATTTATGAAGGAACTGTTAACAAAGAAGAGGAAGGTAAATTGTGAGCTGGTGGACAACATCTGATAACGCCCAAACTATATCTCTCGTTAGAAAGTGTAAGCGGTCGCTGTCAAATATATAACCCAACTGGGTTGGGTGTCGAATTCCACAAGGGAATACTTGGTCACTAGGTGTTTCAATTGTTAGAAGACTGTTGGTTGAAAATTCCACGGAAAAGGGGGGTTTTGATTTAGGCGTGAATTAATAATATCAAAGTAACGAATGAATGATTTGTTTAGCAAAGGTTAATCACAGAGAATAATAAGTTAGGGTTATGTCCACCTTGTAGTTTCTACTTCTCTATTAACTATGAGTAACGCGGAATTTAGACATGCATGCACTTATAGAGAATCGTATTCTAATTCTAAATCCAAGTGTTTCCCAACCATCAAGGATTTATTTCACTTTAGCTCTCCCGAACCTAAAGTGTATAACTAATGGTACAAATTCTCCAAGAAGTTAATCCGGTTAAGGCATTAACGTGTAAATAGGGGTTGGAAACCCTATTTCCTTGTCACACTCTCTTTTCCAAACATGTAACTTTTCTCTCGAACAAGTTAATGCTATAATGGCGTATTCTCTATGTTTGCAACCATGAGAATTTAATTAAAACAAAGAGAGTAATGATATAAGTAGCATACACATCAAGAATTCACAAACTCATAGCAACAAATAGTATCTTACAAGGTTTCCATAACCCTAACAGAGAAGTTTAGCTACTCATGAGTACAACGGAAATCACCATAGACATAATCATCACACCACAACTTAGAATAATCTTGGCGATGGGAATGATTCTTGGCGTCAAAAGGAGAAGAACGTCGTTCTCCTATCCGATGCTCTAGCCTTAGCGTTTTTCTCTGTCTCAACTTACAGAATCTGTAAAACTAAAAATATGAAAAGTGCTGAATAATAATTGAATGAATCAATGCTGAAAAATTCAGCAAATAAGGTTTTTATAACATCCTTGTCCTACTAAGTTACTGCTGCATCTCTAAGTATTTAGAAATACTGATTTTGCCCGGGACAAATTCTCCATGCGTTACATTCAGTCCAACAGCTTCCAAAAGCTGCCTTCCCTCTTATGTGAAGTTTCCCTTTGCTGCCCAAAGGTCCACAAAGTGCTGAAATCTTCATCATTAATACCTGAAAAACATGCTAATCACATAGGTTAGCTCACTTAAAGGAAAATGGACTAAAAGTGCAGGAATTATATATTTTATCCTCCAAACTTAGCTAAAATATGGGTAAATTATGGTTCTTAGGGGTATAAATACGCCCAACATCACCACCCCACACTTAAATCTTTGTTCGTCCTCGAACAAAATATTATGTCCATGCAAACATCTAACTAGAATTTCACAGTGGCAACACAAAATGTTCAACAAGACATGCACGACAATCATTAACAAAGAGTAGGTTTCTTGATCACTCCTAGAAATAATTCAACCTCCAACATAGACTCGTGAGGATGGTTAATTCGTATCCAAAAGTTAAGCCACAAAGAATCATATAAAACTACCCAAATATCATCAACCATGTGTGTCTCACACAAGATATCACCCAAAAGTTTTGCATTATTCGAAACATGGGTATAAGACTCTCCTTGCTCTCACTCTCACAAAGAGTTCTTATATTACAACTGATTACCATATGCTTGCCCTTAGTGTAATGCTCTGCTAATATCAGAATGCTAAGCTTAGGATCAAATAGGTCTTTACAGGTTGTAATGTAGGCTAAGGGACAGGTAGGACTATTTTGGCCAGAAATAGTGACTATGTTCCCTAAGAGCTTTAATACACTACGTTATGTCATTAACACTCTCTTTTAAACAACCCCTCTACTTTCCTTTCATCTACCACCCCTTTTCACCTATTTTGTTATTCAATTATAAACACAACTATCTTTTTATTTTTCTATTTCTTTTTTTTTTTTTTATTATTATTATTTCATCTTTTTTTTTATAAAACACCTCTTATGATAGCCACTCTTTTTCACAACAATTTCAAGTACCAATACACTCTGAGGCATCACTCTCACCCAATTTCCTCTTATTTTGTCACATGACTCTACAATTTAAAGCGCTTAGGAATTTGGATCAAATTATGGTCTTGAAAAAAAATGGATTAGGCTACATATGAGGCTGTCAAAGAAAATAGCTAAAGGCTCAAAGGGGGTTAACTAGGATAATGTACAAAGGTAGGTAAAAAGAAGGTAAACAATTACAGGCTGCCAAAGAAATGCCTAAATCATCTCCTAAACTCACACTCTTTATTTCGCTTTACACACACACCAGGCTAGCATCAATCACAACACAGAATATACTATAACCTCACACACACAACGCACATGGTCAAATTTATTGGGAGCAGTATAGGCTCTTGACCCAACAGATGAATGAATTAAACCACACAATTATCACACAGTGAGTCACACTTAGAGCCTAAATGTCTCAATAGTAATGAATTAGCACAAACTCTTGTTATAATACATGCCGTCTATCAGAACAATTTCATGCAAAATATAAAAAAATTTGAAAATTTAACTAACTAATTACGACTAATTAGCAAAAACAAGAATAAATGTAGGCAAAGAAGTACCATACAACATACAATTACCAGCACCCCACACTTAGACTGGACACACTGCCCTCAGTGGAAAATAAATAAGGAGAACCTGATTAGTCGGACTCTTCCTCTATGTCTGGGGTTATACCCCCCGCGTTGGAATCATCATCAGAGACGTCGTCATCAGAGTTGTCCTCCACGTCTGATTCTGGCAGTCGGCGATTATCGTCAGTCGGCACATTATCATTGAGAGGTTCCTCAAAATATACCCCTACTCCACACATATCCCACGCATGCTCATTCATCGGGTAGTCATAATCCAACTGCTGAAGCTCTGCATCAGTCGGAACCCGACCCCCACTCATCATGGTAAACCGAGTTATGCCATATAGATGGAGAAAGAAACTTTTATCCCGAGCATGTCTTTCTGCAGTGGTAAGGTTGATGCCATGACTAGTTTCAGGCTCTTTAACTTTCGTAAGATCAACCTTCTTCGGGTTGTGTGGAATTTTATGATCTGCAGGTTCCTCTTCAATGTGCTCCTTCCTTAAGATCGCAGTCAACAAATTGCCAAAGATGAAATGGGACATTTTGTGCAGCCTAGCCTTACGCATGGATGATCGTATAACCGCACCAATATTGATGGGAATATTAGTCATCAGAGCGTACACCAAGCATACTCTATCACGTGTGATATTTGTGTACTGTGTCCCAGGAATTAGGCAAGAGTTGACTATCCTCAACCATATACGAGCTTCTCTGTTCAAGGAAGCATACGGGAAGGTATTGTGCCGACCGTTATCCTTGTGACGAATCCACCGGGCCATGGACCTTGTTCCGCACAGTGTGTGTCTGATTGCCCTGTAGGGAGGTCTGTGATAAAGCTCCTTGAGCGGTGATGGATCCACAGATGGAAGACCCAGAAAAGAGTTGAAAAACTCCGCATTTAGTTGCAAGACTTGGCCCCGAATCTTCACTTCACTTCTGGTAGTCTTTGGGGACCAATTGGCATAGAACTCTCGCGTTAGATCAAGATTTCATTCCCCCATATCTCGGAAAATGAAATCAAGATTTAGTGCCATGATTTTAGCCACAATGCGGGGCTCTCTCTTTGCTAGACTCTCCTTCTGCATTAAATCCACGTGAATATATTTTTTTACTTTGTTGTTCTTGTACCACTCCTTTCCTTCCTCCTCTAGGACCCGCTTTATCCCGAAAGTGCGTTGAGGTATTTGTAGAGAGGAGGACTCAGCTTGATCTTTTCTTCCCCTTTTCTGACCTTTCTGCGAGGTGGACACTTTTTCTTTTCCTTGTCGTCCTTTTGGGGCCATTCTACCTGAGATTAAAATAGAGTCATGTTAGCTTCATCTCGGAAGATTCAATTAAAAAACAAATAGTAATGGCACCACCCCACACTTAATTTGTTAGCACAGACTAATTAAGTGAGTGATGTCGATTACTCAAACTTCATTGACATACATTTAGGCGATATGTTCCAACAACATGTTTAGCACAGTCATACTTTCATGTTTGGATTAATGCACTTCTTGAATAAGACTACCACATAGAGATCGTGTCAAGTTATTACAGAGAAATAATCACAACATCTTATGCTCGTGGTCAATCATGATCGTTATCTCGATGAACGAGTCATTCAAACATTCAATCTTTCAACTTTCAAGATTACGCATTAACTTCACAATTTCGACTCCATAAAAATTATGATAGTGTATAACAATCAAGTACAAGTCGGAACACAGTCAAGAACACCCACACGTATTCTTTTACTCAATCTAGATGTATCATAACAAACCAATCATAATCTTATCACTAAACACCACTTCAAAATCTAAAATACCATTATAAACGTAGTATTGCAACAACTACGAAATATAAAAGAATAACTTACTTGGTGATGGTTCGGGAAGATGATCTTGCAAGATTAGATGAGCAAAGAGAAAATTTTTGAGAGATTTGGGAAGCTTAGGCGGCGCCTAGGTTGAGAAAACAAGTGCATTTTGTTCTAAGGTTGAAGATCTATTTATAGACTAAGCCATGGGTTGGGTTTGATCCATGTAAAATCGGGTTAGGAGACAAAAAGGCATAAGTAGGCGGCGCCTAATGCTTTGCCTATGCTTAGCATAGGCGGCGCCTTTGTCAATGCCTTGTTGGGCATAGACGGCGCCTTTGCCAATGCCTTGTTGAAACAGTGAGCATAGGCAATGGAATAGGCGGCGCCTATGGTATTGCCTAGATTTACATAGGCGGCGCCTATGCTATTGCCTAGATTTGCATAGGCAATGCCTTGTCCGTTGCCTATGTGAGGTAGTGAGCATAGGCAAGGGTATAGGCCTTGCCTTGTCCATTGCCTAGATTAGAATAGGCCTTGCCTTGTCCATTTCCTAGATTAGCATAGGCCTTGCCTTGTCCATTGCCTAGATTAGCATAAGCAATGCCTAACTAATAGCATTTGCTCCATCATTCCTAGCTTACCACCCTTAGCATGGCTCACTTTCAAATCAAAATTTTAGGACTAATCCCCTCCTTTGTACGTCTTGCACCTACACTTAATCAAAAACAACAAACACAATTAGAAGGATGGGTTGCCTCCCACCAAGCGCCTTAGTTTTGGTCGTGGCTCGACTCTTCTTTTTGGATTTTAATTTAACAAAAACAAACTCCTAGTAAAACAAAATAATTAAAACGATGGGTTGCCTCCCATGTAGCGCTTGATTTATTATCGCGGCATGACATAGTTATCTCGATTACTTAGACTTCATCGAGATATCTGGTGCATCATTTTCTGAATGGATTCAGACGACGCTGATGCTTAATTGTGGGCACGCAATCTTCTTCGAGATGAATCTTGTGCATACATATACCAGGAGGGATACCAATTATATCATCAATAGTCCAATCAATAGCTCTCTTGTACCTCTTCAGAATAGAAATGAGAGCCTCTACTTGTAGTTCGCCTAAATCATCCGCAACAATAACCGGAAGTGTATCACCACTTCCCAAAAATGCATACTTTAGGTGACTGGGTAGATCTTCCAATTCTAGCACTGGTGGCTCTTCAATGGATGGTTTTACTGGTGGTGAGGATCGATTCTTAAGATCAAGGTCTAGCTTCTTAGGAGCATGAGAATAGGACCTTATTCATGTTAGAGCACAAATAGTTTCTTCATAATCTTCTACATCCTCACGCTCAAAATTCAAACGCTCAGCAGACAATGGTTCAACAGTAGGCTGCTTTTCTAACGATAGTTCCTTCGCATCCTCATGATAAACATCAGCTATAGAAAACACATTCATATCATTTGACTGCTTCATTGATTTGCATACATCAAAACGAACCACTTCGTCATTCATCCGAAATAAAAGCTCATTGGCTCGTAAATCAATAAGCACACTTCCTGTTGCAAGGAAAGAACGACCCAAGATTATGGGTACTTCAGAATCCGCCTCGCAATCCAAAATAACAAAGTCTGCAGGAAAAATGAAGGTAGAAACCTTCACCAATACATCATATAAGATACCAACAGGTCGTTTTACCGACCTATCAGCCATCACGAGCCGCATATTGGTTGGTGAAGGATCGCCCAACCCCAACTTTCTGTAAATAGATAGCGGCATCAAATTGATGCTAGCACCCAAATCGCACAACGCCTTAGCAAAATCCAACGATCCAAGTGTGCAAGGAATAGTGAAAGAACCAGGATCTGCCTTCTTCTGTACTAAAGACCTCGTGGCAATTGCACTGCAATGATGAACATTATCTTCCAGCTCGTAGCTTGCTACCCGCTTCTTTGTCAAAAGGTCCTTCATGAATTTAGCGTACCCAGGAATCTGTTCTAGCGCCTCCACCAAAGGAACATTAATAGTCAGCTGCTTCAACATAGTCATGAGTTTACTGAACCTGGTGTGATCAGCTTTTTTCTTCAGTCTCTGAGGAAAAGGTGGTGGTGGAAGGGGAATAGTTTTCTCCACCACTTTCTTTTTATCTTGCTTCAGATTATCAATCTTTTCAGGCTGGTGATGTCTAAGTGTAGTGTCATGAACGTTCTGACTTTCAGCTTCTACAGAATCATCACAATCTGCTTTAATCATATTCTCTTCTGTATTATCAACCACCTGCTTACCTTTGGATGGATTTTCCAAAACCTTACCACTCCTGGTAGTAATAGCCATACATGATCCATCATTCCTTGGATTTTTCACGGTGTCGCTAGGTAAAGTGCCAGCTTTTCTTTGATTGAATGCTGCTGATAGTTGACTCATTTGTTGTTCCAGCTATTTTATTGCAGTGGAATGTGAGTCAACCAATTGATTTATTGAGGACAAATCATTTTTTACCTCAACTAGTCCCGTGTTGGTTGCCTCCACTCCTTTCAACAACTTAGCCATCATATCTTCCATGGACATCTTTCCAGAGCCAGATGCCGCAGCCTCACGATTTCCAGGAGGAACATACAAACCACTCCTGTCAGTCTTATTCTTGAATCCGGATTTTTCATAATAGTTCCGACCTTGGTTTCCTTGGGAATTGCCTCGGAAACCCACCTGATTATTCAAATAATTCGCTTCCTCCTCAGAATCGGATTCATCTCTACCCTGTGATACAACAGTCTTGACCTTTTCTGTCTTTCCTGATAATAAATGCTTGGTAAGAAGGTCCATCTGCATTTTCATGTGAGCCATATCTTGGTCACGTTCCTCTTCTCTTCACCTCTGTTCTGCTGTCAGGCCAGTAGATACAGTAGAGCTTGCTACCTCAGAATCCCTGGTATGTAAAGCTCTACTTTGCTTTGACATACGATCCATCATATCACCAGCCTCAATAAAAGTAAGGTCCATGAATAACCCACCCGCAGCATTATCAACCACTGGCTTAGTCACTGAGTTCAAATCCCTGTATAATATTTCCATAAAGTGGATATTGGTCATCTGATGGTTTGGGCACCGCATAAGCTTCTTCTTGAACCTCTCCCATGTTTCGTGGAGAGCTTCAGTTGGAAGCTGTCGAAAATTACTGATCTCATCTCGTAATTGTGCTCTCTTGGATGACGGAAAGAATCTTTCTAGGAAAGCGTCTTTCAGTTGCCTCCAATTAGTGATAGAGTCAGGAGTTAGCCCATTCAACCATAGAGTTGCCTCTCCAGATAGAGACAATGGAAATAAGCGCAGCCGGATCGCATTCTGTCCAACCCCTGGATTGTCAAACGCCTTGCATGTTGAGATAAAGTTGATCAGATGCATATTCGGATCATCACCTGCAAGTCCACCAAATAACCCTTTGAGTTGCAATAGCTGAATCATGGTGCTAGTTATATTGAACTTGGCTCCGGGTGCCAAGGGCGGAGGAATAATAGCCCCTGTGGCACCAGCTCCATCCAAATCATCATCATCATCATCAAAAGGAGCCTGCACAGCTCGGTGTTCAGGTCTCATTCTAGCTTGACGATCTCTCCTGTTCACAGGTGCTGCCACCTCATCTGCACGCCGTGGATTAAGTAACTCATCATCACCCAGGTCCTCATCATCAGGATTTGTTGCTCGACCTGGGTTATCAATATTCTGTTGATGCACTTGAGCAGCTGCCAACGCAGCTAACCTAGCCTGCTCCTGTTGAGCAGCCCTTCTTTCAATGTCACGTTGTGCATCCATTCTGCCAATAAGTTGTGGTTCAGGATTTATGGGTAATAATGGCTGACCAGATCTTCGTGTATTTGGCATTCACTCTACCAAACCTGAACAAAACAAAAACAACAAACAAAAAGAAAAATTCGAGAATCTTTGACCAAAGGGTCTAGTAACTATCACAAACTTAGTTGACAACTGTATTCCACGGCAACGGCGCCAAAATTTGATAACGCCCAAACTACAAATCTCGTTAGAAAGTGTAAGCGGTCGCTATCAAATATAGAACCCAACTGGGTTGGGTGTCGAATCCCATAGGGAATACTTGGTCACTAGGTGTTGCAATTGTTAGTAGACTGTTGGTCGAAAATTCCACGGAAAAGGGGGGTTTTGATTTAGGCGTGAATTAATAATATCAAAGTAACGAATGAATGATTTGTTTAGCAAAGGTTAATCACAGAGAATAATAAGTTAGGGTTATGTCCACCTTGTAGTTTCTACTTCTCTATTAACTATGAGTAACGCGGAATTTAGACATGCATGCACTTAATGAGAATCGTATTCTACTTCTAAATCCAAGTGTTTCCCAACCATCAAGGATTTATTTCACTTTAGCTCTCCCGAACCTAAAGTGTATAACTAATGGTACAAATTCTCCAAGAAGTTAATCCGGTTAAGGCATTAACGTGTAAATAGGGGTTGGAAACCCTATTTCCTTGTCACACTCTCTTTTCCAAACATGTAACTTTTCTCTTGAACAAGTTAATGCTATAATGGCGTATTCTCTATGTTTGCAACCATGAGAATTTAATTAAAACGAAGAGAGTAATGATATAAGTAGCATACACATCAAGAATTCACAAACTCATAGCAACAAATAGTATCTTACAAGGTTTCCATAACCCTAACAGTGAAGTTTAGCTACTCATGAGTACAACGGAAATCACCATAGACATAATCATCATACCACAACTTAGAATAATCTTGGCGATGGGAATGATTCTTGGCGTCAAAAGGGGAAGAACGTTGTTCTCCTATCCGATGCTCTAGCCTTAGCGTTTTTCTCTGTCTAAACTTACAGAATCTGTAAAACTAAAAATATGAAAAGTGCTGAATAATAATCTAATGAATCAATGCTGAAAAATTCAGCAAATAAGGTTTTTATAACATCCTTGTCCTACTAAGTTACTGTTGCATCCCTAAGTATTTAGAAATACTGATTTTGCCCAGGACAAGTTCTCCATGCATCACATTCAGTCCACAAGCTTCCAAAAGTTGCCTTCCCTCTTATGTGAAGTTTCCCTTTGCTGCCCAAAGGTCCACAAAGTGCTGAAATCTTCATCATTAATACCTGAAAAACATGCTAATCACATAGGTTAGCTCACTTAAAGGAAAATGGACTAAAAGTGCAGGAATTATATATTTTATCCTCCAAACTTAGCTAAAATATGGGTAAATTATGGTTCTTAGGGGTATAAATACACCCAACATCAACATCCACCACTGTATTGTTGTTTCTTCACAATGCTTAGTGAAGAAAAAGCCTGACCCTGAAGCATTTACCATACCGTGCACAATTGGGTCCATGAAGTTTACCAAAGCTTTATGTGACTTAGGAGCAAGTATTAATCTGATGACACTTGATATCTACAAGAATCTTGGATTGGGGGAACCTACCCCCATAACGATGTGTCTTGTGATGGCAGACAGATCGGTGAAATGACCAGTTGGTGTATTGCATGATGTACCGGTAAAGGTGGATAACTTTATTCTTCCTGCAGATTTTATGATATTGGATTGTGATGTTGATTTTGAGGTACCCATCATTTTTGGTAGACCACTATTAGCCACGGGAAGAGTATTGGTTGATATGGAGCTCAATGAGCTAAAGTTCAGGTAAGGAAAAAGGGAGGCCAAATTCAAAATGCACCCTCCTATGAAGTAGTTGGAGGAGATGAATATCTTCTCGATTGTGGATGTATACCAGGAAAATGGTAATGAGGTATCGATATGGTATCCTGACGAAGTCTGAGTAGTCAAGATAATCAAGTCATGTCGCGACATTAAATCAGGCATTGTTTGGGAGGCAACCCAATGTTTTAATTTTATTGTACTTGTGTTTTTAATTTTTGTAGCTAAGAGTTGTACAAAGGAGGTGAACTAGTTTCAGTCATCTTGAGAAGGTTGACGTCAGTTTTGATGGGCTGTCACAAGTATGACAAGCAATGAGAAATGGCGTCAAAATAATCAAGTCAAAGCCTTATTCTGTTAAGGCTGACGACAAATTTTGAAGCGTCGTCTGGTATCTGACGCGCCGTAAAAAATGTCGTCAAATGAGTTGAGCCCAGATTAAAAATTTTGGGCTAACCCTGCCCAACAACAGATGTTCACATTCCCGTGTACTTTAGATATTTCTCTTCCAGTTTTGGTTTTCTTTTCTTAGAGAGTTATTTCCCTTCCTTTTTAAAAATAATCCCTTCTAAGGCATAATTTTAAGACTTTCCTTATTGAAGCCTGAGAGTTAAGTCAAGAAATATTCTTCCTCTCTTCTCTTATTCTTCTCTCACTCACAAGTCTAGGTGCCCAGAGTACATCAGCTAAGTGTCGACATCCAGGTATGAGAAAAACTTTAACTTCATCTTTCTTTGGATCAATTGTGAACTACAAGAAACCTTGGTTTCAAAGGAGTGAGCTGAACCCATTAACATGCTTCAAGCCCCTTTGAAAACTAGGGTTTGTAGGGGTATGCGGTATAATTTTGTGGAATTCTCAGTAAAGAACATGACCTAAGTTGAAATTGAGAATAATGGTAGAAGAAAAATCAAGTAAAAAGAAGTTAGAAATTGTAATGTTGTCTGACGACAATTTTCACGGCCTTTCACCTGTGTGACGTCCATTCAAAAATACCGTCAAAACCTAAGAAATTTTTTAGATTCTGGATAAGGTTGACGATGCTTTTAAATCACCGTCACACCTGTGATGGAAAATCAGAAAGGCCATCAAACCTGCGAACTGAAAACAGTGATGATGTTAAACTGAGGTGATCCTTTTTCTTCTCTTGTTTGATTATGGACACTAATTGAGGATTTCTATGTTGTTGCAAAACTGATAATGGCACCCAAGAAGAAGAATCCAACCATACCAAAGAACGCGGATAAAGAGAATGTACCTCGACAGCTTTTCAATGAGGACTCTGATTATGAAGATGATGAACCCGTGCTCAGATGGACTAGAAAGAGGGATGGTCCAAAGACACCACATCCACCTAAGCCTATTGAGGTGGAGGATACTGGTGATACTGAGGTAACAACCTCATCTGAGCAAGCATCGTAGGAACAAGGATCAGAACACACTGAACAGGAGTCTGAGGGCACTAAACAAAAAGTTGAAACTGAAGACTCTGAAAGTCCTGCGACTGAAGAAACTGAGTTTGAATCACCATCATCGGAGCAACAAGGTGATAAGGATTCTCCAGTATGGGGAACTTTGGTGAAATGCAAACACCTTGATGTTAGGAACAATGCGAGATGGAAAAGCCCTGGGGCTGAAATGGTCTATTTGGATGAACTTCGCAAAATAGATCGACGAAGTGCCAGAAGGACAATTCTAGAGGAGAAGAAAATCATCACTACAGGGTTGATCAGATACCCTGAGGTGATGCAAAAAATCAAGGAGTATGGCTTGGAGTGGACTACCATGGGAAGCGGTGTTTACTGTCTTTTATTAGTTCGGAAGTTCTATGCGAACTACCATGCTACGGTGGAAAATATGTGCAAAGAAGGAGATAGAACTTCAGATAAGCCTCTGCTGACCAAAGTTCCAGTATATGGAGTGAGGGTTGATATTTCAGATGCCACCATAAACAGTTTTCTTCATGGGCCAGCCTTTGTCCCATGAGCCACTTCACCTACCTTCTATGCCCGGTTGAAATATCGGGAAAACCAGCGCAAATGCCTAGAAACTCTCATAGAATATGGGGAACATGAGTGGCTGAATAATCCGGCAGAAAAGATTACCAAAGCGTCTCTAAATTGAGAGGCCAGATTTTGGTGAGTTTTAGTACAGATTCATCTGATACCCACTGAGGGAGACAACATATTAGGGGATGATCGAGAAATATTGGTTACAAGCTTGATAGACAGAACTCCCTTGGATTTTGGAGAAATGATAGCGGAAGAGATCAAGATTCGGCTCGCAAGACCCAATACTACATATCCATTCCCATGTCTGATTACTAGGTTGTGTAAAGTAGCTAATGTACCTAATATTTTAGGTATTGATGATGAGATACATTCCAAGAAAACTCACAACCCTGTCAGCAAAAATGAAATTCGGTCGGGCTTACGACTTGATCGAGATGCAGTTGGTGTAGCAGATCCTCCAGTCACTTAGACTGTGTCAGCACCATATGTTGGGGTGCAAATCTCCAAAGATGTACCACCACCACTAGCATATTCAGCTCACACAGGCTCAGTTCCTCAAAGTGAGCCGACTACTTCAGTCCCTCCGGCAGCAACAGGTTCGACATTTCAGCCGATTGATATCAGGAAGGTGGCTAGGCAAGAAAATTAGTGTAAGGTCCAACTACAGGCCTTCGCTAAACAATTTGCTACCGCTGTGGACAAAAGAATCAAAGATTCACTCGAAGATGCACTCAAACCTTTCATGACTTTGCCTGAGCAGGTGGCAAATAAGAGAACAAATTTAATGCCCGGGAAAGAGAGATAACAGGTGTTGATCTTTCCACTTTCAGGGCTGCGTTAGATAAGGTAAAAGATGAGGTTAGGATGATGCAGCAACACTAAATCATGGTGCCAATAGGTTTAGCTATGCATGATAAGAGGAAGAAATTCCTATACTCGATCTCACTGCGGATTCCCCGAAGAAAAAGAAGAAAAAAGGGGAAAAGAAAGGCAAGAATAAGAGAGATGAGTCGGATAGTGAAGAAGAGAGAAAAGCTAAAAAGAAAGAAAAGAAGAAAGCAGAGAAGGAAGATTTGAAAAGGGCAAGATTAGAGTCCCTGGCTAACACAGAAAAATGGGAAGCAGATATCAGAGCTAGGGCTGCAGGCTCCATCCAGTGCAAAGACAGATGCTACGAGTGGGGAGAAGATAATAGATGATGTTGTATCAGGGTCGAAGACCCAGGATCCACAGGCTTGACTGTCTTCGGGTGTATCCTAACCCTTAGTGCATTTTATTTTTGATTTTAAATTGAGGGTCTAGGGAAACTGTTGTTGTAATACGTTCTGTAAATAATTAGGAACAGTACAAGTACTTGAGGCAGTTATCTTGTTTTGTAATTTTTGAGTACCTCTCCAGTGGTCTAATCTGCCATGAATTGTATGAATTACATCTAATGTGACCATTGTGTATCTGTTTGTGACATTAGTGTGGCAAATAAATAACCTGTAGAAAACAAATGCATGAAATGGATGAGTAGTGATGTGCTATATACTTGTGTGCTATGTGTGCGTAAGGTCTTACTCAGTTCCCATTGTGCGTCGAATCTAGAACTTGCCCAGTTAGTCATACCATAGTCATAGGATAGGTGTTAGGAAAGGATCACAGGCCGTTTTTGCATGTTAACCCATTTTAGCTTAAATGACCATCCAAATGTGAATAGTATCCCTTGATCCCCTTTTGCGCCTAAATAGCGCAGTTCTTTATTATACACCTTTCACCTTCCCATTACATCACAATGAACCTGTTTTGGCCTGGGTCCTCCTTGGACACTGTGCACCTCGACTTAGGCAAATAACTTAAGTTGAGGGTGGCTACTATAGGGGTGTGTGATGCATTATGAGTATGAAGAGAGGTAAAAAAAGGAAAATGAACAACAAGTTGGGTGTAGTGAAAAAGAAAAAAGAAAATTGAAAAAGTTAATCTAATGCTTGAACAAACAACACCCATCTTGAGAATGCTTGACAAATAAAAGAAGGAAGAAAAGAAGGTCAAAAGTTGAAACCCCGTGAGTTAATGTAGTGCCAAGGAGGTGTAGTCACTATGAAATACCCATGAATATTATACCAGCCCTGAGCCTACATTGCAAGCTTAAGAAAAGCCCTATAGTGATCCTAACTGACTTGTCTGAAGACTTAGATACTGACTATAAGGGAAAGCCTATGGCATTTGATTCGCAATATTGGAACTTCGTTCTGAGAGTGAGTCTTACGTTCATCCCTATGTCTATACATGTGAATCTGAGTGAGAAAAGGATTTCTTTGTTGTGAGGGAACACCAGGTATATTGATATTAATTGCTTTGTTCGGATAATGTAATTTGGGTATATGCTAGGCTGTTATTGCTGAGATTTTTTCCATATCTAGATACATGTGAGTTACATGGGTGTTTTCAAATATTAGACACAATTGATTTTACTTTGATTGATCATGGAGATGGTGCATGTATTCTGACTTGATGAGAGTAGTTAGCTGCCGAATTATACTTTGTATTCTCCTAGTTATGTTTGGGTTGCTTGAGGACAAGCAATTGTTTAAGTTGAGGGTGTTAATGTGTGAGCCGATGCTAACACATTTGAAGCTTTTAACTCTAAATAATTGCGAGGTCTTAAGCAACTTTTATTATTTTTGATTGCTTTTAATGTGTTAATGCAGATACAAGTGATCGGGGAGGAAACTAAAGGAAAGAAGAATAAATCAGCTGAAATCTGGTGTAAATAAGCTGAAGTATAGCTGACGTCAATTCTGAAGCACCGACATACATAGGACAGGCTGTCAAAGTTGTCATCAAGATTAGACAAAACCTGAGAAACTGAGATGAAATGTGATGACATTTAGGAAGGGCCGTCAAATATGTGACATGGCGTCAAAATCGTCGTCAACCAGAAGCAGAGAATACTGATTTCCAGTGAAGTTGTGACGGCAGTTGTCACGTGCCATCAAGAATTTTGACATGCCGTCAGGTTTACCGTCTGAAGAGTCGAAAGATAACAATTCACTGGAACCTTTGACGACATCTCGCACACGTCGTCAGACATCTGACACGCTGTCAAGATCATCGTCATCCAATCCGAAGAGAAAACTGAAACTTTAATTTTATTTCCTTATTTAGGGTTGACTATTTAAAGACTTGTTGTAGGGTTTTTTTTAGGGATGGATCATTAATTATCAGAGAAGATCTTCTAAAGAGAAGCACGTAACATTGCTTCATCTTTACTATCAAATATTTTTCTTGTTTCTTTAATAAAGAACTTATCAACTATTTTTGGGTTTCTATCTCGTGAGTAAATTGAAGAAACTACTTGTTGTTTTTCATCCATTCATAAGTTTATACTTATTATGATGAATTCAACTTGTTATTTCGTTCATAAAATCATGAGCGGCTAATTCCATTAGCCGGAGTTATGGGATCCATGGATTAGGGTCTGATAGGTTACTAGGCATTTAACGGATTCAAAGAGTAGTAGGACGTCTTGAAATTCTGTTGTTTTGACTGAAATCTATTGGTTGCAAACATTAGATTATACCTTAGGTTTTATTTTCTTCTAATGGAGAAATAGACTAGAGGACGTGAATTATCAACAGGGACTTGGAAGTTACCAACCTTCTGTTTAATGATGGATGTCGTAACTGGATTAATCTACCTGAGATAACATCCTATTGGAAATAGATAAGTTATCTAAGTCTGAGAGAATTTGATAATAAATTGTCTTGTGAGGTCAAGTGATAAGTCAGATAGTATCATAGGCAGGGATATTCTGTTGTTTCTACTTACTCCAAGAATCCAAAGCATTACCTAGTATTTGTTAACTCTTAATACCCATGGTGAACATAACTCTGGTTTCACATTTATATTAATTACAACACTAAAATATTGAAAGTGACAATTGACTCTCTGTGAAATTTAAACCCCCATCTTCGGAAACAGTAAACTACCAGTACAGTATTTTGTAAACAAATTGAAGTTTACACCTTATTCCCTGCGGGATTCGACCCCAATCTAGTTGGGTTTTATATTGACAACGATCGCTTACACCCATTTAAGAGTGTAATTTGAGAGTTATCAAGCACCTCCGGACCCCGGACCCACCCTCGGAATCGTGGGCTATAGCACATCGATTTTGTCCCAAAATGCCCCGTTCGCGTCGTTTCACCCATTTGACCAACCAAATGACCCCGCCCATACAAATGGGAAATACTAGGATGCTCACCAGCTTCCCTGCCATGCGCAAGTATATTTTTGACCCACGGCACCCCAGACCCCAGGACCACCCCCAGAACGGTGGGCTATAGCACATCGATTTGGCACCAAATAGCCCCGTTTGTGTTGTTTCTCCCGTTTGACCAACCAAATGGCCTCGCCCACGCAAACAGGAAACACTAGGATGCTACCCAGCATTCTTGACACACCCAGGACAATTTTAGGCCCACGACACCCCCGAACCCCGGGCCCACCCCAGAAACCGTGGGCTATAGCACACCGATTTTGCTCTAAAATACCCCGTTCGCACCGTTTTGCCCGTTTGACCAACCAAATGGCCCCATCCATGCAAATGGGAAATACTAGGACGCTTTCCAGCCTCCCTGCCACGCCCAGGTTGATTTTTGGCCCACAGCACCCCCGGACCCCGGGCCGACCCTCAGAATCGTAGGCTATAGCATATCGATTTTTCCCCAAAATGCCCCGTTCGCGCCATTTCACCTGTTAGACCAACCAAATAGCCCCGCCCATATAAACGGTAAATACTAGGATGCTCCCCAACTTCCCTGGCATGCCCAGGTAGATTTTTGACCCACGACACCCCTGGACCCCTGGCCCACCCCCGGAATGGTGGGATAGAGCACATCGATTTGGCCCCAAATAGCTCCGTTCGCGCTGTTTCTCCCGTTTGACCAATCAAATGGCCCCTCCCACGCTAACGGTCAACACTAGGACGCTCCCCAGCCTCCTTGGCACGCCCAGGTAGATTTTTGGCCCACGGCACCCCCGGACCCGGGTCCACCCCAGGAACCGTGGGCTATAGCACACCAATTTGGCCCCAAAATGCCCCATTCGCATCGTTTTGCCTGTTTGACCAACCAAATGGCCCCTCCCACACAAACGGGCAACATTAGGACGTTCCCCAGCCTCCCTGGCATGCCCAGATCAATTTTTGACTCACGGCACCCCCGGACCCGAACCCACCCCCGGAACCGTGGGCTATAGCACACCGATTTGGCCCTAAATATCCCCGTTCATAGAATTTCTCTCGTTTGACTAACCAAATGTCCCCGTCCATGCAAACGGGCAATACTAGGACGTTCCCCAGCCTCTCTGGCACGCCCAGGTCGATTTTCAGCCCACGACACCCCCGGGCCCACCCCCGGAACCGTGGGATACAGCACACCAATTTGGCCCCAAATAGAACACCATGCTATTTTCATCTTTGAATCGTTTACTTTTATCACTTTTTTGGCTAAAGAATTAAAATTGCATACCGAATTGGGAAAAAGTGCCAATTGAGTGGGATAGAAGTAGTTTTTTAGAATATTGACTCGACCAAATTGTCCACATAGATCTCGAAAAAATACACAGTTTCAAAAAAAATTGACTCAAACGGATATTCGAGCGCAAAGTTATGAAGGTTTATAGTTTCACCATTTTAAAATTACTTTTTTCTATCTCCTTCACTCGCTATTTTTGATTGACCTTTTTGTCTATGGTCTTTCGAAATTACAAATTATTAATAATAGGCATAGTAAGAAGGGTCTGAATGGCACTTTCAATATTTAAAATTATATTTTAAAAAATGAGGTAGATAGAATAAGTTAAAATGTAAATTTAAAGAAGTGTTAAGGATAGATGATTAAGCATTAACTCTTAGTTTTAGGGGATTTGTATAAATTAATTAGGTGATTATCCAAATGTACAAAAGTCTTACTTAGTAGATGCACATTTTTTTAAAGTGAGGTGTTTAAAAAATTGTTGTTTTTTGGCAAACTAAATTTATGTTTGGTCAAAAATATATTTATTGCCTTGTTCCTCTTTAATTAAATGAATTACTTCCTCCGTTCGTTTTTACTTCAACAACAACAACAAACTCAGTGTATTCCCATCAAGTGGGGTCTGGGGAGGGTAAAATGTACGCAGTCCATACCGCTACCTCCGAATAAGTAGAGAGGTTGTTTCCGATAGACCCCTGGCTCAAGATAAAGAATAGTTAACAAGGTCATAGTAATACATGAAACAGAATGGATGACATAACCGAAATAAGAAATGAGAAATAATAAAAATAGAGATAAGAGAGACAAGAAAATAAGCGCAATGCGAAAGTAAAAATAGGGAATAAGAAATAGGAAAGGACACCGCCTAGTAGTAACATACACTAGCAGCTCCTACCAATGGACACAGTCCTAGGATTGCTAACCCAGCTACACCAGAGCACCCTAACTACTAGTTACAACCCACACTCGAACTAGTCTTCTACCTTTATCCGCGACCTCCACACTTCCTATCTAGGGTCATGTCCACTGCATCAATCCCAAACGAATGCTACACTAAATAAAAATGCCAACTACAAAAATTAAAAATTACTTACACAAATTCTCACTTATTTTCCGTTAAATAGAATATAGCTAGCATAATTACCATTAATTCATTGTTTTGACAAAAATTATCCGTTGCTAATTCGTGTTAAATTTGTACGATATTGAGGTTAGTTATATAAAGTTATGCAAGATCTTTTTATTGATTAAAAGTCTGCTATGGCTTTATGAATCAAATATACAAAAGCAAATAGACTGTTTTTACATTGTACAAAAAGTATAAAATGAAAATTTTGTAAGAAAAAAAAAGTGTAATGTGAATTAGTTGACTAGTTAATGAAATTCTTTGATTTTTAAAGAAAATTTTAAATGTAATCTTATCTCTCTTTTCTATCATTATTTTCAGTCAACTTAATTTTTTGTTTATTTGTGTTTTCTTTTCTATTTATGTTTTGCTGATTATTAACTTTTGTACAAATTATCACTCTCATTTTTTACTTTCTTCATTCATTGTTATGTTATTTTATTTTATTTTAATTTATTTTTGAAGGGAGACTTATTCTAGAAATTATGGAATCATGGAATGCACAAATGATGTGAGTTTCTCAATGAAAACATTTATCCTAGTTAATTTTTTCGATGTTGTTTTCTATTTTTTATGTTCGTATAACTTTAGTTTTTTTTTTTTAACTCTAATTTACTACTCTTTTATGATATGTATTTTTTTCTCCTTTAATGTTCTCATTATTTTAGATTTGAATATTTTGTCTTAACCAAAGAAATTTATGTAAACCACGCTTTATCTTGGAACATATATTTTTAAAAACATTTTTTTATGGGGTTTGATAACTTTCTTAAGTTGTAAGAGTGGGGTAAAATATAAGTTTTGATTGAAACAAGTAATATGATAAAATGAGAATAGAATAAAAGAAAATGATTTTTCAGTGAGGTTTTTTAAAGGAAATGGTTGAGCTACATTTAAATGGATTAAATCATAGTTTTGGTCAACAAATGTATTGGATTAAAACTTGTAAATGTTTGTGAATAAGTTGATCTTTTATTCGTTTATATGTTTTTAATAGGCTCTCCTTTATAACAAATAAGAGATTTGAAAAACGAATTATTTCATGTCTGTATTATAAGGAGGTACTCTTTTTTTGACGTGCTTCATATAAATCAAGCAGTCAAAACTCAAAATTGTTCTTCATTTTTGTTAAGTATATTTTGTTCATATGAAATAGAACTTTAAATACTTTTAATTTCATTTATCATGATTATTAAATACTTAATATTAATAAAGTGGAAAAAGTCATTTATTGAGGAACTTTTCATATTACTCCCTTTTTTAATTTGTTTTTATAATCCATTTTCTTAAAAAAAACATTTCTTTATAAATTGCTTATTAGTTTCAACTTTTTACATAACATGTTCACACACAAAATTAAAGATTATTTTGGTACATCCTATTATTTTTAAATTATAAAATTCAAATTTCTTCTTTACTTTCTAAAACCTCGTGTCAAGTCAAAGTTCAACAAATAAATAAAAATGAAGGAAATAATTTCTTGTCAAAAATTGAAAGAGTAATATGAGTAACTCTTTTTTCCCTAATAATTTGACACATTTTCGTTTGGTAGAAATGCATGTATTAGCTTTGTGTATTACTAATATTTTATTGAATATATTTTTTCATCCTATGCATAACTAATTTAAGTGTTACTTATACACTTACATTAATATTAAGGTGTGTATTACTAATACGTGAAAATCCATGGTATTAGTAACACAATAGATTCTAATGCATACGACACCTGACGCATTATTCCAAGGATGTCCTAAAGTTTTCCCACCGAACTGTAGTACTGCATTAGAATGATTAAGGACATAATTATTCCTCAAAATTCTTTCCACATTCTTTCCATCATATTTAAGATAATTCATGTCTAGAATGACTAAAGACGCATTGTAAACAAATGTTTTTTTAAAAAAAAAAATATGCAATCCATATTATTTTTAATAGATTAAATCAAATACTATATAAAAAAAAATATAAATATAACTAACGCAAGTATTACTAATATACTATATTTTACATTATTATTACGCACCCTACCAAAAAACCTTATATCCACAAGAGCTTAATTGATGATAGGAGTAAATACAACACAACTTGTTAATTCCAAGTTCATGAATAGACACAAGTTTAGCCAAGGATACAATTGGCCAATTAAAAATAGTAGAGGGGAAAATTCAAACTATTCACCTTTTAAGACGTGTTTGGTAGAAAGGTAAATATTTTTCGGAAAATGTTTCTGTATTTTCTTATGTTTGATTGAAGAAAATTTTTGAAAAACATTTTCTTCATTAAAAAACGAAGACAATAACTTCTTAATGGAAATAGAAAAAATAAATTCTATAAGTCACATTACTGTATGCTTATTGTATCCTCCCACCCAATATTATTTTTTGTCAATTAAGTATAAATTACTTTTGAGATAATAATCTTTTTTGCTTACTTACCAAACTTCAAGAAACCAACTTATAAAACATTATATATGTTTATGGTATTCTCCGATCCACCCAACACCCCCAATTCCTACCTCTTGACTATTCCACTCCCACCACCGCCGAGGCCCCACATCCCGACCCCCTCCCGCCTCTACATATATTCTTTTGCTAAATTATATATAAATATTTTTTTTCTTACTTATCAATCGCAAGATTACATACAAGAAACCAACTTATTTTTGAAAAAAATATTTTCATACCAAACACACCCTTAACATAAAATAATTTATCACTCTCTATTGAAAATTTTCAGGATGGACAAGTATATCTATAATTACTTGGTTACAAAGGGGTTGCATAAGACTGCTGAGATATTTGCAATTGAAGCAAATGTTGTAAATCCCAAAAATGTTGGTAAGTTTTTTTTTATTTAAATTTATGGTAAATTTGAACTCATTAAAATAATTATTAAAAGTTATTTACGTGTGACTTATAACTTGCGTGTAATCATGAAAGTAGTTGTGGATCCTTGGATTATAGTAATCGGAGTAGTATGATTATGCTATACTATTGATAGATTTCGTTGTCACAATATTAGTGATGGAGTCAGAATTTTTATTGAAGGGTTTTAAAAGTGTACACACGAATTAATTGTGTACGGGGGTCATCATCTATTATATATACACAAAAAATAATTTTAACTAAATATAAATAAAGTAATTTTCCACATTAGGTCAACCCCTTCCTTGTATGCTAACTCTGCCCCGACACAAGACATATCAATAATTTTCTATTCTAAATCGAAAGAAAGTCAAATTTGTCTAAATACTAGACATAAGACAGTGGATTCTACTCTTTTATTTGATGATTATATTGTTTTTTTTTTTTAACAATTATATTACTCCTTTGATTTTATTTTTATTTTGAGTTTATAATAAAAGATACATTTAAATTGTCACTTTTTTTCCACGAGTTTTGCACTTTTAATTTAATTATATATATGTTTTTTTTTGTATATAAACTATTATTATCTATGTATTAAAATGTATTTTGAAACAATCCAAAGTTTTTTCCCGCCTTGCCCCGTTTAACTATCGCCCTACCCTGTTCTGTTTAACCTTTGTACTGCCCCGCTCAACTCTTGTCCTGCTCCATTGTCATTTTGAATCAATTATTTTATTTTCCTATCTGAACTATAGTGATAGTTAAAGGTTGTCTCCATATGAGCTATAACTCACAAATAGTTGTAAAATTAGTTACCGATGCTTGGGTTAGGATAGGTTGCTTAGATTGTAAATCCCTTTGGGCAGTGGGCCTTTCTCGGACTTTGGGTGAATGCAACATACTTCATGAATCTGAATACCCTTTTATTTGATGACTATGTTATTTTAAAGAACTTCTTTATTCCTTTGACTTCATTTTTAAGTGAGATAATGGTAAAAAAAACACATCTGAATTATCATAGTTTCATATCTTTAACTATAGTTGTTCTCTTTTCCTACATCAACCATCAATATCTATATATTCAAAACACCTCAATTATCAGTTGTTCCTTTTTTAAATAAAATAGATTAGATGGAATGGTAGATAATTAATGTCATTCTTTGAAGCTTTTGGTGCACTTATTTGAGGTTAATTTTATTAGAAAGTGTTTTTCATATTCCTAAAATTGTATTAATTGCTATTTTGTTTTAATTTCAATTATTTAATTTCTGATATTTTTTAGCTACCGAATCTCCAGAGGGATATTTAATGGAAAGGTGGGACGAGTTTTATGATATATACAATACTTATTAAGCTGAGAAAGCCCAACTATCCTATGTTAAGGTGTTACCTAAACTTTTTCAAGTTAAATTCATCTTTTCGATGATTATTTAATCTAAAGACATGATTTTTTAAAATTCTCAGGATGCATAGACAGCTGACAATGTGGGATATCATATCCCTTCTGATGTGCCAATGTATTCTCCAAATACTGCTACACCGGTTAGCTCTCCTACCACACAATCGTTTGAGCCTAATTTTATATATTGTAGCGTCTCTATTAGACCTGTCAATACGGGTCGTCCCAGTCCATTCGGATTAGTCCACACGGGCTAGCCCATGCAGGCTTTGAGTTTAGCGGGCCGGTCCATCAAAATGATGGGTCAAAAACACCAACTCCACACCATTACTCTGTGGGTTGCGAGCCTAACGGGCCAGCCCACTTTTTAAAAAATAATATTTTCTAATTTAATTTTAGAATATTAAGAAAGATAAATATTATCAGACAATATTACATAATGTTAATACTTATAATCAAGTCTCCAACACCCCCGAAAAATATTCCTAATAGTGAAATTAAATAACTTTTGACATGATATCCTTCGAACCAATTAAAAAAACTAATAAACAATCTAAATAGTTGCATTTACTTGACTTACGGGCCGGACCACGGGCTAGCCCAACCCATATTACTCAAGCCCCATGGGCCACAGGTTTATATAGGTCGGACTAAGAAGCCCTGTTCTTAAATGGGCGACAAAAGCTGAAGCCAATACCATCAAATTACATGTCGGGTTGGGCCCGGCCCATATTGACGGCTCTAGTCTCTATAGTAATGTCGCTCTTTTGTTTAACTATAGGTGGACGATATATCTCATGTGGAGCCGGCCTTCCACCTAACGACACCTGAGGATGAAGTGAGGGCGGATTTAAGGTTTGTTGAGATTGACATACGAGTCAAGGGGTTCCATATGTAACCGATTCTATGTAACAACGTTACATTTATTGCTAATATGGAGCAGCATTTCTGCATTTTTTTCACTTAACTTCATGTTTTATCTATTCTGCTTTGGTTTTATGCAATGCAATTATGACTGTAAAATTGAATTGATAATTAGTTATCGCATAGATATTTCATAATGTAAGTCATCGATTTGGTTGTTGAAGTTCGTGAATAAGAAGATCGATCTCTAACTCTTTTTGATGTTCATGTGTCATACAGCCAACCAATGGAGCAGATCCTGAGTATGCCTCAACAGTCGGAGGGCAAAGTATGCTTAGATTTCTGAGACAACAATAATTTTTTTATGTTTTGTTTTTTAAAGTTGCGACATAACTGACAAGGTTTTATCCTTCTAGGAAGAGGGAGAGGGATATAATATTAACTTTGAACGAACTGTGTAGATGGAACCAAACTCTCGTCCCCTTAAAAAGATTAGGCTTTCAGTGCCAGAACCTTCTGAAGCAGGTTCATTGTATTATTATTGGTTTCAAATACTTAGCTTTTTATTTTTTAGAATCTTTTGTCATTGATCTTGATAACACATGTGAGCCCACCTAAGTTAGTTTAGAGTCTTATACGTCGACTTAATATGCATTTTGAACCAGATACCAATATCAACTTTTGTTAGCGTATGAAAATGTTATGGTTGTTTGGACGATATATTTGTCAATTATAAGATCTTGAAGGACGATTAAATGGTTCTCTGTTATAACGGAAACTCATATCAGATTCTTTGTTGATAATCGTTGTTTCACCGGCTCTAGCTCTGTGATGCAACAAACTCCCTAGTTTAATCAAGATCTTGCAATTTTACAATCTTCCTCTGGGCATGGCATTAAGAAGGTGATAAACTTGAGAAAGATTATAATTCATTAGCTGTTATACAGTATATGTAGGCTATATATGCCATGAACAAACACAGATGAAATTTTGTTACTTCTTGTTCATTTTAAGAATTTTAACTTTTTCTAGTTGATGTTTTTGCTTTCTCCAATTCTTAATGGTTGTTGCATGTTTGCTAATCAACATAGAAAAAATAATCAATACAAGTAGGAAATATGACAGTATTACAGTGCCTATGTTATAGTGCAATGTCTTGATGATGAATTTTAAGGATGCTAATACATTTAGATGCAGCATTGAGGTTTTAGGTTTCAATTCTACAATTCATCATAAATGTAACAACAACAGAATATCTCTAGTCTATTCCCACCAAGTCGTCATAAATGCATAACCAATAAAGGCTCAAATCTCATATTATTTTCTAATGAATGGGTAGTTGTTGTGATGAAATGTATGAGTCCACCAAGTACATTGGGACCAGGTCCCTATGCCCACAGATGCAATAGGATAACAGTCGAAAGAAAAATGATGCAATAATGTAAAGTACAATGTTTACGTGCAAACCTCCTTGCTTAAGGGAGGAAAAGAACATGACTTGTCTTATGGGATTTTCCATTGCCGTGCTACCAACTTTCTGCAGGAAAGTACATCTTCCAGCCGTAGTAGGCTTGTCATCTTCAAAGAGCAACTTCATATGAGACCTATGGATACTGACGTAAGCTTCGATCAGGTCCTTTGTGGAATAGTTTGTGAATTATCAAAACTCCAAGGGTGTAATATGTTGCGCATGATTGTTTGAAGACTTGGTCTTAATAGCAAGTGTGGCTTTCCATAAGAGGCGAGTATAGTGTCGTGGACCTGCTGCACTCAGTACTTTCAATGCAAAATATGAATTTATGTGTAAAAATCTACTAAAATTTCGATCTCTAGTATGTAGGGATGAATAGTTTCAACAATACAATAGGATCAATACGACGAACCTTAAAGGTTGAACTTATAGGGTTTAAATTCTGAATTTGCCTCTCCTTTTCATTAAAATCTCATAGTTCTCTATCATGCTTTTTTAATTATTTTTTACAAAATCCCATAAGAAGTAATATACATATAGACTAAATGGATTCTACATTATAATGTTTTCAAGAAGAAAGGATATTGAATAGTCGAGTTTAGAGCTATAATATGAACTCAAGCCATGTTACACTTTCATCATTCTACGCCCAAGGGTGTAGTCTAGTAGTCAATAAAGTGAGTGAAAATCACAGAATACTAGGATTCGAGTTCAAGCATAGACGAACAATGCTAGGTAATTTCTTCCCATTTGACCGAGTCTTGGTGGAAGGTGGTAACACAAGAAAATGTAACTACAAATATCAACTTTTCAGTTGACATGATTTAATCAAACTTATGCAATTGAAGGCTCGCCAACACAAGGTGGATTTAGCAATATCTGCGTGGACTTTGTTTAGAGTTTGAATATAGGCATAATACATAAATATGACCCTAAACTTGACATCAATAACATTGACCTTAAACTTTGATAGTGCACAAGTAGGCCCTTTAACTATACAAAACCTGAACAAAAAGACACTCCGATTTTGCAACTACACGCGTGTACCTCACTTGCTCTGAGTGGATTACAAATCCACTCATATGGTGCCACCTAATGAAAAAAAACACATTAGAAGTATGACCTTTAACTTTGTCGGTGCACAAATAGGCCCTTTAACTATAAAAAGAGTTGAACAAAAAAAAACCTTCAATTCCAACTCGGACGCGTGCCGTTTTGAGTGTACATCACGTGTTTTGCCACATAGGATTGGGGTGTTTATTTGTTCAGGTTTTGAATAGCTAAAGGTCTTATTTGTGCACTGTCAAAGTTTAAGGTTAATGTTATAATTTGGTGTCAAGTTTAGGGTCATATTTATGTATTATGCCTTGAATATGTCATAGAACACGTCCCACCACTCCGTTAGTTATCCCCTGGAAAATTGATTGTTGAAACAAATTCCAAATTTAATTTAGCATTAGTAGGCGTTCTTGAGATTTTTATAAACAATCAGTTCTTGAGAGGGATTTATAGCAGATTGGGGGATGTATTCTAGATTATATTAATCTTTAATCTCTCATGCATGTTCAAGAATCATATGTTATGGTGTCACCTAAACTTTTGCACATTAAATTCATTGGGCTGGAGTAATTGTAGTTCGAATGTATGAATCGTGGAAATCTGAGGCTATAATGCGCCTGCATTGCGGCAGAGGCGGAGCCAGGATTTCAACTAAGTGTGTTCAGTATTCAAAGAAAACTTAGTCGAAGGGGGTTCAACACCTACTATAACCACATAAAAAATAATTTTAATCATGTATAAATAATATATTTTTCCGTCGAAACCCCCTAAAGAAGGGTGGCTCCGCCCCTGATTGAGGGGTACGAAACTGATATGGAGCAAGATTCTTATTGCGGTTTGCAATGCAAGGGAAGCTACTCACTAAAGAGAGGTTGACGAGAATAGGTATACATTGTGGTGATGATAAGTGTGTACTATGTGATCGGATGCAGATAGAAAATGCCTCTCATCTTTTTGCAGTCTGATGTGTATCTGTTGTATTACTGGAGTTTTGATGGTATTACTGGAATTTTGATGATCTACAAACTATACACTACTAAAAAAAACTGAAAAACCAACCACGAAAAACCGACCACATGTGGTCATTTTTTTTTTTAATTTTTTTTAAAAGCGAACACAAGTGGTCGCTTTTATATTTTAAAATTTCAAAATAATTTTTTCCATAATTTTTATATTAATTATTAATTATTTTATAAATAAAAATTTTTTTAAAAAAAGAAAACCAACCACTTGTGGTTGGTTTTAAAAAAAATAATTAAAAAATATTTTTAAAAAACCGACCACTTGTGGTCGGTTTTTATATATTTTTTAAATTTATTTTAAAAAAAACCGACCACACTAGTGGTCGGTTTTTAATTATTATTTTTTAAAAAAGTTTTAAATTTTTTTTTAAAAAACCGACCACTTGTGGTCGGTTTTAAATTTGTTTTAAAAAAAATATATTTTTAAAAATCGACCACTTGTGGTCTGTTTTTGAACTAAAAAAAAATAATAAATAAATAATTTTTAGTTAGCAATAATTATATATATGTAATCAAATAAATATATATATATATATATATATATATATATTATTTTCATTAGAAATAATTATATATATATATTTTCAAATTACACAGATTACACGATGTCGATAACGGCCTATTATAAGGTAATATAATTGTGGATGTGATATATATAGTACTCATTCAAGCGTTCATATACATAAATATATATATATATATATATATATATATATATATATATATATATATTATATAGTGATCGATTGATGAACGATGTAGTCAAAACCTAATATTGTATTATGATAATCAAATATAATTAATCGATCACTCATCTGAGTAAGTATAAGAAGCACATCACATTATATTATTGGATAATATACTTGTGGACGTATTTGATAGATATAGTACGTATTTAGAACTTGATATAATCGATAGTGTTTATATGTGTGTGTATGTATAGGTATATATATATATATACATATTATAGAGTGAAGGTATATTAATGACATACGATAATGTAATCGATAATTCATCTGAGAATTTGTAAAATACGTTGTATATTATTATGGGGTAGTAAAATCATGTATTTGATGTTTATAGTACGTATCTGAAAGCTAATAGACAATTAAATATATGTATATATGTATATCTCGTGTAGTGACGGATGCAGTAATTGATATATATATATATAACACATTGTATTATGAGGTATATATATATATATATATATATATATATATAAGGGTGTAGTAAGTAATCAAAGTGGTTTACAGTTATAAGCTTACCATTTTTTACGATTTATCAATTCAAATATAATATTTTATTATTTTTCGTAAACATACACATTCACAATTATTATACAAAATACATTATCTATTATTATTGAAATAACGGACATTTTTTAAATTTGTGTATTTTCCAACTCAATTGTGTCAATTCATAACAATTTTAAATTAATTTTACCCGATTTATTATAATTCTAGCCAAATTGTATTTAATTAGACTAAATTAAATTTGTCATATAATTTTAATCAAAATCTTAATATTTAGGTCTCAGTTGTTATTAATATTTATTATTAATTATATATTATTTATTATTTTATTACAATTTTAGTCTATTTTATTTAATTCATTACAATTTTAGCCAATTTATTACAATCATAGTCAATTGTAATTCAATTTTTAAATTTTAGTCAAATCATAATTAAATTCTCAACCTCTAGATCTCAACCGTTGTTAACACCCAAATTTGACCTCCCGATACTACATTTAGGATGCTATTTTAACAAAATTACTAATTTTTTAAATATTATTATTTTTTGCACATTTTTTTTTCTTGCATCAAACAGATTGTCGACGTGTAACATTCGTGATTTAAATATATATATAAATTATTTCATTAAGTTTTGATATCATTTTACGATTTATTAATTCAAATACAACATTTTACATAATTTTATTAATTAAATTACTTTTTCACGTAATTGTGCGCACTCACATTTTTTGCAAATACACTGTCTAAGTTTTCTATTATTTAATACTATTTATCAATATTGTTATTTTTATTATTATTTATTATTATTTATTAGAATATATATTGTTATTATTTATTATTTATATTATTATTATTATTTAAATTATTGTTATTTAATTATTATTATCATTATTTATTATTATTATTATTATTATTACATATTTAAATAACAGCCTAATTAAAATTACCTTGCCTAATTCATTTACCTTTTAATCCAATTTTATTTAATTTCTTACAATTATAGCCTACTCTACTCGGTCCATTACAATCTTAATCCAATTTCTTGCAATTCTAGCAATTCGTTACAATCTTAGCCTAATTGCTTGCAATCCTAGCCACATTCTAACCTCACATAATCTTAAAATCCTAGCCGTTGATCAAAATTGATCTAACGACTGAGGTTTTATCTGCCTCTTTCCTTATTAAAAACAACCTAACCCTAATCCCTAATTTCCAAAAAAAAAAAAAAAGGCAGTCTCCCTTAGTCTCTCTCTCTAGAATCTCTCCCTCTTACCTCCTCCATCGGCGACAACAGCGCCGCCCCCAGCGCCTCTCCAACACCACCACGAGGTCCCCCTAGTCCTCCGTCTTCTCTGCTCCAACGCCGTCACTGGCGCCGTCCTTTCGTTCCAACAAAACAGCCCCCACCGGTGCCTCTCTCCCCTCTGTGATGTTCCACCTCCGACCATACCTCACCAGTCATGGCGTCACCCCTCCAGAACCGCAGCCACCACCATCATCAGCGGCGAGCCGACCCAACACCGCCGCTGGCTTCTTTTGTCGGTCCTCATGCCTCCATCAACGGCGAACCAGCTATGCAGCCCTTTTTTCATCGAAAATGATGGATTCTGAGAAAATCCATCTCAGGTTTGCTATTCCGTTCAAACTCGTACTTTTTTTTTATCTATTTTCTCTTGTGAATGATCCTATTAAGATCTAATTGTGAGTTTTGAGTTAAATCCTCCAATTTTTGTGTGTCGTTATGTGCCTAAACTAGCATTGTGGGAGAAATCTCAAAAATACGTGACACTTGCGCTATGATTTTGACTAGATTGTTTTGAATGCATGTTTATTTATATCTATTAACTAAAATATGTTTCCATCCCTCTTCTTTTTAAATGAGTAAATCCGCTAGATTTTGATTGTCAATCCCTTATTCTAATTTCAAGTTTGTTTATATTCATATATCGACATATGTAAAAGTTGTATTTTTGTATGATTTTCGTTTGCCCTAAGCTATGACTTGTGGATTCGTGAACTTTTACTATAATGGTATTTAGTTCAACGTGTAATCTTGATTTCTCCCTGTATTGGTGATTTTTTGTACTTTGTTGAGTTGTTCGTAATTATTTGAATAATATTGAACCTGATTGTGTGCAAATTAAAGAGTAATCTCCTTATATCATTCGCCTCCTCCCTCTCTCTATACTTCTCTCTACCCTTCTCTCCCTCTAAGACCTCTTCACCATCAATGGCACCGCCGCTGCTCAGTCGTCGCGGTCATCTCGATTCGCTTAAACTTGTGGACTATTTTGGATGTATGTTTTGGTGTGTTCTTGGTTGCTGGTCATTCTTGTATCAAAATGTGTAGTACTGACTTGAAAATGGTTAAGTTTAGTTACTTGAAAATGGATACATATAGAAGCGTAGTTATTTGAAAATGGTTAAGTATAGTGACTTGAAAATGTGAATTAGTTAATTGAAAATAGCTAAGTGTAGTGACTTGAAATGCTAGTACATGACTTGAAAATGGTTAAGTGTAGTTACTTGAAAATGGTTAAGTGTAGGGATTTTAAAGGGGATTTCGTGTTTTGAAAGTGGTTTGGTTGGTGACTTAGTCACTTGAAAATGGTTAAGTGTAGGGACTTTAAAGGGAATTTTTTTTAAGGTACTTGAAATGTGGACTTGTATTTTGAATTTAGTTAAGTGTGGTCACTTGAGAAGTAAATAAGTACTTGAAAATGTTTAAGGGTAGGTAGTTGAAATGTGGACTTGTGTTTTGAATTTAGTTAAGTGTGGTCACTTGAGAAGTGAGTTAGTGACTTGAAAATGCATAAGTGTAGGTACTTGAAACATGGACTTGTGTTTCTAATTTAGTTAAGTTTGGTCACTTGTGAAGTGAATTAATGACTTGGAATGTTTAGATGTAGTTACTTGAATTATGAGCTTGTGTTTTGAATATAGTTAAGTGTGGTGTCTTGAGATGTGAGTTAGTGACTTGAACATGTTTAAGTGTTGGTACTTGAAATGTGGACTTGTGTTTTGAATATAGTTAAGTGTGGTCACTTGAGAAATGCATTAGTGAGTCGAAAATGTTTAAGTGTAGTTACTTGAAAGGTGGACTTGTGTTTTGAATATAGTTAAGTGTGATCACTTGAGAAGTGAGTTAGTAACTTGAAAATGTTTGAGTGTAGATACTTGAAATGTGAACTTGTGTTTTGAATTTAGCTAAGTGCGGTAACTTGAGAAGTGCATTAGTGAGTCGAAAATATTTAAGTATAGTTACTTGAAAGGTTGATATCATGTTTTGAATATTGTTAAGTGTGGTCACTTGAGAAGTAGGTTAGTGAATTGAACATGTTTAAGTGTAGTTACTTGAAATGTGGACTTGTGTTTTGAATATAGTTAAGTGTAGTCACTTGAGAAGTGCATTAGTGAGTCAAAAATGTTTAAGTGTAGTTACTTGAAATATGGACTTGTGTTTTGAATATAGTTAAGTGTAGTCACTTGAGAAGTGCATTAGTGAGTCGAAAATGTGTAAGTGTAGTTACTTGAAAGGTGGACTTGTGTTTTGAATATAGTTAAGTGTGGTCACTTGAGAAGTGAGTTAGTGACTTAAAAATGTTTAAGTTTAGGTACTTGAAATGTGAACTTGTGTTTTGAATTTAGTTAATTGCGGTCACTTGAGAAGTGCATTAGTGTCGAAAATGTTTAAGTGTAGTTACTTGAAAGGTTGATATCATGTTTTGAATATAGTTAAGTGTGGTCACTTGAGAAGTGAGTTAGTGACTTGAAAATGTTTAAGTGTAGGTACATGAAATGTGAACTTTTCATTTTAAATTTAGTTTAGTTTGGTAATTTGCTGATCATGTTTCTCAAAAGATCTGACTGAGTTACGCTGAGATTACTTAGTTCCGTATCTGACAAAAAAGGTATCGAATCATGGTATATGACTGACAATACAGAGCTTGAATAGATTACTCGAATCGCTTCTGAGATTAGAATTGAATCACTTGAATACTATTAGATATGAGCTGATTACAGGGCTGAGGCTAGATTACTAGCGATACAGAGATTACAGAGATAACTGATATTATTAAGCTTTCTTAAGTTCTGTACTTGTCTGAGGATACAGAGTTCTATAGTTCACTGAGTTATGAGAATCATGGCTCGACTGGAATTATCGAGAAACTAACATGGGATCTAGACAACAGCTCTATTGTCGTGTATAAATACCCTCAGGACTCGATAGAATAAAACTAAAGCATAATCATTCATTCATTATATTCAAGTGATTAGTTCAAGTCACAAAAGTTCACATTTCAAATACCTACACCTAAATATTTTTAAGTAACTAATTCACTTCACACGTTACCAAACTAAACTTAATTCAAAATGAAAAAACGTACCTACACTTAAACATTTTGAAGTCACTAATTCACTTCTCAAGTGACCACACTTTACTAAAATCAAAACGCAAGTTCACATTTCAAGTACCTAATTTCAAAACAAAAGTCACTATTCCATAATTCAAGTAACGACACTTAAACATTTCAAGTCACAAAGTTACTTCACAAGTTACCTAACAAAACTAAATTCAAAATGAAAAGTTCACATTTCAAGTACATACACCGAAACATTTTCAAGTCACTAACTCACTTCTCAAGTGACCACACTTAACTATATTCAAAACATGATATCAACCTTTCAAGTATCTACACTTAAACATTTTTGACACTAATGCACTTCTCAAGTGACCGCACTTAACTAAATTCAAAACACAAGTTCACATTTCAAGTACCTAAACTTAAACATTTTCAAGTCACTAACTCACTTCTCAAGTGACCACACTTAACTATATTCAAAACACAAGTCCTCCTTACAAGTAACTACACTTACACATTTTCGACTCACTAATGCACTTCTCAAGTGACTACACTTAACTATATTCAAAACACAAGTCCATATTTCAAGTAACTACACTTAAATATTTTCGACTAACTAATGCACTTCTCAAGTGACTACACTTAACTATATTCAAAACACAAGTCCACATTTCAAGTAACTACACTTAAACATGTTCAAGTCACTAACTCACTTCTCAAGTGACCACACTTAACTATATTCAAAACATGATATCAACCATTCAAGTAACTATACTTAAATATTTTCGACTTGCTAATGCACTTCTCAAGTGATCACGCTTAACTAAATTCAAAACATAAGCTCACATTTTAAGTACCTACACTTAAACATTTTCAAGTCAGTAACTCACTTCTCAAGTGACCATACTTAACTATATTCAAAACACAAGTCCACCTTTCAAGTAACTACACTTAAATATTTTCGACTCACTAATGCACTTCTCAAGTGACCACACTTAACTATATTCAAAACACAAGTCCATATATCAAGTACCAACACTTAAACATGTTCAAGTCACTAACTCACTTCTCAAGTGACCACACTTAACTATATTCAAAACACAAGTTCAGAATTCAAGTAACTACATCTAAACATTCCAAGTCACTAATTCACTTCACAAGTGACCAAACTTAACTAAATTAGAACACAAGTCCACATTTCAAGTACCTACACTTATGAATTTTCAAGTCACTAACTCACTTCTCAAGTGACCACACTTAACTAAATTCAAAACACAAGTCTACATTTCAACTACCTACACTTAAACATTTTCAAGTACTTATTCACTTCTCAAGTTACCACACTTAACTAAATTCAAAATACAAGTTCACATTTTAAGTACCTTAAAAAAAATTCCCTTTAAAGTCCCTACACTTAACCATTTTCAAGTGACTAAGTCACCAACCAAACCACTTTCAAAACACAAAATCCCCTTTAAAATCCCTACACTTGACCATTTTCAAGTAACTACACTTAACCATTTTTAAGTCATGTACTAGCATTTCAAGTCACTACACTTAGCTATTTTCAATTAACTAATTCACATTTTCAAGTCACTATACTTAACCATTTTCAAATAACTACACTTCTATATGTATCCATTTTCAAGTAACTAAACTTAACCATTTTCAAGTCAGTACTACACATTTTGATAAAAGAACGACCAGCGACGAAGAACACACCAAAACAGACATCCAAAACAGTCCACAAGTTCAAGAAAACCGAGACGACTGTGACGGATGAGCAGCGGCGGTGCCACCATTGATGGTGAAGAGGTCTTAGAGGGAGAGAAGGGTAGAGAGAAGTATAGAGAGAGGGAGGAGGAGGATGATATAAGGAGATTACTCCTTAATTTGCACACAATCAGGTTCAATATTATTCAAATAATTACCAACAACTCAACTAAGTTCAAAAAAACACCTATACATGGAGAAATCAAGATTACACGTTGAACTAAATACTATTACAGTAAAAGTTCACGAATCCACATGTCATAGCTTAGGGCAAACGAAAATCATACAAAAATACAACTTTTACATATGTCGATATATGAATATAAACAAACTTGAAATTAGAATAGGGGATTGACAATCAAAATCCAACGGATTTTCTCAGTTAAAAAGAAGAGGGATGGAAACATATGTTAGTTAACAGATAAAATAAACATGCATTCAAAACAATCTAGTCAAAATGATAGCGCAAGTGTCACGTATTTTTGATATTTCTCCCACAATGCTAGTTTAGGCACATAACGACACAAAAAATTGGAGGATTTAACTCAAAACTCATAATTAGATCTTAATAGGATCTTTCACAAGAGAAAATAGATAAAAAAGTACGAGTTTGAAAGGAATAGCAAACCAGAGACGGATTCTCTCAGAATCCATCATTTTCGATGAGAAAAAGGCTGCATAGCTGGTTCGCCGTTGATAGAGGCATGGGGATGGATAGAAGAAGCCAGCGGTGGCGCTAGGTCAGCTCGCTACTGATGATGGTGGTGGCTGCAGGGCTGGAAGGGTGACCCCATGACTGGTGAGGTCTGGTCGGAGGTGGAACAACGCGGAGGGGAGAAAGGCGCCGGCGGGAGCTGTTTCGTTGGAATGAAAGGATGGCACCAGTGATGGCGTTGAAGTAGAGGAAGAGGAGGACGAGGGGGACCTCGTGGTGGTGTTGGAGCGGTGCTGGCGGCAACACTGTTGTGGACGATGGGGGAGGTAAGAGGGAGAGAGTCTAGAGAGAGAGACCAAGGGAGGCTGCCTTTTTTTTGTTTTTTTTGGAAATTAGGGATTAAGGTTAGATTGTTTTTAATAAGGAAAGAGGCAGATCAAACCTCAGTCGTTAGATCAATTTTGATCAACGGCTAGTATTTTAAGATTATGTTAGGTTAGAATGTGGCTAGGATTGCAAGCAATTAGGCTAAGATTGTAACACATGGCTAGAATTGCAAGAAATTGGATTAAGATTGTAATGTACTGAGTAGAGTAGGCTATAATTGTAAGAAATTGAATAAAATTGGATTAAAAGGTAAATGAATTAGGGAAGGTAATTTTAATTAGGCAGTTATTTAAATATGTAATAATAATAATAATAATAAATAATGATAATAATAATTAAATAACAATAATTTAAATAATAATAATAATAATAATATAAATAATAAATAATAACAATATATATATGCTAATAAATAATAATAAAAATAAAAATATCAATAAATAGTATTAAATAATAGAAAACTTAGACTGTGTATTTTCAAATAATGTGAGTGCGCACAATTACGTGAAAAAGTAATTTAATTAATAAAATTATGTAAAATGTTGTATTTGAATTAATAAATTGTAAAATGATATCAAAACTTAATAAAATAATTTATATATATTTAAATCATGAATGTGACACGTCGACAATCTGTTTGATGCAAGAAAAAAAAAGTGCAAGAAATAATAATATTTAAAAAATTAGTAATTTTGTTACACAACGATTGAGATCTAGAGGTTGAGAATTTAATTATGATTTGACTAAAATTTAAAAATTGAATTATAATTTGACTATGATTGTAATAAATTGGCTAAAATTGTAATGAATTAAATAAAATAGACAAAAATTGTAAGAACTTGGATAATATAAAATAGTAAATAATATATAATAAATAATAAATATTAATAACAATTGAAACCTACATATTAATATTTTGATTAAAATTAGATGAAAATTTTAATTTAGTCTAATTAGATACAGTTTGGCTAGAATTATAATAAATCGGGTAAAATTAATTTAAAATTGTTATGAATTGAAATAATTAAGTTAGAAAATACACAAATTTAAAAAATTTCCGTTATTTCAATAATAATAGATAATTTATTTTGTATAATAATTGTGAATGTGTATGTTTACGAAAAATAATAAAATATTATATTTGAATTGATAAATTGTAAAAAATGGTAAGATTATAACTGTAAACCACTCTGATTAGTTCCTACACCCTTATATATTTATATATATATATATATATACCTCGTAATACAATGTGTTATATATATATCGACTATTGCCTACGTCACTACACGAGATATACGTATATACATATATTTAATTGTCTATCAGCTTTCAGATACATACTATAAACATCAAATAAACGATTTTACTACCCCATAATAATATACAACGTATTTTATAAATACTCAGATGAATTATCGATTACATTAGCGTATGTCATTAATATACCTTCACTCTATAATATGTATATATATATATATATACCTATAAATACACACACACATATACACACTATCGACTATATCAAGTTCTAAATATGTACTATATCTATCAAATACGTACACAAATATATTATCCAATAATATAATGTGATGTGCATCTTATACTTACTCAAATGAGTGATCGATTTATTATGTTTGATTATCTTAATACAATATTAGGTTTTGACTACATCGTTCATCAATCGATCACTAGATTTGACTATATATATTTATTTATGTATATGAACGCTTGAATGAGTACTATACATATCACATCCACAATTATATTATCTTATAATAGACTGTTATCGACATCGTGTGATCAGTGTAATTTGATTACATATATATATAATTATTTCTCACTAAAAAATATTTATTTAATATTTTTTTCAGTTCAAAAACTGACCACAAGTGGTCGATTTTTAAAAATATTTTTTAAAAAATAAATAAATTAAAAACCGACCACAAGTGGTTAGTTTTTTAAAAGTATTTTTAAAAAATAATAATTAAAAACTAACCACTAGTGGTCAATTTTTTTTTAAAATAAATTAAAAAAAAATATAAAAACCGACCATAAGTGGATTTTTTTTTTTAAAAAAAAATTAATCATTTGTTTTTAAAACCGACCACTATGGTCGGTTTTCTTATTTTTTTAATTTTTTATTTATAAAATAATTAATGATTAATATAAAAATTATTGAAAAAATTATTTTGAAATTTTAAAATATAAAAGCGACCACTTGTGATCACTTTTAAAAAAAAAAAACCGACCACATGTGGTCGGTTTTTTTCGACCACAATCTGTGGTCGGTTTTTCAGTTTTTTTTAGTAGTGTATAATTTGTAGATCATCAAAATTCCAGTAATACCATCAAAACTCCAGTAGTACAACAGATACACATCAGACTGCAAAAAGATGAGAGACATTTTCTATCTGCATCCGATCACATAGTACACACTTATCATCACCACAATGTATACCTATTCTCGTCAACCTCTCTTTAGTGAGTAGTTTCCCTCTTAAATTTTGATAGTGCACAAATAGGTCCTTTAGCTATTCAAAACCTGAACAAATAAACACCCCCGATCCCATGTGGAAAAACGCGTGATGTACACACAAAACGGCGTGCGTCCGAGTTGGAATTGAAGGGTTTTTTGTTCAACTTTTGTATAGTTAAAGGGCCTATTTGTGCACCGACAAAGTTAAAGGTCATACTTATAATGTGTTTTTTTCATTAGGTGGCACCATATGAGTGGATTAGTAATCCACGTCAGAGCAAGTGAGGTACACGCGTGTAGTTGCAAAATCGGAGTGTCTTTTTCTTCAGGTTTTGTATAGTTAAAGGGACTACTTGTGCACCGACAAAGTTAAAGGTCATATTTATGTATTAAGCCTATATTCAAACTATAATCAAAGTCCACGCAGATATTGCTAAATCCACCTTGTGTTGGTGAGGGATAAGGTAGACCATGAGATACACATGAAAACGACATAATTCCAAGAGCCTTCAATTGTATAAGTTTGATTAAATCATGTCAACTGAAAAGTTGATATTTGTATTTACATTTTCTTGTGTTACCACCTTCCACCAAGACTCGGTCAAATGGGAAGAAATTACCTAGCATTGTTCGTCTATGCTTGAACTCGAATCCTAGTATTCTATGATTTTCACTCACTTTATTGACTGCTAGACTAGTATAATGATGAAAGTGTAACATGGCTTGAGTTCATATTATAGCTCTACACTCGACTATTTAATATCCTTTTTTGTTGAAAACATTATAATGTAGCATCCATTTAGTCTATATGTATATTACTTCTTATGGGATTTTGTAAAAAATAATTAAAAAGGCAAGATAGAGAACTATGAGATTTTAATGAAAAGGTGAGGCAAATCCAGAATTTAAACCCTATTAGTTCAACCTTTAAGGTTCGTCGTATTGAACCTATTGTATTGTTGAAACTATTCATCCCTACGTACTAGAGATCAAAATTTTAGTAGATTTTTACACATAAATTCATATTTTACATTGAAAGTACTGAGTGCAGCATATTACACTAGCTATTAAGACCAAGTCTTCAAACAATCGTGCGCAACATATTACAACCTTGGAGTTTTGATAATTCACAAACTATTCCACAAAGGACCTGATCGAAGCTTAATTCAGTAGCCATAGGTCCCATATGAAGTTGCTCTTTGAAGATGACAAGCCTACTACAGCTGGAAGATGTACTTTCTTGCAGAAAGTTGGTAGCACGGCAGTAGAGATGTTCAACCTCGATCAATGGGAGAAGTCAAATGAAAGGAATACTTACACACAATAAAAGTCAGATTTTTCAATATCAAGATTCTTCTTCTTAGCAATAGCTGTCTCTTTGAACACAACTCATACATCATCAAGGGACCTGATTAAGTGCTCATTTAGTCTTATGGTGTCTTGAGTTGTTTGCGTTTTGCTCTCATATTGTAAATCTACTCTTGATATATAAAGGTTAATAATATTTTAGCTTGTCTAAGTCTTAGTTCGAATCGCATCAGTTATAGGTAATTGATCGAGTCGTTCGTAAGTTGGTCAAGTTTAACATAACATTTTGGACGTGTTGAGTCCTGGGTAGAGTTATCTAGGATCATTGTCAGCTGATACATGGTAGAGTTATAGGAGCTTGTAATCACTTGGTTGCTTGAAGATTAGTGGAGATTTGGGAAATCCCGTGAGACGGGTCGTGTTTTTTTCCTCCCTTGAGCAAGGAGGTTTGCACGCAAATATTGTACTTTACATTATTGCATCGTTTTTCTTTCGACTGTTATCCTATTGCATCTGTGGGCATAGGGACCTGGTCCCAATGTACTTGGTGGACTCATACATTTCATCACAACAACTACCCATTCATTAGAAAATAATATGAGATTTGAGCCTTTATTGGTTATGCATTTATGACGACTTGGTGGGAATATACTAGAGATATGCTGTTGTTGTTACATTTATCATGACTTGTAGAATTGAAACCTAAAACCTCAATGCTGCATCTAAATGTATTAGCATCCTTAACATTCATCATCAAGACACTGCACTATAACATAGGCACTGTAATACTGTCATATTTCCTACTTGTATTGATTATTTTTTCTATGTTGATTAGCAAACATGCAACAACCATTAAGAATTGGAGAAAGCAAAAACATCAACTAGAAAAAGTTAAAATTCTTAAAATGAACAAGAAGTAACAAAATTTCATCTGTGTTTGTTCATGGCATATATAGCCTACATATACTGTATAACAGCTAATGAATTATAATCTTTCTCAAGTTTATCACCTTCTTAATGCCATGCCCAGAGGAAGATCGTAAAATTGCAAGATCTTGATTAAACTAGGGAGTTTTCTGCATCACAGAGCTAGAGCCGGTGAAACAACCTGATAACGATCATCAACAAAGAATCTGATATGAGTTTCCATTATAAAAGATAACCATTTAATCGTCCCTGAAGATCTTATAATTTACAAATATATCATCCAAACAACCATAACATTTTCATACGCTAACTAAAGTTGATATAGGTATCTGGTTCAAAATGCATATTAAGTCGACGTATAAGACTCTAAACTAACTTAGGTAGGCTCACATGTGTTATCAAGATCAATGACAAAAGATTCTAAAAAATAAAAAGCTAAGTATTTGAAACCAATAATAATACAACGAAACTGCTTCAGGAGGTTCTGGCACTGAAAGCCTAATCTTTTTAAGGGGAAGAGAGTTTGGTTCCATCTGCACAGCTCGTTCAAAGTTAATATTATCTCCCTCTCCCTCTTCCTAGAAGGATAAAACCTTGTCAGTTATGTCACAACTTTAAAAAACAAAACATAAAAAATTGTTGTTGTCTTGGAAATCTAAACATGCTTCGCCCTCCGACTGTTGAGGCATACGCGGGATCTGCTCCATTGGTTGGCTATATGACACATGAACATCAAAAAGAGTTAGAGATCGATCTTCTTATTCAAAAACTTCAACAACCAAATCGATGACTTACATTATGAAATATCTACGCGATAACTAATTATCAATTCAATTTTACAGTCATAACTGCATTGCATAAAACCAAAGCAGAATAGATAAAACATGAAGTTAAGTGAACAAAATGCAGAAATGCTGCTCCATATTAGCAATAAATGTAACGTTGTTACACAGAATCGGTTACATATGGCACCCCTTGAATCGTATGATCAATCTCAACAAACCTTATATCCGCCCTCACTTCATCCTCAGTTGTCGTTAGGTGGAAGGCCGGCTCAATAAATGACTTTTTCCACTTTATTAATATTAAGTATTTAATAATCATGATAAATGAAATTAAAAGTATTTAAAGTTCGATTTCATATGACCAAAATATACTAAAACAGAAATATATGAAGAACAATTTTGAGTTTTGATTGCTTGATTTATATGACGCACGTCAAAAAAGAGTACCTCCTTATAATACAAATATAAAATAATTCTTTTCTCAAATCTCTTATTTGTTATAAAGGAGAGCCTACTAAAAATATATAAACATTAAAATATCCACTCAATCAGAAACATTGACAAGTTTTAATCCTATACATTTATTGACCAAACCTCTGTTTTAATCCATTTAAATGTTGCTCAACCATTTCCTTTAAAAAAAAAACAGTGAAAAATTATTTTCTTTTATTCTATTCTCATTTTATCATATTACTTGTTTCAATGAAAACTTATATTTTACCCCTACTTTTACAACTTATGAAAGTTGTCAAACACCATTAAAAAATGTCTTTAAAAATATATGTTTCAAGATAAAGCATGTTTTACATAAATTTCTTTGATTAAGACAAAATATTCAAATCTAAAATAATGAGAACATTAAAGGAGAAAAAATACATATAATAAAAGATTTGTAAACTAGAGTTAAAAAAAAAAAAAAAACTAAAGCGACAAACATAAAAAATAGAAAACAACATTGAAAAAATTAGCTAGGATAAATGTTTTCATTGAGAAACTCACATCATTTGTGCATTTCATGATTCCATAATTTCTAGAATAAGTCTCTCTTCAAAAATAAAATAAAATAAATTAAGATAACAATGAAGAAAGCAAACAAAGAGAGTGATAATTTGTACAAAAGTTAATAATCCGCAAAACATAAATAGAAAAGAAAACACAAATAAACAAAAAATTAAGTTGACTGAAATATAATGATAGAAAAGAGAGATAATATTACATTTAAAATTTTCTTTAAAAATCAAACAATTTCATTTACTAGTCAACTAATTCAAATTACACTTTTTTTTTCTTGCAAAATTTTCATAAAATACTTTCTGTACAATGTAAAAACAGTCTATTTACTTTTGTATCTTTAATTCATAAAGCCATAGCAGAATTTTAATCAATAAAAAGATCTTGCATAAAGTTATATAACTAACCTCAATATCATACAAATTTAACACGAATTAGCAATGGATAATTTTTATCAAAACAATAAAATCCCATTGTCAATCTTATTTAACGATGAATTAATGGTAATTATGCTAGCTATATGCTATTTAACGGAAAATAAGTGACGATTTGTGTAAGTAATTTTTGATTTTTGTAGTTAGCATTTTTATTTAGTGTAGCGTTCGTTTTGGATTGATGCAGACAAGTAAAAGCAAACGGAGAAACTAATTCATGCAATTAAAGAGCAACAAGGCAATAAATATATTCTTGACCAAACATAAATTTAGTTTGACAAAAGACAACAATTTTTTAAACACCTCCCTTTAAAAAAATGTGCATCTACTAAGTATGACTTTTGTACAATTGGATAATCACCTAATTAATTTGTAAAAATCCCCCAAAAGTAACTGTTAATACTTAATCACCTATTCTTAACACTTGTTTAAATTTACATTTTAACTTATTCTATCTACCTTATTTTAAAAAATATAATTTTAAATATTGAAAGTGTAAGACAAAAAGGTCAATCAAAAATAGGGAGTGAAGGAGATAGGAAAAAAGTAATTGTAAAATGGTGAAATTTTAAACCTTCATAACTTTGCGCTCGAATATCCGTTTGAGGTAAAAAAAAAATTTTGAATTTGAGAATTTTTTTGTGATCTATGCGGACAAACAGACATAAGGTGGATTGGTCATGTCAATTTTTTAAATAACTGCTTCTATCCCACTCAATCAACACTTTTCCCCGATTCGATATGCAATTTTAATTCTTCTTTAGCCAAAAAAGTGATGAAAAACAAAATTTTCAAAGATCAAAATAGCATGGTGTGCCATTTGGGCGTACCAGGGAGGCTGGGGAGCATCCTAGTGTTGCCCATTTGTGTGGGCAGGGCCATTTGGTTTGTCAAACTGGCGAAACAGTGCGAACGGGGCATTTTGGGGCCAAATCGGTATGATATAGCCCACATTTTTGGGGGTGGGGACCGGGTTCCGGGGGTGCCGTAGGCCAAAAATTTACTCGGGGGTGCCAGGGAGGCTGGGGAGCATCCCAATATCGGCCGTTTGTGTGGGCGGAGCCATTTGGTTGGTCAAACGGGTGAAACGGCGCAAACAGGGCATTTAGGGGACAAATTGGTGTGTTATATCCCACAGTTTCGGGGGTGTACTAGGAGTCTGGGGGTGCCGTAGGCCGAAAATCGACTCGGGCATGCCAGGGAGGCTTGAGAGCGTACCAGTATTGACCGTTTGTATGGGAGGGGCCATTTGGTCGGTTAAACGGGCAAAATGGTGCAAACGGGGCATTTTGGAGCCAAATCGGTGTGCTATAGCCCACGGTTCCAGGGGTGGACTCGGGGTCCGGAGGTGCCATGGGCCGAAAAACGACCCGAGCTTGCCGGGGAGGCTGGGGAGCATCCCAGTGTTGCCCATTTATGTGGGCGGGGACCATTGGTAGGTCAAACGGGTAAAACCATACAAATGAGGCATTTTGGTGCTAAATCGGTGTCCTATAGCCCACGGTTCTGGGAGTGGGCCCAGGGTCTGGAGGTGCCATGGGCCAAAAATTGACCCGGGCATTCCAGGGAGGTTGGGGAGCATCCCAATGTTTCCCATTTGTGTGTGCGGGGCCATTTAGTTGGTCAAACGGGCAAAACGGTGTGAATGGGGCATTTTGGGGCCAAATCGATGTGCTATAGCCCCCAATTTTGGGGGTGGGCCTAGGGTCCGGGGGTGTCGTAGGCTGAAAATTGACCCGAGCATGCCAGGGAGGCTGAAGAGCGTCCCAGTGTTTCCCGTTTGTATGGGAGGGGCCATTTGGTTCGTCAAATAGGCAAGACAGCGTTAAGGGGGCATTTTGGGAAAAAATTGGTATGCTATAGCCCACAGTTCCGAAGGTGGGCCTGCGGTCCAGCGGTGCCTGGACCAATAATCGACCCGGGCGTGTAAAGGAGGCTGAAGATCATCCCAGTATTGACCGTTTGTATGGGCGGGTCCATTTGGTTGGTCAAACGGGCGAAATAGTGTGAACTGGGCATTTTGGGGCCAAATTGGTGTGCTATAGCCCACAGTTTCGAGGGTGGACCCGAGGTCTGGTAGTCCCGTGGGCGGAAAATCGATCGGGGTATGCTAGGGAGGCTAGGGATCATCCCAGTATTTCTCGTTTGTGTGGGTGGGGCCATTTGGCTGGTTAAACAGGAGAAACGGCACGAATAGGGCATTTTGACGCCAAATCGGTGTGCTATAGCCCACGGTTCTGGGGGTGCACCCGGAGTTTGAGGAGTCGTGGGCCTAAAATTGACTCGGGCATGCTAGGGAGGCTAGGAGAATCCAAGTTTTTCTCGTTTGTGTGGGTGGGGACATTTGGTTGATCAAACGGGCGAAACGACCTAAACGGGGCATTTTGGGGCCAAATCAGTGTGCTATAGCCCACTGTTTCGGGAGTGTCGTGGGCCAAAAATTTCCTCGGGCATGCCAGGAATTCTGCCGAGCATCCAAGTGTTTCCCTTTTGCATTGGCGGGGCTATTTGGTTGGTCAAACAGGAGAAATGGCGCGAACAGAGCATTTTGGGGCTAAATTGGTGTGCTATAGTCCACGTTTTCGGGGGTGGGGTCCAGGTTCCGGGGGTTCCATGGGCTGAAAATTAACCCTGGCGTGATAGGGTGGCTGGTGAGTGTCCCAATATTAACGGTTTGTGTGGACGGGTCCATTTGGTTGGTCAAACAAGCGAAACGACGTAAATGGGGCATTTTTGGGCAAAATCAGCATGTTATAGCCCACGGTTCCCGTGGTGGGATCGGGGTCCGCGAGTGCCATAGGCCGAAAATAAACTCGGGCATGCCAGGGAGGCTGGGAAGCATACCAGTATTGCCAGTTTGTGTGGGCGGGGCCATTTAGTGGGTTAAATGGGAGAAACGGCGCGAACGGGGCCTTTTGGGGCTAAATCGGTGTGCTATAGCCCACAGTTCCGGGGGTGGGCCCGAGGTCCGGGGGTGCCGTGGGCTGAAAATTGAACATTGCATTCCAGGGAGGCTGGGAAGAATCAGAGTATTACCCGTTTGTGTGGGCGGGGCCATTTGGTAGGTCAAATGGGAAAAACCATACGAATGGGGCATTTTGTGGCCAAATCGGTGTGCTATAGCCTACAGTTATGGGAGTGGGCCTGGGGATCGCGGGTTTGGTGGGCCAAAAATTGATCAGGGCATGCCATAGAGGCTGGGGAGAATCCCAGTATTGACCGTTTATGTGGGCGTGGCCATTTGGTTGGTCAACCGGGCGAAATAGCGCCAACGGAGCATTTTGAGGCCAAATCGGTGTGATATAGCCCACGGTTATAGGGGTGGACTCGAGGTTTGGGGATCCGTGTGCCAAAAATCGACTCGGGCATGTCAGGGAGGCTGGGAACATTCCAGTGTTTCCCGTTTGTGTGGGCGGGGCCATTTGGTTGGTCAAACGGGCAAAACGGCGCGAATGGGGCATTTTGGGGCCAAATTGGCGTGCTATAAACCATGGTTTCGGGGGTGTCGTGGGCCAAAAATCACCCCGGGCGTGCTAGGGAGGCAGGTGAGCATCCCAATATTGTTCGTTTGTGTGGGCGGGGTTATTTGGTTGGTCAAATGGGCAAAAGGACGTAAACGAAGCATTTTGGGGCCAAATCGGTGTGCTATAGGCCACGTTTTCAGGGGTGGGGTTCGGTTCCGGGGGTTCCGTTGGTCGAAAATTGAATCGGGCATGCCAAGGCGGCTGGGAAGCATCCCAATGTTTCCCATTTGTATGGGTAGGGCCATTTGGTTAGTCAAACGGGCGAAACGGCACAAATGGGGTATTTTGGGGTAAAATTGGTGTGCTATAGCCCATGGTTCCTGGGGTGGGCTTGAGGTACGGGGGGGGCGTAGGTCAAAAATTGACTCGGGCGTGACAGGGAGGCTGGGGAGCGTACCAGTATTGCCCGTTTGAGTAGGAGAGGCCATTTGGTTTGTCAAATAAGCAAAACAGCGCGAACGGGGTATTTTGGAGCCAAATCGGTGTGCTATAGCCCATGGTTCTGGGGGTGGGCCCTGGGTCCGGGGGTGACATGGGCCGAAAAATTGACTCGAGCGTGTCGGGGAGGCTAGGAAGCGTCCTAATTTTTCCCGTTTGTGTGGGAGAGGCCATTTGGTAGGTCAAACAGGTGAAACCACACGAATCAGGTATTTTGGGGCCAAATCGGTGTGCTATAACCCTCGGTTCCGGGAGTGTGCCCAGGGTACGGGGGTTCCGTGGGACAAAAATTGACCTAGGGAGGCTGGGGAGCATCCCTGTGTTGACCGTTTGTATGGGCGGTGCCATTTGGTTGGTCAAACGGGCAAAACGGCACGAACGGGGCATTTTGAGGCCAAATCGGTATGCTATAGCACCCAGTTCCGGGGGTGGACCCGGGGTTCGGGGGTTACGTGGGACAAAAATTGACCTGGGCGTGCCAGGGAGGCTGGGGAGCATCCCAGTGTTTCTTGTTTCTATGGACGGGGCCATTTGGTTGGTCTAATGGGCAAAACGGCGCGAACGGGGCGTTTTGGGGCCAAATTGGTGTGCTACGGTTCTGGGGATGGGCCTGGGGTCCGTGGGTGCCGTTGGTCAAACATCGACCAGGGCGTGCCAGGGAGGATGGAGAGCATTCCAGTGTTTCCCGTTTGTATGGGCGGGGCCATTTGGTTGGTCAAACGGGTGAAATGGCGCGAACAGGGCATTTTGGGGCCAAACCAGTGTGCTATAGCCCAAGGTTCCGGGGGTGCCATGGGAAAAAATCACCCTGGGTGTGCCAGGGAGGCTGGGGAGTGTCTCAGTGTTTCCCGTTTATGTGGGCGGAGCCATTTGGTTTGTCAAACGGGCAAAACAGTACGAACGGGGCATTTTTGGGCCAAATTGTGTGCTATAGCCCCAAGTTCCAGGGGTGGGCCCCAGGTTCGAGGGTGCCATGTGCCGAAAATTGACTCGGGCATGCCAGAGAGGATGGAGAGAGTCTCAGTGTTGCCTGTTTATGTGTGCGGGGCCATTTTGGTTAGTCAAATGGGCGGAACGGCACGAACGGGGCATTTTGGAGCCAAATCGATGTGCTACCCACGGTTCCGGGGGTGGGCCCGGGGTTCGGGGGTGTCGTGGGTCAAAAATCGATTCGGGCGTGCAAGGGAGGCTGGGGAGCATCCCAGTGTTTCCCGTTTGTGTGCGCGGGGTATTTGGCTGGTTAAACGGGCGAAACGGCGTGAACGGGGCATTTTGAGGCCAAATCGATGTGCTATAGCCCACGATTTCGAGGGTGGACCTGGGGTTTGGGGATCCGTGGGCCAAAAATTGACTTGGGCATGCCAGGGAGGCTGGGAGCGTCCCAGTGTTGCCCGTTTGTGTGGGCGGGGCCATTTGGCTGGTCAAACGGGCGAAACGGTGCGAACGAGGCATTTTGAGGCCAAATCCTCTAAAGTTGAGAAATATGTTGTTAATTATTTTATCCTCTAATATTATGGCATGTAGTTGATAAAATTATTTTTTAACTCTAAAACTATGACATATTGTTGATCAAATTATTTTTTTCTTGCCACTTGGGCCTTTTCGTTTGGTATATCATAATAATATGTTAAACTACTCTATCTATTGAGTTTGTGTTTTGAAGAATTTATCTTGTTTATCACTCTTTTTCAAAATATGAGTAATATATTATATATTCACTTACATTAAAATTAAGAACTAATTAAAGTTGCCACATTATTAACCGATAGGCTTATTGTAAAATCTCCATAAGGAAAATTGGGTTGTGCACATATAAAAAGAGTCAAAATATGAGTAATAAATTATATATTCACTTACATTAAAATTAAGAACTAATTAAAGTTGCCACATCATTTTTTCGATGGGATTATTATAAAATCCAGTTATAGTGACATTTGTGATGGTCGGAGCAAAGTTAAATGACTTTTGTGTAATGAATAAAAAGTGACTTTTGGGTAATAGATACAAAGTTAAGTGACCATGAATTTCCTCGAATAAGAAGTTATAGCGCATCGTTTGAATCTGAAGTTATATACGTTGTAATTGTTACATTAACCAGCTTAACATGCCATTATCTCAACGAAAACAACTTAGTTGGATCTATCGATCCCCACAGCAGTTGTTGATATTTTTAATAGCTTTTTCCATATATATATACATATCAATACTTCGTATCAAAAGATATAAATCCCTGTGAACCTATAGCTGACACTAGTTAAATTTTGGTTTGCCAAAAATAAATCCCTATTCATTATGATATTCTAGGACTGTTTAAGTTTTTAAACACAAATTATGAATTTCACTTGTATCTACTGAAGTTAAACAAAGACAATAATAAAGAAAATCTACTCAATTTATTCTTGCTCCTCCAATTAGCATCTTACATTTGGTATATAAACGTAGTGGAAGACTCCTTTTGAGTCTTCTTTCTGGGTCTGCCATTAAAGTTGTTTTTTTTGTTTCCTTAGTTGTATTATTAGTCTACTTAATTAATGAATAAAGGAAAGCTATTCCTTTTTCCCTAAAAATATGTGTGAATGGAAAATAATAATAAAAGAAATTCTTATAGATTTTAAAGTCAGAAGGAGCGAGAGACCTCTTTAAAGTCTCAAAACCACATCATTACTATCCACATCCATATTCCTACCAATATATGCAATTATGGAGAAAGCTTTCATCTCTTTTTTCTTGTTGCTTCAGTACTATATTATAAGTAGTTCAGCCATGACCCAACAACTTAACATCTCCACTGATCAATTAGCTCTCCTTTCCCTGAAATCTCAAATCATTTCGGACCCCTTTCATTACTTGGATGAACGTTGGTCTCCAGCTACGTCTGTTTGCCATTGGGTTGGAATCACTTGTCGCTCCCGTCACCAGCGAGTGACGTCCTTGAATCTTTCCAACATGGATCTTACGGGCGTAATACCCCGTGAACTTGGGAACCTAACATTTCTTGTTTATCTTGTCTTGGGAAGCAACAATTTCCATGGAGATTTGCCTCAAGAAATGACACACTTGCATCCACTTAAGGTTCTTGATTTGAGTATCAACAGCTTCAGCGGGGAGGTTCCCTCTTGGTTTGTTTTTTAACACCAACTTCAAGAACTAAACCTTGGAAATAATAGTTCCACTGGTTCCATCCCTTGTTCATTTTCTAATGTTTCCACACTTGAGCTTCACAGTCATATTCCTACAAGCTTATCAAATTGTTCACAACTTCAAATTTTGTCATTATCGGATAATGAGTTTGATGGACCAATACATAGTGAAATTGGAAGACTGAGTAACTTGCAGACATTGTTTCTCGGATTTAACCATTTCAATGGTATGTTTTTATCTAATGAATAATAGCATTATTGTATCTTATTACTTCATAATTTTATTTTATTACACATTTATTGCAGGGATAATTCCACAAGAAATTGGAAATCTTGTTAATTTGGCAGAGTTAGCCATGGAGATAAACCAGATTACCGGCTTTGTCCCGATCTCCATATTAAATATCTCATCACTGCAAATTTTGTCACTGTCGATGAACAACTTTACTGGATTCTTACCACGGGAAATTGGAAACTTAACCAAGATGCAGAATCTACAGCTTGGTGACAATAAGCTTATCGGTACATATATATTCTAATGGTGTCTCATTCTATGAATTTATGCATGTAATGAGTAATAAAATGTAACAATTATAAATAAATCTTCAAGCGTAGGACAACAAACACCATATAAGGAGTGTCTCTTAATGTTTAAAATTAATCTGTTTAAGAAATAACCAGTAAATTTGAACTCCCGTTGGTAGTAAGCTAACTTCTAATGAAGTATCAGTTTATATATTTGAGTCCATATAAAAATACAAATCTGCACAATCAGAAATTCATAGAAAATTATACTAAGAACTTTAATGGAGAAAAAAAAATATATAATATGTATATTCTTCTTAAGACTTTGATCAATAACACTAGGAAAAAGAAGTATATAGTTATTACATAATTTTCTGATTTCTTGTCGATACCTTCTCCTAGAACCAATTAAAATTCAAGAGTCTTCTTATCAGGTCAAACTAAAGCATGAATCAGATAGATAAGCATTGAGCTAAATAGTTCATCTCACTTGTATTCATTTTTTTCTTCATGTGTTTCCAGGTGAAATACCCCAAAGAGATAAGCAATCTTGTTGAGTTGGAGGTACTTGATATTTCGGGCAATAGTTTTAGTGGTTAACTTGATATGGAGATCTTCAACATATCAGGGCTGAGAGTGATTTCTATTTCAAACAATAATCTATCAGGAAGCCTCCCACCAAACATGCGTTCTATCTCCAATTGTTCAGAACTTACTATTCTATAGCTTTCTAACAACCAACTCACTGGCTTGATTCCCAATTCTCTTGGACATTTGGCACATCCACAGTTCCTAAACTTGGAGAGAAACAATTTAACAAGTGATTCAACGTTAAGCTTCTTGACTTCCTTAACCAGTTGCAGAAATTTAACATTTCTATCTGTATATTTGAATCCTCTAAACGTCATGCTTCCTGCCTCCACGGGGAACCTTTCCACCTCTCTTAGAACATTTGTCGCCGGCATTTGCAAAATCAAAGGGCGAATTCCTAATGAGGTTGGGAACTTAAGCAGCTTATTAGACCTTAGCCTTTCTGGAAACAACTTGGTCGGATTGATTCCAGCATCAATTGGCAATTTGAGAGACCTTCAGCGGTTCAACTTGAGTAGCAACAAATTTACAGGATTTATTGGAGATCATATATGTAAATTGCAGCATCTGGGTGCTATTTACTTGGATCAAAATCAACTTTCAGGATCTCTTCCTAATTGTTTAGGGAATATTACTTCCCTTAGGGAGATACATCTCGGTTCCAACAAATTGAGTTCCAATATACCACCAAGCTTAGGGAACCTTCAAGATCTAGTGGTTCTTGACTTATCGTCAAACAACATGGTAGGTTCTTTACCTCCAGAAATTGGAAATCTAAAGGCTGCGACACTGATAGATCTGTTAATGAATCAATTCTCAAATGGAATTCCTACAGAAATTGGAGGCTTGAAAAATCTGGTAAACCTTTCTTTTGAGACACAACAAGTTACAAGGAGCTATACCTGACTCAATGAGCAACATGGTAGGTTTGGAATTCCTAGACCTTTCTCGCAATAATATGTCTGGAATCATTCCTAAGTGTTTGGAGAAACTTCAAAACTTGAAGTATTTCAATATTTCTATTAACAAATTGTATGGTGAAATACCCTCTGGGGGCCCTTTCAAGAATCTTTCGAGTCAGTTTTTCATCCACAATGAAGAACTGTGTGGTTCTTCAAGTTTTCGGGTCCCGCCATGCCCCACTTCATCAAAGCATAAATCAAATAGGGAAAAAGTGCTTGTTCGTTTTCTTTTGCTCGCAATTGCAGTTGTATTTGTTACTATGGCCTTTGTGCTCCTATGGATAAGGTATAGAAGAGGTAAAAGTGCGCCTCAACAAGATGAGTCATTGTCTACCGTAACACGAGAAAGAATTTCATACTATGAATTGCTCCAAGCAACGGATGACCTTAGTGAGAGTAATCTGATTGGTTTTGGAAGTTTTGGCTCTGTTTACAAAAGTGTTCTCAGAAGTGGAACTGCCATTGCAGTTAAAGTGTTCAACCTGCAACTGGATGCGGCATTCAAGAGTTTTGATACGGAATGTGATGTTTTGTGCAGCCTTCGTCATAAGAATCTCGTTAAATTCATTACTAGTTGTTCCAATCTTGATTTCAAGGCTTTAGTGCTCGAGTATATGCCTAATGGAAGTCTTGAGAAGTATTTGTATTCGCACAACTACTTCCTTGACACCAATCAGAGACTAAGCATAATGATAGATGTGGCATGTGCTTTGGAATATCTTCACCATGGGTGCTCGTTGCCTGTGGTTCACTGTGATGTTAAGCCTAGTAATGTCTTGCTGGATGAAGATATGGTTGCCCACCTCAGCGACTTTGGCATCTCAAAACTGCTTGGTGAAGATCAGGGTGATTTGTACACTAAAACCGTAGCAACATTAGGTTATATTGCACCAGGTACGTCTCTTAGTTTTGCTGATTACTCCTTTCTTTTTTCCCCACCTAGAAAGAATATTGCATCTTTAAATGAATTGTTTGACTGTAGAGTATGGACTGGATGGACTAGTGTCAACAAAGTGTGACGTATACAGCTACGGAGTCATGTTGCTGGAAACGTTTACTAGGAGAAAGCCTTATGAGTTTGAGGGTGACCTTAGCTTGAAGCATTGGGTGAGTTATTCACTCCCAGAGGCAGTAATGGACGTCGTAGATGTCAACTTGGTGACACCAATTGGCAATCGCTTACAGAAGGAGCTAGATGTTGTGGCATCAATCATGAAAGTGGCATTAGATTGTTGTGTTTAATCTCCGGCGAGAAGGAATAACATGAAAGATGTTGTAGCGATGCTGCAGAAGATCAAGATTCAATCAAGTGTGCTCTGGGAAGGGTTGTCATTGGGTGATTGAGAAGGCGGGATGGGGGACTGGACAGTTGAAGGAAGTGGAATCAATGAGGTATTTGGTTGTGGACGATTTTTGCGTTGATAGGTGATTAATGGTTTGGATGATGGTGATGGTTGAGTATTATCAAGTGGGGGTGGAATTACAGGTGGCAACAAAGGAGAATATAAAGTTTGAGAATTACCTGATGCAGCGGAGACGCCTTCTGATGTGGCAGACGTTGAGCTGGGTAGTGGAGACTACATGGGCAGATCATCTGGGAGTGAATGACAAGAATCTAAACTTGACGGTATATGATTCAAAGGTTGAACATCTGAACAAATTTCCCAGGCAATATTATCGCTCTGTTTGAGTTTTAAATTGGAAAACATATTCTGAAAAGGATAGGTATCTTCAAAAAATAGAACATCCCTTGAAAAATATAATTTATTCTTGACGGGATAAAAACATTGGTGGCAATAATGTTTATTAGAAAATCCTAAATACACACAGGGATTAGATCTTGGATCTAATTTATTTTTGCCAAAGACCATGGGTAGCATAAACAACCAAAAACTCTAAGGGATTCATACTTTGGAGACTCTTGAAATAGAATTTCATAGGGACATTTATTTTGTAAATTTGGAGTTGTTAGACGATTTATAAGGTAGACTGCTTGGTGACAGGCAAAACTCCAAAAAATAGGGGGCAAGAAGGCTTGGTGCTGCAAGGTTTTGGCCGTCTCAATAACATGTTTGTGACGGCGTTCAAATGGTGCGACTCTTTGGGGTGTGTAGGGAGGGGTCACTAAGTGTTCAATACCATGACTTTTGAGATATGAGGATAATCCTTGAAACTCACCACCACCGTCGGTATAGAGAGAAAAAAATTTGGTTTGAAACCGTTGCTCAAGTAAGGGATGTAAAGCTTGAAAGACATCAAGAACTTCCTTTTTTGATTTTATAGTGAACAACCACATGTATTTCGAGTACTGGTCAACAAATAAGACATAATATCGTTTGTTGTCGATTGGCAAAACAGGAGAGGGCCCCCATAAATCGCTATAAATAATTTGCAATGGTTGTTTACTTTGCAATGAATTTTCATAAAAAGGTAACCTTTGCCTTTTATTAGAATAACATGAATTACAAACTAAATTGGTTCTAGAATGCAAAACTGGAAGAGAAAACTGATGCAAAATCCTATTTAAAATACGATGAATAGGATGACCTAAACTCCAATGCCACAGGTGTAGAGGAATGACAACATTGCATTGTGGTGAATGATGCCTACTGCCCGACGGCCACTCATACAGACCATCTCTATTCTGCCCGCAAAACAGAGGTGCCCCCGTACTCAGACTCTTCACAAGAGAAGAAAAAGGAAAAAATTCAATGGAGGTGTGGTTATCACAACAAATTTAGAAACAGAAATAAGGTTATTTTTTATAGCATGAGAGCATAAGGTATTGAGAAGCTTAAATTGCTTATTTGATGCACTTATGTTGGTGTTACCGGTATGAGATATTGGAATATTGCTACCATCTCCCATTGCTATCTCCTCTGGACCGTGGTAGTTTTGCACATCAGTGAAGTTTTGAGCATCTGAGGCCATATGATGAGTGGCTCCAGTATCAACAATCCAAGGAGCCTCTTGAGTTGAAAGCCGAGCAGCATAGTTTGCTCGGGCTTGTAGGTGATTGTGTGATTGGGATCTGCAGACTTTGGCAGAATGACTAGGACGGTCACACAACTGGCACTTCAGAGCATTGTCATATCGCTATTGTTGGTTATTTTTTCCACTATGCCATGGTTGGTTGGTGTTGGGGAAATTTGCACAAAACGCCTGTTGAAGTTGTTGTTTTTTGGCGAGGAGGCGTGTTAGAGTTGTTTCCTTGGCGAGGATGTGTGTTGGTTTTCTGTACAATAGAAGCGGTAATTGGTGATGATAATGTCTTCATTGCTTCTTCATGTTTTATAAAAAGTTTATGATCAAGCAACTTTTCATAAAGTTCTGGATAAGAGATAGTAGAGTCTCTTGCACGGATCGCAGCAGATATTTCATGAAATTTTGGGCCAAGTCCAATGAGGATTTTGATAATCAGTTCCTCATCAGACACAAGAGATCCAGCAGTGGCAAGTTCATCACAAAGAAATCAAACTTGGTGGAGATAATCAGCGACGGGAAGTGCTTCTTTCGAGAGACGAGCCAGATGATCACGCAAACTAAAGATTCTTGTTTGCGATTTGTTGGCATATGAAGTGTGCAAAGAAACCCTAGAAGCCTTGGCGGTGGATGCAGCGGAAACTGTAGCAGAAAGTGTAGGATCAACTGAGGCCAAGATGGCGTTTTGAATAAACTGATCTTGGCGATACCATGAAACAAATTCAGGATTTTCGACTTCCTGATTATTTTGAGCCACTGTACGAGTAGGGGCAGGGCGAGAACCGTCGAGATGGCCATAAATGTTGTGACCACGCATAAACATGGACACTTGTTCTTTCCAAAGGGAAAAATTATGGCTGCCAATTAGTTTGATTGGTAACTGGGTGACAGAATTAAACTGGACAATTGTGGTGTTAGCATCTGAATTGGTTGCAGTTATGTTTGTGGCCATTTTGATGGGAAGAGTGGGAGGGATAAAAAAAAAATATACTCGTGAGAGTTAATTGGCTCTAGATACCATATGAAGTATAAAACTGTTAATGGAATAAAATGAACGATGCTTCTTATTGATTGTAGACTGAGTATATATAAATACAATACAACAAAGCGATAAACTAAGAAAAGTATAATAATTATCTATATACAAGAGTCCTAAAGAGAAGGAACTACTAAATTTGAAATTTAAAAAATAGGAGCTGATTTTATCCTTTGTTACTGTTAATCTTCTACCTTTTGTTCGAGTAATGTCTCATAGTCCATTTTATTGGCGCATACATACTATCTTGGAAGATATCTCATGATTGATCTTACCTATCTCAGCAGATCTTCCATATCTCAGTATATCATAGTGATTTAGTTTCTATTTAAGAGAAGATCACAATTCTTTATTAGGTTATTCTTTCCTTATTTAGTTTGTATTCTCTTGTATATATACACATACATGTAAATGAAATCAATAGAAGCTTTCATAATTTACTCATCTTTATATGGTATCAGAAGCCTCAGTATACTCTAACGAGTAAGATTTATTTTTCTGTCCCACCCACCCTTCACAAATGGCAGACACTCCTCGAGTTGTTAATGCTGACAACAACATCATCCCGATGGTTGTTCAATTTAACCCTGCGTCCCAATTGGCCATTAAATTACTTGGAAGCCACAATTTTGCAACGTGGAAGGTGCAATTTTCCATGCCTATGCATGGTCATGATCTCTATGGTCAGCTTGATGGGTCTACACCTTCCCCATCTCACGTTATCACAACTGGCATAGTCCCTAGTGCCAATCCTGTGTTTACTCTTTGGTTTCGACAAGACCAACTTATTCAAAATGCACTTATGGCATCTGTTGATCCAACAATTGCCACAACTGTTGCAGCGGCTACCTCAGCAAAGACAACCTGGGATGCATTGCACATCACCTATGCGAACAAGTCCCAAAATAGAATTTTTAGTTTGCATGATCGACTTATGCGTCCGACCAAAGATTCCTATACAGTCACTGAATATTTGCAAACTATTCGATCTGTTTCTAATGAACTCTCTACTGCTGGTGCCCCGGTCTCCAACTTTGAACTTATTATCAAGATCCTCAGTGGTTTGGGTCCAGAGTTTTGTGAGATCTCTGCTGAAATCCGTGCTCGGGACTCCACTATTACTTAGGAAGAACTCTACGAAAAGCTTCTGGATCATGAGCTTTTCCTTCGACATGAAGAATCAAAAAAAGGTCCCAATCAGATTACTGCTACTGCTTCTACCTCTGCTGCTACCTCCAGCAAGCCTAGTACTTCAAAAAATCGTACCAATCGTCGCCCTAGCAATAACAATGGCAACAACCAATAGTGGCGATCCAATAATCAGTTTACTTCATCCAATCCACGACGATCTTCGACCACCAACAACTTGTTTGATTGTGTTCGCTGTCAGTTATGCAATAAACTAGGTCATGTCACAAGTGTTTTTTGATCGAAATCTCACAATCACTTTGAGGCAAAATCCAATTATGTTTCAGGATTACGCGCATCAGAAAATCCTTGGATTCTCGACTCCGGCGTATCTCGTCACATAACTGCCGAACCTCAAAATTTGCAGCCATACAATGGGATGGAGCAGGTATCCATGGGTGATGGTAACAAAATACCAATAACTCACACTGGTTCAACTCAATTAAATACATCAAATAAATCTTTCAAATGTAGCATTAAACGTAATTTACTCTTTGTCTCTAAATTTTGTCAAGATAAACAAACCTCTATTGAATTCTTTCCCTTTCATTTTTTTGTGAAGGACTTGAAAACACAGACTTCGTTGGTGCACGGTCAGAATAAGGAAGGTCTCTATGGGTGGCCAAATTTACCCTCCATGTCTTCTCCTCATGTGCATTTGACCTCCACCAGCACATCGACTTCAACCTGGCATAGTCGGTTGGGTCATACGAATGCAAGAGTGTTGCATTTTCTTTTGAATAAATTCTCGCTACCTTACTCGCGAGAAAATTTTTTAGTTTGTAATTCTTGTTACTCGAATAAGGCTCATCGCCATCCTTTTAAACATTTTACTTTGTCAAGTACCAAACCATTTAAAATAATATTTAGTGATTTATGGGGTCCATCTCCAGTTCAATCGATTGAAAAAAAATTATAATATTGTATTTTTGTGGATCAGTATACTCAATACACCTGGCTTTACACATTAAAGAATAAAAGTAAGGTTACAGACCTTTTAAAAAACTTTCAAGCATTAACTGAACGTCATTTTAATATGGAAGTTCTTTCTATCTATACAGATGGTGGTGGGGAATATAAAAGTCTTGATCCATACCTAAGATCTCAGGGTATTGAACATCTTTTATCCCCTCCATACACCCCTCAAAGAGTCACTCTTGCTGAAAGACGTCATAGACATATTATTGAGACGGCTCACACTTTACTTCATGAAGCTTCACTTCCATCGACTCTTTGGTGTTTCGCTTGTCAACATGCAGTTTATCTGATAAATCGCATGCCAACCTCACTTTTACAAAATAAATCACCTTTTCAAATGTTGTTTGGTCATAATCCGGATTACAATTCCTTCAATATTTTTGGGTGTCTTTGTTATCCCTGGCTCAAACCTTATTCAAAAAATAAATTAGAGCCACGATCAACACCATGTGTATATTTAGTATTTTCTTTTAGTTCATCATTGTCACCAATGTTTTGATCCGAAATCTTCGAAAATATATTTATCTCGTGATGTGAATTGTTTTGAAAATAATTTTCCTTTTCAAAATATATTTTTAAATATTTCTTCAACTTGCAAAGAGCTTGCGAGGGAAAACCTAACTGACACTACACCAACAACATCCCCTAGTATTTCTTCTCCCATAAGCAGTGAATTACTCATCCCCATACTTATCCCAAGTTCAGATAGCAGCAATGCTCTCAAAGACACCGTCTCCTCTGCCTGCACTCCAATAGAATCTGCAAGTTCAGGTAACACTTCTCCTCCTCCTCCTACATATGTTGTTGTTCCTACTGATATCTGTGACACCTACTCTTATCCCTCATTGCCTCAATCATCAGCTTTTCCAATTGTATACAGTCGCAGAAATAAAACAATGTCATCTGCTATCCAAAACGTCGTTGCCCGTCCCTTCACCTCACTTCCGCTACAACCTCCCCCTGACCCTGCTCAAGCCACAAAACCTCAACAACCTTCTCTTTCTACTCCAAATCGTGTTGTGATCCGTTTACTGCACAACATTTACAAACCAAAAACCATCTTGACTTCATGGCTCACTTATCCCCCTCCATTACCCCGAACAACTTCAAACAAGCAAACAAACACCCAGAGTGGAAAAGAGCAATGAAAAATGAATTTGATGCATTATTGAATAATCAGACATGGGATTTGGTACCACATGACCCCACAAAAAACATTGTTTCTTGCAAATGGTTATACATGTTAAAAAGAAAAGCTGATGGGACAATCGATCGCTACAAGGATCGACTTGTTGTAAAGGGGTTTACACGGCGTCCTGGGGTTGATTATCATGCCATGTTCAGTCTGGTCATCAAACCAACTACTGTACGTTTGGTTCTCTCTATTGTTGTCCAATGGAATTGGCCCCTACGCTAGCTTGATGTTAACAATGCGTTCTTGCAAGGTCGTTTAGAAGAAGAAGTGTACATGGTCCAACCTCCAGGTTTTGCAGACGAGCAGTTTCCCTCCCACATATGTCGTCTAAAAAAAGCAATATATGGCCTCAAGCAAGCCCCTTGGGCGTGGTACAATGAACTTAAGACATTTCTTCTTTATCTGGGATTTATAACATTTTGTATGCACTGGTTTATGTAAACGATATCATTATTACAGGGAATCACAACTCATAGGTAAATTGGGTTATTGGTCGTCTTGCTGGGCATTTTTTCATTAAGGATCTTGGGAATCTAAACTTCTTTCTTGGAGTGGAGGTGCTTCGAACTGCCAAAGGAATCTCTTTATCACAGTCCAACTACATCAATGAAATCCTCTCTGACGAAAACATGAAGGACTGTAATTCAGCAAAAACCCCAATGAGTGCCACTGAAGTGCCTCAACTACATGATGGAGCGGAACCAACTGATGCCACTTGCTACAGGAGAGTTCTTGGAAAACTACAATACTTATTTTTTACTCGTCCAGACATTAACTTCTCTGTGAATAAATTGTCTCAATTTATGCACACTCTATCTAAAGTACACTGGAAAGCACTCAAACGAGTACTCAGGTATCTCCAAGGAACACTTCGGTTCGCTCTTCACATTCCAAGAGGTAATGATTTCAATCTACACATGTACTCTGATGCGGATTGGGCTGGAGATGTGAGTGATCGAGCTTCCACTACTGGTTACATATTTTTTTTGGATAAAATCCCTTGAGCTGGTCTTCTAGGAAACAAAGAACAATTGCTCGCTCATCAACTGAAGCAAAGTATCGTGTTGTTGCAAGTGCGCTGGATGAAACAAACTGGGTGACAAATCTGCTAAAAGAATTACATGTTTCACTCCCTCAAAGACCAACCATTTACTGTGACAATGTTGGTGCAACTTATTTTGTGTAAATCAAGTTTTCATAGCCGCATAAGCACATTGCTGTAAACTTTCACTTTTTTTGCAAACAAGTTCAGCAGAATCAAGTTCACATTGTTCATATTCGTGCTGCAGAACAAACGCGGATACTCTAACTAAAGCTCTACCAAAGCCAGCCTTTGATAAACACATATTCCAGCTAGGCTTTGCTACACATTGCCTATCTTGAGGGGGCCGTAATGGCGCATACATTCTATCTTGGAAGATATCTCATGATTGCTCAGCAGATCTTCCATATCTCAGTATATCATATATCATAGTGATTTAGTTTCTATTTACGAGAAGATCACAATTCTTTATTAGTTGATTCTTTCCTTATTTAGTTTGTATTCTCTTGTATATGTACACATACATGTAAATGAAATCAATAGAAGCTTTCATACTTTACTCATCTTTATACATTTTTGGTACAGGTGATGGTGTAAGTCAAGTTTAAAAATGCATTCTTTGCTCTTCGGGGCTCTTTGCCATATTATCAGTCGAACTCTAGGCTGACCTCTTTGTGCACTTTATTGGAAGATCACCTACTACTACTTCAGTTTCGGGAGCAAACTGTTGAAATCTGCCTCATGAGCTGTTAAATGATGATGGTTTGGCATGGTTACATGGCTGCTGATGTGTCTTTTGTTTTCTAAAAGATAGATATTTTTTTTATTTTTTAGTTGTGAGTTTCCTAGTCTTTAGGCATATAGCTGTTGGTGGACTTAGTTCCTATTTATTAGGAAAGTTCAGTTTTTTTGTGTTACTGCATTTGTCGCTGCAGTTTGTTAGGATTTTCTGTATTTAGACAGCTTCTTTGCAGCATAATAAGATATCTCTCTTTTCCTCTTCATTTGTTGTATGTTTTTCCTCTGTAAACATCTACATAAACTCCTCGAAACAATGATGTTGATGAAGAAACTGGAAATGACGTTGATGATTTGGAAGATCAGTCTCTTGCAGAATTGTGATGGATCAGGAAGAGCTAAGTGACCATTATTAGGTAGTGAAGTACCGATCATTTCTTATTCCTCCACAAGCCTGATAGTTTTGTTTTTCATTTGCGGTCAAGTAATAAATAATACTTTTATGATGCATTATTGGTCCATCTTTCACAACATAATTGGAATATGGCTGTTGCGAAAGATTGTGGATTAACTAGAACACAAAGCAAATAGACAAGAAAAATAACACAAAGGTTTTCTCCAACCAGCAAGGAAAGGTCTCGTTTTGGTTTTGTAGAATGAATGTTAAAAGCAGGATGCTCAGAATCGTATGATTCAATACCTAACAAAATGATCATATTATAGATTGGGATAGCCGAGAGTACCTATTTTAAGATCAGATGATCCGCCTCTTTGTTTACCTGTGAAAGGCAACTTAGAAAGGTTAGATACGAGGAGAACAACACATAATGGAAAATGACACCTGTTCAGTTCTATGGGTTATCTTGGTTGCAATTGGTTGTCTTAATGGAGTAATTTTATTTATGTAGATGACATAGAGGATGTTAAGTTTTAGAGAACTTAATTTTTTTAGTGTAACAAAATGTTCTTAATAGAGCGGAATGGAGGCCTGCAATTCATTCCATACCAACTAGTTTGTGATCAAGGTAGAGTTAACTTTATGAATACAAAGCTATATAGCTGTTCGAGTAATGGTGTGCGAAACAATAGCAAAGCCGTATACCAATTAGTAGTAGTGCTGCAAATGAGTAATCAGAATCTACAGGAAACAAGTGTGTGGAATATCTCCATCATGGGTGTCCGTCGGTTGTGATTCACTGTGATCTAAAGCCTAGTAATGTCTTGCTGGATGAGGATATGGATGCCCACCTAAGCGACTTTGGCATTTCAAAACTACTTGGTGACGATGAGAGTGATTTATACACTGAAACCTTAGCAACACTGGGTTATATTGCTCCGGGTACATCTCTTTGTTTTACAAATTATTTGAACATTAATTATTCCTTTCTTTTTTTTCCCCACTTATAAAGCATATTGCATCTTTAAATGAAATATTTGACTATAGAGTATGGACTGGATGGACTAGTGTCAACAAAATGCGATGTCTACAGTTACGTGATTATGTTGCTGGAAACGTTGACTAGGAGAAATCCTAATGAGTTTGAGGGAGATCTTAGCTTGAAGCAATGGGTGAGTTATTCACTTCCAGAGGCAGTAATGGACGTGGTAGATGCCAACTTGCTAACATGAACTGGCAATCGCTTACAGAAGGAGCTAGATGTTGTGGCATCAATCATGAAAGTGGCATTAGATTGTTGTGCTAAATCTCCGGCGAGAAGGACTAACATGAAAGATGTTGTAGTGATGCTGCAGAAGATCAAGATTCAACTTCTTGCATGCTAAGCATGTTCTTAGAATCTCTCATCGCTTCAAGTCACTTGTTTGTTGCAAATGTTTGCTAAATTAGTGGAATAATGTAAACATTTCTTTCTTTGCTTTGTTTTAGCACTTGATTTCCTCATAATATTAATGTTGCAAAATGGTGGAACTTGTAAATATAAATTGAATAAAAAAAACCAAATTAATCCTCTTGAAAATCTCAAGCAGAATTTTTAAAATTGTTAGAGGAATAAACATGAATACAATTAGCAATTAATACAGTAGATGTTTTACGTGGGAAACACTGATGACATATAACATCAAGACAACAAACAGAAAGAGCAATGACAAAAAAAGGTAGCTCGGTGCACGAAGCATCTTGCATTCACGCAAGATATAGACAAGTGTCACACCCAAGGATTGTAATACAGGCGACTTGCCTGACACAAACATCAGTGGCTGATTTCATGACTTGAATATGCTGTGACCTATAGGTCCCTCAATGATAAATGAAGAAGAAAGATAACTAAGTTCCTAAATTTCTCTTGTTTTAATACAGTACAAAGTCAACCTCCGTTCTTCAAAGATTTTCCGAATTAACCAATTCTTTACACCACAACTCTTTTTGTTTTCACATTCTTACCTCTAAGTTTTGATTTCTTGATTTTCCACATGTTGTTGCTCATTGCCTTGCCATGTCCAAAACTTCCTGTATTCTGCAGTATCTCCTGACTTAGTGGTTCAAAGCCTTCCTTCACTCCTTTAGAGTCCAATCCACAGGTGTACAAGGAGATGAGTTACTGTCTAATGTTTCCTCTTATCAAAGACTGATAGGCAAACTCATGTCATGTATGCTACTATAACAAGACCTGATATTATCTCTGTTGTCCAAACCCATAGCCAGTTCATGCAACATCCTAAACACTCACATTGGGAGGCTGTTATTAGGGTAGTCAGATACCACAAGGGTTCATTGGGTTAAGGCATTTGGTTGAAAGCTGACCCTTATGCCACTCTTACTCGTTGGTGTGACTCGGATTGGGCTGCCTGCCCTAACACTAGACGTTAAGTTACTGGATATGCTATCTATTTTGGTGGATAACTAATCTCTTGGAAGTCCAAGAAAGAACACACTGTGTCCGAAGTACTGCTGAAGATGAATATAGAAGCATGGCTTCAGCAGTTGCAGAGGTAACCTGGCTGGTTGGATTATTTCAGGAACTCAATAATCCCATTACCTTGCCCATTTCAGTATTCAGTGATAGCAATTCAGCTATACAATTGGCCAATAATCTTGTGTTTCATGAAAGAACAAAACACAATGAAATAGATTGCCATTTCATCAGGGACAAGATCAAGAATGGCTTAATACAGGCTACATATGTTAACACTCATGATCAAGTTGCTGATCTTCTCACCAAGGGATTGAGTCAAGCTCAACATACACACTTGTTAAGAAAGCTTGGTTTGCTTAACATAATGCACCCTGCAGCTTGAGGGGGAGTGTTTCGATCCACAATGCATCAATGCTTGTATATGCAAATGTACAGAGTTACTGTTACATTGATGAAGTAGTTAGTTAGGTGGTTAATTCGTGAGTCAGCTGCATAGTTAGTTGTAGAAGTTGTTAGACAAGTTGTTAGGTTGTTAGTCGGTTATTCTGAGCTGGAAATGAGCTGAATAGAAGCTCACTCAGCTCAACAACCTGTCTATAAATAAGAGCAACAATAACAATGAAAAGACTAATGGATCAATAAAGTTGAATTTCTCTTTCACATTTTCTCCATTGATCATGAATGATCTAGCTGTCACCTGTTGGAGACGTAAATAAAGTGTGTTGTATACAACACATAAAGCTTTTATTTGAGTTGGTTGCTTTCAAGATATGGTGGTTGTTGATGTCAAGATATTGTATAAATGTCAAGATACAGCAGTATTTTTCAGATTGTGTGTTAGTCAATTATTGTAGGTAGAAGCATGATCTTAGGGATATGCTCTTGACCTTTTATGTCTAGCTTTGTGTATATATTATTGATGTAATCTATCATTGTAAGCTTGAAGTGAAATACACTTGCATCATTTACATGGTATCAAAGCTCTCTTAATTGTAGCCATTTCTACCATTTTTTTTCTTTTCTCTTTTCCATCCATCTCTCTCATTCATTCTAGTTTTACCCATCACTCCTCTAATTTTCAGCAACCAGAAAATTTTCCAGCAAAAGAAGATCTACATCGGCTGCTTCTTCTTTTTCCTTCAAGGTTCTTGTTCAGTACAGATCTGAAAAAAAAGTTTCTACCAGATCTACCGTCATCAAGAGGAGCCTTGATCTTTTCCTTCCTCTGTTTTGATTTCTTTTAACCAATCTTTTTCTTGGTATTTCGTTTTGCTGTCAAAGTCATAATGGCAGAGAAGGGCGAATCTCTAGTAACCAATGTCACATAGAAAATTGAATCAAGTGATTCAAATCAATGTTTTCCTCCATTTCAAGTTCTCCTGTTATTACTACCATGAAATTAGAAGGTAGTAATAATTACACACCATGGTCTTCATCTGTTTAGATGTGGTTTCTGGGACAAGGATATGAGGACCATTTAGTTAAAAATACTAGTGATATTGTTGCGAGTGAAAGTACTAAGTGCACTTGAATTGATGCTCAATTATGCAATCTCGTATGGAACTCTTTGGATCCTAAATTACTCAATCTATTTCAATATTGTAAAACTTGCTATAAAGTTTGGGCTAAAGCTAAGACTTTGTATACAAATGACATACAACGCATATACAAGGTTGTATCAGACTTGGTCCAACTTCAGCAGAATAATCAAGATATGGCGAGTTATTTAGGACAGATAGAAACCATGACAGATCAATTTGACTCTCTCATGCCACTTTCTGAAATTGTCACCACACAGGAACAACAAAGAGATAATTCTTTATGGTTCTAGCGCTGAAAGGACTTCGATCTGATTTGAGTCCTATATGGGATCAAATTTTGGCAAGTTCATTAATTCCTTCCTTAATTGATGTTTCAGCTCAATTATTGCATATTGGTTTAGAAACAAATGCTACCAATAATGTCGAGACATCTGTATTAGCTGTGAAAAATGCAAATCCACAGAATCAAAATGTCCAGGAAAGGGGGAACATTAAAACCTCTAGACCTTTTTGCAACTATTACAACAAGCTAGGACATACTCGACAAACTTGTTGGAAATTGCATGGTCGAACACCACGTACTAACAATTCTAGTACAGCTCACGTGGTTCAGACCGTAAAGACACAGATGGTCAACTTTCTAATTCTATTAATTTGTCTGGAGTAGATTATAGTGATTACTTGCAGTATAAAGCGGCTACACGACAATCACCTTTATCTGGCACCCCAAAAACTGATTTCTTTGCTTGTCTTACCAGATCTTCACCCTCCTACCAATGGATATTGGATTCTGATGCATCTGACCATACCTCTGGTAATCAGAATCTTTTCTCAAATCTTATTCATTCCACAACCCTCACCACAGTTACCCTTGCTAATGGATCCTGAACTGAAATAAAATGAATAGGGGACATGCGAATTCTTCCCTCTATTTCCTTAAACTCAGTTTTATTTGCTCCCGAATGTTCATTTAATTTGATTTTTGTTAGCAAATTAACCAAACACCTAAACTGTAGTTTCAGTTTTTTGGCTGAATATGTTGTTTTATAGGATCGGAGAATGGGGAAGACGATTGGAACAGTACACCAGTTGCATTAAATTCTGCTTCCTCAACTTATCTTCTCCACAACCGTTTTGGTCACCCGAGTCTAGCAAAACTTCAAAAATTAATTCCTAGTCTTTCCACTTTGTCTTCATTTGAATGTGAGTCTTGTCAACTTGGAAAATATAGTTGCACTTCATTTCTCAAAAGAGTCAATAAAAGGGCCACATATATGTTTGACATTATTCACTCAGATGTATGGGGTCCTAGTCGTGTTGTTTCAAGTTTAGGATTTCAGTATTTCGTTACCTTTATTGATGATTTTTCTCATTGCACGAGGGTATTTTTAATGAAAATTTTTTCTGACGTATTCTCTATTTTTCAAAAATTCTATGCTAAAATAAACATTTAATTTTGTGTTTCAATTAAGGTATTACGCAGTGATAATGCAAAGGAGTACGTATCTTCACCCTTTGCCAGTTTCATGTCGTCTAAGGGAATCACTCATCAAACTTCTTGTGCATATACTCCTCAACAAAATGGAGTTACCGAATGTAAAAATAGACATCTCATTGAGATAGCTCGAACTTTACTCTTACACAATTATGTTCCTCTTTGTTTTTGGGGGGATGCTGTCCTCACTGCTTGTTATTTGATAAATAGAATGCCTTCTAATGTGTTGCAACAACAAAGTCCTTACTTAGTTCTCTTTCCTGGTCAAAATCCTTATCATCTACTTTTGAGAGTGTTTGGATGTACTTGCTTTTTCAATGATCAATGTAATAGAAATGACAAACTCCAACCGAAATCAATTAAGTGTGTCTTTCTAGGATACTCTCATCACCAAAAAGGTTACAAGTGCTATGATCCAAAATCGAATAAATATTTTATCAGTGGAAATGTGACATGTTTTGAAATATCTCCCTATTTTACACCAAGCACTACAAGTAGTAGTTTAATTCCTCAAGTTTTTCTACTACCTATACTTCCTCTACAACAAATCAGTCTTCCAGACAACCCCCAAACCGCTCCTCCCTGTCCTCTTCAAGTATACACCCGACGTGATCGTTCTCTTAACAGTACTAATGATAGTACTACTACTAGTCCAGATACACTGGTAGCTCCTGATGACTCATCTCATGCTCCTTCGTCATTTGCTCTAGTCATACCTCCATCAGTTGCAGTGACCCTACCAATCGTCATACAAAAAGGTGTACGCACTACTTGAAATCAACAACCAGAGAGATATAACTGTTTAAGTTATCATCGGTAGTCCTCATTATATTATATCTTTGTATCTACTGTATCTAATGTACCTATACCAAAGAATGTTAGCGAAGCATTATAACATCCAGGGTGGACAGACCAATAACACTTGGGAATTGGTCCAGTTACCGAAGGGGAAATCTACTATTGGAAGTTGATGGATCTATACAGTAAAGGTGGGTTCAGATGGAACAGTTGATCGGCTGAAAGCTCGCCTTGTTGCCAATGGATACACCCAAATTTAGGTCTTGACTATGGTGACACGTTCTCTCCAGTTACCAAAATTGTATCTGTCCAACTGCTTATATCCTTGGCAGCAATGCATCATTGTACGCTTCATCAACTAGACATTAAGAATGCCTTTTTGCATGGGAAATTTTCTGAGGAAGTTTATATGGAGCAACCTCCCAGATTCGTTGCTCAGAGGGAGTCAGACTTAGTTTTCCGTCTCAAACACTCTTTGTATGGACTCAAGTAATCTCCAAGAGCAAGGTTTGGCTTATTTAGTTCTGCTGTCCAATAGTTCGGGATGTCTCAAAGTAAAGCAGATCACTCTGTTTTCTATCGACAAAATGGTCCAGCAAAGAACATTTTTCTGGTCGTTTATGTTGACGACATTGTCATAACTGGAAATGATCCAGAAGGAATATCTCAGGTAAAGCAACATTTGTTCAGTCACTTTCAAACCAAAGATTTGGGGAAGTTAAAGTATTTTTTGGGAATTGAGGTAGCACAATCCAAAAAAAGTATTGCCATCTCACAAAGAAAATATGCTTTATACATATTAGAGGAGTCATGCATGTTAAATTGCAAACCAATTGACCTTCTTATGGATCCAAATATAAAACTCGTCCCTGGATAGGGGGAGCCATTGAAAGATCCTGGTAGATATAGAAGACTGGTCGGTATATTTGGACTATCTTACTATTACACGCCCGGATATTTCATTTGGAGTAAGTGTGGTTAGTCAGTTTCTCCAAGCTCCATGTAAAGATCATTGGGATGTAGTGATTCATATCCTCAGATACATCAAAAAAGCTCTAGGACAAGGATTGTTATATGAAGACAAAGGTCACACAGACATTGTTGGATGTTCTAATGCGGATTGGGCAGGTGCTCCATCTGATAGACGCTCTACTTCTGGGTATTGCATCCTGATTGGAGGCAATTTAATTTACTGAAAAAGTAAGAAGCAAGATGTTGTTGCCAGATCTAGTGCAGAAGCTGAATATCGACCTATAGCCTTTACTACATGCAAGCTTATTTGGCTGAAACAACTTCTCCAAGAGTTAAAATGTGTTGAATTCAATCAAATGAACCTTATATGTGATAATCTGACTGCGCTACATATTGCCTCAAATTCAGTTTTTTCATGAAAGAATAAAACATATAGAGGTGGATTGACATTTTATTAGGCAGAAGATTGAGTCCGGATGCATTACCACTAGCTTCGTCGGTTCAAATGACCAATTGGCAGATATTCTTACTAAATCACTTAGAGGAGCTCGGATTGAATACATTTGTGGAAAGCTCGGAGCATATTACATGTATGCTCCAGCTTGAGGGGGAGTGTCAAGTTATTGTACCAAAACAATCTCATCCCTGATTGGGTATTTTCTTGGCCACGGGGAGTATGGATAAGCTTGAAGAATTTTGTGACTCATATTTCATGAGAGGATTAAGTATATTGACATAGATTGTCATTTTGTCGGGGAGAAAATCTAATAACAACTGATTCAACCTCAATATATGCACACTACTCATTTCAAACTGCGGATTTGCTCACCATAGGCTGTGGAACTACTAGATGTCTACCAATCTCCAGCTTGTGGGAGAGTATGCTAATCCATTTTTGCTTTGCGGTCTTTTATTTTTTCGTTTTTCGCTTTCAAGGGCATTTTCGGCCATTTCTTTTAACTTAAAGAGCTAAAGGAAATAAATAAATAAAAATCACCCCAAAATAATTCATGTGCAAATGACCCCTTGGAGGTGGGTTATGTTAGGTTGAGCTAAAATCAGTCAACATGAAAATATACTGTGCTCAATCCTTAAAATTTTGGGCAAATTGAATGGGTCACCAACCAATTTGAAAATGTTTAGCCATTTTAAAGTATCTACTTCCAATACTGGATTCAAATAAACTTAATATCTCTGTGATGCATCCACCATTAACCATAGAAATCATTTTTTCTTGTCTTGGTGGAGAATTTTAATTTGCTTTTGCAAAAGTTGTGATTATTACTTAACTCGACCCATTCCATGCCCCAAATAACAGGAAAATTCAACTATGACACGAGCCAGTAATCTTTTGGATCCACTAATTTTAGCTTAGAATTTGTAATGATAGTGGAATAGATGAGAAATATTTTTAACGGACGATATGATGTCATTTCTAATAAGGGATTGGATGACATATTTAAGCCTTTTTCCTTTAATAATTTTGAATTTGCTTTGAAATGTGAGAATTTGAAGAGTTGGATGTTTCTATATTATAATTATGATCTAGTAATGTGACATAAATCTTTGGCCCATTGTATTTTCTTACTGTTGTAAGACGGGTTACACGCGGCACGAATAACACGTGTACCCAGAGTCTATATTTAAAGGGAGACACTGTTGCTATTTAAAGTCTCTAAACAACAACCTTATTGGCCATAACAAGTTCCTTGTAATTTATGCAACTATGGAGAAAGCGTTCACCTCTTTTCTCTTAACCTCCTTGTTGCTTCACTATGTTATGGCTAGTTCAGCCATAACCAAAACCAACATTACTACTGATCAATTGGCTCTTTTTACACTGAAATCCCAAATCGTTTCAGATCCCTTTCATTTCTTGGATGAAAGTTGGTCTTTCGCTACGACTGTTTGCCATAGGGTTGGAGTCACTTGTGGCTCTCACCACCTGAGAGTGAAGTCCTTGAATCTGAATTTCAATTCCATAGAGGGCCAGATACCAAAAGTGATTGGAAACCTTAGAGAATTAAAGTTGAGGGGCAACAATCTCATAGGCTCTATTCCTCTGTCGCTCTCGAATGCCTCAAGGTTGGAGACTTTAGATATATCTTATAATTCCTTCAAGGAAACATTCCAGAAGAAATCGGCAATCTTCACAACATGAAAGTTCTATCCATACAAGATAATCAACTTACGGGTTCTATACCTTTCATAATTTTCAATATTTCTAGAATCGAAGTCATTGCATTTAGTGGCAATAGCTTATCAGGATATCTTCCCTATGGTTTATGCAATGGTCTCCCAACACTCAAAGGGATTTATTTACGGAAAAACAAGCTTTGCGGTCATATGCCTACAAGTTTGTCGAATTGTTCACAACTTCAAATTTTGGCTTTACCGGATAATGAGTTTGGTGGACCAATGCATATTGAATTTGGAAGATTGAGTAACTTACAGATATTAGAACTCGGAATGAACCGTTTCACTGGTGTGTTCCATCTAATGAATACTAGCACTATTGTATCTTATAACTTCAGAATTTTATTTTTTTGCACATTAATTTCAGGGATAATTCCACAAGAAATTGAAAATCTTGTTAATTTGGTAGAGTTAGCTATGGAGAAAAAACAGATTACCGGCTCTGTCCCGATCTCCATATTCAATATCTCATTGTTGCAAATTTTGTCTGTGGGAGAACAATCTTAGTGGATTCTTACCACGGGAGATAAGCAGTCTCATTGAGTTGAAGGAACTTCGTCTTGCATTTAATAGTTTTGGTGGTTCACTCCCAATGGAGATCTTCAACATATCAGGGCTGAGAGTAATTGATCTTACAAACAACAATCTATCTGGAAGCCTCCCACCAAACATGGGTTCTATCTTACCCAACATTGAAGAGCTTTATATGGGCAACTTAACCAATTTTGTTGGGACTATTCCTCATTCCATCTCCAATTGTTCAAAACTTACTATTCTTGAGCTTTCAAGCAACAAACTCATAGGCTTGATTCCCAACTCACTTGGATATTTGACTCATCTACAGTATCTAAATTTAGGGGGAAACAATTTAACCAGGGACTCATCCTTAAGATTCCTAACCTCCTTAACCAATTGCAGAAAATTAACAACTCTAGCTCTATACTTTAATCCTCTAAACGGCATGCTTCCTGCCTGCGCGGGGAACCTTTCCACATCTTTGAGAACATTTGTTGCCTACAGTTGCAAGATCAAAGGGAGAATTCCAAATGATTTTGGGAACTTAAGCAGCATATTAGACCTTGATCTTTCAGCAAACAGCTTGGCTGGATCGATTCCCACAACAATTGGCAACTTGAGAAACCTTCAGCACTTCAACTTGAGTAACAACAAACTTAAATGATTTATTGGTGATCATATATGTAAATTGCAGCATTTGGGTGATATTTACTTGGGTTGAAATGAACTTTCAGGATCTCTTCCTAACTGATTAGGGAATATTACTATCCTTAGGGAGATACATCTGGGTTCCAATAAATTGAGTTCCAATATACCACCAAGCTTAGGCAACATTCTAGATCTAGTGGTTCTTGACTTATCATCAAACAACATGCCAGGTTCTTTACCTCTAGAAATTGGAAATCTAAAGGCTGCGACACTGATAGATCTGTCAACGAATAAATTTTCAAATAGAATTCCAAGAGAAATTGGAGGATTGCAGAATCTGGCACACCTTTCTTTGAGACACAACAAGTTGCAAGGAGCTATACCTGACTCAATGAGCAACATGGTAGGTTTTGAATTCCTAGATCTTTCTCATAACAATATATCTGGAATCATTCCTAAGTCTTTGGAGAAACTTCAAAACCTGAAGTATTTCAATGTTTCTTTCAATAAGTTGTATGGTGAAATACCCTCGGGAGGTCCTTTAAAGAACCTCTCGAGTCAGTTTTTCATCTAGAATGAAGCATTATGTGGTTCTTCAAGATTTGGTGTCCCTCCATGCCCCACTTCATCAAAGCATAGATCTAATAGGAAAAAAGTGCTTGTTGTTTTTCTTTTGCTGGGAATTGCACTAGTATTTGTTCCTAGCATCTTTGTGTTTTTATGGATAAGGTATAGAAAGGTAAAAGAGCTCCTCAACAACCTGATTCATTGGCTTTCTGTAACACCCCGCATTTCGGACGAGAACGAAAATCGTCATTTCCTTCACGTAAAGGTTCCAAAAGCCATAAATCCAATGCAAGTTTAGTGTGTTAATAAATTATGTAGTGTGGAAACCCATTTGATCATGAATTGAGATCATAGAGGTCCCCAAGCTCAAGGACAAGTTGAAAGTTTTCCTATCGTTCGAATTTTAGTGAGTGTTGAAACTTAGGTAAACTTGAATCGACCATTACTCTTTGTATATATTGAATTAGAGTTTTTACTATATATCAAATGAAAGGTATTCGAATTATCTTTCCAACGATACCAATTTCGCAAAAATACGAATCCCGAGGAAGAAGTTATGGCTTTGCAAAGTGGAGTGTGTCGTGCAGCATAAGGTGTGCGACGCACACCCTAACTTATGCCATAAGGTGTGCGACGCACAACCTAATGTGTGAGATAAAGAGTGCGCCGCACAACCTATATTATGCGATAAGGAGTGCGCCAAATATATTATTACTCAAGTGACTTAAACACTCCATTTTTGGGGCAAAATGGTCCTTTTCCCACCCTTATTTAGCCATAAACACGAAATTCAGTTCCCAAATACCCCAAAATACACCTTCATTCATCACATTTGCTCAAGAACTCTCCTTAGGGTTTCAAAATAAAAAATCAAGCAACTCAAGATTCAACCGTGAATTTTTGAAACTAATTGCGTAGTTGGAATCCCCAGAACGTAGGCTTCAAGAAGCACCTATCATCTTCGCATATAGAGGTACGTGGGGTTATCTCAAAAATCTCATGGGCTTAAAAATTCATGTTTTAAAAATGGGGGTTTTGAAATTATGAATATAATCCCGTTTTAAACTTTTTATGATATTGATTTGGTCTTTAGGCCTATTCCCGAAGTGGTTTTCTATATGATATATGTATATGCATGTATTCCGAAAAGATGTTCACTTGAGAGCATGAATTATATGAAATCCCTCTCTTTATATGATCTCGTCTTAAATTCTCATATGATGTGAAATGTTTGAAATTATCTTGACAAGCGTGACATGAAATATTTTGAAAATGGTCATGGTTTTGACTTTCAATGAGAGGGTTGTTATGTTAAAATATGATGAATATAATGGTTGCATGAAAGAATGAAGTGATATTGATGGCTTGCAAGTCGGGTATGAAGATACCCTACAGAATAAGATATGAGATTGAATTAAATGGAGTTTGATGCATTGATTTTACATGAGATAGGTGGATGCCCGAAGAAGACATTTGAGTGTAAGGGCTCATCGCTGGAAACCGTGTTTGCCGACATGGGGATTTGGTACCAGGCTAAGTGATCTTGTGTACTTTACTTTATGTCATTCCCAAATTGGGACTATGGTTAGGAGCCCAGACTAAGTGATCTTGGGCACTACTCTACTTTATTGGATCGAGACACCCTGCTGTGTGATCTTGTGTGTCTTCCCCTCACTTATACTCTAATCTCGGTGGCAACCGAGATTTGACAGTTGGTGTCAATGTTATATGTAGGGTATTCCACCTAGCTCAGCTGCATTACATTGTTGTTGAAAACTATTACATTATGTCCATGTGTTTTCAAATGATATGATATGAAACTGCTTTATAATGGCTCTCACTTATATTTGGAATAAAATATTATATTTTGTTTTTGATTTCTCTGCGTACCAGTACTTTTGTATTGACCCCCTTCCCCCAGGTTTGGAGGCACAGTTTAGGGGTCTAGATAACTAGTAGATCTCTTCCGACAGATTTGCAGAATCAAGTGGTGATTCTATATTTCGGAAGGCCTGAAAATTGTCAGTTCATTTATCATTTAGTAGTTTTGGGTCTACTGGGGGCCTTGTCCCAGTTTTCAGATAGTAATTTATTTCAGTCATGTATTAGAGATTTCGTAGACGGTTGTTGAAATGTCGATAGATGTTGTGGGGCATTATTTCCCCTTTGTTGATTTCATTTGATTTATGACCATGTTTTCCATAATGTTGTGTATCTTCCGCATATCTTATTATCGTATGAATTATGTGCATGATTACAGATAGATAGGGGTGTTTCGGGCCTTCATGGTTTGGAATGCTCGTCACGGCAGGGCCCCTATTCGGGTTGTGACTCTTTCATAACAAGAAAAAGAATTTCATACTATGAACTTCTCCAAGAAACTGATGCGTTTAGCGATAGTAATCGGATTGGTTCCGAAAGGTTTGGCTCTGTTTACAAAGGCGTTCTCAGAAGTGGAACTGCTATTGTAGTTAAAGTGTTCAATCTGCAACTAGATGCGGCATTCAAGAGCTTTGATATAGAATGTGAATGTCTGCGCAGCCTTCGCCATAAGATAATCTCGTAAGAGTCATAACTATTTGTTCCAACCATGATTTTAAGGCTTTAGTGCTCGAGTATATGCCAAATGGAAGTATTGAGAAGTATTTGTATTCGCACAACTACTTCCTCGACATCAAGCAGAGACTAAGCATAATGATAGATGTGTCATGTGCTTTGGAATATCTGCACCATGTGATACCAAATGGTATCTAGAAGAGCACAAAATAGTCCACAAACTCACAAAAACAGTCCACACATACAAGACACCAAGCAGAAACAACAAACACAAACTTGAAAGATAAAGAAGATACATAACTTGACACAAAGTGAATACGAAATGTAGCAACTAAAGAGTGTATCAAACTCTAAAACATCTACAAATCACATTAACAAGCACCAAGTTCTTATGCAAACACAAGAGGGACTCGCTTCACTCAAGCACTCACGTTTCTAGCCGTTTCACAACACAAGTGGAACCTTTCACTTGTGATGTTCAAAGTTGGTGGTCTACTCTCTTATTCAGAGGAAAATGGTTTTTCAATGTTACAATCTTCATTCAAAAAATAAGCTAACTACGCAAATAAGACTAAGGGGTTCTACTTATAGTCTATTACAAAAGAAATGGGAAATGACACCTTTATCCTAAATGAAGGGGCTGGGTTTGGAGTGTATAAATGGGGCTGCCTTGTAGTGTTTTTATGACACTAAAGGCATGTCTTCACACTTTAATACATACACTCCCTTGGAAAAAAATAAGACATGCTCAAACACATCCATCTTCATGAATGTGCCTTGAAGACATTGTAGTTCCCGAGCTAGGCTCCTAGGGAATGGTCTTGAGCTCTCGATACCCGTTTGCCACTCTTTTGAAATGGTCTTTACACTCTTCCCTCTTCTTGGATGTGGTTCTAGTATGGCTTCTTGTGCTTTTACCCTCTTTTCACTCGTATCACTTGTAATCATTATTCTCTTTACGCTTGTATCATCCTCTCCATCTTGAAAGGAATTTGTCCTCAAATTTACACCTTGCAAAACAAAAGAGAGGGACCCAAGCACACAATCCTCATGGTATGAGGGTTAGCATTAGTGTCACAAATTATTTAATCATGCCAAGGGGTACACTTTTGGAATACATCCAACAATCCTTTGTTATGATCATGAAACACTTACTACAAGAATCATAAAGGACTTGGCAAAGATAGACATCAAGGGAAGAGGAGTGCAACCCGAGACCATCACATATATCAATAAGCCAAGGTTGTTCACATTTGAAAAACATCCACAGGTCCTTTGTGTATGACATGAAAAGATTAGCATGAATGGCACAAAGGATATGGTTTTGGCAAATACCAAGAGATAAGGAAACCACAATGGTCTTGATGACCTTACTACACCCAAAAAGTAAGACTAACTTTGGCTTAGGAACCCTAACATACATTTGTTTCATTACCTCCACAAAGAACCTCATCAAATATGGCGCCACTATTGATCCTAAGGTCTACCTTACCCATATATCATTATCATTCAAACAAGGAAACCAGACACCAAACTTACTACCTCTACACAATACACATTCAAAATTAACATGGTTATCATCATAGGTAAAGAGGTAGTATAGGAAGGAATCAAGTGTGAAGACTTCATGCCGAGGGGGTACACATTTAAAATACAACCTACAGTCCTTTGTTTTGACAATGAAACATTTAGTATGAGCATTAAAAGGATAGGGATAAGGCAAACATAAAGGGGGAATGAGCACAAACTGAGACAATTCCTTTCCCACCCCACTAATGGACCGGGATCAAATGGATGAAGTAGCCAAGTGCATAAGCCGAGGCTACTCATTCCTTTTAATAGAGAATCAAGCCCACAATCACCCAAGGCATTACTCATAACTTTGACATACACATGGTCTTTATGAACAAGAATAATATCATGGCTTTCATCACACAAGTTCAAAGAACCATATTCATTATATAGATCAACATTACAAGCATCAACACTAACTTGAAAATTTTTAATCATACCATTTACATGTTCAAGTGGTGAGCTATTCTTAGGATCACATTGATCATTATACACACCCGAAATACTACCAAGGAAGGATGCTTGTACTTCTACACTATCTATACCCAAAACCACATCAACTTGGCTACTAATATCCATATCACAACTTTTTAAACTTAAGGGAGTGTAAAGTGTACCAATTTTACCTTGGTTTGTACTAGGGCAGCCCATTTGCATTGAATTCTCGGCCAAGAATGCAATTGGAACACCAACATGTTTGGGATGGATTTCTTTTTGATTCTCCTTTGGGAATATATCATCTTGTACCTGCACATAAGAAGAACCAATGCTAGGAAAAACGCTAGCACTTGGGTTAGTGAGTAACAAGGGTTCTTTGTGGATAAAATCCACAATCAAGCATTTTTTTACCCTTTCAACTTCACTACCCATGGATTCCCTTTCGCTTTCCCTCTTTTCTTTACATTCTTCTTGTACCTCAGCATCAAATTTCTCTCCATCTTGAGGCTTGGCCTCATTCTCCTCGGAGTCTAACTCTCCCTTTTTTTCTACTTGGACGGGGTATTTCCGGGTTAGTGTAGCTTGGGAAGGAGACATTGGATTTAGTAGAGTGTAGGGTCTTTGAATTGGAGGATTTTGGAGTGGATGATTCGGGTTTAGGGATGGAATTTTGGTTCCAAGTCCTCCTTGTGGAACTTGGTGGAGTGAGGAACGACTAGGTCCATCTTGTTCCTGGCTTTGGGAGTAAAGATTGACTTGGTTTGTAGAACTTGGTGGATACAATCTTTGGTGCAAGGTCTTGGGAGTAATAGTAGGTGAGATTTTTGTAGGGGTATGAGGTCGAGAACTCCTTTGGCTTTCCACCCTCTCCAACCTTTCACTCGGTGAGGCCACATCCGAACCCAACTTCTCAACATTTGCCTTAATCCTAGCCATACCTCGAGACAAGGTTTCAAGACTAGCTAAGAGGACATTCATAACATTATTGTCCACGGTTGGAGCATTGGAATTTTTGAGTTCCATCTGCAATTGTACCTACAAAACAAGCAAACGTTAGTTCAAAATACGCTCACAGATTCTTCACACTCGGCTTCCTCACTTGGTTCTTCAAGTGTTGTAAGCCGCCTATCAACTTGTGAGAACTTGGAATGAGTCTACTCTTGAGTTAGAATGTATTTCGGTTTTGAAAACTCATGGAAGTTTCATACGCGCTTGAACCAAGAACAACTACGAATTGTAAATGAGCAAAGCACCACAAAGAACGTTGACACGAATACGTACTCGAAAACTAGTTCACAACTTAGTAGGTTGTTACTTAGTTGCCAACTAGTGTAGGAGTTAATAGAAAGAAAACTAGTAGAGACAAGCAAAGAAACTTGGAAGGTCCTATGACTTGAGTTTTGTTGTTGATGTGGCCTACAATTTTAATTTTTGGCCGTTTGGTGTTGTTGATTTGTTGATGTTTGATGTTTTCCAACTTGAGTGATTCAATTTTGTTTGTTTGGTGAGGATTTTTTGGTTTTTGGAATGAAATACAAGGCCTTGGACTCTTTTTTCAAAGGCCAAAAAGGTGTCAATAAACTTTTCACCAACTTGCACCAAAATGGCAAAATACCTTTTTGCTTTGGCTTTGTCCCTTTCCTCTTTTTGTTCTTCTTGAAAAAGGTTTTGACACTCTTTTGGTAAGGGAGCTTTTGGGAGGTCTTTTGTTGATTTGCTTCTTTGGGTGTTGTCTTAAAACTATTTTCAAGACAAACACAAGACTTAACCTCTCTCATCCCCTTTTCAAATCAAACACACCTTTTGTTGAACATGCACCTCAAGAACATTATGAACAACAATAAGAACAATTATGAACAACAACAATATTCAAGCCGTCCAACCCTTCAACAACACTAAACAAAGGCTCAAATCTTGGACCTTAGACTCAAGTGTGCTAGGGAAACAACAAGCTAACACATGAAACTACTTAAGACAAGAAAAATAACACCTAAATCTATGCTTCAAATTTCGGCCAAGACACACAAACAAGACACAATTCCTCTGCCAAGGTACAAAAACGGGAACAACTCTTTTTTTGTGAGATTTTTTATTTTGGACACTTCTTATAGTGTTAGGAAACAAAGATCTAACACTATAACACACAACACACACAAAATTCAAGACCAAAATTTCGGCCAAGAACCAAAAAAAATGGGACAGCTTCACTATTTTTGAGTTTTCCTGCTTTTCAACACCTTTTATTTTTTTTATTTTTCAAGTGAACAAGCCCAAGATTGTTCTCGTGGGAATGAAATCAATGATGGATATAATACCAAATGATACCAAACGGTATCTACAAGAGCACAAAATAGTCCACAAACTCACAAAAACAGTCTATACATACAAGACACCAAGCGGAAACAACAAACACAAACTTGAAAGATAAAGAAGATAGATAACTTGACACAAAGAGAATACGAAATGTAACAACTAAAGAGTGTATCAAACTCTAAATCCTCTACAAATCACATTAAAAAGCACCAAGTTCTTACGTAACCACAAGAGGAACTCGCTTCACTCAAGCACTCACGTTTCTAGCTGTTTCACAACACAAGTGGAACCTTTCACTTATGACGTTCAAAGTTGGTGATCTACTCTCTTCTTGAGAGGAAAATGGTGTTTCAATGTTACAATATTCATTCCAAAAATAATCTAACTAAGAAAATAAGACTAGGGGGTTCTACTTATAGTCTATTACAAAAGAGATGGAAAATGACACCTTTACCCTTAATGAAGGGGCTGGGTTTGGAGTGTATAAATGGGGCTGCCTTGTAGTGTTTTTATGACACTCAAGGCATGTCTTCACACTTTAATACATACACTCCCTTAGATGAACTTAAGACATTCTCAAACACATCCATCTTCATGAATGTGCCTTGAAGACGTAGTTCCCGAGCTTGGATCCTAGGGAATGGTCTTGAGCTCTAGATACCCGTTTGTCACTCTTTTGCAAAAGTCTTCACACTCTTCCCTCTTCTTGGATATGGTTCGAGTATGGTGCTTGTGCTTGTACCCTCTTTGCACTCGTATCACTTGTAATCCTTGTGCTCTTTATGCTTGTATCACCATGGGTACTCGTTGCTTGTGATTCATATGACGTGAAGCCTAGTAACGTCTTGCTGGATGAGGATATGGTTGCCCACCTAAGTGATTTTGGCATTTCAAAACTACTTGGTGAAGATCAGGGTGATTTGTACACTAAAACCTTAGCAACATTCGTGTATATTACACCGGGTTCATCTCTCTGTTTTGCTAATTATTTGAACATTGATTATTCCTCCTCTTTTCCCCACCAAAGAAATATTACATCTTTAAATGAATTGTTTGATTGTAGAGTATGGACTTGAAGGACTAGTGTCAACAAAATGTGATGTCTACAGTTACGAGATCATGCTGTTGGAAACGTTTACTTGGAGAAAGCCTAATGATTTTGAGGGAGATCTTATCTTGAAGAAATGGGTGAGTTATTCACTTCCAGATGTTGTAATGGAGGTCGTAGATGCCAACTTGTTAACATCAACCGGTAATCGCTTAAGGAAAGAGCTAGATGTTGTGGCATCAATCATGAAAGTTGCATTATATTGTTGTAATAAATCTCCAACATGAAGGACCAACATCAAAAATGTTGTAGGGATGCTACAGAAGATCAAGATTCAACTTCTAGCATGTTGAGGATATTGTTGGAATATGTTGTTCCAAATAATTTGTTTGCTGCAAATATTTGATTGGTTTTGGATTACTATAATATTTGTTGAAACTTATTATGAAGTTAGTAGGTTCATATTAGTTGGTTATCACATTTTTCTGTTATAAGCAGTTAGTTATCATTGACACTGTTACATTGATTTGTTGGTTTGTTAGTCGAAGTTGTTAGCTGAGTGTAGATTTAGTTAGTGAGCTGTTAGTGAGCTGTCAGGAAGCTTCAAGATGCTCATGTGCTGAGAATCTGAGTGAGTCTATAAATAGTAGAGATCACCACACATTGTAACTAACTTTTGATACATACAATTCCCATCTTAGCTAATCTTTCTCTTCTTCTCTTCTTCTCTCTGAACTCAGTAGATGCTACAATGGAATCTTTGTATGAGTGTGTAAGTTTATGATAGCTATTTCAACATGGTATCAGAGCCATAAAGATCATGGAACTGGAGAAACAACAATCGAGTGTGAATACATCATCAATACAGTGAGTTTTTTGTCTGTGATTTTTGGTTGTGAGATAATAAGCTGAGAAGAGATAGATCATCATTTGTGAGTCATAAATATTTGATTACAAGTTGCAAACTTTGAGATTTTGTGATCGTTTCTAATTTCTACTTAGTCATAACCTGTAAAGTAGACATGGCACCTAAAATTGATCCTAGTGATCCTCTGTTTCTAGGAGCATTAGATGTAGCAGGAGCTGCACTAATTCCCATTAAGTTGACTGGTTCAGAGAATTATGGAATTTGGTGTAGATCTATGAAAATTTCCATTTTGGGAAAGAGGAAATATGGTTTTATAACTGGTACTTGCATCAAATATACATATAGTGAAGAGTTACATGATTAGTGGGAGACATGTAATGTAGTGGTTTTGTCATGCTGATGAGCTCAATCAGTGCAGAGTTACTTCGTGGTATTGTGTATGTAACAAATGCCTGTGAGGTGTGGGAAGATCTTAAAGAGAGATTTGAAAAACTGAATCGTATGAGATTATATCAATTACACAGGGAAATCACCAACTTACACCAAGGCACTGATTCAGTTTCAACCTACTTCACTAAGCTGAAGAACCTGTGGAGTGAACATGATGTTGTGATATTAGCTCCCTCATGTAATTGTCCTAAGTCTAGGGAGTATTCAGAGCACTTGTATCAGTTGAGGTTGATACAATTCCTAAGTGGACTAAATGACACTTATGATCAAGCAAAGAGGCAGATACTGATGAAGGGAACAATACCTACACTTAACCAAGCATATGCAATGATCATTGAGGATGAGATCCAGCAACTTACTTGTGCTACAACTATTAGTGACAGAACTGAGCCTATTGCTATGCAAGTACATAGAAATTATGTAGACTCTGGAAATGGAAGCAGAAATTCGGCATCAACCAGTTATGGAGGACAAGGGTATAAAGGTAAGAGGTGTGATTATTGCAACTTTACTGGGCAGACAAGAGAAAGCTACTACAAGCTACATGGATATCCAAGTGATTAGAGAAACAAGAATAAGAGCAATTATAATTATCCAAGGGGAGTGTCAAACCAATCTTTCTACAATGGTGTAGGTAAAGGTGGTGGATATGGCTATGGACAGCCAGCTGCTAGTCAAAGCAATAGCCAGTTATCATATCATAATTTTATTGGACCTCAGGCATAGATTAAATGTTTGGATGATCAACCAAGTAACCAGGGAGAGAAGAAAGGACAAAAATAATGCTCGTCTGGCAAAAGGACAAGGATTTTCAAAAGATGAATACAAACAGATCATAACATTGATCAACAAAGAAACACATGACTCTAAGCTGACTAATATGATAGGTACTGTTACTTTTCTTTCTATTCATGTTGTTCCACATGAATGGATAGTGGACTCTGGAGCCACACACCATGTGAAAGCACACAAGGATGTACTATCATATTATCGCAAAATGAGCAACACAGTATGTGATAAAGTAAACATGCCCACTGGAGATAAGGTGAATATTTCACATGTAGAAGAAGAACAGGTGCTAAAGAATGAGTTTGCAAGGGATGTATTGTATGTTCCTGATTTCAAACTGAACTTATTGTCAGTATATAATATAACTAAATAACTCTCTTGTTTTGTGTCATTCTATCCTGACTTCTGTGTGTTTCAGGACCTTCACATTGGCAAGGTGAAGAGGATTGGTAAGGAAAAGGGAGGATTGTATTTCCTCAAGAGTGTAAGTGGAATGAATAGACTGCTTAATAATGTGGCTCATCAAAATCAGGTTGTAGAAGTAGAGATGCATGAGTGCAGTTTGTGGCATATGAGGCTGGGACATCCCTCTTCCCAGGCATTAAGAAAACTCAATTTGTTAAGACACAATGCAGATGTAGATATTCTGAATAAGTGTAATGTTTGTCCATTACCTAAACAAACTAGATAAATCTTTCCTGTTAGTACATCTAGAGCTACAAAGTGTTTTGATATTGTGCATATGGATCTATGCGGGCCATATAAGACACCTACTTTTGACAAGAAATACTACTTCTTGACTGTTGTTGATGATCATAGAAGATATACTTGGTTGCATTTGCAACAATTAAAGTCTGAATGTGTTGTAGCCATAAAAATTATTTTTTACTCTAATTAAGAATTAGTTTGGTGCTCAAGTGAAAGTACTGAGGTCAGATAATAGTACAGAGTTCATTAATTCTAAGTGTAAAGAGTTGTTTCAATCTTTAGGTATAATACATCAAAGTAGATGACCATACATACCACAAAAGAATGGTGTGGTTGACAGAAAACATAGGTAGATATTGAATGTTGCAAAGCCATCAGGTTTCAATCACAGATGCCTATTAGGTTTTAGGGTTTGAATGTTAAGGCTGATGTGTATCTTATTAATAGGTTACCATCTTTAGCTATTGAGGGTAAAAGTCCTTATGAATTTTTGTTTTGCAATGTCCCATCATTGACACACTTGAGAGTTATTGGTTGCAAGTATTATGCCTCAGTACTACCAAAAGCTGATAAGCTCTCAGAAATGTTACATCTTGTTGGATTGGTGTACTAACAAGTTGTTTACCTCAAGAGATGTGGTGTTCAAAGAAGATTCATTCCCCTTTGTAGAGGAGCCCACCTCAGAATCATCTGCAGATTTCCTTAAGATGAATTTACCCATTCATGTTGAGGCAGAAATAGAAGCTTTCACAGATATAGATAATCAATCATATGAACCACAAGATTAAGGTACACTTTCACAGCATCCTGATAATAATCATGATGAAGACACTCACAACTTATCCAGTACAGATGATTCATCCTCATCACCTACAGTTGCTCCAAGAAGATCATCAAGAGTCATCAAACAACCTGCTTGGTTGCTGGACTATGCATCACCAGAGAAAAGAAAGAGAACTAGATATCCTATGGAAAACTATCTCTCTTATGAAAATACCAGAGTTTTGTGTCTATTTTGTCAGCAGAAGTTGAACCACAATCTTACAATAAGGCTAGTAGAGACAAGAGGTGGATTGAATCTATGGAACAGGAAGTTAGAGCCCTTAAATACAATCACACATGGGAAGTAGTTGATATTCCTCTAGAAAAGAATATAATTGGATCAAAATGGGTGTACAAGATCAAGTACAAAGCCAATGAAGAGATAGAAAGGTTTAAGCCAAGGCTAGTGGCCAAAGGTTATAGCCAACAAGAGGGACTGGACTACCATGGCACTTTTTCTCCAGTGGCCAAAATGGTTACAATGAGAAGTGTCATTGCTTTGGCAGTATCAAGAGGATGGTGCATTTACTAGATGGATGTTTACAATGCATTTTTACAAGGTGATCGAGAGGAGAAAGTATATATGGAGATGCCAGATGGTTTCAAGGAGGGAAGAAAACACAAAGTTTGCAGATTGATTAAGTCACTATATGGACTTAAGCAAGCATCAAGGTAGTGGAATATAAAGCTTACTGCAACATTTCTCAAGGCAGGATTTATTCAAAGTAGCTATGACTATTCACTTTGTACCTTAAAGAAGTCAGAAGGAATGGTGATAGTTCTGGTTTATGTGGATGATCTTCTAATAACAAGTGACAATGCCGACATGATAAATGTAGCAAAAGGCACTCTCCATCAGCAATTCAAACTCAAGGATCTAGGTGAGCTTAATTACTTCTTAGGAATTGAAGTGTTGAGGTCTGCAAGTGGAGTTATATTGAATCAAAAGAAGTATATATTGGAGATTATATCTGACACAGGACTAGCTGGTGCTAAGACAGATCTCACTCTATTAGAGACTAATATCAAGTTAACTTCTGTTGAAGTGGATGAGGCTACAGGTGTTAAATGAGATGTAGTTTTAAAGGATATGAGATCATACCAAAGACTAGTTGGAAAGCTGATGTATGCAACCATAACAAGACCTGATATCAGTTATGCAGTATAAACTCTTTTTCAGTTTATGCAAAATCCTAAAAAGTCACATCTAGAAGCTACAAACTGGGTGATAAGGTATCTAAAAGGTACTATAGGACAAGGTATATGGCTCAAGGCACAACCCACTGTAGAACTGGTTTGCTGGAGGCTTCATGTCCAAGTACTAGGAGATCTGTAACAAGTTATGTAGTGCAATTTGGTGGATCTTTGATATCTTTGAAGTCTAAGAAACAATACACTATTTCAAGAAGCTCAGCTGAGGCTGAATACAGGAGCATGACCTCAGCTATGGCAGAAGTAACATGGTTGGAAGGACTGTTTGCAGAACTGGGGGTCCCTATTGCTAAGCCTATTACCATCTATAGTGATAGCAAATCGGCTATCCAACTGGCTGCAAATCCTATATTTCATGAAAGGACCAAACAAATTGAAGTGGACTGTCACTTTATCAGAGACAAGATCAAGGAGGGTTTGATTCAACCCATGTATGTGCAGAGTGGTCAACAGATTGTAGATATTCTCACCAAAAGTTTGAGCCATGATCAACACTCATATTTACAAAAAAATCTTGGTGTGCTTAATATTTTGCACCCTGCAGCTTGAGGGGGAGTGTTGAAACTTATTATGAAGTTAGTAGGTTCATATTAGTTGGTTATCACATTTTTCTGTTATAACCAGTTAGTTAGCATTGACACTATTACACTGATTTTTTGGTTTGTTAGTCGAAGTTATTAGCTGAGTGTAGATTAGCTGAGTTTAGAGTTAGTTAGTGAGCTTTCAGGAAGCTTCTAGATGCTCATGTGCTGAGCATGTGAGTGAGTCTATAAATAGAATAGATTACCTCACATTGTAACTAACTTTTGATACATACAATTCCCATCTAAGCTAATCTTTGTCTCCTCTTCTCTTCTTCTCTTCTTCTCTCTAAAATCAGTAGCTGCAACAATGGCAGCTCTGTACGAGTGTGTGAATTTATGTAACTCCCCGTAATTCGGGCTAAAATATAGACCATGATTTCGATGCGTTGCTAATCCCGAAGCCATAAAATATTATGCCAATACGACATGTTAATTATTGTGTAGCATGTGAATCCGCTCAAGCTTGAATTTAGACCATAGAGGTCCTTCAACTCAAGGACGAGTTGAAACTATTTTGATCAACTAAGTTTTAGTAGATGTTGTAAAGTGTGTCATCTTACATAGACCATAACTCTCTGTATATGTCAAATTAGGAAGCCTACTATGTGTCAAATGATAGGTATTCGAGTTAGCTTTCCAACGATACAAATTAGGCTAAAATCTGACACCCGAACAAGAAGTTATGGCCCTTCAAAGTGATAAGCGTCGCCTAACCTATCACCCATGGCCACTGGAAAGCATAGGCAATAGCCTAGGCGGCGCCTATCTAAACATAGGCGATAGCCTAGGCGGCGCCTATGCAAACATAGACGATAGCCTAGGCGGCGCCTATGTGAACATAGGCAACGGGATGGGTGGCGCCTATGTAAGGAATTCTAGTGATTTAAACCCTCCGCGTTGAGGACAAAGTGGTCCTTTTCCACCCTTACTTAGCCCTAAAACACGAGATTTAGTTCCAAGGACCCCAAAATACATATTCTTTCATCAAAAGTGCTCAATATTCTCCTTAGGGTTTCAAAATAAAAACCCAAATAGTTCTAAATTTGACCGTAGGTTTTCAAAGATAATTACATATTTGGAATAAACAATCCGGAAGCTTCAAGAAACACCTATTATCCTTGGAAAAAGAGGTACGTGGGGTTATCCAAAAATCTCATGGGTGTAGTTTTTATGAATATGCATGCTTTTAAATGGGGGTTTTCAATCAAATGCTAAAATCTTTCTTTCAATATGATTTCTAAGTCATTTTCTTTATGTCATGGGAATTGTTTGCCTATATACTTCAATGGTTGAAACCATGCATATGTGATTTGAGATTTTCTGTGGAGGTTTGATAAATATGAATGATGAATTGTTTTCAAATTCCCATGATAATGTTTTGATACTCCATATTGTATTGTGATCAACAATAGAGAGCATGAATTTGAAATAAATATTGTTCACCACTTGTAAATGATGAAGCACCTTGGTTTTTACATGATTATGCATATGTGGCTGTGATATTGATGACTTGCAAGTCGGGTATGACTATACCCTACAGAATACGATATGTGATTGAATAAAATGAAATTTGAATGCATTGATTTTACATGAGAAAGGTGGATGCCTGAAGAAGGCGTTTGAGACACAAGGGCTCATCGCTGGAAAAACGTATTTGCCGACATGAAATATTGGTACCAGGCTAAGTGATCTTGTGTACTTGACTTCATGTCATTCCCAAATTGGGACTATAGGTAGGATCCCGGGCCAAGTGATCTCGGGCACTACCATTGGGTCGAGACACCATGCTGTGTGATCTTGTATGTCTCTCCCTCACTTATACTCTAATCTCGGTGGCAACCGAGGTTTGACAGTTGGTGTAAATTATGTAGGGTATTCCACCTAGCTCAGTTGCATTTCATTATTGCTGAGAAAAAAAAAACTATTGCATTACACCCATGTGTTTTCAAATGATTTGATACGAAATTGCTTTATAATGGCTCTCAACTATACTTTGTAAAAATATTATGTTTTGTTTTGATATCTCTGTGTGCCAGTACTTTTGTGCTGACCCCCTTCCCTCTCCAACCTCTCAGGTTCAGAGGCCCAGTCTAGTGGTCAAGACAATCAGCAGAACTTTCAGACAGAGCTGTAAAGACAAGTGGTGAGCCTTCTATGTTTCGGAAGGTCTTATGTCCTGCAATTCTTTTATCTTATATTCAGTTTTAGGGTCTACTGGGGGCCTTGTCCCAGTTTTTAGATAGAAATTATTTTAGTAATTTGTTAGTGATTTTCGCAGACAGTTGTTCAGAGGATAATTGATGTTGAGGGAAACTAATCTCCCCGTTATTGTCTCTTTTCATATTTCTGACCATGTTTCTGAATTATTGTGTTTTTCTATATTTCTTTGATCATATGAATTAGGTGTATGATACCAGACAGATAGGGGTGTTTCGGGCCTCAATGGTTCGAAATGCTCGTCATGGCCAGACCCTCGTTTGGGTCTTAACAAACTTGGTATCAAAGCATGGTTCATGGTCCCAGGGTGTCTGTGAAATCGTGTCAGGTAGAGTCTTATTTATGGGTGTGTAGCGCGCCAAACTTATAAGCAGGAGGCTGCTAGGCGTTTAGGAAATGTTTCCCTTCTTTGTGATTTAGTTTGTGTTTCAGAGTCTGAACTGTCCCCTAATGAATGATCATTTGTGTTTCAGAAACACAGTTATGCCTCCATGTCGTATCGTCGATCAGAATGCTCAGGTAGATGAGGTTCATCCCACCCATGGGATGCGGACCCGTAACAGGGCTCACACATCAGAATTTGTCCCTACTCCAGGAGTCCCTCCAGTCCCGACCAGTCCACCTCGGGCTCCGCGGATTAATGCCAACCATTCCCCAACTGCTCAGGGAGATATTTCAAATGCAGAATTCAGACGGTCTATTCATATGCTGACACAATTGGTAGCTAACCAGGCTCAACGATTGGAAGATATTGGGTCTGCATCTGTTACATCTGAGGCTACTAGAGTCGTACATTTCATGAAGATGATTCCACCTAAGTTCACTGGCACCAAGGTAGAGGAAGATCCACAGGAGTTCGTGGATGAGATGGAAAAAATCTTTAAGGTGATGCATGTGGATGAGGTTTAAGGGGTGGATCTAGCAACCTATCAGCTCAAGGACGTTGCGAATCAATGGTATGCCGACTGGGAAGATGAAAAAGGTGAAAGTGTTGAGCCCACAGTTTGGGCAAATTTGTGGAAGCTTTCCTTGATTGATTCTTTCCTCTGGAGTTGAGGGAGGTCAAAGCGGAAGAGTTTATGAATCTGAAGTAGGGCAGTATGAGTGTCCAGAAGTACACTTTGAATTTTAATAAACTATCCCACTGTGCACCAGAGTTGACTAGTAATATGAGGGCCCGGATGAGGAAATTTGCATCTGGCCTTGCTGATGACCTGGTACTTGAGTGCCAGGGGGATATGTTGAATAAGGATTTAGACTTTGCTCGACTGACCGTTCATATGCATCAAGTGGAAGAGAAGAAGAAAAAGATTGCTGAATCTACTGAGAAAGACAGACAAGCTAAGAGAGCTAGATCTACAGACCAGCACCAGAGTCATCCGCAGAGTGGTAACTGGGGTAATAAGTGGTCGAAGAAGAAGATGTTTTGGAATAATGCACAGCCAGCAGCCAGCGCCCCAGCACCCAGAAAATCGATAGACAGACAAACACAGAGTTTTCAGACTCCTCATGGGTCCAAAGATCTAGGTACATAGTCTCAGGGCAGTGTGTCCCAGAAGCGTCGTACTCGTTCGCGGTGTGAGGTTATTGGAAGGAATCATCTAGGGAAGTCTGGTTTGAGGGGAGAAACTGCTATACTTGTGGCAAAGTTGGTCAACTTCAAGGAGATTATCCATCTGCTGGAGTAAATACAGGGGGGCTAAGTCCCAAGCCTCCTACACAGCTCCTTTTCCTAAGGGTGCCCCTTCAGCTGCTGGAAGCGGTCGCAACCGGTTATATTCTTTGACTAACTGCCAGGAGGCAGAATCTTCACCAGATGTTGTCACCGGTATGTTACGAATTTTTTCTCGTGATGTTTATGTATTTCTTGATCCCGGGTCTACTTTATCTTATGTGACCCCTTATGTGGCTTTTGGTTTCAGGTTTGAGCCCGAAGTTATTATAGAACACTTCTCTATTTCTACTCCTGTAGGTGATTCTTTTGTTGCTAGAAGGATATATAGAAATTGTGTCGTGTCTATTCATAGTAGGGAAATTATGGCAGACCTTATAGAACTCGATATGATAGACTTTGATACCATCCTTGGGATGGACTGGCTCCATTCGTGTTATGCCACCCTTGATTGCAAAACCTAAAAGGTCACTTTTTCTCTCCTGAACAAGACACCAGTTGTATGGGCAGGGAGTTCTGTGGAACCTAGAGGTCACTTTATCTCTTATCTTAGAGCCCGAAAGCTTATCTCCAAAGGTTGTATGTATCATCTAATCCGAGTAAAAGATTAAAAAGTTGGAAACCTTCCTCTGTAGTCAGTCCCTGTAGTGAATGAATTCCCAGAAGTCTTTCCCAAAGATCTCCCAGGGATACCCACTGATAGGGAGATAGATTTTGGCATTGATGTGTTTCCAGACACTCGTCCTATTTCTATTACGCCATATAGAATGGCGCCCGCGAAACTAATGGAGTTAAAGGAACAACTTTCAGACCTCCTAGACAAAGGTTTCATTCGTCCTAGTGTTTCCCGATGGGGTGCACCCGTGCACTTCGTGCGAAAGAAGGATGGGTCCCTTCGGATATGCATAGACTACCGTCAGCTGAATAAGGTCACGATTAAAAATAAATATCCTCTTCCTAGGATTGACGAACTTTTTTACCAGCTTCAGGGTGCCAAGTACTTTTCAAAAATAGACCTTCGTTTGGGTTATCATCAGTTGAAAGTTTGGGAGTCAGACATACCCAAGACAGCCTTCCGGACCCGATATGGTCACTACGAATTTCTAGTCATGTCCTTCGGGTTGACTAACGCCCCTGCAACCTTTATGGATCTTATGAATAGAGTGTTCCATCAGTTTCTTGACTTGTTTATCATTGTATTTATTGATGATATTCTGATCTATTCTAAGATTAAAGAGGATCACGCCAATCACCTCAAAATTATCCTTCAGACCCTTAAGGATCATCAGCTGTATGCCAAATTTTCTAAGTGTGAATTCTAGTTAGACACTATTTCCTTCCTGGGGCATATTGTGTCCAGTGACGGGATAAGAGTGGATCCCCAGAAAGTTGAAGCAGTAAGAAAATGTCCCAGACCCATGACTCTGACCGATATTCGAAGCTTCTTGGGTTTGGCGGGGTATTACAGAAAGTTCGTAGAGAGTTTTTCTACCATAGATGCTCCAATTACTAAACTGACTCAGAAAAAGATGAAGTTTGTGTGGTCTGACTTGTGTGAAAACATTTTTGAGAAATTGAAGGACAAGCTGACTACTGCTCCTATTTTGACCCTTCCCGAGGGTGTAGATGATTTTATGGTTTATTGTGATGCGTTCCGTATGGGACTTGGTTGTGTATTGATGCAACGTGGTAAGGTGATAGCTTATGCATCTAGGCAGTTAAAGGTGCATGAGCATAATTACCCCACTCGTGACTTGGAGTTAGCAGCCGTGGTGTTTGCACTTAGAATCTGGAGGCACTATCTTTACGGAGTACATGTTGATATTTATACTGACCATAAGAGTTTACAATATGTTTTCTCACAGAAAGAATTTAACCTCAGGCAGAGGCACTGGATGAATCTTTTGAAAGATATGATATGAGTCTGCATTACCATCCGAGCAAGTCAAATGTTGTAGCCAACGCCCTCAGCAGGTTGTCTATGGGCAGCCTTTCTCATGTAGAAGAAGGAAAGAAAGAGATGGTGAAGGATATTCACCGCCTTGCAAATATGTGAGTGCGACTCTTAGATTCCGAAGATGGAGGGGTGATTGTTCATGAGTTAGCTAAGTCATCTCTTTGTGTTGAAGTTAAGGAAAAGCAGGTTGAAGATCCCATATTGATGCAAATCAAGAAAGATGTGGGTCAATAAAAGGTTATGTCATTTGAAATTGGTGGCGATGGTATTCTGAGATTTCAGGGTAGGTTGTGCATTCCAAATGTCAATGGGCTATGGGAAAGAATCCTTAATGAGTCGCACACTTCGAGGAATGTCATTCACCCAGGCTCTATTAAGATGTACCATGATCTGAAAACCTTGTATTGGTGGAATAACATGAAATATGATGTAGCTGATTTTGTGTCCAAGTGTTTGAACTGTCAGCAAGTGAAGGTAGAACACATGAGGCCGGGTGGTACTTCCCAAGAGATAACCCTACCTTTATGGAAGTGGGAGATGATAAATATGGATTGCATTACAGGACATCCGAGATCCCGAAACCAGTATGATTCTATATGGGTGATTGTAGATCGGTTGACCAAGTCAGCCCACTTTTTGCGTATGAGGACTAATTATTCAGGAGAGGTTCATGCTAATATTTACATTGATGAGATAGTTCGATTGTATGGGGCACCAGTGTCCATTATATCCGATAGAGGTACGAAGTTTTTATCTCAGTTTTGGAGATCCTTTCAGAAGGGTTTAGGTACACAAGTGAATTAGAGCACAGCTTTCCATCCTCAGACGGATGGGCAAGCTGAGCGTACCATTCAGACCCTCGAAGATATGTTGAGGTCATGCGTCATTGATTTCAAAGGTAGTTGTGTAGATCACCTTCCACTGGTTGAATTTGCTTACAATAACAGCTACCATGCCAGCATCAAGATGGCTCCTTTTGAGGCTTTGTATGGGAGGAGATGTAGGTCTCTGATAGGATGGTATGAAGTGGGTGATACTCAGTTGTATGGTCCTGATCTTGTTCATCAGGTGATGGAGAAAGTGAAAATCATTAGAGAACAACTCAAGACTGCTCAGAGTCGTCAGAAGTCCTATACCGATGTTCGGAGAAGAGAACTAGAGTTTGAAATTGGTTATTGGGTGTTTCTCAAGGTTTCTCCTATGAAAGGAGATGCAGTTTGGAAAAAGGGGTAAATTAAGCCCTCGTTATGTAGGGCCATATCAGATTTTGAAAAAGATTGGTACAGTTGCATATGAGTTAGAATTGCCTACTAGTTTGGGTTCCGTTCATCCGGTATTCCATGTATCCATGTTGAAGAAATGCATTGGAGATCATTCTATGGTATTTCCAGTATAGGGTATCAAAGTGACAGACTCCTTGTCTTATGAAGAAGTGCCCGTTGAAATTTTAGATCACCAAGTTCGAAATCTGAGGAGCAAAGAGATAGCCTCAGTAAAGGTACAGTGGAGGAATCAGAAAGTCGAACAAGCAACTTGGGAGTCAGAAGATGACATGAGAATTAGATATCCCAATTTGTTTGCTTCGATGGAGGAGGAGACAGAAGGTACTATTCCTATCTTATCTTTTCTAGTCCTTTATTATGCTTGAAATCATGTCTGTCTGTGTCCCGCATCATCATTCGGGGATGAATGATCCTAAGGAGGGGATAATGTAACGCCCCGCAATTTGGGCTACAATATAGACCATGATTTCGATGCGTTTCTAATACCGAAGCCATAAAATCCTATGCCAATAAGGCATGTTAATTATTGTGTAGCATGTGAATCCGCTCAAGCTTGAATTTAGACCATAGAAGTCCTTAAACTCAAGGACGAGTTGAAACTATTTCGATCGACTAAGTTTTAGTAGATGTTGTAAAGTGTGTCAGATTCCATCGACCATAACTCTCTGTATATGTCGAATTAGGATGTCTACTATGTGTCAAATGATAGGTATTCGAGTTAGCTTTCCAACGATACTAATTTGGCTAAAATCCGACACCCGAGCAAGAAGTTATGGCCCTTCAAAGTGATAAGCATCGCCTAACCAATGGCCCATGGTCACTAGAAAGCATAGGCAATAGCCTAGGCAGCGCCTATGTAAACATAGGTGATATCCTAGGAGGCGCCTATGCAAACATAGGTGATAGCCTAGGCGGAGCCTATGTGAACATAGGAAACGGTATGGGTGGTGCCTATGTAAGGAATTCTAATGATTTAAACACTCCGTGTTGAGGACAAAGTTGTCCTTTTCCACCCTTACTTAGCCCTAAAACACGAGATTTAGTTCCAAGGACCCCAAAATACATATTCTTTCATCAAAAGTTCTCAAGATTCTCCTTAGGGTTTCAAAATAAAAACCCAAATAGTTCAAGATTTGACCGTAGGTTTTCAAAGATAATTACATATTTGGAAGCAACAATCCGCAAGCTTCAAGAAACACCTATTATCTATGGAAATAGAGGTACGTGGGGTTATCCAAAAATCTCATGGGTGTAGTTTTTATGAATATGCATGCTTTTAAATAGGGGTTTTCAATCAAATACTAAAATCTTGCTTTCAATATGATTTCTAAGTCATTTTCTTTATGTCATGGGAATTGTTTGCCTATATACTTCAATGGTTGAAACCATGCATATGTGATTTGAGTTTTTCCATGGAATTTTGATAAATATGAATGATGAATTGTTTTCAAATTCCCATGATAATGTTTTGATACTCCATATTGTATAGTGATCAACAAAAGAGAGCATGAATTTGAAATAAATATTGTTCACCACTTGTAAATGATGAAGCACCTTGTTTTTTACATGATTATGCATATGTGGCTGTGATATTGATGACTTGCAAGTCGGGTATGACGATACCCTACAAAATACGATATGTGATTGAATAAAATGAAATTTGAATGCATTGATTTTACATGAGAAAGGTGGATGCCCGAAGAAGGCGTTTGAGACACAAGGGCTCATCGCTAGAAAAATGTGTTTACCGACACGAAATATTGGTACCAGGCTAAGTGATCTTGTGTACTTGACTTCATGTCATTCCCAAATTGGGACTATTGGTAGGATCCCGGGACAAGTGATCTCGGGCACTACCATTGGGTCGAGACACCATGTTGTGTGATCTTGTGTGTCTCTCCCTCACTTATACTCTAGGCGGCAACCGAGGTTTGACAGTTGGTGTAAATTATGTAGTGTATTCCACCTAGCTCAGTTGCATTTCATTATTGTTGAGAAAAAATAAACTATTGCATTACACCTATGTGTTTTCAAATGATTTGATATGAAATTGCTTTATAATGGCTCTCAACTATACTTTGTAAAAATATTATGTTTTGTTTTGATATCTCTGCATGCCAGTACTTTTGTACTGACCCCCTCCCCTCTCTAACCTCTCAGGTTCAGAGGCCCAGTCTAGGGGTCAAGAGAATCAGTAGAACTTTCAGACAGAGCTGTAGAGACAAGGGGTGAGCCTTCTATGTTTCGGAAGGTCTTATGTCCTGTAGTCCTTTTATCTTATATTCAGTTTTAGGGTCTACTGGGGGCCTTGTCCCAGTTTTCAAATAGACATTGTTTCATTCATTTGTTGGAGATTTTTGTAGACAGTTGTTCAGAGGATAATTGATGTTGAGGGAACCTTATCTCCCCGTTATTGTCTCTTTTCATATTTATGACCATGTTTCCGAATTATTGTGTTTTTCCGCATTTCTTTGATCATATGAATTAGGTGTATGATTACCAGACAGATAGGGTTGTTTCGGGCCTTAATGGTTCGAAATGCTCGTCACGGCCAGGCCCTGGCTCTGGTCGTGACTGTTTATGATAACTATTTCAAGAATATTGCTTCTTTATTTTTTGTTTTAGCACTTTATTTGTGCATGATTTTGTTTTCAAAAATTCTAGCTGGTTGAATAAATCTCACTATTTCCTTTTTACAAAAACTAAACTGATCATCAAAATCTTGAAATAGAATGATTTATTTTTGTAAGTATTAAAGGGATATTAACATGTTGGAGTGTGACATATCCCAATTTCTGCTTCCTCTCCCCTTATGTTTGTCCCTCAGTGCCAAATTACAAATAAAATGTCTTCGGCACACGATTTACAGGGAGACTGCTCATCTGGAATTTACATCGCGCAGGCTTTTGACAAAACTTCACACAAGTGAGGTCCGGGGAGGATAAAGTGTACGCAGACCTTAAACCCTACCTTGGGAGATTGAGATGTTGTTCCTGATAGATCCTCGGCTCAAGGAAAAATAAAAGAAATTCAACGCAGGTCGGGGGGAAAAAATTAATAGGAGCGAAAAACAATTGCTGAAATAAAGAGACCATTTTAAAGAGCCTACAGTATTTGTACATTTCCATGACTCTTAATTGGGACAAACCTAAAAAGTCGAAGGAAGAGGGATGAAGAAGATAAATCAGGATACTGAAATCAAAATCTAACAGAAGTGAACTGTCATTGGTCGTACCACTTAGCTCTTGCTTTCTAATCAATGACATTTTGAGATGGAGGTCCGTTTTACTCAATCTTGGTACTTTCTGTAGTAGCTAATTCTTCTTGTATACATAGTTTTACTGACAATACACAGTCTTAGATCATTATTCTCATGAGCAGGATGCTAGCTTAGGCATCCCTTTGCACGCCTTCATTAACACTTTAGGAAGTATTTGCCCCCTGATAATTTGATAAACGACCCAAGAAATTTGTAATGATTGTTGTAGGAGTTAGGCATCTTTAGACTAAAAAATTTTCTTTCAGGATTGATCATTGCATATTATCACTTTTCAACTGTTGTATTTCCTATCAAAATGGCTTATGGACTGCTTCCTAAGACGTAATCATTATTCCATTTCAAAAGCTCCTCTATACCAACATCACAAACTCAAAATATCAGCTAAGTGAAAAGAAGATGAGCAACATAAAAAATGTTGAAATATGATAGCTCAAGAGACAAAAAACAAAAAGATTAAGCAGAATATCTGAAACTTATAGACATCGGCCAATTTAAATATGGATTTGACAATTAATCAGCGACAAAATCAACAGTTGAGATTATCTTCATAGTGACCCTGTATTCCTGTCAAAGGTTGTCGCGTAACTTGAATCTATAACCTCCTTAACAGCTTTACCCGTCTCAGTTCAAAATTAAACTACTGATATCTCAAAATTCAAACTATATCAAATAAATTGACACAGAAAGAGTACATTCAATCCGACCCTGTAGTTCTGTCAGAGTATACGTCGAATTGATAATCGATCTGTCCATTTATAGGTTGGATCGATAATCGATCTGTCGGATTGATAATCGATCTGTTCATATATAGGTCTAATCGATAATCGATTTGTCGAATCGACAATCGATTTGTCGGATCGATAATCAATCTATAAAATGGGTCACTCCCCCCTCCCCTCCAAAGAAAAAACTTATTAACTATTTAATTAAAAAGAATCTCAAGATTATAAACAAATTTTAATAAATGATAATCAGGATTATTATATTATAGCATAATAATAAGTTCAAATCAGTAATAATTTTTATTAAAAAAAAAACTTACCAACATGATTGGTATCAACAACATTAGCTTCGATGGCAAATAAATCAGCAGACAAATGCAGCCCCTTCTTAACCAAGTAATCATGCACATACTTGTCAAACCTGAAAATTTCCAATAAAGAATCATAAATTATTTTATTTTGTGGCGCAATCGAAATTTTGAGATACATAAAAAATTTAATTTTTATGAAATAAAATTTATATAATTAATAAATTTAAGCATTTAAAATCTAGATAAAAAAATTTCAATCAAAAAATAATTTAATTGACTCTCAAATTTATACTGTGCCACGTAGTTTGAAACGGAGAAAGTGAAACGATTATTATTAAAATTTTCCCTTGTGTTATTTTAAATTGGTCAATTTTATCTTTAATTAGATTTTTGTGTCTATTCTTTCCCTTGGAATTAATGAATTGTTTCATATTTGATCCTATCATTAATTGAGGTCTTATTTGAATAAGTGGACTTTTAAGTGTCCAAATTATTTAGGAAAAAAGTAGCTACTCCTATTTACTCTTTAAAATTGGATTAAAATTTAATATTATCTCATTACAATAACAATAATAATAACATATATCCAGTGTAATTTTATAGATGGAGTCTGAGAAGAGTTATGTATACGTTATTTTATTTCTTGGTCAAAAATTGAGGAATTAAGATTTCTTGGTCACTTATAAATAAATAAATAACATAAAATGATCTTTTCAAATCTCATTTGAGTAAATATTAAGATCTTTTATAAAAAAGACATAAAATTAAAGAAATTGTAAGTGACCTAAAATATCAATGCGCACACAAAAAAATTGAACAAGTTTTAATCCTATTCATTTATTAATTCGGCCCGATTTAATCCTTTCAAATGTAACCCAATTTTTTTACTTAAAGGACCTCTAGTAAGACTTTATTTATTCCACACTCATCTCATATCACTTGTTTCAATCAAAATATATACATTTTCCCTACTTTTACAACTTAAAAATAGCTATCGAAGCAAAAAAATTCTCAAAAAAAAATATCAAGATAAAGCATGTTTTTATGTAAGTTTCTTTGATTAAAAAGAACATTTAAGCCTATGAGAACATATAAAGAGAAAGGAATGCATATCACTAAAGAACCATACAAATATTAGAGTTAAAAATAAAAAAAATAAAAAAATAAAATCATGAGAACAAAAGGAGAAAACAACATTACAAAATTCAATTAGAAAAATATTTTTTTTTAGCAACTTACATCACTTGATTGCTCCACGAACCCATAATCACTAAAGAAGAATACAAGAAAAAGAGAATAAAAAAGTGAAAGTGAAGAAAATAAGAAGAGAGAATAGTGGAGAAAGAAAAAAAAAGATAACAAGAACAAAATATAAGATTACAATTATATATTAAAGAGAAGTTAGTAGAGAAAATTGAAGGAAAGGTGTCTTTTAAGTCTTGAATGAAGGATTGGTGACATTGACCAACAGATAGGGTCAGACATCATTAGGAAACTTGATTAAGTTAATTGTGGACTTGATTAATATTTTCAAAAATAAAAATCAACCCAACCCACACCACTCTTCAATACAAATCAACCACTCTCTCCTCTCTCTCCAGCTTCTCTCGACTCTCTCCCAACCAACAGTTCTGCAAAATTTCTCCCTTCAACCTCCGGCGATAAATAGTCGGGCGAGTTTCTTTTCGACTATCAACCGTCAATCGACGTGAATACTTCTCCGGCAACAACAACTTTGAGTTTTTCGTCCTCCCATTTCCCTTTTCACAGGTAAAAAAATTATGAAGAAATAGAGGAACTTGAGCCAACTACTCTTCTGGTATTGAAATGTGGACTGAATAAAATTCTAATTTCTGGCATTTCTGCGTTTCTTCTTCTTGTTATTGTACTGTTGATTCAAATTTGTTGGTGATTTTTGGTCACAGTTGATGTTCTTAGTGTGTGTGTGTGATGTTTTGGTGTTGCTGGGTTGATTTTTTATTTGTCTTGATAGAAATGGTATTGCAAAAGTTGAAACATCTGATGTAATAGATGAAACATATGATGCAACAGATGAAAAATTAGATGCAACTATGAAAATCTGATGCAACAGGTGAACAATCTAACAGATCATTCATCTGTTGCGACTGATGACTCTTTTGTTTGGAAGAAATCTAAACAATATTTATCCAACAGATAACTGATTAGTGATCTGTTTTTATTTTTTCCAACGGTTTACTCTTCATTTTGCAACAGATTAGGACTATTTTTATTATTTTCAACGGTTTACTCATCTGTTGCAACAAGTCGGTTGCAACAGCTAACATACCCGGTGCAACAGATTAGTGATCCATTTTTATTCTTTCCAACGGTTTACTCATCCTTTGCAACAGGTTGGTTATATGTTGCAATATATAAAATACCTGGTGCAACAGATTAGTGATCTATTTTTATGGTTTCCAATGGATTACTCATCCGTTGTAACGGGTTAGTTATGTATTGCATCAGATAAAATACCAGGTGCAATAGATAGTGCTATTTTTATGGTTCCCATGGATTACTCATCCGTTTCAACAGGTCGGCTATATGTTGCAACAGATAACATACCTGGTGCAACAGATTAGTTGTATGTTAGAGCTGTTATATTACTTTTATGCATTAATCAATAATAATCTATGTTATATTCCTATTAATTTAAGAGAACATGGCTCCCAAAATAAAATAAATCGAATCAAGTCCAAGTAAAGGAAGAAGTGCAGTAGCTCAGCTACATCCACCACTCTATGAGCTAGCTTTACAAGCGTTATCTCAATCAGGAGCAGAAGATAATGAACACGGGAAGGAGGAATCTTTCAAAAGAGATGATCCAAATACTAATAGCCCTTTCGCCGAAGAGTTGGTCAAAACCTTCAGCATTGATCGTTATCCTATGAGAATACAGTGCGATGGTGTCACAAATTTAATGGGTGATCTCGTGGTTAAGTCAGTCATGGGAAAATCTTTCGACGCCTTCAGAAAAATACTTTGAGAAAGAAAATTGGATTCTTATTTCAGGGAAAGCTGCTTTGGGCAATATCTTGATTTATCGGAGGACAACAATGCTTGTTTCTAGATGAAAATGGCATATGATCTTCTCCAGCGCAGGTTTATGTATGAAAATAAAGATAAGATGGATGAGGTGTGGATAAATTACTGTGGCATGCCTGTTTATTTTGGTTGGGAGGAGTTTGCCATAGTTACTGGACTAAAATATTATCCTCTTTCTTCTTCTCAAGTTATACCTACTCTGACCCAAAAAAAGCACCCCGCACACCCAAAAAAGGAAAAGGCAAGTCGAGTGATCGTGATGACCTGCTGTCCATTGTTGGTCCAAGCTTGAAAAACAAATATCTAATTGAAGCGTTAAAAGGTAAAGGACTTTCAAAGAAGCACAAACAATTATTGTTCTTGGTTTGGTTTGTACATAATGTTCTTTGGGCGAGAGACGTTAACAACAACATAAGTCTCGATTTAATAAATCTCTCTGAGGATCTTGAGGCATTTAACAGCTATCCTTGGGGTTATGAAAGCTTCAAAATGACTGTCGAATATTTTTTGACTCCGTTAACGCCAAAAATAGTCAACTTATATGGTTTTCCATGGGCCTTCATGGTAAATATTTCTTTTATCATGATATGATTCATCATTTTTTTATTCAATATTGCTTTTTATTTATTGGCGTTATGTTATAGGCTCGGGAATTTGAAGTCATTCTTTATTTGAGACAACAAATGAACTACCAGGAAAAAGTTTCCTATTCAAGAATTCTGAGATGGTTGTCAGCCAAAATCGATAAAAATGCAAAATTTCTTGATCTTTTCAATCCCCCCAAGGAAGCAGTAAGTCCAATTCTAATCTAGTTTTTGTTTTAAATAATTTCATCATCATTCTTAATATATGTACCGATTTATTTTAGATTGTCCATTCGTGGCTTTTTCCGACCAACCGAGAGTTGAATATGCCATTTTTTCTAACTTTACGGTCTGTCCAAACTTTATCGGACCCTAAGGTCATTGATGGAATAAAAATGGAATTGTTTGGATCAACAACCATCACAAGAAAAATAATTTTGGAGGGTGGGGCTAATGATTCTCCTCTTACAGTTTTTGAAACAATAAGCCATTATGATTATGATCATAATGGTTGTACAAATTTTTCTCCAGATTTTGCCGCATGTAGTGGATGTTCTTCATGCAAATGTCAAGACTGCAAGGCAAAACATGATGGGGTGATTAATGCTATTAATGTTATTAATGCACTAACTGCTTCTGTAAAGGAAATGACATCTAAGAGGGGTGTCATTCCATCAAAGAAGATTTCATATCCAGACGCTCCACTAGAGATCAAGGTGGCTAAGAGGAGAAGGAAAGACACTTCCAAGGCATCATCAATAATCCAAAAAAGTAAGATTGAAATGCCTCTGTCTTTGTCTTGCACCGATGTTCAGTGTGCAAGGGCCACAGAAGAGCAGTATGAGATGAAAAAAATGAATGTACATCATCTGTTCCAAAAAACAAATAGGCACATATCTATTTCAAAAGATGATACATCTGCTTAAAATTATCAAATAGATATATACATCTGTTGCAACTGTTGTCTAACCTGTTGCATCAGATTCATTATCTGTTTCAACAGATACGTCTTATGTTGCAACAGATGGGTCATCTGTTCGAAATTATCGTACTGCTCTGATTTACTTGTTCCAATTTGTCCCAACAGATAATCCATCTGATGCAACATAAGACTCATCTATTGCAACAGATGGAAAATCTGTTGTATATCTCTACTTAACATTGACAAGTCTGGCTTTCCAAGTGGATGTCACAGCTACTGCCGAAGAGCATAATATGACAGTTGATAATCCATCAACTGCTTCCAAAGATGAAGAAAAAGTAGAGCCTGTCAGTTTGGGATAACGGAAGAATTACCCGTTTGAAGGGTTCAATATCTTGGACATGGCTTCAAAAAAAACTAACACAGTTGATCGACGTCTATTCAGAATGGATTGCCAATGGGATGTTAAAGTATCATGCCAGCAGGTACATAAATCAATTTTATGGATATTGGTTTATACAATTCTTGTTGTAAGAACCTGACATTAACACATATAAATCATCATGTAGAAAACAAAAAGACGAGCGCTACAAAGTGAACGAATAGAGTCTTGGTTTTAATATGTTCGACTTTGTCGTTGCACATCCCGAAACAAAGAATTGGTTCTATTTGATGTCACAGCCCCAAACTTGCTGGAATGATGAGGTTTAAATGCCATACATAATACTATTAATTAATACTTTATTTAATTGCATCTGCGTATTGAGTGTTTCATCACATAATCCAAAATGTTTGATGATATGTACAGCACATCGATGTCATTTTTTACTACCTATGAAAAAGGCCAAGTTGCAAACACAAGAATAATACAGATATACAACAGACAATTATTTGTACAAAGTTTACATCAATAATGCCTACGACAGGTATTTTCAACAGCAGTCGGAAGTTTCCCGAAATGAGGAATGCTTAATCAACATCATCAAAGGTTTTAGCATTCCGACTGGCTTACCTTGGCATTTGGTCGACGAAGTGTACATCCCAATCAATTGTGGTGATGAATTCCATTGGGTATTGGTTGTTGTCATTCTAATAGAGAGGCGCATCCGAGTTTATGACTCGATGTCGTGAAGAAGATGTTTTGTGCCGTCGTCTGAGATACAAAAGCTGGCCAAAATATTTCCTACTTACCTTGATATGAGTGGATTTTTGGATCAAAAGGTTCGTACTGATTGGTCGATGATTGAAACATACCAGGATAAAATAGCTAATCCATTTGATGTACAATATATTGACGGAATTTCCCAACAAACCATTGGTCGCCTGTAAGCTTAAGTGTTATGATTTAGTTTCATTTCACAAATTTCACAATGCTTGCATGAACTGCAAGATATGGATTATCTGTTTTTTTATAATGCAGGGATTGTGGTCCTTTTGTTGCCGCCTATGCCGAGTATTTGAGTGATGGATTACAAGTACCAAATGATGGACTTGATTCCGGATTACTCCGCAAAAGATATGCTGCTCTGTTATGGAAATATGGAGAAGAAAAAGCTCAGAAGCCGTATGCAACCGACGCTAAAGATCCACGACGACCAAAGCCGAATTCCATAGCACTAGATGAAGAACAACTTGTCCATATTAATTAGATCTTTATAGCTTGAGTTCATCAATGTAATAACCTATCCTCCTTGTCTTAACTTGTTGATTTATTTGTAGAGTAGATCGTTTGTACTAATAATAATTTTTTTTACATTTCATTTATTTGTTGAGTTACTTCATGTAATTTCCGAAGGCTTCAATTTATTTTATTCTATCTATGAATATAATTAATTTTGAGTTTTGAACATGTTAATTGAAATAGAGTACTAGATTCAAATATCGCAACAGATAATACATCTGCTGCAACAGACGACATATCTTATCAGATAGATTTAGACATATGTTGCAACATGAGATGAAACACGTAGGTCATCTACTGAAAATTATATAACAGGTCTTCCTACTTTTTTTATTATCTCCAACAGATTACCGATTAGTTGCAACATATAAGTTATATGTTGTAATAGATCGTAAATCTATTGCGACAGACACATGGGGAACATCTGCATAACGCAACAGATGACCAACCTATTCCAATAAATAATCAATCTATCACAACAGGTACTATATCTGTTACGACAGATACAAAATCTATTGCATTATAAAAATTCAACTTTGCCATACATAAAAACTATTGCCCCTACATGTATAATGAATTGGCTTGAAATAAAAATTTGTTATCGTGTTCGTCTCTATCTTTGTACATGTTCTTTTTTATACACGGGATCTAACCATTTATTTAGTACCCCATATGCCCAGACCCATTGCATCTTTTCCACAATGGTATCGCACACACCGGTCATTTGTGTGCCGATCAGCAAACACTCGATGTATGCAAGCGAGTACGGCCCACACACTTCACCGGTTGTATTTTTTGGGAGATGGATGTTCTTATTTAGACCTTCAAAAACCCATGATTCTTTCGCCAAGACTTCAGCCGGCAAATGATCCATCAGCTTACTCTGCGTCTTCTCGCTGAACACAGGTAAGTTGCAGTCATAAACCTTAATATTTTCCTTGTATAGTAGTATCTCACAGTGAGAAAATGGGTGACATCCACGTTCATGACTGCAAGGATTCTCTTTGCCTTGGTCCAACTCTTGTCGTGTGGATATGGCCTCTTTCCTCTAATATATTTAATCATTTCTTCATCCCATTGGAACGTAGAAACTAACTGATCAAATCCTGGGCCACCAGAATCAGCTATCTTATATAGTTTAGCGTACCTATCCTTGAAATTATTGTAGAAGTTGAGGTCCATTATCCTATCAGTAGCATCATAAGCATCTGGGTACGCTAATTGCCTGCCTCTCATGAGGCAGAGAATTTCATCAACATACTATGGTATAAGAAGATAATTTTTAAATAGGTTAGTAATTGTAAAGAATAAAAACACGGTCGAAAGAATCCGATGCAGAGGGTTCTATGAATCAGTTCACAGATTACCCAGCCAAAGCAACTTATGCAGTAGATGTGTATTATGTTGCAACAGAATACCAATTTTTCGCAACAGATTACACATCTGCTGCATAGATTATTCTTCATGGAGTAGATTGGAAGGGTAGGTTAGAAAAAGTAAACTTACCTTGTCCTCGTACCACACGCACATATTTGTCATATTCGAGATGTCTTTAGCGGCAAATGAATGCATGGTGTATTCTTTTTGAACCTTCATCTTGATGAATTCTTCCAGTTCCTTCTTCTTCTCCTTACCAAGCGCCGCTAATATGTCCACCTTCTTCGGCGGCCCCTGAACTTCAACAACTATTAGAGCGGGGGGATTTGCAATTTTTGCTGATTTCAGAACGGAGAGAATTTATCTAATTTTTCTTCTTTTCCTCCTAACCTTCACTATAGGAGTGTATGGCTCCCTCACCTCGTTGTATTGTATGACACCCCTCCAGGATTTCAACTCCTCGGCAGATTCAGCAATAGCCTCTAGCTTGTCGAAGAGTTTATCCTCTCTGTCCTTGCACACTTTGTATTTGCAATAAGAACAAGAGGGTGGGGAGGGGTAAGAGGGACCACTGTAAGGGTGGGAGGGACCGGTGTAGGGGTGAGAGGGAGGAACTGTGCAAGGGGTGTTTTCAAACGTTTATTTTTTGTTGAGCACCAACATGCTCATAATCATGACTAGAGGCAGAAGCAGCAGCAGGATGGCTGTCACTATCACAAACAACTCCACCTTCAACACCCCCATAAGAAGCACCTGGATCTGTTGCAGTTTGAGTTTGGTCATGAAGAGCTTCAACATTAGACTGCCCTTACCTAACTTCTTTTCTTATGGATGTTGCTCCATCCAATTCCTTCTTTATTAACTCCACCGTTGGGTCTTCTTTTGTATCAACAAGACCCAGAGTAAGAAAAGAAGTCATCCACAACTCATCAATGGTAGGCACGATCCAAGGATGCAAAACCTATAAAAACCGACAGGAGGAATTTAAATTATATAATAATAATTTATAGTTAGTTGGGTTACATGGGGCTCGGGTTATGTTAACACAGCCAACTTATGCAATAGAAGATCTAGCTACCGCAACAGCTGATCTGTATGTTGAAACAGATTGATAATATATGGCATCAGAATACCCATCTGTTGCATAATTTACAGTAGATGGGTAATCTGTTGAGTAGGGTTCAGAGAACAGAGCAACATAAGGTTAATCTATTGCAAAATATGGATCGTCTGTTGCAACAGATTACCCATCTGTTGCACCAGTTGCAGTTGACGAGTTATCTGTTGCAACAAATGGAATATCTGTTTCAATATCTTTCTTTGAGGAAAATTATTTTACTTGAAAGAAAACGTACTCATCATCCGGAGGGTTAAAGAGATCAGCCTCATTAATATTTTTTTTGTTGCTCTCTACTGCAGCCAACCACCTAAGGATCCTTGGATGAGAAATCTTATCAGGGTAATCCGTGAAATGCTTTCGGAGGGGAGGAATGGCTTCGCATGCCCAAGCCTAAAAATTATAAACAAGAAGTAAGCAGAAAAAAAAGTCATAAGTATATTCAATATAAATTAATGAATAAGTAAAAATAGTGATCAATTTTACCATGAAAGCCCAAGGAAAGCTGTATAATGTGGTCGTCTTTGGCTTTATCTCTTTCAATAAATATTTGACAGTCAAGTAGTAGCTGTCGTAGCCCAGGGATAATTGTTGAATTTTCCAAAATCATCAGCAAGTGCCAACAAATCACGTTCTATAACTTTCTTGATGCCTCTTGTCAATAAAACGGAATGGACAAACCAAACTAAGCATAATTTCTCCCTGTAGTGCTTTGGTATGTCTTTATTCTTGAGATCCTCTATAAAATCCTTCACTTTGTAGATAGGTCCAACAATTCCCAACAACCCATCTTTTTTTACCTTGCGTTTGTTGGACCCTTTGTGGGGTGTTTTCTTGATGGCAGGTTCTTCTGGACGATCGCATCTCAAGCCTGTCACAATGGCAAACTCTTTCAATCCAAAACAAACCGGCATGCCACAGTAGTTGATCCAGACTTCATCCATCTTATTTTTGCCCTCCTTCGGACCTCCATCATCCCCTGCATACATGATCCTGCGCTTGAGAAGGCCATATACCATGATCATTGGAAAACGGAGAGGGCGGGGCCCAGACAGCTCAAGAAAGTGTGCAAAACAGCTCAAAACTTGTCAATACTAATGGTTTTGATAGAATCATGCAGGAATTTTGATATTATTTCATGCCCCATTGGTGAGGAGGAGTTATCACTTTCCTCGGTTTCATTTTTCCCTGACTGAGATTGTTCTGGAAGTTCCTCCGAATCTATTTGTACTCTAACCTTTTTTGTTTGGTGATTGGAAGTTGATCTACTTTCTCCACTTTTAGTTTCTTTTCTTTTGAGAGACATCTTTTAACTACAAATAAAACAAAAACAAAAAATACATTGCATTTGATGTATGCATAATCTTTTTTAAAAAGGTGAGAAAAATTTCAATAAATTATTCTTACCACATAGCCAAAAAAAAATATTCCAATGGATAACCAATCAGTTGGAACAGATGGGGAACCCGAATCTGTTTGAAGACCTATTTAATATCTCCCCACAGATATTCCACGTGTTGCAACAGGTGGAGAAATTTCAATAAATTATTCTATGCCATATTACAAGAAAATACTCCAACGGATAACCCATCAGTTGGAACAGATGAGGAATCTGTTTGAAGACCTATTTAATATCTCCCAATAGATCTTCCACCCGTTGCAACAGAAGGACCATCACTACCACAACCAATGCCACCAAGACCACCACCAATACCACTAATACCAACACCAAGACCACGACACCACCGCCAAAAAATACAAATACCAACACCATTAACAACAGCCACCAACAACACCACAAACACCATCCAACAATACCACGACAGTCAACAAAACACTGAGAGAAAAACTAGGGTTTTCTCGAGTGATTCCTACCTTTTTAGCATCAAAACTCAAAATTGTTAACCCATTCTCGAAGATAATACAACTAAAAGTCTTCTTTTTTATCATTTACTAAAAAGTCCTATTTTTAAGAATAAAGAACAAATGTAGAACTCTTCTAGAACTCTGATACATGCGAAGATAGACAAAAAAACGGATACAAGCCGTAATAAAGTTAAAAAAACAACTATATATAGTCGTAAATGGGAAGAAAATCAACCTATTTTGAAGGGTTGAGAAATATGTTGAGTAGTTGTTGTTTGTATTATTGAGAGTGAGAGGAAACCCCGAGAGATAGAGAGAGAGATAGAAGAGATAGAACATAAGATTTTAAATGAAAAGTTTTTCGCGCAAATAGATGATTTGTATGGGTTGATTTGTAATTTTGGAAAAGAATGACAAGTTTTGAAATTACTAATTTGGTCCGAATTGATCTTAATTAATTTTAAAAAATTTAAAAGATATAGTTTTTAAAACATTGAGTTGATGAGAAATCATTTAAACTCATAGTGATCGATCGACGACTCGGGTCGGGATGAACGCAATACTAACGCCATGCAATTGCAAAGACTCGATTGGTTTTGTAGTTAACCCTGCGAGCTCATTCATTCATCCCTAGTTCCACCTAAATCAACTCAGGTACTATCACTATCCTAACATTGAGTTAATGAGAACTTATTTCAACTCAGAGTGATCGATCGACGACTCAGGTCAGGATAAATGTAATACCAACGCTATGCAATTGTAAAGACTCGATTAGATTTGTAGTTGACCCTATGAGCTCCTTCATTAATCCTTAGTTCCACCTAAATCAACATAGGTAATATCACTATCCTAACATTGAGTTGATGAGAACTCATTTTAACTCAGAGTGATCGATCGACGACTCTGGTTGGGATAAATGCATTACCAATGCCATGTAATTGCAAAGACTCGATTGGATTTATAGTTGACCCTGCGAGCTCATTCATTCATCCCTAGTTCCACCTAAATCAACTTAGGTACTATCACTATCCTAACATTGTGTTGATGAGAATTCATTTTAACTCAGAGTGATCGATCGAGGACTCGGGTTGGTATGGACGCAATACCAATGACATGCAATTGTAAAGACTCGATTGGATTTGTAGTTGACCCTGTGAGCTCATTCATTCATCCTATTTCCACCTAAATAAACTTAGTTACTATCACTATCCTAACATTGAGTTGATGAGAACTCATTGCAACTCAGAGTGATCGATTGATGACTCGAGTTGGGATTAATGCAATACCAACGTCATGCAATTGTAAAGACTCAATTGAATTTGTAGTTGTCCCTGTGAGATCATTCATTCATCCCTAGTTCCACCTAGATGACTGAGCTATTGGAAATTTTCAAACAGATATTTATATCTATTGTAACAGATGACATATCTGATTTTATTAATTATCAAATGAACATTTTCATCTATTGTCACAGATGAGTGAGCGGTTGGGATTTTTAAATAGATATTTATATCTATTGTAAAAGAAGACTGAGTTGTTTAGATTTCTATATAGATATTTATATATGTTGCAATAGACGACATATCTGTTTGAAAATCTTTTTATCTCTTTTAATTTTAAAGAAAAAAGCTTCTGGTCTGAGTAGATAATATCAAGTAGTAGTACTTACTACTAAAGGCGGTAAAAAATATTTCTTGGATATCTCAAAAGTGAGTTCATTGAGCAGTCTTGTCTTGTCTTTTCAATGTCAGTAGTCTTAGTCTTCCTCGTGCACCTTAAATTATTAATGAAATTAATGAATATTGAAAACCACCACGTCTATGTACACAATACATCTATAGAAATTATCTCATCTCTTCCTTCAGCTGCAATTTATTTTATTCAACTCTCATCTTTTTCTCTCTCCTCTTTAGGGTCACAACCTTTTTTCTCTCTTTTCTCTTCTCTTCTCATAAAGATGTTTTCATATCTAAACCCATCCATATCTTTCCTCGACTTAAATTCTGTTTTCATCCCCTTTTTGATATTAAGGTATGGTTCATTATTGCTCTTTCATTCTCATCTTCTTATTTGCAAGTTATTTACATTTTTTTTAATTTAATTACTATTTACCCATATCATATTTATTAAAAAAAAATAAGGAACCTGTAAGTGTTGAATAAATAATTCGAGAATTTTTATTACAATATGAGAAAAAAGTCATCTGTTGGGAGAAGTTTAAAAGCTTTGTTGGAAGTATCATTTTTTTTTGTATGTATTTTTTTTGTTTCATTATTGTTGATGCATTTATTAATGTTGTTGGTAGGGTTGGCGTTGTTGGAACTTGTGGTGTTGTGTTGTTGATGATTCTGGAACAAAGGATGTCGCTTCTTTGTTGTTAATGATGTTGTTGGAAAAAATATTGTTGTTTCTTTTTTGTTGATGTTTATGATGTTGTTGATGTTGCAACAGATGGAGAAACTGTTGGAACAAATAAAACCACCAGAAAGGCTGGTTTGATGTATTCCATCATACTCTACATCTGTTGCAACAGACTCCACATCTACTGCAACAGACTCCACATATGTTGTAACAGACTCCACATCTATTGCAACAAATTCCACATCTGTTGCAACAGACTCTACATCTGATGCAACAGATGGATAATGTTCTTTATGTGACATCAATTTTTTTCCTCTTCTTTGTAGATATAAGGAACTGACAGTTGATCAACTTTTGACGGACTATCACAAGAGGCTGCAGTAAAGATGGGATCGGATGAATAAGCTTCTTGCAGATGGAACCACTTCATATGTGGGAGATATGCATTACTGATAATGTTAACGTGGAAACACACACAGAGTGTACTGATTTTATGAATGATGTTTTTACTGATTAGTCATAGATCATTCAAATAAGATGTCTGCAATTTTACAGTTAAGTTTGGTAGGTCCAAACTGATAAGGCTGAGGGACCATGAATATGGTTTTGATAGCCTGTTAAGATTTAATGTTGGTTGTTGCTCATATTTATTTGTCAAGCATTTTGAAGGGATCTAGTTTTTGGTGTCATTGTAAAGATATTCAATAGAGATTGGACTAACTTTTAGAGTGCATTGGACCCTTAGAAGGACTTCGAAGCTTAGCACTGCATCAAACAAGAACGGAAAACCAATATAGTTATTACCTTAGCCAAAATTTATATGTCTGGGTTGCTCGCTCGGGGTGATGATTATATGCCAGAATATGCGGTAGGAGAATTCTTTGGAAGGAAAATGGATGGTTGATGGAAGACTATATCATCTGAGAGCTAATTGAAGAAGAGACATAGGGTAGAAAGTAAATTCTAACAAATCTAGCCAGAGGAATTATCTTAACAGATGCGAGATCTGAATCAAGTGCAAATATGAAAGTGTATTCGGTAATGTAATTTCATCTGTTATGTCTCTGAAAGAAAAACAATGCATCTGAACACTTTGCTAGGGAGCTGCGTGGTCGGGATTATCACCTAGATAGAAAATACGAGAAGACCAACAAAGAAGCCTCACGAGCATCGAGGGTTGAAATGATGTACAGCAAGTCTAGAAAACTTATGTCAAAAGCAACTGCAGTTAAAATATTGAATCTAAGCGAAGGCGGCAAATTTTTGAATTTTAAATTTCATCCCATGCTTTTTTGTTTGTGTTTCCGATCAGGTCCACTGTCGTTGACCTGATCGGGACCACAATCGAGATTAAAAGGCAAAAAGAGTATCATTGCTTCCTTAGCAATATGGTTATAATTGATTGTGTTTTCTTTCCTTGAAATGCTTTCAACATTCCTTGGAGAAGATCAGATGCTTGCTATAGTATGTGAATCCCAATAATTTTCAAGCTTGTCTCTAACTTGTTGATTCTGTATTCAAGCTGGTAGTTGCCGTCTTCGAAGTTGGTAAGGAGTTCATCATCTCTAGTGAGCTCGATCAGGAACAATACCTTCAAGGTTGTGGCATTCTAGAAGTCCTTCAGAACACTTTCTTCAGAAGCCTTAAAGGATACATGGAGGGTCTCTGTGTTTGTTTTAGGTCAAAATGTGTTGATGCACGTTGAAGATGTGGTCCCAACAGTTGAACAACACACTTTTATCGAGCGTTGCTCCATGCATCTTTCTTAACCAATTTGATAAATTAGTAAGCATAGAGTTACGTAGCGTGTGATCTAAATAGGCTCTACCAAGCCTATCAAACATTACGTAACTCTAAGCTCATTACTCTATCAAAAAAATATGGCCGAGTTAGTGCACAAATCGAACGAGCTCAATCTCTCAGCCTTTCTGCTGATCGCTATTCTCCAATATAGATGACAAGATATCTGCTATGCAAAAGTCTACACCGTTGCCAGACATGTTTGCCTGGGAGAAATTCTTCTAAAGATATCTATTGATGTCTTCTGAAGAATTTCTCCCAGGAAAGCATGTCTGGCGATGGTATAGATGTTTGCATAGCAGATATCTTGTCATCTATATTGGGGAAGAGTGATCAGCAGAAAGGCTGACAGATTGGGCTTTTTTTATTTGTGCACTAACTCGGGCATATTGTTTTGATGGGGTAATGAGATCGGAGTTATGTAACGTTTGATAGGCTTGGTAGAGCTGGTTTAAATCACATGCTACGTAACTCCATGCTTGCTAATTTATCAAATTAATTCAGCAAGATGCATGGAGCAACACTCGATAAAAGTGTGTTGTTCAACTATTGGGACCACATCTTCAACGTGCATCAACATATTTTGACCTAAAACAAACACAACGACCCTCCATGTATCCTTTAAGGCTTCTGAAGGGATTCTAGAATGCCACAACTTTGAAGGTAGTGTTCCTGATCGAGATCACAAGAGACGAGGAACTCCTTACTAACTTCAAAGACGGTAACGACCATCTTGAGTACAAAATCAACAAGCTAGAGGAAAGCTTAAAAATTATCGGGATTCACATACTACAGCAAGCATCTAATCTTCTCCAAGGAATATTGAAAGCATGCTAAGGCAAGAAAATACAATCAATTAATCCATATTGCTAAGGAAGTAATTATAATCTATTTGCCTTTCAATCTCGTTTGTAGTTCCGGTCAGGTCAACGACAGTGGACCTGATCGGAAACACAAACAAGAAGGCATGGGATGAAATTTAAAATTCAGAAATTGCCACCTTCGCTTAGTTTCCTTATTTTAACTGCAGTTGTTGTTGACGTAAGTTTTCTAGACTTGCTGAACAACATTTCTACCCTCGATGCCCGTGAGGCTGCTTTGTTGGTCTTCTCCTATTTTCTACCTAGGTGATAATCTTGACCATGCAGCTCCCTAACAAAGTGTCTATCTACATTGTTTTTATTTTAGAAACACAACAGACGAAATTACATTACCGGATACACTTTCATAGTTGCACTTGATTCAGATTTTGCATCTGTTAAGATAATTCCATCGGCCAAATTCGTTAGAATTTACTTTCTACCCTATGTCTCTTTTTCAATTAGCTCTCAGATGATATAGTCTTCCATCAACCACCCATTTTCCCTCGAAAGCATTCTCCTACCGCACCTTCTGGCATATAATCATCACCCCGAGCGAGCAACCCAACCATATAAATTTCGGCCAGGGCAATAACTATATTGGTTTTCCATTCTTGTTTGATGCAGTGCGAGGCTTCGAGCACCAACCGTCAGTAATTCGTAATAGGGTATCTGCACCATCTTCATGAGGACCTCAGCCTTATCAATTTTGAACCCATCAAACTTAACGGTACAATGCAGGATCTTGTTTGAATGATCAATGCCTAATCGGTTAAAAACTGCATTCACAAAAACATTGTACTTTGTGTGTGTTGTCCCAGTAACCTTATCAGTAATACATACTTAACTCCCACGCATATGATAGTGGATCCATCTGCACGTACCTTATTCTTCCTAGCCATCTATGGCTTAAATTGAATAAACAGATGACTAGCTTGTTGCAACAGATGACACATCTATTTATATTGCCAAACAATTGGAGACATCTGTTACAACAGTTGATCAACCTGTTGCAGAAATCAAACAGATATTTACATCTGTTGCAAAAGATTTTCAGTATGTTGTAAGTTATCTAACAGAAAGAATATATTTTGCAACAGATTACCCATCTGTTAGATTTATTTTAAAGCAATTTTCTTTTCTTTCCGATATACAATAATTTATAAATAGGTCCCTCTTTACAAATATAGATGATCCAGATTCGTACAATAATATTCATATCGAGTCCTTGCGTGAACTTCAAAGGCGGTTTGATGAACTCCAGAGAGATTTGGCTGACTTCAGAGCAAGGCTGCCGGATGAAAAATGTCTGATTGACAATAATAATAATAGTAGTAATAATATTTAGGTAATGTTTTTTATTTTAGCGATTATTTTCCTCCTTTTGTATATCAAATCTACCCAAGGGATTCAAAACTCTATTAACATTCATTTCATTTTGTTGTCGACTTTGAATTTTTAATTCTTATTTAGTATTTAATAATAATCATTCTGTTTATTCCTTGTTCTCAACATGTTGACGACTGGTGGTAGGGATTGAGCAGCAATTTGTGTCAACAGTTAGAGGTTAATCTGCTACGACAGATCGATCATATGTTGCACCTGGCGGTTATTAATAAAAAGGGCTATTGTTGTTATTGAGAGGGTGAAAAGAAAAAGACATGACTTTCCGTTCCGATTATTCAATATGAAAAATGTTTCGTAAATAAATAATAAGGAAATAAATGATGAACACAATGTATAAGAACAATTTTAATAATTGATCGTGAATTTTCACCATTTTTGTTTTTGAATTTAATTTTTAAATTATTTATTATATAATAAAATGGTTATTATTTTATTAAGAAATTTGAAAAGGTATTTTTTTTGTTTATAAAATAAAAAAGTAAGCAAATTTGGATTAATGATATGATGATATAGTTTTTTTTTTTTTTTTAAAGTAGATTATATGTTGCACCAATTAAATTATTTGATGCAACAGGTTCACTATGGTTGCAACAGATGATATATCTATTGTCACAGATGATTTATCTGATGCAACCTATATCGAGTCACAACTCAATAAAAGTGGTTCTTGAAAAGAACTTTTTAATAATAATAATCTAAAAAGTCATGACTTATCACAATATTTCTTAATTTAATTAATTCATTACTTTTCACATTAATAAAAAATGTAATTAATAAATGTAGGTGAACAGTTAGATTATATGTTGCAACAGATATGTTATCTGATGCAACATATTTTATATTTGTTGCAACAGATAATATATCTGTTATCACAGATGTGTTATCTGATGCAACAGATATAGAATCTATTGCCACAACTCAATAAAAACGGTTCTTCGAAAGAACTAATTAATAATAATAATCTGAAAAGTCATGACTTATATCACAATATTTATTTTCTTAATTTAATCAAAAATGTAATTAATGTATGGAGGTGAATAGTAGCGCCTTTTTGCCTCTCATTCAAATTCAATCCTCTATAAATAGGTTCGTCCTTACTCAATCGTTCATTCAAATACACTCTATTTATTTATTGCATCTCGTCTTTCATATTACACTCTAGAAGATAAGATTATGTCTGACTTAGTGTGGGACATTGCTTTTCTGCAAGGCGCCGTGAATGAAGTTCGAAATCAAGTTTGTGATCTGCAATGGGAACTGGGAGGAGTTAGATCAAGAATGCTCCGCTAGATACGAAGGTTGAGGAGGGCCTTGCTACTTCCGATTGAAGATTGGCCGGCTGGCAATGATGATGCTGATAATAATAATAATAATAATTAGACTATTATTTTTCTTTTAATCTATTATATGTATTTTTATTTTTTTTGTTTAATAAATAAATTATGTTTTATCTTTGACGTTTTAATCCATATTTAGTTTTCATTCTGCTATTATCTTCTCAACAAACATGTCGACGATTCGACGTAAAAAGGAATAATTTAGAATCCAGTAGCAATAGCAAGATTTATCTGTTGGGTTTGTGGCAGGGGTTGATTTGTGTTGTTTCAAATAGATTAATCATTCGTTGCAACAGATAATTAGTCTGGTGCAACAAATAAGCATTTTGATGCAACAGATAATTAGTCTGGTGCAACAGATAAACATCCTGATACAACAGATAAACAGTTTGATGCAACAAATAAATATTCTGATGCAACAGATTACTCATCTGATGCACCAGATGATTGATCTATTTAAATTATGGGCACTTGTGCTGGATTCATAATCGGGGTTCTATCCATTGTTGGAAAAACTGAAGTGTACCCAAATGACAAATATGAATAAAAATCATAATTTTACTTACCAAAGTCACCTATGAAGTAATGCCAAAGTGGAAAGTGATGTAGTAAACAAAATTTGACCTAAGAAATTGGTCAGATCACAGCAGTAGTACTGTACCAACAACAACAACAACAACAACAAATGGTCGACAAGAAGAAAATGAAGATGATAATGAAGTAGAAGATTATGATAATGAAACAGAAGATGATGAATAAAGCAGCAGAAATTGAAACAATTAACACCAAAAATCGCTAAGAGAGAGAAAACAACAATGGATGAGAAGAGAGAGAAAGACGCCTTTTTTCCCTCTGTTTCCCATTATTTTAGGTATACATTAGGATCAAAGTGTAAATTTAAAAACTTGTGGGTTATTTTTAAACTTCCCCAACTTTCTTAATACATAATAAAGTAATTGTCACCTCAAACTAATAATTAAGACTTGTGTCACCTACACCTCATTTTAAAACTCTCTTGTCACCGTGGCCTAAACCCCCAAGTTAGTAGCATGCAAAATCTAAATAAAACAGAAGATAGAAACCAACAAGAAAAATTTGACTTGAAAATAATAAGAGCAGATTACAAGTTACAACTAAGATTTTCTCTAAAATTAAACAGCTTCATTTATTACTAATTAACTCTAATCACACTTTTTTTCACCAAAAAAAAAAGAAACTTTCATTCAAAGATATCACTTAAATCAAAAAAGAAGAAAAAAGAAGTGAATTCTATTAAGTATGACTTTTGCATAATTGGACAATTACCTAATTAATTTAAAAAAATCTCTAACACTAGCACTTACTATGCAATAAGTTACTAAATTTTTGTTTCAAGCCCATAGACCTTATTGCTTTTTTTTGTATTTTTTGCCTTTGAAACATTGTAACCTCATGGGTCTAAGCTTGTTTGATGGTGTGCTCACCGAATCAACAATGAAAAAAGTCATCCAATTAGACTAATGTTTTTTATATGGAAGGCTTCGTGCTTAAAGCGCAAGACCTCATCAGATCTAAAAGTATAAGGAAGGTGACTGGCAATTAATCATAGCGGCATACCACAAGGAATTATGCAAGAAAAGAAGATCACATCCTCTGCAAGGACATATCTGATATGAACATGTATGATTTTGAGCTCGTATTCGAGAAAAGAAGGATGCCTTGCATGCACGGATATGTCTGATATGGACGTATCATATGGTGATGGTGCAATTTCTCAATCAAGGAATCAATTCAAAATCCTTGATTGAGAAGAAATCCCTAGGGTTTCCTTATAGGGCAAGAAGGCCAATCAGCTGAAGGCTGTAAAAGAGAAGATTGAAGACCGAAGACCCCATGCAACTTCACGAGAAATTCTTAGTGTGTCAATCTTAGTCTCAATAAAGCTTTGTACTTCTTAGTTTGCAATAGTTACAAAAGAGAAAGATCGAGTCAACTTAGTCATACCAGTTGAGACTGTGTCACATGATTTGAATCACAAAATAAGCTTCAGAACTTGTTTACTACATTTGTACTCCGACTCTAGTTTGAAAGACTCTAAGAAAATCATTGAAACCCAAGGGGACTGGAAGTAGGTACCACATTGGTGTTCCGAACCAGGATAAATCTCTGTGTTATTTACTTATTTATCTGCTTATAAATTTAAACTTTATCTTGTGTTCAGTACTTTATTGTGCAGGTGAGTTGACTGTCAAGACTAATTAGTGGACTCAGGAAAGAATTTTTCAATTCAATTCCCCCCCCCCCCCCCCCCCCGTCAACTTGATTTTCAATGAGGCAAATTTGTAATACTTCATATCAATCTTATGTGTTGGTCTTTGTTTTTCGAGCTTAAATAGGGATGGGCTAGTAGGTTCTAACATTTTTTTCTTTTCCCCTTTACCAATATGGGATCCTCTTCCTCTTTCACTCTCCTTCCTATTTTATCCACCAAATAATGCAGAGTCCCTCTTGAGAAACTTTCCTTAATCTATACTCTTGAGAACATCTCTGCAGGAAAAGCAGGCATAGTCAAGCAGAAGTATAAGAAGGGGAGCCTTGAAGCAACTGTAAAGTTTTTCACCATGGAATAAGCCATTAATGTTTGTATCGATATGGTTGTCTACCTACATTGACGGAGTATGGCCCTTGCCTGGATCTAGCAGAAACGCAAGACGCTGCTGCATGCATCAGGCTGCCCTTATCATTTCGACACTAAATCTGTAGATTTGATTGACTACGCTCTGCGCTAATCTATAACAGCTTATTAATGACCAAATATAAGCCTAATAATGGACTTGAATACAACTACCATCAACATTAAGAATATTTGGAGTCTAATTTGCAAAAGCTTAAATATCATTAGCATAAAGTTACTTCAAGCATCAACGATCAAGGCAGCTAATATGAATACCAAAAGTTGCAGGTGACCTTAACCTTATACTAAATCACTAACGCCTAAAGCCATCAATGTCATAATATTAGGACATCAACGTTATGTTCTCTCAGTGTTGAAACCTAAACGCTCTATGCCTCATCTCAATGTATTAGCAGCTTAACATTCACCGTTGTTAAAACTCATGAGAATACATTATGTAAATAACTACAAATCAGTTAATTGGTACTGTTCCATTGATTTGTTAGCTAGTGGATTAGGTGATTAGTTAGTCGAATCAGTTAGCCAGCTGTCAAGTTGGTTAGTGGGCCAATCAAGTAGTTAGGAGGTTGTTAGGAAACTTCTAGAATACCATGTGTTAATCATGTGAGTCTATAAATAGGAAGTGATCATACATTGTATTCACTAACTTTTACTCAAAAAACTGCATTCCCAGTAACTTGTTCCCTTCTCTTATCCCTTTGTTGAGCTCAAGCTCAGCTGCAATGGCAGCAATATATGAATGCTAAGAGATGATTTAACATGGTATCAGAGACACGCGATTATGGGACTGAAGAAACAAGATATCGAGTATAAATGTATCTGCAATATAGTAACTTTTGCCTGAGTTTTGGTTTGTGTGTTAGTGAGGTCAGAACAACTTAGATCTCTATTTGTTAGCCATATATCTATAGTTGCAGGACATAGATTTCGAGTTTACTGTGTGTTTTTTTTATCCAAGCTTAGCTGTAATCTATAAATTGGTCTTGGCACCTAAAATTGATTCTAGTGATCCTCTGTATCTGGGAGCATCAGCTATAGCAGGAGCTGCACTGATTCCCATCAAATTAACTGGTTCAGAGAACTATGGAATTTGGTGTAGATCTTTGAAGATTGCACTATTGGAACAGAGGAAATATGGATTTGTAACTGGTACTTGTAGCAAGGAGACATATAGAGAGGAGTTACATGATCAATGGGAGACATGTAATGCAGTAGTAATCTCATGGCTAATGAGTTCAGTAAGTACAGAATTACTCAGTGGTATTGTATATGCAACAAATTCTCATGAAGTATGGAAGGATCTTAAGGAGAGATTTGACAAGGTAAATTGCATGAGATTGTACCAGTTACATAGGGAAATCAATAATATTCACCAAGGTACTGATTCAGTTTCAACTTACTTTACTAAACTGAAGAACTTATGGAGTGAACATGATCCAGTCAATCCAACTCCATCATGTAATTGTCCTAAGTCAAAGGAGTATACAGAATATTTGTATCAGTTAAGGCTAATATAGTTCTTGAGTGGGTTAAATGATGCATATGATCAGGCAAAAATACAAATATTGATGAAAGGAACAACACCTACACTTAATCAAGCATATGCAATAATCAGTGAGGATGAAATTCAATAGATTGCTTGTGCTACAACTATTGGTGATAAGACTGAACCTATTGTTATGAAATTACACAGAAACAATGCAGAGGTTGGATATGGAAGTAGGAATCAAGCATTAACAAGTTTTGGAGGACAAGGCTATAAAGGTAAAAGGTGTGATTACTGCAATTTTACTGGTCATATAAGGGAAACTTCTATAAGTTGCATGGATATCCAAGTGATTGGAGGAACAAGAAAAGGGGAATACCAAATCAACCATTTCACAATGGCCAAGGCAGAGCTGGTCGTGGATATGGACACTTAGTTACTAGTTACAACAACAGTCAGTCATCAACTCATAACTTCTCTGGTCCTCAAGAAAAGAACTCATGCTTGGCTGAGCAATCCAGCAGGCAGGGAGGTAATGACATTAACAATGCTACTTTGGCCAAGGGGCAAGGATTCTCATAGGAAGAATACAAGCAGATTATAAGACTGATTAACAAGGAAACACATGACTCTGAACAGAACAACATGACAGTTCCTATTAGTTATTTCTCTAGTCATGTTATTTCACATGATTGGATAGTAGATTCTGAAGCCACACACCATGTAGCAGCACATAAAGGTATTTTCTTATACTGTCACAAAGTGGATAATACCATATGTGGCAAAGTTAATCTGCCTACTGGAGCCATGGTTGAAATAACACACATAAGAGAAACACAGGTGCTAAAGGATGAAGTTGTGGGGGATGTACTTTATGTTCCATATTTCAAACTAAACTTGTTTTCAGTATCTAAAATGACTAAACAGCTTTCTTGCTTAGTTTCATTTTACCCTGACTTCTGTGTGTTTCAGAACCTTCACAGTGGCAAGGTGAAGGGGATTGGTAAGGAGAAAATAGGACTATACATCCTAAAGAATGTGTGTGAAGTAAATGGAACTCTTAATAATAAGAATCATCAAAGACAGGTTGCAGGAGTAGAAGTAGAGGTGCAGATGCATCGGTGCACTCTATGGCATAAAAGGCTGGGACATCCTTCTTCTCAAGCATTAAAGACTCTTAATCTCATAAGGCACAGTAGTGATGTAGATATTCTAAATAAGTGTCATGTTTGTCTATTAGAAAAAAAAACTAGACTAGTTTTTCCTGTCAGTACTTCCAGAGCTACAAGATGTTTTGATGTTGTACATATGGACTTCTGGGGTCCCTATAAGACACCTACTTTTGACAAGAAATGCTATTTCTTAACTGTTGTTGATGATCATAGTAGGTATACATGGTTACATCTGTTGCAACTAAAGTCTGAGTGCCTTGTAGCCATACAGAACTTCTTCACTGTGATTCAGAATCAGTTTGGTGTTCAGATAAAGATACTGATGTCAGATAAAGGGACAGAGTTCATTAACTCTAAATGCAAAGAGTTGTTTCAATCCTTGGGAATCATACATCAAACTAGTTGTCCATACACACCACAAAAAAATGGTGTGGTTGAGAGAAACAATAGACAGATACTAAGTGTTACAAGAGCATCAGGTTCCAGTCACAGATGTCTATCATATTTTGGGGGTTAAATGTTAAAGCTGTTGTATATCTCATTAACAGACTACCATATTCATCCATAGAAGTTAAAAGTCCTTATGAGATGCTGTTTTGCAAGGTTCCATCCTTGACACATCTAAGAGTGATTGGATGTAAATGTTATGCCTCAATATTACCAAGAGGTGATAAGCTTGCAGAAAGGGCCAAGATTGCACTATTGATGGGCTATTCTGCAACTCAGAAAGGTTATATACTATTAGACTGGTGTACTAATAAGCTGTTTGTTACTTAGAGATATAGTTTTCAAGGAAGATTCATTTCATTTTATATAGGATCCAAGTTCAGAATCTTCTGTAGAATTTCTTACACTAAGATCTCCCACACATAATGATGCAGAAGTAGAAGAAGATGCAGACAGTCACACAGGTCCTAGTGAGCCTTTACACGATTCACAAACTGAAGATACATCAATATATGATCCTAATGGCATTCAAGAAGAAGACACTCATAATTTGCAGAATGTAGAAGAGTCACTCTCAATACCTACAGAAACTGAACTAAGAAGATCATCTAGAGCTACCAAACAACCTACATGGCTAATGAATTATGATTCACCAGGGAAGAGGATAAGAACTAGATACCCACTGGAAAATTACCTGTCTTATGCTAATACTAGTTCAAAATATCAAGATTTTGTATGCAGCTTATCAGCAGAAGTTGAACCACAATCTTATAATAAAGCGAGCAGAGATAAAAGGTGGATTGAATCCATGAAGCAGGAGGTTAAAGCTCTTGAAGAAAACCATACATGGGAAGTGGTTGACATTCCCTCAGACAAGAACATCATTGGATCAAAATGGGTGTACAAAATCAAGTATAAGGCCAATGGGGAAATAGAGAGGTTTAAGTCAAGGTTGGTAGCCAAAGGTTATAGTCAACTGGAAGGACTAGACTACCATGATATTTTCTCCAGTAGCCAAAATGGTCACAGTAAAGAATGTCATTGCCTTAGCAGTATCAAAAGGGTGGTGCATGTACCAGATAGATGTATACAATGCTTTCCTACAAGGTGACCTAGATGAGGAGGTGTATATGGAAATGCCAGATGGTTTCAAGGAGGGAAGGCAACACAAAGTTTGCAGACTAATTAAGTCTTTATATGGACTTAAGAAGGCATCAAGGCAACGGAATATCAAGCTGACTACAACATTGCTCAGTGCAGGTTTAACCCAAAGCAGCTATGATTATTCACTGTTTACCCTGAAGAAGTTAGAAGGAATAGTGGTGATTTTAGTCTATGTAGATGATCTTCTGATAACTGGTGACAATGCAGACATGATCAATGCAGCAAAAGGTACTTTACACAAGTAATTCAAGCTCAAAGATCTAGGTGAACTTAAGTATTTCCTAGGTATTGAAGTGTTAAGATCTTCCAGAGGAGTGATTCTGAATCAGAGAAAATATATCTTGGAGCTCATATTTGAAACATGTCTTGCTGGTGCCAAACCATCTACCACCCCACTAAAGACTAATACTAAACTAACTTCAGTTGAAGTAGATAAAGCAGCAGGTGTGAAAGGAGATTCCATTCTAAGAGATACAACATCATATCAAAGGCTTATTGGAAAGTTAATGTATGCTACAATAACAAGGCCTGACATCAGTCAAGAAGTGCAGACATTAAGTCAATTCATGAAACAACCAAAGAAATCCCACTTGGAAGCTGCAAACAGAGTGATAAGATATTTGAAAGGAACTGTAGGACAAGGTATATGGCTTAAGGCGCAACCTACTGCAGAATTGGTTTGTTGGTGTGACTCAGATTGGGCTGCATATCAAAACACTAGGAGGTCTGTTACAGGTTATGTGGTGCAGTTTGGTAGTTCATTGATATCTTGGATGTTAAAAAGCAGTACACTGTCTCTAGAAGCTCAGCTAAGGCAGAATATAGGAGCATGGCCTTAGCATTATCAGAAGTGACATGGTTGGAAGGTATGTTCTCAGAACTGAGGGTGTCTATCACTAAGCCTATTGTCATCTTTAGTGATAGTAAATCAGCCATCCAACTAGATGCTAACCCCATATTTCATGAGAAAACCAAACACATTGAAGTAGACTGGCATTTTATTAGAGACAAGATCAAAGAGGGGTTGGTTCAGCCCATGTATGTGCAGACAGGTCAACAAGTTGCAGACATTCTTACTAAAGGTCTCAGTCATTATCAGCATTCATACCTCCTCAGAAAGCTTGGTGTGCCCAACATTTTGCACCCTGCAGCTTGAGGGGGAGTGTTAAAACTCATGAGAATACATTATGTAAATAACTACAAATCAGTTAATTGGTACTGTTCCATTGATTTGTTAGCTAGTGGATTAGGTGATTAGTTAGTCAAATCAGTTAGCTAGCTGTCAAGTTGGTTAGTGGTCCAATCAAGTAGTTAGGAGGTTGTTAGGAAACTTCTAGAATACCATGTGTTAATCATGTGAGTCTATAAATAGGAAGTGATCATACATTGTATTCACTAACTTTAACTCAAAAAACTGAACTCCCAGTAACTTGTTCCCTTCTCTTATCCCTTTGTTGAGCTCAAGCTCAGCTTCAATGGAAGCAATATATGAATTCTAAGAGGTGTTTTAACAACCGTCAAGACATTGCACTTCAAGGCTGCGTACACATCACCCTACCCGGACCACACTCCTGGGATTACACCGGGTATGTTGATCACTGCACTTTAACTGCTGCACTATAATGATATTGCCATTCTTCCCACTTGTAGGAAAAGTAACAGGATGCTTCTTAAAGAACCATTCTCCCAAATCTCCGTGTTGATAAAAAAAATATGCAACAGTCAGTTTATAATCGAGAGAAAGCAACAAAATCGAATGTCACTCCCCTTATGATCGAGTACTCATGAGTAAATATTGGATTACAAAATGTTAAAAGCTTAGAACAATCAAGAAGTAACAAAATGCATCTTTCATTCCTCACGGCTATAGCCTACATTACTGTACAATAGCTAATGAATTGTAAGCTTTCTCAGGATATCACCTTCTTAATTACATGCCACGAGGAAGATCTTGCTTTGATTAGGGAGTTCGATGTATCACATTCCACAGAGCAGAAGCTATAATAGAGAACTGTTTAATCGTCCTTAAAGGATTAATAACCGACCAACATTTCCATACACTAGCAAAAATGGACAATATATTATAGGTCAAAAGGCGTTCTCAGATAAGCAATTCTTTTATTCACTTGTGCGATTACCAAATAATCTAGGATGTAGATACATTCCGTTACCTATAGAGAGATCTTGTATAAGCCAAATGAAACCTCATCTTAGGGGAAATATTTCATATCCTTAAAGCTGGATAGAAACGAGGTTGTAATCTACTCCATATAAGTACTTGGTGTTCAGGATCGGAGATACGAAGTTAAACTGAAATTCATTTAGTGTTGGTAATTGCAATACACATACAAGAATGAGTATGCAACTGATTGCTCCATCAAAGAAGCTTTACTTGCAAAATTTAGTTAAGATCTTAATGCATGTTAAATCAACATATACGAGTAGAAACTACTTAAGTGAGCTCACATGTGTTATCAAGACCAAAGATGAGAGATTCTGAAACATAAACGTAAGGTGTTTGAAACCAATACAAACGAACCTGCTTCATAAGGATCTGGCACCAGAAGCATGGCGTTTGGTTTCATCTGCATAGTTTGTTCAAAGTAAATACCAAGTTCCGCTCCCTCATCCTGGAAAGAATCAAACCTTGTCAGATATGTCACAACTTAAAAAAGCAAAATGTTGTTGTCTCGGAAATGTAAACACACTGTCGCCTCCCTCTGTCGACGCATACTAGGAATCTGCTCCATCAAGCGGTTGTATGACACATGAAAATCAAAACTAGTTGTATATCTTCTCATCAGAACTTCAACAACCAAATTGATGCTTTCACTAATGAAATATCATAGACATAACTAGTGATCCAAGGAAATTAACACAGAGAATAGGATAAATTCAATTGTACAGTCATAATTGTGTCGCACAAAACACAATCAAAACATTATTTTGTTCAGAACAAAGCAGCATAATATAACATGAAGTTAAGTTAACAAGTAAACACTATAAAATACATCGAGATGTTACCTAGAATTGGTAACAAATCGTGCCTTCTGACTGCGAAGAATCTCAAGAAATCTTAAATTAGATGTCACTTCACCATCATCCGTCCTTGAATGGCATTAAACTTGCGATCTCTCAGGACTAAATGCCGGCACCACGGGAAGATTTATAAGTTAAATTTAGATTTTTTTTATTGAGACTACTATAATCTAAATGAACGGTTTTTTTAAAAATTCTCAGGCTGCACAAACTATGGACAATGTGGTACCTCAAGTCCCATATGCTGTGCCAGTTAGCTCTCTTACTATGCATCGTTTGGTCCTTATTTTATAAATTACAATGTCTCCATTATGAGTTCACTCTTTTGTCCCAAATATAGGCACATAACATATCACCTGCGGTGCCGGCCTTTAGTCCTGATAGATCGCAAGAGCAATGCCCTATCAATCAAATTGTGGAGATCGAACCAAATCCCCGTACCCTTAAAAAGATTAAGCTTACGGTGCTAGAACCTTCGGAAGCAGGTTCGTTGTATTGGTTTCAAATACATTGCGTTCATATTTTAGAATCTTTTATATTTTATCTTGATAACACATGTGATCTCACCTAAGAAGTTTATGCTCTTATACATCGACTTAACATGCATTTTGAACCAGAATACCAATGTCAATTTTTGTTAGTGTCTGAAAATGTCATGACTGTGTGGATGATTTGTTTGTCAATTATAAGTTGTTCAAGGACAATTAAATAGTTCTCCGTTGTAACGTAAAATCATATTAGATTCTTTGTTGATGATCGTTATCAGTTGTTCCGCCGTCTCCAGCTCTGGGATGCAGCAAACTCCCTAGTCTAATCAATATCTCTCGATTTTCCGATCTTCCTCTTGGTATGACATTAAGAAGGTGACAAGTTTGAGAAAGATCATAATTCGTTAGCTGTTAAACCGTATATGTAGGCTATGTGTGTCATGAACTAAGACAGATGAATTTCTTTTACTTAATCTTGATGGTACTACCATCAATATATTGTTTCTTCAAATTAAGTAAAAGAAATTCATCTATCTCAGTTCATGACACATATAGCCTACGTATATGGTTTAACAGCTAACGAATTATGATCTTTCTCAAACTTATCACCTTGTTAATGCCATGCCAAGAGGAAGATCAGAAAATCGCGAGATATTGATTAGACTAGGGAGTTTGTTGCATTCCAGAGCTGGAGACGATAGAACGACTGATAACGATCATCAACAAAGAATCTAATATGAGTTTCCGTTACAACGGAGAACTATTTAATTGTCCATAAACAACTTATAATTGACAAACAGATCATCCATACAGCCATAACATTTTCATACACTAACAGAAATTGACATTAGTATTCTGGTTCAAAAATACAAGTTAAGTCGACATATAAGAGTATAAAATTCTTAGGTGAGCTCACATGTGTTATCAAGATCAAAGACAGATTCTGAAACATAAACGCAAAGTATTTGAAACCAATACAACGAACCTGCTTCCGAAGGTTCTAGCACCGTAAGCTTAATCTTTTATAGGGCACGGGGATTTGGTTCCATCTCCACAGTTTGATTGATAGGGCATTGCTCTTGCGATCTCTCAAGACTAAAGGCCGGAACCTTAGGTGATATATCATGTGCCTATAATTAGGACAAAAGAGTGACATCATAACGGAGACATTGTAATCTATTAAATATGGACCAAACGATGCATAATAAGTGAGCTAACTGGCACAACATATGGGACTTGAGGTACCACATTGTCCATACTTTGTGCAGCCTGAGAATTTAAAAAAAATCGTTCATTTAGATTATAGTAGTCTCAAAATATTTTTAAAAATAGCTAAATTTAACTTATAGAAGTCTAGAAAACACCTCAGCATAGGGCTCTTCGGTATGCTCGACCCGATTCAAATTGAACATACTAAAGAACTCATACCACCAATCTTCTAGGAATACCTCCTGATATTCGACAACCGAAAGAAATTGCAGAATTAAATAATTGTACATTAGCACAACACCACAGAAAAATAATCAGTCACTATGTTGTGAACATCCTTCCAAAATATAGAATAGAAATTAATGCAAATTTAGAAACACGATAAGTGCACCAAAAACTTCAAAGTACGACATTATCAATCATTCCATTCAATCTATTTTCTATGGGCAGTCTTTTCTTTTATACCGTTTAAAAATAATAATAAGAACAAGAACAACAAAATTCTATATCTAAATTTTTTAATAATATTTTCATTTTAATGATATGTTAATATAAGAATTGACATGGCATGTTGAAACCTACTACTATATATCAAGGATACTTTTAATAAGTTAACACTCCGTTTATCCTATGTAAACTTTCCTTATTAGTTTGCCCTCAACAAAATGACTCAATTATATATTTCAGAATAATTTAACTTTAAAATTCACATTTTACTATAATAATTTATAGTCACATGTCTAAAGTTTATTTTAGCCGTCATGTTTCAAAAGACTTCCTTTATTTGTTAAAATCACTCCCTATGACACATAGCTTTTAAATAAAGAATTAATAAATTTGTGATAAAAGACTTCCTTTTTTCCTTAAACGCACGACATTTGAAACCACTACAAACAAACTTGCTTCTGAAGAATCTGGCATCGGAAGCATAACCGTAGTAGGAGCATCGGAGTTTGATTCCATTAGCGTAGTTTGTTCAGTGTAAATACCAAGTCCCTCTCCTTCATCCTGGAAGGAATAAAACCGACAGTTATGTCGCAACTTTAAAAAAAAATATATTGTCGTCTCGGAATTGTAAATACATACGCTGGCCTCCCACTGTTGAGGCATATATGGAATCAGCACCGTCGGGTGGCTGTATGACACATGAACATTAAAAAGAGTTTGAAATCTACAGATTCGAGAACTTCAACAATCAAATCGACGCTTTCACTATGCAATATCTAAGTAATAACTAATTATCACTATGAAATATAAGTAATAACTATTATTATTAGAAAAGGAAAAAAAAAGTAACTTCGTGGACTATATTTATTTGATCTCGCCAGCACAGAGATGACAGACATGGACAAACAAGCAGACCGATAACAAACACGTATTGTCTTTCATATACTTTTTATCTTGAAAATAAGTAGTAGAAAAAACGCCCTTGATATTCGTCTCCGTTGTCCTTGACTTAATTACAACATGGAACCTCCAGTAATCACGGTTTCACTTTTAGTCATCCCGATAGCCTATTATCCCTATTGCCTCCACAACCATAGAGTTCCAAAACATCTCTATCATAGGGTCCATGTTGCTCGGACTCTTCCAACAATGTCATTTGGTGCGTGTTGGATCCTTCAAAAGTAGTGCATTTTCGAAGGATCCAACAAAGGTGCGGCCACAATTTTTGAGAATCCGAGCAACTTAGCATAGGGTTACTCAACCCCTAATTTTGCGTTACTTTCATAGCCCTAAACTCTATTCTACTATGATTTATATATACTTTGGATGGAGAGGAAGTTCGTCAGCTGATGGCACCATGTTACTAGTCTTACCACCCTTTTGTCCTAACCGTGTCACTTAAATATACCCTCTACTATGTCATCATATAATCTTGAATTTATGCCATTATCGGTAAGCATCGTACAATTATCTGTTTAATCATGCAAAAGGAAGGAACTATTCAACGCATGGTTATTTAGTTGCCATTTAGATCAAATATTCAAATCAGACAAGAAGTAACATTCGTTTTACTGTTTCATGAAATGAACGAAACGGATCATATGACACTTCTGTCATGTCAATCATCAGCAAACAGAAACCCAATGAGCAAAGCCGATGGTCAAAAAGTGCATATTTTAAGCATCAGCTTAAGATTCAATTTCAGCTCCTAATAACCACAGCTCTTCACCTACTTATAGGAGAAAAACTAAGTGTATATGCACATCGATGGCTCACTCTTTTTTTTTCGATAATTGTGGAGATTGGGCCAGCTTTCACGTACCTCGATTAAATCCATGGGATACCTCCCACCGCCCACTAGCAACGGATATCAGGTGACTCAGTCCACTAGGACAGATGGGAAGAATCACCTTCTTGCGGTGCGAAGGTATTTGCCCGGAAAGTGGTATATCTAGGATGCGATACCACAGTTTATAGCAATTATTACAGGCACTCGTATAATAACTTGACAAATCTGAAGCACCTGTAAAAAATGAAAAGAAGCACATTAAAATTCACAGTATAGCAGTAAGATATTTTAATTTTTTTTTTGAAGAATTACACAGCGAGCATGAAACAGTTCATTCCTCAATCTATACTCTTGAAAAAATCTCTGCAGGAAAAGAAGGCACAGTCCCTTTCAACTTTTATCATTTTTACGGTAAGAAGGGGAGCCTTGAAGCAATTGTAAAGTTGTTCTCTGTGGAATAAGCCATTAATGTTTGCATCGAGATGGTTTTCTACCTACATTGATGGTTTATGGCCCTTGCCTGGATCCAGCAGAAACGCAAGACGCTGCTGCATGCATCAGGCTGCCCTTATCATTTCGACACTAAATCTGTAGATTTGATTGATTACGCTCCTCGCTAATCTAATAACAGTTTATGACCAAATATAAGCCTAATAATGGACTTGAATACAAGTACCATCAACATATGTTTCTTCAAACACTAAGGATCAATATCTTTAAAAACTATTTGGAGTCTAATTTGCGAAAGCTTAACTATTATTAGTATAATGTTATGTCAAGCATCAACGATCAAGGCCGCTAATATGAATACCAAAAGTCGCAGGTGACCTTAACCTTTTACTGAATCACTAATGCCTAAAGCCATTAACGTTATAACCTTATCCTTAATCACTAATGCTTAAAGCCATCAACGTTATGTTCTCTCAGCGTTGAAACCTAAACCCTCTATGCCTCATCTCAATGTATTAGCAGCTTAACATTCACCATCAATACACTGCACTTTAATACTGCGTACACATCACCCTACCTGGACCCAACTTTTGGGATTACACCGGGTATGTTGGGGTTGTTGTACAGTATATGATATTGTCATTCTTTCCGCTTGTAGAAAAAGTAACAGGATGCTTCTTAAAGAACCATTTCTCCTAAATCTCCGTGTTGGTAGAAAAAATATGCAACAGTCATTTTATAATCGGCAGAAAGCAACAAAACCAGATGTCATTGCACTCATGATCGAGTACTCATGAGTAAGTTTTGGATTACAAAATGCTTATAAGCTTAGAACAATCAAGAAGTAACAAAATGCATCCGTCATTCCTCACGGCTATAGCCTACATTAATGTACAATAGTTAATGAATTGTAAGCTTTCTCAGGATATCACCTTATTAATTCCATGCCAAGAGGAAGATCTTGCTTTGATTATGGAGTTTGTTGTATCTCCGTTATAACAGAGAACTGTTTAATTGTCCTTGAAGGACTAGTAACCTACCAAGATTTTCATACACTAGCAAAAATGAACATTCTTATTATAGGTCAAATGACGTTCTGAGATAAGCAATTCTTTTATTCACTTGTGTGATTACCGAATAATCTAGGCTGTAGATACATTCCGTTACGTATCGAGAGATCTTGTGTATGCCAAACAAAACCTCACCTTAGGCTAAATATTTCATATCCTTAAAGCTGGACAGAAACGAGGCTGTAAACTAATCCATGTAAGTACTTGGTGTTCAGGATCGGAGATACAAAGTTAAACTGAAATTTATTTAGTGTTGGTAATTGCAATACCAGAACGAGTATGCAACTGATTGCTCCATCGAAGAAGCTTTTCTTGCAGAATTTGGTTACGATCTTAATGCATGTTAAGTCAACATACACAAGTAGAAACTACTTAAGTGATCTCACATGTATTATCAAGACCAATGACGAGATTTTAAAACATAAACATAAGGTATCTTAAACCAATACAAACGAACCTTCTTCATAAGGATCTGGCGCCGGAAGCATGGTGTTTGGTTCCATCTTCATAGTTTTTTCAAAGTAAATACCACGTCCCGCTCCATCATCCTGGAAAGAACTAAACCTCGTCAGTCATGCCACAACTTAAAAAAACAAAATGTGGTTGTCTCGGAAATGTAAACATACTCCGGCCTCCCTCTGTTGACGCATACTAGGAATCCACTCCATCAAGCGGTTGTATGACACATGAAAATAAAAACGAGTTATAAATCTTCTCATCAGAACTTCAACAACCAAATTGATGCTTTCACTATGCAATATCATTGACATAACTAGTTATCCGGGGAAATTAACACTGAGAACAGGATAAATTCAATTTTATGGTCATAATTGTGTTGCAAAAAATCCAATGGAAACATTATTTTGTTCAGAGCAAAGCAGCATAATATAACATGAAATTTTTTTAACAAGGAAAAGACTATAAAATACAACTGCAAAAACATAGGTTCGTATTAGCAAATAAACATAACAGGTTACCTAGAGTTGGTTACAAATGGTGCCCTCTGACTGCGACGAATCTCAAGAAATCTTAAATTAGATGTCACTTTATCCTCATCCATCCTCGGATGGCATTGCACTTGCAACCTCTCAAGATTAAAGGCCAGCCCCAGAGGAGATATATTATGTGCCCTATAATACAAAAAAGTGACATCAGAAGGAGAAATTATAATCAATAAAATTAGGAAAAAACGATGTACGGTAGGAGAGCTAACTGGTCTAGCAGAAGGGCGAAAAGATGCTGGCGCAGCATGAGGAACTTGACGTACCACATTGTCCATAGTCCGTACGGCCTGAGAATTAAAAAAAATATACATTTATATTATAATATAATAGTCTCAAAAAAAGATAAATATAGCTTAGAAAAGCTTAGGGAACACCTCAGCATACGGATCTTCAGCATGCTAATCCTGATTTGAGCTGAACATTCCATAGAACTCATACCACCAATCTTCTAAGTGACTGATCGGAGGTTAATTTTTTCTGGAAAGTACATATCGTGTTTCTAAAATTGCATTAATTGCTATTCTTTATTTTGGAGGGATGTTCACAACATAGTGACTGATCATTTTGTTCGTGGTGTTGTGCTAATGTACAATTATTTAATTCTGCGATTTCTTTAAGCTATCGAATCTCAGGAGGTATTCCTAGAAGATTGGTGGTATGAGTTCTTCAGTATGTTCAATTTGAACCAGGCTGAGCATGCCGAAGATCCCTATACTGAGGTGTTTTGTAGACTTCTCTAAGTAAAATAAAGCTTCTTCTTTTTTTAATTGACACTACTATAATCTAAATGAATGATTATTTTTTAAATTCTCAGGATGCACAAACTATGGACAATGTGGTACCTCAAGTCCCATATGTTGTGCTAGTTAGCTCTCTTACTATGCATCGTTTGGTCCTTATTTTATAAATTACAATGTCTCCATTATGATGTCACTCTTTTGTCCTAAATATAGGCACATAACATATCACCTGCGGTGCCGACCTTTAGTCCTGAGAGATAGCAAGAGCAATGCCCTATCGATCAAACTGTGGAGATGGAACCAAATTCCCGTTCCATTAAAAGGATTAAGCTTTCGGTGCCAGAACCTTCGAAAGCAGGTTCGTTGTATTGGTTTCAAATACTTTGAGTTTATGTTTTAGAATCTTTTGTCTTTGATCTTGATAACACATGTGAACTCGCCTAAGATGTTTATACTCTTATACGTCGACTTAACATGCATTTTGAACAAGAATACCAATGTCAATTTTAGTTAGTGGCTGATAATGTTATGACTGTGTGGATGATCTGTTTGTAAATTATAAGATCTTCAAGGAAAATTAAATAGTTCTCTGTTACAAAGGAAACTCATATCAGATTCTTTGTTGCTATGATCGTTATCAGATTGTTCCACTAGCTCTAGCTATGTGATGCAGCAAACTCCCTAGTCTAATCAATATCTCGTGATTTTCCGATCTTCCTCTTGGCATGGCATTAAGAAGGTGATAAACTTGAGAAAGATCATAACTCATTAGTTTTTAAACAATCTATGTAGACTATATATGCCATGAACTAAGACAGATGAATTTCTTTTACTTAATTTGAAGAAACAATATATTGAAGGTACTTTTAGTCAAGTCCATTATTAGGTTTATATAAAAAACTGCTTTCGTCCTTCATTGTGAATAAGCCTTTATTAGATTAGCGAGAATCCTAGTCAACCATTAGGTTTACATATCAATTGATGCTTGCATCAGGGTAGGCTACCTACGTTGTATCCCTTAGGATATGGCCCTTCCCTGAACCTTGCGAAAACACAGAATCCTTCGTGCACCAAAGTTGTCGTCATCATTTTGACACGAATCTGTCGATATGTTGACTAGGATTCTCGCTAATCTAAGAAAGGCTTATTCACAACCAAGGAAGAATGTGATCTTTTATATAAACCTAACAATGGACTTGAGTACAAGTACCATCAATATATTGTTGCTTCAAATTAAGAAAAAGAAATTCATTTGTCTTAGTTCATGGAACATATAGCCTACAAATACGGTTTAACAACTAACGAATTATGATCTTTCTCAAACTTATCACCTTCTTAATTCCATGCCAAGAGGAAGATCGGAAAATCGCAAGATATTGAGTAGACTAGAGAGTTTACTGCATCCCAGAGCTGGAGAAAATGGAACAACCTGATAACGATCGTCAGCAAAGAATCTATTATGAGTTTCCGTTACAACAGAGAATAATATAATTGTCCTTGAACAGTTTATAATTGAAAACAGATCATCCACACAGCCTTAACATTTTCATACACTAACAAAAATTGACATTAGTATTCTGGTTCAAAAATGCATGTTAAGTCGACATAGAAGAGTATAAACTTCTTAGGTGAGCTCACATGTGTTATCAAGATCAAAGACAAAAGATTTCGAAACATAAACGAAAAGTATTTGAAACCAATACAACGAACCTGCTTCCGATGGCTCTGGCACTGAAAGCTTAATCTTTTTAAGGGCACGGGGATTTGGTTCCATCTCCACAGTTTGATCGATAGGGCATTGCTCTTGCAATCTCTCAGGGCTAAAGGCTATAACCTCAGGTGATATATCATGTGTCTATAATTTGGACAAAAGAGTGACATCATAACAGAGACATTGTAATCTATAAAATATGGAGCAAACGATGCATAAGAAGTGAGCTAACTGGCACAACATATGGGACTTGAGGTACCACATTGTCCATAGTTTGTGCATCCTAAAAATTTTTTAAAAAATATTCATTAAGATTATAGTAGTCTCAAAAAATTTAAAAAAAGCTAAATTTAACTTATAAAAGTTTAGAAAATACCTCAGCATAGGGCTCTTCAGCATGCTCGACCTGATTCAAATTGAATATACTGAAGAACTCATAGCACCAATCTCTAGGAATACCTCCTGAGATTCGACAGCCAAAAGAAATCGCAGAATTAAATAATTGTATATTAGCACAACACCACAAACAAAATGATCAATCAATATGTTATGAACATCCTTCAAAAACAAAGAATATCAATTAATGCAAATTTAAAAACAAGAACAGCACTTTCCAGAAAAAATTAACCTCTGATAAGTGCACCAAAAACTTCAAAGTATGGCATTATCAATCATTCCATTCAATCTATTTTCTATGGGCAGTCTTTTCTTTTTAGACCGTTTAAAAATAATAATAATAAGAAAAAACAACAAAATTCTAAATCTAAAATTTTTTAATAACATTTTCATTTTAATGATATGTTAATATAAGAATTGACATGGCATGTTGAAACCTACTACTATATATCAAGGATACTTTTAGTATGTTAACACTCCGTTTATCCTATGTAATCTTCCCTTATTAGTTTACCCTCAACAAAATGACTCAATTATATATTTCATAATAATTTAACTTTAAAATTCTCATTTTACTATAATAATTTATAGTCACATTCCTTAAGTTTATTTTAGCCGTCATGTTTCAAAAGACTTCCTTTATTTCTTAAAATCACTCCCGATGACACATGGCTTTTAAATAAAGAATTAATAAATTTGTGGTAAAAGACTTCCTTTTTTCCTTAAAACGCAAGGCATTTGAAACCAATACAACCAAACCTGCTTCAGAAGAATCTGGCATCGGAAGCATAGCCGTAGTAGGAGCATTGGATTTTGGTTCCATTAGCGTAGTTTGTTCAGTGTAAATACCAAGTGCCTCTCCTTCATCCTGGAAGGAATAAAACCGACATTTATGTCGCAACTTTAAAAAAATATCCTGCTGTATCGGAAATGTAAACACATACGCTGGACTCCCATTGTTGAGGCATATATGGAATCAGCTCCGTCGGGTGGATGTATGACATATGAACATTAAAAAGAGTTTGAAATCTACAGATTCGAGAACTCAACAATCAAATCGATGCTTTCATTATGCAATATCTAAGTAATAACTAATTATCACTATGCAATATAAGTAATAACTATTTTAATTAGAAAAGAAAAAAAAAAAGCAACTTCGTGGACTATATTTATTTGATCTCGCCAGCACAGAGACGACAGTTATGGACAATCAAGCAAGCCAACTTCTTTTATGGACCAAGCAGACCGATAACAAACACGTATTGTCTTTCATATACTTCTTATCTTGAAAATAAGCAGTAGCAAAAACGCCCTTGATATTCGTCTCCGTTGTCCTTGGCTTAGTGACAACATGGAACCTCCAGTAATCACGGTTTCACTTTAAGTCATCCCGATAGCCTATTATCCCCATATGCCTCCACAACCATAGAGTTCCAAAACATCTCTATCATAGGGTCTATGTTGCTTGGACTCTTCCAATAATGTCATTGGGTGCGTGTCGGATCCTTCAAAAGTAGTGCATTTTTTAAGGATCCGACATAGGTGCGGCCACAATTTTTGAGAGTCCGAGCAACTTAGCATAGGGTTACTCAACCCCTAGTTTTGCGTTACTTTCATAGCCCTAAAATCTATTCGACTATGATTTATATATACTTTGGATGGAGAGGAAGTTCGTCAGCTGATGGCACCATGTTACTAGTCTTACCACCCTTTTGTCCTAACCGTGTCACTTAAATATACCCTCTGCTATGTCATCATATAATCTTGAATTTATGCCATTATCGGCAAGCATCGTACAATTATCTGTTTAATCATGCAAAAGGAAGGAACTATTCAACGCATGATTATTTAGTTACCATTTAGAACAAATATTCAAATCAGACAAGAAGTAACATTCATTTTACTGTTTCTTGAAATGAACGAAACGGATCATAAGACACTTTTGTCATGTCAATCATCAGCAAACAGAAACCCAATGAGCAAAGTCGATGGTCAAAAAGTGCATATTTTAAGCATCAGCTTAAGATTCAATTTCAGCTCCAAGTAACCACAGCTCTTCACCTACTTATAGGAGAAAAACTAAGTGTATATGCACATCGATGGCTCACTCTCTTCTTAAATCCATGGGATACCTCCCACCTCCCACTAGCAACAGATATCAGGTGACTCTGTCCACCAGGACTGATGGGAAGAATCACCTTCTTGCGGTGCGAAGGTATTTGCCCGGAAAGTGGTATATCTAGGATGCGATACCACAGTTTATAGTAATTATTGCAGGCACTCGTTTAATAATTTGACAAACCTGAAGAACCTGTAAAAACTGAAAAGAAGCACATTAAAATTCTCAGTATAGCAGTAAGATCTTTTAATTTTTTTTGAAGAATTACACACCGAGCATGAAACAGTTCATTCAAATTGGTGTGCGTAATTTAAATTTAGTAACCAACATATATGGAGGAACATATTTTTTCCCTGGTCGGATACAATGGTATTTTTAACTAATCCACCCTTATGTTGGCGAGGGATGACGTAGACCATAATATAAGCATGAAAACAGTGTGCCACAAGATATGTTTAAATGTATATTATTTCTTATAGGATTTTGTAGAAAGTAATCAGAAAGCATGATAGGGAGCTATGAGACATAAAAGAAAAGCTGAGGAAAATCCAGAATTTAAGCCCTATAGGTTCAACCTTTAAGGTTCGTTGTATAGAACACATTGTATTTTTGAAATTATTATGCATACTAGTCATCAAAATTTTACTAGATTTTTACGCATAACTCAGATTTTGCGTTGAAAGTACTGGGTGCAGATGAACCCAGGGCCACAACACTATACCTGCCTCTTATGGAAAGCCACACTTCGTATTTGAACAACCTTGCCCAACAACCACCCATTCATTAGAAAATAATATGAGATTTGAGCCTTTATTGTTTATGCATTTATGATGATTTGTTGAATTGAAAACTGTAAAAAAAAAAAGGTTTCTATTTTATTATATATTTATATCTGTAATTTATGCTCTACCCTATGATGATTATAAGGGAAAAGAGAAAGGAAATCGCAAACGGAATATTTCTATTTAGTTTATAACATTCTCGAATACAACTTGCCAAGTCGGACGCCTCTAGTATTAACTTGCGGAAATATGAATGACCGAGGTAGAAGTGTTTTAGACTACTTTCAAAGGTAGGGTAGTTTAAAATATGTTCACTTTATAGGTAGCTACTTGAAGAATATAGAAACCGATCAATGTAAAGGGTAACGAATTTCAGACATGTTTTTGAAACAATCTTAGGAGAATCACTCCCCAAAATCTAGCTATTAAGGTGGGAGAGCTCATGGTTATATAAGCCCAACATCAGTTCCCTACATAACTAATGTGGGACTTTTAGCAATAGAATCATAATAAACAACCACACTCCATATCTGTCGTCCTTAACGGCTCCACTCTCGGTAGCTTTCACTTTATTTGTGTACGTAGCTCTTTCCCAAGTAGCCCTTTTTGAGTGAGGTGCCAGGCGCCTTGACGGTTGTGCTCTAGACATTGCTAGCTCTGGCCGAACAGTGCCATACCAGTTTTACCATCCAAGGCACGGTGTGCATAGAGGGTGATGGGTGGCTCTGATACCATTGATACAAACTTAGGAGAGCCACACTGCAAGTTAGCTATTAAGGTAGGAAAGTCCATGGTTATATAAGCCCCACATCAGTTCCCTATAAAACCGATGTGGGACTTTTGCAACAGGACTATAACAACGAAAAGCAATCCAAGCAAGGATTTGTTGCTTTATGAGCGAAACAATGCGCTTCAGATGAAGACACGAAAAATATCCTCACCATAACTTAATTATAGCGTTAAATTCATACATGTATTGTTCTTATTTTAGTTTCCATAACTTGTGCGTTTTACTTGATTGTGTACTTTATATTCTATATTATGAAAATTATAAGGAAAAGAGAAAGGAAGTCACAAATGGAATGTTTCTATTTAGTTTATAACATTCTCCAGCACTCGGGTTTCTTCGATTTTCAAATAAAATCAGAACAAGTATTTTTTCCAAATAAACGTATTTTAAAATATGCATTTGGGTTAAATTTTTCATTTAAGTAATAATTATATATTTTCGTATTTGCATATACGGGATTGTATAAATGATGTCATTTAAATGAATATTTTTATCAAAATTGGACTTTAAATTAAGGCTCATCTTGAAATATAAATTCAAATGATTAAAATCATGATTTAAATATAATTTATTCAAATAATTTATTTCGATAAATATGCATTTGATTTTATTAAATCAAGAAGCTCGGGATTAAAAAAAAGGTATTAATTCGTATCGAATTTCAATTTAATTTAGACAATCTATTAGATTTGACCATAATTGAAAATTGGTCATAATTGCAATGCAATTCGTCAATTGTATTTAATTTGGTCAAAATAAATAAATATGGCTAAATTATAAATTTCAATTGGGGTTATATTTTAAATAACCCCAAAATTCTCAAGAACTCTCATAACTTCTACCCAATTCCCGCCAACAAATAAATTCAAATTGTAATACATTGTACTATTCCCCCCAACTTTGTCCTTTTCCAATTTTGAAATTCAAAGATTGTACTATATTGTACTATTTCCCCCACATTATCTTCCACCTCACCTTATCTTTAATTTTACATTCCAAATATCCCCCTAAATGCTTTTTCTCCCACATTGGTGGATGACAAGAAATAAATATCTATTCTTTCCTATAAATACTTTTCTCCCACATTGGTGGAAAAAAAAATCCATTCTCTCCTATAAATACTACCCTTACTTTGGTAGAGAGAAAAAAAAAAAGAAGAAAAAAAAAGAGGCTAGAAAGGTGAAAGAATCCTTTTGAGCAAAATAGTTATTTTTATTTAGTAAAAAATTTTGTTTCAAAGAGTTGGTCGGCTAATCAAAATTTTTGAGTTGCCGGCGACATTTTTCGGTGGTAGTTGATTCCGACGAAGCTCGTAGTCTCGTTTTGCTGCCACCCAAAAGGTTAACACACCTTTTTTTATTTATTTTAGTTTTTATTATTGTTTTCTTCTTCATCTTTTTTCTTCTTCGTAGTTCGTAGATATAATTTTGTTTGTTGGGATTGTATGTTGTACATGGCCTTGAAGGACCTAGGACGTTGTGGTATCAATATTCTAATTATTTTCATGTTCATGATATAAAAATGAGCTAGCAATAGTTGTATGTGCCTTTTTTGACTTTATTCTTTGATTATTTTGGATAAAGTTTCAATCTTTGCTTAAAAGATATATTTATGCTTTGTTTAAACTCATTGTTGTTGGATATATTTATTTTTAGTATGTAAAGTTATTTTCTTTATGTTTAAAATAATAGTTAATGTTGAATGTTTCGCCTTTTCGCCTTATTCTTTGATTATTTTGGATAAAGTTTAGATCTTTACTTGAAAAACAATACCCATGTCTTGTTTAAACTTATTGTTGGTAGATATTATTTCTTTTAGCATGTAAAGTTGTTTATTTTATGTTGAAAAAATAGTTATTATTATTTGTTGCTCCTTAATAAAAATAGTAATTCGTTAAGTCAAGAATTTGTCATTTGCTTACTAATTATTTTAATGGATTTCAAAACCCTCATATAAGATATGAAGTTCTAGCTTTATTTTTCATCCAAGATGTTTATTCCTCTTTGTTCGCATGTTGTCTTTTCAAAATGATAAGAAAGTTCAAACTTTCGCGGCTAAATAAAATTATTTGGATATTTTTGGCTAATGCATAGTATGATTGTGAAACGATATTTCAATTTTAGAAATGCTAAACTTTTATTCTTATTTTGTTACTCCGGATTGTTATATGTGCTCTTTGTGTGTGTAAGACTTGATTCATGTCTCTCTTTTATTCATAATGTCAAAAGAGAATCAACGATGTCTTATAAATATAAACCATAGGTCGTTACGCGTTTTTCCATATAATGTTGATTGTGATTTAGATGTATGAATTTTCGTTAATGCCGCCTTAATTGAGATTTAGGATTCTCTTGCTTGAAAAGTTAAGCTTTATTTTCTTTTGTTATATGGATTAGTATCTATGTTTGTTCAATTTTAGAAGTCATGAGTATTTTTCTTGTTGCCTTATCCCTTTAGTTTCCCAAGCTTACGTTGTTTATTTCTTGTATTAATTCATTGAATATGACCTTCTTCCTTTTATCTTTATTCATTCTTGTATGAACATAAATCATGAGGCATGTAAGTGGGTGTCTTTGCTTTGCATTTTATTTGTTGACTCTCATTCTTGTGCAAGTGTGCTTATCATTGTCATTCAAATATTGGTTCTTGATATTTTCTTTTGCTTTGAAATATGTCACTTTTATGCCTTGAACGTATATTAATTTCTTTATCTTTTCTTTGCATGCAAAAAATGTCTCGAGTCCAAATGGACTCCTCTCCTCTTGCATTTCGTAATGGGTAAATGAGGATCACCCCTTCGAGTCAAGTTCGAAGTTTAAATCCAAGGTCCACTACATGGCGTGCGGGTGCTAGAAGATAGACGAAGAAGGAAAATGGATCAAAACCCATTGATGAGGTCACTAAGAGACTTGAAAAGTCTCAATTTTTATTATTGTCTTCTTTTTATTTATTCATCTAGTCATTTATTTATTCATACATTTCGGCCTCGAAGCCAAAGTTATATTTAATACAGGTGGAGCAAGACTCGAGCCAAAGGCTCGAAAAATAGTTTAGGACAGGTGAAATTGGTTGGAAGCCCAACTAGACAGGTCTCGTTGATTTGGGCCCAATGGCCTAAATCCTTTACTTTCTCCTCCCTTCCCCTTTTATGTGTTTATTTGTTTATTAGTTTTATTTAGACTTAGTTAAAATTCCTACTAAGTTGCCTAAATCTATTTTACACAAGTCATTTTTTTGAAAAAAAAATCAAATCACTATTTCAACAAAGTAATCTTTTCGAAGTTAATCAAAAGACAATTTTCAAACAGTCCGGATAACCTCAAGTTACCGGCTGTTTTAGGTGCCTAACACCTTCCTAAAACGTTAATAGGAACCGCTTATCTAGAATCTCTAACTTAAAACGATTTTCTTGTTTTGAAGCGTTTGAAGTAACTTTTATAAAGGTTTCTTAATTTCTTTTCAAAATTAAGTGGCGACTCTCTCTCAAAAGTCAAAATTTCTCCGCAAAACACATCTCACGTGTATTCATTTTTTCTTCATGTGTTGACATGTGAAATACCCAAAGAGATAAGCAATCTCGTTGAGTTGGAGCTACTTAATCTTGGGTATAATAGTTTTAGAGGTCGACTACATATGGAGATCTTCAACATATCAGGGGTGAGAATGATGTATCTTTCATCCAACAATCTATCAGGAAGCCTCCCACCACCAAACATGTGTTCTATCTTACCCAACATTGAAGATCTTTATCTGTCCTTTACCAATCTTGTTGGGACTATTCCTCATTCCATCTCCAATTGTTCAAAACTTACTCGTCTAGAGCTTTCTAACAACCAACTCACTGGCTTGATTCCAAATTCTCTTGGATATTTGACTTATTTACAACTCCTAAACTTGGAGGGAAACAATTTAACCAGTGACTCATCGTTAAGCTTCTTGACTTCCTTAACCAATTGCAGAAATTTGACAAATCTTTCTCTATCTTTGAACCCTCTAAATGGCATTCTTGTAGCCTCCACGGGGAACTTTTCCACATCTCTTATAAGATTTTACGCCAACAATTGCAAAATCAAAGGGCAAATTCCAAATGAAGTTGGGAACTTAAGCAGTTTATTAGACCTTGATCTTTCTGGAAATACCTTGGTTGGATCGATTCCAACATCAATTGGCAGCTTGAGAAACCTTCAGCGCTTCAACTTGAGTAACAACAAATTTACAGGATTTGTTGGTGATCATATATGTAAATTGCAGCATCTGGGTGATATTTACTTGGATCAAAATCAACTTTCAGGATCTCTTCCTAATTGTTTAGGGAATATTACTTCCCTTAGGGAGATACATCTCGGTTCCAACAAATTGAGTTCCAATATACCACCAAGCTTAGGGAACCTTCAAGATCTAGTGGTTCTTGACTTATCGTCAAACAACATGGTAGGTTCTTTACCTCCAGAAATTGGAAATCTAAAGTCTGCGACACTGATAGATCTGTCAATGAATCAATTCTCAAATGGAATTCCTACAGAAATTGGAGGCTTGCAAAATCTGGCAAACCTTTCTTTGAGACACAACAAGTTACAAGGAGCTATACCTGACTCAATGAGCAACATGGTAGGTTTGGAATTCCTAGACCTTTCTCACAATAATATATCTGGAATCATTCCTAAGTATTTGGAGAAACTTCAAAACTTGAAGTATTTCAATGTTTCTGTCAACAAATTGTATGGTGAAATACCCTCTGGGGTCCTTTCAAGAATCTCTCGAGTCAGTTTTTCATCCACAATGAAGCATTGTGTGGTTCTTCAAGATTTCGGGTCCCGCCATGCCCCACTTCACCAAAGCACAAATCAAATAGGGAAAAATTGCTTGTTCTTTTTCTTTTGCTCGCAATTGCAGTTGTATTTGTTACTATGGCCTTTGTGCTCCTATGGATAAGGTATAGAAGAGGTAAAAGTGCGCCTCAACAAGCTGAGTCATTGTCTACAGTAACACGAGAAAGGAATGCATATCACTAAAGAACCATACAAATATTAGAGTTAAAAATAAAATAAAAACTAAAATCATGAGAACAAAAGGAGAAAACAACATTAAAAAATTTAATTAGAAAAATAATTTTTTTTAGTAACTTACATCACTTGATTGCTCCACGAACCCATAATAAAAAAGTGAAAGTGAAGAAAAGAAGAAGAGAGAATAGTGGAGAAAGAGAAAAAAAAAAAGATAACAAGAAGAGAAAATAAGATTACAATTATATATTGAAGAGAAGTTTTTTTTTTTCGTTTAAACCACCTGGTGTCCGGTGCCCGCTTTTTAGGAGTCTGACTATATCCGGATTCGCCCCGCATGTAAAATCTAAATAAAAGAGAGGATAGAATCCAACAAGAAAAATTTGACTTAAAAATAATAAGAGCAGATTACAAGTTACAACTAAGATTTTCTCTAAGGCTCATCACCATCCTTTTAAACATTTTACTTTGTCAAGTACCAAACCATTTCAAACAATATTTAGTGATTTATGGGGTCCTTCTCCAGTTCAATCGATTGACAAAAAATTATACTATTGTATTTTTGTGGATCAGTATACTCGATACACCTGGCTTTACACATTAAAGAATAAAAGTGAGGTTACAGACCTTTTCAAAATCTTTCAAGCATTAACTGAACGTCATTTAAATATGAAAGTTCTTTCTATCTATACAGATGGTGGTGGCGAATATAAAAGTCTTGATCCATCCCGAATATCTCAGGGTATTGAACATCTTTTATCCCCTCCATACACCCCTCAAAGAGTCACTCTTGCTGAAAGACGTCATAGACATATTATTGAGACGGCTCGCACTTTACTTCATGAAGCTTCACTTCCATCGACTCTTTGGTCTTTTGCTTGTCAATATGCAGTTCATCTGATAAATCGCTTGCCAACCTCACTTTTACAAAATAAATCACCTTTTCAAATGTTGTTTGGTCATAATCCGGATTACAATTCCTTAAAAATATTTGGGTGTCTTTGTTATCCCCGGCTCAAACCTTATTCAAAAAATAAATTAGAGCCACGATCAACACCAGGTGTATATTTAGGATTTTCTTTAGTTCATCATTATCACTAATGTTTTGATCCGAAATCTTCTAAAATATATTTATCTCGTGATGTGAATTTTTTTGAAAATAATTTTCCTTTTCAAAATATATTTTTAAATATTTCTTCAACTTGCAAAGAGCTTGCGTGGGAAAACCCAACTGACACTACCCCAACAACATCCCCTAGTATTTCTCCTCCCATAAGCAGCGAATTACTCATCCCCATACTTATCCCAAGTTCAGATAGCAGCAATGCTCTCAAAGACACCGTCTCCTCTGCCTGCGCTCCAATAGAATCTGCAAGTTCAGGTAACTCTTCTCCTCCTCCTCCTACAAATGTTGTTGTTCCTACTGATATCCGTGACACCTACTCTTATCCCTCGTTGCCTCAATCATCAGCTTTTCCAATTGTATACAGTCGTAGAAATAAAACAATGTCATTTGCTAGCCAAAACGTTGTTGCCCGTCCCTTCACCTCACTTCCGCTACAACCTCCCCCTGACCCTGCTCAAGCCACAGAACCTCAACAACCTTCTCTTCCTACTCCAAATCGTGTTATGATCCGTTTATTGCACAACATTTACAAACCAAAATCCATCTTGACTTCATGGCTCACTTATCCCCCTCCATTACCCCGACCAACTACGAACAAGCAAACAAACACCCATAGTGGCAAAGAGCAATGAAAAATGAATTTGATGCATTATTGAATAATCATACATGGGATTTGGTACCACATGACCCCACAAAAAACATTGTTTCTTGCAAATGGTTATACATGTTAAAAAGAAAAGTTGATGGGACAATCTATCGCTACAAGGCTTGACTTATTGTAAAGGGGTTTACACGGCATCCTGGAGTTGATTATCATGCCACGTTCAGTCTGGTCATCAAACCAACTACTGTACGTTTGGTTCTCTCTATTGCTGCCCAACGGAATTGGCCCCTACGCCAGCTTGTGTTAACAATGTGTTCTTGCAAGGTCATTTAGAAGAAGAAGTATACATGGTCCAACCTCCAGGTTTTGCAGAAGAGCAGTTTCCCTCCCACATATGTCGTCTAAAAAATGCAATATATGGCCTCAAGCAAGCCCCTCGGGCGTGGTACAATGAACTTAAGACATTTCTTCTTTATCTGGGATTTGTCAGGTCAGAATCTGATGCCTCACTCTTTATTTACAAAGTGTCAAACAATATTTTGTACGCACTGGTTTATGTAGACGATATCATTATTACAGGAAATCACAACTCATAGGTAAATCGGGTTATTGGTCGTCTTGCTGGGCGTTTTTCCATTAAGGATCTTGGGAATCTAAACTTTTTTATTGGAGTGGAGGTGCTTCGAACTGCAAAAGGAATCTCTTTATCACAGTCCAACTACATCAATGAAATCCTCTATGACGAAAACATGAAGGACTGTAATTCAGCAAAAACCCCAATGAGTGCCACTGAAGTGCCTCAACTACATGATGGAGCGGAACCAACTGATGCCACTCGCTACAGGAGATTTCTTGGAAAACTACAGTACTTATTTTTTACTCGTCCATACATTAACTTCTCTGTGAATAAATTGTCTCAATTTATGCACTCTCCATCTGAAGTGCATTGGAAAGCACTCAAACGAGTACTTAGGTATCTCCAAGGAACACTTCAGTTCGCTCTTCACATTCAAAGAGGTAATGATTTCAATCTACACATGTACTCTGATGCGGATTGGGCTGGAGATGTGAGTGATCGAGCTTCCACTACTGGTTACATATTGTTTTTTGGACAAAATCATTTGAGCTGGTCTTCTAGGAAACAAAGAACAATTGCTTGCTCATCAACTGAAGCAAAGTATCGTGTTGTTACAAGTGCGTTGGATGAAACCAACTGGGTGACAAATCATCTAAAAGAATTATATGCTTCACTCCCTCAAAGATCAACCATTTACTGTGACAATGTTGGTGCAACTTATTTGTGTGTAAATCCAGTTTTTCATAGCCGCATGAAGCACATTGCTGTAAACTTTCACTTTTTTCGCAAACAAGTTCAGCAGAATCAAGTTCACATTGTTCATATTCGTGTTGCAGAACAAATCGAGGATACTCTAACTAAAGCTCTACCAAAGCCAGCCTTCGATAAACACCTATTCAAGCTAGGCTTTACTACACATTGACTATCTTGAGGGGGCCGTATTGGCGCATACAACCTATCTTGGAAGATATCTCATGACTGATCTTACCTATCTCAGCAGATCTTCCATATCTCAGTATATCGTATATCATAGTGATTTAGTTTCTATTTAGGAGAAGATCACAATTCTTTATTAGTTGATTCTTTCCTTATTTAGTTTGTATTCTCTTGTATATGTACACATACATGTAAATGAAATCAATAGAAGCTTTCATACTTTACTCATCTTTATACATTTTTGGTACAGGTGATGGTGTAAGTCAAGTTTAAAAATGTATTCTTTGCTCATCGGGGATCTTTGCCATATTATCAGTCGAACTCTAGGCTGACCTCTTTGCGCACTTTATTAGAAGATCACCTACTACTACTTCAGTTTCTGGAGCAAACTGTTGAAATCTTCCTCATGAGCAGTTAAATGATGTTGGTTTGGCATGATTACATGGCTGCTGATGTGTCTTTTGTTTTCCAAAAGATAGATATTTTTTTTATTTTTTAGTTGTGAGTTTCCTAGTCTTTAGGCATATAGCTGTTGGTGGACTTAGTTCCTATTTATTAGGAAAGTTCAGTTTTTTTGTGATACTGCATTTGTCGCTGCAGTTTGTTAGGATTTTCTGTATTTAAGCAGCTTCTTTGCAGCATAATAAGATATCTCTCTTTTCCTCTTCATTTGTTGTATGTTTTTCCTCTGTAAACATCTACATAAACTCCTCGAAACAAAGATGTTGATGAAGAAACTGGAAATGACGTTGATGATTTGGAAGATCAGTCTCTTGCAGAAATTGTGATGGATCAGGAAGAGATAAGTGACCATTATTAGGTAGTGAAGTACCGATCATTTCTTATTTCTCCACAAGCGTGATAGTTTTGTTTTTCATTTGCGGTCAAGTAATAAGTAATACTTTTATGATGCATTATTGGTCCATCTTTCATAACATAATTGGTATATGGATGTTGCGAAAGATTGTGGATTAACTAGAACACAAAGCAAATAGACAAGAAAAATAACACAAAGGTTTTCTCCAACCAGCAAGGAAAGGTCTCGTTTTGGTTTTGTAGGATGAATGTTAAAAGCAGGATGCTCAGAATCGTATGATTCAAAACCTGACAAAATGATCATATTATAGATTGGGATAGCCGAGAGTACCTATTTTAAGATCAGATGATCCACCTCTTTGTTTACCTGTGAAAGGCAACTTAGAAAGGTTAGATACGAGGAGAACAACACATAAAGGAAGATGACACCTGTTCAGTTCTATGGGTTATCTTGGTTGCAATTGGTAGTCTTAATAGAGTAATTTTATTTCTGTAGATGACATAGAGGATGTTAAGTTTTAGAGAACTTAATTTTCTTAGTGTAACAAAATGTTCTTAATAGAGCGGAATGAAGGCCTGCAATTCATTCCATACCAACTAGTTTGTGATCAAGGTAGAGTTAACTTTATGAATACAAAGCTATATAGCTGTCCGAATAATGGTGTGCGAAAAAATAGTAAAGCCGTATACCAATTAGTAGTAGTGCTGCAAATGAGTAATCAGAATCTACAGGAAACAAGTGTGTGGAATATCTCCATCATGGGTGTCCGTCAGTTGTGATTCACTGTGATCTAAAGCCTAGTAATGTCTTGCTGGATGAGGATATGGTTGCCCATCTAAGCGACTTTGGCATTTCAAAACTACTTGGTGACGATGAGAGTGATTTATACCCTGAAACCTTAGCAACACTGGGTTATATTGCTCCGGGTACATCTCTTTGTTTTGCAAATTATTTGAACATTAATTATTCCTTTCTTTTTTTTCCCCACTTATAAAGCATATTGCATCTTTAAATGAATTATTTGACTATAGAGTATGGACTGGATGGACTAGTGTCAACAAAATGCGATGTCTACAGTTACGGGATCATGTTGCTGGAAACGTTGACTAGGAGAAAGCCTAATGAGTTTGAGGGAGATCTTAGCTTGAAGCAATGGGAAAGTTATTCACTTACAGAGGCAGTAATGGACGTGGTAGATGCCAACTTGCTAACATCAACTGGCAATCGCTTACAGAAGGAGCTAGATGTTGTGGCATCAATCATGATAGCGGCATTAGATTGTTGTGCTAAATCTCCGGCGAGAAGGAATAACATGAAAGATGTTGTAGTGATGCTGCAGAAGATCAAGATTCAACTTCTTGCATGCTAAGCATGTTCTTAGAATCTCTCATAGCTTCAAGTCACTTGTTTGTTGCAAATGTTTGCTAAATTAGTGGAATAATGTAAACATTTCTTTCTTTGCTTTGTTTTAGCACTTGATTTCCTCATAATATTAATGTTGCAAAATGGTGGAACTTGTAAATATAAATTGAATAACAAAAACCAAATTAATCCTCTTGAAAATCTCAAGCAGAATTTTTAAAATTGTTAGAGGAATAAACATGAATACAAATAGCAATTAATACAGTAAATGTTTTACATGGGAAACACTGATGACATATAACATCAAGACAACAAACAGAAAGAACAATGACAAAAAAAGGTAGCTCGGTGCACGAAGCATCTTGCATTCACGCAAGATATAGACAAGTGTCACACCCAAGGATTGTAATACAGGCAACTTGCCTGACACAAACATCAGTGACTGATTTCATTACTTGAATATGCTGTGACCTATAGGTCCCTCAATGATAAATGAATAAGGAAGATAACTAAGTTCCTAAATTTCTCTTCTTTCAATACAGTACAAAGTCAACCTCCGTTCTTCAAAGATTTTCCGAATTAACCAATTCTTTACACCACAACTCTTTTTGTTTTCACATTCTTACCTCTAAGTTTTGATTTCTTGATTTTCCACATGTTGTTGATCATTGCCTTGCCATGTCCAAAACCTCCTGTATTCTGCAGTATCTCCTGACTTAGTGGTTCTAAGCCTGCCTTCACTCCTTTAGAGTCCAATCCACAGGTGTACAAGGAGATGAGTTACTGTCTAATGTTTCTTCTTATCAAAGACTGATAGGCAAACTCATGTCATGTATGCTACTATCACAAGACCTGATATTATCTCTGTTGTCCAAACCCTCAGCCAGTTTATGCAACATCTTAAACACTCACATTGGAAGGCTGTTATTAGGGTAGTCAGATACCTCAAGGGTTCATTGGGTCAAGGCATTTGGTTGAAAGCTGACCCTTATGCCACTCTTACTTGTTGGTGTGACTCAGATTGGGCTGCCTACCCTAACACTACACGTTAAGTTACTGGATATGCTATCTATTTTGGTGGATAACTAATCTCTTGGAAGTCCAAGAAACAACACACTGTGTCCGAAGTACTGCTGAAGATGAATATAGAAGCATGGCTTCAGCAGTTGCAGAGGTAACCTGGCTGGTTGGATTATTTCAGGAACTCAATAATCCCATTACCTTGCCCATTTCAGCATTCAGTGATAGCGATTCAGCTATCAATTGGCCAATAATCTTGTGTTTCATGAAAGAACAAAACACATTGAAATAGATTGCCATTTCATCAGGGACAAGATCAAGAATGGCTTAATACAGGCTACATATGTTAACACTCATGATCAAGTTGCTGATCTTCTCACCAAGGGATTGAGTCAAGCACAACATACACACTTGTTAAGCAATCTTGGTGTGCTTAACATAATGCACCCTGTAGCTTGAGGGGGAGTGTTTCGATCCACAATGCATCAATGCTTGTATATGAAAATGTACAGAGTTACTGTTACATTGATGAAGTAGTTAGTTAGGTGGTTAATTGGTGAGTCAGCTGCATAGTTAGTTGTAGAAGTTGTTAGGTTGTTAGTCGGTTATGCTGAGCTGGCAATGAGCTGAATAGAAGCTCACTCAGATCAACAACCTGTCTATAAATAAGAGCAACAACAACAATGAAAAGACTAATGGATCAATAAAGTTGAATTTCTCTTTCACATTTTCTCCATTGATCATGAATGATCTAGCTGTCACCTGTTGGAGATGTAAATAAAGTGTGTTGTATACAACACATAAAGCTTTTATTTGAGTTGGTTGCTTTCAAGATATGGTGGTTGTTGATGTCAAGATATTGTATAAATGTCAAGATATGGCAGTAATTTTCAGATTGTGTGTTAGTCAATTATTGTAGGTAGAAGCATGATCTTTGGGATATGCTCTTGGCCTTTTATGTCTAGCTTTGTGTATATATTGTTGATGTAATCTATCATTTTAAGCTTGAAGTGAAATACACTTGCATCATTAACATGGTATCAAAGCTCTCTTAATTGTAGCCACTTGTAGCATTTTTTTTCTTTTCTCTTTTCCATCCATCTCACTCATTCATTCTAGTTTTACCCATCACTCCTATAATTTTCAGCAACCAGAAAATTTTCCAGCAAAAGCAGATCTACATCGGGTGCTTCTTCTTTTTCCTGCAAGGTTTTTGTTCAGTACAGATCTGAAAAAAAGTTTCTACCAGATCTACCGTCATCAAGAGGAGCCTTGATCTTTTCCTTCCTCTGTTTTGATTTCTTTTAACCAATCTTTTTCTTGGTATTTCGTTTTGCTGTCAAAGTCATAATGGCAGAGAAGGGCGAATCTCTAGTAACCGATGTCACAGAGAAAATTGAATCAAGTGATGTCAAATCAATGTTTTCCTCCATTTCAAGTTCTCCTGTTATTACTACCATGAAATTAGAAGGTAGTAATAATTACACACCATGGTCTTCATCTGTAGAGATGTGGTTTCTGGGACAAGGATATGAAGACCATTTAGTTAAAAATACTAGTGATATTGTTGCTAGTAAAATTACTAAGTGGACTCGAATTGATGCTCAATTATGCGATCTCTTATGGAACTCTTTGATCCTAAATTACTCAATCTATATCAATATTGTAAAACTTGCTATAAAGTTTGGGCTATAGCTAAGACTTTGTATACAAATGACATACAACGCATATACAAGGTTGTATCAAACTTGGTCCAACTTCAGCAGAATAATCAAGATATGGCGAGTTATTTAGGACAGATAGAAACCTTGAAAGATCAATTTGACTCTCTCATGCCACTTTCTGAAAGTGTCACCACACAGGAGCAACAAAGAGATAATTCTTTATGGTTCTAGAACTGAAAGGACTTCGATCTGCTTTGAGTCCTATATGGGATCAAATTTTTGCAAGTTCATTAATTCCTTCCTAAATCGATGTTTCAGCTCAATTATCGCATATTGGTTCAGAAACAAATGATACCAATAATGTCGAGACATCTGTATTAGCTGTGAAAAATGCAAATCCACAGGATCAAAATGTCCAAGGGGAACATTAAAACCTCTAGACCCTTTTGCAACTATTGCAACAAGCTAGGACATACTCAACAAACTTGTTGGAAATTGCATGGTCGAACACCACGTACTAACAATTCTAGTACAACTCACGTGGTTCAGACCGTAAAGACACAGATGGTCAACTTTCCAATTCTATTAATTTGTCTGGAGTAGATTATAGTGATTACTTGCAGTATAAAGCGGCTACACGACAATCACCTTTATCTGGTACCCCAAAAACTGATTTCTTTGCTTGTCTTACCAGATCTTCACCCTCCTGTCAATGGATATTGGATTCTAGTGCATCTGACCATATCTCTGGTAATCAAAATCTTTTCTCAAATCTTATTCATTCCACAACCCTCACCACAGTTACCCTTGCTAATGGATCCTGAACTGCAATAAAAGGAATAGGGGACGTCCAACTTATTTCCTCTATTTCCTTAAACTCAGTTTTATTTGCTCCTGAATGTTCATTTAATTTGATTTCTGTTAGCAAATTAACCAAACACCTAAACTGTAGTGTCACTTTTTTGGCTGAATCTGTTGTTGTATAGGACCGGAGAACGGGGAAGACGATTGGAACAGTATATGAGTTATAGGGACAGTATCACATGTCAAAATTACCACCACCCGTTGCCTTCACTTTTGCTTCCTCAACTGATCTTGTCCACAACCGTTTTGGTCACCCGAGTCTAGCAAAACTTCAAAAATTAATTCCTAGTCTTTCCACTTTGTCTTCATTTGAATGCGATTCTTGTCAACTTGGAAAATATAGTCGCACTTCATTTCCCAAAAGAGTCAATAAAAGGGCCACATATATGTTTGACATTATTCACTCAGATGTATGGGGTCCTAGTCGTGTTGTTTCAAGTTTAGGATTTCAGTATTTCGTTACCTTTATTGATGATTTTTCTCATTGCACGTGGATATTTTTAATGAAAATTGTTCTGAAGTATTCTCTATTTTTCAAAAATTCTATGCTAAAATAAACAATCAATTTGGTGTTTCAATTAAGGTATTACACAGTGATAATGTAAAGGAGTACTTATCTTCACCATTTGCCAGTTTCATGTTGTCTAAGGGAATCACTCATCAAACTTCTTGTGCATATACTCCTCAACAAAATGGAGTTGCCGAATGTAAAAATAGACATTTCATTGAGACAGCTCGAACTTTACTCTTACACCATCATGTTCCTCTTCGTTTTTGGAGGGATGTTGTCCTCACTGCTTGTTATTTGATAAATAGAATGCCTTCTAATGTGTTGCAACAACAAAGTCCTTACTCAGTTCTCTTTCCTGGTCAAAATCCTTATCATCTACCTTTGAGAGTGTTTGGATGTACTTGCTTTGTCAATGATCAATGTAATAGAAATGACAAACTCCAACCGAAATCAATTAAGTGTGTCTTTCTAGGATACTCTCGTCACCAAAAAGGTTACAAGTGCTATGATCCAAAATCGAATAAATATTTTATCAGTGCAAATGTGACATGTTTAGAAATATCTCTCTATTTTACACCAAGCACTACAAGTAGTAGTTTAATTCCTCAAGTTTTGCTAGTACCCATACTTCCTCTACAACAAATCAGTCTTCCAGACAACCCCCAAACTGTTCCTCCCCGTCCTCTTCAAGTATACACCCGACATGCTCGTCCTCTTAACAATACTAATGATAGTACTACTCCTAGTCCAGATGCACTGGTATCCTGATGAATCATCTCATGCTCCTTCGTCACCTTCTCCAGTCATACCTTTATCAGTTGCAGTGACCCTACCAATCGTCATACGCAAAGGTGTACGCACTACTCAAAATCAACAACCAGAGAGATATAACTGTTTCAGTTATCATCGGTAGTCCCCATTATATTATATCTTTGTATCTACCGTATCTAATGTACCTATACCAAAGAATGCTAGCGAAGCATTACAACATCCAGGGTGGAGAGATGCTATGATTGTAGAAATGAATGCTTTACAGACCAATAACACCTGGGAATTGGTCTAGTTACCGAAGGGAAAATCTCCTATTGGAAATTGATGGATCTATACAGTAAAGGTGGGTTTAGATGGAACAGTTGATCGGCTGAAAGCTCGCCTTGTTGCCAAAGGATACACCCAGATTTAGGTCTTGACTATGGTGACACGTTCTCTCCAGTTGCCAAAATTGTATCTGTCCGACTGCTTATATCCTTGGAAGCAATGCATCATTGTCGGCTTTATCAACTAGACATTAAGAATGCCTTTTTGCATGGCAAACTTGCTGAGGAGGTTTATATGGAGCAACCTCCCGGATTCGTTGCTCAGAGGGAGTCAAACTTAATTTGCCGTCTCAAACGCTCTTTGTATGGACTCAAGCAAGGTTTGGCAGATTTAGTTATGTTATCCAACAGTTCGGGATGTCTCAAAGTAAAGCAGATCATTCTGTTTTCTATCGATATAATGGTCCAGCAAAGAACATTTTTCTGGTCGTTTATGTTGACGACATTGTCATAACGTGAAATGATCAAGAAGGAATATCTCAGGTAAAGCAACATTTGTTCAGTCACTTTCAAACCAAAGATTTGGGGAAGTTAAAGTATTTTTTGGGATTGAGGTAGCACAATCCAAAACCAGTATTGCCATCTCACAAAGAAAATATGCTTTAGACATATTAGAGGAGTCATGCATGTTAAATTGCAAACCAATTGACCCTCTTATGGATCCAAATATCAAACTCGTCCCTGGACAGGGAGAGCCATTGAAAGATCCTAGTAGATATAGAAGACTGGTCGGTATATTTGAACGATCTTACTATTACACGCCCGGATATTTCATTTGGATTAAGTGTGGTCAGTCAGTTTCTCCAAGCTCCATGTAAAGATCATTGGGATGTAGTGATTCAGATACATTAAAAAAGCTCCAGGACAAGGATTGTTATATGAAGACAAAGGTCACTGTTGGATATTCTGATGCGGATTGGGCAGGTTCTCCATCTGATAGACGCTCTACTTCTGGGTATTGCATCATGATTGGAGGCAATTTAATTTCCTTAAAAAGTAAGAAGCAAGATGTTGTTGCCAGATCTAGTGCAAAAGCTGAATATCTAGCTATAACCTTTGCTACATGCGAGCTTATTTGATTGAAACTTCTCCAAGAGTTAACAGATCATGGAGAAAATCTGTTCAAGGTTCAACCCACTGGAAAACTGGTTTGCTGGAGGCTGCATGTCCAAACACTAAGAGATTTGTAACAGGTTATGTAGTGCAATTTGGTGGATCTTTGATATCTTGGAAGTCTAAGAAACAACACACTGTTTCAAGAAGCTCAGTAGAGGATGAATACAGGAGCATGGCCTCAGCTTTGGCAGAAGTTACATGGTTGGAAGGACTGTTTGCAGAACTGGGGGTCCCTATTGTTAAGCCTATTACCATCTATAGTGATAACAAATCAGCTATCCAACTGGCTACAAATCCTATATTTCATGAGAGGACCAAACATATTGAAGTGGACTGTCACTTTATCAGAGACAAGATCAAGAAGGGGTTGATTCAACCCATGTATGTGCAGAGTGGTGAACAGACTGCAGACATTCTCACTAAGAGTTTGAGCCATGATCAACACTCACATTTACAAAGCAAGCATGGTGTGCTTAATATTTTGCACCCTGCAGCTTGAGGGGGAGTATTGAAACTTATTATGAAGTTAGTAGGTTCATATTAGTTGATTATCACATTTTTCTGTTATAAGCAGTTAGTTAGCATTGACACTGTTACATTGATTTGTTGGTTTGTTAGTCGAAGTTGTTAGCCGAGTGTAGAGTTAGAGAGCTGCCAGGAAGCTTCTAGATGCTCATTTCTGAGCATGTGAGTGAGTCTATAAATAGAAGAGATCACCTCACATTGTAACTAACTTTTGATACATACAATTCCCATCTTAGCTAATCTTTCTCTCCTCTTCTCTTCTTCTCGTCTTCTCTTTGAACTCAGTAGCTACTACAATGGCAGCTCTATACGAGTGTGTGAGTTTATGATAGCTATTTCAACAATATTGCTTCTTTATGTTTTGTTTTAGAACTTTATTTGTGCATGATTCTGTTTTCAGAAATTCTAGCTGGTTGAATAAATCTCACTATTTCCTTTTTACAAAAACTAAACTGATCATCAAAATCTTGAAATAGAATGATTTAATTTTGTAAGTCTTAAAGGGATATTAACATGTTGGAGTGTGACATATCCCAATTGATGCTTCCTCTCCCCTTATGTTTGTCCCTCAGTGCCAAATTACAAATAAAATGTCTTCGGCACACAATTTACAGGGAGACTGCTCATCTGGAATTTACATCGTGCAGCGTTTTGATAGAACTTCACACAGGTGAGGTCCGGGGAGGATACAGTGTATTGGGAGATTGAGATGTTGTTCCCGATAAATCCTCGGCTCAAGGAAAAATAAAATAAATTCAACGCAGGTCGGGGAGGGGGGGGGGGGGGAGGGAAATTAACAGGAGTAAAAAACAATTGCTGAAATAAAGAGACCATTTTAAAGAGCCTACAGTATTTGTACATTTCCATGCCTCTTAATAGGGACAAACCTAAAAAGTCGAAGGCAGAGGGATGAAGCAGATAAATCAGGATACTAAAAACAAAATCTAGCAGAAGTGAACGGTCATTGGTCGTACGACTTAGCTCTTGCTTTCTAATCAATGACATTTTGTGATGGAGGTCCATTTTTCTCGATCTTGGTACTTTTTGTAGTAGCTAATTCTTCTTGTATACACAGTTTTACTGACAATACACAGTCTTAGATCATTATTCTCATGAGCAGGATGCTAGCTTAGGCGTCCCTTTGCACGTCTTCATTAACTCTTTAGGAAGCATCTGCCCCCTGATAATTTGATAAACGACCCAAGAAATTTGTAATGATTGTTCTAGGAGTTAGGCATCTTTAGACGAAAAAATTGTCTTTCAGGATTGATCATTGCGTATTATCACTTTTCAAATGTTGTATTTCCTATCAAAATGGCTTATGGACTATTTCCTAAGACGTAATCATGATTCCATTTCAAAAGCTCCTCTATACCAGCAGCACAAACTCAAAATATCAGCTAAGTGAAAAGCAGATGAGCAACATAAAAAATGCTGAAATATGATAGCACAAGAGACAAAAAACAAAAAGATTAAGCAGAATATCTGACTCTTATAGACATCGGCCAATTTAAATATGGATTAGACAATTAATCAGCGACGAAATCAACAGTTGAGTTTATCTTCATAGTGACCCTGTATTCGTGTCAGAGGTTGTCGCGTAACTTGAATCTATAACCTCCTTAATAGCTTTACCCATCTCAGTTCAAAATTAAACTACTGATATCTCGAAATTCAAACTCTATCACATAAATTGACACAAAAAGAGTACATTCAATCCGACCCTTTATTTTTTTCCAACCTAGAAAGCATATTGCATCTTTAAATGAATTGTTTAACTATAGAGTATGGACTGGAAGGACTAGTGTCAACAAAGTGTGACGTCTATAGTTATGGGGTCATGTTGCTGGAAACGTTTACTAGGAGAAAGCCTAACGAGTTTGAGGGAGATCTTAGCTTGAAGCAATGGGTGAGTTATTCACTTCCAGATGCCGTCATGGAGGTCGTAGATGCCAACTTGCTAACATCAACTGGTAATTGCTTAAATAAGGAGCTAGATGGTGTGGCATCAATCATGAAACTTGCATTAGATTGTTGTAACGAATCTCCAACAAGAAGGACCAACATGAAAGATGTTGTAGGGATGCTACAGAAGATCAAGATTCAACTTCTAGCATGTTGAGCATGTTGTTGGAATCTGTTGTTCCAAATAATTTCTTTGCTGCAAATATTTGATTGTAGAGTATGGACTGGAAGGACTAGTGTCAACAAAGTGTGATGTCTACAGTTACGAGATCATGTTGTTGGAAATGTTTACTAGGAGAAAGCCTAATGAGTTTGAGGGAGATCTTAGCTTGAAGCAATGGGTGAGTTATTCACTTCCAGATGCTGTAATGGAGGTCGTAGATGCCAAATTGTTACCATCAACCGGTAATCGCTTAAAGAAAGATCTAGATGTTGTGGCATCAATCATGAAAGTTGCATTACATTGTTGTAATAAATCTCCAACAAGAAGGACCAACATGAAAGATGTTGTAGGGATGCTACAGAAGATCAAGATTCAACTTCTAGCATGTTGAGGATATTGTTGGAATCTATTGTTATAAATAATTTGTTTGCTGCAAATATTTGATTAGTTTTGGATTCCTATAATATTTGTTGAAACTTATTATGAAGTTAGTAGGTTCATATTAGTTGGTTATTACATTTTTCTGTTATAAGCAGTTAGTTATCATTGACACTGTTACATTGATTTGTTGGTTTGTTAGTCGAAGTTGTTAGCTGAGTGTAGAGTTAGTGAGCTATTAGTGAGCTGTCAGGAAGCTTCTAGATGCTCATGTGCTGAGCATCTGAGTGAGTCTATAAATAGAAGAGATCACCTCACATTGTAACTAACTTTTGATACATACAATTCCCATCTTAGCTAATCTTTCTCTTCTATTCTCTTCTTCTCTTCTTCTCTCTTAACTCAGTAGATGCTACAATGGCATCTCTGTATGAGTGTGTAAGTTTATGATAGCTATTTCAACATGGTATCACAGCCACGAAGATCATGGAACTGGAGAAACAACAATTGAGTGTGAATACATCATCAATACAGTGAGTTCTTCGTCTGTGATTTTTGGTTGTGAGCTAATAAGCTGAGAAGAGATAGATCTTCATTTGTGAGTCATAAATATTTGATTACAAGTTTCAAACTTTGAGATTTTGTGATCGTTTCTGATTTCTACTTAGTTGTAACCTGTAAAGTAGACATGGCACCAAAAATTGATCCTAGTGATCCTCTGTTTCTGGGAGCATCAGATGTAGCAGGAGCTGCACTGATTCCCATTAAGTTGACTGGTTCAGAGAATTATGGAATTTGGTGTATATCTATGAAAATTGCCCTTTTGGGTAAGAGGAAATATGGTTTTATAACTGGTACTTGCAGCAAGGATACATATAGAGAAGAGTTACATGATCAGTCAGTGCAGAGTTACTTAGTGGTATTGTGTATGCAACAAATACCTGTGAGGTGTGGGAAGATCTTAAAGAGAGATTTGACAAAGTGAATCATATGAGATTATATCAGTTACACAGGGAAATCAACAACTTACACTAAGGCACTAATTCAGTTTCAACCTACTTCACTAAGTTGAAGAACCTGTGGAGTGAACATGATGCTGTGATACCAGCTCCCTCATGTAATTGTCCTAAGTCTAAGGAGTATTCAGAACACTTGTATCAGTTGAGGTTGATACAATTCCTAAGTGGACTAAATGACACTTATGATCAAGAAAAGAGGCAGATACTGATGAAGGGAACAACACCTACACTTAACCAAACATATGCAATGATCATTGAGGATGAGATCCAGCAACTTGCTTGTGCTGCAACTATTAGTGACAGAACTGAGCCTATTGCTATGCAAGTACATAGAAATTATGCAGACTCTGGACATGGAAGTAGAAATCAGGCATCAACTAGTTATGGAGGACAAGGGTATAAAGGTAAGAGGTGTGATTATAACAACTTTACTAGGCACACAAGAGAAAACTGCTACAAGCTACATAGATATCCAAGTGATTGGAGAAAAAAGAAGAAGAGAAATTATAATAATCCAAGGGGAGTGTCAAACCAAGCTTTCTACAATGGTGTAGGTAGAGGTGGTGGATATGGCTATGGACAGCCAGCTGCTAGTCAAAGCAATAACATTTATCAGCTCACAATTTCATTGGACCTCAGGCAGAGAAAACATGTTTGGCTGATCAACCAAGTAACCAGGGAGAGAACAAAGGAAAACAATAATGCTGGTCTGGCAAAGGGACAAGGATTTTCAGAAGATGAATACAAACAGATCATAGCATTGATCAACAAAGAAACACATGACTCTAAGCTGACTAATATGACAGGTACTGTTACTTGTCTTTCTAGTCATGTTGTTCCACATGAATGGATAGTGGACTCTGGAGCCACACACCATGTGACAGCACACAAGGATATACTATCACATTATCACAAAATGAGCAACACCGTATGTGATAAAGTAAACCTGCCCACTGGAGATAAGGTGAATATATCACATGTAGGAGAAGCACAGGTGCTAAAGAATGAGGTTGTAAGGGATGTATTGTATGTTCCTGATTTCAAACTGAACTTGTTGTCAGTATCTAAGATGACTAAACAACTCTCTTGTTTTGTGTCATTCTATCCTGACTTCTGTGTGTTTAAGGACCTTCACAGTGGCAAGGTGAAGGGGATTGGTAAGGAAAAGGGAGGATTGTACATCCTCAAGAATGTAAGTGGAATGAATAGATTGCTTAATAATGTGGCTCATCAAAAAGGTTGCAGAAGTAGAGATGCATTAGTGCAGTTTGTGGCATATGAGGCTGGGACATCCCTCTTTCCAAGCATTAAGAACACTCAATTTGTTAAGACACAATGTTGATGTAGATATTCTGAATAAGTGTAATGTTTGTCCATTAGCTAAACAAACTAGAAAAATCTTTCCAATTAGTACATCTAGAGCTACAAAGTGTTTTGATATTGTGCATATGGATGTATGGGGGGCATATAAGACACCTAATTTTGACAAGAAATACTACTTCTTGACTGTTGTTGATGATCATAGCAAATATACCTGGTAGCATTTTCTACAATTAAAGTCTGGATGTGTTGTAGCCATAAAAATAAAATTTACTCTAATTCAGAATCAGTTTGGTGCTCAAGTGAAAGTACTGAGGTCAGATAATGGTACAGAGTTCATTAATTCTAAGTGTAAAGAGTTGTTTCAATCTTTAGGTATAATACATCAAAGTAGATGCCCATACAAACCACAACAGAATGGTGTGGTTGAGAGAAAACATAGCCAGATATTGAATGTTGCAAAAGCCATCAGGTTTTAATCACAGATGCCTATTAGGTTTTAGGGTTTGAATGTTAAGGCTGATATGTATCTTATTAACAGGTTACCATCTTTAGCTATTAAGGGTAAAATTCCTTATGAAGTGTTGTTTTGCAAGGTCCCATCATTGACACACCTGAGAGTTATTGGTTGCAAGTGTTATGCCTCAGTACTACCAAAAGCTGATAAGCTCTCAGAAAGAGCTAAGGTTGCAGTCTTAATTGGTTATTTACTATTCAGAAGGGTTACATCTTATTGGATTGGTGTACTAACAAGTTTTTTACCACAAGAGATGTGGTGTTCAAAGAAGATTCATTCCCTTTTGTAGAGGAGCCCACCTCATAATCATCTGCAGATTTCCTTAAGATGAATTTACCCATTCATGTTGAGGCAAAAACAGAAGCTTACACAGATGCAGATAATCAATCATATGAACCACAAGAGGAAGGTACACTTTCACAGCATCCTAATAATAATCATGATGAAGACACTAACAACTTATCCAATACAGATGAGTCATCCTCATCACCTACGATTGCTCCAAGAAGATCATCAAGAGTCATCAAACAACGTTCTTCGTTGCTGGACTATGCATTACCAGAGAAAAGAAGGGGAACTAGATATCCTATGGCAAACTATCTCTCTTATGCAAATACTAGTTCAAAATACCAGAGTTGTGTCTAGTTTGTCAGCAGAAGTTGAACCACAATCTTACAATGAGGCTAGTAGAGACAAGAGGTGGATTGAAGCTATGGAACAGGAAGTTAGAGCCCTTGAATACAATCACACTTGGGAAGTAGTTGATATTCCTCTAGAAAAGAATATAATTGGATCAAAATGGGTGTACAAGATCAAGTACAAAGCCAATGGAGAGATAAAAAGGTTTAAGGCAAGGCTAGTGGCCAAAGGTTATAGCCAACAAGAGGGACTGGACTACCATGACACTTTTTCTCTAGTGGCCAAAATGGTTATAGTGAGAAGTGTCATTGCTTTAGCAGTATCAAAAAGATGGTGAATGTACCAGATGGATGTTTACAATGCATTTCTACAAGGTGATCTAGAGGAGAAAGTATATATGGAGATTCCATATGGTTTCAAGGAGGGAAGTTAACACAAAGTTTGCAGACTGATTAAGTCACTATATGGACTTAAGCAAGAATCAAGGCAGTGGAATATAAAGCTTACTGAAACATTTCTCTAGGAAGGATTTATTCAAAGTAGCTATGACTATTCACTCTTTACCTTAAAGAAGTCAGAAGGAATGGTGATAGTTCTGGTTTATGTGGATGATCTTCTGATAACAGGTGACAATGCAGGCATGATAAATGTAGAAAAAGGCACTCTCTATCAATAGTTCAAACTCAAGGATCTAGGTGAGCTTAAGTAATTCTTAGGCATTGAAGTGTTGAGGTCTGGAAGTGGAGTTATATTGAATCAAAGGAAGTATAAATTTGAGCTTATATCTAACACAGGACTAGCTGGTGCTAAGCCAGCTCTTACTTCATTAGAGACTAATATCAAGTTAACTTCTGTTGAAGTGGATGAGGCTACAAGTGTTAAAGGAGATGTAGTTTTAAGGGATATGACATCATACCAAAGACTGGTTGGAAAGTTGATGTATGCAACCATAACAAGACCTGATATCAGTTATGCAGTATAAACACTTAGTCAGTTTATGCAACATCCTAAAAAGTCACATCTGGAAGTTGCAAATAGGGTGATAAGGTATTTAAAAGGTACTGTAGGACAAGGTATATGGCTCAAGGTTCAACCCACTGGAAAACTGGTTTGCTGGAGGCTGCATGTCCAAACACTAAGAGATTTGTAACAGGTTATGTAGTGCAATTTGGTGGATCTTTGATATCTTGGAAGTCTAAGAAACAACACACTGTTTCAAGAAGCTCAGTAGAGGATGAATACAGGAGCATGGCCTCAGCTTTGGCAGAAGTTACATGGTTGGAAGGACTGTTTGCAGAACTGGGGGTCCCTATTGTTAAGCCTATTACCATCTATAGTGATAACAAATCAGCTATCCAACTGGCTACAAATCCTATATTTCATGAGAGGACCAAACATATTGAAGTGGACTGTCACTTTATCAGAGACAAGATCAAGAAGGGGTTGATTCAACCCATGTATGTGCAGAGTGGTGAACAGACTGCAGACATTCTCACTAAGAGTTTGAGCCATGATCAACACTCACATTTACAAAGCAAGCATGGTGTGCTTAATATTTTGCACCCTGCAGCTTGAGGGGGAGTATTGAAACTTATTATGAAGTTAGTAGGTTCATATTAGTTGATTATCACATTTTTCTGTTATAAGCAGTTAGTTAGCATTGACACTGTTACATTGATTTGTTGGTTTGTTAGTCGAAGTTGTTAGCCGAGTGTAGAGTTAGAGAGCTGCCAGGAAGCTTCTAGATGCTCATTTCTGAGCATGTGAGTGAGTCTATAAATAGAAGAGATCACCTCACATTGTAACTAACTTTTGATACATACAATTCCCATCTTAGCTAATCTTTCTCTCCTCTTCTCTTCTTCTCGTCTTCTCTTTGAACTCAGTAGCTACTACAATGGCAGCTCTATACGAGTGTGTGAGTTTATGATAGCTATTTCAACAATATTGCTTCTTTATGTTTTGTTTTAGAACTTTATTTGTGCATGATTCTGTTTTCAGAAATTCTAGCTGGTTGAATAAATCTCACTATTTCCTTTTTACAAAAACTAAACTGATCATCAAAATCTTGAAATAGAATGATTTAATTTTGTAAGTCTTAAAGGGATATTAACATGTTGGAGTGTGACATATCCCAATTGATGCTTCCTCTCCCCTTATGTTTGTCCCTCAGTGCCAAATTACAAATAAAATGTCTTCGGCACACAATTTACAGGGAGACTGCTCATCTGGAATTTACATCGTGCAGCGTTTTGATAGAACTTCACACAGGTGAGGTCCGGGGAGGATACAGTGTATTGGGAGATTGAGATGTTGTTCCCGATAAATCCTCGGCTCAAGGAAAAATAAAATAAATTCAACGCAGGTCGGGGAGGGGGGGGGGGGGAGGGAAATTAACAGGAGTAAAAAACAATTGCTGAAATAAAGAGACCATTTTAAAGAGCCTACAGTATTTGTACATTTCCATGCCTCTTAATAGGGACAAACCTAAAAAGTCGAAGGCAGAGGGATGAAGCAGATAAATCAGGATACTAAAAACAAAATCTAGCAGAAGTGAACGGTCATTGGTCGTACGACTTAGCTCTTGCTTTCTAATCAATGACATTTTGTGATGGAGGTCCATTTTTCTCGATCTTGGTACTTTTTGTAGTAGCTAATTCTTCTTGTATACACAGTTTTACTGACAATACACAGTCTTAGATCATTATTCTCATGAGCAGGATGCTAGCTTAGGCGTCCCTTTGCACGTCTTCATTAACTCTTTAGGAAGCATCTGCCCCCTGATAATTTGATAAACGACCCAAGAAATTTGTAATGATTGTTCTAGGAGTTAGGCATCTTTAGACGAAAAAATTGTCTTTCAGGATTGATCATTGCGTATTATCACTTTTCAAATGTTGTATTTCCTATCAAAATGGCTTATGGACTATTTCCTAAGACGTAATCATGATTCCATTTCAAAAGCTCCTCTATACCAGCAGCACAAACTCAAAATATCAGCTAAGTGAAAAGCAGATGAGCAACATAAAAAATGCTGAAATATGATAGCACAAGAGACAAAAAACAAAAAGATTAAGCAGAATATCTGACTCTTATAGACATCGGCCAATTTAAATATGGATTAGACAATTAATCAGCGACGAAATCAACAGTTGAGTTTATCTTCATAGTGACCCTGTATTCGTGTCAGAGGTTGTCGCGTAACTTGAATCTATAACCTCCTTAATAGCTTTACCCATCTCAGTTCAAAATTAAACTACTGATATCTCGAAATTCAAACTCTATCACATAAATTGACACAAAAAGAGTACATTCAATCCGACCCTTTATTTTTTTCCAACCTAGAAAGCATATTGCATCTTTAAATGAATTGTTTAACTATAGAGTATGGACTGGAAGGACTAGTGTCAACAAAGTGTGACGTCTATAGTTATGGGGTCATGTTGCTGGAAACGTTTACTAGGAGAAAGCCTAACGAGTTTGAGGGAGATCTTAGCTTGAAGCAATGGGTGAGTTATTCACTTCCAGATGCCGTCATGGAGGTCGTAGATGCCAACTTGCTAACATCAACTGGTAATTGCTTAAATAAGGAGCTAGATGGTGTGGCATCAATCATGAAACTTGCATTAGATTGTTGTAACGAATCTCCAACAAGAAGGACCAACATGAAAGATGTTGTAGGGATGCTACAGAAGATCAAGATTCAACTTCTAGCATGTTGAGCATGTTGTTGGAATCTGTTGTTCCAAATAATTTCTTTGCTGCAAATATTTGATTAGTTTTGGATTCCTGTAATATTGCTTCTATCTTTTTCGTTTTAGCACTTTATTTGTGCATGATTCTGTTTTCAGAAATTCTAGCTGGTTGAATAAATCTCACTATTTCCTTTTAACAAAAATTAAATTGATCATCAAAATCTTGAAATAGAATGATTTATTTTTGTAAGTGTTAAAAGGGATATTAACATGTTGGAGTGTGACATATCCCAATTTCTACTTCCTCTCCCCTTATGTTTGTCCGTCAGTGTCCAAATTACCAATAAAATGTCTTCGGCACACGATTTACAGGGAGACTGCTCATCTGGACTTTACATCGTGCAGGCTTTTGACAGAACTTCACACAAGTGAGGTCCCTACCTTGGGAGGTTGAGATGTTGTTCCCGATAGATCCTCGGCTCAAGGTAATATAAAAGAAATTCAATGCCGGTCGGGGGAAAAGAAATTTGCGGAAAACAATTGCTGAAATAAAAAGACCATTTTAAAGAGAACTTTAAAATGCACGGAACAAAACATATATAGAGCCTACAGTATTTGTACATTTCTATGCCTCCTAATAGTGACAAACCTGAAAAGTGGAAGGCAGAGGGATGAAGCAGATAGATCAGGATACTGAAAACAAAATCTAGCAGAAGTGAATTGTCATTGGTCGTACCGGGGTGGCAAACGGGCGGGTTGAGTCGGATATGGGCGGGTTAAAAGTGGGTCATGTGAAAATGGATAAAATAACTTAACACTATTTATCATCTAGTAAAGTTACCGCGCCTAATCCGGACCCCCCTACAATTGGTATCAGAGCCTAATTATTTAAAAAATACATAGAAGTAGCATATATGTTTGAATTTAGATTGGATTTACTTGAGATTAATTTATATTGATTAATTATGAGAAGACCATTTAAAAACAGAGAAGCTTTTAGAAAAATTAAAGAATCTTTAATTAGTAATTATTCAGAATATATAAGTCTAAATAAAATAAAATAAAACCCACAAAGATTAGCCTACCTAATTACCTTAATATCTAGTATTGAAGCAAAATTAATAATCCATTTAAAATCTAGAAGAATGAGACACATACCACCTAATTATGATGAAATCAGATTTAGATATCCACCAAAATATTATAAATATGGTTTAAATGAATAAAGTACAAAAATACAAAGAATTAAAACAAATTATTTCTGAAAAACATAAAGAATTAAAAATAAGAATAGAAAGACTACATTATAATATATTTGCCGGAGTTAGTAAAAACTCAATAAATGCACAAAAAGATGAAATATCAAATTTAGAATCACAAATAGATAGTTTAGAATATATATATCAACATGAACTATTTACAATAAAATGAACAAAGAAGAATTTATAATAGATGAAAAAATATATGAAAATCACGAAGGATTAAAAATAAAAATAGTATTTTCTAATCTAGGGAGAAGATATAAGAAAATAGGTGAACATTTATATTTAATGTTAGAAAAAAAAGAATTAAAATTAGAAGATAAATTGACAGCTATGGTAAGAATAGAAAGGGAAAATGAAGAAATAGATAGAAAAAAAAAAATAGAAAAAATAAAACAACAAACTACAGAAGAAATACGAAAAATAGAAGAAACTAAAAACAGTAGTATTGCTGAATTAGAAAAAGAACTACAAATGTTAAAAGATTTGTATGAAGAAAGACATAAAGAAAAGGAAGAAAAAAATAAAGAACAAAAATTACTAAAAGAAATAAATCAATTTAAAGAAAAATTAGAAATAAACAATAAAGAAATAAAAAACAAGGAATTAGAAATAAATAATATAGATGTTGAAGAGACAGATAATTATGATTTAGAAGATAGTGAAACATATACAGAAATATTAACAAATACAAAAAAGTTAGAAATCAATGAAAAACAAGAAGTAATTAATGAAAAAAACTTAGAAAATATCAACACAAAAATAAATACTCTTGATAAAAAAGAAGATCAAAATATAATATCTAGTACATTAGAAATAAGAAAACCTACATATTATAAGAATAAGTTTAAAAGATATAATCTAAAGAAAGAATATGACAAATGGACACCAAAACAAATAGTTAATAAAAATTATAATTTTTTAGACTTAGACTGTGTAATAGATACAGAAAAAGCAATACAATTATGGATAGGATATATGACAAAACAATTATTAGATAATAATATAAACGTAACAGATGCACCAGAATATATAGAAAGAACACTAATAGGAATAGTGAAATTATGGTTTTCAAATTTAACTGAAAATAGCAAAAAAATATTAAGAAGAACTGATAAACCTACAGAAGGAACATCATCAACAACAACTAAACTAACACCAATAGAATTATTAAAAAAATATGAAACAGCTATAAAATATGAATTTGGTAGTATGACAACAATAGAAGAAGAACAAAATGAAGAAAAAGATACAAATAGGAATTTAATATTAAAATTAGCAATATGTAATATGTGTTACATAGATGAATAAACTTGCGCATTTAAAAAATATTATTATAAAGGAGCATATAATATAGAAGAAAGTAAAGAAATAAGGAAATTATTTTTTAATAAATTACCCGGACCATTTAGTTCAAAAATAATAAAGAGTTGGGAAGAAGCAAAAATAGTAGATACTCTAGGAGCAAGAATAAAATTTTTACAATAATGGTATAGAAACTTATGTGAAAAATATAGAGAAGAATTAAAAATGGAAAAAACATTGATAAGAAATTTAGCATGTTGCAAAGATAAAATAGCACCCCAATTCGGATGTAAAGAAAGATATTATAAGAAAAGAAAAAGACATAAGAAATATAAGAAATATAAAAAATCAAAATATAAATATAAGAAACCAAGAAAAAGATATTATGTAAAAAATTATAAACACAAAAGACCATATAGAAAAAAGAAATCTATAAAAGAATGTACTTGTTATAATTGTGGAAAATTAGGACATTTAGCTAGAGATTGTAAATTACCTAAAAGTCCAAAAAATAAACAAATATCAAAAATAAAAATAGAAAATACAAAATATATGCAGATAGATTATATAGATTATGAATTAGAGAGTGAGGATAGTATATATGAAATTTCAGAAAATGAAACAGAAAATGAAATAGATAGTGAAATAGATGAATCAAATGACTGAAGAAGGTATAAAAATAATAACAAAGGAAGAATATTTAAATGATGAAGGAACATACCAAAAAATAATATTTGATAACAATGTATTTGATGAAATAAAAGGAAAAGAATTAGACTTAAGTATAGAAAAAATATTTAAAATATCAACAATAAAAAATATATTTACTAGAAAAAAAAGAAGAATATTATGTAGTAAGCCAAAAGGAACATGTAATAGACTGTAGATATGCAAAAGGTAAAGCTAGTATACCACTAGTAACAAAAAGAATAATTAATAAAGAGATAAACGATATAAAAAGTAGAGACCCAATAAAATATGTACACCTTGGAGGTACAGAGATATTAATAAAAGCATGTTTTAGAGAAGAAATAGATACACCAATAAAATTATATTTGGCAGATGATAGAATTATAAAACCTATAGTAAAAAGTATAATAACTGTCGTAAAAAGAAATTTAATATACCAATAATTTAAATTTATAATAAGTGTAAATTATTCAGTAGCAGTAACAGATAAAAATATAGATAAATCATTAGTATTATATTGGAAAATATCAGGAATAGATTTAACCCCAGGAAGTAAAATATTTACAGCAAGATGCAAAAATTTATATGTATTAACAACAAAACATAAAATAATAGGAAAAAATAAGATTAACAAAATACAAATAGAAAGTTCATTCGAACAATTTGTAAAAACAATAGATAATAATGATTATAGCTATAGAGACATAGATATAGAAGAAAATTTAGAAATAATAAATGATAGAATAAGTACAACGAAAAGAATAGCTTATGAAAAACCAGAATCATCAAGGTCATCAAAAAGAACAAGTTATGAAACAAGTTCAACAAATAATTTAAACCAATATTACATAACAGGAAAGGTAAATGAAAAAGAATATTTAATACTCTTAAATACAGGACACGAAGAAAATTATATAGCAAAATATCTAGTAAAAAATGAGGAAATAAAAACTGATAATAATATATGCCCAGATCTACCAAGAAGTTTAATAAATACTAAAAATATAGCAGAAAAAGAAATAATAATAGGAATTAGAAAAATAAAAATAGAATTTGAAGTAAAGGAAGAAATGCAAAAAGAAGACATAATATTAGGAATAAAATGGCTAGAACAAGTAAAACCATATAATATAGAACATACACAATTAACCATAACATATAACAGAGAGAAATTATTCTTAAGAAGAGCTTTAACATGAAATGAAAATATATGTATTAATGAAGATAGTAGTAGAAGGATATTACAGTAGATATTATACGCCTATGATAGATACAGGAGCAGAAGCTAATTTATGTAGATATAATTGTTTACCAGAAAGTAAATGGGATAAATTAAAAACACCAATAATAGTTAAAGGATTTAAAAATGAAGGAAGCTTAATTACTTATAAAGCTAGGAATGTAAAATACAAGTATGGGATAAGATATTAACAATAGAAGAAATTTATAATTATGAACTAACATCAAAAGATATACTTTTAGGAATGCCAGAGAAATTACACCCACATATAATAACTAGAACAGATTGGTGGTTTACAACACCATGTAAATAGAAAGTAAGAGCAAAAAGAGTTAGTAATAAAATAAGAAAGAAAACTGATTGGATAGAAGGAAATGAAAAAATTACACAAAAGTTAGAAAATATAAAAAATATTGAAGATACAATAGAACTAGTCGTATTTTCGATAAATAAAACAGAAATAACTATATTTTCAATAAATAAGATAGAAATAATTAAGAAAAAATTAGAACAATTATATAGTGAAGATCCATTAAAAGGATGGGAAAAACATAAAACTACTATAAAAATTGAATTAATAGTAAAAAATAGCATAATAACCCAGAAACCATTAACATATAATTTTGACGATTTAAAAGAATTTAAAATGTATATAGATGAATTATTAGAAATACAATATATACAAAAAAGTAATAGTAAACATAATAGCCCAGCATTTATAGTAAATAAACATAGTGAACAAAAAAGAGGAAAAAGTAGAATGGTTATTGATTATAGAAATTTAAATGCAAAGACTATGACATATAATTATCCAATACCAAATAAGATATTAAAAATAAGACAAATACAAGGATATAATTATTTTAGTAAATTTGATTGTAAATCAGGATTTTACCATTTAAAGTTAGAAGAAGAATCTAAGGAATTAACCGCATTTACGGTACCACAAGGATTTTATGAATGGAATGTATTACCATTTGAATATAAAAATGCACCAGGTAGATATCAACATTTTATGGATAGTTATTTTAAAAAATTACCTAATTGTATAGTATATATAGATGATATACTATTATATACAAAAACTAAAGAAGAACATTTAAAGTTATTAGAACAATTTACAGATATAATAGAAAAATCGGGAATAAGTCTAAGTGAAAAGAAAGCTGAAATTATGAAAAATCAGATAGAATTTTTAGGAATACAAATAGATAAAAGTGGAGTAAAAATGCAACAACATATAGTACAAAAAATAATAAATTCGAAAGAAGAATTAGATACAAAAAAGAAATTACAATCATTTTTAGGATTAGTAAACCAAGTAAGGGAATATATTCCAAAATTAGAAGAAAACTTAAAACCATTACAGAAAAAATTTAAAAAGGATGTAGAATATAACTATAATGAAGAAGATAAAAAACAAGTTCAGAAAATAAAATTACTTTGTAAAGAATTACCAAAACTACAATTTCCAGATGAAAATAGAAAATTTATATATATAGTAGAAGCAGATGCTAGTGAATGTAGTTATGGAGGAGTACTTAAATACAGATATGAAGAAAAAAAATTAGAACACCATAGTAGATACTACTCAGGTACGTTCAATGAAACAGAAATAAAATGGGAAATAAATAGGAAAGAATTATGTTCATTATATAAATGTTTATTAGCATTTGAGTCATATATTGTATATAACAAGTTTATTGTACGAACAGTTAATACACAGGTACGTTGGTGGTTAACAAAGAAAATACAAAATTCAGTTACAACAAAAGAGATTCGGAGACTAGTCTTGAATATATTAAATTTTACATTTACAATTGAAGTAATTAGTACTAACAAAAATGTTATTGCAGACTACATATCAAGACAAAGCTACACAGACTGTTATAATAGAAGATGATGCTTTAGAAAAGATATTCAAAATCCTAACTACGCTTTCAATGAAAGTGGACAGTATGGGTAATGAAATAGAAAAGCTAAAGACTAATGAAGATAAACCGAAGTCTATATCTACAAATCAGATAACTAAGCAGTGTGCAGAGCTATGTCGATCGGAAAACATTAAAATTCCAGAGCTAGAAGGAGACGTTGGGACACTCCTCAAAACCCATAACGTTTATCAATCTACTTTTGCAGGTACAAGCAAAGGAGTTAGGAAAAACACAAATATGAACCTAAACAAGCTATTTGATAAACCATATATTCCAAATACATCAAAAGATCCCATGTTTATACCCCCACAAATTACCACATACCGAGATAGTTTAAACCAAGACAAAAAGACCTACAACTAGACAGCCCGAACATATATAGAAAATATCTACAATGTACAAATCTTTTTAAATACTAACCCCAGAGCTATAAACATCCAAGAACCAGATACAAACTATATAACCCAAAGATTGACCGGATACAATAAGCTAATTGCTTTACCTAAAACCAAACCAAGTCTAGTTAAAATTTGTTATGAATATGGACTACTCAGTACTGTATATACCTCTGACGGAAATGAGATATCCACTATACCGGAAATATATGAAGCATTTAGCATTTTTAAAAGAATAACCCAAGGTACCCTATTTTTTATAAAAATTTAGACGGCACCAGCAGAGATATTATATGATGAAGTTAAAAAACCCATACAATTTGTAAAGAGAGGAATGACACGAGATATGATTATACCACAAGATATTATTCCACAACCAGAAATACCTAGAATTGAGATACCAAAATTTTATGCGAATAAGAGGATTATCGGACTAGCTACAATTTTGCAAGAGCTAGCAAACACATACCGCAACCAAAATCCCAGCTGGAGTTATTATTCAAGAAATCATGTACTAATATATTCAAATTCAAAGAAATTACGAAAAACAGATATGGAAAATATTAGGCAATGGATTTTGACGTTGCTCAAACCAGAAACGGAACCTATCGCTAGAGCTATCAGAGAAAAATTTATTTCAGAAGAATTATTAACCAGATATTGCAAGACAATTGGACATAAATATCCAGATCATAAATGTTCAAAATGTAATGGACGAGATAATGATATCCTAGAAGTTCAGCTAGAATAGAAGAAAAATCAACCAAGAAGATAAGAACGCCAGCTGAAAGATACAAGATAAGAAGCAATAATGGAGATATGCAAAAGCAGCAGATACGACAAAGAGAAGATATCAACGGAGTAATGATAGAAGACAAGCTATTGAATTGTGAAAGCGACATGTAAACTTTCACAATTTGCTTTACGTAAATTATTAGAATCTTTTGTATAGGTTTTTGACTATTATTAGTCTAGGAATTAATAACTTTTATCTTATTAGGAGACTTTTGTAAAGTATAGTAAAGTAGATTAGGTAGATAATTTTTAAAGACTTTTTAGAAACGTGTAAAAATAGAAATACTCTTGTAAAGTTTCAGTTTATAAATAAGATAAACCGAAGGCATTGCAAAACAAGCCTTCAGGAGTTGAAGCACAAATACTCTCTCTTGTCCACAACAAATATTTTGCTTAGTTATTAAAAAACAGGTATATTTCAATGGAAAAAGCTATGGAGGAACAAAGGTTAGAAATATCAAACCTACCCGAACATGTATATTTATTTATGATTATGAATAGTTAAATTCATAATTCCCAACTATCATGGTATGATAAAATAAATTCATGTTAGTTACTTTATAGTAGAATTATTCGAAAAATAATATGTTAAAAAGTTTATTAGCAAAGTGGAAAAGGAGAAAAATCCCTAAGAACTATGTCATCCTAAAGGTGAAACCAATGAGGCAAGAAGCCGTGGTAGGGAGTAACCAGAGTAGAGGCGCAGTTTAAGAGAAAAGTATCCAGATTACCATGCTAATAGTGACCGAAGAACATGTTATTTAAGAATAATCTAGTATATAGTAATCTAAGATGACCATATTTTGTTATGTATATGATTGAAGGGAATATTTTGAAAATAGCAATTTTATGAAAATGAATAATTATTTATCTGATGTAATGGTAGATAAATTTAAAATACTTATTTTGTATGTGATTAAGGATATAGGAATAATAGATATAAGGAAAATCATATTAGAAAAAATATTCGATAAAGATTATATAGCTAGAATAAATTACATACCACACTTACCTAATTACTCTTATAAATACCTACGTACACATCAACTATGATAAATCACATATATCTAGAATTTTGGAAAAAAGATATGAAAAATATACAATTAGTAGAAAAACAAATTTAAACAAATACATGGAAACTAAAGATATAAAATATATAGAATTCCTTAATGAAAATATGCAAGAATTACTTAGGTTAAACCAAACAACTAGAAAATATTATGAAAAAGCATTTAATCAAACTTAAATGACAGATGATATTAAAATACTTGTTTATATATACTTAGAGATATAGAAATTATAGACATAAAGAAAATAATATGGGAAAAATTACAAGATTATGAAGAGGAAGAATTATTAAACAGTATAGAAAACTTACACATATATTATGAACATCAATATTACTTAGATTCAGATGGATATTATTCAGAATAAATAAATGTTAGAATATATAAAAAAAAAAATAGAGAAAGAAAAAATTGGATATATGAAGAAGTTAATTACAGAAATCAACTTGAAATAGAAAAAAGACAACTAGAAGAAAAATTACTTAAAATAAAATTAACCTTAGAAAAAGAAGATACAAATAATAATTTATTTAATACATACGAAAAATTATTTAATACAGATGGAAAATTACCTATACATGAACAACAAATACTAGTTAATCAGATAAAGAACATAAACCTACGCATTGAATATAGCAAAGTTAGAATAAAATACTACACAAAAATTGCTAAAATTTCAATAGGATAAAATAATAAACTACACAAATTAATGAATACATCTTACGAAAAGAATAAATCATTAAAAGATATCGAAACTAAACAATATAGTTTATACCTAGAATACAAAAGATTACATAGTACTAACGAAGATCCTAAAATATTAGATAATTTAATTACGATAATATCTAATTTAGAATATGAATTAATAAAACATCTTAAGTCAAGAAGATAAAAATAAAAATTAAACCAACCAATAATATACACGAAATAATTTACTTAAAAATAAATACTTATTACTTAATAACTATTTATCATCTAGTAAAGTTACCGCGCCTAATCCGCACCCCCCTACAATTGTATCCAATGGATGATATGGATATCCATATTATTCGTTACTTCTTATTATGTAAAGACAAAAGTACTCTAATATTACAAGAAAAACTACATGACTTAGTAAACATAAATTTTTAATTATTTAATTTAGCCTAAGTTTTGATTAATTACAATTCATAGCTCTCTTGCTAATTAAATACACTCCATAACCACTCTCTTTTATTTCTCCCTTAACTTTCTCTTTTTCTCTTTCTTCCTTTTTTTTCTTTTCCAGCTATTTTTTCATCTCTTTTTTTTATTTATTTTTTTCCTTTTTTTTTCTTTTTCATTTTTTCTTTTTCGTTCTCATTTTTTCTTTTTCATTTATTCCAAATTTTTTTTCATTTTTTTACATGTTTTTTGTCATTTTTTTTTCTTTTTCATTTTGCTTTGTTCGTTTATTCTTTTTTTTTATTTTTTTTGTATTTTTTTCTCTTATTTTTGTTGTTGTTGTTGTATTTTATATGTATTTGTATCATACTATATACTTCAAATAAATTTATTATTTGTATTTGAATAGTTTAAATGTAAATATTTATAATTTATTATTTTTATTTGTACACAAACAAGTGTTTGAATTTACTGTATTTGTTTAAGTCTAAAATATACAAATATGCATGCATCATTTATACAAATGTATCGTTAGTATTTGTATGTCAAATTTATCATTTGTATTAGTATATAAATAAGTACCATTTGTATTTGTATAGTTCAAGTTGTATAAACATGTATTATATTTGATACAATTATATCAATAAAAATATAAATATAAATGATAGCATGACTATAAAATAAAAATACAAATGCAATTATATCAATAAATATAAAAATATAAATAATAGCGTGAACTATAAAATAAAAATACACATACAAGTGCAAACTATAAAATACAAATACAATTGTATCAATGAATATAAAAATATAAATGATGGTGCACATAAAAATACAATTAGCGATTGTGGTATTTTTTGTTCTCGACGTAGTAATATTTTTCAAAAGTACAAAAAAATTAGAAAAGAAAAAAATACAAAAAAAAAGAATAAAGAGGAATAGAATCTAGAGATAGAAGAGTGAGAAAAAAAATGAAAGAAAGAAACAAAAATAAAAATAGAAAAAAATCAAATTAGAAAAAAAAGGGGGGGGGGGAGGGGGGAGAAAAAGAAAAAATATAAAAAGAAAAACGAGAAAGAAAAATTAAAAAGGGAAAAAAAGAAGAAAAAAGAGAAATAGAAATTAATGATAGAAGAGAGAAAAGAAAACCGAAAAGAAAGAAACAAAAAACGAAAAAAGAAAAGAAAATAGAAAAACAAAAGAGAGAAAAGGGTGGTTCAAATAATTTAAATGAAAAAAGTCAATTTTTTTTAAAAAGAAGTTCAATTTTGAAAAAAAAAAAAAGGTATGAAAATAATTTTTTTTAAAATGGAAAATGTTTTTTTTTTTTTTTTTAAAAAAATTCCTCATTCCAAACACACCCTTAATAAGTATACGGTAGACATTGCTACATCTCCACACATGTCATACTTTAATTTTTTTAAAAAAAGAAGTTCAAATTTTTTTTAAAAAAGTTATGAAAATAAAAAATTAAAAAAATGGAAAATATTTTCTATTTTTCGTAAAAAAATATTTTTGAAAAAATTTTTATTCATTCCAAACACACCCTTAATAAGTATACTTTAGACATTGCTACATCTTCACACATGTCATACTTTAAGGAGAGTATAATTAGTGGATACCCATGGGTTATCCATATTTTAGAATGGATAATATGGATTGACCCATATTTGACCCACTATTAAATGGGTTGGATACCCAACTCATTTAACATGGATAAAACGGGCGGATAACCATATAATTTATCCATTTTGCCACCCCTAGTCGTACAACTTAGTTATTGCTTTCTAATAAATTATTTTCCTATTCTGACATTTTGAGGTGGAGGTCCGTTGTTCTCGATCTTGTTACTTTTTGTAGTAGCTAATTCTTCTGGTATACACAGTTCTACTGACAATACACAATCTTAGATCATTAATGCCATTTTTGATCATTTACTTAAAAAGATTCAAACAAACCTTTCATTTCATAAATAGTCTCAAGATTATCATTTATTTAAGATTTTTTACAGGATATTTTTTAAAATCTAATATGTTCACAATCATTCTATATTTGGGCCCTTTTCTATTTCCATTGGATGTAACTTAATAGTAAGTCCACATAGCTTTTTCATAGATGAGACTTATTTTTAAAGGGTGCATATCGGTGATTTGGAAAGTAATTCAAAAATACCCTTCTTAATTATTTTGAACTAACCCCAACATTTACAAATTGGTGTGTTATATGTCATATGCTAATTTACCATTAAGCAACCAGCTTAGTGGCAAATCTATTACAAAATAACGAAATCTATTACAAAATGAAGTAACTACGTAGTGCAAGAAAGTGAAAATTTACAATCAATTTAGAGTATGCCAACTCAATATTTAACATAGCAAAAATGCACCACCTATATCCTCCAACAACCTCACCAGACCTAAGAGAATATTCAGCAAACTTAGCACTTTTTATAATGCAGTTTCAGCACACTTTCACCACAAATCAGCTCCACATTTCAGCACACTATACTTCATTAAAAAACTGCAAATTCCAACAGATGTTCAGAACATCATGATCAGAAATTGTCACAATTCAGCACAAATTCTGCACATTTTTTGCATATTAAATACTCTAAACTTCATATTGCAGCACTATAAATTTCACTACAAAAAGTTCTGTGAACAAATTTAAGGAAACAACAATTACTGCAGGCAAATCCTCAGGCCCCAGTATTCTACTTCCCATTGTCATAGAAGGAGATTTCCAAATAAAAGATGTGTAAATATGAAATCTTGCTTATTAATGTGTAACTAAGAAATCTCGCTTATTGCTTTGGTAAAGATGCATAATGTTTCATCATCAATATAAGCTCTTATGCGATAGAAACTACGGGCTAATGCTAACTTCATCTAATCATGTATGAAGTTATGATTATCAAATATCAAGTGCCAAAAAATAGTGTAAGAAAGAATGAAAAGGGACAAAAACATTTCAGAAGTTACGAATGAAAATATATATGCCCCTATTAGGCATCCTCCCTGCATTTCTATAACCAAACAATCGTAAAGTGATAGAATTAAGCAATTGTCATGACGTTTATCAGTTTGAAGAGTCGAGGGTGATAATTCCCCCCTCACCCTACTTCTACTGGGCGTTAGTCGTCACTATTAACTTTTTCGACGGAATTGAGTATGTATATATATATACATTTCTTTTGTCATTTTCATAACAAAATGGCCAAAATATAAACAATGATACGGGTAAAACCAAAAAAAAAAACACGGAGATGGTACCAATGATACATATTATAACGGATATTTATGGACCCAAGCCTTCACATTACAATTTAAGCAATTTCCTTCTCAATAAAAAGTCCTAAAAAAGGTATTAAACGAAGTAATTCAAGAATAAGTGAGATAAACGTTGGATCTTACCATGATCACCATCCTTCACTGCTAAGGCTTTATCCTCTCTAACCCGTGAATCACTCCAAAAGCAAACTGCACTAAACATTTACACCAAAACCTCGTATAGAGGTCCTATCTTCAAACAAAAGGTCGAAATATAAGAGAGGAAAGTTAAAAAGCAAGATATACTACACATACAAAATATAACCAACTAATACAAACACTACATCAACAAATTTTAAAATGCTTCTCTGTAATTCCTCATGGAAAGCAGAGGGATTAAAAGAGAAGTCAAACTGGGAGTTTGTTCTCTTCCTATAATGATAGATGAATCAAATTTCATTCAACTATTTGTACCTACTTTTATTTTCTTAATAAATAGCTATTTACACCGAATTTTGCCTTCAACGAAGCCTATTAACAGAGGTAATGCCCTCACAAAACCACATCACCATACCATCAAGCTTATTATACCAAATGATGCTTGAATTCTCCATATTCGGTGAAGATCCAATGATCAAACAGATCATGGAGAAAATCTCGAGGTAGAAGAAGGGTCTTCGACTCTTCACATCCACTATTTTGAGAGACAACGTTCATACATGCAAAAAAATTTGTTGATGAAAGAATTGATCATCAAAAAGTTATGGAATTATATTTTTTTTTGGGGAAGAGGTGGATGCTAGATTTGGGATAAGGCAAGTGTATGTGCATGAACAGTTTTAGATTGAGGTAACCACTTTAAATTCAAAAACAAAAGGTAACCACTTTAAATTCAAAAACAAAAGGTAACCACTTAAAATTCAAAAACAAAAGGTAACCACTTTGTCATGTTGTAGTTTTTTTCTACAATTAAGTCCAATTATCTTGTCACGACCCGAGCCGGAGCCCTTGCTGTGACGAGCATCCCGAACCACGAAGGCCCGGACGCCCTTCTCTGTCTAGTAATCATGCACAACATTCATGCAATAAAGAAAAGATGCAGGAAAAAAATCGTGACGTAACCATGGTCATACTCAATTTGACAATAAAGAAAGAAATCCAACAACATCTGAATCAGTCTGCAAAATCTCTACTACATACGAAAATAACAACTGTCTAAAACTGGGATAAGGCCCCCAGTGGACCTAAACCCAAAATAAATGACAAAGTCTGAAGGACATGGGCCTCCCGGAATAAGGAAGGCTCACCCACTGCACACTTCACTTCTGTCTGAAAACTCTACGGCTTAGCAGGACCTCTAGACTGAACCTCAGACCAGGTAGGGGGTCAATACAATTGTACTGGTACGCAAAGCAAATCCAAAAATAATAATTTTTATTCAACATAGATGAGAGCAGTTCAAAAATAGTTCATAAATATAACATATGATATGAAAGCACATGGACATTTTTAAAAGACTCTGAACAATCATCCGAACTTTGTGACATACTCTTTATTTTACTTCTGTGCTAGGTGGTATGCCCTACAACTCTGAAATTTCACGGGCTATGTGGAATCTGCCCTTAAGTCGATAGCCGAGCCCCCAACCCGAGTTTGCCCCAAGGGTTGGAATCTCTATCTCTGATACGCCACAGGGCACTAGGCCAGCATACAATCCCTCTTGGGGAAATAATGAACCCGTATCGGCAAAACGCGATTTTGGGCTACGAGTTACTTGAAGTCAAGCCTTCTTCGGGAAACCACCTAACCCTCTTTAAGCCCATTTTTAAATCTTTAAAACATGTATTCGCTGAAATCAAACTCTGAAAACTCTAGCTCTGTTATGTCATACATTTACATGGTATCGTCATACCATTGACTTGCAAGTCACATCTCTGAGCCATTATTAGCATATTAAAATCTCTGTTTTCAAAACATAAGTTTGGGACCACCATATCAATAAATCAGTTCAAAGAACTCTTTCTTTAAATTCATATAAACATATGCAAGGAACTTTCTCTTTGTCAGCATTTCAATAACATAAGGTGGTCATGTCAATTTACTCAATAAGATGCAATTCTCTCTTTTAAACAAGCATATAGCCTATAGGTATAACAAGAAACTCCCTCTCATCATCTCTAAATTATGTTAAATACTTGGATATTGAAAAGATCACTTTTAAATCATAAAACATGTATTTCAAATCATTCCCAATAAGTTCATAAACTCTAATTCATCAAAAGAGAGGGATTTCAATAATAATGCTCTCAATCAAATCTTCAATTTCATACATATACATATAGGTATAAATCAATTTAAGGGAAAAGACCACAAAGCCAAAACAATTCTACCATTAAAAGGTTCTAATGCATAACTTAAAACATAGGATCCGAAATCCCTTTATAAATCCCATGTACCTTAGTGACGATGAAATTGCGAAAAGCTTGAATTCCTTGATTTCTTGTGAAAAGCACTTGAATCTTGTTCTTGGGAATTGAAGAGGGCTTTGGATCGTAACTTGGATGATTTAGGGCTTAGGGATAGTAAATAATGTGTTTAAAAATTACTTATAACGTTTTAGAGTGATTAGGGATAGTTTAGGGGTGTGAAATGACTTCAACACCCTTGATATAAGTCAAAACGGAGTGTTTTTGACACTTGGCAATGACTTAGGCGGCGTCCAGTCGATCGTACAAGCCAGGGTGGGCGACACCTTGTCAATCGCCTAAGTTTGGTTGGGCGGCGCCTAACCAATCGCACACCCTTACTGCCTCTCACTAAAATGAGCATAACTTTTTGACCGGGTATTGGATTAATGCGAAATTGGTATCCTTGGAAAGATATTTCGAAGACCTTTCATTTGATATATAGCAGTCCCTCTAATTCATTATATACAAAAAAGTTATTATCGATTGAAGTTGACCTAAGTTTCGACGCTCACTCAAACTTGAACGATAGGAAAGTTTCCAACTCGTCCTTGGGTTAAGAGACTTCTATGATCTCAATTCATGCTCAACTAGATTCTCACACTACATAATTGATTAACACACTATATTTGCACCGGATTTATGACTTTTGAAACTTTTACGCGAAGGAATGAAGGTTTACGTTCTAGTTCAAAATGCGGGGCGTTACATATCTTGACTTGGAGCAGTCTTGCATTTAATCTTAGTGGATTCTTACCACGGGAGATAAGCAGTCTCATTGACTTGGAGGAACTTTGTCTTGCATTTAATAGTTTTGGTGGTTCACTCCCAATGGAGATCTTCAACATATCAGGGCTGAGAGTAATTGATATTACAAACAACAATCTATCTGGAAGCCTCCCACCATACATGGGTTCCTAACATTGAGGAGCTTTATATGGGCAACTTAACCAATCTTGTTGGGACTATTCCTCATTCCATCTCCAATTGTTCAAAACTTACTATTCTAGAGCTTTCAAGCAACAAACTCATAGGCTTGATTCCCAACTCACTTGGATATTTGACTCATCTACAGTATCTAAATTTAGGGGAAAACAATTTAACCAGGGACTCATCATTAAGCTTCCTAACCTCCTTAACCAATTGAAGAAAATTAACATCTCTAGCTCTATATTTGAATTCTCTAAACGGCATGCTTCCTGCCTCCGCGGGGAACCTTTCCACATCTTTGAGAACATTTGTTGCCTACAGTTGCAAGATCAAAGGGAGAATTCCAAATGATTTTGGGAACTTAAGCAGCTTATTAGACCTTGATCTTTCAGCAAACAGCTTGGCTGGATCGATTCCCACAACAATTGGCAACTTGAGAAACCTTCAACGCTTCAACTTGAGTAACAACAAACTTAAAGGATTTATTGGTGATCATATACTTGGGTCGAAATCAACATTCAGGATCTCTTCCTAACTGTTTAGGGAATATTACTATCCTTAGGGAGATACATCTGGGTTCCAATAAATTTAGTTCCAATATACCACCAAGCTTAGGGAACATTCTGGATCTAGTGGTTCTTGACTTATCGTCAAACAACAGGGCAGGTTCTTTACCTCTAGAAATTGGAAATCTAAAGGCTGCGACACTGATAGATCTGTCATGAATAAATTTTCAAATAGAATTCCAAAAGAAATTGGAGGATTGCAGAATCTGGCACACCTTTCTTTGAGACACAATAAGTTGCAAGGAGCTATACCTGACTCAATGAGCAACACGGTAGGTTTGGAATTCCTAGTTCTTTGTCATAACAATATATCTGGAGTCATTCCTAAGTCTTTGGAGAAACTTCAAAACCTGAAGTATTTCAATGTTTCTTTCAATAAATTGTATGGTGAAATACCCTCGGCAGGTCCTTTAAAGAACCTCTCGAGTCAGTTTTTCATCTACAATGAAGCATTGTGTGGTTCTTCAAGATTTGGTATCCCTCCATGCCCCACTTCATCAAAGCATAGATCTAATAGGAAAAAAGTGCTTGTTGTTTTTCTTTTGCTGGGAATTGCACTCGTATTTGTTCCTAGCATCTTTGTGTTTTTATGGATAAGGTATAGAAGAGGTAAAAGAGCTCCTCAACAACCTGATTCATTGGCTTTCATAACAAGAGAAAGAATTTCATACTATGAACTGCTCCAAGGAACTGATGTGTTTAGCAATAGTAATCGGATTGGTTCCGGAAGTTTTGGCTCTGTTTACAAAGGCGTTCTCAGAAGTGGAACTGCTATTGCAGTTAAAGTGTTCAATCTGCAACTAAATGCGGCATTCAAGAGCTTTGATACAGAATGTGAAGTTCTGCGCAGCCTTTGCCTTAGAATAATCTCGTAAGAGTCATAACTAGTTGTTCCAACCATGATTTTAAGGCTTTAGTGCTCGAGTATATGCCAAATGGAAGTATTGAGAAGTATTTGTATTCGCACAACTACTTCCTCGACATCAAGCAGAGACTAAGCATAATGATAGATGTGGCATGTTCTTTGGAATATCTTCACCATGTGATACCAAACGGTATCTACAAGAGCACAAAATAGTCCACAAACTCACAAAAATAGTCCACACATACAAGACACCAAGCGGAAACAAGAAACACAAACTTGAATGATAAAGAAGATAGATAACTTGACACAAAGAGAATACGAAATGTGGCAACTAAAGAGTGTATCAACCTCTAAAACCTCTACAAATCACATTAACAAGCACCAAGTTCTTACGCAAACACAAGAGGGACTCGCTTCACTCAAGCACTCATGTTTCTAGCCGTTTCACAACACAAGTGGAACCTTTCACTTGTGATGTTCAAAGTTGGTGGTCTACTCTCTTCTTGAGAGGAAAATGGCGTTTCAATGTTACAATCTTCATTCCAAAAATAAGCTAACTAAGCAAATAAGACTAAGGGGTTCTACTTATAGTCAATTACAAAAGAAATGGGAAATGACACCTTTACCCTAAATGAAGGGGCTGGGTTTGGAGTGTATAAATGGGGCTGCCTTGTAGTGTTTTTATGACACTTATGGCATGTCTTCACACTTTAATACATACACTCCCTTGGACAAACTTAAGACATGCTCAAACACATCCATCTTCATGAATGTGCCTTGAAGACATTGTAGTTCCCGAGCTTGGCTCCTAGGAAATGTTCTTGAGCTCTCGATACCCGTTTTCCACTCTTTTGCAAAGGTCTTCACACTCTTCCCTCTTCTTGGATATGGTTCGAGTATGGCTGCTTGTTCTTGTACCCTCTTTGCACTCGTATCACTTGTAATCCTTGTTCTCTTTACGCTTGTATCATTCTCTCCATCTTGAAAGGAATTTGTCCTCAAATTTATACCTTGCAAAACAAAAGAGAGGGACCCAAGCACACAATCCTCATGGTATGAGGGTTGGCATTAGTGTCACAAATTATTTAATCACGCCAAGGGGGTACACTTTTGGAATACATCCAATAATCCTTTGTTATGATCATGAAACACTTACTACAAGAATCACAATGGACTTGGCTAAGATAGAAATCAAGGGAAGAGGAGTGCAACCCAAGACCATCACATATATCAATAAGCCAAGGTTGTTCACATTTGAAATACATCCACAGGTCCTTTGTGTGTGACATGAAAAGTTTAGCATGAATGACACAAAGGATGTGGTTTTGGTAAATACCAAGAGATAAGGAAACCACAATGGTCTTGATGGCCTTACTATACGCAAAAGGTAAGACTAACTTTGGCTTAGGAACCATAAGATACATTTGTTTCATTACCTCCACAAAGAACCTCATCAAATATGGTGCCACTATTGATCCTAAGGTCCACCTTACCCACATATCATTATCATTCAAACAAGGAAACCAGCCACCAAACTTACTACCTCTACACAATACACATTCAAAATTAACATGGTTATCATCATAGGTAAAGAGGAAGTATAGGAAGGAATCAAGTGTGAAGACTTCATGCCGAGGGGGTACACATTTAAAATACAACCTGCAATCCTTTGTTTTGACAATGAAACATTTAGTATGAGCATTACAAAGGATAGGGATAAGGCAAACATGAAGGGGGAATGAGCACAAACTGAGACAATTCCTTTCCCACCCCACTAATGCACCGGTATTAAATGGATGAAGTAGCCAAGGGCATAAGCCGAGGCTACTCATTCCTTTTACTAGAGAATCAAGACCACAATCACCCAAGGCATTACTCCTAACTTTGACATACACATGGTCATTATGAACACGACTAATATCATAGCTTTCAGCGCACAAGTTCAAAGGACCATATTCATTATCTATATCAAAATTACAAGCATCAACACTAACTTGAAATTTTTAATCATACCATTTACATGTTCAAGTAGTGAGCTGTTCTTAGGATCACATTGATAGTTATACACACCTGAAATACTACCAAGGAAGGATTTTTGTACTTCTACACTATCTATACCCATAACCACATCAACTTGGCTACTAATATCCATATCACAACTTTTAAAACTTAAGGGAGTGTAAAGTGTACCAATTTTACCTTGGTTTGTACTAGGGCAGCCTACTTGCATTGAATTCTCGGCCAAGAATGCAATTGGAACACCAACATGTTTGGGATGGATTTCTTTTGGATTCTCCTTTGGGAATATATCATCTTGTACCTGCACATAAGAAGAACCAATGCTAGGCAAAATGCTAGCACTTGGGTTAGTGAGTAACAAGGGTTCTTTGTGGATAAAATCCACAATCAAGCATTTTTTCCCTTTCCAACTTTACTACCCATGGATTCCCTTTCTCTTTCCCTCTTTTCTTTACATTCTTCTTGTACCTCACCATCAAATTTCTCTCCATCTTAAGGCTTGGCCTCATTCTCCTCGGAGTCTAACTCTCCCTCTTTTTCTACTTGGACGGGGTATTTCCGGGTTAGTGTAGCTTGGGAAAGAGACATTGGATTTAGTGGAGTGTAGGGTCATTGAATTGGAGTATTTTGGAGTGGAGGATTCGGGTTTAGGGATGGAATTTTGGTTCCAAGTCCTCCTTTTGGAACTTGGTGGAGAGAGGAATGACTAGGTCCATCTTGTTCTCGGCTTTGGGAGTAAAGATTGACTTGGTCTGTAGCACTTGGTGGATACAATCTTTGGTGAAAGAGTAATAGTAGGTGAGATTTTTTTAGGGGTATGAGGTCGAGAATTCCTTTGGCTTTCCACCCTCTCCAACCTTTCACTCGTTGAGGCCACATCCAAACCCAACTTCTCAACATTTGCCTTCATCCTAGCCACACCTCGAGACACGGTTTCAAGACTAGCTAAGAGGACATTCATAACATTATTGTACACGGTTGTAGCATTGGAATTTTTGGGTTCCATCTGCAATTGTACCTTCAAAACAAGCAAACGTTAGTTCAAAATACGCTCACACATTCTTTACACTCGACTTCCTCACTTGGTTCTTCAAGTGTTGTAAGCCGGCTATCAACTTGTGAGAACTTGGGAATGAGTCTACTCTTGAGTTAGAATGGATTTAGATTTTTAATACTCAAGGAAGTTTCGTACGCACTCTAACCAAGAACAACTACGAATTGTAAACGAGCAAAGCACCACAAAGAATGTTGACACGAAGACGTACTCAGAAACTAGTTCACAACTTAGTAGGTTGTTACTTAGTTGCCAACTATTGTAGGAGTCAATAGAAAGAAAACTAGTAGAGACAAGGAAAGAAACTTGGAAGGTCCTATGATTTGAGTTTTGTTGTTGATGTGGCCTACAATTTTAATTTTTGGCCGTTTGGTGTTGTTGTTTTGTTGATGTTTGATGTTGTCCAACTTGAATGATTCAATTTTGTTTTTTTGGTAAGACTTTTTCGGTTTTTGGAATGAAAGACAAGGCCTTGGACTCTTTTGTCAAAGTCCAAAAAGGTGTCAATAAACTTTTCACCAACTTTCACCAAAATGGTAAAATACCTTTTTGCTTTGGCTTTGTCCCTTTCCTCTTTTGGTTCTTCTTGAAAGGTTTTGACACTCTTTTGGTAAGGGAGATTTTGGGAGGTCTTTTGTTGATTTGCTTCTTTGGGTGTTGTCTTGAAACTATTTTCAAGACAAACACAAGACTTAACCTCTCTCTTCCTCTTTTCAAATCAAACACACCTTTTGTTGAACATTCACCTCAAGAACATTATGAACAACAATAAGAACACTTATGAACAACAACAATATTCAAGCCGTCCAACCCTTCAACAACACTAAAAAAAGGCTCAAATCTTGGACCTTAGACTCAAGTGTGCTAGGGAAACAACAAGATAACACATGAAACTACTTAAGACAAGCAAAATAACACCTAAATCTATGCTTCAAATTTCGGCCAAGACACACAAACAAGACACAATTTCTCTGCCAAGGTACAAAAATGGGAACAACTCTTTTTTTGTGAGATTTTTTATTTTGGACACCTATTCTAGTGTTAGGAAACAAAGATCTAAAACTATAACACACAAAACACACAAAATTCAAGATCAAAATTTCGGCCAAGAACCAAAAAAAATGGGACAGCTTCACTATTTTTGAGTTTTCCAGCTTTTCAACACCTTTTTTTAATTTATTTTTCAAGTGAACAAGACCAAGATTGATCTCGTGGGAATGAAATCAATGATGGATCTGATACCAAATGATACCAAACGGTATCTACAAGAGTACAAAATAGTCCACAAACTCACAAAAACAGTCTACACATACAAGACACCAAGCGGAAACAACAAACACAAACTTGAAAGATAAAGAAGATAGATAACTTGACACAAAGAGAATACGAAATGTAACAACTAAAGAGTGTATCAAACTCTAAATCCTCTACAAATCACATTAACAAGCACAAAGTTCTTACGCAAACACAAGAGGAACTCGCTTCACTCAAGCACTCACGTTTCTAGCCGTTTCACAACACAAGTTGAACCTTTCACTTATGATGTTCAAAGTTGGTGGTCTACTCTCTTCTTGAGAGGAAAATGGTATTTCAATGTTACAATCTTCATTCCAAAAATAAGCTGACTAAGCAAATAAGACTAAGGGGTTCTACTTATAGTCTATTACAAAAGAGATGGAAAATGACACCTTTACCTTTAATGAAAGGGGTGGGTTTGGAGTGTATAAATGGGGCTGCCTTGTAGTGTTTTTATGACACTCAAGGCATGTCTTCACACTTTAATACATACACTCCCTTGGACGAACTTAAGACATGGTCAAACACATCCATCTTCATGAATGTGCCTTGAAGACGTAGTTCCCGAGCTTGGCTCCTAGGGAATGGTCTTGAGCTCTCAATACCAGTTTGTCACTCTTTTGCAAAGGTATTCACACTCTTCCCTCTTCTTGGATATGGTTTGAGTATGGATGCTTGTGTTTGTACCCTCTTTGCACTCGTATCACTTGTAATCCTTGTGTTCTTTACTCTTGTATCACCATGGGTGCTCGTTGCCTGTGATTCACTGTGACATGAATCCTAGTAACGTCTTGCTGGATGAGGATATGGTTGCCCACCTAAGTGATTTTGGCATTTCAAAACTACTTGGTGAAGATCAGGGTGATTTGTACACTAAAACCTTAGCAACATTCGGGTATATAGAACTGGGTTTGTCGCTCTGTTTTGCTAATTATTTGAACATTGACTATTCCTCCTCTTTTCCCCACCAAAGAAATATTACTTCTTTAAATGAATTGTTTGATTGTAGAGTATGGACTGGAAGGACTAGTGTCAACAAAGTGTGATGTCTACAGTTACGAGATCATGTTGTTGGAAATGTTTACTAGGAGAAAGCCTAATGAGTTTGAGGGAGATCTTAGCTTGAAGCAATGGGTGAGTTATTCACTTCCAGATGCTGTAATGGAGGTCGTAGATGCCAAATTGTTACCATCAACCGGTAATCGCTTAAAGAAAGATCTAGATGTTGTGGCATCAATCATGAAAGTTGCATTACATTGTTGTAATAAATCTCCAACAAGAAGGACCAACATGAAAGATGTTGTAGGGATGCTACAGAAGATCAAGATTCAACTTCTAGCATGTTGAGGATATTGTTGGAATCTATTGTTATAAATAATTTGTTTGCTGCAAATATTTGATTAGTTTTGGATTCCTATAATATTTGTTGAAACTTATTATGAAGTTAGTAGGTTCATATTAGTTGGTTATTACATTTTTCTGTTATAAGCAGTTAGTTATCATTGACACTGTTACATTGATTTGTTGGTTTGTTAGTCGAAGTTGTTAGCTGAGTGTAGAGTTAGTGAGCTATTAGTGAGCTGTCAGGAAGCTTCTAGATGCTCATGTGCTGAGCATCTGAGTGAGTCTATAAATAGAAGAGATCACCTCACATTGTAACTAACTTTTGATACATACAATTCCCATCTTAGCTAATCTTTCTCTTCTATTCTCTTCTTCTCTTCTTCTCTCTTAACTCAGTAGATGCTACAATGGCATCTCTGTATGAGTGTGTAAGTTTATGATAGCTATTTCAACATGGTATCACAGCCACGAAGATCATGGAACTGGAGAAACAACAATTGAGTGTGAATACATCATCAATACAGTGAGTTCTTCGTCTGTGATTTTTGGTTGTGAGCTAATAAGCTGAGAAGAGATAGATCTTCATTTGTGAGTCATAAATATTTGATTACAAGTTTCAAACTTTGAGATTTTGTGATCGTTTCTGATTTCTACTTAGTTGTAACCTGTAAAGTAGACATGGCACCAAAAATTGATCCTAGTGATCCTCTGTTTCTGGGAGCATCAGATGTAGCAGGAGCTGCACTGATTCCCATTAAGTTGACTGGTTCAGAGAATTATGGAATTTGGTGTATATCTATGAAAATTGCCCTTTTGGGTAAGAGGAAATATGGTTTTATAACTGGTACTTGCAGCAAGGATACATATAGAGAAGAGTTACATGATCAGTCAGTGCAGAGTTACTTAGTGGTATTGTGTATGCAACAAATACCTGTGAGGTGTGGGAAGATCTTAAAGAGAGATTTGACAAAGTGAATCATATGAGATTATATCAGTTACACAGGGAAATCAACAACTTACACTAAGGCACTAATTCAGTTTCAACCTACTTCACTAAGTTGAAGAACCTGTGGAGTGAACATGATGCTGTGATACCAGCTCCCTCATGTAATTGTCCTAAGTCTAAGGAGTATTCAGAACACTTGTATCAGTTGAGGTTGATACAATTCCTAAGTGGACTAAATGACACTTATGATCAAGAAAAGAGGCAGATACTGATGAAGGGAACAACACCTACACTTAACCAAACATATGCAATGATCATTGAGGATGAGATCCAGCAACTTGCTTGTGCTGCAACTATTAGTGACAGAACTGAGCCTATTGCTATGCAAGTACATAGAAATTATGCAGACTCTGGACATGGAAGTAGAAATCAGGCATCAACTAGTTATGGAGGACAAGGGTATAAAGGTAAGAGGTGTGATTATAACAACTTTACTAGGCACACAAGAGAAAACTGCTACAAGCTACATAGATATCCAAGTGATTGGAGAAAAAAGAAGAAGAGAAATTATAATAATCCAAGGGGAGTGTCAAACCAAGCTTTCTACAATGGTGTAGGTAGAGGTGGTGGATATGGCTATGGACAGCCAGCTGCTAGTCAAAGCAATAACATTTATCAGCTCACAATTTCATTGGACCTCAGGCAGAGAAAACATGTTTGGCTGATCAACCAAGTAACCAGGGAGAGAACAAAGGAAAACAATAATGCTGGTCTGGCAAAGGGACAAGGATTTTCAGAAGATGAATACAAACAGATCATAGCATTGATCAACAAAGAAACACATGACTCTAAGCTGACTAATATGACAGGTACTGTTACTTGTCTTTCTAGTCATGTTGTTCCACATGAATGGATAGTGGACTCTGGAGCCACACACCATGTGACAGCACACAAGGATATACTATCACATTATCACAAAATGAGCAACACCGTATGTGATAAAGTAAACCTGCCCACTGGAGATAAGGTGAATATATCACATGTAGGAGAAGCACAGGTGCTAAAGAATGAGGTTGTAAGGGATGTATTGTATGTTCCTGATTTCAAACTGAACTTGTTGTCAGTATCTAAGATGACTAAACAACTCTCTTGTTTTGTGTCATTCTATCCTGACTTCTGTGTGTTTAAGGACCTTCACAGTGGCAAGGTGAAGGGGATTGGTAAGGAAAAGGGAGGATTGTACATCCTCAAGAATGTAAGTGGAATGAATAGATTGCTTAATAATGTGGCTCATCAAAAAGGTTGCAGAAGTAGAGATGCATTAGTGCAGTTTGTGGCATATGAGGCTGGGACATCCCTCTTTCCAAGCATTAAGAACACTCAATTTGTTAAGACACAATGTTGATGTAGATATTCTGAATAAGTGTAATGTTTGTCCATTAGCTAAACAAACTAGAAAAATCTTTCCAATTAGTACATCTAGAGCTACAAAGTGTTTTGATATTGTGCATATGGATGTATGGGGGGCATATAAGACACCTAATTTTGACAAGAAATACTACTTCTTGACTGTTGTTGATGATCATAGCAAATATACCTGGTAGCATTTTCTACAATTAAAGTCTGGATGTGTTGTAGCCATAAAAATAAAATTTACTCTAATTCAGAATCAGTTTGGTGCTCAAGTGAAAGTACTGAGGTCAGATAATGGTACAGAGTTCATTAATTCTAAGTGTAAAGAGTTGTTTCAATCTTTAGGTATAATACATCAAAGTAGATGCCCATACAAACCACAACAGAATGGTGTGGTTGAGAGAAAACATAGCCAGATATTGAATGTTGCAAAAGCCATCAGGTTTTAATCACAGATGCCTATTAGGTTTTAGGGTTTGAATGTTAAGGCTGATATGTATCTTATTAACAGGTTACCATCTTTAGCTATTAAGGGTAAAATTCCTTATGAAGTGTTGTTTTGCAAGGTCCCATCATTGACACACCTGAGAGTTATTGGTTGCAAGTGTTATGCCTCAGTACTACCAAAAGCTGATAAGCTCTCAGAAAGAGCTAAGGTTGCAGTCTTAATTGGTTATTTACTATTCAGAAGGGTTACATCTTATTGGATTGGTGTACTAACAAGTTTTTTACCACAAGAGATGTGGTGTTCAAAGAAGATTCATTCCCTTTTGTAGAGGAGCCCACCTCATAATCATCTGCAGATTTCCTTAAGATGAATTTACCCATTCATGTTGAGGCAAAAACAGAAGCTTACACAGATGCAGATAATCAATCATATGAACCACAAGAGGAAGGTACACTTTCACAGCATCCTAATAATAATCATGATGAAGACACTAACAACTTATCCAATACAGATGAGTCATCCTCATCACCTACGATTGCTCCAAGAAGATCATCAAGAGTCATCAAACAACGTTCTTCGTTGCTGGACTATGCATTACCAGAGAAAAGAAGGGGAACTAGATATCCTATGGCAAACTATCTCTCTTATGCAAATACTAGTTCAAAATACCAGAGTTGTGTCTAGTTTGTCAGCAGAAGTTGAACCACAATCTTACAATGAGGCTAGTAGAGACAAGAGGTGGATTGAAGCTATGGAACAGGAAGTTAGAGCCCTTGAATACAATCACACTTGGGAAGTAGTTGATATTCCTCTAGAAAAGAATATAATTGGATCAAAATGGGTGTACAAGATCAAGTACAAAGCCAATGGAGAGATAAAAAGGTTTAAGGCAAGGCTAGTGGCCAAAGGTTATAGCCAACAAGAGGGACTGGACTACCATGACACTTTTTCTCTAGTGGCCAAAATGGTTATAGTGAGAAGTGTCATTGCTTTAGCAGTATCAAAAAGATGGTGAATGTACCAGATGGATGTTTACAATGCATTTCTACAAGGTGATCTAGAGGAGAAAGTATATATGGAGATTCCATATGGTTTCAAGGAGGGAAGTTAACACAAAGTTTGCAGACTGATTAAGTCACTATATGGACTTAAGCAAGAATCAAGGCAGTGGAATATAAAGCTTACTGAAACATTTCTCTAGGAAGGATTTATTCAAAGTAGCTATGACTATTCACTCTTTACCTTAAAGAAGTCAGAAGGAATGGTGATAGTTCTGGTTTATGTGGATGATCTTCTGATAACAGGTGACAATGCAGGCATGATAAATGTAGAAAAAGGCACTCTCTATCAATAGTTCAAACTCAAGGATCTAGGTGAGCTTAAGTAATTCTTAGGCATTGAAGTGTTGAGGTCTGGAAGTGGAGTTATATTGAATCAAAGGAAGTATAAATTTGAGCTTATATCTAACACAGGACTAGCTGGTGCTAAGCCAGCTCTTACTTCATTAGAGACTAATATCAAGTTAACTTCTGTTGAAGTGGATGAGGCTACAAGTGTTAAAGGAGATGTAGTTTTAAGGGATATGACATCATACCAAAGACTGGTTGGAAAGTTGATGTATGCAACCATAACAAGACCTGATATCAGTTATGCAGTATAAACACTTAGTCAGTTTATGCAACATCCTAAAAAGTCACATCTGGAAGTTGCAAATAGGGTGATAAGGTATTTAAAAGGTACTGTAGGACAAGGTATATGGCTCAAGGTTCAACCCACTGGAAAACTGGTTTGCTGGAGGCTGCATGTCCAAACACTAAGAGATTTGTAACAGGTTATGTAGTGCAATTTGGTGGATCTTTGATATCTTGGAAGTCTAAGAAACAACACACTGTTTCAAGAAGCTCAGTAGAGGATGAATACAGGAGCATGGCCTCAGCTTTGGCAGAAGTTACATGGTTGGAAGGACTGTTTGCAGAACTGGGGGTCCCTATTGTTAAGCCTATTACCTTCTATAGTGATAACAAATCAGCTATCCAACTGGCTACAAATCCTATATTTCATGAGAGGACCAAACATATTGAAGTGGACTGTCACTTTATCAGAGACAAGATCAAGAAGGGGTTGATTCAACCCATGTATGTGCAGAGTGGTGAACAGACTGCAGACATTCTCACTAAGAGTTTGAGCCATGATCAACACTCACATTTACAAAGCAAGCATGGTGTGCTTAATATTTTGCACCCTGCAGCTTGAGGGGGAGTATTGAAACTTATTATGAAGTTAGTAGGTTCATATTAGTTGATTATCACATTTTTCTGTTATAAGCAGTTAGTTAGCATTGACACTGTTACATTGATTTGTTGGTTTGTTAGTCGAAGTTGTTAGCCGAGTGTAGAGTTAGAGAGCTGCCAGGAAGCTTCTAGATGCTCATTTCTGAGCATGTGAGTGAGTCTATAAATAGAAGAGATCACCTCACATTGTAACTAACTTTTGATACATACAATTCCCATCTTAGCTAATCTTTCTCTCCTCTTCTCTTCTTCTCGTCTTCTCTTTGAACTCAGTAGCTACTACAATGGCAGCTCTATACGAGTGTGTGAGTTTATGATAGCTATTTCAACAATATTGCTTCTTTATGTTTTGTTTTAGAACTTTATTTGTGCATGATTCTGTTTTCAGAAATTCTAGCTGGTTGAATAAATCTCACTATTTCCTTTTTACAAAAACTAAACTGATCATCAAAATCTTGAAATAGAATGATTTAATTTTGTAAGTCTTAAAGGGATATTAACATGTTGGAGTGTGACATATCCCAATTGATGCTTCCTCTCCCCTTATGTTTGTCCCTCAGTGCCAAATTACAAATAAAATGTCTTCGGCACACAATTTACAGGGAGACTGCTCATCTGGAATTTACATCGTGCAGCGTTTTGATAGAACTTCACACAGGTGAGGTCCGGGGAGGATACAGTGTATTGGGAGATTGAGATGTTGTTCCCGATAAATCCTCGGCTCAAGGAAAAATAAAATAAATTCAACGCAGGTCGGGGAGGGGGGGGGGGGGGAGGGAAATTAACAGGAGTAAAAAACAATTGCTGAAATAAAGAGACCATTTTAAAGAGCCTACAGTATTTGTACATTTCCATGCCTCTTAATAGGGACAAACCTAAAAAGTCGAAGGCAGAGGGATGAAGCAGATAAATCAGGATACTAAAAACAAAATCTAGCAGAAGTGAACGGTCATTGGTCGTACGACTTAGCTCTTGCTTTCTAATCAATGACATTTTGTGATGGAGGTCCATTTTTCTCGATCTTGGTACTTTTTGTAGTAGCTAATTCTTCTTGTATACACAGTTTTACTGACAATACACAGTCTTAGATCATTATTCTCATGAGCAGGATGCTAGCTTAGGCGTCCCTTTGCACGTCTTCATTAACTCTTTAGGAAGCATCTGCCCCCTGATAATTTGATAAACGACCCAAGAAATTTGTAATGATTGTTCTAGGAGTTAGGCATCTTTAGACGAAAAAATTGTCTTTCAGGATTGATCATTGCGTATTATCACTTTTCAAATGTTGTATTTCCTATCAAAATGGCTTATGGACTATTTCCTAAGACGTAATCATGATTCCATTTCAAAAGCTCCTCTATACCAGCAGCACAAACTCAAAATATCAGCTAAGTGAAAAGCAGATGAGCAACATAAAAAATGCTGAAATATGATAGCACAAGAGACAAAAAACAAAAAGATTAAGCAGAATATCTGACTCTTATAGACATCGGCCAATTTAAATATGGATTAGACAATTAATCAGCGACGAAATCAACAGTTGAGTTTATCTTCATAGTGACCCTGTATTCGTGTCAGAGGTTGTCGCGTAACTTGAATCTATAACCTCCTTAATAGCTTTACCCATCTCAGTTCAAAATTAAACTACTGATATCTCGAAATTCAAACTCTATCACATAAATTGACACAAAAAGAGTACATTCAATCCGACCCTGTATTTCTGTCAGAGTGTAGGTCGAATTGATAATCGATCTGTCCATTTAAATGTCGGATCGATAATCGATCTGTCGGATTGATAATCGATCTGTCGGATTGATAATCGATCTGTTCATATATAGGTTGAATCGATAATCGATTTGTCGGATCGATAATCAATCTATAAAATGGGTCATTCCCCCCCCCCCCCCCACCCCCCAAAAAAAATAAAAAATAAAAAAAATATTATTAACTATTTAATTAAAAAAAAGTCTTGAAAAGTCATTTAACAAAGAATCCCAAAATTATAAACAACTTTTAATAAATGATAATCAGGATTATTATATTATAGCATAATAATAAGTTCAAATCAGAGATAATTTTTATTACAAAAAAAAAAGTTTACCAATATGATTGGGATCAACAACATTAGCTTCGATGGCAAATAAATCAGCAGTCAAATGCAACCCCTTCTTAACCAGGTAATCATGCACATACTTGTCAAACCTGAAAATCTCCAATAGAGAATCATAAATTATTTTATTATGTGGCGTAATCGAAATTTAGATATTTAAACTTAGACATAAAAATTTAAGTTTTATGAAATAAAATTTATATTATTAATAAATTTAAGTATTTAAAAGCTAGATAAAAAATTTCAATGAAAAAATAATTTAATTGACTCTCAAAGTTGTGTCGTGCCACGTAATTTGAAATGGAGAAGTGAAACGATTATTATTAAAATTTGCCCTTGTGTTATTTTAAATTGGTCAATTTTATCATTAATTAGATTTTTGTGTCTATTCATTGCCTTGAAATTAATGAATTGTGTCATATTTGATCCTATCATTAATTGAGGTCTTATCTGAATAAGTGGACTTTTAAGTGTTCAAATTATTTAGGAAAAAAGTAGTTACTCCTATTTACTCTTTAAAATTAGATTAAAATTTAATATTATCTCATTAAAATGATAATAATAATAACATATATTCAGTGTAATTTTATAGATGGAGTCTGAGAAGAGTGATGTATACGTTATTTTATTTCTTGGTCAAAAAATGAGGAATTAAGATTTCTTGATCACTTATAAATAAATAACATAACATAAAATGATCTTTTCAAATCTCCTTTGAGTAAATATTAAGATCTTTCATAAAAAAGACAAAATTAAAGAAATTGTAAGTGACCTAAAATATCAATGCGCACACAAAAAAATTGAACAAGTTTTAATCCTATTCATTTATTAATCCGGCCCGATTTAATCCTTTCAAATGCAACCCAATTTTTTTCTTAAAGACCCCCTAGTAAGACTTTATTTATTCCACACTTATCTCATATCACTTGTTTCTATCAAAATATATACATTTTCCCCACTTTTACAACTTAAAAATAGCTATCGAAGCAAAAAAAATTCTCAAAAAAAAAAAAATCAAGATAAAGCATGTTTTTATGTAAGTTTCTTTGATTAAAAAGAGCATTTAAGCCTATGAGAACATAAAAAGAGAAAAGAATGCATATCACTAAAGAACCATACAAATATTAGAGTGAAAAATAAAAAAAAACTAAAATCATGAGAACAAAAGGAGAAAACAACATTACAAAATTTAATTTGAAAAATATTTTTTTTTTAGCAACTTGCATCACTTGATTGCTCCACGAACCCATAATAAAAAAGTGAAAGTGAAGAAAAGAAGAAGAGAGAATAGTGGAGAAAGAGAAAAAAAAAAAGATAACAAGAAGAGAAAATAAGATTACAATTATATATTAAAGAGAAGTTTTTTTTTTTTCTTTTTTGGTTTAAACCACCCGGTGTTCGGTGCCCACTTTTTAGGAGTCCGACTATATCCGGATTCGTCCCGCTTGCAAAATCTAAATAAAAGAGAAGATAGAATCCAACAAGAAAAATTCGACTTGAAAATAATAAGAGCATATTACAAGTTACAACTAAGATTTTCTCTAAAATTAAACAACTTCATTTATTACTAATTAACTCTAATCACACTTTCTTTTCACAAAAAAAAAAAAAAAAAAAACTTTCATTCAAAGATATCACTTAAATCAAAAAAGAAGAAAAAAGAAGTGAACTCTATTTAGTATGACTTTTGCATAATTGGACAATTACCTAATTAATTTTAAAAAATATCTAACACTAGCACTTACCATGCAATATGTTTGGTGTTTTAAGCGTGCACTTAAGTTACTAACTTTTTGCTTCAAGCCCATAGACCTTATTGCTTTTTTTGTATTTTTTGCCTTTGAAACATTGTAACCTCATGGGTCTAAGCTTGTTTGATGGTGTGATCACCGAATCAACAATGATAAAAGTGGGCCAATTAGACTAATGTTTTTATATGGAAGGCTTCGTGCTTAAAGCGCAAGACCTCATCAGATCTAAAAGTATAAGGAAGGTGACTGACAATCAATCACAACGGCATACCACAAGGAGTTATGCAAGTAAAGAAGATCACATCCTCTACATGGACATATCTGATATGAACATGTATGGTTTTGAGCTCGTGTTCGAGAAAAGAAGGATGCCTTGCATGCACGGACATATCTGATATGGACGTATCATATGGTGATGGCGCAATTCCTCAATCAAGGAATCAATTCAAATCCTTGATTGAGAAGAAATATCTTGGGTTTCTTATAGAGCAAGAAGCCAAATCAGCTGAAGGCTGTAAAAGAGAAGATTGAAGACCGAAGAACCCACGCAACTTCACGAGAAATTCTTATTGTGTCAATCTTAGTCTCAATAAAGCTTTGTACTTCTTAGTTTGCAATAGTTACAAAAGAGAAAGATCGAGTTAACTTAGTCATACCAGTTGAGGCTGTGTCACAAGATCTGAATCACAAAATAAGCTTCAGAACTTGTTTACTACATTTGTACTCCGGCTCTACTTTGAAAGACTCTAAGAAAATCATTGAAACCCAAGGGGATTGGAAGTAGGCACCACATCGGTGTTCCGAACCAGGATAAATCTCTGTGTTATTTACTTATTTATCTGCTTAAAAATTTAATCTTAATCTGTTGTGTTCAGTACTCTCTTCTGTAGGGAGTTGACTGTCAAGACGAATCAGTCAACTCACCCCCCCGGTCACTTGAATTTCAATGAGGCAAATTTCTAATACTTCGCGATACGAATCTTATGTGTTGGTTTTTGTTTTTCGAACTTCAGTAGGGATGGGCTAGTAGGTGATAAGGAACTCAAAAGTAATTGAGCTAACATTCTTTTCCCCTTTACCGATATGGGATCCCCTTCCTCGTTTACTCTCCCTCCTATCATATCCCCCCTTAATGTGAATTAAATATCGCAATACAAAAACTTTCCTCAAACTATACACTCTACTCTTGAGAAAATCTCTGCAGGAAAAGCAGGCACAGTCCCTTTCCGTTTTTATCATTTTGACGGTAAGAAGGGGAGCCTTGAAGCAACTGTAAAGTTGCCTCTGTGGTTTCAGCCATTAATGTTTGCATCAAGAAGGCGGCTCACCTACATTGATGTAGAAAGGCCCTTGCCAAGATCCAGCAGAAATGCAAGACACTGCTGCATGTATCAGGCTGCCCTCATCATTTCAACACTAAGTCTTAAATCCATGGGATAAACTTCTTAGGTGAGCTCATATGTGTTGTCAAGATCAAAGACAAAAGATTCTAACATATGAACGCAACGTATTTGAAACCAATACAACGAATTGCTTTTGAAGGTTCTGGTACCGAAAGCTTAATCTTTTTAAGGGCACGGGGATTTGGTTCCATCTCCACAGTTTGATCGATAGGGCATTGCTCTTGCGATCTCTAAGGACTAAAGGCCGGCACCGCAGGTGATATGTTATGTGCCTATAGTTAGGACAAAAGATTGACATCGTAAGGGAGACATTGTAATCTGTAAAATAAGGACCAAACGATGCATAGTAGGAGAGCTAACTGGCACAACATATGGGACTTGAGGTACCACATTGTCCATAGTTTGTGCAGTGTGAGAATTTATAAAAATATAGTAGTCTCAATAAAAAATAAGAAGCTAAATTTAACTTAGAAAAGTCTAAAGAACACCTCAGCATGCTCGGCCTGATTCAAATTGAATATACTGAAGAACTCAAACCACCAATCTTCTAGGAATACCTCCTGAGATTCGACAGCCGAAAGAAATCGCAGAATTAAACAATTGTACATTAGCACAACACCACAAACAAAATGATCAGTCACTATGTTGTGAACATCCTTCCAAAATAAAGAATAGCAATTAATGCAAATTTAAAAACACGAAAAGCACTTTCTAGAAAAAATTAACCTCTGATAAGTGCACCAAAAACTACAAAGTATGGCATTATCAATCATTTCATTCAATCTATTTTCTATGGGCAGTCTTTTCGTTTTAGACCGTTTAAAAATAAATAGAAGAACAAGAACAACAAAATTCTATATCTAAATTTTTTTAATAATATTTTCATTTTAATGATATGTTAATATAAGAATTGACATGGCATGTTGAAACCTACTACTATATATCAAGGATACTTTTAGTATGTTAACACTCCGTTTATCCTATGTAAACTTCCCTTATTAGTTTGCCTTCAACAAAATGACTCAATTATATATTTCAGAATAATTTAACTTTAAAATCCACATTTTACTGTAATAATTTATAGTCACATGTTTAAAGTTTATTTTAGCCGTCATGTTTCAAAAGACTTCCTTTATTTCTTAAAATCACTCCCTATGACACATGGCTTTTAAATAAAGAATTAATAAATTTGTGGTAAAAAACTTCCTTTTTTCCTTAAAATGCAAGGCATTTGAAACCAATACAACCAAACTTGCTTCAGAAGAATCTGGCATCGGAAGAATAGCCGTAGTAGGAGCATCGGAGTTTGGTTCCATTAGCTTAGTTTGTTCAGTGTAAATACCAAGTCCCTCTCCTTCATCCTGGAAGGAATAAAAGTGACAGTTATGTCACAACTTTAAGAAAATATGCTGCTGTATCGGAAATGTAAACACATACGCTGGCCTCCCATTGTTGAGGCATATATGGAATCAGCTCCGTCGAGTTGCTGTATGACACATGAACATTAAAAAGAGTTTGAAATCTACAGATTCGAGAACTTCAACAATCAAATCGATGCTTTCACTATGCAATATCTAAGTAATAACTAATTATCACTATGCAATATAAGTAATAACTATTGTAATTAGAAAGAAAAAAAAAAAGCAACTTCGTGGACTATATTTATTTGATCTCGCCAGCACAGAGACGAAAGTCATGGACAAACAAGCAAGCCAACTTCTTTTTTGGACCAATCTGACTGATAACAAACATGTATTGTCTTTCATATACTTCTTATCTTGAAAATAAGCAGTAGCAAAAATGCCCTTGATATTCGTCTCCGTTGTCCTTGGCTTAGTTACAACATGGAACCTCCAGTAATCACGGTTTCACTTTAAGTCATCCCGATAGCCTATTATCCCCATTGCCTCCATAACCATAGATTTCCAAAACATCTCTATCATAGGGTCTATGTTGCTCGGACTCTTCCAACAATGTCATTGGGTGCGTGTCGGATCCTTCAAAAGTAGTGCATTTTTGAAGGATCCGACATAGGTGCGGCAACAATTTTTAAGAGTCCGAGCAACTTAGCATAGGGTTACTCAACCCCTAATTTTGTGTTACTTTCATAGCCCTAAAGTCTATTCTACTATGATTTATATATACTTTGGATGGAGAGGAAGTTCGTCAGCTGATGGAACCATGTTACTAGTCTTACCACCCTTTTGTCCTAACCGTGTCACTTAAATATACCCTCTGCTATGTCATCATATAATCTTGAATTTATGCCATTATCGGTAAGCATCGTACAATTATCTGTTTAATCATGCAAAAGGAAGGAACTATTCAACACATGGTTATTTAGTTGCCATTTAGATCAAATATTCAAATCAGACAAGAAGTAACATTCGTTTTACTGTTTCTTGAAATGAACGAAACGGATCATAAGACACTTCTGTCATGTCAATCATCAGCAAACAGAAACCCAATGAGCAAAGTCGATGGTCAAAAAGTGCATATTTTAAGCATCAGCTTAAGATTCAATTTCAGCTCCTAATAACCACAGCTCTTCACCTACTTATAGGAGAAAAACTAAGTGTATATGCACATCGATGGCTCACTCTTTTTTTTTCCTGATAATTGTGGAGTTTGGGTCAGCTTTCACGTACCTCGATTAAATCCATGGGATACCTCCCACCTCCCACTAGCAACCGATATCAGGTGACTCTGTCCACCAGGACAGATGGGAAGAATCACCTTCTTGCGGTGCGAAGGTATTTTCCCGGAAAGTGGTATATCTAGGATGCGATACCACAGTTTATAGTAATTATTGCAGGCACTCGTATAATAACTTGACAAACCTGAAGCACCTGTAAAAAATGAAAAGAAGCACATTAAAATTCTCAGTATAGCAGTAAAATCTTTTAATTTTTTTTTGAAGAATTACACAGCGAGCATGAAACAGTTCATTCCTCAATCTATACACTCTACTCTTGAGAAAATCTCTGCAGGAAAAACAGGCACAGTCCCTTTCCGTTTTTATCATTTTGACGGTAAGAAGGGGAGCCTTGAAGCAACTGTAAAGCTGTTCTCTGTAGAATAAGCCATTAATGTTTGCATCGAGATGGTTGTCTACCTACATTGATGGAGTATGGCCCTTGCCTGGATCCAGCAAAAACGCAAGACGCTGCTGCATGCATCAGGCTGCCCTTATCATTTCGACACTAAATCTGTAGATTTGATTGATTACGCTCCTCGCTAATCTAATAACAGCTTATGAACGACCAAATATAAGCCTAATAATGGAATTGAATACAAGTACCATCAACATATGTTTCTTCAAACACTAAGGATCAATATCTTTAAAAACTATTTGGAGTCTAATTTGCGAAAGCTTAACTATCATTAGTATAATGTTACGTCAAGCATCAACGATCAAGGCCGCTAATATGAATACCAAAAGTCGCAGGTGACCTTAACCTTATACTGAATCTCTAATGCCTAAAGCCATCAACGTTATAACCTTATCCTTAATCACTAATGCTTAAAGCCATCAACGTTATGCTCTCTCAGCGTTGAAACCTAAACCCTCTATGACTCATCTCAATGTATTAGCAGCTTAACATTGACCATCAAGACACTGCACTTTAATGCTGCGTACACATCACCCTACCTGGACCCCACTTCTGGGATTACACCGGGTATGTTGGGGTTGTTGTACAGTATATGATATTGTCATTCTTTCCGCTTGTAGCAAAAGTAACAGGATACTTCTTAAAGAACCATTTCTCCTAAATCTCCGTATTGGTAGAAAAAATATGCAAGTCATTTTATAATCGGCAGAAAGCAACAAAACCGGATGTCATTGCACTCATGATCGAGTACTCATGAGTAAATCTTGGATTACAAAATGCTTATAAGCTTAGAACAATCAAGAAGTAACAAAATGCATCCGTCATTCCTCACGGCTATAGCCTACATTACTGTACAATAGTTAATCAATTGTAAGCTTTCTCAGGATATCACCTTCTTAATTCCATGCCAAGAGGAAGATTTTGCTCTGATTATGGAGTTTGCTGTATCTCCGTTATAACAGAGAACTGTTTAATTGTCCTTGAAGGACTAGTAACCGACCAAGATTTTCATACACTAGCAAAAATGAACATTCTTATTATAGGTCAAAAGACGTTCTCAGATAAGCAATTCTTTTATTCACTTGTGTGATTACCAAATAATCTAGGCTGTAGATACATTCCGTTACGTATCGAGAGATCTTGTGTACGCCAAACAAAACCTCACCTTAGGCTAAATATTTCATATCCTTAAAGCTGGACAGAAACAAGGCTGTAACCTAATCCATGTAAGTACTTGGTGTTCAGGATCGGAGATACAAAGTTAAACTGAAATTCATTTAGTGTTGGTAATTGCAATACAAGAACGAGTATGCAACTGATTGCTCCATCGAAGAAGCTTTTCTTGCAGAATTTGGTTACGATCTTAATGCATGTTAAGTCAACATACACAAGTATAAACTACTTAAGTGAGCTCACATGTGTTATCAAGACCAATGACGAGATTTTAAAACATAAACATAAGGTATCTTAAACCAATACAAACGAACCTTCTTCATAAGGATCTGGCGCCGGAAGCATGGTGTTTGGTTCCATCTTCATAGTTTTTTCAAAGTAAATACCACGTCCCGCTCCATCATCCTGGAAAGAACTAAACCTCGTCAGTCATGCCACAACTTAAAAAAACAAAATGTGGTTGTCTCGGAAATGTAAACATACTCCGGCCTCCCTCTGTTGACGCATACTAGGAATCCGCTCCATCAAGCGGCTGTATGACATATGAAAATCAAAACGAGTTATAAATCTTCTCATCAGAACTTCAACAACCAAATCGACGCTTTCACTATGCAAGATCATAGACATAACTAGTTATCCAGGGAAATTAACACTGAGAGTAGGATAAATTCAATTTTACGGTCATAATTGTGTTGCAAAAAATCCAATGGAAACATTATTTTGTTCAGAGCAAATCAGCATAATATAACATGAAGTTAAGTTAACAAGGAAAACACTATAAAATACAACTGCAAAAACATTGGTTCGTATTAGCAAATAAACATAATACGTTACCTAGAGTTGGTTACAAATGGTGCCCTCTGACTGCGACGAATCTCAAGAAATCTTAAATTAGATGTCACTTAGTCCTCATCCATCCTCGGATGGCATTGCACTTGCAACCTCTCAGGATTAAAGGCCGGCCCCATTGGAGATATATTATGTGCCCTATAAGACAAAAAAGTGACATCAGAAGGAGAAATTATAATCAATAAAATTAGGAAAAAACGATGTACGGTAGGAGAGCTAACTGGTCTAGCAGAAGGGAGAAAAAATGCTGGTGCAGCATGAGGGACTTGACGTACCACATTGTCCATAGTCCGTGTGGCCTGAGAATTAAAAAAAAAAATACATTTATATTATAATATAATAGTCTCAGAAAAAGATGAATATAACATAGAAAAGCTTAGGGAACACCTCAGCATACGGATCTTTTGCATGCTAATCCTGATTTGAGCTGAACATTCCTTAGAACGCATACCACCAATCTTCTAAGTGACTGATCGGAGGTTAATTTTGTCTGGAAAGTACTTATCGTGTTTCTAAAATTGCATTAATTGCTATTCTTTATTTTGGAGGGATGTTCACAACATAGTGACTGATCATTTTGTTCGTGGTGTTGTGCTAATGTACAATTATTTAATTCTGCGATTTCTTTCAGCTATCGAATTTCAGGAGGTATTCCTAGAAGATTGGTGGTATGAGTTCTTCAGTATGTTCAATTTGAATCAGGCGGAGCATGCTGAAGAGCCCTATGCTGAGATGTTCTGTAGACTTTTCTAAGTAAAATTTAACTTCTTTTTTTTTTAATGGACACTACTATAATCTAAATGAATGATTATTTTTTAAATTCTCAGGCTGCACAAACTATGGACAATGTAGTACCTCAAGTCCCATATGCTGTGCTAGTTATCTCTCTTACTATGCATCGTTTGGTCCTTATTTTATAAATTACAATGTCTCCGTTATGATGTCACTCTTTTTCCTAAATATAGGCACATAACATATCACCTGCGGTGCCGACCATTAGTCCTGAGAGATCGCAAGAGCAATGCCGTATCGATCAAACTGTGGAGATGGAACCAAATCCCCGTGCCCTTAAAAGGATTAAGATTTCGGTGTCAGAACCTTCGAAATCAGGTTCGTTGTATTGGTTTCAAATACTTTGAGTTTATGTTTTAGAATATTTTGTCTTTGATCTTGATAACACATGTGAACTCACCTAAGATGTTTATACTCTTATACGTCGACTTAACATGCATTTTGAACAAGAATACCAATGTCAATTTTAGTTAGTGTCTGATAATGTTATGACTCTTTTTTTCAATTATAAGATCATCAAGGATAATTAAATAGTTCTCTGTTACAACGGAAACTCATATCAGATTCTTTGTTGATATGATAGTTATCAGATTGTTTCACTGGCTCTAGCTCTGCGATGCAGCAAGCTCCCTAGTCTAATCAATATCTCGTGATTTTCCGATCTTCCTCTTGGCATGGCATTAAGAAGGTGATAAACTTGAGAAAGATCATAATTCATTAGTTTTTAAACAATCTATGTAGACTATATATGCCATGAACTAAGACAGGTGAATTTCTTTTACTTAATATGAAGAAACAATATATTGATGGTACTTGTAGTCAAGTCCATTATTAGGTTTATATAAAAGACTGCTTTCGTCCTTTATTGTGAATAAGCCTTTATTAGATTAGCGAGAAGCCTAGTCAATCATTAGTTTTACATATCAATTGATGTTTGCATCAGGGTAGTCCGCCTACGTTGTATCCCTTGGGTTATGGCCCTTCCCTGAACCTTGCGTAAACACAGAATCCTTCGTGCACCAAAGTTGTCGTCATCATTTTGACATGAATCTGTCGATATGTTGACTAGGCTTCTGGCTAATCTAAGAAAGGCTTATTCACAACCAAGGAAGAATGTGATATTTTATATAAACCTAACCATGGACTTTAGTACAAGTACCATCAATATATTGTTGCTTCAAATTAAGTAAAAGAAACTCATTTTTCTTAGTTCATGGCACATATAGCCTACATATACGGTTTAACAGCTAACGAATTATGATCTTTCTCAAACTTTTCACCTTCTTAATTCCATGCCAGGAGGAAGATCGGAAAATCGCAATGAGTAGACTAGAGAGTTTACTGCATCCCAGAGCTGGAGAAGACGGAACAACCTGATAACGATCGTCAGCAAAGAATCTATTATGAGTTTCCGTTACAACAAAGAACTATTTAATTGTCCTTGAACAACTTATAATTGAAAACAGATCATCCACACAACCTTAACATTTTCATAGACTAACAAAAATTGACATTTGTATTCTGGTTCAAAAATGCATGTTAAGTCGACATAGAAGAGTATAAACTTCTTAGGTGAGCTCACATGTGTTATCAAGCTCAAAGACAAAAGATTCCGAAACATAAACGAAAAGTATTTTAAACCAATACAACGAACCTGCTTCCAAAGGCTCGGGCACCGAAAGCTTAATCTTTTTAAGGGCACGGGGATTTGGTTCCATCTCCACAGTTTGATCGATAGGGCATTGCTCTTGCAATCTCTCAGGACTAAAGGTCGTCACCTCAGGTGATATATCATGTGCCTATAATTAGGACAAAAGAGTAACATCATAACAGAGACATTGTAATCTATAAAATATGGAGAAAACGATGCATAATAAGTGAGCTAACTGGCACAACATATGGTACTTGAGGTACCACGTTGTCCATAGTTTGTGCAGCCTGAGAATTTAAAAAAAAATCATTCATTTTGATTATAGTAGTCTCGAAAAAATTCTCTGCCTTATGAGAGGCAGGCAATTAACGTACCCAGAGGCTTATGATGCTCCCGTTAGGATAGTGGACCTCAATTTCTACAAAAATTTGAAGGATAGGTACGATGATGTCAATATGCTAGCGTCAACTCCCGGTGGCACGAGATTTTATTTGTTACTTTCTGAGTTTCAATGGGATGAGAAAATGATAAAATATGTTAGAGGGGAGAGGCTAAATCCACACAGCAAGATCTGGACTGGGGCAAAGAGGATTCTTGGAGTCGTAAACTTTGACAACATACGTTATCGAGTTGTTGAGATACTACTCGAGGAGGTAAATATCAAGGTTAATGACTGCAACTTACCGAACTTGGATGAGGCCGATTTTTTTACCCACATGCAACCACTGTTGGAGTTGTTCCCTATCTAATTGATGCAAAGTAAACTCATGGATCATTTGCCAACGGAAGTGTTAATGAAGCAACCATGGGATTTTGATGGTCAAAACAAGGACATGGACCTTCTAAAAAATAAAACCGATGCCGCGTGATGGTCGCACGCGCTTGCATACATCGAATGTTTGCTGACCGTCATAGAAATGGCCGAGCCAAAGACCTTTCTGTGTGACAATGCTGTGGCAAACATACAAGAGGTCTGAACTTATGGGGTACTAACTAGATGCTTGCAACCTGCGTATAAAGAAGAACCTGTGAATAATAATTTTTTATTTCATCACTTCACTTTACATACGTAACGAACGTAACTTTACATATAGTGATAATTTTTTGATATTTTACAGCAATTATGCTTGTATATCCATGTGTTCAACAACACCAAACCAGTAGCAAATACAACTACACCTTCATGAAAATTTTAGCAATTAGGCTTGAATACCCATGTGCCCAACAACACCAAACCATTAACCATAACGCCAACAATGTAGTATCTTCTTGCTAGATTTTGTTTCTCTTCAAAAGCCTTGACTTTCTTCAACAAACCCCAGATTACATGATTTTCTTGTGAAGGGTGTCGTTCTTCATACCAATCAAAGTAATCACATCCACCCAACTTCTATAAAAACAAGACCACAATTACAAATTATAAGTCAATAATTAATCAACTAATTAAATAAAAAAAATATTACCTTCGAAATCTTACAAGTAAAAAACCTACGACCTAAATTTTGTTGAGTCCAAGAAGTCTTCAATAGGGCTTCATGACCACACTTACAATATCAAAAATATTTATCACAAAAAAATGTGGAAGATGAGTTTGACATTGTAAAGCTTAGTTGGAAAAAATAAAAAAATATGCGAAAAAAACAAATACAAATAATTTGAAGGATTTGGATAGAGAAAAAAAGATGATGAAGAAGAAGATTTTAAAATTTAGGGTTAAATTTTAGAAAGAAGATGAATATTTAAGAGGAAAAAATAATTGTTGGGGGCCAAATCAAATCAGATGCCAAGTCAGCAAAAATGAGGGTTCAACGAGCCTTTTGCGTGAGCTACACGTGAGCTGCCAACAGAATGTTCATGTGCTATAACAGATATTCTACCTATTCTAACAGATAGCCTATCTATTGCTGTAGGTTGGTTATCTATTGTGTTAGGTCGATGTTTCTATCTAAGTCAACTTGTTGCAACAGTGGGAAAACCTATTTGATAATTTCCAACAGATTACCTACATGTCGCAACATATATTAAAATCTATTTGATATTTTCCAACAAATATGTCTTCTGTTGCAACAATTACCATTTTTGTTGCAATATTTGAAACTAGTATTTCATTTCAATTAATAAGTTCAAATCTAAGGATAAAATAAAATAAATCAAAGTCTTCCGAAATTACATGAAATAAATCAACAAATAAATGAAATATAAAAAATTATTATGAGTATAGACTCGAACAAATAAATCAACAATCTAAGTTTTGATGCCAACAAATCCTAAGGAGGGGTGAGGTTATTACTTTGACAGACTCAAGCTTTACAGATCTACTCAATATGGACGAGTTGTTCTTCATCCGGTGCTATAGAATTTTGCTTTTGTCGTCGTGGATCTTTAATGTCACTTGTGTATGGTTTCTCTCGGTGTCTGCTCTTTTGCATCTCCATATTTCCATAAAAAAAAGTAACATATTTCAATATTGTTTAGCAGTAGCTTCTACAGTGATATTCATTTGGAAAGACAAAACTGATCAATGCTAATCACAGATACAAAAAATACCCGAAAAGGATATCTCAAGATCTGTTTTAGTAAATCAAACATGTCTTCCACCTATTTTAAATTGTCCCAAATAAATTATATTTTTGTTGCAATAGTTGGATCAACTGTTGGGGACAAATTATAACATGAGGAAGACCTGTATGATAATTTCCAATGGATGAACCATCTATTACAACGTATGACTCATCTGTTTGGAAAAACTCTCGATTGGTCGAAACAAGCGATGGATGCGCAATCTAACATAAATCATTACATGTATTAGAATGATGATTAGATCATTCAAAAAAATCATTAATTAAAGCAAAAAGTTAATTATAATTATACTTACTGCATCTCTCGAGGGGTTGAAGAGAACAAGAAAATTTGTATTTTTATCAGTTTTGGCCAACAACCATCCGAAGATTCTTGGACAAAAAACTTCTTTATGGTAGTTTACTTATTGTCCCAAATAAGGAATAGCTTTAAATGCCCAAGCCAATAAAATAACGTCAATAAATCAAAACCATTATTGAATAGAAAAAATGAATCATATCATAATAAAAGAAACATTTATCATGAAAGCCCATGGAAAGCTATATAAGTTGACTGCCTTTGGCGATAACGGAGTCAACAAATATTTGACAGTCATTTTGAAGCTTGCATAGCCCCAAGGATAGATGTTAAATGCCTCAAGATCCTCATAGAGCTTTATTAAATCAAAACTTATGTTGTTGTTAACGTCTCGCGCTCAAAGAATATTATGTACAAATCAAATCAAGCAAAATGATTGCTTGTGCTTCTTTGAAAATCTTTTACCTTTTGATGCTTCTATCAAATTTTTGTTTTTGAAGCTTGGACCAACAATGGACACTAGGTCATCACGATCACTTGATTTGCCTTTGTCTTTTTTGGGTGTGCAGGGTGCTTTTTTTGAATTCGAATTGGTGTAACTTGAGAAGGAGAAGGATGATAAGATTTTAGTCCAGTAACTATGGCAAACTCCTTCCAACCAAAACAAACAGGCATGCCACAGTAATTTATCCATACCTTATCCATCTTATATTTGTTTTCATACATAAATCTACGCTTGAAAAGATCATATACCATTTTATTTAGAAACGAGCAATGTTTTCCTCCGGCAAATTAAGATATTGCCCAAAGTAGCTATTCCTGAAATTAGCATCCAATTTTTGTTCTCAAAGTATTTTTCTGAGGGCATCGAAAGACTTTTCCATGGATGACTTAACTACGGAATCACCCGTTAAATCTGTGGCACCATCGCACTGCATTCTCACAGGATAATGATCAATGTTGAAGGTTTTGACCAACTCTTCAGTGGAAGGGCTATTAGTATTTGGATAATCTCTTTTGAAACATTCCCCCTCCCCATGTTCATCATATTCTGCTCCTGATTAAGATAATGCTTGTAAAGCAAGCTCATAAAGTTATGGATGTAGCCTAGCTGCTTCACTTGTTCCTTTGCTTAGACTTGATTCGGTTTCTGTTCTTTTGGGATCCATATTATCTAAAATTAACAGGAACATAAAATAGATTATAATTGATTAATGCATCATTAAAAAAGGTTAAGAGTAAATCTAACATGCAAAATAATAAAATAACAGTTCTAACAGATCATACATCTGTTGCACCAGATAGGTTATCTGTTGCAACAAATAAAAATCATATTACAACGGATGAGTAATCTATTGCAACAATAAAAATAGATCACTCATACATTGAAACAAATGACTGGTTTGTGCAATAGATCACACATCTGTTGCAATATATGAGTGATCTATTGGAACAGTTAACTAACCTGTTGCAACTGATGAGTAATCTATTGCAATATTACAAAACATATCACTCATCTGTTGAGACAAATGAATAGTTTATGCAATAGACAACACATTTGTTGCAACATATAAGTGATCTGTTGAAATAGTTATCAATAGTCAATATTGTTTGGATTTCTTCCAATAGAAGGGTCATCTATCGCGATAGATGAATGGTCAATTGAAAAAATCAAGTCTTGCACATGTCCTAATGGAATATTTGATAGGATTTTATCCAATAGAAGGTTCATTTGTTGCATCAGATGATTACTCTGATTAGTTCGATGGTTCCTCCATTGCATCATATGGTTAATTTGTTGCATCAGATGGTTAATCCGATGGTTAATCTGTTGCATCAGATTTTTAAATTTGATGATTGCTCTATTGTATCAGATGGTTAATCTGTTGCATCAGATAAAAAAATAGTAGCATGATTTTTTTCAATAAAACCACACAATATCACCATTTTTACCAAGAACACGAACAAATCAATCTAGCAACACTAAAAACACCAACATCTTTGTTTTGTTGGTATAAAAACAAACAACATCGTGGTATAAAAACAAACAACATAGTTGTTTTGTTTGTATAAACACAAATAACAAAAATAAAACTTTAAAAAAACGCAACAAACAACAAATAATCATAATTCACTCCAATAAGAGAAGATAAGAAATTCCAGAAATTAGGGTTTTATTCAGACCACATTTCAAATTAAAGCAATTACTATTGAAATTGTTAACCAATACTAGAAGAGAAGTTGGATCAAGTTCCTCATTTTCTTCAAAACTAGAAAGGCCATAATTTTTTACCTGTTAAAGAAGAAAAGGGACGATGAAGAATTCGAAGTGGTTGTGGCCGGAGAGCAAGGCTATCACGTCGATTGACGGTTGAATGTCGAAAAGAAACTCGAAGCCCGACTATTTATCGCCGGAGGTTAAATTCACCGGGGATTGAAAGGAGAAATTTGCAGAACTATTGGTTGTGAGAAACTATCGAGAGAGAGAGAGGAGAGACGGTTGATTTGGAGAAGACATGGGTGTGGGTTGATTTGTATTTTTTAAAAGATTAGAAAGTTTTGAAAATATTAATCAAGTCCAGAATTAACTTAATCAAGTTTCCTAATTATGTTTGACCCTTTAAGTTTGCCAATGTCATCAATCCTTTATTCAAGATTTAAATGGCACCTTTCCTTCAATTTTCTCCACTATCTTGTTACTTCCTCCATTTCATTTTACCTGACACATTTAGTTTGTATTAAAAAAATACTACAATTTTTCCTAGATTATTGTTATTATTTTTGTTTATATACATCAAATTTTCTTTTAACCACTGACAAGTGCATTTTCCGTGAGACACCACTTCACGCCACACGCTTCACACCATTCACTGATCAATATTATGATTGATTTTGTAGGGTTCAGATCAGGTAGTTTTAGTTGAGTCGGAATTGGAATTAACATTTTTACTAATTTAGTTTCGTTCAATAGAAAATTGTCATGCACTTAATGTTGACACCCAATTTTGGCTCTCCAAATGTTGACACCCAATATATTGTTGCTTCAAATTAAGTAAAAGAAATTCATTTGTCTTAGTTCATGGCACACATAGCCTACATATATGGTTTAACAACTAACGAATTATGATCTTTCTCAAACTTATCACCTTCTTAATTCCATGCCAGGAGGAAGATCGGAAAATCGCAAGATATTGAGTAGACTAGGGAGTTTACTGCATCCCAGAGCTGGAGACGATGGAACAACCTGATAACGATTCTCAGCAAAGAATCTATTATGAGTTACCATTACAACAGAAAACTATTTAATTGTCCTTGAACAGCTTATAATTGAAAACAGATCATCCACACAGCCTTAATATTTTCATACACTAACAAAAATTGACATTAGTATTCTGGTTCAAAAATGCATGTTAAGTCGACATAGAAGAGTATAAACTTCTTAGGTGAGCTCACATGTGTTATCAAGATCAAAGACAAAAGATTCTGAAACATAAACGAAAAGTATTTGAAACCAATACAACGAACCTGCTTCTGAAGGCTCTGGCACCGAAAGCTTAATCATTTTAAGGGCACGGAGATTTGGTTCCATCTCCCCAGTTTGATCGATAGGGAATTGCTCTTGCGATCTCTCAGGACTAAAGGCCGTCACCTCAGGTGATATATCATGTGCCTATAATTAGGACAAAAGAGTGACATCATAACAGAGACATTGTAATCTATAAAATATGGAGCAAATGATGCATAATAAGTGAGCTAACTGGCACAACATATGGGACTTGAGGTACCACATTGTCCATAGTTTGTGCAGCATGAGAATTTAAAAAAAATCATTCATTTAGATTATAGTAGTCTCAAATTTTTTTAAAAAAGCTAAAGTTAACTTATAAAAGTCTAGAAAACACATCAGCATAGGGCTCATCGGCATGCTTGACCTGATTCAAATTGAATATACTGAAGAACTCATACCACCAATCTCTAGGAATACCTCGTGAGATTCGACAGCATAAAGAAATCGCAGAATTAAATAATTGTATATTATCACAACACCACAAACAAAATGATCAGTCAATATGTTATGAACATTCTTCCAAAATAAAGAATAACAATTAATGCAAAATTAAAAACACGAAAAGCACTTTCCAGAAAAAATTAACCTCTGATAAGTGCACCAAAAACTTCAAAGTATGGCATTATCAATCATAGCATTCAATCTATTTTCTATGGGCAGTGTTTTCTTTTTAGACCGTTTAAAATAATAATAAGAACAAGAATAACAAAATTCTATATCTAAATTTTTTTAATAATATTTTAATTTTAATGATATGTTAATATAAGAATTGACATGGCATGTTGAAACCTACTACTATATAGCAAGGATACTTTTAGTATGTTAACACTCCGTTTATCCTATGTAAACTTTCCTTATTAGTTTGCCCTCAACAAAATGACTCAATCATATATTTCAGAATAATTTAACTTTAAAATTCTCATTTTACTATAATAATTTATAGTCACATGTCTAAAGTTTATTTTAGCCGTCATGTTTCAAAAGACTTCCTTTATTTCTTAAAATCACTCCCTATGACACATGGCTTTTAAATAATGAATTAATAAATTTGTGGTAAAAGACTTCCTTTTTTCCTTAAAACGCAAGGCATTTGAAACCAATACAACCAAACCTGCTTCAGAAGAATCTGGCATCGGAAGCATAACCGTAGTAGGAGCATCGAAGTTTGGTTCCATTAGCGTAGTTTGTTCATTGTAAATACCAAGTCCATCTCCTTCATCCTGGAAGGAATAAAACCGACAGTTATGTCGCAACTTTAAGAAAATATGCTGCTGTATCGGAAATGTAAACACATACGCTGGCCTCCCATTGTTGAGGCATATATGGAATCAGCTCCGTTGGGTGGCTGTATGACAGATGAACATTAAAAAGAGTTTGAAATCTACAGATTCGATAACTTCAACAATCAAATCGATGCTTTCACTATGCAATATCTAAGTAATAACTAATTATCTCTATGCAATAAAAGTAATAACTATTATAATTAGAAAAGAAAAAAAAAAGCAACTTCGTGGACTATATTTATTTGATCTCACTAGCACAGAGACGACAGTCATGGACAAACAAGCAAGCCAAATTCTTTTTTGGACCAAGCAGACCGATAACAAACACGTATTGTCTTTCATATACTTCTTATCTTGAAAATAAGCAGTAGCAAAAATGCCCTTGATATTCGTCTCCGTTGTCCTTGTCTTAGTTACAACATGGAACCTCCAGTAATCACGGTTTCACTTTAAGTCATCCCGATAGCCTATTATCCCCATATTCCTCCACAACCATAGAGTTCCAAAACATCTCTATCATAAGGTCTATGTTGCTAGGACTCTTCCAACAATGTCATTGGGTGCGTGTCGGATCCTTCAAAAGTAGTGCATTTTTGAAGGATCCGACATAGGTGCGGCCACAATTTTTGAGAGTCCGAGCAACTTAGCATAGGGTTACTCAACCCTTAATTTTGCGTTACTTTCATAGCCCTAAACTCTATTCTACTATGATTTATATATACTTTGGATGGAGAGGAAGTTCGTCAGCTGATGGCACCATGTTACTAGTCTTACCACCCTTTTGTCCTAACCGTGTCACTTAAATATACCCTCTGCTATGCCATCATATAATCTTGAATTTATGCCATTATCGGTAAGCATCGTACAATTATCTGTTTAATCATGCAAAAGGAAGGAACTATTCAACGCATGGTTATTTAGTTGCCATTTAGATCAAATATTCAAATCAGACAAGAAGTATCATTCGTTTTACTGTTTCTTGAAATGAATGAAACGGATCATATGACACTTCTGTCATGTCAATCATCAGCAAATAGAAACCCAATGAGCAAAGTCGATGATCAAAAAGTGCATATTTTAAGCATCAGCTTAAGATTCAATTTCAGCTCCTAATAACCACAGCTCTTCACTTACTTATAGGAGAAAAACTAAGTGTATATGCACATCGATGGCGCACTTTTTTTTTTTTTTCGATAATTGTGGAGTTTGGGCCAGCTTTCACGTACCTCGATTAAATCCATGGGATACCTCCCACCGCCCACTAGCAACAGATATCAGGTGACTTTGTCCACCAGGACAGATGGGAAGAATCACCTTCTTGCGGTGCGGAGGTATTTGCCCGGAAAGTGGTATATCTAGGATGCGATACCACAGTTTATAGTAATTATTGCAGGCACTCGTATAATAACTTGACAAACCTGAAGCACCTGTAAAAAATGAAAAGAAGCACATTAAAATTCTCAGTATAGCAGTAAGATCTTTTAATTTTTTTTTGAAGAATTACACAGCGAGCATGAAACAGTTCATTGAAATTGTTGTGCGTAATTTAAATTTAGTAAACAACAAATATGGAGGAACATACTTTTTCCCTGGTCGGATACAATGGTATTTTTAACTAATCCACCCTTATGTTGGCGAGGGATGATGTAGACCATAATATAAGCATGAAAACAGTGTGCCACAAGATATGTTTAAATGTATATTATTTCTTATAGGATTTTGTAGAAAGTAATCAGAAAGCATGATAGGGAGCTATGAGACATAAATGAAAAGCAGAGGCAAATCCAGAATTTAAGCCCTATAGGTTCAACCTTTAAGGTTCGTTGTATAAAACACATTGTATTTTTGAAATTATTATACATACTAGTCATCAAAATTTTACTAGATTTTTACGCATAACTCAGATTTTGCGTTGAAAGTACTGGGTGCAGATGAACCTAGGGCCACAACACTATACCTGCCTCTTATGGAAAGCCACACTTTGTATTCGAACAACCTTGCCCAACAACCACCCATTCATTAGAAAATAAAATGAGATTGAGCCTTTATTGTTTATGCATTTATGACGATTTGTTTAATTGAAAACTGAAAAAAAGTTTCTATTTCATTATATATTTATATCTTTAATTTATGCTCTATCCCTATGATGATTATAAGGGAAAAGAGAAAGGAAGTCGCAAATGGAATATTTCTATTTAGTTTACAACATTCTCTAATACAACTTGCCAAGTCGGACGCCTCTAGTATTATCTTGTGGAAATTGGAATGACCGAGGTAGAAGTGTTTTAGACTACTTGAAGAATATACAAACCGTTCAATGTAATGGGAAACGAATTTCAGACATGTTCCGATGGCAAGATTTTTGATACAATCTTAGGATAATCACACCCCAAAATCTAGCTATTAAGGTGGGAGAGCTCATGGTTATATAAGCCCAACATCAGTTCCCTATATAACCGATGTGGGACTTTTAGCAATAAGATCATAAATAAACCACCACACTCTGCATCTATTGTCCTTAACGGCTCCACTCTCGGTAGCTTTCACTCTATTTGTGTACGTAGCTCTTTCCCAAGTAGCCCTTTTTGAGTGAGGTGCCCAGGCACCTTGACGGCTATGCTCTAGACATTGCTAGCTCTGGCCGAACAGTGCCATACCAGCTTCACCACCCAAGGCACAGTGGGTGGCTCTGATACCATTGATACAAACTTAGGAGAACCACACTACAAAAGTTAGCTATTAAGGTGGGAAAGCCCATCATTATATAAGCCCCACATCATTTCCCTATATAACCGATGTGGGACTTTTTGCAACAGGACTATAACAACGAAAAGCAATCTAAGAGAGGATTTGTTGCTTTATGAGCGAAACAATGCGCTTCGAATGAAGACACGCAAAAAATCCTAACCATAACTTAATTATAGCATTAAATTCATACATATATTGTTCTTATTTTAGTTTCCATAACTTGTGCATTTTACTTAATTGTGTACTTTATATTCTATATTATGAAAATTATAAGGAAAAGAGAAAGGAAGTCACAAATGGAATGTTTCTATTTAGTTTATAACATTCTCCAGCACTACTTGTACTAGGTCGGGACCCCCTAGACCCTAGTAATAACTTGTTGAAATTGGAATGGCCTAGATAAAAAGGTTTTAGACTACTTGCAAAGACAAAGTAGTCTAAAATATGTTTGATTTATACCAAGCTATTTGCACAAGAGATCAAAGTAAATAACAACTTTCGGACATATTATGATGGCAAGATCAGCTAAGACACATAGTACTATTAAGGATCAGGGTTTTGCTGTTTAAAACGATAAAGCAAGCCAAGCGAGGAGTTATCTCTTCATGAGTGAAGCAACGAAGCTTAGAGAAGTGTGTCTACGCTCAAATGATGATGCGCAAAATAATTCCAATGATAAACGGTTATATTTGGCTTAACTATGAGGAGTTGGATTAATATTAGCTTTAGTATAGCATTAACTTCATATATATATATATTAGGTACTGTTTTTTTGTTTTCCATAACTCGTGTGCTTTAGTTCACCGAAGCATGCGCTTTAGTTCTCACTTTTTGCTTAAAGCCATAGATCTTATTGATTCTTTGTCTGATTTACTTCAAAGAAGTATGCACTTTAATTCTATCTTTTAGCTTCACGCCCATAGATCTGGTTTCCTTTTTGTGCTTTTCGTTTTTCAAAACATTGGAGCCTAATGGTCTAAGCTTGCTTGACAGCGTGATCATTACATCAATAATAACAAGAGTGGGCGAATCAAACTAGTGTTCCCATATGGAAGGGTTCGCGCTCAAAGTGCACGGGCTAGGAAATGATCAAGGTTCTACTCTTCGAATGGAGTTCATCCTTTTCTCATTGCGAGAAAGAATTCTTGGTCTTCTCCTATGAGGAAAGGCAGTGAGGTGAATTTCCGATACATAAACAAAACAAATCTTATGGAACTCAATAATTGAACTAACATTCATTTCTTCTTTGACTTCCCCTCCTACCATATCCGCCTGATGATGCACAATGAGGATGTCTTCCCCCTTCCATATGTGAAATGGATATCACAATTTAAAAACTTTCCTCAATCTATGCCCTCTACTCTTGAGGTAATTTCAAGAGATCACAGATACAAATCACATGTTATAGAAAATTTTAGCAAGAATGGTAAAGTTGTCTCTGTGTGACCTACAGGTCATAGGTTCGAGACGTGAAAGCAACCATTAATGCTTGCATTTGTGTAGATTTTCTACATCACAACCCTTGCAAAGCGGCCTTTCCCTAGACCCTTCTAACATGGAATTCTTGGTGCACCAGTTGCCGCCGTGTCACTTCTAGGTCACAAGTTCGAGCAATGGAATCAGCTATTGATGCTCGCATCAAGGTAGGCTGCCTACATTGTATTCCTTGGGATATGGCCCTTCACCAAACCTTGAGTAAACACAGAATATTTCATGGACCAATGTTGCCGTCATCATTTTGACACAAATCTATAGATATGATTGACTAGGCTTCTCGCTAATCTAAGAAAGGCTTATTCACAACCAAGGAAGAATACGATCTTTTATATAAACCTAACAATGGACTTGAATACAAGTACCATCAATATATTGTTTCTTTAAGTTAAGTAAAAGAAATTCAGTTGTCTTTATTCATGGCATATATAGCCTACATAAACTTTAAAACAGCTAACGAATTATGAACTTTCTCAAACTTATCACCTTCTTAATGTCATGCCAAGAGGAAGATCGAAAATCGCGAGATATTGATCAGTTTGCAGCATCTCTGAGCTGGAGTCAATGGAACAACCTGACAATGACAATCAACAAAGAATCTGACCATGAGTTTCAGTTATGACAGAGAACTATTTAATTTTCGTTGAAGAGCTTATAATTGACAAACAGATCATCCACACAGCCATTACATTTTCATACACTAACAAAAATTGACAATAGTATTCTGGTTCAAAACTTTTTGATTTACTTCTGTAATGACCAAATAATCTAGGCTATAGATACATTCTTTCTAGCAGTATTTGGTTATCATCTTAATGCATGTTAAGTCAATGTATAAGAGTATAAACTACTTAGGTGAGCTCATATGTGTTATCAAAATCAAAGATAAAAGATTCTAATACATACACTCAAAGTATTTGAAACCAATACAACGAACCTGCTTCCGAAGGTTCTGGCACCGAAAGCTTTATCTTTTTATGGACACGGGGACTTGGTTCCATCTGCACAGTTTGATCGAAAGGGAATTGCTCTTGCGATCTCTCAGGACTAAACGCCGGCATCGAAGATGATATGTTATGTGCCTATAGTTAGGATAAAAGATAGACATCGTAAGGGAGACATTGAAATCTATTAAATAAGGACCAAACGATGCATAGTAAGAGAGCTAACTGGCACAATGTATGGGACTTGAGGTACCACATTGTCCATAGTTTCTGCAGCCTGAGAATTTATAAAAACTCAATAATTTAGATTATAGTTGTCTAAAAAAAAAGTTATATTTAACTTATAAAAGTCTAGAGAACACCTCGGCATAGGGCTCTTCAGCATGCTCGGACTGATTAGAGCTTAACATACTGTAGAACTCATACCACCAATCTTGTAGAAATAAATCACAGAATTAAATAATTGTTTATTAGCACAACACCACAAACAAAATGATCAGTCACTATGTTGTGAACATCCTTCCAAAATAAAGAATAGCAATTAATGCAAATTTTGAAACACAAAAAGCACTTTCCAGAAAAAACTAACTTCCGATAAGTGCACCAAAAACTTCAAAGAATGACATTATCAATCATTCCATCCAATTTTCTTTCTATGGGTAGTCTTTTCTTTTTAGACCATTTACAAGAAAAAAAAGTAATAACAAGAAATCAAATAATTGTAGATTAGCACATCACCACAAATAAAAGTATCAGTCAATACATGGTCCACATCCCTCCAAAATAACAAATAGCAATTAATTCAATTTAGAAACACGAAAAGCACTTTCAAGAAAAATTGATATGGCACACTTTCCTTATTAGCCACATATATAAAACTAGTCGGGGGTCTACCAGAAGCAGCCTTTCTACTTCTTCTTTGGTTGTGATATGCACTGCGTACACTGTACCCTCCCCAGACCCCACTCTATGGGATTACACTTGTTATGTTGTTGTTGATGTACTCATACGTAAAAAAAATGGGGCATCTCGGTGCACCAAAGCTACCGCTATGAGCGGTGTCCGAGAAGGGCCCCACCACAAGGGTGTATCATACGCAGCCTTACCTTGCCTTTCTGCTAGAGGCTATTTCCAAGGCTTGAACCCATGACCTCCTGGTCACATGACAACAACTTTACCAGTTACTACAAGGCTCCCTTTCGATGTACTCATACGTATAAAACTAAAATGACATCAAAGTAATAAACAGAGTTCTTAAATTAGTTATTGATGCTTGAGTTAGAGTAAGTTGTCTAGGTCACTTTGGGTAAATGCAGGATGCTTAGTGCCTCGAGATTATCATTCATTTGAAGTTGACTAATGATTCACATCCCTTTTTTCGTAGACTTAGGATGAATGCATGATGCTCCGTGCCTCGAGATTAACATTCATTTAGAGTTATCTATTGATTCTTGAGTTAGTGTAGCCTACCTAGGTCACATCCCCTTCAGTTTCGGGCCTTTTCCCCGACTTTGGGTGAATGGATGATGCTTCGTGCCTCAAGATTATCATTGATATAAAGTTAGCTACGATGCTTGGGTTACGATAGGATGCCTAGGTTACATCCACTTGGGTGGGGGGCCTTTATCCCGAACTTTGGGTGAATGTACAATGGTTTGTTCCACAAGATTACCATTAATTTGAAGTTAGGTATTGATGCTTGGGTTAGGGTAGTCAGCCTAGGTTACATCCCTTTGGGCTGCAAGCCCTTTTCCTTGACTTTGAGTGAATTCAGGATTCTTGGTGCATCGAGATTATCATTCATTTGGAGTTAGCTAATGATGCTTGGGTTATTGTAGGTCGAATTAATAATTAATCTGTCCATATATAGGTCAAATTGATAATCGATCTGTCAGAATGATAATCAATCTGTCTATATATAGGTCGAATCGATAATCGATTTGTCGAATCGACAATCGATTTGTTGGATCGATAATCGATCTATGTATATATCGTCAGATAGATAATAGATAATAGATCTGTATATTCTATTAATTAAAAAGAACACTTGAAAAAATCATTTAACAAAGAATCCCAAGATTATAAACAACTTTTAATAAATGATAATCAGGATTATTATATTATAGCATAATAATAAGTTCAAATAAGTAATAAATTTATTTAAAAAAAACTACCAACATGATTGGGATGAACAGCATTAGCTTCGATGGCAAATAAATCAGCAGTCAAATGTAGCCCTTCTTAACCAAGTAATCATGTACATACTTGTCAAACCTGAAAATTTCCTATAGAGAGTCATAAATTATTTTATTCTGTGGCGTAATTGAAATTTTGAGATTTAAATTTAGAAATAAAAAATTTAATTTTTATGAAATAAAATTTATATAATTAATAAATTTAAGTATTTAAAAGCTAGATAAAAAATTTCAATGAAAAAATAATTTAATTGGCTCTCAAAGTTGTATCGTGCCACGTAATTTGAAACAGAGGAAGTGAAACGATTATTATTAAAATTTGTCCTTGTGTTATTTTAACTTGGTCAATTTTATCATTAATTATATTTTTGTGTCTATTCATTTGGGATTAATAAATTGTGTCATATATGGTCCTATCATTAATTGAGGTCTTATCTGAATAAGTGGACTTTTAAGTGTCCAAATTATTTGGGAAAAAAAGTAGTTAATCCTATTTACTCTTTAAAATTGGATTAAAATTTAATATTATCTCATTACAATGATGATAATAATAACATATATTTAGTGTAATTTTATAGATGGAGTCTGAGAAGAGTGATGTATACATTATTTTATTTCTTGATAAAAAATTGAAGAATTAAGATTTCTTGGTCACTTATAAATAAATATATAACATAAAATGATCTTTTCAAATCTCCTTTGAGTAAATATTAAAATCTTTCATAAAAAAGACATAAAATTAAATAAGTTGTAAGTGACCTAAAATATCAATGCACACACAAAAGAATTGAACAAGTTTTAATCCTATCATTTATTAATCATGCCCGATTTAATCCTTTCAAATGTAACCCAATTTTTTTCTTAAGACCCCCTAGTAAGATGTTTTATTTATTCCACACTCATCTCATATCACTTGTTTCAACCAAAATATATACATTTTCCCTACTTTTATAACATAAAAATAACTATCAAAACATAAGCAAAAAAAAATTCCAAAAAATCATCAAGATATAACATGTCTTATATAAGTTTCTTTGACTAAAAAAGAACATTTAAACTTAAAATTATGAGAACATAGAAAGAGAAAAGAATGAATATAACCAAAGAATCATTAAAAAAAATTAGAGTTAACAAAAAAAAAAAAACTAAAATCATGAGAACACATATGGAGAAAACATCAAAAATTTAATTAGAAAAATAGTTTTTATTCAAAAACTTACATTACTTGATTGCTCCACGAACCCATAATCACTAAAGAAGAAAAATTAAAAAGAGAATAAACAATTGAAAGTGAAGAAAAGAAGAAGAGAGAATAGTGGAGAAAGAGAGAAAAAAAAAAGATAACAAGAAGAGAAAATAAGATTATAATTATATATTGAAGAGAAGTTAATAGCATTGCAAAATCTAAATAAAAGAAAAGATAGAAACCAACAAGAAAAATTTGACTTGAAAATAATAAGAAAAGATTACAAATTACAACTTAGATATTCTCTAAAATTAAACAACTTCATTTATTACTAATTAACTCCAATCACACTTTTTTTCAAAAAAAAAAAAAAAAGAAGAAAAAAACTTTCATTCAAGGATGTCACTTAAATAAAAAAAAAAAAAAGAAGAAAAAGAAGTGAATTCTATTAATATGGCTTTTGCATTATGGACAATTACCTAATTAATTTAAACAAATCTCTAACACTAACACTTAATAATAAATTTCATTATTTATTTTTACACTTAGTTTCGTAATAACATCACTCACCTTAATTGGGTAGGGTGTGGGTTGGATTTTATTTATTAGGTTCGAATTTTAATTTTAATTTTAATTAATATTTATTTATTTAGATTTGGTGACGTGTATTTCTAATAAGAGGTCATGTGGCAAAAATGAATTTGCAAAACCATCGCTAGAAAGTAATAGCACGAATAAAGCTTTTCTATAACATCAATGATATAGATGAGTTAGACTTTTTATGACGGCGACATAAATTAGCCAAACTTTTAACAGATGACATAGATGAGGCATTTCTAATAATTCAATAACATCTTTAATCTTTTTTTTTACTTATATACTATAATTTCAATGTACTTGCTCTCCACTTTATGAATTAGTCAAAAGTGTCAAAACATAAAAAGTTATCTCAGGAAAATTGAATTAAATTAAAAGGTAAGTTTGTTATGAGTAGAAAAAACAGAATTAATGTATGTGAGTGAGAAAATGCCAAAATCTTTTAAGTTAAATGTAATACACTAATTAATTAAAAAAAAACTTATCTTAATGTACTCATCGGTTCAAATAATTTGAATCAAATTCCTAAAAAAAAGCTATAACTCATATATATATATACAGTGGCAGATCCAGGATTTAAGGATAGTGGGTACTTAAAATTTTTTCAAAAAAAGATTACCTCAATGAGGTTCGAACCCGGGACCTCCTTCCAATCAATGACCTTATGATAAACTCAAATGCCAATGCACCCAACCGACTTTTTTTTTATTATAGTGGGTGATTTTATATATTTTATACCTATTTTCATATATTTTCTATATAATTATACATATTCCGCGTCGAGTTTAGTGGGTGCCGGAGAACCCCAAAATACAACGTAGGTCCTCCCCTGTATATATATATTATACTCCCTCCGTCTCAGGTATATGGCTCTCTTTCATTTTAGTTCTTCACGAATTACATATATTCGTTCAGGGAAGGAGATTGCAAAATGAAGTTGTCTATTTATTGGATGATTTTTATTTATGTTTTTATCATACATAATGTAGTTTCATTTTATTTATGGTATATGTATGATCATGAAGTAAACAAGTACCAATTAGTAGAATTGAAGGATAAGTCGTACAACCAAATCGAAAGCTTACACTGTGTTTGTAGATTTCCTGAGATACTGATGAAACATAGGGATCCATCCACCAAGTAACAAGTGACCAGGCCCCTTAACGGAAAAACACAGTATTACAGTTATAAAAGAAAGACAACGTAAAAGATAACATACAAGTGATGTTTACGTGAAAACCTCCTTACTCAAGGGAGGAAAAACGACAACCCTTCTCACAGGATTTTCCAAATCTCCACTAACTTCAAGAAACAAAGTGATTATAGATTCAAATAATCACAAATGATTAAACTCTCAATCCTAGCCTCTTGTAATAACTCTACTACAAGACTGATGTAGCAACTCTATCATACTCCTTGTCGACTAACTCTTGCCGACAGTCCTAAGTAACTCTACCCAGAAAAGACTTCACCCAAGGTGAAAATAAACTTGACCAAATACAAAGCGACTCGATCAATTAACTCTAATTGAGGCAACTCAAGATAAGACTTAGATAAGCTATTGATATACCATCCTTTATAATTTAGGAGTAGATTTATAATGTAAGAGCAAAGACATAACAATACTTAGTCAACACTCGATTAGGTCCCTTGTTGGTGAAGTGTGAGCAGTGTTCTTGTAAAATGACTTTTTGCTTTTGAGAGTAATCGTCATTGCAAAAACTGGGTTTTGTTCCTTGTCAATGTTCCCTTTTATAAGAGAGAATGAAACATAGAACGCATGCCATTGGTTGAGGTTGTCTACCTCTACTGCAATGCCACCAACTCTCTGCAAGAAGTGCAGTCTCCAGACTCCAGCTGTACTCAGTTGTCATCTTCTAAAGTCAACTTCCTATGAGACCATGTCCCATATATACTGATTTAGCAAACATTCAAGTCCTTTGTGGTATAATTTGTAGGTCATCAAAATTCCAGTAATACCATCAAAATTCCAGTAGTACAACAGATACACATCAGATTGCAAAAAGATGAGAGGTATTTTCTATCTACATCTGATCACATAGTACACACTTATCATCATCACAATGTATACCTATTCTCGTCAACCTCTCTTTAGTGAGTAGTTTCCCTTGCATTGCTAACCGCAATAGGAACCTATGCTTAGGTAACATGATCTTGCGCCATATAGTTTAGGACCATTCAGTGCAGGCCTTAATCCCATCATAACATTGTTGTCTCTGCTTAAACTCGAATCCTGGTATTCTATGATTTTCACTTACTTTATTGACTGTTAGACTACACCATTGGGTGTAGAATGATGAAAGTGTAACATGGCTTGAGTTCATATTATAGCACTAAACTCAACTATTTAATATCCTTTCTTCTTGAAAACATTATAATGTAGAATCCATTTAGTCTATATGTATATTACTTCTTATAGGATTTTGTAAAAAATAATTAAAAAGGCATGATAGAGAACTATGAGATTTTAATGAAAAGCAGAGGCAAATTCAGAATTTAAACCCTATAGGTTCAACCTTTAAGGTTCGTCGTATTGAACCTATTGTATTATTGAAACTATTCATCCCTACATACTAGAGAGAGAAGTTTTAGTAGATTTTTACACATAAATTTATATTTTGCGTTGAAAGTACTGAGTGCAGATGAACCCAGGGCCACAAGTTGGTAGCACGGCAGTAGAGATGTTCAACCTCGATCAATGGGAGAAGTTCTAGGTTTTTTTGTCTCAAATGAAAGGAATACTTACATACAATAAAAGTCAGTTTTTGCAAAAGCCGTCTCTTTGAACACAACTCATACATCATCAAGGGACCTGATTAAGTGCTCATTTAGTCTTATTGTGTCTTGAGACTAAATGAGACATTTTGTGGAAAAACCACACGAATGGGGCATTTTGGGGCCAAATCGGTGTGCTATATATTCCACAGTTCTAGGAGTGGGCCCGGGGTTCAGGGTACCGTGGGCCGAAAATTGACCTGGGCATGCCAGGGAGGCTGAGAAGCATCCCAGTGTTTCCCATTTTTGTGGGCGGGGCTATTTGGTTGGTCAAACAGACGAAACGGCACGAACGAGGCATTTTGGGGCCAAATCGGTGTGCTATAGCCCCCTGTTTCGGGGGTGGGCTCAGGGTTCGGGGGTATCATGGGCCAAAAATTAACTCGGGCATGCTAGGGAGGCTGGGGAACGTCTCAGTGTTGCCTATTTGTGTGGGTGGGGCCATTTGGTTGGTCAAACGGGCGAAACGGTGCGAACGAGGCATTTTGGGGCCAAATCAGTGTGCTATAGCCCATGGTTCCGGGGGTGGGCTCAGGATTCGGGGGTGCCGTAGGTCAAAAATTGACTCGAGCGTGCCAGGGAGGCTGGGGAACATCCCAATCCCAGTGTTTCCTATTTGTGTGGGCGGGGCTATTTGGTTGGTCAAACGGGTAAAATAGAGCGAACGGGACATTTTGGGGCCAAATTGATGTGCCATAGACCACAGTTCCGGGGGTAGGCCCAGGGTTCGGGGGTGCCGTAGGCCGAAAATTGACCCGGCCATGACAGGGAGGCTGGGGATTGTCCTAGCGTTTCCCGTTTGTGTGGGCGGAGCCATTTGGTTGGTCAAATAGGAGAAACGACACTAACGGGGCATTTTGGGGCTAAATCGATGTGCTATAGCCCACGGTTCCAGGGGTAGGCCTGGGGTTCGGGGGTATAGTGTGATGAAAATCAACTCGGGCGTGCCAGAAAGGCTGGGGAGAATCCAGTGTTTCCCGTTTGTGTAAGTTGGGCCATTTGGTTGGTCAAACAGTCTAAACGGAGCGAACGGAGCATTTTTGGGCCAAATCGGTGTGCTATAGCCCACAGTTTCGAGGGTGGGCCCGAGGTTTGGGGGTGCCGTAGGCCAAAAATTAACCTGGGCATGCCAAGGAGGTTGGGGATCATCCTAGTATTGCCTGTTTGTATAGGTGATGCCATTTGGTTGGTCTAACGGGTGAAACGGCGCGAACTAGGCATTTTGGGGCAAAATCGATATGCTATAGCCCACGGTTCCGGGGGTGGGCCCGGGGTTCGTGGGTGTTGTGGGCCAAAAATTAACGCTGTTGTGCCAAGGAGGCTGGGGAGCATTCCAGTGTTGTCCGTTTGTGTGGGAGGGGACATTTGGTTAGTCAAACGGGCGAAACGACGTGAACGAAGAATTTTGAGGCCAAATCGTTGTGGTATAGCCCACGATTTCGGGGCTGGGCCTAGGGTTTGGGGGTGTCGTGGTCCAAAAATTAACTCGGGCGTTCCAAGGAGGCTGAGGAGCATCTTAATGTTTCTCTTTTGTATGGGCTGGGCCATTTGGTTGGTCAAATGGGTGAAACGGCACGAACGGAGCATTTTGGGGCCAAGTCGGTGTACTATAGCCCATGGTTCTGGGGGTTTCGTGGGCCAAAAATTGCCTCAGGCATTCCATGGATGCTGGGGAGCGCCCCAGTGTTTCCCATTTGTATGGTCAGGGCCATTTGGTTGTCAAACGGGTAAAATGGTGCAAACGGGGCATTTTGGGGCCAAATTGGTGTGCTATAGTCCACGATTTCGGGGGAGGGCCTGGGGTTTGGGGGCGCCGTGGGTCGAAAATCTCCTCGGATGTGCCAGGGAGGCTGGGGAGCATCCCAGAATTTCCCGTTTGTTTGGATGGGGCCAGTTGGTTTTTCAAACAGGCAAAACGGCGCGAACGGGGCATTTTGAGGCCAAATCGGTGTGCTATAACCCACGATTTTGGGGGTGGGCCCGGGGTTTGGGGGTGTCATGGGCCAAAAATTGAACCAATCTTTCCAGGGAGGCTGGAGAGCATCCCATTATTGACTGTTTGTATGCGTGGGGCCATTTGGTTGGTCAAACGGGTGAAACAATGTGAACCGAGCATTTTGAGGCCGAATCAGTGTGCCATAGCCCACAATTCTAGGGGTGGGCTTGGGGTTCAGGCGTGCCATGGGAGAAAAATCAACCTGGACGTGTCAGCGAGACTAGGGAGCATCCCAGTATTGCTCGTTTGTGTGGGCGGGGCCATTTGGTTGGTCAAACGGTCAAAACGGTGCAAACGGGGCATTTTTGGGCCAAATTGTTGTGCTATAGTCCAAGGTTCCGAGGGTGGGCCTGGGGTCCGGGGGTGCCTGGGAAAAAAATCAACCTGGGTGTGCCAGGGTCTAGGGAGGATGAGGACCGTCCCGGTGTTTCTCGTTTGTATGGGCGGGGCCATTTGGTTGGTCAAATAGGCAAAATGACCCGAATGGGGAATTTTGAGGCCAAATCGGTGTGCTATAACCCACGGTTCTGGGGGTGGGCCCGTGGTTCGGGGGCGTTGTAGGTTGAAAATCGACTCGAGCGTGCCAGTGAGGCTGGAGAGCGTTCTAGTGTTGCCTGTTTGTATGGGAGAGGCCATTTAGTTTGTAAAACAGGTGAAACGGAAAAAATGGTGTATTTTTTATCCAAATCAGTATGCTATAGCCCATGGTTCCGAGGGGTGAGCCTGGGGTCCGGCTGTGCCGTGGGCTAAAAATTAACCCGGGCATGCCAGGTATGCTGGAGAGCATCCCAATGTTTCCCGTTATTGTGGGCGGGGCCATTTGGTTCGTTAAACGAGCAAAACGGTGCAAACAGGGCCTTTTTGGGCCAAATCGGTGTGTTAGTGCCCACAATTTTAGGGGTGGCTGGGGATTCGGGGGGCGCCGTGGGTCAAAAATTGACTCGGACGTGCCAGGGAGGCTAGGAAGTATCCCAGTATTTCGCGTTTGTATGGGAGCAGACATTTGGTCTATCAATCGGGAGAAACGATGTGAACGGGGTATTTTTGGACCAAATCTATGTGTTAAATCCCACTGTTCTGGGGCGGGCCTGGGATTCGGGGGTGCCACTGGCCGAAAAATGACCCGAACATGCCAGGGAGGTTGGGGAGCATCTCAGTATTTCCTGTTTATGTGGGCGGGGCCATTTGGTTGTTCAAATGGGTAAAACGGCGCGAACGGGGCATTTTGGGGTCATATCGGTGTGTTATAACCCACGGTTCCTGGAGTAGTCTTGGGGTTAGGGGATGTCGTGGCCCGAAAATCGACTCTTGAGTTCTAGAAAGGCTGGGGAGCATCCAGTATTTCCCGTTTGTATGGGTTGGGCCATTTGGTTGGTCAAACGGGCGAAACGGCGCGAACAGGGCATTTTGGGGTCAAATCGATGTGCTATAGTCTACGGTTCCCGGGGTGGGCTCGTGGTCCGATGGTGCCGTAGGCAGAAAATTGAGTTGAGCATTCCAGGGAGGTTGAGGAGCGTACCAGTATTACACATTTGTGTGGGCGTGGCCATTTGGTTGTTCAAATGGGCGAAACAGCGGGAATGGGGCATTTTAGGGCGAAATCGGTGTGCTATAGCCCACAATTCTAGGGGTGGGCCCGGGTCCGGGGTGTCGTGGGCCAAAAATCGACTCGGGTGTTTCGGGGAGGCTAGAGAGCATCCCAGTGTTACCTGTTTGGGTCAGCGGGGCTATTTGGTAGGTCAATCAGGCAAAACCAAACGAATGGGGCATTTTAGTGCCAAATCGGTGTGCTATAGCCCACGGTTCAGGGGTGTCATGGGCCGAAAACTGATTCGGGCATGATAGGGAGACTGGGGAGCATCCTAGTGTTTCCCATTACTGTTGGCAGGGCCATTTTTTTGGTCAAACGAGCGAAATGGTGCGAACGGGGCATTTTGAGGCCAAGTCGGTGTGTTATAGCCCCTAGTTATGGGGGTGGGCTCGGGGTTCAGGGGTGTCGTGGGCCAAAAATCTACCCAAGCATGCCAGGAAGGCTAAGGAGCATCCTAGTGTTTCCCGTTTGTGTGGGAGGGGATATTTGGTTGGTCAAACGGGTGAAATGGCATGAATGGGGCATTTTAGGGCCAAATCGGTGTGCTATAGCCCACGGTTCTGGGGGTGTGCCCGGGGTACGGGGGTTCCATGGGTCAAAAATCAACCAAGGCGTGCCAGGAAGACTAGGGAGCATCCCAGTGTTTCCCGTTTGTGTGGGCGGGACCATTTGGTTGGTCAAACGGGTGAAATGGCGCGAACGGGCCATTTTGAGGCCAAATCGGTATGCTATAGCCCACAGTTCCGGGGGTGCCGTGGGCCGCAAATCGTTCGGGCGTGGCAGGGAGCCTGGGGAGCATCCCAGTGCTTCCCGTTTGTGTGGGTGGGGCTATTTGGTTAATCAAACGAGCATAACGGTGCGAACGGGGCATTTTAGGGCAAAATCGATGTGCTATAGCCCACGGTTTTGAGGGTGTGCCCGGGGTCCAGGGGTGCCTGGGCCAATAATCGACCCGGGTGTGCAAAGGAGGCTGGGGAGCATACCAGTGTTGCCCATTTGTGTAGGCGGGGCCATTGGTTTGACAAACGAGTGAAATAGTGCAAACAGGGCGTTTTTAGGCCAAATCGATGTACTATAGCCCACGGTTCCGAGGGTGGGCTTGGTGTTCAGGCGTGTCGTGGGCCAAAAATCGGCCCGGGTGTTCCAGGGAGGCTGGGGATCGTCCCAGTATTTCCCATTTGTATGGGAGGGGCCATTTGGTTGGTCAAGCGGGCGAAACAACGCAAACGGAGTATTTTGAGGCCAAATCGGTGTGCTATAGCCCACGGTTCCGGGGGTGCCGTGGGTCAAAAATTTATCCTGGCATGCCAGGAAGGTTGGGGAGCATCCCAGTACTGCCCGTTTGTGTGGGCGGGGCTATTTGGGGTGTCAAACGGGCGAAATGGCGCGAATATAGCATTTTGGGGTTAAATCGATGTGCTATAGCCCACGGTTCCGGTTTCTGATAAATTACATACAGTTTAATTAATTTAATTGATAAATACAAAAATTAAATATCCTATAATCTCTTCATCTTTTAAAGTATTTATATTTTAAAACTTTTATTAACACAACTATTATTATAACATTATTTGTATGGATTTTTACAATTCTTACTCAATTACACAATTAAAAAGATTTTATTTTAAAACTATCTTTAGCATGTTGATTTATCTACAAAAAATTTAAATAATTTTTTAAAAATAATATCATACATGTATTACTATTTTATGTGTTTTGAAGAATTTATCTTGTTTATCACTCTTTTTCAAAATATGAGTAATATATTATATATTCACTTACATTAAAATTAAGAACTAATTAAAGTTGTCACATCATTAACCGATAGACTTATTGTAAAATCTTCATAAGGAAAATTGGGTTGTGCACATATAAAAAGAGTCAAAATATGAGTAATAAATTATATATTCACTTAAATTAAAATTAAGAACCAATTAAAGTTGCCACATCATTTTTCCGATGGGATTATTATAAAATCCAGTCATAGTGACATTTGTGATGGTCGGAGCAAAGTTAAATGACTTTTGTGTAATGAATAAAAAGTAACTTTTGCGTAATAGATTCAAAGTTAAGTGACCATGAATTTCCTCGAATAAGAAGTTATAGCGCATCATTTGTATCTGAAGTTATATACGTTGTAATTGTTACATTAACCAGCTTAACATGCCATTATCTCAACGAAAACAACTTAATTGGATCTATCGATCCCCACAGCAGTTGTTGATATTTTTAATAGCTTTTTCCATATATATATATATATCAATACTTCGTATCAAAAGATATAAATCCCTGTGAACCTATAGCTGACACTAGTTAAATTTTGGTTTGCCAAAAATAAATCCCTATTAATTATGATATTCTAGGACTGTTTAAGTTTTTAAACACAAATTATGAATTTCACTTGTATCTACTGAAGTTAAACAAAGACAATAATAAAGAAAATCTACTCAATTTATTCTTGCTCCTCCAATTAGCATCTTACATTTGGTATAAAAACGTAGTGGAAGACTCCTTTTGAGTCTTCTTTCTCGGTCTGCCACTTGAACCAATTAAAGTTGCTTTCTTTGTTTCCTTAGTTGTATTATTAGTCTACTTAATTAATGAATAAAGGAAACCTATTCCTTTTTCCCTAAAAATATGTGTGAATGGAAAATAATTATAAAAGAAATTCTTATAGATTTTAAAGTCAGAAAGAGCGAGAGACCTCTTTGCTACGTATTTAAAGTCTCAAAACCACATCATTACTATCCACATCCATATTCCTACCAATATATGCAATTATGGAGAAAGCTTTCATCTCTTTTCTCTTAACATCTCCACTGACCAATTAGCCCTCCTTTCCCTGAAATCTCAAATCATTTCAGACCCCTTTCATTACTTGGATGAAAGTTGATCTCCAGTTACGTCTGTTTGCCATTGGGTTGGAATCACTTGTGGCTCCCGTCACCAGCGAGTGACGTCCTTGAATCTTTACAACATGGCTCTTACGGGCGTAATACCCCGTGAACTTGGGAACCTAACATTTCTTGTTTATCTTGACTTGGGAAGCAACAATTTCCATGGAAATTTGCCTCAAGAAATGACACACTTGCATCGACTTAAGGTTCTTGATTTGAGTATCAACAGCTTCAGCGGGGAGGTTCCCTCTTGGTTTGGGTTTTTACACCAACTTCAAGTACTAAACCTTGGAAATAATAGTTTCACTGGTTCCATCCCTTGTTCATTTTCTAATGTTTCCACACTTGAGATTTTGAATCTGAATTTCAATTCCATAGAGGGCCAAATACCAAAAGTGATTGGAAGTCTTTAAAACCATACAGTATTAAACTTGAAGGGTAACAAGCTCGTAGGCTTTATTCATATGTCACTATCGAATGCCTCAAGGTTGGAGGCTTTGGAGATATCTTATAATTCACTTCAAGGAAACATCCCAGAGTGGATCGGCAATCTTCACAACATGAAAGTGCTATCCATACAAGCTAATCAACTTACGGGTTCTATACCTTTCATAATTTTCAATATTTCAAGAATTGAAGTCATTGCATTTGCAGACAATAGCTTATCAGGATATCTTCCCAATGGTTTATGCAATGATCTCTCAATACTCAAAGAGCTTCATTTATCCAAAAACAAGCTTCACGGTCATATGCCTACAAGCTTATCAAATTTTTCACAACTTCAAATTTTGTCATTATCGGATAATGACTTTGATGGACCAATACATAGTGAAATTGGAAGATTGAGTAACTTGCAGACATTGTTTCTAGGATTTAACCATTTCAATGGTATGTTTTTATCTTATGAATAATAGCACTATTGTATCTTATTACTTCAGAATTTTATTTTATTACACATTTATTGCAGGGATGATTCCACAAGAAATTGAAAATCTTGTTAATTTGGCGGAGTTAGCCATGGAGATAAACCAGATTACCGGCCTTGTCCCGATCTCCATATTAAATATCTCATCACTGCAAATTTTGTCACTGTCGATGAACAACTTTAGTGGATTCTTACCACAGGAAATTGGCAACTTAACCAAGATGCAGAATCTACAGCTTGGTGACAATAAGCTTATCGGTACATATATATTCTAATGGCGTCTCATTCTATGAATTTATGTATGTAATGAGTAATAAACTGTAACAATTATAAATAAATCTTCAAGCGTATGACAACAAACACCATATAAGGAGCGTCTCTTAATGCTTAAAATTAAACTGTTTAAGAAATAATCAGTAAATTTGAACTCCCGTTGGTAGTTAGCTAACTTCTAATGAAGTATCAGTTTATATATTTGAGTCCATGGGCTTTCAAGGTAAATGTTTCTTTTATTATGATATGATTCATTTTTTCTATTCAATAATGGTTTTGATTTATTGACGTTATTTTATTGGCTTGGGCATTTGAAGCTATTCCTTATTTGAGACAACAAGTAAACTACCATAGAGAAGTTTTCTTTCCAAGAATCTTGGGATGGTTGTGGGCCAAAACAGATAAAAATGCAAATTGTCTTGATCTCTTCAACCCCTCGAGAGATGCAGTAAGTATAATTATAATTAACTTTTTTCTTTAATTAATGATTTTTTTGAATGATCTAATCATCATTCTAATATATGTAATGATTTATGTTAGATTGTGCATCCATCGTTTGTTTCGACCAATAGAGAGTTTTTCCAAACAGATGAGTCATATGTTGCAATAGATGGTTCATCTGTTGGAAATTATCATACAGGTCTTCCTCATGTTATAATTTATCCCCAACAGTTGATCCAACTGTTGAAAAAGAAATATAATTTATTTAGGACAATTTAAAATAGGTGGAAGACATATTTGATTTACTAAAACAGATCTTGAGATATCCTTTTCGGATATTTTTTGTATCTGTGATTAGCATTGATCAGTTTTGGCTTTCCAAGTGAATATCACTGTAGAAGCTACTGCTGAAAATTATTGACATATGTTACTTTTTTTATGGAAATATGGAGATGCAAAAGAGCAGACACCTGGAGAAACCATACACAAGCGACATTAAAGATCCACGACGATCAAAGCCAAATTTTATAGCAACGGATGAAGAACAACTCGTCGATATTGAGTAGATTTGTAAAGCTTGAGTCTGTCAAAGTAATAACCTCACCCCTCCTTAACATTTGTTGGCATCAAAACTTAGATTGTTGATTTATTTGTTCGAGTCTATACTCATAATAATTTTTTATATTTTATTTATTTGTTGATTTATTTCATGTAATTTCGGAATGATTTATTTTATTTTATCCTTAGATTTGAACTAATTAATTGAAATGAAATACTAGATTCAAATATTGCAACAAAAATGATATTTGTTGCAACAGAAGACATATTTGTTGGAAAATATCAAATAGATTTTAATATATGTTGCAACATGTAGGTAATCTGTTGGAAATTATCAAACAAGTCTTCCCACTATTGCAACAAGTCGACTTAGATAGAAACATCAATATAATGCAATAGATAACCAACCTACCGCAATAGATAGGCTATCTATTAGAATAGGTAGAATATCTGTTATAGCACATGAACATTCTGTTGTCAGCTCACGTGTAGTTTACGCAAAAGGCTTGTTGAACCCCCATTTTTGCCGACTTGGCATCTGATTTGATTTGGCCCCCAACAATTATTTTTTCCTCGTATATATTTATCTTCTTTCTAAAATTTAACCCTAAATTTTCAAATCTTCTTCTTCATCATCTTTTTTTCTCTATCCAAATCCATCAAATTATTTGTATTTGTTTTTTTCGCATATTTTTTTTATTTTTTCCAACTAAGCTTGACAATGTCGAGTTCATCTTCAATATTTTTTTTGTGATAAAGATTTTTGATATTGTAAGTGTGGTCATGAAGCCCTATTGAAGACTTCTTGAACTCAACAAAATTTAGGTCGTAGGTTTTTTACTTGTAAGATTTCGAAAGTAATATTTTTTTTATTTAATTAGTTGATTAATTATTGACTTATAGTTGTTTTGTAATTGTGGTCTTGTTTTTATAGAAGTTGGGTGGATGTGATTACTTTAATTGGTATGAAGAACGACACCCTTCACAAGCAAATCATGTAATCTGGGGTTTGTTGAAGAAAGTCAAGGCTTTTGAAGAGAAACAAAATCGAGCAAGAAGATACTACATTGTTGGCGTTATGGTTACTGGTTTGGTGTTGTTGGGCACATGGATATTCAAGCCTAATTGCTGAAATTTTCATGAAGGTGTAGTTTTATTTGCTACTGGTTTGGTGTTGTTGAACACATGGATATACAAGCATAATTGTTGTAAAATATCAAAAAATTATCAGTATATGTAAAGTTACGTTCGTTACGTATGTAAAGTGAAGTGATGAAGTAAAAAATTATTATTTCACAGGTTCTTCTTTATACACAGGTTGCAATCATCTAGTTAGTACCCCATAAGTTTAGGCCTCTTTTATGTTTGCCACAGCATTGCCATACAGAAAGGTCTTTGGCGCGGCCATTTCTATGTCGGTCAGAAAACATTCGATGTATGCAAGCGCGTGCGACCCTCACGCGGCATCGGTTTTATTTTTTAGAAGGTCCATGTCCTTGTTTCGACCATCAAAATCCCATGGTTTCTTCATTAACACTTCCTTTGGCAAATGATCCAGTATTTTACTTTGCCTCAATAAGATAGGGAACAACTCCAACAATGGTTGCATGTGGGTAAAAAAATCGGCCTCATCCAAGGTCGGTAAGTTGCATTCATAAATCTTGATCTTTACCTCCTCGAGTAGTATCTCAACAACCCGATAACATATGTTGTCCAAGTTCATGACTCCAAGAATACTCATTACCCCAGTCCATATCTTGCTGTGTGAATTTAGCCTCTCCCCTCTAACATATTTTATCATTTTTTCATCCCATTGAAACTCAGAAAGTAACAAATAAAATCCCGTGCCACCGGGAGTTGATGCTAGCATACTGATATCATCGTACCTATCCTTCAAATTTTTGTAGAAATAGAGGTCCACTATCCGAACGGGAGCATCATCAGCCTCCGGGTACGTTAATTGCCTGCCCCTCATGAGGCAGAGAATTTTTTTGACATATTGTGATATAAGAAGTAAATTTTTAAATAGATTAGTAATTATAAAGAAATAAGAAAAACATAGTGGAAAGATGCAATGGATGATCCATCTGTTGTAGAGGATTCTTTGAATCTGTTCACAAATTACCCATCTAACGTAACTTATGAAATAGATGGGTAATATGTTGCAACAGAACCACCACAAACAACACATGAAACATTTGTTGCGTAGCTTTTTCTTCATGGAGTAGATTAGAAGGCTAGATTAGGAAAAGTAAACTTACCCTGTCCATGTAATACGTACGCATATCTTTCATACTCTTGAAGTCTTGGGATGAAAAGGTATGGATGGGATAATCTTGTGTTCCATTCTTGGCATTCTTGGCCCGTCGCAGATCCTTCTTCTCTTTGGCGCCAAGTTCCGCATATATTTCCACCTTCTTCAATGGCCCCTGAACTTTAATAACTTTTGGAGAGGGAGGAGTTGTAATTTTTTTGGATTTCCAATAGGAGAGAAGTTGGTTACTTACTCTTTTCTTCCTCCCAATCGCCATTGTAGGAGTGTATGGCTCCCTCACCTTCTTGGATGGTTTGACACCACTCTAGGATTTCAATTTCTCAATAGATTTAGCGATAGCCTCTACTTTTTCAAAGAGTTTATACTGGTTGTACTTGTTCTCTTTGCATTTACAATAAGAACATGAAGGTGAAGAGGGGTGAGAAGGACCGGTGTAAGGGTGAGAGGAACCTGTGTAAGTGTGAGAGGGACTTGTGAAGGGGGTGTTTTCAAACATATTTATTTTTTCTTGAGCATCAACATGCTCATCATCATGACTTGCAGTAGCATCAATATGCTTGCCACCAATATCAACAACTTCACCACCAACACCCCTAGAAGAAGAACACAGATCTGTTGCAGTAGGTTGGTCATGAAGAGCCTCAACATTAGGCTCATCTTTCCTAACTTCTCTTCTTATGGCTATTGCTCCAGCCAATTCCTTCTTTAATAACTCTACCGTTGGGTCTGCTATTGTATCAACAAAACCTAGAGTAATAAAAGAAGTCATCCCCAACTCTTGCTCAGTAGGCACGATCCATGGATGCACAACCTATAAAAAAGACAAATACATTTAAATCATATAATAATTTGCAGTCAGTTGGGTAACATGTTAACACAAACAACTTATGCAACATCTGATCTGTATGTCATAATAGATTAATAATATATTGCATCAGATTACCCGTATGCTGCATAAATTATAGTAGATGGATAATCTATTGAGTTTGGTTCAGAGAACCAAAGAAACAAATAGGTAATCTGATGCGACATATGAATAGTTTGTCACAACAGATTACCCATCTATTGTGCCAGTTGCAGTGGACAGAACTTATATAGAAAATGATCTTTTTGTTGAAATAATTGAACTTCCCGTCATAACAGATTAATAATATATTTCATCAGATTATCCATCTGTTGCATAAGTTGCAGTAGATGGGTAATCTGTTTCAACAAACGACCCATCTGTCGCAATTGATGGCACATCTACTTCAACATCTTTATTTGAGTCAAATTATTTTACTCGAAATAAGATGTATTGCATCATTTGGAGGTTTAAAGATATCAACCTACTTAATTCTTTTGTTGTTCTTTGCAGGCAACCACCTAAGGATCCTTGGATGAGAAACCTCATCCGGATAATCCTTGACCTGCTTTCGGAGGTAAGGAAGGGCTTCAAATGCCCAAGCCTAAAAAATATAAATAGGATGCAAGAAAAAAAGTCATAATAATTATTCAATATAAATTAATGGATTAGTAAACAAATAATGATAAATTTATCATGAAAACCCAAGGAAAACCGTATAATGTTATCGTGTTTGGGGACAACGTTGTCAGTAAATATTTGACAGTCATGTAGTAGCTGTCATATCCCCAAGGATAGTTGTTGAATTTCTCAAAATCCTCAGAAAGATTTAAAAAATCATCTTCTATGACTTTGTGGATGTCTCTTGCCAATATAATGGAATGGGCAAACCAAACTAAGCACAATTGTTCCCACAACCTATCTATCTTTTTCTTGCATTTGTTGGTTTTGGTGAGGGGTCACTGGGACAATGCCTTCCCTCTCTTTGATGGTGGTGGTTTAGCTGTCCTGATTGCCTTGGACCTTTTTTAAGGTGTTTACTTGGTGAGAGGTTCTTCTAGAAGATTGCATCTCAATCCCGTTACTATGACAAACTCTTTCAAGCCAAAACAAACTGGCATGCCACAGTAGTTGATCCAGATTTCATTCATCTTTTTTCCCCCTCCTTCGAATCTTTATCATCCCCCAGGTACTTGATCCTGCACTTGAGAAGACCATATATCATACTTATTTGGAAATGGAGAGTGTGGTCCTCAGGCATCTTAAGAAAGTATCCAAAACAGCTCTTCTTAAAAAGTCCGACTATGTGTTCATTCTTCATAATTTTCCTAAACTCATCAAAAGGTTTCCCCAACTGACATTTAAGTACAAAATTACCAGTTAGTTTTGTAGGTTCATCTATTGGAATAGCAACTTAAAAACTATCAATACTAATAGTTTTGATAGCCTCATGTTGGGATTTCGATCTTATTTCATGCCTCATTGGTGAGGCATTATCATCATGTTGATAATGATCCCCTTTCTCAGTTTATTCTTCCTCCTATTCTTGTTTATCTTCTTCTTCTTTCTCCTCACTTTCATTTCCTAATCTCCATACCCAAACCCTTGTCCACCTCTCTCAACGTTGTTTACATATCTTTTCTCAGTTTCACTTTTTCCTGACTAATATTGATGAGGAAGCTCCTCCGAATCCCTCTGTACTGTAACCTTTTTTGTTAGGTGGTTAGAAGTTCATCCACTTTCACTTTCACTTTCTTTTATTTTAGGAGACATGTTTTACCTACAATCAACATAAAAACAAAAATTACATTACAATTGATGTATGCACAAATTTTAAAAAATATATTACAAACACCACCAATACCGACACCACCAACAACCACCATAAATACCACCAACCAATGCACCACCACCACCACCAATAGCCACCATAAACTCAACCAGTTCAACAACGACGACCACCAACATCACCAACATGACCACCAATACCACAAACACCATCAAATAATACCACGACAGTCAACAGAATACTACCCCAAAATTCCCCGTTCGCAGCGTTTCGCTCGTTTGGCCAACCAAATGGCCACGCCCACACAAATGTGCAACACTAGGATACTCCCCAGCCTCCCAGTCATGCCCAGATCGATTTTTGACCCACGACACCCATGGACCCCAGGACCACCCCCGAAACTGTGGGTTATGGCACACCGATTTGGCCCCAAATAGTCTCGTTCGAGCTATTTCTCTCGTTTGACTAACCAAATAGCCCCGTCCATAAAAATAGGCAACACTAGGATGATCCCCGATCTCCTTGGCACGCCCAGGTCAATTTTTGGCCCACAGCACCCTCGAACCCCGATCCCATCCTCGGAATCGGGGGCTATAGCATACCAATTTAACCCCAAAATGCCCCGTTCGCGCCGTTTCCCCCGTTTGCCTAACCAAACGGCTCCGCCCACACAAACGGGAAAAACTAGGATGCTCCTCAACCTCCCTGGCACCACTAAGTTAATTTTTGACCCACTAAACTCCCGGACCCCTGGCCCACCCCCGGAATCGTGGGCTATAGCACACCGATTTGGCCCGAAATAGCCCCGTTCGTGCCTTTTCTCCCGTTTGCCTAACCAAATGGCCCTTCCCATACAAATGGGAAACACTAGGATACTCCCCGGCCGCCCTGGTATGTCCAGGTCAATTTTCGGCCCACGTCACCCTCGAACCCCGATCCCACCCCAAAACCGTGGGCTATAGCACACCGAGTTGGCCCCAAAATGCCCCGTTCGCGCTGTTTCGCCAATTTGACCAATCTAATGGCCCCTCCCACACAAACGGACAATATTAGGACGCTTCTCAACCCCCTTGTCACACCCAGGTCGATTTTACGCCCACAAAACCCCCGGACCCCGGGCTCAGCCCCACAACCGTGGGCTATAGCGCACTAATTTTACCCCAAAATGCCCTGTTCGCGCCGTTCCACTCGTTTGACCAATCAAATGTCCCCGCCCACTCAAACGAGAAACACTAGGATGCTCACCAGCCTCCCTGGCACGACCAGGTCAATTTTTGACCTATGGCTCCCCCGAATCCCGGGACCAACCCCGGTACCGTGGGATATATCATACTGATTTGTCCCCAAATAGCCCCGTTCACGCCAATTCTCCAGTTTGACCAACCAAATGGCCCTTCCCACACAAACGGGCAATACTAGGATGCTCCCCAACCTCCCTGTCACACCCTGGTTGATATTTGGCCTATGAAACTACTGGACCCCAAGCCCACCCCCCGAACCATAGGTTATAGCACTTCGATTTGGCCTCAAAATGCCCCATTCGCTCCGTTTCATCTGTTTGACAAACCAAAAGGCCCCGCCCACACAAATGGGTAAGACTAGGAGGATCCCCAGCCTCCTTGGCACGCCTAGGTCTATTTTTTTCCCAGGGTACCCCCGGACCCCGGGCTCACCCCTAGAACAGTGGGCTATAACGCACCTTTATTGCCCTAAAATGCCCCATTCTCTCCATTTTGCCCGTTTGACCAACCAAATAGCCCCACTCACATAAATGGGAAACACTACGACGTTCCCCAGCCTTCCTGCACGGCCAGGTTGATTTTTGACCAATGGCACCCCCGGGCCCACCCCAGAACCGTGGGCTATAGCACACCGAATAGGCCCTAAAATGCCCCGTTCACGCCGTTTTGCCTCTTTGACCAAACAAATGACCCCTCCCACACAAATAGGAAACACTAGGATGTACTTCATCCTCCCTGGCAAGCCCAAGTCAATTTTCGACAGATGGCACCCCCGGACCCCTGGCCCACCCCCGAAATCGTAAGCTATAGCAGACCAAATTAGCTCCAAAATGCCCCATTCGTACCGTTTTTCCCGTTTGACCAACCAAATGGCCCCGTCCACACAAAAAGGAAATACTAGGACACTCCTCAGCCTTTCTGGCATGCCCAGGTCAATTTTTGGCCCACGGCACCCCCGAAACCGTGGGCTATAGCACACCGATTTTTCCCCAAAATGCCCCGTTCGTGCCATTTCACCCATTTGAACATCCAAATCGCCCCGTCCACACAAACGGGAAATACAAGGATTCTCCCCAGCCTCTCTGGCATGCCCAGGTCGATTTTTGACCCACGATACCCCCGAATACCAGCCCCACCCCCAGAACCGTAGGATATAGCACATCGATTTGGCTCCAAATAGCCCCGTTCTCGCCATTTCTCCTGTTTGACTAACCAAATGTCCCCGCCCACACAAACGGGCAATAATAGGATGCTCCCTTACCTCCCTGGCATGCCTAAGTCAATTTTTTGCCTATGGTACATCTGGACCCCGGGCCCACCCCCAAAATTATGGGCAATAGCACCCTCGGACCCTGAACCTCGGGCCCACCCCCGTACCCTGAACCCCAGGCCCACGCTCAGATCGTTTGAGCCATATCTCCCTTTAGACCAACCAAATGGACCCTCCCACACAAACGGGAAACAGTAGGATGCTCCCCAGCCTCCCGGCACGCCCAAGTCAATTTTTACCCCACGACATCCTAGGCCCACCCCCAGAACCATGGGCTATAGCACACCAATTTGTCCCCAAAACTCCCCGTTCGAGCCTTTTCACCCATTGGACAAACCAAATGGACCCACCCATACAAACGGACAACACTAGGACGCTCCCCATCCTCCCTGGCACGCCCAGGTCAATTTTCAGCCTACGGTACCCGCGAACGCCAAGCCCACCCCTAGAATCGTGGGATATAGCACACCGATTTATCCCTAAAATTCCCCATTCATGCCGTTTTTCTCGTTTGACCAACTAAATGGCCCCGCCCACATAAATGGGCAACACTAGGACGCTCTTCAGCCTCCCTAGCACGCCCAGGTCGATTTTCGGTCAACGAAACCTACGGAACCCGGGCCCACCCCCATAACCATGGGCTATAGCACACCAATTTATCTCCAAAATACCCTGTTCGCGCCGTTTTGCCCTTTTGACCAACGAAATGGACCCATCCACACAAACAGGAAATACCAGGACTCTTGATACGCCCAAATTACACCTCTCTTATGGGAGAGTAAACGGTCATTGTCAAATATATAACCCAAATAGGTTGGGGTGGAATCCCACAGGGAATATGGTGCTAATTAAGTTGTATACAGATTAGTTGACTTTTAATCGTTCGTTTTCGTAAAATAAATAGGGGGGATTTAATTCAGTTCACAAATTAATAGTTTCAGTTTAACAAGATGAAATAAGTGTAGTAGTATTCAAATTAAGAGAAAGAGCAAGCTAGGGTTATGTCCACCTTGTAGTTTTCAATACTTTCTAACTCTGGGCTTTACGAATTCATACATGCATCATGCTTACAGAGAAACGTATTGTATTTAATAACATAATCCTAGTGTTTCTCAACCATCAAGGACTAGTTCACTTTAGTTCTCTCGAATCAAAAACGTTTACCAAAACCAATACGAAATCTCCAAGTAGTCAATCCTTCTAAGGCATTAACATATGAAATAGGGGTTAGTAATCCTATTTTCTTGTCACTACTCTCCTTTCCGAACAACAAACTTTCTTTCGAACAATTTGTGTTTTAAGGCATATCCTCTATGTTTGCAACCACGAGAATTCAAGATAAATGAAAAGAGTATGATGTAAACAAATCAATGCATAATGAATTCAAAACCCAAAGTAATAAATTGTATGCTACAAGGCTTCCATAACCCTAACTAATAAACTTAGCTACTCATGAATAAAATGAAAATCACAATAGAAATATTCATCATACCAAAAACTAGAAGACGATCTTGGTGTGCGCATACTGAGAGAAAGAGCAAAAAATATTTTTCTCTCTCTCTTAAGCTAAGCCGCCCTTCTCTGCTCTCTCAAAAAAAAAATACAGAATAATTGAATCCTCTAAAAATTCAGCCATAAGGCTTTTAATAACATCCTTCTCTAATAAATTTCTACTGAGTCCTCAACTATTTAAAAATATTGAGTTTTCCCGGGAAAAAGTTCCCATATATCACATTCAGTCCAAAAGCTGCTTTTCTTTTATGTGAAGTTTCCTCTGCTATCCACAGGTCCCCAAAGTGTCGTGATCTTCCTCATTAGTACCTCTCTTACTCTCTCTTGTGTCATATGCCATCTGCATTTCATAGTCCTATAATGTCTTCATCTACCTCATTAATACCTGCAATCATGCTAATCACATCGGTTAGCTCAATTACATAGAAGTAGAGTAAAAACATAAGAAACTAGGCACTTTGTTCTCTAAGCATAGCTAAAATATGGAGAAATTATGGTGCTTAGGCGTATAAATACACCTAAGATCAACTATCCCCAGCCTCCCTGGCACACCTAGGTTAATTTTTGTCCCATGGCACCCCCGGAACCTTGTGCTATAGCATACCGATTTGGCCCCAAACAACCCCGTTTCTCCTGTTTAACCTACCAAATGGCCCCTCCCACTCAAACGAGCAACACTAGGATGCTCCCCAGCCTCCCTGGAATGTCCAGGTCGATTTTCGGCCCACGCCACCCCCGGATCCTAGGCCCAACCCAGAACCATGGGCTATATCTCCCGAATTGGCCCCAAAATGCCACGTTCGCGCCATTTTGCCCGTTTGACCATCCAAATGGCCCCGATCAGTTTGCCCCGACCATCCAAGGGCATATCTCCCTGGCATGCCCAGATCAGTTTTTAGCCCATGTCACCCCCGGACCCTCGGTCCCACCCTCGAAACCGTGGGCTTAGCACACCTATTTGGCCCCAAAACGCCCCATTTGCGCCGTTTCTCCCGTTTGAGCAACAAAATGGCAACACTAGGATACTTCCAAGCCTCCCTAGCATGACCAGATCAATTTTAAGCCTATGATACGCCCAGACCTCGGGCCCACCTTCGGAACCATGGGATATAGCACACCGATTTGGCCCCAAAACACCTCATTCGCGCCGTTTAGCCCGTTTGACAAACCAAATGGCACCGCCCACACAAATGGGAAATAATAGGATGATCCCTTGCCTCCCTAGCATGCCCAAGTCGATTTTCGGCCCACGGCACCCCCGTACCCCGAGCCCACCCCCGAAATCGTGGGCTATAGCACACCGATTTAGTCCCAAAATGCCCCGTTAGTGCCGTTTCTCCCGCTTGACCAACGAAATAGCCCCTCCCACACAAACAGGAAATACTAGGACACTCCCCAGTCTTCCTGTCACCCCTAGTTTGATTTTCGACCCACGAAACACCCGGACCACAGGCTCACCCCCGGAATCGTAGGCTATAGCACACTAATTTAGCCCCAAAATGCCCCGTTCGTGCCGTTTTGCCCTTTTAACCAACCAAATGTCCCCTCCCACACAAACAGGAAACACTAGAATGTTTCTCCGCCTCCCTAGCATGCCCAGGTCGATTTTTGGCTCACGGCACCCCCAAAACCGTGGGCTATAGCACCCCGATTTAGCCCTAAAATGCTTGGTTCGTGCCATTTCGCCCGTTTGACCAACCAAATGACCCCTCCCACAAAAACGGGCAATACTAGGATGCTCCTCAGCCTCCCTGGCACGCCCAGGTTGATTTTTGACCCATGGCACCCCCGAACCCCGTCTCCACCCCCAAAACTATGGGCTATAGCAAACTGATTTGACCCTAAATAGCCCCGTTCGCGCCGTTTCTCCCATTTGTCAAACCAAATGGCGCCTCCCACACAAACGGCCAGCACTAGGATGCTCTCCATCTTTCCTGGTATGCCCAGGTCAATTTTTGGCCCCCGAAAACACCGAACCCCGGGCCCACACCTGGAACCGTGGGAAATAACATACCAATTTGGCCCCAAAATGCCTGGTTCACGCTGATTTGCACGTTTGACCAACCAAATGGACCCGCCCACTAGAACGGGAAACACTAGTACTCTCCCCAGCATCCCTGGCAAGCCCAAGTCAATTTTTGGCCCATGGAACCCACGTACCCCCGGGACCACCCCCAACACCGAGGGCTATAGCACACCGATTTGGCCTCAATACACCCAATTTATGTCGTTCCGCCCGTTTGACCAACCAAATAGCCCCGCCCACACAAACGGTCAACACTAGATCGCCCCCTAGCATCCATGGCACGACCAAGTCGATTTTTGGCCCACGACACCCCCGTACCCTGGGCCCACCCCCGAAATCGTAGGCTATAGCATACCGATTTATACCCAAAATGCATCGTTCGCTCCATTTCTCCCGTTTCACCAACCAATTAGCCTAACCCACACAAACAGGAAACATTAGGATGCTCCCCATACTCCTTGGCACACCCAAGTCAATTTTTGGTCCACGATACCACCGAACCCTGGGCCCACCCTTGGAAACGTGGGCAATAACACAAAAATTTGGCCCCCAAATGCCCCGTTTGTGCCGTTTCACCCGTTTGACCAAAGAAAAAGCTCCGCCTACACAAACGAGGAACACTAGGATGCTCCCCAGCCTCCTTGGAATGCCCTGGTCGATTTTTGGCCCACGTTACCTCCGGACCCCGGGCCCAACCCCGAACCCATGTGATATAACACACCGATTTAGCCCCAAAACACACCATTCATGCTGTTTCACCTTTTTGACCAACCAAATGGACCCACCCATACAAATGGGCAATACTAGGATGCTTCCCAACCTCCCTGGCACGCCTAGTTCAATTTTTGACCCATAGCACCCCCTGAACCGTGGGAAATAACACATCGATTTGGCCCCAAAAAGCCCTGTTTCTCCCGTTTGACCAACCAAATGGCCCCGACCATACAAACAGGAAACACTTGGATACTCCCCTGCCTCTTTGTCATACCCAAGTCAATTTTGACCCACGCTACACCTGAACCCCGGGCCCACCCCTAAAATCATGGGCTATAGCACACCGATTTGGCCCCAAAATGCCTCGTTTACGCTATTTTGCCTGATTGACCAACCAAATGGCCCCACCTGAAAAAACGACAACCTCCCTGGCATGCACAAGTCAATTTTTAGCCCACGGCACACCCGGAATCCAGACCCACCCCCGAAACCGTGGCTATAGCACACCAATTTGGCCATAAAATGCCCCGTTCGCGCTGTTTCGCCCGTTTGACCAACCAAATGAACCCGCCCACAAAAAAGAGGCAATACTAGGATGCTTCCTAGCCTCCATGGCATGTCCAGGTCAATTTTCCGCCCACGGAACCCCCGGACACCGGGCCCATCCACGAAACCGTGTGCTATAACACACCGATTTGGCCCCAAAATGCCCTATTCACGCTGTTTCGCCCGTTTGACCAACCAAATGGACCTGACCATATATACGGGAAACACTAGGATGCTTACAAGCCTCCCTGGCACGCACAGGTCAATTTTTGGACAACGTCACCCCTGGACTCCAGAGCCACCCACGGAACCGTGTGTTATAGCAAATCGATTTGGCCCCAAAACGTCCCGTTCTCGCCGTTTTGCCCGTTTGACCAACCAAATAGGCCCTCCCACACAAAAGGTCAACACTAGGATGCTCCCAAGATTCCTTGGCACGCCCAGGACAATTTTTAGCCCACGGAAACCTCAAACCTTAGGCCCACCCTCGAAACCATGGTCAATAGCATACTGATTTGGCCCCAAAAGGCACCGTTCGCGCTGTTTTGCCCGTTTGACCAATGAAATGGACTCGCCCACACCAACGGGGAATACTAGGATGCTCCTTAGCCTCCTTGTCACGCCCTGGTTGATTTTTGGCCCACGGCACCCCCGGAACCGTGGGCTATAGCACCTCGATTTAGCCTTAATATGCCCGGTTCACGCTGTTTCACCCATTTGACCAAGGAAATGACCCCGCTCATACAAAAAGACAATACTAGGATGCTCCCCAGCCTCCCTGGCATGCCCAGGTCGATTTTAGACCCACGGAACCCCCGAACCCCGGCCCCACCCCCACCCCCGAAACACTGGGCTATAGCAAACTGATTTGACCCCAAATAGCCCCGTTCGTGCCGTTTCTACCATTTGTCCAACCAAATGTCCCCGCCCACACAAATGGGAAACACTAGGATGCTTTCCAGCCTCCCTGGCAAGCCCAGGTCAATTTTTGGCCCACGACAACCCCGAACCCCGTGCCCACACCCGAAATCGTGGGAAATAACACATCGATTTGGCCCCAAAATGCTCGGTTTGCACCGTTTTACCCGTTTGACCAACCAAATAGCCCCTCCCACTTAAACGGGAAACACTAGGACGCTCTCCAGCCTCTCTGGCATGCCCAAGTCAATTTTTGGCCCATGGTACCAACGGACCCCGGGCCCATCCTCAACACCGTGGGCTATAACACACCAATTTGGCCTCAAAATACCCCATTCACGTCGTTTCACCCGTTTGACCAACCAAATAGCCCTGACCATACAAACGGGAAACACTAGAACTCTCCCTAGCATCCATGGAACACCCAAGTAGATTTACGGCCCACGACACCCCCGTACCCAGGGCTTACCTTCAATATCGTAGGCAATAGCACACCGATTTAGCCCCAAAATACATCGTTCGCTCTGTTTCTCCCATTTGACCAACCAAATAGCCTCTCCCACACAATCAAGAAACATTAGGATACTCCCCAGCCTCCATGGAACACCCAGGTCAATTTATGGTCTACGGTACCGCTGAACCTCGGGCCCACCCTCGGAACCGTGGGCAATAGCATAAAGATTTGGCCCCAAAATACCTCATTTGCTCCATTTCGCCCTTTTGACCAATAAAATGGCTTCGCACACACAAACGGGGAACACTAGGATGCTCCCCAGCCTCCCTGGCATGCCCTGGTCAATTTTTGGCCTACGACACCTCCGAACCCCAGGCCCACCCCCAAAACTGTGTGCTTAACACACCGATTTGGCCCCAAAACACACCGTTTATGTCGTTTCACCCATTTGACCAACCAAATGTCCCCACCTATAGAAATGGGCAACACTAGGATGCTTCCTTACCTCCCTGGCATGCCTAGTTTTATTTTTGACCCACAGCACCCCCTGAATCGTGGGCTATAACACATCGATTTGGTCCCAAAAAGCCCCATTTCTCCCATTTGACCAACCAAATGGCCTCTCCCATACAAATGAGAAGCACTTGGATTCTCCCCTGCCTCTATGTCACACCCAGGTCAATTTTTGAACCACGACACCCCTGAACCCCAACCCCACCCCCAAAATCGTGGGCTATAGCACACCGATTTAGCCTCAAAAAGCCTCGTTTGCACCATTTTGCCTGATTTACCAACCAAATTTCCCCTCCCACACAAACGGAAGCCTCTCTAGTATGACCAAGTCGATTTTCAGCCCACGGAACACCTGGACCCAACCCACCCTCGGAACCGTGGGCTATAGCACACCAATTTGGCCATAAAATGCCCCGTTCGCGCTGTTTCACCCGTTTGACCAACCAAATGGACCCGCCCATTAAAATGGGCAACACTAGGACGGTTCCTAGCCTCCCTGGAACTTCCAAGTCAATTTTTGGCCCACAACACCCCCGGACCCCGGGTCCACCCCCGAAACCGTATGCTATAACACACCGATTTAGCCCCAAAATGCCCTGTTCAAGTCGTTTTGCCCGTTTGACCAACCAAATGGCCCTGCCCATATATACAGGCAATACTAGGATGCTTCCCAGTATCCCTGGCATGAACAGGTCAATTTTTGGACAACGACACCCATGGACCCCGGGGCCATCCACGAAACGGTGGGCTATAGCACACCGATTTGGCCCCAAAATGCCCCGTTCGCGCCGTTTTGCCCATTTGACCAACCAAATGGCCCCGCCCACACAAACAGGAAACACTAGGATGCTCCCAAGCTTCCCAGGCATGCCCAGGTCAATTTTTAGCCCACGAAAACCTTGAACCCCGGGCCCACCCTCAAAACCGTGGTCAGTAGCATACCGATTTGGCCCCAAAATGCCCCGTTCATGCCGTTTCGCCTCTTTGACTAATGAAATGGCCCCACCCACACAAAAGGGTAAAACTAGGATGATCCCCAGCCTCCCAGGCACGCCCTGGTCAATTTTTGGCCCACGACACCCCCGAACCCCGGGCCCACCCCCGAAACCGTGTGCTATAGCACACCGATTTAGCCGAAAAACACTCCATTTGCACCGTTTCGCCCATTTGACCAACCAAATGTCCCCTCCCACAAAAATGAGAAAAACTAAGATGCTTGCCAACCACCCAGGCATGCCTAGTTTGATTTTTGACCCATGACACCCCCGGACCCCGGGCCCACCCCTGGAACCATGGACTGTAGCACACCGATTTGGCCCTAAGTAGCCTTGTTTCTCCTTTTTGACAAACCAAATAGCCCCGCCCACACAAACAAGCAAAACTTTGACTCTCCCTATCCTCCCTGGCATGCCTAGGACGATTTTGAGCTCAGGGCACCCCTGAACCCCGGGGCCACCCCCAAAACCATGGGCTATAGAACACTAATTTTCGCCCCAAAATGCCTTGTTCGCGCCGTTTATCCCGTTTGACAAACAAAATAGCCCCGCCCACATAGACGAGCAACTAGGATGATCCCCAGCCTCCCTAGCACGCCCAGGTCGATTTTCAGTCCATGGAACTCCCGAACCGTGGGCCCACCCTCAGAATGATGGACTATAGCACACCGACTTGGCCCCAAAATACATCGTTTGCACCGTTTTGTCTGTTTGACCAACAAAATGGACCCGCCCACAAAAACGGGAAACACTAGGATGCTCCCTAGTCTCCCTGACATGCCCGAGTCTATTTTCAGCCGACGGAACCCCCGAACCCCGAGATCACCCCTAGAATCTTGGGTATAGCACACCGATTAGGCCCCAAAATGCCCCGTTCGTGGTGTTTCACCCGGTTGACCAACAAAAAGGCCACGCCTACGCAAAAAGGAAATACTAGGATGCTTTGCTGCCTCCCTGACATGCCCTAGTTGATTTTCGGCCTACGAAAACCCTGGACCCCGGGTCCACCCCTGAAATAGTCGGCTATAGCACACCGATTTAGCCTCAAAATGCCTCATTCGCGCCGTTTGACAAACTAAATGGCCCCGCCCACACAAACGGGCAACATTAGGACGCTCCCCAGCACATCCAGGTCAATTTTTAACCCACAGCACCCTCGAACCCCGGCCCCACCCCCTGAACTGTGGGCTATAGCGTACTGTTTTGGCCCCAAATAGCCCCGTTCGCGCCGTTTCTCTCGTTTGACCATCAAAATGGCCCTTCCCACAAAAACAGGAAACACTAGGATACTCCCCAGCATCCCTGGCATGCCCAGGTTGATTTTTGGTCCATGGAATCCTCGGACCTTAGGCCCACCCCCGGAATCGTGAACTAGCACACTGATTTGGCCCTAAAATGCCTCATTCACGCTTTTTAGCCCATTTGACCACCCAAATGGACCTGCCCATACAAATGGGCAACACTAGAAAGCTCCCCAGCATCCCTGGCATGCCCAGGTCAATTTTCGGCCAACGGCACCACCGGACCCCAGGCCCACCCCCTGAATCGTGTGCTATAGCACACTGATTTGGCCCCACAATACCCAGTTCGCGCGTTTTTGCCCATTTAACCAACGAAATGGCCACGTCCATACAAACCGGCAACACTAGGATGCTCCCTAGCCTCCCTAGCACGTCCATGTTGATTTTTTTCCCATGGAACACTCGGACACCGGGCCGACCTCTGGAGATGTGGGCTATACCACACCGATTTGGCCCCAAAATGCCCCGTTCGCGTTGTTTTGCCTGTTTGACCAACCAAATGGCCCCGCCCACATAAACAAGAAAAACTATGATGCTACCCAACCTCCCTGGCATGCCCAGGTTGATTTTCGACCCACAGCATCCCCGGACGCCGAGCCCACCCACGTAACCGTAGGCTATAGCACACCGATTTGGCCCTAAAATGCCCCGTTCGTGCCGTTTCGCATGATTGACCAACCAAATTCCCCCCCCCCCCCCATAAAATAGGGCAACACTAGGATGCTCCCCAACCTCTCTACATACCCAGGTCAATTTTTGACCTACGGCACCCCTGGATCTCGAGCCAACCCCCGAAACCGTGGGCTATAGCACAATGATTTTGCCCCAATATGCTCTACTTGCGCCGTTTCTACATTTGACCAACCAAATGGACCCGTCCACACAAACGGGCAATACTAGAATGCTCCCTAGCCTCTATGGAACACCCAGGTTGATTTTTGGCCCACCACTCCCCCGAACCCCCGAGCCCACCCTCGGAACCATGGGCAAGAGCACATCGATTTGGCCCTAAATTGCCTCGTTTCTCCTTTTTGACCAACAAACTAGCCCTGCCCACACAAATATGCAACACTAGGATGATCCCCAGCCTCCTTGGCTCGCCCAGGTCAATTTTTGGCCCACGACACCCCCGAACCCCGGGCCCTCCCCCAAAACCGTGGGCTATAGCACTCTAATTTGGGCTGCAAAATGCCTCTTTCAAGCCGTTTTACCCGTTTGACCAACAAAATGGCCCCGCCCACATAAACGGCCAACAGTAAGATGCTCCCCAGCCTCCCTGGCATGCGCATGTCAATTTTTATCCCTTGGCACCCACAGACCCTGGGCTCACCCCCGGAACCGTGGGCTATAGCACGTTGATTTGGCTCCAAAATGCCCCGTTCACGCCTTTTTGCCCGTTTGACAAACAAAATGTCCCTGCCCACACAAATGGGAAACATTAGAACGCTCCCTAGCCTCCTTGGTGCGCCCGAGTAGATTTTTGGCCCACGGAACCACCGAACTCTGGGATCACCCCAGAATCGTGGGCTATAGCATACCGATTTGGCCCCAAAATGCCCCGTTTGTGCTGTTTTTCCTGTTTGGCAAATGAAATGGCCCTTCCCACACAAAAAGGAAACACTAGGATGCTCTGCAGTCTCCCTGGCATGCCCAGGTTGATTTTTTTCCCACGGTACCCCCGGAACCATAGGCTATAGCACACCGATTTAACCTGGCGCAGTCTCCCTATCATCTTTTTGCCCATTTGACCAACAAAATGGCCCCGCCAACACAAATGGGCAATACCAGAATGCTCCCAAGCCTCCCTAGCATGCCCGGGTCGATTTTTGGCCCACGTAACCCCCGGACCTCGGGATCACCCTAGAATCGTGGACTATAGCACACCTATTAGACCCCAAACTGCGCTGTTTGTACCGTTTCACCTTTTTGGCAAACGAAATGGCCCCTCCCACACAAACGGGCAATGTTAGGACGCTCCCCAGTCTCCCTGGCATGCCCAGTTCAATTTTTGACCCACGAAACCCTCGAACCCTTGCTCCACCCTCGGAACTATGGGCTATAGCGTACTGCTTTGGCCCCAAATAGCCCCGTTCACCCCATTTCTCTCCTTTGACCATCAAAATGGCAAAGGCCATACAAACGGTCCACACAAAGATGCTTCTCAGCCTCCCTGGCATGCCCAGGTCAATTTTTTGGCCCACAGCACCCCTGGACCCCGGGTCCAACCCTGGAACCGTGGGCTATAGCACACCGATTTGGCCTCAAAATGCCCCGTTCATGCCGTTTGACAAACCAAATAGCCCCGCCCATACAAACGGGAAACACTAGGATGCTCCTCAGCCTCACTGTCATTCCTCGATGGATTTTCAGCCCACGAAACCCCCGGACCCCGGGCCCACCCCCGGAACCGTGGGTCCAAAATGCCCTGTTTTCGTCGTTTCTCCTGTTTGACCAACCAAATGGCCCCACCCATACAAACCGACAACACTAGGATGCTCCCTAGACTCCCTAGGACGTCCACATCAATTTTTTGTCCGCGGCACCCCCGAACCCCGGGCCTACCCCAGAGCCGTGGGCTATAGCACACCGATTTGGCCCTAAAATGCCCCATTCACACCGATTTGCCTGTTTAACCAACAAAATGGACCCTCCCACATAAATGAGAAATACTAGGATGCTCTCCAACCTCCATGGCACGACCAGGTTAATTTTTGACCAATGGCACCCCCGAACTCCGGGCCCACCCCCGAAACCGTAGACTTTAGCATACCGATTTGGCCCTAAAATGCCCCGTTCACGCCGTTTCACATGTTTGAAAAAACAAATGGCCCCGTCCACACAAAAGGGCAACACTAAGATGCTCAGTCGCCTCCCTGGCACACCCAGGTCGATTTTTGGCCCACGGTACCCTCAAAAGCTAGGCCCACCCTCGGAACAGTGGGCTATAGCACCTCGATTTGGTCCTAAATTGCCTAGTTTCTCCTGTTTGACCAACAAAATGGCCCCGGCCACACAAATAGACAATACTAAGATGATCCCCAGCCTCTCTAACATGCCCAAGTCAATTTTTAGCCCACGGTACCCCCGAACCATGGGCCCACCCCCAAAACCGTGGGCTACAACGCACTGATTTTGGCCCTAAAATTCCTCGTTCAAGCTATTTTCCCGTTTGACCAACAAAATGGCCCCTCCCACATAAATAGGCAACTCTAGGATGCTCCACAGCCTCCCTGTCATACCCAGGTCGATTTTCAGCCCAGGCCACCCTTGAACCCTGGGCCAACCCCCGAAATCGTGTGCTATAGCACACCGATTTGCCCCCAAAATACCCCGTTCATGCCTTTTTTCCCGTTTGACCAATGAAAAGGACCCGACCACACAAACGAGAAACACTAGGATGCTACCTAGCTGCCCTTGCACGCCTCGGTCGATTTTCGGCCCACGAAACCCCCGAAACCTCGGATCACCCCCAGATTCGTGGGCAATAGTACACCGATTTATCCCCAAAATGCCTCGTTTATGCCATTTCTCCTATTTGGCTAACGAAATGGCCCCGCCCACATCAACGGGAAACACTAGAATGTTCCGCAGCCTCCCTGGCATGCCCAGGTCAATTTTTAGCCCACGGCACCCCCGAACCCTGGGTTCACCCCTAGATTCGAGGGTTATAGTACACCGATTTGGCCCCAAAATGCCTTATTCGCGCTGTTTCACCAACCAAATGGCCCCGCCTACACAAACAGGCAACACTAGGATGCTCCCCATCCTCCTTGGCATGCCCAGGTCAATTTTTGGCCCACGACACCAGCGAACCCTAGCCCCACCCCCAGAATTATGGGCTATAGCGCACTGTTTGGCCCCAAATAGCCCCGTTCACTCCGTTTCTCTCGTTTGACCCAAAAATTGGCTCCTCCCATACAAACGGGCCACACTAGGATACTCTCCAGCCTCCCTGGCATGCCTAGGTTGATTTTTGTCCCACAGCACCCCCGGACCCCGGGCCTACCCCAAAATCATGAACTATAGCACACCAGTTTGGCCCCAAAATTCCTCTTTCATGCCGTTTAGCCTGTTTGACCTCCCAAATGTCCCCGCCCACACAAACGGGCAACACTAGGACGCTCCTCAGAATCCCTTGCACGCCCAGGTCGATTTTTGGCCCACGGCACCACCGGAACCCGGGCCAACTCCCGGAACCGTGGGCTATAGCACACTTATTTGGTCCTAAAATGCCCTATTCGCGTCATTTCTCCTGTTTGACCAACCAAATAGCCTCGTCCACACAAATCGGAAATAATAGGATGCTTTCTAGCCTCCTTAACTTGTCCAGATCGATTATCTGCCCACGGAACCCCTGAACCCCGGGCCTACACCCAGAGCCGTGGGCTATAGCACATTGATTTTGCCCTAAAATGCCCCGTTCGCACCGTTTCTCCTATTTGACCAACCAAATGGCCCCGCCCTAATAAATAGGCCACACTAGGATGCTCCCCAAATTCCCTGGCGTGCCCAGGTTGATTTTTGACCCACGGAACCCCCGAACTCTGGGCTCACCCCTAGATCCGTAGGCTATAGCACACCGATTTGGCCCCAAAATGCCCCGTTCGCGTCGTTTTGCCTGTTTGACCAAGAAAATGGCCCTTCCCACACAAAAGGGCAAAACTAGGATGACCCCCACCTCCCTAGCACGCCTAGGTTGATTTTTTACCCACGACACTCTCGAACCATGGGCCCACCTCTGGAACCGTGGGCTATAGCACACCGATTTGGCCCCAAAATGCCCCGTTCGTGCCATTTTGCCCGTTTGACAAACCAAACCTCCCCGCCCAAATAAAAGGGCAATACTATGACGCTCCCCAACCTCCCTGGAACGCCCAGGAGGATTTTCAACTCATGGAACCCCCGGACCCCAGGCTCACCCCGGAACCGTTGGATATAGCACACCGATTTGGACCCAAAATGCCCCGTTCGTGCCATTTTACCCATTTGACCAGCCAAATGGCCCCTCCCAAACAAGTGGAAAACACTAGAATGGTCCTCAGCCTCCCTGGCATGCCCAGGTTGATTTTGGGCACACGGTACCCTCGATCCCTGGGTCCAGCCCCAGAACCGTGGGCTATAGCACACCGATTAAGCCCTAAAATGCCCCGTTCATGCCGTTTTGCCCGTTTGACCAACCAAAGGGCCCCTCTCACATAAACGGGATACACTAGGATGCTCCCCAGCCTTCCTGGCATGCCCAGGTCTATTTTTGACCCAAGGCACCCACGGACCCCAACCCCACCCCTAGAACTGTGGGCTATAGCACACCGCTTTGGCCCCAAATAGCCCCGTTGCACCGTTTGTCCAACCAAACGGATCCTCCTATATAAATAGGCAATACTAGGATGCTCTCCAGCCTCCCTAGCACACCCAGGTCAATTTTTAGCCCATGGCACCCCCGGACCCTGGGTCCACACCCAGGACTGTGGGCAATTAATAACGCCCAAACTACAACTCTCGATAGAAAGTGTAAGCGGTCGCTGTCAAATATAGAACCCAACTGGGTTGGGTGTCGAATGCCACAGGGAATACTCTGGTCACTAAGTGTTGCAATTATTAGTAGACTGTTGGTCAAAAATTCCAAGGAAAAAAGGGGGTTTGGTTTAGGCGTGAACTAATATTATCAAAGTAACAATGGAATGATTTGCGTAGTAAGATTTAATCACAGAGATTGATAAGTTAGGGTTATGTCCACCTTATAAGTTCGACTTCTCTATTAACTATGAGTAACGCGGAATTTAGACATGCATGCACTTATAGAGAATCGTAATCTAATTCTAAATCCAAGTGTTTCTCAACCATCAAGGATTTATTTCTCTTTAGCTCTCTAGAGCCTAAAGTGTATAACAAATGGTACAAATTCTCCAAGAAGTTAATCCGGTTAAGGCATTAACGTGTAAATAGGGGTTGAAAACCCTATTTCCTTGTCACACTCTCTTTTCCAAACATGTAGCTTTTCTCTCGAACAAGTTAATGCTATAATGGCGTATTCTCTATGTTTGCAACCATAAGAATTCAATCAAAACGAAGAGAGTAATGATATAAGTAGCATAACACATCAAGAATTCACAAACTCATAGTAATAGATAGTATCTTATAAGGTTTCCATAACCCTAACAGAGAAGTTTAGCTACTCATGAGTACAACGGAAATCAAAGTAGACATCATCATCATACCAAAACTTAGAGAAATCTCGGCTATGGAGATGAAACGTGTTTTCCTTCTCCGTTGTTCAAGTGAGCCGTTTTGACTTCTCAAAACTCGTGAAAAATCCTCCAACGTGAATTCTGAAAAGTGCTGAATAATAATCGAATGAATGCTGAAAAATTTAGCAAATAAGGTTTTTATAACATCCTTGTCCTACTAAGTTACTGCTGCATCCCTAAGTATTTAGAAATACTGATTTTGCCCGGGACAAGTTCTCCATGCATCACATTCAGTCCACAAGCTTCCAAAAGATGCCTTCCCTCTTATGTGAAGTTTGCCTTTGCTGCCCAAAGATCCACAAAGTGCTGAAATCTTCATCATTAATACCTGAAAAACATGCTAATCACATATGTTAGCTCACTTAAAGGAAAATGGACTAAAAGTGCAGGAATTATATATTTTATCCTCCAAACTTAGCTAAAATATGGGTAAATTATGGTTCTTAGGGGTATAAATACACCCAACATCACCAGCCCACACTTAAAGCTTTGTTCGTCCTCGAACAAAATATTACGTCCATGCAAACATCTAACTAGAATTTCATAGTAGCAACACAAAATGTTCAACAAGACATGCACGACAATTATTAACAGAGAGTAGGTTTCTTGATCATTACTAGAAAAAATTCAACCTCCAACATAGACTCGTGAGGATGGTTAATTCGTATCCACAAGTTAATCCACAAAGAATCATATAACTCTCCCCAAAAATCATCAACCATGTGTGTCTCACACAAGATATTACACATGATCACTCACAGTTTTGCAATTTTCGAAACATGGGTATAAGACTCTCCTTGCTCTCACTTCTCACAAAGAATTCTTATGTTGCAACTGATGACCATATGCTTGCCCTTAGTGTAATGCTCTACTAATATCAGAATGCTAAGCTTAGGATCAAATGGGTCTTTACAGGTTGTAATGTAGGCTAAGGGACAGGTAGGACTATTTTGGCCAGAAATAGTGACTATGTTCCCTAAGCGCTTTAATACACTACAATATGTCATATACACCAACTCTTAACAACCACTCTACCTTCCTTTCATCTACCACCCCTTTTCACCTAGTTTTTTATTCAATTATAAACACAACTATCTTTTTATTTTTCTATTTCTTTTTTTTTTCTTTTCTCTTTTTTTTTTATTTTTTTTTTTTATAAAACACCTCTATGATAGCCACTCTTTTTCACAACAATTTCAAGTACCAATACACTCTGAGGCATCACTCTTACCCAATTTCCTCTTATTTTTTCACATGACTCTACAATTTAAAGCGCTAGGGAATTTGGATCAAATTATGGTCTTGCTTAGGAATTTGGATCAAATTATGGTCTTAAAAAAATATGGATTAGGCTACATATGAGGCTGTCAAAGAAAATAGCTAAAGGCTCAAAGGAGGTTAACTAGGATAATGTACAAAGGTAGGTAAAAAGAAGGTAAACAATTACAGGCTGCCAAAGAAATGCCTAAATCATCTCCTAAGCTCACACTCTTTATTTCGCTTTACACACACACCAGACAAGTTCTAGCATCAGTCACAACACAGAATATACTATATCCTCACACACACAAGGAACATGGTCAACTTTATTGGGAGCAGTATAGACTCTTGACCTAATAGATGAATGAATTAAACCACACAATTATCACACAGTGAGTCACACGTAGAGCCTAAATGTCTCAATAGTAATGATTTAGCACAAACTCTTGTTATACTACCATGCCATCTATCAGAACAATTTCATGCAAAATCTAAAAAAAAATCTAGAATTTAACTAACTAATTACAACTAATTAACAAACAAGAACAAGAATAAATTGTAGGCAAAGAAGTACAATATAGCATACAAATACCGGCATCCCACACTTAGATGGGACACACTGCCCTCAGTGGAAAATAAATAAGGAAAACCTGATTAGTCGGACTCCTCCTCTATATCTGGGGTCATACCCCCTGCGTCGGAATCATCATCAGAGTCGTCGTCATCATAGTTGTCCTCCACGTCTGAGTCTGGCAGTCAGCGATCATCGTCAGTCGGCACGTCATCATCGAGAGGTTCCTCAAAATGTACCCCTACTCCACACATAGCCCGCGCATGCTCATTCATCGGGTAGTCATAGTCCAACTGCTGAAGCTCTGCATCAGTTGAAATACGACCCCCACTCATCATGGTAAACCTAGTCATGCCATATAGATGGTGAAAGAAGCTTTCATCTCGAGCATACCGCTCTGCAGTGGTAAGGTTGATGCCATGACCAGTTTCAGGCTCTTTAACTTTCGTAAGATCAACCTTCTTAGGGTTGTGTGGAAGTTTATGATCTGCAGGTTCCTCTTCAATGTGCTCCTTCCTTAAGATCGCAGTCAAAAAATTGCCAAAGATGAAATGGGACCTTTTGTGCAGCCTAGCCTTACGCATTGACGATTGTATAACCGCACCAATGTTGATGGGGATATTAGTCATCAGAGCGTACACCAAGCATACTCTATCACGTGTGATCTTTGTGTACTGTGTCCCAGGAATCAGGCAAGAGTTGACTATCCTCAACCATATACGAGCTTCTCTGTTCAAGGAAGCATACGGGAAGGTATTGTGCCGACCGTTATCCTTGTGACGAATCCACCGTACCATTGACCTTGTTCCGCACAGTGTGTGTCTGATTGCCCTGTAGGGAGGTCTGTGATAAAGCTCCTTGAGCGGTGATGGATCCACAGATGGAAGACCCAGAAAAGAGTTGAAAAACTCCGCATTCAGTTGCAAGACTTGGCCCCGAATCTTCACTTCACTTCCGGTAGTCTTTGGGGACCAATTGGCATAGAACTCTCGCATTAGATCAAGATTGAATTCCCCTATATCTCGGAAAATGAAATCAAGATTTAGTGCCATGATTTTAGCCACAATGCGGGGCTCTCTCTTTGCTAGACTCTCCTTCTTCATCAAATCCACGTGAACATATTTTTTCACTTTGTTGTTCTTGTACCACTCCTTTCTTTCCTCCTCTAGGACCCACTTTATCCCGAAAGTGCATCGAGGTATTTGTAGAGAGGAGGACTCAGCTTGATCTTTTCTTCCTCTTTTCTGACCTTTCTGCAAGGTGGACACTTTTTCTTTTCCTTGTCGTCCTTTTGGGGCCATTCTACCTGAGATTAAAATAGAGTCATGTTAGTTTTATCTCGGAAGATTCAATTGAAAAACAAACAGTAATGGCACCACCCCACACTTAATTTGTTAGCACAGACTAATTAAGTGAGTGATGTCGATTACTCAGACTTCATCGACATACATTTAGGCGATATGTTCCAACAACATGTTTAGCACAATCATACATTCATGTAATCTTTGAATATCCTTTCCAACTTTGTTTCATGTAATCTTAACTATACTTTTATGTTTGGATTAATGTACTTCTTGAATAAGACTACCACATAGAGATCGTATCAAGTTATTGCAAAGAAATAATCACAACATCTTATGCTCGTGGTCAATCATGATCGTTATCTCGATGAACGAGTCATTCAAACATTCAAGCTTTCAACTTTCATGATTACGCATTAACTTCACAATTTCGACTCCATAAAAATATGATAGTGTATAATAATCAAGTACAATTCGGAACAAAGTCAGGAACACCCACACGTATTCTTTTACTCAATCTAGATGTATCATAACAAACCAATCATATTCTTATCACCACACCACTTCAAAATCTAATAAATCATTATAAACGTAGCATTTCAACAACTACGGAATATAAAAGAATAACTTACGTGATGATGGATTCGGAAGATGAGCTTGCAAGATTAGATGAGCAAAAAGAAAATTTTTGAGAGAATGGGGAAGCTTGGGCGGCACCTATATGGAGCAAACAATTGCATTTTGTTCTAAGGGTGAAGATCTATTTATAGCCTAAGCCATGGGTCGGGTTTGATCCATGTAAAATCGGGTTAGGAGACAAAAAGGCATAAGTAGGTGGCGCCTTTGTCAATGCCTTGTTGGGTATAGGCGGAGCCTTTGCCAATGCCTTGTTGAAACAGTGAGCATAGGCAATGGCATAGGCGGAGCCTATGGTATTTCCTAGATTTACATATGCGGCGCCTATGGTATTGCCTAGATTTGCATAGGCAATGCCTTGTCCGTTGTCTATGTGAGGCAGTGAGCATAGGCAATGGTATAGGCCTTTCCTTGTCCATTGCCTAGATTAGCATAGGCCTTGCCTTGTCCATTTCCTAGATTAGCATAGGCCTTGCCTTGTCCATTGCCTAGATTAGCATAAGCAATGCCTAACTAGTAGCATTTGCTCCATCATTCCTAGCTTACCACCCTTAGCATGGCTCACTTTCAAATCAAAATTTAGGACCAATCTCCTCCTTTATACATCTTTCACCTACACTTAATCAAAAACAACCAAAAAATGATTAGAAGGATGGGTTACCTCCCACCAAGCTTCTTAGTTTTGGTCGTGGCTCGACTCTTCTTTTTGGATTTTTATTTAACAAAAACAAACTCCTAGTAAAACAAAACTATTAAAATTATGGTTTTCCTCCCATGTAGCGCTTGATTTATTGTCGCGGCATGACATAGTCATCTCGATTACTTAGACTTCATCGAGATATATGGTGCATCATTTTCTGAATGGATTCAGACGACGCTGATGCTTAATTGTGGGCACGCAATATTCTTCGAGATGAATCTTGTGCCTACATATCCCAGGAGGGATACCAATTATATCATCAATAGTCCAATCAATAGCTCTCTTGTACCTCTTCAGAACAGAAATGAGAGACTCTACTTGTTGTTAGCCTAAATCATCCTCAACAATAACCCGACGTGTATCACCACTTCCCAAAAATGCATACTTTAGGTGACTAGGTAGATCTTCCAATTCTAGCACTGGTGGCTCTTCAATGGATGGTTTTGCTGGTGGTGAGGATCGATTCTTAAGATCAAGGTCCAGCTTCTTAGGAGCATGAGAATAGGACCCTATTCCTGTTAGAGCACAAATAGTTTCTTCATAATCTTCTACATCCTCACGCTCAAAATTCAAACGCTCAGCAGACAATGGTTCAACAGTTGGCTGCTTTTCTAACGATAGTTCCTTTGCATCCTCATGATAAACATCATCTATAGAAAACACATTCATATCATTTGGCTGCTTCATTGATTTGCATACATCAAAACGAACCACTTCGTCATTCATCCGAAATAAAAACTCATTGGCTCGTTAATCAATAAGCACACTTCCTGTTGCAAGGAAAGGACGACCCAAGATTATGGGTACTTCAGAATCTGCCTCGCAATCCAAAATAACAAAGTCTGCAGGAAAAATAAAGGCAGAAACCTTCACCAATACATCATATAAGATACCAATAGGTCATTTTACCGACCTATCAGCCATCACGATCCGCATATTGGTTGGTGTAGGATCACCCAACCCCAACTTTCTGTAAATAGATAGCGGCATCAAATTGATGCTAGCTCCCAAATCGCACAATGCCTTAGCAAAATCCAAAGATCCAACCGTGCAAGGAATAGTGAAAGCACCAGGATCTGCCTTCTTCTGAACTAATGATCTTGTAGCAATTGCACTGTAATGATGAACATTATCTGCCAGCTCATAGCTTGCTGCCCGCTTCTTTGTCAAAAGGTCCTTCATGAATTTAGCGTACCCAGGCATCTGTTCCAGCGACTCCACCAAAGGAACATTAATAGTTAGCTGCTTCAACATAGTCATGAATTTACTGAACCTGGTGTCATCATCTTTCTTCTTCAGTCTCTGAGGAAAAGGTGGTGGTGGAAGGGGAATAGTTTTATCCACCACTTCCTTTTTATCTTTCTTCAGATTATCAATCTTTTCAGGCTGGTGACGTCTAAGTGTAGTGTCATGAACGTTCTGACTTTCAGCTTCTACAGAATCATCACAATCTGTTTTAATCCTATTCTCTTCTATATTATCAACCACCTGCTTACCTTTGGATGGATTTTCCAACACCTTACCACTCCTGGTAGTAATAGCCATACATGATCCATCATTCCTTGGATTTTGCACGGTGTCTCTAGGTAAAGTGCCAGCTTTTATTTGATTGAATGTCGCTGATAGTTGACTCATTTGTTATTCCAGCTATTTTATTGCAGTGGAATGCAAGTCAACCAATTGATTTATTGAGGACAAATCATTTTTTACCTCAGCTAGTCCCGTGTTGGTTGCCTCTACTCCTTTCAACAACTTAGCCATCATATCTTCCATGGACATCTTTCCAGAGCCAAATGCCGCAGCCTCACGATTTCCAGGAGGAACATACAAACCACTCCTGTCAGTCTTATTCTTGAATTTGGATTTTTCATAATAGTTCCGACCTTGGTTTCCTTGGGCATTGCCTCGGAAACCCACCTGATTATTCAAATAATTCACTTCCTCCTCAGAATTGGATTCATCTCTACCCTGTGATACAACAGCCTTGACCTTTTCTGTCTTTTCTGATAATAAATGCTTGGTAAGAAGGTCCATCTGCATTTTCATGTGAGCCATATCTTGGTCACGTTCCTCTTCTCTTTGCCTCTGTTCTGCTGTCATGCCAGTAGATACAGTAGAGCTTGGTACCTCAGAATCCCTGGTATGCCAAGCTCTACTTTGCTTTGTCATACGATCCAGCATATCACCAGCCTCAATAAAAGTAAGGTCCATGAATGACCCACCCGCAGCATTATCTACCACTGGCTTAGTCACTAAGTTCAAAGCCCTGTATAATATTTCCATCAAGTGGATATTGGTCATCTGATGGTTTGGGCACCGCATAAGATTCTTCTTGAACCTCTCCCATGTTTCGTGGAGAGCTTCAATTGGAAGCTGTAGAAAATTACCGATCTCATCTCGTAATTGTGCTCTCTTGGATGGCGGAAAGAATCTTTCTAGGAAAGCGTCTTTCAGTTGCCTCCAATTACTGATAGAGTCAGGAGTTATCCCATTCAACCATAGAGTTGCCTCTCCAGATAGAGACAATGGAAATAAGCGCAGTCGAATTGCATTCTTTCCAACTCCTGGATTGTCAAACGACGTGCATGTTGAGATAAAATTGATCAGATGCATATTCAGATCATCGCCTGCAAGTCCACCAAATAACCCTTTGAGTTGCAATAGCTAAATCATGGTGCTAGTGATATTGAACTTGGCTCCGGGTGCCAAGGGCGGAGGAATAATATCCCCTGTGGCACCAGCCCCATCCAGATCGTCATCATCATCATCAAAAGCAGCCTGCACAGCTCGGCGTTCAGGTCTCATTCTAGCTTGACGATCTCTCCTGTTCACAGGTGCTGCCACCTCATCTGCACGCTGTGGATTAAGTAACTCATCATCACCCAGGTCCTCATCATCAGGATTTGTTTCCCGACCTGGGTTATCAATCTGTTGATGCACTTGAGCAGCTGCCAACGCAGCTAACCTAGCCTGCTCCTGTTGAGCAACCCTTCTTTCAATGTCACGTTGTACATCCATTCTGCCAATAAGTTGTGGTTCAGGATTTATGGGTAATAATGGATGACCAGATCTTCGTGTATTTGGCATGCACTCTACCAAACCTGAACAAAACAAAAACAACAAACAAAAAGTAAAATTCGAGAATCTTTGACCAAAGGGTCTAGTAACTATCACAAACTTAGTTGACAACCGTATTCCTCGGCAACGGCGCCAAAATTTGATAACACCCAAACTACAACTCTCGTTAGAATGTGTAAGCGGTCGCTGTCAAATATAGAACCCAACTGGGTTGGGTGTCGAATCCCACATGGAATACTCTGGTCACTAAGTGTTGCAATTATTAGTAGACTGTTAGTCGAAAATTCCAAGGAAAAAGGGGGGTTTGGTTTAGGCGTGAACTAATATTATCAAAGTAACAATGGAACGATTTGCGTAGTAAGATTTAATCACAGAGATTGATAAGTTAGGGTTATGTCCACCTTATAAGTTCTACTTCTCTATTAACTATGAGTAACGCGGAATTTCGACATGCATGCACTTATAGAGAATCGTATTCTAATTCTAAATCCAAGTGTTTCTCAACCATCAAGGATTTATTTCGCTTTATCTCTCTCGAGCCTAAAGTGTATAACAAATGGTACAAATTCTCCAAGAAGTTAATCCGGTTAAGGCATTAACGTGTAAATAGGGGTTGGAAACCCTATTTTCTTGTCACACTCTCTTTTCCAAACATGTAACTTTTCTCTCGAACAAGTTAATGCTATAATGGCGTATTCTCTATGTTTGCAACCATAAGAATTCAATCAAACCAAAGAGAGTAATGATATAAGTAGCATAACACATCAAGAATTCACAAACTCATAGTAATAGATAGTATCTTATAAGGTTTCCATAACCCTAACAGAGAAGTTTAGCTACTCATGAGTACAATGGAAATCAAAGTAGACATCATCATCATACCAAAACTTAGAGAAATCTCGGCTATGGAGATGAAACGTGTTTTCCTTCTCCGTTGCTCAAGTGAGCCGTTTTGTCTTCTCAAAACTCGTGAAAAATCCTCCAACGTGAATTCTGAAAAATACTGAATAATAATCGAATGAATGCTGAAAAATTCAGCAAATAAGGTTTTTATAACATCCTTGTCCTACTAAGTTACTGCTGCATCCCTAAGTATTTAGAAATACTGATTTTGCCCGGGACAAGTTCTCCATGCATCACATTCAGTCCACAAGCTTCCAAAAGCTGCCTTCCCTCTTATGTGAAGTTTCCCTTTGCTGCCCAAAGGTCCACAAAGTGCTGAAATCTTCATCATTAATACCTGAAAAACATGCTAATCACATAGGTTAGCTCACTTAAAGGAAAATGGACTAAAAGTGCAGGAATTATATATTTTATCCTCCAAACTTAGCTTAAATATGGGTAAATTATGGTTCTTAGGGGTATAAATACGCCCAACATCAGCAATAGCACACCGATTTGACCCCCAAATGCCCTGTTCACACCGTTTTTCCCGTTTGACCAACTAGATGGCCCCGGGCAACTTTAGGATGCTCCCTAGCCTCCATGGCATGCCCACGTTGATTTTCAGCCCACGGCACCCCCGTACCCTGGGTCCACCCTCAGAATCGTAGGCTATAGCACACTGATTTGGCCCCAAAATGCCCCATTCAAAATGTTTCGCCCGTTTGACCAACCAAATGGCCCTGCCCAAATAAATGGGCAACACTAGGATGCTCTATTGCATCCCTGGCACGTCCATGATGATTTTTATCCCACAGAACCCCCGGACCCCAGGCCCACTCTCGAAACCGTTTTCTATAACACACCGATTTGGCCCCAAAATGTCCCATTCACAACGTTTCACTCATTTGACCAACCAAATGGCCCTGCCCATATAAACGGGGAACACTAGGACCACCCCAGCCTTTTTTTCATGCCCAGGTCAATTTTTAAATTATGGCACCGCCGGACCCTGGGCCCACCCTCGAAACCGTGGGATATAGCACATCGATTTGGCCCTAAAACACCCCGTTCGCACCATTTCGCCTATTTGACCAACCAAATGGCCCTGCCCACACAAACGGGCAACACTAGAATGATCCCAACCTTCCTAGGATGCCCAGGTCGATTCTTGTCCCACGGAACCCCAGGACCCCGAGCCCACTCTCAAAATCATGGGCAATAGCACACCGAATTGGCCCCAAAATGCCCCGTTTACGCTGTTTCGATTGTTTGACCAACGAAATAGCCCTGAACACACAAAAGGGGAACACTAGGACTCTCCCTAGCCTCTCTGGCGGCCAACGGTACCCCCGTACCCCGGGCCCACCCCCAAAACTGTGTGCTATAGAACACTGATTTGCCCTAAAAATAAATCGTTCCCGCCGTTTCACCCATTTGGCCAACCAAATGGCCCCACCCATACAAACGGGAAACACTAGGTTGCTTCCCAACCTCCCTGGCATGCCCAGTTTGATTTTCGAATACGGCACCCCCGAACCTCGAGCCCACACCCAGAACTGTGGGCTATAGCACACCGATTTGTCCCCAAAATGCCTCGTTCACGCCGTTTTGCCCGTTTGACCAACCAAATGGCCCCACCCACACAAACGACAGCCTCCATGGTATGCTCTGGTCGATTTTCAGCCCATGGCACACCCGGATCCCAGGCCCACCCCCGGAAACGTGGGCTATAGCACACCAATTTGGCCATAAAATGCCTCGTTCGCGCAGTTTTGCCCGTTTGACCAATCAAATGACCGCATCCACAAAAACGGGAAACACTAAGACGCTTCCTAGCCTCCCTGGCACGTCCAAGTTGATTTTTATCCCACAAAACCACCGGACCCCGAGCCCACCCCCAAAAGCGTGTGCTATAACACACCGATTTGGCCCCAAATTGCCCTATTCACGTCTTTTTGCCCGATTGACCAACTAAAAGCCCTGCCAACATAAACAGGAAATAATAGGATAATCCCCAACCTCCCTAGCATGCTCAGGTTGATTTTTGGCCCACCACACCCCCGGACCTTGGGCCCATCCTAGGAACCGTGGGCTATAGCACACCGATTTGGCCCCAAAACACCCCGTTCGCACCGTTTCGCCCGTTTGACCAACCAAATGGCCCTGCCCAGACAAAAGGGCAAAACTAGGCTTCTCCAAAGCCTTCCTAGCACGCCCAGGTAAATATTTTGCCCATGGCACCCCCGAAACCCGTGCCCACCCTCGGAACAGTTGGAAATAGCAAATCGATTTGGCCCCAAAATGCCCCAATCACTTTATTTCACCCGTTTGACCAAGGAAATGGATCCGCCCACACAAACGGGGAACACTAGGATGCTCTCCAGCCTCCCTAGAAAGCCCTGATAAATTTTTGGCCTACTACACCCCTAGACCCCGGGCCAACCCCCGGAACCTTGTGCTATAACACACAGATTTGGCCCCAAAACACATCGTTCACGTTGTTTCGCCCATTAGACCAACCAAATAGACCCTCCCACACAAATGGGAAACACTAGGATGCTTCCAAACCTCTCTGGCATGCCCAGTTTGATTTTCGGTCCACGACACCCTTGGACCCCAGGACCACCCCTCGAACCATAGGCTATAGCACACCGATTTGGCCATAAATAACCCTGTTTCTCCTGTTTTACCAAGAAAATGGCCCCGCCCGCAAAAACAGGAAACATTAGGATGTTTTTCAGCCTCCCTGGCACTCCCAGGTCAATTTTTGGCCAACGGCGCCCCCAAATCCCGAGCCCACCCCAAAATACGTGGGCTATAGCACACTAATTTTGGCCCCAAAATGCCTCATTCGCGCCGTTTCGCCCGTTTGATCAACTAAATGGCCCCGACCACATAAATGGGCAACACTAAGATGCACCCCAGCCTCCTTGGCATGCCCAAGTCAATTTTTAGCCCATGGAACCCCCGAACCCCGGGCCCACCCCCAGAACCGTGGCCTATAACCCAACAATTTTACCCCAAAATACCCCGTTCGCGCCTTTTTGCCCATTTGACTAACAAAGTAGTTTCCCCCCCACAAAAATGGGGAACACTAGGATACTCCCTAGCCTCTCTGGAACGCCCAGGTCAATTTTTGACCCACGTCACCCCCGGACCCATGGGCTATAGCACACCGATTTGGCGCCAAAATGCCTCTTTCGCGCCGTTTCGCCCGTTTGATGAACCAAATGGACGCGCCCTAACAAATGGGAACCTTCCTGGCACGTCCAAGTCAATTTTCAGCCCACGGCACCCCGACCCCTGGCCACCTTCAGAACCGTGGGCTATAGCACATCGATTTGGCCACAAAATGCCCCGTTCGCACTATTTTGCCTGTTTGACCTACCAAATGGCCCCTCCCACAAAAACAGGATACACTAGGATGCTTCCTAGCCTTCCTGACACGTCCATATTAAATTTTAGCCCTCGGCACCCCCGGACCACAGGCCCACCCCCGAAACCGTTTGCTATAACACACCGATTTGGCCCTAAAATGCCCCATTCACGCCGTTTCACCCGTTTGACAATCCAAATGAACCTTCCCACATAAACGAGCAAAACTAAGATGCTCCCCAGCCTCCTTGGCATGCTAGGTCAATTTTTGGCCTACGACACCGCCGTACCTCGTCCCACCCTCAGAACCTTGGGCTATAGCACATCAATTTAACCCCAAAACACCTGGTTCACGTCGTTTCGGTTGTTTGACCAACCAAATAGCCCCGTCCACACAAACAGGCAATGCTAGGATGCTCTCGAGCTTCCCTAGGACGCACAGGTCATTTTTTAGACCACGGTACCCCCGGACCCGGGCCCACTCTCGAAACGGTTGGCAATAGCACATCGATTTAGCCCCAAAATGTCCCGTTCATGCCGTTTTGACCGTTTGACCAACGAAATGGCCCCTCCCACACAAACGGGGAACACTAGGACGCTCTCCATCCTCTATGGCATGCCCTGATTGATTTTCGACCGAGGGAATCCCCGGACCCTGGGTCCACTCCCGGAACCGTGTGCTATAGAACACCGATTCGGCCCTAAATCACACTGTTCACGCCGTTTCACCCATTTGACCAACCAAATAGCCCCGCCCACATAAACGGGAAACACTAGGTTGCTTCCCAACCTCTCTGGCATGCCCTATTTGATTTTTGACCCACGGAACCACCAAACCTCGGGCCCTCGCCCGTGGGCTACAACACACCAATTTGGCCCAAAAATGCCTCTTTTGTGCTGTTTTGCCAGTTTGACAAACTAAATGGACCTTCCCACACAAACGACAGCCTATCCAGCATGCCCTGGTTGATTTTCAGCATACGAAACACCTGAAACCCAGGCCCACCCCCGGAACCGTGGGCTATAGCACACCAATTTGGACACAAAATGCCCCGTTTGTGCTGTTTTGCCCGTTTGACCAACCAAATGGCCCCTCCCACAAAAACGGGCAAAACTAGGACACTCCCTAGCCTCCCTGTCATGTCCAGGCTGATTTTCGACCCACGGCACCTTTGGACCCCTAGCCCACCACAAAAACCATGTGCTATAACACATCGATTTGGCCCCAAAATGCTCTATTCACGTCGTTTCACCTGTTTGACCAACCAAATGGCCCTGAACACATAAACGGGAAATATTAGGATGCTTTCCGGCCTCCCTGGCACGCTACGGTTTATTTTTGGCCCACGGCACCCCCGGACCTCAGGCCTACCCTCATAACCGTGGGCTATAGCACACCAATTTGGCCCCGTTCACACCGTTTCGTCCGTTTGACAAACCAAATGGCCCCGCCCACACAAACGAGCAACACTAGGATGTGCCCAAGCCTCCCTGGCATGCCCAAGTAGATATTTGGCCCACGTCACCCCCAAATCCCGGGTCCACCCTCAAAACCGTGGGTAACAGCATACCGATTTGGCCTCAAAATTCCCCGTTTGCGCCGTTTTGCCCGTTTGACCAATGAAATGGCACCTCCCACACAAACAGGGAATACTAGGATTCTCCCCAGCCTCCCTGGAAAGCCCTGGTTGATTTTCAGCCCACGGCACCCCCGAACCCCAGGCCCACCCCCAAAACCGTGTGATATAGCACACCGATTTAGCCCCGAAACACAGTGTTTGTGCCATTTTTCCCATTTGACCAACCAAATGGCCCCTCCCACACAAATTGGCAACACTAGGATGCTTCCCAACCTCCCTGGCATGCCCAGTTCGATTTTTGACCCACGGCACCCCCGGACCCCGGGCACACCCTTGGAACCATGGGCTATAGCACACCGATTTAGCCCTAAATAGCCACGTTTCTCCTGTTTGACCAACAAAATGGCCCTGCCCATACAAACAGGCAATACTAGGATGCTCCCCAGCCTCTCTGGCATGCCCAGGTTGATTTTTGGCCCACGACACCCCCGAACCCTTGGCCTACCCCCAAAATTGTGGCCTATAGCACACTGATTTTGGCCCTAAAATGCCTTGTTCGCACCACTTCGCCCGTTTGAACAACCAAATGGCCCCGCCCACATAAACGGGAAATACTAGGATGCTCCCCAGCCTCTTTGACATGCCCAGGTCAATTTTCATCCAATGGAACACCCAAACACCAGCCCCCCCGGAACCGTGGCTTATAGCACACCGATTTGGCCTCAAAATGCCTCGTTCTTGCCTTTTTGCTCCTTTAACCAACAAAATCTCCCCGCCCACACAAACAGGGAACACTAGAATGCTCCCCATCCTCTCTAGCACGCTCAGGTCAATTTTTGATCCACACCACCCCCGGAATCGTAGGCTACAGCACACCGATTTTACCAACCAAATGGCCCCGCCCACACAAATGGCAGTCTCGCTGGCATTCCCGGCTCAATTTTTACCCCATGGGCCCACCCTCAGAAGCGTGGTCTATAGCACACCAATTTGGCCACAAAATGCCCCGTTCGCGCTGTTTTGCCCATTTGACCAACCAAATGGCCCCGCCTACAAAAAAAGGCGACACTAGGACTTTCCCTCGCCTCCCAGGCACGTCCATGTCAATTTTCAGCCCACGGAACCCCCAAACCCTAAGCCCAACCCCGAAACCGTTTACTATAACACACCGATTTGGCCCCAAAATTCCCCATTCATGCAGTTTTGCCCGTTTGACCAACCAAATGGTCCTTCCTACATAAACGGGAAATACTAGGATGCTCCCCAGCCTCCCTGGCATGCCTAGGTCAATGTTTTTCCTACGACACTGTTGGACCGCGGGGCCCCCCTCAGAACCGTGGGCCATAGCACATCGATTTGTCCCCAAAACACCCCGTTCGCGCCGTTTCACCAGTTTGACAACCCAAATAGCCCCTCCCACACAAAAAGCCAACACTAGGATGCTCCTAAGCCTCCCTAGCATGTCCAGGTCAATTTTTGACCCACGGAACCCCCGAACCCCGAGCCCACCCTCGGAACTATGGGGAATAACACATCAATTTTGCCCCAAAATGCCCCGTTCGCGCCGTTTCTACCGTTTGACCAATGAAATGGCCCCGCCCAAAAAAAATGGGGAACACTAGGATGCTCCCCAGCCGCTTTGGCATTCCTTGGTTGATTTTTGGCCTACGGAACACCCGAACCCCGGGTCCACCCCCAGAACCGTAAGCTATAGAACACCGATTTGGCCCCAAAACACACCATTCGTGCCGTTTCGACTATTTGACCAACCAAATGGCCCCGTCCATAAAATGGGCAACACTAGGATGCTTCCCAACCTCCCTGGTATGCAAGTTCAATTTTTGACCCATGGCACCCCTGAACCTCGGGCCCACCCCCGAAACCGTGGGCTATAACACACCGATTTGGCCCTAAAATGCCTCATTCACCCCATTTCGCCCGTTTCACCAACCAAATGGCCCCTACCACATAAACGGGAGCCTCCCTGGCATGCCCTAGTCGATTTTCAGCCAATGGCACACCCGGACCCCAGACCCACACCCGAAACCGTGGGCTATAGCACACCAATTTTTCCACAAAATGCGTCGTTCGCGTTATTTTGCCTTTTTGACCCACCAAATGGACCCGCCCATAAAAACGGGAAACATTAAGATGCTGCCTAGCCTCCCTAGCACGTCCAGGTCAATTTTTGGCCTATGACACCCCTGGACCCCGGGCCCACCCCTAAAATCGTGTGCTATAACACACCGATTTGGCCCCAAAATGCCCCATTCACGCCATTTCATCCATTTGACCAAGAAAATAACCTCGCTAACAAAAACAGGCAACACTAGAATGCTTCCCAGCCCTCCTGGCATGCCCAGGTCAATGTTTAGCCCAAGGTGCCACCGAACCTCGAGCCCACCCACGGAACTGTGGGCAATAGCATACCAATTTAGCCCCAAAATGCCTCGTTCACGCCGTTTCACTAGTTTGACCAACAAAATAGCTCTTCTCACACAAACGGGGAACACTAGGACGCTCCCCAGCCTCCCTAGAATGCCCTGGTCAATTTTTGGCCCATGAAAACCCCCGAACCTCGGGCCTACCCCCGGAACCGTGTGCTATAACACACCGGTTTGGCCCCAAAACACACGGTTCGCACCGTTTAGCCCATTTGACCAACAAAATGGTACCGCCCACACAAACGGGAAACACTAGAATACTTCCCAACCTCCCTTGCATGCCTAGTTTAGTTTTTGGCCCAGGGTACTGATGTTAGGCGTATTTACACGCCTAAAGAACCTTAATGTACCCATATTTTAGCTAAGTTTTGAGGACAAAATATATAATTCCTACACTTTTAGTCCCTTTTCCTGTAAGTGAGCTAACCAACATGATTAGCAAGATTTCAGGTATTTATGATGAAGATTTCAGCATTTTATGGACTGTTGGATGCCAAAGGAAACTTCAAGTAAGAAGGAAGGCATCTTCTGGAAACTTGTGGAATCAAAGTGATGCATGGAGAACTTATCCCGGGCAAAAACAGCATTTCTAAAGACTTGGGGGATCAGCAGTAACATAGTAGGATTAGGATAAGTATGCAGTAACCCAGTAGGACTAGGACAAAGATAAAACCCCTATTTCAGTAGGACTAGGACAAGGATGTTATAAAAACCCTATGATGCTGAATTTTTCAGCATTCAATTATTCATTCATTCGAAGCTTTTTAATTATTCATTCCTTCCTCCCCATTCTTATTAATTCTTTCCGATTACATTACTACTCTTTCATCCAACTTTTAGTATTCTGTAATTTACAGATTCTGTAAGTTACTAACAGAGAAACACGACTCACTTGAGGCACAGATAGAGAAAGAAAAACGTCCAACCTTTTTGACGCCAAAAATCATCCAAATCGTCAAGCTTGTTCTAGATTTTGGTATGATGATGAATTCTATTGTGATTTCCGTTGCACTCATGAGTAGCTAAACTTCTCTGTTAGGGTTATGGAAGCCTTATGAGATACTATCTATTGCTATGAGTTTGTGAATTCTTGATACGTATGCTGCTTATATCATTACTCTCTTCATCTTAATTGAATTCTTGTGGTTGCAAACATATAGAATACTCCAGTATAGCATTAACTTGTTCAAAAGAAAAGTTACATGTCTGGAAACGAGAGAATGACAAGGAAATAGGGCCACCAACCCCTGTTTAAAAGGTAGTGCCGTAACTGGATTAACCTCTTGGAGAATTTGTACCATTAGTATACGCTTTAAGCTCGAAAGAGTTAAAGTGATATAATCCTTGATGGTCGAAAGACACTAGGATTTACCATAGAATACGAATCTCTATAAGCGCATACATGTCTGAATTCCGCATAACTCATAGACAATAGATACGTAAAACTCATAAGGTGGACATAACCCTAACTTACAATTCTCATTGATTAAAACCTACTAAACATTCCATTTTTATTTGTTACTTTGATACTCTTAATTCACGCTACTATTAAATCCCCCCTTTTTCGTAGAATTTTCGATCAACAGTCTACTAATCGTTGCATACTTAGTGACCAAGTATTCCCTGTGGGATTCGACACCCAACCCAGTTGGGTTCTATATTTGACAACGACCTCTTACACTCTTATGAGAGCTATAGTTTGAGCGTTATCAAATTTTGGCGCCGCTGCCGGGGAATACAGTTGTCAACTAAGTTTGTGATAGTTACTAGACCCTTTGGTCAAAAATTCTCAGATTTTACTTTTATTTGTTGTTTTTGTTTTATTCAGGTTTGTTTGAGTGCATGCCAAACACTCGAAGTTCAGGTCAACCGTTATTGCCCATAAATCCTGAACCTCAACTTATTGGCAGAATGGATGCACAACGTGATATTGATAGAAGGACGGATCAACAGGAGCAGTCTAGATTAGCTGCGTTGGCAGCTGCTCAAGTGCATCAACAGAATATTGATAACCCACGTCGAGCAACAAATCCTGATGATGAGGACCTGGGTGATGATGAGTTACTGAATCCCAGGCATACTAATGAAGTGGTAGCACCTATGCACAGGAGAGATCGTCAAGCTAGAATGAGACCTGACCGCCGAGCTGTGCAGGCTCCTTTTGATGATGATGATGATGATCTGGATGGAGCTGGTGCCACAGGGGCTATTATTCCTCCACCCTTAGCACCCGGAGCTAAGTTCAATATCACTAGCACCATGATTCAGTTATTTCAGCTCAAGGGGTTATTTGGTGGACTCGTAGGAGATGATCCGAATATGTATCTGATCAACTTTATTTCAACATGCAAGTCGTTTGACAATCCAGGAGTTGGACAGAATGCAATTCGGCTGGGCTTATTTCCATTGTCTCTGTCTGGGGAGGCAACTCTATGGTTGAACGGGCTAACTCCTGATTCTATTACTAATTGGAGGCAACTGAAAGATGCTTTCCTAGAAAGATTCTTTCCGCCATCCAAGAGAGCCCAATTACGGGATGAGATTAGCAATTTTTGACAGCTTCTAACTGAAGCTCTCCACGAAACATGGGAGAGGTTCAATAAGAAGCTTATGAGATGCCCAAACCATCAGATGATGAATATCCACTTGATGGAAATATTATATAGGGCTTTAAACTAGGTGACAAAGCCAGTGGTTGACAATGCTGCAGGTGGATCATTCATGGACCTTACTTTTGTTGAGGCAAGTGATATGCTAGATCATATGACAAAGCAGAGTAGAGCTTGGCATACCAGGGATTTTGAGGTAGCAAGCTCTACAGTATCTATTGGCTTGACTGCAGAGCAGAGGTGTAGACAAGAGGAACGTGACCAAGATATGGGTCACATGAAAATGCAGATGGATCTTCTGACCAAGCATTTATTATCAGGGAAGATCGAAAAGGTTAAGGCCGTTGTATCACAGGGTAGAGATGAATCCAACTATGAGGAAGAAGTGAAATACTTGAATAATCAGGGGGGTTTCCGAGGCAATGCCCAAGGAAACCAAGGTCGGAACTATTATGATAAATCTGGATACAAGGACCGCGATCAAGGTGGTTGGAAGAATAAGACTGATAGGAGTGGTTTGTATGTTCCTCCTGGAAACCATGAGGCTGTGGCATCTGGCTCTGGGAAGATGTCGATGGAAGATATTATGGCGAAGCTATTGAAGGGAGTAGAGGCAACTAATACGGGATTGAATGAGGTGAAGAACGATTTGTCTTCAATAAATCAATTGGTTGACTCGCATTCTACTGTAATAAAGCAACTAGAGCAGCAGTTGAGTCAACTTTCAGTGGCATTAAATCAAAGAAAAGCTGGAACACTACCTAGAGACACAGTGCAAAATCAAAGAAAAACTGGAACACTACCTAGAGACACAGTGCAAAATCAAAGAAATAATGGATCATGTATGGCTATCACCACCCGAAGTGGTAAAATGTTGGAAAATCAATCCAAAGGCAAGCAGGTGGTTGATGATATAGAAGATAATGAGATCATTGCAGAACCAAAAGATGCCAAAGCAGCTGATGAGGTTGTTCGTGACGTCACCTCTCAACGTCCATAGTCTGAAAAGATCGCCGAACTGAAGCAAGATGAAAAGAAAGTGGTAGAGAAAACTATTCCCCTTCCACCACCACCTTTTCCTCAGAGATTGAAGAATAAAGCTGACGATACCAGGTTCAATAAGTTTATGACTATGTTGAAGCAGCTAACTATTAATGTTCCTTTGGTCGAGGCACTGGAACAAATGCCTGGGTACGCAAAATTTATGAAGGATCTTTTGACAAAGAAGCGGGCAGCAAGTTATGAGTTGACGGATACTGTTCATCATTGCAGTGCAATCGCTACCAGATCACTAGTTCAGAAGAAGGCTGACCCCGGTGCCTTCAATATTCCTTGCACTGTCGGATCTTTGAATTTTGCTAAGGCGTTCTGCGATTTGGGAGCTAGCATCAATTTGATGCCGCTATCCGTGTACAGAAAGTTGGGGTTGGGTGACCCTACACCAACCAATATGCGGCTCGTGATGGCAGATAGGTCGATAAAACGACCTGTGGGTATCTTGAATGATGTGTTGGTGAAGGTTTCCACCTTCATCTTTCCTGCAGACTTTGTTATTTTGGATTGCGAGGTGGATTCTGAAGTTCCCATAATCTTGGGACGCCCTTTCCTCGCAACTGGAAGTGTGCTTATTGATTTAAGAGCTAATGAGCTTTTATTTCGGCTGAATGATGAAGTGGTCTGTTTTGATGTATGCAAATCAATGAAGCAGCCTAGAGATATGGATGTTTTCTCTGTAGCTGATGTTTACTATGAGGATGAGAAAGAATTATCTGTAGAGAAGCAGCTTACTGTTGAGCCATTGTCTGCTGTGCTGTTGAATTTTGAGCGTGAGGAGGTTGAAGAATATGAAGAAATCATTTGTGCTCTAACAGGAATAAGGTCTTATTCTCATGCTACTAAGAAGCTGGACCTTGATCTTAGGAATTGACCTTCACCAACAGTGAAGACTTCCATTGAAAAGCCACCAGTGATAGAATCCAAAGAGCTCCCCAGTCACCTAAGGTATGCGTTCTTGGGAAGTGGAAATACACTTCCGGTGAGTGTTGCGGCTGATTTAGGTGAACAGCACGTAGAGGCTCTCATCTCTGCTCTGAAGAGGTACGAGAGAGCTATGGGTTGGACTATTGATGATATAATTGGTATCCCTCCTGGGATATGTATGCACAAGAGTCATCTTGAAGAAGATTGCATGCCTACAAGTAAGCATCACCGTCTTCTGAATCCATTCAGAAAACGATGAACCATCTATCTCGACGAAGTCTAAGTAATCGAGGTAACTATGTCATGCCGCAACAATAAATCAAGCGCTAGATGGGAGGCAACCCATCATTTTTAATCGTTTTGTTTTACTAAGATTTTGTTTTTGTTAAATAAAAATCCAAAAAGAAGAGTCGAGCCACGACCAAAACTAAGGCGCTAGGTGGGAGGCAACCCATCGTTCTAATCGTTTTTGTTATTTTTGAATAAGTGTAGGTGCAAGAGGTGTAAAGGAGGATATTGGTTTCAAATTTTGATTTGGAAGTATTGCATGTTGAAGGTGGTAAGTTGGGAATGAAGAAGCAAAAGGCTATGAGTTAGGCATTGCCTATGAAAACCTAGGCAACGAACAAGGCAAGGCCTATGCTATGGCCTATTCCTAACAATGCCATAGCATAGGCGCCGCCTATGCAAAAGCCTTTTGTCTCTGAATCTAGAATGCCATGGCATAGGCGCCGCCTATGCCTAACAATGCCATAGCATAGGCGCCGCCTATGCAAAAGCCTTTTGTCTCTGAATCTAGAATGTCATGGCATAGGCGCCGCCTATGCCTAACAATTCCATAGCATAGGCGCCGCCTATGCTCAACTAGGCTTTGCAAAAGGCGCCGCCTATGCCAAGCATAGGCAAAGCATTAGGCGCCGCCTATGCTCACTTTTTGGTCTCCTAATCCGATTCCAAATGGGTCAAAGCCCGACCCAAGCTTGTCCTATAAATAGAACCTTAGTCTTAGAACAAAATTTCATTGCAAACTCAACCTAAGCGCCGCCTACCTCTCCAAAATCTCTCAAAATTTTTCTTTTTGGTCTTTTAACTTTGCAAGAACATCTTCCGAGGCCATCAACCAAGTAAGTACTTCTTTGCTCTTCTTTTATATTCCGTAAAGTACTACACTACTACGCCTATAATAAATTGTTAAATCTTGAAGTAGTGTTGGTGATTTGAATATGGTTGATTTGTTGTGATACAACTAAGTGAGTGAAAGAATACGTAAGGATCTTCTAGACTTGGTTCCAACCTGAATTTGATTTTGATACACTGTCATACTTTTGCGGAATCGACATGGTTAAGATAATTGCATAATCTTGTAACTCAAAATCTTGTATGTTTGAATGACTTGTCCATCGAGATGAAAATCATGGTTAACTACAAACATAAGATGTTGTGATTATTTCTAAGCCATAAATTGATACGATATCTATGTAGTAGTTTTGTTCAAAGAGATGCATTAGTCCAAACATGAAAACATAGTTAAGAATACATGAAAAAGAATTGAAAAGGATAGTGAAGATGACAAGAAAAGTATGACTGCGCTGAATATATTGTTGGAACTTAACACCTAAATGTAGGGCGATGAAGTTTGAGTAATCGACATCTTTCACTTAATTATGTTTGTGCCAACAAATTAAGTGTGGGGTAGTGCCACTACTGTTGGTTTGTTGATTGTATCTACCGAGATGAAGCTAACATGACTATTATTTTAATCTCAGGTACAATGGCACCAAAAAGTCGACCCGGAAAAGAAAAAGCATCTACATCACAGAAAGGCTAGAAAAGGGGAAGAAAAGAGCAAGCTGAATCCTCCTCGCTGCAAATACCTCAACGCATGTACGGGATAAAATGGGTCCTAGAGGAGGAAGGAAAGGAGTGGTACAAGAACAATAAAGTAAAAAAATATGTTCATGTGGAGTTGATACAAAAGGAGAGCCTAGCAAAGAAAGAACCCCACATTTTGGCTAAAATCATGGCGCTACATCTTGATTTCATTTTCCAAGATATGGGAGAATGCAATCTTGATCTAACACGAGAATTCTATGCCAATTGGTCCCCAAAGACTACCGGAAGTGAAGTGAAGATTCGGGGCCAAGTCTTGCAACTGAATGCGGAGTTCTTCAACTCTTTTCTGGGTCTTCCATCTGTGGATCCATCACCGCTCAAGGAGATTTATTGCAGACCTCCATACAGGGCAATCAAAAACACACTATGCGGAACAAGATCAATGGCATGGTGGAGTCGTCACAAGGATACCGGTCGGCACAATACCTTCCCGTATGCCTCCTTGAACAGAGAAGCTCGGATATGGTTCCGAATAGTCAATTATTGCCTGATTCTAGGGTCACAGTACACAAAGATCACACGTGATAGAGTGTGATTGGTGTACTCTTTGATGATGAACATCCCCATCAACATTGGGGCGATTATTCGATCTTCAATGCGTAAGGCCAGGCTGCACAAGAGGCCCCACTTCAGCTTTGGCAATCTGTTGACAGCGATATTGAGGAAGGAGGACATTGAAGAGGAACCTGCAGATCATAATCTTCCACATAACCCGAAGAAGGTTGACCTCACAAAGGTTAAAGATGCTGAATCCATGCATGGCGTCAACCTAACCACTGCAGAAAGACATGCTCACGATGAAAGCTTCTCCCGCCATTTATATGGCATGATGAAGTTTACCATGATGAGCGGGGGTCTTGTTCCAACTGCTGTAGAGGTCCAACAGTTGGATTATGACTACCCAATGAATGAGCATGCGAGGGCGATGTGTGGAGTAGGTGTATATTTTGAGGAACCTCTTGATGACGACATGCCAACCGATGATGATCGACGAATGACAAACTCCGACGTGGAGGAGAACTCTAATGACGATGACTCTGATAATGATTCTGATGCAGGGGGTATGACCCCAGACATAGAGGATGAGTCTGACTAATCAGGTTCTTCTTATTTATTTTCCACTGAGGGCAGTGTGTCCCGTCTAAGTGTGGGGTGCTGGTATTTGTATGCTATACTTCTTTGTCTGCATTTGCATTTATTCTAGTTCTTGTTTGTTTTAATTAGTCGTAATTAGTTAGTTTAATTTTAAAATTTTTAGATTTTGCATGAAATTGTTCTGATAGACGGCATGGTAGTATAACAAGAGTTTGTGCTAAATCATTACTATTGAGACATTTAGGCTCTACATGTGACTCACTGTGTGATAATTGTGTGGTTTAATTCATTCATCTGTTGGGTCAAGAGTCTATACTGCTCCCAATAAAGTTGACCATGTGCCTTGTGTGTGTGAGGATATAGTATATTCTGTGTTATGACTGATGCTAGAACTTGCCTGGTGTGTGTGTAAAGCAAAATAAAAAGTGTGAGTTTAGGAGATGATTTAGGCATTTCTTTGACAGCCTGTGATTGTTTACCTTCTGTTTACCTACCCGTGGACATTATCCTAGTCAACCCTTTTGAGCCTTTAAACCATTTTCTTTGACAGCCTCATATGTAGCCTAATCCATTTTTTTGATCCAAATTCCTAAGCGCTTTAAATTGTAAAGTCATGTGACAAAATAAAAGGAAATTGGGTGAGAGTGATGCCTTAAAGTGAATTGGTACTTGAATTTGTTATGAAAAAGAATGGCTATTATAGAGGTGTGTTATAAAAAAAATGAAAAATGAAATGAAAAAGAAAAATACAAAGTTGATTCTATTTAAAATTGAATAACAAAAGAGGTGAGAAGGGGTGGTAGATTAAAAGAAAGTAGAAAGGTCGTTTGAAAGAAAGTGTAAATGGAATAATGTGATGTATTAAAGCGCTTAGGGAACTTAGTCACTATTTCGGGCCAAAATAGTCATACCCGTCCCTTAGCCTACATTGCAACCTGTAAAGACCTATTTGATACTAAGCTTAACATTCTGATATTAGTAGAGCATTACACTAAGGGCAAGCCTATGGTCATCAGTTGCAACATATGAATTCTTTGTGAGAGTGAGAGCAAGGATAATCTTATACCCATGTTTTAAAAAATGAAATACTTGTGAGTAATTATGGGTGATATATTGTGAGACACACATGGTTGATGAGTTTTGGGTAGTCTTGTATGATTATTTGTGCCTTAACTTACGGATACGAATTACCAATCATCACGAGTCTATGTTGGAGGTTGAATTGTTTCTAGTAGTGATCAGAAAACTACTCTTTGCTGATAATTGTCGTGCCTGTCTTGATGAATATTTTGTGTTACTGCTGTGATTTCTAGTTAGATGATTGCATGGACGTAATATTTTGTTCGAGGACAAACAAAGCTTTAAGTGTGGGGTGTTGATGTAAGGCGTATTTACACGCCTAAAGCACCTTAATGTACCCATATTTTAGCTAAGTTTAGAGGACAAAATATACAATTCCTACACTTTTAGTCCCTTTTCCTGTAAGTGAGCTAACCAACGTGATTAGCAAGATTTCAGGTATTTATGATGAATATTTCAGCATTTTATGGACTGTTGGACGCCAAAGGAAACTTCAAGTAAGAAGGAAGGCAGCTTCTGGAAACTTGTGGACTGAAAGTGATGCATGGAGAACTTGTCCCGGGCAAAAACAGCATTTCTAAAGACTTGGGGGATCAGCAGTAACATAGTAGGATTAGGACAAGTATGCAGTAACCCAGTAGGACTAGGACAAAGATAAAAACCCTATTTCAGTAGGACTAGGACAAGGATGTTATAAAAACCCTATGATGCTGAATTTTTCAGCATTCAATTATTCATTCATTCGAAGCTTTTTAATTATTCATTCCTTCCTCCCCATTCTTATTAATTCTTTCCGATTACATTACTACTCTTTCATCCGACTTTTAGTATTCTGTAATTTACAGATTCTGTAAGTTACTAACAGAGAAACACGACTCACTTGAGGCACGGATAGAGAAAGAAAAACGTCAAACCTTTTTTACGCCAAAAATCATCCAAATCATCAAGCTTGTTCTAGATTTTGGTATGATGATGATGTCTATTGTGATTTCCGTTGCACTCATGAGTAGCTAAACTTCTCTGTTAGTGTTATGGAAGCCTTATGAGATACTATCTATTTCTATGAGTTTGTGAATTCTTGATACGTATGCTGCTTATATCATTACTCTCTTCATCTTAATTGAATTCTTGTGGTTGCAAACATATAGAATACGCCAGTATAGCATTAACTTGTTCGAAAGAAAAGTTACATGTCTGGAAACGAGAGAATGACAGGAAATAGGGCTACCAACCCCTGTTTAAAAGTTAGTGCCGTAACTGGATTAACCTCTTGGAGAATTCGTACCATTAGTATACGCTTTAAGCTCGAAAGAGTTAAAGTGATATAATCCTTGATGGTCGAAAGACACTAGGATTTACCATAGAATACGAATCTCTATAAGCGCATGCATGTCTGAATTCCGCATAACTCATAGCCAATAGATACGTAAAACTCATAAGGTGGACATAACCCTAACTTACAATTCTCATTGATTAAAACCTACTAAACATTCCGTTTTTCTTTGTTACTTTGATACTCTTAATTCACGCTACAATTAAATCCCCCCTTTTTCGTAGAATTTTCAATCAACAGTCTACTAATCGTTGCATACTTAGTGACCAAGTATTCCCTGTGGGATTCGGCACCCAACCCAGTTGGGTTCTATATTTGACAACGACCGCTTACACTCTTACGAGAGCTGTTGTTTGAGCGTTATCAGGTACCCCCGGATCCCGGGCCCACCACTGGAATAATGGGCTATAGCACACCGATTTGGCCCTAAATAGCCCCGTTTCTCCTTTTGACAAATAAAATGGCCCCACCCACACAAAAAGGAAATACTAGGACGCTCCCCAGCCTCCCTGGCACGCCCAGGTCGATTTTTGGCCCACGCCACCCCCGAACCCCGGTCTTACCCCCAAAACCGTGGGCGATAGCACACTGATTTTGGCCCCAAAATGCCTCGTTTGCTCCGTTTTGCCCATTTTACCAACAAAATGGCCGCGCCCACATAAACGGGCAATACTAGGACACTCCCCAGCCTTCCTGCCACATTCAAGTTGATTTTTAGCCCATGGCACCCCCGTAATCGTGGCCTATAGCATACCGATTTGGCCCCAAAATTCCCCGTTTGCGCCTTTTTCTTGTTTGACCAACCAAATGGATCCTCCCATACAAAAGGACAACACAAGGATGATCTGTAGCCTCCCTAGTACTCCCAGGTTGATCTTTGGCCCACGACACTCCCGAACCCCGGGTCCACCCCCCAGAACCGTGGGCTATAGCACACCGATTTAGCCCCAAAATGCCCCATTTGCACCATTTCTCCAACCAAATGGCCCCTTCCATTCAAAAGAGAAACACTAGGACTCTCCCAAGCCTCCCTGGCACGCCCAGGTTTCTTCTCGACCCACAGCACCCTCGAACCCCAGACCCACCCCCGAAACTGTGGGCTATAAGGCACTGTTTTGGGCCCAAATACACCCATTCGCACTGTTTCTCTTATTTGACCACCAAAATAGCCCCGTCCACACAAACGGGCCACATTAGGATGATACCCAGCCTCCTTGGCATTCCCAGGTCAATATTTGGCCTACAACACCCCCGTACCCTAGGCCCACCCCTAGAAACGTGAACTATAGCACACCGATTTGTCCCTAAAATGCCTTATTCATGCTGTTTAGATCGTTTGACCACAAAAATGGCCCCGCCCACACAAACGGACAACACTGGGATACTCCCTAGCCTCTCTGGCATGCCCAGGTTGATTTTCATCCCTCGACACCCCCGGAACCGTGGGCTATAGCACACCGATTTGGCCCCATAATGCCATGTTCGCGTCGTTTCTCCTGTTTGACCAACCAAATCGCCCCGCCCACACAAAACGGAAACACTAGGATGTTCCCTAGCCTCCTTAGCACGTCTAGGTTGATTTTTTTCCCACGGAACCCTCGAACCCTGGGCCTACTCCCGGAGCCGGGGGCTGTAGCACACTGATTTAGCCCCAAAATGCCTCGTTCGCGCCGTTTCTCCTGTTTAATTAACAAAATGGCCCCGCCCACATAAACGGGAAATACTAGGATGCTCCCCAACCTCCTTGGTGTGCCTAGGTTGATTTTTGACCCATGGTACCCCCAGACTCTAGGCCCAGCCCCGGAACCGTAGGCTATAGCACAATGATTTGGCCCCAAAACGCCCCATTCACACCGTTTTGCACGTTTTACCAACCAAATGACCCCTTCAATAAAATCGGGCAACACTAGGTTGCTCCCCAACCTCCCTGGAACGCCCAGGTCAATTTTTGGCCCACGAGACCCACGGACCTCGGGCCCACCCCCAAAACCGTGGGCTATATACCACAATGATTTGGCTTTAAAAAGCCCCATACGCGCCGTTTTGCACATTTTACAAACTAAATGGCCCCTCCCACAAAAACAGTCAATACTACGACGCTCCCTAGCCTCCCTGGCATACCCAGGTCAATTTTTGGCCCACGACACCCCCGGATCCTAGGGCCCACCCTCAAAACCGTGGATAATAGCACACCGATTTGGCCCTAAATAGCCCTATTTCTCCAGTTTGACCAACAAAATGGCCCCGCCTACACAAACAGAAAACACTAGGATGCTCCCCAGCCTCCCTGGCACGCCCAGGTTGGTTTTATGCCCACGAAACCCCCAAACCCCGGGACTACCCCCGAAACCGTGGGCTATAGCACACTAATTTTGGCCCCAAATTGCCTCGTTCGCACCGTTTCTCCCATTTGTCCAACAAAATGTCCCCGACGACATAAACGGGCAATGCTAGGATGATCCCCAGCCTCCCTAGCACGCCCAGGTCGATTTTCAGCCAATGGCACCCCCGTACCCCGGGCCCACCCCTGTAACCATAGGCTATAGCACACCGATTTAGCCCAAAAATACCTTCTTCACTCTATTTCTCCTGTTTGACCAACCGAATTACCCCATAAACACAAACAGGAAACACTAGGACGCTCCCTAGCCTCCCTAGCACGTCCAAGTAAATTTTTTGCACACGGCGCCCCCGAACCGCGAACCTACCCACGGAGCCGTGGGCTATAGCACACCGATTTGGCCCCAAAATACCCCATTCGGGCCGTTTCACCTGTTTGACCAACCAAGTGGCCCCGACCACATATACGAGCAACACTAGGATGCTCGCTAACCGCCCTGGCACACCCAGGTTGATTTTTGACCCACGACACCCCCGAACTCCGGGCCCACCCTCGAAACCGTAGGCTATAGCACACTGATTTTTCCCCAAAATGCCCCATTCGTGCTATTTCGCATGTTTGACCAACCAAATGGCCCCACCTAAAAAATCGGGAAACACTAGGATGCTCCCCAACCTCCCTGGAACGCCCAAGTCAAATTTTCGATCACGGTACCCCCAGACCTCGGGCCCACTCCCAAAACCGCGGGCTACAGCACAATTATTTGGCCCCAAAATGCCCCGTTCACGCTGTTTTGCCTGTTTGATAAACTAAATAGCCCCACCCACACAAAATGGTAAGACCAGGACGCTCCCTAGTCTCCCTTGCACACCCAGGTCAATTTTTGGCCCACGGCACCCCCGGACCCCGGGCCCACCCTCGGAAACGTGGCTATAGCACACCAATTTGACCCCAAAATGCCCCGTATGCGTCGTTTTACCCGTTAGACCAACCAAATGGGACCTCCCATACAAGGGCAACACTAGGATGATCTCCAGCCTCCCTAGCACGCCCAGGAAAATTTTTGGACCACGAAACCCCCGGACCATGGGCCCACCTTCAGAACCGTGGGCCATAGCATATTGATTTTGCCCCAAAATGCCCCGTTCGCGCCGTTTGGCTCGTTTGACCAACCAAATGGCCCCGCCCACACAAACAAAAAATACTAGGATGCACCCCAGCCCTTAGCATGCCCAAGTTGATGTTTGACCCACGGCACCCCCGGATCCCAGGCCCACCCCTGGAACCGTGGGCTATAACACATCGATTTGGCCCCAAAATGCCCCTTTCGTGACGTTTCGCCCGTTTGACCAAACAAATGGCCCCGCCCACACAAACTGGAAACACTAGGATGCTCCCCAGCCTCCCTGGCATGCCTAGGTTGATATTTGACCAACGGAACCCCCGTACCCTGGGCTCACCCCCGGAACCGTAGGCTATAGCACCCTAATTTGGCCCTAAAATGCCCCGTTTGGCCCTTTTCGTGCGTTTGACAAGTAAAATGGACCTAACCACAAAAAAGGGCAACAATACGATGCTTTCTAGCCTCCCTACATGCCCAGGTTGATTTTTATCCCACGGCACCCCCGAACTCTGGTCCCCACCCCGGAACTGTGGGCTATAGCATACTGATTTGGCCCCAAATAGCCCCATTCACGCTGTTTATACCTTTTGACCATCCAAATGGCCCCTTCCACACAAACGGCAACACTAGGACGCTCCCCACATTCCTAGCACATCCAGGTCATTTTTCGGCCAACGACACCCCTGAACCCCAGGCCCACCCTCGGAATCATGAACTATAGCTCATCGATTTGTCCCCAAAATTCCCCATTTTCGCCGTTTAGCCCGTTTGACCACCCAAATGGCCCCGCACATATAAACGGGCAATGCTAGGATGCTGTCCAGCCTCCTTGACACACCTAGGTTGATTTTTTGCCCACGAAACCCCTGAACCCCGGGCCTACCCCCGGAGTTGTGGGCTATAGCACACCAATTTGGCCCGAAAATGCCCCGTTCGCACCGTTTCACCAGTTTGACCAACCAAATGGCCCCTCCCACATAAACAGGTAACACTAGGATGCTCCCCAGCCTCTCTGGCGCGCCCAGGTTGATTTTCAGCCCACGGCACCCCCGAACTCCGAGCCCACCCCCGAAACTGTAGGCTATAGCACACCAATTTAGCCCTAAAATGCCCCGTTCACACCATTTCATACGTTTGACAAACCAAATAGTCGCGCCCACACAAGGAGGCAACACTAGGATTCTTCCCAACCTCCATGGCACGCCTAGGTTGATTTTTGGCCCACGGCACCCCCGGACCTCGGGCTCACCCTCGAAACAGTGGGCTATAACATAATGATTTGCCCCTAAAATGCACCGTTCATGTCGTTTCCCCCGTTTGACTAACCAAATGTACCCGAATACACAAACAAGCAATATTACAATGCTCCCCAGCCTCCCCGGCATGCCTAGGTTGATTTTTGTCCCACGACACACTCGAACCCGGGGCTCACCCCTAGAACCGTAGGCTATAGCACATCGATTTGTCCCCCAAATGCCCGGTTTTTACCATTTCACCTGTCTGACTAGCCAAATGACCCCACCAACACAAACGAGCAACACTAGGATTCTCCTTAGACTCCCTGGCACACACAAGTTGATTTTTGGTTCACGGAACACCCGGACCCCGGGCCCACCCCCAAAACCGTGGGCTATAGCACACCGATTTGGTCCTAAAATGCCCTATTCGTGCCGTTTTGCACGTTTGACCAACTAAATGTCCCCGACCATACAAACGGTCAACACTAGGATGCTGCCCAGCCTCCCTAACATGATCAGGTCAATTTTTAACCCACGTCTCCCCCAGACGCCGGGCCCAACCCTGGAACCGTGGGCAATAGTACACCGATTTTGTTCCAAAATGCCCTATTCGCGCCGTTTCCCCGTTTGAACAACCATATGGCCCCTCCCCCTCAAAAGGGAAACACTAGGATGTTCCCCAACCTCCCTAGCATGCCCAAGTCGATTTTCGGCCCATGGCACCCCCGGACCCTGGACCCACCACCAAACCGTGGGCTACAGCACGCCAATTTGGCCCCAAAATGCCCTGTTTCGGTTGTTTGACCAACTAAATGGCCCCACCCACATAAATAGGAAACACTAGGAGGCTCCCAAGCCCCTATGACACGCCCTGTTCAATTTTTAGCCAACCACACCCCCAGACTCAGGGCCCACCCCCAAAACCATGGGCTATAGCGCACTGATTTGGACCCAAAACACCCTGTTCACACCGTTTTGATTATTTGACCAACTAAATGGCCCTGTCCACACAAACGGGTAACACTAGGATGCTGCCCAACCTCCCTAGCACACCCAGGTTGATTGTTGGCCCACGGAAAACCCTAACCCTGGGCCCACCCCTAGAACCGTGGGCCATTGAACACCAATTTCTCCCTAAAATGCCCTGTTTGTGCCATTTCACCCGTTTAACTAATCAAATGGCCCCGAACACATAAAAGGGCAACACTAGGACTCTCCCTAGTATCCCTGGCACGCTCATATCAATATTTGGCCCATGGTACCCCTGGACCCCTGGCTCACCCTCGAAACTGTGGGCTATAGCACACCGATTTGGCCCTAAAATACACCGTTCGCACCGTTTTGCTCGTTTGACCAACAAAATAGTCCTGCCTACACAAATGGGAAATTTTAGGATGCTCCCCAGCCTCCCCAATATGCCTAGGTTAATTTTCGGCACACGGCACCCCCAAACCCGGGGCTCACCCATGGAACCGTGCGCTATAGCACACCGATTTAGCCAAAAACACCGCTATAGGATGCTCCCTAGCCTCCCTGAGATGCCCAGGTCAATTTTAGACCCACGGGACCCACGAACCCCGGGCCCACCCCCGGAACCGTGGGCTATAGTACACCTATTTTGCCCCAAAATGCCCTGTTCGCGTCGTTTCGCACGTTTGACCAACCAAATGGCCCCGCCCACACAAACGGGAAACAGAAAGATGCTCCCTAACCTCCCTGGCATGCCTAGGTCAATTTTTGACCAACAGAACCCCCGGAACTATGGGCTATAGCACACCGATTTGGCCCCAAAATGCCCCGTTCGCGCCGTTTTGAATGTTTGACCAACAAAATGGCCTCGCCCACACAAACGAGCAACACTAGGATGCTCCCTAGCCTTTCTGACATGCCCAGGTCAATTTTTGACCCACGGTACCCCCGAACCCTGGTCCCTACCCCTGGAACTGTAGGCTATAGCACACTGATTTGGCCTCAAATAGCCCCGTTCACGCTGTTTCTCCCGTTTGACCAACCAAATGGCCCCGCCCACACAAACGGGAAATACTAGGACACTCCTGAGCTTCCCTGGCATGCCCAGGTCAAATTTTTACCAACGAAACCCCGGACCCCGGGCTCACCTTGGAATCGTGGGCCATAGCACACCCATTTGGCCCCAAAATGCCCCGTTCGCGCCTTTTCACACGTTTGGCCAACAAAATGGCCTCACCCACACAAACGGGCAACACTAGGATGCTTCCTAACCTTCCTCACATGCCCAGGTCAATATTTGACCCACGGCACCCCCGAACCCTTGTCCCTACACCTGGAACTGTAGGCTATAGCACACTGATTTGGCCTCAAATAGCCCCGTTTACGCTGTTTATCCCATTTGACCAACCAAATGGACCCGACCACACAAACGGGCAACACTAGGACGCTTCTCAGCCTTCTTGTCATGCCCACATTGATTTCCTTCCCACTGAAACCTCGAACCCCGATCCCACCCCCAGAATCGTAAACTATAGTACACTAATTTAGCCCCAAAATGGCTCCTTCACGCCGTTTAGCCCGTTTGACCACCCAAATATCCCCGCCCACACAAACGGGCAACACTAGGACACTTCTCAGCCTCCCTGGAATGGTCAGGTCGATGTTTTGCCGATGGCACCCCTGGACCCCGAGCCCACCCCCAGAACCGTGGGCTATAGCACAGAGATTTGGCCTCAAAACACCCTGTTCTTGCTGTTTCGCCTGTTCCGCCAACCAAATGGCCCTTCTAACATAAACAGGCAACACTAGAAAGATCCTTAGCCTCCTTGGCAAGTCCAAGTCAATTTTTGGCCCACGAAACCCTCGGACCCCTGGCCTACCCTTGGAGCCGTGGGCTACAGCACACCGAGTTTGCCCCAAAATGCCCCGTTCTCGCTGTTTTGCCTGTACGATTAACCAAATTTCCTCGCCCATATAAACGAGAAATAGGAGGATGCTCCCCAGCCTACCTTGCGTGTCTAGGTTGATTTTCGGCCCACGGCACCCCTGGACTCCGAGCCCATCCCAGAAACCGTAGGCTATAGCACACCAATTTTGCCCCAAAATTCCTCGTTCGCAACGTTCCACACGTTTGATCAACCAAATGGACCCTTCCACACAAACAAGAAACACTAGGATGCTCCCCAACCTCCTTGGCATGCCCAGGTCGATTTTTGGCTCACCCCCGGACCTCGGGCTCACCCCCGGAACCGTGGGTTATAGCTCAATGATTTTCCACCAAAATGAATCGTTCGCGCCGTTTCACCCGTTTGACCAACCAAATGTCCTGTACTACACAAACGGGCAATATTAGGATGCTCCCCAGCCTCCCCGTCATGTGAAGGTCAATTTTTAGCCCATGGCACCCCCGAACCCGGGGCTCACCCCCAGAACCGTAGGCTATAGCACCCCTATTTTTCCCCAAAATGCCCTGTTTGCGCCGTTTCACCTGTTTGACCAACCAAATGGCCCCACCAACACAAACGGGAAACACTAGGATGCTCCTTAGTCTCCCTGCCATGCCCAGGTTGACTTTCAGCCCATGGTACCCACCCTCGGAACTGTGGGCTATAGCACACCAATTTGCCCCCAAAATGCCTGTTTGTGCCGTTTCGCATGTTTAACCAACTCAATGTCCCCTCCCACACAAACGGGCAACACTAGGATGCTCCCCAACCTCCCTGGCATGCCCAGGTCTATTTTTGTCCCACATCTCCCCCGGACCCAGGCCCACCCCCGGAACCGTGGGCAATAGCTCACCGATTTTGACCCAAAATGCCCTGTTTGCGCCGTTTCCCCGTTTGAACAACCAAATGGACCCGCCCACTCAAACGGGAAACACTAGGATGCTCCCCAGCCTCCCTGGCACGTCCAAGTTAATTTTCAGCCCATGGAACCCCCAAACCCCGGGCCCACCCCAAAACCGTGGGCTATAGCACACCAATTTGTCCATAAAATGCCCAGTTCGCACCGTTTCACCTGTTTGACAAACCAATTGGCCCAGCCAACACAAAAGGGAAACAATAGGATCCTCCCTAGACTCCCTGGCACGTCCAGGTCGATTTTTGGCCCACGAAACCCACCCTCGGACCCCAGGCCCACCCCCAGAACCGTGGGCTATAGCACACCAATTTGGCCCCAAAATGCCCTATTCGCACCGTTTCGCATGTTTGACCAAATAAATGGCCCCGCCCACAAAAAAGGGAAATAATAGGACGCTCCCCAGACTCCCTGGCATGCCCAAGTTGTTTTTTTGCCCACGGCTCCTGAACCCCTGGCCCACCCCCAGAACCGTGGGCAATAGCACACAGATTTTGACCCAAATGCCCTTTTCGCGCCGTTTCCCCATTTAAACAACCAAATGGCACCGACCACTCAAATGGAAAACACTTGGATGTTCCCCAGGCTCCCCGACATGCCCAAGTCTATTTTCGGCCCATGGTACCCCCGGACCTTGGGCCCACACCGATTTGGCCCCAAAATACCCCGTTCGCACCGTTTCGCCCGTTTGACCAACCAAATGGCCCCGCCCACATAAACAGGAAACACTAGGATGCTCCCAAGCCTCTTTTTCACGTCCAAGTCGATTTTCATCCCACGGCACCCACGAACCCAGGGCCCACCCCAGAATCGTGAGTTTAGCACACCGATTTGGCCCCAAAATGCCCCGTTCACTTTGTTTGAACCATTTGACCAACCAAATGGCCCCACCCACACAAACGGGCAATATTAGGATGCTTAACAGCCTTCGAAGCATGCCCAGGTTGATTTTTGGCACACAAAAACTCCTAAACCCAGCCCCACCCCCGGAACCGTGGGCTATTGCACATCGATTTGGCCCCAAAATGCCCCGTTCGTGCCGTTTCCCCCGTTTTACTAACCAAATGGACCCACCCACACAAAAGGGAAACAATAAGATGCTTCCCAGCCTCCCTGTCATGCCCATATCAATTCTTAGCCCACGGAACACCCAGACCCCGGGCCCACACCTAGAACCGTAGGCTATAGCATACTAATTTGGCCCCAAAATGCCCCGTTCACTCCGTTTTGCCTTTTTGACAAACCAAATGGCCTCGCCAACACAAACAGGCAACCTAGGATGCTCTCTATCCTTACTGGATCACCCAAGTCAATTTTTGTCCCATGGAACCCTCGGACCTCTGGCCCACTCCCAAAATCGTGGTCTATAGCACACCGATTCGGCCTCAAAATGCCCCGTTCGTGCCGTTTCGCCTGTTTGACAAACCAAATGTACCCTCCCACACAAACAGGCAACACTAAGATGCTCTCCAGCCTCCCTGGCTTGCCCAGGTCGATTTTTGGCCCACGACTACCCCAAACCCCAGGCCCACCCCCAGAACCGTGGGCAATAGCACACCGATTTACCCCCAAAATGCCCTGTTTGTGCCGTTTCGCCCGTTTGACCAACCAAATGGATCCTTCCAATCAAACGGGTAATACTAGGACACTCTCTAGCCGCCTTGGCACTCCCAAGTAATTTTTGGACCACGGCACCTTCGAACCTCGGGCCCACCCCCAAAATCGTGGGCTATAGCACACCGATTTAGCCCCAAAATACCCTGTTTGTGCCATTTCACCCGTTAGACAAACCTAATGGCCTTGCCCACATAAACGGGAAATACTAGGATTCTCCCTAGCCTCTATGTCATGCCCAGTTCAATTTTTGGCCTACGACACCACCGTACCCCGAGCCCACCCCCAGAATTGTGGGCTATAGCACACCGATTTGGCCCCAAAATGCCCTGTTTGCACTGTTTTGCCTGTTTGACACACCAAATGGCCCCGCCCACATAAACGGGAAATACTAGAACGCTCCCAAGCCTCTCTGGCACGTTCAGGTCGATTTTTGGTCCATGGCACCCCCGGACCCACCCCCGAAACCATGGGCTATAGCACACCGATTTGGCCTCAAAATGTCTTGTTGGCATCGTTTCACCCATTTGACCAACCAAATGGCCTCGCCCATATAAACGGGAAATACTAGGTCTCTCCCCAGCCTCCTTGGCATGCCCAGGTTGATTTTTCTCCCACGGCTCCCCCGGACCCCGGGTCCGGGGGTACCGTGGAACAAAAATTGACCTGGACGTGCCAGAGAGGTTTGGGAGCATTCTAGTGTTTCCCATTTATGCCCCGTTCGCGCCGTTTCACCCGTTTGACCAACCAAATAGATCCACCCACACACATGGGAAACACAAGGACGCTTCCCAGCCTCTCTGTCACGCCCAGGTTGATTTTCAGCCCACGACACCTGCGAACCTCAGGCCCATCCTTGGAACCGTGGGCTATAGCACACCGATTTGGCCCCAAAATGCCCCGTTCTCACAGTTTCGCTTGTTTGACCGACCAAATGGACCCTCCCACACAAACAGGAAGCACTAAGATGCTCCCCAGCCTCCCCAGCATGCCCAGGTCAATTTTTAGCCCACAGCACCCCCGAACCCCGGGCTCACCCCTGGAACCGTGGGCTATAGCACATCGATTTGGCTATAAAATGCCCCGCTCTCATCGTTTCACCTGTTTGACCAACCAAATGGCCCCACCCACGTAGACGGGCAATACTAGGATTCTCTCTAGCCTCCCTGGATTGCCCAGCTCAATTTTTGGCCCACATAACCCCCATACCTCGGGCCCACCCTCGGAACCGTGGGTTATAGCTCACCGATTTAGCCCCAAAATACCCTATTTGCGCCATTTCGCCCGTTAGACCAACCAAATGGCCTTGACCACATAAACGGTAAACACTAGGATGCTTCCTAGCATTCATGGTATTCCTAGGTCAGTTTTTGTCCTATGACACCCCCGTACCCTGGGCCCACCCTCGGAATCGTGGGCCATAGCATACCGATTTGGCCCTAAAATGCTCTGTTTGCACCATTTCACCCATATGACCAACCAAATGGCCCCGACCAAATAAACGGTAAACACTAGGACGCTCCCTAGCCTCCATGGCATGCCTAGGTCAATTTTTGTCCTATGAAACCCCCGTACCCTGGGACCACCCTCAGAATCGTGTGCCATAGCATACCGATTTGGCCCTAAAATGCACTATTTGCACCATTTCACCCATATGACCAACCAAATGGTCACATTCATATAAACGAGCAACACAAGAACGATCCCAAGCCTCTTTGGCACGTCCAGGTCGATTTTCGATCCACGACACCCCCGGACCCCGAGCCCACCCCCAAAACCATGGGCTATAGCACACCGATTTGGCCTCAAAATGCCCTGTTCGCGTTGTTTTGCCCGTTTGACAAACCAAATGGCTCCGCCCACACAAACGGGAAACACTAGGACTCCCAGTCTCCCTGGCACACCTAGGTTGATTTTTGTCCCACGGCACCCCCGGACCCCGGGCCCACCCCCGTAATCGGGGGCCTATTGCACACCGATTTTGCCCCAAAATTTCCTGTTCGTGCCGGTTTACCATCCAAATGGACCCTTCCAAACAAACGGGCAATACGAAGACACTCCCCAGCCTCCCTGGCACGTCCAGATCAATTTTTGGCCCACGGCACCCCCGGACCCCTGGCTCACCCCCGAAACCGTGGGCTATAGTACACCGATTTGGCCCAAAAATACCCCGTTCGCACAGTTTCACCCGTTTAACCAACCATATGGCCCCTCCCACACAAATTGGAAACACTAGGATGCTCCTCAACCTCCTTGTCATGGCCAGGTCAGTTTTTGGCCCACGGCACCCTCGAACCCTGGGCCCACCCTTGGACCGTAGCTATAGCTCTCCGATTTATCCCTAAAATGCCTCATTCAAGTCGTTTAGCCTATTTGACTAACCAAATGGCTCCCCCACACAAACGGGAAATACTAGGATGCTCCCCAGCCACCCCGACATGCCTAGGTCAATTTTTGACCCACTGTTCCCCCAGACTCCCGGTCCACCCCCAGAACCGTGGGCTATAGCACACCGATGTTGCCTCAAATATCCCCGCTCGTGCTCTTTCTCCCATTTAACCAACAAAATATCCCCCTCCATACAAATGGGCAATACTAGGATATTCCCCATCCTCCCTAGAACGTCCAGGTCAATTTTTCTCCCACGACACACTGGACCCCGGGACCACCACTGGAACCGTAAACTATAGCACACCGATTTGGTCCCAAAACACCCTGTTCACGCTATTTTCCCTGTATGACCACCCAAATGGCCCCGCCCACACAAACGGGCAACACGAGGACGTTCCCCAGCCTCCCTATCACGCCCAGGTCAATTTTTAGCCTACGACACACGCGGACCCTAGGCCCACCCCCGAAACTGTGGGCTATAGCACAACGATTTGGCCCTAAAATGCCTTATTCGAGCTGTTTCACCCGTTTGACTAGCCAAATAGCCCTGCCCACACAAACGTGCAATACTAGGATGCTCCCTAGCCTCCCTGGCATGCCTAGGTAGATTTTCATCCTACGACACCCCCGAACCCTGGGGCCACATTTGAAACCGTGGGCTATAGCACACTAATTTTTCCCCAAATACCCCGTTCAAGCCATTTTGCCTGTTTGACCAACCAAATGTCCCCGCCCATGCAAACGGGAAATAATAGGATGCTCTTCAGTCTCCCTGTCACATCCAGGTGGATTTTTAACCCACGAAACCCCCAGACTCCGGGCCCACCCCAAAACCGTGGGCTATAACACACCGATTTGGCACCAAAATTCCCCGTTCGCGCTGTTTTTCCCATTTGACCAACCAAATGGCCCCGTCCACACAAACGGGCAACACTAGGATGCTTCCCAGCCTCCCTGGCATGCCCAGGTCAGTTTTTGGCCCATGAAACCCGCAGACATCAGGCCCATCCATGGAACCATGGGCTATAGCACACCAATTTAGCCCCAAAATGCCCCGTTCGCGCTGTTTCTCCTCTTTGACCAATCAAATGGACCCTCCCACAGAAACGAGCAACACTAAGATGCTCCCCATCCGCCCCAGCATGCCCAGGTCGATTTTCGGCCCACAACACCCCCAAACCCCGGGTTCACCCCAGAATCGTTGGCTATAGCATACTGATTTGGCTCCAAAATGCCCCGCTCGCACCATTTTTCCTGTTTGACCAACCAAATGACCCCACCCATGCAAACAAGAAACACTAGGATGCTATCCAGCCTCTCTGGCATGCCCAGGTCAATTTTTGGCCCACGGAACTGATGCGTGAGTCGATGCTAACATATTTGAAGCTTTTAACTCTGAATAATTGTGAGGTCTTATGCAACTTTTGTTGTTTTTGATTGCTTTTAATGTGTTAATGTAGATACAAGTGATCTAGGAAGAAACCAAAGGAAAAAAATAAATCAGCTGAAATCTAGTGTAAATAAGCTGAAGTATAGCTGAAGTCAATTCTGAAGCGCTGTCAAACATGGGACAGGCTGTCAAAGTTGCCATCAAGCTTAGAAAGAACCTGAGAAACTGAGATGAAATGTGACAAAGTTTAGTACGGGCCATCAAATATGGACATGGTATCAAAATTGCCGTCAACCAGAAGCAGAGAATACTGATTTCCAGTGAAGTTGTGACGACAGTTATCACGCGCCGTCAAGAATTTTGTGACGCCGTCAGGTTTGCCGTCTGAAGATTCAAAAGATAAAAATTCACTGGAACCTTTGAAGAAATCTCGCACACGTCGTCAGACATCTGACACGCCATCAAGATCGTCGTCGTCCAATCCGAAGAGAAAACTGAAACTTTAATTTTATTTCTTTATTTAGGGTTGAATATTTAAACACTTGTTTTAGGGTTTTTTTTAAGGGATGGATCATTAATTATCAGAGAAGATCTTCTGAATAGAAGTACGTAACATTGTTTCATCTTTACCATCAAATATTTTTCTTTTCTTTAAAAAACACTTATCAACTATTTTTGGGTTTCTATCTCGTGAGTAAATTGAAGAAACTACTTGTAGTTTTTCATCCATTCATAAGTTTATCCTTATTATGATGAATTCAAATTGTTATTTCATTCATAAAATCATGAGCGGCTAATTCCATTAGCTGGAGTTATGGGATCGATGGATTAGGGTCTGATAGGTTACTAGGCATTTAACGGATTCAAATAGTAGTAGGACGTCTTGAAATTTTGTTGTTTCGACTGAAATCTATTGGTTGCAAACATTAAATTATGCCTTAGGTTTTATTTTCTTCTAACGGAGAAATAGACTAGAGGACGTGAATTATCAACAGGGACTCGAAAGCTACCAACCTTCTGTTTAATGATTGATGCCATAACTAGATTAATCTACCTGAGATAACATCCTATTGGAAATAGATAAGTTATCTAAGTTCAAGAGAATTAGATAATAAATTGTCTGGTGAGGTCGAGAGATAAGTCAGACAGTATCATAGTCAGGGATATTCTGCTGTTTCTACTTACTCCAAGAATCCCAAGTATTACCTTGTATTTGGTAACTCCCAATACCCATGGTGAACATAACTCTGGTTTCTCATTTATATTGATTACAACACTAAAATATTGAAAGTGATAATTGACTCTCTGTGAAATTTAAAACCCCATCTTTGAAAACAGTAAACTACCAGTAAAGTATTTCTTAAACAAATTGAAGTTCACACCTTATTCCTTGTGGGATTCGATCCCAACCTAGTTGGGTTTTATATTGACAATGATCTCTTAAACCCATTCAAGAGTGTAGTTTGAGTGTTATCAAAAATAGTGTCGTTGCCGGGGAATACGGTTGTAGACTAAAAGTTTTTACGCGAAAATTTGCTGATAGTTAAGGTTCCTTGATTTACGTTTATTGGTTTTTTTTGTTTATTATAGGTACTATGTTGTTTATTCCAAACACAAGAAGTTTCGTAGAACCACTATTACCAATTTATTCAGAACCTCAACTGATAGGAAGAATGGCTGAACAACCGAAAGCAGAAAGACTAGCTTCTATGGCCAGGGCTCAGGTGAATGTGCAAAATTTGGGTCAACAAGCAAGTCAACAGAACCCTGATAATGAAGACTTGGGTGATAAGGAATTGCTTAATACTCAAAACCCAAGGCGAGTTGAGCAAGTTTCTACACCAGTGCTGCGAAACGTCAACAAAAATTATCCAGTCCAAGGAATATATGGGCAACAACCTATGCAATATGTCTGATTAAGATGATGAATGAATGGATGGAGCTTTTGAAATAGGTGCTATCATTCCTCCACAGTTGGCACTAGGTGCAAAATTCAGCATAACAAGTACCGTGATCCAACTCCTGAATTTGAAGGGGTTATTTGGAGGCTTGCCTGGTGATGATCCTAACATGCATTTGGTGAACTTCATCACCATTTGCAAATCCTTTGAAAATCTGAGAGTGATCCAAAATGCGATCAGGTTGAGATTGCTTCCTTTTTCTCAGTCTGGGGAGGCAACAATGTGGTTGAATGAGTTAGAGCCTGATTTTATAACAAACTGGAGATAGTTAAAAGACGCATTCCTAGAATGGTTCTTTCCACCCTCCAGAAGGGTACAGTTGAGGGACAAAATTAGCAACTTCAAACAGCTTTTGACTGAAGCACTACATGAAACCTGGGAAAGATTTAAGAAGAAACTTGCACAATCTCAGAACCACAATATGACGGACCTACACTTGATGAAGACTTTGTACAGAGATTTCAACTCTGTGACGAAGCCTATTATTGACAATGTTGTAGGTGGTTCGTTCATTGACCTCTCTTTTCTAGATGCTTCTAACATGCTGAATAGAATAACCAAGCAGAGTCAGGCTTGGCACACTATGGATTCTGTAGTGGATAGCCAGACTATTGCTGGTGGTATTATTGCGGATCAACGTAGAAGAGATGAGGAGAGAGATTAGGACATGGCTCATTTGAAACGCAGATGGACTTGCTGGCGATGCACTTGCTATCCGGCAAGACTGAAATGGTTAAGGCTATGGAATCTCAGGGTACTGTGTCTATAGGTGCTGATGTTGAGGCAAATTATGTGAGTAATCAGTGGGTTTTCCTAGGAAATAGCCAAGGGAACCAAGGTCAGACTTTCTATGACAAGCCTGATTATAAAGATAGGGAGCAGGGACATTGGAGAAATAATAATGATAGGAGTGGTTTGTATATTCCTCCTGGAAGTTGGGATGCTACGACGACTAGTTCTGGCAAGATTTCCATGATGGGCATGATGGAAAAGCTATTGAAGGGAATTGAAGCTGCCAACTCAGGGGTAACTACTATGAAAAGCGAATTTTCTACCCTCAGTCAGTTGGTTAGCTCACACTCTACTTCTATTAAGTAGTTGGAGCAACATATGAGCCAACTTTTGGCTACTCTGAACCATATAAAAGCTGGTACTTTACCTAGAAATACGGTTCAGAACCTGCAGACTGATGGATCTTGTTTGGCGATTACCACTCAGAGTAGAAAAATATTATCTGGTCCTTCTATGGTCAAAGCTGTGGAGAAGTAGGTAAGTGTTGATGAGTCAGAAGGAAGTAATCCAGTGGAGTCTGAGAAACTAGATGGATTTGTTGATATTTCGGAGAAAGAAGACGAAAAGAAAGGGGAAGTGGTATTGAAAGAAATGCCAAGACCACCACCTCCCTTTCCTTAGAGATTGAAGAAGAAAGTTGATAACGAAAAATTTAGCAAATTCATGGAAATAATGAAACAACTGACGGTGAATGTGCCATTGATGGAGGCACTTGAGCAAATGCTGAACTATGCTAAATTTATAAAGGAACTATTAACAAAGAAGCGTAAGGTAAGTTGTGAGCTGGTGGATAACATCCACCACTGTAGTGTTGTTTCTTCATAATCCTTAGTGCAGAAAAAGCCTGACCTTGGAGCATTTACCATACCGTGCACAGTTGGGTCCATGAAGTTTACCAAATCTTTATGTGACTTAGGAGCAAGTATTAATATGATGCCACTTGATATCTACAAGAAGCTTGGATTGGGGGAACCTACCCCCATAACGATGCGTCTTGTGATGGCAGATAGATCAGTGAAACGACCAGTTGGTATATTGCATGATGTGCCGGTAAAGGTGGATGACTTTATTCTGCCAACAGATTTTGTGATATTCGATTGTGATGTTGATTTTGAGGTACCAATCATTTTGGGTAGACCACTATTAGCCATGGGAAGAGTATTGGTTGACATGGAGCTCAATGAGCTAAAGTTTAGGTATGGAAAAAGGGAGGCCAGATTCAAAATGCACCCTCCTATGAAGCAGTTGGAGAAGATGGATATCTTCTCGGTTGTGGATGTATTCCAGGAAAATGGTAGTGAGGTATCGATATGGTATCTTGACGAAGTTTGAGTAGTCAAGATAATCAAGTCGTGCCACGATGTTAAATCAGCCGCTGCTTAGGAGGCAATCCAATGTTTTAATTTTATTGCACTTGTATTTTTAATTTTTGTAGCTAAGAGTTGTACAAAGGAGGTGAACTGGTTTTAGTAAGATTGAGAAGGTTGACATCAATTTTGACGGGCTTTCACAAGTATGAAAAGCCGTGACAAATGGCATCAAAATAATCAAGTCAAAGCCTTATTCTGTTAATGCTGACGACAAATTTTGAAGTGCCATCCGGTATCTGACGTGCCGTAAAAAATGCCGTCAAATGAGTTAAGCCCAGCTTAAAAAATTTGGGATAACCCGAACCAACAACAACTGTTCACATTCCCGCGTACTTTAGATATTTATTTTCCAGTTTTGGTTTTCTTTCCTTAGAGAGTTATTTCCCTTCCTTTTTAAAAGATAATCCCTTCTAAGGAAAATTTTTAAGACTTTCCTTGTTGAAGCCTGAGAGTTAAGTCAAGAAATATTCTTCCTCTCTCATCTCATTCTTCTCTCACTCACAAGTCTAGGTGGCCAGAGTACATCAGCTAAGTGTCGACATCCATGTATGAGAAAAACTTCAACTTCATCTTTCTTTGGATCAATTGTGAACTACAAGAAACCTTGGTTTCAAAGGAGTGAGATAAACTCATTAACATGCTTCAAGACCATTCAAAAACTAGGGTTTTTAGGGGTATGCAGTATAATTTTGTGGAAATCTCAGTAAAGAACAAGACCTAATTTGAAATTGAGAATAATGGTAGAAGAAAAATCAAGTAAAAAGAAGTTAGAAATTGTAATGTTGTCTAACGACAATTTTCACGGCCTTGTACCTGTGTGATGGCCACTCAAAAATGGCGTCAAAAGTTGAGAAATTTTGTAGATTCTGGATAAGGTTGACGATGCTTTTGAAGTGCCATCACACCTATGAAGGCAAATCAGAAAGGCCGTCAAACCTGCGAACTGAAAACAGTGATGATGTTAAACTAAGGTGATCCTTCTTCTTCTCTTATTTAATTATGTACACTAATTGAGGATTTCTATGTTGTTGCAGAACTGATAATGGAACCCAAGAAGAAGAATCCAACCACACCAAAGAAAGCAGTTAAAGAGAATGTACCTCGACAGCTTGTCAACGAGGACTCTAATTATGAAGATGATGAACCCGTGCTTATATGGACTAGAAAGACGGTTGGTCCAAAGACACCAACTCCACCTAAGCCTTTTGAGGTGGAGGATACTGGTGATACTGAGGTAACAAAATCGGAGGAACAAGGATCAAAACACACTGAACATGAGTCTGAAGGCACTGAACAAGAAGTTGAAACTGAAGACTCTGTAAGGCCTATAACTGAAAAAACTTAGTCTGAATCACCATCATCAGAGAAGCAAGGTGATAAGGATTCTCCAGTACGGTGAACTTTGGTGAAATGCAAAAACCCCGAGGTTAGGAACAATGCGAGATGGCAAATCCCTGGGGATGAAATGATCTATTTGGACGAACTTCACAAAACAGATCAACGAAGTTCCAGAAATCCAATTCTAGAGAAGAAGAAAATCATCACTACAAGGTTGATCAGATACCCTGAGGTGATGCAAAAACTCAAGGAGTATGGATTAGAGTGGAATACCAAGGGAGGCGGTGTTTACTGTCTTTCATTAGTCTGGGAGTTCTACGCGAACTACCAGGCTACGGTGGAAAATATGTGCAAAGAAGTAGATAGAACTTCAGATAAGCCTCTACTGACCAAAGTTCCAGTACGTGGAGTGAGGGTGGATATTTCAGATGCCACCATAAACAGGTTTCTTCATGGGCCATTCTTTGTCCCATGATCCACTTCACCTACTTTCTATGCCCGGTTGAAACATCAAGAAAACTAGCGCAAATGTCTAGCAACTCTCATAGCAGACGGGGAACCTGAGTGGCTGAATAATCTGGCAGAAAAGATTACCAAAGCATCTCTAAATTCAGAGGCCAGATTTTGGTGGGGTTTAGTACAGATTCATCTGATACCCACCGAGGGAGAAAACATATTAGGGGATGATCGATCAATATTATTTGCAATCTTGATAGACAGAACTCCCTTGGATTTCAGAGAAATGATAGCAGAAGAGATCAAGATTCGGCTCGCAAGACCTGATGCTGCATATCCATTCCCATGTCTGATTACTAGGTTTTGTAAAGCAGCTAATGTACCTAAGATTTCAGGTATTGATGATGAGATACATGCCAAGAAATCTTACAACCCTGTCAGCAAAAATAAAATTTGATCGGGTTTACGACTTGATCGAAATGCAGTTGGTGCAGCAGATCCTCCAGTCACTGAGACTGTGTCAGCACCAGATGTGGGAGTACAAATATCCGAAGCTGTACCACCACCACCAGTATATTCAGTTCAGGCAGGCTCAGTGCCTCAAAGTGAGCTGACTACTTCAGTCCCTCTTGCAGCAACAAGTTCGGTATTTCAGCCGATTGATATTAGGAAGGTGGCTAGGCAAGCAAATTGCTGTGAGGTGCAACTACAGGCCTTCGCCAAACATTTTTCTACCGTTGTGGATAAAAGAATCAAAGTTGCACTCCAAACTTTCATGACTTTGCCTGAGCAGGTGGCAAATCTAGAGAACAGATTCGATGCACGAGAAAGAGAGATGACAGGTGCTGATCTTGCCACTTTTAGGGCTATGTTGGATAAGGTAAAAGATGAGGTTCGGATGATGCAGCAACACCAAATCATGGTGACAACAGGTTCATCTATGCATGATGTAGAGGAAGAAATTCCTATACTCGATCTCATTGTGGATTCCCCGAAGGAAAAAAAAAGAAAAAAGGGGAAAAGAAAGGAAAGAATAAGAGAGATGAGCCGGATAGTGAAGAAGAGAAAAAATCTAAAAATAAAGAAAAGAAGAAAACAAAGAAGGAAGATTTGAAAAGGGCAAGATTGGAGTCCCTAGATAACACAGAAAAATAGAAAGCATCCATCAGAGCTAGGACTGCAGGTGCTTCATCGAGCCAGGCTCCAGCCACTGTAAAGGCAGATGCTACGAGTGGGGAGAAGATAGTAGATGATGCTCTAGTAGGGTCGGAGACCTAGGATCCTCAGGATTGACTGTCTTCAGGTATATCCTAACACTTAGTGCATTTTATTTTTTATTTTAAGTTGAGGGTATAGGGAAACTGTTGTTGTAACATGTTCTGTAAATAATTAGGAATAGTACAAGTACTTGAGGCAGTTAGCTTGTTTTGTAATTTTTGAGTACCTCTTCAGTGGTCTATTCTGTCATGAATTATGTGAATTGCATCTTGTGTGACCACTGTGTATCTGTTTGTGGCATTAGTGTGGCAAATAAATAACCTGTAGAAAACAAATGCCACTGTGGAGTTTGTGGCATTAGTTGATGGGAGTAGTGATGTGCTATATACTTGTGTGCTATGTTCGTGTAAGGTCTTACTCAGTTCTCATTGTGCATTGAATCTAGAACTTTCCCAGTTAGTCGTACCATAGTCATAGGATAGGCGTTAGAAAAGGATCATAGGCCGTTTTTGCATGTTAACCCATTTTAGCTTAAATGACAGTCCAAATGGGAATAATATCCCTTGATCCCTTTTTAAGCCTAAATAGCCCAGTTCTTTCTTATACACCTTTCACCTTCCCATTACATCAAAATGAACCTGTTTTGGCTCTGGTCCTCCTTGGACACTGTGCACCTCGACTTAGGCAAATAACCTAAGTTGAGGGTGGCTACTATAGGGGTGCGTGATGCATTATGAGTATGAAGAGAGGCAAAAAAAGGAAAATGAACAACAAGTTGGGTGTAGTGAAAAATAAAAAAGAAAACTAAAAAAGTTAATCTAATGCTTGAACAGACAACACCCATCTTGAGAATGCTTGACAAATAAAAGAGGGAAGCAAAGAAGGTCAAAATTTGAAACCCCGGGAGTTAATGTAGTGCCAAGGAGGTGTAATCACTATGAAATACCCATGAATATTATACCATCCCTGAGCCTACATTACAAGATTAAGAAAAGCCCTATACTGATCCTAACTGACTTGTCTGAAGACTTAGATACTGACTATAAGGGCAAGCCTATGGCATTTGATGCGCAATGTTGGAACTTCGTTCTGAGAGTGAGTCTTACGTTCATCCCTATGTCTATACATGTGAATCTGAGTGAGAAAGGGACTTTTTTGTTGTCAGGGCACACCAGGTATATTGCTATTAACTGCTTTGTTCGGATAATGTAATTTGGGTATGTGCTAGGTTGTTATTGCTAAGATTTTTGCCATATCTAGGTACACGTGAGTTACATGGGTGTTTTCAAATATTAGACACACTTGATTTTACTTTGATTGATCATGGAGATGGTGCATGTATTCTGACCTGATGAGAGTAGTTAGCTGCTGAATTGTACTTTGTATACTCCTAGTTATGTTTGGGTTACTTGAGGACAAGCAATTGTTTAAGTTGAGGGTGTTGATGTGTGAGCCGATGCTAAGACATTTGAAGCTTTTAACTCTGAATAATTGCGAGTTCTTAAGAAACTTTTGTTTTTTTTTATTTCTTTTAATGTGTTAATGCAAGTACAAGTGATCGGGGAGGAAACCAAAGGAAAGAAGAATAAATCAGCTGAAATCTGGTGTAAATAAGCTGAAGTAGAGCTGACGCCAATTCTGAAGCGCCGTCATACATGGGACAGGCTGTCAAAGTTGTCGTCAAGCTTAGACAGAACTGGATAAACTGAGATGAAATGTAATGACGTTTAGGACGGGCCGTCAAATATGTGACATGGCATCAAAATCGCCGTCAACCAGAAGCAGAGAATACTAATTTCCAGTGAAGTTGTGACGGTAGTTGTCACGCGCCATCAAGAATTTTGACACGCCGTCAGGTTTGCCGTCTGAAGAGTAAAAAGATAACAATTCACTGGAACCTTTGATGACATCTCACACACATCTTCAGACATCTGACATGCCGTCAATATCATCGTCGTCCAATCCGTAGAGAAAACTGAAACTTTAATTTTATTTCCTTATTTAGGGTTGACTATTTAAAGACTTGTTTTAGGGTTTTTTTTTCAGGGATGGATCACTAATTATCAAAGAAGATCTTCTGAAGCGAAGCACGTAACATTGCTTCATCTTTACCTTCAAATATTTTTCTTGTTTCTTTAAAAAAGCACTTATCAACTATTTTTGGGTTTCTATCTCGTGAGTAAATTGAAGAAACTAGTTGTTGTTTTTCATCCATTCATAAGTTTATCCTTATTATGATGAATTCAACTTGTTATTTCGTTCATCAAATCATGAGCGGCTAATTCCATTAGCCGGAGTTATGGTATCCATGGATTAGGGTCTGATAGGTTACTAGGCATTTAACGGATTCAAAGAGTAGTAGGACGTCTTGAAATTCTGTTGTTTTGACTAAAATCTATTGGTTGAAAACATTAGATTATGCCTTAGGTTTTATTTTCTTCTAACGGAGGAATAGACTAGAGAACGTGAATTATCAACAGGTACTCGGAAGCTACCAACCTTTTGTTTAATGATTGATGTTGTAACTGGATTAATCTACCTGAGATAACATCCTATTGGAAATAGATAAATTATCTAAGTTTGAGAGAATTAGATAATAAATTGTCTGGTGAGGTCGAGATATAAGTCAGACAGTATCATAGTCAGGGATATTCTGTTGTTTCTACTTACTCCAAGAATCCCAAGCATTACCTAGTATTTGTTAACTCCTAATACCCATGGTGAACATAACTATGGTTTCTCATTTATATTGAGTACAACACTAAAATATTGAAAGTGACAATTGACTCTCTGTGAAATTTAAAACCCCATCTTCGGAAACAGTAAACTACCAGTAAAGTATTTCGTAAACAAATTGAAGTTCACACCTTATTCCCTGTGGGATTCGACCCCAACCTAGTTGGGTTTTATATTGACAACGATCGCTTACACCCATTCAAGAGTGTAATTTGAGTGTTATCTGGCACCCCCGGACCGCGGGCCCACCCTCGAAATCATGGGCTATAGCACACCAATTTTGCCTCAAAATGCCCTGTTCATACTATTTCACCCGTTTGACCAACCAAATGATCCCGCCCATACAAACGGGCAATACTAAGATGCTCCCCATATTCCCTGGCATACCCAGGTAGATTTTTGACCCACGGCACCCCTAGACCCCGGGCCCACCCCCGGAACGGTGGGCTATAGCACATCAATTTGGCCCCAAATAGCCCCGTTCGTTGTTTCTCCTGTTTGACAAACCAAATGGCCTCGCCCATGAAAATGGGCAACACTAGGATGCTCCCCAGCCTCCTTGGCACGTCCAGGAAAATTTTTGGCCCACGAAACCCCCGGACCCCAGGCCCAACCGTTCGCACCGTTTGACCAACCAAATGGCCCCATCCACGTAAACGGGAAACACTAGGATGCTCTTCATCCTCCATGGCATTCCTAGGTCAATTTTTGTCCCACAGCACCCCCAGACCCCGGGCCCACCCTCAGAATTGTGGGTTATAGCACATCGATTTTGCCCCAAAATGCCCCGTTCACGCCGTTTTACCCATTTGACCAACCAAATGGCCCCGCCCATACAAACGAACAATACTAAGATGCTCCCCATCTTCCCTGGCATTCCCAGGTAGATTTTTGACACACGAAACCCCTGGACCCGGGCCTACCCCCAGAACGGTGGGCTATAGCACATCGATTTGGCCCTCAATAGCCCTGTTCGTGCTGTTTCTCCCGTTTGACCAATCAAATCACTTCGCCAATGTAAACGGGCAACACTAGGATGCTCCCCAGCCTCCTTGGCACGCCCAAGTCCATTTTCGGCCCACGGCACCCTCGGACCCCGGGTCCACCCCAGGAACCGTGGGCTATAGCACACCGATTTGGCCGCAAAATGCCCCATTCGCATCATTTCACCCGTTTGACCAACCAAATGTCCCCGCCGACACAAACGGGCAATATTAGGATGCTCCCCAGCCTCCCTGGCACGCCCAGATCGATTTCCGACTTACGACACCCCCGTACCCTGGGCCCACCCCCAGAATCGTGGGCTATAGCACACCGATTTGTCCCCAAATAGCCCCGTTCATGGCATTTCTCTCTTTTGACTTACCAAATGGCCCCTTCAATATAAACGGGCAATACTAGGATGTTCCCCAGCCTCCCTGGCACGCCCAGGTCGATTTTCGGCCCACGTCACCCCCGGGCCCACCCCTAAAACCGTGGGATATAGCACACCAATTTGGCCCCAAATATCACACGATGCTATTTTCATCTTTGAATCATTTACTTTTTATCTCTTTTTTGTCTAAAGAATTAAAATTGCATACCGAATTGGGGAAAAGTGCCAATTGAGTGGGATAGAAGTAGTTTTTTAGAATATTGACTCAACCAAATTGTCCACATAGATCTCGAAAAAATACACTGTTTCACAAAAAAAATCCACTCAAACGGATATTCGAGTGCAAAGTTATGAAGGTTTATAGTTTCATCATATTACAATTACTTTTTTCTATCTCCTTTCACTCGCTATTTTTGATTGACCTTTTTGTCTATGGTATTTCGAAATTACAAATTATTAATAATAGACGTAGTAAGAAGGGTCTGAATGGCACTTTCAATATTTAAAATTATATTTTAAAAAATAAGGTAGATAGAATAAGTTAAAATGTAAATTTAAAGAAGTGTTAAGGATAGGTGATTAAGCATTAACTATTAGTTTTAGGGGATTTGTACAAATTAATTAGGTGATTATCCAAATGTACAAAAGTCTTACTTAGTAGATGCACATTTTTTTAAAGTGAGGTGTTTAAAAAATTGTTGTCTTTTGGCAAACTAAATTTATGTTTGGTCAAAAATATATTTATTGCCTTGTTCCTCTTTAATTACATGAATTACTTCCTCCGTTCGCTTTTACTTCAACAACAACAACAAACTCAGTGTATTTCCTTCAAGTACGGTCTGGGAAGGGTAAAATGTACGCAGTCCATACCGCTACCTCCGAATAAGTGGAGAGGTTGTTTCCGATAGACCACTGGCTCAAGATAAAGAATAGTTAACAAGGTCATAGTAATACATGAAACAGAATGGATGGCATAACCGAAATAACAAATGAGAAATAATAAAAATAGAGATAAGAGAGACACGAAAATAAGCACAATGCGAAAGTAAAATAGGGATAAGAAATAGGAAAGGACACCCCCTAGTAGTAACATACACTAGCGGCTCCTACCAATGGACACAGTCCTAGGATTACTAACCCAGCTACACCAGAGCACCCTAACTACTAGTTACAACCCACACACGAACTAGTCTTCTACCTTTATCCGCGACCTCCGCACTTCCTATCTAGGGTCATGTCCTCTGCATCTATCCCAAACGAATGCTACACTAAATAAAAATGCTAACTACAAAAATTAAAAATTACTTACACAAATCCTCACTTATTTTCCATTAAATAGCATATAGCTACATTACCATTAATTCATCGTTAAATAAGATTAACATTTGGATTTTATTGTTTTGACAAAAATTATCCGATGCTAATTCGTGTTAAATTTGTATGATATTGAGGTTAGTTATATAAATTTATGCAAGATCTTTTTATTGATTAAAAGTCTGCTATGGCTTTATGAATCAAATATACAAAAGCAGATCGACTGTTTTTACATTGTACAAAAAGTATAAAATGAAAATTTTGTAAGAAAAAAAAAAGTGTAATGTGAATTAGTTGACTAGTAAATGAAATTCTTTGATTTTTAAAGAAAATTTTAAATGTAATCTTATCTCTCTTTTCTATCATTATTTTCAGTCAACTTAATTTTTTGTTTATTTGTGTTTTCTTTTTTATTTATGTTTTGCGGATTATTAACTTTTGTACAAATTATCACTCTCCTTTTTTACTTTCTTCATTCATTGTTATGTTATTTTATTTTATTTTAATTTATTTTTGAAGGGAGACTTATTCTAGAAATTATGGAATCATGGAATGCACAAATGGTGTGAGTTTCTCAATGAAAACATTTATCCTAGTTAATTTTTTCGATGTTGTTTTCTATATTTTATGTTCGTATAACTTTAGTTATTTTTTTACTCTAATTTACTACTCTTCTATGATATGTATTTTTTTCTCCTTTAATGTTCTCAATATTTTAGATTTGAATATTTTGTCTTAACCAAAGAAATTTATGTAAACCACGCTTTATCTTGGAACATATATTTTTAAAAATATTTTTTTATGGGGTTTGATAACTTTCTTTAGTTGTAAGAGTGGGGTAAAATATAAGTTTTGATTGAAAGAAGTAATATGATAAAATGAGAATAGAATAAAAGAGAATGATTTTTCAGTGAGGTTTTTTAAAGGAAATGGTTGAGCTGCATTTAAATGGATTAAATCATAGTTTTGGTCAACAAATGTATTGGATTAAAACTTGTAAATGTTTGTGAGTAAGTGGATTTTTTATTCGTTTATATGTTTTTAATAGGCTCTCCTTTATAACAAATAAGAGATTTGAAAAAATAATTATTTCATGTCTATCTTATAAGGAGGTACTCTTTTTTTGACGTGCTTCATATAAATCAAGCAGTCAAAACTTAAAATTGTTTGTCATTTTTGTTTAGTATATTTTGTTCATATGAAATAGAACTTCAAATACTTTTAATTTCATTTATCATGATTATTAAATACTTAATATTAATAAAGTGGAAAAAGTCATTTATTGAGGAACTTTTCATATTACTCCCTTTTTTAATTTGTTTTTTTTAATCCATTTTCTTAAAAAAATATTTCTTTATAAATTGCTTATTAATTTCAATTTTTTTCATAACATGTTCACACACAAAATTAAAGATTATTTTGGTACATCCTATTATTTTTAAATTATAAAATTCAAATTTCTTCTTTTACTTTTTAAAACCTTGTGTCAAGTCAAAGTTCAACAAATAAATCAAAATGAAGGAAATAATTTTTAGTCAAAAATTGAAAGAGTAATATGAGTAACTCTTTTTTCCCAAATAATTTGACACATTTTCGTTTTGTAGAAATGCATGTATTTGCTTTGTGTATTACTAATATTTTATTGAATATATTTTTTCATCCTATGCATAACTAATTTAAGTGTTACTTATACACTTACATTAATATTAAGGTGTGTATTACTAATACGTGAAAATCCATGGTATTAGTAACACAATATATTCTAATGCATACGACACCTGGCGCATTATTCCAAGGATGCCCTAAAGTTTCCCCACCGAACTGTAGTACTGCATTTGACTGATTAAGGACATAATTATCCCTCAAAATTCTTTCCACATTCTTTCCATCATATTTAAGATAATTCATGTCTAGAATGACTAAAGATGCATTGTAAAAAAATGTTTTTTTTTAAAAAAAAATTATGCAATCCATATTATTTTTAATAGATTAAATCAAATACTATATAAAAAAATATAAATATAACTAACGCAAGTATTACTGACTTACTATATTTTACATTAGTATTACACACCCTACCAAAAAACCTTATTCTCACAAGAGCTTAATTAATGATAGGAGTAAATACAACACAGCTTGTTAATTCCAAGGTCATGAATAGACACAAGTTTAGCCAAGGATACAATTGGCCAATTAAAAGTAGTAGAGGGGAAAATTCAAACTATTCACCTTTTAAGATGTGTTTGGTAGAAAGGTAAATATTTTTCGGAAAATGTTTCTGTATTTTCTTATGTTTGATTGAAGAAAATTTTTGAAAAACATTTTCTTCATTAAAAACCGAAGACCATAACTTCTTAATGGAAATAGAAATAAATTCTATAAGTCACATTACTGTATGCTTATTGTATCCTCCCACCCAATATTATTTTTTGCTCAATTAAGTATAAATTACTTTTGAGATAATAATCTATTTTGCTTACTTACCAAACTTCAAGAAACCAACTTATAAAACATTATATATGTTTATGGTATTCTCCGATCCACCCAACGCCCCCCAATTCCTACCTCTTGACCGTTCAACTCCCACCACCGCCGAGGCCGCACATCCCGACCCCCTCCCGCCTCTACATATTTTTTTTTTGCTAAATTACATATAAATATTTTTTTCTTACTTATCAATCGCCAGATTACATAAAAGAAACCAACTTATTTTTGAAATAAATATTTTCATACCAAACACATCCTTAACATAAAATAATTTATGACTCTCTATTGAAAATTTTCAGGATGGACAAGTATATCTATAAATACTTGGTTACAAAGGGGGTGCATAAGACTACTGAGATATTTGCAATTGAAGCAAATGTTGTAAATCCCAAAAATGTTGGTAAGTTTTTTTTATTTAAATTTATGATAAATTTGAACTCATTAAAATAATTATTAAAAGTTATTTACATGTGACTTATAACTTGCGTGTAATCATGAAAGTAGTTGTGGATGCTTGGATTATAGTAATCACAGTAGTATGATTATGCTATACTATTGATAGATTTCATTGTCACAATATTAGTGATGGAGTCAGAATTTTTATTGAAGGGGTTTAAAAGTGTACACAAGAATTAATCTTGTACAGGGTTCATCATCTATTATATATACACAAAAAATAATTTTATCTAAATATAAATAAAGTAATTTTCCACAGTTGGTCAACCCCTTCCTTGTATGCTAACTCTGCCCCAACACAAGACTCATCAATAATTTTCTATTCTAAATCGAAAGAAAGTCAAATTTGTTTAAATACTAGACATAAGACAATGGAGGCTACTCTTTTATTTGATGATTATATTGTATTTTTTTTCTAACAATTATATTATTCCTTTGATTTTATTTTTATTTTGAGTTTATAATAAAAGATACATTTAAATTGTCACTTTTTTCCACGAGTTTTGTACTTTTAATTATATATATATATATATATATATATATATATATATATTGTATATGAACTATTATTATCTATGTATTAAAATGCATTTTGAAATAATTCAAAGTTTTGTCCCGCCTTGCCCCGTTTAACTATCGCCCTACCCTGTCCTGTTTAACCTTTGTACTGCCCTGCCTTACTCTTGTCCTGCTCCATTGTCATTTTGAATCAATTATTTTATTTTCCTATCTGAACGATAGTGATAGTTAAAGGTTATCTCCGTATGAGCTATAACTCACGAATAGTTGTAAAATTAGTTACCGATGCTTGGGTTAGGATAGGTTGCTTAGATTGTAAATCCCTTTGGGCAGTGGGCCTTTCTTGAACTTAGGGAGAATGCAACATACTTCGTGTATCTGAATACCCTTTTATTTGATGACTATGTTATTTTAAAGAACTTCTTTATTCCTTTGACTTCATTTTAAGTGAGATAATGGTAAAAAAAAATACATGTGAATTATCATAGTTTCATATCTTTAACTATAGTTGTTCTCTTTTCCTACATCAACCATCAATATCTATATATTAAAAACACCTCAATTATCAGTTGTTCCTTTTTTAAATAAAATAGATTGGATGGAATGATAGATAATTAATATCATTCTTTGAAGCTTTTAGTGCCCTTATTTGAGGTTAATTTTATTAGAAAGTGTTTTTCATATTTCTAAAATTGTATTAATTGCTATATTTTTTTAAATTTCAATTATTTAATTTCTGATATTTTTTAGCTATCGAATCTCCAGAGGGATATTTAATGGAATGGTGGGATGGGTTTTATAATATATACAATACTTATTAGGCTGAGAAGGCCCAACAATCCTATGTTAAGGTGTTACCTAAACTTTTTCAAGTTAAATTCATCTTTTCGATGATTATTTAATCTAAAGACATGATTTTTTAAAATTCTCAGGATGCATGGACTGCTGACAATGTGGGATATCATATCCTTTCTGATGTGCCAATGTATTCTCCAAATACTGCTACACCGGTTAGCTCTCCTACCACGCAATTGTTTGAGCCTAATTTTATATATTGTAGCGTCTCTATTAGACCTGTCAATACGGGTCGGCCCAGTCCATTCGGATTAGTCCACACGGGCTAGTCCATATGGGCTTTGAGTTTAACGGGCCGGGCCATCAAAATGATGGGTCAAAAACACCAACTCCACACCATTACTCTATGGGTTACGGGACTCACGGGCCAGCCCACTTTTTAAAAAATAATATTTTCTAATTTAATTTTAGAATATTAATAAAGATAAATATTATCAGAAAATATTACATAATGTTAATACTTATTAATCAAGTCTCCAACACCCCCGAAAAATATTCCTAATAGTGAAATTAAATAACTTTTGACATGATATCCTTCGAACCAATTAAAAAAACTAATAAATAATCTAAATAGTTGCATTTACTTGACTTACGGGCCAGCCCACGGGCTAGCCCAACCCATATTGCTCGAGCCCCACGGGCCACAGGTTTATATGGGTCGGACTAAGAATCCCTGTTCTTAAATGGGCTACAAAAGCTGAAGCCAATACCATCAAATTACATACCGGGTTGGGCCCAACCCATATTGACGGCTCTAGTCTCTATAGTAATGTCGCTATTTTGTTTAACTATAGGTGCACGATATATCTCATGTGGAGCCGGCTTTCCACCTAACGACACCTGAGGATGAAGTGAGAGCGGATTTAAGGTTTGTTGAGATTGATCATACGAGTCAAGGGGTGCCATATGTAACCGATTCTATGTAACAACGTTACATTTATTGCTAATATGGAGAAGCATTTCTGCATTTTTCTCACTTAACTTCATGTTTTATCTATTCTGCTTTGGTTTTATGCAATGCAATTATGACTGTAAAATTAAATTGATAATTAGTTATCGCATAGATATTTCATAATGTAAGTCATCGATTTGGTTGTTGAAGTTCGTGAATAAGAAGATCGATCTCTAACTCTTTTTGATGTTCATGTGTCATACAGCCAACCAATGGAGCATATCCTGAGTATGCCTCAACAGTCGGAGGGCAAAGTATGCTTAGATTTCTGAGACAACAGTAATTTTTTTATGTTTTGTTTTCTTTTAAAGTTGCGACATAACTGACAAGGTTTTATCCTTCTAGGAAGAGGGAGAGGGAGATAATATTAACTTTGAACGAACTGTGCAGATGGAACCAAACTCTCGTCCCCTCAAAAAGATTAGGCTTTCAGTGCCAGAACCTTCTAAAGAAGGTTCGTTGTATTATTATTGGTTTCAAATAATTAGCTTTTTATTTTTTAGAATCTTTTGTCATTGATCTTGATAACATATGTGAGCCCGCCTAAGTTAGTTTAGAGTCTTATATGTCGACTTAATATGCATTTTGAACCAGAAACCAATATCAACTTTTGTTAGCGTATGAAAATGTTATGGTTGTTTGGATGATATATTTGTCAATTATAAGATCTTCAAGGAAGATTAAATGGTTCTCTGTTATAACGGAAACTCATATCAGATTCTTTGTTGATGATCGTTATCAGGTTGTTTCACCGGCTCTAGCTCTGTGATGCAGCAAACTCCCTAGTTTAATCAAGATGTTGCAATTTTACGATCTTCCTCTGGGCATGGCATTAAGAAGGCGATAAACTTGAGAAAGATCATAATTCATTAGCTGTTATACAGTATATGTAGGCTATATATGCCATGAACAAACACAGATGAAATTTTGTTACTTCTTGTTCATTTTAAGAATTTTAACTTTTTCTAGTTGATGTTTTTGCTTTCTCTAATTCTTAATGGAAATATGACAGTATTATAGTGCCTATGTTATAGTGCAGTGTCTTGATGATGAATGTTAAGGATGCTATTACATTTAGATGCAGCATTGAGGTTTTAGGTTTCAATTCTAAAAGTCATCATAAATGTAACAACAACAACATATCTCTAGTATATTCCCACCAAGCCGTCATAAATGCATAACCAATAAAGGCTCAAATCTCATATTATTTTCTAATGAATGGGTAGTACATGGGGACCAGGTCCCTATTCCCCCAGATGCAATAGGATAACAGTAGAAAGAAAAATGATGCAATAATGTAAAGCACACACAATGTTTACGTGCAAACCTCCTTGCTCAAGGGAGGAAAAAAACACGACCCGTCTCACGGGATTTCTCAAATCTCCACTAATCTTCATGAAACCAAGTGATTACAAGCTCCTATAATCACTACCTCTTGCAACAACACTACTACTAGAAAAGTATAGTAACTCTACAATACCTCAGCTGACAATGATCCTAGATAACTCTACCCAGGACTCAACACGTCCAAAACGGTAAGTTAAACTTGACCAACTTACAAACGACTCAATCAATTACCTATAACTGATGCGACTCGAACTAAGACTTAGACAAGCTAAAATATTATTATCCTTTATATATCAAGAGTAGATTTACAATATGAGAGCAAAACGCAAATAACTCAAGACACCATAAGACTAAATGAGCACTTAATCAGGTCCCTTGATGATGTATGAGTTGTGTTCAAAGAGACGGTTATTGCTATGAAGAAGAAATCTTGATTTGGTAAAATTTGACTTTTATTGTGTTTAAGTATTCCTTTCATTCGAGACAACAAAACCTAGAACTTCTCCCATTGATCGAGGTTGAACAGCTCTATTGCCGTGCTACCAACTTTCTGCAGGAAAGTACATCTTCCAGCCATAGTAGGCTTGTCATCTTCAAAGAGAAACTTCATATAAGACCTATGGATACTGACTTAAGCTTCGATCAGGTCCTTTGTGGAATAGTTTGTGGATTATCAAAACTCCAAGGGTGTAATATCTTGCGCACGATTGTTTGAAGACTTGGTCTTAATAGCAAGTGTGGCTTTCCATAAGAGGCGAGTATAGTGTCATGGACCTGCTGCGGTGATGATAAGTGTGTACTATATGATTGGATGCAGAGAGAAAATGCCTCTCATCTTTTTGCAGTCTGATGTGTATTTGTTGTACTACTGGAGTTTTGATGGTATTACTGGAATTTTGATGATCTACAAACTATACACTACTAAAAAAAACTGAAAAACCAACCACGAAAAACCGACCACAGATTGTGGTTGGAAAAACCGACCACATGTGGTCGATTTTTTTTAAATTTTTTAAAAAAGAGACCACAAGTGGTCGCTTTTATATTTTAAAATTTCAAAATAATTTTTTCCATAATTTTTTTATTAATTATTAATTATTTTATAAATAAAAATTAAAAAAATAAATAAGAAAACCAACCACTTAAGGTTGTTTTTTTTTAAAAAAAAATGATTAAAAAATATTTTAAAAAAACCGACCACTTGTGGTCGGTTTTTATATATTTTTTAAATTTATTTAAAAAAAAAACCGATCACTAGTGGTCGGTTTTTAATTATTATTTTTTTAAAAAAATAATTTTTTTAAAAAAAACCGACCACTTGTGGTCGGTTTTTGAACTAAAAAAAATAATAAATAAATAATTTTTAGTGAGCAATAATTATATATATGTAATCAAATATATATATATATATATATGTATATATATATATATATATATATATTATTTTCATTAGAAATAATTATATATATATTTTTTTTCAAATTACACTTATTACATGATGTCGATAACGGTCTATTATAAGGTAATATAATTGTGGATGTGATATATATAGTACTCATTCAAGCGTTCATATACATAAATATATATATATTATCTAGTGATCGATTGATGAACGATGTAGTCAAAATCTAATATTGTATTAAGATAATCAAATATAATTAATCAATCACTCATCTGAGTAAGTATAAGAAGAACATCGCATTATATTATTGGATAATATACTTGTGTACATATTTGATAGATATAGTACGTATTTAGAACTTGAAATAGTCGATAGTGTGTATATGTGTGTGTATGTATAGGTATATATATACATATACATATTATAGAATGACATACGATGATGTAATCGATAATTCATCAGAGTATTTGTAAAATACGTTGTATGTTATTATGGGGTAGTAAAATTGTGTATTTGATGTTTATAGTACGTATCTGAAAGCTGATAGACAATTAAATATATGTATATACGTATATCTCGTGTAGTGACGTATGCAGTAATCGATATATATATATATAACACATTGTATTACGAGGTACATATATATATATATATAGAGATATATATAAAGGGTGTAGGAAGTAATCAAAGTGGTTTGCAGTTATAAGCTTACCATTTTTTACGATTTATCAATTCAAATATAATATTTTATTATTTTTCGTAAACATACACATTCACAATTATTATACAAAATACATTATCTATTATTATTGAAATAACGGATATTTTTTAAATTTGTGTATTTTCTAACTCAATTGTGTCAATTCATAACAATTTTAAATTAATTTTACCCGATTTATTATAATTCTAGCCATATTGTATCTACTTAGACTAAATTAAATTTTTCATCTAATTTTAATCAAATTCTTAATATTTAGGTCTCAGTCGTTATTAATATTTATTATTTATTATATATTATTTACTATTTTATATTATCCAAGTTCTTACAATTTTAGTCTATTTTATTTAATTCATTACAATTTTAGCCAATTTATTACAATCATAGTCATTTTGTAATTCAATTTTAAAAATTTAGTCAAATCATAATTAAATTCTCAACCTCTAGATCTCAACCATTGTTGACACCCAAATTTGACCTCCCGATACTACATTTAGGCTGCTATTTTAACAAAATTACTAATTTTTTAAATATTATTATTTTTTGCACTTTTTTTTTTCTTGCATCAAACAGATTGTCAACATGTCACATTAGTGATTTAAATGTATATAAATTATTTTATTAAGTTTTAATATCATTTTATGATTTATTAATTCAAATACAACATTTTACATAATTTTATTAATTAAATTACTTTTTCACGTAATTGTGTGCACTCACATTTTTTGCAAATACACTGCCTAAGTTTTCTATTATTTAATACTATTTATTGATATTGTTATTTTTATTATTATTTATTATTATTTATTAGCATATATATTGTTACTATTTGTTATTTATTTTATTATTATTATTATTATTTAAATTATTGTTATTTAATTATTATTATCATTATTTATTATTATTATTATTATTATTACATATTTAAATAACAGCCTAATTAAAATTGCCTTGCCTAATTCATTTACCTTTTAATCCAATTTTATTCAATTTCTTACAATTATAGCCTACTCTACTCAGTCCATTACAATCTTAATCCAATTACTTGCAATTCTAGCCATTTGTTACAATCTTAGGCTAATTGCTTGCAATCGTAGCCACATTCTAACCTCACATAATCTTAAAATCCTAGTCGTTGATAAAAATTGATCTAACGACTGAGGTTTGATCTGCCTCTTTTCTTATTAAAAACAACCTAACCCTAATCCCTAATTTCCAAAAAAAAAAAGGCAGTCTCCCTTGGTCTCTCTCTAGAATCTCTCCCTCTTACCTCCTCCATTGGCGACAACAGCACCACCGCCAGCGCCACACCAACACCACCACGAGGTCCCCCTCGTCCTCCGCCTTCTCTACTCCAATGCCGTCACTGGCGCCGTCCTTTCATTCCAATGAAACAGCCCCCACCGGTGTCTCTCTCCCCTCTGTGTTGTTCCACCTCCGACCAGACCTCACCAGTCATGGCGTCACCCCTCCAGCGCCGCAACCACCACCATCATCAGCGGCGAGCCGACCCAGCGTCGCCGCTGGCTTCTTCTGTCGGTCCCCATGCCTCCATTAATGGCGAACCAACTATGCAGCCCTTTTCTCATCGAAAATGATGAATTCTGAGAAAATTCGTCTCAGGTTTGCTATCCGTTCAAACTCGTACTTTTTTTTATCTATTTTCTCTTGTGAACGATCCTATTAAGATCTAATTGTGAGTTTTGAGTTAAATCCTCCAACTTTTGTGTGTTGTTATGTGCCTAAACTAGCATTGTGGGAGAAATCTCAAAAATGCATGACACTTGCGCTATCATTTTGACTAGATTGTTTTGAATGCATGTTTATTTATATCTGTTAACTAACATATGTTTCCATCCCTCTTCTTTTTAAATGAGAAAATCCGCTGGATTTTGATTGTCAAACCCCTATTCTAATTTCAAGTTTGTTTATATTCATATATCGACATATGTACAATTTTTATTTTTGTATGATTTTCGTTTGCCCTAAGCTATGACTTGTGGATTCGTGAATTGTTACTGTAATAGTATTTAGTTCAACGTGTAATCTTGATTTCTCCATGTATAGGTGATTTTTTGTAATTAGTTGAGTTGTTCGTAATTATTTGAATAATATTGAACCTGATTGTGTGCAAATTAAGGAGTAATCTCCTTATATCATCCGCCTCTTCCCTCTCTCTATACTTCTCTCTACCCTTCTCTACCTCTAAGACCTCTTCACCATCAATGGCGGCGTCGCCGCTGCTCAGCCGTCACGGTCATCTCGGTTCTCTTGAACTTGTGGACTATTTTGGATGTATGTTTTGGTGTGTTCTTGGTCGCTGGTCGTTCTTGTATCAAAATGTGTAGTACTGACTTGAAAATGGTTAAGTTTAGTTACTTGAAAATGGATACATATAGAAGTGTAGTTATTTGAAAATGGTTAAGTATAGTGACTATCGGAGCCTAAGGTTTTAAGGTGTCCTAGGGAGTCTGACAAGCCGCGTTAAGTAGAGTCTTGATCATATCTGTGTAGCGTGACATATCTATGAGCAAGATGCTACAAGACGTTTTAGGAAAAAGTGTGATTCTTTCTTTCAAAAGTCTATCGTGATTAAAGTGTCTCTCTCTGCTATTGATTCGTGCTCTCCTCTTTCAGAAATATGCCTCCACGTCGAGCGAGAAGAAATAATGATGGTCAGTAACCTCAACCCGCTGACCCATTGAATGAAAACGTGTCTCATGCTGAATTTTAGGCAGCCTTTCAAGCGCTGGCCCAAGCTGTTATTGCAAATATTAAGGCCAACCCGGCCCCGGCTCCACAGCAGCAGGGAGGTGATCCAGCTGCTGCCAGGATTCGTGACTTCATGCGGATGAATCTGCCGGAATTCTATGTGTCCAAGTCTGATGAGGATCCACGGTGTTTTTAGAGGAGGTGCGGAAGATTACTCAGGTGATGCATGTATCTGAGAAACATAGTGTGTAGTTGGCTGCGTATAGGTTGAAAGACCTTGCTTATGACTGGGTTGTTTCTTGGAGGAAAGGTACAGGTGAGGGAGATATCCCTACAACTTGGCAAGAGTTCCAGGATGCATTCCTGGATAAGTTTTTCCCTTTGGAGATGAGGGAGGCGAAGGTGGAAGAGTTTATGAACCTGCGACAAGGCTCTATGACTGTTAGGGAGTACTGTCTAAAGTTTAATCAGTTGGACAAGTATGCTCCTGACTTAGTGGATGATAATCGGGCTAGTATAAGTAAGTTTGTGACTGGAGTGTCTAGTTATATGGTTAAGGAGTGTAGGTCTACTATGCTGAATAGTGAGATGAATCTTTCTAGGCTAATGACTCATGCCCAACAGATTGAGGCAGACAAGATTAAGGAGAGAGATAGAATGAGAGGGAATAAAAGAGCTAGGTTCGAGCAGCACGGACAGGGTCAGACTAGATCACAGGGAGAGAGTCACCCTTAGTATCAGGATCTTTCGTCTATGCCAGCACCGTCATCTGCTAGTTCTCCCGTGCCTAAAGGTAGGCAAGAGCAAGGTACCAGGTCATATGCATCCAGGTCCCAGTACAGTGATGGCAATAAGCCAAATCGTCCCATGTGTCCTAAGTGTGGTAGGGCTCATTTGGGTGAGTGTTGGGGTGAGAAGAGGGGTTGTTTCCGATGTGGTGACATGGGTCACAAAGTTAGAGATTTTCCACATGATGGACTAGGGCGTCGTGACTATCGCCCTCAGACCCAGGTTCAGACTGTTAGTGCTCCAGTTACAGCGACTCGCCCAGCCCCAGCTCAGGGCGCCTCTTCTAGCAATGCTGGCGGGCAGCGCCAGAATAGATTCTATGCTTTACCGTCCCACCAGGAATAGGAGGACTCTCCCGATGTTGTTACTGGTATGCTTCGTATATTTTAGTTTGATGTGTATGCTTTGTTGGATCCTGGATCCAGTTTCTGATATGTTACACCTTTGATTGCGGTGAATTTTGAAATGAGTCCTGAGATTATTCCTGAGCCTATCCTAGTTTCTACCCCAGTAGGTGATTCGATTGTTTCCCAAAAAGTGTATAAAAAGTGTCTTGTTACCGTTCTTCATGGAGTCTTGTTGGCTGATCTGATTGAGTTAGACATGGTAGATTTTGATGTGATTCTGGGTATGGACTGGCTGTATTCTTCTTATGCCTCTATTGATTGTCGGACCCGAGTGGTCAAGTTTCAGTTTCAGGGTGCATCCGTGTTTGAGTGGTCTGGGAATTCTGTGTCACCCAAGAGTCATTTTATCTCTTACCTCAAAGCTAGAAAGCTTATCTCCTAGGGGTGTATTTACCATTTGGTTAGAGTCAAAGACACTAAGTCTGAGACTCTAACTCTCCAGTCTGTTAACGTCGTCAATGAGTTTTCTGATGTCTTTCCGGATGATCTCCCAGGGATACCTGTTGATAGAGAGATAGAGTTTGGGATTGATCGTCTTCCCGACACTCAGCCTATTTCTATTCCTTCTTACCGTATGGCCCCTGCAGAACTTAAGAAGTTGAAAGAGAAACTCAAAGATCTATTAGATAAGGGTTTCATAAGGCCCAGTGTTTCTCCTTGGGGTGCTCCTGTGTTGTTTGTGAGAAAGAAAGATGGATCTTTGCGTATGTGCATTGATTACCGCCAATTGAATAAAGTCATCGTAAAAAATAAGTACCCCCTTACGAGAATAGATTATTTGTTTGACCAATTGCAAGGTGCAAATTATTTCTCAAAGATAGACCTTCGTTCCGTCTATCATCAACTCAAAGTTAGGGAGTGTGACATCCCGAAAACCATTTTCCGAACTCGTTATGGCCATTTTGAGTTTCTTGTTATGTCTTTCGAGTTAACTAATGCCCCAGCAGCTTTCATGGACCTCATGAATTGAGTGTTCAGATCATATCTGGATATGTTTGTCATAGTGTTCATCGATGATATACTGGTGTACTCCCGTAGAGAGGATGAACATTCTGATCATCTCCGAACTATCTTGCAAACCCTTAGAGATAATAAGTTATTTTCCAAGCTCAGTAAGTGTGAGTTTTGTCTAAGGTCAGTTGCTTTTCTGGGTCATACCATTTCTTCCGAGGGTATCAGAGTTGATCCTTAAAAGACCGAAGCTGTTAGAAATTGGCCTAGACTTATTTCTCCGACTGATATCCAAAGTTTCTTGGGTTTAGATGGCTATTACCGCTGTTTTGTTGAGGGTTTCTCCTCTATAACGTCTCCTATGACTCGGTTGACCCAAAATAAAGTGAAGTTCTTGTGGTCCGAATCGTGTGAGAAGAGTTTTCAGGAGTTGAAGACTCCACTCACTTCAGCCTCTGTTTTGACTTTGCCTGATGGTGTTGATAGTTTTGTGGTGTAATGTGATACTTCGAGAGTTGGGTTGGGTTGCGTATTGATGCAGAAGGGCAAGGTGATAGCTTATGCTTCTAGACAGTTGAAACCCCATGAGAAAAATTACCCCACCCATGACCTTGAGTTGGCTGCTGTTGTGTTTGCTTTGAAAATCTGGAGACACTATTTGTATGGTGTCCATGTTGATGTTTTGACTGATCATAAGAGTCTGCAGTATGTGTTTACCCAGAGAGAATTGAATCTTAGGCAGAGACGATGGTTAGAATTATTAAAGGACTATGATATGAGTGTGCTGTACCATCCGGGCAAGGCCAATATTGTGGTGGATTCCCTAAGTAGAGTGTCCATGGGTAGTGTTTCGCATGTGGTAGAAGGTAAGAAAGAGTTGGCTCGTGATGTACATTGTTTGGCTAGATTGGGGGTTAGGTTGTTTGACTCTGCTGAAGGTAGTATAGGGGTTCAGAGTAGTTCTGAATCCTCTTTGGTTTCGGAAGTTAAGGAAAAGCAATACTTAGATGCTAGTTTGGTCAGACTGAAGAAGTCAGTCAAGGACCAAAAAGTAGAGGTTCTCTCCCAAGGGGGAGATGGTGTGTTGAGATTGAAGGGTAGATTGTGTGTCCCGAATGTTGATGATCTGAGACAGAGGATTATGGCTGAAGCGCACGGGATATGATATTCTATTCATCCTGGTGCCACCAAGATGTACCGAGACTTGCGGGAAATCTATTGGTGGAGTGGCATAAAGAAAGATATAGTAGCGTTTATAGCTAAGTGTGCAACATGCCAACAGGTTAAGGTTGAACACCAAAGACCTGGTGGTATGATGCAAGTGTTTAGTATTCCCACCTGGAAGTGGGAAGAGATAAATATGGACTTCGTGATTGGTTTACCTCCTTCCCGACGCCATCATGATTCTATTTGGGTTGTGGTTGATAGGTTGACTAAGTCTGCTCATTTCTTGCCTGTTCATACTTCATATACTGCTGAAGATTATGCTAGATTGTATATCCGAGAGCTAGTCAGACTGCATGGAGTTCCCTTGTCTATCATTTCGGATAGGGGTACTCAGTTCACTTCGCAATTTTGGAAAGCTTTTCAGAAGGGTCTTGGTACCCAAGTGCTTTTGAGTTCTGCTTTTTATCCGCAGACCGATGGTCAGGATGAGCGGACCATCCAGACCTTAGAGGATATGTTGAGAGCTTGTGCACTTGACTTTAAGGGAAGTTGGGATGATCACTCACCGTTGATAGAGTTTACTTACAATAACAGTTTCCACTCTAGTATTGGCATGGCTCCGTTTGAAGCCTTATATGGGAGGAAGTATAGATCACCCATAGGTTGGTTCGAGGTGGGTGAAACGGTTGTGAGTGGTCCTGATTCGGTATTTGAGGCTATGGAAAAAGTTAAGTTGATTAGGGAAAGGTTGAAAACTGTGCAGAGTCGTCAGAAGTCATATGCGGATGTTAGAAGGAGAGACCTTGAGTTTGAAGTTGGTGACCTAGTGTATCTAAAAATTTCACCCATGAGGGGGGTGAAGAAATTCAGAAAGAAGGGGAAGCTTAGTCCCCGTTATGTTGGTCCTTACAAAATTCTTAGCCGTATTGGTAAGGTAGCTTATGAGGTTGGGTTGCCTTCCGAGTTTTCCTCTGTTCATCCAATATTCCATGTCTCCATGCTTAGAAAGTATATTAGCGATGCTGTGGTAGTGGATTCCTCTGTGAGTGCTGACATTCAAGAAAATCTTTCTTTTGATGAGATTCCTGTTGAGATTCTTGATTTCAGTGTCCGAAGACTAAGGAATAAAGAAGTTCCCTTGGTCAAGGTGTTGTGGCGAAACCAATCTGTTGAGGGTGCAACTTGGGAAGTTGAGGCGGATATGCGATCCAAGTACCCGCACCTATTTTCCGCGAACTTCGATCAAGCCGAAGGTACCGTTTTTTCCTAAATCATGCACTTTTGATAAAAGTTGCAGCAGTTCAGCTGTCATTTATTATGTGTTCAGCTGTAGTTTCTTGAATTTATGCATTCTATGTTGCATTCAGAGTGAGAAACGATGTGGTGATGAGTCTAACGAATGGTTTCATCTATATGCTCTATTCCCTATCTACTCTTGGCATGTCTAGCATCATAACGAATGTTTCTAGGGGGGGATGATGTAATACCTCGAGAAATTTTTCGTTGAAATTTTGTGTGTAAACGTGTTGGGTTCTATCTTCTAGAATGAATTATAAATTTTTTGTACGGAATGTATTAGATTATGACCCACCATTGTGTAGATTATCGAATAATATTTCCAACTATATGTGGATCATCCAAAACGGACACCCGAGCGACGAGTTATGAACATTCCGATCGAACCATGAATAGTAGTGAACAGTAAAACTTGCAGGAAAAAGTACTGAGGCCTGACGTATTTTTTCTCCAACTTTAAACTATCATAACTCCTTGTACATAATGATCTGGCTGATTTACTATATATCAACGGAAATCTCTGCGAGTCCTCTTTCCAATGAAATTGGTTTCATCCAATTTTTCTATCGGAGCAAAAAGTTATGGTCGATCTACTTCAGCCTATCAAAAGCGAATTTTTGGGTCAACTTCAAACGATCATAACTCCTCGTACACAATGATATGGGTGAGATACTATATATCAACGGAAATATATGAGAGTCCTCTTTCTAATGAAATTGGTTTCATCCAATTTAGATATCGGAGTAAAATGTTATGGTTGATCTACTTCAGACTATCAAAACAGTCCACCAAAGGACAGATTCGAGAATTATTTGATATTTAGGGGCGTTTTGGTCATTCCCCCTCACCCAAAATCTGTCCAAACCCTGTATTAAAGCCTATTAGAAGCATTATATGTTATATTTCATCAAATTCCCTCAAAAAGAAAACCCTAAGCTCCTACATCCAACTTCAAGAACCTCCAAAGTTCACCATTAATTCTGCAAATTTATTCAAGATTCCAAGTTCCTAGTTCAAGAACTTCAAGAACCTCCAAAGTTCACCATTAATTCTGCAAATTTATTCAAGATTCCAAGTTCCTAGTTCAAGAACTCCAAGAACCATCATTCAAAGGCACGATTAACATCTCAAAAATGAGTATCGATCTAAAGTTCATCATTCAAGGTATGTGGGCTTTTTCAACAAGAACTCTCTTTCGTTCTTGTGCCCAAAAGTAATTTTCTTTACAAAGGCATGATTTTTATTTGATTTTTACGAATTTGAAGCATGAACCCATATCTTATGATGATTATTATGAAATCTTGATGTTTATAATTTTGAGAGATGAATTTACATGTGTGAAGATATAAAGTATGAATCTTGAACGATATTTATCATGATTTTGATATTTGGGTCATGAATCCCCATTGGAAATTGTATTTTCTTGAGAAAGTGTGTGTTATAAGCACGTTGATGTTGAATATTTAAGATATTTTGAATGATTTGACCTTTTGGTCTTAATGGAGTTGTTTTGAACTGGAGTGTGAAAGAATCCACAACGTGGTTGATTTTGATAGATGGGAAGCATGATGGCTCCCGATGTATATTTATATATTACTGAAATTGTTTTGTTGTGGATTTTCTTTGAAATGATCTGAACTACGTCCGAGAGAAATCTTTAGCACCGCGTTGGAGGTATAAAGCGACCTTACTTCCCTAGAACTACGTGACCTCGTAGGAGTGAGCCTGAGGCTGATTTATGTAGTGATCACTAGTTTGTGTGGATTTGATATCGATAGTCCTACTCCGATGGCAAGGATAGGACGGCTCTCCCCAACTTGGGTTGTACGTTGGACTCTATGTAGCTCACATGATTTATGTCGGTTATAGGATCTCCCAGTGTGTATGTGTTTCCTTGTGTCTATGGTGAATAGTGAAGTGATTTGAAAGTGGAATTGTGAAAGTTATTCTTTCGAAAGATTTAAATGATATTTACATTATGAGAACTGATATTCTTGATGAACTGAAAGTGATTGACAAATTATATGATGACTCACATGTGTTATTGTACTTATTTCATCCTCTCATGATTATGATGATTTTCTTTGGGCTATGTGAGTCTTTCATACATCCTGCATATTTATGATGATGATGTTTATAAAATTGCATACACTCCCATATACTCAGTTCCTTTCCATGGTACTGACCCACATCTTCGGATATGGGCTGCATTTTCTCAGAATGTAGGTTCAGGTGCTCAGTTCCAGGTTTGACAGTGATTCTTTGGGCACGCTGTTCTACATCCTCTGTTGTGGTGAGTCCTCATGTTCCGAGGACGTGATGTCTGATGTTGGTTTCACGGAATTGTTTACATTTGATAACTGAGTATGAGTCAGTTGGGGCATGTCTCAATGGCTCGCTGGTTTTATTGATTTTCTTAGAGGCTTGTCAGACTAGTATAGATATTGGGAGTTGACTAATAAGTCGTATTTTGTTATCTTTCTGAAATTATTTTATTCTTGGATGATGATTACTCTGTTGATATTTGAGGGTTATTTATGGAAACCCCGTTGATTTATGTTGAACTGAATGAAAATGGATCAAAGGGGTAGCTTGGGGCTACTCGTAGCTGCAAGCACCATGTGACGCTCCGGGACCTATTTTCCGTGGCGTTACAGTGACTTGAAAATGTGAATTAGTTAATTGAAAATAGCTAAGTGTAGTGACTTGAAATGCTAGTACATGACTTGAAAATGGTTAAGTGTAGTTACTTGAAAATGGTTAAGTGTAGGGATTTTAAAGGGGATTTTGTGTTTTGAAAGTGGTTTGGTTGGTGACTTAGTCACTTGAAAATGGTTAAGGACTTTAAAGGGAATTTTTTTTTAAGGTACTTGAAATGTGGACTTGTATTTTGAATTTAGTTAAGTGTGGTTACTTGAGTAGTGAATAAGTACTTGAAAATGTTTAAGTGTAGGTAGTTGAAATGTGGACTTGTGTTTTGAATTTAGTTAAGTGTGGTCACTTGAAAAGTGAGTTAGTGACTTGAAAACGCATAAGTGTAGGTACTTTAAACGTGGACTTGTGTTTCTAATTTAGTTAAGTTTGGTCACTTGTGAAGTGAATTAGTGACTTGGAATGTTTAGATGTAGTGACTTGAATTATGAACTTGTGTTTTGAATATAGTTAAGTGTGGTCACTTGAGATGTGAGTTAGTGACTTGAACATGTTTAAGTGTTGGTACTTGAAATGTGGACTTGTGTTTTGAATATAGTTAAGTGTGGTCACTTGAGAAGTGCATTAGTGAGTCAAAAATGTTTATGTGTAGTTACTTGAAAGGTGGACTTGTGTTTTGAATATAGTTAAGTGTGATCACTTGAGAAGTGAGTTAGTGACTTGAAAATGTTTAAGTGTAGATACTTGAAATGTGAACTTGTTTTTTGAATTTAGTTAAGCGCGGTCACTTGAGAAGTGCATTAGTGAGTCAAAAATATTTAAGTATAGTTACTTGAAAGCTTGATATCATGTTTTGAATATAGTTAAGTGTGGTCACTTGAGAAGTCAGTTAGTGAATTGAACATGTTTAAGTGTAGTTACTTGAAATGTGGACTTGCGTTTTGAATATAGTTAAGTGTAGTCACTTGAGAAGTGCACTAGTGAGTCGAAAATGTTTAAGTGTAGTTATTTGAAATATAGTTTTGTGTTTTGAATATAGTTAAGTGTAGTCACTTGAGAAGTGCATTAGTGAGTCGAAAATGTGTAAGTGTAGTTACTTGAAAGGTGGACTTGTGTTTTGAATATAGTTAAGTGTGGTCACTTGAGAAGTGAGTTAGTGACTTAAAAATGTTTAAGTTTAGCTACTTGAAATGTGAACTTGTGTTTTGAATATAGTTAAGTGTGGTCACTTGAGAAGTGCATTAGTGAGTCGAAAATGTTTAATTGTAGTTACTAGAAAGGTGGACTTGTGTTTTGAATATAGTTAAGTGTGGTCACTTGAGAAGTGAGTTAGTGACTTAAAAATGTTTAAGTTTAGGTACTTGAAATGTGAACTTGTGTTTTGAATTTAGTTAAGTGCGGTCACTTGAGAAATGCATTAGTGTCGAAAATGTTTTAGTGTAGTTACTTGAAAGGTTGATATCATGTTTTGAATATAGTTAAGTGTGGTCACTTGAGAAGTGAGTTAGTGACTTGAAAATGTTTAAGTGTAGGTACATGAAATGTGAACTTTTCATTTTAAATTTAGTTTAGTTTGGTAATTTGCGAAGTGAATTACTGACTTGAAAATGTTTCGGTGTAGGTCCTTGAAATGTGAACTTTTCATTTTGAATTTAGTTTTGTTAGGTAACTATGAAGTAACTTTGTGACTTGAAATGTTCAAGTGTCGTTACTTGAATTATGGAATAGTGACTTTTGTTTTGAAATTAGGTACTTGAAATGTGAACTTGCGTTTTGATTTTAGTAAACTGTGGTCATTTGAGAAGTGAATTAGTGACTCCAAAATGTTTAAGTGTAGGTACGTTTTTTAATTTTGAATTAAGTTTAGTTTGGTAACGTGTGAAGTGAATTAGTTACTTGAAAATGTTTAGGTGTAGGTATTTGAAAGGTGAACTTTTGTGACTTGAACTAATCACTTGAATGTGATTGATTGTGTAGATGGAAGCTGATTATAGCTAGATATATCAACGAAATATCGATAATTGAATGGATGAGGCTGAGAATGAAGATGTGGATGATGAGTTGTAGCTTTTAGTATTTTGAATGTTTTATAGTTTGGATTTGGAACCTCGATAAATTTTGTAAATATTGTTTGTATTCTTATGGTGGTTTGTTGATTACATATATATGATTGGTGGGATGTGTTGTAGATAATAATCAATGTTTGTAAATGATTGGTGGGCTATATTGTAAATAATTTGATTTTTAATTTTTGTATTTTGAAAATTTTCAATATTTTTTTTTTACAAAATAATCAAAAAAACCGACCACATGTGGTAGCTTTTTTAAAATTTTAAATATTGTTTTTTACAAAATTATCAAAAAAACCAACCACATGTGGTAGTTTTTTTTTTTAAATTTTCAATATTTTTTTTTACAAAATTATCAAAAAAAAACGACCACATGTGGTCACTTTTTTAAAAAAAAATTAATTAAAAAATATTTATAAAAACCGATCACAAGTGGTTGGTTTTTTTTTTTTTTTTTACAAGTGGTCGGTTTTAATAAAATTAATTAATAAATTTTAAAATAAAACCGACCACCTATGGTCAGTTTATTTTGAATTTTTTAATTCTTAAAATCATTTTTTTTATTTTAATAAAATAATAATGAATTAAAAAAAAATTAAAAAAAAAACGACCACACGTGGTCGGTTTTAAAAAAGCTACCACAATTTTACCGACCACGCATTTTGGTCTGTTTTGTGGTTTTACTCTTTTTTTTAGTAGTGATACCACAAAAGACTTGATTGGTTGCTAAATCAATATATATGGGACCTGATCCCATAGGAAGTTGACTTTAGAAGATGACAACTGAGTACAGCGGGAGTCTGGAGACTGCACTTTTTGCAGAGAGTTGGTGGCACGGCAGTAGAGGTAACCAACCTCGACCAATGGCATGCGTTCTATGTTTCGTTCTCTCTTATAAAAGGGAACATTGACAAGGAACAAAACCCAGTTTTTACTATGACGATTACTCTCAAAAGCAAAAAAGTCATTTCACAAGAACACTGCTCACACTCCACCAACAAGGGACCTGATCGAGTGTTGACTAAGTATTGTTATGTCCTTTCTCTTACATTGTAAATCTACTAAATTATAAAGGATATTAGATTAATAGCTTATCTAAGTCTTAGCTTTAGTTGCTTCAATTAGAGTTAATTGATCGAGTCGCTTTGTATTTGGTCAAGTTTATTTTAACCTTGGGTGAAGTCTTTTCTGGGTAGAGTTACTTAGAACTGTCGGCTAGAGTTAGTCGACAAGGAGTGTGATAGAGTTGCTACATTAGTCTTGTAGTAGAGTTATTACAAGAGGCTAGGATTAAGAGTTTAATCATTTGCGATTATTGAGTCGGTAATCACTTTGTTGCCTGAAGTTAGTGGAGAGTTGGAAAATCCTGTGAGAAGGGTCGTGGTTTTTCCTCTTGAGAAAGGAGGTTTCCACGTAAACATCACTTGTATTTTATCTTTTGCGTTGTCTTTCTTTTATAACTGTAACACTGTGTTTGTTCATTAAGGGACCTGGTCACCTGTTACTTGGTGGATGGATCCCTACGTTTCATCAATATCTCAAGAAATATACAAACACAGTGTAAGCTTTCTCCGATTTGGTTGTACGACTTATCCTTCAATTCTACTAATTGGTACTTGTTTACTTCACGATCATACATATACCATAATGATTCGGAAACTCCCAGCTCTGATATCAAATGAAACTACGTTATATATGATAAAAACATAAATAAAAACCATCCAATAAATAGACAACTTCACTTTGCAAACTTCTTCCATGAACGAATATATGTAATTTGTGATGAACTAAAATGAAAGAGTGCCACATACATGAGACGGAGGGAGTATAATATATATATATATATATATGATCTATGTAACTACTACTTACATGCCTTAAGGAAGAAGTGAGGTTTCCCTTTCGGGAGTCCCCTGAATACTTGACAGCTACCGAAAAATGAAGAACTAAGAAAACTTTTCATACTTATATATAGATATTTTTTTTTTCTAAAATTATGAGTAAAGTTTTTTTTAGGAATTTGATTCAAATTATTTGAAATGATGAGTACATTAAGATAAGTTTTTTTAATTCATTAGTGTATGTAACACACCGAGATCCCATCCTGAGATGTCACACGGTGCTTATGACCCCCAAAGGACCACAAGCTAATGCTTTACTGATATCTGTACCTGTACACTGCATAATATCTAAAATAAATGCGGAAACTAGCCATAAGGTTCAACACATCTATGAATACTCATAATACAGAAAAACTTAATACTAATACATCCATCTGAAAAGCTTCTAAACTGTCTGAACTACAAAGTTAAAGGGACGGGTCCCTAACTAACTCCCTCAACTAAAAATAAACAAAGTCTGAAGCAATAATAGTAAACTGAGATTCGTCCTCGAAAGAAGAGGACTCACTGCTACTGCTGCTGACTGGGACTGAACTGCTGAGGATACTCTGGATCCTGTGCCTCTAAACCTATGGTGTCAAATAAAACACCATTGCGCAAATGCTTCAGTACAGGAATGTACCGAGTTTGTAGATGAGGTAGGCTAATGCAAGGGCTCATGCATGCACAATATCTAAACTGAATAATCATGAAGATGCCGTATGAGAACACATATATGAATGCACAGACCATGAACACAATCATCGCAACTCTATATACTGAAACTCGGATACCACTTTACTGTACACCGAACTCACTACTGACACTGAGATACTGAATCATTAACTCATCTGATACTGATAACTGAGAGTCTGGACGTACTCACATCAAGGACTGAATTCTGAGCTTACTGCTTTCGACTGATAGGATTAGAGATCAACTTTTCTAATGGATTACTCCGGAAGCGATTATCAATGATAAAAAGTATGATCATGTTCGAATCTGACAACAAGAATACTCAACAGAATCTGAGATAGAGATCATGCCTATCTGACGCGAGATCTCTAGATATGATAATAAGTATCTATATATGAGACCAAGCCTATCTGACGGGATGGTCCATGAATCAATGGAACTATCTGAATTCCTCACTGAGATAGATGACTATACCACACAGTCCTGATTTCTGAAGATTGATACTAAAACTACAACTGTGGGAAGTAGTTACTTAACCGACATGCACCAACCTACCACAGGTGGGGGTCCAACCTGTAACCCCAACTGGAAGGGTGTCAATACCGTGCCACGGGTAAAGACCTCTCAGGTCAAGCCTCTCTGACGGGATGACCCTCGCAGGAAGTCGGCCTGAGGAAATATAATAGTTAAATCTCTCTGATGGTGACAACCTCTACTGATGGGGACTCCTGCATCCTGCGCTGGCTACGTAGGTATGGAGTTCAGGGATTGCTCCTAGAGACTCGGCCTCTCTGACGGGAGAGCCTCCATCCCTTCCCTCGCTCGGTGCTAGCTTATACTCCCAACTGAAAGACTCTAAACTGAATTCTCAACTGAACACAGCTGAAATGAATCTGATACTGATCATGTTTCTCAAAAGATCTGACTGAGTTACGCTGAGATTACTAAATTCCTTATCTGACAAAAAAGGTATCGAATAATGGTATTTGACTGACGATATAGAGCTTGAATAGATTACTTGAATCACTTCTGAGATTAGAATTGAATCACTTGAATACTATTAGATATGAGCTTATTACAAGGCTGAGGCTAGATTACTAGCGATACAGAGATTGCAGAGATAACTGAGATTATTGAACTTTCTTAAGTTCTGCACTTGTCTGAGGATACAGAGTTCTATAGTTCACTGAGTTATGAGAATCATGGATTGACTGGAATTATCGAGAAACTAACATAGGATCTGGACAACAGCTCTATTGTCGGGTATAAATACCCCCAAGACTCGATAGCATAAAAGTAAAGCATAATCATTCATTCATTCATCATCACGATCGTTCATATATCATCACAATCATTCATGCGTCATCATAATCATTTATTCATCATCATAATCATTCAATACATCACCTCAAGCATTTAACGATCACAAACATCTCATTCATCATCACAGTCGCCAAGGGGTCACTTTAAGCATCTCGGAAACATAATCATATAATAACGTAGGGGAAACATTCTATTATCTTGTACTCCATTCAACAAGGTTTTACCTAAACTATTTCATACCTATATCAATATTGACATGTGTTTGGATATCACATGGCTTGAGGAAACTTCATACTATCATGGAATAATTCATTCACTTGGGCATTTTATCAAACACTAGGCATGCATAAACTAACTCACAATTTGGGGTTTCATCTTCAACATGCTACAATGGCCCTTATGATTCACCTAAGATATTTATCAAACCTAGGGGGAACATGCTTCGATTATTGGTACAAGAGATACTAGGAACTTACGAAATGACACCAAAACAGTCCACTCAACAAGGCACAAACCGAGGACCCTTTGAGAGCTAGTTTCGGCCAAGAACGAGAATACGAGTTTCACAAGTTAACAAGGTGTTGGTGACACCAAAATCAGCCAACCAATCTAAGTTACAACACAATATAATGAAAAATGAAGAACAACGACAATATTATAATAAGACAACACCACACGGCTTACAACACAAGATACAAACTACTACAAGATGAAAACAAACAAAAGGATAGATAGTTACACGAAGGTGGTGTAAATCCTAGTAACCAAAGAGTACATAAAACTCTAAGACCCCTACCACCTCCACACACGATCACCTAACTCTTACGATGACACAAGAGAGGATTCCACCACTCAAGCGCCAAGGTTTCTCAAAAAACAAACAATTACAAGAGATTCCACCCTTGAATTGCTATCCTAGTTACAAGTTTCAGTTTGCCTCAAGTAAAGAGAGGACTTTGGTGTTTCAAATGTCAAGACTTACAACAATAATCAATGAAACCTCAAAAGGCCTATCTTGTTCTATTTATATTACATAACAATTTAGACTTAAAATGACAAAAGTGCCCCTTTAACGAAAAGCCTTCAAAGGCCACCCCTCTAGTGTAGCAAATAAGAAAATGGGCGGCTTTGGGTGTGTCTTTGGTCCATCTCACGTCTCAAAATTGAACTTCCTAGGATGATAATTTTCTTCACTTGTACAGACGTTGATCTTCATAGTCGCACTTGTATCATCCTCTCCATCTTGAGAGGAATTTGCCCTCAAATTCAAGAAATCATCACTGGCAAGCTCTCCTCTTTTCATCATCTCTTCATTGCTCTTCCTAAGTTTAGGATGTTCAACCAAGGGTCCTATGATATCATCAAGAATGCTCCTTGGATTTATATTTTCTATAACCTGCACATAAGAAGATTTGATACTAGGCAAAGTGCTAGTATCTCGGTTAGTAATCAACAAAGAATCCTTGTGGGAAAATCCCACAATCCCAACTCTCGGCTTCTCTTCTTCTTTATCCTCCTAACTCTCGGCTTATTCTTCCATACCCTCACTAAGCATGACTTTCCTTTCCATATAATAGGGACTACAATCTCACCTTCACACGGCCAAACATCTTCCTCATCCCCCTCCTTTGGCTCCTCAGGTTCTACCTTCTCTCCATCTTGAGATTGATCATCAATCTCCTTCGGTTCAAGTCCCACTTCCTCCCCAAGAAAGTAAAATTTTCCCTCCCTTAGGATCACATTTCTCCTATTTGGACACTCGTTAGCCTTGTGTCCCCAACCTTGGCATTTAAAACATTGAAAGCCCTTAGAATTAGAAGAGGAATGCGGTTTACCTTCATTTCTCGGAGGATACCTTTGTTGAGCCTTGTTTTCATCTTGTGCAGACTTGTCCTCTGTTTTATCCACATTGGATGAGTCATTTTTTTCCTTTTTCCAAATCGAGGGAGATTTCTCTTTGAACTTGACACTCGGTTTCTCCCGTAATTCCTTCTCAACTTCCAAGGCGACTTGGAAGATGGCATCAATGGTGTCAAACTTGTGAAGTGTCAAACGTGAGGCAATGTCCCTATTCAAACCCACCTTGAATCGAACTATGTCATGGCTTAATTTATCCCCTCGGTGATCAAGTTTCAAAATGAGTTGTTGGAATTCATCATAGTAAGCCACGACACTTTTGTTCCCTTGCCTCAAGTTATACAACTTAGCAAAGAGATTTTGATAGTAACTCTCAGGTACGTACCTTTGTATCATGAGGTACCTTAACCTAAACCAAGTAAAGGGCTACCCCTCAATCAAAACATTACCAAATCGCTTCTCATACTCCCACCACGTAGTAGCATAACCCTCAAAATGTGCAATCACATAACAACTCTTTTTCTCATCAGTAAGGTCATTAACTGGGAAGATTCTCTCACAAGTGGACTCCCAAGCTAGAAATTCTTCCGGATCACTCTCACCTTTGAATGTTGGAAGCCCCACCTTGATGGTATTTAGACCTACATCACGGTTTTGGTTCCCTTGTTGGTTCCAAAGACCAACTCTTCCTTCTCGTACATGAACTTTCCTTGGATCACCTTGCCTACCCCTCATCTCATCCCTTCTAATGTAAACTTCATAATATGGTTCATAACCATCATGTTTTTCTCCTCTACCATACCCCTCAACATGGACGGGTCTATTTGGGTTAAGTGGACCTTGTAGCGGCGGGATTGGATTTGGATAGTGAGGTCTTTGGTCAAGTGGATTTTGGATGGGAGGGCTTGGGTTTGGTGGTGGTATTTGGGTTACAAGTCCTTCTTGTTGGACTTGGTGAAGTGGAGGGTTGATTGTTCTATCATGATCTCGGATTTGGGAGTAAGGGTTGGTTTGATTTTTCGCAATAGGTGGATATAACATTTGGTGCATGGCCTTGGGAGTACTAGTTGGTGAAATATGTCGAGGGGTAGAGGTCTGATTCTTTGGATTTCCACTCTATCCAATCTCCCACCCATTATTAACACTTCATCCTTCATTGATACCACATACGAGTCTAGTTTTTCAATACCCGCGGTCATCCTAGCCATGTCTCGGGACATAGCTTCAAGGCGAGCCAAAATGATACTAGTAGCATTGTGTTCCCCCGTGGGTTGAGAGTGTGAGTTATCAGGTTCAATAGAACCAAAAAAACAGTCCAAAATGTCACACACAACACACCAACAAAGGTTCAAGTCTTTGAACCTCAAGCAACAACACCACACAAACGGTAACAAGACAAAACACACGTTGTTGTTGAAGAAAATTTGTTCCAAGACTTTGGTGTTCAATACTACACCTTTGAGGAAGATATTTCGGCTATGGTGTAGGTGGACAAGATTTTAGACTCTCTTTTCAAGAGTCAAAAAGTCTTCTACCAACTTTTCGCCAACTTGCACTCTTTTGGCAAAACATCCTTTTGTAGTAGCCTTGTCTCTTTCCTCTTTTTTCTATTCTTGAAAAGTGTTGTTACTCCTTTTTGGTAAGTATGCTTTTTGAATGTCTCTTTTTCTTTTACTACTTTGGTGTTGTCTTGTAATTGTTTTCAAGACAAACAAAAAGTCTTATACTTCATTTCTCTCTTCAAGATAAAAAAAAAACTTCTTCAACACAAGATGAACACCACAACAACAACAACAAGAAACCGTCCACTTAACACCACAACACAACCGGAATATTGGTCAAGAACTTGGGTGGTAGACTCAATAATTGTTGAGGAGAAAGATAACCAGCACTAGAAACAAACTAATACAACAAAATACACTCAAATCTAGACACAAATCTCGGCCAAACACAACAACAACAAGAAGACCACTCGGCCAAGAACACCAAACTCAAGAACACAACTCTTTTTGTGAGAATTTCGACCTTAGACGCCTCTTCTAGTGTTAGGAAACAAAGATATAATACTAGAACACACAAAAATTACAAGAAAACTAGGCACAAATCTCGTCCAAAACAACAAGACACAATTTCGGCCAAGACAACAAGAATGGATAGATTTGCTTCTTTTTGGAATTTTCAGCTAATCAACACCTCTTTTTTTTTTTTTTTTTTTTTCCGACTTAGAGAGCCCAAGATTGGTAGTGTAGGAACACACCCAGCCTTAGATTTGATACCAAAGGATACGAGAGAGACTAGAAACTCACGAAATACACCAAAACAGTCCACTCAACAAGGCACAAACCGAGGACCCTTTGAGAGCTAGTTTCGGCCAAGAACAAGAATACGAGTTTCACAAGTTAACAAGGTGTTGGTGACACCAAAATCAGACAACCAATATAAGTTACAACACAATATAATGAACAACGAAGAACAACGACAATGTTATAACAAGACAACACCACACGGCTTACAACACAAGATACAAACTACTACAAGATGAAAACAAACAAAAGGATAGATAGTTACACGAAGGTGGTGTAAATCCTAGTAACCAAAGAGTACATAAAACTCTAATACCCCTAACACCTCCACACACGATCACCTAACTCTTACGATGACACAAGAGAGGATTCCACCATTCAAGCGCCAAGGTTTCTCAAAAAACAAACAATTACAAGAGATTCCACCCTTGAATTGCTATCCTAGTTACAAGTTTTGGTTTGCCTCAAGTAGAGAGAGGACTTTGGTGTTTCAAATGTCAAGACTTACAACAATAATCAACTAAACCTCAAAATACCTATATTGTCCTATTTATATTACATAACAATTTAGACTTAAAATGACAAAAGTTCCCCTTTAATGAAAAGCCTTCAAAGGCCACCCCTCTAGTGTAGCAAATAAGAAAATGGGCGGCTTTGGGTGTGTCTTTGGTCCATCTCACGTCTCAACATTGAACTTCCTAGGATGATAATTTTCTGTACTTGTACAGACGTTGATCTTCATAGTCGCACTTGTATCACTTATTCAACCATTTATACACCCATTTGACATGAACACATCACATAAAAAGCAACATAAGGAAGATTCATCACAAATATCACATGGATTCCACCTACTAGGGTTAAGGCTCATGAATCTTGTAAAAAAACATGAATCAAAGCTCAAAAACACATTGAACATCAATTTCAACTCATACAAATCATTAACAACTCATAAATATAAAAATCTTTGAGTTTTGAAAAGGGTTTTTGAGCTTCTTGGATGAAAGGGACCAAAGAATCAACATCTACATACCTTAATCTTTGAAATTGGATAAATTCTAATGCTTGAGACTCTATCCGCACTGGTAATAAATAATTCTTAAAGCCCACACTATGAGGAACTTGATTCTTGAATTGAAACCCTAGATATTCTATCTTTAGAGAATTGGAAGAGAAATGGAGAAATTAGGGTTTGAATGAGGGTTCTCATATTTATAGAGGCTTCCAAAAGGTGAGAAATGACAAAAATACCCTTGCAAAAACGTCCTTAAATTGCTGAAAAAAATAGATGACGACATCCATGACAAGCCGTCAAGTTGGTGATAGGCCGTCACGAATTGTCGTCACAAAAGGGTGAAATTTTGAGTTTCTAGTTAAGGTTGACGACATTGGTGATAGGCCGTCACGGGCGTGACGGCTTGTCACAAAATGTCGTCACCAGGGTTAGAAATCTGCCTAGGTCTGACAACATTGGTGATAGTCCGTCACGGGCGTGATGGCTTGTCACAATTGTCGTCACCAGTTTTCGAGCCAAACATGCTGGAGTAAAATGGGCATAACTCTTTTCTCCGATATCGGTTTTTGACGAAATTTGTATCGTTGGAAAGATAATCCAAAGAGCTTTCATTTGATATATAGTAAGTCCTCTAATTCGATATACACAAGGAGTTATATTCAATTTAAATTGATCCAAATTTTGAGGGTCACTAAAACTTTAACAATAGGAAAGATTTCAACTCGTCCTTGAGTTGGGGATCTCTATGATCTTAATTCATGCTCAAATAGATTCCCACACGATTCAAAGTATTTCCTACTTGGGAAGATATTTCTGAAACATTTAGACTCGAATTTTTCGCTTTACCAAATACGCTCTAAGGCTCAGACTGGAAGAGGATTTTGCGGGGCATTACAATATATTACATTTTTTGTAAAAGATTTTGGCATTTTCTCACTCACATACATTAATTCTATTTTTTCTACTAATAACAAACTCACCTTTTAATTTAATTCAATTTTCCTGCGATAACTTTTTATGTTTTGACACTTTTGACTAATTCACAAAGTGGAGAGCAAGTTCGTTGAAATTATAGCATATAAGTTAAAAAAAAATCAAATATGTTATTGAATTATTAGAAATGACGCATTTATGTCATCTGTTTAAAGTTTGACTCATTTATGTCGCTGTTATTAAAAGTTTAACTCATCTATGTCATTGACGTTATAGAAAAGGTTTATTCGTGCTATTACTTTATAGCGATGGTTTTGCAAAATCATTTCTACCACATAACCTCTTATTAGAAATACACGTCACCAAATATAAATTAATCAATATTAATTAAAATTCGAACCTAATAAATAAAATTCAACCCACACCCTACCCAATTAAGGTGAGTGATGTTATTATGAAACTAAGTGTAAAAATAAACAGAAAAGGGTCTAATATACCCTTCAACTATTGAAAATGGTACACAAATACCCTCCTTCCACCTTTAGGCTTAAAAATACCCTTCCATCCATATATATTTCGCTCAAAAATACCCTTAATGTATTAGAAATGGCTCAAAGATGCCCTTCTTCCTCTATTGGTTCAAAAATACCCTTCCATCCACCTATTTGGATCAAAAATGCCCTTAACATTAAATTTAAGTCCAAAAATGTCTCCTCATTTTAACAAATTCTGATGTGAAATATAATTTTATTTAAATTAATTACATGAAATTATTTGTATTGGTCCACATGTAATTAGACTCAAATTCATTCACAATTTAATGGTCCTCTTTTCACTAATTTATTTAGTTATATATAAAAATTTAAAAGAATTAATTAATGTTTAAGTACAAAATTAGAAAAGAATTCCTTAAATAGGATAATTAGCAAAGGGCAAATACTCTCATAGTTAATGATTATCTATGTGTGCTCAAATATTAGAAAACATATTTAAGGTAAAATTTTGAAGACTTTTAGTTCTTTTTAGGTTTTGAACTTTTTATATAAAAAAAAAGAACTTGAAAGTAATTTAAGTCTTTATTTAATTTAGGTAAGAATGCATAATATTTTGCACTTCTATCCTTCTCCAACATGAAACCATAAAAATAGTAATAATACAAAGAAAAATAGTAATGGTATATATATATATATATATATATATATATATATATATATATATATATATATATATATATATATGAAAATGTAATTAAAAAAAATACCCCTACGTGAAACCAAAAAAAAAAAAAAAACTTTTTTTTAAAAAAACATTCTCCCTTAGAAGACTTTACAATAGATAAAATCATTTAATCTTTTTCATTATATACATTAAAATGTAATTAAAAAAGACACCCCTACGTGATACCAAAAAAAAAAATAATAACTTTTTTTCAAAAAAACATTCTCTCTTAAAAGACTTTACAATAGATAAAATCATTTAATCCTTTTTCTTTAATTTTTATTTTATTAAATAAATATATAGAATGGAATTAAGAGTCCTAAAATATATAAATATGAAACCCGAAACATATAGGAAAATTAAGAGTCCTAAAATATATGTAAGGAAATTAAGAGTCCTAAAATAGAAAAAAAATATTTCTTGAAAAAACAAAAATTACCATAAATATAAATTACTTGATAACTTGGTACCAATCTAAAACTAAAAAAATAATAATTAAAAAAAAAACCACCCCTGATGTAAAACCCACAAAAACTATATAATAATAAAAAATTATAATTAAAAAAACTCAGAAATAATATAATAATAAAAATTTGTAATTAAAAAAAAGCCCAAAATAATATAATAATAAAATAAATTGTAACTAAAAAAATCCCACCACTACGTGAAACCAAAAAAATAATATACTAATATTAATGCATATCTATTCCACCAAAAAATATATAATATCATAATTAAAAAATTATAATTATAAAAAAAATTACTCCTACGTGAAACCAAAAAAAATAATATAATATAAAGGAGGAGACATTTTTGGACTTAAATTTAATGTTAAGGGTATTTTTTATCCAAATAGGTGGATGAAGGGGTATTTTTGAACCAGTAGAGGAAGAAGGACATTTTTTAGCCATTTCTAATACATTAAGGGTATTTTTGAGCCAAATAGATGGATGGAAGGATATTTTTGAGCCTAAAGGTGGAAGGAGGGTATTTGTGTACCATTTTCAATAGTTGAAGGGTATATTAGACCCTTTTCCGAAAAATAAATAATGAAATTTATTTTTAAGTGTTAGTGTTAGAGATTTGTTTAAATTAATTAGGTAATTGTCCATAATGCAAAAGACATATTAATAGAATTCACTTCTTTTTCTTCCTTTTTAATTTTTTTTATTTAAGTGACATCCTTGAATGAAAGTTTCTTTATTTATTTTTATTTTTTTGAAAAAAAGTGTGATTGGAGTTAATTAGTAATAAATGAAGTTGTTTAATTTTAGAGAATATCTAAGTTGTAATTTGTAATCTTCTCTTATTATTTTCAAGTCAAATTTTTCTTGTTGGTTTCTATCTTTTCTTTTATTTAGATTTTGCATGCTATTAACTTCTCTTCAATATATAATTAAAATCTTATTTTCTCTTCTTGTTATCTTTTTTTTTTTCTCTCTTTCTCCACTATTCTCTCTTCTTCTTTTCCTGACTTTCACTTTTTTATTCTCTTTTTTTCTTCTTCTTTAGTGATTATGGGTTCGTGGAGCAATCAAGTGACGTAAGTTTTGTAATAAAAACTATTTTTCTAATTAAATTTTTGATGTTTTCTCCATATGTGTTCTCATGATTTTAGTTTTCTTTTCTGTTAACTCTAATTTTTTTTAATGATTCTTTGGTTATGTTCATTCTTTTCTCTTTTTATATTCTCATAATTTTAAGTTTAAATGTTCTTTTTAGTCAAAGAAACTTATATAAGACATGTTATATCTTGATGATTTTTTGGATTTTTTTTTGCTTATGTTTTGATAGTTATTTTTAAGTTATAAAAGTAGGGAAAATGTATATATTTTGATTGAAACAAGTGATATGAGATGAGTGTGGAATAAATAAAACGTCTTACTAGGGGGTCTTAAGAAAAAAATTGGGTTACATTTGAAAGGATTAAATCGGGCAGGATTAATAAATGAATAGGATTAAAACTTGTTCAATTTTTTTGTGTGTGCATTAATATTTTAGGTCACTTAGGATTTCTTTAATTTTATGTCTTTTTTTACGAAAGATCTTAATATTTACTCAAAGGAGATTTGAAAAGATCATTTTATGTTATTTATTTATTTATTTATTTATATGTGACCAAGAAATCTTAATTCCTCAATTTTTGACCAAGAAATAAAATAACGTATACATCACTCTTCTCAGACTTCATTTATAAAATTACACTGAATATATATTATTATTATTATCATTGTAATGAGATAATATTAAATTTTAATACAATTTTAAAGAGTAAATAGGAGCAACTACTTTTTTCCCAAATAATTTGGACACTTAAAAGTCCACTTATTCAGATAATACCTCAATTAATGATAGGATCAACTATGACACAATTCATTAATTCCAAGGCAATGAATAGACACAAAAATCTAATTAATGATAAAATTGACCAAATTAAAATAACACAAGGGCAAATTTTAATAATAATAAATTACGTGGCACGGTACAACTTTGAGAGTCAATTAAATTATTTTTCCATTGAAATTTTTCATCTAGATTTTAAATACTTAAAATTTATTAATTATATAAATTTTATTTCATAAAAATTAAATTTTTTATTTCTAAGTCTCGAAATTTCAATTACGCCACATAATAAAATAATTTATGACTCTCTATTGGAAATTTTCAGGTTTGACAAGTATGTGCATGATTACTTGGTTAAGAAGGGACTGCATTTGACTGCTGATTTATTTTCCATCGAAGCTAATGTTGTTCTTCCCACTCATGTTGGTAATTTTTTTTTTAAATAAAATTATTACTGATCTGAACTTATTACTATGCTATAATATAATAATCCTGATTATCATTTATTAAAAGTTGTTTATAATCTTGGGATTCTTTGTTAAATGATTTTTTCAAGTCTTCTTTTTAATTAATAGAATATACAGATCTACGGAAACTCATGGTCAGATTCTTTGTTGATTATCGTTGTCAGGTTGTTCCATTGACTCCAGCTCAGAGATGCTGCAAACTGATAATTATCTCGCGATTTCCGATCTTCCTCTTGGCATGACATTAAGAAGGTGATAAGTTTGAGAAAGATCATAATTCATTAGCTGTTATAAAGTTTATGTAGGCTATATATGCCATGAATAAAGACAGCTGAATTTCTTTTACTTAATTTAAAGAAACAATATATTGATGGTACTTGTATTCAAGTCCATTGTTAGGTTTATATAAAAGATCGTATTCTTCCTTGGTTGTGAATAAGCCTTTCTTAGATTAGTGAGAAGCCTAGTCAATCATATCTATAGATTTGTGTCAAAATGATGACGGCAACTTTGGTGCATAAAGTATTTTGTGTTTACGCAAGGTTCGGTGAAGGGCCATATCCCAAGGGATACAATGTAGGCAACCTACCTTGATGCGAGCATCAATAGCTGATTCCATTGCTCGAACTTGTGACCTAAAAGTGACACAGCGGCAACTGGTGCACCTAGCATTCCATGTTAGAAGGGTCTAGGGAAAGGCCGCATTGCAAGGGTTGTGATGTAGACAAGCTACACTAATGCAAGCATTAATGGTTGCTTTCACGTCTCGAACCTATGATCTGGAGGTCACACAGAGACAACTTTACCATTCTTGCTAAAATTTTCTATAACATATGATTTGTATCTGTGATCTCTTGAAATTACCTCAAGAGTAGAGGGCATAGATTGAGGAAAGTTTTTAAATTGTGATATCCATTTCACATATGGAAGGGGGAAGACATCCTCATTGTGCATCATCAGGCGGATATGGTAGGAGAGGAAGTGAAAAAGGAAATGAATGTTAGTTCAATTATTGAGTTCCATAAGATTTGTTTCGTTTATGTATCGGAAATTCACCTCACTGCCTTTCCTCATTGGAGAAGATCGAGAATTCTTTCTCGCAATGAGAAAAGGATGAACTCCATTTAAAGAGTAGAGCCTTGATCGTTTCCTAGCCCGTGCACTTTGAGCGCGAAGCCTTCCATATGGGAACACTAGTTTGATTAGCCCACTCTCGTCATTATTGATGTAATGATTATGCTGTCAAGCAAGCTTAGACCATTAGGCTCCAATGTTTTGAAAAGAGAAAAGCATAAAAAGGAAACCAGATCTATGGGCGTGAAGTGAAAAGATATAATTAAAGTGCATACTTCTTTGAAGTAAATCACACAAAGAAGCAATAAGATCTATGGCTTTAAGCAAAAAGTGATAACTAAAGCGCATGCTTCGGTGAACTAAAGCACACGAGTTATGGAAAACAAAAAAAAAGTATCGAATATATATATATATGAAGTTAATGCTATACTAAATCTAATATCAATCCAACTCCTCATAGTTAAGCCAAATATAACCGTTTATCATTGGAATTATTTTGCGCATCATCATTTCAGCGCACGCACACTTCTCTAAGCTTCGTTGCTTCGTTCATGAAGAGATAACTCCTCCCTTGGCTTGATTTATCGTTTTAAACAGAAAAACCCTGATCCTTAATAGTACTATGTGTCTTAGCTGATCTTGCCATCATAACATGTCCGGAAGTTGTTATTTACTTTGATCTCTTGTGCAAATAGCTTTGTATAAATCAAACATATTTTAGACAACTTTGTCTTTGCAAGTAGTCTATAACCTTTTTATCTTGGCCATTCCAATTTCAACAAGTTATTACTAGGGGGTCCCGACCTAGTACAACTAGAGATTAAACGTAGTTGTGGAGGACAAAAATTAGGTGTCAACAAGATGAACTAGTTAGCTCAATGCTTATCTATGCAATTCATGCTTTAGTTTGACCTGATGAAAAGGTGTCGACAAGAACTCAAAAAATTGTTATTGATCAAAGTCCTAAGAAGGATGTACTTATTATACATTTTTTTTCTCCATCAAAATTCTTAATTTAATTTTCTATGAATTTCTGATTGTGCAGGTTTGTATTTTTATATGGACTCAAATATATAAACTGATACTTTATTAGAAGTTTGCTAACTACCAACCGGAGTTCAAATTTGCGCTTGAAGATTTATTTATAATTGTTATATTTTATTACTCATTACATGCATAGATTCATAGAATTTTAATAGTTCTAATGGATCTATAAAAATTAACATGATACACCATTAGAATATATATGTACCTATAAGCTTATTTCCACTAATCCATAGATGTTGCATCTTGGTTACGTTGCCAATCTCCCGTGGTAAGAATCCACTAAGATTGTTCTTCGAGAGTGACAAAATTTGCAGCGATGAGATATTTAATAAGGAGATCGGGACAGAGCCAGTAATGTGATTATACTCCATGGCTAACTCTACCAAATTAACAAGATTTCCAATTTCTTGTGGAATTATCCCTGAAATTAATGTGTAAAAAAATAAAATTCTGAAGTAATAAGATACAATAGTGCTAGTATTCATAAGATGGAATGTACCAGTGAAATGGTTAGTTCCCAGATACAGTATCTGCAGGTTACTCAATCTTCCTATTTCACTATGTATTGGTCCATCAAACTCATTATCTGATAATGAGCAAATTTGAAGTTGAGAACAACTTGATAAGCTTGTAGGCATATGACCACGAAGCTTGTTAGAAGACAGATAAATCCCTTTGAGTATTGGGAGACCATTGCGTAAACCATTGGGAAGACTTCCTGATAAGCCATTGCCTGTAAATCCTATATTTTCAATTCTAGAAATGTTGAAAACTGACAGTGGTATAGAACCCGTAAGTTGATTATATTCTATGGACAACAAGTTCATGTTGTGAAGATTGCCGATCTCTTCTGGAATGTTTCCTTGAAGTAAATTATAAGATATATCTAAAGTCTCCAACCTTGAGGCATTCGAGAGAGACAGAGGAATAGAGCCTATGAGATTGTTTCCCCTCAACTTTAATTCTCTAAGGTTTCCAATCACTTTTGGTATCTGGCCCTCTATGGAATTGAAATTCAGATTCAAAGTATCAAGTGTGGATATATTAGAAAATGAACAAGGGATGGAAGCAGTGAAACTATTATTCCTAAGATTTAGAACTTGAAGTTGGTGTAAAAATCCAAACCAAGACGGAACCTCCCCGCTGAAGTTGTTGACACTTAAATCAAGAAACTTAAGCCGGCGCAAGCGTGCCATTTCTTGAGGCAAATTTCCATGGAAATTGTTGCTTCCCAAGTCAAGAGAGACGAGAAACGAGAGGTTTCCAAATTCACGGGGAATCCTGCTTTCAAGAGCCATGTTGGAAAGATTCAAGGACTTCACTCTGGTGGTGAGAGCCACAAGTGGCTCCAACCCAATGGCAAACGGACGTAGCGAAACACCAACTTTCATCCAAGAAATGAAAGGGGTCTGAACGATTTGGGATTTCAGTGTAAAAAGAGCCAATTGATCAGTAGTAATGTTGGTTTTGGTCATGGCTGAACTAGCCATAACATAAAAGGAAGTTAAGAGAAAAGAGGTGAACGCTTTCTCCATAGTTGCATAAATTACAAGGAACTTGTTATGGCCAATAAGGTTGTTGTTTAGAGACTTTAAATAGCAATGGTATCACCCTTTAAATATAGCCTCTGGGTACACGTGTTGCTCGTGCCGCGTGTAACCCGTCTTAATGAATTCAAATATTAGTAAGTTATATCACATTAGAAATTATGATTTAGGTTTCATGGCCAAACGCCTACTAAAACTTGGTTATAAGTGATAACTGATATATGATAATTTAAAATGTTAAGCAACGGCGGGAGATGTGAGTGAAAGAGTACTACCAACAATTAAAGAGGAAAATAGTTTTCATTAAAAATAATTACAACACTGAACAGTAAGAAAATACAATGGGCCAAAGATTTATGTCACATTACTAGATCATAATTATAATATAGATACATCCAACTCTTCAAATTCCCACATTTCAAAGCAAATTCAAAATTATTAAAGGAAAAAGGCTTAAATATGTCATCCAATCCCATATTAGAAATGACATCATATCGTCGTTAAAAATATTTCTCATCTATGCCACTGTCATTACAAATTCTAAGCTAAAATTAGTGGATCCAAAAGATTATTGGCTCGTGTCATAGTTGAATTTTCCTGTTATTTGGGGCATGGAATGGGGCGAGTTAAGTAATAATCACAACTTTTGCAAAAGCAAATTAAAATTCTCCACCAAGACAGGTAAAAATGATTTCTATGGATATTAAGTTTATTTGAATCCAGTATTTTTAATAAAGAGACAAATTTATGTGTAAAAATTTATTAAATTTGCACCAAAAGTAAGTTGTAACTCATAGTTTTACAAATACAATAGGTTCAATACTAAAATCTTTAAAATTAAATTCATAAAATTTTAATCTCGAATCCACTTATGTCATTAAATGTAAGAATGACATATAGCTGGTATTTGACTTGGCAAAAAGAAAAAAAAAATTAAGTGGCAGACCATGAAAGAAATACTCCATAGTTAGTGATTGACTTGGAAAGGAGTTGTCCAATAATCTTACAATGAAATGTACTGTTAGTGCACTTGATATGGTGTACAATTTCTTGGAAGTAGATACTTTAAAATGGCTAAACATTTTCAAATTGGTTGGTGACCCATTCAATTTGCCCAAAATTTTAAGGATTGAGCACAGTATATTTTCATGTTGACTGATTTTAGCTCAACCTAACATAAGCCACCTCCAAGGGGTCATTTGCACAAGAATTATTTTGGGGTGATATTTATTTATTTTTTCCCTTTAGCTCTTTAAGTTAAAAGAAATGGCCGAAAATGCCCTTGAAAGTAAAAAACGAAAAAACAAAAGACCGCAAAGCAAAAATGGATTAGCATACTCTCCCACAAGCTGGAGATTGGTAGACATCTAGTAGTTCCACAGCCTATGGTGAGCAAATCCGCAGTTTGGAATGTGTAGTGTGCACATATTGAGGTTGAATCAGTTGTTATTTGATTTTCTCCCCGACAAAATGACAATCTATGTCAATATACTTAATCCTCTCATGAAATATGAGTCACATATGCCCTGTTGTTTTGTTCCTCTCCATTATAAGATATGTGTGAGTAGAGTTCTTCATTTGGCATCAGAGCCAGATTTAAAAGAGAGAAAGAGAAGAGAGAAAGAGAAGCCACGCAGAACATTTATAAGCTGTTGGTGGCAGAAACCATCTTCTTGAACATAACAGTTGTTTTTCAGAAAACAAAATGACTGATCTTCAAGCCATAGGTTGAGCGAAGAAACTAAACCATCAAAATTACAAAACGTGGATGACCTGTATGACCTCGTACATGGAAGGTCAAGATCTTTTGGAGGTCGTCAATGGAAGTGAAGTCAAACCGGGGGTAGAAGAACCAAATGGCGCTTTGAGGAAATGGAAGATTAAAGCAGGAAAAGCATTATTTGCCCTCAAAACCACCATCGAAGAAGATGTGTTGGAACATATACGAGATGCTGAAACACCAAAGGAGGCTTGGGACACGCTGGCTGCACTTTTTTCAAAGAAGAATGATACACGGCTACAACTTTTAGAAAGTGAATTGTTGTCGATAGCTCAAAATGATATGACCATTGCGCAATACTTTCACAAAGTGAAGTCGATATGTCGCGAAATTTCAGAACTGGAACCAACAGCTCCAATCGGGGAAACCAGGATGAAACGAATAATCATCCATGGTTTGGGATCTGAGTACAGAAACTTTGTTACTGCAGTACAGGGATGGCAAAATCAACCATCACTTGTAGAGTTTGAGAATTTGCTTGCGGGCCAAGAATCCATGGAAAAGCAAATGAGTGGAGTTTCACAAAAAGGCGAGGAGAAAGCGCTCTACGTCAACAAAAATAGAGGAAACTCCAAGCAGTGCAATGCAGGTGGATCGAAAAAAATTGATGATAAGGCAAAAAGTCATCAAGGAGAGGAAAGCTATCATCCAGGGGGAGCTTCAAAGAATCAATGGGGCAAAAACATGAGATTTGAAGGGAAGTGCCACAACTGTGGAAAGAAGGGCCATAAAGCCAAGTTTTTCTGGTTCAATAAGAGGTTCATTGAAAGTAATGATGCTGCCACTTCCGGTCCAAAGGAAAATAGTGAAGATGACTGGGATGCTGAAGCATTCTTTGCTCTTGAACAAGAGGAGTTAGCTTTTACCGTAACAACCTCTAAACAAATTGACTATGATAATGACTGGATTGTTGATTCCGTATGCTCAAACCATATGACTGGCGACAAACAGAAGCTGCAAAATCTGTCCGAGTACAAGGGAAGCCGTGAGGTGGTGACAGCTGATGACACAAAATTACCAATAGCTCACATCGGTAAGGTTGTAGTGTCTCCAAATAAATGTGCTGATCTGATGATGCTCCAAAATGTTTATCATGTACCAGGTATGAAGAAAAATCTTCTTTCAGTAGCACAATTAACATCTTCGAGTCACTTTGTTCTGTTTGGTCCGCAAGATGTAAGGATATTTCATGATCTTGAGATTAAAGAAGAGCCAGTAATGAACGGACAAATATTGAATTTCGTCTATGTAATGTTAGCAGAAACCGCATATATAGACAAGACAAGGAAGAACAAAACTGCAGATTTATGGCATATGCGATTGAGTCATGTTAGCTGCTCGAAACTTAGTGTCATGATGGAAAAATCAACACTGAAGGGTCTTCCCAAACATCCAGTAAGGACAGATGTGATATGTGTAGGCTGCCAGTATGGTAAAGTGCATCAGCTTCCATATGAAGAGTCAAAATATAGGGCCAAAGAACCATTAGAGTTAATTCACTCAGATGTGTTCGGACCCGTCAAGCAAGTCTGTGTTGGTGGGATGAAATATATGTTGATCTTTGTTGATGATTTTTCCAAGTACGTGTGGGTTTATTTTTTAAAGGAAAAGTCTGATACATTTTCAAAATTCAAAAAGTTCAAGAAGGTTGTTGAAGCAGAAGTTGGCAAGAAAATTCTTTGTCTGCGAACTGACAATGGTGGGGAATATACCTCATATGAATTTGCCGAGTTCCTTCGGAAGTGTCCAATACATTATCAGTTCACATGTCCAAATACGCCGCAGCAGAATGGCATCGCAGAAAGGAAGAACAGACACCTAGCAGAAATTTGTCGGAGCATGCTTCATGCGAAAAATATTCTGGGACAATTTTGGGCGGAAGCTATGAAGACTGCAGCTTTTGTGATCAATAGACTTCCTCAACAAAGGTTAAATTTTCTTTCACCTTTTGAGAAGTTATGGAATATGAAACCTTCAGTTAGCTATTTTCATGTTTTTGGTTGTGTATGCTATGTATTTGTACCTAATCACTTGCGTAGCAAGATGGACAAAAAGGTTGTTAGGTGTATTTTTGTAGGGTATGATAGTCAACGAAAAGGATGGCGATGTTGTGATCCCACAACGGGGAAGTGTTACACTTCCCAGAATGTGATATTTGATGAAGCCTCTTCATTGTGGTCTTAAAATAAGGAGCTGCTGCCAGATTCAGATGCTCTCAAAGATGTTTTGGACTCGTCTCATATCCAGTTGGGTCTAGACGAAGCTGAAACTGAAGCTAATGAAGATAATATTGAAGAAGGTGTGACTCAAAATCCTTGGCAAATTGGTTTGTACCAACAATCGGGTGAAGAAAGCGAGCTAAATGAAGCAAACACACCACCTATACTTAGAAGGTCAACAAGGATCAGAAAGCAAAATCCCAAGTATGCGAATGCTGCTATAGTAGAAGAAGATGAAAAAGAACCAGAGACTTTTGAGGAAGCATTCCAAAATCCGAAATGGATTAAAGCTATGGAGGAGGAAATTGCCGCGCTAGAATTGAATCAAACTTGGGAGCTCATGGAAAAGCCGAAGGATGTCAAATCTATTTCTTGTAAATGGATTTACAAGATAAAGCGTCACACAAATGGATCAATTGAAATGATCAAAGCTTGTCTTGTAGCTCGGGGGTTTTCTCAGCAATATGGACTAGATTATGATGAAACATTTAGTCCAGTGGCAAAACTTACTACTGTCCGGATTCTACTTGCACTTGCAGCTAGTAAAGATTGGAACCTTTGGCAGATGGACGTAAAGAATGCATTTCTACATGGAGAATTGGATCGGGAGATCTACATGTGCCAATCAATGGGTTTTCAAAGTCAATATCATCCTGAGTATGTGTGTAAGCTTCGTAAGGCGCTATATGGATTAAAGCAAGCGCCAAGGGCATGGTATGGTAGGATTTCAGAATTTCTTTCTTATAGTGGTTATTTTGTAGCACCGGCAGATTCCAGCTTGTTTGTGAAAAATGTTGGAAGAAAACTAGCTATTGTGCTAGTATATGTGGATGATCTAATCCTAACAGGAGATTGTGAAGAAGAAATTTTTCGAACCAAGAAGAATTTATCAATTCGCTTCCAGATGAAGGAACTCGGACAGCTCAACCATTTTCTTGGCTTGGAGGTTGATCGTAATGAGGATGGAATTTGTTTGCATCAGAAAAAATATTCTAGCGATGTGTTGAAGAAGTTTGGGATGGTTAATTGCAAACCAATCTCAACACCATTGGAGCCAAATGCTAAGATGCGTGCACATGAAGGAAAAGATTTAGAAGATGTGACGATGTATCGACAATTGGTAGGTAGTTTGATTTATTTAACTCAGACTAGACCTGATATTTCTTTTGCAGTTGGTGTGATGAGTCGCTACATGCATAATCCAAAGAAGCATCCAATGGAGGTTGTTCGGCGAATACTAAGATATGTGAAAAGTATGATTAATTATGGTCTTTTGTACAAGAAAGGTGAAGAATGCGAGCTGGTCGGTTATTGTGACTCTGACTATCGAGGGGACCATGATACCCGTCGTTCAACTACTGGTTTTGTGTTTAAGCTTGGAGATGGAGCAATTTATTGGTGCAGCAAAAGGCAACCAACAGTGTCGTTGTCAACAACAGAAGCAGAGTATCGAGCAGCAGCAGTTGCATCTCAACAAAGTACATGGCTTATGCAGTGGATGAAGGACTTGCAACAATCAGTTGGATACACAGTTCCCTTGTACTATGCAAATCAGTCAGCGATTTGCTTGGCTGAAAATCCTATTTTTCATGCAAGAACTAAGCATGTGGAAATACATTACCACTTCATCAGAGAAAAGGTGTTGCAAGGAGAGATTAACTTGAAGCATATTAAAACCGAACAACAAATTGCAGATGTGTTCACAAAAGGCTTAAGTGTCAATAAATTTGAAAGTTTATGTCAACAGCTGGGCATGGTTAAGGTAGGAGCTGATATCGAGAGGGAGTGTTAAAGTGTACAACATCAGCTGTTGCATTCTAGTTTGACTAAGTCTTTAGTAGCTTAATTTTAGCATTCAGTTAGTATTTGTTATTTTTCAGTTTTTCATTGTTTCTAGTTCGGCGGATGTGTTCCTTAAGATTAGGAGAACTTGTTTAGTGGAACTAAAGTAGTGGTTTAGTGGGATAGTGACTCTTTAAGATATGTAAGCCTATATAAGGCCACTAGTCTATTGAATAAAATTCAATTTCAGCCACATTCTCTGCAAAAGTTTAAAAGGCTTTCCATTCTCTGCTTCCTTCCCTGTTGTTTTGTTCCTCTCCATTATAAGATACGTGTGAGTAGAGTTCTTCAAGAAATACTCCATAGTTAGTGCTTGACTTAGAAAGGAGTTGTCCAATAATTTTACAATGAAATGTACTGTTAGTGCACTTGATATGGTGTACAATTTCTTGGAAGTAGATACTTTAAAATGGCTAAACATTTTCAAATTGGTTGGTGACCCATTCAATTTGCCCAAAATTTTAAGGATTGAGAACAGTATATTTTCATGTTGACTTATTTTAGCTCAACCTAACATAACCCACCTCCAAGGGGTCATTTGCACATGAATTATTTTGGGGTGATATTTATTTATTTTTTTCCTTTAGCTCTTTAAGTTAAAAGAAATGGCTGAAAATGCCCTTGAAAGCAAAAAACGAAAAAACAAAAGACCGCAAAGCAAAAATGGATTAGCATACACTCCCACAAGCTGGAGATTGGTAGACATCTAGTAGTTCCACCGTCTATGGTGAGCAAATCCGCAGTTTGGAATGAGTAGTGTGCACATATTGAGGTTGAATCAGTTGTTATTTGATTTTCTCCCCGAAAAAATGACAATCTATGTCAATATACTTAATCCTCTCATGAAATATGAGTCACAAATTCTTCAAGATTGTCTGTACTCCCCGTGGCCAATAAAATACCCAATCGGGGATGAGATTGTTTTGGTACAATATCTTGACACTCCCCCCCAAGCTGGAGCATACATGTAATATGCTCCGAGCTTGAGATAAATGTATTCAATCCGAGCTGCTCTAAGTGATTTAGTAAGAATATCTGCAAATTGGTCATTTGAGCCGGCGAAGCTAGTGGTAATGCATCCGGACTCAATCTTCTTCCTAATAAAATGACAATCCACCTCTATATGTTTTGTTCTTTCATGAAAAACTGAATTTGAGGCAATATGTAGCGCAGTTAGACTATCACATATAAGCTTCATTTGATTGAATTCAACACATTTTAACTCTTGGAGAAGTTGTTTCAACCAAATAAGCTCGCATGTAGCAAAGGCTATAGCTCGATATTCAGCTTCTGCACTAGATCTGGAAACAACACCTTGGTTCTTAATTTTTCATTGCCTCCAATCATGATGCAATACCCAGAAGTAGAGCGTCTATCAGATGGAGAACCTGCCCAATCTGCATCAGAATATCCAACAGTGACCTTTGTCTTCATATAACAATCCTTGTCCTGGAGCTTTTTACCTGAGGATGCGAATCACTACATCCCAATGATCTTTACATGGAGCTTGGAGAAACTGACTAACCACACTTACTCCAAATGAAATATCCGGTCGTGTAATAGTAAGATAGTTCAAATATACCGACCAGTCTTCTATATCTACCAGGATCATTCAATGGCTCCCCCTGTCCAGGGACGAGTTTGATATTTGGATCCATAAGAGGGTCAATTGGTTTGAAATTTAACATGCATGACTCCTCTAATATGTCTAAAGCATATTTTCTTTGTGAGATGGCAATACTTGTTTTGGATTGTGCTACCTCAATTCCCAAAAAATACTTTAACTTCACCAAATCTTTGGTTTGAAAGTGACTGAACAAATGTTGCTTTACCTGAGATATTCCTTCTAGATCTTTTCCAGTTATGACAATGTCGTCAACATAAACAACCAGAAAAATGTTCTTTGCTGGATCATTATGTCGATAGAAAATAGAGTGATCTGCTTTACTTTGAGACATCCCGAACTATTGGACAACATAACTAAATCTACCAAACCTTGCTCTCGAAGATTGCTTGAGTCCATACAAAGAGTGTTTGAGATGGCAAACTAAGTCTGACTCCCTCTGAGCAATGAATCCGGGAGGTTGCTCCATATAAACTTCCTCAGCAAGTTCGCCATGCAAAAAGGAATTCTTAATGTTTAGTTGATGAAGCGGACAATGATGCATTGCTTCCAAGGATATAAGCAGTCGGACAGATACAATTTTGGCAACTGGAGAGAACGTGTCACCATAGTCAAGACCTAAATCTGGGTGTATCCTTTGGCAACAAGGAGAGCTTTCAGCCGATCAACTATTCCATCTGAACCCACCTTTACGGTATAGATCCATCAATTTCCAATAGTAGATTTTCCCTTCGGTAACTGGACCAATTCCCAAGTGTTATTGGTCTGTAAAGCATTTATTTATTCAATCATAGCATCTCTCCACCCTGGATGTTGTAATGCTTTGATAACATTCTTTGGTATAGGTACATTAGATATGGTAGATACAAAGATATAATATAATGGGGACTATCGATGATAACTAAAACAGTTATATCTCTCTAGTTGTTGATTTTGAGTAGTGCGTACACCTTTGCGTATGAAGATTGGTAGGGTCACTGCAACTGATGAAGGTATGACTGGAGCAGGTGAAGAAGGAGCATGAGATGAGTCATCAGGAGCTACCAGTGCATCTGGACTAGGAGTAGTACTATCATTAGTATTGTTAAGAGGACGAGCACGTTGGGTGTATACTTGAAGAGGACGGGGAGGAACGGTTTGGGGGTTGTCTGGAAGACTGATTTGTTGTAGAGGAAGTATGGGTACTAACAAAACTTGAGGAATTAAACTACTACTTGTAGTGCTTGGTGTAAAATAGGGAGATATTTCAAAACATGTCACATTTGCACTGATAAAATATTTATTTGATTTTGGATCATAGAATTTGTAACCTTTTTGGTGACGAGAGTATCCTAGAAAGACACACTTAATTGATTTCGGTTGGAGTTTGTCATTTCTATTACATTGATCATTGATAAAGCAAGTACATCCAAACACTCTCAAAGGTAGATGATAAGGATTTTGACCAGGAAAGAGAACTGAGTAAGGACTTTGTTGTTGCAAAACATTAGAAGGCATTCTATTTATCAAATAACAAGCAGTGAGGATAGCATCCCCCAAAAAACGAAGAGGAACATGATGGTGTAAGAGTAAAGTTCGATTTGTCTCAATGAGATGTCTATTTTTACATTCGGCAACTCCATTTTGGTGAGGAGTATATGCACAAGAAGTTTGATGAGTGATTTCCTTAGACGACATGAAACTGGCAAAGGGTGAAGATAAGTACTCCTTTACATTATCACTGCGTAATACCTTAATTGAAACACCAAATTGATTGTTTATTTTAGCATAGAATTTTTGAAAAATAGAGAATATTTCAAAACAATTTTTCTTTAAAAATACCCATGTGCAATGAGAAAAATCACCAATAAAGGTAACGAAATATTGAAATCCTAAACTTGAAACAACACGACTAGGACCCCATACATCTGAGTGAATAATGTCAAACATATATGTGGCCCTTTTATTGACTCTTTTGGGAAATGAAGTGCGACTATATTTTCCAAGTTGACAAGACTCGCATTCAAATGAAGACAAAGTGGAAAGACTAGGAATTAATTTTTGAAGTTTTGCTAGACTCGGGTGACCAAAATAGTTGTGGAGAAGATCAGTTGAGGCAGCAGAAGTGAAGGCAACTGGTGGTGGTAATTTTGACATGTGATACAGTCCCTATGACTCATATATTGTTCCAATCGTCTTCCCCGTTCTCCGGTCCTATACAACAACAGATTCAGCCAAAAAAGTGACACTACAGTTTAGGTGTTTGGTTAATTTGCTAACAGAAATAAAATTAAATGAACATTTAGGAGGAAATAAAACTAAGTTTAAGGAAATAGAGGGAAGAAGTTGCACGTCCCCTATTCCTTTTATTGCAGTTCAGGATCCATTAGCAAGGGTAACTGTAGTGAGGGTTGTGGAATGAATAAGATTTGAGAAAAGATTCTGATTACCAGAGATATGGTCAGATGCACCAGAATCCAATATCCATTGGCAGGAGGGTGAAGATCTGGTAAGACAAGCAAAGAAATCAGTTTTTGGGGTGCCAGATAAAGGTGATTGTCGTGTAGCCGCTTTATACTGCAAGTAATCACTATAATCTACTCCAGACAAATTAATAGAATTGGAAAGTTGACCATCTGTGTCTTTACGGTCTGAACCACGTGAGCTGTACTAGAACCATAAAGAATTATCTCTTTGTTGCTCCTGTGTGGTGACACTTTCAGAAAGTGGCATAAGAGAGTCAAATTGATCTTTCAAGGTTTCTATCTGTCCTAAATAACTCGCCATATCTTGATTATTCTGCTGAAGTTGGACCATGTCTGATACAACCTTGTATATGCGTTGTATGTCATTTGTATACAAAGTCTTAGCTTTAGCCCAAACTTTATAGCAAGTTTTACAATGTTGAAATAGATTGAGTAATTTAGGATCCAAAGAGTTCCATAAGAGATTGCATAATTGAGCATCAATTCGAGTCCACTTAGTAGTTTCACTAGCAACAATATTACTAGTATTTTTAACTAAATGGTCCTCATATCCTTGTCCCAGAAACCACATCTCAACTGATGAAGACCATGGTGTGTAATTATTACTACCTTCTAATTTCATGGTAGTAATAACAGGAGAACTTGAAATAGAGGAAAACATTGATTTGACATCACTTGATTCAATTTTCTCTGTGATATTGGTTACTAGAGATTTGCCTTTCTCTGCCATTATGGCTTTGACAGCAAAACGAAATACCAAGAAAAAGATTGGTTAAAAGAAATCGAAACAGAGGAAGGAAAAGATCAAGGCTTCTCTTGATGACTGCAGATCTGGTAGAAACTTTTTTTCAGATCTGTACTGAACAAGAACCTTGCAGGAAAAAGAAGAAGCAGCCGATGTAGATCTGCTTTTGCTGGAAAATTTTCTGGTTGCTGAAAATTATAGGAGTGATGGGTAAAACTAGAATGAATAAGTGAGATGGATGGAAAAGAGAAAAGAAAAAAAATGCTAGAAGTGGCTGCAATTAAGAGAGCTTTGATACCATGTTAATGATGCAAGTGTATTTCACTTCAAGCTTAAAATGATAGATTACATCAACAATATATACACAAAGCTAGACATAAAAGGTCAAGAGCATGTCCCTAAGATCATGCTTCTACCTACAATAATTGACTAACACACAATCTGAAAAATACTGTCATATCTTGACATCAACAACCACCATATCTTGAAAGCAACCAACTCAAATAAAAGCTTTGTGTGTTGTATACAACACACTTTATTTACGTCTCCAACAGGTGACAGCTAGATCATTCATGATCAATGGAGAAAATGTGAAAGAGAAAGTCAACTTTATTGATCCATTAGTCTTTTCATTGTTGTTGTTGCTCTTATTTATAGACAGGTTGTTGAGCTGAGTGAGCTTCTATTCAGCTCATTGCCAGCTCAGCATAACCGACTAACAACCTAACAACTTGTCTATCAACTTCTACAACTAACTATGCAACTGACTCACCAATTAACCACCTAACTAACTACTTCATCAATGTAACAGTAACTCTGTACATTTGCATATACAAGCATTGATGCATTGTGGATCGAAACACTCCCCCTCAAACTGCAGGGTGCATTATGTTAAGCACACCAAGCTTGCTTAACAAGTGTGTATGTTGATCTTGACTCAATCCCTTGGTGAGAAGATCAGCAACTTGATCATGAGTGTGGACATATGTAGCCTGTATTAAGCCATTCTTGATCTTGTCCCTGATGAAATGGCAATCTATTTCAATGTGTTTTGTTCTTTCATGAAACACAAGATTATTGGCCAATTGTATAGCTGAATTGCTGTCACTGAATACTGAAATGGGCAAGGTAATGGGATTATTGAGTTCCTGAAATAATCCAACCAGCCAGGTTACCTCTGCAACTGCTGAAGCCATGCTTCTATATTCATCTTCAGCAGTACTTCTGGACACACTGTGTTGTTTCTTGGACTTCCAAGAGATTAGTTATCCACCAAAATAGATAGCATATCCAGTAACTTAACGTCTAGTGTTAAGGCAGGCAGCCCAATCTGAGTCACAGCAACAAGTAAGAGTGGCAGAAGGGTCAGCTTTCAACCAAATGCCTTAACCCAAGGAACCCTTGAGGTATCTGACTACCCTAATAACAGCCTCCCAATGTGAGTGTTTAGGATGTTGCATGAACTGGCTGAGGGTTTGGACAGCAGAGATAATATCAGGTCTTGTGATAGTAGCATACATGACATGAGTTTGCCTAGCAGTCTTTGATAAGAGGAAACATTAGACAGTAACTCATCTCCTTGTACACCTGTGGATTGGACTCTAAAGAAGTGAAGGATGGCTTAGAACCACTAAGTCAGGAGATACTGCAGAATACAGGAAGTTTTGGACATGGCAAGGCAATGAGCAACAACATGTGAAAAATCAAGAAATCAAAACTTACAGGTAAGAATGTGAAAACAAAAAGAGTTGTGGTGTAAAGAATTGGTTAATTTGGAAAATCTTTGAAGAACGGAGGTTGACTTTGTACTGTATTGAAAAAAGAGAAATTTAGGAACTTAGTTATCTTTCTTCTTCATTTATCATTGAGGGACCTATAGGTCACAGCATATTCAAGTCATCAAATCAGTCACTGATGTTTGTGTCAGGCAAGTTGCCTGTATTACAATCCTTGGGTGTGACACTTGTCTATATCTTGCGTGAATGCAAGATGCTTCGTGCATCGAGCTACCTTTTTTTGTCATTTCTCTTTCTGTTTGTTGTGTTGATGTTATATGTCATCAGTGTTTCCCATGTAAAACATTTACTGTATTAATTGCCATTTGTTTTCATGTTAATTCCTCAAACAATTTTAAAAATTCTGCTTGAGATTTTCAAGAGGATTAATTTGGTTTTTGTTATTCAATTTATATTTACAAGTTCCACCATTTTGCAACATTAATATAATGAGGAAATCAAGTGCAAAAACAAAGCAAAGAAAGAAATGCTTATATTATTCCACTAATTTAGCAAACATTAGCAACAAACAAGTGACTTGAAGAGACGAGAGATTCTAAGAACATGCTTAGCATGCAAGAAGTTGAATCTTGATCTTCTGCAGCATCGCTACAACATCTTTCATGTTAGTCCTTCTCGCCAGAGATTCAGCACAACAATCTAATGCCACTTTCATGATTGATGCCGCAACATCTAGCTCCTTCTGTAAGCGATTGCCAGTTGATGTTAGCAAGCTGGCATCTACCACGTCCATTACTGCCTCTGGAAGTGAATAACTCACCCATTGCTTCAAGCTAAGATCTCCCTCAAACTCATTAGGCTTTCTCCTAGTCAACGTTTCCAGCAACATGATCCCGTAACTGTAGACATCGCATTTTGTTGACACTAGTCCATCCAGTCCATACTCTATAGTAAAATAATTCATTTAAAGATGAAATATGCTTTATAAATGGGGAAAAAAAAGAAAGGAATAATTAATGTTCAAATAGTTAGCAAAACAAAGAGATGTACCCGGAGCAATATAACCCAGTGTTGCTAAGGTTTCAGTGTATAAATCACTCTCATCGTCACCAAGTAGTTTTGAAATGCCAAAGTCTCTTAGGTGGGAAACCATATCCTCATCCAGCAAGACATTACTAGGCTTTAGATCACAGTGAATCACAACCGACGGACACCCATGATGGAGATATTCCACGCACTTGTTCCCTGTAGATTCTGATTACTCATCTGCAGCACTACTGCTAATTGGTATACGGCTTTGCTATTGTTTCGCACACCATTACTCGGACAGCTATATAGCTTTGTATTCATAAAGTTAACTCTACCTTGATCACAAACTAGTTGGTATGGAATGAATCGCAGGCCTCCATTCCGCTCTATTAAGAACATTTTGTTACACTAAAAAAAATTAAGTTCTCTAAAACTTAACATCCTCTATGTCATCTACAGAAATAAAATTACTACATTAAGGCAACCAATTGCAACCAAGATAACCCATAGAACTGAACAGGTGTCATTTTCCTTTATGTGTTGTTCTCCTCGTATCTAACCTTTCTAAGTTGCCTTCCACAGGTAAACAAAGAGGTGGATCATCTGATCTTAAAATAGGTACTCTCGGCTATCCCAATCTATAATATGATCATTTTGTCAGGTATTGAATCATACGATTCTGAGCATCCTGCTTTTAACATTCATTCTACAAAACCAAAACGAGACGTTTCCTTGCTGGTTGGAGAAAACCTTTGTGTTATTTTTCTTGTCTATTTGCTTTGTGTTCTAGTTAATCCACAATCTTTCGCAACAGCCATATGCCAATTATGTTGTGAAAGATGGACCAATAATGCATCATAAAAGTATTACTTATTACTTGACCGCAAATGAAAAACAAAACTATCAGGCTTGTGGAGAAATAAGAAATGATTGGTACTTCACTACCTAATAATGGTCACTTAGCTCTTCCTGATCCATCACAATTTCTGCAAGAGACTGATCTTCCAAATCATCAACGTCATTTCCAGTTTCTTCATCAACATCATTGTTTCGAGGAGTTTATGTAGATGTTTACAGAGGAAAAACTTACAACAAATGAAGAGGAAAAGAGAGATATCTTATTAGGCTGCAAAGAAGCTGTTTAAATACAGAAAATCCTAACAAACTGCAGCGACAAATGCAGTAACACAAAAAAACTGAACTTTCCTAATAAATAGGAACTAAGTCCACCAACAACTATATGCCTAAAGACTTGGAAACTCACAACTAAAAAATAAAAATAAATATCTATCTTCTGGAAAACAAAAGACACATCAGCAGCCACGTAATCATGCCAAACCAACATCATTTAACAGCTCATGAGGCAGATTTCAACAGTTTGCTCCAGAAACTGAAGTAGTAGTAGGTGATCTTCCAATAAAGTGCGCAAAGAGGTCAGCCTAGAGTTCGACTGATAATATGGCAAAGAGCCCCGAAGAGCAAAGAATGCATTTTTAAACTTGACTTATACCATCACCTGTACCAAAAATGTATAAAGATGAGTAAAGTATGAAAGCTTCTATTGATTTCATTTACATGTATGTGTATATATACAAGAGAATACAAACTAAATAAGGAAAGAATCAACTAATAAAGAATTGTGATCTTCTCCTAAATAGAAACTAAATCACTATGATATACTGAGATATGGAAGATCTGCTGAGATAGGGAAGATCAATCATGAGATATCTTCCAAGATAGGATGTATGCGCCAATACGCCCCCCTCAAGATAGGCAATGTGTAGCAAAGCCTAGCTTGAATAGGTGTTTATCAAAGGCTTTCTTTGGAAGAGCTTTAGTTAGAGTATCCGCTATTTGTTCTGCAGCATGAATATGAACAATGTGAACTTGATTCTGCTGAACTTGTTTGCGAACAAAGTGAAAGTCTACAGCAATGTGCTTCATGCTGCTATGAAAAACTAGATTTACACACAAATAAGTTGCACCAACATTGTCATAGTAAATGGTTGGTCCTTGAGGGAGTGAAACATGTAATTCTTTTAGCGGATTTGTCACCCAGTTGGTTTCAGACAGCGCACTTGCAACAGCACGATACTTTGCTTCAGTTGATGAGCGAGCAATTGTTCTTTGTTTCCAAGAAGACCAGCTCACTCGATCACTCACATCTCCAGCGCAATCCGCATCAGAGTACATGTGTAGATTGAAATCATTACCTCTTTGAATGTGAAGAGCAAACTACAGTGTTCCTTGGAGATACCTGAGTACTCGTTTGAGTGCTTTCCAGTGCACTTCAGATGGAGAGTGCAGAAATTGAGACAATTTATTCACAGAGAAGTTAATGTCTGGACGAGTAAAAGACAAGTACTGTAGTTTTCCAAGAACTCTCCTGTAGCGAGTGGCATCAGTTAGTTCCACACCATCATGTAGTTGAGGCACTTCAGTGGCACTCATTGGGGTTTTTGCTGAATTACAGTCCTTCATGTTTTCGTCAGAGAGGATTTCATTGATGTAGTTGGACTGTGATAAAGATATTCCTTTGGCAGTTTGGAGAACCTCCACTCCAAGAAAGAAGTTTAGATTCCCAAGATCCTTAATGGAAAAATGCCCAGCAAGATGACCAATAACCCGATTTACCTCTGAGTTGTGATTCCCTGTAATAATGATATCGTCTACATAAACCACTGCATACAAAATGTTGTTTGACACTTTGTGAATAAAGAGTGAGGCATCAGATTCTAACTTGAAAAAACCCAGATAAAGAAGAAATGTCTTAAGTTCATTGTACCACGCCCGAGGGGATTGCCTGAGGCCATATATTGCTTTTTTTAGACGACATATGTGGGAGGGAAACTGCTCATCTGCAAAACCTGGAGGTTGGACCATGTACACTTCTTCTTCTAAACGACCTTGCAAGAACGCATTGTTAACATCAATCTGGCGTAGGGGCCAATTCTGTTGGACAACAATAGAGAGAACCAAACGTACAGTAGTTGATTTGATGACCAGACTGAACGTGGCATGATAATCAACTCCAAGATGCTGTGTAAACCCCTTGTCAATAAGTCGAGCCTTTTAGCGATCGATTGTCCCATCAACTTTTCTTTTTAACCTGTATAACCATTTGCAAGAAACAATGTTTTTTGTGGGGTCATGTGGTACCAAATCCCATGTATGATTATTCAATAATGCATCAAATTCATTTTTCATTGCTCTTTGCCACTCTGGGTGTTTGTTTGCTTGTTTGAAGTTGGTCGGGGTAATGAAGGGGATAAGTGAGCCATGAAGTTAAGAATGGTTTTTGGTTTGTAAATGTTATGCTGTAAACGGATCACAACACGATTTGGAGTAGGAAGAGAAGGTTAGTGAGGTTATGTGGCTTGAGCAGGGTCAGGGAGAGGTTGTAGCGGAAGTGAGGTGAAGGGACGGGCAACGACGTTTTGGCTAGCAGATGACATTGTTTTATTTCTGCGACTGTATACAATTGGAAAAGCTGATGATTGAGGTAATGGGGGATAAGAGTGGGTGTCACGGATATCAGTAGGAAGAACAGAATTTGTACGAGGAGGAGGAGAAGAGATACCTGAACTTGCAGATTCTGTTGGAGCGCAGGAAGAGGAGACGGTGTCTTTGAGAGCGTTGCTGCTATCTGAACTTGGGATAAGTATGGGGCTGAGTAATTCGCCGATTATTGGAGAAGAAAGACTAGGGGATGTTGTTGGGGTAGTGTCAGTTGGGTTTTCCCGCGCAAGCTCTTTGCAAGTTGAAGAAATATTTAAAAATATATTTTGAAAAGGAAAATTATTTTCAAAAGAAATATATTGTAGAAGATTTCGGATCACAACATTGGTGACAATGATGAACTAAAGAAAATCCTAAATATACACATGATGTTGATCGTGGCTCTAATTTATTTTTTGAATAAGGTTTGAGCCAGGGATAACAAAGACACCCAAATTTTTTTAAGGAATTATAATCCGGATTATGACCAAACAACATTTGAAAAGGTGATTTATTTTGTAAAAGTGAAGTTGGCAAGCGATTTATCAGATAAACTACATGTTGACAAGCAAAAGACCAAAGAGTCGACAGAAGTGAAGCTTCATGAAGTAAAGTGCGAGCCATCTCAATAATATGTCTATAACGTCTTTCAGTAAGAGTGACTCTTTGAGGGGTGTATGGAGGGGATAAAAGATGTTCAATACCCTGAGATCTTAGGTATGGATCAAGACTTTTATATTCGCTACCACCATCTGTATAGATAGAAAGAACTTTCGTATTAAAATGATGTTCAGTTAATGCTTGAAAGTTTTTGAAAAGGTCTGTAACCTCACTTTTATTCTTTAATGTGTAAAGCCAGGTGTATCGAGTATACTGATCCACAAAAATACAATAGTATAATTTTTTGTCAATCGATTGAACTGGAGAAGGACCCCATAAATCACTAAATACTGTTGAACTAGAGAAGGACCCCATAAATCACTAAATATTGTTTGAAATGGTTTGATACTTGACAAAGTAAAATGTCTAAAAGGATGGCGATGAGCCTTATTCGAGGAACAAGAATTACAAACTGAAATTTTTTCTCGCGAGCAAGGTAGCGAGAATTTATTCAAAAGAAAACGCAACACTCTTGCATTCGTATGACCCAACTGACTATGCCAGGTAGAAGCGGATGTGCTGGTGGAGGTCAAATGCACATGAGGAGAAGACATGGAGGGTAAATTTGGCCACTCATAGAGACCGTCCTTATTTTGACCGTGCACAAACGAAGTCTGCGTTTTCAAGTCCTTCATAAAAAAATGAAATGGAAAGAATTCAATAGAGGTTAGGTTATCTTGACAAAATTTAGAGACAGAGAGTAAATTGCATTTAATACTTGGAGCATAGAGAGTGTTAGAGAGTTTGAAAGATTTATTTGATGTATTTAATTGAGTTGAACCAGTGTGAGTTATTGGTATTTTGTTACCATCAACCAATGGAGACCTGCTCCATCCCATTGTATGGCTGCAAATTTTGAGGTTCGGCAGTGATGTGATGAGATGCATCGGAGTCGAGAATCCAAGGATTTTCTGATGCCCGTAATCCTGAAACATAATTGGCTTTCGCCTCAAAGTGATTGTGAGATTTCGATCGACAAACACTTGCAACATGACCTAGTTTATTGCACAACTGACAGAGAACACCATCAGAAGAGTTATTGGTGGTTGAAGATTGTCGTGGATTGGGTGAAGTAAAGTGATTGTTGGATCGCCACTGTTGGTTGTTTCCATTGTTATTGTTGGGGCAACGATTGGTGCGATTGTTCGAAGTACCAGGCTTGCTGGAGGTAGCAATAGCATCAGTAATCTGATTGGGACCTTTTTTTTCTCTTTATGTCGATGAAAAGCTCATGATCCAGAAGCTTTTCGTAGAGTTCTTCATAAGTAATAGTGGAGTCCCGAGCACGGATTGCAGCAGAGATCTCACGGAACTCTGGACCCAAACCACTGCCTCGGAATCTTTGGTCGGACGCATAAGTCGATCATGTAGACTGAAAATTCTGGTTTGGGACTTGTTCGCATAGGCGCTGCAACAGTTGTGGCAATTGTTGGATCAACAGATGCCATAAGTGCGTTTTGAATAAGTTGGTTTTGTCGAAACCAAAGAGTAAACGCAGGATTAGCACTAGGACTGTGCCACTTGTGATAGTGTGAGATGGGGAAGGTGTAGACCCGCCAAGATGACCATAGAGATCATGACCATGCATAAGCATGGAAAATTGCGCCTTCCACGTTGCAAAATTGTGGCTCCCAAGTTATTTAATGTGCAATTGGGACGCAGGGTTAAATTGAACAACCATCGTGATGACATTGTTGTCAGCATTACCAACTCGAGGAGTGTCTGCCATTTGTGGAGGGTGGGTGGGACAGAAAAAGAAATCTTACTTGTTAGAGTATACTGAGGCTTCTGATACCATACAAAGATGAGTAAAGTATGAAAGCTTCTATTGATTTCATTTACATGTATGTGTATATATACAAGAGAATACAAACTAAATAAGGAAAGAATCAACTAATAAAGAATTGTGATCTTCTCCTAAATAGAAACTAAATCACTATGATATACTGAGATATGGAAGATCTGCTAAGATAGGGAAGATCAATCATGAGATATCTTCCAAGATAGGATGTATGCGCCAATAAAATGGACTGTGAGACCTTACTCGAACAGAAGGTGGAAGATTAACAGGAGGCATACCTGGAGCTAATATAACTAACTGTTAGAACTTAGAATCATGCGCAAATCAAGTGCTAAAACAAACAAACCAAACAACAATCTTTACATGAATACAACAATTTAGAAAAATTTGAAACGAACAAGTGACTTGGAATAACAGATTCCAAAACATGTTCAACATGGAAGAAGTTGAATCTTGATCTTCTGCAGCATTGCTACAACATCTTTCATGTTAGTCCTTCTCGCCGGAGATTCAGCACAACAATCTAATTCCACTTTCATGATTGATGCCACAACATCTAGCTCCTTCTGTAAGCGATTATCAATTGGTGTCACCAAGTTGACATCTACGACGTCCATTACTTCCTCTGGGAGTGAATAACTCACCCAATGCTTCAAGCTAAGGTCACCCTCAAACTCATAAGGCTTTCTCCTAGTAAATGTTTCCAGAAACATGTTTCCGTAGCTGTATACGTCACACTTTGTTGACACTAGTCCATCCAGCCCATACTCTACAGTCAAACAATTCATTTAAAGAAGCAATATGCTTTCTAGGAGGGGAAAAAAGAAAGGAGTAATCAGCAAAACTAAGACACGTACCTCGTGCAATATAACCTAACGTTGCTAAGGTTTTAGTGTACAAATCACCCTGATCTTCACCAAGCAGTTTTGAGATGACAAAATTGCTGAGGTGGGCAACCATATCTTCATCGAGCAAGACGTTACTAGGCTTCACGTCACAGTGAATCACAGGCAACGAGCACCCATGGTGAAGATATTCCAAAACACATGCCACATCTATTATTATGCTTACTCTCTGATTGGTGTCAAGGAAGTAGTTGTGCGAATACAAATACTTCTCAAGACTTCCATTAGGCATATACTCGAGCACTAAAGCCTTGAAATCAAGATTGGAACAACTAGTAATTGACTTTAACGAGATTCCTATGATGAAGGCTGCACAAAGCATCACATTCCATATCAAAACTCTTGAATGCCGAATCCAGTTGCAGGTTGAACACTTTAACTGCAATGGCAGTTCCACTTCTGAGAACACCTTTGTAAACAGAGCCAAAACTGCCAAAACCAATCAGATTACTCTCACTAAGGTCATCTGTTGCTTGGAGCAGTTCATATTATGAAATTCTTTCTTGTGTTACGGTAGACAATGACTCAGCTTGTTGAGGCGCACTTTTACCTCTTCTATACCTTATCCATAGGAGCACAAAGGCCATAGTAACAAATACAACTGCAAATGCGAGCAAAAGTAAAAGAACAAGCAATTTTTCCCTATTTGATTTGTGCTTTGGTGAAGTGGGGCATGGCGGGACCAGAAATCTTGAAGAACCACACAATGCTTCATTGTGGATGAAAAACTGACTAGAGAGATTCTTGAAAGGACCCCAGAGGGTATTTCACCATACAATTTGTTGACAGAAACATTGAAATACTTCAAGTTTTGAAGTTTCTCCAAAGACTTAGGAATGATTCCAGATATATTATTGTGAGAAAGGTCTAGGAATTCCAAACCTACCATGTTGCTCATTGAGCCAGGTATAGCTCCTTGTAACTTGTTGTGTCTCAAAGAAAGGTTTGCCAGATTTTGCAAGCCTCCAATTTCTGTAGGAATTCCATTTGAGAATTGATTCATTGACAGATCTATCAGTGTCGCTGCCTTTGGATTTCCAATTTCTGGAGGTAAAGAACCTACCATGTTGTTTGACGATAAGTCAAGAACCACTAGATCTTGAAGGTTCCCTAAGCTTGGTGGTATATTGGAACTCAATTTGTTGGAACCGAGATGTATCTCCCTAAGGGAAGTAATATTCCCTAAACAATTAGGAAGAGATCCTGAAAGTTGATTTTGATCCAAGTAAATATCACCCAGATGCTGCAATTTACATATATGATCTCCAATAGATCCTGTAACTTTGTTCCTACTCAAGTTGAACCGCTGAAGGTCTCTCAAATTGCCAATTGATGTTGGAATCGATCCGACCAAGTTGTTTCCAGAAAGGCTAAGGTCTAATAAGCTGCTTAAGTTCCCAACCTCATTAGGAATTCGCCCTTTGATTTTGCAAATGTCGGCGACAAATGTTCTAAGAGAGGTGGAAAGGTTCCCGGTGGAGGCAGGAAGCATGCCCTTTGATTCATGCTTTAGTTTGACCTGATAAGAAAGAAGACTCTTGAATTTTAATTGGTTCTAGGAGAAGGTATCGACAAGAAATCAGAAAATTATGTAATAACTATGTACTTCTTTTTCCTATTGTTATTGATCAAAGTCTTAAGAAGAATATACATATTATTTAATTTTTTTCTCCATTAAAGTTCTTAGTATAATTTTCTATGAATTTCTAATTGTGCAGATTTGTATTTTTATATGAACTCAAATATATAAACTGATACTTCATTAGAAGTTAGCTAACTACCAACGGGAGTTCAAATTTACTGGTTATTTCTTAAACAGATTAATTTTAAACATTAAGAGATGCACCTTATATGGTGTTTGTTGTCATATGCTTGAAGATTTATTTATAATTGTTACAGTTTGTTACTCATTACATGCATAAATTCATAGAATGAGACACCATTAGAATATATATGTACCGATAAGCTTATTGTCACCAAGCTGTAGATTCTGCATCTTGGTTAAGTTACCAATTTCCCGTGGTAAGAATCCACTAAAGTTGTTCATCGACAGTGACAAAATTTGCAGTGATGAGATATTTAATATGGAGATCGGGACAAAGCCGGTAATCTGGTTTATCTCCATGGCTAACTCTGCCAAATTAAAAAGATTTCCAATTTCTTGTGGAATTATCCCTGCAACAAATGTGTAATAAAATAAAATTCTGAAGTAATAAGATACAATAGTGCTATTATTCATAAGATAAAAACATACCATTGAAATGGTTAAATCCTAGAAACAATGTCTGCAAGTTACTCAATCTTCCAATTTCACTATGTATTGGTCCATCAAACTCATTATCCGATAATGACAAAATTTGAAGTTGTGAACAATTTGATAAGCTTGTAGGCATATGACCGTGAAGCTTGTTTTTGGATAAATGAAGCCCTTTGAGTATTGAGAGATCATTGCATAAACCATTGGGAAGATATCCTGATAAGCTGTTGTCGGCAAATGCAATGAGTTCAATTCTTGAAATATTGAAAATTATGAAAGGTATAGAACCCGTAAGTTGATTAGCTTGTATGGATAGCACTTTCATGTTGTGAAGATTGCCGATCCACTCTGGGATGTTTCATTGAAGTGAATTATAAGATATCTCCAAAGTCTCCAACCTTGAGGCATTCGATAGTGACATAGGAATAAAGCCTACGAGCCTGTTACCCTTCAAGTTTAATACTCTAAGGTTTATAAGACTTCCAATCACTTTTGGTATTTGGCCCTCTATGGAATTGAAATTCAGATTCAAAGTCTCAAGTGTGGAAACATTAGAAAATGAACAAGGGATGGAACCAGTGAAACTATTATTTCCAAGGTTTAGTACTTGAAGTTGGTGTAAAAACCCAAACCAAGAGGGAACCTCCCCGCTGAAGCTGTTGATACTCAAATCAAGAACCTTAAGTCGATGCAAGTGTGTCATTTCTTGAGGCAAATTTCCATGGAAATTGTTGCTTCCCAAGTCAAGATAAACAAGAAATGTTAGGTTCCCAAGTTCACGGGGTATTACGCCCGTAAAAGCCATGTTGGAAAGATTCAAGGACGTCACTCACTGGTGACGAGAGCCACAAGTGATTCCAATCCACTGACAAACAGACGTAGCTGGAGACCAACTTTCATCCAAGTAATGAAAGGGGTCCGAAATGATTTGAGATTTCAGGGAAAGGAGAGCTAATTGATCAGTGGAGATGTTAAGTTGGGTCATGGCCGAACTACTTATAATATAGTACTGAAGCAACAAGAGAAAAGAGATGAAAGCTTTCTCCATAATTGCATATATTGGTAGGAATATGGATGTGGATAGTAATGATGTGGTTTTGAGACTTTAAATACGTAGCAAAGAGGTCTCTCGCTCTTTCCGACTTTAAAATCTATAAGAATTTCTTTTATAATTATTTTCCATTCACACATATTTTTAGGGAAAAAGGAATAGCTTTCCTTTATTTCTCATTAATTAAGTAGACTAATAATACAACTAAGGAAACAAAGAAAGCAACTTTAATTGGTTCAAGTGGCAGACCGAGAAAGAAGACTCAAAAGGAGTCTTCCACTACGTTTTTATACCAAATGTAAGATGCTAATTGGAGGAGCAAGAATAAATTGAGTAGATTTTCTTTATTATTATCTTTGTTTAACTTCAGTAGATACAAGTGAAATTCATAATTTGTGTTTAACAACTTAAACAGTACTACAATATCATAATGAATAGGGATTTATTTTTGGCAAACCAAAATTTAACTAGTGTCAGCTATAGGTTCACAGGGATTTATATCTTTTGATACGAAGTATTGATATATATATGGAAAAAGCTACAAAAAATACCAACAACTGTTAAGTTTGAACCCATAATTTTAAAGGATTTCTCAGAGTAAACCCTCGGCAAACCCGTGCAAGCCCTGAAGGCCAATTGATGTGGGGATCGATAGATCCAACTAAGTTGTTTTCGTTGAGATAATGGCATGTTAAGCTGGTTAATGTAATAATTACAAACGATGCGCTATAACTTCTTATTCGAGGAAATTCAGGGTCACTTAACTTTGTATCTATTACACAAAAGTCACTTTTTATTCATTACACAAAAGTCATTTAACTTTGCTCCGACCATCACAAATGTCACTATGACCGGATTTTATAATAATCTCATCGGAAAAATGATGTGGCAACTTTAATTAGTTCTTAATTTTAATGTAAGTGAATATATAATTTATTACTCATATTTTGACTCTTTTTATATGTGCACAACCCAATTTTCCTTATGGAGATTTTACAATAAGCCTATCGGTTAATCATGTGGCAACTTTAATTAGTTCTTAATTTTAATGTAAGTGAATATATAATATATTACTCATATTTTGAAAAAGATTGATAAACAAGATAAATTCTTCAAAACACATAAAATAGTAATACATGTATGATATTATTTTTAAAAAATTATTTTAATTTTTTGTAGATAAATCAACATGCTAAAGATAGTTTTAAAATAAAATCTTTTTAATTGTGTAATTGAGTAAGAATTGTAAAAATTTATACAAATAATGTTATAATAATAGTTGTGTTAATAAAAGTTTTAATATATAAATACTTTAATAGATCAAGAGATTATAGGATATTTAATTTTTGTATTTATCAATAAAATTAATTAAACTGTATGTATTTTATCAGAAACTGAATATTATAATTAAAAATTTTAAGAGAATCAATCAATTTGTCAAACAACTAAAAATATAAAGACAAACTCAATAGATAGAGTAGTTTAGCATATTATTATGATATACCAAACGAAAAGGTCCAAGTGGCAAGAAAAAAATAATTTGATCAACAACATGTCATAATTTTAGAGTTAAGAAATAATTTTATCAACTACATGTCATAATATTATAGGATAAAGTAATTAACAACATATTTCTCAACTCTAGATGATTTTGCCTCAAAATGTCTCGTTCGCGCCGTTTCGCCCGTTTGACAAACCAAATGGCCCCGCCCACAGAAACGGGCAACACTGGGACGCTCCCAGACATCCTGGCATGCCCGAGTCAATTTTTGGTCCACGGCTCCCCAAACCCCGGGTCTACCCTCGAAATCGTGGGCTATAGCACATCGATATGGCCTTAAAATGCTTTGTTTGCGCCATTTCGCCCGTTTGACCAACCAAATGGCCGCCCACACAAACGGGAAATACTGGGATACTCACCAGCCTCCCTGGCATGCCCGAATCAATTTTTGACCAACGGAACCCCGAACCTCGGGCCCACCCCCGGAACCGTGGGCTATAGCACACCGATTTGGCCCCAAAATGCTCCGTTCGTGCCGTTTCACCTATTTGACCAACCAAAATGGCCCTGCCCACACAAACGGGCAACACTGAGACGCTCTCTAGCATCCCTGGCACGTCCGGGTCGATTTTTGGCCGACAGAACCCCCGAACCCGGGGCCCACCCCGGAACTTAGGGCTATAGCACACCGATTTGGCCCAAAAATGCCCGTTCGTGCTGTTTTGCCCGTTTGAACAACCAAATGGCTCCGCCCACACAAACGGGAAATAATGAGACACTCCCCAGCTCCCTAGCACGCCCGGGGTAATTTTTTGCCCACGGCACCCCCGGAACCTTGGGCTATAGCACACCGGTTTGGCGCCAAAATGCCCCATTCGCACTATTTCGCCTGTTTGACCAACCAAATGGCCCCGCCCACACAAACGGGAAACAATGGGACGCTCTCCAGCCTCCATGGCATGCCCTGATCGATTTTTGACTAGCGGAACCCCCGGACCCCAGGCCCATCCCCAGAACCGTGGCACACCGATTTGGCCCCAAAACGCCCCGTTCGCGCCGTTTCGCCCGTTTTACCAACCAAAAGACCCCGTCCACAGAAAAGGGCAACACTGGAATGCTCCCCAGCCTCTCTGGCATGCCCGAGTCAATTTTTGGCTCACAGCACCCCCGAACCCCGGGTCCACCCCGGAACTGGGGGCTATAGCACACCGATTTGGCCCCAAAATGCCCCGTTCGCGCCGTTTTGCCCGTTTGACCAACCAAATGGCCCCGACCATACAAACGAGCAACACTGGGATTCTCCCCAGCCTCCCTAGGTCAATTTTTGTCCCACGGCACCCCCGTACCACGGGCACACTCCCGGAACCGAGGGTTATAGCACACCGAATTGGCCCCAAAATACCCCATTCGTGTGGTTTCACGTGTTTGACCTACCAAATGGCCTCGCCCACACAAAAGGGAAACACTTGGATGCTCCTTAGCCTCCCCGGCACGCCCGAGTTGATTTTCAGCCCACGTCACCCCCGGACCCAGGGCCCACCCCCTGAACCGTGGGCTAAAGCACACCGATTTGGCACCAAAATACCCTGTTCGCGCCGTTTTGCTCGTTTGACCAACCAAATGGCCTGGCTTACACAAACGGGCAATACTGGTACGCTCCCCAGCCTCCCTGTCACGCCTGAGTCAATTTTCGGCCTACGGCACCCCCGGACACCGAGCCCACCCCGGGAACCATGGGCTATAGCACAACGATTTTTCCCCAAAATACCCCATTTGTGCCATTTCGCCCTCTTGACCAACTAAATGGTCCCACCCACACAAACGGGCAACATTGGGATACTTCCCAGTGACCTTGACATGCCCGAATCAATTTTCGACCCACGGCACCCCGGAAGCCGAACCCCCCGGAAACGTGGGCTATAGCTCACCGATTTGGCCCCAAAATGCCCCATTCACGCCGTTTTGCCTATTTGACCAACCAAATGGCCCCGCCCATACAAAAGGATAACACTGGGATACTCGCCAGCATCCCTGGCACGCCCGAGGCGGTTTTTGGCCCACGACACCCTCAAAACTGTGGACTATAGCACGCCAATTTGGCCCCAAAATGCCTCATTCGAGCCGTTTCGCCTGTTTGACCAACCAAACGGCCCCGCCCATACAAACGGGAAACACTGGAATATTCCCAGCCTCCCTGGCATGCCCGAGTCGATTTTTGGTACACGGCTCCCCAATCACCGAGTCCACCCCTAGAACCATGGGCTATATAACACCGATTTGGCCTTAAAATGCCCCATTCGCGCTGTTTCTCCCATTTGACCAACCAAATAGCCCCGCCCACATAAAAAGTCAACACTGGGACGCTTCCTAGCCTCCCTGGCGTTCCCTGATCGATTTTTTGCCCACGAAACCCCCGATCTCAAGGCCCACTCCCGTAACCGTAGGCTATAGCACACCGATTTGGCCACAAAATGCCCCATTCGTATACTTTGTCCCGTTTGACCTACCAAATGGCCCCTCCCAAGCAAACGGGCAACACTGGAATGCTCTCCAGCCTCCCTAGCATGCACGGTTTGATTTTTTGCCCACGGTACCCCTGGACCTTGGTCCCACCCCCGGAATCGTGGGCTAGCACACCGATTTAGCGCCAAAAGGCCCCGTTCGTACCGTTTCGCCCATTTAACCTATTAAATGGCCCACCCACACAAACGGGTGCTCAAACGAAGTCTGCGTTTTCAAGTCCTTCATAAAAAAATGAAATGGAAAGAATTCAATAGAGGTTAGGTTATCTTGACAAAATTTAGAGAAAGAGAGTAAATTGCATTTAATACTTGGAGCACAGAGAGTGTTAGAGAGTTTGAAAGATTTATTTGATGTATTTACTTGAGTTGAACCAGTGTGAGTTATTGGTATTTTGTGACCATCACCCATGGAGACCTTCTCCATCCCATTGTATGGCTGAAAATTTTGAGGTTCGGCAGTGATGTGATGAGACGCATCGGAGTCGAGAATCCAAGGATTTTCTGATGCCCGTAATCCTGAAACATAATTGGCTTTCGCCTCAAAGTGATTGTGATATTTCGATCGACAAACACTTGCAACATGACCTAGTTTATTGCACAACTGACAGCGAACACCATCAGAAGAGTTATTGGTGGTCGAAGATCGTCGTGGATTGGGTGAAGTAAAGTGATTGTTGGATCGCCACTGTTGGTTGTTTCCATTGATATTGTTGGGGCAACGATTGGTGTGATTGTTCAAAGTACCAGGCTTGCTGGAGGTAGCAGCAGTATCAGTAATCTGATTGGGACCTTTTTTTGACTCTTTATGTCGATGAAAAGCTCATGATCCAGAATCTTTTCGTAGAGTTCTTCATAAGTAATAGTGAAGTCCCGAGCACGGATTGCAGCAGAGATCTCACGGAACTCTGGACCCAAACCACTGTCTGGGAATCTTTGGTCGGACGCATAAGTCGATCATGTAGACTGAAAATTCTGGTTTGGGACTTGTTCGCATAGGCGCTGCAACAGTTGTGGCAATTGTTGGATCAACAGATGCCATAAGTGCGTTTTGAATAAGTTGGTTTTGTCGAAACCAAAGAGTAAACGCAGGATTAGCACTAGGACTGTGCCACTTGTGATAGTGTGAGATGGGGAAGGTGTAGACCCGCCAAGATGACCATAGAGATCATGACCATGCATAAGCATGGAAAATTGCGCCTTCCACGTTGCAAAATTGTGGCTCCCAAGTTATTTAATGGGCAATTGGGACGCAGGGTTAAATTGAACAACCATCGTGATGACATTGTTGTCAGCATTACCAACTCGAGGAGTGTCTGCCATTTGTGGAGGGTGGGTGGGACAGAAAAAGAAATCTTACTTGTTAGAGTATACTGAGGCTTCTGATACCATACAAAGATGAGTAAAGTATGAAAGCTTCTATTGATTTCATTTACATGTATGTGTATATATACAAGAGAATACAAACTAAATAAGGAAAGAATCAACTAATAAAGAATTGTGATCTTCTCCTAAATAGAAACTAAATCACTATGATATACTGAGATATGGAAGATCTGCTGAGATAGGGAAGATCAATCATGAGATATCTTCCAAGATAGGATGTATGCGCCAATAAAATGGACTGTGAGACCTTACTCGAACAGAAGGTGGAAGATTAACAGGAGGCATACCTGGAGCTAATATAACTAACTGTTAGAACTTAGAATCATGCGCAAATCAAGTGCTAAAACAAACAAACCAAACAACAATCTTTACATGAATACAACAATTTAGAAAAATTTGAAACGAACAAGTGACTTGGAATAACAGATTCCAAAACATGTTCAACATGGAAGAAGTTGAATCTTGATCTTCTGCAGCATTGCTACAACATCTTTCATGTTAGTCCTTCTCGCCGGAGATTCAGCACAACAATCTAATGCCACTTTCATGATTGATGCCACAACATCTAGCTCCTTCTGTAAGCGATTATCAATTGGTGTCACCAAGTTGACATCTACGACGTCCATTACTTCCTCTGGGAGTGAATAACTCACCCAATGCTTCAAGCTAAGGTCACCCTCAAACTCATAAGGCTTTCTCCTAGTAAATGTTTCCAGAAACATGTTTCCGTAGCTGTATACGTCACACTTTGTTGACACTAGTCCATCCAGCCCATACTCTACAGTCAAACAATTCATTTAAAGAAGCAATATGCTTTCTAGGAGGGGAAAAAAGAAAGGAGTAATCAGCAAAACTAAGACACGTACCTCGTGCAATATAACCTAACGTTGCTAAGGTTTTAGTGTACAAATCACCCTGATCTTCACCAAGCAGTTTTGAGATGACAAAATTGCTGAGGTGGGCAACCATATCTTCATCGAGCAAGACGTTACTAGGCTTCACGTCACAGTGAATCACAGGCAACGAGCACCCATGGTGAAGATATTCCAAAGCACATGCCACATCTATTATTATTCTTACTCTCTGATTGGTGTCAAGGAAGTAGTTGTGCGAATACAAATACTTCTCAAGACTTCCATTAGGCATATACTCGAGCACTAAAGCCTTGAAATCAAGATTGGAACAACTAGTAATAGACTTTAACGAGATTCCTATGATGAAGGCTGCACAAAACATCACATTCCATATCAAAACTCTTGAATGCCGCATCCAGTTGCAGGTTGAACACTTTAACTGCAATGGCAGTTCCACTTCTGAGAACACCTTTGTAAACAGAGCTAAAACTGCCAAAACCAATCAGATTACTCTCACTAAGGTCATCCGTTGCTTGGAGCAGTTCATATTATGAAATTCTTTCTCGTGTTACGGTAGACAATGACTCAGCTTGTTGAGACGCACTTTTACCTCTTCTATACCTTATCCATAGGAGCACAAAGGCCATAGTAACAAATACAACTGCAATTGCGCGCAAAAGAAAAAGAACAAGCAATTTTTCCCTATTTGATTTGTTCTTTGGTGAAGTAGGGCATGGCGGGACCAGAAATCTTGAAGAACCCAAAAATGCCCCATTAGCATCGTTTTGCCCGTTTGACTAACCATATGGCCCCGCTAACACAAACGGGAAATATTGGGATTCTCCCAGCCTCCCTGGCATACCCGAATTAATTTTTAGCCCACGTCTTCCCAAACCCCGGGTCCACCCTCGGAACCATGGGCAATAGCACACCAATTATCCTTAAAATGCCTTGTTCGTACCGTTTCTCCCGTTTGACCAACCAAATATCCCCGCCCACACAAACGGGCAACATTGAGATACTCCCCAGCCTCCCTGGCATGCCCCGATCGATTTTTAACCCACGGAACTGCCGGACCCCGGGTCCACCCTCAAAACCGTGGGCTAAAGCAAACTGATTTGGCCCTAAAATACCCTGTTTGCACTATTTTGCTCCTTTGACCAACCAAATGGCCCCGCCCACATAAACAGGCAATACTGGGGTGCTCCCAAGACTCCCTTGCACGCCCGAGTTGATTTTCGACCAACAGCACCCCCATACCCCAGGCCCACTTCGAGAATCGTGGGCTATAGCACACCGATTTGGCCCCAAAATTCCCTATTCATACGGTTTCACTCGTTTAACCTACCAAATGGCCCCTCCCACACAAACGATCAACACTGGGTTGCTCCCCATCCTCCCCAACATGCCCGAGTTAATTTTTTGGGCTACGGTACACCCGAAAACATGGTCTATAGCACACCGATTTAGCCCCAAAATACCCCATTCACGCTATTTCGCCCATTTGACAAACCAAATGGCCCCGCCCACACAAACGGACAATACTGGGTTGCTTCCCAGCCTCCCTGGCATGCCCGGGTAAATTTTTGGCCACCAACACCACCGGACCCCGGGCCCACCCCCGGAACCGTAAGCTATAGCACACCGATTTGTCCCCAAAATGCCCCGTTTGCGCCATTTTGCCCGTTTGACCAACCAAATGGCCCCGCCCATACACATGGGAAATACTGGGATGATTCCCAGCCTCCCTGGCACACCCGGTTTAATTTTCGACCCACGACACCCCCAAACCCCGGGCCCACCCTCAGAACCGTGAGATATAGCATATCGATTTAGCCCAAAAATGCCCCATTCGCTCCGTTTCGCCTGTTTGACCAACCAAATGGCCCAACCCACACAAACGACCAAAATCGAATGCTTCCCAGCCTTCCTGGCACCCACGAACCCCGGGTCCACCCCCGAAACTGGGGGTTATAGCACACCGATTTGGCCCCAAAATGCCCCGTTCGCGCCGTTTTGCCTGTTTGACCAACCAAATGGCCCCGACCATACAAACGGGCGACACTGGGATGCTCCCCAGCCTCCCTAGGTCAATTTTTGTCCCACGGCACCCCCGTACCATGGGCACACTCCCGGAACCGAGGGTTATAGCACACCGAATTGGCCCCAAAATACCCCATTCATGTGATTTCATGTGTTTGACCTACCAAATGGCCTCGCCCACATAGAAGGGCAACACTGGGATGCTCCTTAGCCTCCCCGACACGCCCGATTTGATTTTCAACCCACGTCACCCCCGTAACCAGGGCCCACCCCCTAAACCGTGGGCTATAGCACACCGACTTGGCACCAAAATACCCCGTTCGCGCCGTTTTGCTCGTTTGACCAACCAAATGGCCTCACTTACACAAACCGGAAACACTGGTATGCTCCCTATCCTCCCTGTCATGCTCGAATCAATTTTCGACCTACGGCACCCCCGAACCCCGAGCCCACCCCGGGAACCACGGGCTATAGCACAACGATTTTGCCCCAAAATGCCCCATTTGTGACGTTTCGCCCGCTTGACCAAGAAAATGGTCCCACCCACACAAACGGGAAACATTGGGATACTTCCCAGTGACCTTGACATGCTCGAATTAATTTTTGACCCACGGCACCCCGAAAGTCGAACCCCCTGGAAACGTGGGCTATAGCACACCGATTTCGCCCCAAAATGCCCCGTTCATACTATTTTGCCTATTTGACCAACCAAATGGCCCTGCCCATACAAACGGATAACACTGGGATACTTGCCAGCATCCCTGGCACGCCTGGGATGGTTTTTGGCCCACGACACCCTCAAAACCGTGGGCTATAGCACACCAATTTGGCCTCAAAATGCCTCATTCGAGCCGTTTCTCCTGTTTGACCAACCAAATGGCCCCGCCCATACAAACGGGAAACACTGGAATATTCCTAGCCTCCCTGGCATAACCGAGTCGATTTTTGGCACACGACTCCCCAATCACCGAGTCCACCCCTAGAACCATGGGCTATATCACACTGATTTGGCCTCAAAATGCCCCATTCACGCTGTTTCTCCCGTTTGACAAACCAAATGGCACCGCCCACATAAACGGTCAACACTGGGATGCTTCCCAGCCTCCCTGTCATGCCCTGATCAATATTTTGCCCACGGAACCCCCGATCTCCAGGCCCACTCCCATAACCGTAGGCTATAGCACACCGATTTGGCCACAAAATGCCCCATTCATAGACTTTGTCCCGTTTGACCTACCAAATGGCCCCTCCCATGCAAACAGGAAACACTGGAATGCTCTCCAGCCTCCCTGGCATGCACGGTTTGATTTTTGGCCGACGGCACCCCTGGACCTCGGTCCCACCCCTGGAATCGTGGGCTATAGCACACCGATTTAGACCCAAAAGGCTCCGTTCGTGCCGTTTCACCCATTTTACCTACTAAATGGACCGCCCACACAAACGGGTAATACTAGTATGCTCCCCAGCCTCCCTGACATGCCCGAGTCTATTTTTGACCTATGTCAACCCCGGACCCCAAGCCCACCATGGGAACTGTGGGCTATAGCACACCGATTTTGCCCCAAAATGCCCCATTTACGTCGTTTCGCTCGTTTGACCAACCAAATGGACTCGCCCACACAAACTGTTAATATTGGGATGCTCCCCATCCACCCTGGCATGCCAAGGTTAATTTTCAGCCCATGGCACCCCCGGAACCCGGACCCCACCCCCAAAAATGTGGGCTATAGCACACTGATTTGGCCCCAAAATTCCCCATTCGCGCCATTTCGCCCGTTTGACCAACCAAATGGCCCCTTTAACACAAACGGGCAACACTTAGACGCTCGACAGCATCCCTGGCACGCCCGAGGCAATTTTTGGCCCACGGCACCTCCGAAACCGTGGGCTATAACACACTGATTTGGCCCCAAAATGCCTCTTTTGTGCCGTTTCGCCCGTTTGACAAACCAAATGGCCCCGCCCACACAAATGAGAAATACTGGGATGCTCCTAGCCTCCCTGGCATGCCCGAGTCAATTTTTCGCCCACGGCTCCTCGAACCCCAGGAGCAACCCTGGAACCGTAGGCTATAGCACACCGATTTAGCCTCAAAATGTCCTATTCATGCCGTTTCTCCCGTTTGACCAGCCAAATGGCCCCTCCCACACAAACGAGCAACATTGGGATGCTCCCCAGCCTCCCTGGAATGCCCCAATCGATTTTTTTCCTACGGGACTACCGGATCTCGGGTCCACCCTCAGAACCGTGTGCTATAGCACACTAATTTGGCCCCAAAATGCCCAGTTCGCACTATTTCACTCGTTTGACCAACAAAATGGCCCCGCCCACAGAAACGGTCAATACTGGGATGATCTCCAGCCTCCTTTGCACGCCCGGGTCAATTACTGGCCTAGGAACCACTGGACCGCGGGCCCATCTTCGGAACCGTGGGCTATAGCACACCAATTTTTCCCCAAAATGCCCCCTTCGCGCCGTTTTGCCTATTTGATGAATCAAATGAGCCTGTCCACTTAAATGGGAAATACTGGGATGCTCCCCAGCCTCCCTACCATGCTCGGGGCAATTTTCGGCCCACGGTCCCCTGGAACCACGGGATATAGCACACCGATTTGGCCCCAAAATGCCCCGTTTGCGCTATTTTGTCCGTTTGACCAACCAAATGGCCTCGTCCGCATAAATTGGCAAAACTGGGATGCTCTCCAACCTTCCTGTCACCCCCGAACCATGGGCCCAACCCCAAAACAGTGGGCAATATCATACCGATTTGGCCCAAAAAGGCCCTGCTCGCGTCGTCTTGCCCGTTTGACAAGCCAAATGGCCCCGCCCACACAAACGGGCAACACTGGGATGCTCCCCAGCATCCCTGGCATGCTCGGGTTGATTTTAGGCCCACAGATCCCCCGGACCCCAGGCTTACCCCCAGAACCATGGGCTATAGTACACCGATTTTGGCCTCAAAATACCCCGTTTCGCCCGTTGACCAAATAAATGGCCTCTCCCACACAAACGGGATATATTAGGATGCTTCTCAGCCTCCCTGGCATGCCTGGGTCAATTTTCGGCCTACAACACCCCCGAACCCTAGGCCCACCCCCAGAACCGTGGGCTATAACACACCGATTAGGCCCCCAAATGCCCCATTCATGCCGTTTCGCTTGTTAGACCCGCCAAATGGCCCCTCCCACACAAACAGGCAATACTAGGATGGTCCCCAGCCTCCCTGGCATGTGCGGGTTGATTTTTGGCCCACGACACCTCCGGACCCTGGGCCCACTCCCAGAACTGTGGGCTATTGCACACCGATTTAGCCCCAAAATGCCCCATTCATGTGGTTTCGCCTATTTGACCTACCAAATGGCCCCACCCATATACACGGGCAATACTAGGATACTTCGCAGCCTCCTCGACACGCCAGAGTTGATTTTTGGCCACGGTACCATCGGACCTTGCGCCCACCCCTGAAACCGTGGGCTATATCACATCGATTTAGCCCCAAAATGCCCTATTTACGCTGTTTCGCCCGTTTGACAACCAAATGGACCTTCCCACATAAACGGGGAATACTGGTATGCTACCCAGCCTCCCTGTCATGTCCGAGTCGATATTTAGCCTACGACACCCCCGGACCCCGGGCCCACCTCGGGAACCGTGGGCTATAGCACACAAATTTTGCCCCAAAATGCCCATTTGCTCCGTTACGCGTATTTGACCAACCAAATGGACCCCCCACACTAATGGGAAACATTGGGATGCTCCGCAGCCACCCGGGGTCAATTTTTGGCCCATGGCACCTCCGAAACCCGGATCCCACACCCGAAAACGTGCTCTATAGCACACTGATTTGGCCCAAAAATGCCTCATTGGTGTGGTTTTGCCCGTTTGACTAACCATATGGCCCCGCTAACACAAACGGGAAACATTGGGATGCTCCTAGCCTCCCTGGCATACCCGAGTTAATTTTTAGCCCACATCTCCCCGAACCCCGGGTCCACCCTCGGAACCATGGGCAATAGCACACCGATTTGCCTCAAAATGCATTGTTCGTACTGTTTCGCCCGTTTGACCAACCAAATGGCCCCGCCCACACAAACGGGCAACACTGAGATACTTCCCAGTCTCCCTGGCATGCCCTGATCGATTTTTAACCCATGGAACTGCCGGACCCCGGGTCCACCCTCGAAACCGTGGGCTAAAGCAAACTGATTTGGCCCCAAAATGCCCTGTTTGCACTATTTTGCTCGTTTAACCAACCAAATGGCCCTGCCCACATAAACGGGCAATACAGGGATTCTCCCAAGCCTTCCTTGCATACCCGAGTTGATTTTCGACCCACAGCACCCCCATACCCCGGGCCCACTTCGAGAATCGCGGGCTATAGCACACCGATTTGGCCCCAAAATTCCCTATTCATGCGGTTTCGCTCGTTTAACCTACCAAATGGACCCTCCCACACAAACGAGAAACACTGGGATGCTCCCCAGCCTCCCCAACATGCCCGAGTTGATTTTCGGGCGACGGTACACCCGAAAACATGGGCTATAGCACACCGATTTAGCCCCAAAATACCCCATTCACGCTATTTCGCCCATTTGACCAACCAAATGGCCCCGCCCTCACAAACGGGCAATACTGGGATGCTTCCTAGCCTCCCTGGCATGTCCGGGTAAATTTTTGGCCACCAACACCACCGGACCCCGGGCCCACCCCCGGAACCGTAAGCTATAGCACACCGATTTGTCCCTAAACTTCCCCGTTTGCACCATTTCGCCCGTTTGACCAACCAAATGGACCCTCCCATACAAACGGGAAATACTGGGATGATTCCCAGCCTCCCTGGCACGCCCGGGTTAATTTTCGACCCACGACACCCCCGAACCCCGGGCCCACCCTTGGAACCATCAGATATAGCACACCGATTTAGCCCAAAAATGCCCCATTCGCTCCGTTTGGCCTGTTTGACAAACCAAATGGCCCAGCCCATACAAACGGGCAAGAATGAACGCTCCCCAGCCTTCCTGCCATGCCCAGGTCAATTTTCGGCCTACGACACCCCCGAACCCCGAGCCCACCACCAGAACCGTGGGCTATAGTCAACCTATATGGTCCTAAAATGCCCCGTTCTCGCCATTTTATCCATTTGACCAAACGAATGGCCCCGCCCACATGAAAAGGAAATACTGGATGCTCCCCAACCTCCCTGGCACGCCTGGGTCGATTTTCGGCCCACGGCAACCTCGGATCCCTATTCCACCCCAGAACTGTGTGCTTTTAGCTCATCGATTTGGCCCAAAAATGCCTTGTTCACACTGTTTCGCCATATTGACAAACCAAGTGGCCCCGCCCATACTTACGAGTAACACTGGGATGCTCCCCAGCCTCCCTGGCACGCCCAGGTCAATTTTTAACCCACGGCACCCCCAGATCCAAGGCCCACCCCGGAACTGTGTGCAATAGCACAACAATTTGACCCAAAAAGGCCCCGTTTGTGTTGTTTCGCCCGTTTGACAAACCAAATGGCCCCGCCCACATTAACGGGAAAGACTGGGACGCTCCCCAGCATCTTTTTCATGCCCAGGTTGATTTTTGGCCCACGGCACACTCGGACCCCAGGCTCACCCCTAGAACCGTCGGCTATAGCACACCAATTTGGCCTCAAAATACACCGTTTGTGCCGTTTTGCCGGTTTGACAAACTAAATGGCCTCGCCAACACAAACAGGCAACACTGGGATGCTCCCCAGCCTCTCTGCCACGCCCGAGTCGATATTTAGCCTACAACACCCTCGAATCCTGAGCCCACCCTTGGAACCGTGGGCTATAGCACACCGATTAGGCCCCCAAATGCCTCGTTTGCGCCGTTTCACCTGTTTGACCAACCAAATGGCTCCGACCACATAAATGGGAAATACTGAAATGTTACCCAGCCTCTATATCATGCCCAGGTTAATTTTTTGCCCTGGCACCCTTGGACCCCGAGCCGACCCTCAGAACCGTGGGCCATAGCATATCGATTTAGCCTCAAAATGCCCCATTCACAACATTTTTCCCGTTTGACCAACCAAATGGCCCCACACACATAAACGGGAAATAGTGGGATGTTAACCAGCCTTCCTGGCAAGCCCGGTTCTATTTTTGTCCCACGACACCCCCGAAACCAGGCCCACCCCTAGAACCGTGGTATATCACACCGATTTTGCCCCAAAATGCCCTGTTCCACCATTTTTCCTATCTGAACAAATAAATGGACCCTCCCATATAAACGGGCAACACTCGAACCCTTCCCATCCTCCCTGGCACACCTGGGTTGATTTTCGGCCCCGCCCACATAAACTGGGCTAATGCACATCGATTAGGCCCCAAAATGCCCTGTTTGCGCCATTTTGCCCGTGACCAACCAATTGACCCCGCCCACTCAAACGGGCAATACTGGGACACTCCTCAGACTCCCTGGCATGCCCGGGGAAATTTTTGGCCCACGGCACCCCCGGAACTGTAGTCTATAGCTTGCTAATTTGGCCCTAAAATGCCCCGTTAAGCCATTTCGCCTGTTTGACCATCCAAATGGCCCCGCCCACACAAACGAGAAACACTGGGATGCTCCCTATCCTTCCTTGCATGCCTTGGTTAATTTTGACCCATGGCACCCCCGGACCTCAGGCATACCCCCGGAACCGTGCATTATAGCACACTGATTTGGCCCCAAAATGCCTCGTTCACACCGTTTCGCCCGTTTGACCAACCAAATGGCCCTGCCCACACAAACAGGAAACACTGGGATGCTCCCCAGACTTCCTGGCATGATCGGGTCAATTTTTGGCCAACGGTACACCCGAACCCCGAGCCCACCCCCGAAACTAGGGGCTATAACATATCGATTTGGCCCCAAAATGCCCCGTTCGCGCCATTTCTCCCGTTTGACTAACCAAATGGCCCTTCCCAAACAAACGAGCAATACTGGGATGCTCTCTAGCCTTCTTGGCAAACTCGGGTCAATATTTGGCCCAGAACACCCCTAAACCCCGGTCCACTCCCGAAACCATGGGCTATAAGCACACTAATTTGGCCCCAAAATGCCCCGTTCACGCCATTTCTCCTGTTTGACAAACCAAATAGACTCGCCCACACAAACGGGAAACACTGGGATACTCCACAACCTTCTTGGCACGCCTTGGTCAATTTTTTACCTACGACACCCCCGATCCTCGGGCACACCCCCGGAACCGTGGGCTATAGCACACCGATTTGGCTCCTAAAATGCCTCATTCACACCGTTTTGCCCGTTTGACCAACCAAATGGCCCTGCCCACACAAACGGGAAACACTGGGACAATCTCCAGCCTCCCTGGAACGCCTGGGTTAATTTTCAGACCATGACACCTCGAACCCCGATCCCACCCCCGGAACTAGGGGATATAGCACACCAATTTGGCCCCAAAATGCCTCATTCATGCTGTTTTGCCCGTTTGACCAACCAAATGGCCCCTCCCATACAAACGAGCAATATTGGTATACTCCCCAGCCTCCCTGGTATGCCTGAGTTAATTTTTGGCCCACAGCTCCCCGAACCTCGAGTCCACCCCCGGAACCGTGGGCTATAGCACATTGATTTGGCCTCAAAATGCCCCGTTCGCACCATTTCTCCCCTTTGACCAACGAAATAGCCCCTCCCACACAAAGGGGCAATACTGCGATGCTTTCCAGCCTCCCAGACATGCCCTGATCGATTTTTAGCCCACGGCACTGCCAGACCCCGATCCCACCCCAAGAATTGGGGCTATAGCAACCGATTTGGCCCCATAACACCTCGTTCGTGCCGTTTCATCTTTTTGACCAACCAAATGGCCTCGCCCATACAAATGGGCAACACTGGGAAGCTTCCCAGCCTCTCTGTCATGCCCGAGTCATTTTTGGCCCACAACACCCCGGGACCCCAGGCCCACTCTCGGAACCGTGGGCTTAGCACATCGATTTGGCCCCAAAATGCTCCATTTGTGTGGTTTCGCCCGTTTGACCTACCAAATTGCCCCGCCATCACAAACGGGAAATACTGGGATACTCTCCAGCCTCCTCGACACGCCCGAGTCAATTTTTGTCCCACAGCACCCCCGAAACTCAAACCCACCCATGGAACTGTGGTCTATAGCACACCGATTTTGCCCCAAAATGCCCTGTTCGTGTCGTTTCTTCCGTTTGACCAACAAAATGGACCCGCCGCCAGATGTGCAATATAGAAATGCTCCCCAGCCACCCTAGCACGCCCAGGTCAATTTTTGGCCCATGGAACCCTCGGAACCCGGACCCCACTCCAAAAAATGTGGGCTATAACACACCGATTTGGCCCCAAAATGCCTTGTTCTTGCTATTTCACCCGTTTGACTAACTAAATGGCCCCGACCACATAAATGAGAAAAGATGGGATGCTTTCTAGCATTCTTAGCACCCCCGGGGAAATTTTTGACCCACGAAACCTCCGAAATCGTGGGCTATAACTCACCAATTTAGCCCCAAAATGCCCTGTTCGTGCCCTTTCGCACGTTTGACTAATCAAATGGCTCTTCCCACAAAAACTGGAAACACTAGGACACTCCTAGCCTCTTTGGCTTGCCCGCGTTGATTTTTGGCCCATGGCTCCCCGAACCCTGGGTCCACCCTCGGAACCGTGGGCTATAACACACCAATTTAGCTTCAAAATGCCCTGTTCGCGCTGTTTCTCTCGTTTGACCAACCAAATGGCCCCGCCCACACAAACGGGAAATACTAAGATGCTATTCAGCCTCCTTAGCATTCCCCAATCGATTTTCAGCCCACGACACCATCGGACCTCGGGTTCACCCTCGAAACCGTTGGCTAAACTATACTGATTTGGCCCCAAAATGCCTCGTTCGCACTATTTCGCTTGTTTGACCAACCAAATAGCCCCGCCCACATAAACGGGAAACACTAAGATGCTCCCCAACCTCCTTTACATGTCCGGGTCGATTATTGGCCCAGGCACCCCTGGACCCCGGGCCTACCCTCGAAACTGTGAGCTATAGCACACCAATTTTTCCATAAAATGCTCCGTTAGTACCGTTTTTCCCATTTGACCAGCCAAATGGCCCCACCTATATAATCGGGAGACACTGGGATGTTCCCCAGCCTCTCTGCCATGCCCGGGCGATTTTCAGACCACGGTACACCCGGAACCGTGGGCTATAACACATCGATATGGCCCCAAAATGCCCCATTCGTGCCATTTCGCCCGTTTGACCAACCAAATGGCCTCGCCCAAAAAAACGGGCAACACTGCGATGCTCCCCAGCCTTCCTAGCATGCCTTGATCAATTTTTGACCCACGGTACCCTCGTACCCTGGGTACACCCCCGGAACCGTGGGCTATAGCACACTGATTTAGCCCCGAAATTCTCCATTCGTGCCATTTCGCCCATTTAATCAACCAAATGGCCCTGCCTACATAAACGGGCAACACTGGGATGCTCCCCATCCTCCCCGGCATGCCCGGGTCATTTTTCGGCCCACGGCACCTCCGTACCCCGGGTCCACCCCCGGAACCGTGGGCTATAGCACACCGATTTAGCCTCAAAATGCCCCGTTCGCACCGGTTCACCCATTTAACCAACCAAATGGCCCGGCCTATACAAACGGGCAATACTGGTACGCTCTCTTGCCTCCCTGGCATACCCGAGTCGATTTTCGGCCTACGACACCCCCAGACTCCTAGTGCACCCCCGGAACCGTGGGATATAACACACCAATTTGTCCCCATAATGCCCCGTTTGCGCCGTTTCGCCCGTTTGACCAACCAAATGTCCTCACCCACACAAATGGGCAATATTGGAACGCTCCCCAGCCTCCCTGACACGCCCGGGTAAATTTTTAGCGTATAGCGCACCTGGAACCCGGTCCCCACCCCCAAAAATGTGGGCTATAGCACACCGATTTGGCCCCAAAACGCTCCGTTCGCGCCGTTTCGTCCGTTTCGCCCGTTTGACCAACCAAATGGCCCCTCCCACACAAATGGGCAACACTGGGACGCTCCACAGCCTACCTGGCACGCCCAAATGGAACACCATGCTATTTTGATCTTTGAATCATTTGTTTTTGCTATGGCTTTATGAATTAAAGATACAAAAGTAAATAGACTGTTTTTACATTGTACAGAAAGTATTTTATGAAAATTTTGCAAGAAAAAAAAAGTGTAATTTGAATTAGTTGACTAGTAAATGAAATTCTTTGATTTTTAAATGTAATCTTATCTCTCTTTTCTATCATTATATTTCAGTCAACTTAATTTTTTGTTTATTTGTGTTTTCTTTTCCATTTATGTTTTGCGGATTATTAACTTTTGTACAAATTATCACTCTCTTTTTTTTGCTTTCTTCATTGTTATCTTAATTTATTTTATTTTCTTTTTGAAGAGAGACTTATTCTAGAAATTATGGAATCATGGAATGCACAAATGATGTGAGTTTCTCAATGAAAACATTTATCTTAGTTAATTTTTTCGATGTTGTTTTCTATTTTTTATGTTTGTCGCTTTCGTTTTTTTTTTTCTTTTTTAACTCTAGTTTACAAATCTTTTATTATATGTATTGTTTCTCCTTTAATGTTCTCATTATTTTAGATTTGAATATTTTGTCTTAATCAAAGAAATTTATGTAAAACACGCTTTATCTTGAAACATATATTTTTGAAGACATTTTTTAATGGTGTTTGATAACTTTCATAAGTTGTAAAAGTAGGGGTAGAATATAAGTTTTGATTGAAACAAGTAATATGACAAAATGAGAATAGAATAAAAGAAAATGATTTTTTCACTGTTTTTTTTTAATGAAAATGGTTGAGCAACATTTAAATGGATTAAAACAGAGTTTTGGTCAATAAATGTATAGGATTAAAACTTATCAATGTTTCTGATTGAGTGGATTTTTTAATCGTTTATATATTTTTAATAGGCTCTCCTTTATAACAAATAAGAGATTTGAGATCAACATGGGTTGTGGTGCAGTGGATGGGGCTGCTCCACCCTTAATCAGAGGTCGATTCTGGGTACAGAGAAAACTCTATTAGGGAGCGCTTACCCCCAAATGGGGCTCTACGCAGCGCGAATTCGGATTAGTCAGGCTCCAATGCGGGTACCGGACATCTGATGAGAAACCCAAAAAAAAAAAAGAGATTTGAGAAAAGAATTATTTTATATCTGTCTTATAAGGAGGTACTCTTTTTTTGACGTGCGTCATATAAATCAAGCAATCAAAACTCAAAATTGTTCTTCATATATTTCTGTCTTAGTATATTTTGGTCATATGAAATCCAACTTTAAATACTTTTAATTTCATTTATCATGATTATTAAATACTTAATATTAATAAAGTGGAAAAAGTCATTTATTGAGGAACTTTGCATATTACTCCCTTTTTTTTAATTTGTTTTTTTAATCCATTTTCTTAAAAAATATTTTTTTAAAATTACTTTTTAATTTCAACTTTTTACATAACATGTTCACACACAAAATTAAAGTTTATTTTGGTACATTCTCTGCATATTTATTTTAAAATTATAAAATTCAAATTTCTTCTTTACTTTTTAAAACCTCATGTCAAGTCAAAGTCCAACAAATAAATCAAAATGAAGGAAATAACTTTTAGTCAAAAATTAAAAGAGTAATATGAGTAACTCTTTTTTCACAAATAATTTGACACATTTTCGTTTGGTAGAAAACTAGAAATGCATGTATTAGCTTTCTGAATTACTAATATTTTATTGATATTTTTTTTCATCACATGCATAACTAATTTAAGTATTACTTATACAATTACATTAATATTAAAGTGTGTATTACTAATACTTGAAAATCCATGGTATTAGTAACACAATAGATTCTAATGCATGCGACACCTGACGCATTATTCCAAGGACGCCCTAAAGTTTCCCCACCGAACTGTAGTACTGCATTAGAATGATTAAGGACATCATTGTCCCTCAAAATTCTTTCTGCATTCTTTCCATCATATTTAAAATAATTCATGTCTAGAATGACTAAAGACGCATTGTAAAAAAATATTTTTTAAAAAAAAATTATGTAATCCATATTATTTTTAATACATTAAATCAAATACTATATAAAAAATATAAATCTTACTAACGCAAGAATTACTAATATACTATATTTGATAATATTATTACACACCCTACCAAAAAACCTTATTCTCACAAGAGCTTAATTAATGATAGGAGTAAATACAACACAACTTGTTAATTCCAAGGCCATTAATAGACACAAAAGTTTAGCCAAGGATACAATTGGCCAATTAAAAATAGTAGAGGGGAAAATTCAAACTATTCACCTTTTAAGATATGTTTGGCAGAAAGGTAAATATTTTTCGAAAAATGTTTCTGTATTTTCTTATGTTTGATTGAACAAAATTTTTGAAAAATATTTTCTTCATTAAAAAACGAAGATAATAACTTCTTAATGGAAATAGGAAAAATAAATTCTATAAGTCACATTACTGTATCCTTATTGTATCCTCCCACCCAATATTATTTTTTGCTCAATGACGTATAAATTACTTTTGAGATAATAATCTTTTTTGTTTACTTACCAAACTTCAAGAAGCCAACTTATAAAACATTATATATGCTTATGGTATTCTTCGATCCACCCAACACCTCCAATTCCTACCTCTGAACCATTCCACTCCCACCACCGCCGAGGCCCCACATCCTGACCCCCTCCTGTCTCTACATATATTTTTTTGCTAAATTATATATAAGTATTTTTTTCCTTACTTATTGCTAAAAAATATTTTCATACCAAACACACCCTTAACATAAAATAATTTATGACTCTATTGAAAATTTTCAGGATGGACAAGTACATCTATAATTACTTGGTTACAAAGGGGTTGCATAAGACTGCAGAGGTATTTTCCATTGAAGCAAATGTTGTAAATCCCAAAAATGTTGGTAAGTTTTTATTATTTAAATTTATGATAAATTTGAACTCATTAAAATAATTGTTAAAAGTTGTTTACGTGTGACTTATAACTTGCGTGTAATCATGAAAGTAGTTGTGGATGCTTGGATTATAGTAATCGGAGTAGTATGATTATGCTATATTATTGATAGATTTCATTGTCACAATATTAGTGATGGAGTCAGACTTTTATATAAGGGGTTCAAAAGTGAACACACGAACTAATCGTGTACGGGGTTCATCGTCTATTATATATACCCAAAAAATAATTTTAACCATATATAAATAAAGTAATTTTTCGCAGTAGGTCAACCCCTTCATTGTATGCCAGCTCTGCCCCGACATAAGACATATCAATAATTTTCTATTCTAAATCGAAAGAAAGTCAAATTTGTCTAAATACTAGACATAAGACAGTGGAGGCTACTCTTTTATTTGATGATTATATTGTTTTTTTAACAATTATATTATTCCTTTGATTTTATTTTTATTTTGAGTTTATGATAAAAGATACATTTAAATTGTCACTTTTTTTCCACGAGTTTTGCACTTTTAATTTAATTATATATATGTTTTTTTTTTATATATGAACTATTATTATCTATGTATTAAAATGCATTTTGAAATAATTCAAAGTTTTGTCCCGCCTTGCCCCGTTTAACTATCGCCCTACCCTGTCTCGTTTAACCTTTGTACTGCCCCGCCCTACTCTTGTCCTACTCCATTGTCATTCTGAATCAATTAGTTTATTTAATTTCCTATCTGAACGATAGTGATAGATAAAGGTTGTCTTCATATGATCTATAACTCACGGATAGTAGTAGAAATGAGCTATAACTCACGAATAGTTGTAGAAATGAGCTATAACTCGGACTTTGGGTGAATGCAACATGTTTCGTGTATCTAAATACCCTTTTATTTGATGACTATGTTATTTTAAAGAACTTCTTTATTCCTTTGACTTCATTTTTAAGTGAGATAATGGTAAAAAAAAATACATCTAAATTATCATAGTTTCACGAGTTTCACATCTTTAACTATAGTTGTTCTCTTTTCCTACACGAACCATCAATATCTATATATTAAAACACACCTCAATTCTTAGTTGTTCCTTTTTCAAATACAATAGATTGGATGGAATGATAGATAATTAATACCATTCTTTGAAGCTTTTAGTGCACTTATTTGAGGTTAATTTTATTAGAAAGTGTTTTTCATATTTCTAAAATTGTATTAATTATAATTGCTATTTTTTTAATTTCAATTATTTAATTTCTGCGATTTTTTTTAGCTATCGAATCTCCAGAGGGATATCTAATGGAATGGTGGGACGGGTTTTATGATATATACAATACTTATCAGGCTGAGAAGGCCCAACTATCCTATATTAAGGTGTTACCTAAACTTTTTCAAGTTAAATTCATCTTTTCGACGATTATTTAATCTACAAACATGATTTTTTTTTAAATTCTCAGGATGCATTGTCGACTGACAATGTGGGATATCATATCCCTTCTGATGTGCCAACGTATTCTCCAAATACTGCTACACCGGTTAGCTCTCCTACATACAATCGTTTGAGCCTAATTTTATATATTGTAGTGTCTCTGATCTATCAATACGGGTTGGTCCAGCCCATTCGGGCTAGTCACACGGGCTTTGAGTTTAACGGACTAGAACGGACCGTCCCATCAAAATGATGGATCAAAAACACCAAGTCCCCACCTTTACTCTGTGGGCTGCGGGCCTCACGGGCCAGCCCATTTTGAAAAAAATAATATTTTATAATTTAATTTTAGAACATAATAAAGATAAATATTATTAGACAATATTACATAATTTAATATTTGTTAATCAAGTCTCCAACACCCCCAAAAAATATCCTTAATAGTGAAATTAAATAACTTTTGACATGACATCCTTCGAACTAGTTAAAAATACTAATAAATAATCTAAATAGTTGCATTTACTTGACTTACGGGCCGGCTCACCGGCTAACCCAACCCATATTTCTCAAACCCCACGGGCCACAGGTTTATATGGGTCGGACTAAGAAGCCCTATTCTTAAATGGGCTGCAAAAGCTGAAGCCAATACCATCAAATTACAGGTCGGGTCGGGCCAGCCGAACGGGCCTGACCCATAATTGACGTCTCTAGTCTCTATAGTAATGTCCTCTTTTGTTTAACTATAGGTGCACGATATATCTCATATGGAGCCGGCCTTCCACCTAACGACACCTGAGGATGAACTGAGGGCGGATTTAAGGTTTGTTGAGATTCTATGTAACATGTTACATTTATTGCTAATATGGAGCAGCATTTCTGTATTTTGTTCACTTAACTTCATGTTATATCTATTCTGCTTTGTTCTTGAACAAAACCACGTTTCCATTTGGTTTTATGCAATGCAATTATGACTGTAAAATTGAATTGATAACTAGTTATCACGTAGAAATAATGTAAGTCATCAATTTGGTTGTTGAAGTTCGTGAATAAGAATATCGATCTCTTACTCTTTTTGATGTTCATGTGTCATACAGCCAACCAATGGAGCAGATTCCAAGTATGCCTCAACAGTCGGAGGGCAAAGTATGTTTAGATTTCCAAGACAACAGTAATTTCTTTATCTTTTGTTTTTTAAAGTTGCGCCATAACTGACAAGGTTTAATCCTTCCAGGAAGAGGGAGAGGGAGATAATATTAACTTTGAACGAACTGTGCAGATGGAACCAAACTCTCGTCCCCTTAAAAAGATTAGGCTTTCAGTGCCAGAACCTTCTGAAGCAGGTTCATTGTATTATTATTGGTTTCAAATACTTAGCTTTTTATTTTTTAGAATCTTTTGTCATTGATCTTGATAACACATGTGAGCCCACCTAAGTTAGTTTATAGTCTTATACGTCGACTTAATATGCATTTTGAACCAGATACCAATATCAACTTTTGTTAGCGTGTGAAAATGTTATGGTTGTTTGGATGATATATTTTTCAATTATAAGATCTTCAAGGACGATTAAATAGTTCTTTGTTTTTAACGAAAACTCATATCAGATTCTTTGTTGATGATCGTTATCAGGTTTTTCCACCGGCTCTAGCTCTATGATGCAGCAAAATCCCTAGTCTAATTAAGATCTTGCGATTTTACGATCTTCCTCTCGGCATGGCATTAAGAAGGTGATAAACTTGAGAAAGATCATAATTCATTAGCTGTTATACAGTATATGCAGGCTATATATGCCATGAACAACGACAGATGAATTTTGTTACTTCTTGTTCATTTTAAGAACTTTAACTTTTTGTAGTCGAAGTTGTGATCATGAATGCTCAATCATGAGTATAATGACATTAGATGTGTTTTCTTTCTCCAATTATTAATGGATGTTGCATGTTTGTTAATCAACATAGAAAAATAATCAATACAATGCAGGAAATATGACAGTATTTCAGTGCATATGTTATAGTGCAGTGTCTTGATGATGAATGTTAAGGATGCTAATACATTTAGAGGCAGCATTGAGGTTTTGGTTTCAATTCTACAAGTCGTCATAAATGCAACAACATACCCAGTATATTCCCACCAAGTTGTCATAAATGTATAACCAATAAAGGCTCAAATCTCATATTATTTTCTAATGAATGGGTAGTTGTTGTGATGAAATGTATGAGTCCACCAAGACATAGGGACCAGGTACCTATGCCCCCAGATGCAATAGGATAACAAAAGAAAGAAAAATGATGCAATAATGTAAAGTACACACAATGTTTACGTGCAAACCTCCTTACTCAAGGGAGGAAAAAAACACGACCTGCCTCACGGGATTTCCATAATCTCCACTAATCTTCAAGCAACCAAGTGATTACAAGCTCCTATAATCACTACCTCTTGCAACAACTCTACTTCAAAGAGCAACTTCATATGGGGCCTATGGATACTGACTAAAGCTTCGATCAGGTCCTTTGTGGAATAGTTTGTGAATTATCAAAACTCCAAGGGTGTAATATGTTGCGCACGATTGTTTGAAGACTTGGTCTTATTAGCAAGTGTGGCTTTCCATAAGAGGAGAGTATAGTGTCGTGGAACTGGGTTCATCTGCACTCAGTACTTTCAATGCAAAATATGAATTGGTGTAAAAATCTACTAAAATTTCGATCTCTAGTATGCAGGGATGAATAGTTTCAACAATAACGATGAACCTTACTTAAAGGTTGAACTTATAGGGTTTAAATTCTGAATTTGCCTCTGCTTTTCATTAAAATCTCATAGTTCTCTATCATGCCTTTTTAATTATTTTTTACAAAATCCCATAAGAAGTAATATACATATACACTAAATGGATTCTACATTATAATGTTTTCAAGAAGAAAGGATATTAAATAATCAAGTTTAGAGCTATAATATGAACTCAAGCCATGTTACACTTTCATCATTCTACACCCAAGGGTATAGTTTAGCAGTCAATAAAGTGAGTGAAATCATAGAATACTAGGATTTGGGTTCAAGCATAGACGAACAATGCCAGGTAATTTCTTCTCATTTGACCGAGTCTTGGTGGAAGGTAGTAACACAAGAAAATGTAACTACAAATACCAACTTTTCAGTTGACATGATTTAATCAAACTTATGCAATTGAAGGCTCTTGGAATTGTGTCGTTTTCATGTGTATCTCATGTTCTACCTTATCCCTCGCCAACACAAGGTGGATTTAACAATATCTGCATGACTTTGATTAGAGTTTGAATATAGGCATAATACATAAATATGACCCTAAACTTGACATCAAATTATAACATGAAGGATAATTCCTTCTTAATTAATGCAAAGATTAAAAACTCTTATAACTCTCTGTAATAAATTTGTGTGAACATCCGTAAGTCATAAGAGTTAATAGGATGTGGAAGTTACTATTTCATAAATGTACATTCATTCAAATGACGATTAAATGTAACTTTGTGAATGAAAGACATTCAGAAGTCTTGAAAGTTACTACCCTTTATGACTTGTCATTAATTTAAGAGTAATGTTAATTTATGTACATTAACTCTGTTTGTCTTCATTCATTCTTTTGATGAATGAAACGTAAATGATATACCTATTTAAGGAGTATCATTTGAGAACTAAAGATGCAAGAAGAAAATATAGGAAATAAAATACTCTCCCCCCTTCATCAATTCTCTACCGTAATCTTGGCTTCCTATTCTTTGACAATTTTGGGCAATTGGTTTGGGCAACCTCCTGTAACACCCCATATTTTTGGGCTAGAGTTTAGACCATTGTTCCTACGTATATAGACCCGAACTGAATTATTCTTTAGTAACATACGTGTGGTAATCACTCCTATCGTAATGCCCCATAAAATTCTCGAGTCGATTTCATTTTTAGTGTTATGTTTGAGGGGCTAATAACTAGAATTTTTTTTTCTAAGTGTAATGAGGACTTAGAGTCATTTTAGCTGGCTATCTTCGGGATACAACTTTTCAACCTTCCCGACATCCGTTTTTATATTTTCAAGTTGAGTTACGATTGGGAAAGTTCATAGTACATCTCGGATAAGTTTCGAAATTTTTCGGAACGCATAAGGCTGCGTTTGGATTTCAAAACAATAGCAAAACGCATAGCCTATTGCCCAATTTTCAGCATTTTAGGGTCAACTTCAAACGATCATAACTCTCTGAATATAATGAACTGGGAGAGATTCTACCTATCAAATTAAAGATATTTGAGTATTCTTTCCAATGCAACTGGTTTTATCTAAATCTAACATCTGAGTAAGGAGTTATACCCGTTTTACTCCAGCCTGTCAGCTTGTCAACTTAGGGACAATTTCGAATATTTTTGTTTTCTTAGGGGCATTTTAGTCATTTCACCTCACCCAAATTTCATCTATAACACCAGATTTAGCCCCAAATTCAACAAAATATAATCCTTTTCTCAAATTTTCTCTCAAGAACACCCCTTAGGGTTTCAAAATAAAAACCCCAATAACTCAAGATTCAACCATGGGTTTTCAAAACAAATTGAAGATTTGGAATCCCCTCAACGTAGGATTCAAGAAGAACCTATCATATTCGCATATAAAGGTACGTGGGGTTATCCAAAAATCTCATGGATCTTTAAAAAAATTCATGTTTTCAAATGGGGGTTTTGAAATTACAATTATGGTTATGTATTGAACGTTTTATGATATTGATCTGGTCTTTAGGCCTATTTTCAAAGTGATTTGATATATGAAATATGTATATGCATGTATTCCGAAAAGATATTAACTTGAGAGCATGAATGATATGAAATCCCTCTTTTGATATGAAATTATTTTGAATTTTCATATGATGTGAATTGTTTTGAAATCATCTTGACAAGCATGACATGAAACATTTTGAAAGTGAATATGACTTTTGACTTGCAAAGAGAGGGATTGTTATGTTGAAATATGATGAACACAATGACTGCATGAAAGAATGATGTGATATTGATGGCTTCCAAGTCGGGTATGACGATACCCTACAGAATATGACATGTGATTGAATCAGATGAAATTTGAATGCATTGATTTTACATGAGATAGGTGGATGCCCGAAGAAGGTGTTTGAGTGTAAGGGCTCATCACTGAAAATCCTGTTTGCCGACACGGGAATTTGGTACCAGGCTAAGTGAACCTGTGTACTTGACTTTATGTCATTCCCAAATTGGGACTATAGGTAGGAGCCTAGGATAAGTGATCTAGGGCACTACCACTGGGTCGATACACCCTGCTGTGTGATCTTGTGTGTCTTCCCCTCACGTATACTCTAATCTTGGTGGCAACCGGGGTTTGACAGTTGGTGTAAATTACGTTGGGTATTCCACCTAGCTCAGCTGCATTGCATTGTTGTTGAAAACAATTACATTATGTGAATGTGTTTTCAAATGATTTGATATGAAACTTGTTTATAATGGCTCTCAACTATATTTTGTAAAAATATTATGTTTTGTTTTGATATCTCTGCGTACCAGTACTTTTGTATTAACCCTCTTCCCTTCCAGGTTCGGAGGCACAGTCTAGGGGTCCAGAAAATCAGTAGATTTCCTCAGATTCGCAGAGTCACTTGGTGAGCCTTCTATATTTCGGAAGGCCTGATATCTGCCAGTTTCATTTATCATTTATTAGTTTTGGGTCTACTGGGGCCTTGTCCCAGTTTTCAGATAGATATTTATTTCAGTCATGTAGTAGAGATTTTGCAGACGTTATAGAGATGTTGATTGAGATTGTGGGACATTATTCCCCATTATTGTTTTCATATGATTCTTTACCATGCTTCCGTTATATAGTGTATCTTCCACATTTCTTTTTCAGACAATTTATGTGCATGATTACCAGATAGATAAGGGGTGTTTCGGGCCTTGATGGTTTGGAACACTCGTTACGGCCAAGACCCCGGTTCGGGTCGTGAAAAACTTGGTATCAAAGCATGGTTCATGGTCCTATGGTGTCTGCAAAATCGCGTCGGGTAGAGTCTTGTTTATGGGTGTGTAGCGCGCCACACTTATAAGCAGGAGGCTACTAGGCATTTAGGAATGTCTCTCTTTCTTTACGTTCTAGTCTATGCAATAGAGTCGGAATGTCCCCCTTTCATGCTCTAATTCGTGCTATGGTATCGTCCATATGAAAGTAAAGTCATCCCAAATTCTTTCCTTACTCTGATGTTCTCAGACATGTCCCATTATTGGGCTGATTCAAGTGCAAAAAGTTTTGAATCTACATGATATAGTCCTTTCCGATTGAGTCCTATAAGATTTTAAAAATTGTGCAAAGACTCGATAGGAGTCTGTTAGTGCATCAATATGTGTTGATTCTGATATAAATATTGATCTTGATGGAATCGTACATTCCAGCTTAAGGTATTAAGTGTATCTAGTTACTCTCAAAATCTTGTTACAGATGTGGACAATGTATAGCAGAATGTTGGAACTGTATTTCCACCCGAATAGTAACATAAGTTAAAGTGTTGTTTTCATGACCTATTAGTAGTGATATTGGACTAAGAAGTTAGTGATGTAAAGTCACAAAGTTAGAAGTCAGAGTGAGGGTGATTTTGTGTAAATGAATATTTCAGTTGAATAACCGATGTTTGAGGATGATTTACCCCTTTATTGTGATAAACTAATGTGGTAGCTAGCAGCGTGTGTGGACGGTATGGTAGTCCATGGAGGAAGTGTTTTACTCAGATTTTTATTTATACAGAATAATATGTATATTATGTGTCAATTTTCTATCCCTTGTAATAAGTAATCTTTTTATCATGGTGTTTTTGAAAAAAAAAAATAAAAAAAAAATAAAGTCTAGTGAAGCCGTGTGGGGCTCTTTCTATTCACTAGCATAGTTGCCTTGTCATCCATCTCATTTTCTTGTTCAAAATACAAAATCAAAGTCTAGTGAAGCCGTGTGAGGCCTGTTTCGATTCACTAGCAACTTATTGTCCAACTTGTTGTTCTTTTGTTGGTTTAATATATGTATGGCTAAATCTGTTTGCATGAGATTGAGTTGGTAAAGAGGTAATTCGTCCTTGTGAGTTAGTTAAGTATAAGGTAGAGAAAGAGTTGTTAGTCAGGGTGATTTGTTGGTTGCTTGAATGTGAAAATGGTTATATTAGCGAGTAAGTTATGATTATAGACTCATGGTTGTTTGAGGAATTTGAAGGCAGTCTAAATGTATGATTGAGTGAGTAAGTATGAGGTGAGAAATCCGTATAAGTAGAAAAGATTGTATGGGATTATAATATAAGATTAAGGTTGATCATGTATATTATGTGACCTTACCCCTTGACTTTCTTTTGTTGGTAGTTGTAAACTAGTACTACTTATGAGAAGGTATGTAGCAGATTTTGAAGTATTTGGGATAGAATGTTCCAATTTGATGGATTAGTATATTATGTTGCACTCTTCATTGGTGGTAGATGATTGATACTAGACCATTGTCTTAAATTTAATGTAGGATGTGGATGTAAGAATAGTGGCATGAGATTAATGATGTATGTTTGTGGGAATAAATATTAGTAGGCTTGATGTGTTGAAATAGTACGTGCTAATGAGTTATGATAAGGAAGACCGTAAGGTCAAGGTCGATTATTGTTGTTATGAAGTTCTAGTGTACTAGTGTTTCTTGATGTTTATTTCATGGTTTCCAAGTGAGAATCATGCGTAAGGTTGGATTGTAAAATCATGTTTAGCACTAGACATTAAGTTTGAACAGTTGAAGTTCATAAAGGCGGATGTGATGATTTCTTGATCAATGATGTTAGTTATATGAAAGTGATCTAATAGGCTTGAACGGTGTATGAAATGGCTTAAGTTTAAATTGATTCGTAGTGAAGTATAATGTTGTAGGTATGGTGTAGAAGTATGCCAAGGTGATATGAGGTTGCGGCATATTTTTCTAAGACTATTACATAATTTTGTGGCTAGTGGTACCATTGAATTGTTAAGTGGAGAAAGACTAGTTAGATGGTATATAGTGATCTAAATTGACATGTTAAGTGTTAGAATCTAAGTTTGAGTTTTGAAGGTTGAACCAAGAGAAATAAATGTGCAAGCATTATACTATGACTATTGGTGGCTATGGAAAGATAGAGTGTATCCCAGAAGGTAGTCATTCGGGTTAAGTCTACGATATGCATGTATTGTCATTTTTTTTTCTTTCAGACCCTAGAGTGCTGTAAGTGCAGTTCAGTTAGAGTCTGGTAAGGGATCTCCCAAACTCTAGATGATGACTTGAAGCTAAGGGGGAGATGATAGAATGAATGACCAGGTAAGGCTCTCAGATTCTAGTAGTAATGCAGCATGATTTAGAACATCAGAAAGTGAGGGTGAATCTCAACCAATTCCTACCTCAGTATTTTTTTTTAGTTATTCGGATGCTTACTCATGCCTTACGATCCTGTTCCGTGATCGTAGTTCATGATTCCTGTATATGATAGAGAGTCACGTACTCTTCCAGTTCTGAGATAATGAGTTCTAGTTCATTCAAGTAGTCGGAATCACATTCCTTATGTTATGAACTCTAGTTGAGGTCATGTAACTCATGATGCATGTACTCACTCTTTATAGTGTGCTCAGTCCCGTATAAAAATCTTTTCATGCTTTAGGATCTTATGTTTTAACCTTTTAGTGACCCTCCCTATGCAATGATAGTGGTGATGATGTAAATGTTCTTGTTGATGGAAGATCATAGTATGCTTGCTTAGATAAGGCCATAAGTATGAAGTAAGAGTTGGGGCCAAGTCTTTGATACACGTGATGGTTAGTGGAAAAGTTTGTGTGTGTATGTCTTAGGGTAGCACGTGGGAGTTATAGTGACAATAGTTTAGAAACTATGTGAAGTATGTATTTATGGGTGGTTACCTTGAAGTCAACATGTGGTTATAAAATAGGCTTGAATGACGTTTTGGGATTGTAGTGGAAGGTCGCAATATGCATTAGCAACTTCATATTAAGAGTTCAGAGTAGTCATTGAAGTGGTAAGGCATGTTATGCTTAGGATGTGATCTTTAAAAGAGGTATAGAAGGTGACATCATATGGTTTAGAATAATAGCGTGGTGTAGCATGTTGTATTTTTGTGACTTAGAGTTAGGCTTGATCGCGGTGTAAGGATTAAGCTATTTTAGACATTAGTAGAAAAAAAATTGTCAATGCTCATATGAGAATTTTAAGATGAATTGAATGAATATGATATTTATAGGGAATAGTATAGTTAAGGGAAATTCGAGAAGTGTGCTAAGCTTGAAAGTAAGAAGTTGTATTGCCAAAGGTCTGGTAATTCTATCCTAATTTAGGAGTTATATGTCTATATTCCAGACTACAGAGTGGTGTCATTGTGATGATTCCTTAGTGGGTGTCTTTTGTAATCCATACCCAAGATTCGTGGCTCCCTATTACTGCTAGAACTTCCTTAGAGAGAGTGTTGAAGAGAATACTCCAGTTAAGTATTCTGTATAGTCAGTGAGTCAGTTTAACAAGCAGATTTGCATGACTTGTTTTCTCGTCGTTTCATTTATTCATGCTACCCGAAATCTCAGACATGCTACTATTCCAAGATAGAGTATACTAGTAATTGCGAGTATAGATCAGTTCATGCGTCATGCATTAGATTCAGATTCCAGAGGTTCAGTTATGATTCAATTCGTAGGTGCCCTGTGCATCGCCTCAGTTTCTCGAGTATCTTAGTGAATTGAGTATTCATAGAGGGACATAGGATCCCAAGGGGGAGATATCTCATTCAGTTGTATGCATAGATTCTTATTACAAGCCTCGCACCAGCTATCATTGCGTATTCAGTCATACATTCATACGTCAGTTCAGTCAGAAATGCATGCATTAGAAATGCATGTTTAATAGAAAAAGTTCAGCTTATCAGTGTATTTAGTCCTGCGTTCATGAGAACAACTCAATCACAGATCCATGCATCAAATATGCATGTTCATTATGAGAATTCAGCTTATGAATAGCTTCAGTCGTGTATTCCATGCATCAGATATGCACGTCCGAACAATTTAGAACATCAGTAGTTCCAGCCTTATAGTCATGTTTCAGATCAGTGTATTCTTTCTTAGAGAAACATATCATGTCCACGTTGTTCCATACCTCTAAGCTTCAATATGTTCCTACCCATCATTCGAGGACGAATGATCCCAAAGGGGAGATAATGTAACACCCCATATTTTCGGGCTACAGTTTAGACCGTCGTTCCTACGTATATAGACCCGAACTGAATTATTCTTTATTAACATACGTGTTGTAATCACTCCTATCGTAATGCCCCGTAAAATTTTCGAAACGATTTCATTTTTAGTGTTATGTTTAAGGGGCTAATAACTAGAATATTTTTTTCTAAGTGTAATGAGGACTTAGAGTCATTTTAGCTGGCTATCTTCGGGATACAAATTTTCAACCTTTCCGACATCCGTTTTTAGATTTCAAGTTGTGTTACGATTGGGCAAGCTCATAGTACATCTCAGATAAGTTTCGGAATTTTTTGGAACGCATAAGGCTGAGTTTGGATTTCAAAACAGTAGCAAAACGCATAGCCTATTGCCCAGTTTTCAGCATTTCAGGGTCAACTTCAAACGATCATAACTTTCTGAATATAATGAACTGGGAGAGATTCTACCTATCAAATGAAAGATATTTGTGTCTTCTTTTGAATACAACTGGTTTCATCTAAATCCAACATCTGAGTAAGGAGTTATACCCGTGTTACTTCAGCCTGTCAGCTTGTCAACTGAGGGACAATTTCGAATATTTTTGTTTTCTTAGGGGCATTTTAGTCATTTCACCTCACCCAAATTTCGTCTATAACACCATATTTAGCCCTCAATTCATCAAAATATAATCCTTTTCTCAAATTTTCTCTCAAGAACACCCTTTAGGGTTTCAAAATAAAAACCCCAATAACTCAAGATTCAACCATGGGTTTTCAAAATAAATTGAAGATTTGGAATCCCCGCAACGTAGGCTTCAAGAAGCACCTATCATATTCGCATATAGAGGTACGTGAGGTTATCCAAAAATCTCATGGGTCTTTAAAAAAATTCATGTTTTCAAATGGGGGTTTTGAAATTACAATTATGGTTATGTATTGAACGTTTTATGATATTGATCTGGTCTTTAGGCCTATTTTCAAAGTGATTTGATTTATGAAATATTTATATGCATGTATTTCGAAAAGATGTTAACTTGAGAGCATGAATGATATGAAATCCCTCTTTTGATATGAAATTGTTTTGAATTTTCATATGGTGTGAATTGTTTTGAAATCATCTTGACAAGCATGACATGAAATATTTTGAAAGTGAATATGATTTTTGACTTTCAAAGAGAGGGATTGTTATGTTGAAATATGATGAACACAATGACTGCATGAAAGAATGATGTGATATTGATGGCTTGCAAGTCGGGTATGACGATACCCTACAGAATATGACATGTGATTGAATCAGATGAAATTTGAATGCATTGATTTTACATGAGATAGGTGGATGCCTGAAGAAGGTGTTTGAGTGTAAGGTCTCATTGCTGGAAACCATGTTTGCCAACACGGGAATTTGGTACCAGGCTAAGTGAACCTGTGTACTTGACTTTATGTCATTCCCAAATTAGGACTATAGGTAGGAGCCCAGGCTAAGTGATCTAGAGCACTACCACTGGGTCGAGACACCCTGTTGTGTGATCTTGTGTGTCTTCCCCTCACGTATACTCTAATCTCGGCGGCAACCGGGGTTTGACAGTTGGTGTAAATTACATTGGGTATTCCACCTAGCTCAGCTGCATTGCATTGTTGTTGAAAACAATTACATTATGCGCATGTGTTTTCAAATGATTTGATATGAAACTTCTTTATAATGGCTCTCAACAATACTTTGTAAAAATATTATGTTTTGTTTTGATATCTCTGCGTACCAGTACTTTTGTACTGATCCCCTTCCATCCCAGGTTCGGAGGCACAGTCTAGGGGTCTAGAAAATCAGTAGATTTCCTTAGATTCGCAGAGTCACTTGGTGAGCCTTCTATATTTCGGAAGGACTGATATCTGCCAGTTTCATTTATTATTTATTAGTTTTGGGTCTACTGGGGGCCTTGTCCCAGTTTTCAGATAGATATTTATTTCAGTCATGTAGTAGAAATTTCGCAGACGTTATAAAGATGTTGATTGAGATTGTGGGATATTATTCCCCATTATTGTTTTCATATGATTCTTTACCATGTTTCCTTTATATTGTGTATCTTCCACATTTCTTTTTCATATAAGTCATGTGCATGATTACCAGATAGATAAGGGGTGTTTCGGGCCTTGATGGTTCGGAACACTCGTTACGGCCTGGGCCCCGGTTCGGGTCGTGACACCTCCAAACTTCCAGCCATGAGTACACGTGTTTGGAAGTAGCTGTGGAAACATGGGGAGCGACCGGCTAGAAAGATTTGCACCGGAGTCGGGCCGAAATTGCTTTCAAGGCAGTGGCTTGCCACAACACAGTGTTTGTGACAACTCTCTTACTATCATTAATTTCATATCCATATCAATATTGTAGCATTTTTTCCAACAGTTTGAAAGCGATTTCCTTACATACAATATTGATAAATGGCTATTTCTTTGAATAAAACTTTTCCTGGTTTGTCAAAAATTAAGCCATTAGATGAAAATAATTTTAAAAATTGGTCACAAAAACTTATTAATTTCTTAGAACAATTAAAAGTTGATTATGTTTTGTTTATTGATGGTTCTAACATCATTACTACTTCTAATAATGTTATGATTGTTGATGAATTTGGTAAAAAGAAGATTAAAAAGGATAACATAAATGCTAGAGAGCATTTATTAAGTCATATGACTAATACTTTTTTTTTATTTACTTGTTACTTACAAATCTACTAAAGGAATATGGGATAGTTTGCAAAACTTAAAACAGGGAGGACAAAATGATGTCCAAGTTCATATTGTTGATGGTGATAAAATGATTGTTGTTGTAGTCTTCGAGACGAACCTGGTGGCTAACAAAACTAACTGGGTGTTATACACAAGGGATTTTAGGCATTTCTGCGCCAATAAAGAGTTTCTCCATGACTTTGTCGAGTTGATTGATAACGAGTGCGTATAAATGGATAACTCCACTACTGCTGGAGTTATGGCTAAAGAAAAAAATTCTCTTAAATTAACCTTTGGTAAAAAATTAGTATTGAACAGTGTTCTATATGTTCTCTCTTCGTAGAAACTTAGTTTTTGGAGCACTTTTGAATAAAGTAGGCTTTAAACTTATTTTTGAAGCTGATAAAATGATGAATTCTATGCTTTTAAGATTGAATCTTCTTGACTATATATGGGAGGGAAGCTTCCTTGTTTGCATATTATATTCTAAATAGAGACCCTAATAAAAGGTTAGACAAGACCTCATATGCATTATGGAAAAGGTTTGTTCCTAACTTGAAATTTCTGAAAATGTGGGGGTGTTTGGCTAAGGTTGGTCTACCTGATTTTAAACTAGTAAATGTAGGTTCTAAGACCTTTGATACTCTATTTATTGGTTATGCTTAAGATAGTGTTGCATATAGATTTATGTCATTAAATGATTATTCTATTTGTGAATCTAGAGATGCAGAATTTTTTGAGCATGTCTTTCCTTTGAAAAATAATGTGCCTAGTGATTTACAAAATAATACTTATGTATCTATGTCTATTAACTCTCATGTTATTCCTACTTCTGATGATATTGCTAATGAGCATGAAAATGAACTTCAAAGGAGTAAAAGACGTAGAATTGAGACTAGTTTTGATCCTGATTTTATCACCACCTTCTTAACTGAGGGTTTTAATATTGATACTTTAAATGATGAATTAGAGTCTATCTACTTAATAGAAGAAGACCCTAAAACTTATGATGAAGCAATGAGATCAATAGATGCATTGTTTTGAAAAGAGGCTATTAAAAGTGAATTATATTCTGTAGTCTCTTATCACACCTGGGACTTGTATGATTTGCCTAAATGTTGTAAATTCATAAGTAGCAAATGGACATTTAACAAGAAATTAAGGCCTGATGGTACAATTGATAAATATAAGGATAGACTTGTGATTAGGGATTTTAACCAAAAAAAGGTGTTGATTATTTTGATACTTATTCTCTTGTGACTAAAATAGCGACCATTGAGACTCTTATTGCTCCAGTCGCTATTCATAGTTTAGTGGTACACCAAATGGATGTCAAAACTGCATTTTTAAAATGGTTATTTAGAGGAAGAGATATATGACTCAACCTGAGGATTTTGTGGTCCCAGGACAAGAGGATAAAGTATGCAAATAGAGAAAGTCCTTATATGGACTTAAGCAGGCACCTAAGCAGTGTCATGAAAAATTTAATTTCACATTAATGGATAATAGATTTGTTGTTAATTCATTTGATACCTTTGTTTATTCTAAAATGATAGAATCGGATTGTGTGATTATATGTTTATATGTGGATGACATGTTAATCTTTGGCCCTAATGTGAACATTGTAAATGAGACTTAGAAATTTTTATTTTCTAAATTTGAAATGAAAGACCTTGGAGAAGCTGATGTAATTTTAGGGATAAAAATCACAAAAATTGTTAATGATTTCTCTTTGTGTAGGTCTCTTTATATTGAAAAGATGTTGAAAAGGTTTGGTTGTTTTGATGTAGTGAGAACTCCTTATGATTCTAGCATACACTTGAAAAAGAATAAAGATTCTAGTATTTCTCAAACTGAATATGCTAGAATAATTGGGAGTGTAATGTTTCTCATGAACTATACTCGGCCTGATATAGCTTATGATGTTAGTAGATTGAGTAGATACACTCATAATTCAAGTAGTGAACACTGGAATGCTCTTCATCGCATGTTAAGGTATCTGAGAGGTACTATGAATTGGTGTTTGTATTTAAATAAATTTCCTGCTATTTTAGAAGATTTTTGTGCTGCAAACTGGGTGACTGACAATGATGAAGTTAGCTCTACCAGTGGCTATGTATTTACTTTGGGTGCAGGCGCTATTTCATGAAAGTCTTCAAAGCAGACTTGTATAGCACGTTCTACCTTGAAATCAGAATTCATTGCTCTCGAGTTGGCAGGGCAAGAAGCTGAGTGGCTGAGAAACTTTTTGACAGATGTTCCTTTATAGGGAAGACAAATGTCACCAGTCTCTTTACATTGTGACTCATAGGCGGCAATTGGGATTGCTAAAAATAGTGTATACAGTGGTAAAAAGATATATATTCGCATCAGATATGGTGCAATGAAACAATTGTTGAACCATGGTGTTATTTCCTTGAAATATGTAAGATACGAAAGAAATTTGGCGAATCCTATGACCAAGGGTTTGCCAAAGAAAATGGTCCTTGAATCGTCGAGGGGGATGGGGTTAAAACCCATGGATTGAGGTAATATGGTGGATACCCATTTGTGGTCAAACGAAGTCATATAAGCCTTCAATAAATACTACATATTGTATCCCTATAACACGAGGTAGTGTATTATAAGGTTGAGCTTATTTGAGCTCTTAATGATCCATATCCTTAAAGTGGTCTATGAGATAGACTTGATGGATCACCTACGTGAGTGTAAAAGGCTGGTTGCCTTTTTATGAAAGACTTGGGTCGTCTTTCTAGAGCACTCATGAGACCCAAAGTTTGTGTGCATGACCATAAAAGCACTTTGAAGTATCACGGAGGTTGCTTAAAATCAAGGATATTTGGGGGGTCTCAACTTATGTCCATCTAGTTCAAGAGTACTTCACTTTTTGGATATTTGTTGTTGCCTCATATCACTACGTGTCAATTCAAATCAAAATATATTGACACTTAAGTACATGTTCCTTCCTTTTTCCCAAAGTTGTTCTATTCTCTATCTTTGCATTAGTGGGGGATTGAAGGATAATTCCTTCTTAATTAATGCAAAGATTAAAAACTCTTATAACTCTCTGTAATAAATTTGTGTGAACATCTGTAGGTCATAAGAGTTAATAGGATGTGGGAGTTACTACTTCATAAATGTACATTCATTCAAATGACGATTAAATGTAACTTTGTGAATGAAAGACATTCAAAAGTCTTGAAAGTTACTACCTTTTATGACTTGTCATTAATTTAAGAGTAATGTTAATTTATGTACATTAACTCTGTTTGTCTTCATTCATTCTTTTGATGAATGAAGCGTAAATGATATACCTATTTAAGGAGTATCATTTGAGAACTAAAGATGCAAGAAGAAAATATAGGAAATAAAATACTCTCCCCCCTTCATCAATGCTCTACCATAATCTTGGCTTCCTATTATTTGACAATTTTGGGCTACCTCCAAACTTCCAGCCGCGAGTGCACGTGTTTGGAAGTAGCTGTGGAACCTTGGGGAGCGACTGGCTAGAAGGATTTACACCGGAGTCGGGCCGAAATCGCTTTCAAGGCAGTGGCTTGCCACGACACAGTGTTTATGACAACTCTCTTACTATCATTAATTTCATGTCCATATCAATATTGTAGAATTTTTTCCAACATAACATTGACCTTAAACTTTGATAGTGCATAAGTAGGCCCTTTAACTATACAAAACCTGAACAAAAAGATACTCCGATTTTGCAACTACACGCGTGTACCTCACTTGCTCTGACGTGGATTACTAATCCACTCATATGGTGCCACCTAATAAAAAAACACATTATAAGTATGATCTTTAACTTTTTCGGTGCACAAATAGGCCCTTTAACTATACAAAAGTTGAAAAAAAAAAACTTCAATTCCAAATCGGACGCGCGCCGTTTTGCGTGTACATCACGCGTTTTGCCACATAGGATCGGGGTGTTTATTTGTTCAGGTTTTGAATAGTTAAAAGTCCTATTTGTGCACTGTCAAAGTTTAAGGTTAATATTATAATTTGGTGTCAAGTTTAGTGTCATATTTATGTATTATGCCTTGAATATATCATAAAACATGTCCTACCACTCCGTTAGCTATCCCCTGGAAAATTGATTGCTGAAACAAATTCCAAATGTAATTTAGCATTATTGGGCGTTCTTGAGATGTTTATAAACTATCAGTACTTGAGAGGGATATATAGCAGATTGGGAGATGTATTCTAGATTATATTAATATTTAATCTCTCATGCATGTTCAAGAATCATATGTTATGGTGTCACCTAAACTTTTGCACATTAAATTCATTGGGCTGGAGTAATTATAGTCTGAATGTATGAATCGTGGAACTCTGAGGCTGTAATGCGCCTGCATTGAGGAGCGGAGCCAGGATTTCAACTAAGTGGTTTCAATATTCAAACAAAATTTAGTCAAAGGGGATTCAACACCTACTATAACCACATAAAAAATAATTTTAATCATGTATAAATAGTACTCCCTCCATTTAAAAAAGAATGACCTACTTTCCTTTTTAGTCCGTTTCAAAAAGAACAACCCCTTTCCTTTTTTGGCAATACTTTAATTTCAACTTTCCACGTGACATGTTTAGGACCACAAGATTAAAGGGCATTTTGGTACATTGGACACAACTGTAATTTAAGGTCACAAGATTCAAAAGTCTTCTTTATTTTCTTAAACTTTGTGCCAAGTCAAAGTAGGTCATTCATTTTTAAACGGAGGGAGTATACTTTTCCGTCGAAGGGGGTTCATCCGAACCCCTAAAGAAGGCTGGCTCCTCCCCTGATTGAGGGGTGCGAAACTGATATGGAGCAAGATCCTGTTACCTAAGCATAGATTCCTATTGCAGTTAGCAATTCAAGGGAAAGTACTCACTAAAGAGAGGTATACATTGTGATGATGATAAGTGTGTACTATGTGATCAGATGCAGATAAAAAATGTCTCTCATCTTTTTGCAATCTGATGTGTATCTGTTGTACTAGTGGAGTTTTGATGGTATTACTGGAGTTTTGATGATCTACAAACTATACCATAAAGAACTTGATTGGTTGCTAAATGACAATTGAGTACAACCGGAGTCCGGAGACTGCATATTTTGCAGAGAGTTGGTGGCACTGCAGTAGAGGTATCCAACCTCAACCAATGGCATGCATTCTATGTTTCATTCTCTCTTATAAAAGGGAACATTGACAAGGAACAAAACCCAGTTTTTGCAATGACGATTACTCTCAAAAGCAAAAGGTCATTTCACAAGAACACTGCTCATACTCCACCAACAAGGGACCTGATCGAGTGTTGACTAAGTATTGTTATGTCTTTTCTCTTACATTGTAAATCTACTCCTGAATTATAAAGGATAGTAGATCAATAGCTTATCTAAGTCTTAGCTTGAATTGCCTCAATTAGAGTTAATTGATCGAGTCACTTTGTATTTGGTCAAGTTTATTTTCACCTTGGGTGAAGTGTTTTCTGGGTAGAGTTACTTAGGACTGTCGGCTAGAGTTAGTCGACAAGGAGTGTGATAAAGTTGCAACATCAGTCTTGTAGTAGAGTTATTACAAGAGGCTAGGATTAAGAGTTTAATCATTTGTGATTATTTGAATCTGTAATCACTTTGTTGCTTGAAGTTAGTGGAGAGTTGTAAAATTCTATGAGAAGGGTCGTGTTTTTTCCTCCCTTGAGTAAGGAGATTTCCACGTAAACATCACTTGTATTTTATCTTTTGCGTTGTCTTTCTTTTATAACTGTAATACTGTGTTTTTCCGTTGAGGGACCTGGTCACCTGTTACTTGGTGGATGGATCCCTACGTTTCATCAGTATCTCAGGAAATCTACAAACACAGTGTAAGCTTTCTCCGATTTGGTTGTACAACTTATCCTTCAATTCTACTAATTGGTACTTATTTACTTCACGATCATACATATACCATAATGATTCGGAAACTCCCAGCTCTGATATGAAATGAAACTACGTTATGTATGATAAAAACATAAATAAAAATCATCCAATAAATAGACAACTTCGCTTTGCAAACTCCTTCCCTGAATGAATATATGTAATTCGTGAAGAACTAAAATGAAAGAGTGCCACATACATGAGACGGAGGGATATATATATATATTCTTTTCTAAAATTATGAGTAATAGTTTTTTTTAGGAATTTGATTCAAATTATTTGAACCGATGAGTACATTAAGATAAGTTTTTTTAATTAATTAATGTGTTACATTTTTCTTAAAAGATTTTGGCATTTTCTCACTCACATACATTAATTCTATTTTTTCTACTCATAACAAACTCACCTTTTAATTTAATTCAATTTTTCTGAGATGACTTTTTATGTTTTGACACTTTTGACTAATTCATAAAGTGGAGAGCAAGTTCATTGAAATTATAGTATATAAGTAAAATAAAAGATTAAACATGTAATTGAATTATTAGAAATGGCTCATCTATGTCATCTGTTAAAAGTTTGGCATATTTATGTCGCTGTCATAAAAAGTCTAACTCATCTATATATCATTGACGTTATAGAAAAGGTTTATTCGTGCTATTACTTTCTGGCGATGGTTTTGCAAATTCATTTTTTCCACATGACCTCTTATTAGAAATACATGTCATCAAATCTAAATTAATCAATATTAATAAAAATTAAAATTAAAATTCGAACCTAATAAATAAAATCCAACCCACACCCTACCCAGTTAAGGTGAGTGATTTATTATGAAACTAAGTGTAAAAATAAATAATGAAATCTATTATTAAGTGTTAGTGTTAGAGATTTGTTTAAATTAATTAGGTAATTGTCCATAGTGCAAAAGCCATATTAATAGAATTCACTTCTTTTTTTTATTTTTTTTTATTTTAGTGACATCCTTGAATGAAAGTTTTTTTTTTTTTTTTTTTTTTTTGAAAAAAAGTGTGATTGGAGTTAATTAGTAATAAATGAAGTTGTTTAAGTTTAGAGAATATCTAAGTTGTAATATGTAATCTTTTCTTATTATTTTCAAGTCAAATTTTTGTTGTTGGTTTCTATCTTTTCTTTTATTTAGATTTTGCATGCTATTAACTTCTCGTCAATATATAATAATAATCTTATTTTCTCTTCTTGGTATCTTTTTTTTCTCTCTTTCTCCACTATTCTCTCTTCTTCTTTTCTTCACTTTCACTTTTTTATTCCCTTTTTTCTTTTTCTTCTTTAGTGATTATGGGTTCGTGGAGCAATCAAGTGATGTAAGTTTTTGAATAAAAACTATTTTTCTAATTAAATTTTTGATGTTTTCTCCATATGTGTTATCATGATTTTTTTTTTTGTTAACTCTAATTTTTTTTTAATGATTCTTTGGTTATATTCATTCTTTTCTATTTTTATGTTCTCATAATTTTAAGTTTAAATGCACTTTTTTAGTCAAAGAAACTTATATGACATGTTATATCTTGTTGATTTTTTGGAAATGTTTTGTTGCTTATGTTTTGATAGTTATTTTTAAGTTATAAAAGTAGGAAAAATGTATATATTTTGATTGAAACAAGTGATATGAGATGAGTGTGAAATAAAGAAAATGTCTCACTTGGTGGCCTTAAGAAAAAAATTAGGTTACATTTGAAAGGATTAAATCGGGCCGTATTAACAAATGAATAGGATTAAAACTTGTTCAATTATTTTTGTGCACATTGATATTTTAGGTCACTTACAATTTCTTTAATTTTATGTCATTTTTATGAAAGATCTTAATATTTACTCAAATGAGATTTGAAAAGATCATTTTATGTTATTTATTTATTTATAAGTGACCAAGAAATCTTAATTCCTCAATTTTTGACCAAGAAATAAAATAACGTAGACATCACTCTTCTCAGACTCCATCTATAAAATTACACTGAATAAATATTATTATTATTATCATTGTAATGAGATAATATTAAATTTTAATCCAATTTTAAAGAGTAAATAGGAGTAACTACTTTTTTCCTTAATAATTTGGACACTTAAAAGTCCACTTATTCAGATAAGACCTCAATTAATGATAGGATCAAATATGACACAATTCATTAATTCAAAGGAAAGGAATAGACACAAAAATCTAATTAATGATAAAATTGACCAATTTAAAATAACGCAAGGGCAAATTTTAATAATAATCAATAATACAAATTTGAGAGTAAATTAAATTATTTTTTCATTGAAATTTTTTATCTAATTTTTAAATACTTAAATTTATTAATTATATAAATTTTATTTCATAAAACTTAAACTTTTTATGACTAAGTTTAAATCTCGAAATTTTGATTACGCCACATAATAAAATAATTTATGATTCTCTATTGGAAATTTTCAGGTTCGACAAGTATGTGCATGATTACTTGGTTAAGAAGGGGCTGCATCTGACTGCTGATTTATTTTCCATTGAAGCTAATTTTGTTGATCCCAATCATGTTGGTAAGTTTTTTTTTAATAAAAATTATTTCTGATTTGAACTTATTATTGTGCTATAATATAATCCTGATTATCGTGAGAAAATTTGGCTATTAAACCTCTTTAAATTTTTAATTAGTAAAATGATCTACTGAATTTTTTTTGGCTATTAAGCCTCTTCAAGTTTTCAATTATCAAAATGACCTACTTCTATTTTTTCATCTATCAGATTGATTATCGATCTGTTCACATATAGGTTGGATCGATGATCGATCTGTCGAATTGATAATTGATTTGTCCATATATAGGTCGGATCGATAATTGATTTGTCGGATCGACAATCGATTTGTCGGATCGATTTAATCAATCTGTCTATATATCGGTCAGATAAATAATTGATATGTCTTAAAAATGGGTTATTTCCCTTAAAAAAAACTTGTAATCTATTTAATTAAAAAGAAGACTTGAAAAGGTCATTTAACAAAGAATCCCGATTATCATTTATTAAAAGTTTTCTATAATCTTGCATAAGTCATGAGTAACCATGAAATTAGTTATTGATGCTTGAGTTAGAGTAGGCTGTGTAGGTAACTTTGGGTGAATGCAGGATGCTTAGTGAATCGAGATTATCACTCATTTGGAGTTAGCTACTGTTGCGTGGGTTAGGGTATCCTACTTAGGTCACATCCCTTGGGTCTGCGGATCCTTTTCCCGGACTTTGGATGAATGGGTGATGCTTCGTGTCTCCTGATTATCATTCATTTGAAGTTACCTCCGATGCTTGGGTTAGGATAGGCTACCTAGGTTATATCCACTTGGGTGGGGGACTTTTTCCTGGACTCTGGGTGAATGTAGGATGCTTTGTGCCTCGAGATTATCATTCATTTAGAGTTAGCTAATGATGCTTGGGTGGATGTAGACAACTCCAAATGAATGATAATCTTGAGGCACAAAGCATCCTACATTCACCCAAAGTCTGCAGCCCAAGGGTATGAAACTTAGGTTGACCACCCTAACCCAAGCATCAATATCTAACTTCAAATGAATGGTAATCTCGAGGAACAAACCATTGTGCATTCACCCAAAGTCCGGGATATAGGCCCCCCACCCAAATGGATGTAACCTAGGCATCCTATCCTAACCAAGCATCATAGCTAACTTCAAATCAATGATAATCTTGAGGCACGAAGCATCATGCATTCATCAAAGTCCGGGAAAAAGTCCTGCAGCCCAAGGGGATGTGACCTAGGTAGGCTACACTAACCCAAGCATCAATAGATAACTCCAAATGAATGTTAATCTCGAGGCACGAAGCATCATGCATTCATCCTAAGTCTACAAAAAAAAGGGATGTGAATCGATAGTCAACTTCAAATGAATGATAATCTCGAGGAACTAAGCATCCTGCATTCACCCAAAGTGACCTAGACAACCTACTCTAACTCAAGCATCAATAACTAATTTAAGAACTCTGTTTATTCCTTTGATGTCATTTTAGTTTTATACGTATGAGTACATCAATAATAACATACCAAGTGTAATCCCACAAAGTGGGGTCTGGGGAGGGTAGAGTGTACGCAGTCCATACCACTATCTAAGAAGAAGTAGAGAGGTTTTTTCTGGTAGACCCCGACTAGTTTTATTTATGTGTTTAATAAGGAAAGTGTGCCATATCAATTTTTCTTGAAAGTGTTTTTCGTGTTTCTAAATTGCATTAATTGCTATTTGTTAATTTGGAGGGATGTGGACCATGTATTGACTGATACTTTTATTTGTGGTGATGTGCTAATGTACAATTATTTGATTTCTGCGATTTGTTTCAGCTATCGAATCCTCGGAGGGGTTTCTAAAGAACTGGTGGGATTTTTTCTATGACACATACACGTTTTGCCCAAGAATCCAATACTAAGGTGTTACCTAAACTTTTCCAAGTTAAGTTCATCTTTTTCAAAGACTATTATAATCTAAATGCATGATTTTTTTGAACTCTCAGGCAACAAATACTATTGAAAATGTTGTATCTAATATCCCCTCCACTCTGCCGGCACTTTCTTCTCATTCTACCATGCTATCGTTTGAGCATAATATATCTCCTATGGTGCCGGCCTTCCACTTGACGATACCCGACTATGCGCTGATGTATGCTTTAAGCTTTGTTGATACGCATCATCCAACTCAGCTGGTGCCATTTGAAACCAATTTTAGGTAACAACATGTTGTGTTTATTGCTTATCCAGACCAACATTTCTGCGCTTGATATATTTTATATTGTTTGCACTCTTCACTTAACATTGTGTTATATCTATTCTGCTTTGTTCTTAAACAAAATCACATTTCCATTGGGTTTTGTGCAATGCAATTATGACTGTAAAATTGAATTTATCCAATTTTGTGTTGCATAGTGAAAGCATGAATTTTGTTGCTGAAGTTCGTGAATCTGTAGATTTCTAACTCTTTTTGATGTTCATGTGTCATACAGCTACCCGATGGAGCTGATACCAGATATGCCTCACCAATGGGAGGCAAGAGTATGTGTTTACATCTCCAAGACAACAACATATTTTTTTTAAGTTGCGACATAACTGTCGGTTTTATTCCTTCCGGGATGAAGGAGAGGGACTTGGTATTTTCACTGAACAAACTACCCAGATGGAACCAAATTACTCCGATGCTCTTGCTACGACTATGCTTCCGATGCCAGATACTTTTGAAGCAGGTTTGTTTGTATTGGTTTCAAATGCCTTGCGTTTTAGAAAAAAAAGAAAGTCTTTTACCACAAATTATATTCCTAATTCTTTATTTAAATTTATGTGACATAGGGAGTGATTTTAAGAAAGATAGGGAGTCTTTTGAAACATGATGGTTAAAATAAACTTTTTATTATAGTAAAATGAGAATTTTAAAGTTAAATTATTCTTAAATATATAATTGATTCATTTTGTTGAGGAAAAACTAATAAGGAAAGTTTGCCATATAAATTAGAATTTTGTTGTTGTTATTATTATTATTATTATTATTATTATTATTATTTTCTAAAAAGAAAAGACTACCCATAGAAAAAAGATTGGATGGAATGATTGATAATGTCATTCTTTGAAGTTTTTGGTGCACTTATCGGAAGTTATTTTTTTCTGCAAAGTGTTTTTCGTGTTTCGAAATTTGCATTAATTGCTATTCTTTATTTTGGAAGGATGTTCACAACATAGTGACTGATCATTTTGTTTGTGGTGTTGTGCTAATATACAATTATTAAATTCTGCGATTTATGTCTACAAGATTGGTGGTATGAGTTCTACAGTATGTTAAGCTCTGATCAGGCCGAGCATACCCAAGAACCCTATGCTGAGGTGTTCTCTAGACTTTTCTAAGTTAGATTTAACTTTTTTTTGAGACAACTATAATCTAAATGATTGATTTTTTATAAATTCTCTGGCTGCACAAACTATGGAGAATGTGGTACCTCAATCCCATACGCTGTGCCAGTTAGCTCTCTTACTATGCATCGTTTGGTCCTTATTTTATAGATTACAATGTCTCCCTTACGATGTCAATCTTTTGTCCTAACTATAGGCACATAACATATTATCTGCGGTGCCGGCGTTTAGTCCTGAGAGATGGCAAGGGCAATACCCTTTTGATCAAACTGTGCAGATGGAACCAAGTCCCCGTGCCCCTAAAAAGATTAAGCTTTCGGTGTCAGAACCTTCGGAAGCAGGTTCGTTGTATTGGTTTCAAATACTTTGAGTTTATGTTTTAGAATCTTTTATCTTTGATTTTTATAACACATATGAGCTCACCTAAGTAGTTTATACTCTTATACATCGACTTAACATGCATTAAGATGATAACCAACTACTGCTAGAAACAATGTATCTATGGCGTAGATTATTTGGTCATTACAGAAGTGACTCAAAAAGTTTTTTGTTTAGACTTGTCAAAGTATGCATTTTGAACCAGGATACTAATGTCAATTTTTGTTAGTGTATGAAAATGTTATGACTGTGTGGATGATCTGTTTGTCAATTGTAAGATCTTCAACGAAAATTAAATAGTTCTCTATTATAACGGAAACTCATGTCAGATTCATTGTTGATTATCGTTGTCAGGTTTTTCCATTGACTCCAGGTCAGAGATGCTGCAAACTGATCAATATCTCGCGATTTATGATCTTAATCTTGACATGGCATTAAGAAGGTGATCATAATTCGTAGCTGTTATAAAGTATATGTAGGCTATATATGCCATGAATAAAGACAGCTGAATTTCTTTTACTTAATTTAAAGAAACAATATATTGATGGTACTTGTATTCAAGTCCATTGTTAGGTATATATAAAAGATCATATTCTTCCTTGGTTGTGAATTAGCCTTTCTTAGATTAGCGAGAAGCCTAGTCAATCATATCTATAGATTACTTTGATGCATGAAGGATTCTGTGTTTACGCAAGGTTTGGGGAGGGGCCATATCCCAAGCGATACAATGTAGGCAACCTACCCTGATGCGAGCATCAATTGCTGATTCCATTGCTCGAACTTGTGACCTAAAAGTGACACAGCGGCAACTGGTGCACCAAGCATTCCACGTTAGAAGGGTTTAGGGAAAGACCGCATTGCAAGGGTTGTGATGTAGACAAGCTATCCTAATGCAAGCATTAATGGTTGCTTTGACGTCTCGAACCCGTGACCTGTAGGTCACACAGAGACAATTTTACTGTTCTTGCTAAAAAATTTTATTCAAGTGATTTATATCTGTGATCTCTTGAGATTACCTCAAGAGTAGAGTAGACCAAGAATTCTTTCTCAGAGAAACGGATGAACTACACTTAAAAGAGTAGAGCCTTCCATATGAGAACACTAGTTTGATTCGCCCACTCTCGTCATTATTGATGTAATGATCACGCTGTCAAGCAAGCTTAGACCATTAGGCTCCAATGTTTTGAAAAGCGAAAAGCACAAAAAGGAAACAAGATCTATGGGCGTGAAGCGAAAAGTGAGAACTAAAGCTCATGCTTCTGGGAAGTAAAGCACACGAGTTACGGAAAACAAAAAAAAAAAACTAATATATATGAATTTAATGCTATACTAAAGCTATATTAATCCAATTCCTCATAGTTAAGACAAAAATAACTGCTTATCATTGGAGTTATTTTGCGCATCATCATTTGAGCGTACATTTCTCTAAAACAACGTCTCTTCCTCGTGAAGAGATAACTCCTCGCTTGGCGTGCTTTATCGCTTTAAACGGCAAAACTCTGACCCTTAATAACACTATGAGTCTTAGCTGATCTTGCCATCATAACATGAAGGAAAGTTGCTTTTATTTACTTTGATTAACTTAGTATAAATCAAACATATTTTAATCTACTTTGGCTTTGCAAGTAGTCTAAAACCTTTTTATCTTGGACATTCCAATTTCAGCAAGTTATTAGTAGAGGGGTCCGACCTGGTACAAGTAGTAGTGCTGGAGAATGTTATAAACTAAATAGAAACATTCTATTTGTGACTTCCTTCCTCTTTTCGTTATAATTTTCATAATATAGAATATAAAGTACACAATAAAGTAAAACGCACAAGTTATGGAAACTAAAATAAGAACAATACATGTATGAATTTAATGCTATAATTAAGTTATGCTTAGGATTTTTTGCGTGTCTTCATTTGAAGCGCATTGTTTCGCTCATAAAGCAACAAATCCTCGCTTGGATTGCTTTTCGTTGTTATAGTCCTATTGCAAAAAGTCCCACATCGGTTATATAGGGAGCTGATGTGGGGCTTATATAACGATGGGCTTTCCCACCTTAATAGCTAACTTTTGTAGTGTGGTTCTCCTAAGTTTTTATCAATGGTATCGGAGCCACCCATCACCCTCCATGCCCACCGTGCCTTGGGTGGTGAAGCTGGTATGGCACTGTTCGGCCAGAGCTAGCAATGTCTAGAGCATAGCCGTCAAGGCGCCTGGCACCTCACCCAAAAAGGGCTAATTGGGAAAGAGCTACGTACACAAATAGAGTGAAAGAAACTGAGAGTGGAGCCGTTAAGGACGATAGATGCGGAGTGTGGTGGTTTATTATGATCCTATTGCTAAAAGTCCCATATCGGTTATATAGGGAACTGATGTTGAGCTCTCCCACCTTAATAGCTAGATTTTGGGGTGTGATTCTCCTAAGATTGTATCAAAAATCTTGCCATCTTAACATGTCTGAAATTCATTTCCCATTACATTGATCAGTTTCTATATTCTTCAGGTAGTCTAAAACACTTCTACCTCGGTCATTCCAATTTCCACAAGATAATACTAGAGGCGTCCGACTTGGCAAGTTGTATTAGAGAATGTTGTAAACTAAATAGAAATATTCCATTTGCGGCTTCCTTTCTCTTTTCTCTTATAATCATCATAGGGATAGAGCATAAATTAAAGATATAAATATATAATGAAATAGAAACCTCTTTTTTTCAATTTTCAATTCAACAAATCATCATAAATGCATAAACAATAAAGGCTCAATCTCATTTTATTTTCTAATGAATTGGTGGTTGTTGGGCAAGGTTGTTCGAATACGTGGTCTTAATAGAAAGTGTGGCTTTCCATAAGAGGCGGGTATAGTGTTGTGGTCCTGGTTTCATCTACACACAGTACTTTCAACGCAAAATATGAGTTATGCGTAAAAATCTAGTAAAATTTTGATGACTAGTATGTATGAATCAATAATTTTAAAAATACAATGGGTTCGATATGACAAATCTTAACGGTTGAACCTATAGGGCTTAAATTCTGAATTTGCCTCTGCTTTTCATTTACGTCTCATAGCTCCCTATCATGCTTTCTGATTACTTTTTACAAAATCCTATAAGAAATAATATACATTTAAACATATCTTGTGGCACACTGTTTTCATGCTTATATTATGGTCTACGTCATCCCTCGCCAACATAAAGGTGGGTTAGTTAAAAATATCATTGTATCTGACCAGGGAAAAAATATGTTCCTCCATATTTGTTGTTTACTAAATTTAAATTACGCACAACAATTTGAATGAACTGTTTCATGCTCGCTATGTAATTCTTCAAAAAAAATAAAAGATTGTACTGCTATACTGAGAATTTTAATGTGCTTCTTTTCATTTTTTGTGCTTCAGGTTTGCCAAGTTATTATAGTAGTTCCTGCAATAATTACTATACCTTTGCACCGCAAGAAGGTGATTCTTCCCATCTGTCCTGGTGGACAGAGTCACCTGTTGCTAGTGGATTTAATCGAGGTACGTGAAAGCTGGCCCGGACACCACAATTATCAAACAAACAAAAAAAAGAGTGAGCCATCTATGTGGATTTAAATTGGAAAATGTTTTGAGATATGATCTGGCTTAATAATAAAATGACACTTAGTTTTTCTCCTATAAGTAAGTGAAGAGCTGTGGTTATAAGGAGCAGAAATTGATTCTTAAGATGATGCCTAAAATATGCACTTTTTGTCCATCGACGTTGCTCATTGAGTTTCTGTTGGCTGATGATTGACATGCCTTAAGTATGATCCGTTTCGTTCATTTCAAGAAACAGTAAAACGAATGTTACTTCTTGTCTGATTTGAATATTTTATCTAAATGGCAACTAAATAACCATACGTTGAATAGTTCCTTCCTTTTGCATGATTACACAGATAACTGTACGATGCTTACCAATAATGGCATAAATTCAAGATTAAATGATGACATCGCAGAGGGTATATTTAAGTGACAGTGTTAGGACAAAAGGGCGGTAAGACTAGTGACGTGGTGCCATCAGCTGACGACCTTCCTCTCCATCCAAAGTATATATAAATCATAGTAGAATTGAGTTTAGGGATTCAAAGACAACGCAAAATTAGGGGTTGAGTAACCCTATGCTAAGTTGCTCGGACTCTCCAAAAATTGTGGCCGCACCTATGTCGGATCCTTCAAAAATGCACTACTTTTGAAGGATCCGATACGGACCCAATGACATTGTTGGAGAATCTGAGCAACATAGATCCTATGATAGAGGTGTTTGGGAACTTTATGATTCTGGAGACATATGAGGATAATAGGCTTTCGGGATGACTTAAAGTGAAACCGTGATTAATGGAGGTTCCAGATTGGAAGATCTGGTTCTTCTTTTTAAGATAAGAAGTTGTTTGTTATCGGTCTGCTTGGTCCAAAAAAGAAGCTGGCATGCTTTTCTGGCCATCATAATAGTTATTACTTATATTGCATAGTGATAATTAGTTATTACTTAGATATTGCATAGTGAAAGCATCGATTTGATTGTTGAAGTTCTCGAATCTGTAGATTTCAAACTCTTTTTAATGTTCATGTGTCATACAGCCACCCGATGGTGCTGATTCCATATATGCCTCAACAGTGGGAGGGCAGCGTATGTGTTTACATTTCCGAGACGACAACATATTTTTTTTAAAGTTGCGACATAACTGTCGGTTTTATTCCTTCCAGGATGAAGGAGAGGGGCTTGGTATTTACACTGAACAAACTACACTAATGGAACCAAACTTCGATGCTCCTACTACGGATATGCTTCCGATGCCAGATTCTTCTGAAGCAGGTTTGTTTGTATTGGTTTCAAATGCCGTGCGTTTAAGGAAAAAAGGAAGTCTTTTACCACAAATTTATTAATTCTTTATTTAAAAGCTATGTGCCTTAGGGAGTGATTTTAAGAAATAAAGGAAGTCTTTTGAAACATGGCGGCTAAAATAAACTTTAGACATGTGACTATAAATTATTATAGTAAAATGCGAATTTTAAAGTTAAATTATTCTGAAATATGTAATTGAGTCATTTTGTTGAGGGCAAACTAATAAGGAAAGTTTACATAGGATAAACGGAGTGTTAACATATTAAAAGTATCCTTGATATATAGTAGTAGGTTTCAACATGCCATGTCAATTCTTATATTAACATATCATTAAAATGAAAATATTATTAAAAAAATTTAGATATAGAATTTTGTTGTTCTTGTTCTTATTATTATTTTTAAACGGTCTAAAAAGAAAAGACTGCCCATAGAAAATAGATTGAATGGAATGATTGATAATGCTGTACTTTGAAGTTTTTGGTACACTTATCGGAGGTTAATTTTTTCTGGAAAATGCTTTTCGTGTTTCTAAATTTGCATTAATTGCTATTCTTTATTTTGGAAGGATGTTCACAATATAGTGACTGATCATTTTGTTTGTGGTGTTGTGCTAATGTACAATTATTTAATTCTGCGATTTTTTTCGGCTGTCGAATCTCAGGAGGTATTCCTAGAAGATTGGTGGTATGAGTTCTTCAGTATGTTCAATTTGAATCAGGCCGAGCATGCTGAAGAACTCTATGCTGAGGTGTTCTGTAGACTTTTCTAAGTTAAATTTAGCTTTTTTTATTTATTGAGACTACTATAATCTAAATGAACGTTTTTTTTATAAATTCTCACGCTGCACAAACTATGGACAATGTGGTACCTCAAGTCCCATATGTTGTGCCAGTTAGCTCTCTTACTATGCATCGTTTGGTCCTTATTTTATAGATTACAATGTCTCCCTTACGATGTCAATCTTTTGTCCTAACTATAGGCACATAACATATCACCTGCGGTGCCGGCCTTTAGTCCTTAGAGATCGCAAGAGCAATGCCCCATCGATCAAACCACGGAGATGGAACCAAGTCCCCATGCCCTTAAAAAGATTAAGCTTTCGGTGCTAGAACCTTTGGAAGCAGGTTCGTTGTATTGGTTTTAAATACTTTGTGTTTATGTTTCAAAATCTTGTCTTTGATCTTGATAACACATGTGAGCTCACCTAAGAAGTTTATCCTCTTATATGTCGACTTAACATGCATTTTTGAACCAGAATACCAATGTCAATTTTTGTTAGTGTTTGAAAATGTTATGTCTGTGTGGATGATCTGTTTGTCAATTATAAGTTGTTCAAGGATAATTAAATAGTTCTCCGTTGTAACGGAAACTCATATTAGATTCTTTGTTGATGATCGTTATCAGTTGTTCCGTCGTGTCCAGCTCTGGGATGCAGCAAATTCCCTAGCCTAATCAATATCTCGCGATTTTACGATCTTCCTCTTGGCATAGAATTAAGAAGGTGATAAGTTTGAGAAAGATCATAATTCGTTAGCTGTTAAACCGTATATGTAGGCTATATGTGTCATGAGAAATTCATCTGTCTTAGTTCATGAAACATATAGCCTACATATACGGTTTAACAGCTAACGAATTATGATCTTTCTCAAACCTATCACCTTGTTAATGCCATGCCAAGAGGAAGATCGGAAAATCGTTAGATATTGATTAGACTAGGGCGTTTGCTGCATCCCAGAGCTGGAGGCGACGGAACAACTAAGAAAGATCATCATCGAAGAATCTAATATGAGTTTTCTCTACAACGGAGAACTATTTAATTGTCCTTGAATATATTATAATTGACAAACAGATCATCCACACAGTCATAACATTTTCAGACACTAACAAAAATTGACATTGGTATTCTGGTTCAAAATGCATGTTAAGTCGATATATAAGAGCATAAACTTCTTAGGTGAGCTCACATGTGTTATCAAGATCAAAGACAAAAGATTCTAAAATATGAACGCAATATATTTGAAACCAATACAATGAACTGCTTTCGAAGGTTCCGGTACCGAAATCTTAATCGTTTTAAGGGCACGGGGATTTGGTTCCATCTCCACAGTTTGATCGATAGGGCATTGCTCTTGCGATCTCTCAGGACTAAAGGCCTGCACCGCAGGTGATATGTTATATGCCTATATTTGGGATAAAAGAGTTACATCAGAACGGAGACATTGTAATTTATAAAATAAGGACCAAACGATGCATAGTAAGAGAGCTAACTGGCACAACATATGGGACTTGAGGTACCACATTGTCCATAGTTTGTGCAGCTTGAGAATATTTAAAAAAACCGTTCATTTAGATTATAGTAGTCTCAATAAAAAAAAAAGCTAAATTTAACTTATAAATCTTCCCGTGGTGCCGGCATTTAGTCCTGAGAGATTGCAAGAGTAATGCCATTCAATGACTACGGATGAGGGCGAAGTGACATCTAATTTAAGATTTCTTGAGATTCGTCGCAGTAAGAGGGCACGATTTGTTACCAATTCTAGGTAACATCTTGATGTATTTTATAGTGTTTCCTTGTTAACTTAACTTCATGTTATATTATGCTGCTTTGTTCTAAACAAAATAATGTTTCCATTGGGTTTTGTGCGACACAATTATGACTGTAAAATTGAATTTATCCTATTCGCTGTGTTAATTTCCTTGAATAACTAGTTATTTCTATGATATTTCATTAGTGAAAGCATCAATTTGGTTGTTGAAGTTCTGACGAGAAGATATATAACTAGTTTTGATTTTCATGTGTCATACAACCACTTGATGGAGCAGATTCCTAGTATGCGTCGACAGAGGGAGGCGACAGTATGTTTACATTTCCGAGACAACAACATTTTTCTTTTTTAAGTTGTGACATATCTGACAAGGTTTGATTCTTTCCAGGATGAGGGAGCGGAACTTGGTATTTACTTTGAACAAACTATGCAGATGGAACCAAACGCCATGTTTCTGGTGCCAGATCCTTCTGAAGCAGGTTCGTTTGTATTGGTTTCAAATACCTTACGTTTATGTTTCAGAATCTCTCGTCTTTGGTCTTGATAACACATGTGAGCTCACTTAAGTAGTTTTTACACGTATATGTTGATTTAACATGCATTAAGATCGTAACTAAATTTTGCAAGTAAAGCTTCTTTGATGGAGCAATCAGTTGCATACTCGTTCTTTTATGTGAATTGCAATTACCAACACTAAATGAATTTCAGTTTAATTTCGTATCTCCGATCCTGAACACCAAGTACTTATATGGAGTAGGTTACAGCCTCGTTTCTATCCAGATTTAAGGATATGAATATTTCCCCTAAGATGAGGTTTCATTTGGCTTATACAAGATCTCTCTATACGTAACGGAATGTATCTACAGCCTAGATTATTTGGTAATCGCACAAGTGAATAAAAGAATTTCTTATCTGAGAACGCCTTTTGACCTATAATTTATTGTCCATTTTTGCTAGTGTATGGAAATGTTGGTTGGTTATTACTCCTTTAAGGACGATTAAACAGTTCTCTATTATAGCTCCTGCTCTGTGATACAGCGAACTCCCTAATCAAAGCAAGATCTTCCTTGTGGCATGTAATTAAGAAGGTGATATCCTGAGAAAGCTTACAATTCATTAGCTATTGTACAGTAATGTAGGCTATAGCCGTGAGGAATGACAGATGCATTTTGTTACTTCTTGATTGTTCTAAGCTTTTAACATTTTGTAATCCAAGATTTACTCATGAGTACTCGATCATGAGGGGAGTGACATTCGATTTTGTTGCTTTCTCTCGATTATAAACTGACTGTTGCATATTTTTTTTTATCAACACGGAGTTTTGGGAGAATGGTTCTTTAAGAAGCATCCTGTTACTTTTCCTACAAGTGGGAAGAATGACAATATCATTATAGTGCACAAGTTAAAGTACAGTGATCAACATACCCGGTGTAATCCCAGAAGTGGGGTCCAGGTAGGGTGATGTGTATACGCAGCCTTGAAGTGCAGTGTCTTGACAGTGAATGTTAAGCTGCTAATACATTGAGATGAGGCATAGAGCGTTTAGGTTTCAACACTGAGAGAACATAACGTTGATGGCCTAAGGTTATGACGTTGATGGCTTTAGGCGTTAGTGATTCAGTATAAGGTTATGCAACTTTTGGTATTCATATTAGCGGCCTTGATCGTTAATGCTTGAAGTAACTTTATGCTAATGATATTTAAGCTTTTGCAAATTAGACTCCAAATATTCTTAATGTTGATGGTACTTGTATTCAAGTCCATTATTAGGCTTATATTTGGTCATTAATAAGCTTTCATTAGATTAGCGAGGAGAGGAGTCAATCAAATCTACAGATTTAGTGTCGAAATGATAAGGGCAGCCTGATGCATGCAGCAGCGTCTTGCGTTACGGCTGGATTCAGGAAAGGGACATACTCCATCGATGTAGGTAGAAAGCCATCACGATGCAAACATTAATGGCTTATTCCACAGAGAACAACTTTACAGTTGCTTCAAGGCTTCCCTTCTTACCGTCAAAATCATAAAGGCGGAAAGGGACTGTGCCTGCTTTTCCTGAAGAGATGTTCTCAAGAGTATAGATTGAGGAAAGTTTCTCAAGAGGGACTGTGCATCATTTGGTGGATAAGATAGGAAGGAGAGTGAAAGAGGAAGAGGATCGCATATTGGTAAAGGGGAAAAGAAAAGAATGTTAGCACCTACTGGCCCATCCCTATTTAAGCTCGAAAGACAAAGACCAACACATAAGATTGATACGAAGTATTATAAATTTGCCTCATTGAAAGTCAAGTTAGGGGGGGAATTGAATTGGAAAATTCTTTCCCGAGTCCACTGATTAGTCTTGACAGTTAACTCACCTGCAGAATAAAGTAGTGAACACAAGATAAAGTTTAAATTTATAAGCAGATAAATAAGTAAATGACACAGAGATTTATCCTGGTTCGGAACACCAATATGGTGCCTACTTCCAGTCCCCTTGGGTTTCAATTATTTCTTGAGTTTTTCAAAGTAGAGTCGGAGTACGAATGTAGTAAACTAGTTCTGAAGCTTATTTTGGGATTCAGATCATGTGACACAGTCTCAACTGGTATGACTAAGTTGACTCGATTGTTCTCTTTTGTAACTATTGCAAACTAAGAAGTACAAAGCTTTATTGAGACTAAGATTGATACACTAAGAATTTCTCATGAAGTTGCGTGGGGTCTTCGGTCTTCAATCTTCTCTTTTACAGCCTTCAGCTGATTTGACTTCTTGCTCTATAAGGAAATTCAAGGAATTTTTTCTCAATCAAGGATTTGAATTGATTCCTTGATTGAGGAATTGCACCATCACCAAATGATAGTCCATATCAGATATGTCCGTGCATGCAAGGCATCCTTCTTTTCTTGAACACGAGTTCAAAACCATACATGTTCATATCAGATATGTCCATGTAGAGGATGTGATCTTCTTTACTTGCATAAGGTCTATGGGCTTGAAGAAAAAATTTAGTAACTAAAGGGTAAAATTTCTTATTATGCTATAATATAATAATCCTGATTATCATTTATTAAAAGTTATTTATAATCTTAGGATTCTTTAAATGACTTTTCAAGTCTTTTTTTTTAATTAAATAGTTAATAAGGTTTTTTTTTGGGGGCTGGGGGGTGTGGGGGGAGTGGGTGTATCGATCCGACAAATCGATTAGAAAGCAATAACTAAGTCGTACGACCAATGGCAGTTCACTTTAGCTAGATTTTGTTTCCAGTATCCTGATTTATCTGCTTCATCCCTCTGCCTTCCACTTTTCAGGTTTGTCACTATTAAGAGGCATGGAAATGTACAAATACTATATATGTTTTGTTCCGTGCATTTTAAAGTTCTCTTTAAAATGGTCTTTTTATTTCAGCAATTTTTTTCTGCTAATATATACATTAAAAAATAATTGTCTAATCCATATTTAAATTGGCCGATGTCTCTATGTGTCAGATATCCTGCTTAATCTTTTTGTTTTTTGTCTCTTGAGCTATCATATTTCAGCATTTTTTATGTTGCTCATCTGCTTTTCACTTAGCTGATATTTTGAGTTTGTGCTGCTGGTATAGCGGAGCTTTTGGAATGGAAATAGTGTCATCTTTCAAAATCTTTCATCTAACAAGATCCGTGGAATCATGATTACGTCTTAGGAAACAGTCCAAAAGCCATTTTGATAGGAAATACAACAGTTGAAAAGTGATAATATGCAATGATCAATCCTGAAAGACAATTTTTTCGCCTAAAGATGCCTAACTCCTACAACAATCATTACAAATTTCTTGGGTCGTTTATCGGGGGGCAGATGCTTCCTAAAGAGTTAATGGAGACATACGTGCAAAGGGAAGCCTAAGCTAGCATCCTGCTCATGGGAATAATGATCTAAAACTGTGTATTGTCAGTAGAACTGTGTATACCAGAAGAATTAGCTACTACAAAAAGTAACAAGATCGAGAACAACGGACCTCCACCTCAAAATGTCAGAATAGGAAAATAATTTATTAGAAAGCAATAACTAAGTCGTACGACCAATGACAGTTCACTTCTGCTAGATTTTGTTTTCAGTATCCTGATTTATCTGCTTCATCCCTCTGCCTTCCACTTTTCATGGAAATGTACAAATACTGTAGGCTCTATATATGTTTTGTTCCGTGCATTTTAAAGTTCTCTTTAAAATGGTCTTTTTATTTCAGCAATTGTTTTCCGCTAATTTTTTTCCCCCCCAACCGGCGTTGAATTTCTTTCTTTTATATTACCTTGAGCCGAGGGATCTATCGGGAACAACATCTCAACCTCCCAAGGTAGGGTTTAAGGTCTGCGTACATTCTGCCCTCCCCGGACCTCACTTGTGTGAAGTTCTGTCAAAAGCCTGCACGATGTAAAGTCCAGATGAGCAGTCTCCCTGTAAATCGTGTGCCGAAGACATTTTATTGGTAATTTGGACACTGACGGACAAACATAAGGGGAGAGGAAGCAGAAATTGGGATATGTCACACTCCAACATGTTAATATCCCTTTAACACTTACAAAAATAAATCATTCTATTTCAAGATTTTGGTGATCAATTAAGTTTTTGTTAAGAGGAAATAGTGAGATTTATTCAACCAGCTAGAATTTCTGAAAACAGAATCATGCACAAATAAAGTGCTAAAACGAAAAAGAAAGAAGCAATATTACAGGAATCCAAAACTAATCAAATATTTGCCGCAAACAAATTATTTGGAACAACAGATTCCAACAACATGCTCAACATGCTAGAAGCTGAATCTTGATCTTCTGTAGGATCCCTACAACATCTTTCATGTTGGTCCTTCTTGTTGGAGATTCGTTACAACAATCTAATGCAACTTTGATGATTGATGCCACACCATCTCGTACCTTATTTAAGCGATTACCAGTTGATGTTAACAAGTTGGCATCTACGACCTCCATGACGGCATCTGGAAGTGAATAACTCATCCATTACTTCAACCTAAGATCTCCCTCAAACTCATTAGGCTTTCTCCTAGTAAATGTTTCCAGCAACATGACCCCATAGCTATAGACGTCACACTTTGTTGACACTAGTCCTTCCATTCCATACTCTACAGTCAGACAATTCATTTAAAGATGCAATATGCTTTCTAGGTTGGAAAAAAAGAAAGGAATAATCAATGTTCAATAAATTAGCAAAACAAAGAGACGTACCCGGTGCAATATACCCGAATGTTGCTAAGGTTTTAGTGTACAAATCACCCTGATCTTCACCAAGCAGTTTTGAAATGCCAAAGTCGCTGAGGTGGGCAACCATATCTTCATCCATCAAGACGTTACTAGGCTTCACGTCACAGTGAATCACAGGCAACGAGCACCCATGGTGAAGATATTCCAAAGCACATGCCACATCTATCATTATGCCTAGTCTCTGCTTGATATCGAGGAAATAGTTGTGCGAATACAAATACTTCTCAAGACTTCCATTAGGCATATACTCGAGCACTAAAGCCTTGAAATCACGATTGGAACAACTAGTAATTGACTTTAACGAGATTCCTATGACGAAGGCTGCACAAAACATCACATTCCGTATCAAAACTCTTGAATGCCGCATCCAGTTGCAGGTTGAACACTTTAACTGCAATGGCAGTTCCACTTCTGAGAACACCTTTGTAAACAGAGCCAAAACTTCCAAAACCAATCAGAGTACTCTCACTAAGGTCATCCGTTGCTTGGAGCAGTTCATAGTATGAAATTCTTTCTCGTGTTACGGTAGACAATGACTCAGCTTGTTGAGGCGCACTTTTACCTCTTCTATACCTTATCCATAGGAGCACAAAGGCCATAGTAACAAATACAACTGCAATTGCTAGCAAAAGAAAAAGAACAAGCAATTTTTCCCTATTTGATTTGTGCTTTGGTTAAGTGGGGCATGGCGGGACCCGAAATCTTGAAGAACCACACAATGCTTCATTGTGGATGAAAAACTGACTTGAGAGATTCTTGAAAGGACCCCAGAGGGTATTTCACCATACAATTTGTTGACAGAAACATTGAAATACTTCAAGTTTTGAAGTTTCTCCAAAGACATAGGAATGATTCCAGATATATTATTGTGAGAAAGGTCTAGGAATTCCAAACCTACCATGTTTCTCATTGAGTCAGGTATAGCTCCTTGTAACTTGTTGTGTCTCAAAGAAAGGTTTTCCAGATTTTGTAAATGTTGTGCTGTAAATGGATCACAACACGATTTGGAGTAGGAAGAGAAGGTTGTTGAGGTTCTGTTGCTTGAGCAGTGTCAGGGGGAGGTTTTAGCGGATGTGAGGTGAAGGGACGGACAACGGCGTTTTGGCTAGCAGATGAATTGTTTTATTTTTGCGACTGTATACAATTGAAAAAGCTGATGACTGAGGCAATGGGGGATAAGAGTGGGTGTCACGGATATCAGTAGGAACAACAACATTTGTAGGAGGATGAGGAGAAGAGTTACCTGAACTTGCAGATTCTATTGGAGCGCAGGCAGAGGAGACGGTGTCTTTGAGAGCATTGCTACTATCTGAACTTGGGATAAGTATGGGGCTGAGTAATTCGTTGCTTATGGGAGAAGAAAGACTAGGGGATGTTGTTGGGGTAGTGCCAGTTGGGATTTCCCACGCAAGCTCTTTGCAAGTTGAAGAAATATTTAAAAATATATTTTGAAAAGGAAAATTATTTTCAAAAAAATTCACATCACGATATAAATATATTTTATAAGATTTCGGATCAAAACATTGGTGACAATGATGAACTAAAGAAAATCCTAAATATACACATGGTGTTGATCGTGGCTCTAATTTATTTTTTGAATAAGGTTTGCTCCAGGGATAACAAAGACACCCAAAACGTTTTAAGGAATTGTAATCCGGATTATGACCAAACAACATTTGAAAAGGTGATTTATTTTGTAAAAGTGAGGTTGGCAAGCGATTTATCAAATAAAATGCATGTTGACAAGCAAAAGACCAAAGAGTCGATGGAAGTGAAGCTTCATGAAGTAAAGTACGAGCCGTCTCAATAATATGTCTATGACGTTTTTCTGGAAGAGTGACTCTTTGAGGGGTGTATGGAGGGGATAAAAGATGTTCAATACCCTGAGATCTTAGGTATGGATCAAGACTTTTATATTCGCCACCACCATCTGTATAGATAGAAAGAACTTTTGTATTAAAAAGACATTCAGTTAATGCTTGAAAGTTTTTGAAAAGGTCTGCAACCTCACTTTTATTCTTTAATGTGTAAAGCCAGGTGTATCGAGTATACTGATCCGCAAAAATACAATAGTATAATTTTTTGTCAATCGATTGAACTGGAGAAGGATCCCATAAATCACTAAATATTGTTTGAAATGGTTTGGTACTTGACAAAGTAAAATGTTTAAAAGGATGGCGATGAGCCTTATTCGAGGAACAAGAATTACAAACTGAAATTTTTTCTCACGAGCAAGGTAGCGAGAATTTATTCAAAAGAAAACACAACACTCTTACATTCGTATGACCCAACCGACTATGCCAGGTTGAAGTGGATGTGCTGGTGGAGGTTAAATGCACATGAGGAGAAGACATGGAGGGTAAATTTGTCCACTCATAGAGATCGTCCTTATTCTGACCGTGCACCAACGAAGTCCGTGTTTTCAAGTCCTTCACAAAAAAATGAAAGGGAAAGAATTCAACAGAGGTTAGGTTATCTTGACAAAATTTAGAGACAGAGAGTAAATTAGATTTAATGCTAGGAGCACAGAGAGTGTTATAGAGTTTGAAAGATTTATTTGAGTTGAACCAGTGTGAGTTATTGGGATTTTGTTACCATCACCCATGGAGACCTGCTCTATCCTATTGTATGGCTGCAAATTTTGAGGTTCGGCAGTGATGTGATGAGACGCGCCGGAGTCGAGAATCCAAGGATTTTCTGATGCCCGTAATTCTGAAACATAATTGGCTTTCACCTCAAAGTTATTGTGAGATTTCGATCTACAAACACTTGCAACATGACCTAGTTTATTGCACAACTGACAGCGAACACCATCAGAATAGTTGTTGGTGGTCGAAGATCATCGTGGATTGGGTGAAGTAAAGTGATTGTTGGATCGCCACTGTTGGTTGTTGCCATTGTTATTGCTGGGGCGACGATTGGTGTGATTGTTCGAAGTACCAGGCTTGCTGGAGGTAGCAGAAGAGGTAGCAGCAGTAGCAGTAATCTGATTGGGACCTTTTTTTGACTCTTCATGTCGAAGGAAAAGCTCATGATCCAGAAGCTTTTGGTAGAGTTCTTCTTAAGTAATAGTGGAGAGCACGGATTGCAGCAGAGATCTCACGAAACTCTGGACCCAAACCACTGAGGATCTTGATAATAAGTTCAGAGTTGGAGACCGGAGCACCAACAGTAGAGATTTCATTAGAAATAGATCGAATAGTTTGCAAATATTCAGTGACTTTCTGGGAATCTTTGGTCGGACGCATAAGTCGATCATGTAGACTGAAAATTCTGGTTTGGGACTTGTTCGCATAGGCGATGTGTAGCATATCCCAGGTTTTCTTTGTTGAGGTAGCCGCTGTAACAGTTGTGGCAATTGTTGGATCAACAGATGACATAAGTGCATTTTGAATAAGCTGGTCTTGTCGAAACCAAAGAGTAAACGCAGGATTGGCACTAGGGACTGTGCCAGTTATGATAGTGTGAGATGGGGAAGGTGTAGACCCATCAAGATGACCATAGAGATCATGACCATGCATAAGCATGGAAAATTGCCCCTTCCACGTTGCAAAATTGTGGCTGCCAAGTAATTTAATGGCCAATTGGGACGCAGGGTTAAATTGAACAACCATCGGGATGACGTTGTTGTCAGCATTAACAACTCGAGGAGTGTCTGCCATTTGTGGAGGGTGGGTGGGACAGAAAAAGAAATCTTACTCGTTAGAGTATACTGAGGCTTCTGATACCATATAAATATGAGTAAAGTATGAAAGCTTCTATTGATTTCATTTACATGTAAATGTATATATACAAGAGAATACAAACTAAATAAGGAAAGAATCAACTAATAAAGAATTGTGATCTTCTCCTAAATAGAAACTAAATCACTATGATATACTGAGATATGGAAGATCTGCTGAGATAGGGAAGATCAATCATGAGATATCTTCCAAGATAGGATGTATGCGCCAATAAAATGGACTGTGAGACATTACTCGAACAGAAGGTGGAAGATTAACAGGAGGCATACCTGGAGCTAATATAACTAACTGTTAGAACTTAGAATCATGCGCAAATCAAGTGCTAAAACAAACAAACCAAACAACAATCTTTACATGAATACAACAATTTAGAAAAATTTGAAACGAACAAGTGACTTGGAACAACAGATTCCAAAAGCATGTTCAACATGCAAGAAGTTGAATCTTGATCTTCTGCAGCATCGCTACAACATCTTTCATGTTAGTCCTTCTCGCCGGAGATTCAGCACAACAATCTAATGCCACTTTCATGATTGATGCCAAAACATCACATTCCGTATCAAAATTCTTGGATGCCGCACCCAGTTGCAGGTTGAACATTTTAACTGCAATGGCAGTTCCACTTCTGAGAACGCCTTTGTAAACAGATCCAAAACTTCCGAAAGCAATCAGATTACTCTCGCTAAGCGCATCAGTTGCTTGGAGCAGTTCATAGTATGAAATTCTTTCTCGTGTTACGGTAGACAATGACTCAGCTTGTTGAGGTGCACTTTTACCTTTTCTATACCTTATCCATAGGAGCACAAAGGCCATAGTAACAAATACAACTGCAATTGCGAGCAAAAGAAAAAAGAACAAGCAATTTTTCCCTATTTAATTTTTGCTTTGATGAAGTGGGGCATGGAGGGACCCGAAATCTTGTGGATGAAAAACTGACTCCAGAGATTCTTGAAAGGACCCCAGAGGGTATTTCACCATACAATTTGTTGACAGAAACATTGAAATACTTCAAGTTTTGAAGTTTCTCCAAAGACTTAGGAATGATTCCAGATATATTATTGTGAGAAAGGTCTAGGAATTCCAAACCTACTATGTTGCTCATTGAGTCAGGTATAGCTCCTTGTAACTTGTTGTGTCTCAAAGAAAGGTTTGACAGATTTTGCAAGCTCCAATTTCTGTAGGAATTCCATTTGAGAATTGATTCATTGACAGATCTATCAGTGTCGCAGCCTTTAGATTTCCAATTTCTGGAGGTAAAGAACCTACCATGTTGTTTGACGATAAGTCAAGAACCACTAGATCTTTAAGGTTCCCTAAGCTTGGTGGTACATTGGAACTCAATTTGTTGGAACCGAGATGTATCTCCCTAAGGGAAGTAATATTCCCTAAACATTTAGGAAGAGATCCTGAAAGTTGATTTTGATCCAAGTAAATATCACCCAGATGCTGCAATTTACATATATGATCACCAACAAATCCTGTAAGTTTGTTGCTACTCAAGTTGAACCGCTGAAGGTCTCTCAAATTGCCAATTGATGTTGGAATCGATCCGACCAAGTTGTTTCCAGAAATGCTAAGGTCTAATAAGCTGCTTAAGTTCCCAACCTCATTAGGAATTCGCCCTTTGATTTTGCAAATGTCGGCGACAAATGTTCTAAGAGAGGTGGAAAGGTTCCCCGTGGAGGCAGGAAGCATGCCGTTTAGAGGATTCAAATATACAGATAGAAATGTTAAGTTTCTGCAACTGGTTAAGGAAGTCAGAAAGCTTAACGTTGAGTCACTTGTTAAATTGTTTCTCTCCAAGTTTAGTAACTGTAGATGAGCCAAATGTCCAAGAGAATTGGACATCAAGCCAGTTAGTTGGTTGTTAGAAAGCTCTAGAATAGTAAGTTCTGAACAATTGGAGATAGAACACATGTTTGGTGGGAGGCTTCCTGATAGATTATTGTTTGAAATAGAAATCACTCTCAGCCCTGATATGTTGAAGATCTCCATATCAAGTTAACCACTAAAACTATTGCCCGAAAGATCAAGTACCTCCAACTCAACAAGATTGCTTATCTCTTTGGGTATTTCACCTGGAAACACATGAAGAAAAAAATGAATACGAGTGAGATGAACTATTTAGCTCAATGCTTATCTATCTGATTCATGCTTTAGTTTGACCTGATAAGAAGACTCTTGAATTTTAATTGGTTCTAGGAGAAGGTATCGACAAGAAATCAGAAAATTATGTAATAAGTATATACTTCTTTTTCCTATTGTTATTGATCAAAGTCTTAAGAAGAATATACATATTATATATTTTTTTCTCCATTAAAGTTCTTAGTATAATTTTCTATGAATTTCTGATTGTGCAGATTTGTATTTTTATATGGACTCAAATATATAAACTGATACTTCATTACAAGTTAGCTAACTACAAACGGGAGTTCAAATTTACTGGTTATTTCTTAAACAGATTAATTTTAAATATTAAGAGACGCTCCTTATATGGTGTTTGTTGTCATACACTTGAAGATTTATTTATAATTGTTACAGTTTATTACTCATTACATGCATAAATTCATAGAATGAGACACCATTAGAATATATATGTACCGATAAGCTTATTGTCACCAAGCTGTAGATTCTGCGTCTTGGTTAAGTTTCCAATTTCCCATGGTAAGAATCCACTAAAGTTGTTCATCGACAGTGACAAAATTTGCAGTGATGAGATATTTAATATGGAGATCGGGACAAAGCCGGTAATCTGGTTTATCTCCATGGCTAACTCTGCCAAATTAACAAGATTTCCAATTTCTTGTGGAATCATCCCTGCAATTAATGTGTAATAAAATAAAATTCTGAACTAATAAGATACAATAATGTTAAAATAATAGTTATAATAATAGTTGTGTTAATAAAAGTTATAAAATATAAATACTTCAATAGATAAAGAGATTATAGGATATTTAATTTTTGTATTTATCAATTAAATTAATTAAACTCTATGTAATTTATCAGAAACTGAATATTATGATTTAAAATTTTAAGAGAATCAATCGATTAGTCAAACAATTAAAAATATAAGACAAACTCAATAGATAGAGTAGTTTAGCATATTATTATGCTATACCAAACGAAAAGGCCGAAGTGGCAAGAAAAAAAATGTGCAAAAAAAATAATTTGATCAACAACATGTCATAATTTTAGAGTTAGAAAAATAATTTTACCAACAACACGTCATAATATTACAAGATAAAATAATTAACAACATATTTCTCAACTCTAGAGGATTTGGCCTCAAAATGCCCCGTTCGCGCCGTTTCGTCCGTTTGACCAACCAAATGGATCCGTCCATACAAACGGGAAACACTGGGATGCTACCAGCCTCCCGGCATACCCGAGTCGATTTTTGTCCCATGGATCCCCGAACCCTGGGTCCACCCTCGAAATCGTGTGCTATAGCACACCGATTTGGCCTCAAAATGCCCCGTTCGCACCGTTTCACTCGTTTGACCAACCAAATGGCCCTGCCCACACAAACGGGCAACTCTGGAATGCTCCCCCTCCTCCCTAGCACGCCCAGATCGATTTTTGACCCATGGTACCACCGGAACCCCGGGCCCACCCTCGGAACCGTGGGCTATAGCACACCGATTTTGCCCCAAAATGCCCCGTTTGTGCCGTTTCGCCCGTTTGACCTACCAAATGGCCCCGCCCACACAAACGGGAAACACTGGGATGCTACCCAGCCTCCCCGACATGCCCGGGTCAATTTTTGGCCAACGGCACCCCCGAACCCCGGCCCACCCCCTGAACTGGGGGCTATAGCACACCGATTTGGCCCCAAAATGTCGCGTTCATGCTGTTTCGCACGTTTGACTAATCATATGTCCCCGCCCACATAAACGGGAAACACTGGGATGCTCCCCATCCTTCCTGGCACGCCCGGGTCAATTTTTGGCCCATGAAACCCCCAAACCCTGGGCCCACCCCCAGAACTGGGGGCTATAGCACAACGATTTTGCCCCAAAATGCCCCGTTCGTGCCGTTTTGCCCGTTTGACCAATCAAATGGCCCCTCCCATATAAACGGAAAACACTGGGATGATTCCTAGCCTCCCTGGCATGTCCGGGGCAATTTTCGGCCCACGACACCCGCGGAACCGTGGGCTATAGCACACTGATTTGGCCCAAAAATGCCCTGTTTGTGCCATTTCGCCCGTTTGACCTACCAAATGACCCCGTCCACACAAAAGGGAAACACTGGGATGCTCCTCAGCATCCTTGGCACGCCCTGGTCAATTTTCGACCCACGAAACCCCCGGATCCCGGGCCCACCCCCAAGAACCGTGGGCTATAGAACACCGATTTGGCCCCAAAACACCTCATTCGCACTGTTTCGCCCGTTTGACCAACCTAATGGCCCCACCTAAACAAACAGGAAACAACACTGGGATGCTCCTAAACCACCCTAGGATGCTCAGGTCGATTTTTGGCCTACGACACCCCCGAACCTCGGGCCTACCCCCAAAACTGTAGGTTATAGCCCACCGATTTAGCCCCAAAATGTCTTGTTCACGTTGTTTCACGCGTTTGACAAACTAAATATCCCCGCCCATATAAACGGGAAACACTGGTACGCTCCCAGCATCTCTGGCATGCCCTGGGTGATTTTCGATCCACGGCACCCCCGGACCCTGGAACCACCCCCCAGAATCGTGGGTTATAGCTAACCGATTTGGTCCAAAAATACCTCATTTGCGCCATTTCACCAGTTTGACCAACCAAATGGCCTCGTCCACACAAACGGGTAACACTGGAACGTTTTCCAGCCTACCTGGCAAATCTGGGTCAATTTTTGGCCCACGAAATCCCCGAACCCTGGGCCCACCCCCCAGAACTAGGGGCTATAGTACACCAATTTGGCCCAAAAATGCCCTGTTCACACCGTTTTACCCGTTTGACCAACCAAATGGCCCCGTCCACACAAACGGGAAATACTGGGATGCTTCCTAGCTTCCCTGGCATGCCCGGGTCAATTTTCGGCACACAGCATCCCCGGATCCCGGGCCCACTCCCAAAACCGTGGTCTATAGCACATCGATTTGTCCCCAAAATGCTTTTTTATGTGGTTTAGCCCGTTTGACCAACCAAATGGCCCCTCCCATACAAACGTGCAATACTGGGATGTTCCCCAGCCTCCCCGGCACGCCCAAGTTTATTTTTGGCCCATGGTACCCCCGGACCCTTGGCCCACCCCAGAACCATAGGCTATAGCACAACGATTTAGCCCCGAAATGCCCCGTTCACACCGTTTTACCCGTTTCACAATCCAAATGGCCCCGCCCACATAAACGGGAAATACTTGTACACTCCCCAGCCTCCCTGTAACGGCCGAGTCAATTTTCGGCCTACGGAACCCTCGAACCCCGAGCCCACCCCGGGAACAGTGGGCTATAGCACACCAATTTTGCCCCAAAATGCCCCGTTTGTGCCGTTTTGCCCGTTTGACATACCAAATAGCCCCGCCCATAAAAACAAGAAATATTAGGACGCTGTCCATCCAACCTGGCATGCCCGAGTTAATTTTTGGCCTATGGAACCTCCGGAACCCAGACCCCACCCCCAAAAATGTGGGCTATAACTCACCGATTTGTCCCCAAAAAGCCGTACTCACATCGTTTCTCCCATTTGACCAACTAAATGGCCCCGCCCATACAAACAGACAATACTGGGACGCTCGCCAACCTCCCTGGCATGCCCGAGGTGATTTTCAGCCCATGACACCCCTGAAACCGTGGGCTATAGCACACCAATTTGGCCCCAAAATACCCCATTTGCATCATTTCGCCTGTTTGAACAACCAAATTGCCCCGCCCACACAAACGGGAAACACTGGAATGCTTCAAGCCTCCCTAATATACCTAAGTCAATTTTTGGCCCATGGCTCCCCAAACCCTGGGTCCACCCCCTAAACCGTGGGCTATATCACACCGATTTGGCTTCAAAGTGCCCCATTCGCGCTGTTTTGCCCGTTTGACCAACCAAATAGATCCTCCCACCCAAACAGGAAACACTGGGATGCTCCACAGCCTCCCTGTCATGACCCGATCAATTTTTAGCCCATGGCAACCCTGGTCCCCGAGTTTAATCCCAAAACCGTGGGCTATAACACACCTATTCTGGCCCAAAATGCCCCATTCGTATGGTTTCGCACATTTGATCTGCCAAATGTCCCCGCCCACACAAACATGCAACACTGGGATGCTCCTTAGCCTCCCAAGCATGCCAAAGATACTCCCATACATCCTTGGCATGCCTGGGTTGAATTTTGGCCCACGCCGAGACCCTAGGCTCACCCCTGGAACTGTGGGCTATAGTATACTGATTTGGCCTCAAAATACCCCGTTTGCGCCGTTTTGTCCGTTTAACCAACTTAATGGCCTCTCCCATACAAACGGGCAACACTAGGACGCTCTCTAGCCTCCCTGGCATGCCTGGGAAGATTTTCGGCCTATAGAAACCCCGAACCCGGGCCCAACCTCAAAACCGTGGGCTATAGCACACGGATTTGGCCCCAAAATACCCCGTTCATGCCGTTTTGCTTGTTTGACCTACTAAATGGGCCCACCTACACAAATGGGCAACACTGGTACGCTACCCAGCCTCCCTAGCATGCCTTGGTCAATTTTTTTCCCAGGCACCCCCGTACCTTGGGCTCACCCTCAGAACCGTGGTCTATAGCACATCAATTTTGCCCCAAAATGCCCCATTTGCGCTGTTTTGACCGTTTGACAAACCAAATAGCCCCGCCCACACAAACGGGCAATACTGGAATGCTTTCCTACCTCCCTGTCCCGCCTGGGGTGATTTTCAGCCCACGACACCCTTGAAACCGTGGGCTATAGCACTGATTTGGCCTCAAAATACCCTGTTTGCACCGTTTCGCTCGTTTGACCAACTAAATGGCCCCGAAAAATAAACGGGTAACACTGGGATGCTCCCCATCCTTACTGGCACAGACGGTTCAATTTTCTACCCATGGCACCCTGAACCCCGGGCTCAACCCCAAAATCGTGGGCTATAGCACACCGATTTGGCCCTAAAATGCCCTGTTCACGCCATTTCACCTGTTTGACCAACCAAATATCCCCACAAACACAAACGGGAAATAATGGGATGCTCCCTATCCTATCTAGAAAGTTCGGTTTGATTTTTGGCACACAGCACCCACAGAACCCGGGCCCACCCTCAGAACCGTGGGCTATATAGCACACTGATTTTGCTCCAAAATACCTCATTTGCGTCGTTTTGCCCATTTGACAAACCAAATGGCCCCGCCCACATAAATGAGCAACATTGGGATGCTCCTCAACTACCCTGGCATGCCTGGGTCAATTTTTGGACCACATCTCCTCCGGAACCCGGACCCCACCTCCAAAAATGTCGGTTATAGCACATCGATTAAGCCCCAAAATGCCCCGTTCTCCTTGTTTTACCCATTTGACGAACCAAATGGCCCCACCCGCATAAACGAGAAATATTGGGATGCTCTCCAGCATCCCTGGAATGCCCGAGGTTATTTTTAGCCCACGACACCCCTAAAATTGTGGGATATTGTAACCGATTTGGCCCCAAAATACCCCATTCGCGCCGTTTCACCCGTTTTACTAACCAAATTGCCCTGCCTACTCAAACGGGAAACACTGGGATTCTCCCAGCCTCCCTGGCATGCCCGTGTTGATTTTTGGCCCACTGCTCCTCGAACCTCAAGTCAACCCCCGAAACCGTGGGCTATAGCACACTGATTTGCTCTCAAATGCTTCATTCGCGTCGTTTTTCCCATTTAACCAACCAAATGTACCCACCCAAATAAACGGGAAACACTAGACGCTCCCCAGCCTTCCTGGAATGCCCCGATCGATTTTTGACCCATGAAAATTCTGGACCCCGGGTCCACCCTCGAAACCATGGGATCAATCATACCGATTTTGCCCCAAAATACCCCGTTGCACTATTCTGCTCATTTGACCAACCAAATGGCCCCGCCCACACAAAAGAGCAACACTGGGATGCTTCCCAGTCTCTGTTTCATGCCCGGGTTAATTATTGGCCCAGGCACACCTGGACCCCGGGCCCAGCCTCGGAACCGTGGGCAATAACACACTGATTTTGCCCTAAAATGCTCCGTCCGCGCCGTTTCCACCATTTGACCAACCAAATGGACCCACCCACACAAATGGGAAACACAAGGACACTCCCCAGCCTCCCTATCATGCTCAGGTAATTTTCGTTCCACGGCACCCCAAGAACCGTGGGCTATAGCACATCGATTTGGCCCCAAAATGCCCCGTTCGTGCCATTTCACCCGTTTGACCAACTAAATGGCCCCGCCCACATAAACGGGCAATAATGGGATGCTCCCCAGCCTCCCTATCATGACCGAGTAAATTTTTGTCCCACTACACACCCGTACCCCAGGCCCACTCTCAGAACCATGGGCTGTAGAATACCGATTTGGCTAAAAATTCCCCGTTCACTCCGTTTCTCCTGTTTGACCAACCAAATGGCCCCATCTACACAAACGGGCAACACTGGACCCTCCCCAGCCTTCCTGGAATGCCCAGGTCAATTTTTGGCCCACGGAACCCTCTAACCCTTGGTTTACTCCCGGAACCGTGGGCTATAGCACACCGATATGGCCCCAAAATGCCCCATTTACGCCGTTTCTCCCATTTGACCAACCAAATGGCCTTCCCACATAAACGGGAAATACTGGGATGCTCCCCAACCTTCCTGGCATGCTCGAGTTGATTTTTAATCCCACGGCACCCCTGGATCCTAGGCCCACCCAGGAACAATGGACTTTAGCATACTGATTTAGCCCAGAAATGCCCTATTCGCACCGTTTCTCTTGATTGACCAACCAAATGGCCCCGCCCACACAAACGGGAAACATTGGGATTCTCCCCAGCCTCTCTGGCATGCTAGATTCAATTTTTAACCCACGACACCTTGGACCCCGGGTCCAACCCAAAACCGTACGCAATAGCATACCGATTTGGCACAAAAAGGCCCCGTTCGCGCAGTTTTGCCCGTTTAATGAGCCAAATGCCCCCTCCCACACAAACGAGTTACACTGAGATGATCCCCAGCATCCTTGGCATGCCCGGGTTGATTTTTGGACCACGACGCTCCCGGGCCCCAGGCTCACCCCCGAAATCGTGGGCTATAGAACACCAATTTGGCCTTAAAATACCCTGTTTGTGCCGTTTCTCCTATTTTACCAACTAAATGGCCTCTCCCACATAAACAGACATCACTGGGATGCTCCCCAGCCTCCCTGTCACACCCGGATTGATTTTATGCCTACAGAACCTCCGAACCCCGGGCCCACCCCTAGAACTATGGGCTATTAGCACACTGATTTGGCCGCAAAATGCCCCGTTTATGCTATTTCACCTGTTTGACCAACCTAATGGTCCCTCCCACACAAACGGGAAGCACTGGGACGTTCCCCATCCTCCCTGGTATGCCTGGGTCAATTTTTTACCCAGACACCCCCGGACCCCGGGCTCACCCTCGGAACCGTAGGCTATAACACATCGATTTGGCCCCAAAATGCCCCGTTTGCAGTGTTTCAACCATTTGACCAACAAAATGGCCGCTCCCATACAAACGAGAAATATTGGGATGATCCCCAACCTCCATGGCATGCTCGGGTGATTTTCAGCCCACGACACCCTCAAAACAGTGAGCTATAGCATACTGATTTGGCCTTAAAATGCCCCGTTCATGTCGTTTTGCCCGTTTGACCAATTAGATGGCCTCTTCCACATAAATGGGAGACAATAGGATGCTCCCCAACCTTCCTGGCATGTCCGGGTTGATTTTTTCGCCCATGGAACACCCGAATCCCGAGCCCACCGTCGAAACCGTGGGCTATAGAACAACTATTTGGCCCTAAAATACCCCATTCACACCGTTTCGCCCGTTTGACCAACCAAATGGCCCCACCCACACAAACGGGCAACAATGGGACGCTCCCCAACCTCCTTGGCAAGTACGATTCTATTTTTGGCCCACAACACTCCCGGAACCCGGGCTGACCCCCAGAATCATGGGCTATAACACACCAATTTGGCCTGAAAATGCCCCATTCACGCCATTTTTCCAGATTGACAAAAAAAATGGCCCTCCCACATAAACGGGAAACACTAGGATGATCCCCAGCCTCCCTGGCTCGCCCGGGTAAATTTTTGGCTCACAGAACCCCCAAAACCCGAGCCCACCCCCGAAATTAGGGACTCTAGCACACCGATTTAGCCCCAAAATGCCCCGTTCGCACTGTTTCACTCGTTTGACTAACCAAATGGCCCCATCCACACAAAAGGTCAATGCTGGGACACTCTCCAACATCCCTGGCATGGCTGGGGTGATTTTTGGCCTACGACACCTCCCGAACCGTGGGCTATAGCACACCAATTTGGCCCTAAAAGGCCTCATTCGCACCATTTCGCCCGTTTGACAAATAAAAATGAGCAACACTGGGATGATCCCCAGCCTTACTGGCATGTCTTGGTCAATTTTTGACCGATGACACCCCCAAACCCCGGGCCCTCCCCCGGAACCATGGGATATCGCACACTGATTTGGCCTCAAAACCCCCCGTTCGCACCGTTTCGCATGTTTGACCAACCAAATGGCCCCTCCATGAAAAATGGGAAGCATTGGGATCCCCAGCCTCCCTGGCACGCCCAGGTCGATTTTCAGCCCACGGCACCCCCAAACCCCGAGCCCACTCCCAGAACCAGGGTCTATAGCACACCGATTTGGCCTCAAAATGCCTCCTTCACGCTGTTTTGCCTGTTTGACCAACCAAATATCCCCGTCCACAGAAATGGGCAAGACTGTGATGCTCCCCAGCCTCCCTGGTATGCCCTAGTTAATATTTGGCCCACGGTACCCCCGGAACCCAGGCCCACTCCCAGAACCGTGGGCTATAGCACACAGATTTGCCCCCAAAATTCCCCATTCGTGTGGTTTCGCTCGTTTGACCTACCAAATCTCCCCACCCACACAAACAGGCAATAATGGGATGCTGCCCAGCCTCTCCGACATGCCCGATTCAAATTTTGGCCCACATCACACCCGAACCCCGGGCTCACCCTTAGAACCGTGGACTATAGCACCTCGGTTTTGCCCCAAAATGCTCCATTCGCGCCTTTTCTCCCATTTGACCAACCAAATAGCCCTGCCCACACAAATGGGAAATACTGGTACACTACTTAGCCTCCCTTGCACGTTCGAGTTAATTTTCAGCCTATGGCACCTCTGGACCCCGAGCAGACCCCGGGAACCGTGGGCTGTAGCACACAAATTTTACCCCAAAATGCCTCATTTGCACCGTTTCGCCTGTTTGACCAACCAAATAGCCCCGTCTACACAAACGGATAACATTGGATGCTTCCCATCCAACCTGGCATGCCCAGGCCAATTTTGACCCACGGTACCTCATGAACCCGGACCCCACCCCAGAAAACATGGGTTGTAGCACATCGATTTGGCCCTAAAATGCCTTGTTCGCGCCTCTTTGCCTATTTGACCAACCAAATGGCCCCACCATCACAAATAGGAAACACTGGGATGGTCTCCATCCTTTATGTACGCCCAAGGTAATTTTTGGAGCATAGCACCCCCAAAACTGTGGGCTATAGCACACCCATTTGGCCCCAAAAATGCCCCGTTCGTGCTGTTTCGCCCGTTTTACCAACCAATTGGCCCCGCCAACACAAACTAGAAACACTGGGATGCTCCCAGCCTCTTTGGAATGCCTGAGTCAATTTTTCCCATGGCTACCGGAACCTCGAGTCCACCACCAGAACCGTGTGCCATAGCACATCAATTTGGACTCAAAATGCCCCGTTCGTTCTGTTTTGCCTTTTTGACCAACCAAATGGCTCCGCCCACATAAACAGGAAATACTAGGACGTTCCCAAGCCTCCCTGGCATGCCCAAATCAATTTTCAGCCCATGAAAACATCGGACCCCGGGCCTACCCCTAAAATTGAGGGCTATAGCCCCTAATTTCTCCCCAAAACACCCAGTTCGCTCTGTTTCGCCTGTTTGACCAACCAAATGGCCCCGCACACACAAATAAGCAACACTGGGATTCTCCCCAAACTCCCTGGCATGCTTGGATCAATTTTCGGCCCATGGTACCCCTGGACCTCGGGCCAACTCCCTAAACTGTGGGCTATAGCACACCGATTTGACCCCAAAATGCCCCATCTGCGCCGTTTCACCTGTTTGACCAACCAAATGGCCTCGCCCATACAAACGGTAAAAACTGGGACGCTCCTAGCCTCCCTGGCAAGCTTGAGTCAATTTTTGGCCCACGGCTGCCCGAACTCCAGTTCCACCCCTGGAACCGTGGGCTATAGCACACCGGTTTAGCCTCAAAATGCCTTGTTTGCACCGTTTCGCCCATTTGACCAACCAAATGGCCCTACCCATACAAACAGGCAACAATGAGATGCTCTCCAGACTCTCTGGCATTCCCCAATTGATTTTTGGCCCACGGCACCGCTGGACCCGTGGTCTACCCTCGGAACCACGGGTTAAAGCACACTGATTTGGCCCCAAAATGCCCCGTTCGAACTATTTCTCTTATTTGATAAACCAAATGGACCCACCCAGACAAATGAGAAATACTGGGATGTTCCTCATCCCCCTTTGCAAACCAGGGTCGATTATTTGGCTAGGCACCCCTAGATCCCAGGCCCACCCTCGGAACCGTGAGTTATAGCACACCGATTTTTTCCCAAAATGCCCCGTTCGTGCCGTTTCACCCGCTTGACCAACCAAATGGCCCCATCAACATAAATGGTCCAAATTCTCCCTAGCCTTCCTGCCATGCCAGGGGCAATTTTCATCCCACGGCACCCCTGGAACCATGGGCTATAGCAAACAAATTTGGCCCCAAAATGCCTCGTTCGCGCCATATCTCTTGTTTGACAAACCAAATGGACCCGCCCATACAAACGGGCAACACTTAGATGCTCCCCAACCTCACTGGAATTCCCGGGTTGATTTTTAGCCCACGAAACCCTTGGACCCCAGGAAAAATCCCGCAACAGGAGGCTATTGCACAACGATTTAGCTCTAAAATTCTCCATCCATGTGGTTTCGCCCGTTTGAACTACCAAATGGCCCTGACCACACAAACAGGAAACACTGGGATACTCCCCAGCCTCCTTGGTATGCCCTAGTAAAATTTTATCCCATGGTACCACCAGACCTCGGACCACTCTCAGAACCGTAGGCTATAGCACACCAATTTAGCCCTAAAATGCCCCATTCGCGCCGTTTCTCCCATTTGGGCAACAAAATGGACCAGTCAACACAAATGGGAAATACTGGTATACTACCCAGCCTCCCTGGCATGCTCGAGTCGATTTTTGGCCTATGAAAACCCCGGACCCCATGCCCACCCTGGGAACCGTAGGTTATATCACACCAATTTTGCCCTAAAATTCCCCATTTGCGCCGTTTATCCTATTTTTCCATCCAAATAGCCTTGCCCACACAAACGAGAAATATTGGGACGCACCCCAGCCACCTTGGCACACCCGGGTCAATTTTTGGCCCATGGCACCCCCGAAACCTAGACCCCACTCCCGAAAACGTGGTCTATAGCACACTAATTTGGCCTCAAAATACCCCATTCAAATTGTTTCACCTATTTTACCAACAAAATATCCCTTCCTATACAAACGGGAAATACTGGGATGCTTGCCAGCATCCCTGGCATGCCCGAGGCAATTTTTGGCCCACGACACCCTCAAAATTGTGGGTTGTAGCAAACCGATTTGGCCCCAAAATGCCCCGTTCATGCCATTTCGCCCGATTGACCAACCAAATGGCTCCGCTCACACAAATAGGAAACACAGGGTCGCTCCCAGCCTCCCCGACAAGCCTGAGTCAATTTTTGTCCCACGGCTCCCCGAACCTCGGTTCCACCCCCGGAACCGTGGGCTATAGCACACCCATTTGGCCTTCAAATTCCTTGTTTTCACTGTTTCGCCCGTTTAAACAACCAAATAGACCCTCCCAAATAAACAGGAAACACTGAGACGCTCTCCAGCCTCCCTGGCATGCCCTCATCGATTTTCGTCCCACGACACCGTCGGACCCGTGGTCCACCCTCATACCCATGGTATAAAGCACACCAATATATCCCCAAAATACCTCGTTCACACTATTTCTCTCATTTGACCAATAAATGGCCCCATGTAATACCCCGTATTTTCGTGCTAGAATTCTAATCGTCGTTCCTGCGCGTCTAAGCTCTAATCCAAGTGATTCTCACGTGAATAAAAGTTGCATGATCATTAACCTAGTATATGGAGTAGTTTATAGGTGGAAAATGTTTATAGCAATGACCTAGAACAAGGTTGAGCTAAGACCAATTGATTCATCCAAAATTTGACATTCGATTCTATAAGGATCAACTTTAAACGTGTATATATATTAATATACATGGAATTTTTCATACCAAGACCTATCAAATTGTATATAATTGAATTAACTTTCCAACGAAACCAATTTCGAAAAAATGCGATACCCAAGCGAAGAGTTATGCCCATTTTCGTGAGAGGCAGTAAGGGTGTGCGATGGGCAATGTGCCGCTCAATCAAATATGTGAGATTGGGAGTGCGACGCATACAGTCTGCCATAAGGTGTGCGATGCACACCTTAAGGTCTGCTATGGGTTGTGCGCCGCATACCTCACTTCCAAGTGCAAAAAACACCCCTATATATGTCTATAACACGGGATTAAACTCCCATAACACAAAAATAAGTTTAGTTTCTCTCCAAATCACCAAGAACATTCATTAGGGTTTCAACCTAAAAATTCAAATATCTAAAGATTCAACCATGAGTTTTCAATAATTCTTCGAGATTCGGAATCCCCATTCCGAGGGCTACAAGAAACACTCATTATTTTCACGAATAGAGTCCGAAGGTCAAGAGTTCATTCAAAGCTTCAAGTTTAAGGTATGTGGGATTTTTCAACAAGAACACCCTTTCGTTCTTGTGCCCAAATTGATTTTTCTTTTATGAATATACATGATTTTACATGTTTTGATATGAATTTGAAGCATGAATTTATACCCTATATGGTTTTACATGAGATTATGATACCCTCTATGTTTTGGATGTTGAATTGAATGAGAATGATGACATTTTTGTACATAAAGCTGAATTTTCCAGCTTTTAAAGTAAGTTATATATATTTATGATGAAAAGCATGAATCTTGAGAAAATTTAATATGATTTTGATGTATGAGACCTTGACTCCTAATTGGGATTGTACTTTGAGAAATTATGTGCTATAAGCACAATGAGATTTGAATCCCAAAGCTAGTTTTCTTTATCAAGATGTATGATTATAAAGCTGAAATTTTAAGTTTTAAGTGATTATTTTTGTGCTTATGTCATAAAGTATGAAACTTTGGAAGGTTTTATGGTGATATTGATGTATGGGTTTGTGGAACCCTATTTGAGACTATTATTTTGAGAAAATCATGTGTTATAAACACCTTGAGTTTAAATAATTTGAGATGATAAAGAATCTTTGACCTTTTGGTCGTAAAAAGGGTTGTTTTTGAAACTGAGATGAGAAAAGATATCCACTTTTATTGATTTATTATGAAAGGGGTAGCATAATGGCTCCCGTTGTGAATTTTTCAAATATTTATTAGTGGATTTTCTTTGGAAAAGATCTGAGCTAAGTCCGGGAGTAGTCTTTAGCACCGAGCGGGAGGTATAGCAGGATTGGTACATCCCTAGAACTACGTGCCCTCATAGGTTGTGAGCCTAAGGCTAATTTATATAGTGATCACTAGTGTTTGGTTTGATGATTTAAGGTCCTACTCCGATGGCAAGGATAGGACAGCTCTCCCCAATGTGGGTTAGATGTTGGACTCCATGTAGCTTACATGGTTTATGTCGGTTGTAAGAGACTCCCAATGTGTGTGCGTGTATTCTCCTATTTAATATGAAAAGTCTTATTCTACTATCTGAGATGAAAACATATTTGTTTGAAAGACTGAGTTTGAGAAAGTCATTGTTTTCGAAAGATTTAATGAACATATATTCCAAAGAGAATTGTTATGAGATTTGATTGCTTTGATGATTTGGAATTGAGATGGAAGTGAATTGAGATTTATTATGATGACTCACATGTTTCACCCGATATATTTTACTCTCTTATGATTATGATGATTTTAATTTGAGCTAAGTGAGTCATTTATATCAGCATGCATAATTTTATAAATTGTGATGATATTAAGATATTATTTTATATATGCATTGCACCCCCATATGCTCGGTACGTTTCCATGGTACTGACCCACATATTCGTATGTGGGCTATATTTTCTCGGAATGTAGGTACAAGGTATAGTGTACATCTTCAGATCTAGTCAGTTCGCGACATCCAGTCAGCAAGTGATGAGTCCTTTTGATTCAAGTACTTGAGTTAGTTATACAGTTCGAGACGTGTTGTATTTTCTTTATTCAGTCGTATTGAGTTGGGTTAGTCGGGAGTCATGACCCGGCTACCTACAGTCAGTACTAGTAGAGGCTTCATTGACAGTCCATAGAAGTTGATGTATTCTGTTTCAGTTTTGGTTGTAAAAGCAGAGTTGTAATCTTGTAAATTTAGTTTTGTATCTATCATACTCAGAAAAGAGTTATTTTCCGCAGATTTGTATAGATTTATACTTTTTGTTCAGTTTCTTATGAGTTATGCCAGTAGAAGGGTTAGCTTGGGGTCACTTGTCATCCTAAGAACCGTGTGACGTCTCGGGACCCAATTTCGGGGCATTATAAACTTAGTATCAGAGCACAGAGTTCAAGTGTCCTAGGGTGTCTATGAAGCCGTGTCTAGTAGAGTCTTGCGGAATAGTATGGAGACGTCAGTACTTTTCTTTGAGAGGCTCCAGGGCATTTAGAAAATGTCTCCATTCTTTCAAGTCTTAAATCGTGCTATAGAAAAGTTCTCCAAGAAACTTATACAAATTCTCATCTTACTCTAGTCAGGCCATCTCTGCCTTATTTCCAAGGTATAAGAAATAGTTGAGCTTTATTCTCCATAGATAGTTATGGGACAGTAAGAGAGCTAGAAAGTATCCTGTCAGTACTTTTGAGTTCCAAAAACTGAAGTGCTTTATCAGGCCTGTAGAAATCGTGCACAAAGCCTGAGTCAGATGTTCTTTCGAATTTCTTCTCATAATCCATAATGATAATCTATACTTCTCTATCTATGTTCTTAAAGTTACATGTTCGGCAAGTTCCAATTTCCTCCCCAGATAATGCTCTTCTATTTGCTGGCAGAAGTTTCAGAAGTTTCATAAAGTGGCTTGAGAGGAGCCTTCTAGTGTGTTATAAGTCCTTCAAATTTAAGTTATGCCCTCGTTCTTATGAGTTATTTAATTAAGATAAAGTAAGGTGTATTCTTAGATCATTGAATGTTGTGTGTCAAGTTTCTATCTCTTGTATTATGTAATCTTGTTATCATTATGTTTCTGAAAAATCAAAGTCTAGTGAAGCCGTGTGAGGCCTATTTCGATTCACTAGCATAGTTTCTTTGTTATTCATATAATTTTCTTAATCAAAACACAAAACCAAAGTCTAGTGAAGCCCTGTGAGGCCTATTTTGATTCACTAGCAACTTGTTGTTTATCTTGTTGTTCTGGTGTTAGTTGAAAGTGTGGGTTTCTATGTAGTAACAGAAGTAGTAACGTTTAGTTGAAAGTCTTGTGTTAGTTGAACTTGTGGATTTAGAAGTTTAGTGGCAAGAATAGTGGTAAGGACGATTTATTGAATATTTATAGCTGAATTTTTGCTTATGATTGAATTAGTAATAAAGTGATATACCCTTGTTTGTTAGTTTAGTAAAGTTAGAGAAGGAGATTATTAGTTAAGGTGGATTGTTTTTTACTTGAAGTATGAAAAGAGTTATTGATGGTATTTGTTGTGCTAGGAAAGTATAGGTTTTGATGGAAGTACTTGGTGGTTGAGTATTGTTAATTTAGGCTTTCCTGAGATTGTAAGAGGAAGTTTAGATGAAATTTATAGAGCTATGAAAGTAATTTAGGTGTGAAGATGGGTAAATAGTAATGATATGAAGAAGGAGGATGTGTTAATAGATTATGAATAAGATAGGCCATATGATTATGATCGATTGTCATTGTGTACTAGTTTTTCTTAATGCTATGTTCTATAGTTTTGAAGTGAAAATTGTGTGTGAGATTGGGTTGTAAATCATGTTTAGCTCTAGACATTAAGTTTGAACAGTTGATGGTTCGGTTGTTGATGCTAGTTATATGGAGGTGATCTAGTAGACCTGAATAGTGTATGCAAGAGTATAAGATCATGTGTTCGTAATTAAGTATGGTGTAGAGGTGTGACCAAGGTGCTATGGGGATGCATTATTTTTTGAGTATTATTGCATATTGTGTGGTTAGTAGTAACATCGAGTTGCTAGGTAGAGAAAGGCTAGTTAGATAATTTATGTTGTTCTTGATAGCTAAGTTGAGGAGATATGATTGAAGATGTTGAGTCTTTTTAGTATGATTTTATTCTCATGGTTTGGGAAAAATATAAGTATAGAGGTATGATCTTGGTAGGCTATGATTATGTGATTAGAGATGTAGATATGGCTGCAAATGAGAGTGTAAGTCTTTGAAGATGATTATTGAAGCTAGGAATTAAGGATGGCATATGGATGGGTTGTTCAAGAATGAAGTCGGTAAGTTCAAAATTAGTTTATTCTTGTGAGTTTAGCATTTATGTGTAGATAATAGAATGATGAAATTATGGCTTAATCTCGAGGATATGGAGTAGACCATCATACTTAGAGTACCAGCTTTGACCTAAGGGGGAGATGGTTAGTGAAGAACCAAATCGAGTTTTGAGAATTAGATTGTGATACATATCAATAATGAGTTATGATGAGATAGTGATCCCTTCTTACTCTAGAGTATTCCTTGGATTTAAGTCATTACAACACCAAATCCATCACTTGCTTGACAAATCCATGCCATATGCCTATGCTTATACCTATCATGTGTGCTCAAGCCCATTCTCAGCTTCTAGCAAGCATGTAACAGCTTCACTCTGTGATTCGAGTTATCTCTTATGAATCTATGAACTCCAGTCTTATGTTGAATAACTCATGATAAGTATAAACTGATGTTTCAGAGTATGACCAGTTTTTAAAATCATGATACTAGTGAAGTTCGCATTATATCATGCATGTCCTCATCTTAGATTTCTTTAATGAATCCATGCCTTTGATATTTTATTCCTCAGGACAAAGATAAGTGTTAATGTTATGTATTGTAGTTTTTGTGCTTCTGGTTCATATGTGTTAGCCCTTCGGTGACCTCTTCCTATGTTAAGATAGTGGTGATGATAGTGGATAAGCAATGGTTTATATGTGAGAGAGTTGATGACCCTCATTAAGAAATATTATTTATGCTTTTCTATCTAAGGCTAAAGTGTGAAGTAAGATTGAGGCCAAGTCTTTGATACATGTCATGGTTAGTTAGAAATTGTGTGTATGTTTTTAAGAATAGTGCGAGAAAATTGTTGTTGATAAAGGTTTAGAGAATATGAGAGATATGCCTTTAAGGGTATTTGCCTTAAAGTTATATGTGATTTTTAATGATAGGCTTGAATGTCATGTTGGGTGTAAGATGATGAATGCAATATGCACTAGTGAATCCATAGCAAGAGTTTTAAATTAGTCATTGAAGTGGTAAGGCATGTTATGCTTAGGGTGTGAGCTCTAAGAAGATATAGAATATTGAACCTTGTGGTTTAGACTAGTATTGTGGTTCGGCATGTTGTATCTTGTGATTTAGTATTAGGCTTGATCATGGTGAGAGAACTTAGTTTAGTTTAGACCTTAGTAGAAAGATTTCGCAGTGTCAATATAAGAATTATAAGTTGAATCAAATGAGTATTGTATTTAAGGGGAATAGTATAGTTGAGAGAGCATTTGAGAAGTGATGCTAAGCTTGAAAGTAAGAAGTTGCGTTGCCTACGGCCTAGCAATCCTATCCTAGTTTATGAGTTATATAATTATATTCCATGCTATAGAGTTATATCAATGTTGTAATTCCTTAGTCAAATGTCTTGTTCAGAGCATGCCAAAAATTCTTTTCTCCCAAATGTCAATAGAATTTTGTAGAAAAGTGCTAAAGAAATACTCCATTTGAGTATGGGTAGTTAGTATGATCCAGTCCATATAGCCTGTAATCTAGTTTAGCAAGCAAGGAGATAAGCTCCTATAGATTCTTAATTTTCCAGCTAGTCTTACTATCCGCAATCTTATACGTATGTACATTCCAAGAGGCAATGTGTTTGTATCCAATTAAATTATGAATTCAGCTCAATTCATACATCAGTTTCAGTTTCAGATATTATGTCATGATTCAGTTCGTAAGTATCCTGTGTAGTATCACAGTCTCTTCCTAGTGTTTTCATCAAATTATTATCATTCGAGGACGAACGATCCCAAGAGGGGATGTTGTAATACCCCGAGTTTTCATGTCATAAACCTCTCATCCTTTCTCAGGAGATCAGATCCAGTGCAAAGTAATGGTTACTCATAAGTTGACACTCTCGTTTCTATCTTAGCCATATAGTTATTTTTCTTGAGGATTCATGCACTTGCAGACCAGTTGAGTAGCTCATTATTCTTGAGATCCAGTGATGCAGTTCTATTAGTTACACATGATAGCTTGAATACTAATATTCCTTTGTGTTTCAGGTTAATTATCCACATTCGAGAATGAATGTTCCTAAGGGGGAGATAATGTAATACCCCGTATTTTTGTGCTAGAATTCTAACCGTCGTTCCTGCGCGTCTAAGCTCTAATCCAAGTTATTATCACTTGAATAAAAGTTACATGATCATTACCCTAGTTGATGGAGTAGTTTATAGGTGGAAAATGTTTATAGCAATGACCTAGAACAAGGTTAAGCTAAGACCAATTGATTCATCCAAAGTTTGACATTCGATTCTACAAGGGTAAACTTCAAACGAGTATATCTATTAATATACATGGAATTTTTCATCAAAAAACCAATAAAATTGTATATAATTGAATTATCTTTCCAACGATACCAATTTCGCAAAAATCCAATACTCGAGCGAGGAGTTATGCCCATTTTCGTGAGAGGCAGTAAGGGTGTGCGATGGGCAATGCGCCGCCAAATCAAATGTGTGCGAGTGGGAGTGTGAGGCATGCTTAAAAGTCTGCCATATGGTGTGTGACGCACACCGTAAGGTCTTCCATGGGTTGTGCGCCGCATACCTCAATTCCAAGTGCCAAAAACACCCCTATATATGTCTATAACACGGGATTAAACTCCCTTAACACCAAAATAAGTTTACTTTCTCTCAAAATCACCAAGAACATTCATTAGGGTTTCAACCTAAAAATTCAAATATCTAAAGATTCAACCATGAGTTTTCAATAATTCTTCGAGATTAGGAATTCCCATTCCGCGGGCTACAAGAAACACTCATTATTTTCACGAATAGAGTCCCAAAGTCAAGAGTTCATTCAAAGCTTCAAGTTTAAGGTATGTGGGTTTTTTCAACGAGAACACCCTTTCGTTGTTGTGTCCAAATTGATTTTTCTTTTATGAATATACATTATTTTATATGTTTTGATAAGAATTTGAAGCATGAATTTATACCCTATATGGTTTTACATGAGATTATGATACTCTCTATGTTTTGGAAGTTGAATTGAAAGAGAATGATGACATTTTTGTACATAAAGCTGAATTTTCCAGATTTTAAAGTAAGTTATATATGTTTATGATGAAAAGCATGAATCTTGAGAAAATTTAATATGATTTTGATGTATAAGACCTTGAGTCCTAATTGGGATTGTACTTTGAGAAATTATGTGCTATAAGCACAATGAGATTTGAATCCCAAAGTTAATTTTCTTTACCAAGATGTATGATTATAAAGCTGAAATTTTAAGTTTTAAGTGATTATTTTTGTGCTTATGTCATAAAGTGTGAAACTTTGGAAGGTTTTATGGTGATATTGATGTATGGGTTTTTGGAACCCTATTTGAGATTATTATTTTGAGAAAATCATGCGTTATAAACACCTTGAGTTTAAATAATTTGAGATGATAAAGAAGCTTTGACCTTTTGGTCGTAAAAAGGGTTGTTTTTGAAACCAAGATGATAAAAGAAATCCATTTTTATTGATTTATTATGAAAGGGGTAGCATGATGGCTCCCGTTGTGAATTGTTGAAATATTTATTAGTGGATTTTCTTTTGAAAAGATCTGATCTTGATTTATTATGAAAGGGGTAGCATGATGGCTCCCGTTGTGAATTGTTGAAATATTTATTAGTGGATTTTCTTTTGAAAAGATCTGAGCTAAGTCCGGGAGTAGTCTTTAGCACCGAGCGGGAGGTATAGCAGGATTGGTACGTCCCTAGAACTACATGCCCCCGTTGGTTGAGATCCTGACGCTGATTTATATAGTGATCACTAGTGTTTGGATTGATGATTTAAGGTCCTACTCCGATGGAAAGGATAGCACAACTCTCCCCAACGTTGATTAGACGTTGGAATCCATGTAGCTCACATGGTTTATGTCGGTTGTAAGAGACTCCCAATGTGTGTGTGTGTATTCTCCTATATAATATGAAAAATCTTATTCTTCTATCTGAGATGAAAATATATTTGTTTGAAAGACTGAGTTTGAGAAAGTCATTGTTTTCGAAAGATTTAATAAACATATATTCCAAAGAGAATTATTATGAGATTTGATTGCTTTGTTGATTTGGAATCGAGATGGAAGTGAATTGAGATTTATTATGATGACTCACATGTTTCACCCGATATATTTTACTCTATTATGATTATGATGATTTTAATTCGAGCTAAGTGAGTCATTTATATCAGCATGCATAATTTTATAAACTGTGATGATATTAAGATATTATTTTATATATGCATTGCACCCCCATATGCTCGGTACGTTTCCATGGTACTGACCCACATATTCGTATGTGGGCTACATTTTCTCGGAATGTAGGTACAAGGTATAGTGTACATCTTCAGATCCAGTCAGTTCGCGACATCCAGTCAGCAGGTGATGAGTCATTTTGATTCAAGTGCTTGAGTTAGTTATACAGTTCGAGAAGTGTTGTATTTTCTTTATTCAGTCGTATTGAGTTGGGTTAGTCGGGAGTCATGAAGCGTCTACCTACAGTCAGTACTAGTAGAGGCTTCATAGACAGTCAGTAGAAGTTGATGTATTCCATTTCAGTTTTGGTTGTAAAAGCAGAGTTGTAATCTTGTAAATTTAGTTTTGTATCTATCATATTCAGAAAAGAGTTATTTTCAGCAGATTTGTATAGATTTATAATTTTTTTTCAGTTGCTTATGAGTTATGCCAGTAGAAGGGTTAGCTTGGGGTCACTTGTGATCCTAAGCACCGTGTGACGTCTCGGGACCCAATTTCGGGGCGTTACACCCGACCCACACAAACGAGAAACACTGGGATGCTCCTCATCCCCCTTTGAACTCCCGGGTTGATTATTGTCCTAAGCACCCAAGGCCCACCCTCAGAGTCGTGAGCTATAGCACACAGATTTTGCCCAAAAATACCCCGTTCGCACCGTTTCGCCCGTTTGACCAACCAAATGGCCCCTCCCATACAAATGGGAAAAACTGGGATGCTCCCCAGCCTCCCTGTCCTGCTCGAGTAAATTTTTGGCACAGTTCACCCCCGTACCCCGGTCCCACCCTCGGAACCGTGGGCTATAGCTTACCGATTTGGCCAAAAAATGTCTCGTTCACTCTGTTTCACTTGTTTGACCAACCAAATAGCCCCACACACAAAAACGGGTAACATTGATGCTCTCTATCCTTTCTGGCATGATCGGGTCTATTTTTCTCCTATGACACCCTCTAACCCCGGGCCTACTCCCAAAACCGTGGGCTATAGCACACCGATATAGCCCAAAAATGCCCCGTTCACGCCGTTTCTCCCAGTTCACCATCCAAATGGCCCCGGCAATATAAAAGAGCAATACTGGGATGCTCCCTAACCTCCCCGGCACGCTCGGGTCAATTTTTGGCCCACGACACCCACGAATTCTGAGCCCACCCAGGAACAGTTGGCTTTAGTACACCGATTTGGCCCAAAAATACTTCGTTCGTACCGTTTCTCCCGATTGACCAACCAAATGGCCCCGCCCAAACAAACGGGAAACATTGGGATGCTCCCCAGCCTCTCTAGAAGGCCCGAGTCAATTTTTGACCCACGGCACCCTGGACCCCAGCCCAACCCAAAACCGTAGGCTATATAGCACACAGATTTGGCACAAAAAGGCCTCGTTCGCGCTGTTTTGTCCGTTTGACGAAGAAAATGGACCCGTCCACAAAAACAGGTAATACTGAGATGCTCCCCAGCATCCCTGTCATACCCTAGTTTATTTTTGGCCCACGGAACTCCCGGTCCCCCGGCTCACACCTGAAACCGTGGGTATAGCGCACTGATTTGGCATCAAAATACCCTATTTGCGCTGTTTCGCCCGTTTGACAAACTAAATGGCATGTCCCACAAAAATGAGAAACACTGGGATGATCCCCAGCCTCCCTGTCATGCCCGGGTTGATTTTAAGCCAACAGAAGCCCCGAACCCCAAGCCCACCCCCGGGATTGTGGGCAATAGCACACTGATTTGTCCCCAAAATGCCCCGTTCACACCATTTCACCTGTTTGACCAACTAATGGCCCCTCCCACACAAACGGGAAACATTGGGACGCTCCCCAAGCTCCTTTTCATGCCCGTGTATATTTTTTTCCCAGATACCCCTGGAACCCGAGCCCACCCTCAGAACCGTGGGCTATAGAACATGGATTTTGCCCCAAAATGTCCCGTTTACAGTGTTTTGACCGTTTGACCAACCAAATGGCCCCTCCCATACAAACGGTCAATATTGGGATGCTTTTCAGCCTCCGTGGCATGCCCAGGATAATTTTCTTCCCACGAAAACCTCAAAACCGTGGGCTATAGCACACTGATTTGGCCTTAAAATGCCCCGTTCGCGCCGTTTTGTCCGTTTGACCAACCAAATGGCCCCTCCCACATAAACGGGAAACACTGGGATGCTCCTCAGCCTTACTGGTACGTATGGTTCAATTTTTTACCTATGGTACCCCAAAACCTCGGGCCCACCTCCAAAATCATGGGCTATAGAACAACGATTTGCCCCAACATATCTCGTTCACGCTGTTTTCCCCGTTTCACCAACCAAATGGCCCCACCCACATAAATAGTAAATAATGGGATGTTCCGCAGCCTCCCTGGCAATCCCGGTTTGATTTTTGGCCCACGATACCCCCAGAACCCGGGCGATCCCTAGAATACTGGGCTATAACACACTAATTTGGCCCAAAAATGGTCCGTTCGCACTATTTTGCCTGATTGACTGATGTTGGGCGTATTTATACGTCTAATCACCATAACTTACCCATGTTTTAGCTAAGTTTTGAGGATAAAATACATAATTCCTACACTTTTAGTCTACTTTCAATTAAGTGAGCTGACCTATGTGATTAGCCTGCTTTTCAGGTACTAAGGCGGAAGATTTCAGCACTTTGGGGACCTGTGGACAGCAAAGGAAAACTTCACATAAAAGGGAAGGCAACTTTTGGACTAAATGTGATGCATGGGAACTTTTTCCCGGGCAAACTCAATATTTTTAAATAGTTAAGGATGCAGTAGCAACTTAGTAGAGAAGGTTGTTATTAAAAAGCTTATTGCTGAATTTTCAGCCATAATTCACATAATTCAGATTTTGTATTATTTTTTAACACAAGAGACGCTTAGTTTGAGGAGAGAGGGAGAAACGTTTTTCTCTCTCATTGTCGCTAATCCTCTTCATCACCAAGTTTGTTCTAAGTTTTGGTATGATGAATATTTCGATGTTGATTTCTGTTTTATTCATGAGTAGCTAAGCTTATCTGTTAGGGTTATGGAAACCTTGTAGTATACTCTCTATTGCTATGGGTTTGTGAATTTATGATATGTAATGCACTTATATCATTACTCTCTTCATTATAATTGAATTCTCGTGGTTGCAAACATAGGGAATACGCCATTATAGCAATAACTTGTTCGATAGAAAAGTTGTTGTTTGGAAAAGAGAGTGTGACAAGAAATTAGGGTTTCCAACCTCTAGTTTACACGTTAGTGCCCTAGCAGGATTAACTACTTGGAGAGTTCGTATAAGTTGTTGTACACTTTAGGTTCGAGAGAACTAAGGTGAATAAATCCTTGATGGTTGAAAAACACTTGGATTTAGAATTAGAATACGTCTCTCTATAAGTGCATGCATGTATAAAATTCGTATTACCCATAGTTAATATAGAAGTAGAAGCTACAAGGTGGACATAACCCTAACTTGTCATTCTCTGTGATCAATTACTTTTACATAAATCGTCTCATTCGTTACACTAATAGTACTATTGTGCACTTAAACCAAAACCCCCCTTATCTTGGAATCTTCGACCAACAGTCTAATAATAATCGCAATACTTATTGATCATAGTATTCCCTGTGGGATTCGACACCCAACCCAGTTGGGTTCTATATTTGACAGCGACCGCTTACACTTTCTAACGAGAGTTGTAATTTTGGCGTATCAAATTTTGTCGCCGTTGCCGGGGAATACGGTTGTCAACTAAGTTTGTGATAGTTAATAGACCCTTTGGTCAAAGATTATCAAATTTTACTTTTTGTTTGTTGTTTTTGTTCTGTTCAGGTTTAGTGGAGTGCATACCAAATACACGAAGTTCTGGTCAGCCCTTATTACCTATAAATCCTGAACCACATCTTATTGGCAGAATGGATGCACAACGAAACCTTGGAAGGGTGGATACTCAACAGGAGAAGGCTAGATTAGCTGCATTGGTAGCTGCGCAAGTACATCAACAGAATGCTGATAACCCAGGTCGGGCAGCAAATCTTGATGATGAGGACCTGGGTGATGATGAGTTATTAAATCCAAGACGTGCAGATGATGTGGCTGCACTTGTGAATAGGAATGTTTATAGAGATCGTCAAGCTAGAATGAGACCTGAACACCGAGATATGCAGGTTCCTTTTGATGATGATGATGACGATTTAGATGGGGATGGTGCCACAGGGGCTATTATTCCTCCGCCCTTGGAACCCAGAGCCAAGTTCAATATCACTAGCACCATGATCCAGCTATTGCAACTCAAGGGGTTATTTGGTGGACTTGCAGGCGACGATTCGAATATGCATCTAATTAATTTTATCTCAATATGCAAGTCGTTTGACAATCCAGGAGTTGGACAGAATGCGATCCGGCTGTGCTTATTTCCATTGTCTCTATCTGGAGAGGCAACTCTATGGTTAAACGGGCTAACTCCTGACTCTATTACCAATTGGAGACAATTGAAAGATGCTTTCCTAGAAAGATTCTTTCCGCCATCCAAGAGAGAACAATTAAGAGATGAGATAAGCAATTTTTGACAGCTTCCAACTGAAGCTCTCTACGAAACATGGGAGAGGTTTAAGAAGAAGCTTATGCAGTGCCCAAATCATCAGATGACAAATATCCACTTGATGGAAATATTATATAGGGCTTTGAACTTAGTGACTAAGACAGTGGTTGATAATGCTGCGTGTGGGTCATTCATGGACCTTACTTTTATTGAGGCATGCGTTATGCTTGATCGTATGACAAAGAAGAGTAGAGCTTGGCATACCAGGGATTTTGAAGTAGCAATCTCTACTGTATTTATTGGCATGACGGCAGAACAGAGGCGAAGAGAAGAGGAACGTGACCAGGATATGGCTCACATTAAAACGCAGATGGACCTTCTTACCAAGCATTTATTATTAGGGAAGACAGAAAAGGTCAAAGCTATTGTATCACAGGTAAGAGATGACTCTGGTTTTGAGGAGGAAGCTAATTACTTGAATAATCAGGGGGGTTTTCGAGGCAATGTCCAAGCAAACCAAGGTCGGAACTATTATGAAAATTCTGGATACAAGGACCGAGACCAAGGGAGTTGGAAGAATAAGACTGAAAGGAGTGGTTTGTATGTTCCTCCTGGAAATCATGAAGATGCTGCATCTGGCTCTGGGAAGATGTCCATGGAGGACATGATGGCGAAGCTGTTGAAAGGAATGGAGGCAACCAACACGGGAATAACTGAGGTAAAAATGTTTTGTCCTCAATAAATCAATTGGTTGACTCACATTCCACTATAATAAAATAGCTGGAACAACAAATGAGTCAACTATCAGTGGCATTCAATCAAAGAAAAGATGGCACGTTACCTAGTGACACTGTGCAAAATCCAAGGAATGATGGATCATGTTTGGCTATTACTACCAGGAGTGGTAAGGTGTTGGAAAATCCATCCAAAGGCAAGCCGGTGGTTGATAATATAGAAGAGAATGTTATTGAAGTAGATTGTGATGATCCTGTAGAAGCTGAAAATCAGACAGAGAACGTTCATGATACTACACCTAGATGTCAGCAGTCTGAAAAGATTGATAATGGGAAGCAAAATAAAAAGGAAGTGATGGAGAAAACTCTTCCAAATCCACCACCACATTTTCCTCAAAGACTGAAGAAGAAGGCCGATGACACTAGGTTCAGTAAATTCATGACCATGTTGAAGCAGCTGACTATTAATGTGCCTTTGGTGGAGGCACTGGAGCAGATGCCAGGGTACGCCAAATTCATGAAGGACCTTTTGACAAAGAAAAGGGCAGCAATCTATGAACTGGCAGATAATTTTCATCATTGCAGTGCAATTGCAACGAGGTCTTTAGTACAGAAAAAGGCAGATTCGGGTGCTTTCACTATTCCTTGCACGGTTGGATCTTTGGATTTTGCTAAGGCATTGTGCGATTTGGGGGCTAGCACTAATTTGATGCCACTAGCCATTTACAGACAGTTGGGGTTGGGCGATCCTACACCAACCAAAATCCGGCTTGTAATGGCAGATAGGTCGGTAAAACGACCTGTTGGTATCTTATATGATGTACTAGTGAAGGTTTCTACCTTTATTTTTCCTGCAGACTTTGTTATTTTGGATTGCGAGGTGGATTCTGAAGTTCCCATAATCTTGGGTCATCCTTTCCTCGCAACAGGAAGTGTGCTTATTGATTTATGAGCAAATGAGCTTTTATTTCTGATGAATGATGAAGTGGTACATTTTGATGTATGCAAATCAATGAAGCAGCCCAAAGATATGAATGTGTTCTCTGTAGCTGATGTTTTTTATGAGGATGAGAAAGAATTATCTTTAGAGAAGCAGCTTACTGTTGAACCATTGGCTGCTGTGCTTTTGAACTTTGAGTGTGAGGATGTTGAAGAGTACGAAGAAACTATCTGTGCTCTGACAGGAATGGGGTCATATGCATATGACCCTAAGAAGCTGTACCTTGACCTTAAGAATCGACCTTCACCACCGGCGAAGCCATCCATTGAAGAGCCACCAGTGCTAGAGTTGAAAGAGCTACCCAGTCATCTAAAGTATGCGTTCTTGGGAAATGGAAATACACTGCCGGTTATAATTGCTGCTGATTTAGGTGAACAACAAGTGGCGGCTCTCATCTCTATTCTGAAGAGGTACAAGAGAGCCATTGGTTGGACTATTGCTGATATAATGGGTATCCCTCCTGGGATATGTATGCACAAGATTCAGCTCGAGAAAGATTTCATGCCCACTATTGAGCATCAACGTCGTCTAAATCCACCTATGCAAGAAGTGGTGAAGAAAGAAATCATAAAGTGGTTAGATGCAGGGGTGGTGTATCCAATCTCAGACAGTAAATGGGTGAGTCCGGTACAATATGTGCCCAAGAAAGGGGGCATGACAGTAATCGCAAATGAAAAGAATGAGCTAATACCACTCAGACCTGTCACAGGGTGGAGAGTGTGCATGGATTACCAGAAGCTAAATTCGTGGACGTTAAAGGATCACTTCCCAATGTCATTCATGGATCAAATGGTTGATCGATTGGCAGGGAAGGGATGGTTCTGTTTCTTAGATGGTTATTCCGGATATAATCAGATTTGTATTTCTCCTAAAGATCAGGAGAAGACCACTTTTACATGCCCATATGGTACTTTTGCATTCAAACGAATGCCATTTGGGCTATGTAATGCACCTGCCACTTTTCAGCGGTGTATGATGTCCATTTTCTCTGATATGGTTAAAGACACCTTGGAGGTGTTTATGGATGACTTTTCGGTTGTAGGTGAGTCATTTGAATCATGCTTGGCAAATCTGAGTATGGCTTTGCAGAGATGTGTTGAATTCAATCTGGTGTTAAATTGGGAGAAGTGTCATTTTATGGTGAAGGAAGGCATCGTTCTTGGGCATAAAGTCTCTGAAAAAAGAATTGAGGTTGATCAATCCAAGATTGAAGTTATCGAGAGACTACCACCTCCAATTTCTATAAAGGGGGTTCGTAGTTTTCTCGGTCATGAAGGTTTTTATCGGAGGTTTATTAAAGACTTCTCCAAGATTTCTAGCCCATTATGCAAACTTTTGGAGAAGGAGGCAAAGTTTTACTTTGGTGAAGATTGCTTGAAGGTATTTGAATGCCTCAAAGGAAAGCTAGTTGAAGCTCCTATTATTGTAGCACCCGATTGGTCTCTACCTTTTGAAGTTATGTGTGATGCAAGCAGGGTAGCCTTGGGTGCTGTACTTGGTCATAAAAGAGAAAGGCTATTTCACCCAATCTACTATGCGAGCAAGGCCTTGAATGGAGCACAGAAGAACTATACCGTCACTGAACAAGATCTTCTAGCAGTTGTTTATGCTTTCAAAAAGTTTCGTGCTTACTTGTTGGGAACCAAAGTAGTGGTCCATACAAATCATGCGGCTCTAAGATATCTAATGGCAAAGAAGGATGCTAAGCCAAGGCTAATTAGGTGGGTGTTACTGCTTCAAGAATTCGATTTCGAGGTGAAGGATAGAAAAGGTTGCAAAAACCAAGTAGCCGATCATCTATCTAGACTTGAGAGTGAGCACATAGTGCAAACCGACCTTGATATTGATGATGCATTCCCCGACGAAGAGATTCTAGCAACTATGGTGGAAGACTTACCGTGGTATGCAGACTTTGCTAACTACGTGGTAAGTGAAGTGATTCCTGAGCATCTCTCCTTTCATCAAAAGAAAAAATTCATGCATGATGTGAAACATTACTTCTGGGATGAGCCTTATCTTTTTTGACGATGTGCCGATGGTATTATTAGGCGATGCATCCCAGATGAGGAGATGCCTAGCATACTGGAAGCAAGTCATGCTTCCCAAGTTGGGGGTCACCATGCAGGTGATCGGACGGTCACGAAAGTACTAGAAAGTGGATACTATTGGCCTTCATTATTCAAGGATGCCTGCGATTTCATAAGAAGATGTGATCAATGTCAGAGGCAAGGCTCTATCTCAAAGCACCATGAGATGCCCATGTCTAAAATGCTTGAAGTAGAGTTATTCGATGTTTGGGGTATTGATTTCATGGGCCCATTTGTGAGTTCATTTGGGATGAAATATATCCTAGTTGATGTGGACTATGTATCCAAATAGGTCGAAGCAGTAGCGCTAGCTGATAATGAAGGTAAGAGTGTCGTAGCGTTCTTAAAGAGAAATATCTTCTCTCGTTTTGGGGTACCTCGTACCATCATAAGCGATGGAGGATCACATTTTTGCAACAAGATGTTCAGAGCCGTATTGGTAAAGTATGGGGTTAAGCAACATAAGGTAGCTACACCATACCACCCACAAACTAGTGGGCAGGTAGAGGTTTCAAATCGGGAGATCAAGCTGATCCTTGCTAAGACTATGAATGCCAGCAGGAAAGATTGGTTCAGAAAGTTGGACGATGCCTTATGGGTATATAGGACCGCGTTTAAAACACCAATTGGAATGTCACCATGCCAACTAGTTTATGGAAAGACTTGTCACTTGCCAATTGAGCTAGAACATAAAGCAATGTGGGCACTGAAGTAGCTTAACCTGAATTGGGATGATGTGATTAATATGAGATTGGGACAGCTGAATGAGATGGATGAATTCTGTCTACATGCGTACGAAAGAGCAGATCTCTACAAGGAAAAGATGAAAAAGTACCATGATCGGAGAATTATCCAACGAAACTTTCAGAAGGGCGATTTGGTACTTCTTTTCAACTCAAGACTGAAGCTGTTTCCAGGTAAGTTGAAATCTAAATGGTCTGGTCCATTCATAATCAGCCAAGTTTACTCATCTGGAGTAGTGGAGTTAGAAAACAATGATGGTGGTGTCTTTAAGGTGAATGGCCAAAGAGTGAAGCTATATATCGGTCCAACCGATTCAATAAAATGTATAGCCACCATATATCTCGAGGAAGTCTGAGTACTCGAGATAACTATGTCATGCCGCGATAATAAATCAAGCGCTACATGGGAGGCAACCCATCATTTTAATCATTTTTTTGTTTTTGATAAATAAAAATGCAAAAAAAAAAAAGTCGAGCCACGACCAAAACTAAGGCGCTTGGTGGGAGGCAACCCATCCTTCTAATCATTTTTGTTGTTTTTGATTAAGTGTAGGTGCAATACGTACAAAGGAGGAGATTAGTCCAAAATTTTGATTTGAAAGTGAGCCATGCCAATGGTAGTAAGTCTAGGAATGATGGAGCAAAGGCCATAGGCTAGGCGTCGCCTATGCCAACATAGGCAATAGGATAGGCGCCGCCTATGCCAACATAGGCAATGGGCAAAGTGCCGCCTATTCCATTGCCTATGCTCACTGCATCACATAGGCGATAGGCAAGCCGCCTCCTATGCCAACATAGGCAATAGGCTAGGCGCCGCCTATGCCAACATAGGCAATGGGAAAGGCGCCGCCTATGCCATTGCCTATGCTCACTGCCTCACATAGGCGATGGGTAAGGCGATGCCTATGCCAACATAGGTAATAGGCTAGGCGCCGCCTATGCCAACATAGGCCTATGCTCACTGCCTCACATAGGCAATGGGCAAGGCGATGCCTATGCCAACATAGGCAATAGGCTAGGCGCCGCTTATGCCAACATAGGCAATAGGCTAGGGGCCGCCTATGCCAACATAGGCAATGGTATAGGTGTCTCCTACTTATGCTTAGGCAATGCTATAGGCGCCGCCTACTTATGCCTTTTTACCTACTAACCCATTTCTAAATGGATCAAACCGACCCATGGAGCATCCTTTAAATAGACCCTCTACCTTTGAACACCACTCAATTATTTGTTGAACCTAGGCGCCGCCTAAGCTCCCTTATCCTCTCCAAGTTTTCCTCTTTTCTCATCTAATCTTGCGAGCTCACCTTCCCGATCCATTACCAAGTAAGTTGCTCTTTTATACTCCGTAGTTGTTGCAGTGCTACGTTTATAATGGTTAATTAGATTTTGAAGTAGTGCTTGGTGATGAGAATATGGTTTGTTTGTTATGATGCGTCTGATTGAGTGAAAGAATTCTTGTGGGTATTCTTGACTTTACTCCGGCATGTATTGTTTGGTATTCACTGTCATAATTTGTTTTATGGAGTTGAAATTTTGAAGTTAATGCATAATTTTGAGAGTTGTAAGATTGAATGTTCGAATGACTCGTTCATCGATGTAATGATCATGATTGACCACAAGCGTTAGATGGTGTGATTGCTTCTATGCTATAGCATGATAAGATTTCTATGTGGTAGCCTTGTTCAAAGATTGCATTGCTCCAATGAAATAAAGTTGAAAATGATAGTCAAGATTACATGACCATTGTGTGTTGCTTCTCTATATCAAATTGAGAAATTGTTATGTAAAGTGAAAGGTTGAAAGTGTGACTGCGCTATTAATGTTGTTGGAACATACCACTTAAATGTATGTCGATGAATTCTGAGTAATCGACATCACTCACCCAATTAGTTGGTGCAAACAAATTAAGTGTGGGGTGGTACCATCACTATTTTCTTTTTCGATTATAGTAAATCTTCCAAAATGAAAATAACATGACTCTATTGTGATCTCAGGTAACATGGATCCGACAGGATGACAGAGAAAGGAGAAAGCATCCACCTCACAAAAAGGTTAGAAAAGGTCAAGAAAAGACCAGGCTGATTCCTCCTCTCTTCAAGTGCCTTGACGCACTTTTGGGATCAAGTGGGTTCTAGAGGAGGAAGGGAAAGAATGGTATAGTAACAATAAAGTGAAGAAATATGTTCACGTGGATTTGATGCAGAAGGAAAGTTTAGCAAAGAGAGACCCCCGCATTTTGGCTAAAATCATGGCACTAAATCTTGACTTTATCTTTCGAGATATGGGGGAATGCAATCTTGATTTGACTCGAGAATTTTATGCCAACTGGTCCCCAAGGACTACCGGAAGTGAAGTAAAGATTCGGGGACAATTCTTGCAATTGAACGCTGATTTCTTCAACTCTTTCCTAGGTACTCCAAGTGTGGATCAATCACCACTCAAGGAGCTTTACCACAGACCTCCCTACAGAGCCATCAGACATACGTTGTGTGGATCAAGGTCCATGACCCGGTGGACTCATCACAAAGATAATGGGCATCACAATACTTACCCATATGCTTCTTTGAACAGAGAAGCTCGTATATGGTTAAGAATAGTCAATTCTTGCTTGATCCTTGGGACACAATACACTAAGATTATGCGTGATCGAGTCTTCTTGGTATATGCTCTAATGACGAATGTTCCCATCAACATTGGTGCGGTTATACGATCGTCAATGCGAAAAGCAAGGCTGCACAAAAGGTCCCATTTCAGTTTTGGCAATTTGTTGACTGCAATCTTAAGGAAAGAGCACATTGAGGAAGAGCCAGCAGACCATAAGTTGCCACATAACCCGAAGAAGGTAGACCTCACGAAAATCAAAGAGTCAGAAACTGGTCAAGGCATCACCCTTACCACTGCTGAGAGACATGCTCGAGATGAAAGTTTTTTTCGCCATCTGTATGGCATGACTAGGTTTACCATGATGAATGGGGGTCGTGTGCTGACTGATGCATAGCTTCGGCAGTTGGACTATGACTACCCTCTTAATGAGCATGCTCGGGCCATGTGTGGAGTGGGGGTAAATTTTGAGGAACCTCTAGATGATGATGTGCCGACAGACGATGATCACCGACTTCTAGACTCTGATGTGGAGGACAACTCTGATGATGATGACTCTGATGATGATTCTGACGCAGGGGGTATGACCCCGGATATAGAGGAGGAGTCTGACTAATCAGGTTTTGCTTATTTATTTACACTGAGGGTAGTGTGTTCCGTCTAAGTGTGGGGTGCGGGTATATGTCTGATGTATTGTGTACTGCTTGCCTACATCTTAGTTGTTTGATTTAGTCATAGTTAGTTAGTTGTAATTAGTCAGGAAGTGCATGAAATTGTTCTGATAGACGGCATGGCATTATAACAAGAGTTTGTGCTGAATCACTACTATTGAAACATTTAGGCTCTAAGTTATGAGTCACTGTGTGATAATTGTTGTGGTTTAATTCATTTATCTGTTGGGTCAATAATCTATGATGCTCCCAATTAAGTTGACCATGTGCCATGTGTGCGTAAGGTTATTGTATATTCTTTGTTGCGGCTGGTGCTAGAACTTGCCTAGTGTGTGTATGAAGCGAAATAAAGATTGTGAGTTTAGGAGATGATTTAGGCATTTCTTTGGCAGCCCTGATTTTTTTTTTATCTTCTTTTGACCTACCTTTGTACATTATCTTAGATAGCCCCATTGAGCCTTTAGCTTGTTATTTTGTTAGCCTCATATGTAGCCTAATCTGTTCTTTAATAGACCATAATTTGATCCAAAAAGCTCCTAGGCACTTTAATGTAAAATCAATGTGAGTTAGGAGTTTGAGAATAAGAGGAAAAAGGTGAAATTGATGCCCCAAAGTCTAGTTATTGGCGTGAGCAATTGATGTGGTTGGGAGTAGCTAAAATTGTTGAGAAAGTTCAAAATTTTATTCCGGACATGTTACAATGAACCTTTTTTGGCCCTGGTCCTTCTTGGACATTGTGCACCTCAACTAAGGCAAAGTGCTTAAGTTGAGGGTGGCTAGTATAGGGGTGCGTAACGTGAAAAGGGTGCAAATAAAAAAAAAGGAGGAAATACTTGAAATGGTTGCATACTCCCACCACAGTGTTATAAATTAAGCTTAACGAGTTGGGGTGAAAAGCAAATTTGTGAAGATAGAAGAAGTGGAAATTGGTTGTTTGAGATTGATCTTAATTGCATAATGTAGTGTATTAAAGCGCTTAGGGAAGATAGTCACTATTTCTGGCAAAAATAGTTCCTACCCATCCTTTAGCCTGCATTACAACCCGTAAAAGACCTATTTGATCCTAATCTTAGCATTCTGATATTAGTGGAGTATTACACTAAGGGCAAGCATATGGTCATCAGTTGTAATTTGAGAATTCTTTCTGAGAGTGAGCGCAACTTGATTCTTGTACCCATTTTGTTAGAAATTGCATGATTGTGAGGGATTATGGGTAACTCTTTTGTTGTGAGGGCACATGGTTGATGATTGTTGGGTAGTTTTATATGATTTTTTTTGGCTTAACTTGTGTATACGAATTAACCAACTTAATGAGTCTATGTTGGAGGGTGAGTTTTTTCTAGTAATGATCAAGAAATCTACTCTTTGTTAATAATTGCAGTATATGTCTTGTTGGAAATTTTGTGTTTCTCTTGTAAATTCTAGTTAGGTGTTCGCAGGGATGTAATATTTTGTTCCGGGACAAACAAAGCTTTAAGTGTGGGGTGGTGATGTTGGGCGTATTTATACGTCTAAGCACCATAACTTACCCATGTTTTAGCTAAGTTTTGAGGATAAAATATATAATTCCTGCACTTTTAGTCTACTTTCAATTAAGTGAGCTGACCTATGTGATTAGCCTGCTTTTCAGGTACTAATGCGGAAGATTTCAGCACTTTGGGGACCTGTGGACAGCAAAGGAAAACTTCACATAAAAGGGAAGGCAGCTTTTGGACTAAATGTGATGCATGGGAACTTATTCCCGGGCAAACTCAATATTTTTAAATAGTTAAGGATGCAGTAGCAACTTAGTAGAGAAGGTTGTTATTAAAAAGCTTATTGCTGAATTTTCAGCCATAATTCACATAATTCAGATTTTGCATTATTTTTGAACACAAGAGACGCTTAGTTTTAGGAGAGAGGGAGAAACGTTTTTCTCTCTCATTGTCGCTAATCCTCTTCATCACCAAGTTCATTCTAAGTTTTGGTATGATGAATATTTCGATGTTGGTTTCTGTTTTATTCATGAGTAGCTAAGCTTATCTGTTAGGGTTATGGAAACCTTGTAGTATACTCTCTATTGCTATAGGTTTGTGAATATATGATGTGTAATGCACTTATATCATTACTCTCTTCATTATAATTGAATTCTCGTGGTTGCAAACATAGGGAATACGCCATTATAGCAATAACTTGTTCTATAGAAAAGTTGTTGTTTGGAAAAGAGAGTGTGACAAGAAATTAGGGTTTCCAACCTCTAGTTTACACGTTAATGCCCAAGCAGGATTAACTACTTGGAGAGTTCGTATAAGTTGTTGTACACTTTAGGTTCGAGAGAACTAAGGTGAATAAATCCTTGATGGTTGAAAAACACTTGGATTTAGAATTAGAATACGTCTCTCTATAAGTGCATGCATGTATAAAATTTGTATTACCCATAGTTAATATAGAAGTAGAAGCTACAAGGTGGACATAACCCTAACTTGTCATTCTCTGTGATCAATTACTTTTACATATATCGTCTCATTCGTTACACTAATAGTACTATTGTGCACTTAAACCAAAACCCCCCCTTATCTTGGAATCTTCGACCAACAGTCTAATAATAATTGCAATACTTAGTGATCATAGTATTCCCTGTGGGATTCGACACCCAACCCAGTTGGGTTCTATATTTGACAGCGACCGCTTACACTTTCTAACGAGAGTTGTAATTTGGGCGTATCATTGACCAAGAAAATGGCCCCACCAACACAAATGGGTAACACCGGGAGGCTCCTGATCCTCTCTGTCTCGCTCGGGTTAATTTTTGGCCCACGAAACCCCCGAACCCCGGGCCCATCCCCGGAGCTGGGAGCTATAACACACCGATTTGGCCCCAAAATGCCCCGTTCACACTGTTTAGCCCGTTTGACAAACCAAATGGCCCCACTCATAAAAACAGGAAATATTGGGATGCTCTCCAGCCTCCCTAGAATGCATGGGTGATTTTTGTCCCACGGCACCTCCGAAACCGTAGGTTATTGCACACTGATTTAGCCCCAAAATGCTCAATTTGCGCTATTTTGCCTGTTTGACCAACCAAAACGGGAAACATTGGGATGATCCCCAGCCTTCCTGTCATGTGTTGGTCGATTTTTGACCCAAAACACCCTCGGATCACAGGCTCACCCCAGAACCGTGGGCTATATAGCACACCGATTTGGCCCCAAAATGACCCGTTTGCCCCGTTTGCCCCGTTTCGCCTGTTTGACCAACCAAATGGCCCCACCCACACAAATGGGAAAAAATGGGCTCCCCATCCTCCCTGGCATATCTGGGTTGATTTTTGGCCCACGACAACCCCAAACCCCAAGCCCACCCCCGAAAATAGGGGCTATAGCACATCAATATGGCCTCAAAATGACTCGTTCGTGCTGTTTCGCCCGTTTGACCAATCAAATGGCCCCTCCCACACAAACGGGAAAGATTGTGATTCTCCCCAGCCTCTCTAGCATGAACGGGTCAATATTTGGCCCATGGAACCCCCAAAACCCGAGCACACTCCTAGAACCGAGGGCTATAGTACACTGATTTGTCCCCAAAATTCCCCATTCATGTGGTTTCGCTTGTTTGACCTATCAAATGGATCTACCCGCACAAACGGGAAACACTGGGATTCTCTCCAGCCTCCCCGGCTTGACCGAGTCAATTTTTGACACACAGAACCCTCGAACCCCGGGCCCACACTCAGAACAGTGGGCTGTTGCACTCCTATTTGGCCCTAAAATGCCCCGTTCATGCCGTTTCACCCGTTTGACTAACCAAATGGACCCACCCATACAAATGGGAAATACTGGTATGCTCCCCAGCCTCCCTTGTATGCCCGAGTTGATTTTCATCCTATGGCACCCTCGAACCCCGAGCCCACCCCGGGAACCGTGGACTATAGCACACTAATTTTGCCCTAAAATGCCCTGTTTGAGTCGTTTCTCCCGTTTGACCAACCAAATGGCCCCTCCTACACAAACGGACAACATTGGGATGATCCAAAGCCACTCTGGCATGCCCAGGTAAATCTTTGACCCATGACACCCCATGAAACCGGACTCCACCCCCGAAAACATGGGCTATAGCATACCGATTTGGACCCAAAATGCCCCGTTCACGCCATTTTTCCCATTTTACCAACCAAATGGTACCACCAACACAAACTAGAAACACTGGGATGCTCTTCAGCCTCTCAGGAACGCTGCGCATGGTACCCCCAAAACCGTGGGCTATAGTACAATGATTTGGCCCCAAAATGCCCCGTTCGCGCCGTTTCGGCTGTTTTACCAACCAATTGGCCCTGCCCACACAAACGGGAAACACTGGGTTACTCCCAGCCTCCCTGGAATGATCGAGTCGATTTTTTACAATGTCTCCCCGAACCCCAGGTCCACCCCCGGAACCGTGGGCTATATCACACCGATTTGGCCTCAAAATGCCCCGTTCGTTCCGTTTTGGTATTTTGACCAACCAAATAGCCCCGCCAACACATACGGGCAATACTAGGATGCTCCCCAACCTCCCTGGCATGCCCATATAGATTTTCAGCCAACGGAACCACCAGAACCTGGGCCTACCCCCGGAACTGGGGCTATAGCAACCGATTTATCCCCAAAATGCCCAGCTCGTTCCGCTTTGCCCGTTTGACCAACTAAAAGGCCCCGCCCACAAAAAAGGAAGCACTGGGATGCTCCCAACCTCCCTGTTATGCCCGGGTTGATTTGCAGCCCACGGTACCCCGGAACCCAGGCCAACTCCCGGAACCATGGGCTTTTGCACACTGATTTGGCCCTAAAATACCCCATTTGTGTGGTTTTGCCCGTTTGACTTACCAAATGGCCCCTCCCACTCAAACAGGCAATACTAAGAAACTCCCCAGCCTCCTTCGCACGCTCGACTTAATTTTTGGCCTACGACAACCCCAGACCCCGGGCCCACCCCGGGAATCGTGGGCTATAACACACCAATTTTGCCCCAAAAAGACCCATTTGCGCCATTTAACCCATTTGACCAACCAAATAGCCCCTCCCACACAAAAGGGAAACATTGGGATGCTCCCCAATCATCTTGGCATGCCCGGGTCAATTTTTGGCTCATGGAACCCACGGAACCTAGACCCCACTCCTGGAATTGTGGGCTATAACATACCGATTTGGCCCCAAAATATCCCATTCGCACTGTTTTTCCCGTTTGATAAACCAAATGGCCTCTCCCACACAAACGGGAAACACTAGGATGCTCACCAGCATCCCTGGAATGCCCGAGGTGATTTTCAGCCCACGGTACCCCCGAAATCGTGAGCTATAGCACACCGATTTGGCCCCAAAATGCCCCATTAGCGCAGTTTCGCCCGTTTCACCAACAAAATGGCCCCGCCCATACAAATAGGAAAAATTGGGATGCTTCCAGCCTCCCTGGAATACCCGATTCAATTTTTTGCCCACAGCTCCCCGAACCCCGGTTCCACCCCCGAAAGCGTGGGCTATAGCATAATGATTTGGCCTAATAATGCCTTGTTCGTACCGTTTCTCCCGTTTGACCAAACAAATAGCCCCGCCCACACAAACGGGCAACACTGAAATTCTCACCAGCCTCCCTGGTATTCCCTGATCGATTTTTGGCCCACGGCACCGCCGGACCCATGGTCCACCCTCAGAACCGTGGGCTAAAGCACACCGATTTGGCCCCAAAATGGCCCATTTGCATTATTTCACTCGTTTGACCAACCAAATGGCCCCATCTACACAAACGAGCAACACTGGGATGCTCCTCAACCCCCTTTGCATGCCCGGGTTGATTATTGGACCAGGCACCCCTAGATCCCAGGCCCACCCTCAGAACCGTGAGCTATTAGCACATCGATTTTTCCCCAAAATGCCCCGTTCATGTCGTTTCGCCTGCTTGACGAACCAAATTGCCCCGTCCATACAAACGAGCAACACTGGGTCCATACCCAACATCCTTTGCACGTGTGGGTCGATTATTGGCCCAGGCACCCCCCGAACCCCGGGCCCACCTCCCGAACCGTGAGCTATAGCACACCGATTTTCCCTAAAATGCCCCGTTCGCACTGTTTCGCCTGTTTTACAACAAAATGGCCCCGCCCAGACAACCGAGCAACACTAGGATTCTCCCCAGCCTCCTTTCCATGCTCGAGGTAATTTTCGACCCACAGAACCCCCAAAACCGTAGGCTATAGCACATTAATTTGGCCCTAAAATGCCCCGTTCGCGTTATTTCGACTGTTTGACAAACCAAATGGCCCCACTCAAACAAACGGGCAATGCTGGGATGCTCCCCAGCCTCCCTGACATGCCCGAGTAGATTTTTGGCCCGTAGCACCCTCGGACCCGGGCCCACCCTCGGAAACGTAGGCTATAGCATACTAATTTGACCAAAAAATTCCACGTTCGCTCCGTTTCTCCTGTTTGACCAACCAAATGGCCCTGCCCAGGCAAACGGGCAACACTGGATGATCCCCAGCTTTCCTAGCATGCTCGGGTCAATTTTTGGCCCACGACACCCTCTAACCCCGGGCTTACTCCCGGAATCGTGGGCTATAGCACACCGATATGGCCCCAAAAAATCACGTTCGCGCCGTTTCTCCCATTTGACCAACCAAATGTCCCCGCCCGCAAGAGTGGGAAATATTGGGATACTCCCCAACCTCCCTGGCACGCTCGGGTCAATTTTCGGTCAACGGCACCCCCAAATCCCGAGCCCACCTAGGAACAGTGGGATTTAGCACACCGATTTGGCCCAAAAATTCTCCATTAACACTGTTTCACCCAATTGACAAACCAAATGACCCCGCCCACAAAAACGGACAACATTAGGATGCTCCCCAGCCTCTCTGGCACGCTCAAGTCAATTTTTAACCCACGACACCCTGGAACCTAGGCCCAACCTGAAACCGTAGGCAATAGCACACCAATTTGGCCCAAAAAGGCCCCGTTTGTGCTGGTTCGCCCGTTTGAAGAACTAAATCGCCCCGTCCACACAAACGGCCAATACTGGGACACTCCCTAGCATCCCTGGCATGACCGGGTTGATTTTTGACCCATGGAACTCTCGGGCCTCAGGCTCACCCCCGAAACCGTGGGCTATTATAACACACTGATTTTGCCTCAAAATACCCCATTTGAGCCATTTCTCCCGTTTGACTAACTAAATGGCCTCGTCCACACAAATGGGCAACACTAGGATGCTACCCACCCTCTCTGGCTCGCTTGAGTTGATTTTTGGCGTACAGAACCCCCGAACCCCGGGCCCACCACAAGAACTGTGGGCTATAATACACTAGTTTGGCCCTAAAATGCCTCGTTCGCACCGTTTCACCAATCTAATAGCCCCGCCCACATAAACGAAAAAATTGGGATGCTCCCTAGCCTCCTTGGCATGCCCGAGTTGAGTTTATGCTCAGACAACCCCCGGACCCCGGGCCCACCCTCGAAACCGTGGGCTATAGCACATAGATTTATCCTCAAAATGCCCCATTTGAAGTGTTTCAATTGTTTGATCAACCAAATGAACCCTCCCACACAAACGGGAAATATTGGGATGATCCCCAATCTCCTTGGCACGTCTGGGGTGACTTTCAGCCTACGGTACCCTTGAAACCAAGGGATATAGCATAATGATTTGGCCTAAAAATGCCCCGTTCGTGTCGTTTTGCCCTTTTGACTAACTAAATGGCCCCGCCAACATAAACGGGCAATACTGGGATGCTCCCTAGCCTTACAGGCACGTTTGGGTAAATTTTTTTTCCCATGACACCCCCAAACCCCGGGCCAACCCCTGAATCCATGGGCTATAGAACAGCGATTTGGCCCCAAAATGCCCCATTCACGCCGTTTGGCCCGTTTGACCAACCAAATGGCCCCACCCACAGAAACGGGCAATTATGAGATGCTCCCCAGACTCCCTGGAAATCCCAATTTGAGTTTTGGCCCACGACACCCTCGGAACCTGGGCCGACCCCCAGAATCGTGGGCTATAGCACACCAATTTGGCCCGAAAATGCCCCGTTCGCATCATTTTACCTGATTGACCAAAAAAATGGCCTCGTACACAAAAATGGGCAACATTGGGATTCTTCCCAGCCTCCCTGGCATGCCCGGGTTGATTTTTGGTCCACGGTACCCCGAAACCCCAAGCCTACCCCCGAAACTAGAGGCTATAGCACACCGATTTGTCCTCAAAATGTCTCGTTCGCACCGTTTCACTTGTTTGATCAACCAAATGTCCATTCCCACACAAACAGGCAAGACTGCTATGCTCCCCATCCTCCCTGGGATGTCCAGGTTAATATTTTTCCCACGGCACCCGAGAACCGGGGGCCACTCATGAAACCGTGAGCTATAGCACACCTATTTGGCCCCAAAATGCCCCATTCATGTGGTTTCTCTTGTTTGTCCTACCAAATGGCCCCACCCACATAAAAAAGCAATACTGGGACGCTTTCTAGCCTCCCCGGCACTCCCGAGTTGATTTTTGGCCCACCACACCCCCGAACCCCGAGCCCACCCCCAGAACCATGTGCTATAGCACCCCTATTTGGCCCTAAAATGCCCCGTTCACGCCGTTTCGCTCGTTTGACCGACCAAATGGCCCTGGCTACATAAACGAGAAATACTGGTATGCTCCCCAGCCTCTCTTGCAAGCCCAAGTCGATTTTGAAACTACGACACCCCCGGACCCCGAGCCCACCTCAGGAACTGTGGGCTATAGCACACCAATTTTGCTCCAAAATGCCCCGTTTGCACCGTTTCACCAGTTTGACCAACCTAATGGCCCCTCCCACATAAACAGGCAACATTGGGATGCTCCTCAACCACCCTGGCATGCCTTGGTAAATTTTTGACCCATAGCACCCCATGAAACCGGATCCCACCCCCGAAAACATGGGCTATAGCACACCGATTTCGCCCCAAAATTTCCCGTTCACGTTGTTTCGCCCATTTGATCAACCGAATGGCCCCGCCTACACAAATGGGCAACACTGAAATGCTCGGCAGCCTCTCCGGTATGCCCGAGGTGATTTTCGGCACGTGGTACCCCCAAAACCGTGGGCTATAGCACACCGATTTGGCCTCAAAATGCTCTGTTCGCGCCGTTTCACCCGTTTTACCAACTAATTGGCCTCTCCCACACAAACAAGAAAAACTAGGACTCTCTTATCCTTCCTAGCATGCCTGAGTCAATTTTTTCACATGGATCCCCAAACCCCGGATCCATCCCCAGAACCGTGGGCTATAGCACACCGATTTGGCCTCAAAATGCCCCGTTCGTTCCGTTTTGCCATTTTGACCAACTAAATGTCCCCGCCCACACAAACAGTCAATACTAGGATGCTCCCTAGCATCCCTGGCATTCCCATTAAATTTTTAGCCCACAGCACCACCGGACCCCGGGCCCACCCCCGGAACTAGGTCTATAGCCACCGATTTGGCCCAGAAACACCCAGTTTGTGCCGTTTTGCCTGTTTGACCAACCAAATAGCCCCGCCCACACAAACGGGAAACACTGGGATGCTCCCCAACCTCCCTATCATGCCGGGTCAATTTTTGGCCCTAGACACCCCGGACCCCAGGCCAACTTCTGGAATCGTGGGTTATTGCACAATGATTTGGCGCCAAAATGCCCCATTTGTGTGGTTTCGCCCGTTTGACCTATCAAATCGCCCCGCCCATATAAATAGGAAACAATGGGACACTCCCCATACTTCCCGGCATGCCCTAGTCATATTTTGGCCCACGGCACCATCGGACCTCAGGCCCACCCCCTAGAATCGTGGGTTATAGCACACCAATTTTGTCCACAAAATGGCTTATTCGCGTCGTTTTGCCCGTTTGACCAACCAAATGGCCCCACGCACACAAACATGAAATACTGGTACGCTTCCCAGCCTCCCTGGCATGCCCGAGTCGATCTCTGCCCCATAAAAACCCCGAACCCTAGGACCAACCCGAGAACCGTGGGCTATATAGCACACCGATTTTGCCCCAAAATGCCCCATTTGCGCCATTTTTCCCTTTTGACCAACAAAATAGCCCCGCCCAAACAAACGGGCAATATTTGAATGCTCATTAGCCACCTTGGCATGCCCGAGGAAATTTTCAATCCATGGTACCCCCGGAACCTAGACCCCACTCGCGAAAATGTGGACTATAGCACACCCCAAAAAACCCCATTCGTGTTGTTTCACCATTTTGACCATACAAACACAAACGGGCAACACTGGATGCTTTACAGCATCGCTGGCACACCCGAGGCAATTTTTGACCCACGACACCCCCAAAACCGTGGGCTATAGCACACCGATTTTGCCCCAAAATGCCCCGTTCACTCCGTTCGCCCGTTTGACCAACCAAATGTTCCAACCCATACAAAAGGAAAACACTAGGATGCTACCAGCCTCCCTGGCATGCCCGAGTCAATTTTTGGCCTACGGCTCCCCGAACTCCGGTTCCACCCCCTGAACCGTGGTCTATATCACACCGATTTGGCCTCAAAATGCCCCATTCATTTTGTATCGCCATTTATACCAACCAAATGTACCCACCCACATAAACGGGCAATACTAGGATGTTCCCCAGCCTTTCTGGCATGCCTAAATCAATTTTCAGCCCACGGCACCACCGGACCCCGGACCCACCCCCGTAACTGGGGGCTATAGCACACTAATTTGGCCCTAAAATGCCCAGTTCGCGCCGTTTCGCCTGTTTGGCCAACCAAATGTCCCCTCCCACACAAACAGGCAACATTGAGATTCTCCCCAGCCTACCTGTCATGCCTGGGTCGATTTTCTACTCACAACACCCCAGACCCCGGGCCAACTCCCAGAACCGTGGGCTATTGCACACTGATTTGTCCCCAAAAATCCCAATTCGTGTGGTTTAGCCCGTTCGACCTACCAAATGGCCCTGACCACACAAACAGGCAACATTGGGACACTCCTCAGCCTCCCCGAAATACCCTAGTCAATTTTTGGCCTACGGCACCACCGGACCTCGAGCCCATCCCAGAACCATGGGCTATAGCACATCGATTTGGCCCCAAAATGCTCCATTCACGCCGTTTTTCCTATTTTCCAAACTAAATGGCCCCGTCCACACAAATGGGAAATACTGGTATGCTCCCGAGCCACCTTGGCATGCCCGGGTCAATTTTTAGCCATGGCACCCCCTGAACCTGGACACCACTCCCGGAAACGTGCGTTATAGCATATCGATTGGGCCCTAAAATATCCCATTCGCGTTATTTCACCCGTTTGACCAACCAAATAGCCTCGCACATATAAACGGGAAACACTGGGATGCTCCCTAGCATGCCCCGATCGATTTTTGGCCCACGGCACTGCCCGAACCCCGTGTCCACCCTCGGAATCATGGGGTCATTCACACCGATTTGGCCCCAAAAGGCCCCGTTCGCACTATTTTGCTCGTTTAACCAACCAAATGGCCCCACCCACATAAATGAGTAACTCTGGGATGCTCCTCAGCCTCCTTTGCTCACTCGGGTCGATTATTGGCCGAGGCACCACCGAACCCCGAGCCCACCCTCGGAACCGTGGGCTATAGCACATCAATTTTGCCTCAAAATGCCCCGTCCGCGCTGTTTCACCCGTTTGACCAACAAAATGGCCCCACCCACACAAACCGGCAACACTGGGACGCACCTCAGTCTCTCTACCATGCTCGGGGTAATTTTTGACCCACGGCACCCCCAGAACCCTGGGCTATAGCACATCGATTTAGCCCTAAAATGACCCATATGCGCTATTTCACCCGTTTGACCAACCAAATTGCCCCGCCAATATAAACGGACAATACTGATATATTCCCCAGCCTCCCTGGCATGCTCGAGTAAATTTTTGGCACACGACACCCCCGTACCCCGGTCCCACCCTTGGAACCGTGGGCTATAGCATACCGATTTGGCCAAAAAATATCTCATTCTTTCCGTTTCGCCTGTTTGACCAACCAAATAGCCCCACCCAAATAAACGGGTAACACTGGATGCTCTCTAATATTTTTGTCATGCCCGAGTCAATTTTCAGCCCACGGCACCCTCTAACCCCGGGCCTACTCCCAGAACCGTGGGCTGTAGCACACCGATATGGCCCCAAAATGCCCTATCCGCGCCGTTTCTCCCATTTGACCAACGAAATGACCTCGCCCACATAAACGGGCAATACTGGGATGCTCCCTAACCTCTATGGCATCCTTGGGTCAATTTTTAGCCCAGGACACCCCCGAATCCCGAGCCCACCTAGGAACAGTGGGCTTTAGCACACTGATTTAGCCCAAAAATTCTCCGTATGCACCGTTTGTCACGATAGACCAACCAAATGGCCCTGAATACACAAATGGGAATCATTGGGATGCTCCCCGGCCTTTCTGGCACTCCCGAGTCAATTTTTGACCCACGGCACCCGGGACCTCGGGCCCAACCCAAAACCATAGGCAATAGCACACCGATTTGGCACAAAAAGGCCCTGTTCGTGCCGCTACGCCCGTTTGATGAACCAAATGGCCCCTCCCACACAAACGGGAAAGACTGAGATGCTCCCCAGCATCCCTGGCATGCCCGGGTTGATTTTTAACCCACGGCACTCCCGGGACCCAGGCTCACCCCCAAAACCGTGAGCTATAGCACACCAATTTGGCCTCAAAATACCCTGTTTGAGCTGTTTTGCCCGTTTGACCAACTAAATAGCATCGCTAGCACAAACGGGAAACACTGGGATGCTCCCCATCCTCCTTTTCACGCTCGGGTTGATTTTTGGCCTATAGAACCCCCGAACCCCAGGCCCTCCCCGGGAACCGTGGGATATAGCACATTGATTTGGCCCCAAAATGCCTCATTCGCACCGTTTCACCTGTTTGACCAACTTAATTGCCCCGCCCACATAAACGGGAAACACTGGGGCACTCCATAGCCTCCTTGTCACGCCCATATCAATTTTTTGCCTGGATACCCCCAGATCCCGAGCCCACCCTCTGAACCCTGGGCTATAGTACATGGATTTGGCCCCAAAATGCCCTGTTTGTAGTGTTTCGACCGTTTGAACAACCAAATGCACCCACCTACACAAAGGGGCAATATTGGGATGCTCCTAAGCCTCCTTTGAATTCCCAAGGTGATTTTCAGCCCACGACACCCTCAAAATCATGGGCTATAGCACACTGATTTGGCCTCAAAATACCCCGTTCGCGCCATTTCATTCGTTTGACCAACCAAATGGCCCCGTCCACATAAACGGGAAACACTGGGATGCTCCCAGCCTTACTGGCATGTACAGGTCAATTTTTTCCTATAAAACCCCCGAACCCCTGGCCAATCCCCAAAACTGTGGGCTGTCGAACAACAATTTGGCCCCAAAATGCCCCGTTCATGCTATTTTGCCCATTTGACCAACCAAATGGCCCCACCCATATAAAAAGGAAATAATGGGATGCTCCCCACCCTCCCTTCCAAGTCTGATTTGATTTTTGGCCCACGACGCCCCCAGAACCCGGGGCGACCCCCAGAACCGTGGGCTATAGCACACTGATTTAGCCCAAAAATTCCCCGTTCGTGTTATTTTGCTTGATTGACCAACAAAATAGACCCACTAACATAAATGGGTAACACTAGGATGCTCCCAAACCTCCCTGGCTCTCCCGGGTCGATTTTTGTCCCACAGAACCCCCGAACCCCGGGCCCATCCCCGGAATTGAGGGCTATAGCACACTGATTTAGCCCCAAAATGCCCCGTTCATGCCATTTCACCCGTTTGACTAACCAAATGGCCCCGCTCACCCAAATGGGAAACACTGGGATGCTCTCCAGCCTCCCTAAAATGCCTGGGGAGATTTTAGGCTTATGGAACCTCCGGAACCGTGGACTATAGCACACCGATTTAACCCCAAAATGTCCCGTTCGCGCCATTTTTCCCGTTTGACCAACCAAAATAGGCAAAATTGGTATGTTCCCCAGCCTTCCTAGCACGCCTTGGTCGATTTTCAACCCACAACATCCCCGGACCACAGGCTCACCCCAGAACCGTAGGCTATAGCACACCAATTTGGCCCCAAAATGCCCCGTTCACACCGTTTCGCCTGTTAGACCAACCAAATGGCCCCTCCAACATAAATAGGAAACACTAAGCTCCCCGACTTCTCGGGCACACCCGTGTTGATTTTCGTCCACGGCACCCCCAAACCTCAAGCCCACCCCTGGAATAGGGGCTATAGCACACCGATTAGGCCTCAAAATGCCTCGTTCACGCTGTTCCACCCATTTGACCAATCAAATGGCCTAGCCCACATAAACGGGCAAGACAACGATTCTCCCAGCCTCCCTGGCATGCCCGGGCCAATATTTGGCCCACGAAATCCCCGGACCCCGGGCACACTACTGATGTTAGGCGTATTTATACACCTAAAGCACCTTAATTTACCCATATTTTAGCTAAGTTTTAAAGGACAAAGTAAATAATTCCTGCACTTTTAGTCCTTTTTCCTGTAAGTGAGCTAACCAACGTGATTAGCAAGTTTTCAGGAATAATTGATGAAGATTTCAGCATTTTATGGACTGTTGGATGCCAAAGGAAACTTCACATAAGAAGGAAGGCAGCTGCTGGAAGCTTGTGGACTGAAAGTGATGCATGGAGAACTTGTTCCGGGCAAACACAACATTTCTAAAGACTTGGGGGATCAGCAGTAACTTAGTAGGATTAGGACAAGTATGCAGTAACCCAGTAGGACTAGGACAAGGATAAAAACCCTATTTCAGTAGGACTAGGACAAGGATGTTATAAAAACCCTATTTGCTGAATTTTTCAGCAAGCTTTTTATTATTCTCACTCATTCTCTTTCAATTCATTCTTACTCTCTTCTATTCTTAAATTTGTTGCTGACATTATTCTTCATCTATTCGACTTTTAATTTTCACGACAAGAGAAACGCTACTAGCAAGGAATTCACGCCACAAGTGACGCCAATACTGCCTTATCGTGATATTGTTATTGCTTTGGTATGATGATATCCTCGTGGTTTTCCTTCACAATTATGAGTAGCTAAACTTCTCTGTTAGGGTTATGGAATCCTTATGAGATACTATCTATTGCTATGAGTTTGTGAATTCTTGATACGTATGCAGCTTATATCATTACTCTCTTCATCTTAATTGAATTCTTGTGGTTGAAAACATATAGAATACGCCAGTATAGCATTAACTTGTTTGAAAGAAAAGTTGCATGTCTGGAAAAGAGAGAATGACAAGGAAATAGGGCCACCAACCCCTGTTTAAAAGTTAGTGCCGTAACTGGATTAACCTCTTGGAGAATTCGTACCATTAGTATACGCTTTAAGCTCGAAAGAGTTAAAGTGATATAATCCTTGATGGTCAATAGACACTAGGATTTACCATAAAATACGAATCTCTATAAGCGCATGCATGTCTGAATTCCGCATAACTCATAGCCAATAGATACGTAAAACTCATAAGGTGGAAATAACCCTAACTTACACTTCTCATTGATTAAAACCTACTAAACATTCCGTTTTTCTTTGTTACTTTGATACTCTTAATTCACGCTATAATTAAATCCCCCCTTTTTCGTAGAATTTTTGATCAACAGTCTACTAATCGTTGCATACTTAGTGACCAAGTATTCCCTGTGGGATTCGACACCCAACCCAGTTGGGTTCTATATTTGACAACGACCGCTTACACTCTTACGAGAGCTATAGTTTGAGCGTTATCAAATTTTGACAACAAGCTGTTTAGAGTCGTGTTAGTGAAATATGGTGTCAAGCAACACAAGGTAGCTACACCTTACCACCCACAAACTAGTGGGAAGGTAGAGGTTTCTAATTAGGAGATCAAGATAATCCTTGCTAAGACCGTAAATGGTAGTAGAAAAGATTGGTATCGAAAGCTGGACGATGCCTTATGGGCTTACAGAACTGCATTCAAGACACCAATTGGCATGTCCCCGTACCAACTAGTTTATAGGAAGTCTTGTCACTTGCCCATTGAGCTCGAACATAAAGCATTGTGGGCGTTGAAGCGTCTTAATTTGAATTGGGATGATGCCATGAATATGAGATTGGAGCAGCTGAATAAAATGGATGAATTCCGTCTACATGCGTTTGAAAGATCAGAATTCTACAAGGAGCGGATGAAAAAGTATCATGATCAACGGATTGTTCAACGAAACTTTCAAAAGGGTGATATGGTACTTCTTTTCAATTCCAGACTGAAGATATTCCCAGGTAAGTTAAGGTCCAAATGGTCTGGTCCGTACAAAATTAGCCAAGTCTACTCGTCTAGAGTAGTTGAGCTAGAAGACAATAATGGTGTTGTCTTTAAGGTGAATAGCCAACGAGTAAAACCATATATCGGTCCTCTTGACTCGATAAAATGCATGGCCACCATCTATATCGACGAAATCTAAGTACTCGAGGTAACTATGTCGTGCCGCGATAATAAATCAAGCGCTAGATGGGAGGCAACCCATCTTTTTTCATTTTTTATTGTTTTACTAAGAGTTTGTTTTTGTTAAATAAAAAAAATCCAAAAAGAAGAGTCGATCCACGACCAAAACTAAGGCGCTTGGTGGTAGGCAACCCATCGTTCTAATCGTTTTTGTTGTTTTTGAATAAGTGTAGGTGCAAGAGGTGTAAAGGAGGAGATTGGTTTCAAATTTTGATTTGGAAGTATTGCATGTTGAAGGTGGTAAGTTGGGAATGAAGAATAAAAAGGCTATGAGTTAGGCATTGCATATGAAAATCTAGGCAACGAACAAGGCAAGGCCTATGCTATGGCCTAAGCTCTCTGAATCTAGAATGCCATAGCATAGGCGCCGCCTATGCCTAACAATGCCATAGCATAGGCGCCGTCTATGCAAAAGCCTTTTGTCTCTGAATCTAGAATGCCATGGCATAGGCGCCGCCTATGCTCAACTAGGCTTTGCAAAAGGCGCCGCCTATGCCAAGCATCGGCAAAGCATTAGGTGCCGCCTATGCTCACTTTTTGGTCTCCTAATCCGATTCCAAACGGGTTAAAACCCGAACCAAGCTTTTCCTATAAATAGAACCTTAGTCTTAGAACAAAAATGCATTGCAAATTCAACCTAAGCACCGCCTACCTCTCCAAAATATCTCAAAAATTTTCCTTTTGCTCTTTTAACTTTGCAAGAACATCTTCCGAGGCCATCAACCAAGTAAGTACTTCTTTGCTCTTCTTTTATATTCCGTAAAGTACTACACTACTACGCCTATAATAAATTGTTAAATCTTGAAGTAGTGTTGGTGATTTGAATATGGTTGATTTGTTGTGATACAACTAAGTGAGTGAAAGAATACGTATGGGTGTTCTAGACTTGGTTCCAACCTGAATTTGATTTTGATACACTGTCATACTTTTGCAGAATCGACATGGTTAAGATAATTGCATAATCTTGTAACTCGAAAGCTTGTATGTTTGAATGACTTGTCCATCGAGATGAAAATCATGGTTAACTACAAACATGAGATGTTTTGATTATTTCTAAGCCATAAATTGATACGATATCTATGTAGTAGTTTTGTTCAAAGAAATGCATTAGTCCAAACATGAAAACATAGTTAAGAATACATGAAAAAAAATTGAAAAGGATAGTGAAGATGACAAGAAAAGTATGACTGCGCTGAATATATTGTTGGAACATAACACCTAAATGTAGGGCGATGAAGTCTGAGTAATCGACATCTTTCACTTAATTAAGTTTGTGCCAACAAATTAAGTGTGGGGTAGTGCCACTACTGTTGGTTTGTCGATTGTATCTACCGAGATGAAGCTAACAAGACTATTATTTTAATCTCAGGTACAATGGCACCAAAAAGTCGACCCGGAAAAGAAAAAGCATCTACCTCACAGAAAGGCCAGAAAAGGGGAAGAAAAGAGCAAGCTGAATTCTCCTCGTTGCAAATACCTCGACGCATGTACGGGATAAAATGGGTCCTAGAGGAGGAAGGAAAGGAGTGGTACAAGAACAATAAAGTAAAAAAATATGTTCATGTGGAGTTGATACAAAAGGAGAGCCTAGCAAAGAAAGAACCCCGCATTTTGGCTAAGATAATGGTGTTACATCTTGATTTCATCTTCCGAGATATGGGAGAGTGCAATCTCGATATAACGCAAGAATTCTATGCCAACTAGTCCCCGAAGACCACAGGGAGTGAAGTAAAAATTTGGGGCCAAGTATTGCAGCTAAATGCGGAGTTCTTCAACTCTTTTCTGGGTTTGCCATATGTTGATCCATCACCACTCAAGGAGCTTTATAACAGACCTCCGTACAGGGCAATCAGACACACACTGTGTGGAACAAGAACAATGGCACGTTGGAGTCATCACAAGGATACCGGTCGGCACAATACCTTCCCATATGCTTCTTTGAACAGCGAAGCTCGGATATGGTTGCGGATGGTCAACTCTTTCTTGATTCCAGGAACACAGTACATAAAGATCACACGTGATAGAGTGTTCTTGGTGTACGCTTTGATGACGAACACCCCCATCAACATTGGGGCGATTATTTGATCTTCAATGCGTAAGGCTAGGCTGCACAAGAGGTCCCACTTCAGCTTTGGCAATCTGTTGACTGCGATATTGAGGAAGGAGGACATCGAAGAGGAACCTGCAGATCATATGCTTCCACACAACCCAAAGAAAGTTGACCTCACAAAGGTGAAAGATGCTGAATCTATGCATGGCGTCAACCTGACCACTGCAGAAAGACATGCTCGCGACGAAATCTTCTTCCGCCATTTATATGGCATGACGAGGTTCACCATGATGAGCGGGGGTCGTGTTCCAACTGTTGCAGAGCTCCAATAGTTTGATTATGACTACCCAATGAATGAGCATGCGAGGGCTATGTGTGGAGTAGGTGTATATTTTGAGGAACCTCTTGATGACGACATGCCAACCGATGATGATCAACGAATGCCAGACTCCGACGTGGAGGAGAACTCTAATGACGATGACTCTGATGATGATTCCGATGCAGGGGGTATGACCCCAAACATAGAGGAGGAGTCCGACTAACCAGGTTCTTCTTATTTGTTTTCCACTGAGGGCAGTGTGTCCCGTCTAAGTGTGGGGTGCTGGTATTTGTATGTTATACTTCTTTATCTGCATTTGCATTTATTTATGTTTGTTTGTTTTGTTTGTTAGTAGTTAAATTTTAGAATTATTTTTTTTCAAAAAATTGTTCTGATAGGCAGCATGGTATTATGACAAGAGTCTATGATAAAATCATTACTATTGAGACATTTAGGCTCTAAATGTGACTCAGTATGTGATAAATATGTGGGTTAATTCCTTCATCTATTGGGTCTAGAGTCTATACTGCTCCTAATAAAGTCGACCATGTGCCTTATATGTGTGACATGATAGTATATTCTATGTTTTTGGCTGATGCTAGAACTTGCCCGGTGTGTGTGTAAAGCGAAATAAAGAGTGTGAGTTTAGGAGATGATTTAGGAATTTCTTTAACAACCTGTGATTGTTTACCTTCTTTTTACCTACCCGTGGACATTATCCTAGTCAACCCTTTTGAGCCTTTAAGCCATTTTCTTTGACAGCCTCATATGTAGCCTAATCCATTTTTTAAGACCATAATTTGATCCAAATTCCTAAGCGCTTTAAATTGTAAAGTCATGTGACAAAATAAAAGGAAATTGGGTGAGATTGATGCCTTAAAGTGAATTGGTACTTGAATTTGTTATGAAAAAAAATGGCTATTATAGAGGTGTGTTATAAAAAAATGAAAAATGAAATGAAAAAGAAAAATACAAAGTTGATTCTATTTAAAATTGAATAACAAAAGAGGTGAGAAGGGGTGGTAGATTAAAAGAAAGTAGAAAGGTCGTTTGAAAGAAAGTGTAAATGGCATAATGTGATGTATTAAAGCGCTTAGGGAACTTAGTCACTATTTCTGGCCAAAATAGTCCTACCCGTCCCTTAGCCTACATTACAACTTGTAAAGACCTATTTGATCCTAATCTTAACATTCTGAGATTAGTAGAGCATTACACTAAGGGCAAGCCTATGGTCATCAGTTGCAACATATGAATTCTTTGTGAGAGTGAGAGCAAGGATAATCTTATACCCATGTTTTGAAAAATTAAATACTTGTGAGTAATTATGGGTGATATATTGTGAGACACACATGGTTGATGAGTTTTGGGTAGTCTTGTATGATTCTTTGTTCCTTAACTTTTGAATACGAATTAACCATCATCACGAGTCTATGTTGGAGGTTGAATTGTTTCTAGAAGTGATTAGAAAACTACTCTTTGTTAATAATTGTTGTGCCTGTCTTGATGAATATTTTGTGTTGTTTATGTGAAACCCTAAGTAACCGGAATCGTGTGCTATAGTACACCGATTTGGCCCTAAAATGCCCCATTCGTGTGGTTTCGCCAGTTTGACCTACCAAATGGCCCCACCAACACAAACGGGAGACACTGGGATGCTCCTCATCCTGCCTAGTATGCCCGAGTCGATTTTTGACCCACGACATCCCCAAACCCCATCCCACCCCCAGAACCGTGGGCTATAGTACCCTGATTTGTCCCCAAAATTTCTCGTTCACGTCATTTTTCCCGTTGGACCAACCAAATGGCCCCTTCCACACAAACATGCTATACTGGTATGCTACACTAACTCCTTTTCACGCCCGAGTTGATTTTCGACCTATGGCACACTCGGACCCCGAGCCCACCCCGGGAACCATCGGTTATAGCGCATAAATTTGGCACCAAAATGCCCCATTTGCGTCATTTCGCCCGTTTGACCAATCAATTAGCCCCGACCACACAAACGGAAAACATTGGGATGCTCCCCAGCCACTCTGTCATGCCCAGGTAAATTTTTGACCCACGACACCCCTTGAACCTGGACTCCACCCCCAAAAACATGGGCTATAGCACACCGATTTGGCCCCAAAATGCCCTGTTCGCACCGTTTTTCCCATTAAACCAGCCAAATGGCCCTGCCTACACAAACGGGAAACATTGGGACGCTCTTCAGCCTCTCTGGCATGCCGCACATGGCACCCCATAAACTGTGGGCTATAGCACACCGATTTGGCCCCAAAATGCCCCGTTCGCGCCGTTTCGGCGGTTTTACAAACTAATTGGCACCGCCCACTCAAACGAGAAACACTGGGATGCTCCATGCCACTCTGGCATGCCTAAGTCAATTTTTTCCCATTGCTCCCCGAACCCTAGGTCCACCCCCGGAACCGTGGGCTATAGCACACCGATTTGGCCTCAAAAAGCCCCGTTCGTTCCGTTTCGCCATTTGGACCAACCAAATGGTCCCTCCCAAAAATATGGGAAATACTAGGACACTCCCTAGTATCCTTGGCATGCCCAGATCGATTTTCAGACCACAAAACCACCATACCCGGGCCTACCCCCGGAACTAGGGCTATAACCACCGATTTGGCCCCAAAATGCCCAGGTCGCTCCGTTTCGCCGGTTTGACCATCCAAATGGCCCCGCCCTCACAAAAGGGAAGCATTGGGATTCTCCCAGACCTCCCTGACCTGCCCAGGTTGATTTTTTGCCCACGACAGCCCCGAACCTCGGGCCAACTCCCGGAACCATGTGTTATTGAACACCGATTTAGCCCTAAAATACCCCATTCGTGTGGTTTCGCCCGTTTGATTTACCAAATGGCCCCGACCACACAAATAGGTAACACTGGGATACCCCCCAGCATCCCCATCATGCCCTAGTTAATTTTTTGCCACGTCACCACAAGACCTCGGGCCCACCCCCAGAACCGTGGGCTATAGAACCCTTTTTGGCCCCAAAATGCCTCATTCGTGCCGTTTCGCCCGTTTGGCCAACCAAATGGCCCAGCCCACACAAACGGGAAATATTGGTACACTCCCCAGCCTCCCTGGCACACTCGAGTCAATTTTTAGCCTTCGACAACCCCAGACCCTAGGCCCACCCCGGGAACCGTGGGCTACAACACACCAATTTTGTTCCAAAATGCCCCATTTGCACCGTTTAGCCCGTTTGACAAACCAAATAGCCCCGACCACACAAACGGGAAACATTGGGATGCTCTCCAACCACCTTGGCATGCCGGGATCAATTTTTGACCCATGGAACCCCCGAAACCTAGACCCCACTCCCAGAAATGTGGACTATAGCACACCGATTTGTCCTCAAAATGCCTCGTTCTCACCGTTTCACTTGTTTGATCAACCAAATGTCCATTCCCACACAAACAGGAAAGACTGCTATGCTCCCCAGCCTCCCTGGGATATCCAGGTTAATATTTTCCCACGACACCCGAGAACCGGGGGCCACTCCCGAATCCTTGGGCTATAGCACACCTATTTGGCCCCAAAATGCCCCATTCATGTGGTTTCTCCTATTTGTCCTACCAAATGGCCCCACCCACACATAAAAGCAATACTGGGACGCTTTCTAGCCTCCCCGGCACTCCCGAGTTGATTTTGGGCCCACGACACCCCCGAACCCCGAGCCCACACCCAGAACCGTGTGCTATAGCACCCCTATTTGGCCCTAAAATGCCCCGTTCACGCCGTTTCGCTTGTTTGACCGACCAAATGGCCCTGCCTACACAAATGGGAAATAATGGTATGCTCCCCAGCCTCTCTTGCAAGCCCAAATCTATTTTGAAACTACGGCACCCCCGGACCCCGAGCCCACCTCGGGAACTGTGGGTTATAGCACACCAACTTTGCTCCAAAATGCCCCGTTTGCACCGTTTCACCAGTTTGACCAACCTAATGGCCCCAACCACCCTGGCATGCCTTGGTAAATTTTTGACCCATAGCACCCCATGAAACCGGATCCCACCCCCGAAAACATGGGCTATAGCACACTGATTTGGCCCCAAAGTTTCCCGTTCACGTTGTTTCGCCCATTTGATCAACCGAATGGCCCCTCCTACACAAATAGGCAACACTGGAATGCTCGTCAGCCTCTCCGGTATGCCCGAGGTGATTTTTGGCACGTGGTACCCCCAAAACCGTGGGCTATAGCACACCGATTTGGCCTCAAAATGCCCCGTTCGCGCCGTTTCACCCGTTTTACCAACTAATTGGCCTCTCCCACACAAACAGGAAACACTAGGACGCTCTTATCCTTCCTAGAATGCCCGAGTCAATTTTTTCACATGGATCCCCAAACCCCGGATCCACCCCCAGAACCGTGGGCTATAACACACCGATTTGGCCTCAAAATGCCCCGTTCGTTCCGTTTCGCCATTTTGACCAACTAAATGTCCCCGCCCACACAAACAGTCAATACTAGGATGCTCCCTAGCATCCCTGGCATTCCCATTAAATTTTCAGCCCACAGCACCACCGGACCCCGGGCCCACCCCCGGAACTGGGTCTATAGCCACCGATTTGGCCCCAAAACACCCAGTTTGCGCAATTTTACCTATTTGACCAACCAAATAGCCCCGCCCACACAAACGGGAAACACTGGGATGCTCCCCAACCTCCCTATCAAGCCGGGTCAATTTTTGGCCCTAGACACCCCGGACCCCAGGCCAACTTCTGGAACCGTGGGTTATTGCACAACGATTTGGCGCCAAAATACCCCATTTGTGTTGTTTCGCCCATTTGACCTATCAAATCGCCCCGCCAATATAAATAGGAAACAATGGGACACTCCCCATCCTTCCCGGCATGCCCTAGTCATATTTTGGCCCACGACACCATCGAACCTCAGGCCCACCCCCAAGAATCGTGGGTTATAGCACACCAATTTTGTCCACAAAATGGTTCATTCGCGTCGTTTCACCCATTTGACCAACCAAATGGCCCCACGCACAAAAACGTGAAATACTGGTACGCTTCCCAGCCTTCCTGGCATGCCCGAGTCGATCTCTGCCCCACAAAAACCCCGAACCCTAGGACCAACCCGAGAACCGTGGGCTATATAGCACACCGATTTTGCCCCAAAATGCCCCATTTGCGCCGTTTTTCTCTTTTGACCAACAAAATAGCCCCGCCCAAACAAACGGGCAATATTTGGATGCTCATTAGCCACCTTGGCATGCCCAAGGAAATTTTCAATCCATGGTACCCCCGGAAACTAGACCCCACTCCCGAAAACGTGGACTATAGCACACCCCAAAAAACCCCATTCGTGTTGTTTCGCCATTTTGACCATCCAAACACAAACGGGAAACACTGGATGCTTTCCAGCATCGCTGGCATACCCGAGGCAATTTTTGACCCACGACACCCCCAAAACCGTGGGCTATAGCACACCGATTTTGCCCCAAAATGCCCCGTTCACGCCGTTCGCCCGTTTGACCAACCAAATATTCCAACCCATTCAAACGGAAAACACTAGGACGCTACCATCCTTCCTGGCATGCCCGAGTCAATTTTTGGCCCACGGCTCCCCAAACTCCGGTTCCACCCACTGAACTGTGGTCTATATCACACCGATTTGGCCTCAAAATGCCCCATTCATTTTGTATCGCCATTTAGACCAACCAAATGTCCCCACCCACATAAACGGGCAATACTAGGATGCTCCCCAGCCTTTATGGCATGCCCAAATCAATTTTCAGCCCACGGCACCACCGGACCCACCCCCGTAACTGGGGGCTATAGCACACTAATTTGTCCCTAAAATGCCCAGTTCGCGCCGTTTCGCCTGTTTGGCCGACCAAATGTCCCCTCCCACACAAACGGGCAACATTGAGATTCTCCCTAGCCTACCTGTCATGCCTGGGTCGATTTTCGGCTCACAGCACCCCAGACCCCGGGCCAACTCCCAGAACCGTGGGCTATTGCACACTGATTTGTCCCCAAAAAGCCCAATTCGTGTGGTTTAGCCCGTTCGACCTACCAAATAGCCCTGAACACATAAACAGGCAACATTCGGACACTCCTCAGCCTCCCCGAAATTCCCTAGTCAATTTTTGGCCTACGGCACCACCGGACCTCGAGCCCATCCCAGAACCATGGGCTTTAGCACATCGATTTAGCCCCAAAATGCTCCATTCGCACCGTTTTGCCTATTTTCCAAACTAAATGGCCCCGTCCACACAAATGGGAAATACTGGTATGCTCCCGAGCCACCTTGGCACGCCCGGGTCAATATTCAGCCATGGCACCCCCTGAACCTGGACCCCACTCCCGGAAACGTGCATTATAGCATATCGATTGGGCCCTAAAATATCCCATTCGCGCTATTTCACCAGTTTGACCAACCAAATAGCCTCGCCCATATAAACGGGAAACACTGGGATGCTCCCTGGTATGCCCCGATAGATATTTGGCCCACGGCACTGCCCGAACCCCATGTCCACCCTCGGAACCATGGGGTCATTCACACCGATTTGGCCCCAAAAGGCCGCGTTCGCACTATTTTGCTCGTTTAACCAACCAAATGGCCCCGCCTACATAAACGAGTAACTCTGGGATTCTCCCCAGCCTCCTCTGCATGCTCGGGTCGATTATTGGCCGAGGCACCACCGAACTCCGAGCCCACCCTCGGAACCGTGGGCTATAGCCCATCAATTTTGCCTCAAAATGCCCCGTCCGCGTTGTTTCACCCGTTTGACCAACATAATGGCCCCACCCATACAAACCGGCAACACTGGGATGCACCTCAGTCTCCCTACCATGCTCGGGGTAATTTTTGACCCACGGCACCCCCAGAACCGTGGGCTATAGCACATCGATTTAGCCCTAAAATGCCCCGTATGCGCTATTTCGCCCGTTTGACCAACCAAATTGTCCCTCCCACATAAACGGACAATACTGATATGCTCCCCAGCCTCCCTGGCATGCTCGAGTAAATTTTTGGCACACGACAACCCCGTACCCTGGTCCCACCCTTGGAACCGTCGGCTATAGCATACCGATTTGGCCAACAAATGTCTCATTCTTTCCGTTTCGCCTGTTTGACCAACCAAATAGCCCTACCCACATAAACGGGTAACACTGGATGCTCTCTAATCTTTTTGGCATGCCCGAGTCAATTTTCAGCCCACGGAACCTTCTAACCCCGGGCCTACTCCCAGAACCGTGGGTTGTAGCACACCGATATTGCCCCAGAATGCCCTATTCGCGCCATTTCTCCCATTTGACCAACCAAATGAACCCTCCCACATAAAAAGGCAATACTGGGATGCTCCGTAACCTCTCTGGCATCCTTGGGTCAATTTTTGGCCCATGATACCCCCGAATCCCGAGCCCACCTAGGAACAGTGGGCTTTAGCACACTGATTTAGCCCAAAAATTCTCCGTATGCACCGTTTGTCACGATAGACCAACCAAATGGCCCTGAATACACAAATGGGAATCATTGGGATGCTCCCCGGCCTTTCTGGCACTCCCGAGTCAATTTTTGACCCACGGAACCCGGGACCTCGGGCCCAACCCAAAACCATAGGCAATAGCACACCGATTTGGCACAAAAAGGCCCTGTTCGTGCCGTTACGCCCGTTTGATGAACCAAATGGCCCCTCCTACACAAACGGGAAACACTGAGATGCTCCCCAGCATCCCTGGCATGCCCGGGTTGATTTTTAACCCACGGCACTCCCGGGACCCAGGCTCACCCCCAAAACCGTGAGCTATAGCACACCAATTTGGCCTCAAAATACCCTGTTTGAGCTGTTTTGCCCGTTTGACCAACTAAATAGCATCGCTCGTACAAACGGGAAACACTGGGATGCTCCCCAGCCTCCTTGTCATGCTCGGGTTGATTTTTGGCCTATACAACCCCCGAACCCCAGGCCCTCCCCGGGAACCGTGGGCTATAGCACACTGATTTGGCCCCAAAATGCCTCATTTGCACCGTTTCACCTGTTTGACCAACTTAATTGCCCCGCCCACATAAACGGGAAACACTGGGGCACTCCCTAGCCTCCTTGGCATGCCCATGTCAATTTTTTTCCCGGATACCCCCAGACCCCGATCCCACCCTCGGAACCCTGGGCTATAGTACATGGATTTGGCCCCAAAATGCCCTGTTTGTAGTGTTTCGACCGTTTGAACAACCAAATGCACCCACCTACACAAAGGGGCAATATTGGGATGCTCCTCATCCTCCTTTGAATGCACAAGGTGATTTTCAGCCCACGACACCCTCAAAATCGTGGGCTATAGCACACTGATTTGGCCTCAAAATACCCCGTTCGTGCCATTTCGCCCGTTTGACCAACCAAATGGCCCCGTCCACATAAACGGGCAACACTGGGATGCTCCCAGCCTTACTGGCACGTACAGGTCAATTTTTTCCTATAGAACCCCCGAACCCCTGGCCAACCCCCAAAACTGCGGGCTGTCGAACAACAATTTGGCCCCAAAATGCCCCGTTCATGCTGTTTTGCCCATTTGACCAACCAAATGGCCCCACCCACACAAAAAGGAAATAATGGGATGCTCCCCAGCCTCCCTTCCAAGTCTGATTTGATTTTTGTCCCACGACTCCCCCAGAACCCGGGGCGACCCCCAAAACCGTGGGCTATAGCACACTGATTTGGCCCAAAAATTCTCCGTTGGTGTTATTTTGCTTGATTGACCATGAAAATGGACCCACTAACATAAATGGGTAACACTGGGATGCTCCCCAACCTCCTTGGCTCTCCCGGGTCGATTTTTGGCCCACAGAACCCCCGAACCCCGGGCCCATCCCCGGAATGGGGGGCTATAGCACACTGATTTAGCCCCAAAATGCCCCGTTCATGCCGTTTCGCCCTTTTGACTAACCAAATGGCCCCGCTCACCCAAACGGGAAACACTGGGATGCTCTCCAGCCTCCCTAAAATGCCTGGGGCGATTTTAGGCCCATGTCACCTCCGGAACCGTGGACTATAGCACACCGATTTAGCGCCAAAATTCCCCGTTCGCGCCATTTTTCCCGTTTGACAAACCAAAATGGGCAAAATTGGTATGTTCCCCAGCCTTCCTAGCACGCCTTGGTCGATTTTCAACCCATAACACCCCCAGACCGCAGGCTCACCCCAGAACCGTAGGCTATAGCACACCAATTTGGCCCCTAAATGCCCCGTTCGCACCGTTTCACCTGTTAGACCAACCAAATGTCCCCTCCAACATAAACGGGAAACACTAGGATCACCAGCCTCTCGGGCACACCCGTGTTGATTTTCGGCCCACGGCACCCCCAAACCTCAAGCCCACCCCTGGAACTAGGGGCTATAGCACACCGATTAGGCTTCAAAATGCCTCGTTCGCGCTGTTCCACCCGTTTGACCAATCAAATAGCCTAGCCCACATAAACAGGCAAGACAACGATGCTCCCATCCTCCCTGGCATGCCCTGGCCAATATTTGGCCCACGAAATCCCCGGACCCCGGGCACACTACTGATGTTAGGCGTATTTACACACCTAAAGCACCTTAATTTACCCATAGTTTAGCTAAGTTTTAAAGGACAAAGTATATAATTCCTACACTTTTAGTCCTTTTTCCTGTAAGTGAGCTAACCAACGTGATTAGCAAGTTTTCAGGAATAATTGATGAATATTTCAGGATTTTATGGACTGTTGGACGCCAAAGGAAACTTCACGTAAGAAGGAAGGCAGCTGCTGGAAGCTTGTGGACTGAAAGTGATGCATGGAGAACTTGTCCCGGGCAAAAATAGCATTTCTAATGACTTGGGGGATCAGCAGTAACTCAGTAGGATTAGGACAAGTATGCAGTAACCCAGTAGGACTAGGACAAGGATAAAAACCCTATTTCAGTAGGACTAGGACAAGGATGTTATAAAAACCCTATTTGCTGAATTTTTCAGCAAGCTTTTTATTATTCTCACTCATTCTCTTTCAATTCATTCTTACTCTCTTCTATTCTTAAATTCGTTGCTAACATTATTCTTCATCTATTCGACTTTTAATTTTCACGACAAGAGAAACGCTACTAGCAAGGAATTCACGCCACAAGTGACGCCAATACTGCCTTATCGTGATATTGTTATTGCTTTGGTATGATGATATCCTCGTGGTTTTCCTTCACAGTTATGAGTAGCTAAACTTCTCTGTTAGGGTTATGGAAGCCTTATGAGATACTATCTATTGCTATGAGTTTGTGAATTCTCGATACGTATGCTGCTTATATCATTACTCTCTTCATCCTAATTGAATTCTTGTGGTTGCAAACATATAGAATACACCAGTATAGCATTAACTTGTTCGAAAGAAAAGTTACATGTCTGGAAAAGAGAGAATGACAAGGAAATAGGGCTACCAACCCCTGTTTAAAAGTTAGTGCCGTAACTGGATTAACCTCTTGGAGAATTCGTACCATTAGTATACGCTTTAAGCTCGAAAGAGTTAAAGTGATATAATCCTTGATGGTCGAAAGACACTAGGATTTACCATAGAATACGAATCTCTATAAGCGCATGCATGTCTGAATTCTGCATAACTCATAGCCAATAGATACGTAAAACTCATAAGGTGGACATAACCCTAACTTACAATTCTCATTGATTAAAACCTACTAAACATTCCGTTTTTCTTTGTTACTTTGATACTCTTAATTCACGCTACAATTAAATCCCCCCTTTTTCATAGAATTTTCGATCAACAGTCTACTAATCGTTGCATACTTAGTGACCAAGTATTCCCTGTAGGATTCGACACCCAACCCAGTTGGGTTCTATATTTGACAACAACCGCTTACACTCTTACGAGAGCTGTAGTTTGAGCGTTATCAAATTTTGACAACAAGCTGTTTAGAGTCATGTTAGTGAAATATGGTGTCAAGCAACACAAGGTAGCCACACCTTACCACCCACAAACTAGTGGGCAGGTAGAGGTTTCTAATCGGGAGATCAAGTTAGTCCTTGCTAAGACCGTAAATGCTAGTAGGAAAGATTGGTCTCGGAAGCTGGACGATGCCTTATGGTCTTACAGAACTGCATTCAAGACACCAATTGGCATGTACCCGTACCAACTAGTTTATGGGAAGGCTTGTCACTTGCCCATTGAGCTCGAACATAAAGCATTGTGGGCGTTGAAGCGGCTTAATTTGAATTGGGATGATGCCATGAATATGAGATTGGAGCAGCTGAATGAGATGGATGAATTCCGTCTACATGCGTATGAAAGATCAGACTTCTACAAGGAGCGGATGAAAAAGTATCATGATCAACGGATTGTTCAACGAAACTTTCAAAAGGGTGATATGGTACTTCTTTTCAATTCCACATTGAAGATATTCCCAGTTAAGTTAAGGTCCAAATGGTCTGGTCCGTACAAAATTAGCCAAGTCTACTCGTCTAGAGTAGTTGATCTAGAAGACAATAAAGGTGTTGTCTTTAAGGTGAATAGCCAACGAGTAAAACCATATATCGGTCCTCATGGCTCGATAAAATGCATGGCCACCATCTATCTCAACGAAATCTAAGTACTCGAGGTAACTATGTCGTGCCGCGACAATAAATCAAGCGCTAGATGGGAGGCAACCCATCGTTTTTCATTTTTTATTGTTTTACTAAGAGTTTGTTTTTGTTATATAAAAAAAAATACAAAAAGAAGAGTCGATCCACGACCAAAACTAAGGCGCTTGGTGGGAGGCAACCCATCGTTCTAATCGTTTTTATTGTTTTTGAATAAGTGTAGGTGCAAGAGGTGTAAAGGAGGAGATTGGTTTCAAATTTTGATTTGGAAGTATTGCATGTTGAAGGTGGTAAGTTGGGAATGCAGAAGCAAAAGGCTATGAGTTAGGCATTGCCTATGAAAATCTAGGCAACGAACAAGGCAAGGCCATTACTATGGCCTAGGCTCTCTGAATCTAGAATGCCATAGCATAGGCGCCGCCTATGCAAAAGCCTTTTGTCTCTGAATCTAGAATGCCATGGCATAGGTGCCGCCTATGCCTAACAATGCCATAGCATAAGCGCCGCCTATGCTCAACTAGGATTTGCAAAAGGCGCCGCCTATGCCAAGCATAGGCAAAGCATTAGGTGCCGCCTATGCTCACTTTTTGGTCTCCTAATCCGATTACAAACGGGTCAAAACCCGACCCAAGCTTGTCCTATAAATAGAACCTTAGACTTAGAACAAAAATGCATTGCAAATTCAACCTAAGAGCCGCCTACCTCTCCAAAATCTCTCAAAAATTTTCCTTTTGCTCTTTTAACTTTGCAAGAACATCTTCCGAGGCCATCAACCAAGTAAGTACTTCTTTGCTCTTCTTTTATATTCCGTAAAGTACTACACTACTACGCCTATAATAAATTGTTAAATCTTGAAGTAGTATTGGTGATTTGAATATGGTTGATTTGTTGTGATACAACTAAGTGAGTGAAAGAATACGTATGGGTGTTCTAGACTTGGTTCCAACCTGAATTTGATTTTGATACACTGTCATACTTTTGCGGAATCGACATGGTTAAGATAATTGCAAAATCTTGTAACTCCAAAGCTTGTATGTTTGAATGACTTGTCCATCGAGATGAAAATCATGGTTAACTACAAACATGAGATGTTGTGATTATTTCTAAGCCATAAATTGATACGATATCTATGTAGTAGTTTTGTTCAAAGAAATGCATTAGTCCAAACATGAAAACATAGTTAAGAATACATGAAAAAGAATTGAAAAGGATAGTGAAGATGACAAGAAAAGTATGACTGCACTGAATATATTGTTGGAACATAACACCTTAATATAGGGCGATGAAGTCTGAGTAATCGACATCTTTCACTTAATTAAGTTTGTGCCAACAAATTAAGTGTGGGGTAGTGCCACTACTGTTGGTTTGTCGATGGTATCTACCGATATGAAGCTAAAATGACTATTATTTTAATCTCAGGTACAATGGCACAAAAAAGTCAACCCGTAAAAGAAAAAGCATCTACCTCACAGAAAGGACAGAAAAGGGGAAGAAAAGAGCAAGCTGAATTCTCCTCGCTGCAAATACCTCGACGCATGTACGGGATAAAATGGGTCCTAGAGGAGGAAGGAAAGGAGTGGTACAAGAACAATAAAGTAAAAAAATATGTTCATGTGGAGTTGATACAAAAGGAGAGCCTAGCAAAGAAAGAACCCCGCATTTTGGCTAAGATAATGGTGTTACATCTTTATTTCATCTTCCGAGATATGGGAGAGTGCAATCTCGATCTAACACGAGAATTCTATGCCAACTGGTCCCCGAAGACCACAGGGAGTGAAGTAAAAATTCGGGGCCAAGTATTGCAGCTAAATGCGGAGTTCTTCAACTCTTTTCTGGGTTTGCCATATGTTGATCCATCACCACTCAAGAAGCTTTATAACAGACCTCCGTACAGGGCAATCAGACACACACTGTGCGGAACAAGAACAATGGCACGTTGGAGTCGTCACAAGGATATCGGTCGGCACAATACCTTCCCATATGCTTCTTTGAACAGCGAAGCTCGGATATGGTTGTGGATGGTCAACTCTTTCTTGATTCCAGGAACACAGTACACAAAGATCACACGTGATAGAGTGTGCTTGGTGTACGCTTTGATGACGAACACCCCCATCAACATTGGGGCGATTATTCGATCTTCAATGCGTAAGGCTAGCTTTCACAAGAGGTCCCACTTCAGCTTTGGCAATCTGTTGACTGCGATATTGAGGAAGGAGTACATCGAAGAGGAACCTGCAGAGCATAAGCTTCCACACAACCCAAAGGAAGTTGACCTCACAAAGGTGAAAGATGCTGAATCTATGCATGGCGTCAACCTGACCACTGCAGAAAGACATGCTCGCGACGAAAGCTTCTTCCGCCATTTATATGGCATGACGAGGTTCACCATAATGAGCGGGGGTCGTGTTCCAACTGCTGCCGAGCTCCAACAGTTGGATTATGACTACCCAATGAATGAGCATGCGAGGGCTATGTGTGGAGTAGGTGTATATTTTGAGGAACCTCCTGATGACGACATGCCAACCGATGATGATCAACGAATGCCAGACTCCGACGTGGAGAAGAACTCTAATGACGACGACTCTGATGATGATTCCGATGCAGGGGGTATGACCCCAGACATAGAGGAGGAGTCCGACTAACCAGGTTCTTCTTATTTATTTTCCACTGAGGGCAGTGTGTCCCGTCTAAGTGTAAGGTGCTGGTATTTGTATGCTATACTTCTTTATCTGCATTTGCATTTACTTATGTTTGTTTGTTTTGTTTGTTAGTAGTTAAATTTTAGAATTTTTTTTTTCATAAAATTTTTCTGATAGGCAGCATGGTATTATGACAAGAGTCTATGATAAAATCATTACTATTGAGACATTTAGGCTCTAAATGTGACTCAGTATGTGATAAATGTGTGGGTTAATTCCTTCATCTGTTGGGTCAAGAGTCTATACTGCTCATAATAAAGTCGACCATGTGCCTTATGTGTGTGAGATGATAGTATATTCTATGTTTGTGGCTGATGCTAGAACTTGCCCGGTGTGTGTGTAAAGCGAAATAAAGAGTGTGAGTTTAGGAGATGATTTAGGCATTTCTTTAACAACCTGTGATTGTTTTCCTTCTTTTTACCTACCCGTGGACATTATCCTAGTCATCCTTTTTGAGCCTTTAAGCCATTTTCTTTGACAGCCTCATATGTAGCCTAATCCATTTTTTTAAGACCATAATTTGATCCAAATTCCTAAGCGCTTTAAATTGTAAAGTCATGTGACAAAATAAAAGGAAATTGGGTGAGAGTGATGCCTTAAAGTGAATTGGTACTTGAATTTGTTATGAAAAAGAATGGCTATTATAGAGGTGTGTTATAAAAAAAATGAAAAATTAAATGAAAAAGAAAAATACAAAGTTGATTCTATTTAAAATTGAATAACAAAAGAGGTGAGAAGGGGTGGTAGATTAAAAGAAAGTAGAAAGGTCGTTTGAAAGAATGTGTAAATGGCATAATGTGATGTATTAAAGCGCTTAGGGAACTTAGTCACTATTTCTGGCCAAAATAGTCCTACCCGTCCCTTAGCCTACATTACAACCTGTAAAGACCTATTTGATCCTAAGATTAACATTCTGATATTAGTAGAGCATTACACTAAGGGCAAGCCTATGGTCATCAGTTGCAACATATGAATTCTTTGTGAGAGTGAGAGCAAGGATAATCTTATACCCATGTTTTCAAAAATTAAATACTTGTGAGTAATTATGGGTGATATATTGTGAGACACACATGGTTGATGAGTTTTGGGTAGTCTTGTATGATTCTTCGTGCCTTAACTTTTGAATACGAATTAACCATCATCACGAGTCGATGTTGGAGGTTGAATTGTTTCTAGAAGTGATTAGAAAACTACTCTTTGTTAATAATTATTGTGCCTGTCTTGATGAATATTTTTTGTTGTTACTGTGAAACCCTAAGTAACCGGAATCGTGTGCTATAGTACACAGATTTGACCCTAAAATGCCCCATTCATGTGGTTTTGCCAGTTTGACCTACCAAATGGCCCCACCAACACAAACGGGAGACACTGGGATGCTCCTCATCCTGCCCAGTATGCCAAAGTCGATTTTTGACCCACGACACCCCCTAACCCAAGCCCACCCCCAGAACCGTGGGCTATAGTACCCTAATTTGGCCCCAAAATTTCTCGTTCACGTCATTTTGCCTGTTGGACCAACCAAATGGCCCCTTCCACACAAACAGGCTATACTGGTATGCTACCCTACCTCCTTTTCATGCCCGAGTTGATTTTCAACCTATGGCACACTCGGACCCCGAGCCCACCCCGGGAACCATCGGTTATAGCGCATAAATTTGGCACCAAAATGCCCCATTTGCGTCATTTCACCCGTTTGACCAACCAAATAGCCCCGACCACACAAAGGGAAAACATTGGGATGCTCCCCAGCCACTCTGTCATGCCTTGGTAAATTTTTGACCCACGACACCCCTTGAACCTGGACTCCACCCCCAAAAACATGGGCTATAGCACACCGATTTGGCCCCAAAATGCCCTGTTCGCACTGTTTTTCCCATTAAACCAGCCAAATGGCCCTACCTACACAAACGGGAAACATTGGGATGCTCTTCAGCCTCTCTGGCATGCCGCACATGGAACCCCATAAACCGTGGGCTATAGCACACCGATTTGGCCCCAAAATGCCCCGTTCGCGCCGTTTCGGCGGTTTTACAAACTAATTGGCACCGCCCACTCAAACGAGAAACACTGGGATGCTCCAAGCCTCTCTGGAATGCCTAAGTCAATTTTTTCCCATTGCTCCCCGAACCCTAGGTCCACCCCCGAAACCGTGGGCTATAGCACACCGATTTGGCCTCAAAAAGCCCCGTTCGTTCCGTTTCGCCATTTTGACCAACCAAATGGTCCCTCCCAAACATACGGGAAATACTAGGACACTCCCTAGCATCCCTGGCATGCCCAGATCGATTTTCAGCCCACAAAACCACCAGACCCCGGGCCTACCCCCGGAACTAGGGCTATAACCACCGATTTGGCCCCAAAATGCCCAGTTCGCTCCGTTTCGCCGGTTTGAGCATCCAAATGGCCCCGCCCACACAAAAGGGAAGCATTGGGATTCTCCCAGACCTCCCTGACCTGTCCAGGTTGATTTTTGGCCCACGACACCCCCGAACCTCGGGCCAACTCCCGGAACCATGTGCTATTGAACACCGATTTAGCCCCAAAATACCCCATTCGTGTGGTTTCGCCCGTTTGATTTACCAAATGGCCCCGCACACACAAATAGGTAACACTGGGACACCCCCCAACCTCCCCGTCACGCCCTAGTCAATTTTTGGCCACGTCCCCACAAGACCTCGGGCCCACCCCCAGAACCGTGGGCTATAGCACCCTCTTTGGCCCCAAAATGCCTCATTCGTGCCGTTTCGCTCGTTTGACCAACCAAATGGCCCATCCCACACAAAAGGGAAATATTGGTACACTCCCCAGCCTCCCTGGCACACTCGAGTCAATTTTTAGCCTTCGACAACCCCAGAACCCAGGCCCACCCCAGGAACCGTGGGATACAACACACCAATTTTGTTCCAAAATGCCCCATTTGTACCGTTTAGCCCGTTTGACCAACCAAATAGCCCCGCCCACACAAACAGGAAACATTGGGATGCTCTCCAACCACCTTGGCATGCCGGGATCAATTTTTGACCCATGGAACCCCCGAAACCTAGACCCCACCCCCAGAAATGTGGACTATAGCACACCGATTTGGCCCCAAAATACCCCATTCACGCTTCTTTGCCCGTTTGACCAACCAAATGGCTTCTCCCACACAAACGAGCAACACTTGGATGCTCGCCAACATCCCTGGAATGCCCGAGATGATTTTTAGCCCACGACACCCCCAAAACCATGGGCTATAGCACACCGATTTGGCCCCAAAATACCCCATTCGCGCAGTTTTTCCCGTTTGACCAACTAAATGGCCCCGCCCATACAAAAGGGAAAAACAGGGACGCTCCCAGCCTCCCTGGCAAGCCCTAGTCAATTTTTGGCCCATGGCTCCCCGAACCCCGGTTCCACCCTTGGAGCCATGGTATATAGTACACCGATTTGGCCTAAAAATGCCTTGTTCGCACCGTTTTGCCCACTTGACAACCAAATGGCCCCGCCCACACAAATGGGAAACACTGAGATGTTATCCAGCCTCTTTGTCATGCCAAGATTGATTTTTGGACCACGGTAAAGCAGGACCCATGGTCCACCCTCGGAACCGTGGGCTAAAGAACTCCGATTTGCACTATTTCACTCGTTTGACCAACCAAATGACCCCACCCACACAAACGAGCAACAAGGGGATTCTCCTCAACTTCCTTTGCATACCCAGGTCAAATATTTATCCCAGGCACCCCTAGACCCCAGACCCACCCTCGGAACCATGAGCTATAGCATACCAATTTTTTCCCAAAATACCCCATTCCCGCCGTTTCATCCGCTTGACTAACCAAATTTACCCATCCATACAAACAAGCAACACTAGGATGCTCCCCATCCTCCTTTGCGCGTGTGGGTTGATTATTGTCCCAGGCACCCCTGGACCCCGGGCCTACCCTCAGAACCGTAAGCTATAGCACACCAATTTTGCCCCGAAATGTCCTGTCCTCACTGTTTTTCCTGTTTTACCAACAAAATGGCCCTGCCCATACAATTGGTTAACACTGGGACACTCTCTAGCCTCCTTTCTATGCTTGGGTAATTTTTGGCCCACGGAACTCCCAAAAACGTGGGCTATAGCACACCGATTAGGCCCCAAAATGCCTCGTTCGCGTTATTTTTCTCGTTTGACCAACCAAATGGCCCCACTCACACAAACGGGAAATAATGGGATTCTCCCCAGCCTCCCTATTATGCCCAAGTAAATTTTTGGCCATCGGCACCCTCGGAACCGGGCCCACCCTCGGAACCGTAGGCTATAGCATACCGATTTGGCCAAAAAATGCCCCGTTCGCTCTGTTTCGCCTGTTTGACAAACCAAATGGATCTGCCCACACAAACGGGAAAAAATAGATGCTCCCCAGCCTTCCTAGCATGCCCGGGTCAATTTTTGGCCCACGACTCCCTCTAAACCCGGGCCTACTTCCAGAACCGTGGGCTATAGCACACCGATATGGCCCCAAAAAGCCACGTCCGTGCCGTTTCTCCCATTTGACCAACCAAATGGCCCATCCCACATAAATGGGCAGTAATGGGATGCTCCCCAACCTTTCTAGCACACTTGGGTTGATTTTCAGCCAACGTCTCCCCCGGATCCGGAGCCCACCCAGGAACAGTGGGTTTCAACATACAGATTTGGCCCAAAAATGCTCCATTCGCACTGTTTCACCCGATTGACCAACCAAATGGCCCCTCCCACACAGACGGACAACATTGGGATGCTCCCCAACCTCTTTGGCACGCTCGAGTCAATTTTTGACCCACGACACCCTAGAACCTGGGCTCAACCCAAAACCGTAGACAATAACATACCTATTTTTCCCAAAAAGGCCCTATTCGTGCCGTTTCGCCCGTTTAAAGAACCAAATGGCCCCTCCCACACAAATGGGGAACACTGGGACACTCCCCAGCATCCCTGGCATGCCCGGGTTAATTTTTGACCCACGACACTTTCGGGCCCCAGGCTCACCCCCGACACCGTGGGCTATAACACACCGATTTGGCCTTAAAATACCCCATTTATGTCATTTCGCCTGTTTGACCAACTAAATGGCCTCGTCCACACAAATGGGAAAGACTGGGATACTCCCCATCCTCCCTGGCATGCTCTAGTTGATTTTTGGCCTACAGAACCCCCAAACCCTGGGCCTACCCCCAGAACCGTGGGCTATCGCACACTGATTTGGCCCCAAAATGCCCCTTTCGCGTCGTTTCACCCGTTTCACTAACCTAATAGCCCCGCCCACAAAAACGGAAAAAATTGGGATGCTCCCTAGCCTCCCTGTCATGCCCGGGTCAATTTTTTGCTTAGACACCCCCAGACCTCGGGCCCACCCTCGAAACTGTGGGCTATAGCACATTAATTTGGCCAAAAAATGCACCATTTGTAGTGTTTCGATTATTTGACCAACCAAATAGCCCCGCCCACATAAACGGGAAATATTAGGAATCTCCCCAACCTCCTTGGAACGTCCAGGGTGATTTTCAGCTTACGATACCCTCGAAACCCAGGGATATAGCACACTAATTTGGCCTCAAAATACCTCGTTAGCGCCGTTTCGTCCGTTTGACCAACTAAATGGCCCCGTCCACATAAACGGGCAACAATGAGATGCTCCCTAGACTTCCAGCCATGTCCGAATCAATTTTTCTCCCATGGCACCTCCAAACCCCTGTCCCACCCTTGAATCCGTGGGCTATAGAACAACGATTTGGCCCCAAAATGCCCCGTTCACGCCATTTCGCCTGTTTGACCAACAAATGGCCCCACCCAAAGAAATGGGAAATAATGGGATGCTCCCCAGACTCCCTAGAAAGGCCGATTTGATTTTTTGCCCACGACACCTCCGAAACCCGGGCCGACACCCAGAACCGTGGGCTATAGCACATCGATTTGGCCCGAAAATGCCTCGTTCGCGCCATTTTTCCTGATTGACCAATAAATGTCCTCGCCTATACAAAAGGGAAACAATGGGATTCTCCCCAGCCTCCCTGCCATGCCCGGGATGATTTTCGTCCCACGGCACCCCTAAACCCCGAGCCCACCCTCGGAACTAGGTGCTATAGCACACCAATTTGGCCTCAAATTGCCTCGTTCGCGCCGTTTCGCCCGTTTGACAAACCAAATGTCCCTGCCAACACAAACGGGAAAGACTGCGATACTTCCCAACCTCCCTAGCATGTTCAGGTCAATTTTTGGCCCACGGAACCCCCAGATCCGGGGGCCACTCCCGGAACCGTGGGCTATAGCACCTATTTGGCTCCAAAATGCCCCATTTATGTGGTTTCGCCCGTTTGTCCTATCAAATGGCCCCACCCACACAAACAGGAAATATTGTGATGCTCCCTAGCCTCCCTGTCACGTCCGAGTTGATTTTCAGCTCAAGGCACCCACAAACCCCGAGCCCGCCCCAAGAACCGTGGGCTGTAGAACCCCAATTTTGCCTTAAAATGCCTCATTTGCGTTGTTTTGCCCGTTTGACAAACCAAATGGGCCCGCCTACATAAATGGGAAATATTGGTATGCTCCCCAGCCTCCCTTTCATGCCCGAGTCGATTTTCGTACTATGACACCCCTGAACCCCGATCCCAACCCGGGAACCGTGGGCTATAGCACACCAATTTTTCCCTAAAATGCCCCATTTGGCCCGTCTCATCAGTTTGACCAACCTAATGGCCCCTCCCACACAAACGGGTAACTATGGGATACTTCCTAGCCACCCTGCCATGCCTTGGTCAATTTTGAACCACGGCACCCCATGAAATCACACCCCACCCCCAAAAAAATGAGCTATAGCACACCGATTTGGCCCCAAAATTCCATGTTCATGCCATTTTTTCCATTTGACCAATCAAATGGCCCTGCCCACACAAATGGGCAACACTGGGATGCTCTCTATCCTCTCTGGCACGCCCGAGGTGATTTTTGGCATGTGGTACCCCCAAAACCGTGGTCTATAACACACTGATTTTCCCCAAAATGCCCCATTCGCACCGTTTCGCCTGTTTTATCAACCAATTGGCCCCGCCCAATTAAACGGGAAAAATTAGGATGCTCTCATCCTGCCTGTCATGCCTGAGTCAATTTTTACACATGGCTACCCAAACCCCGGGTCCAGCCCCAGAACCGTGGGCTATAGCACACCGATTTATCCTCAAAATGCCCCATTCGTTCCGTTTCGCCATTTTGACCAACTAAATGGCCCCTCCCACACAAACGGGCCATAGTAGGATGCTCCCCATCCTCTTTCACATTCCCAACTCGATTTTCATCCTACAGCACCACCGAACCCCGGGCTCACCCCCGGAACTGGGTCTATAGCCACTAATTTGGCCCCAAAACGCCCAGTTCGCACCGTTTTGCCTGTTTGCCCAACCAAATGGCCCCGTCCCCACAAACGGGAAACACTGGGATGCTACCAAACCTCCCTAGAATGCCCGAGTCAATTTTTAGTCCATGGAACCCCCGGACCCCGGGCCAACTCCAGGAACCGTGGGTTATTGCACACCGATTTGGTGCCAAAATTCCCCATTCGTGTGGTTTCTCCCGTTTGACTTATCAAATGGCCCCACCCGTAAAAACAGGAAATACAGGGACACTCACCAACCTTCCCTATATGCCCTAGTCAATTTTTGGCCCATGGCACCACCGAACCTCGGGCCCATCCCCGGAATCGTGGGTTATAACACACCTATTTTGGCCCCAAATGCCCCATTCGAGCCGTTTTGCCTGTTTGACCAACCAAATGGACCCACCCACACAAAAAGGAAATACTGGTACACTCTCTAGCCTCCCTAACATACCCGAGTTGATCTTTGTCCTACGACAACCCCAAACCCCGGGCACACCCCAGGAACCGTGGGCTATATAACAAACCAATTTTTCCCCAATATGCCCCATTTGCGCCGTTTCGACCGTTTGACCAATCAAATAGCCCCTCCCACATAAACGGGTAACATTGGGACGCTACCAGCCCTCAGTCCTTCCCGAGTCAATTTTTGGCCCACGGCTCCCCGAACCCCGATTCCACCCCCGGAACCATGGGCTATAGCATGCCGATTTGGCCTCAAAATGACCTGTTCATTTTGTTTTGCCATTTTGACCAACCAAATGTCCCCGCCCATACAAATGTGCAATACTAGAACGCTCCCCTGCCTTTCTGGCATGCCCAAATCTATATTCAGCCCATGGTACCACCGGACCCCAGGCCCACCCCTATAACTGGGGGCTATAGTACACTAATTTGGCCCCAAAATGCCCAGTTCGCGCCGTTTCGCCTATTTTACCAACCAAATGTCCCCTCCCACACAAATGGGAAACACTGAGATGCTCCCCAGCCTCCCTGGCATGCTCGAATTGATTTTCAGCCCACGGCACCCCAGACCCCGGGCCAACTCCCGGAACCGTGGGCTATTGCACACCGATTTGTCCCCAAAAAGCCCAATTCATGTGGTTTCGCCCGTTTGACCTACCAAATGGCTCCGCCCATAAAAACAAGCAACACTGGGACACTCCCCTGCTTCCTCAAAATTCCCTAGTCAATTTTTGGCCTACGACACCACCGAAACTCGGGCCCACCCCCAGAACCATGGGTTATGCACATCGATTTGGCCTCAAAATGCTCCATTCGTGCCGTTTTGCCCGTTAGCCAAACCAAATGGCCCCGCCCATATAAACGGGAAATACTGGTATGCTCTCCAGCCACCTTGGCACGCTCGGGTCAATTTTCGGCCCATGGCACCTCAGGAACCTAGACCCCACACCCGAAAAACTGTGTTATAGCATACCGATTTGGCCTCAAAATGCCCTTTTCACACTGTTTTACCCGTTTGACCAACAAAATGGCCTCGCCCATACAAACGGGAAACACTGAGACGGTCTTCAGCCTTTATGGTATGCCCCAATCGATTTTCGACCCACGACACTGCCGAAACTGGGGTCCACCCTCGAACCGTGGGCTAAAGTACACCGATTTGGCCCCAAAAAACCCTGTTTGCACTATTTTGCTCATTTGACCAACCAAATGGCCCCGCCTACACAAAACAAGCAACACTAGGATTTTCCTCAGCACTCTTTGTACGCTCGAGTCGGTTATTGGCCCAGGCACCCATGGACCCCGGGCCCATCCTCGGAACCGTGAGCTATAGCACACCGATTTTTCCCAAAAATGCCTCGTTTATCCTATTTAGCCCGTTTGACCTACCAAATAGCCCCAGCCATATAAAAACTACCCTTCCATGCCCGGGGCGATTTTTGACCCATGGCACCCCTGGAACTGTGGGCTATAGTACACCGATTTGGCCCCAAAATACCCCATTCGTGCCATTCGCCCATTTGACCAACAAAATGGCCCCGCCCACACAAACGGGAAATACTAGGATGCTCCCCAGCCTTCTGGGCCTGCCCGAGTAAATTTTTGGCCCACGGCACCCCTTGGCCCACCCCCGGAACTTTGGGCTATAGCACACCGATTTGGCCCCAAAATTCCTCATTTGCACCGTTTTGCCCGTTTGGCAAACCAAATGGATCGTCCCGTATAAACGGGAGACATTAGAATGATCCGTAGACTTCCTAGTATTCCTAGGTTGATTTTATGCCCACGGTACCTCCGGATCCCGAGCCCACCCTCAGAACCGTAGGCTATAGCACACCGATTTGGCCCAAAAATACCCCGTTCGCTTCGTTTTGCCTGTTTGACCAACCAAATAGCCCCTCCCACACAAACGGGAAATAATGGATGGTCCCCAGCCTTCTTGGTATGCTCGGATTGATTTTAAGACCACAGAAACCCCTAACCCCCGGCCTACTCCTCGAACCGTAGGCTATGGAACACCGATATGGCCCCAAAATTCCCCGTTTGCACTGTTTTGCCCATTTAACCAACCCTATGGACCTTCCCATATAAACGACAATACTGAGATACTCCCCAACCTTCCTTTCATGCTCGGGTCAATTTTTGTCCTACGATACCCCCGGATCCCGGGCCCACCTTGAAGCAGTGGGTTTTAGAACACTGATATGGCCCAAAAATGCTTCGTTAGCTCCGTTTCGCATGATTGACCAACAAAATAGCCCTGCCCGCACAAACAGGCAACACTGGGAAGTTCTCTAGCCTCTCTGGCATACCCAGGTCAATTTTTGACCCACGATACCCCTGAACCCTGGGCCCAACCCCGAAACCGCAGGGAATAGCACACCGATTTGACCAAAAATGCACCGTTCACGCCGTTTTTCCCATTTGACGAACCAAATGGCCCTGCCTGCACAAACGGGCAATACTGGGATGCTCCCCAGCATTCCTGACATGCCGGGATAATTTTTGGCCCACGGCACACCCGAATCCTAGGCTCACCCTAGAAACCGTTGGTTATAGCACACTGATTTGGCCTCAAAATACATCATTTCTGCCGTTTCGCCCTATTTGACAAACTAAATTGCCTATCCCACACAAACGGGCAACAATGGGATGCTCTCTAGCCTCCCTAACATGCCCAGGTTGATTTTTTTCCTACAGTACCCCCGAACCTCGGACCCACCCCTGGAACCGTGGGCTATAGCACACTGATTTGGCCCTAAAATACCCCGTTCGCGCCGTTTTGCCTGTTTGACCAACCAAATGTCCCCGCACACTCAAACAAGAAACACTAGGATGCTCCCCACCCACCATGGAACGCTCGAGTCATATTTTTACCCAGGCACCCTTGGACCCTGGGCCGACCCTTAGAACCGTGGGCTATAGCACATCGATCTTGCCCCAAAATACCCTGTTTGCGCTGTTTTGATAGTTTGACCAACCAAATGGTCCTGCCCATTCAAAACAGCAATAATGGGATTCTCCCCAGCCTCCCTGGAATGCCCGTTGTGATTTTCAGCCCACGGCACCTTCAAAACCATGGGCTATAGCACACCGATTTGTCTTCAAAATGCCTCGTTCGCACTGTTTCTCCTGTTTGACCAACCAAATGGCCCCGGCCACATAAACGAGAAACACTGGGATGCTCCCCAGCCTTCCTGGCATGCTGGGTCAATTTTTCGCCGATGGTACCCCCGAACACCCGGCCCACCCCGAAATCGTGGGCTATAGAACATTGATTTGGCCCCAAAATGCCTCATTCACTGTGTTTCGCCCATTTGACCAACCAAATTGACCCACCCATACAAAAAAGAAATAATGGTATGCTCCCCAGGCTACCTGGCAAGCCCGTTTTGATGTTTGGCCCACGGCACCCTGAAACTCGGGCCCACCCCCAGAACCACGGCTATAGAAAACCAATTTGGCCCCAAAAAGCTCCATTCGCGTTGTTTTACCTGTTTGAAAAAATAATGGGCCCACACATACAAACAAGAAACACTATGATTCTCCCTAACCTCCTTGGCAAGCCCGGGTCGATTTTTGACCCATGACACCCCCGAACTGAGAGCTATAACACACCGAATTGGCCCCAAAATGCCCCATTCATGCTGTTTCACTTATTTGACCAGCCAAATGGCCCCGCCCATACAAACAGGAAACATTGGGATGCTCCCTAGCCTTTCGGGTATGCCCAGGGAAATTTTCAGCCCACGTCACCCCCAAAACCGTGGGCTATAGCACACCGATTTGGCCCCAAAATGCCCCGTTCGCGCCATATCTCCTGTTTGAATAACCAAATAGCCTCGCCCATACAAACGGGAAACACTGGGACACTTTCCATCCTTCTTGTCATGCATTGGTCGATTTTGAAACCACGACACCCCCGAACCATAGGCTATAGCACACCGATTTGGCCCCAAAATGCCCTGTTCATGTCGCTTTGCCTGACCAACCAAATGGCCCCGCACACACAAACAGGAAACACTGGAATCCTCTTCAGCCTCCCTGGCATTCTCGGGTCAATTTTTGCGACACGGAACCCTCGAACCCCGAGCTCACTCCCAGAACCGTGGGCTATAGCACACCGATTTGGCCCCAAAATGCCTCGTTCGCACCATTTTGCCCATTTGTCCAACCAAATGGCTCCGCCCACACAAACAGGAAATATTGGTATGCTCCCCAGCCTCCCTGGCACGACCGAGTCCATTTTCGACCTACGACACTCTCGGATCCCAAGCCCACTCTGGGAACCATGGGCTATAGCACATCGATTTTGCCTAAAAATGCCCTATTTGTGCCGTTTTGCCCATTTGACCAACGAAATAGACCCTCCTACACAAACAGGAAATATTGGGAGCTTCCCAGCCACCCTTACATGCTCGGGTCAATTTTTGGCCCACGGCACCCTCGAAACCCAAACCCCACCCCCAGAAACATGGGTTATAGCATGCTGATTTGGCCCCAAAATGCCTTGTTTGTGCCATTTTACCCATTTGATCAATCAAATATCCCCGTCCACAAAACCGGAAACACTGGGATGCTCACCATTCTTTCTGGCATGCCCAGGGTAATTTTTGGCCCACAGCACCCCTAAACTGTAGGCTATAGCACACCGATTTGTCCGCCAAATTCCGCGTTCATGTCATTTTTCTTGATTTACTAAGAAAATGTCCCCGCCCATACAAACGGGAATCACTGGGAAGCTCCCAGCCTCCCTGGCATGCCCGAGTCAATTTTTGGCCCACGGCTCCCTGAACCCAGGTCCACCCTCGAAACCGTGGGCTATAGCACACCGATTTAATCTCAAAATACCCGGGTCAATTTTTTACCCATGGTACGCCCTAAACCTGGGCCCACCCTCAGAACCGTGAGCAATAGCACACCGATTTAGCCTAAACATGCCTTGTTCGCTCTGTTTCACCTGTTTGACCAACGAAATGGCCCCGCCCACACAAACGGGAAACACTAGATGCTCCCCACCCTTCCTTGAATTCTTGGGTCTATTTTTGGCCCACAGAACCCTCTAACCCCGGGCCTACTCCTGGAACTGTGGTTATTGCAAGACGATATGGCCCTTAAATGCCTCGTTCCTGTCGTTTCTCCCATTTAACCAACCAAATTTCCCTGCCCACATAAATGAGAAATATTGGGATGCTCCCTAACCTCCTTGGAATGCTCGAGTTGATTTTTTACCCACGTCATCCACGGATCCTGGGCCCACCCCAGAACAGAGGGCTTTAGCACACCGATTTGGCGCAAAAATGCCTCGTTTGCATCGTTTTGCCCGATTGACCAACCCAATGGCCTCGCCCACACAAACGGGCAACACTGGGATGCTACCTAGCTTACCTTTCATGCCCGAGTAAATTTTCGACCCACAACACACCGGACCCGGGGTCCACCCCCAAAATCGTGGGCAATAGAACACCGATTTGGCCCAAAAAGGCCATGTTTGCACTGTTTTACCCGTTTAATGAACCAAAAGGTCCCTCCCACATAAACGGACAACACTGGGACTCTCTCCAGTAACCCTGGCATACCCGGGTAAATTTTCGGCACAAAGTACACCCGAACACCAGTCTTTCCCCTGGGACCGTGGGCTATAGCACACCGATTTACCCTCAAAATTCCCCGTTTGCACCATTTTTCCTATTTGACCAACTAAATGGCCTCACCCACACAAAAAGGAAAAACTTGGACGCTCTCCAGCTTCCCTGGCATGCTCGGGTCAATTTTCGGCCAATGGCACCCCCGATCCCACCCCTGGAACTAGGGGCTACAGTACATCGATTTGGCCTTAAAATGCCCTAATCGCGCCATTTTGCCCATTTGAACAACCAAATGTCCTCTTCACACAAAAGGAAAACACTGGGATGCTCCCTAGCCTCCCTGGCATGCCTGGGTCAATTTTAGATCCACGGCACTGATGTGTGAGCAAATGCTAACACATTTGATACTTTTAACTCTAAATAACTGTGAAGTCTTAAGAAGATTTTGGTTGTATTTGATCGTTTTGTTGTGATATTGTAGTTGTATCAAGGATGGGAGAAAAACATAGGAAAGATGAACAAAATAAGTAAAATCTGGTACAAGTGAGCTGATATGAGTCTGACGGCAGTTCTTGCAAGCCGTCAGAGATGTGGTAAGCTACCAGAAAAAGGCATTAGGAAGAACAGTGAAGAAGAGTTGCTGGATGAAGGTGATGACATTCTCAATATGTCATCATAGGTATGGTAAGCCATCAAAAGATGCAGTCAAGTGGGACAGAACATGATGAAATAAGTTGAAGGTATGATGACATTTGCTACACGCCGTCACTTATATGGTAAGACATTAGAGGACATCATCAGAGTGAGGTAGAACAGGTTAAGAAGGTTTGACTTCTGACGACATAGCTGAGATGCCGTCATAAGCCTGACGACCAACACCAAGATGTCGTCACCTATTCCGAACAGTTTTGTTAATTTTGTTAGTTTATTTCCTTAATTAGGCTTAAGTATAAATAGCAAATTTTAGGGTTTTTAAAATTATCAAGTTTTCATTATTCAGAACAACAACTTTGGAGAGAGAAACACGTACATTGTTCTCTTTTACCAATTATTCTTAGTGTCTTTCTTATCAACTGTTCTTGGGTTTCTAATTTGGGATTTAATTGAAGAAATTGCTTGTTGTTTTCCATCTATACGTAAGTTTATTATTATCATCATGAATTCAACTTGTGATTTCCTTCATCAAATCATGAGCGGCTAATTTCATTATCCAGGGTTATGGGATCCAAGAATTAGGGTGTGATAAGATGCTAGGTGTTTAACGGATTCAAAGAGTAGTAGAACATCTTGAAATTTTGTTGTTTTAACTAAAGTCTTGTGGTTTCAAACATTAGATTATGCCTTAGGTTTTATTTGCTTCTAACGGAGAAATAGACTAGAGGACGTGAATTATCAACAGAGACTCGGAAGCTACCAACCTTTTGTTTAATGATTAACGCCGTAACTGGATTAATCTACCTGAGATAACATCCGATTGGATATAGATAAATTATCGAAGTTCGAGAGAATTTGATAAGAAATTGTCTTGTGAGGTCGAGAGATAAGTCAGATAATATCATAGTTAGGGATATTCTATTGTTCTACTCATTCCGAGGGTCTCTAGCATTACCTAGTATCTGGCAATACCCAAAACCTTTGGTGATCATAACTTTGGTTTCCCATTTATATTGAAAACAACTCTAAAAATTCAGAAAGTGAAGATTGATACATTGTGAACTTTATAACCCCATCTTTCAAAAATGATAGACTACCAGTAAAGTATTTCGTAAACAAATTGACGTTCACACCCTATTCCCTATGGGATTCAACCCCAACTTAGTTGGGTTTTATAATGACAATGTTGCTTACACCCATCCAAGAGTGTAATTTGAGCGTTATCAAAAATGTCGTCGTTGCCGGGGAATACTATTGTAGACTGAAAATTTTGTGCGTGAAAATTATTTGATAGTTAAGTTTCCTTGATTTATGTTTATTTGTTGTTTTTGTTTATTGTAGGTACTATGTTGTTTATGCAAAAAAAGAGAAGTTCCGGAGCACCACTATTACCAATCAACCCGGAACCTCAACTAATTGGAAAAATGGTTGAACAACAGGAAGCAGAAAGATTAGCTGCTTTAGCCAGGGCTTAGGTGAATGTGGAAAATTTGGTTCAACAAGAACATCACTAAAACCCTGATAATGAGGACTTGGGTGATGAGGAATTGATGAATCCTCAAAACCCAAGAAGAGTGGAGAAAGTTGTTGCACCAGTGCAACGAAATGTCAACAGAAATCGTCCAGCTTGAGGTAGATATGGTCAACAGCCTATGAACTATGAGGCTGATGATGATGATGAAGGAATGGATGGAGCTGGTGTAACGGGTGCTATCATCCAGCCACTGTTGGCACCAGGTGCAAAGTTCAACATAACAAGTACCATGATCCAACTCCTGAATCTAAAGGGGTTATTTGGAGGCTTTCCTGGTGATGATCCTAACATGTATTTGGTGAACTTCATCACCATCTGCAAATCCTTTGACAATCCGGGAGTGAGCCAGAATGAAATCAGATTGAGGTTATTTCCATTGTCTCTGTCTGGAGAGCCAACAATGTTGTTGAATTAGTTAGAGCCTGATTCTATAACCAACTAGAGATAGTTGAAAAATGCGTTCCTAGAATGGTTCTTTCCACCATCCAGAAGAGTACAGTTAAGGGACGAGATTAGCAACTTCAGACAGCTTCCGACTGAAGCACTGCACGAGACTTGGGAAAGGTTTAAGAAAAAACTTGCACAATGTCCAAACCACAATATGACAGACTTGCATTTGATGGAGACCTTGTACAGAGCTTTCAACTCTGTGACAAAGCCAATAGTCGACAACGCTGCAGATGGTTCATTCATTGACCTCTCTTTTCTAGATGCATCTGATATGCTAAATAGAATGACCAAGCAAAGTCGGGCTTGGCATACTAGGGATTCTGTAGTGGCTAGCCCTACTATTTTGGGTGGTATTACTGCAGGACAGCGTAGAAGGGATGAGGAGCGAGATCAAGATATGGCCCATTTGAAGACGCAGATGGACTTGCTGGCTAAGAACTTGCTATTCGGCAAGATTGAGATGATTAAGATGTGGATGCTCAGGGTACCGTATTTGCAGGTGCTGATGCTGATGACAACTATGTGAGTAATCAGGGGGGTTTCCAAGGCAATAGCCAAGGGAGCCAAGGTCGAACTTTCTATGACAAGCCTGATTATAAAGATAGGAAGCAGGGACATTGGAGAAACAATAATGACAGGAGTGGTTTGTCTATTCCTCCTGGAAGTCGGGATGCTGCATCTACTAGTTCTTGAAAGATGTCCATAGAGGACATGATGGAAAAGCTATTGAAGGGATTCGAATCTACTAACTCGGGGGTGACTAATATGAAAAGTGAGTTTTCTACCCTCAGTCAGTTAGTTAGCTCACACTCTGCTTCTATTAAGAAGTTTGAGAAACAGATGAGCCAACTTTCGGCTACTCTGAACCATAGAAAAGCGGGTACTTTACCTAGTGATACAGTTCAGAACTTGCGGACTGATGGCTCTTGTTTGGCAATTACCACTCGAAGTGGTAAGATGTTACCTGGCCCTTCTATGGGCAAAGCTGTGGAGAAAGAGATAAATATAGATGAATCAGAAGGAAAAAATCCAGTGGTGACTGAGAAGCTGGATGTCTTTGTTGACATATTAGAGAAAGAAGACGATAAGAAAGAGGAAGTGGTATGGAAACAAATGCCAAGACCACCACCTACATTTCCTCAGAGGTTGAAGAAGAAAGAAGATAATGAAAAATTTAGCAAGTTCATGGCAGTAATGAAACAACTGACAGTGACGGTGCCATTAATAGAGGCACTTGAGAAAATGCCGAGTTATGCTAAATTTATGAAGGACTTGCTAACAAAGAAGCGGATGGTAATCAATGAGCCGGTGGAAAACATCCATCACTATAGTGTAGTCTCTTCACAATCCTTAGTACAGAAAAAGCTTGTTCCTGGAGCATTTACTATACCATGCACAGTTGGTTCCATAAAGTTTACAAAAGCTTTATGTAACTTAGGAGGAAGTATTAATATGATGCCTCTTGAGATCTACAAGAATATGGGATTGGAGGATCCTACCCCCAAAACGATGCGGCTTGTGATGGCAGACAGATCGGTGAACCGACCAGTGGGTGTATTGCATGATGTGCCGGTAAAAGTGGACTACTTTGTTTTTCCTGTAGACTTCGTGATATTGGATTGTGATGTTCATTTTGAGGTACCCATCATTTTGGGTAGACCATTATTAGCACTGGGAGAGTATTGGTTGATATGGAGCTCAATGAGCTTAAGTCCAGATATGGAAAAAAAGAGGCCTGATTTAAAATGCAACCTCCTACAAAGCAGTTGGAGGAGATGAATAGCTTCTTGATTGTGGATGTATTCCACGATGGTGGTAATTAAATAGTGATACGACATCTTAACGAAGTCTGAGTAGTCAAGATGACCAAGTCGTGCCGCGACACTAAATCAGGCGCTATTGGGAGGCAACCCAAAATTTTATTTTCATTCATTTTTAGGTTAGTTTTTATTCTTATAGTTAGGTTTTTAATACCTGGAAGGTGAAATCGAGATTATCTGCTAAAAAGGACCCTGACGACCTTTATGGTAAGATGTCACACATGTGACGGCTCACCAGAAAATGACATCAGAGAGGTCTAGTATGAAGAAGTGTCTACCTAACCCTGACGATATTGCCTAATGAGTTACCACAACTCTGACGACATTTCTCTATGTCGTCAGGTATTACGGGCCCAGATGTTAAGTTGGATCTGACCCGGCCCAGGCTTAAACTCTTCACCTTCCCATTAGTTTATTTGGTTTCCATGTTTAGTTATTTCCTTCTTTAGTTAGAATATCTAATATCTTCCTTCCTTCTCCAACTTGATCCCAACTAAGCAAGAAAACCTTTCCCTTGAGAGATTGGATTGAAAGCAAAGTAACCAAATTTCTTCTCTCATCCACATTTTCTCACCTCAAGCTCACACTTCACATGTACTAAGCTCCATTGTTAAGGAAATGTGCAAGTCGACAATCAGGTATTCTCGATGCTTAAAACTCTTCTTTCTTTTAGGTATGTATAACAGGAGAAGTTTAACCTTGGTTCAAAGGAGCTTAAGTTGATTAAAGCATTACAAGCTACTTTGAATCTATGGTTTCACTGAGTTCTAACTAAAAAAGATCCAAAGTGCGGCTCAAGAACTCAACTTAAGTTAAAATCAAGATGAAATTGAAGTTAAAATTCAATGAAAAAGATAATTCAAAGTTTGTGTTCTGAGCTGATGACATTCATGGTAGGACGTCACATCTGTGATAGCTTACCACAAATGTTACCATAAGATTAAGAAAAAACGATGAGGTTTTGTTAAGGTCTGACGACAAATCTGATACGTCGTCACAGGTGTGACGTCTTACCAGACAATGTCGTCAAAAGTTGAGAAATTTTAGTAGTCATTGCTTGAGGCTGACAACGTCTAAGGTAAGCCGTTATAAATACGACGACTTACCAGAGATGTCGTCAAGCCTCTGAACTAAAACTGTAGTGAACCCTTTTCAGGGATTCTAAGCAACCACTGATGTATCTTGTTTATTTATATGATTTAAAACACTGAAAATTGACTCTAACTTGCTGCAGAAATAAATATGGCACCCAAAAGAAAGATTCCTAACACTCCAAAGAAAGTGACAAAGCCAAAAGTGGCTCGGAAGCTTATTAATGAGGACTCCGACTATGGAGATAAAGAACCATTTCTCAGGTAGAAGAGAAAGAAACCAAGACCAAAGGCATCTCCACCACCTAAACCCATTCAGGTGGAGGATAGTGATAATACTGAAACTACTACCCCACCTAAGAGTGAGTCCTTTGATCTAGAGGGTTCCAAGAAAATCGAGTCCGAACAGCCTGAGTCTGAGAAGGCTGAATCTGAATATCAGGGGTCTGAGGAGACAGAATCGGGATCACCATCCTCAAAAAAGCATAGTAATGATGATTCTCCAATTCAGAGAGCTTTAGGGAGATGCAAAAACTCAGAGGTTAAACATAATATCAGATGGATCATTCCGGGAGCTGAGAAGGTATATCTTAATGGTCTATGTAAAACTCAACGGAGACCTATTTGGAGACCTATCTTTGAAGAAAAACAAATCATTACAAAAGAGTTGATAAACTACCCGGAAGTGATGAAAAAGTTCCAAGATTATGGCCTAGAGTGGACTACCAGAACAGGAGCTTTCTATAGTCCAGCAATAGTACGGGAGTTTTATGCAAACTACCAAGCGGACCTGGAAAACAGATGCAAGGAAGGTGAGAGAATATCAGACATGCCATTACTGGAGAAAATTACAGTGAGGGGAGTGATGGTGAGTATCTCGTACATAACAATCAACCAATTTCTTCAAGGGCCAAACTTCAATGTTCAGGATACTTCACCTACATTCTATGCTTGTTTGAAAGATAAGGTGAATCAGCACAGATAGTTGGCTACTCACATAGCAGAGGGAGAGCCTATTTGGGAGACTAACCCGAATGAAAGGATCTACAAAGCTTCTTTGACACCTAAGGCAAAGTTCTGGTGGGGCGTAGTGTGCACGCACTTGATCCTTATAGAAAATGATAATCTACTAGGAGATGACAGGGTCGTACTAGTTGTTAGTCTAGTGAATGGGATGTCCATGGATTTTGGTGAAATTATTACTGAGGAGATAAAGATTCGGGTGTCTAGGCCCGACGCTGCATATTTATTCCCGTGTCTGATCACTAGGCTATATGGAGCAGTAAATGTGCCCGAGATCGCAGGTGTGGATGAGGATATCGCTACTATAAAGACTCACAACCCGATCATAAGTGAGGAAAATCTACCTGCATTGAGGCTTGAGAGGGGAGAAGAGGTAGCAGTTGACCCTCCTATTCCTGATTCAAGTTCAGTGCCTATTGTGGAGGCATAAGCTCCTGAGGTAGCAGCAGTACAACCACCACCTTCAGCACAGGAAGGTTTAGTGCCTGCAACTAAGTCATCTTTTGCAGCACCATCAGGACTTGCTTTCAACTTGCCAAACATTAAAAAGATCTCTAGACAAACTCAATGGTGCGAGGCTCAGCTGAAGAAGTTTGCAAAGAAGTTTGCAACTGCAGTAGATCAGATAATCAGTGTTGCACTTGAGCCTTATGAGTCCTTGCCTTCTAGGTTTTCTGACTTGGAAAATTAGTTTAATATGCGAGAAAGAGAAATGTCGAGTACAAAGCTAAAACAGTTCAGATCTGAGTTTAAGCAGATAAAGACGGAGTTTGGAGTGATTAGAAAGCTCCAGTGCATTACAGTAATAGAAGATATGGCTGAGGAGCTCGAAGGTGAATTAGAGTTGTTTGATATTACTGAGGAGCCCGTGCAGAATAAGAAAAACAAAGAAAATAAAGAAGAAAAGAGAGAAGGAAAAAGAAAGAGATAAGGAGATGATGAGAATGAGGGCAAAGATGAGAAAAAGGCAAAGAAGAAGAAGAAGGCCCAAAAAACAGGAGCAGAAGAGACGACACAAGCAAGTGATAAGGTAGAAGCCACTGGCAAAGCAAACCTAAAAAGGACAATACAAGCATCCCTAGAGGACCACTTAAGAAGGGAGGAGGAGCTTCGAGCTAGAGACATAGAAGCCTCATCCAGTGTACCTCCTTCAGATGCAGTGGTAGCTGAGCCAGCACAGCAGCAGGCTCCAAATATAAGTGTCCCGACTGGAGATACTGATGTGGGGGTAAAACTCCATGATCCTCGTACTTGATCTCTACCAGGTACGCCCTAAACCCTTAGTTTCATTTTGTTTTAATTTTAAGTTGAGGGTGTAGGGTAGCATGTTGTTGTAGCATATTCTGTAAATAACTAGGAGTAGTGCAAGTTCTGTAGGTAGTCAACTAATTTTTGTGATTTTGAACACCTCTCTGAAGGTTTGTTTTGCATGACTGTATGAATTGCCTCAAATTGTGACTATTGTGCATCTGGTTAGGGCATTAGTTTCGTGCTTAAACAATCATAGCTGAATATCTGCATGAACAAAATAGGTAGTAGTTATTGAGATGCTGGTGTGCCAAGTGTTTGTGAGATCTTACTGTGTTCCCTGTGGTATTGTTGATTCTAGAACTTGCCCAGTTCATTTTGCCTTGGTTGAGAGATAGGGGTTAGGAAAGGATCATAGACCGTTTTTGAATTTAAGTCACTTTTAGCCTAAATGACCTTCCCTGTAATACATTATATCGCTTGGTCCCTATTTGAGCCTTAATTGACCGTTTTCTTTCTATGAAACCTATCACCTTCCTATTTAGAACATAATGAACCTGTTTTGGCCCTGGTCCTCCTTGGATACTGTGCACCTCAACGTAGGCAAACATCCTAAGTTGAGGGTGGCTATCATAGGGGTGCATGATATAAGTTGGGTATGAAGAAGGGTAAAGTAGAAGAGAAAAAATCAAAGAAAAAGAATCAAAGGTTGGGTGTTGGTGAAAAAGAGTAAGAAAAGAATATCTGTTAGAATAAAAAGAAGTGCACCCATCTTGAAAGTATGATCAAGAAAAGTAAAAAGAGGAAAAAAGGTTAATAAGTGGACCCCACAAGTTAAGGTAGTGCCAAGGAGGTTAGTCACTCTAAATACCGTGTAATATCATACCAGCCCTAGCCTACGTTACAAGCCGAAGAAAGACCTATAGTGATCCTAGCATACCTATCTGGAAACCCTTGTAATAACGATAAGGGAAAGCATATGGTATTTGGCATACACTGGTTTGAACTTCATTTTAAGCGTGAGTGTTTTTGTGATAATCCCCGTATTTATATTTTTTTCGATGTTTGATATGAGAGAAAGAGGGGAATTGCTTTGTTGTGAGGGCACACTAGTATCTTGCTAAGTTACTTTCTTGTTTGGGTAGCGTACATTACATGCATGATTGTTGGTACTTAGTTGATGCTATGGGTAGAATCCTTTATTCTACATTGTTGCTTTTCAATAAATTGCACAGTAGTTTGAGTTGGTTGACCTTGGAGATGGTAAACTGAGTTTTGAGCTAAAATTGGTTGTTAACTGCTGAATGTTTGTTGTATTCTCTTAGTTGTGTTTTGGTTGCTTGAGGACAAGAAATTGTTTTATGTTGAGGGTGTTGATGTGTTAGCAGATACTAACACATTTGAGGCTTTTAACTCTAAATAATTGCAAAGTCTTAAGCAATTTTTGGTTGTTTTGATCGTTTTCTTGTGATATTGCAGTTGTAGCAAGGATGGGAGAAAAACATAGGAAAGATGAACAAAATAAGTAAAATCTGGTACAAGTGAGCTGATATGAGTCTGACGGCAGTTCTTGCAAGCCGCCAGCGATGTGGTAAGATACCAGAAAAAGGCGTCAGGAAGAACAGTGAAGAAGAGTTGCTGGATGAAGGTGATGACATTCTTAATATGTCGTCATAGGTGTGGTAAGCCATCAGAAGATGTCGTCAAGTGGGATAGAACATAATGAAATAAGCTGAAGGTCTGACGACATTTGCTACACGCCGTCACTTCTCTAGTAAGATGTCAGAGGACATCGTCAGAGTGAGACAGAACAGGTTAAGAAGGCATGACTTCTGACGACATATCTGAGACGCCGTCAGAAGCCTAACGACCAACACCAAGATGCCGTCACCTATTCCGAACAGTTTTGTTAATTTTGTTAGTTTATTTCCTTAATTAGGCTTTAGTATAAATAACAGTTCTTACGGTTTTTAAAATTATCAAGCTTTCATTATTCAGAACAACAACTTTGGAGAGAGAAACACGTATATTGTTCTCTTTTTCGAATTATTCTCAGTGTCTTTCTTATCAACTGTTCTTGCATTTCTAACTTGGGATTTAATTGAAGAAATTGCTTGTTGCTTTCCATCTATACATAAGTTTATCATTATCATCATGAATTCAACTTGTGATTTCCTTTATCAAATCATGAGCGGCTAATTTCATTAGTCGGGGTTATGGGATCCAAGGATTAGGGTTTGATAGGATGCTAGGTGTTTAAAGGATTCAAAGAGTAGTAGAACATCTTGAAATTCTGTTGTTTTAACTAAAATCTAGTGGTTTCAAACATTAGATTATGCCTTACATTTTATTTGCTTCTAACGGAGAAATAGACTAGAGGATGTTAATTATCAACAGGGACTCGGAAGCTACCAACCTTTTGTTTAATGATTAACGCCGTAACTGGATTAATCTACCTGAGATAACATCCGATTGGATATAGATAAATTATCTAAGTTCGAGAGAATTAGATAAGAAATTGTCTGGTGAGGTCGAGAGATAAGTCAGATGGTATCATAGTCAGGGATATTCTGTTGTTCTACTCATTCCGAAGGTCTCTAGCATTACCAAGTATCTGTCAATACCCGAAACCTTTGGTGATCATAACTCTAGTTTCCCATTTATATTGATAACAACTCTAAAAATTCAAAAAGTGAAGATTGATACATTGTGAACTTTAAACCCTCATCTTTCGGAAATGATAGACTACCAGTAAAGTATTTCGTAAACAAATTGACGTTCACACCCTATTCCCTGTAGGATTCGACCCCAACCTAGTTGGGTTTTATATTGACAACGATTGCTTACACCCATTCAAGAGTGTAATTTGAGCATTATCAAAGGCACCCAGAACCCCGAGCCCACTCCCGGAACCGTGGGCTATAGCACACCGATTTAGCCCCAAAATGCCTCATTCATGTGGTTTTGCTCGTTTGACCAAAAAATTGGCCCCGCCCATACAAACGGGCAATACTGGGATGTTTCCCAGTATCTCCGACATGCCTGAGTCAATTTTTGGCCCACATAACCTCCAGGATCCGGGCCCACCCCCAGAACCGTGAGCTATAGCACAACGATTTGGACCCAAATCGCCCCGTTCGCGTCGTTTTGCCCGTTTGACCAATCAAATGCCACCCCCCACACACAAAAGGGGAATAATTGTACACTTCCCAGCTTCCTTGGCATTCTTGAGTCGATTTTCATCCTACGACAGCCCCGGACCCCGAGCCCAACCCGGGAACCGTAGGCTATAACACACCAATTTTGCCCCAAAATGCCCCATTTGCGTCATTTCGCACGTTTGACCAACCAAATGGAACAAACCATGAAAAAGGGAAACTTTGGGATACTACCCAACCACCCTGTCATGTTCGAGTCAATTTTAGGCTCACGGCACCCCAAAACCCGAACCGCACCCCTGAAAACATGGGCTATAGCATACCAATTTAACCCCAAAATGCCCCGTTCTTGCTGTTTTGCCCATTTATCCAACCAAATGTCCCCGCACGCACAAACAGCGACACTTGTATGCTCACATGCCTCCTTGGCATGCCCAGGGTGATTTTCGGCCCCCGACACACCCAAAACCGTGGGCTATAGCACACCGATTTAGCCACAAAAGGCCCCATTCGCGCCATTTTGCCCATTTTACCAACCAAATGGCCTCGCCCATACAAACGGGAAACACTGGGATTCTCCCAGTCTCCCTAGATTGCTTGAGTCAATTTTTGGTCAACGGCTCCCCGAACCTTGGGTCCACCCCCATAGCCGTGAGCTATAGCACATCGATTTGACCCCAAAATACCTCGTTTGTGCTGTTTTGCCCATTTGTCCAACAAAATGGACCCACTCACATAAATGGAAAATACTAGGAAGCTCCCTAGCCTCCCCGGCACGACCGAGTCGATTTTTGGCCCATGGAACCACCGAAACTGTAGGCAATAGCATACTGATTTGGCCGATAAATGCCTCATTCGCGTCGTTTCTCCCGTTTGACCAACTAAATGGCCCCGCCCACACAAATGGGAAATACTAGTATGCTCCTCACCCTCTATGCCATGCCCAAGTTGATTTTTCCCCTACGGCACCCTCAGACCCTGGGCCCACCCAAGGAACTGTGGGCTATAACACACCGATTTTTCCCCAAAATGCCCCATGTGCGCCGTTTCGCCCGTTTGACCAACCAAGTGGCCCCTCCCACACAAACGGGCAATATTGGGATGCTACCCGGCCACCCTGGCATGCACAGGGTAATTTTTGGCCCATGGCACCCCTAAAACCCGTACCTCACACTCGAAAACATGGGCTATAACACACCGATTTTGCCCTAAAATGCCCCGTTCACGCCATTTTCCCCGTTTGATCAACCAAATGGCGCTGCCCACACAAATAGGAAACACTGGGATGCTCACCAGCATCCTTGGCATATCCGACGTGATTTTTTGCCCACGGCACCCCCAAAATCGTAGGCTATAGCACACTGATTTGGTACCAAAATGCCCCATTTCGCCCGTTTTACCAACCAAATGGCCCTGCTCACAGACATGGGAAATACTGGGATGCTCCCAGCCTCCCTGGCGTACCCGAGTAAATTTTTTGCCTCACGGTTCCCCAAACCCCGGGTCCACCCACAGAACCGTGGGCTATAGCACACCGATTTAGCCTCAAAATGCCCTGTACACGCTGTTTCGCACGTTTGACCAACCAAATGGCCCCGCCGACACAAACGGAAAAAACTAAAATGCTCCCCATCCTCCCTGGAATGCCCCGATCGATTTTCAACCGACGACACCACCAGACCCTAGGTCCACCCCGGGAACCGTAGGATAAAGCACACCGATTTGGCCCCAAAATGCCCCGTTCACACTATTTTGCTCGTTTGATAACCCAAATGGCCCGCCCATACAAACTAGAAATACTAGGATGCTCCCTATCCTCCTTTGCACACTCGAGTAGATTATTGGCCCAGGCACCCCTGGACCCTGTGCCTACCCTCGGAACTGTGGGCTATAACACACCGATTTGCCCCAAAATTCCCTGCTCATGCCGTTTTACATGATTGACCAACCAAATGGCCCCCGCACATAATCGGTAAACACTGGGATGCTCTCTAGACTCCCTTCCATACTTGGGGAAATTTTTGGCCCATGAAACACCCGGAATCGTGGGCTATAGCACACCGATTTGCCCCAAAATGCCCCATTCGTGCCATTTCGCCTGTTTGACCAACCAAATGGCCCCGCCCATAAAAACGGGAAATACTGGGATGATCCCAACCTCCCTGGAATGCCCGAGTAAATTTTTGACCTACGACACCACCGGACCTCGGGCCCACCCCCAAAACCGTGGGCGATAGCACACTGATTTTGCCCTAAAATACCCCGTTTGCGCTATTTCGCCCATTTGACCAACCAAATGGCCCTGACCATACAAAAGGGAAACACTGGGATAATCCCCATCCTCCCTGGCCTTCTTGGGTCAATTTTCAACCCACGACACCCCCGAACCCCAGGGCCATCCTCGAAACAGTGGGCTATAACATTCCAATTTGGCCTAAAATGTCCCATTCACTCCGTTTTGCCTGTTTGACCAACCAAATGGTCCCTCCCACACAAACAAGCAACACTGGATGTTCCCCAGTCTTCTTGGAACACCCGGGATGATTTTTGACCGACATACCCCTTAACCCACAGCCTGCTCCCAGAACCGTGGGCTTTAACACACCGATTTGGCCCAAAAATGCCCCGTTCGGACCGTTCCTCTTGATTGACCAACCAAATGGCCCAACCCACACAAAAGGGCAACATTGGGATGCTCCTCAGCCTCCCTAGGTCAATTTTCGACCCACGTTACCCCAGGACCCTGGGCCTAACCCCAAAACCATGGGCAATAGCACAATGATTTGGCCCAAAAAGGCCCCGTTCGTGCCGTTTCGCCCGTTTGAAAAAACAAATAGCCCTGCCCATAAAACAGGACACTAGGACACTCCATAGCATCCCTAGAATTCTCGGGTTGATTTTTGCCCCACGGCATACCCGTACCCCAGGCTCACCCTTGGAAACGTGGGCAATAGCACACCGATTTGGCCTCAAAATACCCCATTTGCGCTGTTTTTCCCTTTTGACAAACTAAATGGACTCGACCATACATATAGGCAACAATGGGATGCTCCCCAGCCTCCCTGGCACTCCCAGGTCAATTTTTGGCCTACAAGACCCCCGAAACCCAGGACCACCCTCGGAACTAGGGGCTATAGCACACCGTTTTGTCCTTAAAATGCCCCGTACAAGCTGTTTCTCCTGTTTGCCCAACCAAATGTCCCCACCCACACAAACGAGCAATAATGAAGCACTTCCCAGCCTCCCTGGCAAGCCCAACTCGAATTTTTGGCCCACGGCACCCCCGAAACCCAGGTCGGCACCTAGAATCGTGGGCTATAGCACACTGATTTAGCCCCAAATTTCCCCGTTCATGCTGTTTTGCCAGTTTGACCAAAAAAATGGCCCCGCCCATACAAACGGGCAACACTGGGATGTTCCCCAGCCTCCTAAGCACGCCCGGGTCAATTTTCAGCCCACGGCACGCCTGGATTAATTTTCGGCCCACAGCACCCCCGAACCCCGGGCCCACCCCCGAAACTAGAGGCTATAGCATACCGATTTGGCCCCAAAATTCCCCGTTCACTCCGTTTTACCCATTTGACCAACCAAATGGCCCCACCTTCAGAAACGGGCAATACTAGGATGTTCCACAGCCTCCTTGGAATGCTCGGGGTGATTTTTGGCCCACGGCACCCCCAAAACCATGGGCTATAGCATATCGATTTGGCCCCAAAATACGTCGCTCGCATCATTTTTCCCGTTTGATCAATCAAATGGCCCCGCCCACACAAACGGGCAATATTGGGATGCTCCTCAGCCTTCCTGGCATGCCTTTATCGATTTTTGACCCACGACACCCCGGACCCCGGGCAAACTCCCGTAACCGTCGGCTATAGTAGACCAATTTGCCCCTAACAAGCCCCATTCACACTGTTTCACTCGTTTGACCAACCAAATGGCCCCGCCCACACAAACGGGCTATAATTGGATGCTCTCTAGCCCCCCTGGCAAGCCCGGGTAAATATTCGGCCCATGACACTCCCGAACCCTGAGCCCACCCCCAGAACTAGGGGCTATAGCATACCGATTTGGCCCCAACATGCCCCGTTCGCGCTATTTCACCAGTTTGACCAACCAAATAGACTCGCCCACACAAACGGGAAAGACTGGGAAGCTCCCCAGCCTCCCTGGCATACCCGGGTCAATTTTTAGCCGACGGAACCTCTGACCCCGGGCCCTGATACGCCCAAATTACAACTCTCGATAGAAAGCGTAAGCGGTCACTGTCAAATATAGAACCCAACTAGGTTAGGTGTCGAATCCCACAGGGAATACTCTGCTCACTAAGTGTTGTAGCCATTATTGGACTGTTGATCAGTGGTTCCTAAGAAAAAGGGGGGTTTTGGGTTTTAACTTATAAAATAATTAATTGTAACAAAAGTATTCCAACTAATCATTCTCTTTGTAATTCGTAACTTTATAAGATTAAACAAACCAGGGTTATGATCACCAAAATACTAGCACCATTTGGGTTGTGGATCATTTATGAGTTCCACTTAGCAAATTCAATTGCAAGAAAGGTTGAGTCCTATTCTTTATCCCTTAGTTTCTCAACCTAAGTGGATAGATTATCCTCTAATTCTCTTAAACTCAAAGGATACATTGTTCTTTCAACCCATTTATCATGTAAGCTAATCCTGTTAGGGCATTTGCTATTACTCTAAAGGTTAAAGCCCTTAGAATTCATGTAGACACTTTCTTTTCCCAACAAACACTTTCCTTTCAACCAAAAGATGTTCCAGGGATCACTCTTCAAGTTTGCAACCAAGAAAAGTCATGAAATTTGAGAAAGGTTTATGCAATATCATTTAGTTATGGAACTCAATTTGATTCCCAACCCATAGATGCATTTCACATTAAGGATCCCATAACCCTAGTTATGGTATCTTAGCCACAATACTCCATAGAACAAGAAGAAACAATTCTTGTATTATTCATAAATAGATGAAGAATTTACTTACAAACAATCCCAAGAATCAGTTCTTGAATCTTCAATAATCAATGTTCAATGCTAAATTTCTCCAAGAACTAGAGAATCCCCAAAGTACTAGGTTACAGAGAGTTTTAACAGATGAGAAGACTTGTAAAACATAAAAGATAATGTTCTTAACCCTAAAATTTGGTATTTATATGTTCCCAACTAAAAAAATAATCTAAAATTTTAAAGCAGAAAAGTCGCGTCCGAATTGACGGTCCATATGGTGGTCCGTCAAAGTGATGATGGTCCACCATCTTGTCCGTCACTCATTTCTTACAAATCGCAGTTTCTGGATAAGCCCTGACGGTGACACCGGCGGTCCATCAGAAGACTGACGATCCACCATAATGATTGTCACTGAGTTTCTCTAAAAGGTGGTTTCTGGATAAGCATTAACGGTCCATCTGATGGTCCGTCGCATGGCTAACGGTCCACCACATTGATCGTCACTGAGTCCCTCTGAAAGTTGGTTTCTAGATAAACACTGACGGTCAATCTGGTGGTCCATCGCATGGATGACGGTCCACCACGTTGATCGTAACTGAGTCCCTCTGAAAGGTGGTTTCTGGATAAGGGTTGACGGTCCATCTGGTGGTCCTTCACATGGATGATGGTCCACCACATGGTCCGTCACTCAAAACATTAGCATTCCATATTCTGGTTCACCTTGAAGGTTCACCTGGTGGTCCGTCACAAGACTGACGGTCCACCATCTTGACCGTCAAATTCACTTTTCTACCACTTTTTCTAGCTTTCTTCTGTGGTTATCTCCTTTCACTGAAAACACTAAAATCTTTATTAAATAACACTTTGGTTTCTTGAAAACATACAATTTTCTTAAAAAAATGATGCTAACTATTCCGTAAGATACTGGAACATCAACACCCTCAACTTAAGATAATTGCTTGTCCTTAAGCAACTCAGCACCTAATTGCACACATGAACAATAAAATGACATGCAACCAACCCATGAAACATTTTGATGAAAATATTCACTCATCAGTTCAATCACATGCATTCAACACATCAGGATATACACCCAGCATCTATCATAGTTCAGCCCATAAGCATGAATGTTACATTCTACAGAGAACAGCAAAGTGAAACTTCAGTTTCCCTCACAATAATAAAATCCACCACTCATTATATGATGTGGACAAAGTCTAACTCTTACACTCATAAAGAAGTTACAACCATAGTTCAAGTACCCATAGTCTTTCCCTAACCATATGCCACTACCTCAAAGTTGACTCACTAGGATCAAACAGGTCTTTTCAAGGCTTGCAATAAGGTTTTGGGTCAAGTGGGGTATGATTTTGGGTAAAGTGAATCATTGAAACTTAACTCTCCTTGCCCTAGCATCTTTTCAGCCTCAATATGCTATTGTAGCATACAACTCTTCTCTCTCTTTTTTTTTTTAAAAAAACACCCTCAACTCGCCAATTGATTCTAATTAGATTCTAACTTACTTTCCATTTGGCTCTTTCATTTAGCCACCCTCAACTTAGATTCTTTGTCTAAGTTGGAAATAACAATGTATTAGTATTTGGCCAAGGCTAGAGCTAAATATTTAAACCCTACGGAGAGTAACTCACAGTGACAGGATTTTAAAATGGGTTTTAAAGGCACAAGATGGGTTCAAAAAGGATAATCATTTTGGCAGGGTTGTTTATTTAGGCTAGATGGACTCGAAGTACAAAGAGTCCTGTTATCCTATCCCAATGAATCCCCTAGAATACTGTATCAATGATTAGGGAAAGTTCTAGGTCTTAACCTATGAAAGAACTGCAAGTAAAATCTCACACTCACAGGTAATGAAATTAAACTTCCTTTGCAATTCTTGGAATGTTCATCGCATGTTTCATGTACCTCTTCTAGACTAATGCTAAATGCAGAATTACTGAGAGTTCTGTACATATGTTTTCATGATAGAGTAACTAATTACATACACATTCTCATAGTCTTGTGCCAACATCATTCATTATCCATATTTACAACAAAGTACTGAAACAGAAATATTTTATAGATACTCTTTAAACAGAGATATTTACATCACAGGCTGCAGAATTTGAAATGCAATAATAAAAATGCCCTAAATATGCCGCTTCTACTAGATAGCACATGATTGGATTCAAAATATCGAAAACACATCCAACCATGATGTAAATATACCCCACCCCCATACAAAAAGATATGCATTATCCTCAAAGCAATAAATTACCGTAACTGAGGATTGGGATATTTACGTGATCTCTCACTCCTATAAGGTATTTGTCAAGTGTGGTGAGGCCTTTTTGTCCTCACCTGGTAAAATTTTGTCCCCTATGGTGGTAGGAGCACTCACAACTTCACCCTCCACAGTTTTAGGGATCGCCTGTCGAACTGAACTTGCATTTTGTCCCCTTTCTGGAACAACACTAGTAGAGACTCCTGCTGCTGGATTTTATTCTTCCCTGTTCTTCTTGTCAGCTTCATTCTTTGACTTCTTAATGGCTCTAATCAGGTTGTGCTGGTCTAGCTCTTCTGGTGACATTGCTTCTCTCATTCTCTTCCTTTCTTCTTTTCTTGCTGCTTCTTCACTCATTTTCTCCTTGCCTTTGTCTTTCACAGCTCTGCCCATCAAATCCAGAATGACTTCTTCATCATCAGTTACCTCTAAGACTGGGTCAACCGCAGGCTTTTGTAATTGCCTTCCTTTTAGTTCTTCTATGTCAGCCTTTACCTGCTCAAACTTCGCTATGAACTTCGCAAGCTCAGGGAGGGACAATGAATCGAGCCTTTTGTTGATGCGGGCTTCCATATTGTCCATCCTAACCTGAATAGTTTCAAATGGTCTGACTGCTTCTTCTAAAATTGCATCCACAAAAGGCTTGAAATCTCCAGCCTACTTTTCCAATTATTTCTGAAACCACTTTTGGTTCCTCACCACCTTTACAAAATTTTCTGGGTTGAACCTGTATTCAGCAAATTCCGCTCCCCCAAAAAACTGTATAGAACCTGACCCTGCATACATACCCTGGTGCACATAGTCAGGTGGTACATATATATGGTGATAGGTAGAGGCATACCTTTGTGCATCTCTGGAGCATCAGGATCAGGATTAGACTGAGGTTGATATACTGGAGGCTTGGTAACCCGAATCTCGAATTTCGACTCATCCTTGGACTTCTTAACATCTTGTCTATGAGTAGTTTGTACTTCATTATCGATGCCTTGGATCAGTGGCACACCAGCTTGTTTGCATAATTCCATGATTAAACATGGAAAGGGTATGGAAGTGGTTAATTTATGCGCCCTCACAAACATCTCGTCTGCAATTAGATGGCCAAAATCAATTTCCAGCCCTAAAATCAAACTAGCTACAATCACAGCTCGGTGATGATCCAAGTTCCCATCTCCTTTCATTGGCACTAACCTCAATCGAACAACAGCCCACAAGAATTTAGCCTTGAAACTAAGAGTGAATTTTACAATGCGCTCTTTGGAGCTAGTCAACCAGGAAGGATTTTCATTATCAGTTATTAAAGATGCCGCCCAACATCTCTGACTAGAAGTATTTCTCATTCTGAACTCAAAATTAGGGAAGACTGGTGGCACTTTATATCCTGGTCCAAACAACACCCTATTGATTGTTCGGGCCAAGATATCTACAATAACTCCTCGAACTGGGACAGATTCCCAGTTTGGTCTATTTGAAATAGGAGTTCCCTTTGGGCATTCTGCTTTCACCAAGAAAATGTAATTTGCAAAGAATTCCCTTACCCAGTTTGGTTGGTACTCTCCTGGTGGTCTACTCATCCATGCCAGCCCATAATCGTTGAATCAATGTTCTAATTCTGGATATTCATGAAGCTCTATTGTCATAATCTGGTGCTCCTCCATGAATAACCTTCTGATCCCTTGGCTGTGGGTGTCAACCCATCATAGAACTCTTTGTGTGATCCCTCTATTTTCCACCTGATAGCATCACGAATTTGTGTATCTTTCCTCCTGATAACATTTTCACCCTCCTGTTCGATTTCTGTATCAGTAGCTTTCGTTTGATCCCCCACATTAGCCACTTCAGTTTCACCTTCTGCGAGTATCAGTTGAGCTGAAGCAATTGTTGCTTCATCCAGACTTAAATTGGTATAACTAATGCTATTCTCACTCCCCTCCTCAGACTGGGGGACAATGATGCCTTCCCTTTCAGTTTGCCTAGTATTATAGACCTGTGCGGATGTATTTCTACCTTGTTGAAATTTTCCTCCATTGGTTTGTGGATTTTTAGGAGTCATATCACCTAAAACGGATTAAGAAATCAGTTCTAAATTCAAATACAATCAGAATAGTGTATAATGAGGTCTGGCGGTAGGTTAGATGTCCCACCAGTGGTGGGACGGTCCACCAACTCTACCGTCAGTCCTTAGGCAGTGTTCCAAAAAAACTTGGGTCTTCTGACGGTATACATAGTGGTCCATCACAAAGTTGACGGTCCACCAAGTCGATCGTCATGACTTATACAGAAGGTGCATTTGTATTGCGTCTTCTGACGGTCATCTTGGTGGTCCGTCACAAAGTTGACGGTCCACCAGTTTGACCGTCGCATCTTCATCTTCAGCCATCCTTCTGGGTTCAACCATTTTGTTGAGCAATAGTACATCTGATCATTTTTCAGCTATTAACACAGCTCTAAACTCATACTTTAAGCACATTGGTCTCATATACAACTTATATTGCTCAGATTTTCGCACACATTGGTACCTTGAGTCATTCGAACTCATTACACTAAGAACAAACTAAAGAAACAAGCCATGTTCTTACACTTATATTGGAAAATCAGTAAAGGAGGTTTTTCACATACCAGATTTTGCAGGCACGCTCTATTCTTGAAGCTTCAGAGAGAAAACTAAGTTATAAATTCAAGAACTAGTTTTTTCTTTTATTTGTGGTGAAGAGGTAAAAGGAGTAACTAGTATAAATAAGAAAAAAATGGAGAAGATTGGGAGCCTCATATGGGATAACTCCCTTCAGGTTCTTTGAATCTTAAAAGAAGTGGACAGCCAAAGGACATGGAACGGTTACAATGGATATACCTGCTTAAATTTATTGACAAAGTTGCACTTTGGGTCAAATATAGAGTACCTATAAAGAGTACAGATTTAACCCATCCTGATTCAGAATTAGGTTTAAATTGAAGGTAAAATTGACGATCCATCATGTATATGACGTACCACTACTCTGACCATCACTCCTCACCTTAGTTTGAATGGTTCTGTTTTGGTGTGACAGTAAGTGGGATGGTCCACCAAAACTGTGACGGTCTACCATATTGACAGTCACTTCTTACTAGAATGTGGGTCACCAATCTTACTTCCAACGGCTGTTGTGACATCCCACCAAGATCATGACGATCCGCCACTCAGGCCGTCATGGCTTATCCAGTGAATGTATTTTCTTGCTAGTTCTTGACGGTTAAAAGTGGTGGTCCTTCAGGGGCCTGGTGGTCCGTCAAGTCCTCTGTCACAACGTTCCAGTAGCTCAGATGTATGCCTATCTTCCTTTTTACTGCATTTCAAGCCCTGCACACTTTATAAACACATCAAAATTGCACAAAAACATGAAATAGACTCTAACTATGGTTACAACAACATGTTGTGGGTTGCCTCCCACTAGCGCTTGATTTAACGTCGCGGCACGACTCAGGTATCTCAACAACTCAGACTTCATCGAGATAAAAGACATCAACACTTTTTATTAAGTCTTTTGGACTAATATAAAGTTTGATTCTTTTCCCGTTCACTTTGAAGACAGTACCATCTTCGTTTTTAAGATCGACTACTCCAGATGAGTAGACTTGGCTAACTTTGAAAGGACCCGACCATTTAGACTTCAACTTACCTGGAAATAGCTTCAGTCTGGAGTTGGAAAGAAGTACCAAATCACCTTTCCTAAATTCTCTCTGCGCAATCCTATAATCATGGTATTTCTTCATCTTCTCTTTATACAGGTCGGCTCTTTTATAAGACCTGAGACGAAATTCATCCATCTCATTAGTCTGCTCTAATCTTAGATTAACTACTTCCTTCCAATGCATATTTAACCTTTTAAGAGCCCATAAGGCCTTATGCTCAAGCTTGATTGGTAAATGACATGCCTTCACATAGACTAGATGATACGGTGACATGCTAATTAGTGTCTTAAAACCAGTTCGATATGCCCGCAAGGCGTCATCTAGCTTTCGAGATCAATCTTGCGTATTAGCATTCACATTTTTGGTGAGAATGGCCTTGATCTCATGATTCGACACCTCCACTTTCCCACTAGTTTGTGGGTGGTACGGAGTTGCTACTTGGTGTTGCTTTCTCCATACTTTGCCAAAACAGCCCTGAAAGCTTTATTGCAAAAATGGGATCCCCCATCACTTATGATTGTTCTTGGTACTCCAAAACGGGAGAATATGCTATTCTTCAAAAATGCTATAACTCTTTTTCCTTCATTGTCAGCCAAAGCAACGGCTTCTACCCATTTCAACACATAGTCTACAGCTACTAGTATGTATTTTAACCCGTATGAGCTTACAAATAGGCCCATAAATCGATGCTCCATACATCAAACAACTCAACATCCATCATTTTGGACATTGGCATCTCATGGTGTTTGGAGATTGATCCTTGCCTCTGACATTGATCACATCTACAAACAAACTCATATGCATCTCTGAATAGTGTAGGCCAATAGTATCCACTCTGCAATACTTTCTGGGAAGTACGGTCACTTGCATGGTGACCACCAATAGATGAAGGATGGTATGCTTCCAAAATACTCATCACTTCTACATCTGGGACGCAGCGCCTAATAACACCATCTGCACATCGCCGAAAAAGATAGGGCTCATCCCAGAAATAATGGGTCACATCATGAAGGAAATTTTTTCCTTTGGTTAAAGGAAAGATTATCCATCATCACCTCGCTTACCATGTAGTTTACAAAATCAGCATACGACGAAATCTACTCGAGCTTCACAGTTAGTATCTTCTCATCCGGAAAGGAATCATCAATATCTAACTTGTCCTTGATTGCTTGTTCGCATTCAAGTCTGGATAAGTGATCAGCCACATGATTTTCACATCCCTTATGATCCTTTACCTCAAAGTCAAATTCTTGAAGAAACAATACCTATCGGATCAATCTCAGTTTTGCATCTTTCTTAGCCATTAAATACCTCATAGTTGCATGATCCATGTGGACCACCACATTGGTCCCTAGAAAATACGCTATGAATTTCTCAAAGGCGTAAACTACAGCCAGGAGATCCTGTTCGGTCATAGTGTAGTTATTTTGATCCCCATTCAGGGCTTTGTTGGCATAATAGATTGGATGAAACAGCTTATCCTTTTTCTGGACCAACACAGCTCCAAGCGCCACCTCCCTAGCATCACACATTAGTTCAAACGGCTTTGTCCAGTCAGGAGTAATAATAACTGGATCCTTCACTAATTTCAGCTTAATGCATTTGAATGCCTTTCTTCAGTCATCATCAAAAAAGAACTTGTCCTCCTTTTCAAGAAGTTTGCATAATGGGTTTGCAACCTTCGAGAAATCTTTTATAAATCTGTGATAGAATCCTGCATGGCCAAGAAAGCTACATACCCCTTTTAAAGAGATAGGGGGAGGTAGTTTCTGTATGATCTCAACCTTAGCCCTATCCACCTCAATACCTTTCACAAAAATTTTATAACCGAGAACAATGCCTTCCTTCACCATGAAGTGGCATTTTTCCCAGTTAAGTACCAGATTAAACTCTTCACACCACTGTAATGCTTGACTTAAATTCAGCAAGCACAAGTTAAAGGAATCTCCAACAACTGAAAATTTATCCATGAACACCTCCAAGGTGTCTTAAACCATATCAGAGAAGATCGACATCATACACCTCTGGAAAGTGGCCGGTACATTACATAAACCAAAGGGCATCCTTTTAAAAGCAAATGTGTCGTATGGGCATGTGAACGTCGTCTTCTCTTGATCTTCAAGAGCAATGGAGATCTGGTTATACCCCAAATAACCATCCAAGAAATAGTACCAACCCCTACCTGCCAATCGATCAAGCATCTGGTCCATGAATGGCATTGGAAAGTGATCCTTTAGTGTCCACGAGTTGAGCTTTCGGTATTCCATACATACCCTTCACCCAGTGACAGGCCTGAGTGGGATCAACTAATTCTTCTCGTTGGCAACTACCATCATGCCCCCTTTCTTGGGCACACACTGTACAGGACTCACCCATTTACTGTCTGAGATTGGGTACACCACCCCTGCATCTAGCCACTTGATGATTTCCTTCTTCACCACCTCTTGCATAGGTGGATTCAGGCGATGATGATGCTCAATAGTGGGCACACGATCTTTCTCTAGTTGAATCTTATGCATACATATGCCAGGAGGGATACCAATGATATCTACAATAGTCCAACCTATAGCTCTTTAATACCTCTTAAGAACAGAGATGAGAGCTTCCACCTGTTGTTTGCCCAAACCAGCAGCAATAATAACCGGTAGTGTATTTCCACTACGCAAGAACACATACCTCAGATGACTGGGTAGCTCTTTCAATTCTAACACCGATGGCTCTTCAATGGATGGTTTTGCCAGTGGTGAAGGTCGATTCTTAAGGTACAGATCAAGATTCTTAGGGGCATACAAATACGACCCTATCCCTGTCAAAGCACAGATAGTTTCTTCATACTCCTCAATATCCTCACGATCAAAATTCATAAGCACGGCAGCTAATGGCTCGACAGTAAGCTGCTCCTCTATAGATAGTTCTTGATCGTCCTCATAATAAACATCAACTATAGAGAACACATTCATTTCTTTATGCTGCTTTGTTGATTTGCATACATCGAAATGTACCACTTTATCATTCATCCAAAATAAGAGCTCATTCGCTCACAAATCAATCAGCACACTTTCGATTGCGAGGAAAGGTCGACCCAAGATTATGGGAATATCGAAGTCCACCTCACAATCCAAAATAATGAAATCCACAGGAAAAATGAAGGTAGCCACCTTCACTAATACATTGTACAGAATACCAACAGGTCATTTTATCGACATATCTGCCATCACAAGCCGCATATTTGTTGGTGTAGGATCTCCCAACCCCAAATTTTTATAAATGGCTAGCAGCATCAAATTAATGCTAGCCCCTAAATCACACAAAGACTTAGCAAAATCCAAAGATCCAACATTGCAAGGAATAGTAAAAGCTCCCGGATCTACCTTTTTTTATACTAAGGACCTTGTGGCAATCGCACTGCAATGATGGAAATTATCTGCCGGTTCATAACTTGCTGCCCTTTTCTTTATCAAAAGGTCCTTCATGAATTTGCTGCACTGAACTTGGTGTCATCATCCTTATTCTTCAGTCTCTGAGGAAAGGGGGTGGTGGTTTTGGCAGAGTTTTCTCCACCACTTCCTTTTCCTTGTTTTTATCATCTTCAACTTTATTGGACTACTGACAGTTGGGTGTAATATCATGAATGATCTCATCAGGGTTTTCAGCCTCTACGGAATGATCCCAATTTGCTTCATCAACCTTCTCTTCTATACCTTCAGCTGCCGACTTACCCACAGATGGGTTTTCCAATACCTTGCGACTCCTGGTAGTAATTGCCATACATGACCCATCCTTTCCTAGATTTTACACTGTGTAACTTGGTAGAGTGCCAGCCTTTCTTTGATTAAATGCTACAGAAAGTTAGATGATTTGTTGTTCCAACTGTTTTATGGAAGTGGAATGCGAATCAACCAATTGACTCATCGAAGACAAATCATTTTTCACCTCAGCTACTCCCGTGTTAGTTGCCTCTACTCCCTTCAAAAGTTTAGCCATCATGTCCTCCATGGACATCTTCCCAGAGTTAGATGCACCAGCTTCACGATTCCCAAGAGGAACATATAAACCACTCATTTCATTCTTATTCTTCCGATTTTCTTGATCTCGGTCCTTATATCCAGATTTCTCATAGTAGTTCTGACCTTGGCTTCCTTGTCCACTGCCTCAAAAACCCTCCTAATTATTCAAGTAATTCTCTTCCTCCTCAGAATCAGAGTTAGATCTTCCCTGTGATGTAAAAAATTTAACTTTCTTTGTCTTTCCTGATAATAAATGCTTAGTAAGAAGGTCCATCTGCGTTTTCATGTGAGCCGTATCTTGGTCACGTTCCTCTTCCCTTCGCCTCTGTTCTGTAGTCATGCCAATAGATACAGTAGAGCTTACTGCCTCAGAATCACTGGTATACCAAGCTCTACTCTAGTTTTTCATACAATCAAGCATTTCAGACGCCTCAACAAAAGTGAGGTCCATGAATGACCCACCCACAGAATTATCCACCACTGGCTTAGTCACTGAATTCAAGGCCCTATATAATATCTCCATCAAGTGGACATTGGTCATCTGATGATTTGGGCACCGCATAAGCTTCTTCTTGAACCTCTCCTAAGTCTCGCGGAGAGCTTCAGTTGGAAGCTGTCTGAAATTGCTTATCTCATCTCTCAATAGTGCTCTCTTGGATGGCGGAAAGAATCTTTCTAGGAAAGTATCTTTCAGTTTCCTCCAATTTGTAATAGAGTCAAGAGTTAGCCCATTTAACCATAGAGTTGCCTCTCCAAATAGAGACAATGGAAATAGGCGCAGTCAAATTGCATTTTGTCCAACCCCTGGATTGTCAAACGACTTGCATGCTGAGATAAAATTAACCAAATGCATATTTGGATTGTCGCCTGCAAGTCCACCAAATAATCCTTTGAGTTGCAATAGTTGGATCATAGTGCTAGTAATATTAAACTTGGCTCCGAGTGCTAAGGGTGGAGGAATAATATCCCCTGTGGCACTAGCCCCATCCAACTCGTCATCATCATCATCAAGAGCAAACTGAACAGCTGGGCATTCAGGTCTCATTCTAGCCTGGCGATTTCTATTGACATTCCTGTTTACTGGTGCAACTTCATCATCTTCATGCCTTAGATTTAGTAACTCATCATCGCCCAGGTCTTCATCATCTGGGTTTACTTCCCGGCCAACTTTGTCAACATTTTTTTGGTTCACTTGAGCGGCTTCTAGAGCAGCTAATCTAGTCTACTCCTGCTGAGCAGCCACCCTTTCTGGATCCCATTGACCATCCATTCTTCCAATAAGATATGGTTCAGGATTAATAGGTAATAATGGTTGACCCGATCTTCGCATACTTGGCATGCAAAACACTCAACCTACACAAAACAAAAACAACAAACAAAAAGTAAAATTTAGGAATCTTTTACCAAATGGTCGATTAACAATCATAAACTTAGTTGACAACCGTATTCCCCGACAACGACGCTAAAATTTGATACGCCCAAATTACAACTCTTGATAGAAAGCGTAGGCGGTCGCTGTCAAATATAGAACCAACTAAGTTGGGTGTCGAATCCTATAGGTAATACTGTGATCACTAAGTGTTGTAACCATTATTGGACTATTGATCAGAGGTTCCTAAGAAAAAGGGGGTTTTTTGGTTTTAACTTATAAAATAATTAATTTTAACAAGAGTATTCCAACTAATGATTCTGTTTGTAATTCGTAACTTTATGAGATTAAACAAACCAAGGTTATGGTCACCAAAATGCTAGCACCATTCAGGTTGTGAATCATTTATGAGTTCCACTTAGCAAATTCAATTGAAAGAAAGGTCGAGTCCTATTCTTTATCCCTTAGTTTATCAACCTAAGTGGATAGATTATCCTCTAATTCTCTCAAACTCAAAGGATGCATTGTTCTTTCAACCCATTTCTGATGTAAGCTAATCCTTTTAGGGCATTTGATATTACTCTAAAGGTTAAAGCCCTTAGAATTCATGTAAACACTTTCTTTTCCCAACAAACACTTTCCTTTGAGACAAGTGATGTTCCAGGGCTCACTTTTCAAGTTTGCAACCAAGAAAATTCATGAAATTGGAGAAAGGTGTATGCAATATCATTTAGTTATGGAACTCAATTTGATTCCCAACCCATAGATGCATTTCACATTAAGGATCCCATAGCCCTAGTTATGGGATCTTAGCCATAATACTCCATAGAAGAAGAAGAAATAATTCTTGTATTATTCATAAATAGATGAAGAATTTACTTACAAAGAATCCCAAGAATCAGTTCTTGAATCTTCAATAATCAATGCTCAATGCTAAATTTCTCCAAGATACAGAGAATCCCCAAAGTACTAGGTTACAGAGAGTTTCAATAAATTAGAAAACTTGTAAAATATAAAAGATAATGTTCTTACCCCTAAAATTTGGTATTTATATGTTCCCATCTAAAAAAAGAATTTAAAATTTAAAAGCAGAAAAGATGCGTCCCAGTTGATGGTCCATATGGTTGTCCGTCAAAGTGATGACGGTCCACCATCTTGTCCATCACTAGTTTCTTCAAAATCGCAGTTTATGGATAAGCCCTGACGGTGACACTGGCAGTCCATCGCAAGACTGATGGTCAACCATACTGATCATCACTGAGTCCCTCTGAATGGTGGTTTCTGGATAAGCATTGGCGATCTACCACGTTGGTCATCACTGAGTCCCTATGAAAGGTGGTTTCTGGATAATCATTGACAGTCAATATGGTGGTCCGTCGTATGGATGACGGTCTACTACGTTGATCGTCACTGAGTCCCTCTATAAGGGTTGACGGTCTATCTGGTGGTCTGTCACATGGCTGACGGTCTATCTGGTGGTCTGTCACATGGCTGACGGTCCACCACGTGGTCCGTAACTCAAGAAATTAGCATGCCATGTTCTGGTTCACCTTGACGGTTCACCTGGTGGTCCTTCACAAGCCTGACGATCCATCATCTTGACCGTGAAATTCACTTTTCTGCTACTTTTTCCAGCTTTCTTCTGTGGTTATCTCCTTTAACTGAAAACACTAAAAACTTTATTAAATAACACTTTGGTTGATTGAAAACATAGAATTTTCTTAATAAAATGATGCTAACTATTTTGTAAGATACCGAAACATCAGGCCCACCCCAGGAACCGTGGGCTATAGCACACCAATTTGGCCCCAAAATGCCCAGTTCGCGCCGTTTCGCCCATTTGACCAACCAAATGGCCCCTAAAACAAACAATCAATAATGGTACGTTCCCCAGCCTCCCTGGCATGCCCGAATAAATTTTTGTCCTACATCAACCCCAAACCCCGAGCCCTTCTGGTGAACCGTTGGCTATAGCACACCAATTTTTCCCCAAAATGCCCCATTTGCATCGTTTTGGCCGTTAGACCAACCAAATGGCCCCACCCATACAAAACGCAAATATTAGGATGCTCCCTATCCACCCTGGCATGCTTGGGTTAATTTTTGGCCCATGACACCCTCAAAACCCAGACCCCAACCGCAGAAACGTGGGCTATGGCACACCAATTTGGCCCCAAAATGTCTCGTTCGCGCTGTTTTGCCCATTTAACCAACCAAATGGTGCCTCCCACAAAAAAAGCGCAACATTGGGACTCTCTCCAGCATCCCTGGCATGCCCAGGTCGATTTTTCGCCCACGGCACACACGGACCCTAGGCTCACCCCCGGAACCGTGGGCTATAGCACACCGATTTGGCCTCAAAATACCCCATTTACGCCATTTTGCCCATTTGACCAACTAAATGGCCTCGCCCACACAAACAGGCAACACTGGGATACGCTCCAGCCTCCCTGGCATGCTCGGGTCAATTTTCGACCAATAGGACCCCTAAACCCAGGGCCCACCCCCAGAACCGTGGGCTATAGCACACCGATTTGGCCTCAAAATGCCCCATTCGCGCCATTTTGCCTGTTTGACCAACCAAATTGCCCCGCCCACATGAAAAAACAACACTATGAAGCTACCCAGCCTCCCTGGCACCCCGGGTCGATTTTTTGCCCAGGAACCCCCGGACCCCAAGCCCACCCTCGGAACCGTGGGTTGTAGTACATCGATTTGGCCCCAAAATGCCCTGTTTCTATCGTTTGACCAACCAAATGGCCCTGCCCACATAAACAGGCAATACTACGATGCTCTCTAGCCTCCCTGACACGCCCAGGTCGATTTTATTCCCAAGGAACCCCCAAACCTCGGGCCCACCCCCAAAAACGTGGGCTATAGCACACCACTTTGGCCCCAAAATGCCCTGTTCACGCTATTGCGCCCGTTTGACCAACTAAATATTTCTACCCACACAAACGGGATATAATGGGATGATCCCCAGCCTCCCTGGCAAGCCCGATACAATTTTTAGCCCACGGCACCCTCGGACCCCGGACCCACCCCAAGAATCGTGGGCTTATCACACCGTTTTGGCCCAAAAATGCCTCGTTCGCACTATTTTTCCTGTTTGACCAAAAAAATGGCCCCGTCCACACAAATGGGGCAATAGTGGGATGCTCCCCATCCTCCATAGCACGTCCGAGTTGATTTCAACCGACGACACCCCCATACCCCGGGCCCACCCCCGAAACTGTGGGCTATAGCATACCGATTTGGCCACGAAATTCCTCATTCGCATTGTTTTGCCTGTTTGACCAACCAAATGGCCCCGCCAACACAAACGGGAAACACTGGGATGCTCCTCAGCTCTCTGGTACACCCGAGTCAGTTTTAGAACTATTGCACTCCTGAACCCTATGCCTACCCCCGGAACCGTAGGATATAGCACACCGATTTGGCCCCTAAAATGCTCCATTCGGGCCATTTCTCCTGTTTGACTAACCAAATGAACCCGCCCTCAGAAATAGGCAACACTGGGATGCTCCCCAGCTTTTTTGGCATGTACGGGCCAATTTTTGGCCCATGGAACCCCCGGACCCTGGGTCCAACCCTGGAACTATGGGATATAGCACACCTATTTGACCCTAAAACGTCCCGTTTGCACCTTTTTGCCCATTTGACCAACCAAATGGCCCTCCCCACACACACGAGCAACACTAGGATGCTCTCCAGCCTCTCTGGCATGCCCAGGTCAATTTTTAAGCTACGGCATCCCCGGACCTTGGGTCCACCGTCGGAACCGTGGGATATAGCACACCAATTTGTCCCCAAAATGCCCCGTTCGCACTTTATCTCCCATTTGACCAACTAAATGGCCCCGCCCACACAAATAAGAAATACTGGGATGTTCCCTAGCCTCTCTGGCATGCCTGGGTTAATTTTTGGCCAACGGCACCATCGAACCCCGAGCCCACCCCCAGAACCGTGAGCTATAGCACACCAATTTGGCCCCAAAACTCCACGTTCGCTCCTTTTCGCCCGTTCGACCAACCAAATGGCCCCACCACACAAATAGGAAAAACAGGGATGCTCCCTAGCCTCCTTAGCATGCCCAGGTCAATTTTTGGCCCACGGCACCCCTGGACCCCGGGCCCACCCTCGAAACCCTGGGCTATAGCACACTGATTTGGCCCCAATATACCCCAGTCACGTCGTTTTGCCTATTTGACCAACCAAATGGCCCCGCCCATACAAACAGGCAACATTAGGATGCTTCTGAACCTCTCTGGCACGCCCGAGTCGATTTTGAGCCCACGAAACCCCCGAACCTCGAGCCCACCTTAGGAACCATGAGCTATAGCACACCAATTTGGCCCCAAAATGCCTTGTTTTCTCCGTTTCGCCTGTTTGACCAACCAATTGGCCCCTCCCACACAAACGGGCAAAATTAGGATGCTCTCCAGCCTTCCTGGCATGCTCGGGTCAATTTTTAGCCCACGGCACTCCCGAACCCTCAGCCAACTCCCAAAACTGTGGGCTATAGCACACCGATTTGGCCCCAAAATACCCCATTTGCACCGTTTTGCCTGCTTGATCAACCAAATGTCCCCGCCCTTATAAACAGGCAATACTAGGATGCTCCCCAGCCTTCCTGGCATGCCCGGGTTGATTTTTGGCTCACGAAATCCCCATACCCCGGGTCCACCCCCAGAATCGTCGGCTATAGCACACCAATTTGTCCTCAAAATGCCTGGTTCACACCGTTTTGTCCATTTGACCAACCTAATGGCCCCTCCCATACAAAAGAACAATACTGGGTTGCTCCCCAGCCTCCCGGGAATGCCTGAGTGGAGTTTTTACCCATGATACCCCTTTACCCTGGGCCCACCCCTACAACCGTGGGTTATAGCACGCTGATTTGGCCCAAAATTCCCTGTTCGCACCGTTTCACCTGTTTGACCAACCAAATGGCACCGCCTACACAAATGAGAAACACTAGAATTCTACTCAACCTCCCTGACATGTTCGAGACAATTTTTGGCCCACGGCAGCCTCGGACCCCGGGCCTACCCCTGGAACCGTGGGCTATAGTACACCAATTTAGCCCCAAAATGCCCCGTTCGTGTCGTTTTGCCCGTTTGACCAACCAAATGGCCCCTTTTGAGTTGATTTTTGGCCCACGACACCCCCAGACCCCAAGCCTACCCCCGTAACCATTGGCTATAGCACACCAATTTAGCCCCAAAATGCCTTGTTCACGTCGTTTCGCCCGTTTGACCAAACAAATGGCCCCGTCCACACAAATGGGCAACACTGGTATGCTCCCTAGCATCCCTGGCACGCCCTGGGTGAATTTTCATCCACAACACCCCCGGACCCCGGAACCACCCCTAGAACCGTGGGCAATAGAACACCGATTAGGTCCAAAAATTCCCAATTCGAGCTGTTTTGCTCGTTTAACCAACCAAATGTCCCTGCCAATACAAAAAAGCAACACTGGGATGCTCGGCAGCCTCCCTGGAATGCCCAAGGCAGTTTTATCCCACTACACAACCATAACTGTGGGCTATAGCACACCAATTTGGCCCCAAAATGCCCCATTCGTGCCGTTTCGCTCGTTTGACCAACAAAATGGCCCCGCCCATAAAAATAATCAATACTGGGACGTTCGCCAGCCTCTATGGCATGCTCGAGTCTATTTTTATCACACGGTATCCCTGAACCCAGGGCCCACCCCCGGAACCGTGGGCTATAACATATCAATTTAGCCCCAAAATGCGTCGTTCGCGCCGTTTCACCCGTTTGACAAACCAAATGGCCCCGCCCACATAAATAGGGAACACTAGGATGCTCCATAACCGCTTTGCCACGCTTGAGTTGATTTTTTTCCCATGGAACCCCCGAACCCCGAGCCCACCCACAAAACCGTAGGCTATACCATACCGATTTGGCCCCAAAATGCCCCGTTCACGCTGTATTGCCTATTTGACCCCCCAAATGGCCCCACCCACACAAACGGGATATACTGGGATGCTTTTCAGTCTCCCTGGAAAGCTTGGGTTGATTTTCGACCCTTGGCACCCCCGAACCCCGGGCCCATCCCGGTACCATGTGCTATAGCACACCGATTTGTCCCCAAAATACCCCATTCTTGTCGTTTCACCTGTATGAACAATCAAATCGCCTCTCCTACACAAACGGGAAATTTTTGGATGTTTTCCAGCCTCCCTGGCACATCTGGGTCAATTTTTGGCCTACGGTACCCCAAACCTCGGAACTGTGGGCTATAGCACATTGATTTGGCCCCAAAATGCCCCGTTCGCGCCGTTTCACCTGTTTGACCAACCAAATGGCCCCTCCCACAAAAACTAGAAATACTGGGACACTCCCCAACCTCCTGGGCATACCCAGGTTATTTTTTGGCTCATGACACCCTAAGACCCCAGGCCCACCCCCGGAATTGTGGGCTAAGCACATTGATTTGGCCCCAAAATGCCTCATTTGCATTGTTTCACCCGTATGATCAATCAAATGGCCCTCCCATACAAACGGGAAACACTGGGATGCTCCCCATCCTCCCTGTCACGCCCGAGTAGATTGTCGGCCCATGGAACCCTAGAACCCCAATCTCACCCTAGGAACCGTGGGCTATAACATACCTATTTGGACCAAAACATCCCGTTTGCTCTGTTTCGCCCGTTTGACCAACCAAATGTCCACGTCCATACAAACGGGCAACTTTGGGACGCTCCTCAGCCTTTTTGTCATGCCTGGGTCGATTTTCGGCCCATGGCACCACCAAATCTCGGGCCCACTCCCAGAACTGTGGCTATAGCACACTTATTTGGCCCACCCATTCACGCCGTTTCGCCTATTTGACCAACCAAATGGCCCCTCCCTTACAAACAGGTAACACTAAGATGCTCTCCAGCCTTCTTGGTATTCTCGGGTCAAATTTTGGACCAGGGCACCCCCAAAACTGGCCCACTCCCAAAACCGTGGGCAATAGCACGCCAATTTGGCCCCAAAATGCCCCATTTCTCCTGTTTAACCAACCAAATGTCCCCCTCCCACATAAATGGGTCATACTGGGATGCTCCCCAGCCTCCCTGTCACGCCTGGGTCAAATTTTGGCCCACAACACCCCCGTACCTCAGGTTCAACCCTGAAACCGTGGGCTATAGCACGCCTATTTGGCCCCAAAATGCCCCGTTCGCGTCGTTTTGCCTGTTTGACAACCAAATGGCCCCGTCCATACAAACGGACAATACTGGGATGCTCCCCAGCTCCCTGGCACACTCAGGGAAATTTTTGGCCCACGGCACCCCAGACCCCAAGCCCACCCCCGGAATCGTGGACTATAGCACACCAACTTGGCCCCAAAATGCTCCGTTCACGCCGTTTTACCCGTTTGACAAACTAAATAGCCTCGCCCATACAAACAGGCAATACTAGGACACTCCCCAGCATACCTATCATGCCCAAGGCAATTTTAAACCCACGGCACTCTCGGAACCGTGGGATATAACACACCAATTTGGCCCAAAAATGACCCTTTCGTGCCGTTTCGACCGATTGACCAACCAAATGACCCCGCCCACACAAACGGGCAAAACTAAGATGATCCTTGATACGCCCAAATTACAACTCTCATTAGAAAGTGCAAGCGGTCGCTGTCAAATAAAGAACCCAACTGGGTTGGGTGTCGAATCCCACAGGGAATACTATGATCACTAAGTATTGCGATTATTATTAGACTGTTGATCGAAGGTTCCAAGGTAAGGGGGTTTCAGTTTAGGTGCACAATAATATTATCAGTGTAATGATGAGATGATATGTGTAATAATATTTGATCATAGAGAATGACAAATTAGGGTTATGTCCACCTTGTAGCTTCTACTTCTCTATTAACTATGAGTAATACGGATTTTATACATGCATGCACTTATAGAGAGACGTATTCTAATTCTAAATCCAAGTGTTTCTCAACCATCAAGGATTTATTCACCTTAGTTCTCTCGAATCCAAAGTGTACAACCAATTGTACGAACTCTCCAAGAAGTTAATCCTGCTAAGGCATTAACGTGTAAAATAGAGGTTGGAAACACTATTTTCTTGTCACACTCTCTTTTCCAAACAGTAACTTTTCTATCGAACAAGTTATTGCTATAATGGCGCATTCCCTATGTTTGAAACCACGAGAATTCAATCAAAATGAAGAGAGTAATGATATAAGTGGATTAACATATCATAAATTCAAAAACCCATAGCAATAGAGAGTATACTACAAGGTTTCCATAACCCTAACAAATAAACTTAGCTACTCATGAATAAAACGAAAATCAAAATAGAAATATTCATCATACCAAAACTTAGAACGATGTTGGTGATAAAGATGAATAGCGAAAATAAGAGAGAAAAATGTTTCTCTCTCTCCGTCCTCAAGCTAAGCCATTTTCTCTTGTTTTCAAAATAATACCGAATGTGAATAATCCCTAAATATTCAGCAATAAGGCTTTTAAGAACATCCTTCTCTAATAAATTGCTACTGCATCCTTAACTATTTAAAAATATTGTGTTTGCAGGGGAAAAAGTTCTCATACATCACATTCAGTCCAAAAGCTGCTTTCCTTTTTATGTGAAGTTTTCGTTGCTGTCCACAGGTCCCCAAAGTGTTGTAATCTTCCTCATTAGTACCTAAAAAGTATGCTAATCACATAGGTCAGCTCACTTAACTAAAAATAGACTAAAAGTGCAAGAATTATGTATTTTATCCTCAAAACTTAGCTAAAACATGGGTAAGTTATGGTGCTTAGACGTATAAATACGCCCAACATCAATCCTCAGTCTCCCTAGCATGTCCGAGTTGATTTTTGGCCCACGATACACCAAACTCTGGGCCCACCCCCAAAACCGTGGGCTATATAGCACAGCAATTTGGCCTCAAAATGCCCCATTCATGCCGTTTCGCCCGTTTGAGAAACCAAATGGCCCCACCCACACAAAAATTCAACACTGGGATGCTCTCTAGCCTTTTTGTCTCTTCCGAGTTGATTTTCGGCCCATGGAACCCCCGTATCCCAGGCCCACCCCCAAAACCATGGGCTATAGCACACCAATTTGGTCCTAAAATGCCCCGTTCGCACTGTTTCACCTGTTTGTCCAACCAAATGGCTTCTCCCACACAAACACACAACACTGAAATACTCCCCAGCCTTCCTGGCATGCCCGAGTCAATTTTTGGCCCATGACACCCCCGAACCCCAAGCCCACCCCAAAAACCATGGGTTATAGCACATCGATTTAGCCTAAAAATTCCCCATTAGTTTCGTTTCAATTGTTTGACAAATCAAATGGCACCTTCCACACAAATGGGCAACACTGGGATGCTCCCCAGCCTTCCTGGCACGCTCAGGTCAATTTTCAGACCACAGAACTCCCGAAAGCCGGGCCAATCCCCAGAACCGTGGGCTATAACACATCGATTTGGCCTCAAAATTCCCCGTTCGCGCTATTTCACCCGTTTGACCAACCAAATGGACCCGCCCGCATAAACGGGCAATACTCGGTTTCTTCCTAGCCTCTTTGGCACGCCCGGGTCAATTTTTGACCCATGGCACCCCCGGAACTCGAGCCCACCTCCAGAACTGTGGCTATAGCACACCGATTTGGCCCCAAAATGCCTCGTTCATGCCGTTTAGCCCATTTGACCAACCAAATGGACCCTCCCACATAAATGGGAAACAATGGGACACTTCCCAGCCTCTTTGGCACGCCTAGGTCAATTTTTGGCCCACGAAACCCTCGGACCCCGGGCCCACCCCCAAAACTAGGGACAATAGCACACTGATTTGGCCCCAAAATGCCCCGTTCACGCCGTTTTGCCAGCATGACTAACCAAATGGCCCCTCCCACACAAACGGGCAGCACTGGGATGCTCTCCAGCCTCCTTGTCATGCCCAGGTCGACTTTTGGCCCACAGCACCTTCGAACCCCTGACCCACTCCCAAAATCATGGGCTATAGCATACCGATTAGGCCCCAAAATGCCCCATTTGTGTGGTTTCACCCGTTTAATCTACTAAATGGCCCCGCCCACATTAATTGGAAACACTGGGACGCTCTCCAGTCGCCCAGGCATGCCTGGGTCGATTTTCGATCCACAGCACCTTCGAACCCCGAGCCCACCCACAGAACCGTGGGCTATAGCACGCTGATTTTGCCACAAAATGCCCTGTTCGTGCTGTTCTCCTGTTTGACCAACTAAATAGTCCCGCCCACACACACGGGCAATACTGAAATGCTCCCCAGCCTTCCTAACACTCCCGCATCAATTTTTGGCCCACGACACCCCCGAACCTCAGGCCCACCCTCGGAACCGTGGGCTATAGCACACCGATTTAGCCTCAAAATTCCCCGTTAGTGCCGTTTCGCCTGTTTGACCAAACAAATGGCCCCGCCTACACAAACGGGCAATACTGGGACGCTCCCTAGCCTCCCTGGCACACCCGGGTCAATTTTTGGCCCACGGTACCCCCGGAACCCGGGGCCCACCCCCAAAAACGTGGGCTATAGCACACCGATTTGGCCCCAAAACACCCCATTCGCACCGTTTCGCCCGTTTGACCAACCAAATGGCCCCACCCACACAAACGGGCAATACTGGGATGCTCCCCAGCCTCCCTGGCATGTCCAAATGGCACACCATGCTATTTTGATATTTTAATCATTTGTTTTTCATGACTTTTTTGGCTAAATAAGAATTAAAATTGCATATCGAATCGGGAAAAAGTGTCGATTGAGTGGGATAGAAGAAGTTTTTTAGAAAATTTACTCGACTAATCCACCTTATGGCTGCTTGTCCACATAGATCTCGAAAAAAATACTCAAATTTAAAAAAAAAAATTGCCTCGAACGGATATTCGAGCGCAAAGTTATGAAGGTTGAAAGTTTCACCATTTTACAATTACTTTTTTCCTATCTCCTTCACTCCCTATTTTTGATTGACCTTTTTGTCTTACACTTTCAATATTTAAAATTATATTTTAAAAAATAAGGTAGATAGAATAAGTTAAAATGTAAATTTAAACAAGTATTAAGAATAGGTGATTAAGTATTAACTATTACTTTTAGGGGATTTGTACAAATTAATTAGGTGATTATCCAATTGTACAAAAGTCATACTTAGTAGATGCACATTTTTTTAAAGTGAGGTGTTTAAAAAATTGTTGTCTTTTGACAAACTAAATTTATGTTTGGTCAAAAATGTATTTATTGCCTTGTTGCTCTTTAATTACATGAATTACTTTCTCCGTTCGCTTTTACTTGTCTACATCAATCCAAAATGAACGCTACACTAAATAAAAATGCTAACTACAAAAATAAAAAATTACTTACACAAATCGTCACTTATTTTCCGTTAAATAGCATATAGCTAGCATGATTACCATTAATTAATTCATCGTTAAATAAGATTAACAATGGGATTTTATTGTTTTGACAAAAATTATCCGTTGCTAATTCGTGTTAAATTTGTATGATTTTGAGGTTAGTTATCTAACTTTATGCAAGATCTTTTTATTGATTAAAATTCTGCTATGGGTTTATGAATTAAAGATACAAAAGTATATAGACTGTTTTTACATTGTACAGAAAGTATTTTATGAAAATTTTGCAAGAGAAAAAAAAGTGTAATTTGAATTAGTTGACTAGTAAATGAAATTCTTTGATTTTTAAAGAAAATTTTAAATGCAATCTTATCTCTCTTTTCTATCATTATATTTCAGTCAACTTAATTTTTTGTTTATTTGTGTTTTCTTTTCTATTTATGTTTTGCGGATTATTAACTTTTGTACAAATTATCACTCTCATTTTTTGCTTTCTTCATTGTTATCTTAATTTATTTTATTTTCTTTTTGAAGAGAGACTTATTCTAGAAATTATGGAATCATGGAATGCACAAATGATGTGAGTTTCTCAATGAAAACATTTATCCTAGTTAATTTTTTCGATGTTGTTTTCTATTTTTTATGTTTGTCGCTTTAGTTTTTTTTTCTTTTTTTTAACTCTAGTTTACAAATCTTTTATTATATGTATTTTTTCTCCTTTAATGTTCTCATTATTTTAGATTTGAATATTTTGTCATAATCAAAGAAATTTATGTAAAACACGCTTTATCTTGAAATATATATTTTTAAAGATATTTTTTTATGGTGTTTGATAACTTTCTTAAGTTGTAAAAGTAGGGATAAAATATATGTTTTGATTGAAACGAGTAATATATATGATGAAATATATATGAGGAAATGAAAATATATTGAATAAAAGAAAATGATTTTTCACTATTTTTTTTTAAGGAACTGGTTGAGCTACATTTAAATGGATTAAATTAGAAATGGTAAATAAATGGATTGGATTAAAATTTGTCAATATTTGTGAGTGAGTCGATTTTTTAATTGCTTATATATTTTTACAGGCTCTCCATTATAACAAATAAAAGATTTGAAAAAAAAATATCATTTTATGTCTTTCTTATAATAAAGGAATACTCTCTTATCTGATGTGTGTCGTATAAATTAAGCTGTCAAAACTCAATATTGTTCTTCATATATTTGTTTTTTAGTGTATTTTGTTCATATGAAATCCAACTTTAAATACTTTTTATTTCATTTATCATGATTATTAAATACTTAATACTAATAAAGTGGAAAAAGTTATTTATCGAGGAACTTTGCATATTACTTTCTTTGTTTCAATTTTTTTTAATCCATTTTCTTAAAAGATATTTTTTATAAATTATTTTTTAATTTTAACTTTTCACATAACATGTTCAAACACAAAATTAAAGATTAGTTTGGTGCATCCTATACATATATTTATTTTATTTAAAATTATAAAATTCAAATTTCTTCTTTACTTTTTAAAGCCTCATGTCAAGTCAAAATCTAACAAATAAAGCAAAATGAAGGGACTAAATTTTACTCATAAATTAAAAGAATAAATACTAGTACCTCTTTTTTCCCAAATAATTTGACACATTTTCATTTAGTGGAGTGAATTAGAAAAAATAATGCATGTATTAGCTTTGTGTATTACTAATACCTTGTTTGGATCTTTTTTTTTTTCATCCTATATATAACTAATGTAAATATTACTTATACACTCTATTAGATATTAAGGTGTGCATTACTAATACATCTAAATCCATGATATTAGTAACACAACGAATTGTAATGCATACGACACCCGACGCATTATTCCAAGGACGTCCTAAAGTTCCTCAAATTATTTTTCACATTCTTTCCACTATATTTATGAGAATTCACGTTTACAATAACTAAAGACAAACTATAAACAAATATTTTCTTTTAGAAACTATGCAATTCATGTTATTGTTAATAAACTAAATCAAACGCCTTATTAAAAAATACAAGCATAACTAACAAAAAAATTATTAATATAATATATTTTATATTGTTGTTATACACCTTACGAAACGACCTTATTCACACAAGAGCTTATTTAATTGTACAAGTAAATACAACAAAATTTGTTAATTCCAAGGCCATGAATAGACACAAAAGTTTAGCTAAGGATACAATTGACCAATTCAAAATAGTAGAAGGGAAAATTCAAACTATTCACCTTTTAAGATGTGTTTGGTAGAAAGGAAAATATTTTTCGAAAAATATTTCTGTATTTTCTTATGTTTGATTGAATAAAATTTTTGAAAAATATTTTCTCCATTAAAAAACGAAGACAATAACTTCTTAATGGAAATAGGAAAAATAAATTTTATAAGTGATATTACTGTATGCCTATTATATATATCCTCCGACCCAATATTATTTTTTTTGCTCAATTACGTATAAATTACTTTTGAGATAATAATCTTTTTTGCTTACTTACCAAACTTCAAGAAACCAACTTATAAAACATTATAAATGTTTATTGTATTCTTCGATCCACCCAACACCCCCAATTCCTACCTCTTGACCATTCCACTCCCACCATCGCCGAGGCCCCACACCCTGACTCCTTCCCGCCTCTACATATATTTTTTTGCTAAATTATATATAAGTATTTTTTTCTTACTTACCAATCGCAAGATTACATACAAGAAACCAACTTATTTTCGAAAAATATTTTCATACCAAACATACCCTTAATATAAAAAAGTTTATGACTTTCTAGTGAAAATTTTCAGGATGGACAAGTATATCTATAACTACTTGGTTACAAAGGGGATGCATAAGACTGCTGAGATATTTGCAATTGAAGCAAATGTTGTAAATCCCAGAAATGTTGGTAAGTTTTTTAATTTAAATTTATGGTAGATTTGAACTCATTAAAATAATTGTTAAAAGTTATTTACGTGTGACTTATAACTTACACGTGTAACCATGAAAGTAGTTGTGGATGCTTGGGTTATAGTAATTGGAGTAGTATAATTATGTTATACTATTGGTAGATTTCATTGTCATAATATTAGTGATGGAGTCAGAATTTTTATTGAAGGGGTTCAAAAGTGTGCACATGAACTAATCGTATCCAGGGTTCATCGTCTATTATATATACACAAAAAATAATTTTAATCATATATAAATAATGTAATTTTCTGCAGTAGGTCAACCCCTTCATTGTATACTAGCTCTGCCCCGACATAAGACATATCAATAATTTTCTATTCTAAATCGAAGGAAAGTCAAATTTGTCTAAATACTAGACATAATACAGTGGAGGCTACTCTTTTATTTGATGATTATATTGTTTTTTTTAATAATTATATTATTTCTTTGATTTTAATTTTATTTTGAGTTTATGATAAAAGATACATTTAAATTGACACTTTTTTCTCTACGAGTTTTGTACCTTTAATTTAATTATATATATATATATATATTTTGTATATGAACTATTATTATCTATGTATTAAAATGCATTTTTTAAATAATCCAAAGTTTTGTCCCGCCTTGCCCCATTTAACTATCGCCCTACCCTTTCCGTTTAACCTTTGTACTGCCCCGCCCTACTCTTGTCTTTCCCCATTATCATTCCGAATCAATTATTTTCTTTTCCTATCTGAACAATAGTGATAGTTAAAGGTTGTCTCCGTATGAGCTATAACTCACGGATAGTTGTAGAAATGAGCTATAACTCAGACTTTGGGTGAATACAACATGCTTTGAGTATCTGAATACCCTTTTATTCCTTTGACTTCATTTTTAAGTGAGATAATGGTAAAAAAAAGGCACATCTAAATTATCATAGTTTCACGAGTTTCACATCTTTAATTATAGTTGTTCTCTTTTCCTACATGAACCATCAATATCTATATATTAAAACACACCTCAATTATCAGTTATTCCTTCGTCAAATAAAATAGATTGGATGGAATGATAGATCATTAATATCATTCATTCTTTGAAGCTTTTAGTGCACTTATTTGAGGTTAATTTTATTAGAAAGTGCTTTTCATATTTCTAAAATTGTATTAATTGCTATTTTTTTTTTAATTTCTGCGATTTTTTTTAGCTATCGAATCTCCAGATGGATATTTAATGGAATGGTGGGACGGATTTTATGATATATACAATACTTATCAGGCTGAGAAGGCCCAACGATCCTATGTTAAGGTGTTACCTAAACTTTTTCAAGTTAAATTCATCTTTTCGACGATTATTAAATCTAAAGACATGATTTTTTTTAAAATTCTCAGGATGCATGGACGACTGACAATGTGGGATATCATATCCCTTATGATGGTCCAACGTATTCTCCAAATATTGCTACATCGGTTAGCTATCCTACCATATAATTGTTTGAGCCTAATTTTATATATTGTAGCGTCTCTATTAGATCTGTCAATACGGGTCGGCCCAGCCCATTCGGACTAGTCCACACGAGCTAGCCCATACGAGCTTTGAGTTTAACGGGCCAGGCCATCAAAATGATAGGTCAAAAACACCAAGTCCACACCATTACTCAGTGGGCTACGGGATTCACGGGTCAGTCCACTTTTAAAAAAATAATATTTTATAATTTAATTTTAGAACATTAATAAAGATAAATATTATCAGAAAATATTACATAGTATTAATACTTGTTAATCAAGTCTCGAACACCCCAAAAATATTCCTAATAGTGAAATTAAATAACTGTTGACATGATATCCTTCGAACCAATTAAAAATACTAATAAACAATCTAAATAGTTGCATTTATTTGACTTATGGGCCGGCTCACGAGCTAGCCCAACCTGTATTGCTCAAGCCCCATGGAAAACAAGTTTATATGGGTTGGGCTAAGAAGCCTTGTTCTTAAATGGGCTGCAAAAGCTGAAGCCAATACCATCAAATTATAGGTCGGGTCGGGCCGGTCCAACGGGCCTGACCTATATTGACGGCTCTAATCTCTATAGTAATTTCGCTCTTTTTTTTAACTATAGGTACACGATATATCTCATGTGGAGACGACCTTCCACCTAATGACACCTGAGGATGAACTGAAGGCGGATTTAAGGTTTGTTGAGATGGATCATACGAGTGAAGGGGTGCCATATGTAACCGATTCTATGTAACAACATGTTACGTTTATTGCTCATATGGAGCAGCATTTATGCATTTTGTTCACTTGACTTCATGTTATATCTATTTTGCTTTGTTCTTGAACAAAACAACATTTCCATTTGGTTTTATGCAATGCAATTATGACTGTAAAATTGAATTGATAAATAGTTATCGCGTAGATATTTCATAATGTAAGTCATCGATTTGGTTGTTGAAGTTCTTGAATAAGAATATCGATCTCTAACTCTTTTTGATGTTCATGTGTCATACAGCCAACCAATGAAGCAGATTCCAAGTATGCCTCAACATTTGGAGGGCAAAGTATGTTTAGATTTTCGAGACAACAACAATTTTTTATATTTTGTTATTTTAAAGTTGTGACATAACTAACAAGGTTTTATCCTTCCAGGACGAGGGAGAAGGGGATGATACTAACTTTGAACGAACTGTGCAGATGGAACCAAACTCCCATCCCCTTAAAAAGATTAGGCTTTTAGTTCCAGAACCTTCTGAAGCAGGTTCATTGTATTGGTTTCAAATACTTAGCCTTTTATGTTTTAGAATCTTTTTTCATTGATCTTGATAACACATTTGATCCCACCTAAGTTAGTTTATAGTCTTATACGTCGACTTAATATGCATTTTGAACTAGATACCAATGTCAACTTTTGTTAGCGTATGAATGTTATAGCTGTTTGGATGATCTGTTTGTCAATTATTAGCTCTGGATGATTAAATAGTTCTTTGTTATAACGGAAACTCATATCAGATTCTTTGCTAATGATCGTTATCAGGTTGTTCCATTGGCTCTAGGTCTGTGATGCAACAAACTCCCTAGTCTAATCAAGATCTTGCGATTTTATGATCTTCCTCTGGGCATGGCATTAAGAAGGTGATAAACTTGAGAAAGATCATAATTCATTAGTTGTTATACAGTATATGTAGGTTATATATGCCATAAACAAAGATGAATTTTGTTGTTCATTTTAAGAACTTTAATTTTTTCTAGTCGAAGTTGCGATCATGAATGCTCAATCATGAGTAGAATAACATTAGATGTTTTTGCTTTCTCCATTCAACATGAAAAAAAAAAATCAATATGGACAGTCGCGGAGCCACCTTGTAATTAGGGAGTTCATCCGAATCCCCTAATGGTAAGTTAAACTTGACCAACTTACAAACAACTGAATCAATTACCTATAATTGATGCGACTCGAACTAAGACTTGGACAAGCTAAAATATTATTATCCTGTATATATCAAGAGTAGATTTATAATATGAGAGAAAAACACAAACAACTCAAGACACCATAAGACTAAATGAGCACTTAAACAGGTCCCTTGATGATGTATGAGTTGTGTTCAAAGAGACGACTTTTTCTAGAAAGAAGAAATCTTGATTTTGCAAAAATTGACTTTTATTGTGTGTAAGTATTCCTTTCATTTGAGACAACAAAACCTAGAACTTCTCCTATTGGTCGAGTTTGAATGTCTCTACTACCGTGCTACCAACTTTCTGCAGGAAAGTACATCTTCCAACTGTAGTAGGCTTGTCATCTTCAAAGATAAACTTCATATGGAATTTATAGATATTGACTTAAGCTTCGATCAGGTCCTTTGTGGAATAGTTTGTGAATTAACAAAATTCCAAGGGTGTAATATGTTGCGCACGATTGTTTGAAGACTTGGTCTTAATATCAACTGTGGCTTTACATAAGAGGCGAGTAGAGTGTCGTGGACCTGGGTTCATCTGCACTCAGTACTTTCAATGCAAAATATTAATTTATGTGTAAAAATCTACTAAAATTTTGATCTCTAGTATGTAGGGATCAATAGTTTCAACAACACAATACAATAGGTTCATAAAGGTTGAACTTATAGGGTTTAAATTCTGGATTTGCCTATGCTTTTCATTAACGTCTCATAGTTCTCTATCATGCCTTTTGATTACTTTTTACAAAATCCTATAAGAAGTAATATACATATAGACTAAATGGATTCTACATTATATTATAATGTTTTCAAGAAGAAAAGACATTAAATAGTCGAGTTTAGAGCTATGACATGAACTTAAGCTATGTTACACTTTCATCATTCTATGCCCAAGGGTGTAGTCTAGCAGTCAATAAAGTGAGTGAAAATCATAGAATACCAGGATTCAAGTTCAAGAATAGATGAACCATGCTAGGTAATTTCTTCCCATTTGACCGAGTCTTGGTGGAAGGTGGTAACACAAGAAAATGTAACTACAAATACCAACTTTAATCAAACTTATGCAATTGGAGGCTCTTGGAATTGTGTCGTTTTCATGTGTATCTCATGGTCTACCTTATCCATCGCCAACACGAGGTGGATTTAGCAATATCTGCGTGGACTTTGATAAAATTTGAATATATCATAGAACACGTCCCACCACTCCGTTAGCTATCCCCTGGAAAATTGATTGCTGAAACAAATTCCAAATATAATTTAGCATTGTTGGGCGTTCTTGAATTTTTTTTAAACTATCTGTTATGTTCCAATTTAAATAGTTTCCTGTTTTAGAATTTTATTAAATACATTTCATTTCAATGAGTTTAGTTGGAATTAGGCGGCAAAATAAGAAGCTTCTAATAGAATTCTATTACAACTGTTAAGTGTGCACTGTTTCCACTGTTTCAGGAAATAGTTATGACAGATTCATAACAGATTTTCCCGCCAATTTCTCAATAGAGATTCAGTGCCTATATTAGCTTGTAATTGTGGATATTAACAGAACTTTTGGGAGAATTGAAAGTCAAGTAAAGTAAATTCTTTTGTTTCTCTCTTGAAGGTGTTTGTTCAGGACTATTCCTTAGAACACTTTTTCTTTTTCTCTTTACACTTCCCAATAAATTGGGGTTATATCATTGGTATCACAGCTAGGTTGTTCCTCTGAATTAGGACATTATGGGTGATCACAATACTCGTTTACATGAATTGCGTAAGGAGATCAATACGTTGAAAGGTTCTATGGAGGGAATTGCAACCTGTATTTCGAAGACGGGTGACATTGTTGATGTGAAGGTTGCAAACGCAATGACAGAAATCAAGTAATTAATTGCAGCAATGGCAGCTGGCCAAGGGCAACAACAGAATGGACCTTGTACGGGGCAGGTTGATAGGCATAAGGAAGCCCCAATTAAAGTGGAGGAGCAACATCCTGGGGTTGTGAGGGAAGGCGTAGAGCGAGAGGGGGAATACCAATTGCCTACTTGAAATTACCATGTTGAATTCCCCAAGTTTGATAGAATTGGGTTGAAGAATTGGATTTATAAGCCAGAGTGGTTTTTTGAGGTGGATGAAACACCAGCAATTTCAAGGGTTAAATTGGCCTCATGTAGATTGGAAGGGAAAGCACTGCAATAGCATCAAACATTCATGAAGAATACGCTTACGAGGGAATGTCAGCCTAGGGTGGGTATGTAAATTGCTGTATGCGAAGTTTGGAACGAAACTCTTTAATGATCCGATGGGAGATTTCAAGGATCTACAACAGGTATCCTCTGTTCAAGACTATGTTAATGAATTTGATGAACTCTTAACTAGGGTTGAACTAGCTGATGAGCATGTAATTAGTTTCTTCATAAGAGGGTTGAAACCTGAAGTAGGTTTACCAGTTAAAATGTTTGCACTTAGGTCCTTGCAGAAGGCCATCAGTTTGGCAAGGGTCCAAGAACGGACCAATTTCTTGAACCACCAGACCACAAAAACCCCTAATTCTACTTCTTTTTCTCCAAAAACTTCTTTCAAATAACCAATTTTTTCACAACCTTCTAGTTCCCACCAATTCTCCAAAACAATTCAACCGAAAACCACTAATGTACCAAATCTAAAAGGGTCCAAACCTAAGTTTTTAAGTCCCCAGGAGATAGAAGAAAGGAGATCTAAAGGTCTTTGTTATAACTGTGATGAAAAATACAGGTTTAATCTTGTTTGAAAGAATAAAAGAACTGATAGGACTTATACAGTAGGTGATCAAGTTTACGTCAAGTTGCAATCTTATCGACAAATGTCTCTTAAGGACCATTCTTTTCAAAAATTGTCTGCAAAGTTTTATGGTCCTTTTAGTTGCATATACTTTAGCTCTACCCCCTCACTAAAAAATCTATCCTAACTTCCACATCTCTCAACTTAAGAAGGGAATTGGTGATTATGTAGCTGTTGTTCAGTTGACGGAGGTTCATACTGAGTCTGGTTATGTGATTCTGGCTCTTGAAACTATTTTAGAGAGGCGAATGGCCCCAAAAAAGGGTTCTATAGTGACTCACGTGTTGGTGAAATGGTTCAATGCTCCTGTGGAGGATAGCACATGGGAGGATCTCCAAGGTTTTCAGCTGAAGTTTCCAGATTTTCAGACTTGATCCTTGAGGACAAGGATAATTTCAAGCGGAAGGAATTGTTATGTTCCAATTTAAATAGTTTCCTATTTTAGCATGTTATTAAATACATTTCAATTCAATGAGTTTAGTTGGAATTAGGCAGCAAAATAAGAAGCTTCTAGTAGAATTCTGTTACAACTGTTAAGTGTGCACTGTTTCCACTGTTTCAGGAAATAGTTATGAAAGATTCATAACAGATTTTTCCTCCAATTTCTCAATAGAGTTTCAGTGCCTATATTACCTTGTAATTGTGGAGACTAATAGAACTTTTGGGAGAATTGAAAGTCAAGTAAAGTAAATTTCCTTTGTTCCTCTCTTGAAGGTGTTTGTTCAGAACTATTCCTTAGAACACTTTCTTTTTCTCTTTACACTTCCCCAATAAATAGGGGTTATATCACTATCAGTTCTTGAGAGGGATTTATAGCGGATTAGGGAATGTATTCTAGATTATATTAATATTTAATCTCTCATGCATGTTCAAGAATCATATGTTATGGTGTCACCTAAACTTTTGTACGTTAAATTCATTGGGATGAAGTAATTATAGTTTGAATGTATGAATCGTGGAAATCTGAGGTTATAATGCGCCTACATTGAGGGGTGCGAAACTGATATGGAGAAAGATCTTGTTACCTAAGCATAGATTCCTATTGCAGTTAGCAACGCAAGGGAAACTACTCACTAAAGAGAGGTTGACGAAAATAGGTATACATTGTGATGATTATAAGTGTGTACTATGTGATCAGATGAAGATAGAAAATGCCTCTCATCTTTTTACAATCTGATTTGTATCTGTTGTACTACTGGAGTTTTGATGGTATTACTAAAATTTTGATGATCTACAAACTATACCATAAAGGACTTGATTGGTTGCTAATTCATTATCCACGGGACCTGTTCCCATTGGAAGTTGACTTCAGAAGATGACAATTGTGTACATCTGGAGTCTGGAGACTTGCACTTTTTGCAGCGAGTTGGTGTCATTGCAGTGGAGGTAGACAACCTCGACCAATGGCATGCGTTTTATGTTTTGTTCTCTCTTATAAAAGGGAACATTGATAAGGAACAAAACCCAGTTTTTGCAATGACGATTACTCTCAAAAGCAAAAGTCATTTCACAAGAACACTGCTCATACTCCACCAACAAGGGACCTGATTGAGTGTTGACTAAGTCTTGTTATGTATTTTCTCTTACATTATAAATCTACTCCTGAATTATAAAGGATGGTAGATCAATAGCTTATCTAAGTCTTAGCTTGCGTTGCCTCAATTAGATTTAATTAATCGAGTCACTTTGTATTTGGTCAAGTTTATTTTAACCTTGGGCGAAGTCTTTTCTGGGTAGAGTTACTTAGAATTGTCGGCTAGATTTAGTTGACAAGGAGGGTGATAGAGTTGCTACATCAGTCTTGTAGTAAAGTTATTACGAGAGGCTAGGATTAAGAGTTTAATCATTTGTAATTATTTGAATCTGTAATCACTTTATTGCTTGAAGTTAGTGGAGAGTTGAAAAATCCAGTGAGAAGGGTCGTGGTTTTTCCTCCCTTGAGTAAGGAAAAACATAGTGTAAGCTTTCCCCGATTTGATTGTACGACTTATCCTTCAATTCTACTAATTGGTACTTGTTTATTTCACGATCATACATATACCATAATGATTCGGAAACTCTCAACTCTGATATCAAATGAAACTACGTTATGTATGATAAAAACATAAATCGAAACCATCCAATAAATAGACAACTTCACTTTGCAAACTCCTTCCCTGAACGAATATATGTAATTCGTGAAGAACTAAAATGAAAGAGTTCCACATATATGAGACGAGGGATATATATATATATATATTCTAAAATTATGAGTAATAGTTTTTTTGTAGGAATTTGATTCAAATTATTTGAATCGATGAGTACAATAAGATAAGTTTTTCTTAATTAATTAGTGTATTACATTTTTCTTAAAAGATTTTGGCATTTTCTAACTCACATATATTAATTCTATTTTTTCTACTCATAACAAACTCACCTTTTAATTTAATTTAATTTAATTTAATTTTCCTGAGATAACTTTTTATGTTTTGACACTTTTGACTTTCATAAAGTGGAGAGCAAGTTCATTGAAATTATAGTACATAAGTAAAAAAAAAAACTCAAATATAATTTTCTTGAGATAACTTTCATCCAATGTTTGTTACTACTCCATTGATCCTACATTTGAAGGAAATGATATGGCCTGCTCGTGTTCCAATTTTGATAAAGTTTATTATTTCATTGAACCTATTTCAAGAGGTGATGATTTGATGCAAACTAGATCGATAAATTGGTACATGAGATTTTTTATCATGCAAGTGGAGCTGCTCAAGACTTATTCAAATTACATCAGAGAAGATACGTCAACACAGGATACATTTTTGTCGACTAAATTGGTCTATACTTGGTTCATATTTCAGCAAATATACTTGTCACTGCCCAGGTGGTTTTGCTAGCATTTTGAACTGCGTTGAAGATCAAAAGATGATGACAGAAGATGTGATTCTAATATGGGAGATGCAGCAGCAAGTGACTGAAAAAACCAACAAGCGTCAATGTCGTGAGGCTTCAAAACAACACTGCCAAGGATCTTCCAACAAACATCGATGCTATGAGTCTTCAAAACAACACTGCCAAGGAACATTAAAGTTAGCTAAGGCAAGACGGAAATTCAGTTCATGGATAATACATCACTCAAATACTAGTTTTGCAATTTTTCGTACATCATTAGCAAGTTTAGCTTCTTTTATTCACTCATATTGTAACACCATATTAAGACATGCTATAAGTATTATTTTGGTCTTTAGCGTAGTTTTTTACTTTAGTTTAAAGCTTTGGCTACATTTGTAATGACTTTTGATTTGGAAAAATTTGTAAAAAGAACCTAGGCACCTTGCCTAGTGGATTTTGTTAAAAAAAAAAAATATTAGAAATGGCTTATCTATGTCATCTGTTAAAAGTTTCACTCATTTATGTCGTTGTCATAAAAGGTCTAACTCATATATATCATTGACGTTATAGAAAAGGTTTATTCGTGCTATTACTTTCTAGTGATGGTTTAGCAAATTCATTTTTGCCACATGACCTCATATTAGAAATACACGTCACCAAATCTAAATTAATCAATATTAATTAAAATTAAAATTAAAATTCGAACCTAATAAATAAAAGCCAACCCATACCCTACCCAATTAAGGTGAGTGATGTTATTATGAAACTAAGTGTAAAAATAAATAATGAAATTTATTAGTAAGGGTTAGTGTTGGAGATTTGTTTAAATTAATTAGGTAATTGTCCATAATGCAAAAGCCACATTAATAGAATTCACTTCTTTTTCTTCTTTTTTTCTTTTTTTCTTTTTTTATTTAAGTGACATCCTTGAATGAAATTTTCTTCTTCCTTTTGTTTTTTTTTTTATAAAAAAAAAGTATGATTGGAGTTAATTAGTAATAAATGAAGTTGTTTAATTTTAGAGAATGTCTAAGTTGTAATTTGTAATCTTTTCTTATTATTTTCAAGTCAAATTTTTCTTGTTGGTTTCTATCTTCTTTTTTTATTTAGATTTTGCATGCTATTAACTTCTCTTCAATAAATAATTATAATATTATTTTCTCTTCTTGTTATCTTTTTTTTCTCTCTTTCTCCACTATTCTCCCTTCTTCTTTTCTTCACTTTCACTTTTTTATTTTCTTTTTTCTTTTTCTTTTCTAGTGATTATGGGTTCGTGGAGCAATTAAGTGACGTAAGTTTTTAAATAAAAATTATTCTTCTAATTAATATTTTGATGTTTGCTCCATATGTGTTCTCATGATTATTTTTTTTTTTTTGTTAACTCTAATTTTTTTAATGATTCTTTGGTTATATTCATTCTTTTCTCTTTTATGTTCTCATAATTTTAAGTTTAAATGTTCTTTTTTAGTCAAAGAAATAAGACATGTCATATCTTGATGATTTTTTGGAATTTTGTTTTGCTTATATTTTCATAGTTATTTTTAAGTTATAAAAGTAGGGAAAATGTATTTATTTTGATTGAAACAAGTGATATGAGATGATTGTGGAATAAATAAAACGTCGTTCTCATATTTTGTGTGTGCATTGATATTTTAGGTCATTTACAACTTCTTTAATTTTATGTCTTTTTTACTAAAGATCTTAATAGTTACTCAAAGGAGATTTGAAAAGATCATTTTATGTTATTTATTTATTTATTTATAAGTGACCAAGAAATCTTAATTCCTCAATTTTTGACCAAGAAATAAATAATTTATACATCACTCTTCTCAGACTCCATTTATAAAATTACACTGCATATATGTTATTATTATTATTATTATTATTATTATTGTAATGAGATAATATTAAATTTTAATCCAATTTTAAATAGTAAATAGGAGTAACTACTTTTTTCCCAAATAATTTGGACACTTAAAAGTCCACTTATTCAGATAAGACCTCAATTAATGATAGGATCATATATGACACAATTCATTAATTCCAAGGCAATGAATAGACACAAAAAACTAATTAATGATAAAATTGACCAATTTAAAATAACACAAGGGAAAATTTTAATAATAAACGTTTCACTTTCTCCGTTTCAAATTACGTGGCACAGTATAAATTTGAGAGTCAATTAAATTATTTTTCATTGAAATTGTTTATCTAGCTTTTAAATACTTAAATTTATTAATTATAGAAATTTTATTTCATAAAACTTAAATTTTTTTATGTCTTAAGTTTAAATCTCCAAATTTCAATTACGCCACATAATAAAATAATATATGATTCTCTATTGGAAATTTTCAGGTTTGACAAGTATGTGCATGATTACTTGGTAAAGAAGTGGCTGCATTTGACTGCTGATTTATTTGCCATCAAAGCTAATGTTGTTGATCCCAACTATGTTGGTAAGTTTTTTTTTAATAAAAATTATTACTGATTTGAACTTATTATTATGCTATAATATAATAATCCTGATTATCATTTATTAAAAGTTTACAATCTTGAGATTCTTTGTTAAATGACCTTTTCAAGTCTTCTTTTAATTAAATAGAATACAAGTTATTTTTTATTTTGGGAAATGACCCATTTTTTAGTCTATCCGACTGATATATAACAGATCGATTATCATCCAACAAATCGATTGTCGATTTGATAAATCGATTATCGATTCGATCTATATATGAACAGATCGATTATCAGTCTGATAGATCGATTATCGATCCAACCTATATATGGACAGATCAAAAATTCGACCTACACTAACCCAATCATCATTAGCTAACTCCAAATGAATAATAATCTCGATGCACGAAACATCCTGCATTCACTCAAAGTCAAGGAAAAGGGCTCGTAGCCTAAGGGAATGTAACTTAGGCTGGCTACCCTTTAGGCTGGCTACCCTAACCCAAACATCAATATCTAACTTCAAATGAATGGTAATCTCGAGAAACAAACCATAGTGCATTCACCCAAAGTCTGGGAGAAAGGCCTCCCCGCCCAAGCGGATGTAACCTAGGCATCCGATCCTAACCCAAGCATCATAGATAACTTCAAATCAATAATAATCTTGAGGCATGAAGCATCATGCATTCATCAAAGTCCGGCAGAAAGGCCCGCAGACCAAGGGGATGTGACCTAGGTAGACTAGACTAACCCAAGCATCAATAGATAACTCCAAACGAATGATAATCTTGAGGCAGGAAGCATCATGCATTCATCCTAAGTCTACGAAAAAAAAGGGATGTGAATCAATAGTCAACTTCAAATGAATGATAATCTCGAAGCACTAAGCATCCTACATTCACCTTCACCCAAAGTGACCTAGAGAATCTACTCTAACTCAAGCATCAGTAACTAATTCTAGAACTCTGTTTATTCCTTTGATGTCATTTTAGTTTTATACGTGTCACACCCCCTTTTTTACGTACTCCAAAATATTATGTTTTAGCGCGAAAGAGTTTTATTATTTAAGTGACAAGAAATGAAAATTTGTTTCGGAAAAGGATTATTTGCATTTTTTATTCAGAGTCGCCACTTGGCATAATCCGGTGTGCCAAGTCACCTTTGAAAAATCCTTTTCGAAACCATTTGACTCTCAAACCGGTTTGCGAACAAAGATTCCGACTAAGGAATTCTATTGACCGAGGGGAAGGTGTTAGGCACCCCTCGATCCCGTGGTTCGACCACGGTCGCTTGGTGGAGTGTATCGACTATTTTGGCATTATGAAATGTATAAACCACACAAAAGAGCACAAAATAATCAAACAATAAACAAAACAAAACAGTCCAAAAACGTAAAAGTCCAGTCCAATTATACAGTCCGAAAAATAGAAAAAATACAAAAATATAAATCCTAGTCTAAACTAAATCTAGACTAAGATCCAATGCCTTACCCGACGCCGCGGGCCTTCATCACGATTATTTTCCGCCAACATGATACGTCGGGGCATTCCCCGGTGAATAAATACAAATGATCTCGAAGCATTCCCCGGCTAAATAAATACATCTGAATTTAAACACGATAATCTAGAAAGAGACATTCACACGCACATTCCAACATCCCACGAAATACTTATTCCTAAATTTTGCCTACCCGGCCTACGTTTGCCTACCCGCTCGTCGACATACCGCATTCAACATCAACAATGTATCAAAAATATCAAAATATTTACTTTTATCAATTTTCGATTCCCGTCCCTAAATTTATTTCAAACAATACGATTAAACATGCTTCAATTTATCAATTCACTTTTCGAAGTCCAAAACCAACATCAACCAACACATAACACATATTCGAACATACCAAGCACGCAACGAATAAAATCATCCACACCCACAACATCACGAAAAATAAATTAAAGATTCGGTTAGAAGAAATGGACCTTGATGAAATTGATCCTTGTCGATAATAAAGAAATCCGAAGACCAAAATACTCGACCGGAGAACCTCACAACGAGCGAACCAAACTCGATATTGAATTCAACCGGAAAGATCGGAAAACCACGATAAAACCTCACGATGAATAATCCATAAACCCGAATAAAACTCAAAAACAACCCAAGATCTCAAATTCGAAACCCCAAACCATCAATTTCCAACTATCCTTGCACGAACAAATAAGAAATACCAGATGAACCGAGACTAAATTTATAAAAAATCGAGAAGACCCGTACACGAAATCTGTGATGCCGGCGACTATTTATTGAAGAGGGAGAGACGACGACCCTGTTGCCGTCGCCGAAGAGCGGTCGGAGAGAGAGAGACGACGATGATGTTGCCGTCTTCGAAGCTGAGATCGGAAAGAGAGTCGAGGAGAGAGAGAGGGAGATGACGGAGAGACGATGAAGATATTGCCGTCGTCGGAGCTGAGATCAGAAAGAGGGTCGGGGAGAGAGAGGGGGAGATGATGGAGAGACGACGACGATGTTGTCGTCGTCGGAGCTGAGATCGAAGAGGTAGGAAAGAGAGAGAGAGAGAGACGACGGCGATGTTGCTGTCGTCGGAGCTGAGATCGGGGAGAGAGAGAGAGAGATCGGAGAGAGAGAGAGTTTAGAGAGAGGAAAAAAAACTAAATATTTTTTTTCTCCCTCAGATTTTCTTGGTCCTCTTTTTTTGGGTTACTGTTCATCTCCTTTATTTTTGAGAGTATGTGTGTATATATTGAGGTGAAGGTGGGGTAGTGGTGAGGTAGGTGGGGTTACGTGGGTTAGGGGGTAGGGTGTGAGGTATTTCTTTTTGGTTGCATGGGATAAGGATTAGGTGTTTTTTTTATTGGGTGGGTTGTTAGAATATTAGGATAAAACAAAATTAGTTAGGGGTTGTTATTTTTGTCATTTTGTGGAGGGATTATCACACGGGTGAGGGTACACGGTAGAATAGGGTAAACAATAGGTAAAAACGATATCGGGGAGGGACGAAATTAGGTGTCTACATCATGCCCCCTTTGAATGTAAACATGAAGTGTTTTCAGGCAAAGAAGTAGACAGCAAGACCAAATTTTAACCCGACCATTATTCAAAGAAAGAAATAGAAGGAAGAAGGACAATCGAGTCTTGACTTAAGACATCCTTCCTACCCGAATCATGAGAGAATCAAGTCACGGGTATTTCAGAGGATTGGAAGAGGAGTGGACTATACCGAGTTGGAGAGTCGAGTGAGGTTCCATCGAGGTTCCGGTCCGCGGCTCTGTTATTACATCAAAATGAAAATTACAAGTTAAAACATAAATGAAATTACAAAAATCCTATCTATACAGCTTCTGTTGATTCTTGAATCGACTTTTCATCACCCTATTCTTCAGGAGGGCTCCTGACTTGCAATTTCTTTCGACTAGTTGCTTGGCTTTCAATTACTTCGCTTTGTTGCATGACTTATCATTTCTTCACCCTATTCTCCAGGCGGGCTCCTGCCTTGCTATTTCATCACCCTGTTCTTCAGGCGGGTTCCTGACTTGCTATTTCATCATCCTGTTCTTCAGGCGGACCCCTGACTTTCTATTTCATCACCCTGTTCTTCAGGCGGGCTCCTGACTTGCTATTTCATCACCCTGTTCTTCAGGCGGGCTCCTGGAACCCAACATTAAAACTAGAAAAAAATTATCCCAAACAAAAATTATAGTAAAATAGTATTTCACTTTTGAAAGCGTTGTCCCAATTTCTAGGAGGGTCCTGAGCAGAAAGTAAAATCCCATTTTTCAGGAGGGTCCTGCGCATAAAGTAGAATCCCATTTTTCAAGAGGGTCCTGAACTGAAAGTAAATTTCCATTTTCCAGGAGGGTCCTGAATTGAAAGTAAATTCCCGTTTTCCAGTAGGGTCCTGAACATGAAGTAAACTCCCATTTTTCAGGAGGGTCCTGAACATAAAGTAAAATCCCATTTTTTAGGAGGGTCCTGAACAGAAAAAAAAATCCCATTTTTCAGGAGGGTCCTGAACAGAAAGTAAAATCCCATTTTACAGGGGGGTCCTGAACAAAAAGTAAAATCCCATTTTTCAGGAGGGTCCTGAACATAAAGTAAAATCCCATATTTCAGGGGGGTCCTGAACTGAAAGTAAATTCCCATTCTTCAGGAGGGTCCTGAACAGAAAGTAAAAATCCCATTCTTCAGGAGGAACCTGCACTTAAAGTAAAATCCCATTTTTCAGGAGGGTCCTGAACAGAAAGTAAACTCCCATTTTTCATGAGGGTCTTGAACTGAAAGTAAATTCCCATTCTTCAGGAGGGTCCTGAACAGAAAGTAAAAATCCCATTCTTCAGGAGGGTCCTGCACTGAAAGTAAAATCCCATTTTTCAGGAGGGTCCTGAATAGAAAGTAAAGTCCCATTCTTCAGGAGGGTCATGAACTGAAAGTAATTCCATTTTTCAGGAGGGTCCTGAGCTGAAAGTAAATTCCTATTTTTCAGGAGGGTCCTGAACTGAAAGTAAATTCCCATTTTTCAGGAGGGTCCTGAACATAAAGTAAATTCTCATTTTTCAGGAGGGTCCTGAACAGAAAATAAAATCCCATTTTTCAGGAGGGTCCTGAACATAAAGTAAAGTCCCATTTTTCAGGGGGGTCCTGAACAGAAAGTAAAATCCCATTTTTCAGGAGGGTCCTGAACATAAAGTAAAATTTCATTTTTCAGGAGGGTACTGAACTGAAAGTAAATTTCCATTCTTCAAGAGGGTCCTGAACAGAAAGTAAAAATCCCATTCTTCAGGAGGGTCCTGCACTGAAAGTAAAATCCCATTTTTCAGGAGGGTCCTGAACAGAAAGTAAAGTCCCATTTTTCAGGAGGGTCCTGAACTGAAAGTAAATTCCCATTCTTCAGGAGGGTCCTGAACAGAAATTAAAAATCCCATTCTTCAGGAGGGTCCTGCACTGAAAGTAAAATCCCATTTTTCAGGAGGGTCCAGAACAGAAACTAAAGTCCCATTCTTCAGGAAGGTCCTGAACAGAGAGTAAAATTCCATTTTTTAGGAGGGTCCTGAACAGACGGTAAAGTCCCATTTTTCAGGAGGGTCCTGAACTGAAAGTAAATCCCATTTTTCAGGAGTGTCCTGAGCTGAAAGTAAATTCCCATTTTTCAGGAGGGTCCTGAACTGAAAGTAAATCCCATTTTTCAGGAGGGTCCTGAGCTGAAAGTAAATTCCCATTTATCAGGAGGGTCCTGAATTGAAAGTAAATTCTCATTTTTCAGGAGGGTCCTGAATTGAAAGTAAATTCCCATTTTTCAGGAGGGTCCTGAACATAAAGTAAAATCCCATTTTTTAGGAGGGTCCTGAACAGAAAGTAAAATCCCATTTTTCAGGAGGGTCTTGTACATAAAGTAAAATCCCATTTTTCAGGGGGTCCTGAATAGAAAGTAAAATCCCATTTTTTAGGAGGGTCCTGAACATAAAGTAAAATCCCATTTTTCAGGAGGGTCCTGAACTGAAAGTAAATTCCCATTCTTCAGGAGGGTCCTGAACAAAAAGTAAAAATCCCATTCTTCAGGAGGGTCCTGCACTGAAAGTAAAATCTCATTTTTCAGGAGGGTCCTGAACAGAAAGTAAAGTCCCATTTTTCAGGAGGGTCCTAAACTGAAAGTAAATTCCCATTCTTCAGGAGGGTCCTGAACAGAAAGTAAAAATCCCATTCTTCAGGAGGGTCCTGCACTGAAAGTAAAATCCCATTTTTCAGGAGGGTCCCGAACTGAAAGTAAATTCCCATTATTCAGGTGGGTCCTGAATTGAAAGTAAATTCCCATTTTCCCGGAGGGTCCTGAATTGAAAGTAAATTCCCATTTTCCAGGAGGGTCCTGAATTGAAACTAAATTCCCATTTTCCCGGAGGGTCCTGAACATGAAGTAAAATCCAATTTTTCAGGAGGGTCCTGAACATAAAGTAAATTTCCATTTTTCAGGAGGGTCCTGAACATAAAGTAAAATCCCACGGATGTGCATTTCCAATGGTAGCTGAATCAAGTGAAACGAATTTGCCCCTATTTCAACAAAGAAAATTTGTCAGTTAAAAACTTAGTGGTGGCTTGCAGATCTTGGCTTCTCAGGTTTCTGCCCAGCACTCGTTCCTTTCATCTTTGTTTCAAATTGCTAAAACTTGCCGTGTCTTGCCGCATTATTAACCCGGATCCAGATTGAGGGAAAATGAGTTCTGACTCATACAATGGGTTTCCATTTTACCATGCCTCTGAGGTGGACTCTTTTCCCAAATCTGAATGCTTCCACGAATCCAACAGCCTGTCGGTTGATAGACTTCCTTTGCTTCGTGTTGAATTACGATCATTTTTCTTCCTGTGCTATTCCTTGGCTTTTCCTCATATTATTGGAAAGACTGGTAGTAAATTTTGAAATCCTTTCTCGTTTGTTTTGACACAGACTTGACTTAAAATGTAAAGAATTGATGGTGACTTTTGTTTTGATAAATGACATAAAATACAAAAAACATGAATATGTAAATGAAAGAAAGAGGGCAATGTCCCATATTCAAAAAGAAAACTTATCTGAATACGACAACCAACTCCAATAAGTATGACATGCATTTAGGATTGAGCTGCCTGATCTTCCTATCCAAAACTCCCCATTTGTTGTCGAGTTTGTGCCTTTGCCGCTGATCCGTTTCTTCAAATCTATGGGACTCATACATCACATTCGATTGACGACATCTTAAAAGACTTTTGCCAACAAATCTCTTTCTTTTCACTTTTCACTTTTCTCTTGAACTCGCCATCGCCTTACGGTGGCCGTGAGGGTTTTCACCAATAAGACTCTCTCATTTTTATTTCTCTCTTCTCACCATCGCCTTATGGTGCCTGCAAAGGTTTTCACCAATAAAACTCTCTCATTTTTATTTCTCTTCACTCACCATCGCCTTATGGTGCCTGCAAGGGTTTTCACCAATAAGACTCTCTCATTTTCATTTCTCTCAACTCACCATCGCCTTATGATGCCCACGGGGGTTTTCACCAATAAGACTCTCTCATTTTTGTATTTCTCTCCTGATTTCTTATGTCGAGGGAGACAAATGGTACCCCATAATGTATCATCAATATCCATTGCATGCTTAGCCTTAACATTATCAAAAATTGATCTGAAGGACTTTCTTTGGTTGTAACTTGGCTTTTGGTTAAGGTTAGAAAAAATGGTAAGGGGCTCAAACGATACTTGAAGTGGGGGTGGGACTTACAACTTTTGGAATCGACTCAAACAACATGTTAACTCATGCCCCAGTTTTTGTTGACTGGGTGAATCTTAATTCTTTATTTGGTTGGACCGAGCCCGAAATAGGGAAGCCTACGTATCTCACTCCCGAGAGAGGAGAATCAGGTCGCACGTAGTTCCATCAGCTTGCTCTTTGTTTTGATTTGATTTTTTTTTCTTTTATTTTCGAACTCTTTCTTTTATTCTTATTTTCTTGACATTTATCTTTGACTCTATTTTGATTCCAAAAGAGGGATATGAAAGAAAAATAAATGAAGCTCAAACGGGTAAACAAAGGACGACACAATGTTTGGATAGAAGAATAAAATGCCTTCATCATATCAATCTTGAAAAATGCAAGTATTAAATATGCAATAAACTCAACAAAGGACCAAATATCATACATAGTATCTTTTGACCGCATCAACATTGATAGCCATTTCTGCCATTTTGCCTTCAATATCTGTCAAATATAAGGCTCCATTGGGTAACACTTTCTTCACAACGAAGGGACCTTGCCATTTAGGGGAGAACTTGCCTTTCGCTTCAACCTGGTGAGGAAGGATACGTCTTAATACCAACTGACCAACTTCAAAATTCCTGGGATGGACCTTTTTGTTATACGCACGAACCATCCTCCTCTGATACAACTGGCCATGACACACGGACGTTAGCCTTTTTTCCTCAATCAAACTCAAATGTTCCAGTCGGGTTTTTACCCATTCGTCATCATCAATCTCTGCTTCTACAATGACTCGAAGAGAGGAAATTTCAACTTCTGCAGGGATGACTGCTTTTGTCCTATACACTAATAAATATGGAGTTGCCCCTGTTAAAGTGCGAACAGTGGTGCGATAACCTAGAAATGCAAACGACAACTTTTCATGCCACTGTCTAGAACCTTGTACCATTTTTCGCAGTATCTTTTTTATATTTTTATTGGCGGCTTCTACAGCACCATTGGCCTTTGGGCGTTATGGAGTAGAATTTCGATGTGCGATCTTAAACTGTTGACACACTTCTTGCATCAAATGACTATTGAGATTGGCAGCATTGTCTGTAATGATCATCTTAGGAATTCCAAATCTACAAATGATATTGGCATGAACAAAATCTACCACAGCCTTCTTTGTCACTGACTTGAAAGTTACTGCCTCCACCCACTTTGTGAAGTAGTCAATGGCTACCAAAATGAATCTATGTCCATTTGATGCCTTCGTCTCAATCGGTCCAATCACATCCATTCCCCAAGCCACGAACGGCCATGGAGCGGCCATTGCATGCAACTCAACAGAAGGAGAACGTATCAGATCGCCGTGCACCTGACATTTATGACACTTTCAAACAAATTGAATAGAATCCCTTTCCATAGTAAGCCAGTAATAACCTGCTCGAAGAATCTTCTTTGACAAGACATGACCATTCATATGCGACCCGCATAATCCAGAGTGTATTTCAACCATGATTTCCGAGGTTTCTTTTGCATCTACACACCTTAAAAGTCCCAGATCCGGGGTCCTTTTATACAAGATTCCCCCACTTAAGAAAATTCCACTAGCCAAACGCCTAATAGTCCTCTTTTGATCATTGGTGGCATATGCTGGGTATTCTCCTGACTGAATGTACCGCTTGATATCCAAAAACCAAGGTTCTCCATCGAGCTCTTCTTCAACTGCATTACAGTAAGCATGCTGATCACGACTCTGTATATGCACTGGATCGATGTAGGCTTTGTTAGGATGTTGGAGCATTGAAGACAGAGTGTCTAAAGCATCAGCAATTTCATTACGAATCCTTGGAATATGCCAAAATTTTACTAACACAAATCGTCGACATAACTCCTGCAAGCATTGTCGATACGGGATGAGTTTCAAATCTTGCGTCTCCCAATCGCCTTGAATTTGATGGACGAGCAAATCTGAATCTCCCAACACCAATAATTCTTGGACTCCCATATCAACAGCTAACCTCAAACCAAGGATGCAGGCTTCATACTCTGCCATATTGTTAGTACAGTAGAATCGAAGTTGTGCTGTTACCGGGAAATGTTGTCCCAATTTAGAGATAAGAACCGCACCTATTCCGACTCCTTTCATATTGATAGCTCCATCGAAGAATAACCTCCAACCTGGATCAGCATCTATAACGACTTCATCGACACACGACACTTCTTTGTCAGGAAAATATGTCTTTAATGGCTCGTACTCTTCATCGATGGGATTCTCAGCAAGATGATCTGCCAAGGCTTGGGCTTTCATGGCGGTTCGAGTCACATATACGATGTCAAACTCGGTAAGCAATATTTGCCACTTTGCCAATCGACCTGTCGGCATAGGCTTCTGAAAGATATACTTCAAAGGATCCATGCGGGAGATGAGATAAGTTGTATAGGATGAGAGATAGTGCTTCAAATTCTGTGTATCCAAGTTAGGGCACAACACGTCCTTTCAAGAAGAGTATACCTGGCCTCATATGCGGTGAACTTCTTGCTAAGATAATAAATAGCCTGCTCCTTTTTGCCTGTGACATCATGTTGATCCAGGACACAACCGAAAGAATTGTCCATGATTGATAAATATAAGATCAAAGGCCTACCAGGCTCCTGGGGTACCAACACGGGCGGATTGACAAATATCTCTTGATTTGATCAAACGCTTCCTGACATTCTTTAGTCCATTTTACCGTAGCACTCTTTTTCAGCAACTTGAATATGGGCTCACAAATGGTTGTGAGTTGAGCAATAAACCTTCTAATGTAGTTTAGTCTACCAAGAAAACTCATCACCTCCGTCCTATTCTTGGGTGGGGGGAAATCCTGAATGGCTTTGATTTTTTAGGGATGCAATTCAATTCCTCGACGGCTGACCACAAACCCCAACAGCTTTCCAGACGGAACTCCAAATACAGATTTTGCCGGGTTGAGTTTGAGATTATACTTGCGAAGCCTTTCAAAGAACTTTCTTAAATCTTTAACATGGTCTGCCTGACTTTTTGACTTAATAATCACATCATCCACGTAGACCTCAATCTCCTTATGCATCATATCATGAAACATAGTGGTCATAGCTCTCATGTATGTTGCTCCAGCATTCTTCAAACCGAACGTCATCACTCAATAACAATAAGTTCCCCATGGTGTGATAAAAGATGTCTTCTCCGCGTCTTCATCATCCATAATGATTTGGTGATATCCAGCATAGCAATCCACAAAAGAGGCAACCTTATGTTTAGCACAGTTGTGTAACAAAATGTGGATGTTGGGCAGTGGAAAATCATCTTTCGGACTTGCTCTGTTCAAATCACGGTAATCAACACACACTTGAATTTTTCCATCTTTCTTTGGTACGGGAACAACATTGGATAACCACATGGGATAACAAGACACTCGAATTACTTTGGCTTCAAGTTGTTTCATGATTTCCTCTTTGATTTTAATACTTATATTGGTTTTAAACTTTCTCAACTTCTGTTTGACAGGGGGGAACGCGGGATTAGTTGGCAACTTGTGAGCCACTAATTCAGTGCTTAAACCGGACATATCATCATAAGACCATGCAAAAACATCCTTATAATCAATTAATGCTTGAATCATTCCCTCTTTTAGCTGTGGCAAAGCATGTACACTGATTTTAGTTTCCCTAACATCTTCTTGATCCCCTAGATTTATTGGCTCAGTCTCATTCAAATTAGGATTCGGTTTGTCTTCAAACTGTTCCAACTCCTTGCTTATTTCTTCTAGTGCTTCTTCTTCATCGTATTCTCCATCCTGCTTCATTACATCTTAATTAGTTTGGATTTTAAGATCAGGCTGACAATTCCGCATGCATGTCATGTCATTAGAATCAGCATAAAGAGAACTGTGTAAGAAAAGAAAAATAAAATATATTAGACACAAAACAAAAGGGACATTGCCTTTCATTAAATAAAAATATAGAAGGGTTTAAACACAGATTCCAACATAACATAAACAAACTAAAATCTGAATTACAACCCTGAAGTAACTCGGATAAACAGAAAGAAAAACAAAATAAACTACCAAAACTCCCTCCTGACGGGGAGAGGAGTGACTTCCCAATTATTGAGCCGGACAGCTGGACCTATGAATTGCACGTCTGCCATACTGGTACCTTCTCCTGCTTCGACCATATCAACTTCAATACAAAGGTTCTAGAAGTCATCAACCAATTCAACCTCAAATTCCACATGCTTCGTGACTCCGCTCTTAACAAATGATTCACTGAGTAGTGGTATTGGGCGAGGGAGTGACCATATTTCCTTTTTCCTTCCCTTGGCTTTCTTCAGATCTTCAGTTGTAGGCTCAAATCCCAAACCAAACGTGCCCACGTTCTCACTCGGACATATGGGATGAACTATACCATGCAGAGACGCTCCCAAACCCTTTCCTAGCTCAAATCCGTATTTCCAAAGTTCACTCACCATCATGATAGAAGCAAAAGACAATTACGGTCCCGGTATAGCCTGCCATTCAAGGATACGATTCATTGGCACTGTATCAAAAATTTGATAGACGAATGTCTCCTCTACGTTATTTGCTTCAATAAGAGACAAGAGAGAATCTTCGTAGGCTGACAAATCTCCTTCACCATGAATAACTACTTCTTGCCTATCATGTTCAAACTTAATCATTTGGTGCAATGTAGATGCAACCGCCTTGGCCTTGTGGATCCACGGCCTTCCCAACAACAGATTGTAAGAGGATTCTACATTCAATACTTGAAACTCTATGGCGAACTCAACAGGCCCTATGGTCAACATTAGTTCTATTTCGCCAATGGAATTTGATTTTGCACCATCGAAAGCCCTAACACATACATTGTTGGGCTTGATCCTGTCAGCACCAATATTCAACTTTTGCAAAGTAGATATAGGGCAATTATTCACGCCTGAACCTCCATCAATCATGACATGAGTGACGTAGAAATCTTCACACTTTACTGTAATGTAAAGGCCCTGATTATGCCCTGTACCTTCAACAGGCAATTCATCATCAGAAAAGCTGATTCGATTGACCTCAAAGATTTTTCCAACCATTTTCTCAAGATGGTTGATTGTAATCTCCCTTGGAACATATGCTTCATTTAATACTTTCAGTAAAACATCACGATGCTCCTTGGAGTGCAACAACAAAGATAAAAGGGAAATTTGAGCAGGGGTTTTCTTCAGCTGGTCTAATATTGAATACTCTGGGAATTTCATCTTTTTCAAAAATTCTTCGGCTTCTTCTTTGGTGATAGGATTTTTGATAGATGACGGTCCACTCACCGTTGGCTTGGACTTTCTTAAGCTTTCAGGCACGAAACATCTTCCTGACCTAGTCAAACCCCCTACCTCATCTACATCTTCCATTACTTCTTTCCCATGATAGGTCATCACGGTCCGCCAATAATTACAGGGAATCCTTTTCGTATCAACTATCGGAGGTTGGGTCACCAGTTTGAGGACAATAGGTGCTGCCAGTGCTCCTTTCACCGTCAAGATGGGATGACTCAGAGCTCCCACCACCGTCAACTTAGGTTTATCCTGACTTGAATCAACATACCTTCTGGCACCTTGTACTGTGATCAGGGGCTTCTTTGTGCTTTCTTAGGATTTATCTTCTCTCATTCCTTCCTGGCTCAATGACATTGCTTTCAAAGACTCCGCTACATTCATCGATTTCTCCTCAATGGTCTGTATCTTGACAATAGGCTTATAAACCTTCGAAGACTCTTTCCCATCATATATCAATTCTAACATATTGGCTTCAGCATGGGTTGGCAGCAGATTCTGGTTAATGTTTGGACCCTCCGGGGCCTGTACCAGCATCTGATTTGTGTCAATTAAATCTTGGACAACTCTCTTTAAATGCCAGCATTTCTCAATATCATGGCCTGGCATATCAGAACAGTACGCACACCTTAAAGAATAATTGAGATTCCTTGGTGGTGGATTTGAAAGCCTTCCTTGAATTGATCTTAAAACCTTCAACTTTCTCAACCTATCAAACAAGCTAGCATATGACTCCCCAAGAGGTGTGAATTGATTTTTGACCGCCTTCTCCTTCTTATACTCGGGCTTAGGTTGAAAACTGGGTCTGGAAGGGTTTTGGTAATTTGGTGGAGCGAATGGGCAATTTTGTGGAGTTTGCGCATGCCACTGCGGGTAAGAAGGGGTTTAGGCATATGGCTGCGCGCTATATACTGGGTACGGGGGTGGTGGAATGGAATATAAAGGGTTTTGTGGAGGGTAGTAATGGTGGGGAGGAATATATGGAGCTTGGGCGTAGACTTGGGCTTGGGATTGGGGATAGGGGCGAGGTGGTCTTTTGGGATAGGAATGGGTTCCAACTACAACAGTCGCCACGTCCTCTTTCTTCTTTTTACCTCCAAATGCGCCAGATCCACCTTGAATCGCTTGTGTGGTGGCTTTTAATGCGGCAAAACTCACTATTCGTCCGGTCTTGATTCCGTCCTCTATCATCTCCCCCATTTTGAGGACTTCAATAAAAGACTTTCCTATTGCCGGGAGTAAATGTTGAAAATAAGTCTCATCCTGTGCCTGAATGAAAACCTCTACCAACTTACTTTCTTTCATCGGAGGCTTTACCCTGGCGTCCTGTTCACGCCACCTTATCGCGTATTTCCTAAAACCTTCAGTGTTTTTATTCTTCATGTTAACCAAAGATTTTTCGTCCGGAATCAGGTCTATGTTATACTGAAAATGTTGCACAAACTCAGAAGCCAAGTCATCCCAGCTGTTCCACTTGTCGATATCTTGATCGATAAACCATTCTGAAGCCAGATCAGAAAGACTCTCGCCAAAGAAAGCCATGAGCAGCTCTTCCCTTCCTCTTGCAGCCCTCAACTGGTTGCAATATCATCTCAAGTGGGCCACGGGATCACCGTGTCCTGCATACTTCTCGAACTTAGGCATTTTAAAACCGAGGGGAAGGTTGATGTCTGGGAACATGCACAGATCTTTATAAGAAAAACTCTTATAACCTTCGATTCCCTGCAAATTTCTCATGGCCTATTCTAAGCTTTTCAACTTCCGCGCTATGACTTCCTATTCCTCTGTTGCGACAGGTTTCTCTGAATTAAATGGAAATGCAGGTGGCTGAGTGTACCCATACGGTTCATTCATTCTCAAAGTCGGCTCCGGGGCATAATACTGACTATCTGGAACCTTCAATACTGGCTCACTGGCAGACCGAGGAAACCCCATTGTCGGACGCACAGCATATGCGGGAGCTTCAGGTGGTGGCGGAGCCATGAATATCGGTGTGATCGGTGGCACCGGCTGAGCAGCGGGTCTTGATTGGGGAGCTGCCAAGGGCACACCAGAACTGCTAGGATAATAATGTCGTGGAGTGAATCCTGGCGCGTGCTCAGATGACTCAGTAGGAGCAGAGAATTGCGCCTGAGAGAGCGGTAGGCAATTAGAGATATTCCCAAGACCTTCAGGGGGCAGAGGAGGAGGCATTCTGCTGGCCCATGCCAGGTGCAAATTTATCAATTGTTGCCTGAACCTTACTACCTCATCATTATGTTCTGAATTTTCTTCCTTGTGATCCTGATCCGGGTCAATGAGCGAATTTTCAATCTCCCTGCTAGCCATGACAAGCTTTGCTTTGGATCTAGTGAAGTATGGATGACTAGCCAGAGTGTTGCAAACCTACCACTATTATCTGAAAGAACATGCTCATCAAAGACGACATCCGTTAGGATTAGGGCACACAACAAGCATGGGAATCACATTGATAAAATTGTCCTAAATTCATGTTCATTTCTACCAGCTTTTGAGGGTAGCGAGGTCATTTCAACATCATCCCGATTTTTTATCTACACTCTCTTTTTTTTTTTTTTTTTTTCGTATCCATCTCTATTCTTTCCACTTCTCTCGTTATCTACCTTTATTTTATTATTCTTTATGGCTTTTGTTTTTTTCTTTAAAAGAGGAAACAAAATGATTAGATCGAACCCAAAAGTAGGTTGCCTACGTATCATGTTGTACATGAACCAGATCTTGCGTAGTTCGGGCAGTTTTGCTAAAATGGCCAATTAAACTCTTTTTTCTTTCTTGAAACAAAGTGTCAAAAGAATTGACATTGATGAAAATCTTCTTCTTTTTTAGGTTTAAATCTCTATACAAAATGAAACCTGTGATTACCAAAGAAAAATTCTTTTTGGGTTTTCAATTTTTGAATTTCATGTGAAAATGAAACTTGAAACTATTAAAGAAAAATCTTTTTGTAGTTTTCTTTTAGAGATGTATATGAAACACCTACTCTAAGTGAAGAGTGAAGAAAATCTTTTTGAATTTTTCAGATTCCTGTACAACATGAAATCTATGGTTACCAAAGAAAATATTTTTGGATTTTCGATTTTAAATTTCATACGAAAATGAAACTTGAACCTATTAAAGGAAAATATATTTTTTGCTTTCTTTTAAAGATGTACATGAGACACCTACTCTAAATGAAGAGTGAAGAAAATCTTTTTTGAATTTTGAAATAAGATCCCCGAACCTAAAATAGGTTGCCTACGTATCTCACTCCCGAGAGAGGAGAATCAGGGGTGCGTAGTTCATCCAGATTGGACAATTAACGATTAACTAATAAATTGACCCTAACTTAAGAGACACAACCAAAAACAAACGAATAAAAACTTTTTGGATTTTCAATTAGACACTTTAACTAAGACTGACACCATCAATTATGGAAAAAAATCTTTTTGGTATTTTTGCTTTTGACAAATAAGTAGAAAAGGCAAACAAAAATCTTTTTTTTTTTTTTGAATTTACGGTACTTTGAGAAGACAAATGCAAAAATAAAAATAAAATAAAAAATCTTTTTGAGTTTTTGGATCGTGAAGAACAAAAGCCATAAAGAATTCTAAAATAAACTACGACATTCCTTTTGATTCATTCTTTTCGACTCGCTTTCTATATTTTTCTTTTTCTTTTTCTTTTTCTTTTTTTTTCTTTTCTTTTTTTTTAAAAAAAAAAAATCAATCCGTCAAATGACCACGTTATTAAAGGTGAGTCTCCTACAAAGGGCCGTGTGGGCCTCGTTAGGTCTCAATATGATGCACATAAGAATGACCTAAAGGCTGACCTACGTTGTGGTTTACTAACAAGGCCGTTCGGGGGAGCATATGGTCGATAGTGGCTGCTTTGCTTTCCACCTACTCCATACATCCAATGGCTCCCCCTCTAAAATAAAGGTGACTCAACTAGCGTTCGTGCGCACGATGTGCGCTCCGAGACTTTTTGCAGAAAGAAGGCCGAGGGGATGGACTCATGATGACAGATATAAAGCGGTAACACATAGGATAAATACTATAAACAAAGAGCACGAAAACGCACAAAAGTGAAAACAATAACAAAACAATAATCACAAACAATGCTTATACACTCGTAATGCCAAACAAAGCCGATACGACTCAAAAATAAGCTCGAATTCTAAAACGTCCCCAGCAGAGTCGCCAGAGCTGTCACACCCCCTTTTTTACGTACTCCAAAATATTATGTTTTAGCGCGAAAGGGTTTTATTATTTAAGTGACAAGAAATGAAAAAAAATTTCGGAAAAGGATTATTTGCATTTTTTATTCAGAGTCGCCACTTGGCATAATCCGGTGTGCCAAGTCACCTTTGAAAAATCCTTTTCGAAACCATTTGACTCTTAAACCGGTTTCCGAATAAAGATTCTGACAAAGGAATTCTGTTGACTGAGGGGAAGGTGTTAGGCACCCCTCGATCCCGTGGTTCGACCACGGTCGCTTGGTGGAGTGTATCGACTATTTTGGCATTATGAAATGTATAAACCACACAAAAGAGCACAAAATAATCAAACAATAAACAAAACAAAACAGTCCAAAAACGTAAAAGTCCAGTCCAATTATACAGTCCAAAAAATAGAAAAAATACAAAAATATAAATCCTAGTCTAAACTAAATCTAGACTAAGATCCAATGCCTTACCCGACGCCGCGGGCCTTCATCACGATTATTTTCCGCCAACATGATACGTCGGGGCATTCCCCGGTGAATAAATACAAATTATCTCGAAGCATTCCCCGGCTAAATAAATACATCTGAATTTAAACACGATAATCTAGAAAGAGACATTCACACGCACATTCCAACATCCCACGAAATACTTATTCCTAAATTTTGCCTACCCGGCCTACGTTTGCCTACCCGCTCGTCGACATACCGCATTCAACATCAACAATGTATCAAAAATATCAAAATATTTACTTTTATCAATTTTCAATTCCCGTCCCCAAATTTATTTCAAACAATACGATTAAACATGCTTCGATTTATCAATTCACTTTTCGAAGTCCGAAACCAACATCAACCAACACATAACACATATTTGAACATACCAAGCACGCAACGAATAAAATCATCCACACCCACAACATCACGAAAAATAAATTAAAGATTCGGTTAGAAGAAATGGACCTCGATGAAATTGATCCTTGTCGATAATAAAGAAATCCGAAGACCAAAATACTCGACCGGAGAACCTCACAACGAGCGAACCAAACTCGATGTTGAATTCAACCGGACAGATCGTAAAACCACGACAAAACCTCACGATGAATAATTCGTAAACCCGAATAAAACTCAAAAACAACCCAAGATCTCAAATTTGAAACCCCAAACCATCAATTTGCAACTATCCTTGCACGAAGAAATAAGAAATATCAGATGAACCGAGACTGAATTTATAAAAAATTGAGAAGACCCGTACACGAAATCTGTGACGCCGGCGATTGTTTATTGGAGAGGGAGAGACGATGGCGCTGTTGCCGTCGCCGGAGAGCGGTCGGAGAGAGAGAGAGAGAGACGACGGAGAGATGAAGGCGATGTTGCCGTCTTCGGAGCTGAGATTGGAAAGAGAGTCGGGGAAAGAGAGAGAGGGAGAAGACGAAGAGACGACGGCGATGTTGCCTTCGTCAGAGCTGAGATCGGAAAGAGAGTCGGGGAGAGAGAGAGGGAGACAAAGAAGAGACGACGGTGATGTTGCTGTCGTCGGAGCTGAGATCGGAGAGGTCGGAAAGAGAGAGAGAGAGGGGGAGACGACGGCGATGTTGCCGTCATCGGAGCTGAGATCGGAGAGAGAGTCGGGGAGAGAGAGAGAGAGATCGGAGAGAGAGAGAGTTTAGAGAGAGGAAAAAAAACTAAATATTTTTTTCTCCCTCAGATTTTTTTGGTCCTCTTTTTTTGGGTTACTGTTCATCCCCTTTGTTTTTGAGAGTATGTGTGTATATATTGAGGTGAGGGTGGGGTAGTGGTGAGGTAGGTGGGGTTACGTGGGGTAGGGGTAGGGTGTGAGGTGTTTCTTTTTGGTTGGATGGGATAAGGATTAGGTGTTGTTTTTTTTTATTGGGTGGGTTGTTAGAATATTAGGATAAAACAAAATTAGTTAGGGGTTGTTATTTTTGTCATTTTGTGGAGGGATTATCACACGGGTGAGGGTACACGGTAGGATAGGGTAAACAATAGGTAAAAACGATATCGGGGAGGGACGAAATTAGGTGTCTACAATACGTATGACTACATCAACAACAACATACCAAGTTTAATCCAACAAAGTGGGGTATGGGGAGGGTAGAGTGTACACAGTCCATACCACTACCTAAGAAGAAGTAGAGAGGTTGTTTTCGGTAGACCCCCGACTAGTTTTATTTATGTGGCTAATAAGGAAAGTGTGCCATATCAATTTTTCTTGAAAGTGCTTTTCATGTTTCTAAATTGCAGTATTTGCTATTTGTTATTTTGGAGGGATGTGGACCATGTATTGACTGATACTTTTATTTGTGGTGATGTGCTAATGTACAATTATTTGATTTCTGGGATTTGTTTCATCTATCGAATCCCCGGAGGGGTTTCTAAAGGAGTGGTGGGATTTTTTCTATGATACATACACGTTACCTAAACTCTTCTAATTTAAGTTCATCTTTTTCAAAGACTATTATAATTTAAATGCATGATTTCTTTGAACTCTCAGGCAGCACATACTATTGACAATGGTGTATCTAATATCCCCTCCGATCTGCCAGCGCTTTCTCCTCATTCTACTATGCTATCGCTTGAGCAAAAAATATCTCCTATGGTGCCGTCCTTCCACTGACGATACCCGACTATGCGCGGATGTATGCTTTAAGCTTTGTTGATATGCATCATCCAACTCAGCTGGTGCCATTTGAAACCAATTTTAGGTAGCAACATGTTGTGTTTATTGCTTACCCGGATCAACATTTCTGCGTTTGATATATTTTATATTGTTTGCACTCTTCACTTAACTTCGTGTTATATCTATTCTACATTGTTCTTGAACAAAATCATGTTTCCATTGGGTTTTGTGCAATGCAATTATGACTGTAAAAATGAATTTATCCAATTCTGTGTTGTCTTTCTTGATAACTAGTTATATTGCATAGTGAAAGCATCAATTTGGTTGTTGAAGTTCGTGAATCTGTTGATTTCTAACTCTTTTTTATGTTCATGTGTCATACAGCTACCTGATGGAGCTGATACTAGATATGCCTCAACTATGGGAGGCAAGACTATGTGTTTACATTTCCGAGACAACAACATATTTTTTTTAAGTTGCGACATAACTGTCGGTTTTATTCCTTCCAGGATGAAGGAGAGGGACTTGGTATTTACACTGAACAAATTACGCAGATGGAGCCATACTCCGATGCTCTTACTACGGCTATGCTTCCAATGTCAGATCCTTCTGAAGCAGGTTTTTTTGTATTGGTTTCAAATGCCTTGCATTTAAGACAAAAAGAAAGTCTTTTACCACAAATTAAATTTCTCATTCTCTATTTAAATTTATGTGTCATAGGGAGCGGTTTTAGGAAAGAAAGGGAGTCTTTTGAAACATGACTGCTAAAATAAACTTTTTGTTAAAGTAAAAAAAGAATTTTAAAGTTAAATTATTCATAAATATATACTTGAGTCATTTTATTGAGGACAAACTAATAAGGAAAGTTTGCCGTATAAATTAGGATAAACGGAGTGTACCATACCAAAAGTAAACTTGATATATAGTAGTAGGTTTCAACATGCAATGTCAATTCTTATATTAACATATCATTAAAATGAAAATTTTATTTTAAAAAATTAGATATAGATTTTTGTTGTTGTTATTATTATTATTTTTTTTTAAACTGTCTAAAAAGAAAAGACTACCCATAGAATAAAGATTGGATGGAATGATTGATAATGTCATTCTTTGAAGTGTTTGGTGCACTATATCGGAAGTTAGTTTTTTCTGGAAAGTGCTTTTCGTGTTTCAAAATTTGCATTAATTGCTATTCTTTATTTTGGAAGGATGTTCACAACATAGTGACTGATCATTTTGTTTGTGGTGTTGTGCTAATAATATTCAATTATTTAATTTTGCGATTTATTTCTACAAGATTGGTGGTATGAGTTCTACAGTATGTTAAGCTCTAATCAGGCCGAGCATGCGGAAGAGCCCTATGCTGAGGTGTTCTCTAGACTTTTCTAAGTTAAATTTAACTTTTTTTGAGACAACTATAATCTAAATTATTGATTTTTTATAAATTCTCAGGCTGCACAAACTATGGACAATGTGGTACCTCAAGTCCCATACGTTGTGCCAGTTAGCTCTCTTACTATGCATCGTTTGGTCCTTATTTTATAGATTACAATGTCTCCCTTACGATGTCAATCTTTTGTCCTAACTATAGGCACATAACATATCATCGGCGGTGCCGGCCTTTAGTCCTGAGAGATCGCAAGAGCAATGCCCTTTCGATCAAACTGTGCAGATGGAACCAAGTCCCCGTGCCCATAAAAAGATTAAGCTTTCGGTGCCAGAACCTTCGGAAGCAGGTTCGTCGTATTGGTTTCAAATACTTTGAGTTTATGTTTTAGAATCTTTTATCTTTTATTTTGATAACACATATGAGCTCACCTTAGTAGTTTTTACTCTTCTACGTTGACTTAACATGCATTAAGATGATAACCAAATACTGCTAGAAAGAATGTATCTGTAGCCTAGATTATTTGGGATTTTAAGGAAAGAAGAGCTAATTGATCAGCGGTAATGTTGGTTTGGGTCATGACTGAACTAGCCACAAGCAAGAAGAGTGTTGAGAGAAAAAATGTGAAGGCTTTCTCCATTATTGCAATAATTAGTAGGTATGCTCTATACCATGTGGTTTTGAGACTTTAAATAGAAGTGAGATATCCCTTTTGGTCATACCAATACTAATACCACCAAATCAACCAAGCCATTCACATCTCAATCAGAATTATAAATATGGTTGCAAAAAGTCCTCTAATCAGCCAAACACTTGGCAAGTCAACCAAGACTTTGCAAATTGCCGTGCTTTCATATTCTGTAGAATTGTGTAGTGAAGAGTAGTGCCACATTTACTAACTTACACTATAGTGCCATCTCAATATAAATCAGGTTTAGTCAACCTAGCACTAGTGGATTTATCCCAGGCAATGAGAGCCTTCCTAGAGGTAGTCAAATTTTTTTCAATGAATTATGTTCTATCAAGATTAATAATTTCATTCAGTAAAAAGATTTTATTAATTATAATGTTTATGAAAAAATGCCCTATTAACACTCACTTAGGCTATGTTGATGATACTATTCTTTTTTTTCCTCAGGTAATAGCAACTCTCTAGCTCTTATTCTATGAACATATCTCTTGCCAACTACTGAACATGAATAAATCCTGCTATTTGGTGGCTCCAATAACTAATGCTGATAGACTTGAGGAATTAAACCAACTCAGTGGCGTAACTGGTAAAGGTTCCTCCATGTGATCAGGAGGTCATGGGTTCGAGCCTTGGAAACAGAATAGGTTGCATATGGTATGATCTCTTCTGCTTAAATTATCCTGAGCCTCATTAACTTCAAGATTTTCATGATTATCAATTTGATTTTTATCAAAGTACCGAAAATTTCACAATTAGTAAGGCAACACTATTTCATCAGAATATTGCTTCCACATAACAGGTAAGAAAACATAAACTCAGTCAGGGTGACTTATGGAGATACAGGGAAGGACTAAACAAAGGATAGTAGCGGAACAAGAGCAACTGCCTTCTTTGATGTTCGAAAACTTGATGAAGGAGGAACATCACAGGGATATTATTGGACCACTTATTATACAAGGTACCCAGGATTTAAATTTAGTTAAAAGGCAGTAGTGAGATTCATTGCAACCAGCTAGGATTCCTGGAAACAGAATCAATGCACAAATCAAGTGCTAAAACCAAAAAAATAACCAACAATTTAGCAAAAATTTGCAGCAAACAAGTCATTTGGTACTACATGCTCCACATTCAAGAAGTTGAATCTTGGTCTTCTGTAGCATTCCTACAACATCTTTCATGTTAGTCCTTCTCGCCGGAGATTCAGCACAACAATCTAATGCCACTTTCATGATTGATGCCACAACATCTAGCTCCTTCTGTAAGCCTTTATCCATTGGTGTTACCAAGTTCGCATCTACGATGTGCATTACTGCCTTTGGAAGTGAATAACTCACCCACTGCTTCAAGCTAAGATCTCCCTCAAACTCATTAGGCTTTCTCCTAGTAAACGTTTCCAGCAACATGACCCCATAACTATAGACGTCACACTTTGTTGACACTAGTCCTTCCAGTCCATACTCTACAGTCAAACAATTTATTTAAAGATGCAATATACTTTCTAGGTGGGAAAAAAAAAAGAGTAATCAGCAAAACTAAGAGACGTACCTGGCGCAATATACCCCAATGTTGCTAAGGTTTTAGTGTATAAATTACCCTGATCTTCACCAAGCAGTTTTGAAATGCCAAAGTCGCTTAGGTGGGCAACCATATCTTCATCCAGCAAGACGTTACTAGGCTTCACGTCACAGTGAATCACTGGCAACGAGCACCCGTGGTGAAGATAATCCAAAGCACATGCCACATCTATCATTATGCTTAGTCTCTGCCGGATGTCGAGGAAGTAGTTGTGCTAATACAAATACTTCTCAAGACTTCCATTTGGCATATACTCGAGCACTAAAGCCTTGAAATCAAGATTGGAACAACTAGTAATGACTTTAACGAGATTCCTATGGCGAAGGCTGCACAAAACTTCACATTCCGTATCAAAACTCTTGAATGCCGCATCCCTGAACACTTTTACTGCAATGACAGTTCCACTTCTGAGAACGCCTTTGTAAACAGAGCCAAAACTTCCAGAACCAATCAGATTACTCTCGCTAAGCGCATCAGTTGCTTGGATCAATTCATAGTATGAAATTCTTTCTCTTGTTGCAGTAGACAATGAATCATCTTGTTGAGGAGATCTTTTACCTCTTCTGTACTTTATCCAAACAAACACAAAAGTGATAGGAACAAATAAAAGTGCAAGTCCTAGAAAAAGAAATAGAACTAGAAACTTTTTCCTATTTGATTTGTGCTTTGATGAAGTGGGGCATGGTGGAACACTAAATCTTGAAGAACCATACAATGCCTCATTGTCGATGAAGAACTGACTCGAGAGGTTCTTGAAAGGACCGCCCGAGGGTATTTCACCATACAACTTGTTATCAGAAACATTGAAATACTTCAGATTTTGAAGTTTCTCCAATGACCTGGGAATGATTCCAGATATATTGTTATGAGAAAGGTCTAGAAATTCCAAACCTAACATGGTGCTCACTGAGTCAGGTATAGATCCTTGCAACTTGTTGCGTCTCAAAGAAAGGTGCACCAGAGTTTGCAATCCTCCAATTTCTCTTGGAATTTCATTTGAGAATTGATTCATTGACAGATCTATCAGTGTGGCAGCCTTTAGATTTCCAATTCTTGGAGGTAAAGAACCTACCATGTTGTTTGACGATAAGTCAAGAACTACTAGATCATGAAGGTTCCCTAAGCTTGGTGGTATATTGGAACTCAATTTATTGGAACCCAGATGTATCTCCCTAAGGGAAGTAATATTCCCTAAACAATTAGGAAGAGATGCTGAAAGTTGATTTTGACCCAAGTAAATATCACCCAAATGCTGCAATATACATATATGATCACCTATAAATCCTGTAAGTTTGTTGCTACTCAAGTTGAAGCGTTGAAGGTTTCTCAAGTTGCCAATTGATGTTGGAATCGATCCGACCAAGTTATTTCCAGAAAGATCAAGGTCTAATAAGCTGCTTAAGTTCCCAACTTCATTTGGAATTCTCCCTTTGATTTTGCAATTGTTGGCGTAAAATTTTCTAAGAGAGGTGGAAAGGTTTCCCGTGGATGCTGGAATCATGCCATTTAGAGGGTTGAAAGGTAGATAAAGAACTGTTAAATTTCTACAATTGGTTAAGGAAGTCAGGAAGCTTAATGATGAATCGCTCGTGAAATTGTTTTGCCCCAAGTTTAGGAATTGTAGATGAGTCAAATATCCAAGAGAATTGGGAATCAAGCCAGTGAGTTTGTTGTTGGCAAGCTCAAGAATTTTAAGTTTTGAACAATTGGAGATTGAATGAGGAATCGTCCCAACAATATTGGTTAAGTTGGCCAGATAAAGCACTTCAATGTTGGGTAACATAGAACACATGTTTGGTGGGAGGCTTCCTGATAGATTGTTGTCTATAAGATCAATTATTCTCAGCCCTGATATGTTGAAGATCTCCATTGGGAGTGAACCACTAAAACTGTTAACTGCAAGACTTAGTAGCTCCAACTCAATGAGATTGCTTATCTCTTTGGGTATTTCACCTGGAAACAAATATAGTAGATTACTAGTGAGTTTAAATAGTTGGTTAAATCTAGTAAACCTATTTTTCCTAAGATATAAGAATTGTGTCGTGGTTAAGTTGTCAATCTCACGTAGTAGAATCCTTTTTAAAAAGAAAAAAAAATTAAAGACCCAATGGGCCACTTTATTAATCCCGCGGTAGAAACCACTAAGATTTTAACTTTTATATTGTTGGTCATACGAAAGTATTAAAAGAAAAAAGAAAAAAATATGTATATTTGAACCGAGCCATTAATTTGGCTTCTCTCCATACCTAATATCACAAAACTTAGATAGCTCAATTAATTCAGTAACTGAAATTAATTCAGGATCGGGGAAGCATCTGTAACACCCCGTAAAAGTCGTGCATGGATTAGCCTTTAATAGAGTGCCCTTGGACTTAAAAACTTAAAAATTTTCGTAAATGTCATGAGGACTTAGAGTCATTTTAGATGGCAATCTTCGGGATACAACTTTTCAACCTTCCCGACATTCGTTTTTAGATTTTCAAGTTGCGTTACTATCGGGCAAGCTCATAGTACATCTCGGATAAGTTTCGGAATTTTTCGGAACGCATAAGGCTGCGTTTGGATTTCAAAACAGTAGCAAAACGCATAGCCTATTGCCCAGTTTTCAGCATTTCAGGGTCAACTTCAAACGATCATAACATCCTGTATATAATGAACTGTGTGAGCTATAATATATCAAACGAAATCTCTTTGAGTCCTATTTCAAATTCAGTTGGTTTCATCCAATTTGAGTATATCAGTAAAAAGTTATATTCGATTTACTCCAGCCTATCAAACTGTCAACTGAGGGACAGATTTGACCTTAATTGTTCCTTAGGGGTATTTTGGTCATCCTCCACCCCTATATATACCACCAACAAGGGATTTAATCCCTCAAACACCAAAATACACCTTCATTCATCAAAATTGCTCAAGAACACTCCTTAGGGTTTCAAAATAAAAACCCAAATAGTTCAAGATTCGACCGTAGGTTTTCGAAGATAATTACATATTAGGAATCACAAATCCGCGAGCTTCAAGAAACATCTAGTATTTTCAGAAATAGAGGTACGTGGGGTTATCCTAAAATCTCATTGGTGTAGTTTTTATGAACATGCATGCTTTTAAATGGGGGTTTTCAATCAAATGCTAATAACTTGCTTTCAATATGATTTCTAAGTCATTTTTCCTTATGTCATGGGAATTGGTTGCCTATATACTTCAATGGTTGAAACCATGCATATGTGATTTGAGATTTTCCATGGAAGTTTGATAAATATGAATGATAAATTGCTTTCAAATTCCCATGATAATGTCTTAATACCCCATATCATATTGTGACCAACAAAAGAGAGCATGAATTTGAAATAATTATTGTTCACCACTTGTAAATGATGAAGCACCTTGGTTTTTACATGATTATGCATATGTGGATGTGATATTGATGACTTGCAAGTCGGGTATGACGATACCCTACAGAATATGATACGTGATTTAATTAAATGAAGTTTGAATGCATTGATTTTACATGAGATAGATGGATGCCCGAAGAAGGCGTTTGAGTGTAAGGGCTCATCATTGGAAATCGTGTTTGCCGACATGGGAATTTGGTACCAGGCTAAGTGATCTTGTGTACTTGACTTTATGTCATTCCCAAATTGGGACTATAGGTAGGAGCCCGGGCTAAGTGATCTTGGGCACTACCATTGGGTCGAGACACCATGCTTCGTGGTCTTGTGTGTCTCTCCCTCACTTATACTCTAATCTCGACGGCAACCGAGGTTTGACAGTTAGTGTAAATTATGTAGGGTATTCCACCTAGCTCAGTTGCATTTCATTGTTGTTGAGAAACTATTGCATTATGCCCATGTGTTTTCAAATGATTTGATATGAAATTGCTTTATAATGGCTCTCAACTATATTTTGTAAAAATATTATGTTTTGTATTGATATCTCTGTGTGCCAGTACTTTTGTGCTGACCCCCTCCCCTCTCCAACCTCTCAGGTTCAGAGGCCCAGTCTAGGGGTCAAGAGAATCAGTATATCATTCATACCGAGTTGCAGAGACAAGTGGTGAGCCTTCTATGCTTCGGAAGGTCTTATGTCCTGCAGTCCTTTTATTCTTATATTTAGTTTTGGGGTCTACTCTGGGCCTTGTCCCATTTTATATACAGTTACTTGACTCAGTCATTTGTTAGAGATTTTCGCAGACAGGTGTTTAGAGTTGATTGATGTTGGGGGAACTTTATTTCCCCGTTATTGTTTCTTTTCATATTTATGACCATGTTTCCGAATTATTGTGTTTCTTCCGCTTTACTTTGATCATATGAATTAGGTGCATGATTACCAGACAGATAGGGGTGTTTCGGGCCTCCATGGTTCGAAATGCTCGTCACGGCCAGGGCCCCGGTTCGGGTCGTGACAGGATCATATCCCAAGAGATACAACGTAGGCAGCATACCCTGATGTGAGCATCAATAGCTGATTCCATTGCTTGAACTTGTGGCCTAAAAGTGAGACAGCGACAACTGGTGCACCAAGCATTCCACGTTAGAAGGGTCTAGGGAAAGACCGCATTGCAAGGATTGTGATGTAGACAAGTTACCCTAATGAAAGCGTCAATGGTTGCTTTGACGTCTTGAACCCGTGACCTGTAGGTCACACAGAGACAATTTTACCGTTCTTGCTAAAAAAAATTATTACAAGTGATTTATATCTGTGATCTCTTAAGATTACCTCAAGAGTAGAGTGCATAGATTGAGGAAAGTTTTTAAATTGTGATATTCAATTCACATATGGAAAGGGGAAGGCATCCTCATTGGCGGATATGATAGGAGGGGAAGTAAAGGAGGAAATGAATGTTAGTTCAATTATTGAGTTCCATAAGATTTGTTAAGTATCGGAAATTTACCTCACCGCCTTTCCTCATAGGAGAAGACCAAGAATTCTTTCTCAGAGAAACGGATGAACTACACTTAAAAGAGTAGAGCCTTGATTGTTTCCTAGCTCCATACACTTTGAGCGCGAACCCTTCCATATGTGAACACTAGTTTGATTTGCCCACTCTCGTCATTATTGATGTAATGATCACGCTGTCAAGCAAGATTAGACCATTAGGCTCCAATGTTTTGAAAAGCCAAAAGCACAAAAAGGAAACAAGATCTATGGGCGTGAAGCGAAAAGATAGAATTAAAGCGCATACAATTCTTTGAACTAAATCACACAAAGAAGCAATGGGTTTGAAGCAAAAAGTGAGAACTAAAGCGCATGCTTCTGTGAATTAAAGCACACAAGTTGTGGAAAACAAAAAAAAAGTACCTAATAGATATATATGAAGTTAATGCTATACTAAAGCTAATATTAATCCAACTCCTCATAGTTAAGCCAAATATAACCGCTTATCATTGGAATTATTTTGCGCATCATCATTTGAGCGCGGGCAAACTTCTCTAAGCTTCGTCGCTTCGCTCATGAAGAGATAACTCCTCGCTTGGCTTGCTTTATCGTTTTAAACAGCAAAACCCTGAGCCTTAATAGTACTATGTTCTTAGCTGATCTTGCCATCATAACATGTCCAAAAGTTGTTATTTTGACTACTTGCAAATCTACTTTGCATTTGCAAGTAGTCTAAAACCTTTTTATCTAGTCCATTCCAATTTCAGCAAGTTATTACTAGGGGTCCCCGACCAAGCACAAGTAGTGCTGGATAATGTTATAAACTAAATAGAAACATTCCATTTGTGACGTCCTTTCTCTTTTTTCTTATAATTTTCATAATATAGAATATAAAGTACACAATGAAGTAAAACGCACAAGTTATGGAAACTAAAATAAGAACAATACATGTATGAATTCAATGCTATAATTAAGTTATGGTTAGGATTTTTTGCGTGTCTTCATCTGAAGCACATTGTTTCGCTCATAAAGAAACAAATCCTCACTTGGATTGCTTTTCGTTGTTATAGTTCTGTTGCAAAAAGTCCCACATCGGTTATATAGGGAACTAATGTGGGGCTTATATAATCCTGGGCTTTCCCACCTTAATAGCTAACTTTTGCGGTGTGGCTCTTCTAAGTGTGTATCAATGGTATTAAAGCCAACCATCACCCTCCATGCCCACCGTGTCTTGGATGGTGAAGCTGGTATGGCACTGTTCGGCAAGAGCTAGCAATGTCTACAGCGCAGCCGTCAAGGCGCCTGGGCACCTGACTCAAAAAGGGCTACTTGGGAAAGAGCTACGTACACAAATAGAGTGAAAGCTACCGAGAGTAGAGCCGTTAAGGACGACAGATACGGAGTGTGGTGGTTTATTATGATCCTATTGCCAAAAGTCCCACATAGGTTATATAGGGAACTGATGTTGGTCTTATATAATCATGAGCTCTCCCACTTTAATAGCTAGCTTTTGGGGCGTGATTCTCCTAAGATTGTATCTAAAATCTTGCCATCATAACACGTGTGAAAGTCATTTCTCTTTACATTGATCGACTTCTATATTCTTCAAGTAGCTTCCTATAAAGTGAACATATTTTAAACTACCCTCTCTTTGTAAGTAGTCTAAAACACCTCTACCTTGGTCATTCCAATTTCCGCAAGCTATTGCTAGAGGCGTCCGACTTGGCAAGTTGTATTACAGAATGTTATAAATTAAATAGAAATACTCCATTTGCGACTTCCTTTCTCTTTTCCCTTATAATCATCATTGGATAAAGCATAAATTAAAGATATAAATATATAAAGAAACAAAAACCTTTTTTTTCAGTTTTGAATTAAACAAATCGTCATAAATGCATAAATGATAAAGGCTCAAATATCTTTTTATTTTCTAATGAATCGGTGATGTTGGGCAAGGTTGTTCGACTACGTGGTCTTAATAGAAAGTGTGTCTTTCCATAAGAGGCGGGTATAGTGTTGTGGCCGTGGGTTCATTTGCAACCAATACTTTCAACGCAAAATATGAGTTATGTGTGAAAATTTGCAGAAATTTTGATGACTAGTATGTATGAATCAATAATTTCAAAAATACAATGGGTTCGATACGACAAATCTTAAAGGTTGAACCTAAAGGGCTTAAATTCTGGATTTGCCTCTTCTTTTCATGTACGTCTCATAGCTCCCTATCATGCTTTCTGATTACTTTTTACAAAATCCTATAAGAAATAATATACATTTAAACATATCTTGTGGCACACTGTTTTCATGCTTATATTATGGTCTACATCATCCCTCGCCAACATAAAGGTGGATTAGTTCAAAATACCATTGTATCCGACCAGGGAAAAATATGTTCCTCCATATTTGTTGTTTACTAAATTTAAATTACGCACAACAATTTGAATGAACTGTTTCATGCTCGTTGTGTAATTCTTCAAAAAAATTAAAAGATCTTACTGCTATACTGAGAATTTTAATGTGCTTCTTTTCATTTTTTACAGGTGCTTCAGGTTTGTCAAGTTATTATACTAGTATCTGCAATAATTACTATAAACTGTGGTATCGCATCCTAGATATACCACTTTCGGGGCAAATACCTTAGCACCACAAGAAGGTGATTCTTCCCTGTCCTGGTGAACAGAGTCACCTGTTGCTAGTGGGAGGTGGCAGGTATCCCGTGGATTTAATCGAGATACGTGAAAGCTGGCCCAAACTCCACAATTATCGAAAAAAAAAGGAGTGAGCCATCGATGTGCATATACACCTTTCTATATGTTTAAATTGGAAAATGCTTTGAGACATGATCTGCTTTAATAATAAAACGACACTTAGTTTTTCTCCTATAAGTAGGTGAAGAACTGTGGTTATTAGGAGCTGAAATTGATTCTTAAGCTGATGCTTAAAATATGCACTTTTTGGCCATCAACTTTGGTCATTGAGTTTCTGTTGGCTGATGATTGACATGACAGAAGTGTGTTGGCTAGTATCATATGATCTGTTTCGTTCATTTCAAGAAACAGTAAACAACCAATATAACAGCCAGCTGAAAAACGTTAGCTAGCGCGCAATGGCTTTCTCTGATAGTGAGGCTTGCTTCTTTAAGCTCCGTCCAACCTATACAAGGTGCTGCTTGCTTTCTCTCAGCCACTAGTGGCTTATGTAGTGGTCGGCATTCCTAACTGTTGTTACTTCTTCTGTAGGTATGATATGGTTTCCCTTGCTCTTGTGTTCTCTTAGCCAAAATGAAATTGATTCAACCTTCTCTTGTCTAATTTAAATATTTGATCTAAATGGCAACTAAATAACCATGTGTTGAATAGTTCCTCCTTTTGCATGATTAAACAGATATTTGTATGATGCTTACCCGTAATGGCATAAAATCAAGATTAAATGATGACATCGCAGAGGGTATAATTAAGTGTCAGTGTTAGCACAAAAGGGTGGTATGACTGTCGGTTTTATTCCTTCCAGGATGAAGGAGAGGGACTTGGTATTTACACTGAACAAACTACGCTAATGGAACCAAACTCCGATGCTCCTACTTACGGCTATGCTTCCGATGCCAGATTCTTCTAAAGCAGGTTTGTTTGTATTGGTTTCAAATGCCTTGCGCTTAAGAAAAAAAGAAAGTCTTTTACCACAAATTAAATTTATTAATTCTTTATTTAAAAGCTATGTGTCATATGGAAAGATTTTAAGAAAGAAAGGAAGTCTTTTGAAACATGACGGCTAAAATAAACGTTAGACATGTGACTATAAATTATTATAGTAAAATGAGAATTTTAAAGTTAAATTATTCTGAAATATATAACTGAGTCATTTTGTTGAGGGCAAACTAATAAGGAAAGTTTAAATAGGATAAACAGAGTGTTAACATACCAAAAGTATCCTTGATATATAGTAGTACGTTTCAACATGTCATGTCAATTCTTATATTAACATATCATTAAAATGAAAATATTATTAAAAAAATTTAGATATAGAATTTTGATGTTCTTGTTCTTATTATTATTTTTAAACAGTCTAAAAAGAAAAGACTGCTCATAGAAAATAGATTGAATGGAATGATTCATAATGTCGTACTTTGATGTTTTTGGTGCACTTATCGGAGGTTAATTTTTTTTTTGGAAAGTTCTTTTCGTGTTTCTAAACTTGCATTAATTGCTATTCTTTATTTTGGAAGGATGTTCACAACATAGTGACTTGATCGTTTTGTTAGGGGTGGTCCTACATATATTTTCGGGGTGCTTCGGCACCCAGTAAACTCTACGCGAAATAAGTATAATTACATAAAAAAATATACGAATATAGGTATAAAACATATAAAAGCACCCACTAAGACAAAAGTTGGTTGGGTGCACTTCCATTTAAGTTGATCTTAAGCTTCTCCACTAAAGGGATGTCTCGAGTTCGAACCTTATTGAGGTGATTTTTTTATTTTTTTGCAGTTTTTTAATTTTTAAAGCACCCACAATCTTTAAATTCTGGGTCCACCACTGCATTGTGTTTGTGGTGTTGTGCTAATGTACAAGTATTTCTTTCGGTTGTCGAATCTTAGGAGGTATTCCTTGAAGATTGGTGGTATGAGTTTTTCAGTATGTTCAATTTGAATCAGGCCAAGCATGTCGAGGTGCCCTATGTTGAGGTGTTTTCTAGACTTTTATAAGTTAAATTTAGCTTTTTAGAAAAAAAAAATTGAGACTATTATAATCTAAATGAATGATTTTTTTTTAAATTCTCAGGCTGCACAAACTATGGACAATGTGGTACCTCAAGTCCCATACGCTATGCCAGTTAGCTCACTTATTATGCATCGGTTGGTCCATATTTTATAGATTACAATGTCTTTGTTATGATGTCACTCTTTTTTCCTAATTATAGGCACATGATATATCACCTGAGATGCCGACCTATAGTCCTAAGAGATCGCAAGAGCACTGCCCTATCGATCAAACTGTGGAGATGGAACCAAATCCCCGTGCCCTTCAAAAAATTAAGCTTTTGGTGCCAGAACCTTCGGAAGCAGGTTTGTTGTATTGGTTTCAAATACTTTATGTTTATGTTTCAAAATCTTGTCTTTGATCTTGATAACACATGTGAGCTCACTTAAAAAGTTTATACTCTTATATGTCGACTTAACATGCATTTTTGAACCAGAATACTAATGTCATTTTTTGTTAGTGTATGAAAATGTTATGGCTGTGTGAATGATTTGTTTGTCACTTATAAATTGTTTAAGGACAATTAAATAGTTCTCCGTTGTAACAGAATCTCATATCAAATTCTTTGCCAGTGATCGTTATCAGGTCATTCCAGCGTCTTCAGCTCTAGGATGCAACAAACTCCCTAGTCTACTCAATATCTCGTGATTTTCCGATCTTCCTCTTGGCATGGCATTATGAAGGTGATAAGTTTGAGAAAGATCATAATTCGTTAGCTGTTAAACCGTATATGTAGGCTATATGTGCCATGAATTAAGACAGATGAATTTCTTTTACTTAATTTGAAGCAATGTAGTACCATCAAGATTAAGGACGAAAGCAATCTTTTATATAAACCTAATAATGCACTTGACTACAAGTACCATCAATATATTATTTCTTCAAATTAAGTACATCTATCTTAGTTCATGGCATATATAGCCTACATAGACTGTTAAACAGCTAATGAATTATGATCTTTCTCAAGTTTATCACCTTCTTAATGCCATGCCAAGAGGAAGATCGGAAAATCGTGAGATATTGATTAGACTAGGGAGTTTGCTACACCCCAGAGCTGAAGCCGGTGGAACAACCTAATAACGATCATCAACAAAGAATCTGATATGAGTTTCCGTTATAACAGAGAACTATTTAATTGTCCTTTTAGATCTTATAATTGACAAACAGATCATCCATACAGTCATAATATTTTCAGACACTAACAAAAATTGACATTTGTATTTTGGTTCAAAATGCATGTTAAGTCAACGTATACGAGTATAAACTTCTTAGGTGAGCTCACATGTGTTATCAAGATCAAAGATAAAACATTCTAAAGCAAGAACGTAAAGTATTTGAAACCAATACAATGAACTGCTTTCGAAGTTTCTGGCACCGAAAGCTTAATCTTTTTAAGGGCACGGGGATTTGGTTCCATCTCCACAGTTTGATCGATAAGGCATTGCTCTTGCGATCTCTCAGGACTAAAGGCCGGCACCGCAGGTGATTTGTTCTATGCCTATATTTAGGACAAAAGAGTGACGTCATAACTGAGACGTTGTAATTTATAAAATAAGGACCAAACGATGCATAGTAAGGGAGTTAACTAGCACAACATATGGGACTTGAGGTACCACATTGTCCATAGTTTGTGCAGCCTGAGAATTTAAAAAATAATCATTCATTTAGATTATAGTAGTCTCAATAAAAACAAAAAAAGAAGCTAAATTTAACTTAGAAAAGTCTACAGAACACCTCAGCATAGGGCTCTTCGGCCTGATTCAAATTGAACATACTGAAGAACTCATACCACCAATCTTCTAGGAATACCTTCTGAGATTTGATAGCTGATAGAAATCGCAGAATTACATAATTGTAAATTAGCACAACACCACAAACAAAATGATCAGTCACTATGTTGTGACATCCCTCCAAAACAAAGAATAGCAATTAATGCAATTTTAGAAACACGAAAAGTACTTTTCAGAAAAAATTAACCTCCGATCAGTCACTATAGAAGATTGGTGGTATGCGTTCTAAGGAATGTTCAGCTCAAATCAGGAAGAGCATGCCGAAGATCCTAAGCTGAGGTGTTCCCTAAGATTTTCTAAGTTATATTTATCTTTTTTTGAGACTATTATATTATAGTATAAATGCATATTTTTTTTAATTCTCAGGCTGCACGGACTATGGACAATGTGGTACGTCAAGTCCCTCATGCTGCGCCAGCGTCTTTTCCTCCTTCTGCTAGACCAGTTGGCTCTCCTGTCATACATCGTTTTGTCCTAATTTTATTGATTTTAATGTCTCCTTCTGATGTCACTTTTTTGTCTTGTAGGCACATAATATATCTCCTGTGGTGCCGGCCTTTAGTCGTGAGAGATTGCAAGAGCAAGGCCATCGAGGATGGATGAAGACGAAGTGACATCTAATTTAAGATTTCTTGAGATTCGTCCCAGTCAGGGCACGATTTGTAACCAATTCTAGGTAACATGTTCTGTTTATTTGCTTAATACGAACCAATGTTTTTGCATTTGATGTGTTTTATAGTTTTTTCCTGGTTAACTTAACTTCATGTTATATTATGCTGCTTTGTTCTGAACAAAATAATGTTTCCATTGGATTTTTTGCAACACAATTATGACCGTAAAATTGAATTTACCCTATTCTCTGTGTTAATTTCCCTGGATAGCTAGTTATTTCTATGATATTGCATAGCATCAATTTGGTTGTTGAAGTTCTGATGAGAAGATTTATAACTCGTTTTGATTTTCATGTGTCATACAGCCGCTTGATGGAGCAGATTCCTAGTATGCGTCGACAGAGGGAGGCCAGAGTATGCTTACATTTCCGAGACGACAACATTTTGTTTTTTTTTAAGTTGTGACATAACTGACAAGATTTAATTCTTTCCAGGATGAGGGAGCGGGACATGGTATTTACTTTGAACAAACTATGCAGATGGAACCAAACGCCATGCTTCTGGTGCCAGATCCTTTTGAAGCAGGTTCGTTTGTATTGGTTTCAAATACCTTACGTTTATGTTTCAGAATCTCTCGTCTTTGGTCTTGATAACACATGTGAGCTCACTTAAGTAGTTTCTACTCGTATATGTTGATTTAACATGCATTAAGATCGTAACTAAATTTTGCAAGTAAAGCTTCTTCGATGGAGCAATCAGTTGCATACTCGTTCTTGTATGTGTATTGCAATTACCAACACTAAATGAATTTCAGTTTAACTTCGTATCTCCGATCCTGAACACCAAGTACTTATATGGAGTAGGTTACAGCCTCGTTTCTGTCCAGCTTTAAGGATATGAAATATTTCCCCTAAGATGAGGTTTCATTTGGCTTATACAAGATCTATCTATACGTAACGGAATGTATCTACGGCCTAGATTATTTGGTAATCGCACAAGTTAATAAAAGAATTGCTGGTCCGAGAACTCCTTTTGACCTATAATATATTGTCCATTTTTGCTAGTGTATGGAAATGTTGGTCGGTTATTAGTCCTTTAAGAACGATTAAACAGTTCTCTATTATAGCTCCTGCTCTGTGATACAGCGAACTCCCTAATCAAAGCAAGATCTTCCTTGTGGCATGTAATTAAGAAGGTGATATCCTGAGAAAGCTTACAATTCATTAGCTATTGTACAGTAATGTAGGCTATAGCCGTGAGGAATGACTGATGCATTTTGTTACTTCTTGTGTGCGCATTGATATTTTAGGTCACTTACAACTTCTTTAATTTCATGTCTTTTTTACGAAAGATCTTAATATTTACTCAAAGGAGATTTGAAAAGATCATTTTATGTTATTTATTTATTTATAAATGACCAAGAAATCTTAATTCCACAATTTTTGACCAAGAAATAAAATAACGTATACATCACTCTTCTCAGACTCCATCTATAAAATTACACTGAATATATATTATTATTATTATTATCATTGTAATGAGATAATATTAAATTTTAATCCAATTTTAAAGAGTAAATAGGAGTAACGAGGATCCTAAAACACTAGATAATCTAATCACGATAATATCTAATTTAGAATATGAATTAATAAAACATCTATTATTGATTGGAATAATATTCATTTTTATCTTCTTGATTTAAGATGTTTTATTAATTCATATTCTAAATTAGATATTATCGTGATTAGATTATCTAGTGTTTTAGGATCCTCGTTAGTAATATGTAATTTTTTATATTCTTGGTATAGACTATATAGTTGAGTTTCTATTTCTTTTAATGATTTATTCTTTTCGTAAGATGTATCCATTAATTTATTTAGTTTATTATTTTATCCTGTAGTAATTGCAGAGTTACAAATTTTTGTATAATAATTTATCCTGTCTGTACTGTAGTATATATCTAATTCTAGATTTTCTATGTCATTTATTATCTTGTGTTGTTCTTCTCGTAGTGAGTTTTTTAAATTATCTAAACTATCACATGTACTTTTTTCTAAATTTTCTAAGGTTTTTTCTATCCATATTAACTTTTCTTTTAGAGTCTCCATTATTTCTTTAATTCGATTTCTATAATTAATTTCATCATTTAGGTTATTTTGGTTTTCCCTAGTTTTTCTTATATATTCTAGCATCCACAGTCTTGATCTGAATAATATCCTTCTGGATAAATGTCTTCGTATATCTGTTCTAACGCATTTATTGTTTCAATTTCGTAGTTTATTACTTCTTCTAATATTATTTTCTTAATATCTTTAATTTCTATGTCTTTAAGTATATATAAGATTAAAACTTTAAGGTAGTCTAAATGGTCTATTTTCTAAAATTCATATTTTATATCTTTATTTTCCATGTATTTGTCTATATTTTTCATCTGTTTTTCTAGTAGTTGTATGTTTCTCATATCTTTTTCTAAAAATTCTATGTAATTTATCATGCTAAGTATTTGTAAGAGTAGTTAGGTATGTGTGGTATATAACTTACTCTAGTCATGTAATATTTACCAAATGCTTTTTCTAATATGATTTTTCTTATATCTACTACAGTTATATCTTTAAGTGCATATAAAATAAGTATTTTAAATTTATCTACCATCTCATCAGATAAATAATTATTCATTTTCATAAAATTGCTTTTTTCAAAATATTCCCTTCAACCATGTACCTAACAAAATATAGTCATATTAGATTACTATATACTAGATTATTCTTAAATAACATGTTCTTCGGTCACTATTAGCATGGTAATCTGGATACTTTTCCCTTAAACAGCGCCTCTACTCTGGTTACTCCCCACCACGGCTTCTTGCCTTATTGGTTTCACCTTTAGGATGGCATAGTTCTTAGGGATCTTTCTCCGTTTCCGCTTTGCTAATAAACTTCTTAACATATTATTCCTCGAATAATTCTACCATAAAGTAACTAACATGAATTTATTTTATCATATCATGATTGTTGGGAATTATGAATTTAGCTATTCATAATCATAAATAAACATACCTGTTCTGGTAGGTTTGATATTTCTGAGTTTTGTTCCTCCTTAGATTTTTCCATTGATATATACCTGTTTTTTAATAACTAAGCAAAATATTTATTGTGGGCTTTTGAGAGAATTTTTGCTTCAACGCATGAAGGCTTGCTTTGCAATGCCTCCTGCCTCCTCTATTTATAGATGAATGAATCTTTACACGTATTTGCAAAAGTTTAAAAAGCTGGCTCTTGAAATTATTTTAGAGAGGCGAATGGCTCCAAAAGGGGTACTGCAGTGACTCACGTGTCGGTGAAATGGTTCAATGCACCTATGGAGGATAGCACATGGGAGGATCTCCAAGGTTTTCAGCTGAAGTTTCCAGATTTTCAGACTTGATCCTTGAGGACAAGGATAATTTCAAGCGGAGGGCATTGTTGTGTTCCAATTTAAATAGTTTCCTATTTTAGCATTTTATTAAATACATTTCAATTCAACGAGTTTAGTTGGAATTAGGCAGCAAAATAAGAAGCTTCTAGTAGAATTTTGTTACAACTGTTAAGTGTGCACTGTTTCCACTGTTTCAGGAAACAGTTATGACAGATTCATAGCAGATTTTTCCTCCAATTTTTCAATAGAGTTTCAGTGCCTATATTAGCTTGTAATTGTGGAGACTAATAGAACTTTTGGGAGAATTGAAAGTTAAAGTAAAGTAAATTTCCTTTGTTCCTCTCTTGAAGGTGTTTGTTAAGGACTATTCCTTAGAACACTTTTTCTTTTTCTCTTTACACTTCCCCAATAAATTGGGGTTATATCACTATTCAGCTCTTGAGAGGGATTTATAGCGGATTAGGGGATGTATTCTAGATTATATTAATCTTTAATCACTCATGCATGTTCAAGAATCATATGTTATGGTGTCACCTAAACTTTTGTACGTTAAATTCATTGGGCTGAAGTAATTATAGTTTGAATGTATGAATCGTGGAAATCTGAGGTTATAATGCGCCTGCATTGAGGGGTGCGAAACTGATATGGAGAAAGATCTTGTTACCTAAGCATAGATTCCTATTGCAGTTAGCAACGCAAGGGAAACTACTCACTAAAGAGAGGTTGACGAAAATAGGTATACATTGTGATGATGATAAGTGCGTACTATATGATCAGCAGATAGAAAATGCCTCTCATCTTTTTGCAATCTGATTTGTATCTGTTGTACTACTGGAGTTTTGATAGTATTACTAAAATTTTGATGATCTACAAACTATACCATAAAGGACTTGATTGGTTGCTAATTTTGTATCCACGGGACCTGTTCCCATTGGAAGTTGACTTCAGAAGATGACAATTTAGTACATCTGGAGTCTGGAGACTGCACTTTTTGCAGAGAGTTGGTGTCATTGCAGTGGAGGTAGCCAACCTTCACCAATGGCATGCGTTTTATGTTTCATTCTCTCTTATAAAAGGGAACATTGATAAGGAACAAAACCCAGTTTTTGCAATGACGATTACTCTCAAAAGCAAAAGTCATTTCACAAGAACACTACTCATACTCCACCAACAAGGGACCTAATCGAGTGTTGACTAAGTCTTGTTATGTATTTGCTCTTACATTATAAATCTACTCATGAATTATAAAGGATGGTAGATCAATAACTTATCTAAGTCTTAGCTTGAGTTGCCTCAATTAGATGTAATTGATCGAGTCACTTTGTATTTGGTCAAGTTTATTTTCACCTTGGGCGAAGTCTTTTCTGGGTAGAGTTACTTAGAACTGTCGGCTAGATTTAGTTGACAAGGAGTGTGATAGAGTTGCTACATCAGTCTTGTAGTAAAGTTATTACAAGAGGCTAGGATTAAGAGTTTAATCATTTGTGATTATTTGAATGTAATCACTTTATTGCTTGAAGTTAGTGGAGAGTTGAAAAATCCTGTGAGAAGGGTCGTGATTTTTCCTCCCTTGAGTAAGGAAAAACATAGTGTAAGCTTTCCCCGATTTGATTGTACGACTTATCCTTCGATTCTACTAATTGGTACTTGTTTATTTCACGATCATACATATACCATAATGATTCGGAAACTCTCAGCTCTGATATCAAATGAAACTACGTTATGTATGATAAAAACATAAATAGAAACCATCCAATAAATAGACAACTTCACTTTGCAAACTCCTTCCCTGAACGAATATATGTAATTCGTGAAGAACTAAAATGAAAGAGTGCCACATATATGAGACGAGGGATATATATATATATATATATATATATATATTCTAAAATTATGAGTAATAGTTTTTTTGTAGGAATTTGATTCAAATTATTTGAATCGATGAGTACAATAAGATAAGTTTTTTTTTATTAATTAGTGTATTACATTTTTCTTAAAAGATTTTGGCATTTTCTCACTCACATACATTAATTCTATTTTTTCTACTCATAACAAACTCACCTTTTAATTTAATTTGATTTTCATGAGATAATTTTTTATGTTTTGACACTTTTGACTTTCATAAAGTGGAGAGCAAGTTCATTGAAATTATAGTATATAAGTAAAAAAAAAACTCAAATATAATTTTCTTGAGATAACTTTCATCCAATGTTTGTTACTACTCCATTGATCCTACATTTGAAGGAAATGATATGGCCTGCTCGTGTTCCAATTTCGATAAAGTTTATTATTTCATTGAACCTATTTCAAGAGGTGATGATTTGATGCAAACTAGATCGATAAATTGGTACATGAGATTTTTTATCATGCAAGTGGAGCTGCTCAAGACTTATTCAAATTACATCAGAGAAGATACGTCAACACAGGATACATTTTTGTCGACTAAATTGGTCTATACTTGGTTCATATTTCAGCAAATATACTTGTCACTGCCCAGGTGGTTTTGCTAGCATTTTGAACTGCGTTCTGTCAAAAGATGATGACAGAAGATGTGATTCTACTATGGGAGATGCAGCAGCAAGTGACTGAAAAAAACAACAAGTGTCAATGTCGTGAGGCTTCAAAACAACACTGCCAAGGATCTTCCAACAAACATCGATGCTATGAGTCTTCAAAACAACACTGCCAAGGAACATTAAAGTTAGCTAAGGCAAGACGAAAATTCAGTTCATGGATAATACATCACTCAAATACTAGTTTTGCAATTTTTAGTACATCATTAGCAAGTTTAGCTTCTTTTATTCACTCATATTGTAACACCAGATTAAGACATGTTATAAGTCTTATTTTGGTCATTAGCGTAGTTTTTGACTTTAGTTTAAAGCTTTGGCTACATTTGTAATGACTTTTGATTTGGAAAAATTTATAAAAAGAACCTAGGCACCTTGCCTAGTGGATTTTGTTTAAAAAAAATAAAAAATATTAGAAATGGCTTATCTATGTCATCTGTTAAAAGTTTGACTCATTTATGTCGCTGTCATAAAAAGTCTAACTCATCTATATCATTGAAGTTATAGAAAAGGTTTATTCGTGCTATTAGTTTCTAGTGATGGTTATGCAAATTCATTTTTGCCACATGACCTCTTATTAGAAATACACGTCACCAAATCTAAATTAATCAATATTAATTAAAATTAAAATTCGAACCTAATAAATAAAAGACAACCCATAACCTACCCAATTAAGGTGAGTGATGTTATTATGAAACTAAGTGTAAAAATAAATAATGAAATTTATTAGTAAGGGTTAGTGTTGGAGATTTGTTTAAATTAATTAGGTAATTGTCCATAATGCAAAAGCCACATTAATAGAATTCACTTCTTTTTTTTTTTTATTTATTTAAGTGACATCCTTGAATGAAAGTTTCTTCTTCCTTTTGTTTTTTGTTTTTTTTTTTAAAAGTATGATTGGAGTTAATTAGTAATAAATGAAGTTGTTTAATTTTAGAGAATGTCTAAGTTGTAATTTGGAATCTTTTCTTATTATTTTCAAGTCAATTTTTTCTTGTTGGTTTCTATCTTTTTTATTTATTTAGATTTTGCATGCTATTAACTTCTCTTCAATAAATAATTATAATATTATTTTCTCTTCTTGTTATCTTTTTTTTCTCTCTCTTTCTCCACTATTCTCCCTTCTTCTTTTCTTCACTTTCACTTTTTTATTTTCTTTTTTCTTTTTCTTTTTTAGTGATTATGGATTCGTGGAGCAATCAAGTGACGTAAGTTTTTAAATAAAAATTATTCTTCTAATTAAATTTTTGATGTTTTCTCCATATATGTTCTCATGATTTTAGTTTTTTTTTTTGTTAACTCTAATTTTTTTAATGATTCTTTGGTTATATTCATTCTTTTCTCTTTTATGTTCTCATAATTTTAAGTTTAAATGTTCTTTTTTAGTCAAAGAAATAAGACATGTCATATCTTGATGATTTTTTGGAATTTTTTTTTGCTTATATTTTGATAGTTATTTCTAAGTTATAAAAGTAGGGAAAATGTATATATTTTGATTGAAACAAGTGATATGAGATGAATGTGGAATAAATAAAACACCGTTCTCATATTTTGTGTGTGCATTGATATTTTAGGTCATTTACAACTTCTTTAATTTTATGTCTTTTTTACTAAAGATCTTAATATTTACTCAAAGGAGATTTGAAAAGATCATTTTATGTTATTTATTTATTTATAAGTAACTAAGAAATCTTAATTCCTCAATTTTTGACCACGAAATAAAATAACATATACATCACTCTTCTCAGACTCCATTTATAAAATTACACTGAATATATATTATTATTATTATTGTTGTAATGAGATAATATTAAATTTTAATCCAATTTTAAAGAGTAAATAGGAGTAACTACTTTTTTCCCAAATAATTTGGACACCTAAAAGTCCACTTATTCAGATAAGACCTCAATTAATGATAGGATCATATATGACACAATTCATTAATTCCAAGGCAATGAATAGACACAAAAATCTAATTAATGATAAAATTGACCAATTTAAAATAACACAAGGGCAAATTTTAATAATAAACGTTTCACTTTCTCCGTTTCAAATTACGTGGCACGGTATAAATTTGAGAGTCAATTAAATTATTTTTCATTGAAATTTTTTATCTAGCTTTTAAATACTTAAATTTATTAATTATATAAATTTTATTTCATAAAACTTAAATTTTTTTATGCCTTAAGTTTAAATCTCCAAATTTCAATTACACCACATAATAAAATAATATATGATTCTCTATTGGAAATTTTCAGGTTTGACAAGTATGTGCATGATTACTTGGTTAAGAAGTGGCTGCATTTGACTGCTGATTTATTTGCCATCGAAGCTAATGTTGTTGATCCCAATTATGTTGGTAAGTTTTTTTTTAATAAAAATTATTACTGATCTGAACTTATTATTATGCTATAATATAATAATCCTGATTATGATTTATTAAAAGTTTATAATCTTGAGATTCTTTGTTAAATGACCTTTTCAAGTCTTTTTTTAATTAAAAAGAATACAATTTTTTTTTCTTTTGGGAAGTGACCCATTTTTTAGTCTATCCGACTGATATATAACAGATCGATTATCATCCAACAAATCGATTGTCGATTCGATAAATCGATTATCGATTCGATCTATATATGGATAGATCGATTATCAGTCTGATAGATCGATTATCGATCCAATCTATATATGGACAGATCGACAATTCGACCTACACTAACCCAAGCATCATCAGCTAACTCCAAATGAATGATAATCTCGATGCACGAAACGTCCTGCATTCACTCAAAGTCAAGGAAAAGGGCTCGCAACCTAAGGGAATGTAACTTAGGCTGGCTACCCTAACCCAAACATCAATATCTAACTTCAAATGAATGGTCATCTCGAGGAACAAACCATAGTGCATTCACCCAAAGTCCGGGAGAAAGCCCCCCCCCCCCCCCCCCGCCCAAGCGGATGTAACCTAGGCATCCTATCCTAACCCAAGCATCATATCTAACTTAAAATCAATCATAATATTGAGGCATGAAGCATCATGCATTCATCAAAGTCCGGCAGAAAGGCCCGCAGCCCGAGGGGATGTGACCTAGGTAGACTACACTAACCCAAGCATCAATAGATAACTCCAAACGAATGATAATCTTGAGGCAAGAAGCATCATGCATTCATCCTAAGTCTACGGAAAAAAAGGGATGTGAATCAATAGTCAACTTCAAATGAATGATAATCTCGAAGCACTAAGCATCCTGCATTCACCTTCACCCAAAGTGACCTAGAGAACCTACTCTGACTCAAGCATCAATAACTAATTCTAGAACTCTGTTTATTCCTTTGATGTCATTTTAGTTTTATACGTATGACTACATCAACTACAACATACCAAGTTTAATCCAACAAAGTGGGGTATGGGGAGGGTAGAGTGTACGCAGTCCATACCACTACCTAAGAAGAAGTAGAGAGGTTGTTTTCGGTAGACCCCCAACTAGTTTTATTTGTGTGGCTAATAAGGAAAATGTGCCATATCAATTTTTCTTGAAAGTGCTTTTCATGTTTCTAAATTGCATTATTTGCTATTTGTTATTTTGGAGGGATGTGAACCATGTATTGACAGATACTTTTAATTGTGGTGTGTGCAAATGTACAATTATTTGATTTCTGGGATTTGTTTCATCTATCGAATCCCCGGAGGGGTTTCTAAAGGAGTGGTGGGATTTTTTCTATGATACATACACGTTACCTAAACTCTTCCAATTTAAGTTCATCTTTTTCAAAGACTATTATAATTTAAATGCATGATTTTTTTGAACTCTCACGCAGCACATACTATTGACAATGTTATATCTAATATCCCCTCCGATTTGCCAGCGCTTTCTCCTCATTCTACTATGCTATCGTTTGAGCAAAAAATATCGCCTATGGTTCCAGCCTTCCACTGACGATACCCGACTATGCGCGGATGTATGCTTTAAGCTTTGTTGATATGCATCATCCAACTCAGCTGGTGCCATTTGAAACCAATTTTAGGTAGAAACATGTTGTGTTTATTGCTTACCCGGACCAACATTTCTGCGTTTGATATATTTTATATTGTTTTCACTCTTCACGTAACTTCGTGTTATATCTATTCTACATTGTTCTTGAACAAAATCACGTTTCCATTGGTTTTGTGCAATGCAATTATGACTGTAAAAATGAATTTATCCAATTCTGTGTTGTCTTTCTTGATAACTAGTTATATTGCATAGTGAAAGCATCAATTTGGTTGTTGAAGTTCGTGAATCTTTCGATTTCTAACTCTTTTTTATGTTCATGTGTCATACAGCTACCCGATGGAGCTGATACTAGATATGCCTCAACTATGGGAGGCAAGACTATGTGTTTACATTTCCGAGACAACAACATATTTTTTTTAAGTTGTGACATAACTGTCGGTTTTATTCCTTCCAGGATGAAGGAGAGGGACTTGGTATTTACGCTGAACCAATTACGCAGATGGAGCCATACTCCGATGCTATTACTACGGCTATGCTTCCGATGCCAGATCCTTCTGAAGCAGGTTTTTTTGTATTGGTTTCAAATGCCTTGCATTTAAGACAAAAAGAAAGTCTTTTACCATAAATTAAATTTCTCATTCTCTATTTAAATTTATGTGTCATAGGGAGCGATTTTAAGAAAGAAAGGGAGTCTTTTGAAACATGACTGCTAAAATAAACTTTTTGTTATAGTAAAATAAGAATTTTAAAGTTAAATTATTCATAAATATATACTTGAGTCATTTTATTGAGGACAAACTAATAAGGAAAGTTTGTCGTATAAATTAGGATAAACGGAGTGTAACCTACCAAAAGTAAACTTGATATATAGTAGTAGGTTTCAACATGCAATGTCAATTCTTATATTAACATATCATTAAAATGAAAATTTTATTTAAATGATTTAGATATAGAATTTTGTTGTTGGTATTATTATTATTTTTTTTTAAACTGTCTAAAAAGAAAAGACTACCCATAGAATAAAGATTGGATGGAATGATTGATAATGTCATTCTTTGAAGTGTTTGGTGCACTATATCGGAAGTTAGTTTTTTCTGAAAAGTGCTTTTCGTGTTTCAAAATTTGCATTAATTGCTATTCTTTACTTTGGAAGGATGTTCACAACATAGTGACTGATCATTTTGTTTGTGGTGTTGTGCTAATAATATTCAATTATTTAATTTTGCGATTTATTTCTACAAGATTGGTGGTATGAGTTCTACAGTATGTTAAGCTCTAATCAGGCCGAGCATGCCGAAGAGCCCTATGCTGAGGTGTTCTCTAGACTTTTCTAAGTTAAATTTAACTTTTTTTTAGACAACTATAATCTAAATTATTGATTTTTTATAAATTCTCAGGCTGCACAAACTATGGACAATGTGGTACCTCAAGTCCCATACGCTGTGCCATTTAACTCTCTTACTATGCATCGTTTGGTCCTTATTTTATAGATTACAATGTCTCCCTTACGATGTCAATCTTTTGCACTAACTATAGGCACATAACATATCATCGGCGGTGCCGGCCTTTAGTCTTGAGAGATCGCAAGAGCAATGCCCTTTCGATCTAACTGTGCAGATGGAACCAAGTCCCCGTGCCCATAAAAAGATTAAGCTTTCGGTGCCAGAACCTTCGGAAGCAGGCTCGTTGTATTGGTTTCAAATACTTAGAGTTTATGTTTTAGAATCTTTTATCTTTTATTTTGATAACACATATAAGCTCACCTTAGTAGTTTTTACTCTTCTACGTTGACTTAACATGCATTAAGATGATAACCAAATACTGCTAGAAAGAATGTATCTGTAGCCTAGATTATTTGGTCATTATAGAAGTGAATCAAAAAGTTTTTCCTTTTGACTTGTCAAAGTATGCATTTTGAACCAGAATTTTAATGTCAATTTTTGTTAGTGTATGAAAATGTTATGGCTGTGTGGATGATCTGTTTGTCAATTATAAACTCTTCAACAAAATTTAAATAGTTCTCTGTTATAACGGAAACTCATATCAGATTCTTTGTTGATTATCGTTGTCAGGTTGTTCCATTGACTCCAGCTCTGAGATGCAGCAAACTCCTGAGTCTGATCAATATCTCGCGATTTCCGATCTTCCTCTTGACATGGCATTAAGAAGGTGATTAGTTTGAGAAAGATTATAATACGTTAGCTGTTATAATATATGTAGGCTATATATGCCATGAATAAAGACAACTGAACTTCTTTTACTTAATTTAAAGAAACAATATATTGATGGTACTTGTATTCAAGTCCATTGTTAGGTTTATATAAAAGACCGCATTCTTCCTTGGTTGTGAATAAGCCTTTCTTAGAATAGTGAGAAGCCTAGTCAACATATCGACAGATTTGTGTTAAAATGATGACGGCAACTTTGGTGCATGAAGGATTCTGTGTTTGCACAAAGTTCGGGGAAGGATCATATCCCAAGAGATACAACGTAGGCAGCATACCCTGATGCCAGCATCAATAGCTGATTCCATTGCTCGAACTTGTGGCCTAAAAGTGAGACAGCGGCAACTGGTGCACCAAGCATTCCACGTTAGAAGGGTCTAGGGAAAGACCTCATTGCAAGGATTGTGATGTAGACAAGTTACCCTAATGCAAACGTCAATGGTTGCTTTGACGTCTTGAACCCATGACCTGTAGGTCACACAGAGACAATTTTACCGTTCTTGCTAAAAAAATTTATTACAAGTGATTTATATCTGTGATCTCTTGAGATTACCTCAAGAGTAGAGTGCATAGATTGAGGAAAGTTTTTAAATTGTGAAATTCAGTTCACATATGGAAAGGGGAAGGCATCCTCATTGGCGGATATGATAGGAGGGGAAGTAAAGGAGGAAATGAATGTTAGTTCAATTATTGAGTTCCATAAGATTTGTTAATTATCGGAAATTTACCTCACCGCCTTTCCTCATAGGAGAAGACCAAGAATTCTTTCTTAGAGAAACGGATGAACTACACTTAAAAGAGTAGAGCCTTGATTGTTTCCTAGCTCCATACACTTTGAGCGCGAAGCCTTCCATATGAGAACACTAGTTTGATTTGCCCACTCTCGTCATTATTGATGTAATGATCACGCTGTCAAGCAAGATTAGAGCATTAGGCTCCAATGTTTTGAAAAGCCAAAAGCACAAAAAGGAAACAAGATCTATGGGCGTGAAGCGAAAAGATAGAATTAAAGCACATTCAATTGTTTGAACTAAATCACACAAAGAAGCAATGGGTTTGAAGCAAAAAGTGAGAACTAAAGCGCATGCTTCTGTGAATTAAAGCACACGAGTTGTGGAAAACAAAAAAAAAGTACCTAATATATCTATATGAAGTTAATGCTATACTAAAGCTAATATTAATCCAACTCCTCATAGCTAAGCCAAATATAACCGCTTATCATTGGAATTATTTTGCGCATCATCATTTGAGCGCGGGCAAACTTCTCTAAGCTTCATCGCTTCGCTCATGAAGAGATAACTCCTTGCTTGGCTTGCTTTATCGTTTTAAACAGCAAAACCCTGAGCATTAATAGTACTATGTTCTTAGCTGATCTTGCCATCATAACATGTCCGAAAGTTGTTATTTTGACTACTTTGCATTTGCAAGTAGTCTAAAACCTTTTTATCTAGTCCATTCCAATTTCAGCAAGTTATTACTAGGGGTCCCCGACCAAGCACAAGTAGTGCTGGATAATGTTATAAACTAAATAGAAACATTCCATTTGTGACGTCCTTTCTCTTTTTCTTATAATTTTCATAATATAGAATATAAAGTACACCATGAAGTAAAACGCACAAGTTATGGAAACTAAAATAAGAACAATACATGTATGAATTCAATGCTATAATTAAGTTATGGTTAGGATTTTTTGCTTGTCTTCATCTGAAGCACATTGTTTTGCTCATAAAGCAACAAATCCTCACTTGGATTGCTTTTCGTTGTTATAGTTCTGTTGCAAAAAGTCCCACATCGGTTATATAGCGAACTAATGTGGAGCTTATATAACCCTGGGCTTTCCCACCTTAATAGCTAACTTTTGCGGTGTGGCTCTTCTAAGTTTGTATCAATGGTATTAGAGCCAACCATCACCCTCCATGCCCACCGTGTCTTGGATGGTGAAGCTGGTATGGCACTGTTTGGCCAGAGCTAGCAATGTCTAGAGCACAGCCGTCAAGGTGCCTGGGTACCTGACTCAAAAAGGGCTACTTGGGAAAGAGCTACGTACATAAATAGAGTGAAAGCTACCGAGAGTAGAGCCGTTAAGGACGACAGATATGGAGTGTGGTGGTTTATTATGATCCTATTGCCAAAAGTCCCACATAGGGAACTAATGTTGGGATTATATAACCATGAGCTCTCCCACCTTAATAGCTAACTTTTGGGGCGTGATTCTCCTAAGATTGTATCTAAAATCTTGCCGTCAAAACATGTGTGAAAGTCGTTTCTCTTTACATTGATCGACTTCTATATTCTTCAAGTATCTTCCTATAAAGTGAACATATTTTAAACTACCCTCTCTTTGTAAGTAGTCTAAAACACTTCTACCTTGGTCATTCCAATTTCCGCAAGCTATTGCTAGAGGCGTCCGACTTGGCAAGTTGTATTACAGAATGTTATAAATTAAATAGAAATATTCCATTTGCGACTTCCTTTCTCTTTTCCCTTACAATCATCATAGGATAAAGCATAAATTAAAGATATAAATATATAAAGAAACAGAAACCTTTTTTTTTCAGTTTTGAATTAAACAAATCGTCATAAATGCATAAACGATAAAGGCTCAAATATCTTTTTATTTTCTAATGAATCGGTGATGTTGGGCAAGGTTGTTTGAATACGTGGTCTTAATAGAAAGTGTGGCTTTCCATAAGAGGCGGGTCTAGTGTTGTGGCCGTGGGTTCATTTGCAACCAATACTTTCAACGCAAAATATGAGTTATGTGTGAAAATTTGCAGAAATTTTGATGACTAGTATGTATGAATCAATAATTTCAAAAATACAATGGGTTCGATACGACAAATCTTAAAGGTTGAACCTAAAGGGCTTAAATTCTGGATTTGCCTCTGCTTTTCATTTACGTCTCATAGCTCCCTATCATGCTTTCTTCTTACTTTTTACAAAATCCTATAAGAAATAATATACATTTAAACATATCTTGTGGCACACTGTTTTCATGCTTATATTATGGTCTACGTCATCCCTCGCCAACATAAAGGCGGATTAGTTAAAAATACCATTGTATCCGACCAGGGAAAAATATGTTCCTCCATATTTGTTGTTTACTAAATTTAAATTACGCACAACAATTTGAATGAACTGTTTCATGCTCGCTGTGTAATTCTTCAAAAAAAATTAAAAGATCTTACTGCTATACTGAGAATTTTAATGTGCTTCTTTTCATTTTTTACAGGTGCTTCAGGTTTGTCAAGTTATTATACTAGTGCCTGCAATAATTACTATAAACTGTGGTATCGCATCCTAGATATACCACTTTCGGGGCAAATACCTTAGCACCGCAAGAAGGTGATTCTTCCCTGTCCTGGTGAACAGAGTCACCTGTTGCTAGTGGGAGGTGGCAGGTATCCCTTGGATTTAATCAAGGTACGTGAAAGCTGGCCCAAACTCCACAATTATCGAAAAAAAAAGGAGTGAGCCATCGATGTGCATATACACCTTTCTATATGTTTAAATTGGAAAATGCTTTGAGACATGATCTGCTTTAATAATAAAACAACACTTAGTTTTTCTCCTAGGTGAAGAGCTGTGGTTATTAGGAGCTGAAATTGAATCTTAAGCTGATGCTTAAAATATGCACTTTTTGGCCATCAACTTTGGTCATTGAGTTTCTGTTGGCTGATGATTGACATGACAGAAGTGTGTTGGCTAGTATCATATGATCTGTTTCGTTCATTTCAAGAAACAGTAAGCAACCAACATAACAGCCAGCTGAAAAACGTTAGCTAGCGCGCAATGGCTTTCTCTGATAGTGAGGCTTGCTTCTTTGAGCTCCGTCCAACCTATACAAGGTGCTGCTTTCTTTCTCTCAGCCACTAGTGGCTTATGTAGTGGTCGGCATTCCTAACTGTTGTTACTTCTTCTGTAGGTATGATATGGTTTCCCTTGATCTTGTGTTCTCTTAGCCAAAATGAAATTGATTCAACTATTTGTATGATTAAACAGATATTTGTATGATGCTTACCCGTAATGGCATAAAATTAAGATTAAATGATGACATCGCAGAGGGTATAATTAAGTGTAGGTGTTAGCACAAAAGGGTGGTATGACTGTCGGTTTTATTCCTTCCAGGATGAAGGAGAGGGACTTGGTATTTACATTGAACAAACTACGCTAATGGAACCAAACTCCGATGCTCCTACTTACGGCTATGCTTCTGATGCCAGATTCTTCTAAAGCAGGTTTGTTTGTATTGGTTTCAAATGCCTTGCGCTTAAGAAAAAAAGAAAGTCTTTTACCACCAATTAAATTTATTAATTCTTTATTTAAAAGCTATGTGTCATATGGAAAGATTTTAAGAAAGAAAGGAAGTCTTTTGAAACATGACAGCTAAAATAAACGTTAGACATGTGACTATAAATTATTATAGTAAAATGAGAATTTTAAAGTTAAATTATTCTGAAATATATAACTGAGTCATTTTGTTGTGGGAAAACTAATAAGGAATGTTTAAATAGGATAAACAGAGTGTTAACATACCAAAAGTATCCTTCATATATAGTAGTACGTTTCAACATGTCATGTCAATTCTTATATTAACATATCATTAAAATGAAAATATTATTAAAAAAATTTAGATATAGAATTTTGATGTTCTTGTTCTTATTATTATTTTTAAACAGTCTAAAAAGAAAAGACGGCTCATAGAAAATAGATTGAATGGAATGATTCATAATGTCGTACTTTGAAGTTTTTGGAGCACTTATCGGAGGTTAATTTTGTTTGGGAAAGTGCTTTTCGTGTTTCTAAACTTGCATTAATTGCTATTCTTTATTTTGGAAGGATGTTCACAACATAGTGACTTGATCATTTTGTCAGGGGTGGACCTACATATATTTTCGGGGTGCTTCGGCAACCAGTAAACTCTACGCGAAATAGGTATAATTACATAAAAAAAATATATGAATATAGGTATAAAACATATAAAAGCTCCCACTAAGACAAAATTTGGTTGGGTGTACTTCCATTCAAGTTGATCTTAAGTTTCTCCACTAAAGGGATGTCTCGAGTTCGAACCTTATTGAGGTGATTTTTTTATTTTTTTTCAGTTTTAAAATTTTTTAAGCACCCACAATCTTTAAATTCTGGGTCCACCACTGCATTGTGTTTGTGGTGTTGTGCTAATGTACAAGTATTTCTTTCGGTTGTCGAATCTCAGGAGGTATTCCTTGAAGATTGGTGGTATGAGTTTTTCAGTATTTTCAATTTGAATCAGGCAAAGCATGTCGAGGTGCCCTATGTTGAGGTGTTTTGTAGACTTCTATAAGTTAAATTTAGCTTTTTAGAAAATAAAATAATATTGAGACTACTATAATCTAATTGAATGATTTTTTTTTAAAATTCTCAGGCTGCACAAACTATGGACAATGTGGTACCTCAAGTCCCATACGCTATTCCAGTTAGCTCACTTATTATGCATCGGTTGGTCCATATTTTATAGATTACAATGTCTATGTTATGATGTCACTCTTTTGTCCTAATTATAGGCACATGATATATCACCTGAGATGCCGACCTATAGTCCTGAGAGATAGCAAGAGCACTGCCCTATCGATCAAACTGTGGAGATGGAAGCAAATCCCCGTGCCCTTCAAAAAATTAAGCTTTTGGTTCCAGAACCTTCGGAAGCAGGTTCATTGTATTGGTTTCAAATACTTTACGTTTATGTTTCAAAATCTTGTCTTTGATCTTGATAACACATGTGAGCTCACTTAAGAAGTTTATACTCTTATATGTCGACTTAACATGCATTTTTGAACCAGAATACTAATGTCATTTTTTGTTAGTGTATGAAAATGTTATGGCTGTGTGAATGATTTGTTTGTCACTTATAAGTTGTTTAAGGACAATTAAATTGTTCTCCGTTGTAACAAAAACTCATATCAAATTCTTTGCTGGTGATCGTTATCAGGTCATTCCAGCGTCTTCAGCTCTAGGATGCAACAAACTCCCTAGTCCACTAAATATCTCGTGATTTTCCGATCTTCCTCTTGGCATGGCATTATGAAGGTGATAAGTTTGAGAAAGATCATAATTCGTTAGCTGTTAAACCGTATATGTAGGCTATATGTGCCATGAACTAAGACAGATGAATTTCTTTTACTTAATTTGAAGCAATGTAGTACCATCAAGATTAAGGACGAAAGCAATCTTTTATATAAACCTAATAATGCACTTGACTACAAGTACCATCAATCTATTATTTCTTCAAATTTAGTACATCTATCTTAGTTCATGGCTTATATAGCCTACATAGACTGTTAAACAGCTAATGAATTATGATCTTTCTCAAGTTTATCACCTTCTTAATGCCATGCCAAGAGGAAGATCGGAAAATCGTGAGATATTGATTAGACTAGGGAGTTTGCTGCACCCCAGAGCTGAAGCCGGTGGAACAACCTAATAACGATCATCAACAAAGAATCTCATATGAGTTTCCGTTATAACAGAGAACTATTTAATTGTCCTTTTAGATCTTATAATTGACAAACAGATCATCCATACAATCATAATATTTTCAGACACTAACAAAAATTGACATTTGTATTTTGGTTCAAAGTGCATGTTAAGTCGACGTATAAGAGTATAAACTTCTTAGGTGAGCTCACATGTGTTATCAAGATCAAAGACAAAAGATTCTAAGGCATGAACGTAAAGTATTTGAAACCAATACAATGAACTGCTTTCGAAGTTTCTGGCACCGAAAGCTTAATCTTTTTAAGGGCACGGGGATTTGGTTCCATCTCCACAGTTTGATCGATAGGGCATTGCTCTTGCGATCTCTCAGGACTAAAGGCCGGCACCGCAGGTGATATGTTCTATGCCTATATTTAGGACAAAAGAGTGACGTCATAACGGAGACGCTGTAATTTATAAAATAAGGACCAAACGATGCATAGTAAGGGAGTTAACTAGCACAACATATGGGACTTGAGGTACCACATTGTCCATAGTTTGTGCAGCCTGAGAATTTAAAAAATAATCATTCATTTAGATTATAGTAGTCTCAATAAAAACAAAAAAAGAAGCTAAATTTAACTTAGAAAAGTCTACAGAACACCTCAGCATAGGGCTCTTCGGCCTGATTCAAATTGAACATACTGAAGAACTCATAACCATCAATCTTCTAGGAATACCTTCTGAGATTTGATAGCTGATAGAAATCGCAGAATTACATAATTGTAAATTAGCACAACACCACAAACAAAATGATCAGTCACTATGTTGTGACATCCCTCCAAAACAAAGAATAGCAATTAATGCAATTTTAGAAACACGAAAAGTACTTTTCAGAAAAAATTAACCTCCGATCAGTCACTATAGAAGATTGGTGGTATGCGTTCTAAGGAATGTTCAGCTCAAATCAGGAAGAGCATGCCGAAGATCCTAAGCTGAGGTGTTCCCTAAGATTTTCTAAGTTATATTTATCTTTTTTTGAGACTATTATATTATAGTATAAATGCATATTTTTTTTAATTCTCAGGCTGCACGGACTATGGACAATGTGGTACGTCAAGTCCCTCATGCTGCGCCAGCGTCTTTTCCTCCTTCTGCTAGACCAGTTGGCTCTCCTGTCATACATCGTTTTGTCCTAATTTTATTGATTTTAATGTCTCCTTCTGATGTCACTTTTTTGTCTTGTAGGCACATAATATATCTCCTGTGGTGCCGGCCTTTAGTCGTGAGAGATTGCAAGAGCAAGGCCATCGAGGATGGATGAAGACGAAGTGACATCTAATTTAAGATTTCTTGAGATTCGTCCCAGTCAGGGCACGATTTGTAACCAATTCTAGGTAACATGTTCTGTTTATTTGCTTAATACGAACCAATGTTTTTGCATTTGATGTGTTTTATAGTTTTTTCCTGGTTAACTTAACTTCATGTTATATTATGCTGCTTTGTTCTGAACAAAATAATGTTTCCATTGGATTTTTTGCAACACAATTATGACCGTAAAATTGAATTTACCCTATTCTCTGTGTTAATTTCCCTGGATAGCTAGTTATTTCTATGATATTGCATAGCATCAATTTGGTTGTTGAAGTTCTGATGAGAAGATTTATAACTCGTTTTGATTTTCATGTGTCATACAGCCGCTTGATGGAGCAGATTCCTAGTATGCGTCGACAGAGGGAGGCCAGAGTATGCTTACATTTCCGAGACGACAACATTTTGTTTTTTTTTAAGTTGTGACATAACTGACAAGATTTAATTCTTTCCAGGATGAGGGAGCGGGACATGGTATTTACTTTGAACAAACTATGCAGATGGAACCAAACGCCATGCTTCTGGTGCCAGATCCTTTTGAAGCAGGTTCGTTTGTATTGGTTTCAAATACCTTACGTTTATGTTTCAGAATCTCTCGTCTTTGGTCTTGATAACACATGTGAGCTCACTTAAGTAGTTTCTACTCGTATATGTTGATTTAACATGCATTAAGATCGTAACTAAATTTTGCAAGTAAAGCTTCTTCGATGGAGCAATCAGTTGCATACTCGTTCTTGTATGTGTATTGCAATTACCAACACTAAATGAATTTCAGTTTAACTTCGTATCTCCGATCCTGAACACCAAGTACTTATATGGAGTAGGTTACAGCCTCGTTTCTGTCCAGCTTTAAGGATATGAAATATTTCCCCTAAGATGAGGTTTCATTTGGCTTATACAAGATCTATCTATACGTAACGGAATGTATCTACGGCCTAGATTATTTGGTAATCGCACAAGTTAATAAAAGAATTGCTGGTCCGAGAACTCCTTTTGACCTATAATATATTGTCCATTTTTGCTAGTGTATGGAAATGTTGGTCGGTTATTAGTCCTTTAAGAACGATTAAACAGTTCTCTATTATAGCTCCTGCTCTGTGATACAGCGAACTCCCTAATCAAAGCAAGATCTTCCTTGTGGCATGTAATTAAGAAGGTGATATCCTGAGAAAGCTTACAATTCATTAGCTATTGTACAGTAATGTAGGCTATAGCCGTGAGGAATGACTGATGCATTTTGTTACTTCTTGTGTGCGCATTGATATTTTAGGTCACTTACAACTTCTTTAATTTCATGTCTTTTTTACGAAAGATCTTAATATTTACTCAAAGGAGATTTGAAAAGATCATTTTATGTTATTTATTTATTTATAAATGACCAAGAAATCTTAATTCCACAATTTTTGACCAAGAAATAAAATAACGTATACATCACTCTTCTCAGACTCCATCTATAAAATTACACTGAATATATATTATTATTATTATTATCATTGTAATGAGATAATATTAAATTTTAATCCAATTTTAAAGAGTAAATAGGAGTAACGAGGATCCTAAAACACTAGATAATCTAATCACGATAATATCTAATTTAGAATATGAATTAATAAAACATCTATTATTGATTGGAATAATATTCATTTTTATCTTCTTGATTTAAGATGTTTTATTAATTCATATTCTAAATTAGATATTATCGTGATTAGATTATCTAGTGTTTTAGGATCCTCGTTAGTAATATGTAATTTTTTATATTCTTGGTATAGACTATATAGTTGAGTTTCTATTTCTTTTAATGATTTATTCTTTTCGTAAGATGTATCCATTAATTTATTTAGTTTATTATTTTATCCTGTAGTAATTGCAGAGTTACAAATTTTTGTATAATAATTTATCCTGTCTGTACTGTAGTATATATCTAATTCTAGATTTTCTATGTCATTTATTATCTTGTGTTGTTCTTCTCGTAGTGAGTTTTTTAAATTATCTAAACTATCACATGTACTTTTTTCTAAATTTTCTAAGGTTTTTTCTATCCATATTAACTTTTCTTTTAGAGTCTCCATTATTTCTTTAATTCGATTTCTATAATTAATTTCATCATTTAGGTTATTTTGGTTTTCCCTAGTTTTTCTTATATATTCTAGCATCCACAGTCTTGATCTGAATAATATCCTTCTGGATAAATGTCTTCGTATATCTGTTCTAACGCATTTATTGTTTCAATTTCGTAGTTTATTACTTCTTCTAATATTATTTTCTTAATATCTTTAATTTCTATGTCTTTAAGTATATATAAGATTAAAACTTTAAGGTAGTCTAAATGGTCTATTTTCTAAAATTCATATTTTATATCTTTATTTTCCATGTATTTGTCTATATTTTTCATCTGTTTTTCTAGTAGTTGTATGTTTCTCATATCTTTTTCTAAAAATTCTATGTAATTTATCATGCTAAGTATTTGTAAGAGTAGTTAGGTATGTGTGGTATATAACTTACTCTAGTCATGTAATATTTACCAAATGCTTTTTCTAATATGATTTTTCTTATATCTACTACAGTTATATCTTTAAGTGCATATAAAATAAGTATTTTAAATTTATCTACCATCTCATCAGATAAATAATTATTCATTTTCATAAAATTGCTTTTTTCAAAATATTCCCTTCAACCATGTACCTAACAAAATATAGTCATATTAGATTACTATATACTAGATTATTCTTAAATAACATGTTCTTCGGTCACTATTAGCATGGTAATCTGGATACTTTTCCCTTAAACAGCGCCTCTACTCTGGTTACTCCCCACCACGGCTTCTTGCCTTATTGGTTTCACCTTTAGGATGGCATAGTTCTTAGGGATCTTTCTCCGTTTCCGCTTTGCTAATAAACTTCTTAACATATTATTCCTCGAATAATTCTACCATAAAGTAACTAACATGAATTTATTTTATCATATCATGATTGTTGGGAATTATGAATTTAGCTATTCATAATCATAAATAAACATACCTGTTCTGGTAGGTTTGATATTTCTGAGTTTTGTTCCTCCTTAGATTTTTCCATTGATATATACCTGTTTTTTAATAACTAAGCAAAATATTTATTGTGGGCTTTTGAGAGAATTTTTGCTTCAACGCATGAAGGCTTGCTTTGCAATGCCTCCTGCCTCCTCTATTTATAGATGAATGAATCTTTACACGTATTTGCAAAAGTTTAAAAAGCTGGCTCTTGAAATTATTTTAGAGAGGCGAATGGCTCCAAAAGGGGTACTGCAGTGACTCACGTGTCGGTGAAATGGTTCAATGCACCTATGGAGGATAGCACATGGGAGGATCTCCAAGGTTTTCAGCTGAAGTTTCCAGATTTTCAGACTTGATCCTTGAGGACAAGGATAATTTCAAGCGGAGGGCATTGTTGTGTTCCAATTTAAATAGTTTCCTATTTTAGCATTTTATTAAATACATTTCAATTCAACGAGTTTAGTTGGAATTAGGCAGCAAAATAAGAAGCTTCTAGTAGAATTTTGTTACAACTGTTAAGTGTGCACTGTTTCCACTGTTTCAGGAAACAGTTATGACAGATTCATAGCAGATTTTTCCTCCAATTTTTCAATAGAGTTTCAGTGCCTATATTAGCTTGTAATTGTGGAGACTAATAGAACTTTTGGGAGAATTGAAAGTTAAGTAAAGTAAATTTCCTTTGTTCCTCTCTTGAAGGTGTTTGTTAAGGACTATTCCTTAGAACACTTTTTCTTTTTCTCTTTACACTTCCCCAATAAATTGGGGTTATATCACTATTCAGCTCTTGAGAGGGATTTATAGCGGATTAGGGGATGTATTCTAGATTATATTTTCTAATTTAGGAAGAAGATATAAGAAAATAGGTGAACATTTATATTTAATGTTAGAAAAAGAAGAATTAAAATTAGAAGATAAATTGACAGCTATGGTTAGAATAGAAAGAGAAAACGAAGAAATAGATAGAAAAAAAGAAATAGAAAAAATAAAACAACAAACTACAGAAGAAATACGAAAAATAGAAGAAACTAAAAATAGTAGGATTGCTGAATTAGAAAAAGAATTACAAATGGTATCAGAGCGCAGTTATTTAAAAAATACAGAAGTAATATATATGTTTGGATTTAGAGTTTATGAAACAATTACAATAAACAATCAATTAATTAATTAATTATGAGAAGACCATTTAAAAACAGAGAAGCTTTTAGAAAAATTAAAGAATCTTTAATTAGTAATTATTCAGAATATATAAGTCTAAATAAAACAAAAGAAAACCCACAAAGATTAGCTTACCTAATTACCTTAATATCTAGTATTGAAGCAAACGTGATAATCCATTGCCTAATAGTTTCCATATCTGTTTCTCGTAACTCTTTTGAATTCGAATATATTAATACATGATCTCTTGAATAGTAGTTCCATATGGGATTTTGATTGCAATATGTATTTGCTAGCTCTTGTAAAATCGTAGATAATCCGATAATCCTTTTGTTTGAGTAGGATTGCTACGCACCTAATCCGCACCCCCCTACAAATGAGTAGGATTGCTGAATTAGAAAAAGAATTACAAATGTTAAAAGATCTGTATGAAAAAAGACAGAAAGAAAAAGAAGAAAAATATAAAGAACAAAAATTATTAAACGAAATAAATCAATTTAAAGAAAAATTAGAAAGAGACAATAAACAATTAGAAATAAATAATATAGATGTTGAAGAAACAGACAATTATGATTCAGAAGATAGTGAAACATATACAGAAATATTAACAAATACAAAAAATTTAGAAATCAATGAAAAACAAGAAGCAATTAATGAAAAAAATTTAGAAAATATCAACACAGAAATAAATACTCTTGATAAAAAAGAAGATCAAAATATAATACCTAGTACATCAGAAATAAGGAAACCTGCATATTATAAAAATAAGTTTAAAAGATATAATCTAAAGAACGAATATGACAAATGGACACCAAAACAAATAGTTAATAAAAATTATAACTTTCTAGACTTAGATTGTGTAATAGATACAGAAAAAACAATACAATTATGGATAGGATATATGACAAAACAATTATTAGATAATAATATAAGTGTAACGGATGCACCAGAATATATAGAAAGAACATTAATAGGAACAGTAAAATTATGGTTTTTAAATCTAACTGAAAATAGTAAAAAAATATTAAGAACTGACAAACCCACAGAAGGAATAATGAAATTAACACCTATAGAATTATTAAAAAAATATGAAACAGCTATAAAAGACGAATTCAGTAGCATGACAACAACAGAAGAAGAACAAAATGAAGAGAAAGACATAAATAGAAATTTAATGTTAAAATTAGCAATATGTAATATGTGTTACATAGATGAATATACTTGCGCATTTAAAGAATATTATTATAAAGGAGCATATAATATAGAAGAAAGTAAAGAAATAAGAAAATTATATTTTAATAAATTACCTGAACCATTTAGTTCAAAAATAATAAAAAGTTGGGATGAAACAAAAATAGTAGATACTTTAGGAGCAAGAATAAAATTTTTACAACAATGGTATAGAAACTTATGTGAAAAATACAGAGAAGAAATAAAAATGGAAAAAACATTAATAAGAAATTTAGCATGTTGCAAAGATAAAATAGCACCTCAATTTGGATGCGAAGAAAGATATTATAAGAAAAGAAAAAGGCATAAGAAATATAAGAAATACAAAAAATCAAAATATAAATACAAAAAACCAAGAAAAAGATATTATGTAAAAAATTATAAAAACAAAAGACCATATAGAAAGAAAAAATCTATAAAAGAATGTACTTGTTATAATTGTGGAAAGTTAGGACACTTAGCTAGAGATTGTAAATTACCTAAAAACCCAAAAAATAAACAAATATCAGAAATAAAAATAGAAGATACAGAATATATGCAAATAGATTACTTAGATTACGAATTAGAAAGTGAAGACAGTATATATGAAATTTCAGAGAATGAAACAGATAATGAAATAGATAGTGAATTAGATGAATTAAATGACTGAAGAAGATATAAAAATATTAACAAAAGAAGAATATTTAAATGAAGAAGGAACAGATCAAAAAATAATATTTGATAACAATGTATTTGATGAAATAAAAGGAAAAGAGTTAGACTTAAGTGTAGAAAAAATATTTAAAATACCAACAATAAAAAATATATTTACTAGAAAAAAGGAAGAATATTATGTAGTAAGTCAAAAAGAGCACGTAATAGACTGTAGATATGCAAAAGGTAAAGCCAGTATACCACTAGTAACAAAAAGAATAATTAATAAAGAAATAAACGATATAAAAAGTAGAGACCCAATAAAATATGTACACCTTGGAGGTACAGAAATATTAATAAAAGCATGTTTTAGAGAAGGAATAGATACACCAATAGAATTATATTTAGCAGATGATAGAATTATAAAACCTATAGAAAAAAGTATAATAACTGCCATAAAAGGAAATTTAATATACCAAAAATTTAAATTTATAATAAGTGCAAATTATTCAGTAGCAGTAACAGATAAAAATATAGATAAATCACTAGTATTATATTGGAAGATATCAGGAATAGAATTAACCCCAGGAAGTAAAATATTTACAGCAAGATGCAAAAATTTATATGTATTAACAACAAAACATAAAATAACAGGAAAAAATAAGATTAATAAGATACAAATAGATAGCCCATTTGAACAATTTGTAAAAACAATAGACTATAATGATTATAGCTATAGAGACATAGATGTAGAAGAAAATCTAGAAATAATAAATGATAGAATAAGTACAACAAAAAGAACAGCTTATGATAAACCAGAATCATCAAGCTCATCAAAAAGAATAAGTTATGAAACAAGTTCAATGGATAATTCAAACCATTATTACATAACAGGAAAGGTAAATGAAAAAGAATATTTAATACTCTTAAATACAGGACAAGAAGAAAATTATATAACAAAATATCTAGTAAAAAATGAAGAAATAAAAACCGACAATAATATATGCCCAGATCTACCAAGAAGCTTAATAAATACTAAAAATATAGCAGAAAAAGACATTGTAATAGGAATAAGAAAAATAAAAATAGAATTTGAAGTAAAAGAAGAAATGCAAAAAACAGACATAATATTAGGAATAAAATGGCTAGAACAAGTAAAACCATATAATATAGAACATACACAATTAACTATAACATATAACAGAGAGAAATTATTCTTAAGAAGGGCATTAACATAAAATGAAAATATATGTATTAATGAAGATAGTAGTAGAAGGATATTACAGTAGATATTATACGCCTATGATAGATACAGGAGCAGAAGCTAATTTATGTAGATATAATTGTTTACCAGAAAGTAAATGGGATAAATTAAAAACACCAATAATAGTTAAAGGATTTAATAACGAAGGAAGCTTAATTACTTATAAAGCTAAGAATGTAAAAACACAAGTATGGGATAAAATATTAACAATAGAAGAAATTTATAATTATGAACTAACATCAAAAGATATACTTTTAGGAATGCCGTTTCTAGATAAATTATACCCACATATAATAACTAAGAACAGACTGGTGGTTTACAACACCATGTAAACAAAAAGTAAGAGCAAAAAGAGTTAATAATAAAATAAGAAAGAAAACGGATTGGATAAAAGGAAGTGAAAAAATTACACAAAAGTTAGAAAATATAAAAAATACTGAAGATACAATAGAATTAGTTGTATTTTCGATAAATAAAACAGAAATAACTATATTTTCAATAAATAAGATAGAAATAATTAAGAAAAAATTAGAACAATTATATAGTGAAGATCCATTAAAAGGATGGGAAAAACATAAAACTACTATAAAAATTGAATTAATAGATAAAAATAGCATAATAACCCAAAAACCATTAACATATAATTTTGATGATTTAAAAGAATTTAAAATGCATATAGATGAATTATTAGAGAAACAATATATACAAAAAAGTAATAGTAAACATAATAGCCCAGCATTTATAGTAAATAAACATAGTGAGCAAAAAAGAGGAAAAAGTAGAATGGTTATTGATTATAGAAATTTAAATGCAAAAACAATAACTTATAATTACCCAATACCGAATAAGATATTAAAAATAAGACAAATACAAGGATATAATTATTTTAGTAAATTTGATTGCAAATCAGGATTTTACCATCTAAAGTTAGAAGAAGAATCTAAGGAATTAACCGCATTTACGGTACCACAAGGATTTTATGAATGGAATGTACTACCATTTGGATATAAAAATGCACCAGGTAGATATCAATATTTTATGGATAGTTATTTTAAACAACTACCTAATTGTATAGTATATATAAACGATATACTATTATATACAAAGACCAAAGAAGAACATTTAAAATTATTAGAACAATTTACGGATATAATAGAAAATTCGGGAATAAGTTTAAGTAAAAAGAAAGCTGAAATTATGAAAAATCAAATAGAATTTTTAGGAATACAAATAGATAAAAGTGGAGTAAAAATGCAACAACATATAGTACAAAAAATAGTAAATTCGAAAGAGGAATTGGATACGAAAAAGAAATTACAATCATTTTTAGGATTAGTAAACCAAGTAAGAGAATATATTCCAAAATTAGCAGAAAACTTAAAACCACTACAGAAAAAATTAAAAAAGGATATAGAATATAACTATAATGAAGAAGATAAAAAACAAGTTCAAAAAATAAAAATACTTTGTAAAGAATTACCAAAATTACAATTTCCTGATGAAAATAGAAAATTTATATATATAGTAGAAGCAGATGCTAGTGAATATAGTTACGGAGGAGTACTTAAATATAAATATGAAGCAGAAAAAATAGAACACCATTGTAGATATTACTCAGGTACGTTCAACGAGACAGAAATAAAATGTGAAATAAATAGAAAAGAATTATGTTCATTATATAAATGTTTGTTAGCATTTGAGCCATATATTGTATATAACAAATTTATTGTGCGAACAAATAATACACAAGTACGCTGGTGGCTAACAAAGAAAATACAAAATTCAGTTACAACAAAAGAAATTCGGAGACTAGTATTAAATATATTAAATTTTACATTTACAATTGAAGTAATCAGTACTAACAAAAATGTTATTGCAGATTACATATCAAGACAAAGCTACACAGACTGATATTATAGAAGAAGATACTCTAGAAAAGATACTCAACACCCTAACTACGCTTTCAATAAAAGTGGACAGTATGGGTAATGAGATAGAAAAGCTAAAGACTAATGAAGGTAAACTAAAGTCTATAGCTACAAATCAGCTAACTCAGCAGTGTGCAGAGCTATGTCGATCGGAAGACATTAAAATTCCAGAGCTAGAAGGAGACGTTGGGATACTCCATAAAACCCATAACGTTTATCTATCTACTTCTGCAGGTACAAGCAAAGGAGCTAGTCGACCAAGATACCAGAACATGAATATGAATAAAATATTTGAAAAACCATATACCCCAAATACATCAAAAGATCCCATGTTTATACCCCCACAAATTACCACATACCGAGATAGTCTGAACCAAGATAAAAAAGTTTATAACTACACATCCCAAAAATACATAGAAAATATCTACAATATACAAACCTTTTTAAATAGCAACCCAAAAGCTACAAATGTCCAAGAACCAGATACAAACTATATAACCCAGAGATTGACCGGATATAATAAACTAATTGCCTTACCAAAAACCAAACCAAATATAGTTAAAACTTGCTACGAATATGGACTACTTAGTACTGTATATACCACGGACGGAACTGAGATATCCACTATACCAGAGATATATGAAGCATTTATCATTTTTAAAAGAATAACCAAAGGTACCTTGTTCTTTATAAAAATTTACGCGGCACCAGCAGAAATATTATTTGATGAAGTTAAAAAACCTATACAAGTTGTAAAGATAGGAATGACACGAGATATGATTATACCACAAGATATTATTTCACAACCAGAGATACCCAGAATCGAGATACCAAAATTTTATGCAAACAAAAGGATTATCGGATTATCTACGATTTTACAAGAGCTAGCAAATACATATTGCAATCAAAATCCCATATGGAACTACTATTCAAGAGATCATGTATTAATATATTCGAATTCAAAAGAGTTACGAGAAACAGATATGGAAACTATTAGGCAATGGATTATCACGTTTGCTTCAATACTAGATATTAAGGTAATTAGGTAAGCTAATCTTTGTGGGTTTTCTTTTGTTTTATTTAGACTTATATATTCTGAATAATTACTAATTAAAGATTCTTTAATTTTTCTAAAAGCTTCTCTGTTTTTAAATGGTCTTCTCATAATTAATTAATTAATTGATTGTTTATTGTAATTGTTTCATAAACTCTAAATCCAAACATATATATTACTTCTGTATTTTTTAAATAACTGCGCTCTGATACCATTTGTAATTCTTTTTCTAATTCAGCAATCCTACTATTTTTAGTTTCTTCTATTTTTCGTATTTCTTCTGTAGTTTGTTGTTTTATTTTTTCTATTTCTTTTTTTCTATCTATTTCTTCGTTTTCTCTTTCTATTCTAACCATAGCTGTCAATTTATCTTCTAATTTTAATTCTTCTTTTTCTAACATTAAATATAAATGTTCACCTATTTTCTTATATCTTCTTCCTAAATTAGAAAATACTATTCTTATTTTTAATCCTTCGTGATTTTCATATATTTTTTCGTCTATTATAAATTCTTCTTTGTTCATTTTATTGTAAATAGTTCATGTTGATATATATATTCTAAACTATCTATTTGTGATTCTAAATTTGATATTTCATTTTTTTGTGCATTTATTGAGTTTTTACTAACTCCGGCAAATATATTATAATTTAATCTTTTTGTTCTTATTTTTAATTCTTTACGTTTTTCAGATATAGTCTGTTTTAGTTCTTTGTATTTTTGTATCTTATTCATCCAAACAATATTTATAGTATTTTGGTGGATATCTAAATCTAATTTTATCATAATTAGATGGTATATGTCTCATTCTTCTAGATTTTAAATGGATTATTAATTTTGCTTCAATACTAGATATTAAGGTAATTAGGTAAGTTAATCTTTGTGGGTTTTCTTTTGTTTTATTTAGACTTATATATTCTGAATAATTACTAATTAAAGATTCTTTAATTTTTCTAAAAGCTTCTCTGTTTTTAAATGGTCTTCTCATAATTAATTAATTAATTGATTGTTTATTGTAATTGTTTCATAAACTCTAAATCCAAACATATATATTACTTCTGTATTTTTTAAATAACTGTGCTCTGATACCATTTGTAGGGGGGTGCGGATTAGGTGCGTAGATTCAACTAGATAATAAATACGTAGGTATTTATTTTTATAATAAATATTATTGATTGGAATAATATTCACGTATTTATTATCTAGTTGAATCTACGCACCTAATCCGCACCCCCCTACAAATGGTATCAGAGCGCAGTTATTTAAAAAATACAGAAGTAATAGATATGTTTGGATTTAGAGTTTATGAAACAATTACAATAAACAATCAATTAATTAATTAATTATGAGAAGACCATTTAAAAACAGAGAAGCTTTTAGAAAAATTAAAGAATCTTTAATTAGTAATTATTCAGAATATATAAGTCTAAATAAAACAAAAGAAAACCCACAAAGATTAGCTTACCTAATTACCTTAATATCTAGTATTGAAGCAAAATTAATAATCCATTTAAAATCTAGAAGAATGAGACATATACCATCTAATTATGATAAAATTAGATTTAGATATCCACCAAAATACTATAAATATTGTTTGGATGAATAAGATACAAAAATACAAAGAACTAAAACAGACTATATCTGAAAAACGTAAAGAATTAAAAATAAGAACAAAAAGATTAAATTATAATATATTTGCCGGAGTTAGTAAAAACTCAATAAATGCACAAAAAAATGAAATATCAAATTTAGAATCACAAATAGATAGTTTAGAATATATATATCAACATGAACTATTTACAATAAAATGAACAAAGAAGAATTTATAATAGACGAAAAAATATATGAAAATCACGAAGGATTAAAAATAAGAATAGTATTTTCTAATTTAGGAAGAAGATATAAGAAAATAGGTGAACATTTATATTTAATGTTAGAAAAAGAAGAATTAAAATTAGAAGATAAATTGACAGCTATGGTTAGAATAGAAAGAGAAAACGAAGAAATAGATAGAAAAAAGGAAATAGAAAAAATAAAACAACAAACTACAGAAGAAATACAAAAAAATAGAAGAAACTAAAAATAGTAGGATTGCTGAATTAGAAAAAGAATTACAAATGTTAAAAGATCTGTATGAAAAAAGACAGAAAGAAAAATAAGAAAAAGATAAAGAACAAAAATTATTAAACGAAATAAATCAATTTAAAGAAAAATTAGAAATAGACAATAAGGAATTAGAAATAAATAATATAGATGTTGAAGAAACAGACAATTATGATTCAGAAGATAGTGAAACATATACAGAAATATTAACAAATACAAAAAATTTAGAAATCAATGAAAAACAAGAAGCAATTAATGAAAAAAATTTAGAAAATATCAACACAGAAATAAATACTCTTGATAAAAAAGAAGATCAAAATATAATACCTAGTACATCAGAAATAAGGAAACCTGCATATTATAAAAATAAGTTTAAAAGATATAATCTAAAGAACGAATATGACAAAAGACCTCAATTAATGATAGGATCAAATATGACACAATTCATTAATTCCAAGGAAATGAATTGACACAAAAATCTAATTAATGATAAAATTGGCCAATTTAAAACAACACAAGGGCAAATATTAATAATAATCGTTTCACTTTCTCCGTTTCAAACTACGTGGCACAGTATAAATTTGAGAGTCAATTAAATAATTTTTTCTTTGAAATTTTTTATCTAGCTTTTAAATACTTAAATTTATTAATTATATAAATTTTATTTCATAAAAATTAAATTTTTTATTTCTAAGTTTAAATCTCGAAATTTCGATTATGCCACATAATAAAATAATTTATGATTCTCGATTGGAAATTTTCAGGTTTGACAAGTATGTGCATGATTACTTGGTTAAGAAGGGGTTGTATTTGACTGCTGATTTATTTGTCATTGAAGCTAATGTTGTTGATCCCAATCATGTTGGTAAGTTTATTTTTATTAAAAAATATTTCTGATTTGAGCTTATTATTATGCTATAATATAATCCTGATTATCATGAGAAAATTGGGCTATTAAGCGTCTTTAAATTTTCAATTAGCAAAATGGTCTACTGAAATATTTTGGCTATTAAGCCTCTTCAAGTTTTCAATTAGCAAAATGACCTACTTCTATTTTCTCATCTGTCAGATTGGTAATCGATTTGCCCATATATAGGTTGGATCGATGATCGATCTGTCGGATTGATAATTGATCTGTCCATATATAGGTCGGATCGATAATTGATTTGTCGAATCGACAATAGATTTGTCGGATCAATTTAATCGATCTGTCTATATATCGGTCGGATAGATAATAGATTTGTCTTAAAAATGAGTTATTTCCCATAAAAAAATTATAGTCTATTTAATTAAAAAGAAAACTTGAAAAGACCATTTAACAAAGAATCTCGATTATCATTTATTAAAAGTTGTCTATAATCTTGCATGACTTATAAGTCATGAGTAACCATGAAATTAGTTATTGATGCTTGAGTTAGAGTAGGCTGTGTAGGTAACTTTGGGTGAATGCAGGATGCTTAGTGCATCGAGATTATCACTCATTTGGAGTTAGCTACTGTTGTATGGGTTAGGGTAGCCTACCTAGGTCACATTCCTTGGGTTTGCGGATCCTTTTCCGGACTTTGGATGAATGCATGATGATTCGGGCCTCGAAATTATCATTCATTTGAAGTTTCCTCCGATGCTTGGGTTACGATAGGCTACCTAGGTTATATCCACTTGGGTGGGGGACCTTTTTTCCATTCTCTGGGTGAATGCACTATGTTTTTTTCCTTGAGATTATATTCATTTGAAGTTAGCTACTGATGCTTGGGTTGGGGTAGTCAATCTAAGTTACATCCCCTTAGGCTTTCGGCCTTTTTCCGAACTTAGTGCGAATGTAGGATGCATCATGCCTCGAGATTATCATTCATTTAGAGTTAGCTAATGATGCTTGGGTTGGTGTAGCCAACTCCAAATGAATGATAATGTCGAGGCACGAAACATCCTGCATTCTCCCAAAGTCCGCAGTCCAAGGAGATGTAACTTAGGTTGGCCACCCTAACCCAAGCATCAATATATCTAACTTCAAATGAATGGTAATCTCAAGGAACAAACCATAGTGCATTCACCCATAGTCCGGGAGAAAGGCCCTCCGCCCAAATGGATTTAACATAGGCATCCTATCCTAAGCCAAGCATCGTAGCTAACTTCTAATCAATGATAATCTTGAGGCACGAAGCATCATCCATTCACCCAAAGTCGGGGAAAAGGCCCGCAACCCAAGGGGATGTGACCTAGGTAGGCTACACTAACCCAAGCATCAATAGATAACTCCAAATGAATGATAATCTCCAAGCACTAAGCATCCTGCATTCACCCAAAGTGACCTAGACAACCTACTCTAACTCAAGCATCGATAACTAATTCAAGAACTCTGTTTATTCCTTTGATGTCATTTTATTTTTATACGTATGAGTACATCAACAACAACATACCAAGTTTAATCCCACAAAGTGAAGTCTGGGAATGGTAGAGTGTACGCAGTCCATACCACTACCTAAGAAGAAGTAGAGAGGTTGTTTTCGGTAGACCCCTGACTAGTTTTATTTATGTGGCTAATAAGGAAAGTGTACCATATCAATTTTTCTTGAAAGTTCTTTTTGTGTTTCTAAATTGCATTAATTTCTATTTTTCATTTTGTAGGGATGTGGACCATGTATTGACTGATACATTTATTTGTGGTGATGTGCTAATGTATAATTATTTGATTTTTGCGATTTGTTTGAGCTATCGAATCCCCGGAGGGGTTTCTAAAGGAGTGGTGGGATTTTTTCTATGATACATACACGTTTCGTCAGGCTGAGCGTGCCCAAGAATCCAATACTGAGGTGTTACCTAAACTTTTCCCATTTAAGTTCATCTTTTTTAAAGACTATTATAATCTGAATGCATGATTTTTTTGAACTCTCAGGCAGCACATACTATTGACAATGTTGTATCTAATATCCCCTCCGCTCTGCTAGCGCTTTCTTCTCATTCTACCATGCTATCGTTTGAGCGTAATATATCTCCTATGGTGCCGGCCTTCCACCTGACGATACCCGACTATGCGCTGATGTATGCTTTAAGCTTTGTTGATACGCATCATCCAACTCAGCTGGTGCCATTTGAAACCAATTTTAGGTAACAACATGTTGTGTTTATTGCTTATTGGGACCAACATTTCTGCATTTGATATATTTTATATTGTTTTCACTCTTCACTTAACTTCATGTTATATCTATTCTGCTTTGTTCTTGAACAAAATCATGTTTCCATTGTTTTTTTTTTTTTTTTGCAATGCAATTATGACTGCAAAAATGAATTTATCCAATTCTGTGTTGTCTTTCTGTATAACTAGTTATTTGCTTAGTGAAAGCATCAATTTGGTTGTTGAAGTTCGTGGATCTGTCGATTTCTAACTCTTTTTGATGTTCATGTGTCATACAGCTACCCGATGGAGCTGATACTACATATGCCTCAACAATGGGAGGCAAGAGTATGTGTTTACATTTCCAAGACAGCAACATATTTTTTTTAAGTTGTGACATAACTGTCGGTTTTATTCCTTCCAGGATGAAGGAGAGGGACTTGGTATTTTCGCTGAACAAACTACGCAGATGGAACCAAATTACTCCGATGCTCTTGCTACAGCTATGCTTCCGATGCCCGATACTTCTAAAGCAGGTTTGTTTGTATTAGTTTCAAATGCCTTGCGTTTTAGAAAAAAAGAAAGTCTTTTACCACAAATTAAATTTCTAATTCTTTATTTAAATTTAGGTGTCATAGGAAATGATTTTAAGAAAGACAGGGAGTCTTTTGAAACATGATGGTTAAAATAAACTTTTTATTATAGTAAAATGAGAATTTTAAAGTTAAATTATTCTTAAATATACAATTGAGTCATTTTGTTGAGGACAAACTAATAAGGAAAGTTTGCCATATAAATTAGAATTTTGTTGTTATTATTATTATAATTAGTTTTTAAACGTTCTAAAAAGAAAAGACTACCCATAGAAAAAAGATTGGATGGAATGATTGATAATATCATTCTTTGAAGTTTTTGGTGCACTTATCGGAAGTTAGTTTTTTCTGCAAAGTGCTTTTCGTGTTTCAAAATTTGCATTAATTGCTATTCTTTATTTTGGAAGGATGTTCACAACATAGTGACTGATCATTTTGTTTGTGGTGTTGTTCTAATATACAATTATTTAATTCTGCGATTTATTTCTACAAGATTGGTGGTATGAGTTCTACAGTATGTTATGCTCTAGTCAGGCGGAGCATACCGAAGAGCCCTATACTGAGGTGTTCTCTAGACTTTTCTAAGTTAGATTTAACTTTTTTTTAGACAACTATAATCTAAATGATTGATTTTTTATAAATTCTCAGGCTGCACAAACTATGCAGAATGTGGTACCTAATGTCCCCTACGTTGTGCCAGTTAGCTCTCTTACTATGCATCGTTTGGTCCTTATTTTATAGATTACAATGTCTCCCTTACGATGTCAATCTTTTGTCCTAACTATAGGCACATAACATATCATCTGCGGTGCCAGCGTTTAGTCCTGAGAGATCGCAAGAGCAATGCCCTTTCGATCAAACTGTGCAGATGGAACCAAGTCCCTGTGCCCATAAAAAGATTAAGCTTTCGGTGCCAGAACCTTCGGAAGCAGGTTCGTTGTATTGGTTTCAAATACTTTGAGTTTATGTTTTAGAATCTTTTATCTTTGATTTTGATAACACATATGAGCTCACCTAAGTAGTTTATACTCTTATACATTGACTTAACATGCATTAAGATGATAACCAAATACTGCTAGAAAGAATGTATCTATGGCCTAGATTATTTGGTCATTACAGAAGTGACTCAAAAAGTTTTTTGTTTTGACTTGTCAAAGTATGCATTTTGAACCAGAATACTAATATCAATTTTTGTTAGTGTATGAAAATGTTATGGCTGTGTGGATGATCTATTTGTCAATTATAAGCTCTTCAGCGAAAATTAAATAGTTCTCTGTTATAATGGAAAGTCATGTCAGATTCTTTGTTGATTATCGTTGTCAGGTTGTTCCATTGACTCCAGGTCAGAGATGCTGCAAACTGATCAACATCTCGCGATTTCCGATCTTAATCTTGGCATGACATTAAGAAGGTGATAAGTTTGAGAAAGATCATAATTCGTAGCTGTTATAAAGTATATGTAGACTATATATTTCATGAATAAAGACAGGTGAATTTCTTTTACTTAATTTAAAGAAACAATATAATGATGGTACTTGTATTCAAGTCCATTGTTAGGTTTATCTAAAAGATCGTATTCTTCCTTGGTTGTGAATTAGCCTTTCTTAGATTCTTAACTGATCTGAACTTATTATTATGCTATAATATAATAATCCTGATTATGATTTATTAAAAGTTTATAATCTTGAGATTCTTTGTTAAATGACCTTTTCAAGTCTTTTTTTTAATTAAATAGAATACAATTGTTTTTTCTTTTGGGAAGTGACCCATTTTTTAGTCTATCCGACTGATATGTAACAGATCGATTATCATCCAACAAATCGATTATCGATTCGATAAATCGATTATCGATTCCATCTATATATGGATAGATCGATTATCGATCCAACCTATATATGGACAGATCGACAATTCGACCTACACTAACCCAAGCATCATTAGCTAACTCCAAATGAATGATAATCTCGATGCACGAAACGTCCTGCATTCACTCAAAGTCAAGGAAAAGGGCTCGCAGCCTAAGGGAATGTAACTTAGGCTGGCTACCCTAACCCAAACATCAATATCTAACTTCAAATGAATGGTAATCTCGAGGAACAAACCATAGTGCATTCACCCAAAGTCCGGGAGAAATCCCCCCCCCCCCCAAGCGGATGAAACCTAGGCATCCTATCCTAACCCAAGCATCATAGCTAACTTCAAATCAATGATAATCTTGAGGCATGAAGAATCATGCATTCATCAAAGTCCGGCAGAAAGGCACGCAGCCCAAGGGGATGTGACCTAGGTAGACTACACTAACCCAAGCATCAATAGATAACTCCAAACGAATGATAATCTTGAGGCACGAAGCATCATGCATTCATCCTAAGTCTACGGAAAAAAAGGGATGTGAATCAATAGTCAACTTCAAATGAATGATAATATCGAAGCACTAAGCATCCTGCATTCACCTTCACCCAAAGTGACCTAGAGAACCTAATCTCACTCAAGCATCAATAACTAATTCTAGAACTCTGTTTATTCCTTTGATGTCATTTTAGTTTTATACGTATGACTACATCAACTACAACATACCAAGTTTAATCCAACAAAGTGGGGTATGGGGAGGGTAGAGTGTACGCAGTCCATACCACTACCTAAGAAGAAGTAGAGAGGTTGTTTTCGGTAGACCCCCAACTAGTTTTATTTATGTGGAAAATAAGGAAAGTGTGCCTTATCAATTTTTCTTGAAAGTGCTTTTCATGTTTCTAAATTGCATTATTTGCTATTTGTTATTTTGGAGGGATGTGAACCATGTATTGACTGATACTTTTATTTGTGGTGTGTGCTAATGTACAATTATTTGATTTCTGGGATTTGTTTCATCTATCGAATCCTCGGAGGGGTTTCTAAAGGAGTGGTGGGATTTTTTTTATGATACATACACGTTACCTAAACTCTTCCAATTTAAGTTCATCTTTTTCAAAGACTATTATAATTTAAATGCATGATTTTTTTGAACTCTCGGGCAGCACATACTATTGACAACGTTGTATCTAATATCCCCTCCGATCTGCCAGCGCTTTCTCCTCATTCTACTATGCTATCGTTTGAGCAAAAAATATCTCCTATGGTGCCGGCCTTCCACTGACGATACCCGACTATGCGCGGATGTATGCTTTAAGCTTTGTTGACATGGATCATCCAACTCAGCTGGTGCCATTTGAAACCAATTTTAGGTAGCAACATGTTGTGTTTATTGCTTACCCGGACCAACATTTCTGCATTTGATATATTTTATATTGTTTTCACTATTCACTTAACTTCGTGTTATATCTATTCTACATTGTTCTTAAACAAAATCACGTTTCCATTGGGTTTTGTGCAATGCAATTATGACTGTAAAAATGAATTTATCCAATTCTGTGTTGTCTTTCTTGATAACTAGTTATATTGCATAGTGAAAGCATCAATTTGGTTGTTGAAGTTCGTGAATCTGTCGATTTCTAACTCTTTTTTATGTTCATGTGTCATACAGCTACCCGATGGAGCTGATACTAGATATGCCTCAACTATGGGAGGCAAGACTATGTGTTTACATTTCCGAGACAACAACATATTTTTTTTAAGTTGTGACATAACTGTCGGTTTTATTCCTTCCAGGATGAAGGAGAGGGACTTGGTATTTACGCTGAACAAATTACGCAGATGGAGCCATACTCCGATGCTCTTACGGGCTATGCTTCCGATGCCAGATCCTTCTGAAGCAGGTTTTTTAGTATTGGTTTCAAATGCCTTGCATTTAAGACAAAAAGAAAGTCTTTTACCATAAATTAAATTTCTCATTCTCTATTTAAATTTATGTGTCATAGGGAGCAATTTTAAGAAAGAAAGGGAGTCTTTTGAAACATGACTGCTAAAATAAACTTTTTGTTATAGTAAAATAAGAATTTTAAAGTTAAATTATTCATAAATATATACTTGAGTCATTTTGTTGAGGACAAACTAATAAGGAAAGTTTGCCGTATAAATTAGGATAAACGGAGTGTAACCTACCAAAAGTAAACTTGATATATAGTAGTAGGTTTCAACATGCAATGTCAATTCTTATATTAACATATCATTAAAATGAAAATTTTATATAAAAAATTTAGATATAGAATTTTGTTGTTGTTATTATTTTTTTTTTTTTTAAACTGTCTAAAAAGAAAAGACTACCCATAGAATAAAGATTGGATGGAATGATTGATAATGTCATTCTTTGAAGTGTTTGGTGCACTATATCGGAAGTTAGTTTTTTCTGGAAAGTGCTTTTCGTGTTTCAAAATTTGCATTAATTGCTATTCTTTATTTTGGAAGGATGTTCACAACATAGTGACTGATCATTTTGTTTGTGGTGTTGTGCTAATAATATTCAATTATTTAATTTTGCGATTTATTTCTACAAGATTGGTGGTATGAGTTCTACAGTTTGTTAAGCTCTTATCAGGCCGAGCATGCCAAAGAGCCCTATGCTGAGGTGTTCTTTAGACTTTTCTAAGTTAAATTTAACTTTTTTTGAGACAACTATAATCTAAATTATTGATTTTTTATAATTTCTCAGGCTGCACAAACTATGGACAATGTGGTACCTCAAGTCCCATACGCTGTGCCAGTTAACTCTCTTACTATGCATCGTTTGGTCCTTATTTTATAGATTACAATGTCTCCCTTACGATTTCAATCTTTTGTCCTAACTATAGGCACATAACATATCATCGGCGGTTCCGGCCTTTAGTCCTGAGAGATCGTAAGAGCGATGCCCTTTCGATCAAACTGTGCAGATGGAACCAAGTCCCCGTGCCCATAAAAAGATTAAGCTTTCGGTGCCAGAACCTTCGGAAGCAGGTTAGTTGTATTGGTTTCAAATACTTTGAGTTTATGTTTTAGAATGTTTTATCTTTTATTTTGATAACACATATGAGCTCACCTTAGTAGTTTTTACTCTTCTACGTTGACTTAACATGCATTAAGATGATAACCAAATACTGCTAGAAAGAATGTATCTGTAGCCTAGATTATTTGGTCATTATAGAAGTGAATCAAAAAGTTTTTCCTTTTAACTTGTCAAAGTATGCATTTTGAACCAGAATTTTAATGTCAATTTTTGTTAGTGTATGAAAATGTTATGGCTGTGTGGATGATCTGTTTGTCAATTATAAACTCTTCAACAAAATTTAAATAGTTCTCTGTTATAACGGAAACTCATATCAGATTCTTTGTTGATTATCGTTGTCAGGTTGTTCCATTGACTCCAGCTCTGAGATGCAGCAAACTCCTGAGTCTGATCAATATCTCGCGATTTCCGATCTTCCTCTTGACATGGCATTAAGAAGGTGATTAGTTTGAGAAAGATTATAATACGTTAGCTGTTATAATATATGTAGGCTATATATGCCATGAATAAAGACAACTGAACTTCTTTTACTTAATTTAAAGAAACAATATATTGATGGTACTTGTATTCAAGTCCATTGTTAGGTTTATATAAAAGACCGCATTCTTCCTTGGTTGTGAATAAGCCTTTCTTAGAATAGTGAGAAGCCTAGTCAACATATCGACAGATTTGTGTTAAAATGATGACGGCAACTTTGGTGCATGAAGGATTCTGTGTTTGCACAAAGTTCGGGGAAGGATCATATCCCAAGAGATACAACGTAGGCAGCATACCCTGATGCCAGCATCAATAGCTGATTCCATTGCTCGAACTTGTGGCCTAAAAGTGAGACAGCGGCAACTGGTGCACCAAGCATTCCACGTCAGAAGGGTCTAGGGAAAGACCTCATTGCAAGGATTGTGATGTAGACAAGTTACCCTAATGCAAACGTCAATGGTTGCTTTGACGTCTTGAACCCATGACCCGTAGGTCACACAGAGACAATTTTACCGTTCTTGCTAAAAAAATTTATTACAAGTGATTTATATCTGTGATCTCTTGAGATTACCTCAAGAGTAGAGTGCATAGATTGAGGAAAGTTTTTAAATTGTGAAATTCAGTTCACATATGGAAAGGGGAAGGCATCCTCATTGGCGGATATGATAGGAGGGGAAGTAAAGGAGAAAATTTTCTAAGTGTCATGAGGACTAAGAGTCATTTTAGCTGGCAATCTTCGGGATACAACTTTTCAACCTTCCCGACATCCGTTTTTAGATTTTCAAGTTGAGTTACGATCGGGCAAGCTCATAGTACATCTCGAATAAGTTTCGGAATTTTTTGGAACGCATAAGGCTGCGTTTGGATTTCAAAACAGTAGCAAAACGCATAGCCTATTGCCCAGTTTTCAGCATTTCAGGGTCAACTTCAAACGATCATAACTCCCTGTATATAATGAAATGTGAGAGCTATAATGTATCAAACGAAATCTCTTTGAGTCCTGTTTCAAATGCAGTTGTTTTCATCCAATTTGATTATATGAGTAAAACGTTATAGTCGATTTACTCCAGACTATCAAACTGTCAACTGAGGGACAGATTTGACCTTAATTGTTCCTTAGGGGTATTTTGGTCATCCTTCACCCCTATATATACCACCAACACGGGATTTAATCCCTGAAACACCAAAATACACCTTCATTCATCAAAAGTTCTCAAGAACACTCCTTAGGGTTTCAAAATAAAAACCCAAATAGTTCAAGACGACCGTAGGTTTTCGAAGATAATTACATATTCGGAATCACAAATCCGCGAGCTTCAAGAAACATCTAGTATTTTGGGAAATAGAGGTACGTGGGGTTATCCTAAAATCTGATGGGTGTAGTTTTTATGAACATGCATGCTTTTAAATGGGGGGCTTCAATCAAATGCTAATAACTTGCTTTCAATATGATTTCTAAGTCATTTTTCTTTATGTCATGGGATACCCTACATAATTTACACCAACTGTCAAACCTCGGTTTCCGCCGAGATTAGAGTATAAGTGAGGGAGAGACACACAAGACCACGAAGCATGGTGTCTCGACCCAATGGTAGTGCCCAAGATCACTTAGCCCGGGCTCCTACCTATAGTCCCAATTTGGGAATGACATAAAGTCAAGTACACAAGATCACTTAGCCTGGTACCAAATTCCCGTGTCGGAAAACACGGTTTCCAGCGATGAGCCCTTACACTCAAATGCCTTCTTCGGGCATCCACCTATCTCATGAAAAATCAATGCATTAAAACTTCATTTAATTCAATCATGTATCATATTCTGTAGGGTATCGTCATACCCGACTTGCAAGTCATCAATATCACATCCACATATGCATAATCATGTAAAAACCAAGGTGCTTCATCATTTACAAGTGGTGAACAATAATTATTTCAAATTCATGCTCTCTTTTGTTGGTCACAATATGATATGGGGTATCAAGACATTATCATGGGAATTTGAAAGCAATTTATCATTAATATTTATCAAACTTTCATGGAAAATCTCAAATCACATATGCATGGTTTCAACCGTTGAAGTATATAGGCAAACAATTCCCATGACATAAAGAAAAATGACTTAGAAATCATATTGAAAGCAAGTTATTAGCATTTGATTGAAAACCCCCATTTAAAAGCATGCATGTTCATAAAAACTACACCCATGAGATTTTAGGATAACCCCACGTACCTCTATTTCCGAAAATACTAGATGTTTCTTGAAGCTCGCGGATTTGTGATTCCGAATATGTAATTATCTTCGAAAACCTACGGTCGTCTTGAACTATTTGGGTTTTTATTTTGAAACCCTAAGGAGTGTTTTTGAGCACTTTTGATGAATGAAGGTGTATTTTTGTGTTTCAGGGATTAAATCCCGTGTTGGTGGTATATATAGGGGTGAAGGATGACCAAAATACCCCTAAGGAACAATTAAGGTCAAATCTGTCCCTCAGTTGACAGTTTGATAGTCTGGAGTAAATCGATTATACCTTTTTACTCATATAATCAAATTAGATGAAACCAACTTCATTTGAAAGATGACTCAAAGAGCTTTTGTTTGATATATTATATCTCACACAGTTAATTATATACAGGGAGTTATGATTGTTTGAAGTTGACCCTGAAATGCTGAAAATTGGGCAATAGGCTATGCGTTTTGCTACTGTTTTGAAATCCAAACGCAGCCTTATGCGTTCCGAAAAATTCCGAAACTTATCCGAGATGCACTATGATCTTTACCGATCGTAACGCAACTTGAAAATCTAAAAAAGGATGTCGTAAAGGTTGAAAAGTTGTATCCCGAAGATTGCCAGCTAAAATGACTAAGTCTCATTTTACACTTAGAAAATTTTAAGTCATTAAGTCTAAGAGCTCAATATTAAAGACTAATCTATGCACGCCTTTTACGGGGCGTTACATTATCTTCCCCTTGGGATCATTCGTCCTCGAATGATGGGTAGGAACTTGTTGAAGCCTTAAAGCTATGGAATAACGCGAACATGACATGTCCTTTAATAAAGAATACACTGATCTGAAACATGACTATAAGACTGGAACTACTGATGTTCTGAATTCTTATACCGGACATGCATATCCGATGCATGAATCTGTTTCTGAGTTGTCCTCATTAACGCAGGACTGAATACACTGATAAGCTGAACTTTTTCTATTGAACATGCATTTCTAATGCAGGCATATCTGACTGAACTGACACAAGAACGTATGACTGAATACGCAATAACCACTGATGTGAAGCTTGTAATAAGAACCTATGCATACAACCGAATGGGGTATCTCTCCCTTGGGACCCTATGTCCCTCTATGAGTGCTCAATTCACTAAGATACTCGGAAAACGGAGGTAATGCACAAGGCACCTACGATTTGATTCATAACTGAACCTCTGGAATTTGAATCTAATGCATGATGCATGAACTGAGCTATACTCGCAATTACTAGTATACTCTATCTTGGGATAGTATCATGTCTGAGATTTCGGGTAGCATGAATAAATGGAAAGACGAGAAATTAAGTCATGCGAATCTGACTGCTAAACTGACTTACTGGCTATACAGACTGAATTATGCTGGACCCTCATACTTAACTGGAGTATCTCTTCAACGCTCTCTCTAAAGAAGTTCTAACAGTAATAAGGAGCCACAAATCCTGGGTATGGATTACACAAGACATCCCACTGAGGAAATCACAACATTGACACTACTCTGCAGTCTGGAATATAGACATATAACTCCTAAATTAGGATAGAATTACCAGACCTTTGGCAATACAACTTCTTACTTTCAAGCTTAGTACACTTCTCGAATATCCCTTAACTATACTATTCCCTATAAATATCATATTCATTCAATTCAGCTTAAAATTCTCATATGAGCATTGACAAATTTTTCTACTAATGTCTAAAATAGCTTAATCCTTACACCGCGATCAAGCCTAACTCTAAGTCACAAAAATACAACATGCTACACCACGCTATTATTCTAAACCATATGACACCACCTTCTATACCTCTTTTAAAGATCACATCCTAAGCATAACGTGCCTTACCACTTCAATGACTACTCTGAACTCTTAATATGAAGTCGCTAATGCATATTGGGACTTCCCACTACAATCCCAAAACATCATTCAAGCCTATTTTATAATCACATGTTTACTTCAAGGCAACCACCCATAAATACACAATTCACATAGTTTCTAAACTATTGTTAATATAACTCCCACGCGCTACCCTAAAACATACACACAAACTTTTCCACTAACCATCACATGTATCAAAGATTGGCCCCAAATCTTACTTCATACTTATGGCCTTATCTAAACAAACGTACTATGATCTTCCATCAACAAGAACATTTACATCATCACCACTATCATTGCATAGGGAGGGTCACTAAAAGGTTAAAACATAAGACCCTGAAGCATGAGTAAAATTTTATACGGGACTGAGCACACTATAAAGAGTGAGTACATGCGTCATGAGTTGCATGACCTCAACTAGAGTTCCTAACATAAGGAATGTGATTCCGACTACTTGAATGAACTAGAACTCATTATCTTGGAACTGGAAGAGTACGTGACTCTCTATCATATACAGGAATCACGAACTATGATCACAAAACTGAAACGTAAAGGTTGAGTAGGCATTGGGATCACTGAAAAAATACTATGATAAGAATGGGTTGAGTCCCACCCTCACTTTCTGACGTTCTATATCATCATGACATCACTACTAGAATCTGAGAGCCTGACTTGGTTATTCGTTCTATCATCTCCCCCTTGGCTTTAAGCCATCATATTAAGTTCAAGAGATCCCTTATTACTAGACTCTAAGCTGAACTACACTCACCGCACTCTGGGGTCTGGAATATAACAATACACATAATTAAATAGAAATTTAACCCGAAAGACCACACATGAAAGTGGAAAGCCCACTGCTAATACTACTTTCTGAGATACACTCTATATTTCGATAGCCCCAATAGTCATAGTATGATGCTTGCACACTTATTTCTATCGGTTCAACCTTCAAAGCTCAAACTTAGATTTCTAACACTTAACATGGATATCACCGAGCCTTTGATGAACCATACCACTTTCATCATAGCCTACCAATATCGTGACTCCAAACTTATATCCCATTACTATGAGAATCAAGATCATATAAAAGAGCCCAACACTATCAATCTCATGCCACTATTCCGACATCCACATTAAATTCAAGACAATAGTCTAGCATCAATCATCTACCATCAATGAAGAAGGCAACATAATATACTAGTCCGTAAAATCTGAACATTCTATCCAAATACCTCACAAATCTACTACATACCTTCTCACAAGTAGTACTAGTTTACAACTACCAACAAAAGAAGGTCTAGGGGGGGTAAAGTCACATAATAGGCATGGTTAATCTTAATCAGATATTATAACCCCATACAATCTTATCTACTTATACTGATCTCTCACCTCCTAATTACTTACTCAATCTCATGCAAACAGATTCAGCTATACATATATTAAACCAACACAAGAACAACAAGTTGGACAGCAAGCTGCTAGTGAATCGAAATAGGCCTCACACGGCATCACTAGACTTTGATTTTTGTGTTTTGAACAAGAAATGAAATGAATAACAAAGAAACTATGCTAGTGAATCAAAAGAGCCCCACACGGCTTCACTAGACTCTGATTTTTTTCAAAAACACCATGATAATAAGATTACATATTACAAGAGATAGAAAATTGACTCACAATATTCAATGATCTAAGGATACACATCTTACTCTATATAAATAAAAATCTGAGTCAAACACTTCCCCCACAGACTACCATACAATCCACACATGCTACTAGCTACCACATTAGTCTATCACCATAAGGGGGGTAAATCATTCTCGAACATTGGTTATTCAACTAAAATATTCATTTACACAAAAGTCACCCTCACTCTGACTTCTAACTTTATGACTTCACATCCCCAACTTCTTAGTACAATATCACTACCAATAGGTCATGACAACAACACTTTAACGCATACTACTATTCGGGTGAAAATACAGTTCCAACATTCTACTACACATCATCCCCCCTTAAGCAAGACATTTGTAGCATAAATTTGAAGGGGAATAAATGCAATTAATACCTCAAGCTGAAAAGCACGATTCCATCAGGATCAATGTTTACATCGAAATCAATACACATTGAAGCACTAACGGACTCTTATCAAGTCCTTGCACAAATTTTAATTCTTATATGGTTCAATCAGAAAGGACCATACCATTTAGATTCTAAACTTCTGTACTTTAATAACCTTAATAATGATACATATCTGAGAAAATTAGAGTAGGGAAAGAATGTGGGATGACTTTTTACTTTCATATGGGCGACACCATAGCACAAATTAGTGTATGAAAGAGGAACATTCTGACTCTATTGCACGAACTAGAACATGGAGAAAGAGAGACATTCCTAAACGCCTAGTAGCCTCCTTCTTATAAGTGTGGCGCGCTACACACCCATAAACAAGACTCTACCCGACGTGATTTCACAGACACCCTGGAACCATGAACCGTGCTTTGATACCAAGTTTGTCACGACCCAAACCAGGGCCTGGCCGTGACGAGCATTTCAAACCATGGAGGCCCGAAACACCCCTATCTATCTGGTAATCATGCACCTAATTCATATGATCAAAGTAATGCGGAAGAAACACAATAATTATGAAACATGGTCATAAATATGAAAAGAAACAATAACGGGGAAATAAAGTTACCCCAACATCAATCAACCTCTAAACAACTATCTGTGAAAATCTCTAACAAATGACTGAGTCAAGTAACTGTATATAATCTGGGACAAGGCCCCCAGTAGACCCCAAAACTAAATATAAGATAAAAGGGCTGCAGGAAATAAGGCCTTACGAAACATAGAAGGCTCACCACTTGTCTCTGCAACTTTGTCTGAATGATCTACTGATTCTTTTGACCCCTAGACTGGGCCTCTAAACCTGAGAGGTTGGAGAGGGGAGAGGGTCAACACAAAAGTACTGGAACGCAGAGATATCAAAACAAAACATAATATTTTTACAAAATATAGTTGAGAGCCATTATAAAGCAATTTCATATCAAATCATTTGAAAACACATGGGCATAATGCAATAGTTTCTCAACAACAATGAAATACAACTGTGCTAGGTGGAATACCCTACATAATTTACACCAACTGTCAAACCTCGGTTGCCGCCGAGATTAGAGTATAAGTGAGGGAGAGACACACAAGACCACGAAGCATAGTGTCTCGATCCAATGGTAGTGCCCAAGATCACTTAGCCCGGGCTCCTACCTATAGTCCCAATTTGGGAATGACATAAAGTAAAGTACACAAGATCACTTAGCCTGGAACCAAATTCCCGTGTCGGCAAACACGATTTCCAGCAATGAGCCCTTACACTCAAACAAATTCTTCGGGCATCCACCTATCTCATGTAAAATCAATGCATTCAAACTTAATTTAATTAAATCACGTATCATATTCTGTAGGGTATCAACATAGCCGACTTTCAAGTCATCAATATCACATCCACATATGCATAATCATGTAAAAACCAAGGTGCTTCATCATTTACAAGTGGTGAACAATAATTATTTCAAATTCATGCTCTCTTTTGTTGGTCACAATATGATATGGGGTATCAAGACATTATCATGGGAATTTGAAAGCAATTTATCATTCATATTTATCAAACTTTCATGGAAAATCTCAAATCACATATGCATGGTTTCAACCGTTGAAGTATATAGGCAAACAATTCCCATGACATAAAGAAAAATGACTTAGAAATCATATTGAAAGCAAGTTATTAGCATTTGATTGAAAACCCCCATTTAAAAGCATGCATGTTCATAAAAACTACACCCATGAGATTTTAGGATAACCCCACGTACCTCTATTTCCGAAAATACTAGATGTTTCTTGAAGCTCGCGGATTTGTGATTCCGAATATGTAATTATCTTCAAAAACCTACGGTCGAATCTTGAACTATTTGGGTTTTTATTTTGAAACCCTAACGAGTGTTCTTGAGCAATTTTGATTAATGAAGGTGTATTTTTGTGTTTGAGGAATTAAATCCCGTGTTGGTGGTATATATAGGGGTGAAGGATGACCAAAATACCCCTAAGGAACAATTAAGGTCAAATTTGTCCCTCAGCTGACAGTTTGATAGGCTGGAGTAAATCGATTATAACTTTTTACTCATATAATCAAATTAGATGAAACCAACTGCATTTGAAAGAGGACTCAAAGATATTTTGTTTGATATATTATATCTCACACAGTTCATTATATACACTATTTATGATTGTTTGAAGTTGACCCTGAAATGCTTAAAACTGGGCAATAGGCTATGCGTTTTGCTACTGTTTTGAAATCCAAACGCAGCCTTATGCGTTCCGAAAAATTCCGAAACTTATCCGAGATGCACTATGATCTTTCCCAATTGTAAAGAAACTTGAAAATCTAAAAACGGATGTCGGAAAGGTTGAAAAGTTGTATCCCGAAGATTGCCAGCTAAAATGACTAAGTCTCATTTTACACTTAGAAAATTTTAAGTCATTAAGTCTAAGAGCTCAATATTAAAGACTAATCTATGCACGCCTTTTACGGGGTGTTACACTTATACTCTAATCTCGGCGGCAACCGAGGTTTGACAGTTGGTGTAAATTATGTAGGGTATTCCACCTAGCTCAGTTGCATTTCATTGTTGTTGAGAAACTATTGCATTATGCCCATGTGTTTTCAAATGATTTGATATAAAATTTCTTTATAATGTCTCTCAACTACACATTGTAAAAATATTATGTTTCGTTTTGATATCTCTACGTGCCAGTACTTTTGTGCTGACCCCCTCCCCTCTCCAACCTCTCAGGTTCAGAGGCCCAGTCTCGGGGTCAAGAGAATCAGTAGATCATTCAGAAAGAGTTGCAGAGACAAGTGGTGAGCCTTCTATGTTTCGGAAGGTCTTATGTCCTGCAGTCCTTTTATTCTTATATTTAGTTTTGGGGTCTACTGGGGGCCTTGTCCCCGTTTATATACAGTTACTTGACTTAGTCATCCGTTAGAGATTTTCGCAGACAGTTGTTTAGTGGTTGATTGATGTTGGGGGAACTTTATTTCCCCGTTATTGTTTCTTTTCATATTTATGACCATGTTTCCAAATTATTGTGTTTCTTCCGTATTACTTTGATCATATGAATTAGGTGCATGATTACCAGATAGATACGGGTGTTTCGGGCCTCCATAGTTCGAAATGCTCGTCACGGCCAGGGCCCCAGTTCGGGTCGTGACAAACTTGGCATCAAAGCACGGTTCATGGTCCCAGGGTGTCTGCGAAATCGCATCAGGTAGAGTCTTGTTTATGGGTGTGTAGCGCGCCACACTTATAAGTAGGAGGCTACTAGGCTTTTAGAAATGTTTCCCTTTCTTCATGTTCTAGTTCGTTCAATAGAGTCAGAATGTTCCTCTTTCATACTTAAATACGTGCTATGGTGTCACCCATACGAAAGTAACAGTCATCCCAATTCTTGCCTTACTCGGACATTCTCAGACATGTCTCATCATTGGGCCGATTCAAGTACAGAAGTTTAGAGTCTAAATGGTATGGCTCGTTCTGATCGAATCATGTAAGATTTTTTTTGGAAGGACTTGAGAAGAGTCCGTTAGTGCTTCAGAGCGTGTTGGTTCTTGTGTGAACCTTAATTTTTGATGAAATTGTGCTTTTCAGCCTGCAGTATTAAGTGTATTCCGTTCTTTTCAGAACTTATGTTTCCAGTGTCACGCTTCAGAGGTAATAGGTGTAGCAGAATGTTAGAGTTGTATTTCCACCCAAATAGTAGTATAAGTTAAAGTTTCGGTGTCATGACCTATTGGTAGTAATGTGGGACCAAGAAGTTGATGAAATGAAGTCACAAGTTTAGAGGTCACAGTGAGGGTGATTTTTGTGTAAATAAATATTTCTGTTGAATAACTGATGTTTGAGGATGATTTACCCCTTTATAGTGATAAACTAATGTGGTTGCTAGTACCACGTGTGGATGGTATGGTAGTCCATGGGGGAAGTGTTTTACTTAGATTTTCATTTATACAGAATAAAATGTATATTCTTAGACCATTAAATATTATGTGTCAATTTTCTATCTCTTGTAACATGTAATCTTGTTATCATGGTGTTTTTTTAAACAAAATAAAAATAAAATTGTAAGTCTAGTGAAGTCGTGTGAGGCTCTTTCAATTCACTAGCATAGCTGATTTGTCATTCTTCTTGTTCAAAATACAAAATCAAAGTCTAGTGAAGCCGTGTGAGGCCTATTTTGATTCACTAGCAACTTGTTGTCCAACTTGTTGTTCTTGTGTTGGTTTGACATTTGTGTAGCTAAGTCTGTTTGCATGGTATGGAGTTTGTAATGAGGTGACTTGTCCTTGTGTGTTAGTTAGTATAAGGTAGAGAAAGATTTGTTAGTCAGGGTGATTTGTTAGTTGCTTGAAGTGTGAAAAAACGGCTATACTAGCCAGTAAGTTATAATTATAAACTCATGGTTGTTGTGGAAATTTAAGGTAGTCTAAATGTATGATTGAGTGAGTAGTATGAGGTGAGAAATCCATATAAGTAGATAAGATTGTATGGGGTTATAATATCAGATTAAGGTTGATCATGTCTATTATGTGACTTTACACCTTGACCTTCTTTTCATTGGTAGTTGTGAACTAGTACTACTTGTGGGGAAAGTATGTAGCAGATTCTCTTTTGAGGTATTTGGGTAGAATATCCCAATTGAATGGAATAGTATATTATGTTGCATTCTTCAGTGGTGATAGATGATTGATACTAGACTATAGGCTTGAATTCAAGTATAGAATGTGGTGGTAAAATACTGGAAAGAGATTGATGATGTATGTTTTGTGGGATTAATTAATAGGCTTGATGTGTTGAAATAGTACGTGCTAATAGATTACGATGAGGAAAACCGTAAGGTCACGGTCGATTTTTTTTGTTGATTTGAAGTTCTAGTGTACTAGTGTTTCTTGATGGTTATTTCATAGTTTTCAAGTGAGAATTGTGCGTAAGGTTGGGTTGTAAATCATATTTACGTTCAGCACTAGACATTAAGTTTGAACAGTTGATGCCTATTAAGATAGTTGTGATGATTGATTGTGTAATGATACCACTTTTATGGAAGTGATCTAATAGGCTTGAACGGTGTATGAAAGAGATTAGGTTTATTTGATTCGTAGTGATGTATGATATTGTATGTATGATGTAGAAATATGCCTAAGGTGACATGAGGTTGCGGCATTCTTTCTAAGGCTATTACTTGTTGTGCGTGGCTAGTGGTACAATTGAATTGTTAAGGGGAGAAAGACTAGTTAGATGGTATATGGTGATCTAAATAGCCATGTTACGGTGTTTTGATTGATAGTGTTGGGCCTTTTGCGATGACCTTGATTCTCATAGAAGAGGGATATAAATTTGGAGTAGAAATAGTGATAGGCTATGTCGAAAGTGATATGGTTCATCAAAGGCTTGGTGATATCCATGTTCAGTGTTAGAATCTAAGCTTGAGTTTTGAAGGTTGAACTGATAGAATAAGTGTGCAAGCATTATACTATGACTATTGGTGGCTATGGAAAGATAGAGTGTATCCCGGAAGGTAGTCATTCGGGTTAAGTCCTATGATATGTATGTATTGTCATTTTTTTCAGACCCTAGAGTGCACTAAGTGTAGTTCAGTTAGAATCTGGTAAAGGATCTCCCAAACTTTAGATGATGACTTGAAGCTAAAGGGGAGATGATAGAACGAATGACCAAGTAAGGCTCTCAGATTTTAGTGGTGATGCAGTATGATTTAGAACATCAGAATGTGAGGGTGAATCTCAACCCATTCCTACCTCAGTATTTTTTTTTCAGTTATCCGGATGCTTACTCATGCCTTACGATTCAGTTCCGTGATCATAGTTCATGATCCCTGCATATGATAGAGAGTCACGTACTCTTCCAGTTCCAAGATAATGAGTTCTAGTTCATTCAAGTAGTCAGAATCACATTCCTTATGTTATGAACTCTAGTTGAGGTCTTGCAACTCGTGATGCATGTACTCACTCTTTATATATAGTGTGCTCAGTCCCGTATAAAAATCTTTTCACGCTTCAGGGTCTTATGTTTTAACCTTTTAGTGACCCTCCCTATGCAATGATAGTGGTCATGATTTAAATGTTATTGTTGATGGAAGATCATAGTATGCTTTCTTAGATAAGGCCATAAGTATGAAGTAAGAGTTGGGGCCAAGTCTTTGATATACATGATGGTTAGTGGAAAGGTTTGTGTGTGTATGTCTTAGGGTAGCGCGTGGGAGTTATATTGACTATAGTTTAGAAACTATGTGAAGTATGTATTTATGGGTGGTTGCCTTGAAGTCAACATGTGGTTATAAAATAGGATTGAATGACGTTTTGGGATTGTAGTGGAAGGTCGCAATATGCATTAACGACTTCTTATTAAGAGTTCAGAGTAGTCATTGAAGTGGTAAGGCATGTTATGCTTAGGATGTGATCTTTAAAAGAGGTATAGAAGGTGGCATCATATGGTTTAGAATAATAGCGTGGTGTAGCATGTAGTATTTTTGTGATTTAGAGTTAGGCTTGATCGCGGTGTAAGGATTAAGCTGTTTTAGACATTAGTAGAAAAAAAAATTGTCAATTGTCATATGAGAATTTTAAGCTGAATTGAATGAATATGATATTTATAGGGAATAGTATAGTTAAGGGATATTCGAGAAGTGTCCTAAGCTTGAAAGTAAGAAGTTGTATTGCCAAAGGTCTGGTAATTCTATCCTAATTTAGGAGTTATATGTCTATATTCCAAACTGTAGAGTGGTGTCAATGTTGTGATTTCCTCAGTTGGATGTCTTGTGTAATCCATACCCAAGATTCGTGGCTCCCTATTACTGCTAGAACTTCCTTAGAGAGAGTGTTGAAGAGAATACTCCAGTTAAGTATGAAGGTCCAGCATAATTCAGTCTGTATAGTCAGTAAGTCAGTTTAACAAGCAGATTCGCATGGCTTGTTTTCTCGTCTTTTCATTTATTCATGCTACCCTAAATCTCAGACATGCTACTATTCCAAGATAGAGTATACCAGTAGTTGCGAGTATAGCTCAGTTCATGTGTCATTCATTAGATTCAGATTCCAGATGTCCAGTTATGATTCAATTTGTAGGTGCCTAGTGCATCGCCTCAATTTTTTTCGAGTATTTTAATGAATTGAGCATTCATAGATGGACATAGTGTCCCAAGGGGGAGATACCTCATTCAGTTTCATGCATAGATTCTTATTACAAGCCTCGCACCAGTTATCATTGCGTACTCAGTCATACATTCATACGTTAGTCCAGTCAGATATGTGTGCATTAGAAATGCATGTTCAATAGAAAAAGTTCAGCTTATCAGTGTATTTAGTCCTGCGTTCATGAGAACAACTTAGTCACAGATCCATGCATCAGATATGCATGTTCATTATGAGAATTCAGCTTATGAATAGCTTCAGTCGTGTATTCCATGCATCAGATATGCGTGTCCGATAAAAGAATTCAGAATATCAGTAGTTCCAGCCATATGGTCATGTTTCAGATCAGTGTATTCTTTATTAGAGGACATGTCGTGTCCGCATTATTCCATATCTTTAAGGCATCAAAAAGCTCCTACCCATCATTCGAGGATGAATGATCCCAAGGGGGAGATAATGTAACACCCCGTAAAAGTCGTGCATGGATTAGCCTTTAATAGAGTGCCCTTAGACTTAAAAACTTGAAAATTTTCTAAGTGTCATGAGGACTTAGAGTCATTTTAGCGGGCAATCTTCGGAATACAACTTTTCAACCTTTCCGACATCCATTTTTAGATTTTCAAGTTGCGTTACGATCGGGAAAGCTCATAGTACATCTCGGATAAGTTTCGGAATTTTTCGGAACGCATAAGGCTGCGTTTGGATTTCAAAACAGTATCAAAACGCATAGCCTATTGCCCAGTTTTCAGCATTTCAGGGTCAACTTTAAACGATCATAACTCCCTGTATATAATGAACTGTGTGAGATATAATATATAAAACGAAATCTCTTTGAGTCCTATTTCAAATTCAGTTGGTTTCATCCAATTTGAGTATATGAGTAAAAAGTTATAGTCGATTTACTCCAGCCTATCAAACTGTCAACTGAGGGACAGATTTGACCTTAATTGTTCCTTAGGAGTATTTTGGTCATCCTTCACCCCTATATATACCACCAACAAGGGATTTAATCCCTCAAACACCAAAATACACCTTCATTCATCAAAATTGCTCAAGAACACTCCTTAGGGTTTCAAAATAAAAACCCAAATAGTTCAAGATTCGACCGTAGGTTTTCGAAGATAATTACATATTCGGAATCACAAATCCGCGAGCTTCAAGAAACATCTAGTATTTCGGAAATAGAGGTACGTGGGGTTATCCTAAAATCTCATGGGTGTAGTTTTTAGAACATGCATGCTTTTAAATGGGGGTTTTCAATCAAATGCTAATAACTTGCTTTCAATATGATTTCTAAGTCATTTTTCTTTATGTCATGGGAATTGGTTGCCTATATACTTCAATGGTTGAAACCATGCATATTTGATTTGAGATTTTCCATGGAAGTTTGATAAATATGAATGATAAATTGCTTTCAAATTCCCATGATAATGTCTTGATACCCCATATCATATTGTGACCAACAAAAGAGAGCATGAATTTGAAATAATTATTGTTCACCACTTGTAAATGATGAAGCACCTTGGTTTTTACATGATTATGCATATGTGGATGTGATATTGATGACTTGAAAGTCGGGTATGACTATACCCTACAGAATATGATACGTGATTGAATTAAATGAAGTTTGAATGCATTGATTTTACATGAGATAGGTGGAGAAGGCGTTTGAGTGTAAGGGCTCATCACTGGAAACCGTGTTTGCCAACACGGGAATTTGGTACCAGGCTAAGTGATCTTGTGTACTTGACTTTATGTCATTCCTAAATTGGGACTATAGGTAGGAGCCCGGGCTAAGTGATCTTGGGCACTACCATTGGGTCGAGACACCATGCTTCGTGGTCTTGTGTGTCTCTCCCTCACTTATACTCTAATCTCGGCGGCAACCGTGGTTTGACAATTGGTGTAAATTATGTAGGGTATTCCACCTAGCTCAGTTGCATTTCATTGTTGTTGAGAAACTATTGCATTATGCCCATGTGTTTTCAAATGATTTGATATGAAATTGCTTTATAATGGCTCTCAACTATATTTTGTAAAAATATTATGTTTTTTTTTTATATCTCTGCGTGCCAGTACTTTTTTGCTGACCGCCTCCCCTCTCCTACCTCTGAGGTTCAGAGACCCAGTCTAGGGGTCAAGAGAATCAGTAGATCATTCAGACAGAGTTGCAGGGACAAGTGGTGAGCCTTCTATGTTTCGGAAGGTCTTATGTCCTGCAGTCCTTTTATTCTTATATTTTGGGGTCTACTGGGGGCCTTGTCCCAGTTTATATACAGTTACTTGACTTAGTCATTTGTTAGAGATTTTCGCAGACAGTTGTTTAGAGGTTGATTGATGTTGGGGGAACTTTATTTCCCCGTTATTGTTTATTTTCATATTTATGACCATGTTTCCGAATTATTGTGTTTCTTCCGCATTACTTTGATCATATGAATTAGGTGCATGATTACCAGACAGATAGGGGTGTTTCAGGCCTCCATGGTTCGAAATGCTCGTCACGGCCAGGGCCCCGGTTTGGATCGTGACAGGATCATATCCCAAGATATACAACGTAGGCAGCATACCCTGATGTGTGCATCAATAGCTGATTCCATTGCTCGAACTTGTGGCCAAAAAGTGAGACAGCGGCAACTGGTGCACCAAGCATTCCACGTTATAAGGGTCTAGGGAAAAACCGCATTTCAAGGATTGTGATGTAGAAAAGTTACCCTAATGAAAGCGTCAATGGTTGCTTTGACGCCTTGAACCCGTGACCTGTAGGTCACACAGAGACAATTTTACCGTTCTTGGTAAAAAAATTTATTACAAGAGATTTATATCTGTGATCTCTTGAGATTACCTCAAGAGTAGAGTGCATAGATTGAGGAAAGTTTTTAAATTGTGATATTCAATTCACATATTGAAAGGGGAAGGCATCCTCATTGGCGGATATGATAGGAGGGGAAGTAAAGGAGGAAATGAATGTTAGTTCAATTATTGAGTTCCATAAGATTTGTTAAGTATCGGAAATTTACCTCACCGCCTTTCCTCATAGGAGAAGACCAAGAATTCTTTCTCAGAGAAACGGATGAACTACACTTAAAAGAGTAGAGCCTTGATTGTTTCCTAGCTCCATACACTTTGAGCGCGAACCCTTCCATATGAGAACACTAGTTTGATTTGCCCACTCTCGTCATTATTGATGTAATGATCACGCTGTCAAGCAAGATTAGACCATTAGGCTCCAATGTTTTGAAAATCCAAAAGCACAAAAAGGAAACAAGATCTATGGGCGTGAAGCGAAAAGATAGAATTAAAGCGCATACAATTCTTTGAACTAAATCACACAAAGAAGCAATGGGTTTGAAGCAAAAAGTGAGAACTAAAGCGCATGCTTCTGTGAATTAAAGCACACGAGTTGTGGAAAACAAAAAAAAAGTACCTAATATATATATATATATATATGAAGTTAATGCTATACTAAAGCTAATATTAATCCAACTCCTCATAGATAAGCCAAATATAACCGCTTATCATTGGAATTATTTTGCGCATCGTCATTTGAGCGCGGGCAAACTTCTCTAAGCTTCATCGCTTCGCTCATGAAGGGATAACTCCTCGCTTGGCTTGCTTTATCGTTTTAAACAGCAAAACCCTGAGCCTTAATAGTACTATGTTCTTAGCTGATCTTGCCATCATAACATGTCCTAAAGTTGTTAGTTTGACTACTTGCAAATTTAATTTGCATTTGCAAGTAGTCTAAAACCTTTTTATCTAGTACATTCCAATTTCAGCAAGTTATTACTAGGGGTCCCCGACCTAGCACAAGTAGTGCTGGATAATGTTATAAACTAAATAGAAACATTCCATTTGTGATGTCCTTTCTCTTTTTCGTATAATTTTCATAATATAGAATATAAAGTACACAATGAAGTAAAACGCACAAGTTATGGAAACTAAAATAAGAAAAATACATGTATGAATTCAATGCTATAATTAAGTTATGGTTAGGATTTTTTGCGTGTCTTCATCTGAAGCACATTGTTTCGCTCATAAAGCAACAAATCCTCACTTGGATTGCTTTTCGTTGTTATAGTTCTGTTGCAAAATGTCCCACATCGGTTATATAGGGAACTAATGTGGGGCTTATATAACCCTGGGCTTTCCCACCTTAATAGCTAACTTTTGCGGTGTGGCTCTTCTAAGTTTGTATCAATGGTATTAGAACCAACCATCACCCTCCATGCCCACCGTGTCTTGGATGGTGAAGCTGGTATGGCACTGTTCGGCCAGAGCTAGCAATGTCTAGAGCACAGCCGTCAAGGCGCCTGGGTACCTGACTCAAAAAGGGCTACTTGGGAAAGAGCTACGTACACAAATAGAGTGAAAGCTACCGAGAGTAGAGCCGTTAAGGACGACAAATATGGAGTGTGGTGGTTTATTATGATCCTATTGCCAAAATTCCCACATAGGTTAAATAGGGAACTGATGTTGGGCTTATATAACCATGGGCTCTCCCACCTTAATAGCTAACTTTTGGGGCGTGATTCTCCTAAGATTGTATCTAAAATCTTGGCGTCATAACACGTGTGAAAGTCGTTTCTCTTTACATTGATCGACTTCTATATTCTTCAAGTAGCTTCCTATAAAGTGAACATATTTTAAACTACCCTCTCTTTGTAAGTAGTCTAAAACACTTCTACCTCGGTCATTCCAATTTCCGCAAGTTAATACTAGATGCGTCCGACTTGGCAAGTTGTATTCGAGAATGTTATAAATTAAATAGAAATATTCCATTTGCGACTTCCTTTCTCTTTTCCCTTATAATCATCATAGGATAAAGCATAAATTAAAGATATAAATATATAAAGAAACAGAAACCTTTTTTTTCAGTTTTGAATTAAACAAATCGTCATAAATGCATAAATGATAAAGGCTCAAATATCTTTTTATTTTCTAATGAATCGGTGATGTTGGGCAAGGTTGTTCGACTACGTGGTCTTAATAGAAAGTGTGGCTTTCCATAAGAGGCGGGTATAGTGTTGTGGCCGTGGGTTCATTTGCAACCAATACTTTCAACGCAAAATATGAGTTGTGTGAAAAATTACAGAAATTTTGATGACTAGTATGTATGAATCAATAATTTCAAAAATACAATGGGTTCGATACGACAAATCTTAAAGGTTGAACCTAAAGGGCTTAAATTCTGGATTTGCCTCTTCTTTTCATTTACGTCTCATAGCTCCCTATCATGCTTTCTGATTACTTTTTACAAAATCCTATAAGAAATAACATACATTTAAACATATCTTGTGGCACACTGTTTTCATGCTTATATTATGGTCTACGACATCCCTCGCCAACATAAAGGCGGATTAGTTAAAAATACCATTGTATCCGACCAGGGAAAAATATGTTCCTCCATATTTGTTGTTTACTAAATTTAAATTACGCACAACAATTTGAATGAACTGTTTCATGCTCGCTGTGTAATTCTTCAAAAAAAATTAAAAGATCTTACTGCTATACTGAGAATTTTAATGTGCTTCTTTTCATTTTTTACAGGTGCTTCACGTTTGTCAAGTTATTATACTAGTGCCTGCAATAATTACTATAAACTGTGGTATCGCATCCTAGATATACCACTTTCGGGGAAAATACCTTAGCACCGCAAGAAGGTGATTCTTCCCTGTCCTGGTGAACAGAGTCATCTGTTGCTAGTGGGAGGTGGCAGGTATCCCGTGGATTTAATCGAGGTACGTGAAAGCTGGCCCAAACTCCACAATTATCGAAAAAAAAAGGAGTGAGCCATCGATGTGCATATAGACCTTTCTATATGTTTAAATTGGAAAATGCTTTGAGACATGATCTGCTTTAATAATAAAACGACACTTAGTTTTTCTCCTATAAGTAGGTGAAGAGCTGTGGTTATTAGGAGCTGAAATTGAATCTTAAGCTGATGCTTAAAATATGCACTTTTTGGCCATCAACTTTGGTCATTGAGTTTCTGTTGGCTGATGATTGACATGACAGAAGTGTGTTAGCTAGTATCATATGATCTGTTTCGTTCATTTCAAGAAACAGTAAACAACCAACATAACAGCCAGCTGAAAAATGTTAGCTAGCGCGCAATGGCTTTCTCTGATAGTGAGGCTTGCTTCTTTGAGCTCCGTCCAACCTATACAAGGTGCTGCTTGCTTTCTCTCAGCCACTAGTGGCTTATGTAGTGGTCGGCATTCCTTACTGTTGTTACTTCTTCTGTAGGTATGATACGGTTTCCCTTGCTCTTGTGTTCTCTTAGCCAAAATGAAATTGATTCAACCTTCTCTAGTCTAATTTAAATATTTGATCTAAATGGCAACTAAATAACCATGCGTTGAATAGTTCCTCCTTTTGCATGATTAAACAGATATTTGTATGATGCTTACCCGTAATGGCATAAAATCAAGATTAAATGATGACATCAAAGAGGGTATAATTAAGTGTCAGTGTTAGCACAAAAGGGTGGTATGACTGTCGGTTTTATTCCTTCCAGGATGAAGGAGAGGGACTTGGTATTTACACTGAACAAACTACGCTAATGGAACCAAACTCCGATGCTCCTACTTACGGCTATGCTTCCGATGCCAGATTCTTCTAAAGCAGGTTTGTTTGTATTGGTTTCAAATGCCTTGCGCTTAAGAAAAAAAGAAAGTCTTTTACCACAAATTAAATTTATTAATTCTTTATTTAAAAGCTATGTGTCATATGGAAAGATTTTAAGAAAGAAAGGAAGTCTTTTGAAACATGACAGCTAAAATAAACGTTAGACATGTGACTATAAATTATTATAGTAAAATGAGAATTTTAAAGTTAAATTATTCTGAAATATATAACTGAGTCATTTTTTTGAGGGAAAACTAATAAGGAAACTTTAAATGGGATAAACAGAGTGTTAACATACCAAAAGTATCCTTGATATATAGTAGTACGTTTCAACATGTCATGTCAATTCTTATATTAACATATCATTAAAATGAAAATATTATTAAAAAAATTTAGATATAGAATTTTGATGTTCTTGTTCTTATTATTATTTTTAAACAGTCTAAAAAGAAAAGACTGCTCATAGAAAATAGATTGAATGGAATGATTCATAATGTCGTACTTTGAAGTTTTTGGTGCACTTATCGGAGGTTAATTTTTTTTGGGAAAGTGCTTTTCGTGTTTCTAAACTTGCATTAATTGCTATTCTTTATTTTGGAAGGATGTTCACAACATAGTGACTTGATAGTTTTGTCAGGGGTGGACCTACATATATTTTCGGGGTGCTTCGGCACCCAGTAAACTCTACGCGAAATAGGTATAATTACATAAAAAAATATACGAATATAGGTATAAAACATATAAAAGCACCCACTAAGACAAAAGTTGGTTGGGTGCACTTCCATTTAAGTTGATCTTAAGTTTCTCCACTAAAGGGATGTCTCGAGTTCGAACCTTATTGAGGTGATTTTTTTATTTTTTTTCAGTTTTTTAATTTTTAAGCACCCACAATCTTTAAATTCTGGGTCCACCACAGCATTGTGTTTGTGGTGTTGTGCTAATGTACAAGTATTTCTTTCGGTTGTCGAATCTCAGGAGGTATTCCTTGAAGATTGGTGGTATGAGTTTTTCAGTATGTTCAATTTGAATAAGGCCAAGCATGTCGAGGTGCCCTATGTTGAGGTGTTTTCTAGACTTTTATATGTTAAATTTAGCTTTTTAGAAGAAAAAAAATTGAGACTACTACAATCTAAAGGAATGATTTTTTTTAAAATTCTCAGGCTGCACAAACTATGGACAATGTGGTACCTCAAGTCCCATACGCTATGCCAGTTAGCTCACTTATTATGCTACAATGTCTCGGTTATGATGTCACTCTTTTGTCCTAATTATAGGCACATGATATATCACCTGAGATGCTGACCTATAGTCCTGAGAGATCGCAAGAGCACTGCCCTATCGATCAAACTGTGGAGATGGAACCAAATCCCCGTGCCCTTCAAAAAATTAAGATTTTGGTGCCATAACCTTCGGAAGCAGGTTCGTTGTATTGGTTTCAAATACTTTATGTTTATGTTTTAGAATCTTTTATCTTTGATTTTGATAACACATATGAGCTCACCTAAGTAGTTTATACTCTTATACATTGACTTAACATGCATTAAGATGATAACCAAATACTGCTAGAAAGAATGTATCTATGGCCTAGATTATTTGGTCATTACAGAAGTGACTCAAAAAGTTTTTTGTTTTGACTTGTCAAAGTATGCATTTTGAACCAGAATACTAATATCAATTTTTGTTAGTCTATGAAAATGTTATGGCTGTGTGGATGATCTATTTGTCAATTATAAGCTCTTCAGCGAAAATTAAATAGTTCTCTGTTATAATGGAAAGTCATGTCAGATTCTTTGTTGATTATCGTTGTCAGGTTGTTCCATTGACTCCAGGTCAGAGATGCTGCAAACTGATCAATATCTCGCGATTTCCGATCTTAATCTTGGCATGACATTAAGAAGGTGATAAGTTTGAGAAAGATCATAATTCGTAGCTGTTATAAAGTATATGTAGACTATATATTTCATGAATAAAGACAGGTGAATTTCTTTTACTTAATTTAAAGAAACAATATATTGATGGTACTTGTATTCAAGTCCATTGTTAGGTTTATCTAAAAGATCGTATTCTTCCTTGGTTGTGAATTAGCCTTTCTTAGATTAGAGAGAAGCCTAGTCAATCATATCTATAGATTTTTGTTAAAATGATGACGGCAACTTTGGTGCATGAAGGATTCTATGTTTACGAAAGTTTTTGGGAGGGGCCATATCCCAAGCGATACAATATAGGCAGCCTACCCTGATGCGAGCATCAATACCTGATTCCATTGCTCGAACTTGTGACCTAAAAGTGACACAGCGGCAACTGGTGTACCAAGCATTCTACGTTAGAAGGTCCTAGAGAAAGACTGCATTGCAAGGGTTGTGATGTAGACAAGCTACCCTAATGCAAGCATTAATGGTTTCTTTGACGTCTCGAACCTGTGACCTGTAGGTCACACAGAGACAATTTTACCGTTCTTGCTAAAAAATTTTATTACAAGTGATTTATATATGTGATCTCTTGAGATTACCTCAAGAGTAGAGTGCATAGATTGAGGAAATGAATGTTAGTTCAATTTACCTCACCGCCTTTCCTCATAGGAGCAGACCAAGAAATCTTTCTCAGAGAAACGGATTGTTTCCTAGCTCCATACACTTTGAGCGCGAAGCCTTCCATATGAGAACACTAGTTTGATTCGACCACTCTCGTCATTATTGATGTAATGATCACGCTGTCAAGCAAGCTTAGACTGTTAGGCTCCAATGTTTTGAAAAGCAAAAAGCACAAAAAGGAAACAAGATCTATGGGCGTGAAGCGAAAAGTGAGAACTAAAGCGCATGCTTCTGTGAAGTAAAGCACACGAGTTACAGAAAACAAAAAAAATACCTAATATATATAATATAATTCTATACTAAAGCTATATTAATCCAATTCCTCATAGTTAAGCCAAAAATAACCGCTTATCATTGGAATTATTTTGCGTATCATCATTTGAGCGCACATTTCTCTAAAGCATCGTCTCTTCCTCGTGAACAGATAACTCCTCGCTTGGCGTGCTTTATCGCTTTAAACGGAAAAACTCTCACCCTTAATAACACTATGAGTCTTAGCTGATCTTGCCATCATAACATGAAGGAAAGTTGCTTTTATTTACTTTGATCTCTTGTGCAAATAGCTTGATATAAATCAAACATATTTTAGACTACTTTGTCTTTGCAAGTAGTCTAAAACCTTTTCATCTTGGACATTCCAATTTCAGCAAGTTATTAGTAGAGAGGTCCAACCTGGTACTAGTAGTAGTGCCAGAGAACGTTATAAACTAAATAGAAACATTCCATTTGTGACTTCCTTTCTCTTTTCCTTATAATTTTCATAATATAGAATATAAAGTACACAATGAAGTAAAACGCACAAGTTATGGAAACTAAAATGAGAACAATACATGTATGAATTTAATGCTATAATTTAGTTATGGTTAGGATTTTTTGTGTGTCATCATCTGAAGCGCATTGTTTCGCTCATAAAGCAACAAATCCTCGCTTGGATTGCTTTTCGTTGTTATATTCCTGTTGCAAAAAGTCCCACATTGTTTATTTAGTGTAACACCCCGATTTTCTGAACCGGAATGCTACACGGTGCTCATGACCCCGAAGGACCACAAGCTAACCCATGACTGACATCTGTACCTGTATACTGCATAATATAACATGAAAATACGGAAACATGTACTGCAAGGCCATAAGGTTCAACGGAATAAAACATATGATAAAAATAATATCTGAAAACGGTATAACAATACCCAAAATGAAATCTGAAATAACTGTCTAACATACTATAGTCTGGAAATACTGTAGTCGTCTGAAAGCCTCTAACTGTACTGAATAAGGAGTTGATGGGACATGTCCCCAACTAACTACAACTACTGAAAGAAAATAAGAACTGAAAGAATGAACTAATCCAATAATATCATCCTCGAATGATGAGGACTCACTGCTAACTCTGTCTGCTGAAATCTGGAATGCTACTGCTGATCTGGAGCTCGTGTCTTTGAACCTATGGAGTAGAATAAAAGAAACATCATAGCACAAATGCGTCAGTACATTGGAATATACTGAGTATGCAAGTGAGGTAGGCTAAATGTAAAGGGTTTACATGCATGAACAATGCTGACTGATATGAACGTGAGATACATACATACATAAGTAACTGTAACTAAACTCGCGGAAATACAGACTACGAATTTCGAATACTGACAACATGATCTTACTGCTACTGAGATACTGATTGATTGAGTTTACTGAGATTGATGTGTAAGTCACTAATGAGTGAGGAAACTGATACTGTATTATTGAATACTGAAGGACTGAAACTGTATTACTGATACATAGATAACTATTTCTGACAGTTCTGATTATGAAGAACTGGCCTAGTTGACTGTATCTGACAGTCTAATTATAAAGAATAAATCTGATTGACTGTATATGACAGTCATGAATGTAAAGACTGATAATATGAGTTCTGATAACTGGAAATTTGATAACATGAGTTCTGAGAACTAATATGACTGATAACATGAGTGACAGTATCTGACAGTCCTGAATATAGTGGAACTAGCTGAGTTTCGTATTGATGGGTGACTGTAGCTGACAGTCCTGAAATCTGAAGAACTATCTGAGTTCATTTACTGATACTGAAATTGAGACTGTGAGAGGTAATCATCTAACCGACATGCCTCGGAACTGAACTAGTTGGGATCCAATCTTTGCCCTAATTGGAAGGGCGTCAATACCGTGCCACGGGTAGAGACAACATGTGAGTAACCCTATTCGTGTTTGGGAGCTCATTTCGTATGCCCTACTATCAGGTAAACTCAAGGAGATGTGTTAGCCCTATAGGTAGGGACATCTCAACCTACGCTGGCTATGTAGTTCTGGAATGCAAGGATTGCTTCTAGGAATTACACCCTCTGACTGTGGCAGGTGAGTTCCCATCCTTGGTTCACTCGGTGCTGAATCCTACTCTCAACTGAATAGACACTGAACTGATTAACTAATCTGAACTGATTAATTGGACTGAACTGGTTAACTGAACTGAGCTGATTAACTGAACTGATGCTGGTGGGATTGTTTAGCGGAGCTAAACTGAGTTTACTGAATTCCGATGACGGGTGGAATATACTGAGTTTCTGAGGACTGATTGAGAGTACTGAAGTTCTAATATCACTGAGTACTGAGATCACTGAGATTACTGAACTATTAAGATTACTGTGAATTCTGAATTACTGAACTTTCCTGAGTCACATGACTAACTGAGTTCTATGGAACATGGCTTGACTGAGAGTATCGTGAAAACATGACATGGCTCTAAGCACACAGCTATATTTTTCAGGTATGAGTACCCCCAGGACTCGATGGAAGGAAACTGGCACACATGACTGACTTGATTACATGACCAACGTCCACAATCCATAATATCATAACTTGGGGATTTTCATGAAGTACATGGTTATTATACATCTTATACATAAGTAGGATTTGCAAGAAAGCATAGCATAATCTCATAAGACTAGTTCATGAACAATCCAACAACATTTACTATTCATAATACCATGAATAGGGATTTCATACTACACATGGTTATCATATTCTAGGTTATGGAAGATAATGCATATAACATGTACATACTTGCATGACTTCAATTTCATGAGCATTCCATATCACAACAACAATACACGACAATTAGCATGAAATTCATGTTGAGTCATAAGGAAAGGAGCATAGTCTTGTCATTTAAGTTTTATTTAGCTATAATACATGATTTCTAGTCTCTTAGGTATTTTATCAAACACCTTTCATGCACACTTTGTGGCATAGGCATATTCATCACATTAGTGATTCAAACCACCCAAAAATTCATGTATTTCAATTTGCATGTCATCCTAGTTTCATGATATCATATAAAGATGCTAACTTTGGAAGTGTATCACAATCAATCACACAAACATAATCAACCCATAACATGACTTCATAATTCATAATTTAAAAGAGGGTTCTTGAACTTTATGGATGAAAGGAATCCATAAATCAACACTACGCATACCTTAGCTTGTGATTCTATGAAGATTGATGGAAAAATTCTTGAAATTTGATGGTGAATTCCCTTGAAATTGAATCTTCTATGAAAACCTTAGATTATGTTCTTGAAAGGATTTTGAGAGAAAGAGTATGTTTTGGTGAAATATGGGCTTAATTCCGTGTTTAGGCATTATATAGGGGTGGGTAAAGGACCATTTTGCCCCAAAAACGGACTGTTTAAGTCACCTGGACACCCACATGTGCGGCGCAAACTTTATCTCACATATTAGGGTGTGCGTCGCACATCTTATCTCACATATTAGGGTGTGCATCGCACACCTTATCGTACACCTTAGGTTGTGCGTCGCACACCTTATGTCAGGCGACGTACTTCACTTTGCAAAGTCATAACTTCTTGCTCGGGTGTCGTATTTGGGAGAAATTGGTATCGTTGGAAAGATAATTCAAAGAGATTTCATTTGATATATAGTAGGCCCTCTAATTCGTTATATACAAGGAGTTATGGATGATTGAAATTGACCTAAGTTTTGACGCTCACTAAAACTTGAACGATAGGAAAGCTTTCAACTTGTACTTGAGTTAGGGAACCTCTATGATCTAAATTCATGCTCAAATAGATTCCCACACTACATAATTGATTAACACACTAAATTTATATAGGATTTGAGGCTTTTGAAACGTCTACGCATAGGAATGACGGATTTTCATTCTAGTTCAAAATGTGGGGTATTACAGTATAGATCCATCGACTTCCAATAGTAGATTTCCCCTTCAGTAAGTGGACCAATTCCCAGGTGTTATTGGTCTGTAAAGCATTTATTTTTTCAATCATAGCATCTTTCCACCTTGGATGTTCTAATTCTTTGCAAATAGTCTTTGGTATAGGTACATTGGATAGGGTGAATACAAAGGTATAATATAATGGGGGCAACCGATGATAACTTAAACAGTTATATCTCTCTGGTTGTTGATTTCGAGTAGTGCGTATACCATTGTGTATGGAGATTGGTGGGGTCACTGCATCTGCTGAAGGCATGACTGGAGCAGGTGTCAAAGGAGCATGAGATGAATCATCAGGAGCTACCAGTGTATCTGTAATAGGAGTAGTACTATCACTAGTATTGTTAAGAGGACGAGCACGTCGGGTGTATATTTGAAACGGACGAAGAGGAGCGGTTAGGGGGGTGTCTGGAAGACTGATTTGTTGTAGAGGAAGTATAGGTACCGGTAAAACATGAGGAATTAAACTTCTGCTTGTAGTGCTGGGTGTAAAATAGGGAGAATTTCGATTTTGGATCATAGCACTTGTAACCTTTTTTGTGACGAGAGTATCCTAGAAAGACACACTTAATTGATTTCGTTTGGAGTTTTTCATTTCTAGTACTTTGATCATGGACAAAGCAATTACATCCAAACACTCTCAAAGGTAGACGATAAGGATTTTGACCATGAAAGAGAACTGAGTAAGGACTTTGTTGTTGCAACACAATGGAGGGCATTCTATTTATCAAATAACAAGCAGTGAGAACAACATCCCCCCAAAAACTAAAAGGGGCATGATGGTGTATGAATAAAGTTCAAGCTGTCTCAATGAGATGCATATTTTTACGTTCAGCGACTCCATAATGTTGAGGAGTATATGCACAAGAAGTCTGATGAGTGATTCCCTAAGACGACATGAAACTGGCAAATGGCGAAGATAAGTACTCCTTTGCATTATCACTACATAATACCTTGATTGAAACACCAAATTGATTGTTTATTTCGGCATAGAATTTTTGAAAAATAGAGAATACTTCAGAACGATTTTTCATTAAAAATACCCATGTGCAACGAGAAAAATCATCAATAAAGGTAACGAAATACTGAAATCCTAAACTTGAAACAACACGACTAGGACCCCATACATCTGAGTCAACAATGTCAAACATACATGTGGCCCTATTATTGATTCTTTTGGGAAACGAAGTGAGACTATGTTTCCCAAGTTGACAAGACTCGCATTCAAAAGAAGACAGTGGAAAGACTAGGAATTAATTTTTGAAGCTTTGCTAGACTCGGGTGATCAAAACGGTTGTGGAGAAGATCAGTTGAGGCAGCAAAAGTGAAGGCAACTGGTGGTGGTGTTTTTGACATGTGATACAGTCCCTGTGACTCATATCCTGTTCCAATAGTCTTCCCCGTTCTCTGGTCCTGTACAACAACAGATTCAGCCAAAAAAGTGACACTACAATTTAGGTGTTTGGTTAATTTGCTAACAGAAATCAAATTAAATGGACATTCAGGAGCAAATAAAACTGAGTTTAGGGAAATAGAGGGAAGAAGTTGCACGTCCCCTATTCCTTTTACTGCAATTCGAGATCCATTAGCAAGGGTAACTGCGCTAACAGTTGTAGTGTGGATAAGATTTGAGAAAAGATTCTGATCACCAGAGATATGGTCAGATGCACCAGAATCCAATATCCATTGGCAGGAGGGTGAAGATCTGGTAAGACAAGAAAAGAAATCAGTTTTTGGGGTGCCAGATAAAGGTGATTGTCGTGTAGCCTCTTTATACTGCAAGTAATCACTATAATCTACTCCAGACAAATTAATAGAATTGGAAAGTTGACCATCTGTGTCTTTACGGTCTGAACCACGTGAGCTGTACTAGAATTGTTAGTACGTGGTGTTCGACCATGCAATTTCCAACAAGATTGGAGATAGAATGAGGAATAGTCCCAACAAGATTGGTAAAGGTCAGATAAAGCTCTTCAATGTTGGGTATGACAGAACACATGTTTGGTGGGAGGCTTCCTGATAGATTATTGTTTGAAAGAGAAATCAGTCTCAGCCTGGATATGTTGAAGTTCTCCATCTCAAGTTGACCATTAAAACTATTATGCACAAGATCAAGTTCCTCCAACTCAACAAGATTGCTTATCTCTTTGGGTATTTCACCTGTCAACACAAGGACAAAAAGGAATACTAGTGAGTTAAATAGCATAAGTTGTACGTCTTGCTATCACATTGCTTACATACCAGTAAAACTATTTTCTTCAAGATATAAAAATTGCATCTTGGTTAAGTTGCCAATCTCCAATGGTAAGAATCCACTAAGATTGTTCTGCCACAGTGACAAAATTTGAAGCGACGAGATATTGAATATGGAGATTGGGACTGAGCTGGTAATCTGGTTTTTTTCCATGGAGAACTCCACCAAATTAACAAGATTTCCAATTTCTTGTGGAATTATCACCGCATTTAATGTGTAATAAAAAAATTGTGATGTAATTAGATACAATATTACTAGCATTCATAAGATAAAACATACCCGTGAAATGGTTAGTTCCGAGATCCAAATTTCTGCAAGTTACTCAATCTTCCAATTTCACTATGTATTGGTCCCTCAAACTCATTTATTGATAAAGACAAAATTTGAAGTTGTGAACAAGTTGATAAGCTTGTAGGTATATGACCATAAAGCTTGTTTATGGATAAATGAAGCCCTTTGAGTATTGGGAGCCATTGCATAAATCATTGGGAAGATATCACGATAAGCTATTTCTCGTAAATTCAATGACTTTGATTCTTGAGATATTGAAAATCGTGAATGGTATAGAACCCGTTAGCTGATTATATTGTATGCCCAACAATTTCATGTTGTGAAGATTGTCGATCCCTTCTGGTATATTTCCTTGAAGTGAATTATAAGATATATCTAAAGTCTCCAACCTCGAGGAATTCGAGAGTGACAGAGGAATAGAGCCTATGAGATTGTTACCCCTCAAGTTTAATTCTCTAAGGTTTCCAATAACTTTTGGTATCTGGCCCTCTATGGAATTGAAATTCAGATTCAAAGTATCAAGTGTGGATATATTAGAAAATGAAGAAGGGATAGAACCGGTGAAACTATTATTCCTAAGATTTAGAAGTTGAAGTTCGTGTAAAAACCCAAACCAAGAGGGAACCTCCTCTCTGAATTTGTTGAAACTTAAATCAAGAAACTTAAGCCGACGCAAGTAGTCCATTTCTCGAGGCAAATTTCCCTGGAAATTGTTACTTCCCAAGTCAAGAGAAACAAGAAATGAGAGGTTTCCAAATTCACGGGGAATCCTGCCTGTAAGAGCCATGTTAGAAAGATTCAAGGACTTCACTCGCTGGTGACGAGAACCACAAGCCACTCCTACCCAATGACAAACAGAAATAGCGGGAGACCAACTTTCATCCAAGAAGTGAAAGGGGTCTGAAATAATTTGGGATTTTAAGGAAATAAGAGCTAATTGATCAGTGGTAATGTTGGTTTGGGTCATGACTGAACTAGCCACAAGCAAGAAGAGTGTTGAGAGAAAAAATGTGAAGGCTTTCTCCATTATTGCAATAATTAGTAGGTATGCTCTATACCATGTGGTTTTGAGACTTTAAATAGAAGTGAGATATCCCTTTTGGTCATACGAATACTAATACCACCAAATCAACCAAGCCATTCACATCTCAATCAGAATTATAAATATGATTGCAAAAAGTCCTCTAATCAGCCAAACACTTGGCAAGTCAACCAAGACTTTGCAAACTGCCTTGCTTTCATATTCTGTAGAATTGTGTAGTGAAGGGTAGTGCCACATTTACTAACTTACACTATAGTGCCATCTCAATATAAATCAGGTTTAGTCAACCTAGCACTAGTGGATTTATCCCAGGCAATGAGAGCCTTCCTAGAGGTAGTCAAATTTTTTTCAATGAATTATGTTCTATCAAGATTAATAATTTCATTCAGTAAAAAGATTTTATGAATTATAATGTTTATGAAAAAATGCCCTATTAACACTCACTTAGGCTATGTTGATGATACTATTCTTTTTTTTCCTCAGGTAATAGTAACTCTCTAGCTCTTATGCTATGAACATATCTCTGGCCAACTACTGAACATGAATAAATCCTGCTATTTGGTGGCTCCAATAACTAATGCTGATAGACTTGAGGAATTAAACCAACTCAGTGGCGTAACTGGTAAAGGTTCCTCCATGTGATCAGGAGGTCACGGGTTCGAGCCTTGGAAACAGAATAGGTTGCATATGGTATGATCTCTTCTGCTTAAATTATCCTGAGCCTCATTAACTTCAAGATTTTCATGATTATCAATTTGATTTTTATCAAAGTACCCAAAATTTCACAATTAGTAAGGCAACACTATTTCATCAGAATATTGCTTCCACATAACAGGTAAGAAAACATAAACTCAGTCAGGGTGACTTATTGAGATACAGGGAAGGACTAAACAAAGGATAGTAGCGGAACAAGAGCAACTGCCTTCTTTGATGTTCGAAAACTTGATGAAGGAGGAACATCACAGGGATATTATTGGACCACTTATTATACAAGGTACCCAGGATTTAAATTTAGTTAAAAGGCAGTAGTGAGATTCATTGCAACCAGCTAGGATTCCTGGAAACAGAATCAATGCACAAATCAAGTGCTAAAACCAAAAAAATAACCAACAATTTAGCAAAAATTTGCAGCAAACAAGTCATTTGGTACTACATGCTCCACATTCAAGAAGTTGAATCTTGGTCTTCTGTAGCATTCCTACAACATCTTTCATGTTAGTCCTTCTTGCCGGAGATTCAGCACAACAATCTAATGCCACTTTCATGATTGATGCCACAACATCTAGCTCCTTCTGTAAGCCTTTATCCATTGGTGTTACCAAGTTCGCATCTACGATGTGCATTACTTCCTTTGGAAGGGAATAACTCACCCACTGCTTCAAGCTAAGATCTCCCTCAAACTCATTAGGCTTTCTCCTAGTAAACGTTTCCAGCAACATGACCCCATAACTATAGACGTCACACTTTGTTGACACTAGTCCTTCCAGTCCATACTCTACAGTCAAACAATTTATTTAAAGATGCAATATACTTTCTAGGTGGGAAAAAAAAAGAGTAATCAGCAAAACTAAGAGACGTACCTGGCGCAATATACCCCAATGTTGCTAAGGTTTTAGTGTATAAATTACCCTGATCTTCACCAAGCAGTTTTGAAATGCCAAAGTCACTTAGGTGGGCAACCATATCTTCATCCAGCAAGACGTTACTAGGCTTCACGTCACAGTGAATCACTGGCAACGAGCACCCGTGGTGAAGATACTCCAAAGCACATGCCACATCTATCATTATGCTTAGTCTCTGCCGGATGTCGAGGAAGTAGTTGTGCGAATACAAATACTTCTCAAGACTTCCATTTGGCATATACTCGAGCACTAAAGCCTTGAAATCAAGATTGGAACAACTAGTAATGACTTTAACGAGATTCCTATGGCGAAGGCTGCACAAAACTTCACATTCCGTATCAAAACTCTTGAATGCCGCATCCCTGAACACTTTTACTGCAATGACAGTTCCACTTCTGAGAACGCCTTTGTAAACAGAGCCAAAACTTCCAGAACCAATCAGATTACTCTCGCTAAGCGCATCAGTTGCTTGGATCAATTCATAGTATGAAATTCTTTCTCTTGTTGCAGTAGACAATGAATCATCTTGTTGAGGAGATCTTTTACCTCTTCTGTACTTTATCCAAACAAACACAAAAGTGATAGGAACAAATAAAAGTGCAAGTCCTAGAAAAAGAAATAGAACTAGAAACTTTTTCCTATTTGATTTGTGCTTTGATGAAGTGGGGCATGGTGGAACACTAAATCTTGAAGAACCACACAATGCCTCATTGTCGATGAAGAACTGACTCGAGAGGTTCTTGAAAGGACCCCCGGAGGGTATTTCACCATACAACTTGTTATCAGAAACATTGAAATACTTCAGATTTTGAAGTTTCTCCAATGACCTGGGAATGATTCCAGATATATTGTTATGAGAAAGGTCTAGAAATTCCAAACCTAACATGGTGCTCACTGAGTCAGGTATAGATCCTTGCAACTTGTTGCGTCTCAAAGAAAGGTGCACAAGAGTTTGCAATCCTCCAATTTCTCTTGGAATTTCATTTGAGAATTGATTCATTGACAGATCTATCAGTGTGGCAGCCTTTAGATTTCCAATTCCTGGAGGTAAAGAACCTACCATGTTGTTTGACGATAAGTCAAGCACTACTAGATCATGAAGGTTCCCTAAGCTTGGTGGTATATTGGAACTCAATTTATTGGAACCCAGATGTATCTCCCTAAGGGAAGTAATATTCCCTAAACAATTAGGAAGAGATGCTGAAAGTTGATTTTGACCCAAGTAAATATCACCCAAATGCTGCAATATACATATATGATCACCTATAAATCCTGTAAGTTTGTTGCTACTCAAGTTGAAGCGTTGAAGGTTTCTCAAGTTGCCAATTGATGTTGGAATCGATCCGACCAAGTTATTTCCAGAAAGATCAAGGTCTAATAAGCTGCTTAAGTTCCCAACTTCATTTGGAATTCTCCCTTTGATTTTGCAATTGTTGGCGTAAAATTTTCTAAGAGAGGTGGAAAGGTTTCCCGTGGATGCTGGAATCATGCCATTTAGAGGGTTGAAAGGTAGATAAAGAACTGTTAAATTTCTACAATTGGTTAAGGAAGTCAGGAAGCTTAATGATGAATCGCTCGTGAAATTGTTTTGCCCCAAGTTTAGGAATTGTAGATGAGTCAAATATCCAAGAGAATTGGGAATCAAGCCAGTGAGTTTGTTGTTGGCAAGCTCAAGAATTTTAAGTTTTGAACAATTGGAGATTGAATGAGGAATCGTCCCAACAATATTGGTTAAGTTGGCCAGATAAAGCACTTCAATGTTGGGTAACATAGAACACATGTTTGGTGGGAGGCTTCCTGATAGATTGTTGTCTATAAGATCAATTATTCTCAGCCCTGATATGTTGAAGATCTCCATTGGGAGTGAACCACTAAAACTGTTAACTGCAAGACTTAGTAGCTCCAACTCAATGAGATTGCTTATCTCTTTGGGTATTTCACCTGGAAACAAATATAGTAGATTACTAGTGAGTTTAAATAGTTGGTTAAATCTAGTAAACCTATTTTTCCTAAGATATAAGAATTGTGTCGTGGTTAAGTTGTCAATCTCCCGTAGTAGAATCCTTTTTAAAAAGAAAAAAAAATTAAAGACCCAATGGGCCACTTTATTAATCCCGTGGTAGAAACCACTAAGATTTTAACTTTTATATTGTTGGTCATACGAAAGTATTAAAAGAAAAAAGAAAAAAATACGTATATTTGAACAGAGCCATTAATTTGGCTTCTCTCCATACCTAATATCACAAAACTTAGATAGCTCAGTTAATTCAGTAACTGAAATTATCCCTGCAGTTACTGTCTAATAAAATAAAATTTTGAAGCAATTAGACACAAGCACTCATAGGATAAAAACATACCTGTGAAATCATTTATTGATAAAGACAATCTTTTAAGTTGTGAACAATTCGACATACTTGTAGGCATATGACCGTGAAGATTGTTTTTGGATAGATAAAGCCCTTTGAGTATTGGGAGACCATTGCATAAACCATTTGGGAGATTTCCTGATAAGCTATTGACAGTAAATGCAATGATTTCGATCCTAGAAATATTGAAAATTGTGAATGGTATAGAACCCGTAAGTTGATTAGCTTGTATGGATAGCACTTTCATGTTGTGAAGATTGCCGATCCCTTCTGGAATGTTTCCTTGAAGTGAATTATGAGATATCTCCAAAGTCTCCAACCTTGAGGCATTCGAGAGTGACAGGGGAATAGAACCTATGAGCTTGTTACCCCTCATGTTTAGTTCTCTAAGATTTATAAGACTTCCAATCACTTTTGGTATTTGGCCCTCTATGGAATTGTATTTCATATTCAAAGTCTCAAGTTTGGAAATATTAGAAAATGAAGAAGGTATGGAACCAGTGAAACTATTATTCCCAAGATTTAGAACTTGAACTTGGTGTAAAAACCCAAACCAAGAAGGAACCTTCCCTATGAAGTTGTTGACACTCAAATCAAGAAACTTAAGCCGACACAAGCGTGCCATTTCTTGTGGTAAATTTCCATGGAAATTGTTACTTCCCAAGTCGAGAGAAACAAGAAATGAGAGGTTTCCAAGATCACGGGGAATCCTGCCCGTAAGAGCCATGTTAGAAAGATTCAAGTACTTCACTCGCTGGTGGCGGAAGCCACAAGTGATTCCAACCCAATGGCAAACGGACGTAGCGAGAGACCAACTTTCGTCCAAGAAGTGAAAGGGGTCTGAAACAATTTGAGATTTCAAGGAAAGAAGAGTCAATTGATCAGTAGTAATGTTGGTTTGAGTCATGGCTGAAGTATCCATAAGCAACAAGAGTGTAAAGAGAAAAAATGTGAAGGCTTTCTCCATTATTACAAAAATTAGTAGGTATGCTCTATAACATGTGGTTTTGAGTCTTTAAATAGCAATGAGGTCTCCCTTTTGGTCTTCATGATTTTGGAAGAAAATACTTTTCTTCATTCATTCGGTTATGTTCAGTGGCTGGGTCAAAATTTTCATCAAGAAATTTCAAAATATACAGAAGTAAATTCATGAAAAAATCAAAGAGTGTCATTACATAATATATACATAAAAGATATTTTTACGTACCTACACAGTGTATTCTTTCGACGAACATGTGGCTCTGCCATTTGTCATATCAATTCTAATTTCACCAAGTCTTGCACGCTTCAATCAGACAAAGTCTTGCTTTATTTTCTAATAAGTTAATTTTAATAACATATATTATACGATCTAGAAATATTTGTACATGATTTGCATATTTTATATGTTTATAATCCTTTTATTTCTAGTTAAGACAGAATCCGTATACTTTTACATTCAAGTTACTTTTGGTAGAAGTTAATTTAGCTCATTTTTATATGGGGAGGTAGCATAAAAGTAGCTTTTAATTATTTTTTATAATTTATTTGTAATTTTGACTTGTTTGAGAGTATGTTTTTGTGATTTTTTTTTTAATAAAAGAATACATAACATTAATTTGTATTGGCTGGCATCATTTTAGAGAATTTTTCAGGTTATCTGAGCCTCAAAGACTTGACAAAATTGGAGAAGACCAAAAATACACCAAATCTTTATAAAAACGTACATTTGGTGGCAAAGTTATTCCTCTAATCTTTAAGTATTTTATGTGATTAGCATAGAATATAATTTTTTCTAGTCACTAATTTTTAGGTAATATATATATATATATATATATATATATATATATGACAACATGAAAAACTATTTACATTCTTGATCAAAGATAGCACGGTTAGCAATTATTCTATCGTAGTTTAATATCTCGACGGGACTATTTACTTTTAATTTTTAGGATGTTGTTACATTGTTTATAAATTCTAAAAAAGTACGCAACATGTAAATTATGTTTGGATTGTCTTATTTTAAATGTTTTTAAGCCAAAATAGCTTTTAAACACTTTATTTTTAAATTTTTCTTGCGTGTCCTGTTTTCTAGACATGCTATATCTCTTTTATTTTAAATGTTTTTGTAGTTAATTAGTTTAAAATGGAGGATTCTCTTATTATCTCAAAATTATATTTTTATTTACAGGTTTTCCAAATGACATAATCATTGTTATTTCAGCATTGTCAGCCTATAATGTCTACTGAAACGCCATACTCCTTGTATCATTTACTTTTCAATCAGAATTATAATATGGTGCGAAAATTCCCCTAATTAGCCAATGACTTTTGCAAGTCAGCCAAGTATTGCTTTATTTTCTCTAGAATTGTGTCGTGCAAAAATGGAATGTCATGTTCATCTAATAAGTTACAATTGTTAACTTATACTATACGTTCAACAAATATTTTTACATGATAAGCATAATTTTATATAATTGATCGTAACATTGTTTATTAATTATTATCCTTTTATCTCTAGGACACAGACTTTAACATTCTAGTTATTTTTTGTAGAAAAAAAAATGCAGTATTTTCTCTTATCTTCTTCTATGCCAAGCAGGCGGAGCTAGAGTTCTAATTACGAATTCAGCAGAATTCAATATATTTGACCCCAAAATAAATGGAATAATTTTAAGAAAATGATCATGGAATTCAAATTCTATTTTCTAGCCATTTTAATTTGTTGGCTTGTTCTATATAGTTTCTATACATATCTTATACATGTAAATATTCTGTACGAAAATTATATAGTTTCGATATACAATTTATATAATAATTGTACAGTTTTTTTTTACACATTTTATACAACAATTATATAATGTTTATACACTTTCTACACATTTTTTAATATATATTTTATACATATACATACTTGATAGAACTATACAATTTCTATACATATATAAATATTCTATATAACAATTATACCATTGTTATATAATTATATTTAATTATTATTTTTAAATAATAAAAAAGCAGAATATTTTTCTATTAAAAAATTTGTAGCGAAAAAAAAAATTGAAATATTTTATAAAATGGCCGAATGGCCCAAGTTGAAAACTGTATTTGTATTGTATATGGACTGTATCAATATGGTATATAAACTTTATTTGAACTATATAGATCCAATGATTATTTGACTTCTTTCTATTACTTCACTTAAACTGTGTATGAGCTAAGGAGATCTCGTTGAGGTAAATTTCATGCTTAATGTTAAATGTTGTTAGTTCATCATTGTCGGATTGTGATGCCTATTGAGTACACGTTCTTTCAACACTCATGCATTCCGAGTACGAGTGGACCATGTTGCTTGATTGAGTCAAGAGGGTCTACTCCTCGAGATCTTTTGTGAGCTGCTTGGCAACTATGTAACGCCATACTGCTATGTTGGCTATGTTGTTATTTTGTGAAGACATATTTATGTACTCTTTATCACTGTTAAGACAAACTCGACTGTTGATGTTATTACTGATTGATTGTCTTATCCACATCTAACTGGTGTCGATAAGCATCAGATATTCTGCTAAAAGTACAAATATACCCTCTAACTATGATAAATGGTACGTATATACCCTCCGTCATACATTGGGTACACATATATTGCTACCATTAATGAAATGGTACGTATATGTCCCTCACACTAACGGTAGGGACATAATGTATTTTTTTGACGAACATATGGCTCCTCCACTGGTCATATCAATTCTAATTTCACCATTTCTTGCACGTTTCAATTAGAATTGTCAATATGGTTCATAAATTCCCCTAATCAGACAAAGACTTGTGCAAGTCAACCAAGTCTTGCTTTATTTTCTTTAGAATTGTGTGGTGCAAAAATGGTATGCCATGTTCCTCTAATAAGTTAATCTTACCAACTTATATTATACGCTTGAGAATTATTTTTACATGATTAAGATAGTTTAGGGAGAAAAGTCTGAAATATACCTAAACTTTAGCGAAATTTGTTGTAACACATCTCAACTTTGCGGGGGTTCTATCGCCCCGTAGATTATTTTTTACCGTATATCTGTGACATATATTTGCTAGCTGGATCACTGTGTGAGTACACGCACACTATGCGCGTAAAGATTTGAACTGGTCCAACTAAGAAAATATATGCCACAGCTAAGTGTCGTGTCTTCTAAGCATTTTCTATCTCTTTTATTTTAAATGTTTTTTAGTTAGTTTAAAATGGAGGATTCTCTTGTTATCTCGACATTGTATTTTTCTCTATGGGTTTTCCAAATGGTATAATTATTGTTATTTCAAGATTGTCGGTCTATGAAGTCTACTGGTTAATCCAAAACGCCATACTCCTTGTATCATTTACTTTTCAATCAGAATTAAAATATGGTGCGAAAATTCTCCTAATCAGCCAAAGACTTTTGCAGGTCAAGTAGTCAACCAAGTCTTGCTTTATTTTCTCAAGAATTATGTGGTGCAAAATTGGTATGTCATGTTCCTCTAATAAGTTACATTTGTTAACTTAATACTATACTTCAAGAAATATTTTTACATGATAAACATAATTTTATATAGTTGATCATAACATTGTTTATAATCCTTTTATCTCTAAGCTAGGACAGAATTCAGGAACATTTACAATCAAGTTGCTTTTTACAAATAATTTTGCACATTTATATGGGATGGTAATAAAAGGAGTTTGTTTGTGTCATGACTATGTTTTTATGAACTTTTTTTAATAGAAGAATACATAAAAATAATTGTATTGGTTATTATAAATTTAGGGAATTTTCCTGGTTATGTGGCCCCAAAGACTTTAGAACTGTAAATGTGGTGTCAAATTTATTCCTCTAATCAGTCTAAAAGACTCCCCAAGTTGCCTTCTACAAAAGTTATGTATATTAATTATATAGAGAATTTTTTGTGATAGTAAAATTAATTAATTCTATTTTCTTTTTAGGTAATATAAAACTCGGTCAATTTTATTTTTATAAGAAATTAAAATATTGGGATTAAATTGATTTTGTTGTGCTTTTAGTAGCGGTTTTATCAAAATAGAACTACTTTTATAGGTAAAATGGAATTTTTTTTACTAAAAAACTCTGAAGTTATGTGTACACTAGCTATATCGAGAATTTTTAGATGATTAGCTATTTAGTATAGTTTATAATTGATTCTAGCTACTTTTTAAGCACTACGGTAGAGTGGAAAATATTTTCGAACTTTCTAATGAATATTCTTCTCCCACATTTTATTTTCAAAGTAGGTACCCTCTCATCCCTAATCCGAATTTCTATCGCGTAAGACCCATTAAACGGGAAGCACTTTCTACCAAGATTACTTTCAAATTCAGGGTGCAAATCCAAGATCTTTGATTATAGGGGGAGGAATCATGTTCATCCACAACGACCCTTAGCGCGAAATTTTACTTTCTTTTAGAGATATTTTTATAAATTTTTATTGTTAAATAGTACTCAACATTTCTTTGTAACGACTGATGTTATTTGACTCTTCAGTTACTTGGTTCCCTAACTCATATGGTCTAGGCAAGCAAAATACTCCTCGCACTGCGAGAGCCATGTTGGAGACAAGTGTATAGCTTAGTCTGTGTTGATGTCAACCATAATAATCCTCGACTCGTTTTTTTTAAGATAAGATTTATTTTTTTTTTGACGAGAAGATAGAGAATGAAACTCATTATTTCCAAGATTTAGTACTTGAAATTGGTGTAAAAACCCAAACCAAGAGGGAACCTCCCCACTGAAGTTGTTGACACTTAAATCAAGAAACTTAAGCCGACGCAAGTGTGCCATTTCATGAAGCAAATTTCCATGAAAATAGAGAAACAAGAAATGAGAGGTTTCCAAATTCACGGGGAATCTTGCCTATAAGAGCCATGTTAGAATGATTCAAGGACTTCACTCGCTGGTGGCGAGAACCACAAGTGACTCCAACCCAGTGACAAGCGGAAATGGCGGGAGACCAGTTTTCATCCAATAAATGAAATGGGTCTGAAATAATTTGGGATTTTAAGGACAGAAGAGCTAATTGATCAGTAGTAATGTTGGTTTGGGTCATGACTGAACTAGTCATAAACAACAAGCGTGTTAAGAGAATAAATGTGAAGGCTTTCTCCATTATTGCAAACATTAGTAGGTATACTCTATAACATGTGGTTTTGAGATTTAAATGGAAATGAGGTCTCCCTTTTGGTCATATAAACACTAATACCACCAAATCAACCAAGTCTTTCACATCTCAATCAAAATTATAAATATGGTGGAAAAAAGTCCTCTATTCAGCCAAAGACTTGGCAAGTCAACCAAGTCTTGCTTTATTTTTTGTGTGCTTAATTCTTTTAAATAGTCTTGCTTTCATATTCTGTAGAATAGTGTGGTGAAGAGTAATGCCACATTTACTAACTTATACTATAGTGTCTTCTTAATATTAATCAAGTTTAGTCAAATTTTTCCAATAAATTACTTTCTATAATTCTACTGACATGGATATTCCTTGTCATTCTAATCTTGAAATAGCTCCAACTTGCCTATTTTATGAAGATCCTATAGTTTATACTATATTCTTTCCTAGATCGTCAAGTTTTTACCAGTGAATTATTTTCTATATATCCTTTGGAATTAGTTGAGTTGTAGAAAAGCTAGATCAGGAACCACAGTTATCCAAAAAGAAAACATAGTGTGATGACGTGTTCGGTTAAGAATGTTTGAAACTAGTAATATAGAATAATATATTTGGTAAAAATTGTATTGGTAAGCAGTACTTTTGTTAAAGTCATGACTATAAAATAACCTTAATTTGTTTAGTTCATAATATTTACAAATAAAATACTTCCCCTAATATGAAATTCAGACGCAATTCTCTGACCTTTAAAATTTTTGATGGGTTGAATAGACCATCAATTTTTGGGACATGTCAATACTAATACCACCAAATCAACCAAAGGCTTGGCAAGTCACCCAAGTCTTGTTTTATTTTTACTTTTTTTTTTGTGCATAATTCTTTGTAAATAGTCTTGCTTTCATATTCTGTAGAGTTGTGTGGTGAAAAGTAGTGCCACACTTACTAACATATACTATAGTGTCTTCTTTAGAATTGAGGAATTAAACCAACTCATTGGCGTAACTGGTAAAGGTTCTTCCATGTGATCAGGAGGTTACGGGTTTGATCCATGGAAACAAATCTCTTAAAGATATGTAGGGTACGACTATGTACGATAGACCCTTATGGTCCATCCCTTTCCTAGACCCCATGCATAGCGGGAAATTTGAGAACCAAGCTTCCCTTTTATTGGCTTCAACAACAATTACTTTCCTCATGAATCTGTTATAGTTCTATGAGTTTATGCCCTTTGTACAGTTAAACAGTGAAATTTATTGAAACCATCTAGCATACCAGAACACAATTAATTTGAATAATATAAAGAGGAATTAAAACCTTGCAAATAATAATATTAAGACGAAACAATGAGAATTATTGCAACCATCTAGCTTTTCTGAAAACAGAATCATTCACAAATCAAGTGTTAAAACATAACAAAACAACAATGATGTGATTGGAACAACAGATTCCAAAAACATGCTCAACATGCAAGGAGTTGAATCTTGATCTTCTGCAGCATCCCTACAACATCTTTCATGTTTGTCCTTCTTGCCGGAGATTCAGCACAACAAACTAATGCAACTTTCATGATTGAAGCCACAACATCTAGCTCCTTCTGATTACCATGTGGTGTTACCAAGTTGACATCTACAACGTCCATTACTGCTTCTGGGAGTGAATAACTCACCCATTGCTTCAAGCTAAGATCTCCATCAAATTCATTAGGCTTTCTCCTGGTAAACGTTTCCAGCAACATGATCCCGTAACTATAGACGTCACACTTTGTAGACACTAGTCCATCCATGTCACGACCCGAGCAGGGGCCCAAGCCGTGACGAGCGTTCCGAAACATGAAGGCCCGGGACACCCTCCTGTATCTGGTAATCATGCACAACATTCATAAAATAAAAGATTATGCAGAAAAATAGAAATCTAAGACGGAAACATGGTCAATCTGAATAAGATCATAATACTGAAACTGAAAATGCATCTGAATAATAATATCTGACTCAGTCTGCGAAATCTCTACTCTGAACTAAACAAAACTGTCTGTAAACTGGGACAAGGCCCCCAGTAGACCAAAACATAACCAATAATAAAAGTCTGACAAGACTAGGCCTTCTGAATAATAGAAGGCTCACCACAGCAAAATCCGGTCTGCAATTTGAAAATATCTACTGATTAGCTGGACCCCTAGACTGTGCCTTAGAACCTGGAAGGAGGGGGGGTCAGCACAAAAGTACTAGCACGCGAAGCAGTCCAAAATAGAGTATTTTAACATATACATGTATATAAAATATGAGAGCAAAGTTTTCATTAAACATCATGCATAAATAGTTTTCTGAAAACACATGGGCATCATTTTGAACATTCTGAGACATTCTTGTCAAAACAGTTTCTGATCTTTGTATTACTTCTAAGTTAAGTGGCACTCCCCTACAAGTCTAATATTCTACGGGCTATATGGAATCCGCCATTGACTCGGCGGGGAAGCCCCCAACCCAAGTGTGCCGCATGGGTTGGAGTGTCTGAGTCTGATACGCCACACGGCACTTAAGCCAGCGTATAATAATATACCCGGATCAGCAAATCACGGTTTTTGGGCAATGACTTGTCTAAACTCACGCCTTCTTCGAGGACCACCTAACATCTCTTTATGCCCAATTTTAACCTTTTTTGAACATGTATCATTCTGAAATTTCTAAATCATGAAAGTCTGATAAAAATCTGATTTCTAAACTAGTCTGTGTCTGTTATGGCATTTGTCTGAGTTGGTATCGTCATACCAAGACTTTCAAGTCGTTATTCTGAGCCATATATGATTAATTCATTTTAAAACAATGTTCAAGCCACTTGATCATGCATGTAGTGTAAAACAAATCTTATCTCAAATCATAAGTCAGAGACTTTCCATTCATTCAACAATTTCAACAAGTAATGGCCAGCTTCTCAAAAACATTCCTGAAGTTTCTTTGTTTATTAACCAACAACATTTAAGTCATAATACATTCCTCTCTCCCATTGCTAAGCATCATGAAATTCATGTAAATAATAGGGTTCTTGAATCATTCTTGAAAACATGAAATTTAGGAAATCCATAACTTGCAATTAAAACAATAAAACAATGGGAGAGGGAAAAGATTCATCAATTCATGCTCTCAGTTCATATTTCCAGACGTCAACACATACACACACATATATATATTGGATTTCAAATCAAATTTGGGGGAGGGCCAAAAGAACAAAACAATACCGTCAAAACTACTACAACATGATTATATTCATAAACTTCAAAATCCCATTCTTAAAACATGATTTCTACGCCCATGAGATTTTAGGAAAACCCCGCGTACCTCGAATTCGGAAGACAATAGTTTCTCCTTGAAGCCTATGTCGTGGGGATTCCAAATATGTGATTAGCTTCGAAAACCTATGGTCGAATCTTGAACTACTTGGGTTTTTATTTTGAAACCCTAGAGAGTGTTCTTGAGCAAATTTGATGAATGTGATGATATTTTGGTGTTTGAGGAATTAAATCCCGTGTTTAAGCTGATAGCGGGAGGAAAAATACCCAAAATGCCCTTAATGAGACGGAACTTAAATGCTGAAAATTTCTCAGGCATGCAACAGACCATGCGCGTATGCTATTTCCCACCGCAGTGGAGAATGCGACGCATGCTATATCGGTTGCTGCCACCATGCGATGGAGCATGCGACGCATGCATATCGCACGGTGCTACTGTTTTGAAAATCAAACACACCCTAAACGATGTCCAAAAATTTTGAAACTCAAACTAGATGCTCTATAGGATTGCCCCATCGTGACACAATAAAAAAATCTAAAAACGGAGGTCGGGAGGACTGAAAATGAGATTCCCGAAGGTTCAGTGCTGCAAGTGAGACTAAGTCTTTTGACACTTTGAAAATTTTCAGGCTTTATTATCCCATGTCCATGCTATTAAGAGACGATATATTGCACGAATTTTACGGGGCGTTACATTATCCCCCTCTTGGGATCATTCGTCCCCGAATGATGATGCGGAAAAATAGACAAGCACGATTTCAAGCAAATAAAGGCATATAAAGAAAAGGACAAGGATTGTACCTTCATCATTTCATTCACTGGATCAAATAAATTTGGGTATCTAATTCTCATGTCATTTTCTGATTCCCAGGTGGCTTGTTCAACTTTCTGATTACTCCATAATACTTTAATTAAGGCTATCTCTTTGCTCCTTAACTTTCTAACCTGGCGATCCAGAATTGCTACCGGCTCTTCTTCGTAGGACAAGGAGTCTGTCACCTTGATTTCTTCAACGGGTATTACTAACGAATGATCTCCAATGCACTTTTTCAGCATGGATATATGAAATACCGGATGGACAGAACACAAACTTGCAGGCAACACTAATTCATACGTAACACCACCTACCCTTCTCACAATCTGATATGGTCCTATAAAGCGAGGACTCAACTTACCCTTCTTTCCAAATCGCATAACTCCCTTCATGGGAGAAACCTTAAGGAATACCCAATCTCCAACCTCAAACTCTAACTCTCTCCTCCTAAGATCGACGTAGAATTTATGGCGACTCTGAGCTGTCTTAAGTCGTTCTCTAATAATCTTCACATCTTCCATTGCCTGATGAACAAGATCAGGACCAAACATTTGCATCTCACCTACTTCATACCACCCTATCGGAGACCTACATCTCCTACCATACAGTGCCTCAAACGGTGCCATCTTAATACTGGAATGGAAGCTATTATTATAAGCAAACTCTACCAATGGCAAGTGATCTACCCAACTACCTTTGAAATCTATTACACAAGCCCTCAACATATCTTCAAGGGTCTGAATGGTGCATTCAGCTTGTCCATCAGTCTGAGGGTGGAATGTTGTACTTAGGTTCACTTGGGTACCTAAACCCTTCTGAAAAGATCTCCAAAACTGAGAAGAAAATTGCCTACCTCGGTCAGATATAATGGACACAGGTTCCCCATGCAAATGAACTATTTCTGTGATGAACAGCTTAGCATAATCCTCTCCCGAATAATTAGTCCTGACAGGCAGAAAATGCGCTGTCTTGGTCAGCCTATCCACAATTACCCATATAGAATCATACTGATTTCGGGACTTCGGAAGTCCTGTAATGAAGTCCATATTGATCATCTCCCACTTCCATAAAGGCAATGTTATCTCTTGAGAAGTACCACCTGGCCTCAAGTGTTTCACCTTGACTTGCTGACAATTCAAACACTTGGCAACATATTTAGCCATATCACGCTTCATATTATTCCACCAATAAATGGTTTTCAAATCATGATACATCTTAGTAGAGCCCGGGTGAACAACATACCTCGAAGTGTGAGCCTCATCAAGGATTCTTTCCCGTAGTCCATCAACGTTCGGAACGCACATCCTACCCTGATATCTCAGAATACCATCACCACCAATCTCAAACGACATTACCTTTTGTTGACCCACATCTTTCTTGATTTTCATTAAGATGAGATCTTCAACCTGCTTCTCTTTAACTTCAGTACAAAGGGATGACTTAGCTATCACATGAACAATTACCCCCCCATCTTCAAAATCTAGGAGTCGCACTTCCAGATTTGCAAGGCGGTGAATATCCTTCACCATCTCTTTTTTCCCCTCTTCTACATAAGAAAGGCTGCCCATAGACAACCTGCTGAGAGCGTCGGCTACAACATTAGCCTTGCTCAGATGGTAATGCAGGCTCATATCATAGTCTTTCAAAAGCTCCATCCAACGCCTTTGCCTGAGGTTCAATTCTTTCTGCGAGAAAACATACTGCAAACTTTTGTGGTCAGTATAAATATCAACATGCACTCCATAGATATAATGCCTCTAGATTCTAAGTTCAAACACCATAGATGCTAACTCAAAGTCATGAGTGGGGTAGTTTCGCTCATGCACCTTTAACTGCCTAGATGCATAAGCTACCACCTTACTATGCTGCATCAGTACACAACCAAGTCCCACATGGGATGCATCACAGTAAACCACAAAACCATCTACACCCTCGAGAAGAGTCAAAATAGGAGCAGTAGTCATCTTTTCTTTCAACTTCTCAAAACTATTTTCACACGAGTCAGACCATATAAACTTCACCTTTTTCTGAGTCAATTTAGTGAGCAGAGCAGCTATGGAGGAAAAACTCTCTACGAACCTTCTATAATAACCCACCAAACCTAAGAAGCTTTGAATATCGGTTGGAGTCATGGGTCTGGGCCATTTTCTTACTGCCTCAACCTTTTGGGGATCCACTCTAATCCCGTCACTGGACACAATATGCCCCAAGAAGGAAATAGCATTCAACCAGAATTCACATTTGGAGAACTTAGCATATAACTGATGATCCTTAAGGGTCTGAAGGATAATTCGGAGGTGATTGGCATGGTCCTCCTCACTTTTGGAAAAGATCAAAATATCATCAATAAACACTATGACGAACAAGTCTAGAAACTGATAGAATACTCTATTCATAAGATCCATAAAGGCTGCAGGGGCGTTAGTCAACCCGAAGGACATGACTAAGAATTCATAGTGACCATATCGGGTTCGGAAGGCTGTTTTGGGAATGTCTGACTCCCTAACCCTCAACTGATTATAGCCCGAATGGAGGTCTATCTTTGAAAAACATCTAGCACCCTGAAGCTGGTCAAAAAGATAATCAATCCTAGGAAGAGGATACTTATTTTTAATCATGACCTTATTCAGCTGATGGTAGTCTATGCACATACGAAGGGAACCGTCTTTCTTTCACATGAAAAGTACAGGCGCACCCCAAGGAGACACACTGGGGTATATGAAACCTTTATCTAGGAGATCTGCTAACTGTTCTTTCAACTCTTTTAGTTCTGCAGGAGCCATTCTATATGGAGGAATGGAAATTGGGTGGGTATCTGGCAACACATCAATACAAAACTCTATCTCCCTATCAGGTGGATTCCTAGGAGATCATCTGGAAAAACTTCTGGAAATTTATTTACCACAGGGACAGACTGAAGTGGAAGATTTTCAACACTAGAATCTTTAACCCGAATAAGATGATACAGACAGCCCTTAGAAATGAGTCTGTGGGCTCTGAGATAGGATATAAAGTGGCCTCTAGGTGCTAAAGAATGTCCTTCCCATCTTATCACTAGTTCATTCAGGAAAGAAAAAGTGACTCTTCGAGTCCTACAATTTAATGTGGCATAGCACGAATAGAGCCAGTCCATCCCAAGGATAGCGTCAAAATCTACCATATCAAGTTCTATAAGGTTTGCCACAGTATCCTCACTAAGAATAAACACTGTAGACGCCTAATTTCGTCCCTCCCCGATATTTTTTTTACCTATTGTTTACCTTATCCTACTGTGTACCCTCACCCGTGTGATAATCCCTCCACAAAATGACAAAAATAACAACCCCTAACTAATTTTGTTTTATCCTAATATTCTAACAACCCACCTAATTAAAAAACAACACCTACCTACCCTACTCTAACAAACTCTACCCCTACCCCTACCTCACTACCCTACCCCACTACCCCATCTTAATATATACACACATCTACAGATAACACACGGATAGACTCACGGACCCCCATTTTTTTTCTTCTTTTCTTCTTCACTCACAATCTCACACACGATAAAATTGAGAACACACACTCCTCCATTGGCGTCTTCTTCATCACAATTCACACACATACACCACAAACAACACAGCACACACAGATCTGAGGGGGAATATATACACATCTCATACACACGAAAAGGGGGAATTTTGGGGGGACCATCTTCATCTTTTCCTTTTTTTGATCTTCACAACATACTGACCAGCACATACAGCATACGGGTTCCATTTTCGAGAGAGGGATGGAGGAGAAAATCGCAATAGAAAAAAAAAAGCACGATCTTGATTTTTTCTTTCAGGCGCACATTACTGACCACTGCCATTCACATACACACGCAGTGAGATCGAGATCGCAAGGGAGAGAAAGAGAGGCGAGAGAGGAACCAAGCGAGAGAGATAAAAAAAAAGACGAAATCCGACCCATTTTTCAGTTAAATCTCATCGAAAGTTCGAAACTCGATCGAAAACAGTACTACCGACTCCATTCCGATCCGAAATCACGTCAACAGTTACTCTCTTCCTGTTTTTAGTTAAATCCCATCAAAAAACTGATCCAAAGCTTAGAAATCCGAAATGGGTCTATCGAGGTTGGAAGTTTGTTCGTGATTGAGTGATTGAGGTTCGTATCGGGGGTTTTCGGACGCGGTATTGTCTCTGATATATCGAAAGCGACATTAAGGTCCAATTTTCATCTCGTTCTCTATTAATTCCTAATTGTTTGATATTTTTTTTCTTGTTTATGTATTTTTTTTATCACCGTGAATGATTGTTTTATCGATTTGTTGATCCTTCATCAAAATTGGTTAATCATGTGGTGTTAAAACAAAATTTGGGGGGTGAGAATTGATAATTGACAAAAAGGATAGATTCGGTTTAATGTTGATTTATTGTTGATATGAATCGTGATAGATTTATGATGTGTTGAAACGGATAGGCAATATAGGTTCGGGTTGGCAAATTTTAGAACTTGTTGTTTTGGTTGAATGTTGGAATGTGCGTGTGAATTTTTCTTTCTAGTTTATCGTATTTAATTTAAATGTATTCATTTAGCCGGGGAATGCCCCGAGACACATTGTATTTATTCACCGGGGAATGCCTCGACATACTATGTTGGAGGAAGATGTTTGTGATGAAGGCCCGAGGCATCGGGTAAAGCATGGGAGCGTAGTTAGGATTAGTGTAGGTTAGATAGGATTTATTTTCGCATTTTTATTTATTTATTTTGGACTGTATAATTGGACTGGACACTATAATTTTGGATTTTTTTGATTGTTTGATTGATTGGTTTGTATGTTTTTGTGTGGTTTATACACTCTTAGTGTCGAATTAGCCGTTATGCTCCACCAAGCGACCGTGGTCGAACCACGGGATCGAGGGGTGCCTAACACCTTCCCCTCGGTCAAAAGAATTCCTTAGCCGGAATCTCTGTTCGCGGATCAATTTTAAAGAGTCAAATTATTTCGAAAAGGATCTCCCAAAGGTGACTTGGCACACCCGATTTATGCCAAGTGGCGACTTTGAATAAAAAATGTAAATAATCCTTTTTCGAAACAAATTTTTATTTTTGTCACTTAAATAATAAAAACCCTTTCGAAGACATAAAATCTAATCTTTTGGAGTTAAAAAAAAGGGGGTGTGACAGCTTTGGCGACTCTGCTAGGGATTATTTCAGAATCCGAGCTTTTTTTTGGAGTCGTATCGGCTTTGTTTGGCATTATGAGTGTATAATCATTGTTTGTGATTTTGGTTTGTGTTTTCACTATTGTGCGTTTTCGTGCTCTTTGTTTGCAGTATTTATCCTATGTGTTACCGCTTTATATCTTGCATCATTTGCGTAACCCAAGTCAATTCTTTCCGCAACAAGTCTCGGAGCGCACGTCGTGCGTACGAACTCTAGTTGAGTCACCTTTATTTTAGGGGGGGAGCCGTTGGATGTATGGAGTAGGTGGAAAGCAAAGCAGCCACTATCGACCTATGCTCCCCCGAACAGCCTTGTTAGTAAACCACAACGTAGGTCAGCCTTTAGTTCATTCTTATGTGCATCATATTGAGACCTAGAGGGACCCACACTGTCCTTTGTAGGAGACTCACCTTTAAATCATCCCTACGTGCTAAATGTTGCATCTTTGAGAGTAACGTGGTCATTTGACGGACCGATTTGGGGAAAACATGTGTTAGAAGTAAAGTGTGAAAAAAAAAAAGTGAGTCAAAAAGAATGAATCAAAAGGAGTGTCGTAGTTTATTTTAGAGTTCTTTATGGCTTTTGTTCTTCACGATCCAAAACTCAAAATGATTTTTTTTTACGTTTTGCATTTATCTTCTCAAAGTACCGTAAGTTCAACAAAAAAAAATGAAAAATAGAGGGTTTTGTTTGCCTTTTCTACTTATTTGTCAAAAACAAAATACCAAAAATATTTTTTTTATACAATTGGTGGTGTCAGTCTTAGTTGAAATGTCTAGTTGAAAATCCAAAAAGTTTTCATTCGTTTGTTTTTGGTTCTCTTAAGTTAGGGTCAATTTATTAGTTAATCGTTAAGTGTCCAATCTGGACGAACTACGCATACCTGATTCCCGTCCCTCGGGGCGGGATACGTAGGCAAGCCTTGGTGGGTCCGGTAACCTTTATTTTGTCCTTCGTCTTAGTATTAGGCTAGGTCTTTTACCCCATACCCTAAAGTTGTTAGCCAAGTAGGCTTATTTTATTCAGCGTTACTGTTCGGCGATTGGGAGTCATGAAGCGGTCTGTCCCATCGACGTATGTCCGCATCAAATTCCCATTGGTTGTGAACCTTTTGCTCTTATCAAATTTTTGAGATAATTTCTTATCTGCTACTACAGGATGGATCTGTCCACAAAGTCTAGAGTCCTTATGGTTGTCAAGGTACCCAAAAAGTTGATCTAGTGGTGGGGCACGTTCAATTACTCTGAAAAGCATGAAGTGAGGAAAATGTTAGGAAATCTTGTAACACTCATGGATCTCACGCCTCGTCCGGATCTAATAGAAGCTGCGTTGACTTTCTAGGATCCAAATAATTTGGTGTTTAGGTTCGGAAGTTGTGAATTGACTCCTACCCTGGCAGAAGTATCTCGTTTGTTTCGGTTGACTTACATGGGTCAGCAGATGATTTTAGCCCGCAATCATACTCGTAAGAAATTCCTTTGAGTCTGTGGATTAAAAGATAACAAGCACCTGGGATGTCTCAAACAATCTTGGATTTCCTTGGACTATTTGTTTGATAGATTTGGGTCCTTAGAGGGTTTCGACTGCTTTTGGGATGAATTCTGTACTACCAAAAAAATCTGGGAACAACATCGTCTTGAGGTTTTCTGTCTGGCTTTGTTGGGTATCTTAGTGTTCCCGTTAGATGAGAGGTGTATCAATACTCGTCTACAATCAGTGGTGATAGCTTTATTCAAGAAAAAAGATGAGGTCACCATTGTACCAATGATCTTAACAGAAATATATAAGGCTTTAACTGAAGTAAAAGGGGGGGTACGATTTTTTGAGGGGAGTAATCTGATATTGCAGTTGTGGATGATAGAGCACTTGCATACGCCTTCTTTGATTAGAGCAGATGTGATCGACCGTTGTCTGAATGATCGAGTGCAAGCCATGCAAGAAAGAATGCGTTTGGAAAAAATTTCTTTTCCTATTGGAGTCAATTCTTGGATCGAATTTCTCGAATCAAGAACTCCGAACAACATTCTTTGGTGCTATATGTGGTTTCGTCCTAAAAAAATCTTGATTGGATCTCAAATCCAACTCTTTCTAGTTTTGATAGGACTTAACTGCACTAGGCCTTACAGTCCAAGAAGGGTGATGCGTCAGTTGGGTAGGATGCAAGACGTCCCCCCAATAATGGACCTTCTAAAGGATGTAGAGTACTTTAAAGACCAAGCCGTGGGGGAAAGCAAATATGAGCAATTCTGGAATAATGCGATAAAGCTAGGTGTCGATACTCTCGAGGAAAATCCAGGATGCACTCAAAACTATGAAATCTGGCTACAATCTCTGCCCCGTGGCATTTGTAGACCCTTACCAGCCCAACTTAGAGGGTGAATACGGGAAGCAATCATGGTAGAGGATGATGAGCAGGAAGATCCGGGTGCCAAGGTGGAGTTTTGAGAGTTCAGTTGTCACGTTTGATCACAACTGTGGATGGGTGTCAGAGAAACCTTTGCGGGTGTACTCTCCAAGAGACGGGGATACGGGCGAGAAATTTGTTCCCGGGTATCAAAACGTCGTTGCAAGATATGTTGCAAAGTCTGAGGGGAAAAGTGGGGAATTCACAGATGGGTTCATCTCAGCCGGGGACGTCACGCAGAGCACCAGTTTGAAAGAACATGTCTTATATTTATGTAGTTTTGAGTCTTTTATGTTTCTGTCATTGTAGGGTGGTTTCGGTGTTAAGTCGGAGTCAAGTTATTTTTTTTTATGTTCGGGTCTTTATTGCACGCATGTCGTTAGGGGTTTAGAATGTTGTTTTGTATTTGTTGTTTAGTTTTAAAGTGGTCCCAGATTCGTTGTATGTTTTGCTGTCTTTCATCGAAATGTTAGGATGTTACGTCTTTCTTTTGTTTACTTATTTTCGTTTCTCGTGAAAAAAAAACCTTCAATTGTGTGATGTTCATGCATAAGCTGCCCAAACTACGCAAGATCTTATTCATGTACAACATGATACGTAGGCAACCTACTTTTGGTTTCGATCTAATCATTTTGTTTCGTTGTTTTTCATTATTTTTCCTCTTTTAAAGAAAAAAACAAAAGCCATAAAGAATAATATAATAAAGGTAGATAACGAGTGAAGTGGAAAGAACAGATATGGATAAAAAAAAAAAAGGAGTGTAGATAAAAATTGGGATGATGTTTAAATGACCTCGCTACCCTCAAAAGCTGGTAGAAATAAACATGAATTTAGGACAATTTTACCAATGTGATTCCCATGCTTGTTGTGTTCCCTAATCCTAACGGATGTCGTCTTTGATGAGCATGTTCTTTCAGATAACAGTGGTAGGCTTGCAGCACTCTGGCTAGTCACCCATACTTCAAAAGATCCAAAGCAAAGCTCGCCATGGCTAGCAGGGAAATTGAAAATTCGCTCATTCACCCAGATCAGGATCACAGGGAAGAAAGTTTAGAACACAATGATGAGATAGTAAGGCTTAGGAAACAATTGATAGATTTGCACCGGGCATGGGCCAGCGGAATGCCTCCTCCTCCGCTCCCTGAAGGTCTTGGGAATATCTCTAATTGCCCGCCGCTCTCTCAGGCGCAATTCTCTGCTCCTACTGAGTTACCTGAGCACGAGCCAGGATTCACTCCGCTACATTATTATCCTGGTAATTCTAGTGTGCCCTTGGCAGCTCCCCAATCAAGACCCGCTGCTCAGCCGGTGCCACCGATCACACCGGTATTCGTGGCTCCTCCGCCACAAGAAACTCCCATATATGTTGTGCGTCCCGCAATGAGGCTTCCTAGGTCTGCCAGCGAGCCAGTACTGAAGGTTCCAGATAATCAGTATTATTCCCCGGAGCCTACTTTGAGAATGAATGAACCATATGGGTATACTCAGCCACCTGTATTTACATTTGATTCAGAGAAACCTGTCGCAACAGAGGAACAGGAAGTCATAGCGCGGAAGTTGAAAAGTTTAGAACAGGCAATGAGAAATTTGCAGGGAATCGGAGGTTATAAGAGTGTTTCTTATAAAGATCTGTGCATGTTCCCAGACATCAACCTTCCCCTCGGTTTTAAAATGCCTAAGTTCGAGAAGTATGCAGGACACAGTGATCCCGTGGCTCACTTGAGACATTATTGCAACCAGTTGAGGGCTGCAGGAGGAAGGGAAGAGCTGCTCATGGCTTTCTTTGGCGAGAGTCTTTCTGATCTGGCTTCAGAATGGTTTATCGATCAAGATATCGACAAGTGGAACAACTGGGATGACTTAGCTTCTGAGTTTCTACAATATTTTCAGTATAACATCGACCTGATTTCGGACGAAAAATCTTTGGTCAACGTGAAGAAGAAAATCGCTGAAGGTTTTAGGGAATACGCGATAAGGTGGCGTGAACAGGCCGCCAGGGTAAAGCCTCCGATGAAAGAAAGTAAGTTGGTAGAGGTTTTAATTCAGGCACAGGATGAGACTTATTTTCAACATTTACTCCCGGTAATGGGAAAGTCTTTTATTGAAGTCCTCAAAATGGGGCAGATGATAGAGGACGGAATCAATACCGGACAAATAGTGAGTTTGCCGCATTGAAAGCCACCACAAAAGCGATTCAAGATGGATCTGGCACATTCGGAGGTAAAAAGAAGAAAGAGGACGTGGCGACTGTCGTAGTTGGAACCCATTCCTATCCTAAAAGACCACCTCGCCCCTATCCCAAATCCCAAGCTCAAGTCTACGCCCAAGCTCCATATATTCCTCCCCACCATTACTACCCTCCACAAAACCCTTTATATTCCATTCCACCACCCCCGTACCCAGTATATAGCACGCAACCATATGCCCAAACCCCTTCTTACCCGCAGTGGCGCGCGCAAGCTCCACAAAATCGCCCATTCATTCCACCAAATTACCAAAACCCCTCTAGACCCAGTTTTTAACCTAGGCCCGAGTATCAGAAAGAGAAGGCGGTTAAAAATCAATTCACACCTCTGGGGGAGTCATATGCTAGTTTTTTTGATAGGTTGAGAAAGTTGAAGGTTTTAAGCCCAATTCAAATCCACCGCCGAGGAATCTCGATTATTCTTTAAGGTGTGCGTACTGTTCTGATATGCCAGGCCATGATATTAAGAAATGCTGGCATTTAAAGAGAGTTGTCCAAGATTTAATTGACACAAATCAGATGCTGGTCCAGGCCCCGGATGGTCCAAACATTAACCAGAATCCGCTGCCAACCCATGCTGAAGCCAATATGTTAGAATTGATATATGATAGGAAAGAGTCTTCGAGGGGTTATAAGCCTATTGTCAAGATACAGACCATTGAGGAGAAATCGGTGAACGTAGCGGAGTCTTTGAAAGCAATGTATTTGAACCGGGAAGGAATGAGAGAAGATAAAGCCCAAGAAAGCACAAAAAAACTCCTGATCACCGTACAAGGTGCCAGAAGGTATGTTGATTTGAGTCAGGATAAACCTAAGTTAACAGTGGTGGGAGCTCTGAGTCAGCCCATCTTGACGGTGAAAGGAGCACTGGCAGCGCCTATTGTCCTCAAACCGGTGACCCAACCTCCGATAGTTGATACAAAAAGGATTCCCTAGAATTATGGGCGGACCGTGATGACCTATCACGGGAAATAAGTAGTGGAAGATGTAGATGAGGTAAGGGGTTTGACTAGGTCAGGAAGATGCTTTGTGCCTGAAAGCTTAAGAAAGTCCAAGCCAATGGTGAGTGGACCGTCATCTATCAAAAAGCCTATCACCGAAGAAGAAGCTGAAGAATTTTTGAAAAAGATGAAATTGCCAGAGTATTCAATAATAGACCAGTTGAAGAAAACCCCTGCTCAAATTTCCCTCTTATCTTTGTTTTTGCACTCCAAGGAGCATTGTGATATTTTACTGAAGGTATTAAATGAGTCATATGTTCCTAGGGAGAGTACAGTAAATCAGCTTGAGAAATTGGTTGGAAAAATCTTTGAGGTGAATCGGATCATCTTTTCTGATAACGAATTGCCTGTCGAAGGTACAGGGCATAACCGGGGCCTTTACATTACAGTGAAGTGTGAAGATTTCTATGTCACTCATGTTATGATTGATGGAGGTTCAGGTGCAAACATTTTCCCTATTTCTACTTTGCAAAAGATGAATATTGGTGCAAAGAGGATCAGGCCCAACAATGTATGTGTCAGGGCTTTCGATGGTGCAAAATCAAATTCCATTGGCAAAATAGAACTAATGTTGACCATAGGGCCTGTTGAATTCGCTATAGAGTTTCAAGTACTGAATATAGAATCCTCTTACAATCTGTTGTTGGGAAGTCCATGGATCCATAAGGCCAAGGCGGTTGCATCTACACTGCACCAAATGATTAAGTTTGAGCATGACAGGCAAGAAGTGGTTATTCACGGTGAAGGAGATTTGTCCGCCTACAAAGATTCTCCCTTGTCTCTTATTGAAGCAAATAACGTAGAGGAGACATTCTTCTATCAAATTTTTGATACAGTGCCAGTGAATCGTATCCTTGAATGGCAGGTTATACCGGGACCGCAATTGTCTTCCGCTTCTGTCATGATGGTGTGTGAACTTTGGAAATACGTCTATGAGCCAGGAAAGGGTTTGGGAGCGTCTCTGCACGGTATAGTTTGTCCCATATGTCTGAGTGAGAACGTGGGCACGTTTGGTCTGGGATTTGAGCCTACGACTGAAGATCTGAAGAAAGCCAAGGGAAGGAAAAAGGAAACATAGTCACTCCCTCACCCCATGCCACTACTCAGCGAATCATTTGTTAAGAGCGGTGTCACGAAGCATGTGGAATTTGAAGTCGAATTGGTTGATGACTTCCAGAACCTTTTTATTGAAGTTGATATGGTCGAAGAAGGAGAAGGTACCAGTATGGCAGACGTGCAATTCATAGGTCCAGCTTTCCGGCGCAATAATTGGGAAGTCATTCCTCTCCCCGTCAGGAGGGAGTTTTGGTAGTTTATTTTGTTTTTCTTTCTATTTATCCGAGTTATTTCAGGGTTGTAATTTGGATTTTAGTTTGTTTATGTTATGTTGGCATCTATGTTTAAACCCTCCTATCTTTTTATTTAATGAAATGCAATGTCCCTTTTGTTTCGTGTCTAATATACTTTGTTTTTCTTTTCTTACACAGTTCTCTTTATGTTGATTCTAATGACATGACATGCATGCGGAATTTTCATCCTGGCCTTAAAATCCAAACTAATCAAGATGTAATGAAGCAGGATGGGGAATATGATGAAGAAGAATCACTAGAAGAAATAAGCAAAGAGTTGGAATAGTTTGAAGACAAACCGAATCCTAATTTGAATGAGACTAAGCCAATAAATCTAGGGGATCAAGAATATGTTGGGGAAACTAAAATCAGTGTACATGCTTTTCCACAGCTAAAAGATAGAATGATTCAAGCATTAATTGATTATAAGGATGTTTTTGCATGGTCTTGATGATATGCCTGGTTTAAGCACTGAATTAGTGGCTCACAAATTGCCAACTGATCCCGCATTCCCTCCTGTCAAATAGAAGTTGAGGAAGTTCAAAACTGATGTAAGTATTAAAATCAAAGAGGAAATCATGAAACAACTTGAAGCCAAAGTAATTCGAGTGGCCCGTTATCCCATGTGGTTATCCATTGTTGTTCCCATACCAAAGAAAGATGGAAAAATTTGAGTGTGTGTTGATTACCGTGATTTGAACAGAGCAAGTCCGAAAGATGGTTTTCCACTGCCCAACATCCATATTTTGTTAGACAACTGTGCTAAACACGAGGTTGCCTCTTTTGTGGATTGCTATGCCGGATATCACCAGATCATTATGGATGATGAAGACGCGGAGAAGACGTCTTTTATCACACCATGGGGGACTTATTGTTATCGAGTGATGCTGTTCGGTTTGAAGAATGCTGGAGCAACATACATGAGAGCCATGACCACTATGTTTCATGATATGATGCATAAGGAGATTGAGGTATATGTGGATCATGTGATTATTAAGTCAAAAAGTATGTCCGACCATGTTAAAGATTTAAGAAAGTTCTTTGAAAGGCTTCGCAGGTATAATCTCAAACTCAACCCGACAAAATGTGTATTTGGAGTTCCATCGGGAAAGCTGTTGGGGTTTGTAGTCAGCCGTCGGGGGATTGAATTGGATCCCTCGAAAATCAAAGCCATTCAGGATTTGCCCCCGCCCAAGAATAGGACGGAGGTGATGAGTTTGCTTGGTAGACTGAACTACATTAGCAGGTTTATTGATCAACTCACAACCACTTGTGAGCCCATATTCAAGTTGCTGAAAAAGAGTGCAGCGGTAAAATGGACGGAAGAATGTCAGCAAGCGTTTGATCGAATCAAGAGATATTTGTAAAATCCGCCTGTACTGGTACCCCCGAAGCCTGGTAGGCCTTTGATCTTATATTTATCAGTCATGGACAATTCTTTCGGTTGTGTCCTGGGTCAACATGATGTCACAAGAAAAAAGGAGCAGGCTATTTATTATCTTAGCAAGAAGTTCACCACATATGAGGCCAGGTATACTCTTCTTTAAAGGACGTGTTGCCCCCTAACTTGGGTAGCACAGAAGTTGAAGCACTATCTCTCATCCTATACTACTTATCTCATCTCCCTCATGGATCCTTTGAAGTATATCTTTCAGAAGCCTATGCCGACAGGTCGATTGGCGAAGTGGCAAATATTGCTTACCGAGTTCGACATTGTATATGTGACTCGAACCGCCATGAAATCCCAAGCCTTGGCAGATCATCTTGCTGAGAATCCCATCGATGAAGAGTACGAGCCATTAAAGACATATTTTCCTGACGAAGAAGTGTCGTGTGTTGATAAAGTCGTTATAGATGCTGATCCAGGTTGGAAGTTGTTCTTCAATGGAGTTTCAACATGAAAGGAGTCGGAATAGGTGCGGTTCTTATCTCTGAATCGGGACAACATTTCCCGATAACAGCACAACTTCGATTCTACTATACTAACTATATGGCAGAGTATGAAGCCTGCATTCTTGGTTTGAGGTTAGCTGTTGATATGGGAGTCCAAGAATTATTGGTGTTGGGAGATTCGAATTTTCTCGTCCATAAAATTCGATGCGATTGGGAGACACGAGATTTGAAACTCATCCCGTATCAACAATGCTTGCAGGAGCTATGTCAACGATTTGTGTTAGTAAAATTTAGGCATATTCCAAGGATTCATAATGAAATTGCTGATGCTTTAGCCACTCTGTCTTCAATGCTCCAACATCTTGATAAAGACTACATCGATCCAGTGCATATACAGAGTCGTGATCAGCATGCTTACTGTAATGCGGTTGAAGAAGAGCTCGATGGAGAACCCTGGTTCTTGGATATCAAGCGGTACATTCAATCAGGAGAATACCCAATATATGCCACCAACGATCAGAAGAGGACTATTAGGTGTTTGGCTAGTGGATTTTTCTTAAGTGGGGGGATCTTATATAAGAGAACCCCAGATCTGGGACTTTTGAGGTGTGTAGATGCAAGAGAAGCCTCGGCAATCATGGTTGAAATATACTCTGGAGTATGCAGGTCGCATATGAACGGTCATGTCTGGTCAAAGAAGATTCTTCAAGCAGGTTATTACTGGCTTACTATGGAGAGGGATTCTATTCAATTTGTTCAAAAGTGTCATCAATGTCAGGTGCACGGCTATCTGATACGTACTCATCCTGTTGAGTTGCATGCAATGGCCGCTCCATGGCCATTCGTGGCTTGGGGAATGGATGTGATTGGACCGATTGAGCCGAAGGCATCAAATGGACATAGATTCATTTTGGTAGCCATTGACTACTTTGCAAAGTGAGTAGAAGCAGTAACTTTCAAGTCGGTGACAAAGAAGGTTGTGGTAGACTTTGTTCATGCCAATATCATTTGTAGATTTGGAATTCCAAAGATGATCATTACAGACAATGCTGCCAATCACAATAGTCATTTGATGCAAGAAGTATGTCAACAGTTTAAGATTGCACATAGAAATTCTACTCCATATCGCCCAAAGGCTAATGGTGCTGTAGAAGCCGCCAATAAGAATATAAAAAAAATACTGCGAAATATGGTACAAAGGTCTAGACAGTGGCATGAAAAGTTGCCGTTTGCATTGCTAGGGTATCGTACCACTGTTCGCACTTCAACAGGGGCAACTCCATATTTATTCGTGTATGGGACAGAATCAGTCATCCCTGCGGAAGTTGAAATTCCCTCTCTTCGAGTCATTGTAGAAGCAGAGATTGATGATGACGAATGGGTAAAAACCCGACTGGAACATTTGAGTTTGATAGAGGAAAAAAGGCTAACGTCTGTGTGTCATTGCCAGTTGTATCAGAGGAGGATGGCTCGAGCGTATAACAAAAAGGTCCGTCCCAGGAATTTTGAAGTGGATCAGTTGGTATTGAGACGTATCCTTCCTCACCAGGTTGAAGCGAAAGGCAAGTTCTCCCTAACTTGCAAGGTCCTTTCGTTGTGAAGAAAGTGTTGCCCAAGGGAGCCTTATATTTGACAGATATTGAAGGCAAAATGGCAGAAATGGCTATCAATGCTGATGCGGTCAAAAGATATTATGTATGATATTTGATCCTTTGTTGATTTTATTGCATGTTTAGTACTTGCATTTTTTTTTAAGATTGATATGATGAAGTCATTTTATTCTTCTATCCAAACATTGTGTCATCCTTTGTTTACCCGTTTGAGCTTCGTTTTATTTTTCTTTCATATCCCTCTTTTGGAATCAAAATAGAATCAAAGATAAATGTCAAGAAAATAAGAATAAAAGAAAGAGTTCGGAAATAAAAGAAAAAAAATCAAATCAAAACAAAGAACAAGATGATGGAACTACGTCCGACCTGATTCTCCTCTCTCGGGAGTGAGATGCGTAGGCTTCCCTATTTCGGGCTCGGTCCAACCAAATGATGATTTAAGATTCACCCAGTCAACAAAAATTGGGGCATGAGTTAATGTGTTGTTTGAGTTGATTCCAAAAGTTGTAAGTCCCACCCCCACTTCAAGTATCGTTTGAGCCCCTTACCATCTTTTCTAACCTTAACCAAAAGCCAAGTTACAACCAAAGAAAGTCCTTCAGATCAATTTTTGATAATGTTAAGGCTAAGCATGCAATGGATACGATGATACATTGTGAGGTACCACTTGTCTCCCTCAGCATAAGAAATCAGGAAAGAAATACAAAAATGAGAGAGTCTTATTGGTGAAAACCCCGTGGGCATCATAAGGCGATAGTGAGTTGAGATAAATGAAAATGAGAGAGTCTTATTGGTGAAAACCCTCACAGGCACCATAAGGCGATGGTGAGTGGAGATAAATATAAATGAGAGAGCCTTATTGGTGAAAACCCTCACGGGCACCGTAAGGCGATGGCGAGTTCAAGAGAAAAGTGAAAAGTGAAAATAAAGAGATTTGTTGGCGAAAGTCTTTTAAGATGTCGTCAATCGAATGTGATGTATGAGTCCAATGGATTGGAAGAAGCGGCTCAGCGGCAAAGGCACGAACTCAACAACAAATGGGGAGTTTGGATAGGAAGATCAGGCGGCTTAATCCAAAATGCATGTCAAGATCAGGCGGCTTAATCCAAAATGCATGTCATACTCATTGGAGTTGGTTGTCGTATTCAGATAAGTTTTCTTTTGAAATATGGGACATTGCCCTTTTCTTTCATTTACATATTCAAGCTTTTTGTCTTTTTATGTCATTTATCAAACTAAAAGTCACCATCGTTTCTTTACATTTTTAAGTCAAGTCTGTGTCAAAACAAGCGAGAAAGGATTTCAAAATTTACTACCAGTCTTTCCAATTATATGAGGAAAAGCCAAGGACCGGCACAGGAAAGAAATATGATCGTAATTCAACATGAAGCGAAGGAAGTCTATCAACCGACAGACTGTTAGATTCGTGAAAGCATTCAGATTTGGGAAAAGGGTGCACCTCAGAGGCATGGTGAAATAAAAGCCCATTGTTTGAGTCAGAACTCACCTCCCTCAATCTGGATCCGAGTCAATGATGCGGCAAGAGAGGGCAAGTGTCAGCGATTTGGAATGAAGATGAAAGAAACGAGTGCTGGGCAGATACCTGAGAATCCAAGAGCTGCAAGCCACCACTAAGTTTTAACTGACAAATTTTCTTTGTTGAAATAGGGGCAAATTCGCTTCACTTAATTCAGCTACCATTGGAAATGCACATCCGTGAGACTTTACTTTCAATTCAGGACCCTCCTGAAAAATGGGATTTTACTTTCAGTACAGGACCCTCCTGACGAATGGGATTTTACTTTATGTTCAGGACCCTCCTGAAGAATGGGATTTTACTTTATGTTCAGGACCCTCCTGAAAAATGGGATTTTACTTTATGTTCAGGACCCTACTGAAAAATGGGAGTTTACTTTATGTTCAGGACCCTCCTGGAAAATGGGAATTTACTTTCAATTCAGGACCCTCCTGAAAAATGGGATTTTACTTTCAGTCCTGGACCCTCCTGAAAAATGGGATTTTCCTTTCAGTCCAGGACCCTCCTGAAGAATGGGATTTTACTTTATGTTCAGGACCCTCCTGAAAAAATGGGATTTTACTTTATGTTCAGGACCCTCTTGAAAAATGGGATTTTACTTTATGTTCAGGACCCTCCTGAAAAAATGGGATTTTACTTTATGTTCAGGACCCTCCTGAAAAATGGGATTTTACTTTCTGTTCAGGACCCTCTTGAAAAATGGGATTTTACTTTCTGTTCAGGACCCTCCTGAAAAATGGGATTTTACTTGCTGCTCAGGACCCTCCTAAAAAATGGGATTCTACTTGCTGTTCAGGACCCTCCTAGAAAATGGGACAACGCTTTCGAGAATGAAATACTACTTTACTATAATTTTTGTTTGGGATAATTTTTGTTCTAGTTTTAATTTTGGGTTTCAGGAGCCCGCCTGAAGAACAGGGTGATGAAATAGCAAGTCAGGTGCCTGCCTGAAGAACAGGGTGATGAAATAGCATGTCAGGAGCCCGCCTGAAGAACAGGGTGATGAAATAGCAAGTCCGGAGCCCGCCGAGAGAACAGAGTGAAGAAAATGAAAAGTCAAGCAACAAAGCGAAGCAATTGAAAGCCAAGCAACAAGTTGGACGAAATTGCAAATCAGGAGCCCGCCTGAAGAATAGGGTGATAAAAGTCGAGTCAAGAGCCAACAGAAGATGTATAGATAGGATTTTTGTAGTTTCGTTTATGTTTTAACTTGTAATTTTCATTTTTTGATGTAATGACAGAGCTGCGGTCCGGAACCTCGATGGAACCTCACTCGACTCTCCAACTTGGTATAGTCCACTTCTCTTCCAATCCTTTGAAATACCCGTGACTTGATTCTCTCATAACTTGGGTAGGAAGGATGTCTTAAGTCAAGACCCGGTTGTCCTTCTTCCTTCTGTTTCTTTCTTTGAATAATGGTCAGGTCAAAATTTGGTCTCACTGTCTATTTCTTTTCCTGAAAACACTTCGTGTTTACATTCAAAGGGGGCATGATGTAGACACCTAATTTCGTCCCTCCCCGATATCGTTTTTACCTATTGTTTACCTTATCCTACCATGTACCCTCACCCGTGTGATAATGCCTCCACAAAATGACAAAAATAACAACCCCCTAACTAATTTTGTTTTATCCTAATATTCTAACAACCCACCCAATTAAAAAACAACACCTACCTACCCTACTCTAAAAAACTCTACCCCTACCCCTACCTCACTACCCTACCCCACTACCCCATCCTAATATATACATACATCTACAGATAACACACGGATAGACTCACGGACCCCCATTTTTTTTCTTCTTTTCTTCTTCACTCACAATATCACACACGATAAAATTGAGAACACACACTCCTCCATTGGTGTCTTCTTCATCGCAATTCACACACATACACCACAAACAACACAGCACACACAGATCTGAGGGGGCATATATACACATCTCATACACACGAAAAGGGGGAATTTTTGGGGGACCATCTTCATCTTTTCCTTTTTATGATCTTCACAACATACTGACCAGCACATACAGTATAAGGGTTCCATTTTTTAGAGAGGAAGGGAGGAGAAAATCGCAAAAGAAAAACAAAAAAGAAGAAGCACGATCTTGATTTTTTCTTTCAGGCGCACATCACTGACCACTGCCATTCACATACACGCGCAGTTAGATCGAGATCGCAAGGGAGATAAAGAGAGGCGAGAGAGGAACCAAGCGAGAGAGATAAAAAAAAAAAAGATGAAATCCGGCCCATTTTTTAGTTAAATCTCATCGGAAGTTCGAAACTCGATCGAAAACAGTACAACCGACTCCATTCCGATCCGAAATCACGTCAACAGTTACTCTCTTCCTATTTTTAGTTAAATCCCATCAAAAAACTGATCCAAAGCTTAGAAATCCAAAATGGGTCTATCGAGGTTGGAAGTTTGTTCGTGATTGAGTGATTGAGGTTCGTATCGGGGGTTTTCGAACGCGGTATTGTCTCCGATATATCGAAAGCGACATTAAGGTCCAATTTTCATCTCGTTCTCTATTAATTCCTAATTGTTTGATATTTTTTTTCTTGTTGATGTATTTTTTTTATCACCGTGAATGATTGTTTTATCGATTTGTTGATCCTTCATCGAAATTGGTTAATCATGTGGTGTTAAAACAAAATTTGGGGGGTGATAATTGAAAATTGACAAAAAGGATAGATTCGGTTTAATGTTGATTTATTGTTGATATGAATCATGATAGATTTATGATGTGTTGAAACGGATAGGCAATATAGGTTCGGGTTGGCAAATTTTAGAACTTGTTGTTTTGGTTGAATGTTGGAATGTGCGTGTGAATTTTTCTTTCTAGTTTATCGTATTTAATTTAAATGTATTCATTTAGCCGGGGAATGCCCCGAGACACATTGTATTTATTCACCGGGGAATGCCTCGATGTACTATGTTGGAGGAAGATGTTTGTGATGAAGTCCCGAGGCATCGGGTAAAGCATGGGAGCGTAGTTAGGATTAGTGCAGGTTAGATAGGATTTATTTTCTCATTTTTATTTATTTATTTTGGACTGTATAATTGGACTGAACACTATAATTTTGGATTTGTTTGATTGTTTGATTGATTGGTTTGTATGTTTTTGTGTGGTTTGTACACTCTTAGTGTCGAATTAGCCGTTATGCTCCACCAAGCGACCGTGGTCGAACCACGGGATCGAGGGGTGCCTAACACTTTCCCCTCGGTCAACAGAATTCCTTAGCCGGAATCTCTGTTCGCGGATCAGTTCTAACGAGTCAAATTATTTCGAAAAGGATCTCCCAAAGGTGACTTGGCACACCCGATTTATGCCAAGTGGCGACTCTGAATAAAAAATGTAAATAATCTTTTTTCGAAACAAATTTTCATTTTTGTCACTTAAATAATAAAAACCCTTTCGAAGCCATAAAATCTAATCTTTTGGAGTAAAAAAAAAAGAGGTGTGACAGCTCTGGCGACTCTGCTGGGGATTATTTCAGAATTTGAGCTTTTTTTTGGAGTCGTATCGGCTTTGTTTGGCATTACGAGTGTATAAGCATTGTTTGTGATTTTGGTTTGTGTTTTCACTTTTGTGCGTTTTCGTGCTCTTTGTTTGCAGTATTTATCCTATGTGTTACCGCTTTATATCTGGCATCATTTGCGTAACCCGAGTCAATTCTTTCCGCAACAAGTCTCGGAGCGCACGTCATGCGTCCGAACTCTAGTTGAGTCACCTTTATTTTAGGGGGGGAGCCGTTGGATGTATGGAGTAGGTGGAAAGCAAAGCAGCCACTATCGACCATATGCTCCCCCGAACGGCCTTGTTAGTAAACCACAACGTAGGTCAGCCTTTAGTTCATTCTTATGTGCATCATATTGAGATCTAGAGGGGCCCACACGGTCCTTTGTAGGAGACTCACCTTTAAAGCATCCCTACGTGCTAAATGTTGCATCTTTGAGAGTTACGTGGTCATTTGACGGACCGATTTGGGGAAAACATGTGTTAGAAGTAAAGTGTGAAAAAAAAAAAGAAAAAAAAAAGTGAGTCGAAAAGAATGAATCAAAAGGAGTGTCGTAGTTTATTTTAGAGTTCTTTATGGCTTTTGTTCTTCACGATCCAAAACTCAAAAAGATTTTTTTTTTTTACGTTTTGCATTTATCTTCTCAAAGTACCGTAAGTTCAACAAAAAAAAATGAAAAAAAAGAGGGTTTTGTTTGTCTTTTCTACTTATTTGTCAAAAACAAATACCAAAAAGATTTTTTTTATAAAATTGGTGGCGTCAGTCATAGTTGAAATGTCTAGTTGAAAATCCAAAAAGTTTTCATTCGTTTGTTTTTGGTTGTCTCTTAAGTTAGGGTCAATTTATTAGTTAATCGTTAAGTGTCCAATCTGGAAGAACTACGCATACCTGATTCCCGTCCCTCGGGGCGGGATACGTAGGCAACCCTCGGTGGGTCCGGTAACCTTTATTTTGTCCTTCGTCTTAGTATTAGGCTAGGTCTTTTACCCCATAACCTAAAGTTGTTAGCCAAGTAGGTTGATTTTAATCAGCGTTACTGTTCGGCGATTGGGAGTCATGAAGCGGTCTGTCCCATCGACGTATGTCCGCATCAAATTCCCATTGGTTGTGAACCTTTTGCTCTTATCAAATTTTTGAGATAATTTCTTATCTGCTACTACAGGATGGATCTGTCCACAAAGTCTAGAGTCCTTATGGTTGTCAAGGTACCCAAAAAGTTGATCAATTGGTGGGGCACGTTCAATTACACTGAAAAGCACGAAGTGAGGAAAGTGTTAGGCAATCTTGTAACACTCATGGATCTCACGCCTCGTCCGGATATAATAGAAGCTGCGTTGACTTTCTAGGATCCAAATAATTTGGTGTTTAGGTTCGGAAGTTGTGAATTGACTCCTACCCTGGAAGAAGTATCTCGTTTGTTTCGGTTGACTTACATGGGTCAGCAGATGATTTTAGCCCGCAATCATACTCGTAAGAAATTCCTTCGACTCTGTGGATTAAAAGATAACAAGCACCTGGGATGTCTCAAACAATCTTGGATTTCCTTGGACTATTTGTTTGCTAGATTTGGGTCCTTAGAGGGTTTCGACTACTTTTGGGATGAATTCTGTACTACCAAAAAAATCTGGGAACAACGTCATCTTGAGGTTTTCTGTCTGGCTTTGTTGGGTATCTTAGTGTTCCCGTTAGATGAGAGGTGTATCAATACTCGTCTACAATCAATGGTGATAGCTTTATTCAAGAAAAAAGATGAGGTCACCATTGTACCAATGATCTTAACAGAAATATATAAGGCTTTAACTGAAGTAAAAGGGGTGGTACGATTTTTTGAGGGGAGTAATCTGATATTGCAGTTGTGGATGATGGAGCACTTGCATACACCTTCTTTAATTAGAGCAGATGTGATCGACCGTTGTCTGAATGATCGAGTGCAAGCCATGCAAGAAAGAATGCGTTTGTAAAAATATTCTTTTCCTGTTGGAGTCAATTCTTGGATCGAATTTCTCGAATCAAGAACTCCGAACAACATTCTTTGGTGCTATATGTGGTTTCGTCCTAAGAAAATCTTGATTGGATCTCAAATGCAACTCTTTCTAGTTTTTATAGGACTTAACTGCACTAGGCCTTACAGTCCAAGAAGGGTGATGCGTCAGTTGGGTAGGATGCAAGACGTCCCCCCAATAATGGACCTTCTAAAGGATGTAGAGTACTTTAAAGACCAAGCCGTGGGGTAAAGCAAATATGAGCAATTCTGGAATAACGTGATAAAGCTAGGTGTCGATACTCTCGAGAAAAATCCAGGATGCACTCAAAACTATGAAATCTGGCTACAATCTCTGCCCCGTGGCATTAGTAGACCCTTACCAGCCCAACTTAGAGGGCGAATACGGGAAGCAATCATGGTAGAGGATGATGAGCAGGAAGATCCGGGTGCAAAGGTGGAGTTTTAGGAGTTCAGTGGTCACGATTGATCACAACTGTGGATGGGTGTCAGAGAAACCTTTGCGGGTGTACTCTCCAAGAGGCGGGGATACGGGCGAGAAATTTGTTCCCGGGTATCAAAACGTCGTTGCAAGATATGTTGCAAAGTTTTAGGGGAAATGTAGGGACTTCACAGATGGGTTCATCTCAGCCGGGGACGCCACGCAGAGTACTTGTTTGAAAGAACATGTCTTATATTTATGTAGTTTTGAGTCTTTTATGTTTCTGTCATTGTAGGGTGGTGTCTGTGGTGTCTTTTATGTTAAATATATAATTGAGTCATTTTGTTGAGGACAAACTAATAAGGAAAGTTTGCCATATAAATTAGAATTTTGTTGTTATTATTATTATAATTATTTTTTAAACGTTCTAAAAAGAAAAGACTACCCATAGAAAAAAGATTGGATGGAATGATTGATAATGTCATTCTTTGAAGTTTTTGGTGCACTTATCGGAAGTTAGTTTTTTCTGCAAAGTGCTTTTCGTGTTTCAAAATTTGTATTAATTGCTATTCTTTATTTTGGAAGGATGTTCACAACATAGTGACTGATCATTTTGTTTGTGGTGTTGTTCTAATATACAATTATTTAATTTTGCGATTTATTTCTACAAGATTGGTGGTATGAGTTCTACAGTATGTTAAGCTCTAGTCAGGCCGAGCATACCGAAGAGCCCTATACTGAGGTGTTCTCTAGACTTTTCTAAGTTAGATTTAACTTTTTTTGGAGACAACTATAATCTAAATGATTGGTTTTTTATAAATTCTCAGGCTGCACAAACTATGCAGAATGTGGTACCTAAAGTCCCATACGTTGTGCCAGTTAGCTCTCTTACTATGCATCGTTTGGTCCTTATTTTATAGATTACAATGTCTCCCTTACGATGTCAATCTTTTGTCCTAACTATAGGCACATAACATATCATCTGCGGTGCCGGCGTTTAGTCCTGAGAGATCGCAAGAGCAATGCCCTTTCGATCAAACTGTGCAGATGGAACCAACTCCCCGTGCCCATAAAAAGATTAAGCTTTCGGTGCCAGAACCTTCGGAAGCAGGTTCGTTGTATTGGTTTCAAATACTTTGAGTTTATGTTTTAGAATCTTTTATCTTTGATTTTGATAACACATATGAGCTCACCTAAGTAGTTTATACTCTTATACATTGACTTAACATGCATTAAGATGATAACCAAATACTGCTAGAAAGAATGTATCTATGGCCTAGATTATTTGGTCATTACAGAAGTGACTCAAAAAGTTTTTTGTTTTGACTTGTCAAAGTATGCATTTTGAACCAGAATACTAATATCAATTTTTGTTAGTCTATGAAAATGTTATGGCTGTGTGGATGATCTATTTGTCAATTATAAGCTCTTCAGCGAAAATTAAATAGTTCTCTGTTATAATGGAAAGTCATGTCAGATTCTTTGTTGATTATCGTTGTCAGGTTGTTCCATTGACTCCAGGTCAGAGATGCTGCAAACTGATCAATATCTCGCGATTTCCGATCTTAATCTTGGCATGACATTAAGAAGGTGATAAGTTTGAGAAAGATCATAATTCGTAGCTGTTATAAAGTATATGTAGACTATATATTTCATGAATAAAGACAGGTGAATTTCTTTTACTTAATTTAAAGAAACAATATATTGATGGTACTTGTATTCAAGTCCATTGTTAGGTTTATCTAAAAGATCGTATTCTTCCTTGGTTGTGAATTAGCCTTTCTTAGATTAGAGAGAAGCCTAGTCAATCATATCTATAGATTTTTGTTAAAATGATGACGGCAACTTTGGTGCATGAAGGATTCTATGTTTACGAAAGTTTTTGGGAGGGGCCATATCCCAAGCGATACAATATAGGCAGCCTACCCTGATGCGAGCATCAATACCTGATTCCATTGCTCGAACTTGTGACCTAAAAGTGACACAGCGGCAACTGGTGTACCAAGCATTCTACGTTAGAAGGTCCTAGAGAAAGACTGCATTGCAAGGGTTGTGATGTAGACAAGCTACCCTAATGCAAGCATTAATGGTTTCTTTGACGTCTCGAACCTGTGACCTGTAGGTCACACAGAGACAATTTTACCGTTCTTGCTAAAAAATTTTATTACAAGTGATTTATATATGTGATCTCTTGAGATTACCTCAAGAGTAGAGTGCATAGATTGAGGAAATGAATGTTAGTTCAATTTACCTCACCGCCTTTCCTCATAGGAGCAGACCAAGAAATCTTTCTCAGAGAAACGGATTGTTTCCTAGCTCCATACACTTTGAGCGCGAAGCCTTCCATATGAGAACACTAGTTTGATTCGACCACTCTCGTCATTATTGATGTAATGATCACGCTGTCAAGCAAGCTTAGACTGTTAGGCTCCAATGTTTTGAAAAGCAAAAAGCACAAAAAGGAAACAAGATCTATGGGCGTGAAGCGAAAAGTGAGAACTAAAGCGCATGCTTCTGTGAAGTAAAGCACACGAGTTACAGAAAACAAAAAAAATACCTAATATATATAATATAATTCTATACTAAAGCTATATTAATCCAATTCCTCATAGTTAAGCCAAAAATAACCGCTTATCATTGGAATTATTTTGCGTATCATCATTTGAGCGCACATTTCTCTAAAGCATCATCTCTTCCTCGTGAACAGATAACTCCTCGCTTGGCGTGCTTTATCGCTTTAAACGGAAAAACTCTCACCCTTAATAACACTATGAGTCTTAGCTGATCTTGCCATCATAACATGAAGGAAAGTTGCTTTTATTTACTTTGATCTCTTGTGCAAATAGCTTGATATAAATCAAACATATTTTAGACTACTTTGTCTTTGCAAGTAGTCTAAAACCTTTTCATCTTGGACATTCCAATTTCAGCAAGTTATTAGTAGAGAGGTCCAACCTGGTACTAGTAGTAGTGCCAGAGAACGTTATAAACTAAATAGAAACATTCCATTTGTGACTTCCTTTCTCTTTTCCTTATAATTTTCATAATATAGAATATAAAGTACACAATGAAGTAAAACGCACAAGTTATGGAAACTAAAATGAGAACAATACATGTATGAATTTAATGCTATAATTTAGTTATGGTTAGGATTTTTTGTGTGTCTTCATCTGAAGCGCATTGTTTCGCTCATAAAGCAACAAATCCTCGCTTGGATTGCTTTTCGTTGTTATATTCCTGTTGCAAAAAGTCCCACATTGTTTATTTAGTGTAACACCCCGATTTTCTGAACCGGAATGCTACACGGTGCTCATGACCCCGAAGGACCACAAGCTAACCCATGACTGACATCTGTACCTGTATACTGCATAATATAACATGAAAATACGGAAACATGTACTGCAAGGCCATAAGGTTCAACGGAATAAAACATATGATAAAAATAATATCTGAAAACGGTATAACAATACCCAAAATGAAATCTGAAATAACTGTCTAACATACTATAGTCTGGAAATACTGTAGTCGTCTGAAAGCCTCTAACTGTACTGAATAAGGAGTTGATGGGACATGTCCCCAACTAACTACAACTACTGAAAGAAAATAAGAACTGAAAGAATGAACTAATCCAATAATATCATCCTCGAATGATGAGGACTCACTGCTAACTCTGTCTGCTGAAATCTGGAATGCTACTGCTGATCTGGAGCTCGTGTCTTTGAACCTATGGAGTAGAATAAAAGAAACATCATAGCACAAATGCGTCAGTACATTGGAATATACTGAGTATGCAAGTGAGGTAGGCTAAATGTAAAGGGTTTACATGCATGAACAATGCTGACTGATATGAACGTGAGATACATACATACATAAGTAACTGTAACTAAACTCGCGGAAATAAAGACTACGAATTTCGAATACTGACAACATGATCTTACTGCTACTGAGATACTGATTGATTGAGTTTACTGAGATTGATGTGTAAGTCACTAATGAGTGAGGAAACTGATACTGTATTATTGAATACTGAAGGACTGAAACTGTATTACTGATACATAGATAACTATTTCTGACAGTTCTGATTATGAAGAACTGGCCTAGTTGACTGTATCTGACAGTCTAATTATAAAGAATAAATCTGATTGACTGTATATGACAGTCATGAATGTAAAGACTGATAATATGAGTTCTGATAACTGGAAATTTGATAACATGAGTTCTGAGAACTACTATGACTGATAACATGAGTGACAGTATCTGACAGTCCTGAATATAGTGGAACTAGCTGAGTTTCGTATTGATGGGTGACTGTAGCTGACAGTCCTGAAATCTGAAGAACTATCTGAGTTCATTTACTGATACTGAAATTGAGACTGTGAGAGGTAATCATCTAACCGACATGCCTCGGAACTGAACTAGTTGGGATCCAATCTTTGCCCTAATTGGAAGGGCGTCAATACCGTGCCACGGGTAGAGACAACATGTGAGTAACCCTATTCGTGTTTGGGAGCTCATTTCGTTTGCCCTACTATCAGGTAAACTCAAGGAGATGTGTTAGCCCTATAGGTAGGGACATCTCAACCTACGCTGGCTATGTAGTTCTGGAATGCAAGGATTGCTTCTAGGAATTACACCCTCTGACTGTGGCAGGTGAGTTCCCATCCTTGGTTCACTCGGTGCTGAATCCTACTCTCAACTGAATAGACACTGAACTGATTAACTAATCTGAACTGATTAATTGGACTGAACTGGTTAACTGAACTGAGCTGATTAACTGAACTGATGCTGGTGGGATTGTTTAGCGGAGCTAAACTGAGTTTACTGAATTCCGATGACGGGTGGAATATACTGAGTTTCTGAGGACTGATTGAGAGTACTGAAGTTCTAATATCACTGAGTACTGAGATCACTGAGATTACTGAACTATTAAGATTACTGTGAATTCTGAATTACTGAACTTTCCTGAGTCACATGACTAACTGAGTTCTATGGAACATGGCTTGACTGAGAGTATCGTGAAAACATGACATGGCTCTAAGCACACAGCTATATTTTTCAGGTATGAGTACCCCCAGGACTCGATGGAAGGAAACTGGCACACATGACTGACTTGATTACATGACCAACGTCCACAATCCATAATATCATAACTTGGGGATTTTCATGAAGTACATGGTTATTATACATCTTATACATAAGTAGGATTTGCAAGAAAGCATAGCATAATCTCATAAGACTAGTTCATGAACAATCCAACAACATTTACTATTCATAATACCATGAATAGGGATTTCATACTACACATGGTTATCATATTCTAGGTTATGGAAGATAATGCATATAACATGTACATACTTGCATGACTTCAATTTCATGAGCATTCCATATCACAACAACAATACACGACAATTAGCATGAAATTCATGTTGAGTCATAAGGAAAGGAGCATAGTCTTGTCATTTAAGTTTTATTTAGCTATAATACATGATTTCTAGTCTCTTAGGTATTTTATCAAACACCTTTCATGCACACTTTGTGGCATAGGCATATTCATCACATTAGTGATTCAAACCACCCAAAAATTCATGTATTTCAATTTGCATGTCATCCTAGTTTCATGATATCATATAAAGATGCTAACTTTGGAAGTGTATCACAATCAATCACACAAACATAATCAACCCATAACATGACTTCATAATTCATAATTTAAAAGAGGGTTCTTGAACTTTATGGATGAAAGGAATCCATAAATCAACACTACGCATACCTTAGCTTGTGATTCTATGAAGATTGATGGAAAAATTCTTGAAATTTGATGGTGAATTCCCTTGAAATTGAATCTTCTATGAAAACCTTAGATTATGTTCTTGAAAGGATTTTGAGAGAAAGAGTATGTTTTGGTGAAATATGGGCTTAATTCCGTGTTTAGGCATTATATAGGGGTGGGTAAAGGACCATTTTGCCCCAAAAACGGACTGTTTAAGTCACCTGGACACCCACATGTGCGGCGTAAACTTTATCTCACATATTAGGGTGTGCGTCGCACATCTTATCTCACATATTAGGGTGTGCATCGCACACCTTATCGTACACCTTAGGTTGTGCGTCGCACACCTTATGTCAGGCGACGTACTTCACTTTGCAAAGTCATAACTTCTTGCTCGGGTGTCGTATTTGGGAGAAATTGGTATCGTTGGAAAGATAATTCAAAGAGATTTCATTTGATATATAGTAGGCCCTCTAATTCGTTATATACAAGGAGTTATGGATGATTGAAATTGACCTAAGTTTTGACGCTCACTAAAACTTGAACGATAGGAAAGCTTTCAACTTGTACTTGAGTTAGGGAACCTCTATGATCTAAATTCATGCTCAAATAGATTCCCACACTACATAATTGATTAACACACTAAATTTATATAGGATTTGAGGCTTTTGAAACGTCTACGCATAGGAATGACGGATTTTCATTCTAGTTCAAAATGTGGGGTATTACAGTATAGATCCATCGACTTCCAATAGTAGATTTCCCCTTCAGTAAGTGGACCAATTCCCAGGTGTTATTGGTCTGTAAAGCATTTATTTTTTCAATCATAGCATCTTTCCACCTTGGATGTTCTAATTCTTTGCAAATAGTCTTTGGTATAGGTACATTGTATAGGGTGAATACAAAGGTATAATATAATGGGGGCAACCGATGATAACTTAAACAGTTATATCTCTCTGGTTGTTGATTTCGAGTAGTGCGTATACCATTGTGTATGGAGATTGGTGGGGTCACTGCATCTGCTGAAGGCATGACTGGAGCAGGTGTCAAAGGAGCATGAGATGAATCATCAGGAGCTACCAGTGTATCTGTAATAGGAGTAGTACTATCACTAGTATTGTTAAGAGGACGAGCACGTCGGGTGTATATTTGAAACGGACGAAGAGGAGCGGTTAGGGGGGTGTCTGGAAGACTGATTTGTTGTAGAGGAAGTATAGGTACCGGTAAAACATGAGGAATTAAACTTCTGCTTGTAGTGCTGGGTGTAAAATAGGGAGAATTTCGATTTTGGATCATAGCACTTGTAACCTTTTTTGTGACGAGAGTATCCTAGAAAGACACACTTAATTGATTTCGTTTGGAGTTTTTCATTTCTAGTACTTTGATCATGGACAAAGCAATTACATCCAAACACTCTCAAAGGTAGACGATAAGGATTTTGACCATGAAAGAGAACTGAGTAAGGACTTTGTTGTTGCAACACAATGGAGGGCATTCTATTTATCAAATAACAAGCAGTGAGAACAACATCCCCCCAAAAACTAAAAGGGGCATGATGGTGTATGAATAAAGTTCAAGCTGTCTCAATGAGATGCATATTTTTACGTTCAGCGACTCCATAATGTTGAGGAGTATATGCACAAGAAGTCTGATGAGTGATTCCCTAAGACGACATGAAACTGGCAAATGGCGAAGATAAGTACTCCTTTGCATTATCACTACATAATACCTTGATTGAAACACCAAATTGATTGTTTATTTCGGCATAGAATTTTTGAAAAATAGAGAATACTTCAGAACGATTTTTCATTAAAAATACCCATGTGCAACGAGAAAAATCATCAATAAAGGTAACGAAATACTGAAATCCTAAACTTGAAACAACACGACTAGGACCCCATACATCTGAGTCAACAATGTCAAACATACATGTGGCCCTATTATTGATTCTTTTGGGAAACGAAGTGAGACTATGTTTCCCAAGTTGACAAGACTCGCATTCAAAAGAAGACAGTGGAAAGACTAGGAATTAATTTTTGAAGCTTTGCTAGACTCGGGTGATCAAAACGGTTGTGGAGAAGATCAGTTGAGGCAGCAAAAGTGAAGGCAACTGGTGGTGGTGTTTTTGACATGTGATACAGTCCCTGTGACTCATATCCTGTTCCAATAGTCTTCCCCGTTCTCTGGTCCTGTACAACAACAGATTCAGCCAAAAAAGTGACACTACAATTTAGGTGTTTGGTTAATTTGCTAACAGAAATCAAATTAAATGGACATTCAGGAGCAAATAAAACTGAGTTTAGGGAAATAGAGGGAAGAAGTTGCACGTCCCCTATTCCTTTTACTGCAATTCGAGATCCATTAGCAAGGGTAACTGCGCTAACAGTTGTAGTGTGGATAAGATTTGAGAAAAGATTCTGATCACCAGAGATATGGTCAGATGCACCAGAATCCAATATCCATTGGCAGGAGGGTGAAGATCTGGTAAGACAAGAAAAGAAATCAGTTTTTGGGGTGCCAGATAAAGGTGATTGTCGTGTAGCCTCTTTATACTGCAAGTAATCACTATAATCTACTCCAGACAAATTAATAGAATTGGAAAGTTGACCATCTGTGTCTTTACGGTCTGAACCACGTGAGCTGTACTAGAATTGTTAGTACGTGGTGTTCGACCATGCAATTTCCAACAAGATTGGAGATAGAATGAGGAATAGTCCCAACAAGATTGGTAAAGGTCAGATAAAGCTCTTCAATGTTGGGTATGACAGAACACATGTTTGGTGGGAGGCTTCCTCATAGATTATTGTTTGAAAGAGAAATCAGTCTCAGCCTGGATATGTTGAAGTTCTCCATCTCAAGTTGACCATTAAAACTATTATGCACAAGATCAAGTTCCTCCAACTCAACAAGATTGCTTATCTCTTTGGGTATTTCACCTGTCAACACAAGGACAAAAAGGAATACTAGTGAGTTAAATAGCATAAGTTGTACGTCTTGCTATCACATTGCTTACATACCAGTAAAACTATTTTCTTCAAGATATAAAAATTGCATCTTGGTTAAGTTGCCAATCTCCAATGGTAAGAATCCACTAAGATTGTTCTGCCACAGTGACAAAATTTGAAGCGACGAGATATTGAATATGGAGATTGGGACTGAGCTGGTAATCTGGTTTTTTTCCATGGAGAACTCCACCAAATTAACAAGATTTCCAATTTCTTGTGGAATTATCACCGCATTTAATGTGTAATAAAAAAATTGTGATGTAATTAGATACAATATTACTAGCATTCATAAGATAAAACATACCCGTGAAATGGTTAGTTCCGAGATCCAAATTTCTGCAAGTTACTCAATCTTCCAATTTCACTATGTATTGGTCCCTCAAACTCATTTATTGATAAAGACAAAATTTGAAGTTGTGAACAAGTTGATAAGCTTGTAGGTATATGACCATAAAGCTTGTTTATGGATAAATGAAGCCCTTTGAGTATTGGGAGCCATTGCATAAATCATTGGGAAGATATCACGATAAGCTATTTCTCGTAAATTCAATGACTTTGATTCTTGAGATATTGAAAATCGTGAATGGTATAGAACCCGTTAGCTGATTATATTGTATGCCCAACAATTTCATGTTGTGAAGATTGTCGATCCCTTCTGGTATATTTCCTTGAAGTGAATTATAAGATATATCTAAAGTCTCCAACCTCGAGGAATTCGAGAGTGACAGAGGAATAGAGCCTATGAGATTGTTACCCCTCAAGTTTAATTCTCTAAGGTTTCCAATAACTTTTGGTATCTGGCCCTCTATGGAATTGAAATTCAGATTCAAAGTATCAAGTGTGGATATATTAGAAAATGAAGAAGGGATAGAACCGGTGAAACTATTATTCCTAAGATTTAGAAGTTGAAGTTCGTGTAAAAACCCAAACCAAGAGGGAACCTCCTCTCTGAATTTGTTGAAACTTAAATCAAGAAACTTAAGCCGACGCAAGTAGTCCATTTCTCGAGGCAAATTTCCCTGGAAATTGTTACTTCCCAAGTCAAGAGAAACAAGAAATGAGAGGTTTCCAAATTCACGGGGAATCCTGCCTGTAAGAGCCATGTTAGAAAGATTCAAGGACTTCACTCGCTGGTGACGAGAACCACAAGCCACTCCTACCCAATGACAAACAGAAATAGCGGGAGACCAACTTTCATCCAAGAAGTGAAAGGGGTCTGAAATAATTTGGGATTTTAAGGAAATAAGAGCTAATTGATCAGTGGTAATGTTGGTTTGGGTCATGACTGAACTAGCCACAAGCAAGAAGAGTGTTGAGAGAAAAAATGTGAAGGCTTTCTCCATTATTGCAATAATTAGTAGGTATGCTCTATACCATGTGGTTTTGAGACTTTAAATAGAAGTGAGATATCCCTTTTGGTCATACGAATACTAATACCACCAAATCAACCAAGCCATTCACATCTCAATCAGAATTATAAATATGATTGCAAAAAGTCCTCTAATCAGCCAAACACTTGGCAAGTCAACCAAGACTTTGCAAACTGCCTTGCTTTCATATTCTGTAGAATTGTGTAGTGAAGGGTAGTGCCACATTTACTAACTTACACTATAGTGCCATCTCAATATAAATCAGGTTTAGTCAACCTAGCACTAGTGGATTTATCCCAGGCAATGAGAGCCTTCCTAGAGGTAGTCAAATTTTTTTCAATGAATTATGTTCTATCAAGATTAATAATTTCATTCAGTAAAAAGATTTTATGAATTATAATGTTTATGAAAAAATGCCCTATTAACACTCACTTAGGCTATGTTGATGATACTATTCTTTTTTTTCCTCAGGTAATAGTAACTCTCTAGCTCTTATGCTATGAACATATCTCTGGCCAACTACTGAACATGAATAAATCCTGCTATTTGGTGGCTCCAATAACTAATGCTGATAGACTTGAGGAATTAAACCAACTCAGTGGCGTAACTGGTAAAGGTTCCTCCATGTGATCAGGAGGTCACGGGTTCGAGCCTTGGAAACAGAATAGGTTGCATATGGTATGATCTCTTCTGCTTAAATTATCCTGAGCCTCATTAACTTCAAGATTTTCATGATTATCAATTTGATTTTTATCAAAGTACCCAAAATTTCACAATTAGTAAGGCAACACTATTTCATCAGAATATTGCTTCCACATAACAGGTAAGAAAACATAAACTCAGTCAGGGTGACTTATTGAGATACAGGGAAGGACTAAACAAAGGATAGTAGCGGAACAAGAGCAACTGCCTTCTTTGATGTTCGAAAACTTGATGAAGGAGGAACATCACAGGGATATTATTGGACCACTTATTATACAAGGTACCCAGGATTTAAATTTAGTTAAAAGGCAGTAGTGAGATTCATTGCAACCAGCTAGGATTCCTGGAAACAGAATCAATGCACAAATCAAGTGCTAAAACCAAAAAAATAACCAACAATTTAGCAAAAATTTGCAGCAAACAAGTCATTTGGTACTACATGCTCCACATTCAAGAAGTTGAATCTTGGTCTTCTGTAGCATTCCTACAACATCTTTCATGTTAGTCCTTCTTGCCGGAGATTCAGCACAACAATCTAATGCCACTTTCATGATTGATGCCACAACATCTAGCTCCTTCTGTAAGCCTTTATCCATTGGTGTTACCAAGTTCGCATCTACGATGTGCATTACTGCCTTTGGAAGGGAATAACTCACCCACTGCTTCAAGCTAAGATCTCCCTCAAACTCATTAGGCTTTCTCCTAGTAAACGTTTCCAGCAACATGACCCCATAACTATAGACGTCACACTTTGTTGACACTAGTCCTTCCAGTCCATACTCTACAGTCAAACAATTTATTTAAAGATGCAATATACTTTCTAGGTGGGAAAAAAAAAGAGTAATCAGCAAAACTAAGAGACGTACCTGGCGCAATATACCCCAATGTTGCTAAGGTTTTAGTGTATAAATTACCCTGATCTTCACCAAGCAGTTTTGAAATGCCAAAGTCACTTAGGTGGGCAACCATATCTTCATCCAGCAAGACGTTACTAGGCTTCACGTCACAGTGAATCACTGGCAACGAGCACCCGTGGTGAAGATACTCCAAAGCACATGCCACATCTATCATTATGCTTAGTCTCTGCCGGATGTCGAGGAAGTAGTTGTGCGAATACAAATACTTCTCAAGACTTCCATTTGGCATATACTCGAGCACTAAAGCCTTGAAATCAAGATTGGAACAACTAGTAATGACTTTAACGAGATTCCTATGGCGAAGGCTGCACAAAACTTCACATTCCGTATCAAAACTCTTGAATGCCGCATCCCTGAACACTTTTACTGCAATGACAGTTCCACTTCTGAGAACGCCTTTGTAAACAGAGCCAAAACTTCCAGAACCAATCAGATTACTCTCGCTAAGCGCATCAGTTGCTTGGATCAATTCATAGTATGAAATTCTTTCTCTTGTTGCAGTAGACAATGAATCATCTTGTTGAGGAGATCTTTTACCTCTTCTGTACTTTATCCAAACAAACACAAAAGTGATAGGAACAAATAAAAGTGCAAGTCCTAGAAAAAGAAATAGAACTAGAAACTTTTTCCTATTTGATTTGTGCTTTGATGAAGTGGGGCATGGTGGAACACTAAATCTTGAAGAACCACACAATGCCTCATTGTCGATGAAGAACTGACTCGAGAGGTTCTTGAAAGGACCCCCGGAGGGTATTTCACCATACAACTTGTTATCAGAAACATTGAAATACTTCAGATTTTGAAGTTTCTCCAATGACCTGGGAATGATTCCAGATATATTGTTATGAGAAAGGTCTAGAAATTCCAAACCTAACATGGTGCTCACTGAGTCAGGTATAGATCCTTGCAACTTGTTGCGTCTCAAAGAAAGGTGCACAAGAGTTTGCAATCCTCCAATTTCTCTTGGAATTTCATTTGAGAATTGATTCATTGACAGATCTATCAGTGTGGCAGCCTTTAGATTTCCAATTCCTGGAGGTAAAGAACCTACCATGTTGTTTGACGATAAGTCAAGCACTACTAGATCATGAAGGTTCCCTAAGCTTGGTGGTATATTGGAACTCAATTTATTGGAACCCAGATGTATCTCCCTAAGGGAAGTAATATTCCCTAAACAATTAGGAAGAGATGCTGAAAGTTGATTTTGACCCAAGTAAATATCACCCAAATGCTGCAATATACATATATGATCACCTATAAATCCTGTAAGTTTGTTGCTACTCAAGTTGAAGCGTTGAAGGTTTCTCAAGTTGCCAATTGATGTTGGAATCGATCCGACCAAGTTATTTCCAGAAAGATCAAGGTCTAATAAGCTGCTTAAGTTCCCAACTTCATTTGGAATTCTCCCTTTGATTTTGCAATTGTTGGCGTAAAATTTTCTAAGAGAGGTGGAAAGGTTTCCCGTGGATGCTGGAATCATGCCATTTAGAGGGTTGAAAGGTAGATAAAGAACTGTTAAATTTCTACAATTGGTTAAGGAAGTCAGGAAGCTTAATGATGAATCGCTCGTGAAATTGTTTTGCCCCAAGTTTAGGAATTGTAGATGAGTCAAATATCCAAGAGAATTGGGAATCAAGCCAGTGAGTTTGTTGTTGGCAAGCTCAAGAATTTTAAGTTTTGAACAATTGGAGATTGAATGAGGAATCGTCCCAACAATATTGGTTAAGTTGGCCAGATAAAGCACTTCAATGTTGGGTAACATAGAACACATGTTTGGTGGGAGGCTTCCTGATAGATTGTTGTCTATAAGATCAATTATTCTCAGCCCTGATATGTTGAAGATCTCCATTGGGAGTGAACCACTAAAACTGTTAACTGCAAGACTTAGTAGCTCCAACTCAATGAGATTGCTTATCTCTTTGGGTATTTCACCTGGAAACAAATATAGTAGATTACTAGTGAGTTTAAATAGTTGGTTAAATCTAGTAAACCTATTTTTCCTAAGATATAAGAATTGTGTCGTGGTTAAGTTGTCAATCTCCCGTAGTAGAATCCTTTTTAAAAAGAAAAAAAAATTAAAGACCCAATGGGCCACTTTATTAATCCCGTGGTAGAAACCACTAAGATTTTAACTTTTATATTGTTGGTCATACGAAAGTATTAAAAGAAAAAAGAAAAAAATACGTATATTTGAACAGAGCCATTAATTTGGCTTCTCTCCATACCTAATATCACAAAACTTAGATAGCTCAGTTAATTCAGTAACTGAAATTATCCCTGCAGTTACTGTCTAATAAAATAAAATTTTGAAGCAATTAGACACAAGCACTCATAGGATAAAAACATACCTGTGAAATCATTTATTGATAAAGACAATCTTTTAAGTTGTGAACAATTCGACATACTTGTAGGCATATGACCGTGAAGATTGTTTTTGGATAGATAAAGCCCTTTGAGTATTGGGAGACCATTGCATAAACCATTTGGGAGATTTCCTGATAAGCTATTGACAGTAAATGCAATGATTTCGATCCTAGAAATATTGAAAATTGTGAATGGTATAGAACCCGTAAGTTGATTAGCTTGTATGGATAGCACTTTCATGTTGTGAAGATTGCCGATCCCTTCTGGAATGTTTCCTTGAAGTGAATTATGAGATATCTCCAAAGTCTCCAACCTTGAGGCATTCGAGAGTGACAGGGGAATAGAACCTATGAGCTTGTTACCCCTCATGTTTAGTTCTCTAAGATTTATAAGACTTCCAATCACTTTTGGTATTTGGCCCTCTATGGAATTGTATTTCATATTCAAAGTCTCAAGTTTGGAAATATTAGAAAATGAAGAAGGTATGGAACCAGTGAAACTATTATTCCCAAGATTTAGAACTTGAACTTGGTGTAAAAACCCAAACCAAGAAGGAACCTTCCCTATGAAGTTGTTGACACTCAAATCAAGAAACTTAAGCCGACACAAGCGTGCCATTTCTTGTGGTAAATTTCCATGGAAATTGTTACTTCCCAAGTCGAGAGAAACAAGAAATGAGAGGTTTCCAAGATCACGGGGAATCCTGCCCGTAAGAGCCATGTTAGAAAGATTCAAGTACTTCACTCGCTGGTGGCGGAAGCCACAAGTGATTCCAACCCAATGGCAAACGGACGTAGCGAGAGACCAACTTTCGTCCAAGAAGTGAAAGGGGTCTGAAACAATTTGAGATTTCAAGGAAAGAAGAGTCAATTGATCAGTAGTAATGTTGGTTTGAGTCATGGCTGAAGTATCCATAAGCAACAAGAGTGTAAAGAGAAAAAATGTGAAGGCTTTCTCCATTATTACAAAAATTAGTAGGTATGCTCTATAACATGTGGTTTTGAGTCTTTAAATAGCAATGAGGTCTCCCTTTTGGTCTTCATGATTTTGGAAGAAAATACTTTTCTTCATTCATTCGGTTATGTTCAGTGGCTGGGTCAAAATTTTCATCAAGAAATTTCAAAATATACAGAAGTAAATTCATGAAAAAATCAAAGAGTGTCATTACATAATATATACATAAAAGATATTTTTACGTACCTACACAGTGTATTCTTTCGACGAACATGTGGCTCTGCCATTTGTCATATCAATTCTAATTTCACCAAGTCTTGCACGCTTCAATCAGACAAAGTCTTGCTTTATTTTCTAATAAGTTAATTTTAATAACATATATTATACGGTCTAGAAATATTTGTACATGATTTGCATATTTTATATGTTTATAATCCTTTTATTTCTAGTTAAGACAGAATCCGTATACTTTTACATTCAAGTTACTTTTGGTAGAAGTTAATTTAGCTCATTTTTATATGGGGAGGTAGCATAAAAGTAGCTTTTAATTATTTTTTATAATTTATTTGTAATTTTGACTTGTTTGAGAGTATGTTTTTGTGATTTTTTTTTTAATAAAAGAATACATAACATTAATTTGTATTGGCTGGCATCATTTTAGAGAATTTTTCAGGTTATCTGAGCCTCAAAGACTTGACAAAATTGGAGAAGACCAAAAATACACCAAATCTTTATAAAAACGTACATTTGGTGGCAAAGTTATTCCTCTAATCTTTAAGTATTTTATGTGATTAGCATAGAATATAATTTTTTCTAGTCACTAATTTTTAGGTAATATATATATATATATATATATATATATATATATATATATATATATGACAACATGAAAAACTATTTACATTCTTGATCAAAGATAGCACGGTTAGCAATTATTCTATCGTAGTTTAATATCTCGACGGGACTATTTACTTTTAATTTTTAGGATGTTGTTACATTGTTTATAAATTCTAAAAAAGTACGCAACATGTAAATTATGTTTGGATTGTCTTATTTTAAATGTTTTTAAGCCAAAATAGCTTTTAAACACTTTATTTTTAAATTTTTCTTGCGTGTCCTGTTTTCTAGACATGCTATATCTCTTTTATTTTAAATGTTTTTGTAGTTAATTAGTTTAAAATGGAGGATTCTCTTATTATCTCAAAATTATATTTTTATTTACAGGTTTTCCAAATGACATAATCATTGTTATTTCAGCATTGTCAGCCTATAATGTCTACTGAAACGCCATACTCCTTGTATCATTTACTTTTCAATCAGAATTATAATATGGTGCGAAAATTCCCCTAATTAGCCAATGACTTTTGCAAGTCAGCCAAGTATTGCTTTATTTTCTCTAGAATTGTGTCGTGCAAAAATGGAATGTCATGTTCATCTAATAAGTTACAATTGTTAACTTATACTATACGTTCAACAAATATTTTTACATGATAAGCATAATTTTATATAATTGATCGTAACATTGTTTATTAATTATTATCCTTTTATCTCTAGGACACAGACTTTAACATTCTAGTTATTTTTTGTAGAAAAAAAAATGCAGTATTTTCTCTTATCTTCTTCTATGCCAAGCAGGCGGAGCTAGAGTTCTAATTACGAATTCAGCAGAATTCAATATATTTGACCCCAAAATAAATGGAATAATTTTAAGAAAATGATCATGGAATTCAAATTCTATTTTCTAGCCATTTTAATTTGTTGGCTTGTTCTATATAGTTTCTATACATATCTTATACATGTAAATATTCTGTACGAAAATTATATAGTTTCGATATACAATTTATATAATAATTGTACAGTTTTTTTTTACACATTTTATACAACAATTATATAATGTTTATACACTTTCTACACATTTTTTAATATATATTTTATACATATACATACTTGATAGAACTATACAATTTCTATACATATATAAATATTCTATATAACAATTATACCATTTTTATATAATTATATTTAATTATTATTTTTAAATAATAAAAAAGCAGAATATTTTTCTATTAAAAAATTTGTAGCGAAAAAAAAAATTGAAATATTTTATAAAATGGCCGAATGGCCCAAGTTGAAAACTGTATTTGTATTGTATATGGACTGTATCAATATGGTATATAAACTTTATTTGAACTATATAGATCCAATGATTATTTGACTTCTTTCTATTACTTCACTTAAACTGTGTATGAGCTAAGGAGATCTCGTTGAGGTAAATTTCATGCTTAATGTTAAATGTTGTTAGTTCATCATTGTCGGATTGTGATGCCTATTGAGTACACGTTCTTTCAACACTCATGCATTCCGAGTACGAGTGGACCATGTTGCTTGATTGAGTCAAGAGGGTCTACTCCTCGAGATCTTTTGTGAGCTGCTTGGCAACTATGTAACGCCATACTGCTATGTTGGCTATGTTGTTATTTTGTGAAGACATATTTATGTACTCTTTATCACTGTTAAGACAAACTCGACTGTTGATGTTATTACTGATTGATTGTCTTATCCACATCTAACTGGTGTCGATAAGCATCAGATATTCTGCTAAAAGTACAAATATACCCTCTAACTATGATAAATGGTACGTATATACCCTCCGTCATACATTGGGTACACATATATTGCTACCATTAATGAAATGGTACGTATATGTCCCTCACACTAACGGTAGGGACATAATGTATTTTTTTGACGAACATATGGCTCCTCCACTGGTCATATCAATTCTAATTTCACCATTTCTTGCACGTTTCAATTAGAATTGTCAATATGGTTCATAAATTCCCCTAATCAGACAAAGACTTGTGCAAGTCAACCAAGTCTTGCTTTATTTTCTTTAGAATTGTGTGGTGCAAAAATGGTATGCCATGTTCCTCTAATAAGTTAATCTTACCAACTTATATTATACGCTTGAGAATTATTTTTACATGATTAAGATAGTTTAGGGAGAAAAGTCTGAAATATACCTAAACTTTAGCGAAATTTGTTGTAACACATCTCAACTTTGCGGGGGTTCTATCGCCCCGTAGATTATTTTTTACCGTATATCTGTGACATATATTTGCTAGCTGGATCACTGTGTGAGTACACGCACACTATGCGCGTAAAGATTTGAACTGGTCCAACTAAGAAAATATATGCCACAGCTAAGTGTCGTGTCTTCTAAGCATTTTCTATCTCTTTTATTTTAAATGTTTTTTAGTTAGTTTAAAATGGAGGATTCTCTTGTTATCTCGACATTGTATTTTTCTCTATGGGTTTTCCAAATGGTATAATTATTGTTATTTCAAGATTGTCGGTCTATGAAGTCTACTGGTTAATCCAAAACGCCATACTCCTTGTATCATTTACTTTTCAATCAGAATTAAAATATGGTGCGAAAATTCTCCTAATCAGCCAAAGACTTTTGCAGGTCAAGTAGTCAACCAAGTCTTGCTTTATTTTCTCAAGAATTATGTGGTGCAAAATTGGTATGTCATGTTCCTCTAATAAGTTACATTTGTTAACTTAATACTATACTTCAAGAAATATTTTTACATGATAAACATAATTTTATATAGTTGATCATAACATTGTTTATAATCCTTTTATCTCTAAGCTAGGACAGAATTCAGGGACATTTACAATCAAGTTACTTTTTACAAATAATTTTGCACATTTATATGGGATGGTAATAAAAGGAGTTTGTTTGTGTCATGACTATGTTTTTATGAACTTTTTTTAATAGAAGAATACATAAAAATAATTGTATTGGTTATTATAAATTTAGGGAATTTTCCTGGTTATGTGGCCCCAAAGACTTTAGAACTGTAAATGTGGTGTCAAATTTATTCCTCTAATCAGTCTAAAAGACTCCCCAAGTTGCCTTCTACAAAAGTTATGTATATTAATTATATAGAGAATTTTTTGTGATAGTAAAATTAATTAATTCTATTTTCTTTTTAGGTAATATAAAACTCGGTCAATTTTATTTTTATAAGAAATTAAAATATTGGGATTAAATTGATTTTGTTGTGCTTTTAGTAGCGGTTTTATCAAAATAGAACTACTTTTATAGGTAAAATGGAATTTTTTTTACTAAAAAACTCTGAAGTTATGTGTACACTAGCTATATCGAGAATTTTTAGATGATTAGCTATTTAGTATAGTTTATAATTGATTCTAGCTACTTTTTAAGCACTGCGGTAGAGTGGAAAATATTTTCGAACTTTCTAATGAATATTCTTCTCCCACATTTTATTTTCAAAGTAGGTACCCTCTCATCCCTAATCCGAATTTCTATCGCGTAAGACCCATTAAACGGGAAGCACTTTCTACCAAGATTACTTTCAAATTCAGGGTGCAAATCCAAGATCTTTGATTATAGGGGGAGGAATCATGTTCATCCACAACGACCCTTAGCGCGAAATTTTACTTTCTTTTAGAGATATTTTTATAAATTTTTATTGTTAAATAGTACTCAACATTTCTTTGTAACGACTGATGTTATTTGACTCTTCAGTTACTTGGTTCCCTAACTCATATGGTCTAGGCAAGCAAAATACTCCTCGCACTGCGAGAGCCATGTTGGAGACAAGTGTATAGCTTAGTCTGTGTTGATGTCAACCATAATAATCATCGACTCGTTTTTTTTAAGATAAGATTTATTTTTTTTTTGACGAGAAGATAGAGAATGAAACTCATTATTTCCAAGATTTAGTACTTGAAATTGGTGTAAAAACCCAAACCAAGAGGGAACCTCCCCACTGAAGTTGTTGACACTTAAATCAAGAAACTTAAGCCGACGCAAGTGTGCCATTTCATGAAGCAAATTTCCATGAAAATAGAGAAACAAGAAATGAGAGGTTTCCAAATTCACGGGGAATCTTGCCTATAAGAGCCATGTTAGAATGATTCAAGGACTTCACTCGCTGGTGGCGAGAACCACAAGTGACTCCAACCCAGTGACAAGCGGAAATGGCGGGAGACCAGTTTTCATCCAATAAATGAAATGGGTCTGAAATAATTTGGGATTTTAAGGACAGAAGAGCTAATTGATCAGTAGTAATGTTGGTTTGGGTCATGACTGAACTAGTCATAAACAACAAGCGTGTTAAGAGAATAAATGTGAAGGCTTTCTCCATTATTGCAAACATTAGTAGGTATACTCTATAACATGTGGTTTTGAGATTTAAATGGAAATGAGGTCTCCCTTTTGGTCATATAAACACTAATACCACCAAATCAACCAAGTCTTTCACATCTCAATCAAAATTATAAATATGGTGGAAAAAAGTCCTCTATTCAGCCAAAGACTTGGCAAGTCAACCAAGTCTTGCTTTATTTTTTGTGTGCTTAATTCTTTTAAATAGTCTTGCTTTCATATTCTGTAGAATAGTGTGGTGAAGAGTAATGCCACATTTACTAACTTATACTATAGTGTCTTCTTAATATTAATCAAGTTTAGTCAAATTTTTCCAATAAATTACTTTCTATAATTCTACTGACATGGATATTCCTTGTCATTCTAATCTTGAAATAGCTCCAACTTGCCTATTTTATGAAGATCCTATAGTTTATACTATATTCTTTCCTAGATCGTCAAGTTTTTACCAGTGAATTATTTTCTATATATCCTTTGGAATTAGTTGAGTTGTAGAAAAGCTAGATCAGGAACCACAGTTATCCAAAAAGAAAACATAGTGTGATGACGTGTTCGGTTAAGAATGTTTGAAACTAGTAATATAGAATAATATATTTGGTAAAAATTGTATTGGTAAGCAGTACTTTTGTTAAAGTCATGACTATAAAATAACCTTAATTTGTTTAGTTCATAATATTTACAAATAAAATACTTCCCCTAATATGAAATTCAGACGCAATTCTCTGACCTTTAAAATTTTTGATGGGTTGAATAGACCATCAATTTTTGGGACATGGCAATACTAATACCACCAAATCAACCAAAGGCTTGGCAAGTCACCCAAGTCTTGTTTTATTTTTACTTTTTTTTTTGTGCATAATTCTTTGTAAATAGTCTTGCTTTCATATTCTGTAGAGTTGTGTGGTGAAAAGTAGTGCCACACTTACTAACATATACTATAGTGTCTTCTTTAGAATTGAGGAATTAAACCAACTCATTGGCGTAACTGGTAAAGGTTCTTCCATGTGATCAGGAGGTTACGGGTTTGATCCATGGAAACAAATCTCTTAAAGATATGTAGGGTACGACTATGTACGATAGACCCTTATGGTCCATCCCTTTCCTAGACCCCATGCATAGCGGGAAATTTGAGAACCAAGCTTCCCTTTTATTGGCTTCAACAACAATTACTTTCCTCATGAATCTGTTATAGTTCTATGAGTTTATGCCCTTTGTACAGTTAAACAGTGAAATTTATTGAAACCATCTAGCATACCAGAACACAATTAATTTGAATAATATAAAGAGGAATTAAAACCTTGCAAATAATAATATTAAGACGAAACAATGAGAATTATTGCAACCATCTAGCTTTTCTGAAAACAGAATCATTCACAAATCAAGTGTTAAAACATAACAAAACAACAATGATGTGATTGGAACAACAGATTCCAAAAACATGCTCAACATGCAAGGAGTTGAATCTTGATCTTCTGCAGCATCCCTACAACATCTTTCATGTTTGTCCTTCTTGCCGGAGATTCAGCACAACAAACTAATGCAACTTTCATGATTGAAGCCACAACATCTAGCTCCTTCTGATTACCATGTGGTGTTACCAAGTTGACATCTACAACGTCCATTACTGCTTCTGGGAGTGAATAACTCACCCATTGCTTCAAGCTAAGATCTCCATCAAATTCATTAGGCTTTCTCCTGGTAAACGTTTCCAGCAACATGATCCCGTAACTATAGACGTCACACTTTGTAGACACTAGTCCATCCATGTCACGACCCGAGCAGGGGCCCAAGCCGTGACGAGCGTTCCGAAACATGAAGGCCCGGGACACCCTCCTGTATCTGGTAATCATGCACAACATTCATAAAATAAAAGATTATGCAGAAAAATAGAAATCTAAGACGGAAACATGGTCAATCTGAATAAGATCATAATACTGAAACTGAAAATGCATCTGAATAATAATATCTGACTCAGTCTGCGAAATCTCTACTCTGAACTAAACAAAACTGTCTGTAAACTGGGACAAGGCCCCCAGTAGACCAAAACATAACCAATAATAAAAGTCTGACAAGACTAGGCCTTCTGAATAATAGAAGGCTCACCACAGCAAAATCCGGTCTGCAATTTGAAAATATCTACTGATTAGCTGGACCCCTAGACTGTGCCTTAGAACCTGGAAGGAGGGGGGGTCAGCACAAAAGTACTAGCACGCGAAGCAGTCCAAAATAGAGTATTTTAACATATACATGTATATAAAATATGAGAGCAAAGTTTTCATTAAACATCATGCATAAATAGTTTTCTGAAAACACATGGGCATCATTTTGAACATTCTGAGACATTCTTGTCAAAACAGTTTCTGATCTTTGTATTACTTCTAAGTTAAGTGGCACTCCCCTACAAGTCTAATATTCTACGGGCTATATGGAATCCGCCATTGACTCGGCGGGGAAGCCCCCAACCCAAGTGTGCCGCATGGGTTGGAGTGTCTGAGTCTGATACGCCACACGGCACTTAAGCCAGCGTATAATAATATACCCGGATCAGCAAATCACGGTTTTTGGGCAATGACTTGTCTAAACTCACGCCTTCTTCGAGGACCACCTAACATCTCTTTATGCCCAATTTTAACCTTTTTTGAACATGTATCATTCTGAAATTTCTAAATCATGAAAGTCTGATAAAAATCTGATTTCTAAACTAGTCTGTGTCTGTTATGGCATTTGTCTGAGTTGGTATCGTCATACCAAGACTTTCAAGTCGTTATTCTGAGCCATATATGATTAATTCATTTTAAAACAATGTTCAAGCCACTTGATCATGCATGTAGTGTAAAACAAATCTTATCTCAAATCATAAGTCAGAGACTTTCCATTCATTCAACAATTTCAACAAGTAATGGCCAGCTTCTCAAAAACATTCCTGAAGTTTCTTTGTTTATTAACCAACAACATTTAAGTCATAATACATTCCTCTCTCCCATTGTTAAGCATCATGAAATTCATGTAAATAATAGGGTTCTTGAATCATTCTTGAAAACATGAAATTTAGGAAATCCATAACTTGCAATTAAAACAATAAAACAATGGGAGAGGGAAAAGATTCATCAATTCATGCTCTCAGTTCATATTTCCAGACGTCAACACATACACACACATATATATATTGGATTTCAAATCAAATTTGGGGGAGGGCCAAAAGAACAAAACAATACCGTCAAAACTACTACAACATGATTATATTCATAAACTTCAAAATCCCATTCTTAAAACATGATTTCTACGCCCATGAGATTTTAGGAAAACCCCGCGTACCTCGAATTCGGAAGACAATAGTTTCTCCTTGAAGCCTATGTCGTGGGGATTCCAAATATGTGATTAGCTTCGAAAACCTATGGTCGAATCTTGAACTACTTGGGTTTTTATTTTGAAACCCTAGAGAGTGTTCTTGAGCAAATTTGATGAATGTGATGATATTTTGGTGTTTGAGGAATTAAATCCCGTGTTTAAGCTGATAGCGGGAGGAAAAATACCCAAAATGCCCTTAATGAGACGGAACTTAAATGCTGAAAATTTCTCAGGCATGCAACAGACCATGCGCGTATGCTATTTCCCACCGCAGTGGAGAATGCGACGCATGCTATATCGGTTGCTGCCACCATGCGATGGAGCATGCGACGCATGCATATCGCACGGTGCTACTGTTTTGAAAATCAAACACACCCTAAACGATGTCCAAAAATTTTGAAACTCAAACTAGATGCTCTATAGGATTGCCCCATCGTGACGCAATAAAAAAATCTAAAAACGGAGGTCGGGAGGACTGAAAATGAGATTCCCGAAGGTTCAGTGCTGCAAGTGAGACTAAGTCTTTTGACACTTTGAAAATTTTCAGGCTTTATTATCCCATGTCCATGCTATTAAGAGACGATATATTGCACGAATTTTACGGGGCGTTACATTATCCCCCTCTTGGGATCATTCGTCCCCGAATGATGATGCGGAAAAATAGACAAGCACGATTTCAAGCAAATAAAGGCATATAAAGAAAAGGACAAGGATTGTACCTTCATCATTTCATTCACTGGATCAAATAAATTTGGGTATCTAATTCTCATGTCATTTTTTGATTCCCAGGTGGCTTGTTCAACTTTCTGATTACTCCATAATACTTTAATTAAGGCTATCTCTTTGCTCCTTAACTTTCTAACCTGGCGATACAGAATTGCTACCGGCTCTTCTTCGTAGGACAAGGAGTCTGTCACCTTGATTTCTTCAACGGGTATTACTAACGAATGATCTCCAATGCACTTTTTCAGCATGGATATATGAAATACCGGATGGACAGAACACAAACTTGCAGGCAACACTAATTCATACGTAACACCACCTACCCTTCTCACAATCTGATATGGTCCTATAAAGCGAGGACTCAGCTTACCCTTCTTTCCAAATCGCATAACTCCCTTCATGGGAGAAACCTTAAGGAATACCCAATCTCCAACCTCAAACTCTAACTCTCTCCTCCTAAGATCGACGTAGAATTTATGGCGACTCTGAGCTGTCTTAAGTCGTTCTCTAATAATCTTCACATCTTCCATTGCCTGATGAACAAGATCAGGACCAAACATTTGCATCTCACCTACTTCATACCACCCTATCGGAGACCTACATCTCCTACCATACAGTGCCTCAAACGGTGCCATCTTAATACTGGAATGGAAGCTATTATTATAAGCAAACTCTACCAATGGCAAGTGATCTACCCAACTACCTTTGAAATCTATTACACAAGCCCTTAACATATCTTCAAGGGTCTGAATGGTGCATTCAGCTTGTCCATCAGTCTGAGGGTGGAATGTTGTACTTAGGTTCACTTGGGTACCTAAACCCTTCTGAAAAGATCTCCAAAACTGAGAAGAAAATTGCCTACCTCGGTCAGATATAATGGACACAGGTTCCCCATGCAAATGAACTATTTCTGTGATGAACAGCTTAGCATAATCCTCTCCCGAATAATTAGTCCTGACAGGCAGAAAATGCGCTGTCTTGGTCAGCCTATCCATAATTACCCATATAGAATCATACTGATTTCGGGACTTCGGAAGTCCTGTAATGAAGTCCATATTGATCATCTCCCACTTCCATAAAGGCAATGTTATCTCTTGAGAAGTACCACCTGGCCTCAAGTGTTTCACTTTGACTTGCTGACAATTCAAACACTTGGCAACATATTTAGCCATATCACGCTTCATATTATTCCACCAATAAATGGTTTTCAAATCATGATACATCTTAGTAGAGCCCGGGTGAACAACATACCTCGAAGTGTGAGCCTCATCAAGGATTCTTTCCCGTAGTCCATCAACGTTCGGAACGCACATCCTACCCTGATATCTCAGAATACCATCACCACCAATCTCAAACGACATTACCTTTTGTTGACCCACATCTTTCTTGATTTTCATTAAGATGAGATCTTCAACCTGCTTCTCTTTAACTTCAGTACAAAGGGATGACTTAGCTATCACATGAACAATTACCCCCCCATCTTCAAAATCTAGGAGTCGCACTCCCAGATTTGCAAGGCGGTGAATATCCTTCACCATCTCTTTTTTCCCCTCTTCTACATAAGAAAGGCTGCCCATAGACAACCTGCTGAGAGCGTCGGCTACAACATTAGCCTTGCTCAGATGGTAATGCAGGCTCATATCATAGTCTTTCAAAAGCTCCATCCAACGCCTTTGCCTGAGGTTCAATTCTTTCTGCGAGAAAACATACTGCAAACTTTTGTGGTCAGTATAAATATCAACATGCACTCCATAGATATAATGCCTCTAGATTCTAAGTTCAAACACCACAGATGCTAACTCAAAGTCATGAGTGGGGTAGTTTCGCTCATGCACCTTTAACTGCCTAGATGCATAAGCTACCACCTTACTATGCTGCATCAGTACACAACCAAGTCCCACATGGGATGCATCACAGTAAACCACAAAACCATCTACACCCTCGAGAAGAGTCAAAATAGGAGCAGTAGTCATCTTTTCTTTCAACTTCTCAAAACTATTTTCACACGAGTCAGACCATATAAACTTCACCTTTTTCTGAGTCAATTTAGTGAGCAGAGCAGCTATGGAGGAAAAACTCTCTACGAACCTTCTATAATAACCCACCAAACCTAAGAAGCTTTGAATATTGGTTGGAGTCATGGGTCTGGGCCATTTTCTTACTGCGTCAACCTTTTGGGGATCCACTCTAATCCCGTCACTGGACACAATATGCCCCAAGAAGGAAATAGCATTCAACCAGAATTCACATTTGGAGAACTTAGCATATAACTGATGATCCTTAAGGGTCTGAAGGATAATTCGGAGGTGATTGGCATGGTCCTCCTCACTTTTGGAAAAGATCAAAATATCATCAATAAACACTATGACGAACAAGTCTAGAAACTGATAGAATACTCTATTCATAAGATCCATAAAGGCTGCAGGGGCGTTAGTCAACCCGAAGGACATGACTAAGAATTCATAGTGACCATATCGGGTTCGGAAGGCTGTTTTGGGAATGTCTGACTCCCTAACCCTCAACTGATTATAGCCCGAATGGAGGTCTATCTTTGAAAAACATCTAGCACCCTGAAGCTGGTCAAAAAGATAATCAACCCTAGGAAGAGGATACTTATTTTTAATCATGACCTTATTCAGCTGATGGTAGTCTATGCACATACGAAGGGAACCGTCTTTCTTTCACATGAAAAGTACAGGCGCACCCCAAGGAGACACACTGGGGTATATGAAACCTTTATCTAGGAGATCTGCTAACTGTTCTTTCAACTCTTTTAGTTCTGCAGGAGCCATTCTATATGGAGGAATGGAAATTGGGTGGGTATCTGGCAACACATCAATACAAAACTCTATCTCCCTATCAGGTGGATTCCTAGGAGATCATCTGGAAAAACTTCTGGAAATTTATTTACCACAGGGACAGACTGAAGTGGAAGATTTTCAACACTAGAATCTTTAACCCGAATAAGATGATACAGACAGCCCTTAGAAATGAGTCTGTGGGCTCTGAGATAGGATATAAAGTGGCCTCTAGGTGCTAAAGAATGTCCTTCCCATCTTATCACTAGTTCATTCAGGAAAGAAAAAGTGACTCTTCGAGTCCTACAATTTAATGTGGCATAGCACGAATAGAGCCAGTCCATCCCAAGGATAGCGTCAAAATCTACCATATAAAGTTCTATAAGGTTTGCCACAGTATCCTCACTAAGAATAAACACTGTAGACGCCTAATTTCGTCCCTCCCCGATATTTTTTTTACCTATTGTTTACCTTATCCTACTGTGTACCCTCACCCGTGTGATAATCCCTCCACAAAATGACAAAAATAACAACCCCTAACTAATTTTGTTTTATCCTAATATTCTAACAACCCACCTAATTAAAAAACAACACCTACCTACCCTACTCTAACAAACTCTACCCCTACCCCTACCTCACTACCCTACCCCACTACCCCATCCTAATATATACACACATATACAGATAACACACGGATAGACTCACGGACCCCCATTTTTTTTCTTCTTTTCTTCTTCACTCACAATCTCACACACGATAAAATTGAGAACACACACTCCTCCATTGGCGTCTTCTTCATCACAATTCACACACATACACCACAAACAACACAGCACACACAGATCTGAGGGGGAATATATACACATCTCATACACACGAAAAGGGGGAATTTTGGGGGGACCATCTTCATCTTTTCCTTTTTTTGATCTTCACAACATACTGACCAGCACATACAGCATACGGGTTCCATTTTCGAGAGAGGGATGGAGGAGAAAATCGCAATAGAAAAAAAAAACACGATCTTGATTTTTTCTTTCAGGCGCACATTACTGACCACTGCCATTCACATACACACGCAGTGAGATCGAGATCGCAAGGGAGAGAAAGAGAGGAGAGAGAGGAACCAAGCGAGAGAGATAAAAAAAAAGACGAAATCCGACCCATTTTTCAGTTAAATCTCATCGAAAGTTCGAAACTCGATCGAAAACAGTACTACCGACTCCATTCCGATCCGAAATCACGTCAACAGTTACTCTCTTCCTGTTTTTAGTTAAATCCCATCAAAAAACTGATCCAAAGCTTAGAAATCCGAAATGGGTCTATCGAGGTTGGAAGTTTGTTCGTGATTGAGTGATTGAGGTTCGTATCGGGGGTTTTCGGACGCGGTATTGTCTCTGATATATCGAAAGCGACATTAAGGTCCAATTTTCATCTCGTTCTCTATTAATTCCTAATTGTTTGATATTTTTTTTCTTGTTTATGTATTTTTTTTATCACCATGAATGATTGTTTTATCGATTTGTTGATCCTTCATCAAAATTGGTTAATCATGTGGTGTTAAAACAAAATTTGGGGGGTGAGAATTGATAATTGACAAAAAGGATAGATTCGGTTTAATGTTGATTTATTGTTGATATGAATCGTGATAGATTTATGATGTGTTGAAACGGATAGGCAATATAGGTTCGGGTTGGCAAATTTTAGAACTTGTTGTTTTGGTTGAATGTTGGAATGTGCGTGTGAATTTTTCTTTCTAGTTTATCGTATTTAATTTAAATGTATTCATTTAGCCGGGGAATGCCCCGAGACACATTGTATTTATTCACCGGGGAATGCCTCGACATACTATGTTGGAGGAAGATGTTTGTGATGAAGGCCCGAGGCATCGGGTAAAGCATGGGAGCGTAGTTAGGATTAGTGTAGGTTAGATAGGATTTATTTTCGCATTTTTATTTATTTATTTTGGACTGTATAATTGGACTGGACACTATAATTTTGGATTTTTTTGATTGTTTGATTGATTGGTTTGTATGTTTTTGTGTGGTTTATACACTCTTAGTGTCGAATTAGCCGTTATGCTCCACCAAGCGACCGTGGTCGAACCACGGGATCGAGGGGTGCCTAACACCTTCCCCTCGGTCAAAAGAATTCCTTAGCCGGAATCTCTGTTCGTGGATCAGTTTTAAAGAGTCAAATTATTTCGAAAAGGATCTCCCAAAGGTGACTTGGCACACCCGATTTATGCCAAGTGGCGACTTTGAATAAAAAATGTAAATAATCCTTTTTCGAAACAAATTTTTATTTTTGTCACTTAAATAATAAAAACCCTTTCGAAGACATAAAATCTAATCTTTTGGAGTTAAAAAAAAGGGGGTGTGACAGCTTTGGCGACTCTGCTAGGGATTATTTCAGAATCCGAGCTTTTTTTTGGAGTCGTATCGGCTTTGTTTGGCATTATGAGTGTATAATCATTGTTTGTGATTTTGGTTTGTGTTTTCACTATTGTGCGTTTTCGTGCTCTTTGTTTGCAGTATTTATCCTATGTGTTACCGCTTTATATCTTGCATCATTTGCGTAACCCAAGTCAATTCTTTCCGCAACAAGTCTCGGAGCGCACGTCGTGCGTACGAACTCTAGTTGAGTCACCTTTATTTTAGGGGGGGAGCCGTTGGATGTATGGAGTAGGTGGAAAGCAAAGCAGCCACTATCGACCTATGCTCCCCCGAACAGCCTTGTTAGTAAACCACAACGTAGGTCAGCCTTTAGTTCATTCTTATGTGCATCATATTGAGACCTAGAGGGACCCACACTGTCCTTTGTAGGAGACTCACCTTTAAATCATCCCTACGTGCTAAATGTTGCATCTTTGAGAGTAACGTGGTCATTTGACGGACCGATTTGGGGAAAACATGTGTTAGAAGTAAAGTGTGAAAAAAAAAAGTGAGTCAAAAAGAATGAATCAAAAGGAGTGTCGTAGTTTATTTTAGAGTTCTTTATGGCTTTTGTTCTTCACGATCCAAAACTCAAAATGATTTTTTTTTACGTTTTGCATTTATCTTCTCAAAGTACCGTAAGTTCAACAAAAAAAAATGAAAAAAAAGAGGGTTTTGTTTGCCTTTTCTACTTATTTGTCAAAAACAAAATACCAAAAATATTTTTTTTATACAATTGGTGGTGTCAGTCTTAGTTGAAATGTCTAGTTGAAAATCCAAAAAGTATTCATTCGTTTGTTTTTGGTTCTCTTAAGTTAGGGTCAATTTATTAGTTAATCGTTAAGTGTCCAATCTGGACGAACTACGCATACCTGATTCCCGTCCCTCGGGGCGGGATACGTAGGCAAGCCTTGGTGGGTCCGGTAACCTTTATTTTGTCCTTCGTCTTAGTATTAGGCTAGGTCTTTTACCCCATACCCTAAAGTTGTTAGCCAAGTAGGCTTATTTTATTCAGCGTTACTGTTCGGCGATTGGGAGTCATGAAGCGGTCTGTCCCATCGACGTATGTCCGCATCAAATTCCCATTGGTTGTGAACCTTTTGCTCTTATCAAATTTTTGAGATAATTTCTTATCTGCTACTATAGGATGGATCTGTCCACAAAGTCTAGAGTCCTTATGGTTGTCAAGGTACCCAAAAAGTTGATCTAGTGGTGGGGCACGTTCAATTACTCTGAAAAGCATGAAGTGAGGAAAATGTTAGGAAATCTTGTAACACTCATGGATCTCACGCCTCGTCCGGATCTAATAGAAGCTGCGTTGACTTTCTAGGATCCAAATAATTTGGTGTTTAGGTTTGGAAGTTGTGAATTGACTCCTACCCTGGCAGAAGTATCTCGTTTGTTTCGGTTGACTTACATGGGTCAGCAGATGATTTTAGCCCGCAATCATACTCGTAAGAAATTCCTTTGACTCTGTGGATTAAAAGATAACAAGCACCTGGGATGTCTCAAACAATCTTGGATTTCCTTGGACTATTTGTTTGATAGATTTGGGTCCTTAGAGGGTTTCGACTGCTTTTGGGATGAATTCTGTACTACCAAAAAAATCTGGGAACAACATCGTCTTGAGGTTTTCTGTCTGGCTTTGTTGGGTATCTTAGTGTTCCCGTTAGATGAGAGGTGTATCAATACTCGTCTACAATCAGTGGTGATAGCTTTATTCAAGAAAAAAGATGAGGTCACCATTGTACCAATGATCTTAACAGAAATATATAAGGCTTTAACTGAAGTAAAAGGGGGGGTACGATTTTTTGAGGGGAGTAATCTGATATTGCAGTTGTGGATGATAGAGCACTTGCATACGCCTTCTTTGATTAGAGCAGATGTGATCGACCGTTGTCTGAATGATCGAGTGCAAGCCATGCAAGAAAGAATGCGTTTGGAAAAAATTTCTTTTCCTATTGGAGTCAATTCTTGGATCGAATTTCTCGAATCAAGAACTCCGAACAACATTCTTTGGTGCTATATGTGGTTTCGTCCTAAAAAAATCTTGATTGGATCTCAAATCCAACTCTTTCTAGTTTTGATAGGACTTAACTGCACTAGGCCTTACAGTCCAAGAAGGGTGATGCGTCAGTTGGGTAGGATGCAAGACGTCCCCCCAATAATGGACCTTCTAAAGGATGTAGAGTACTTTAAAGACCAAGCCGTGGGGGAAAGCAAATATGAGCAATTCTGGAATAATGCGATAAAGCTAGGTGTCGATACTCTCGAGGAAAATCCAGGATGCACTCAAAACTATGAAATCTGGCTACAATCTCTGCCCCGTGGCATTTGTAGACCCTTACCAGCCCAACTTAGAGGGTGAATACGGGAAGCAATCATGGTAGAGGATGATGAGCAGGAAGATCCGGGTGCCAAGGTGGAGTTTTGAGAGTTCAGTTGTCACGTTTGATCACAACTGTGGATGGGTGTCAGAGAAACCTTTGCGGGTGTACTCTCCAAGAGACGGGGATACGGGCGAGAAATTTGTTCCCGGGTATCAAAACGTCGTTGCAAGATATGTTGCAAAGTCTGAGGGGAAAAGTGGGGAATTCACAGATGGGTTCATCTCAGCCGGGGACGTCACGCAGAGCACCAGTTTGAAAGAACATGTCTTATATTTATGTAGTTTTGAGTCTTTTATGTTTCTGTCATTGTAGGGTGGTTTCGGTGTTAAGTCGGAGTCAAGTTATTTTTTTTTATGTTCGGGTCTTTATTGCACGCATGTCGTTAGGGGTTTAGAATGTTGTTTTGTATTTGTTGTTTAGTTTTAAAGTGGTCCCAGATTCGTTGTATGTTTTGCTGTCTTTCATCGAAATGTTAGGATGTTACGTCTTTCTTTTGTTTACTTATTTTCGTTTCTCGTGAAAAAAAAACCTTCAATTGTGTGATGTTCATGCATAAGCTGCCCAAACTACGCAAGATCTTATTCATGTACAACATGATACGTAGGCAACCTACTTTTGGTTTCGATCTAATCATTTTGTTTCGTTGTTTTTCATTATTTTTCCTCTTTTAAAGAAAAAAACAAAAGCCATAAAGAATAATATAATAAAGGTAGATAACGAGTGAAGTGGAAAGAACAGATATGGATAAAAAAAAAAAAGGAGTGTAGATAAAAATTGGGATGATGTTTAAATGACCTCGCTACCCTCAAAAGCTGGTAGAAATAAACATGAATTTAGGACAATTTTACCAATGTGATTCCCATGCTTGTTGTGTTCCCTAATCCTAACGGATGTCGTCTTTGATGAGCATGTTCTTTCAGATAACAGTGGTAGGCTTGCAGCACTCTGGCTAGTCACCCATACTTCAAAAGATCCAAAGCAAAGCTCGCCATGGCTAGCAGGGAAATTGAAAATTCGCTCATTCACCCAGATCAGGATCACAGGGAAGAAAGTTTAGAACACAATGATGAGATAGTAAGGCTTAGGAAACAATTGATAGATTTGCACTGGGCATGGGCCAGCGGAATGCCTCCTCCTCCGCTCCCTGAAGGTCTTGGGAATATCTCTAATTGCCCGCCGCTCTCTCAGGCGCAATTCTCTGCTCCTACTGAGTTACCTGAGCACGAGCCAGGATTCACTCCGCTACATTATTATCCTGGTAATTCTAGTGTGCCCTTGGCAGCTCCCCAATCAAGACCCGCTGCTCAGCCGGTGCCACCGATCACACCGGTATTCGTGGCTCCTCCGCCACAAGAAACTCCCATATATGTTGTGCGTCCCGCAATGAGGCTTCCTAGGTCTGCCAGCGAGCCAGTACTGAAGGTTCCAGATAATCAGTATTATTCCCCGGAGCCTACTTTGAGAATGAATGAACCGTATGGGTATACTCAGCCACCTGTATTTACATTTGATTCAGAGAAACCTGTCGCAACAGAGGAACAGGAAGTCATAGCGCGGAAGTTGAAAAGTTTAGAACAGGCAATGAGAAATTTGCAGGGAATCGGAGGTTATAAGAGTGTTTCTTATAAAGATCTGTGCATGTTCCCAGACATCAACCTTCCCCTCGGTTTTAAAATGCCTAAGTTCGAGAAGTATGCAGGACACAGTGATCCCGTGGCTCACTTGAGACATTATTGCAACCAGTTGAGGGCTGCAGGAGGAAGGGAAGAGCTGCTCATGGCTTTCTTTGGCGAGAGTCTTTCTGATCTGGCTTCAGAATGGTTTATCGATCAAGATATCGACAAGTGGAACAACTGGGATGACTTAGCTTCTGAGTTTCTACAATATTTTTAGTATAACATCGACCTGATTTCGGACGAAAAATCTTTGGTCAACGTGAAGAAGAAAATCGCTGAAGGTTTTAGGGAATACGCGATAAGGTGGCGTGAACAGGCCGCCAGGGTAAAGCCTCCGATGAAAGAAAGTAAGTTGGTAGAGGTTTTAATTCAGGCACAGGATGAGACTTATTTTCAACATTTACTCCCGGTAATGGGAAAGTCTTTTATTGAAGTCCTCAAAATGGGGCAGATGATAGAGGACGGAATCAATACCGGACAAATAGTGAGTTTGCCGCATTGAAAGCCACCACAAAAGCGATTCAAGATGGATCTGGCACATTCGGAGGTAAAAAGAAGAAAGAGGACGTGGCGACTGTCGTAGTTGGAACCCATTCCTATCCTAAAAGACCACCTCGCCCCTATCCCAAATCCCAAGCTCAAGTCTACGCCCAAGCTCCATATATTCCTCCCCACCATTACTACCCTCCACAAAACCCTTTATATTCCATTCCACCACCCCCGTACCCAGTATATAGCACGCAACCATATGCCCAAACCCCTTCTTACCCGCAGTGGCGCGCGCAAGCTCCACAAAATCGCCCATTCATTCCACCAAATTACCAAAACCCCTCTAGACCCAGTTTTCAACCTAGGCCCGAGTATCAGAAAGAGAAGGCGGTTAAAAATCAATTCACACCTCTGGGGGAGTCATATGCTAGTTTTTTTGATAGGTTGAGAAAGTTGAAGGTTTTAAGCCCAATTCAAATCCACCGCCGAGGAATCTCGATTATTCTTTAAGGTGTGCGTACTGTTCTGATATGCCAAGCCATGATATTAAGAAATGCTGGCATTTAAAGAGAGTTGTCCAAGATTTAATTGACACAAATCAGATGCTGGTCCAGGCCCCGGATGGTCCAAACATTAACCAGAATCCGCTGCCAACCCATGCTGAAGCCAATATGTTAGAATTGATATATGATAGGAAAGAGTCTTCGAGGGGTTATAAGCCTATTGTCAAGATACAGACCATTGAGGAGAAATCGGTGAACGTAGCGGAGTCTTTGAAAGCAATGTATTTGAACCGGGAAGGAATGAGAGAAGATAAAGCCCAAGAAAGCACAAAAAAACTCCTGATCACCGTACAAGGTGCCAGAAGGTATGTTGATTTGAGTCAGGATAAACCTAAGTTAACAGTGGTGGGAGCTCTGAGTCAGCCCATCTTGACGGTGAAAGGAGCACTGGCAGCGCCTATTGTCCTCAAACCGGTGACCCAACCTCCGATAGTTGATACAAAAAGGATTCCCTAGAATTATGGGCGGACCGTGATGACCTATCACGGGAAATAAGTAGTGGAAGATGTAGATGAGGTAAGGGGTTTGACTAGGTCAGGAAGATGCTTTGTGCCTGAAAGCTTAAGAAAGTCCAAGCCAATGGTGAGTGGACCGTCATCTATCAAAAAGCCTATCACCGAAGAAGAAGCTGAAGAATTTTTGAAAAAGATGAAATTGCCAGAGTATTCAATAATAGACCAGTTGAAGAAAACCCCTGCTCAAATTTCCCTCTTATCTTTGTTTTTGCACTCCAAGGAGCATTGTGATATTTTACTGAAGGTATTAAATGAGTCATATGTTCCTAGGGAGAGTACAGTAAATCAGCTTGAGAAATTGGTTGGAAAAATCTTTGAGGTGAATCGGATCATCTTTTCTGATAACGAATTGCCTGTCGAAGGTACAGGGCATAACCGGGGCCTTTACATTACAGTGAAGTGTGAAGATTTCTATGTCACTCATGTTATGATTGATGGAGGTTCAGGTGCAAACATTTGCCCTATTTCTACTTTGCAAAAGCTGAATATTGGTGCAAAGAGGATCAGGCCCAACAATGTATGTGTCAGGGCTTTCGATGGTGCAAAATCAAATTCCATTGGCAAAATAGAACTAATGTTGACCATAGGGCCTGTTGAATTCGCTATAGAGTTTCAAGTACTGAATATAGAATCCTCTTACAATCTGTTGTTGGGAAGTCCATGGATCCATAAGGCCAAGGCGGTTGCATCTACACTGCACCAAATGATTAAGTTTGAGCATGACAGGCAAGAAGTGGTTATTCACGGTGAAGGAGATTTGTCCGCCTACAAAGATTCTCCCTTGTCTCTTATTGAAGCAAATAACGTAGAGGAGACATTCTTCTATCAAATTTTTGATACAGTGCCAGTGAATCGTATCCTTGAATGGCAGGTTATACCGGGACCGCAATTGTCTTCCGCTTCTGTCATGATGGTGTGTGAACTTTGGAAATACGTCTATGAGCCAGGAAAGGGTTTGGGAGCGTCTCTGCACGGTATAGTTTGTCCCATATGTCTGAGTGAGAACGTGGGCACGTTTGGTCTGGGATTTGAGCCTACGACTGAAGATCTGAAGAAAGCCAAGGGAAGGAAAAAGGAAACATAGTCACTCCCTCACCCCATGCCACTACTCAGCGAATCATTTGTTAAGAGCGGTGTCACGAAGCATGTGGAATTTGAAGTCGAATTGGTTGATGACTTCCAGAACCTTTTTATTGAAGTTGATATGGTCGAAGAAGGAGAAGGTACCAGTATGGCAGACGTGCAATTCATAGGTCCAGCTTTCCGGCGCAATAATTGGGAAGTCACTCCTCTCCCCGTCAGGAGGGAGTTTTGGTAGTTTATTTTGTTTTTCTTTCTATTTATCCGAGTTATTTCAGGGTTGTAATTTGGATTTTAGTTTGTTTATGTTATGTTGGCATCTATGTTTAAACCCTCCTATCTTTTTATTTAATGAAATGCAATGTCCCTTTTGTTTCGTGTCTAATATACTTTGTTTTTCTTTTCTTACACAGTTCTCTTTATGTTGATTCTAATGACATGACATGCATGCGGAATTTTCATCCTGGCCTTAAAATCCAAACTAATCAAGATGTAATGAAGCAGGATGGGGAATATGATGAAGAAGAATCACTAGAAGAAATAAGCAAAGAGTTGGAATAGTTTGAAGACAAACCGAATCCTAATTTGAATGAGACTAAGCCAATAAATCTAGGGGATCAAGAAGATGTTGGGGAAACTAAAATCAGTGTACATGCTTTTCCACAGCTAAAAGATAGAATGATTCAAGCATTAATTGATTATAAGGATGTTTTTGCATGGTCTTGATGATATGCCTGGTTTAAGCACTGAATTAGTGGCTCACAAATTGCCAACTGATCCCGCATTCCCTCCTGTCAAATAGAAGTTGAGGAAGTTCAAAACTGATGTAAGTATTAAAATCAAAGAGGAAATCATGAAACAACTTGAAGCCAAAGTAATTCGAGTGGCCCGTTATCCCATGTGGTTATCCATTGTTGTTCCCATACCAAAGAAAGATGGCAAAATTTGAGTGTGTGTTGATTACCGTGATTTGAACAGAGCAAGTCCGAAAGATGGTTTTCCACTGCCCAACATCCATATTTTGTTAGACAACTGTGCTAAACACGAGGTTGCCTCTTTTGTGGATTGCTATGCCGGATATCACCAGATCATTATGGATGATGAAGATGCGGAGAAGACGTCTTTTATCACACCATGGGGGACTTATTGTTATCGAGTGATGCTGTTCGGTTTGAAGAATGCTGGAGCAACATACATGAGAGCCATGACCACTATGTTTCATGATATGATGCATAAGGAGATTGAGGTATACGTGGATCATGTGATTATTAAGTCAAAAAGTATGTCCGACCATGTTAAAGATTTAAGAATGTTCTTTGAAAGGCTTCGCAGGTATAATCTCAAACTCAACCCGACAAAATGTGTATTTGGAGTTCCATCGGGAAAGCTGTTGGGGTTTGTAGTCAGCCGTCGGGGGATTGAATTGGATCCTTCGAAAATCAAAGCCATTCAGGATTTGCCCCCGCCCAAGAATAGGACGGAGGTGATGAGTTTGCTTGGTAGACTGAACTACATTAGCAGGTTTATTGATCAACTCACAACCACTTGTGAGCCCATATTCAAGTTGCTGAAAAAGAGTGCAGCGGTAAAATGGACGGAAGAATGTCAGCAAGCGTTTGATCGAATCAAGAGATATTTGTAAAATCCGCCTGTACTGGTACCCCCGAAGCCTGGTAGGCCTTTGATCTTATATTTATCAGTCATGGACAATTCTTTCGGTTGTGTCCTGGGTCAACATGATGTCACAAGAAAAAAGGAGCAGGCTATTTATTATCTTAGCAAGAAGTTCACCACATATGAGGCCAGGTATACTCTTCTTTAAAGGACGTGTTGCCCCCTAACTTGGGTAGCACAGAAGTTGAAGCACTATCTCTCATCCTATACTACTTATCTCATCTCCCTCATGGATCCTTTGAAGTATATCTTTCAGAAGCCTATGCCGACAGGTCGATTGGCGAAGTGGAAAATATTGCTTACCGAGTTCGACATTGTATATGTGACTCGAACCGCCATGAAATCCCAAGCCTTGGCAGATCATCTTGCTGAGAATCCCATCGATGAAGAGTACGAGCCATTAAAGACATATTTTCCTGACGAAGAAGTGTCGTGTGTTGATAAAGTCGTTATAGATGCTGATCCAGGTTGGAAGTTGTTCTTCAATGGAGTTTCAACATGAAAGGAGTCGGAATAGGTGCGGTTCTTATCTCTGAATCGGGACAACATTTCCCGATAACAGCACAACTTCGATTCTACTATACTAACTATATGGCAGAGTATGAAGCCTGCATTCTTGGTTTGAGGTTAGCTGTTGATATGGGAGTCCAAGAATTATTGGTGTTGGGAGATTCGAATTTTCTCGTCCATAAAATTCGATGCGATTGGGAGACACGAGAGTTGAAACTCATCCCGTATCAACAATGCTTGCAGGAGCTATGTCAACGATTTGTGTTAGTAAAATTTAGGCATATTCCAAGGATTCATAATGAAATTGCTGATGCTTTAGCCACTCTGTCTTCAATGCTCCAACATCTTGATAAAGACTACATCGATCCAGTGCATATACAGAGTCGTGATCAGCATGCTTACTGTAATGCGGTTGAAGAAGAGCTCGATGGAGAACCCTGGTTCTTGGATATCAAGCGGTACATTCAATCAGGAGAATACCCAATATATGCCACCAACGATCAGAAGAGGACTATTAGGCGTTTGGCTAGTGGATTTTTCTTAAGTGGGGGGATCTTATATAAGAGAACCCCAGATCTGGGACTTTTGAGGTGTGTAGATGCAAGAGAAGCCTCGGCAATCATGGTTGAAATATACTCTGGAGTATGCAGGTCGCATATGAACGGTCATGTCTGGTCAAAGAAGATTCTTCAAGCAGGTTATTACTGGCTTACTATGGAGAGGGATTCTATTCAATTTGTTCAAAAGTGTCATCAATGTCAGGTGCACGGCTATCTGATACGTACTCATCCTGTTGAGTTGCATGCAATGGCCGCTCCATGGCCATTCGTGGCTTGGGGAATGGATGTGATTGGACCGATTGAGCCGAAGGCATCAAATGGACATAGATTCATTTTGGTAGCCATTGACTACTTTGCAAAGTGAGTAGAAGCAGTAACTTTCAAGTCGGTGACAAAGAAGGTTGTGGTAGACTTTGTTCATGCCAATATCATTTGTAGATTTGGAATTCCAAAGATGATCATTACAGACAATGCTGCCAATCACAATAGTCATTTGATGCAAGAAGTATGTCAACAGTTTAAGATTGCACATAGAAATTCTACTCCATATCGCCCAAAGGCTAATGGTGCTGTAGAAGCCGCCAATAAGAATATAAAAAAGATACTGCGAAATATGGTACAAAGGTCTAGACAGTGGCATGAAAAGTTGCCGTTTGCATTGCTAGGGTATCGTACCACTGTTCGCACTTCAACAGGGGCAACTCCATATTTATTCGTGTATGGGACAGAATCAGTCATCCCTGCGGAAGTTGAAATTCCCTCTCTTCGAGTCATTGTAGAAGCAGAGATTGATGATGACGAATGGGTAAAAACCCGACTGGAACATTTGAGTTTGATAGAGGAAAAAAGGCTAACGTCTGTGTGTCATTGCCAGTTGTATCAGAGGAGGATGGCTCGAGCGTATAACAAAAAGGTCCGTCCCAGGAATTTTGAAGTGGATCAGTTGGTATTGAGACGTATCCTTCCTCACCAGGTTGAAGCGAAAGGCAAGTTCTCCCTAACTTGCAAGGTCCTTTCGTTGTGAAGAAAGTGTTGCCCAAGGGAGCCTTATATTTGACAGATATTGAAGGCAAAATGGCAGAAATGGCTATCAATGCTGATGCGGTCAAAAGATATTATGTATGATATTTGATCCTTTGTTGATTTTATTGCATGTTTAGTACTTGCATTTTTTTTTAAGATTGATATGATGAAGTCATTTTATTCTTCTATCCAAACATTGTGTCATCCTTTGTTTACCCGTTTGAGTTTCGTTTTATTTTTCTTTCATATCCCTCTTTTGGAATCAAAATAGAATCAAAGATAAATGTCAAGAAAATAAGAATAAAAGAAAGAGTTCGGAAATAAAAGAAAAAAAATCAAATCAAAACAAAGAACAAGATGATGGAACTACGTCCGACCTGATTCTCCTCTCTCGGGAGTGAGATGCGTAGGCTTCCCTATTTCGGGCTCGGTCCAACCAAATGATGATTTAAGATTCACCCAGTCAACAAAAATTGGGGCATGAGTTAATGTGTTGTTTGAGTTGATTCCAAAAGTTGTAAGTCCCACCCCCACTTCAAGTATCGTTTGAGCCCCTTACCATCTTTTCTAACCTTAACCAAAAGCCAAGTTACAACCAAAGAAAGTCCTTCAGATCAATTTTTGATAATGTTAAGGCTAAGCATGCAATGGATACGATGATACATTGTGAGGTACCACTTGTCTCCCTCAGCATAAGAAATCAGGAAAGAAATACAAAAATGAGAGAGTCTTATTGGTGAAAACCCCGTGGGCATCATAAGGCGATAGTGAGTTGAGATAAATGAAAATGAGAGAGTCTTATTGGTGAAAACCCTCACAGGTACCATAAGGCGATGGTGAGTGGAGATAAATATAAATGAGAGAGCCTTATTGGTGAAAACCCTCACGGGCACCGTAAGGCGATGGCGAGTTCAAGAGAAAAGTGAAAAGTGAAAAGAAAGAGATTTGTTGGTGAAAGTCTTTTAAGATGTCGTCAATCGAATGTGATGTATGAGTCCAATGGATTGGAAGAAGCGGCTCAGCGGCAAAGGCACGAACTCAACAACAAATGGGGAGTTTGGATAGGAAGATCAGGCGGCTTAATCCAAAATGCATGTCAAGATCAGGCGGCTTAATCCAAAATGCATGTCATACTCATTGGAGTTGGTTGTCGTATTCAGATAAGTTTTCTTTTGAAATATGGGACATTGCCCTTTTCTTTCATTTACATATTCAAGCTTTTTGTCTTTTTATGTCATTTATCAAACTAAAAGTCACCATCGTTTCTTTACATTTTTAAGTCAAGTCTGTGTCAAAACAAGCGAGAAAGGATTTCAAAATTTACTACCAGTCTTTCCAATTATATGAGGAAAAGCCAAGGACCGGCACAGGAAAGAAATATGATCGTAATTCAACATGAAGCGAAGGAAGTCTATCAACCGACAGACTGTTAGATTCGTGAAAGCATTCAGATTTGGGAAAAGGGTGCACCTCAGAGGCATGGTGAAATAAAAGCCCATTGTTTGAGTCAGAACTCACCTCCCTCAATCTGGATCCGAGTCAATGATGCGGCAAGAGAGGGCAAGTGTCAGCGATTTGGAATGAAGATGAAAGAAACGAGTGCTGGGCAGATACCTGAGAATCCAAGAGCTGCAAGCCACCACTAAGTTTTAACTGACAAATTTTCTTTGTTGAAATAGGGGCAAATTCGCTTCACTTAATTCAGCTACCATTGGAAATGCACATCCGTGAGACTTTACTTTCAATTCAGGACCCTCCTGAAAAATGGGATTTTACTTTCAGTACAGGACCCTCCTGACGAATGGGATTTTACTTTATGTTCAGGACCCTCCTGAAGAATGGGATTTTACTTTATGTTCAGGACCCTCCTGAAAAATGGGATTTTACTTTATGTTCAGGACCCTACTGAAAAATGGGAGTTTACTTTATGTTCAGGACCCTCCTGGAAAATGGGAATTTACTTTCAATTCAGGACCCTCCTGAAAAATGGGATTTTACTTTCAGTCCTGGACCCTCCTGAAAAATGGGATTTTCCTTTCAGTCCAGGACCCTCCTGAAGAATGGGATTTTACTTTATGTTCAGGACCCTCCTGAAAAAATGGGATTTTACTTTATGTTCAGGACCCTCTTGAAAAATGGGATTTTACTTTATGTTCAGGACCCTTCTGAAAAAATGGGATTTTACTTTATGTTCAGGACCCTCCTGAAAAATGGGATTTTACTTTCTGTTCAGGACCCTCTTGAAAAATGGGATTTTACTTTCTGTTCAGGACCCTCCTGAAAAATGGGATTTTACTTGCTGCTCAGGACCCTCCTAAAAAATGGGATTCTACTTGCTGTTCAGGACCCTCCTAGAAAATGGGACAACGCTTTCGAGAATGAAATACTACTTTACTATAATTTTTGTTTGGGATAATTTTTGTTCTAGTTTTAATTTTGGGTTTCAGGAGCCCGCCTGAAGAACAGGGTGATGAAATAGCAAGTCAGGTGCCTGCCTGAAGAACAGGGTGATGAAATAGCATGTCAGGAGCCCGCCTGAAGAACAGGGTGATGAAATAGCAAGTCCGGAGCCCGCCGAGAGAACAGAGTGAAGAAAATGAAAAGTCAAGCAACAAAGCGAAGCAATTGAAAGCCAAGCAACAAGTTGGACGAAATTGCAAATCAGGAGCCCGCCTGAAGAATAGGGTGATAAAAGTCGAGTCAAGAGCCAACAGAAGATGTATAGATAGGATTTTTGTAGTTTCGTTTATGTTTTAACTTGTAATTTTCATTTTTTGATGTAATGACAGAGCTGCGGTCCGGAACCTCGATGGAACCTCACTCGACTCTCCAACTTGGTATAGTCCACTTCTCTTCCAATCCTTTGAAATACCCGTGACTTGATTCTCTCATAACTTGGGTAGGAAGGATGTCTTAAGTCAAGACCCGGTTGTCCTTCTTCCTTCTGTTTCTTTCTTTGAATAATGGTCAGGTCAAAATTTGGTCTCACTGTCTATTTCTTTTCCTGAAAACACTTCGTGTTTACATTCAAAGGGGGCATGATGTAGACACCTAATTTCGTCCCTCCCCGATATCGTTTTTACCTATTGTTTACCTTATCCTACCATGTACCCTCACCCGTGTAATAATGCCTCCACAAAATGACAAAAATAACAACCCCCTAACTAATTTTGTTTTATCCTAATATTCTAACAACCCACCCAATTAAAAAACAACACCTACCTACCCTACTCTAAAAAACTCTACCCCTACCCCTACCTCACTACCTTACCCCACTACCCCATCCTAATATATACATACATCTACAGATAACACACGGATAGACTCACGGACCCCCATTTTTTTTCTTCTTTTCTTCTTCACTCACAATATCACACACGATAAAATTGAGAACACACACTCCTCCATTGGTGTCTTCTTCATCGCAATTCACACACATACACCACAAACAACACAGCACACACAGATCTGAGGGGGCATATATACACATCTCATACACACGAAAAGGGGGAATTTTTGGGGGACCATCTTCATCTTTTCCTTTTTATGATCTTCACAACATACTGACCAGCACATACAGTATAAGGGTTCCATTTTTTAGAGAGGAAGGGAGGAGAAAATCGCAAAAGAAAAACAAAAAAGAAGAAGCACGATCTTGATTTTTTCTTTCAGGCGCACATCACTGACCACTGCCATTCACATACACGCGCAGTTAGATCGAGATCGCAAGGGAGATAAAGAGAGGCGAGAGAGGAACCAAGCGAGAGAGATAAAAAAAAAAGATGAAATCCGGCCCATTTTTTAGTTAAATCTCATCGGAATTTCGAAACTCGATCGAAAACAGTACAACCGACTCCATTCCGATCCGAAATCACGTCAACAGTTACTCTCTTCCTGTTTTTAGTTAAATCCCATCAAAAAACTGATCCAAAGCTTAGAAATCCAAAATGGGTCTATCGAGGTTGGAAGTTTGTTCGTGATTGAGTGATTGAGGTTCGTATCGGGGGTTTTCGAACGCGGTATTGTCTCCGATATATCGAAAGCGACATTAAGGTCCAATTTTCATCTCGTTCTCTATTAATTCCTAATTGTTTGATATTTTTTTTCTTGTTGATGTATTTTTTTTATCACCGTGAATGATTGTTTTATCGATTTGTTGATCCTTCATCGAAATTGGTTAATCATGTGGTGTTAAAACAAAATTTGGGGGGTGATAATTGAAAATTGACAAAAAGGATAGATTCGGTTTAATGTTGATTTATTGTTGATATGAATCATGATAGATTTATGATGTGTTGAAACGGATAGGCAATATAGGTTCGGGTTGGCAAATTTTAGAACTTGTTGTTTTGGTTGAATGTTGGAATGTGCGTGTGAATTTTTCTTTCTAGTTTATCGTATTTAATTTAAATGTATTCATTTAGCCGGGGAATGCCCCGAGACACATTGTATTTATTCACCGGGGAATGCCTCGATGTACTATGTTGGAGGAAGATGTTTGTGATGAAGTCCCGAGGCATCGGGTAAAGCATGGGAGCGTAGTTAGGATTAGTGCAGGTTAGATAGGATTTATTTTCTCATTTTTATTTATTTATTTTGGACTGTATAATTGGACTGAACACTATAATTTTGGATTTGTTTGATTGTTTGATTGATTGGTTTGTATGTTTTTGTGTGGTTTGTACACTCTTAGTGTCGAATTAGCCGTTATGCTCCACCAAGCGACCGTGGTCGAACCACGGGATCGAGGGGTGCCTAACACTTTCCCCTCGGTCAACAGAATTCCTTAGCCGGAATCTCTGTTCGCGGATCAGTTCTAACGAGTCAAATTATTTCGAAAAGGATCTCCCAAAGGTGACTTGGCACACCCGATTTATGCCAAGTGGCGACTCTGAATAAAAAATGTAAATAATCTTTTTTCGAAACAAATTTTCATTTTTGTCACTTAAATAATAAAAACCCTTTCGAAGCCATAAAATCTAATCTTTTGGAGTAAAAAAAAAAGAGGTGTGACAGCTCTGGCGACTCTGCTGGGGATTATTTCAGAATTCGAGCTTTTTTTTGGAGTCGTATCGGCTTTGTTTGGCATTACGAGTGTATAAGCATTGTTTGTGATTTTGGTTTGTGTTTTCACTTTTGTGCGTTTTCGTGCTCTTTGTTTGCAGTATTTATCCTATGTGTTACCGCTTTATATCTGGCATCATTTGCGTAACCCGAGTCAATTCTTTCCGCAACAAGTCTCGGAGCGCACGTCATGCGTCCGAACTCTAGTTGAGTCACCTTTATTTTAGGGGGGGAGCCGTTGGATGTATGGAGTAGGTGGAAAGCAAAGCAGCCACTATCGACCATATGCTCCCCCGAACGGCCTTGTTAGTAAACCACAACGTAGGTCAGCCTTTAGTTCATTCTTATGTGCATCATATTGAGATCTAGAGGGGCCCACACGGTCCTTTGTAGGAGACTCACCTTTAAAGCATCCCTACGTGCTAAATGTTGCATCTTTGAGAGTTACGTGGTCATTTGACGGACCGATTTGGGGAAAACATGTGTTAGAAGTAAAGTGTGAAAAAAAAAAAGAAAAAAAAAAGTGAGTCAAAAAGAATGAATCAAAAGGAGTGTCGTAGTTTATTTTAGAGTTCTTTATGGCTTTTGTTCTTCACGATCCAAAACTCAAAAAGATTTTTTTTTTTTACGTTTTGCATTTATCTTCTCAAAGTACCGTAAGTTCAACAAAAAAAAATGAAAAAAAAGAGGGTTTTGTTTGTCTTTTCTACTTATTTGTCAAAAACAAATACCAAAAAGATTTTTTTTATAAAATTGGTGGCGTCAGTCATAGTTGAAATGTCTAGTTGAAAATCCAAAAAGTTTTCATTCGTTTGTTTTTGGTTGTCTCTTAAGTTAGGGTCAATTTATTAGTTAATCGTTAAGTGTCCAATCTGGAAGAACTACGCATACCTGATTCCCGTCCCTCGGGGCGGGATACGTAGGCAACCCTCGGTGGGTCCGGTAACCTTTATTTTGTCCTTCGTCTTAGTATTAGGCTAGGTCTTTTACCCCATAACCTAAAGTTTTTAGCCAAGTAGGTTGATTTTAATCAGCGTTACTGTTCGGCGATTGGGAGTCATGAAGCGGTCTGTCCCATCGACGTATGTCCGCATCAAATTCCCATTGGTTGTGAACCTTTTGCTCTTATCAAATTTTTGAGATAATTTCTTATCTGCTACTACAGGATGGATCTGTCCACAAAGTCTAGAGTCCTTATGGTTGTCAAGGTACCCAAAAAGTTGATCAATTGGTGGGGCACGTTCAATTACACTGAAAAGCACGAAGTGAGGAAAGTGTTAGGCAATCTTGTAACACTCATGGATCTCACGCCTCGTCCGGATATAATAGAAGCTGCGTTGACTTTCTAGGATCCAAATAATTTGGTGTTTAGGTTCGGAAGTTGTGAATTGACTCCTACCCTGGAAGAAGTATCTCGTTTGTTTCGGTTGACTTACATGGGTCAGCAGATGATTTTAGCCCGCAATCATACTCGTAAGAAATTCCTTCGACTCTGTGGATTAAAAGATAACAAGCACCTGGGATGTCTCAAACAATCTTGGATTTCCTTGGACTATTTGTTTGCTAGATTTGGGTCCTTAGAGGGTTTCGACTACTTTTGGGATGAATTCTGTACTACCAAAAAAATCTGGGAACAACGTCATCTTGAGGTTTTCTGTCTGGCTTTGTTGGGTATCTTAGTGTTCCCGTTAGATGAGAGGTGTATCAATACTTGTCTACAATCAATGGTGATAGCTTTATTCAAGAAAAAAGATGAGGTCACCATTGTACCAATGATCTTAACAGAAATATATAAGGCTTTAACTGAAGTAAAAGGGGTGGTACGATTTTTTGAGGGGAGTAATCTGATATTGCAGTTGTGGATGATGGAGCACTTGCATACACCTTCTTTAATTAGAGCAGATGTGATCGACCGTTGTCTGAATGATCGAGTGCAAGCCATGCAAGAAAGAATGCGTTTGTAAAAATATTATTTTCCTGTTGGAGTCAATTCTTGGATCGAATTTCTCGAATCAAGAACTCCGAACAACATTCTTTGGTGCTATATGTGGTTTCGTCCTAAGAAAATCTTGATTGGATCTCAAATGCAACTCTTTCTAGTTTTTATAGGACTTAACTGCACTAGGCCTTACAGTCCAAGAAGGGTGATGCGTCAGTTGGGTAGGATGCAAGACGTCCCCCCAATAATGGACCTTCTAAAGGATGTAGAGTACTTTAAAGACCAAGCCGTGGGGTAAAGCAAATATGAGCAATTCTGGAATAACGTGATAAAGCTAGGTGTCGATACTCTCGAGAAAAATCCAGGATGCACTCAAAACTATGAAATCTGGCTACAATCTCTGCCCCGTGGCATTAGTAGACCCTTACCAGCCCAACTTAGAGGGTGAATACGGGAAGCAATCATGGTAGAGGATGATGAGCAGGAAGATCCGGGTGCAAAGGTGGAGTTTTAGGAGTTCAGTGGTCACGATTGATCACAACTGTGGATGGGTGTCAGAGAAACCTTTGCGGGTGTACTCTCCAAGAGGCGGGGATACGGGCGAGAAATTTGTTCCCGGGTATCAAAACGTCGTTGCAAGATATGTTGCAAAGTTTTAGGGGAAATGTAGGGACTTCACAGATGGGTTCATCTCAGCCGGGGACGCCACGCAGAGTACTTGTTTGAAAGAACATGTCTTATATTTATGTAGTTTTGAGTCTTTTATGTTTCTGTCATTGTAGGGTGGTGTCTGTGTTAAGTCGGAGTCAAGTTATTTTTTTTTATGTTCTGGTATTTATTGCACGCATGCCGTTAGGGGTTTAGAATGTTGTTTTGTATTTGTTGTTTAGTTTTAAAGTGGTCACAGATTCGTTGTATGTTTTGCTATCTTTCATCGAAATGTTAGGATGTTACGTCTTTCTTTTGTTTACTTGTTTTCATTTCTCGTGAAAAAAAAAAACTTCAATTGTGTGATGTTTATGCATAAGCTGCCCGAACTACGCAAGATCTGATTCATGTACAACATGATACGTAGGCAACCTACTTTTGGTTTCGATCTAATCATTTTGTTTCGTTGTTTTTCATTATTTTTCCTCTTTTAAATAAAAAAACAAAAGCCATAAAGAATAATAAAATAAAGGTAGATAACGAGAGAAGTGCAAAGAACAGAGATGGATAAAAAAAATAGGAGTGTAGATAAAAATTGGGATGATGTTGAAATGACCTCGCTACCCTCAAAAGCTGGTAGAAATAAACATGAATTTAGGACAATTTTACCAATGTGATTCCCATGCTTGTTGTGTGCCCTAATCCTAAACGATGTCGTCTTTGATGAGCATGTTCTTTCAGATAACAGTGGTAGGTTTGCAGCACTCTGGCTAGTCACCCATACTTCACAAGATCCAAAGCAAAGCTCGCCATGGCTAGCAGGGAAATTGAAAATTCGCTCATTGACCCAGATCAGGATCACAGGGAAGAAAGTTCAGAACACAATGATGAGATAGTAAGGCTCAAGCAACAATTGATAGATTTGCACCGGGCATGGGCCAGCGGAATGCCTCCTTCTCAGCTCCCTGAAGGTCTTGGGAATATCTCTAATTGCCCACCGCTCTCTCAGGCGCAATTCTCTGCTCCTACTAAGTTACCTGAGCACGATCCAGGATTCACTCTGCTACATTATTATCCTGGTAATTCTAGTGTGCCCTTGGCAGCTCCCCAATCAAGACCCGCTGCTCAGCCGGCGCCACCAATCACACCGGTATTCGTGGCTCCGCCGCCACAAGAAACTCCCATATATGTTGTGCGTCCCGCAATGAGTCTTCCTAGGTCTGCCAGCGATCCAGTACTGAAGGTTCCAGATAATCAATATTATTCCCCGGAGCCGACTTTGAGAATGAATGAACCGTATGGGTACACTCAGCCACCTGCATTTCCATTTGATTAAGAGAAACCTGTCGCAACAGAGGAACAGGAAGTCATAGCGTGGAAGTTGAAAAGTTTAGAACAGGCCATGAGAAATTTGCAGGGAATCGGAGGTTATAAGAGTGTTTCTTATAAAGATCTGTGCATGTTCCCAGACATCAACCTTCCCCTCGATTTTAAAATGCCTATGTTCGACAAGTATGCAGGACACGGTGATCCCGTGGCTCACTTGAGACGCTATTGCAACCAGTTGAGGGCTGCAGGAGGAAGGGAAGAGCTGCTCATGGCTTTCTTTGGCGAGAGTCTTTCTGATCTGGCTTCAGAATGGTTTATCGATCAAGATATCGACAAGTGGAACAACTGGGATGACTTAGCTTCTGAGTTTGTACAACATTTTCAGTATAACATCGACCTGATTCCGGACGAAAAAATCTTTGGTCAAAATGAAGAAGAAAAGCACTGAAGGTTTTAGGGAATACACGATAAGGTGGTGTGAACAGGCCGCCAGGGTAAAGCCTCCGATGAAAGAAAGTAAGTTGGTAGAGGTTTTCATTCAGGCATAGGATAAGACTTATTTTCAACATTTACTCCCAGCAATGGGAAAGTCTTTTATTGAAGTCCTCAAAATGGGGGAGATGATAGAGGACGGAATCAAGACCGGACGAATAGTGAGTTTTACCGTATTGAAAGCCACCACACAAGCGATTCAAGGTGGATCTGGCGCATTCGGAGGTTAAAAGAAGAAAGAGGACGTGGCGATTGTCGTAGCTGGAACCCATTCCTATCCTAAAAGACCACCTCGCCCCTATCCCCAATCCCAAGCCCAAGACTACGCCCAAGCTCCATATATTCCTCCCCACCATTACTACCCTCCACAAAACCCTTTATATTCCATTCCACCACCCCCGTACCCAGTATATAGTGCGCAACCATATGCCCAAACCACTTTTTACCCGCAGTGGCGCGCGCAAGCTCCACAAAATCGCCCATTCGTTCCACCAAATTACCAAAACCCCTCCAGACCCAGTTTTCAGCATAGCCCCGAGTATCAGAAAGAGAAGGCGGTTAAAAATAAATTCACACCTCTGGGGGAGTCATATGCTAGTTTGTTTGATAGGTTGAGAAAGTTGAAGGTTTTAAGCCCAATTCAAGGAAGGTATTCAAATCCACCGCCGAGGAATCTCAATTATTCTTTAAGGTGTACGTACTGTTCTGATATTCCAGACCATGTTATTGAGAAATGCTGGCATTTAAAGAGAGCTGTCCAAGATTTAATTGACACAAATCAGATGCTGGTCCAGGCCCCGGATGGTCCAAACATTAACCAGAATCCGCTGCCAACCCATGCTGAAGCCAATATGTTAGAATTGATATATGATGGGAAAGAGTCTTTGAGGGGTTATAAGCCTATTGTCAAGATACAGACCATTGAGGAGAAATCGGTGAACGTAGTGGAGTATTTGAAAGCAATGTCTTTGAACCGGGAAGGAATGAGAGAAGATAAAGCCCAAGAAAGCACAAAGAAACCCCTGATCACAGTACAAGGCGCCAGAAGGTATGTTGATTTGAGTCAGGATAAACCTAAGTTGACAGTGGTGGGAGCTCTGAGTCAGCCCATCTTGACGGTGAAAGGAGCACTGGCAGCGCCTATTGTCCTCAAACCGGTGACCCAACCTCCGATAGTTGATACAAAAAGGATTCCCTGGAATTATGGGCGGACCGTGATGACCTATCACGGGAAAGAAGTAGTGGAAGATGTAGATGAGGTAAGGGGTTTGACTAGGTCAGGAAGATGCTTTGTGCCTGAAAGCTTAAGAAAGTCCAAGCCAATGGTGAGTGGACCGTCATCTATCAAAAAGCCTATCACCGAAGAAGAAGCTGAAGAATTTTTGAAAAAGATGAAATTTCCATAGTATTCAATAATAGACCAGTTGAAGAAAACCCCTACTCAAATTTCCCTCTTATCTTTGTTTTTGCACTCCAAGGAGCATCGTGATATTTTACTGAAGGTATTAAATGAGTCATATGTTCCTAGGGAGAGTACAGTAAATCAGATTGAGAAATTGGTTGGAAAAATCTTTGAGGTGAATCGGATCAGCTTTTCTGATAACGAATTTCCTATCGAAGGTACAGGGCATAACCGGGGCCTTTACATTACAGTGAAGTGTGAAGATTTCTATGTCACTCATGTTATGATTGATGGAGGTTCAGGTGCAAACATTTGCCCTATTTCTACTTTGCAAAAGCTGAATATTGGTGCTGAGAGGATCAGGCCCAACAATGTATGTGTCAGGGCTTTCGATGGTGCAAAATCAAATTCCATTGGCAAAATAGAACTAATGTTGACCATAGGGCCTGTTGAATTCTCTATAGAGTTTCAAGTACTGAATATAGACTCCTCTTACAATCTGTTGTTGGGAAGGCCATGGATCCATAAGGCCAAGGCGGTTGCATCTACACTGCACCAAATGATTAAGTTTGAGCATGACAGGAAAGAAGTAGTTATTCACGGTGAAGGAGATTTGTCCGCCTACAAATATTCTCCCTTGTCTTTTATTGAAGCAAATAACGTAGAGGAGACATTCGTCTATCAAATTTTTGATACAGTGCCAGTGAATCGTATCCTTGAATGACAGGTTATACCGGGACCGCAATTGTCTTCCGCTTCTATCACGATGGTGAGTGAACTTTGGAAATACGGATATGAGCCAGGAAAGGGTTTGGGAGCGTCTCTGCATGGTATAGTTCGTCCCATATGTCTGAGTGAGAACGTGGGCACGTTTGGTCTAGGATTTGAGCCTACGGCTGAAGATCTGAAGAAAGCAAAGGGAAGGAAAAAGGAAACATGGTAACTCGCTCGCCCCATGCCACTACTCAGTGAATCATTTGTTAAGAGCGGTGTCACGAAGCATGTGGAATTTGAAGTTGAATTGGCTGATGACTTCCAGAACCTTTTTATTGAAGTTGATATGGTCAAAGAAGGAGAAGGTACCAGTATGGCAGACGTGCAATTCATAGGTCCAGCTGTCCGTCTCAATAATTGGGAATTCACTCCTCTCCCCGTCAGGAGGGAGTTTTGAAAGTTTATTTTGTTTTTCTTTCGGTTTATCCGAGTTATTTCAGGGTTGTAATTCGGATTTTAGTTTGTTTATGTTATGTTGGCATCTATGTTTAAACCCTCATATCTTTTTATTTAATGAAATGCAATGTCCGTTTTGTTTCGTGTCTAATATATTTTGTTTTTCTTTTCTTACACAGTTCTCTTTATGCTGATTCTAATGACATGACATGCATGCGGAATTTTTAGCCTGACCTTAAAATCCAAACTAATCAAGATGTAATATAGAAGGATGGGGAATATGATGAAGAAGAAGCACTAGAAGAAATAAGCAAAGAGTTAGAACAGTTTGAAGACAAACCGAATCCTAATTTGAAATAGACTGAGCCAATAAATCTAGGGGATCAAGAAGATGTTAGGGAAACTAAAATCAGTGTACGTGCTTTGCCACATCTAAAAGATAGAATGATTCAAGCATTAATTGATTATACGGATGTTTTTGCATGGTCTTATGATGATATGCCTGGTTTAAGCACTGAATTAGTGGCTCACAAATTGCCAACTGATCCCGCATTCCCTCCTGTCAAACAGAAGTTGAGGAAGTTCAAAACTGTTGTAAGTATTAAAATCAAAGAGGAAATCATGAAACAACTTGAAGCCAAAGTAATTCAAGTGGCTCGTTATCCCATGTGGTTATCCAATGTAGTTCCCGAACCAAAGAAAGATGGCAAAATTCGAGTGTGTGTTTATTACCGTGATTTGAACAGAGCAAGTCCGAAAGATGATTTTCCACTACCCAACATCCATATTTTGTTAGACAACTGTGCAAAAAACGAGGTTTCCTATTTTGTGGATAGCTATGCCGGATATCACCAGATCATTATGGATGATGAAGACGCGGAGAAGACGTCTTTTATCACACCATGGGGGACTTATTGTTATCGAGTGATGTTGTTCGGTTTGATGAATTCTGGAGCAACATACATGAGAGCCATGACCACTATGTTTCATGATATGATGCATAAGGAGATTGAGGTATGCGTGGATGATGTGATTATTAAGTCAAAAAGTCTGTCCGACCATGTTAAAGATTTAAGAAAGTTCTTTGAAAGGCTTCGCAGGTATAATCTCAAACTCAACCCGGCCAAATATGTATTTGGAGTTCCATCGGGAAAGCTGTTGGGGTTTGCAGTCAGCCGTCGGGGGATTAAATTGGATCCCTCGAAAATCAAAGCCATTCAGGATTTGCCCCCGCCCAAGAATAGGACGGAGGTGATGAGTTTGCTTGGTAGACTGAACTACATTAGCAGGTTTATTGCTAAACTCACAACCACTTGTGAGCCCATATTCAAGTTGCTGAAAAAAAATGCTGCGGTAAAATGGACGAAAGAATGTCAGGAAGCGTTTGATCGAATCAAGAGATATTTGTCAAATCCTCCTGTACTGGTACCCCCCGGAGCATGGTAGGCCTTTGATATTATATTTATCAGTCATGGACAATTCTTTTGGTTGTGTTCTGGGTCAACATGATGTCACAGGCAAAAAGAAGCAGGCTATTTATTATCTTAGCAAGAAGTTCACCGCATATGAGGCCAGGTATACTCTTCTTGAAAGGACGTGTTGCGCCCTAACTTGGGTAGCACAAAAGTTGAAGCACTATCTCTCATCCTATACTACTTATCTCATCTCCCGTATGGATCCTTTAAAGTATATCTTTCAGAAGCCTATGCCGACAGATCGATTGGCGAAGTGGCAAATATTTCTTACCGAGTTCGACATTATATATGTGACTCGAACCTCCATGAAAGCCCAAGCCTTGGCAGATCATCTTGTTTAGAATCCCATCGATGAAGAGTATGAGCCATTAAAGAAATATTTTCCTGACGAAGAAGTGTCGTGTGTCGATGAAGTCGTTATAGATACTGATCCAGGTTGGAAGTTGTTCTTCGATTGAGCTGTCAATATAAAAGTAGTCGGAATAGGTGTGGTTCTTATCTATGAATCGGGACAACATTTCTCGGTAACAGCACAACTTTGATTCTACTGTACTAACAATATGGCAGAGTATGAAGCCTGTATTCTTGGTTTGAGGTTAGCTGTTGATATGGGAGTCCAAGAATTATTGGTGTTGGGAGATTCGGATTTGCTCATCCATCAAATTCGAGGTGATTGGGAGACGCAAGATTTGAAGCTCATCCCGTATCGACAATGCTTGCAGGAGCTATGTCAATGATTTGTGTTAGTAAAATCTAGGCATATTCCAAGGATTCATAATGAAATTGCTGATGTTTTAGCCACTCTGTCTTCAATGCTCCAACATCCTGATAAAGCCTACATCGATCCAGTGCATATATAGAGTCGTGATCAGCATGCTTACTGTAATGCGGTTGAAGAAGAGCTCGATGGAGAACCCTGGTTCTTGGATAACAAGCGGTACATTCAGTCAGGAGAATACCCAGTATATGTCACCAACGATCAGAAGAGGACTATTAGGCGTTTGGCTAGTGGATTTTTCTTAAGTGGGGGGATCTTATATAAGAGAACCCCATCTCTGGGACTTTTGAGGTGTGTAGATGCAATAGAAGCCTCGGCAATCATGGTTGAAATACACTCTGGAGTATGCGGGTCGCATATGAACGGTCATGTCTGGTCAAAGAAGATTCTTCGAGCAGGTTATTACTGGCTTACTATGGAGAGGGATTCTATTCAATTTGTTCAAAAGTGTCATCAATGTCAGGTGCACGGCGATCTGATACGTTCTCCTCCTGTTGAGTTACATGGAATGGCCGCTCCATGGCCATTCATGGCTTGGGGAATGGATGTGATTGGACCGATTGAGCCGAAGGCATCAAATGGACATAGATTCATTTTGGTAGCCATTGACTACTTTACAAAGTGGGTAAAAGCAGTAACTTTCAAGTCGGTGAAAAAGAAGGTTGTGGTAGACTTTGTTCATGCCAATATCATTTGTAGATTTGGAATTCCAAAGATGATCATTACAGACAATGCTGCCAATCTCAATAGTCGTTTGATGCAAGAAGTATGTCAACAGTTTAAGATTGCACATCAAAATTCTACTCCATATCGCCCAAAGGCCAATGGAGTTGTAAAAGCCGCCAATAAGAATATAAAAAAGATACAGCGAAAAATGGTACAAGGGTCTAGACAGTGGCATGAAAAGTTGTCGTTTGCATTGCTAGGGTATCGTACCATTGTTCGCACTTAACAGGGGCAACTCCATATTTATTGGTGTATGGGACAGAAGCAGTCATCCCTGCGGAAGTTGAAATTCCCTCTCTTCGAGTCATTGTAGAAGCAGAGATTGATGATGAGGAATGGGTAAAAACCCGATTGGAACTTTTGAGTTTGATAGAGGAAAAAAGGCTAACGTCTGTGTGTCATGGCCAGTTGTATCAGAGGAGGATGGCTCGAGCGTATAACAAAAAGGTCCATCCCAGGAATTTTAAAATGGGTCAGTTGGTATTAAGACGTATCCTTCCTCACCAGGTTGAAGCGAAAGGCAAGTTCTCCCCTAACTGGCAAGGTCCTTTCGTTGTGAAGAAAGTGTTGCCCAATGGAGCCTTATATTTGACAGATATTGAAGGCAAAATGGCAGAAATGGCTATCAATGCTGATGCGGTCAAAAGATATTATGTATGATATTTGATCCTTTGTTGATTTTATTGCATGTTTAGTACTTGCATTTTTTTTTTAAGATTGATATGATGAAGGCATTTTATTCTTCTATCCAAACATTGTGTCATCCTTTGTTTACCTTTTGAGCTTTGTTTTATTTTTCTTTCATATCCCTCTTTTGGAATCAAATAGAGTCAAAGATAAATTTCAAGAAAATAAGAATAAAAGAAAGAGTTCGGAAATAAAAGAAAAAAAATCAAATCAAAACAAAGAACAAGCTGATGGAACTACGTCCGACCTGATTCTCCTCTCTCGGGAGTGAGATACGTAGGCTGCCCTATTTCGGGCTCGGTCCAACCAAATAACGATTTAAGATTCACCCAGTCAACGAAAATTGGGGCATGAGTTAATGTGTTGTTTGAGTCGATTCCAAAAGTTGTAAGTCCCACCCCCACTTCAAGTATCGTTTGAGCCCCTTACCATCTTTTCTAACCTTAACCAAAAGCCAAGTTACAACCAAAGAAAGTCCTTCAGATCAATTTTTGATAATGTTAAGGCTAAGCATGCAATGGATACGATGATACATTGTGAGGTACCACTTGTCTCCCTCAGCATAAGAAATCAGGAAAGAAATACAAAAATGAGAGAGTCTTATTGGTGAAAACCCCGTGGGCATCATAAGGCGATGGTGAGTTGAGAGAAATGAAAATGAGAGAGTCTTATTGGTGAAAACCCTCACAGGCACCACAAGGCGATGTTAAGTGGAGAGAAATAAAAATGAGAGAGTCTTATTGGAGAAAACCCTCACGGGCACCGTAAGGCGATGCGAGTTCAAGAGAAAAGTGAAAAGTGAAAAGAAAGAGATTTGTTGGCGAAAGTCTTTTAAGATGTTCTCAATCGAATGTGATGTATGAGTCCAATGGATTGGAAGAAGCGGCTCAGCGGCAAAGTCACGAACTCAACAACAAATGGGGAGTTTGGATAGGAAGATCAGGCGGCTTAATCCAAAATGCATGTCATACTCGTTGGAGTTGGTTGTCGTATTCAGATAAGTTTTATTTTTGAATATGGGACATTTCCCTTTTCTTTCATTTACATATTCAAGCTTTTTGTCTTTTTATGTCATTTATCAAAATAAAAGTCACCATCGTTTCTTTACATTTTTAAGTCAAGTCTGTGTCAAAACAAGCGAGAAAGGATTTCAAATTTTACTACCAGTCTTTCCAATTATATGAGGAAAAGCCAAGGAACGGCACAGGAAAGAAATATGATCATAATTCAACATGAATCAAAGGAAGTCTATCAACCGACAGACTGTTGGATTCGTGAAAGCATTCAAATTTGGGAAAAGGGTGCACCTCAGAGGCATGGTAAAATGAAAGCCCATTGTTCGAGTCAGAACTAACCTCCCTCAATCTGGATCCGGGTCAATGATGCGGCAAGACAGGGCAAGTGTCAGCGATTTGGAACGAAGATGAAAAGAATGAGTGTTGGGCAGATACCTGAGAAGCCAAGAGCTGCAGGCTACCACTAAGTTTTAACTGACAAATTTTCTTTGTTGAAATAGGGGCAAATTCTCTTCACTTAATTCAGCTACCATTGGAAATGCACATCCGTGAGACTTTACTTTCAATTCAGGACACTCCTAAAAAATGGGATTTTACTTTCAGTCCAGGACCCTCCGGAAGAATGGAATTTTACTTTATGTTCAGGACCCTCCTGAAGAATGGGATTTTACTTTATGTTCAGGACCCTCTTGAAAAATGGGATTTTACTTTATGTTCAGGACCCTCCTAAAAAAATGGGATTTTACTTTATGTTCAGGACCCTACTGAAAAATGGGATTTTTCTTTATGTTCAGGACCCTCCTGGAAAATGGGAATTTACTTTCAATTCAGGACCCTCCTGAAAAATGGGATTTTACTTTCAGTCCAGGACCCTCCTAAAAAATGGGATTTTACTTTCGGTCTAGGACCCTCCTGAAGAATGGGATTTTACTTTATGCTCCAGGACCCTCCTGAAGAAATGGGATTTTACTTTATGCTCAGGACCCTCCTGAAAAAATGGGATTTTACTTTATGTTCAGGACCTTCCTGAAAAATGGGATTTTACTTTATGTTCAGGACCCTCCTGAAAAAATGGGATTTTAGTTTATGTTCAGGACCCTCCTGAAAAATGGGATTTTACTTTCTGCGCAGGACCCTCCTGAAAAATGGGATTTTACTTTCTGTTCAGGACCCTCCTGAAAAATGGTATTTTACTTCTGTTCAGGACCCTCCTGAAAAATGGGATTTTACTTGCTGCTCAGGACCCTCCTAAAAAATGGGATTCTACTTGCTGTTCAGGACCCTCCTGGAAAATGGGACAATGCTTTCGAGAATGAAATACTACTTTACTATAATTTTTGTTTGGGACAATTTTTGTTCTAGTTTTAATTTTGGGTTTCAGGAGCCCGCCTGAAGAACAGGGTGATGAAATAGCAAGTCAGGAGCCCGCCTGAAGAAGAACAGGCTGATGAAATAGCAAGTCTGAAGCCCGCCGGGAGAACAGAGTGATGAAAATGAAAAGTCAAGAAACAAAGCGAAGCAATTGAAAGCCAAGCAACAAGTTGGAAGAAATTGCAAGTCAGGAGCCCACCTGAAGATTAGGGTGATAAAATTCGAGTCAAGAGACAACAGAAGCTGTATAGATAGGATTTTTGTAGTTTTGTTTATGTTTTAACTTGTAATTTTCATTTTTTGATGTAATGACAGAGCCGAGGACCGGAACCTCGATGGAACCTCACTCGACTCTCCAACTCGGTATAGTCCACTTCTCTTCCAATCCTTTGAAATACCCATGACTTGATTCTCTCATAACTTGGGTAGGAAGGATGTCTTAAGTCAAGACCCGGTTGTCCTTCTTCCTTCTGTTTCTTTCTTTGAATAATGGTCGGGTCAAAATTTGGTCTCGCTGTCTACTTCTTTGCCTGAAAACACTTCGTGTTTACATTCAAAGGGGGCATGATGTAGAAACCTAATTTTGTCCCTCCCCGATATCGTTTTTACCTATTGTTTACCCTATCCTACCGTGTACCCTCACCCGTGTGATAATCCCTCCACAAAATGACAAAAATAACAACCCCCTAACTAATTTTGTTTTATCCTAATATTCTAACAACCCACCCAATTAAAAAACAACACCTACCTACCCTACTCTAACAAACTCCACCCCTACCCCTACCTCACTACCCTACCCTACTACCCCATCCTAATATATACACACATCTACAAATAACACACGGATAGACTCACGGACCCCCTTTTTTTTTTCTTCTTTTCTTCTTCACTCACAATCTCACACACGATAAAATTGAGAACACACACTCCTCCATTGGCGTCTTTTTCATCGCAATTCACACACATACACCACAAACAACACAGCACACCCAAATCTGAGGGGGAATATATACACATCTCATACGCACGAAAAGGGGGAATTTTGGGGGGACCATGTTCATCTTTTACTTTTTCTGATCTTCACAACATACTGACTAGAACATACAGCATACGGGTTCCATTGTCGAGAGAGGGAGGGAGGAGAAAATCGCAAAAGAAAAATGAAAAAGAAGAAGAACGATCTTGATTTTTTCTTTCAGGCGCACATCACTGACCACAGCCATTCACATACACACGCAGTGAGATCGAGATCGCAAGGGAGAGAAAGATAGGCGAGAGAGGAACCAAGCGAGAGAGATCAAAAAAAAAAAAAGACGAAATCCGACCCATTTTTTAGTTAAATCTCATCGGAAGTTCGAAACTCGATCGAAAACAGTACTACCGACTCCATTCCGATCCGAAATCACGTCAACAGTTACTCTCTTCTGGTTTTTAGTTAAATCCCATCAAAAAACTGATCCAAAGCTTAGAAATCCGAAATGGGTCTATCGAGGTTGGAAGTTTGTTCGTGATTGAGTGATTGAGGTTCGTATCGGGGGTTTTCAGAAGCGGTATTGTCTCCGATATATCGAAAGCGACATTAAGGTCCAATTTTCATCTCGTTCTCTATTAATTCCTAATTGTTTGATATTTTTTTTCTTGTTGATGTATTTTTTTTTATCACCGTGAATGATTGTTTTATCGATTTGTTGATCCTTCACCGAAATTGGTTAATCATGTGGTGTTAAAACGAAATTTGGGGGGTGAGAATTAAAAATTGACAAAAAGGATAGATTCGGTTTAATGTTGATTTATTATTGATATGAATCGTGATAGATTTATGATGTGTTGAAACGGATAGGCAATATAGGTTCGGGTTGGCAAATTTTAGAACTTGTTGTTTGGTTGAATGTTGGAATGTGCGTGTGAATTTTTCTTTCTAGTTTATCGTATTTAATTTAATGGAATTCATTTAGCTGGGGAATGCCCCGAGACACATTGTATTTATTCACCGGGGAATGCCTCGACGTACTATGTTGGAGGAAGATGTTTGTGATGAAGGCCCGAGGCATCGGTTAAAGTATGGGAGCGTAGTTAGGATTAGTGTAGGTTAGATAGGATTTATTTTCGCATTTTTATTTATTTATTTTGGACTGTATAATTGGACTGAACACTATAATTTTGGATTTGTTTGATTGTTTGATTGATTGGTTTGTATGTTTTTGTGTGGTTTATACACTCTTTGTGTCGAATTAGCCGTTATGCTCCACCAAGCGACCGTGGTCGAACCATGGGATCGAGGGGTGCCTAACACCTTCCCCTCGGTCAACAGAATTCCTTAGCCGGAATCTCTGTTCGCGGATCAGTTTTAAAGAGTCAAATTATTTCGAAAAGGATCTCCCAAAAGGTGACTTGGCACACCCGATTTATGCCAAGTGGCGACTCTGAATAAAAAATGTAAATAATCATTTTTCAAAACAAATTTTCATTTTTGTCACTTAAATAATAAAAACCCTTTCGAAGCCATAAAATCTAATCTTTTGGAGTAAAAAAAAGGGGGTGTGACAAACACGACACAATTTCTATACACCCTTCTAGCAACAACAGAATCACCTACTGGAGTGGAAACAGTGAAGGGTTCTACAATAACTTCGGGCTCAAACCCAAAACCAACAGCCACATAAGGGGTCACATAAGATAGGGTAGACCCGGGGTCAAGCAATACATAAACATCACGAGAAAAGATTTGTAACGTACCGGTGACAATATCTGGGGAAGTTTCCGCCTCCTGGCGGTTGGTCAAAGCATATAACCGGTTGCGACCACTTCCGGCAGCTGAAGTGGCGCCCTTTTGAGGTGGGGGTGGTGCTGAAGAATTGGCCTGAGACTTTGCACCACCAACATTCTTCTTAGCAGATAGACAGTCCCTCTGAAAGTGACCCGGCTGCCCACATAAATAGCATACAAGTGTGCCCAACTGACACTTTCTTGGATGATTTCTACCACAATTCTCATACCGCAGAAAAGTACAATGCTGCTGAGCCACACTACCCTGCGACTGAGTATCCGATGCTCTGGATCCATGATGAGTCTGAAAAATCTGAGATCGTCGGTCTGCTGGTGGTCTGGGCACTGGGACGCTAGTAGCAGACTGTGCATTACCCCAATTCATCTTCTTCTTCCATTTATTTCCCCACTTACCGCTTTGAGGCTAACTGTGACCCTGGTCGGCAGATCTGGCTCTTTTTGCCTGCCTTTCTTTCTCCCTAGTCTTTGAAATCCTCTTTTTCTTCTCCTCTACCTACTGCAAGTGAACTGTAAGCCTAGCAAAATCCAACTCCTTGTTTAGCATAGCTCCCTGACACTCAAGTACCAGATCATCTGAAAGGCCGAAAGCAAACTTCCTCATTCGGGCCCTCATACTGCTTTCCATCTCAGGATCATAACGGGCCAGCTGATTAAACTTTAGAGTATACTCCTGAACACTCATCTTACCCTGCTTAAGGTTCATGAAATCCTTCGCCTTTGCCTCCCGCAGCTCCAAAGGAAAGAACCGGTCAAGGAAGGCATCTACAAACTCATTCCATACCGAGGGCTCAACATTGTCGCCCTTCGCATCTTCCCAATTGTTGTACCACTGATTCGCCACTTCTTACAGCTGGTGCGCTGCCAATTCTACCCCTTCTACTTCATCTACATGCATCACTTTGAAGATCTTTTCCATTTCGTCAACAAATTCCTGCGGATCCTCTTCTACTTTAGTACCTGTGAATTTGGGAGGATTCATACTCATGAATTGGCTCACTTGTGTAGCTTCAGAAGTAACAGATGTAGACTCAGTATATTCTGATCGCTGAGTCTGTGTAGCCACCAACTGTGTTAACATATGAATGGATTATCTGAATTTTGCATTCAAAATATCTCTCTGATTAGCCAGGGGACGGTTAACATGGGTCCGTGGAGCCCGGGGTGGACTGGTCGGGACTGGAGGGACTCCTGGAGTAGGGACAGAGTCTGGAGTGGGAGCTCTATTATGTGTCCTCATCCCATGAGTGGGGCGAACTTCATCATTCTGAGCACTCAGATTAGAATTACGACGAGGAGGCATGACGGTTATTTCTTTAAGACAAAAGATCACGGATTAGGAACAAACATGACTCTGAAGCACGAACTAAATCACAAAGAAGGGAAACATTTCCTAAATGCCTAGTAGCCTCCTGCTTATAAGTGTGGCGTGCTACACAACCATAAATAAGACTCTACCCGACTCGATTTCGCAAACTCCTTGGGACCATGAACCGTGCTTTGATACCAAGTTTGTCACGACCCGACCCGGGGCTCTAGCCGTGACGAGCGTTCCGAACCATGAAGGCCCGAGACACCCTCCTGTATCTAGTAATCATGCACAACATTCATAAAATAAAAGATTATGCGAAAAAATAGAAATCTAAGACAAAAACATGGTCAATCTGAATAAGATCATAATACTGAAACTGAAAATGCATCTGTATAATAATATCTGACTCAGTCTGCGAAATCTCTACTCTGAACTAAAAAAAACTGTCTGAAAACTGGGACAAGGCCCCCAGTAGACCAAAACCTAACCAATAATAAAAGTCTGACATGACTAGGCCTTCTGAATAATAGAAGGCTCACCACTGCAAAATCCGGTCTGCAATTTGAAAATATCTACTGATTAGCTGGACCCCTAGACTGTACCTCAGAACCTGGAAGGAGGGGGTCAGCACAAAAGTACTGGCACGCAAAGCAGTACAAAATAGAGTATTTGAACATATACATGTATATAAAATATGAGAGAAAAGTTTTCATTAAACAGCATGCATAAATAGTTTTCTGAAAACACATGGGCATCATTTTGAACATTCTGAGACATTCTTGTCAAAACAGTTTTTGATCTTTGTATTACTTCTGAGTTAGTTGGCACTCCCCTACAAGTCTGATATTCCACGGGCTATATGGAATACGCCATTGACTCGGTGAGGAAGCCCCCAACCCAAGTGTGCCACAAGGGTTGGAGTGTCTGAGTCTGATACGCCACACAGCACATAAGCCAGCGTATAATAATATACCCGGATCGACAAATCACAATTTTTGGGCAATGAGTTGTCTGAACTCACGCCTTCGTCGGGGACCACCTAACATCTCTTTATGCCCAATTTTAACCTTTTCTGAACATGTATCATTCTGAAATTTCTAAATCATGAAAGTCTAATAAAAATCTGAACTAGTCTGTGTCTGTTATGGCATTTGTCTGAGTTGGTATCGTCATACCAAGACTTGCAAATCGTTATTCTAAGCCATATATGATTAATTCATTCTAAACAATGTTCAGGCCACTTGATCATGCATGTAGTATAAAACAAATCTTATCTCAAATCATAAGTCAAGAGTCATGCAGAGACTTTCCATTCATTCAACAATTTCAACAAGTAATGGCCAGCTTCTCAAAAACATTCCTGAAGTTTCTTTGTTTATTAACCAACAACATTTAAGTCATAATACATTCCTCTCTCCCATTCTTAAGCATCATGAAATTCATGCAAATAATAGGGTTCTTGAATCATTCTTGAAAACATGAAATTTAGGAAATCCATAACTTGCAATTAAAACAACAAAACAATGGGAGAGGGAAAAGATTCATCAATTCATGCTCTTAGTTCATATTTCCAGACGTCAACACATACACACACATATATATATATTGGATTTCAAATCAAATTTTGGGGAGGGCCAAAAGACCAAAACAATACCGTCAAAACTACTACAACATGATTATATTCATAAACTTCAAAACCCCATTCTTAAAACATGATTTCTATGCCCATGAGATTTTAGGAAAACCCCGCATACCTCGAATTTGGAAGACAATAGGTTCTCCTTGAAGCCTATGTCGTGGGGATTCCAAATATGTGATTAGCTTCGAAAACCTATGGTCGAATCTTGAACTACTTGGGCTTTTGTTTTAAAACCCTAGAGAGTGTTCTTGAGCAAATTTGATGATTGTGGTGATATTTTGGTGTTTGAGGGATTAAATCCCGTGTTTAAGCTGATAATGGGAGGAAAAATACCCAAAATTCCCTTAATGAGACGGAACTTAAATGCTGAAAATTTCCCAGGTGTGCAACAGACCATGCGTCGCATGCTATTTCCCACTGCAGTGGAGCATGCGACGCATGCTATATCGCATGCTGCCACTATGCGATGGAGCATGCGACGCATGCATATCGCATGGCGCTACTGTTTTGAAAATCAAACACGCCCTAAACGATGTTCAAAAATTCTGAAACTCACCCGAGATGCTCTATAGGCTTGCCCCATCGTGACACAACAAAAATATCTAAAAACGGAGGTCAGGAGGACTGAGAATGAACCTTCGGGAATCTCAGTCTCAGTCCTCCCGAGCTCCGTTTTCAGATTTTTTTTGTTGCTTTCCAAGTCAAGAGAAACAAGAAATGTGAGGTTTCCGAATTCACGGGGAATCCTTCCTGTAAGAGCCATGTTAGAAAGATTCAAGGAATTCACTCGTTGGTGACGAGAACCACAAGTGACTCCAACCCAATGACAAACAGAAACAGCGGGAGACCAGTTTTCATCGAAGAAGTGAGAGGGGTTTGAAATGATTTGAGATCTTAAGGATAGAAGAGCTAATTGATCAGTGGTAATGTTGGTTTGGGTCATGGCCGAACTAGCCAGAACATTGTGAAGCAGCAAGAATACTATTAAGAGAAAAGAACTGAAGGCTTTCTCCATTAGTGCAAAAATTAGTAGGAAAATGGTATGGCTTATAACCTGTGGTTTTGAGACTATAAATAGCAATAAAATATCTTCATGATTTTGAAAAAAATTACTTTTCTTCATTCATTCGGTCATATTCAATGGTGGAGTTGAAATTTTCATTCGGTCAATCAAATCTTGCCTGATTTTCTCTAGAATTGTGTGATGCAAAAATGGTATGTCATGTTCTTGTAATAAGTTAATTTGACTAACTTATATTATACGCTTGATAATTATTTTTACATGATTAAGATAGTTTAGGGCGAAAAGTCTGAAATATCTCTAACTTTGACGAAATTTGTTGTAACATGTCTCAATTTTGCGGGGGAAGGGGGGACTAAGCAAATATATGTCACAAAATAACGAAAAATATAATCTATGGGGATCATAGCACCCCCGTAAATTTGAGGCGTGTTAGAGCAAATCTCGTCAAAGAATATTTCAGACCTTTTTCCCGATATTTTATATAGCTGATCATAACATGTTTATAATCTATTTATCTCTAGCTAGGACAGAATCTGTAGACTTTTACATGGGATGGGGATAAAAGGAGTTTTAAATTATTGTTTATAATTTATTTGCAATTTTAACTTGTTTGAGGGTATGTTTTTGTGATTTTTTTTTTAAGAAAAGAATATATAACATTAATTTGTATTGGCTGACATCCAGGTTATGTGGGCCTCAAAGACTTGACAAAATTGGAGAACCAAAAATACACAAAGTCTTTACAAATGTATATTTGGTGGCAAAGTTATTCCTCTAAAAAAATCTAAACACCCTTCACCAAAAATATAAAATAAAAATCCAAACACTCCCTAATTATTTTATGTGATTAGCATAGTCTATAATTGATTCTAGTCCCTATTTTTTTGGTAATATATATATATGACAACATAAAAAAACTATTTACATTCTCGATCAAAGATAACTCAGTAAGCAAATTATTCTATCTTAGTTTAATATCTCGATGAGACTATTTACTTTTAGTTTTTAGGATGTTTTTATATTTTTAAAAAAAAAAATAAAAAGTACACAACATGTAAAGCATGTTTGGACTGTCTTATTTTAAATATTTTTAAGCCAAAATAGCTTTTAAACACTTTCTTTGTGAACTTTTTTTCATAAGTGTCGTGTTTCTTGGACATGTTCTATCTCTTTTATTTTAAATATTTTTTAGTTAGTTTAAAATAGAGGATTCTTTTGTTATCTCAAAATTAATATTGATTTATTTTAATTAATGACCTGAACCTCTAATAAAAGGCCACAAGACAAAGCTATTTTTGCAAACCCATCGTTAAAAAGTAATGGCATGAATGAGTTAGTTTTGTAACAAAGGTTTCATGAATGAGCCAAACTTTTAACTGATGGCATAAATGGGACATTCTAATAGTTCAATGGCATATTTAAGTCTTTTTCCTTACTTTAATTAATGATGTGGACCTCTAATAAAAGGTCACGTGGCAAAGCTGTTTTTGAAAAAACCACTGTTAAAAAGTAATGACATGGATGAGCCGATTTCATAATGGCGATGATATGAATGAGGCGAACTTTTAATTGATGGCATAAATGAGCCATTTCTGATAGTTCAATGACATATTTGAGCCTTTATCCTTATTTTTATCACTTTATTTAAGCACATATCACTTTTATATTGTAAAATGTTTAAAAGCTATCTTTGTTTTAATTGATATATAAATTTAAATTTTTAAGTGATAAAAAACTATTTAATTAAAAATATGTAATTGAGTAGTGGAGTCAATATTTTTGTAAGGAAAATCAAATTATAAATAAACATAAGCATTAGGCAACAAATTCAACGTATAATATATTCACAAATAAAAATTATATTTATAGTATAATTTTTCAATAGAAAAATATGTTAACAAAAAATAACGATAGCGAAGGAAATGGTATTAAAAATTATGGGAATATATATGGATGTGAAAAGTGATATATAAAAGCGGATTTAAGAATGGTATTTTTGTTATTTTACACATTTTATCTGATATAAGTTATACCACTATTACTATACCGAGATTTAGGTGTACTAAAAAGTTATCCCAAAATTATTTTTTCTTATCCCTCCCACCAAACGATCCCTTAGAGATTAAATTCATTAAATTTTAATCTGGAATCCGCCTATGTCATTGTAAGAATGACATATAGTTGGTGTTTGACTTGGAAAAAAAATTAAGTGGCAGATCAAGAAAGAAATATAGTTAGTGCTTGACTTGGAAAGGAGTCATCCAATAATTTTACAATCAAATATACAGTGAGTGCTCATGATATGGTAATACAATTTCTTGGAAGTAGATACTTCAAAATGGCTAAACATTTTCCTATAGGTTGATTTTTCCAATTTTTCTCCATATTACCTGCTCTCATCAAGCTAGCAAGAAAATTTTGGAAGAAAATAATTTTTGTATAGATACATATTGGGGTGTCAAATATGATCCAAAAGTTGATGACCCATATAATTTGCCCAAAATTTTAAGGATTGAGCACAATATAATTTGATATTGACTGAATTTAGCTCAACCCAACATAACCCACCTCCAAGGGGTCATTTGCACATGAATACTTTGGGGTGATATTTTTATTTTTCCCTTTAGCACTTTATGTTAAACGAAAAATGGTCGAAAATGCCCATGATAGCAAAAAAGAAAAAAAAAATTTGCTAGGCATAAGTTTAATGGCATAAGTTATGTCCCAAGGCAGAACTTCAGTGACACAAATTATGCCGCAAAGAAAGTTCTCTTAAAGTCTTGTCCTGTGAAATAGATGTTACTCCCTTCATTAACTTTTACTTGTTCACATTAGACTTTCCATGTGTCTAATATTTAAAATTTTGCTACTGATCGATGATGAATCTGCGTGAAATGAATGTGCAGCTGACCACTATGATTTCTTGACCAAATGAATGTGGTGCATATTGTTAGTGTCTCTGCTGTGTCTCATGGGTTCAATGGCTGCTGTGCACAAGTGATTCGGGAAGATTATTCTGTTTTAATGTCCATATAAAATCTTATGCTCGAGTAAATAAGTGTTTAGTCTACTTTGAGACAACATAAAAGAAAATATATTTGAAGACCTTCGGGCTACCTCAGATTCTTTCCAATATGAAGAGTTGCAGTAGGTTGCTCCTCAATTATGGGACCTGTTCCCACATGAACTCAACCAACAAGAACTAGGAGAAATCTAAACAATAAAATGCATGGAAAAAGTAAATATTAGACAAAACAATTTTACGTGAAAACTCCTTGCTCAAGGGAGAAAAACGACGACTTGCCTCCAGGATTCCTAAGCTCCACTATATCCGAGCAACTTCTTGAATACAGACTCTAAGGATTAAACTCCTAATCCTTAATCTCCTAGTAATAACTTTATTGCAAGAAGACACAAGCAGTAACTCTACTGTTTCAACCTCCAGCTGACTCTAACTGGACACAACAAGCTAAATCTAGCTTGAGAATCACCTAACTCTTGATGATTACAAAGAAATCAGGTTTACACCACAACACCTACTAATAATCGTACAAGAAACTATAGACAAACGTTTAAGAACTCTTTACAAAGACTCAAATACAATAAAAAGAAAAAAAAAATTGAATTTTTCTGTTATGTGGGGCATAGAATGGGGCGAGTTAGGTTATGGGTGTCAAGTGGGCCGGCCCAACCCGGCCCTCCTAACTAACCCGGCCCGGTTTGACCCGGCCCGGTAAGCCCTAGGGCTTTAGGGTTCCGGGTCCCGGGCTAGTTATTTTTTTAAAATGGGTCCGGCTAACCCGGCCCGGACCAAGCTCGGTCCAGGCCCGCCGTTTAACCGGCCCAGCCAGGCCCGGATACCTTTTAAAAAAAAAAATGAGATTTTGGGCCAAACTAGCCGTTGGCCCAACGGCTATATAGCCGTTTTTGGGTCCAAACAGCTAGTTTGGGCCCATTTATTAAAAAAAAAAAAAAACTTTAAAAAATATTTTTTAATCCCAAAAAAAATTCTATAAATACCCTACAACTTCAAATCATTTTTCACACAATTTTTCACTCTCTCAAATCTCATTCTCTCTCAAATCTCAATTCTCAATTCTCAACTATTCAATATATTTAATTTCTTAAAGTGTTCACTTTAATTTTTTAATTTTTCGCTTACAAAGTACGAGCGGAAGTTTCTAAAGTCGCAATCTTCGGATACTTCCAAAATTTGGTATTGTCGTTCCATCTCTTACGTTTAATTTTTATTTATTGTATTAATTGTTTAATATTTAATTTTATTATATTTGTGTATTTTGAATATTTTTAGTTTAATTTAATTTATATTATGGATAAATTAAGAAACCTCGCTACTAAAGGTGTTAAAAAAAATTGTCCCGGAAGCGGTAGTGGTAGTAAAAAGCGAATTACTAGCGGTAGAGGTAGTTCAAGTAGTAGATATACCCGTGTGCCTTCGCCTCCGGTACCGCTAGGTACACCTTTTGAGGAAGAAATAGGTGTAGGTGGTCACGATATGGATTATGTAGAAGCTCAGGAAAATTACGGTATAGAAGAAGAAAATGAAGTAGATGCGGTTAATTTAGACGAAGATAATGAAAATATTGCTGAGACACCCGCAGTAGGAGATGCTAACGTTAGATCTGAATCGGTTAATCTCCCTCCCCGTCCTCCCAGTGCCCCAAGACCTCGTAAAAGAACTAGTATTGCATGGCAATTTTTTGAACGTATATCAGATATTGAGGTGCAATGCAATATTTGTCAACAAATATATAAGCATAGAAGTGGAGGCAAGCAAGGGGGTACGGGTACGTTAATGAGACATGTAGCTGAAGATCACAAAAGAGAGTTAAATATTGCACAAGGTGGTGGAGATGTTGGTGGGCCAACGCAAACTAGAATGGACCCAGCAACCGGTCACGTAGCGAAGAAGTATAATAAATTGAGGTACCGGGAAGAAATAACTAAAATGGTAGTTGTGGGTTGTTTGCCTTTCAATTTCCCTTCTTCTGATGCCTTTATTCGTTATATACAAGCAATTTATAATCCTATGTTTAACGGTATTCCTAGAACTACTTGTCAGTCTGATATTTTTAGACTTCATTCACAATATTATTTTTATTTATCAACATTGTTAAAAAATATTCAATGTAGATTGTCCCTAACTTCTGATCTTGGTCGTGCTGTAAATAAAAATGATTATTTAACCGTTACTTGTCATTGGATGGATAATAATTTCGTGATGCAAAAACGTATACGTGCTTTTTTATATGATGAAGATCGTTAACATACTGGACAATTTATTGCTGATTCTATTGTTAAAATTGCTGGATATTATGGTATCGAAAATAAAATTTTATGTATTGCTTTTGATAATGCTTCTAACAACAACACTGCTATCAAAAAATTAAAATCTACGTTATCTCCGCCCTTGCCTGAAATTTTTCATATTAAGTGTGCATTTCATTTATATAATTTAATTGTAAAAGATGGTCTTGAGTTTTTTGAGTTTTATATTGTAAAAATTCGCCTTGCTGTTGGTTTTATTCAAGGAAATAATCGTAGATCGAGAATTAGAGAATTTAAAGTTAAATGTCAAGAAAATGGACTTACACCAATTTTGATGCCTGAGGAAATTGATAGTAGATGGAATTCTACGTATGAATTTTTAAAAACTTGTTATAAATATAGAATTCCTATTACACTAGCTTTTAACCAACATTGCGGTTCATTTGTTGATTCTGCTGATTGCATGCTACATAATTCTGATTGGGTTGTAATTAATGATCTTGTTAGGTTTTTAGAAAAAATTTATGTAGCTACGGTTGAATTTTCCGGTGCTTATTATCCTACTATTTGTAATATTTTGGCATATATAGCCGATATTTCTGGTTTGCTCAAAGAATATAAAAATAAAGAAGGTTATAAAGAAGCTGTTGGCGCCATGTTTACGAAATTTAAAAAATATTTTTTCCCGATTCCCCCTATTTACTTGGTTGGTGCTATGCTAAATCCGTGCATGAAATATAATAATATGTGTCACTTTAGTATTCTTATTTATACTAACTTAGAAATAAATACTAACCATGATTCTGAACAAGTACAACCTGATTTGTGGACGGCTACGGCTGATGCAAAGGATTACATAGAAAAATTATATAATCACTATGCTGATTTATTTGATTTTGCTGTACCTACAAATATCACTCCAACTGTCGCTCCTCATCCTCCCGAAGATCCATCATCTTCTAAAAGGCCGGCACATAGTGTTTTTTCTGATTCGTTTTATGATTTAAATTGTTGGAACAGTGTTGATGAGAGAACTTACACATCAACTTATCGGGAAGAGCTGAAATATTATCTTCGGACGGCACCAGAGGATCGCAGACGACGGATCAACACGTTGGATTGGTGGAGGAGTAATGAAACACAATATCCTGTGCTTTCAAGATTAGCTAGAGATATCTTGAATGTTCCAATGTCAACCGTTGCATCAGAGAGCGCCTTTAGTCAGGGACGACAGCAGCTTGGAGACAACCAACACTCATTGGGAAGCAATGCAATGAATGTTCTAGTTTGCCTCAAAGATTGGATTAGAGCGGAAAGAAGAAACCAAGGAATGGAACCGGAGCCGAGCGACGAGCTGAAACTTGAAGAAATTATGACTTCACGGGAGAACTCAGCAGAATCAAGCCCAATGCATGGTTTTGCCCCCGCTGACTTCGACTATCCTATGCAAGTTCCCATTAATATTAACATGAATGAGTTGGAAAAAATGATGCATAATTTATAGATTTTTCATTCATGTAAATTATAAATTTTGGATCATTTTGCAATCAATAAAATTCCCCAGATTCATTCACTCCTTAGTCCTTGCTTTTTATATTTTTTCATTTAACGATTTAAAATTTTAAATTGAATTTCTAGTTTTCTACTTTAAATTAAAAACTTACTTCTAATATATTATTAATTTACTACCAAATATTATTAATTTATTATATTAAGTAGCATATGTTTTGTATATTTGTGCATATATCTTCTATAGAAGTGTATATTTAACGTACACATGTGTATATGTTTTATAAACTAGTATATAAGTATATCTATATATATTGTAATGTATATATAATGTAGTATATTTTATAAGTAGTAGTATATATACATTGAATGGTACGTATACACGTGTATATATCTTCTATAGAAGTGTATATTTAACGTATACATGTGTATATGTTTTAAAAATTGGATATCTTTATAGAAGTGTATATATGTGTATATATCTTCTATAAACGTATATATTTAACATATACAAGCGTATATGTTTTACAAATTTGTATATAACTATATATATATATACATATTGTAGTATATATATATGTATATTGTAGTATATATTTTATTTAAAGTAGTACATATATATTGAATGCTATGTATATATGTGTATATATCTTCTCTAACGTATATATTTAACGTATACAAGTGTATAAGTTTTACAAATTAGTATATAACTATATATATATATACATATTGTAGTATATATATATATATGTATATTGTAGTATATATTTTATTTGAAGTAGTACATATATTTTGAATGGTGTGTATATATGTGTATATATCTTCTACAGATGTATATATTTAATGTATCCAAGTGTATATGTTTTTCAAATTAGTATATAACTATATATATATACATATTGCAGTATATATATATGTATATTGTAGTATATATTTTATTTAACGTACGACATATATATTGAATGGTGCGTATATATGTGTATATATCTTCTATAGATGTATATATTTAACGTATACAAGTGTATATGTTTAATAAATTAGTATAATATAACTATCTATGTATTGTAATCCATGTATATTGTAGTATATATTTTATTTTAAGTAGTACATATACATTGATTGGTGCGTATATATGTGTATATATCTTATATAGATGTATATATTTAACGTATACATGTGTATATGTTTTATAAATTAGTATAATATAACCATCTATACATTGTAATACATATATATGTATATTTTAGTATATATTTTTTAAAAGTAGTACATACATATTGAATGGTGCATATATATGTGTATATATCTTCTATAGACGTATATATTTAACGTATACAAGTGTATATGTTATATATATATACATACATAGTATATATACTTATATATATATATATATATATATATATACATACATACATAGTATATACATATATATTTTAGTATATATTTTATTTAAAGCAGTACCTATATATTGATTTAAAATGATTTAAAATGAATTTCTAGTTTAAATTAAAAACTTACTTTTAATATATTATTAATTAACTATCACACATATATATATATATATTTTTGTATATACTTTATTTAAAGTAGTACATATATATTGAATGGTGCGTATATATGTGTTTATATCTTCTATAGACTTATATCTTTAACGTATACAAGTGTATATGTTTTATAAATTAGTATATAAGTATATATATATATATATATATATATATATATATATATATATATATATAGTATTATATATATATATATATATATATATAGTATTATATATATATATATATATATATATATTGTAGTATATACTTTATTTAAAGTAGTACATATTATTGAATGGTGCGTATATATGTGTATATATCTTCTATAGACGTATATCTTTAACGTATACATGTGTATATGTTCTATAAATTAGTATGTAACTATATATATATATATATATATATATATATATATTGTTGTATATATATATATATGTATATTGTAGTATATATTTTATTTAAAGAAGTATATATATATTGAATGGTGCGTATATATGTGTATATATCTTCTAAAGTAGTATACATTTAACGTATACAAGTGTATATGTTTTTATAAATTAGTATGTAAGTATATATATATATATATATATATATATATATATATATATATATATAAATATATATTGTAGTATATACTTTATTTAAAGTAGTACATATATATTGAATGGTGCGTATATATGTGTATATATCTTCTATAGACGTATATCTTTAACGTATACAAGTGTATATGTTTTATAAATTAGTATGTAACTATATATATATACATATTGTTGTATATATATATATATATATGTATATTGTAGTATATATTTTATTTAAAGTAGTACATATATATTGAATGGTGCATATATATTTGTATATATCTTCTAAAGTAGTATATATTTAATGTATACATGTGTATATGTTTTATAAATTAGTATATATATATATATATATATATATATATATATATTGTAGTGTATATATATATATTATACTATTATAGTATATGTTTTATTTAAAGTAGTACGTATAGTCATATATAATTATATATTGAATGGTACGTATATATGTGTAATTGTTTATATATTTTTTTAAAAATATATATTGTATATTGGAGTGTATATAGTGTATGTTGGACCGGGTTTTGGTGGGTTTGACTGGGTTGGGTTAAGTGGGCCGGGTTAGGGTGGGTTTTAATTTTTTTACTGTTTGGCCCGGCCCGGCCCGGCCCAGCTAGCGTCAAAATCGGTTCTCAACCTGGTTAAAATGGAAGAGCCGGTTCCGGATTGGCCCGGTCCGGCCCGTTTGACACCCATAAATTAGGTAATAATCATAACTTTTGCAAAAGTCAATTGTACGCATCTTTTATTAAAATTCTCCACCATGAAAAGCAAAAATAATTTTCATTATTAGTGATGGATACATCACAGAGATATCAAGTTTATCTGAATTCAGTATTTTTAATGCAAAGACAAATTTATGTGTAGAAATTTATTAAATTTGAACCAAAAGTAAGTTCTAACTCATAATTTTACAAATACAATAGGTTCAATGTTAAAATCTTTAAAATTAAATTCATAAAATTTTAATCTGAATTTGCCTATGTCATTAAATGTGAGAATGACATGTAGTTGGTGTTTGACTTGGAAAAAAAAAAATTTAAGTGGCAAACCTTGAAAGAAATATAGTTAGTGCTTGACTTGGAAATGTACATTTAGTGCACATGATATGACTACAATTTCTTGGAAGTAGATACTTTAAAATGGCTAAACATTTTCCTATTGGTTGATCCAATGTTAATGACCCATTCAATTTGCCCAAAATTTTTAGGATTGAGCACAATATATTTTCATAATTGACTGATTTTAGCTCAACACAACATAACCCACCTCCAAGGGGTTATTCGCACATGAAATATTTTTGGGTGATATTTAATTTTATTTCCTTTACCACTTTAAGTAAACGAAAACTGGCCGAAAATGTCCTTGACAGCGAAAAATGAAAAAGAAAAAAAAAAAAAGGCAAAAAAAATTGCTAGGCATAAGTTCCGTAACACAAGTTATGCCTCAAGACAAAGTTCTCTTAAAGTCTTGCCCTGCGAAATAGATATTACTCCCTCCATTAATTTTTACTTGTCCACTTTATACTTTCCATGATCTTAGGAAACAATGATTAATATGATTTTTTTTTTACCACAATATCCATATTAATTCATGTATGTGGTGGAAAGGTTTGAAATTTTGCTACTGATCGATGATGAATCTATGTGAAATAAATGAAATGATCATTTATTGACCAAATGAATTTTGTGCAAATTGTTAGTGTCTCTGCTATGTCTCATGGGTTCAACGTCTGTTGTGCACAAGTGATTTAGGAAGATTATTTTGTTTTATCGTCCATATAAAGTCCCGTGCTCGAGTAAATAGGTGTTTAGTCTACTTTGAGATAAGCATAAAAGAAAATATACTCATCTTAGATTTATTTGATGACCATCAGGCTACCCTCGGAAAAGATTGAGCCCAACTTTGAAGGCTCTGTAGAACTCTAAATTTGAACCAACTTTGAAGGCTCTGTAGAACTCTAAATTTGAATGTAATATTATTACTAGTACTTTTTTGAGACGTTCTGTCAAAATGCTGCACCGTGTAAAGTCCATGCGAGCAGATTTATTGCAACAGAATCATGCACTAATCAAGTGCTAAAACGAAAATGAGAATGCAAGAAGTGATAAAAGAATACTAACTTTGTTCTAGAGTATTTTTTATCAACTCTTTTTTTTTTATAAAAGAATGCACAATATTAAGAGCCCGTCTGGTCAAATCAGCTTTTAATCTCTTTTTTTTTTTTTTTTTTAAGTATTTGGTAAAATTTATTTTGAGTAAAGCATCTAGTACCCCTGAACTATGATCGAATTTGTCACGGCACATACTCCAACTTCACGGGAGTCCTATTATCCCCTGAATTTAATTTTAGCATGTTTTTGTCAACCTTTTCAGCTGATGTAGCACCTTTTTAGATGACGTGACATCATAGATGTGGACCCTATTTTTATGTAATAAAAGCATCACGTCAGTATAAAAGGGTGATAAAAATACATTAAAATTGACTTGAGGGGAGTAATAGGACCCTTGTGAAGATGGAGTGTCGTAGCAACTTTTGTCATAATTCAAGGGTGTACTAGATGCTTATCTCTTTTTTTTTAGAATAAAAATTATAAATAATTCATCTTATTTATGGTGTTAACAACTTTAAGAATATTTAAGTTATTTTGACAATAAAAGTGTTTAACGTCATTGGTTTACCAAACACATCAACAAATTTTTCAGTTCCAATACTTCTATCCAAACACTTATATGCTTAATATATACACAATTAATTTAAATTTTTAATCACTTAAAATAAAAAATATTTTCTTAATCCTATCCAAACAGACTCTAATTTGTAGTGGCTGCTATCAATTTAGGAAATTTTCCAGGTTATGTGGAGCTCAAAGACTTCGATAAAATTGGAAAAGATAAAAAATACACCAAGTCTTTATAAATGTACATTTAGCAAAGTTATGTACAATAGCATAGCCTATAATTGATTCTAGTCAATATATATATATATATATATATATATATATGTAAAAAGTGTAGATCACACCTAAAGTATAGTAGTGACCTATTACAAACTTATGCTATAAAAAAGTGGAACTATTACCTCCCCGCTACACCCATTCTAAGGAGCGTTTCTTACACTAGTTTTAGGCGCGTCCAACGGCCTTTTGAATAACAAAATTAAACGGCTAAAAACATTAAAACTACAGCACTTTTAATTTTCAAGGGATCTATGAACCCTAATTTCTATTTAAGCCAATTTGGGGCAAACTAAGAACCCTAATTCCCAAATTTGTCTTTCAAAATATAAATTGAAGATCATTTGTTTGAAGAATTGGTAACTAAATGTTAATAAAATTAAAAAAAATTTCAATTGAAAAATATTAATTGAATTAATTTTTTTTATTTATTCATTTTAAGATATGGGTCCCGCCTTCTTCCATTGCTTCTTCTTCACCAAAATCACCATTACAACACCACCATGGACACCATCATCATCAAACTCAAATCTTCACCACAATAATTTTAAGAATCCACCATAGATTTTAGAGAAAAATTCAGAAATAGCCTACTTATTTCCTTAATTATGAGTTTCATAGCAACAGTTTTATAATTACATAATATAGCAAGTTGTATTTTGTATTTTTGCAAACTATTGCTACAAAAATATAAATACATATGATTTTTACTGCCCTTATGATCGCTATGTATTTTGTATTTTTGCAAACTATTGTTACAAAAATACAAATACAAACAAATACATATGCTACAAAATGTAATTTGATAAAAGTATTGTTAATTTTTGTAATTTAATACTTAAGTATGCTATTTTATGTATTTTTTCCTAGATTTTATTATCGGAATCACAATACAACCATTAGTATCACAAAAAACCACCATAAAATTCAATATCCACTACTAAAATTGCCGTCGAAATCACAATATCACCATTGTTAACATCCAAAGTTACAAAAACAACCACAAATTCACACTTGCAACACTACTAAATTCTAATGACGCCTTACAATTGGCAATGAAACTTTCCCTTTTCCTTTTGTCTTCCTCTTCCCCCACGGCCGCACCTACCACCGCAAAATTTCATCTTTCAACACATAAGCTACTTCTCCGAAAAATAAAAATGGAGATTGAAGTGTGTTAAATTCCTTCACATGAATGGTGGACTTCATAGACTCCAAACTCATCGCATTTTTATTGGAAAAATCTATTAGAAAGTTCATGGTACTAACGAAATTTCATCGACCTCCAAAGCACATAGAAAAACACCTTCCTCAAATCTTTCTCCTTGTAATTTCATCCCAAGATCTAAAAGTATCGATTGAAAACTTTTTACTTTCGTCGAAAAATAAAATTTTAGCGACCTTCACTTTTTTCTTTGTTGCTATCTATCTCATGACTCATCCTTATTGAGAAACCTTTGAATCTTGATTTGCTTGATGCTCTGTTACTGTATTTGTTTGTTGGTTATTTTCCCTTTTAGAGAAGATGAGAGAGATGAATGGGGTAAGGAAGATGACTTGAAAATTTTTCTTTAAAAATAATGTTTAAAATTATTTTTGACGTGGAAAATGATCTGGAAAGAGACATGGAGCGAGTGGAGCACACTCCACTCATTGAACTTGGGCATGGGTGTCACGGGGAGGTAATCACTTTTAAAAAGTTTAGGTGTGTAATAGGTCACTACAATAGTTTAGGTGTGACCTAGACTTCGTGTATAGATTGGGGTGGAAACGATGACATTTCCCTATATATATATATATATATATATATGACAACATGAAAAATTATTTACATTCACGATCAAAGATAATGCAATAAGCAAATTATTCTATCGTAGTTTAATATCTCAATGAGACTATTACTTTTAATTTTTGGGACATATTTACTTTTTTTTTTTTCTAAATTCTAACAAAGTAAACAACATTTAGAGCATGTTTGGATTGTCTTATTTTAAATCTTTTAAAACCAAAATAGCTTTTAAACACTTTAGAGAAAATGCCATATTTCACCCTTGGACTATACCCAAAACGGCTGAGACACACCTCAACTTAACGGGGGTCCTATGTCACTACCCGAGCCGGGGCCCTGGCCGCAATGGATATCCCGAACCCTGAAGGCCCGAAAATCCCTATTTGTCTAGTAATCATGCACAACATTCATTTATTAGAGGAAAATGCAAAATTATATAACATAATAGAATTATGGTCATAAGTCTGATATGAATTCAACAGGGTAAATGAAATTCAAAACCATCAAATGACATCTGAAAACCGTCTGCGAAATCTCTACTACATGGCTAATAACAACTGTCTGAAAATTGGGACAAGGCCCCCAGCAGACCAAAACCATAACTAATGATAAACGTCTGAAACATAATTAGGCCTTCTGAAATATAGAAGGCTCACCGACTGGACTCTGCACTGCTGTCTGAAGAAATCTACTGCTTATCGGGACCCCTAGACTAAGCCTCAAAATCTGAAAGGTTGGGGGTCAATACAGATGTACTGGTACGCAGAGCAATCCAAAATAAATCTTTTAAGGTAACAAAAATAGTTGAGAGCTAATCATAAAACATCATATAGGATATAAATTCCAAAACACATGAGCATTTTTTATGATCATAAAACCTTGCTGTCAATGCAATTTCTGATCTTTGTATTACTTCTGAGTTAGGTGGCACTCCCCTACAAGTCTGATATTCCATGGTCTACATGAAATCTTCCATTAACTCGACGGGGAAGCCCCCAACCCAAGTATGCCGCAAGGGTTGGAGTGTCTGAGTCTGATACGCCACACGACACTAGGCCAGCGTATAATAATATACCCGAATTAATAAATTACGGTTTTGGGCAATGAGTTTTCTAAACTTATGCCTTCTTCGGGGAACCATCTAAGCTCTCTTTATGTCCAATTTTAGCCTGTTCAGAAACATGCATCATTCTAGTTTCTAAATCTGAAAATCTGATTTCAAATAGGCATTCTATTTTGTTCTGAATTAACATGGCATTATCTGAGTTAGTGTCCTCACACCAAGACTTGCAAGTCCTATTTCTGATCCATAATTCATCATGCATGATTCTTTTATCAAAACTCAATTCAGACCACCCTAACATGCCAATGGTATAAGAGATTTCATGTTCCAAAACATAAGTCAAAACTATGCAAGAATTCTTCAAACGTACGGTGGTCATGTTATTTTGGTAAAACCTTGCACTCTTTCATTATATATATATGCAACATTTATCAACATGCACAACCCTCTCTTTTGATTCCAAAATCATATTCAAGGCATAGTATAAATCAAGACGTTTCATATCATGCTTTTCAAAATGCATTCAAAACAATTCATAGCATATCATATGTAAGGGAAAATCATAGCAAGAGAGGGATTTCATTATAATTCATGCTCTCAATTGAATACTCATCCTTAAACACATGCATACATATATATAGAATTTCAAATCAATTTGGGGAAAGGCCTAAATACCAAAACAATGTCATTGAAACTCATAAATCTAAAACCCTTTTCTAAAAATCATGATTTCTATGCCCATAAAATTTTAGAAAAACCCCACGTACCTCAATTACAAAAAATAATGGATGATTCTCGAAGCCTACAGTTTTGGAATTCCGAATCTTCAATCAATCTTGAAAATCCACGGTTAAATCTTGAGTTATTTGGGTTTTTAGTTTGAAACCCTAGAGAGTGTTCTTGTGAATTTTTGATGAAAATATGAATAATGTGGTCACTTGGGAGTATAATCCCGTGTTTAAGCTGATAAGGGGGTGGAAAAATACCTAATATGCCCTTAATGAGACGAAATAAAATATAACTGGGAGTACGATTTTTTGGGCCACCTCGACGCGCCACAATCGCGGTGGCTCACTGGAAATTGACGAATAGTATTCTTAAGGTCAACGCGACATGGAGCCATCGCGTTGTCCCACTGGTTGGGACCTAAAACTTTAGTGCGACACGCCACAATCGCGCTCGGCCATTGTAAATTGAAAATTTCTAAACAGACCCCCTCCGCGACGCGCCAAGCACAAAAATGACGGTATTTTATGACTAGGACTTAAACTAGCCATAACTTCTTACCCGGGTATCGAGTTTGGGAGAATCTTATATCGACGGAAAGCTCATTCAATTTCCCACAAGATAAAAAATTCAAAATTAGGAAAATTATATATGGTTTAAAATTTACTCACTTTGAAAGTAAAAAATGAGACTAAGTCTCTTTGACACCATTCTAGTTGTTTAACTCTAAGAGCATTCTACCACGAGCTAACGCATGGACAATGTGGGGCGTTACATCCTATTACCCCCTGAACTAATTAAAAATGTAATTTTGACAACCTTAATGCCTACGTGGCACACACGTGTGCCTATGTGGACCCTTTAGTGTGTTGTGCCACGTAGGCACTAAGGGTGTCAAAAATATACTTTTAATTAATTTAGGGGGTAATAGGACCCCCTTTAAGTTGAGGTGTGTCTCAAATGTTTTGGGTATAGTTCAAGGGTGAAATAGAGCATTATCTCAACACGTTTATGTGTGAACTTTTCTTAAGTGTCGTGTTTTCCAAACATGTTCTATCTATTTTATTTTAATTGTTATTTTAGTTAGTTTAAAATGGAGGATTCTCTTGTTATCTCGACATTGTATTTTTCTCCACGGGTTTTCCAAATGGCTTAAGTCAAAAGAAACAAAAAATGTGAGGCTTCCAAATTCACAGGAAATCCTGCAAGAGTCGTGTTGGAAAGATTCAAGGATTTCACTTTCCGGTGGTGAGAATCACGAGTAACTCTTACCCAATGGCAAACAGTAGCAGCAGAAGCCCAACTTTTTTTCCTATAAATATAAATATACATATCAACCAAGTCTAGAATATCATTGTTATATATATATATATATATTACAAATCAACCAAGTCTTGTTTTATTTTGCATTGTGCTTAAATTCTTTGTAAATGGTCTCACTTTCATATTCTCTATAATACTTACTACTCGCTTAGTCCTATAATAAGTGTCACCTTAATAAACCAAAATTATTCTAAGGAATTCTAGACAAAAATTCATATGTTTTTCCACTTATACTCTTGTACTCCATCTTCTTAACATGACAGTGTCCAATTTTCAAGAGACATTTATTAAATAGGGGTAATTTAGTAATATATATATATATATTTGATTTCTTAAAGGAGATGATTTTTTCTATGATAACATTTTGTTCTTTTTGGGGCGGCCGTTACCACTATTAAATAATAAATCAATAATTATTGTTTAGTTGGCTTGGGAAAAAAAACAGTTAGACCGTTTCCTATTGGTTGGTTTTAAAAATATTTCTCCATATTACCAACTCTCAGAAAGCTAAGAAGAAAATTTGCTTTCACGTTCTACAATTGGTGTTGAATTTGCTACAAGAACTATTCATGTTGATGACAAAATTATCAAAGATCAAATTTGGGACACTGCTGCTCAAGAAAGGTACCTATTTATTAAATCGTGACGGATTCAGAATTTTAAGTCGATATGCAATTGTTTTTAATGCATGCACACAAACATAATACATAAAAGGGAAAAGGCTCAAATATACCACTGAACTATCAGAAATGACTCATTTATGTCATCAGTTAAAAGTTGAGCTCATTCATGCCATCGCCGTTATAAAACCAGCTCATCCATGTCATTACTTTTTAACGGTGGTTTTCAAAAACAACTTTGCCACGTGGCCTTTTATTAGAGGTCCACGTCATTAATTAAAATAAGCAAAAAAGGCTCAAATATGCTATTGAACTATCAGAAATGACTCATTTATGCCATCAGTTAAAAATTTATCTCATTCATGCCATCACTGTTATAAAATCAACTCACTAATGCCATTATTTTTTAATGATGAGTTTTTAAAAATAGCTTTGCCACGTGGTCTTTTATTAGAAGTCCACGCCATTAATTAAAAGAAATCAATATTAATTTCAAAATATCTGAAATTAGTTAGTATCGGGATTATTTATACCAGCATTTATACCATAATGATGGGAGAAGTTATCCCATAGACATGGCGGGATAATTGAAATAGCAGACTTCTTTTAAGCCGTTATTTGAAAATGATTTTTCAACATGTTCCACTAATTCGTGATGGGAGAAGTTATTCCATATGCATGGCGGGATAATTGGGATAACAGACTTCTTTTAAGTCGTTATTTGGAAATGATTTTTTCAATAATGTATACTCCCCTAATTCGTAATGGGAGAATGGAGAAATTCTGTTGGTACGGCTCTTTCTTTTTCTTGATTGCCCTAATCGTTCATTGGTTTATTTTCTTGTAACTTCGGAGTATATATTGGAGTCACTTGAAGTAAAACTAATCAGTTACTATAGGATAGAATTTTTGAGGTTTCTGTTAAGTGTAGAATTTATAATGATTTAGAATCAACTAGAAATAGCCAAAGGATATACATTAATCACTATTTTTTCTGATTAGAAAATAGTTGTTGTTGTAGGAAAAAATATTTTAATGGGTGTGGGTCGGGTTATGTTAAATGAATTTGTTCTTTTTAATGAGTCTACGATATTTTGAAATTAATATTGATTTATTTTAATTAATGTCGCGGACCTCCAATAAGAGGCCACATGACAAAACTGTTTTTGAAAACCCACCATTAAAAAGTAATGATATGGGTGAGTTGATTTTATAATGACGATGGCATGAATGGGCTGAACTTTTAACTGATGGCATAAATGAGCCATTTCTGATAGTTTAATGACATATTTGAGCGTTTTTCCTTATTTTATTAATGACGTAGACATTTAATAAAAGGCCACGTGCCAAAGCTGTTTTTGAAAACCACCGTTAAAAATTAATGGCATGGATGAGCCGATTTTGTAATGGCGATGACATGAATGAGCCAAACTTTTAACTGATGGCATAAATGAGTCATTTCTTTTAGTTCAATGACATATTTGGGCCTTTTCCCTACATAAAATGTTTGACCATATTTGTTATTTGCATTTGGTAAAATCCCAACTTGTCCTCTTACTATTTATAACAATAGTGCATTCAGAATTTAGACGTTGAGAAAATAAATGCATTTTGAAATTCTTATCTAGGTTATCTATTTGTTTTTTCCCTTATATTGAAAGAATTCAATTGTGAAATATGCCACGAAAGAAGTGGTTATGTTGACCTTATTCTACGATTCTTCCTTCTCTTGTTAAATTTTCTAGTTAGATGATCACTGCGTCTACTACTTCTAAAATATCCGCGCCTCTCCCTGAATTATATCTAATCATTTTTCATGTTTCATAAAAAGGTATCGAACCATCACTAGTGCGTGTTGAAAGAATTCGTTGTGAAATATGCTACAAAAGAAGTGGTTATGTTGACCTTATGCTACTATTCTTCGTTCTCTTATTAAATTTTCTAGTTAGATGATCACTGTGTCCACTACTTTAACAATATCTGCGCCTCTCCCTGAATTATCTAATCATTTTTCATGTCTCATAAAAAGGTATCGAGCCATCACTAGTGCATATTATCGCGGAGCCGTGGGTGCTATTGGCACAAAATGATTAACCCCTGTTTAGTTAATTCAGTTATTAGTTCATAGTTTAGTTCAGTAAATATTATTGTTTCAGCAATCCTACTATGTTTAGGATACTGCCTTCAGCAGTCAATGTTTATTTATATTACGTTAGTAGTGTTTGTCTAGGAGTCTTCTTATTTCTCTGTAACTCTATTTAAAACGCTTTATGCGTTCTTCAATAACAATTTTATCTAGCATTTACTCTACATTTATATGGTATCAAAGCTCTATACTCTCTAACGGAAACGATCCTATTTTTTTCCCCTTCTCTCTTCCTCACGCAGATAGCAGCAATGGCCAACAACAATGGCAACAATCCCAGAGTTGTCAGTCAATGCTGATAACACAACGGGTGCTAACATTATTATTCAATTCAACTCTGCGTCCCAATTACCCATCAAACTCAGTGGTGGACACAACTTTGCCACCTGAAAAACTCAATTCTCCATGCTTATGTATGGTTACAATCTATTTGGCCATCTCAACGGGAGCACTCCTGCCCCTACTCGCACTCTCACCATTGGTAACAACGTATCTCCCAATCCTGCTTTTTTAACTTGGTTCCGTCAGGACCAACTCATCCAGAATGCCCTCATGGCATCTGTTGAACCCACAATTGCTCCAATCGTTGCTGCAACCAACTCATCCAAATCGGCTTGGGACGCTCTGCACACCACTTATGCAAACAGATCACAAACCCGCGTCTTCAGCCTACGTGATCAACTTGCTAGCATCACTAAGGAATCTTGCTCCATCACCGAATATCTTCACACTATTCAGTCCCTTTCGGATGAGTTAGCCACTGCTGGTTCTCCTGTTTCCAATCCTAAGCTCATCGACTCAGCGGTCTAGGTCTTGAATTTCGTGAAATCTCTGCTGCCATTCGTGCACGTAATACGGCTGTCTCATATGAGGAATTGTTTGAGAAGCTACTTGACCATGAACTCTTCCTTCGTCAAGAAGATGTTAAGAAAGTTTCCAATCCTATAACAGCTGCGGTAGCTACTCCCACCAAATCCAATACCAATAAACATAACAATCATCGGCAGAATGATAATTCTCAACAGTGGCACCATAATTCACGTCCTAACACTACTCCAAAGTGGCCCCAGAATTCACGTCCTAACACCAAACCGCAATGGCAGTCAAACTCCAATCAAAACACTGTCACTCGATGCCAACTATGCAATAGGATTGGCCTCACCGCCAATGTCTGCCATTCGAAGTCTCATACTCACCTAGAAGCCAAAGCCAACTATGCTACTGGATTTGCTGCTGCCACCAGGATAGTCGACTCCGGAGCCACCCATCACCTCACAACGGAGCCACACAACCTACAACCATACCACGGTAGCGAGGATGTATCCATGGGTGACGGTAACAAAATTCCCATCTCCCACACTGGTTCTACTCAATTAAATGCATCAAATAATGTTTTTAAGCTAACTCTCACTCTTTGTGCCCCATCTATTAAACGCAAGCTTCTCTCTGTTTCAAAATTTTGTCAAGATAATTCCAAGTCCATTGAATTTTTTCCCTTTGATTTTGTTGTGATGGATCTGAAAATGCGGAAACCGCTGGTGCACGGTCGGACCAACAATGGCTTGTATGAGTGGCCTGTTTCACATCTCCAAGCTCACATGACTGCCATATCCACTCCTTTCACTACTTGGCATCAACGTTTGGGTCATCCTCACTTTAGAGTTCTTAGGCTTATATCAAATGTATGTGGACATAGTGAAGCCGTATGGGGTCTTGTACGATTCACTATTGTTGTTATCTTTCTTTGATTGTTCATATTAAAGTCTAGTGAAGCCGTGTGTGGCCTTGTGCGATTCACTAGCATTGTTCTTGACATCTTGTTGGTTTTGTTGTTGCTTGAAAATTGTATTGTGAACTTGATCTTGAATGTTTAGGGACTTGGTAGGTTCAAAATGATTTGGTGACTTGGTAGGTTGATAATGATTAAGTGTAGGGACTTTAAGGGTAACACTGTACGTTGAAAGTGGTTAAGAGTAGGAACTTTGAAGGGGATTTTGTGTTTTGAATGTGACTTGTTTGACGAATTAGGAATTTGAAAATGGTTAAGTGTAGGGACTTTGAAGGGGATTTTTTTTGTTTTGAATGTGGTTTGTTAGGTCACTTAGTTGCTCGAAAATGGTTAAGTCTAGGGACTTTGAATGGTATTTTTTTGTTTTGAATGTGTTTATATTTTGATACTTAGTTGCTTGAAAATGGTTTAGTTCGTGACTTTATTTGTTGAAAATGCTTATGTTTTGGTGACTTTAATAGTGAATTAGTGTTTCGGAGGTGATTCGGTTGGTGACTTTATTAGTTGAAAATGCTTAAGTTTTGGTGACTTTAAAAGTGAACTTTTGTTTAGAAGGTGATGTTGTTGTTTACTTTATTTGTTGAAAATGCTTAAGTGCCGGTGATTTTACTAGTGAATTAGTGTTTAGAAGGTGATGTTGTTGGTGACTTTATTTGTTGAAAATGCTCAACTTTTGGTGACTTTAATAGTGAATTATTGTTTAGAAGGTGGTGTTGCTGGTGACTTTATTTGTTGAAAATGCATAACTTTTGGTGACTTTAATAGTGAATTAGTTTCGTTGGTGCCTTTGTTAGTTGAAAAAGCTTAAGTTTTGGTAACTTTAATAGTGAACTAGTGTTTAGGAGGTGATGTTGTTGGTGACTTTATTTGTTGAAAATGCTTCAGTGTCGGTGACTTTAATAGTGAATTAGTTTTTAGAAGGTGATGTTGTTGGTGACTTTATTTGTTGAAAATGCTTAAGTGTCGGTGACTTTAAAAGTGAGCTTTTGTTTAGAAGGTGATGCTGTTGGTTACTTTATTTGTTGAAAATGCTTAAGTACCGGTGACTTTAATAGTGAATTAGTGTTTAGAAGGTGATGTTGTTGGTGACTTTATTTGTTGAAAATGCTTAAGTGCCGGTGACTTTAATAGTGAATTAGTGTTTAAGAGGTGATGTTGTTGGTGACTTTATTTGTTGAAAATGCTTAAGTGCCGGTGACTTTAATAGTGAACTTTTGTTTAGAAGGTGATGTTTTTGGTGACTTTATTTGTTGAAAATGCTCAACTTTTGGTGACTTTAATAGTGAATTAGTGTTTAGAAGGTGATGTTGTTGGTAACTTTATTTGTAGAAAATGCTTAACTTTTGGTGACTTTAATAGTGAATTAGTTTCGTTGGTGCCTTTTTTAGTTGAAAAAGCTTAAGTTTTGGTAACTTTAATAGTGAACTAGTGTTTAGGAGGTGATGTTGTTGGTGACTTTATTTGTTGAAAATGTTTCAGTGCCGGTGACTTTAATAGAGAATTAGTGTTTAGGAGGTGATGTTGTTGGTGACTTTATTTGTTGAAAATGCTTAATTGTCGGTGACTTTAAAAGTGATCTTTTGTTTAGAAGGTGATGTTGTTGGTTACTTTATTTGTTGAAAATGCTTAAGTACCGGTAACTTTAATAGTGAATTAGTGTTTAGAAGGTGATGTTGTTGGTGACTTTATTTGATGAAAATGCTTAAGTGCCGGTGACTTTAATAGTGAATTAGTGTTTAGGAGGTGATGTTGTTGGTGACTTTATTTGTTGAAAATGCTTAAGTGCCGGTGACTTTAATAGTGAACTTTTGTTTAGAAGGTGATGTTGTTGGTTACTTTATTTGTTGAAAATGCTTAAGTGCCGGTGACTTTAATAGTGAATTAGTGTTTAGAAGGTGATGTTGTTAGTGACTTTAATTGTTGAAAATGCTTAAGTTTTTGTGACTTTAATAGTGAATTAGTTTCGTTGGTGCCTTTGTTAGTTGAAAAAGCTTAAGTTTTGGTGACTTTAAAAGTGAGCTTTTGGTTAAAAGGTGATGCAGTTGGTTACTTTATTTGTTGAAAATGCTTAAGTGCCGGTGACTTTAATAGTTAATTAGTGTTTAGAAGGTGATGTTGTTGGTGACTTTATTTGTTGAAAATGCTTAAGTACCGGTGACTTTAATAGTGAATTAGTGTTTAGGAGGTGATGTTGTTGGTGACTTTATTTGTTGAAAATGCTTAAGTGCCAGTGACTTTATTATTGAACTTTTGTTTAGAAGGTGATGTTGTTGGTGACTTTATTTGTTGAAAATGCTCAACTTTTGGTGACTTTAATAGTGAATTAGTGTTTAGAAGGTGATGTTGTTGGTAACTTTATTTGTAGAAAATGCTTAACTTTTGGTGACTTTAATAGTGAATTAGTTTCGTTGGTGCCTTTGTTAGTTGAAAAAGCTTAAGTTTTGGTAACTTTAATAGTGAACTAGTGTTTAGGAGGTGATGTTGTTGGTGACTTTATTTGTTAAAAATGTTTCAGTGCCGGTGACTTTAATAGAGAATTAGTGATTAGGAGGTGATGTTATTGGTGACTTTATTTGTTGAAAATGCTTAATTGTCGGTGACTTTAAAAGTGATCTTTTGTTTAGAAGGTGATGTTGTTGGTTACTTTATTTGTTGAAAATGCTTAAGTACCGGTAACTTTAATAGTGAATTAGTGTTTAGAAGGTGATGTTGTTGGTGACTTTATTTGTTGAAAATGCTTAAGTGCCGGTGACTTTAATAGTGAATTAGTGTTTAGGAGGTGATGTTGTTGGTGACTTTATTTGTTGAAAATGCTTAAGTGCCGGTGACTTTAATAGTGAACTTTTGTTTAGAAGGTGATGTTGTTGGTTACTTTATTTTTTGAAAATGGTTAAGTGCCGGTGACTTTAATAGTGAATTAGTGTTTAGAAGGTGACGTTGTTAGTGACTTTATTTGTTGAAACTGCTTAAGTTTTTGTGACTTTAATAGTGAATAGTTTCGTTGGTGTCTTTGTTAGTTGAAAATGCTTAAGTTTTGGTGACTTTAATTGTGAACTAGTGTTTAGAAGGTGATGTTGTTGGTGACGTTATTTGTTGAAAATACTTAAGTGCCGGTGACTTTAATAGTGAATTAGTGTTTAGAAGTTAGTTTCATTGGTGCCTTTGTTAGTTGAAAAAGTTTAAGTATTGGTGACTTTAAAAGTGAATTTTTGTTTAGAAGGTAATGTTGTTGGTGACGTTAAAAGTGAACTTTTGTTTAGAAGGTGATGTTGTTGGTTACTTTATTTGTTGAAAATGCTTAAGTGCCGGTGACTTTAATAGTGAACTTTTGGTTAGAAGGTGATGTTGTTGGTTACTTTATTTGTTGAAAACGCTTAAGTGCCGGTGACTTTAATAGTGAATTAGTTTTGTTGGTGCCTTTGTTAGTTGAAAAAGCTTAAGGTTTGGTGACTTTAATAGTGAACTTGTGTTTAGAAGTTGATGTTGTTGGTGACTTTATTTGTTGAAAATGCTTATGTTTTGGTAACTTTAATAGTAAATTAGTGTTTAGGAGGTGATGTGGTTGGTGACTTTATTAGTTGAAATGCTTAAGTTTTGGTGACTTTAAAAGTAAACTTTTGTTTAGAAGGTGATGTTGTTGGTTATTTTATTTGTTGAAAATGCTTAAGTGCCGGTCACTTTAATAGTGAATTAGTATTTAGAAGGTGATGTTGTTGGTGACTTTATTTGTTGGAAATGCTTAACTTTTGATGACTTTAATAGTGAATTAGTTTCGTTGGTGCCTTTGTTAGTTGAAAAAGCTCAAGTTTTGGTGACTTTAATAGTGAACTAGTGTTTAGGAGGTGATGTTGTTGGTGACTTTATTTGTTGAAAATGCTTACGTGCCGGTGACTTTAATAGTGAACTTTTGTTTGGAATGAGATGTTGTTTGTTACTTTATTTATTGAAAATGCTTAAGTGCCGGTGACTTTTGTTTAGAAGGTGATGTTGTTGGTTACTTTATTTGTTGAAAATGCTTAAGTGCCGGTGACTTTAATAGTGAATTAGTGTTTAGAAGGTGATATTGTTGGTGACTTTATTTGTTGAAAATGCTTAATTTCCGGTGACTTTTAATAGTGAATTAGTTTTGTTGGTGCCTTTGTTAGTTGAAAAAGCTTAAGTTTTGGTGACTTTAATAGTGAACTAGTGTTTAGAAGGTGATGTTGTTGGTGACTTTATTTGTTGAAAATGCTTAAGTTTTGGTGACTTTAATAGTGAATTAGTGTTTAGGTGGCGATGTTGTTGGTTACTTTATTTGTTGAAAATGCTTAAGTGCTGGTGACTTTAATAGTGAATTAGTGTTTAGTAGGTGATGTTGTTGGTGACTTTATTTGTTGAAAATGCTTAAGTGTTGGTGACTATAAAAGTGAACTTTTGTTTAGAAGGTGATGTTGTTGGTTACTTTATTTGTTGAAAATGCTTAAGTGTCAGTGACTTGAATGGGATTTTATTGTTTTGAATGTGGTTTGTTAGGTGACTTAGTCGCTTGAAAATGGTTAACACTAGGGACTTTGAATGACATTTTATTGTTTTGAATGTGGTTTGTTAGGTGAATTAGTTGGTTGAAAATGGTTAAGTCTAGGGACTTTGAATGTGATTTTTTGTTTTGAATGTTGTTTTGTTTTGAGACTTAGTTGGTTGAAAATGGTTAAGTCTAGGGACTTTGAATGAGATTTTTTGTTTTGAATGTTGTTTTGTTTTGAGACTTAGTTGGTTGAAAATGGTTAAGTTTAGGGACTTTAAAGGGGATATCTTTTTTTTAATGTTGTTTTGTTTTGATACTTAGTTGATTGAAAATGGTTAAGTGTTTGGACTTTAAAAGGGATGTTTTTGTTTTGAATATGGTTTTGTTTTGAGATTTAGTTGATTGAAAATGGTTAAGTTTAGGTACTTTAAAAGGGGTTATTCCTCCGTGTCCTGGTGATGCAGTTCGGGTAGCGAAAGGTCTATCCCCCCGGATGATTTCGGCATGGACGATGATATGGAAGACGAGGTTGAATTCTAAGATGATGATGACTTTTAGTTTTGAGATTTTTTTTGTCTTCTACTTTAAATTTGGACATTTTGTTGTTTCAAACTATTGTTGTAGTTTTTTCATACAAACTTTTGTTGCACATACATTTTGTATGTCTTGTACACTTATGAAAGTATTTATATTTGGGTTTTTGTTGTTGGAAATGCTGTATTTGGATTTTCATTTGGTGGTGCTGTTAGAAATGTTGTATGTAGATGTTCATTTTTTTTTTCTTTTTTTTTTTTTAATTTTCAGAAAAATCGACCACAAGTGGTTGTTTTTTTTGATATTTAACCTCTGAAAACCGACCACTTGAGGTAGGTTTTTAATAAAATTAATTAATTAATTAAATAAAAAACTTACACAAGTGGTCGATTTTCTATTAAATTAATTAATTAATAATTTAAAAGCTACGAAACTTACGAAAATTTCACAAAATAATGTGTTTAAAAGTTATTTTGATTTAAAAATATTTAAAATAAGACAATCCAAACATGCTCTACATGTTGTTTACTTTTTCAGAATTTAGAAAAAAAAGCGCAGCCCGGTGCACGAAAGCTACCGTTATGCGCAGGGGAAGGGCCCCACCACAAGTGTATCGTACGCAGCCTACATTTTTTAGCACTCTTTATTAAAATCATATTTATTGCCCCTAATAACTTTTATTTTGTAGTGTCTCCGGTCCAAATGTCTGGGGGATAGAGATTCTCAAGTCCCACTTTTTCCTTATGCGAAATCAATCCTTATTCTGCACTTCCTCTCACCGCCCTGAAATATACGTAAATCGTGAATTCTTCAGAGCGGCCCGGCAGGTGTATAAGGACCATTGAAGAAGTGCCTCAACGCCCTGCAGCCATTACTTTAAGTCCTTTTATGCAATTATGAACTCACGAAACTTTATCAATTTCAATGCAACTTATCCTTTTGGAGCTGACATAACAAACTACACGAGCTAGAAAAGTTCCATCCCTTCTTCATTTTCTAATATTTCCAAACTTGAGACTTTGAATCTGAAATCTAATTCCATAGAGGGCCAAATACCAAAAGTGATTGGAAGTCTCTTAAACCTTAGAGTATTAAACATGGGGGGTAACAAGCTCATAGGCTTTATTCCTATGTCACTCTCGAATGCCTCGAGGTTGGAGACTTTGGAGATATCTTATAATTCACTTCAAGGAAACATTCTAGAAGGGATCGGCAATCTTCACTACATGAAAGTTCTATCCATACAATATAATCAACTTACGGGTTCTATACCATTAAAAATTTTCAACATTTCTAGGATCGAAATCATTGGATTTACTCGAAATAGCTTATCAGGAAGTCTTCCCAATGGTTTATGTAGTGGTATCCCGATACTCAAAGGGCTTTATCTATCCAAAAACAATCTACACGGTCATATGCCGACAAGTTTATCAAATTGTTCACAACTTCAAGTATTGTCTTTATCAGAAAATGATTTTGATGGACCAGTACATAGTGAAATAGGAAGATTGAGTAACTTGCAGATATTATATCTCGGAACTAACCATTTCACTGGTAGGTTTCATCTTATGCATACTAGCACTATTGTATCTTATTACTTCAGAAATTTATTTTATTACACATTAATTGCAGGGATAATTCCACAAGAAATTGGAAATCTTGTTAATTTGGCAGAGTTAGGCATGGAGGATAATCAGATTACTGGCTCTGTGCCGATCTCCATATTCAATATCTCATTGCTGCAAACTTTGACACTGGAGCAGAACAATCTTAGTGGATTCTTACCACGGGAGATTGGAAACTTAACCAAGATGCAAATTTTATATCTTGACGAAAATAGGTTTACCGGTACGTAATAAAAGTGATAGCAAGAGGTACATATATATTCTAATGGTGTCTCATGTTAATTTTTGTAGATCCATTAGAACTATTAAAATTCTATGAATTTAAGCATGTAATGAGTAATAAAATGTAACAATTATAAATAAATCTTCAAGGGTATGACAAGAAACACCATATAAGGAGCATCTTTTAATGTTTAAAATTAATCTGTTTTATGAAATAACCAGTAAATTTGAACTCGTGTTGGTAGTTAGCTAACTTCTAATAAAGTATTAGTTTATTTATTTGAGTACATATAAAAATACATACCCGCACAATCAGAAATTCATAGAAAATTAAATTAAGACTTTTAATGGAGAATACAATATATAATATGTACATCCTTCTTAAGACTTTGATCAATAACAATTTTTTGAGTTCTTGTCGACACCTTTCATCAGGTCAAACTAAAACATGAATCACATAGATAAGCATTGAGCTAACTAGCTCATCTCACTTGTATTCATTTTTTCTTCATGTTTGACAGGTGAAATACCCAAAGAGATAAGAAATCTCGTTGAGTTGGAGACACTTGATCTTATGGTTAATAGTTTTAGTGGTCGACTTAATATGGAGATCTTCAACATATCAGGGCTAAGAATAATTTCTCTTACATTGAACAATCTATCAGGAAGCCTCCCACCAAATATGTGTTCTATCATACCCAATCTTGAAGATCTTTATCTAGACGGCTTAACCAATCTTGTTGGGACTATTCCTCATTCTATATCCATTTGTTCAAAACTTACTAATCTAGATCTTGCAGGCAACAAACTCACTGGCTTGATTCCCAACTCACTTGGATATTTGACTCATCTACAGTATCTAAATTTAGGGGGAAACAATTTAACCAGCGACTCATCATTAAGCTTGCTGACTTCCTTAACCAATTGCAGAAATTTAACGTTTCTTGATATATCTTTAAACCCTCTATTTGGCGTGCTTCCAGCCTCCATGGGGAACCTTTCCACATTTCTTAAAAAATTTTATGCCAACAATTGCAAAATCAAAGGGCGAATTCCAAATGAGGTTGGGAACTTAAGCAGCTTATTATTCCTTGATCTTTCTTGGAACAACCTTATCGGATCGATTCCAACATCAATTGGCAACTTGAGAGACCTTCAACGGTTCAACTTGAGTCGCAACAAAGTAACAGGAGTTATTGGAGATCATATATGTAAATTGCAGCATTTGGGTGAAATTTACTTGGGTCAAAATCAACTTTCAGGATCTTTTCCTAATTGTTTAGGGAATATTACTTCCCTTAGGGAGATGCATCTGGGTTCCAACAAATTGAGTTCCAATATACCACCAAGCTTAGGGAACCTTCAAGATCTAGTGGTTCTTGACTTATCATCAAATAACATGGTAGGTTCTTTACCTCCAGAAATTGGAAATCTAAAGGCTGTAACAAAGATGGATCTATCAATGAATCTATTCTCAAATGGAATTCCAAGAGAAATTGGAGGATTGCCAACTCTGGTGCACCTTTCTTTGAAACACAACAAGTTGCAAGGATCTATACCTGACTCAGTGAGCAACATGGTAGGTTTGGAATTCCTAGACCTTTCTCATAACAATATATCTGGAATCATTCCTAAGTCTCTGGAGAAACTTCAAAACCTGAAGTATTTCAATGTTTCTGTCAACAAATTGTATGGTGAAACACCCTCAGGGGGTCCTTTCAAGAACTTCTCGAGTAAGTTTTTCATCTACAATGAAGCATTGTGTGGTTCTTCAAGGTTTAGTGTCCCACCATGAACCACTTCATCAAAGCATAGATCTAATAGGAAAAAAGTACTTGTTCTTTTTCTTTTGCTGGGAATTGCACTAGTATTTGTTCCTAGCATCTTTGTGTTTTTATGGATAAGGTATAGAAGAGGTAAAAGAGCTCCTCAAAAACTGGATTCTTTGGCTTCCATAACAAGAGGAAGAATTTCATACTATGAACTGCTCCAAGCAACTGATGCACTTAGCGAGAGTAATCTGATTGGTTCCAGGAGTTTTGGCTCTGTTTACAAAGGTGTTCTCAGAAGTGGAGCTGCCGTTGCAGTTAAAGTGTTCAATCTGCAACTAGATGCGTCATTCAAGAGCTTTGCTATGGAATGTGAAGTTTTACGCAGCCTTCGCCATAGGAATCTCATAAAAGTCATTACTAGTTGTTCCAGCCTTGAATTTAAGGCTTTAGTGCTTGAGTATATGCCAAATGGAAGTCTTGAGAAGTATTTGTATTCACACAACTACTTCATCGATATCAGGCAGAGACTAAGCATAATGATAGATGTGGCATGTGCATTGGAATATCTCCATCATGGGTGTTCGTCGCCTGTAATTCACTGTGATCTGAAGCCGAGTAATGTCTTGCTGGATGAGGATATGGTTGCCCACCTCAGCGACTTTGGCATTTCAAAACTGCTTGGTGAAGATCAGGGTGATTTGTACACTAAAACTTTAGCAACATTGGGGTATATTGCGCCAGGTATGCCTCTTAGTTTTGCTGATTATTCCTTTTCTTTTTTTCCCACCTAGAAAGTATGTTGCATCTTTAAATGGATTGTTTGACTGTAGAGTATGGACTGGAAGGACTAGTGTCAACAAAGTGTGACATCTATAGTTATGGGGTCATGTTGCTGGAAACATTTACAAGGAGAAAGCCTAATGAGTTTGAGGGAGATCTTATCTTGAAGCAATGGGTGTGTTATTCACTTCCAGATGCTGTAATGGACGTCGCAGATGCCAACTTGATAACCCAAATGGGTAGTCACTTACAGATGGAGCTAGATGTTGTGGCATCAATCATGAAAGTAGCATTGGATTGTAGTGCTGAATCTCCGGCAAGAAGGACTAACATGAAAGATGTTGTAGGGATGCTACAGAAGATCAATATTCAACTTCTTTCATGCTGAACTTGTTCTTGGAATCTCTCGTTCCAAAATACGTTTTTGTTGCAAAAGTCTGCTGAATTGTTGGATTTGTGTGAAGATTGTTCTTCTTTTTTTTCTTCTGTTTTAGTACTTGATTTGTGGATGTTTCTGTTTCAGAAATGCTATCTGGTTGCAGTAAATTTCATTATTTCCTCTTAATAACTAAAACCAAATTGATCCTCTAAAAAGTCTTGAAGCGGAATAATCTTTTTTTCTTTCTTAAATTGTTATAGGAATTACGTACCTGAATACAAATGTCACGACCCGAGCCGAGACCCTGGCCGCGACGAGCATCCCGAACCATGAAGGCCCGAGCGCTCTTCTAAATCTCGTAATCATGCACAATATTCATATAGTATAAGAAAATTTGCAGAAAACAATACAAGACGGTACCATCGTCAAACTCATAAACTTGAACAATTTGAAAAGAAGTTCTAAATATTCTAGACATATGACACCCATCTGTGAAATCTCTAACATCACAAGATCCATCATACGTCTGAAACAAACTGGGACAAGGCCCCCAGTAGACCATAAAAAGAAAGAAATACTGAAATCTGAAAATCAAGCCTTCTGGAAAAAGAAGGCTCACCAACTGCAACTTCTGACACACACGGATCTATTGTTGTATTGGACCGCAAAACTGTGCCTCAGATCCTGGAATATAGTGGGTCAATATAAATATACCGGTACACAGAGCAATCCAAAATAATGTATTTATATATAACATAAGTGAGAGCAGTTCATAAAACATTTTACATATAATATATGAAACACATAGGCACAATTTAAAGACCTTGAAACTTTTCTTTTGAAATCATAAACCACTCTTTATGTTAATTCTGAGCTAGATGGTATACCCTACAATCTGTAATTCCACGGGCTATATGGAATCCTTCCTTGACTCGGCGGCCAAGCCTCCAATCCAAGTTTGCCGCAAGAATTGGAGTATCAGTAAGGGGAGACACGCAAGACGACACAACATGGTGTCATGATCCCCAATCAAATCAACATGTCATGGTTAACACAAGACCACAAAGCATGACTCCTAAGCATAGTCCCAAAGTAGGACGACATAATTCAAGGAACACAAGACCACACAGCATGGTACCATAACCCCGTGTCGGTAAAACACGGATTCTAGCATTGAGTCTTTCAACTCGTACTTTCTTCGTGTAACCATCTAAATCTATTTAAGCCCATTTTTAACCTTTTATTAACATGCATCTTTCTAAGTTCAAAATCTAGAAATCTGAATGAAAATTTGTATTTTATTCTGTTCTGTATTACCATAACATTATTTGTATTGGTGTCATCACACCAAGACTTGCAAGTCATGTTTCTGGGGGGTTTGGGCCACAGGTGATAAAAGACTTTTAAAATGAGGTGTAGGTGACACAAGTCTTAATTATTAGGTGGAGGTGACAATTACTTTATTATGGATTAAGAAAGTTGGGAAAGTTTGAAAATAACCCACAATTTTTAAAATTTACACTTTGATCCAAATGTTAGCCTATATAACGGAAAACGGAGGGAAAAAAGGGGCCTTTCTCTCTCTTCTCACCCATTGTTGTAGAGATTTTTGTTGTTCATTATTGCTGCTGCTTCTTTCATCATCTTCTGCTTCATTATCATCACCTTCTACTTCATTATCATCTTCCTCTTGTTCTTGTTGACCATTTGTTGTTGTTGTTGTTATTTCTGCTACTGTTGCTATTTGACCAATTTCTTAGGTCAAATTTTGTTTCGAACATCACTTTCCACTTTGGCATTACTTCATAGGAGACTTTGGTAAGTCAAATTATGATTTTTAGTTGAATTTTTCATCTGGGTAACTGCTATTGTGTTGTTGCTTTCCAACAATGGATAGAACCCAATCATGAATCCAACATAAGATCCATCTGTTTAAACAGATAAATCTTCTGTTGCGACAGATGAGACATCTGTTCCAATGGAAGACTGATATGTTGGATTCATGTTTAAACAGATGAGTCATCTGTTGCAACATTTGACATATCTGTTACAACAGATTAGTTACCTGTTGCAACAAAACCTGAACATGATTCCAATATCTGTTATAACAGATTAATAACCTGCTACAACAGGTAAGTCATATGTCGTAATAGGTTAATTATCTGTTGCAACTGTCACTCATCTGTTGGAATCAACTTCAAAGGTGATTTAGTTGTAACATCAATCCCAACAGGCGCTTCATCTGTTGCAACAGATATTCAGGAACGTAACATGAATCCCAACAGGTAAGAATCTGTTGTGACTCATCACTTACCTGTTGCAACAGATAACACATCTATTGGGATTCATTCACGACACTATGAAATCACTATCAACTTTTTTTAACAAATGACTTTATTTAGGTACCACTAATGGAGGGATCAATAACAATAAGGGTGGATTGTCATGGTCAATGGGTCGAGAAGAGCAATCGATATGTATGGCGTTGGAAGGAGGGTGAAATGCTAGAGACGATAGCTATGAAAGTCCAAAGTGATGTTTCGTGTGATGATTTTGTGAACTTAATCATCAACTTTTGTGGACTAAATTGTCAACTGGAAGAATTCGCCATCAGCTACATGCATAGCTCCTTTGAAAATCAGAGGGTACTGCCTTTCAAGATAACCGATCAGGTTCGGTTGCATGCTTATCTAAGTGATTCAACCAGGCCGGTGTTAAGGGTGTACATGGTTGAAAAGACGAAAGAGAATGAGATCCATAACGTAGAAGAAGAAGAAGAAAAAGAAGACTTCTTTGATGATAGGTTGGATGATCTAGACATGAATATTCCAGATGATGATCAAATACCTACGCCCTTTGATACGACCAATACGATGTGCAATTCTTCTCAATCGACACAGTTTGGAAGTCTTCAAGATGACGGGATCGGCTTTTTTATTGGAATGTCATTCAAGGACAAGAATGAACTATCTAACACTTTGTTTATTTCTTGCTTGAAAAAATATTTCAGAATAAAAAAGGTGATTAATTCGAGCAGTGTCTTTTGCTTCAAATGTGCTAATTCGAACTGTAAGTGATGGTTGAGAGCGGTGAAGTATGCAAATTCTGACATATTAGTCATTCTTAAACATGAAAAGCATCACACATGTGGTTCGGAGCACATCTCGGGCCAAAATCCTCACACCACGGCAAAGGTCCTCGGTGAATATTTCAGGAGTAGTTTCCCCGATGGCAAAGGCCTTTCAACAAGGCTTATGGCCAATCAACTCCTTACAGATTTGGGTGTCCTGGTCAGTTATTGGAAGTTATATATGGCCATGGGGATTGCCAAGGACCTGGTTAGGAGGACACTCGAGCTTGGGTATAAAGTCTTGGATGCTTACCGTTACATGATTGAGTTCACAAAACCCGGAAGTAAGACGACATTGCATCTGGATGAAAATGTAAGGTCCAAGTACCTGTTTTGTATCCTATGGTGCTTGGATTCAAGGTTTTCGACATTTGAGAAAAGGCATAACCATCAACGGTACTTTCTTGAGGAGCAGGTATAATGGAGTTCTGCTAGCGGCGGTGGCACAGGATGCGGAGAATCATATCTTTCCTGTCGCTTTTTGTGTAGTGGACAAGGAGTGTGATGCATCTTATGGATTTTTTTTAATAATTGCGACACTGCATCGAAGATACCGAAGAGTTATGTTTTGTATCGGATAGGCATCCAAGTATTCCAAAGATGGGTTCACTTTTCTTCACTTCAACTTACTTTGGTTGTTGCATCAAGCATCTTGGAGAGAACATTCAAAACAACTATCACAATGAAAGGGTCGTCACCCTTTTTTATAGAGAAGCTAAAGCCTAGAGTAGAGAGGAGTTTTTAGATCATTTCAATCAAATAGCGGATGTGAATCCCAAGGTTGCAGAATTTCTCGCACGTGTCGGTTTCGAGAGATGGAGCCAGGCATTATGTCTAGAAAATAGGTACATTCTTATGAATTTAATGTCTTGTTTGATTTGCAAGTTTAGTATGATGTCTTACTAAGTGATTCTTTTCTATAGGTACAATATTATGACATCAAACATAGCTGAATCGGTGAATTCATTGTTTGGTGATGAAAGAGAATTTTCCATCAAGGCTATGTTTGAAAAAATAAGCGAGAAGTATAGCGATTTTTTAACGAAAGACGTGTGCAGTTCAAGTGCCCAGAAAAAAGAACCCGATTTGTTCTCGAAATCAAAAAGAAAATATCAATGAATATCGGTTTGGAGAATAGGCTATTCTCTCATAAAATAGCAGATTACAAATTCCGTATCACCGATCATGGTGATGCTGCCACGGTCTATCTTCAAACAAGATCTTGTACGTGTAGAGTTTTTTACTTGGACAAAATACCTTGTCCACATGCTATGGCAGCCCTTCGATCTCAATACGGTTATAAATATGGACCTAAAGTTTACGAGCAATCCTCTCAATATTATTCGGTGGAAAAATATGAAATGACATATATTGGGCATATTACTCCAGTGCCTTTCGAAGAATCTTGGGTTGTTCCGGTAGAGCTTATGGGGAGATTAATACCTCCTCCATCTATTGACCCGAGCACTATCAAACCGGGAAGAAAGCCATATAAAAGGAGGCGTGGAGTTGGAGAATCATTCTCATCAAGAAGAAACAAGTGCTCTATATGTAAGTGCGCTAGCCACAAAAGAACTACATGCCCAAATCATAATCCACCATGATCATTGTAGTTGCAGTAACTTGTGTTGTTGTGTGTTTGTTTGTAGTGGAATTTTATACATTTAACTCATTGTTGTGAACCTAATGTTATCATTTATTATATATAAAATATCCTTTTTTTTTAAATAACCTGTGCATCAATAAAAAGAGGCAAACATGAACTAAATAATACAACAAACCACAATTATTCTCAATAGTTGCACAAGCAATTGGAATGCTTTTCTCCAATAGATGACAAGTCTGTCGAAACAGATGGATAACCTATTGAAACCCAACAGATGACCAATCGGTTACAACACATGGTCCATCTGTTGAAAGAACTCAAAAGCCAAAATTGCTAGTGCTACTGGATTCAATATTTCCTCCAACCATCGACATGTTAACATGTATTAGATTAGAAGAAACAGATAGAATAAAAATTGAATAAGAATTAAAACGCCAAAGTCTGACTAAAAGTAAAATTTTCATTAAACAAAAAATAAAATACATTAGGTATAGATCCGATATAGAAAAATTAAAATACATACGCTAAAAGAAAAAACACATTCTAATTATTATTATTATCATCATCATTATTAATGACAACCGGCCAATCAAATCGCAGTAGCAGGACTCTCATCAGCCTCTGCATCTCTCTAAACATCGTTGCTATCACAGCGACCAACTCGCTCTGCAGGTCATTAACCTGCCTTTGAAGTTCCCGCACTGTGTCGCATAGAATAGTAATGTCCGCAAAAGGATCAGCCATATCTAGAACACGCATGAATTGACAAATATAAAGAAAAAACTCCAAAATGTAATACAACGTATACGACCAACAGGTAAATTTACACGAGAAAAAAACTTACCTCAACGAGAAACGAATATGCTCTTTGAAGAGAAATGGTTGAAGATGTCACACGAAAGGAAAAAATGCAAGAAATAAATAGAGTTGAATGAAGATTAAGGAGGGACCTATTTATAGAGGATTGAATCTGGATGTGTCAGGCCAAAAGGAAGGACTGTTTAGCTCCATTGTATTAATTACATTCAAACTGGTGGCATTTTGTTTTCTGTGAAAAGTCACGACTTTTTGTTTTACATTAATTACTTTTCACCTTTTCATAGCGGTTTGAGACTCGATAAAAGCCGTTATTATTGAGTTGTTGCAACAGATCGTCCAGCATTTTTAACAGATTTAGCATCTGTTGCAACAGATGGATTGAATGTGCAACAGACGGCTGTCACTATTGCAATAGATAGTTTGTATATACAACAGATAAGACATCTGATGCAACTTATGTATTATATGTTGTGACAGATGGACAGTATATTTTTGAGGAGATGTTTTGATATCTTCTAACAGCTGATTCATTAGTTTCAGTTTCAACAGATGGAGTATTCGGTTCATTAGCTGTTTTGAATGTGTTAGATAAAAAGTCGCGACTCTTCACCTCTTTTTAATAGTCCCTCAATTTCGTATTAGTTGGGCCCTATGGGCTTGACATACCAATTAATTAAAATAAAAATTAGGTGATTATTTTACCAAATTGGTCTTATTAATTAAGATTTGAAAGTATAAATGTGAATAATATACTTTATGTAGTCATTTAATAATAAGGATAATCTTGGAAGAATATAATAAAATTCTCTTGATTTTATAAATAGGAAAACTAAATTGAAACAAACATTTTTAGTAAGAAGTAGTCACATGCGTGCAGATGAATAAAAAAAAAGTCTAGTCTATCACAACAGATTTACCATCTGTTGCAACATATGGATTATTTGTTGCGACAGATGGACCATATGTTGGAGGAGATATTTTGATTTCTTCCAACAGCTGATTCGCCAGTTGCAACAGATGAAGATTTTGATTCATCAGCTGTTTTGAATGTGTTAAGATAAAAAGTCACGACTCTTCACACCTCCATTTTAATAGTCATCACATTCGTGCAGATGAATAAACAACACTGTTAGACATGTCCTGATGGGGTAGAAAGAATAAGATGCGTGCAATGGATCCCATTTTCATGTGTGCGAGTTATGTATATTATTGATCAGGCTACCGTGAAGACACACATAAAGTGCAATGATTTTGTGAATGCAGTTTTTTACCGATTAGACACTGATCCTTTAAACAAGATCCTGCATTGTACATTTTAGTTTGATAGGTGTGAACTGATAAGGCAGAAGGGTTCCAAGACGGTGGTGTCGATACCCCATTACAATTTAATGACGATTCATGCTCATGTTTTTGTGTCAAGTTTGGGGAAGGGTTCAAATTTTTGGCGGCAGTGTAAATATCCAATAGTGTAAATTTTTGGATATTTACACTGCCGCCAAAAACTTGAACCCTTCCCCAAACTTGACACAAAAATATGAGCACAAACCGTCATTAAATTGTAACGGGGTATCGACACTACCGTCATGGTCCCTCAGCCTTACCAGTTCGAACCTAACAATCATAACTGTAAAATGCCATATCTTGTTTGAAGGATTAATGCCTAATAGGTAAAGAACAAACATTCACAAAATCATTGTACTGGATGTGTGTTTTCATGATAGGTTGATCAGTAATACATACCTCCCACATATGAAGTGGTTCTATCTGGAAGCAGCTTATTCCTCTGAACCCATCTTTACTCTAGCTTTTAATGCTGGCCGGCCAAAAGTGGATCCAATTTCACTTCCTTTTGTCTGCAAACAAGAGAAATACATTTGATGTCAAACAAGAGAAGAACAAAAAAAAATTACAAAAGGGTAACACAAAATTTAGTGAATCAACAGATGACCAATGCGATGCAACAGATTACCCATCTGTTCAACCGATGAGGCATCATTGCAAAGGATGGATAACATGTTGCAACAGATGGGTCATCTAACAAATCAAACCAGCCTTGCTACTAGTTTGATTTCTTTAAACAGTTGCTCCGTCTGTTCCAACAACTGATTCATCAGTTGCAATAGTTGAGAAAACTATTGCAACACCACCCATAACAACATCAACAATAAAGAAACAAACAAAACAATACTATATGTTCCAATACCATCCACAACACAAATATCACATGTTCCAGCACAACCACCACCCCCAACAACAGCACCACCAAAGTACCAAACAAAAGACAAAAAAAAATTATACTGACAACAAGTCTTTTTAAGTTCTCCCAACAGATGACTTTTTTCGTATATTTTAATAAAAACAACGGTTCGTTCATTCAAGACTTAAAAGTCACCTTTCCTTCAATTTTCTCAATAAATAGGAAACTGGTTTTGGGTAAATCATTAATAGCAACAGATGTAAATATCTAATTTAAATGACATACAAAGAAGAAGACGAGATGAAAAGAGCAACAGTGAATCATACCTGCAATGTCAAAAAAGAAAATGGATCAGAACATCCAGTTCAGTCGAGAAAAGATATTGATTGGTTGAGATCCTAAAAGATTCTCATCTGAAATGTAACACCCCGTATTTTTGGGCTAGAGTTTAGACCATCGTTCCTACGTATATAGACCCGAACTGAATTATTCTTTATTAACATACATGTGGTAATCACTCCTATTGTAATTCCCCGTAAAATTCTCGAGTCGATTTCATTTTTAGTGTTATGTTTGAGGGGCTAACAACTAGAATATTTTTCTAAGTGTAATGAGGACTTAGAGTCATTTTAGCTGGCAATCTTCGGGATACAACTTTTCAACCTTCCCGACATCCGTTTTTAGATTTTCAAGTTGCGTTGAGATCGGGAAAGATCATAGTACATCTCGGATAAGTTTCAGAATTTTTGGAACGCATAAGGCTGCGTTTGGATTTCAAAACAGTAGCAAAACGCATAGCCTATTGCCCAGTTTTCAGCATTTCAGGGTCAACTTCAAACGATCATAACTCTCTGAATATAATGAACTGGGAGAGATGCTAGCTATCAAATGAAAGATCCTTGAGTATTCTTTCCAATTCAACTGGTTTCATAATAATCTAACATCTGAGTAAGGATTTATACCCGTTTTACTTCAGCCTGTCAGCTTGTCAACTGAGGGACAGTTTCGAATTTGTTTATTTTCTTAGGGGCATTTTAGTCATTTCACCTCACCCAAATTTTGTCTAGCCCCCAATTCATCAAAATATAATCCTTTTCTCAAATTTTCTCTCAAGAACACCCCTTAGGGTTTCAAAATAAAAACCCAAGCAACTCAAGATTCAACCGTGGGTTTTCAAAACAAATTGAAGATTTGGAATCCCCGCAACGTAGGCTTCAAGAAGCACCTAATATTTTTGCATATAGAGGTACGTGGGGTTATCCTAAAAAAAATCTCATGGGCTTAAAATTCATGTTTTCAAAATGGGGGTTTTGAAATTACGAATATGATTATGTTTTAAACGTTTTATGATATTGATTTGGTCTTTAGGCCTATTTCCGAAGTGATTTGATATATGATATACGTATATGCATGTATTTTGAAAAGATGTGAACTTGAGAGCATGAATTATACGAAATTCCTCTCTTGATATGGTTTTGTTTTATATTTTCATATGATGTGAACTGTTTGAAATCATATTGACAAGCATGACATGAAATGTTTTGAACATTGTTATGATTTGGGCATGATTTTTGACTTGCCATGAGAGGGTTGTTTATGTTGATATATGATGAATATAATGGTTGCATGGAAGAATGATATGATATTGATGGCTTGCAAGTTGGGTATGACGATACCCTACAGAATAAGATATGTGATTGAATTAAATGGAGTTGAATGCATTGATTTTTCATGAGATAGGTGGATGCCCGAAGAAGGAATTTGAGTGTAAGGGCTCATCGCTGGAAACCATGTTTGCCGACATGGGAATTTGGTACCAGGCTAAGTGATCTTGTGTACCTGACTTTATGTCATTCCCAAATTGGGACTATGATTAGGAGCCCAGGCTAAGTGATCTTGGGCACTACTATACTTTATTGGGTCGGGACACCCTGCTGTGTGATCTTGTGTGTCTTCCCCTCACGTATACTCTAATCTCGGCGGCAACCAAGGTTTGACAGTTGGTGTAAATTATGTAGGGTATTCCACCTAGCTCAGCTGCATAGCATTATTGTTGAAAAAATATTGCATTATGACCATGTGTTTTCAAATGATTTGATATGAAACTGCTTTATAATAGCTCTCACCTATATTTGGTAAAAGTATTATATTTTGTTTGATTTTTCTGCGTACCAGTACTTTTGTATTGACCCCCTTTCCTCCCAGGTTCGGAGGCACAATCTAGGGGTCCAGATAACTAGTAGATCTCTTCTGACAGATTTGCAGAATCAAGTGGTGAGCTTTCTATATTTCAGAAGGCCTGATGTCTGTCAGTTCGTTTATCATTTAGTAGTTTTGGGTCTATTGGGGGCCTTGTCCCAGTTTCCAGACAGTAATTTGTTTCAGTCATGTAGTAGAGATTTCACAGACGGTTGTTCAGATATCGATAGATGTTGTGGGATATTAATTTCCCCTTTATTGATTTTTCATTTTATTTATGACCATGTTTCTGTAATATTGCGTATCTTCCGCATTTCTTATTATCATATGAATTATGTGCATAATTACGAGATAGATAGGGGTGTTTCGGGCCTTTATGGTTAGGAATGCTCATCATTGTCAGGGCCCCAGTTCGGGTCGTGACAAACTTGGTATCAAAGCACGGTTCATGGTCCCAGGGTGTCTGCGAAATCGCGTTGGGTAGAGTCTTATTTATGGGTGTGTAGCGCACCACACTTATAAGCAGGAGGCTACTAGGCATTTAGGAATGTCTCTCTTTCTTCATGTCTAGTTCGTGCAATAGAGTCAATGTGCTCCTCTTTCATACTTTAATTCATGCTATGGTGTTGCCCATACGAAAGTAACATCATCCCAAATTCTTTCCTTACTCTGATGTTCTCAGATATGTCCCATTATTGGGGTGATTCAAGTGCAAAAAGTTTAGAATCTACATGATATAGTCCTTTCCGATTGAGTCCTATAAGATTTAAAAAAAAAACTTGTGCAAAGACTTGAGAGGAGCCTGTTAGTGCTTCAATATGTGTTGATTCTGATGTAAACATTGATCCTGATGGAATCATGCTTTCCATCTTAAGGTATTAAGTGCATCTAGTCCATCTCAAAATCCTGTTACAGATGTGGACGATGTATAGTAGAATGTTGGAACTGTATTTCCACCCGAATAGTAGCATAAGTTAAAGTGTTGTTGTCATGACCTATCGGTAATGAAATTAGACCAAGAAGTTAGTGATGTGAAGTCACAAAGTTAGAAGTCAGAGTGAGGCTTATTTTTATGTAAATGAATATTTCAGTTGAATAATCGATGTTTGAGGATGATTTACCCCTTTATAGTGATAAACTAATGTAGTAGCTAGTAGCACGTGTGGATGATATGGTAGTCCATGGGGGAAGTGTCTTACTCAGATTTTTATTTATACAGAGTAAGATGTGTATTCTTAGATCATTAAATATTATGTGTCAATTTTCTATCTCTTGTAATATGTAATCTTGTTATCATGGTGTTTTTGAAAACAAAAAATATAAAAAAAAAATTCAAAGTCTAGTGAAGTCGTGTGGGGCTCTTTCGATTCACTAGCATAGTTGCCTTGTTATACATCTCATTTTTCAGTTCAAAAATACAAAATCAGAGTCTAGCGAAGCCGTGTGAGGCCTATTTCGATTCACTAACAACTTACATGCCTCATGATTTATGTTCATACAAGAATGAATAAAGGTAAAAGGAAGAAGGCCATATTCAATGAAATAATGCAAGAAACAAACAACGTAAGCTTGCTAAACTAAAGGGATGAGGCAACAAGGAAAATACTCATGACTTCTAAAATTGAACAAACATAGATACTAATCCTTATAACAAAAGAAAATAAAGGTTAACTTTTCAACCAAGAGAATCTTTAAATTTCAATTAAGGCGACATTAACGAAAATTCATACATCTAAATTATAACCAAAATTTTATGAGAAAAAAACGTGTAATGACCTATGGTTTATATTTCTAAGACATCGTTGATTCTCCTTTGATATTATGAATCAATGAGAGACACAAATCAAGTATTTACACTCACAAAGAGCACATATAACAATACAAAGGGCGCAAGAAAATTAGAATAAAGTTTAGCATTTCTAAAAGTTAAATATTGTTTCACAATCATACTATGCATGACTCAAAAATATCTAAATAATTTTATTTAGCCACAAAAATTTGAACTTTCTCTTCATCTTGACAAATTTGAAAGCATGCGAAAAAGGGGAATAAACATCGTGGATGAAAAATAAAGCTAGCACTTCATCTCTTGTATGAAGATTTTGGAGATCCCTTAAAATAATTAACAAGTAAATGAAAAATTCTTGATTTAATCAATTACTATTTTTATTAAGGTGAAACAAGCAATAGTAACTATTTTTTCAACATAAAAGAAACAACTTTACAACTAAAACAAACATATCCGCCAACAGTAAATATAAACAAGACATGAGTTTGTCTTTTGAGCAAAGATCAAAACTTTATACATGACAATCAAAGAATAAAGTCAAAAGGCAAAACAATCAATATTAACCATTTTTTTCAACATAAAGAAAATAACTTTACATGCTAAAAACAAACATATCTACCAACAATGAGTTTAAACAAGACATGGGTATGACTTTTCAAGTAAAGATCTAAACTTTATCCAAAATAATCAAAGAATAAGGTCAAAAGGCAAAACAATCAATATTAACTATTCTTTTCAACATAAAGAAAATAACTTTACATGCTAAAAATAAACATATTCAACAATAATGAGTTTAAACAAGACATGATTATGTTTTTCAAGCGAAGATCTAAACTTTATCCAAAATAATCAAAGAATAAGGTGAAAAGGCGAAACATTCAACATTAACTATTCTTTTCAACAAAAAGAAAATAACTTTACATGCTAAAAACAAATATATCCAACAACAATGAGTTTAAACAAAGCATAAATACATCTTTTAAGCAAAGATTGAAACTTTATCCAAAATAATCAAAGAATAAAGTGAAAAAAAAGACACATACAACTATTGTTAGCTCATTTTTATATCATGATCATGAAAATAATTAGAATATTAATACCACAACGTCCTAGGCCCTTTAAAGCCATCTACAATATATAATCCCAGCAAATAAAATTATATCTACGAACTATGAAGAAGAAAAAAGATGAAGAAGAAAACGATAATAAAAACTAAAAAAAAAAAGGGTGTGTTTACCTTTTTTGGGGAAGTAAAATGAGACTACAAGTTTCTTCGGAATCAACCACCACCAAAAAAACGTCGCCGGCAACTTGAAATTTTTTATTAGCCGACCAACTCTATGAAACAAATATTTTTACTAAATAAAAATAACTATTTAGCTCAAAAAGGATTTTTTTCGTCTTTCTAGCCTTTTTTTTTTCTTCCTTTTTCCCCTTTTTTACCAAAGTAGTGGTAGTATTTATAGGAGAGAATGAGATTTTTTTTCCTCTCTTCCACCAATGTGGGAGAAAAAACAATTAAGGGTGTTTTTGGAATTTTAAAATTGAAGATAAGGTGAGGTGAAAGATAATGTGGGGGGAAATTGTACAATGTAGTACAACTTTTGAATTTCAAAATTGGGAAAAGACAAAGTTGGGGGGAAATAGTACAATGTAGTACACTTTGAAATTATTTGTTTTGAGGAATTAGGTAGAAGTTATGAGAGTTTTTCGGAATTTTGGGTTATTTAAAATATAACCCCAATTGGGATTTAAAATTTAGCCATATTTATTTAGTTTTGACCAAATTATAAATCAATTGATGGATTGTATTACAATTATGGTCAATTTGATTTCAATTATGACCAAATATAATAGATTGGCTAAATTAAATTGAAATTCGATGCGAATTAATACTTCCTTTAATCCCGGGCTTCTTAATTTTATAAAATCAAACACATATTAGTCCGAATAAATTATTTTTTGAGAGTAAATTATATTTAAATCAAAACTTTAATCATTTGAATCTATAAGCCTTGATTAAAATCCGATATTTTAAAAAATAAATATTTAAGTAACAAAATTATAAAATCTCATATAATTGAATACGATAAATTATAATCACTACTTAAAATGACAAAATTACGTACAAATATATTTAATAAATTTTTATTTTGATGAAATAAATATTTTAATTTTACTAAAAATCAAAGAATTCAGGATTAAATTTAGTCGTGGAGGGAAAAAATTAGGTGTCAACAATTTCCCCCTCCCTTTGGGTAGGGTGGATGCAAGTAACCCTGGACAAAGGGAGGTTGACGTTCCTAATTTTTGTCCAACCACAAATTCATACCTGAATTAGGTTGGCTTTCACATGAGTTTATAGAGTTACGACCGGACCTCGGTATCAGATTTCCTACATATCTCAGGTTACATGAGAATTCAAGCCACTTGTAGTTCATAAAGCTTGATTTAAGGCACGATTTTCAAAAAAAAAATCACCAGTTATCTCAGTTTTTTGAAGTTTTTGACGACTAAAAAGCTAGGAAATAGAGGGATTTGGGGAGAAGGTTGGAATGCAGTCGAGTTTTCTACATAGAGCCCAGCCTACATATCCCTGAGACTTAGGGAATCAAACTACCTGTAGTTCGACTCAATCGGTAGATCAGATAGTCTTTTATTTTGGACTATCTTTGGCTCGGAATGAGTGACAAGTTGATCGAGTTGCGTAAAAGAGGCTTGTAACTTCTTAAGCATGAATGTGGGATCCTTCACATCCATAGGCAATAACTTACCTGGACATAATTTCCAAAACTCTAAGTGTGTTGCCACCCGAATCTGAAAGAAAGAGAAGTTTACCCTCGGTATGAGTTTAGAAATATACCAAAGGTGAAGCTGAAACCAAAATTTCTCAAACTACCCACATGCCTTCTAACAGGGGTGAGGTTGGATGGTGGTGGCGATCATCCTTTAGCTCACGTCCAAAGAGTTTGACGTCCCTCTTTGGACTATGTCTCGTTTTGCTGCTAAGAAAGAGTTCCACATTGTTCTGCGTCCTATCTGGAGTTGTCCGCACCTGTGGTTTAGATTTGAGATTTTCACCCTCTCGGATGATCTCGACAATGTTTCAAACAAAAAGTGTTAGTGCTAAACATAATTCACGAAAAGGTATATAGTCTTTACCATATCTCCACGTGAGTTATTGCCTGAAAAGCAGAGTCATATCTTCATGTAACTGTTTGGCATGAAATAACTGGAAACAACAAACACAACAACCCTCTTGGTTGTTGTATAATTATGACATTTGTCGGTTGAATATGTCTTCAAAGTGGGGTGGCCCTTTTGGACACCGACGATACTTTATGCAGAACGGTCCCTACAACCGTGTAATCTTGTGCTAGTGTGGCAACCCTTTTGGTTACCTATATCACTTGTTGTATGTGGAAAGATAACCTCTCCGATTATCGCCGATGATCGATTTATAAATTTTCCTTAAATTATAAATCTTTGGATAATCTTGTGTATTATTTAATGTTGGATACGAGGCGACTTACAAATATCCTTTGAATTATTAGCTTTTAGGTAATCCTGCACATTATCCGACTTTGGATAAGAGATGGCTTACAGATATCCCTCCAATCGCTAGCTTTCAGGTGTTCCTGCACATCATCCGACCTTGGATACAATATGACTTATAGATAATCTCTCAGATTGTTAGTCTTTGGGTAATCCTGCACATAATCGATCCTGGATATGACGCGGCTTATAGATAACCCTTGGACGTATCAATTTGATAATCTTGCATATTCTCCGGTAAGAATTTAGTTGCGACTTATGGATAACCTTTGAACTATCGATTTTTGGGTGATCTTTCACACTATCCGGTTAGGATGTTGTTGTGGCTTACGGATGACCTACAGGCTGTCAACTCACAGGTAATCTTGCACACTATCTTATTTCAAATAATATGACTTATAGATGACCCTCAAATTATCAATTTCTAGGAAATCTTATATATCATTCATCCTTAGATAGTGACTTAAAGGCGTCCCTTCAAATCGTGTGCTCTTGATGCATTTAGATGCTGATTCATAAAATGATGAGATATCCTCGATTCCAGCGTTTATGTCTTACGTGTCAACAGATATAAAATAATGATGATATCCTCAACGCCAGCATTGTGTCTTGCGTGTCAAATGATATATTGAATGCTAATGATATCCTCAATGCCAGCATTGTGTCTAGCGCATCAACAGATATTGAATGATGATGATATCCTCGATGCCAGCGTTGTGTCTTGCATGTCAACAGATATATTGAATGTTGATGATATCCTCGACGCCAGCATTTTGTCTAGCACATCAACAGATATTGAATGATGATGATATCCTCGACGCCAGCGTTCTGTCTTGCGTGTCAACAGATATATTGAATGTTGATGATATCCTCGACGCCAGCATTGTGTCTTGCGTGTCGACAAATATATTGAATGATGATGATATCCTCGATGCCAGCATTGTGTCTAGTGCGTCAACAGATATTGAATAGCCTTCTTGGGAAATGGTATAAGATGGCCCTCTTGGCGATAATATGCAATGGCCCTTTCGGCAATGATATGCAATGGCCCTCTAGGCAATGATATGCAATGGCCCTCTTGGCAATGATATGAAATGGCCATCTTGGCAATTTAAAACAATTTCACCTGAGTTTGTTTGTCTGTGTATTGCTTTCTACATGTACCTGTACTCAAGGTAGACGATTAGTAGACACAAAGTCGCTTTTGCTAGCGACCATTTTTTAGAAAAATTCTGAATACAGTATTTGTAATGTAGGCAAGACACTTTTGCTTGTCCTCCATGATCTCAAGAAATGAGATGGACAATTCAAAAGGTCTTTAATTAATGTGTATTAGACCCATTTTTAGGGCTACCCAAAAAGTACCGTTATTATTATATGCTCTGTTATGGCTCCCGACTTGCTTGGGAATTTTTTGAAAGAAATGCTCATTTTTGTGTATCGATCCCTACATCCACAGAAAAGTGATTAGTTTGAATGAAACTATTCCGTGTTGACCTTCTTCGATTCTCCATTTGCTCCACGCCATCTTTTGGGTACTCTATCATGTTGGGACTTCCACCCTTGACTCCCCGTCCTAATTGATGTCTAGGCAATCACTAAGTAAAAGATTTATATAGATTTTTGAAAGTAGTCTTAATTTTTAGAAAATAGTTTCGAAAACTTATATAAAAACTTTTAGAAAATCTCTGCCAGTCATTTCATGTAATAGATCAACAACCAACTTTCTCTTGATTCTGACAATGTACGACGTTTGACGGAGGATTGCTTAGGGATTCAGTATTGTCGAGGCCCTCTACCAGAAGTTTTATCAAAGACGGAGATTCAATCTTCCCAGACTTTATCACAGGTGGTGATTCTCAAATCTAAACTTCGACCTCTAGTGCTGGGGAATTTGAAATATATTTCAATATTTGTTGGAAATTTTGAGGCCTTCCTCAAAATTTCTTCCCCAGTTTAAAGTATCCTGAGATTATATCATCTCGAGTGGATCTGAAGTCTTTGTTGATCTTCATTCTCTTTGTTGGATGTTGATCTTCTCTTTTGAATTTTCGAGATTCCTTCTCAAAAATTCTGCCCCAGTTTCCATTTCTTGGGTTATATGACCGAGCCGTTGGGGCACCTACGTATCCCGTTGAAGCAGGAATCAGGTCAAACGTAGTTCAAGACTACGCTAGGGATATATATGGAAAAAATCTAATGGGTTGACCGAAACCGACATAGGCCACCTACGTATCCCTTTCTTGGGAATTCAGGTCAAACATAGTTCGTAGATAAAAGAAAAGGATAAATTTTCCTAAGGGGTTGACCAAAGCCGACATAGGCCGCCTACGTATCCCTTTCTTGGGAATTCAGGTAAAACATAGTTCGTACATAAAAGGAAATTATAAATTTTCCTATGGGGCTGACCGAAGCCGACATAGGCCACCTACGTATCCTTTTTTGGAAATTCAGGTCAAACATAGTTCGTACATAAACTCATAATGACCCTAAAAATACTCTTACCCATCTTACTAGGATATAAATAAGTACTTCTATGGATGACATGATGTTTGCATTGCGTTTGTCTTGATAGAGAAAAGGATCAAATGGCTAATGGAGTCATCGCCTTCCTAGTTAACCACCTCGGTTTTCTCTAGATTAGGCTTCTTTGATTCTCGAACTCTTTGACTCTTCTGTTGACTGTTCTAGGGATACCATTATTTTTCTTCTTGACATGACATGACAATTGCAGGTTTTAAGTTACTGTTATACAACGGGCGATGAGTCATGAGTGGAGTGGAGGTCCAATTCAATAATATTTCCTCCAATTAATCTTCTATGATTCCGATTGTCTTGGAAAATTCTTCCCTCACATTTTCCCTTATTTTATCCTCGAGACTATCGCTTACAGGGTTGAAAAATGATAGGTAGAGTCCAGTTTTACTATTAGTCATTTTTCTTTTCCTGTAACAAAGCTATGGTCAAGAAGCGGATCTCTTATTCATTTTGATTTGGTGAAGTAGGGTCATTTTGTGCCAAAACAGAGTAGTTTCTATTACCTGCAAAGTAAAAACAACTCAAACGCTGATGTGTTAGATTCCGTTAGTAATAAGTAAAGCAAGATGATAAGGTAGGAAGTAAACACATAGAGTTGTTTCTCATCTCTGCGAATTGATCCATGAAATAATGATGACTCGAGGATTTCAATGAACAAGATTTTGCTCAATGATATGGATAGGTGAAATTTTTTGGGAAGTTTCAACTCTTCTTCTTCCTTCAAGAAAGTGGAGGACAACAGAGCTTTTGGAGATATGGGCCAGGCCGAAAGACTGCCTACGTATCTCACGGAGGAGAAATCAGGACCTACGTAGTTCAAAACTATAACAGCTTTTTCTGATTCTAAAGTCAACTTTCCTAAAATGGTAGCGATCATTTTGGAAGTTTTAAGAATGACTACGGACTTTTCTGAGAAACTTGGGAGACTTGGAGTATTTTTAGTCAGACTTTTGTAAAGTGGGGTTTATTTCTGCCTAGAGATGTTTTATGAAAAATGGGATTGGATTAGTTCGCCTTTGATTCGAATCAACATAACACGTATAAGCACATAAATAGTTATATTACACAAGCATATTGTAATAAACGTGCATCCTAATTAGGTGACCCTTTTGAGCCAAGGGTTTGGGCCTAACGATTTTTGAAGAAAAAATATATTCTTGCTTAAGGTCAATCCATTATCCCCCAACTTTTATAGACACTAAAAGGGCATAAATGCCTACAAAAGATAACAAAAGAGGTATACAATCTTTAGGGAAAGAGAAATAACATGAAAGAAGATATGTTCCCACACAGGGGATAAAAAATACTAATTCCTTAGTGCTTCTTTTATCAGCCTTTCCCTTCTTAACTTCATCCATTTCTTATATTGGTGACATCCGTTGACGTTCAAACTGTGCCTTAAATTCAACCTCCCAAATAGATCAATTTCTTGCTTAACTTGCTTCAATTCTTCATACGAAAGTAAGCAAATCAAGCTTTTTCCCGACCCCCAAAGGATAATGGATTGAATTAGACAGTCATACATTTTCTTCAACACATAAATATGGTTTGTCTATAATTGACTCGGGGTCAATAGACGCAGGACATGTTTTCTAATGGGCCCAATACCCCGCTCGGGTATTGGGAAGTCCTAGGCTCATGCCTAAAACAGGATTTTGGTTTCGTTCTATCCTAGGTGTCTAGAGTAGGTTTGAACATTGGTTCTCAAGCGGACAACTTGATTTTGAAAATACGAACAACCATCAGACGACTCACGTGCTAATAAGTCGTCCTTATTTTCAACACATTTTGGAATTGAACAATAGGGGCTGGGACATCTATGAAACCCCAAAACAGTTTAAATAATGCAGGAATATGCCATGAGATACGATAGTTAAACTTTACAGAATCGAAACATATAAACACATAAACAGTTAATCAAAAGACGAAATCAAACATTTGGTTAGAACCTAGTTAAAAAACCCCAGCGGAGTCGCCATTTCTGTTTTGCGGAGAATTTTTGACTTTTTGAGAAGAGTCGCCACTTAATTTTGAAAAGGAATTAAGAAACCTTTAGAGAGTTACTTCAAATGATTCAAAACAGAAAAATCATTTTAAGTTAAAGATTCTAGATAAGCGATTCCTATTAACGTTTTAGGAAGGTGTTAGGCACCTAAAACGTCCGCTAACTTGCGGTTATCCGGACTGTTTGAAAACATCTTTTGATTAACTTCTGAAAAGATTAATTTGTTGAAATAGTGATTTGATTTTAAAAAAAAAAAAACTTGTGTAAAATAGATTTAGGCGACTTAGTAGGGATTTTAACTAAGTCTAAACAAAACTAATAAACAAATAAACACATAAAAGGGGAAGGGAGGAGAAAGTAAAGGATTTAGGCCATTGAGCCCAAATCAACGAGACCTGTCCTAGTCTAGTTAGGATTCCGACCCATTTCACCTGTCCTAAACTATTTTTTGAGCCTTTGGATCGAGTCTTGTTCTACCTATATTAAATACAACTTTGGATTCGAGGTCGAAATGAATGAATAAATAAATGACTAAATGAATAAATAAAAAGAAGACAATAATAAAAATTGAGACTTTTCAAGTCTCTTAATGACCTCATCAATGGGCTTTGACCCATTTTCCTTCTTCGTCTATCTTCTAGCACCCGCACGCCATGCAGTGGACCTCGGGTTTAAACTTCGAACTTGACTCGAAGGGGTAGACCTCATTGGCCCATTACGAAATGCAAGAGGAGAGGAATCCATTTGGACTCGAGACATTTTTTTTTGCATGCAAAGAAAAGATAAATAAATTAATATACGTTCAAGGCATAAAAGTGACATATTTCAAAGCAAAAGAAAATATCAAGAACCAATTTTGAATGACAATGATAAGCAAACTTGCACAAGAATGAGACTCAATAAATAAAATACAAAGCAAAGACACCCACTTACATGCCTCATGATTTATGTTCATACAAGAATGAATAAAGGTAAAAGGAAGAAGGCCATATTCAATGAATTAATGCAAGAAACAAACAACGTAAGCTTGCGAAACTAAAGGGATGAGGCAACAAGAAAAATACTCATGACTTATAAAATTGAACAAACATAGATACTAATCCATATAACAAAAGAAAATAAAGGTTAACTTTTCAAGCAAGCGAATCTTTAAAATTCAATTAAGGCGACATTAACGAAAATTCATACATCTAAATTATAACCAAAATTTTATGAGAAAAAACATGTAATGACCTATGGTTTATATTTCTAAGACATCGTTGATTCTCCTTTGATATTATGAATCAATGAGAGACATGAATCAAGTCTTTACACTCACAAAGAGCACATATAACAATCTAAAGGGCGCAAGAAAATTAGAATAAAGTTTAGCATTTCTAAAAGTGAAATATTGTTTCACAATCATACTATGCATGACTCGAAAATATCTAAATAATTCTATTTTGCCACCAAAATTCGAACTTTCTCATCATTTTGACACATTTGAAAACATGTGAAAAAGAGGAATAAACATCGTGGATGAAAAATAAAGCTAGCACTTCATCTCTTATATAAAGATTTTGGAGATCCCTTAAAATAATTAACAAGTAAATGAAATTTTTTTGATTTAATCAATTACTATTTTTATTAAGGCGAAACAAACAATAGTAACTATTTTTTCAACATAAAAGAAACAACTTTACAGCTAAAACAAACATATCCACCAACAATAAATTTAAACAAGACATGATTTTGTCTTTTGAGCAAAGATCAAAACTTTATACATGACAATCAAAGAATAAAGTCAAAAGGCAAAACAATCAATATTAACCATTCTTTTCAACATAAAGAAAATAACTTTACATGCTAAAAATAAATATATCTACCAACAATGAGTTTAAACAAGACATGGGTATGACTTTTCAAGTAAAGATCTAAACTTTATCCAAAATAATCAAAGAATAAGGTCAAATGGCAAAACAATCAATATTAACTATTATTTTCAACATAAAGAAAATAACTTTAAATGCTAAAAATAAACATATTCAACAATAATGAGTTTAAACAAGACATGATTATGTTTTTCAAGCAAAGATCTAAACTTTATCCAAAATAATCAAAGAATAAGGTGAAAAGGCGAAACATTCAACATTAACTATTCTTTTCAACATAAAGAAAATAACTTTACATGGTAAAAACAAATATATCCAACAACAATGAGTTTAAACAAAGCATAAATACATCTTTTAAGCAAAGATTGAAACTTTATCCAAAATAATCAAAGAATAAAGTAAAAAAAAAGGCACATACATCTATTATTAGCTCATTTTTATATCATGAACATGAAAATAATTAGAATTTTGATACCACAATGTCCTAGGGACTTTAAGGCCATCTACAACATACAATCCCAGCAAACAAAATTATATCTATGAACTATGCAGAAGAAAAAAGATGAAGAAGAAAAGGATAATAAAAACCAAAAAAAAAAAGGTGTGTTTACCTTTTTGGGGCTAGCAAAATGAGACTACGAGCTTCGTCGGAATCAACCACCACCAAAAAAACGTCGCCGGCAATTTGAAATTTTTTATTAGCCGACCAACTCTATGAAACAAAAAATTTTACTAAATAAAAATAACTATTTTCTCAAAAGGATTTTTTCACCTTTCTAGCCTTTTTTCTTTCTTTCTTTTCCCCCTTTTTACCAAAGTAGTGGTAGTATTTATAGGAGTGAATGAGATTTTTTTTCCTCTCTTCCACAAATGTGGGAGAAAAGTATTTATAGGAAAGGATGAAGATTTATTTCTTGTCATCCACCAATGTGGGAGAAAAAACAATTAAGGGTGTTTTTGAAATTTTAAAATTGAAGATAAGGTGTGGTGGAAGATAATGTGGGGAAAATTGTACAATGTAGTACAACTTTTGAATTTCAAAATTGGGAAAAGACAAGTTGGGGGGAAATAGTACAATGTAGTACCATTTGAATATTTTTTTTTTGTGGAATTAGATAGAAGTTATGAGAGTTTTTGGGAATTTTGGGGTTATTTAAAATATAACCCCAATTGGGATTTAAAATTTAGACATATTTATTTAATTTTGACCAAATTACAAATCAATTGACGGATTGCATTACAATTATGGCCAATTTGATTTCAATTATGGCCAAATCTAATAGATTGACTAAATTAAATTGAAATTCGATGCGAATTACTACTTCCTTTAATCCCGGGCTTCTTGATTTTATAAAATCAAACACATATTTATCCGAATAAATTATTTTTTAAGAGTAAATTATATTTAAATCAAAAATTTAATCATTTGAATCTATAAGCCTTGATTAAAATCCGATATTTTAAAAAATAAATATTTAAGTAACAAAATTATAAAATCTCGTATAATTGAATACGATAAATTATAATCAATACTTAAAATGACAAAATTACGTACAAATATATTTACTAAATTTTTATTCGGATGAAATAAATATTTTAATTTTATTAAAAATCAAAGAAACTCAGGATTAAATTTAGTCGTGGAGGACAAAAAATAGGTGTCAATAAATATATGTATAGCTGAATCTGTTTGCATGAGATTGAGTTGGTAAAGAGGTGATTCGTCCTTGCATGATAGTTTAGTAGAAGGTAGAGAAGAATTTGTTAGTCAAGGTGATTTGTCGGTTGCTTTTAGTATGAAAATGGTTATATTAGTCAGTAAGTTATAATAATAGACTCATGGTTGTTGTGGAAATTGAAGGTAGTCTAAAGGTATGATTGAGTAAGTAAGTATGGATTGAGAAATCGGTATAAGTAGAAAATATTGTATGAGGTTATAATATCAGATTAAGGTTGATCATGTCTATTATGTGACTTTACCCCTTGACCCTCTTTTTTTTAGTAGTTGTAAACTAGTACTACTTGTGAGAAAAGTATGTGGTAGATTTTTGAAGCATTTGGGTAGAATGTCCCAATTTAATGGATTAGTATATTTATTTTATGTTGATGGTAAGTGATTGATGCTAGACTATAGGCTTGAATTTAAATAGTGTGGTGGTAAATACTGGCAAGAGATTGATGATGTATGTTTTGTGGGATTAATTAGTAGGCTTGATGTGTTGAAATAGTACGTGCTAATGGATTATGATGAGGAAAACCGTAAGGTCACGATCGATTTTTTTGTGGCTATGAATTTCTAGTGTACTAGTGTTTCTTGATGTTTATTTCATAGTTTTCAAGTGAGAATTGTGTGTAAGGTTGGGTTGTAAATCATATTAATTACGTTCAGCACTAGACACTAAGTTTGAACAGTTGATACCCATTAAGATAGTTGTGATGATTTATTGGGTAATGATACCGTTTTTATGAAAGTGATCTAATAGGCTTGAACGGTGTACGCAAGATATTAGGTTTATTTGATTCGTAGTGATGTATGATATTGTATGTATGATGTAGAAGTATGCCTAAGGTGACATGAGGTTGTGGCATTCTTTCTAAGGCTATTACTTGTTGTGCGTGGCTAGTGGTACCATTGAATTGTTAAGTGGAGAAAGACTAGTTAGATGGTATATGGTGATCTAAATAGCCATGTTAAGGTGTTTTTATTGATAGTGTTGGGCCTTTTGTGATGATCTTGATTCTCATAGTAGAAGGATATAAATTTGGAGTCGCAATAGTGGTAGGCTATGTCGAAAGTGATATGGTTCATCAAAGGCTTGGTGATATCCATGTTAAGTGTTAGCATCTAAGCTTGAGTTTTGAAGGTTGAACCGATAGAAATAAGTGTGCAAGCATTATACTATGACTATTGGTGGCTATGGAAATATTGAGTGTATCCCAGAAAGTAGTCATTCGGGTTAAGTTCTAGGATATGCGTGTATTGTCATTTTTTTTCAGACCCTAGAGTGCAGTAAGTGTAGTTCAGTTAGAATCTGGTAAAGGATCTCCCAAACTCTAGATGATGACTTGAAGCTAAGGGGGAGATGATAGAACAAATGACCAAGTAAGGCTCTCAGATTTTAGTAGTGATGCAGTATGATTTATAACATCAAAAAGTAAGGGCGAATCTCAACCCATTCCTACCTCAGTATTTTTTTCAGTTATCCGGGTGCTTACTCATGCCTTACGATTCAGTTCCGTGATCATAGTTCATGATCCCTGTATATGATAGAGAGTCACGTACTCTTCCAGTTCCAAGATAATGAGTTCTAGTTTATTCAAGTAGTTGGAATTACATTCCTTATGTTATGAACTCTAGTTGAGGTCATGCAACTCGTGACGCATGTACTCACTCTTTATAGTGTGCTCGGTCCCGTATAAAAATCTTTTCATGCTTCAGGGTCTTATGTTTTAACCTTTTAGGTACCCTCCCTATACAATGATAGTGGTGATGATGTAAATGTTCTTGTTGATGGAAGATCATAGTATGCTTGTTTAGATAAGTCCATAAGTATGAAGTAAGATTTAGGGTCAAGTCTTTGATACATGTGATGGTTAGTGGAAAAGTTTGTGTGTGTATGTTTTAGGGTAGCGCGTGGGAGTTATATTGACAATAGTTTAGAAACTATGTGAAGTATGTATTTATGGGTGGTTGCCTTGAAGTTAACATGTGGTTATAAAATAGGCTTGAATGACGTTTTGGGATTGTAGTGGAAGGTCGCAATATGCATTAGCGACTTCATATTAAGAGTTCAGAGTAGTCATTGAAGTGGTAAGGCATGTTATGCTTAGGATGTGATCTTTAAAAGAGTTATAGAAGGTGGCATCATATGGTTTAGAAAAATCACATGGTGTAGCATGTTGTATTTTTGTGACTTAGAGTTAGGCTTGATCGCGGTGTAAGGATTAAGCTATTTTAGACATTAGTAGAAAAAAAAAATTGTCAATGCTCATATGAGAATTTTAAGCTGAATTGAATGAATATGATATTTATAGGGAATAGTATAGTTAAGGGATATTCGAGAAGTGTGCTAAGCTTGAAAGTAAGAAGTTGTATTGCCAAAGGTCTGGTAATTCTATCCTAATTTAGGAGTTATATATCTATATTCCAGACTACAGAGTGGTGTCATTGTGATGATTCCTTAGTGGGTGTCTTGTGTAATCCATACCCAAGATTTGTGGCTCCCTATTACTGCTAGAACTTCCTTAGAGAGAGTGTTGAAGAGAATACTCCAGTTAAGTATGAAGGTCCAGCATAATTCAGTCTATATAGTCAGTAAGTTAGTTTAACAAGCAGATTCGCATGGCTTATTTTCTCGTCTTTTCATTTATTCATGCTACCCGAAATCTCAGACATGCTACTATTCCAAGATAGAGTATACTAGTAATTGCGAGTATAGATCAGTTCATGCGTCCTGCATTAGATTCAGATTCCAGAGGTTTAGTTATGATTCAATTCGTAGGTGCCCTATGCATCGCCTTAGTTCCCCAAGTATCTTAGTGAATTGAGTATTCATAGAGGGACATAGGATCCCAAGGGGGAGATACCTCATTCAGTTGGATGCATATATTCTTATTACAAGCCTCGCACCAGTTATCATTGCGTATTCATTCATCTATTCATACGTCAGTTCAGTCAGATATGCATGCATTAGAAATGCGTGTACAATAGAAAAAGTTCAGCTTATCAGTGTATTTAGTCCTGCGTTCATGAGAACAACTCGGTCACAGATCCATGCATCAGATATGCATGTTCATTATGAGAATCCAACTTATGAATAGCTTCAGTTGTGTATTCCATGCATCAGATATGCACGTCCGGTATAAGAATTTAGAACATCAGTAGTTCCAGTCTTATAGTCATGTTTAAGATCAGTGTATTCTTTCTTAGAGAAATATATCATGTCCGCGTTATTCCATACCTCTAAGCTTCAATATGTTCCTACCCATCATTCGAGGATGAATGATCCCAAGGGGGAGATAATGTAACACCCCGTATTTTCGGGCTAGAGTTTAGACCGTCGTTCCTACGTATATAGACCTGAAATGAATTATTCTATATTAACATACGTGGGGTAATCACTCCTATCGTAATGCGCCGTAAAATTCTCGAGTCGATTTCATTTTTAGTGTTATGTTTGAGGGACTAACAACTAGAATATTTTTCTAAGTGTAATGAGGACTTAGAGTCATTTTAGCTGGCAATCTTCGGGATACAACTTTTCAACCTTCCCGACATCCGTTTTTAGATTTTCAAGTTGTGTTACGATCGGGAAAGCTCATAGTACATCTCGGATAAGTTTCGGAATTTTTAGAACGCATAAGGCTGCGTTTGGATTTCAAAACAGTAGCAAAACGCATAGCCTATTGCCCAGTTTTCAGCATTTCAGGATCAACTTCAAACGATCATAACTCTCTGAATATAATGAACTGAGAGAACTAATATCTATAAAATGAAAGATATTTGAGTCTTCTTTCCAATGCAACTGGTTTCATTCAAATCCAACATCTGAGTAAGGATTTATACCTGTTTTACTTCAGCCTGTCAGCTTGTCAACTGAGGGACAGTTTCGAATTTGTTTGTTTTCTTAGGGGCATTTTAGCCATTTCACCTCACCCAAACTTCGTCTATAACACCATATTTAGCCCCCAATTCATCAACATATAATCCTTTTCTCAAATTTTCTCTCAAGAACACCCCTTAGGGTTTCAAAATAAAAACCCAAGCAACTCAAGATTCAACCGTGGGTTTTCAAAACAAATTGAAGATTTGGAATCCCCACAACGTAGGCTTCAAGAAGCACCTAATATTTTCTCTTATAGAGGTACGTGGGGTTATCCTAAAAAAATCTCATGGGCTTAAAATTCATGTTTTCAAAATGGGGGTTTTGAAATTACGAATATGATTATGTTTTAAACGTTTTATGATATTGATTTGGTCTTTAGGCCTATTTCCGAAGTGATTTGATATATAATATACGTATATGCATGTATTTTGAAAAGATGTGAGCTGGAGAGCATGAATTATACGAAATCCCTCTCTTGATATAGTTTTGTTTTATATTTTTATATGATGTGAACTGTTTGAAATCATATTGACAAGCACGACATGAAATGTTTTGAACATTGTTATGATTTTTGACTTTCCATGAGAGGGTTGTTTATGTTGATATATGATGAATATAATGGTTGCATGAAAGAATGATATGATATTGATGGCTTGCAAATCGGGTATGACGATACCCTACAGAATAAGATATGTGATTGAATTAAATGGAGTTGAATGCATTGATTTTTCATGAGATAGGTGGATGCCCGAAGAAGGCATTTGAGTGTAAGAGCTCAGCTCTGGAAACCGTGTTTGCCGACATGGGAATTTGGTACCAGGCTAAGTGATCTTGTGTACCTGACTTTATGTCATTCCCAAATTGGGACTATGGTTAGAAGCCCAGATAAGTGATCTTGGGCACTACTATACTTTATTGGGTCGGGACACCCTGCTGTGTGATCTTGTGTGTCTTCCCCTCACGTATACTCTACTCTCGGCGTCAACCGAGGTTTGACAGTTGGGGTAAATTATATAGGGTATTCCACCTAGCTCAGCTGCATAGCATTATTGTTGAAAAACTATTGCATTATGCCCATGTGTTTTCAACTGATTTGATATGAAACTTCTTTATAATAGCTCTCACCTATATTTGGTAAAAATATTATATTTTGTTTGATTTCTCTGCGTACCAGTACTTTTGTATTGACCCCCTTTCCTCCCAAGTTCGGAGGCACAGTCTAGGGGTCTAGATAACCAGTAGATCTCTTCCGACAGATTTACAGAATCAAGTAGTGAGCCTTCTATATTTCGGAAGGCCTGATGTCTGTCAGTTCGTTTATCATTTAGTAGTTTTGGGTCTACTGGGGGCCTTGTCCCAGTTTTTAGACAGTAATTTATTTCAGTCATGTAGTAGAGATTTCGCAGATGGTTGTTCAATGTCGATAGATGTTGTGGGATATTAATTTCCCCTTTATTGATTTTTCATTTGATTTATGACCATGTTTCCATAATATTGTGTATCTTCAGCATTTCTTATTATCATATGAATTATGTGCATGATTACCAGATAGATAGGGGTGTTTCGGGCCTTCATGGTTTAGAATGCTCGTCACGGTCAGGGCCCCGGTTCGGGTCGTGACACGAAAGAAGAGAGAAAAGAGATAAAAAAAAAAGGAAACAACAAAGATAATTGAGAATAAAGAATAAAGAAGAGCGATGAGTTGAGTCTATACTACTTTATGGCTGAAGGAGAGAGAGTTCTAGAAATGGGGGGTTTTAAATATTCATTTATAACTTTTGAGGGACACGAGGAGACGGTGACATTGAAAAAGACCAGATAAGACTACTCACTTAGGAGATTTTTGAGTTATCCAAGTAGTACCGAGTAATATTTTTTACCGCCTTAGTATTTTAACTATTTTATCTCGGACAGGAAATACCTAAATTTCTTTATACAAAAAGGATCTTAAAACATTTAAGTGCAACAGATGACTTAATTTGTTTGATAGTTTACACCAGATTCGTGATCTGTCGCAACAAATGACATAATTTGTTTGATAGTTGACAATAGATGCGTAATATGTTGCAACAGATTACCTAATCTGTTTGATTTAATCCAACAGAAAAGACATTTGTTGCAACAGGTTGAACATTTGTTTATATATAATTTCAATTGATTTCATATGTTAGACTAATACCTTAATTGAATGTGAGTTCTCATAGGGTCAAATACAACTTTAATTGAGTCTTTTGGCAATTGCATGATGAGACGATATTGCGTTCCTCCCGACCAGAGTCATCGATCGATCACTCTGAGCCGAACCAATTCTTACTACCTCATATGTTAGACTAATACCTTAATTGATTAATCTAGGACTAGGGTACTAATACCTTAATTGAATAATCTGGGACTAGGGGTGAGTTTTCATAGGGTCAACTACAACTTCAATTGAGTCTTTTGGCAATTGCATGATGAGACGGTACTGCGTTCCTCCCGACCAGAGTCATCGATCGATAACTCTGAGTCTAACCAATTCTTACTACCTCATATGTTAGACTTGATTAATCTAGGACTGGGGTGCTAATACCCTAATTGAATAATTTGGCACTAGGGGTGAGTTCTCATAGGGTCAACTAAAACTTCAATTGAGTCTTTTGGCAATTGCATGATGAGACGGTACTGCGTTCCTCCTGACAAGAGTCGTCGATCGATCACTCTGAGCTGAACTTATTCTTACTACCTCATATGTTCAACTAATACCTTAATTGATTAATCTAGGACTAGGGGTGAGTTCTCATAATGTCAACTATAATAGATGACAGCGCCTATTTGATAATTTACAACAGATGGGTAATCTATTGCAACATATGACTTAATCCATTTGATAATTGACAACAGATGGGTAATCTGTCGCAACAGATGACTTAATCTGTTTGATAGTTTACAACAGATTCGTGATCTGTTGCAAAAAATAACGTAATCTCTTTGATAGTTTACAACAGATGCATAATATGTTGCAACAGATAACATAATCTGTTTGATTTGATCCAATAGAAAATACATCTGTTGCAACAGGTTGAACATTTTCTTATATATAATTCAATTGAGTTCATATGTTAGACTAATACCTTAATTGAATGTGAGTTCTCATAGGGTCAACTACAACTTCAATTGAGTCTTTTGACAATTGCATGATGAGACGGTACTGCGTTCCTCCGGACCAGAGTGGTCGATCGATAACTCTGAGCCGAACCGATTCTTACTACCTCATATGTTAGACTAATACCTTAATTGATTAATCTAGGACTAGGGTACCAATACCTTGATTGAATAATCTGGGACTAGGGGTGATTTCTCATAGGGTAAACTATTGATTAATCTAGGACTAGGGGTGAGTTCTCATATGGTCAGCCACAATAGATGGCAGCACCTATTTGATAATTTACAACATATGGGTAATCTGTTGTGACATATCACAATCCATTTAATAATTTACAACAGATGGGTAGTCTGTTGCAATAGATGACTTAATCTGTTTGATAATTTACAATAGATTCGTAATCTGTTGTTACCTAATCTGATTGATAATTTACAACAGATGAGAAATCTGATGCAACATGCTAAACATTTGTTTTTTACAATTTCAATTGAGTTCATATGTTAGACTAATAGTACCTAAATTGATTAATCTAGGACTAGGGGTGAGTTTTCATAGGGTCAACTAGAGTACTCAGTCAACTACAACTTCAATTGTTTTTATATAATTTCAATTGAATTACCCTTTTGGCAATTTCATGATGAGAGGGTTAAAAATTACGCATATATTTTATGATTTTAAAAATAATTAAGATCAATTCGGACCAAATTAACATTTTCAAAACTACTTGTCATTCTTTTCCAAAATACAAATCAACCCATACAAAACGTTTCATCATTTCAAATCTAGAGGTCTCGCTCTTTCTCTCTCATTCTCACTCAACAATACAGACAACAACTACTCAATAAATTTTCTCAACCCTCCAAAACATATCGCTTTTCTTCTCATTTCTAACCACATAGGTGTTATTTTCAACTTCACTCTTGCATGTATCAGTCATTTTCTTTGTCTTTGTAGGCAACAAAGTTCGAGAAGAGCTCTATATTTGTTATTTTTTTTCTAAAAAATAAAGGCTTTTAAGTTAATGATGAAAAATAAAACTTTTAGTTGTATTAACTTCGAGAATGGATTTACAATTTTGAGTTTTGATGGTAAAATAGTAGGAAGAACTCGAGAAATCCCTAGTTTCCGTCGCAGTGTTTCGTTGACTGTCATGGTATTGTTGGATGGTGTTTGTGGTGGTGGTGGTGGTGGTGGTGGTCATCGTCGTCGTCGTCGTGGTGGCACTGGTGGTGGCATTGGTTGGTGGTGTTTTTGGTGGTTGTCGGTGATGTCGGTATTCGTGGTGTTTGTTTGTTTGTTGGCATTGGTTAGTGGTGTTTGTGGTGGTGGCTGTTGGTGTGTCGGTATATGTGGTGTTTGTAATGTATTTTTTAAAATCTATGCATACATCAATTGTAATGTAATTTTTGTTTTTCTTTGTCTATAGGTAAAACATGTCTCCCAAAAGAAAAGAAAGTGAATGTGGATCAACGTCTGACCACTCAAAAAAAAGGCTACAGTACAGAGAGATTCAGAGGAGCTTCCTGAATAATCTCAGTAGGGAAAAGTGAAGCTGAGGAGAGATGTGAAAATAATGTTGAGGGAGGTGTAAAAGGGTCCGTAGATGGTGATGAAGAAAATGAAAGTGAGAAAGACGAGGAATTGGAGAGTGAGAAAGAGAAAGAGGATAATCATCAAGATGATGATAATGGATCACTGATGGGGCGTGAATTAATATCGACATCCCAGCATGATCCTGTCAAAACTTTTAGTATTGATAGGTTTCAAGTTGTGATGCCGATAAATGACCCAGAAGGAAAACAACTAACTAGTCAAATTGTACTTTAATGTCAGATGGGGAATTTTTTTTAACATTTTATGAAAATTATGAAGAACGAAAACATAGGAGGACTTTTTAAGAAGAGCTTCTTTGGACGCTTTCTTGAGCTGCCTGAGGACCTCTCTGCCCTTATCTGTTTCCCTATGACAATGGTATATGGTCTTCTCAAGCGCAGGATCAAGTAAGCGGGGGATGATAAAGATCTGGAGGAGGGGGGCAAAAAGAATATGGATGAAATCTGGATCAACTACTGTGGAATGCCCATTTTTTTTGGCTTGCAAGAGTTTGCCATAGTGATGGGCTTGAGATGCCATCGTCCAGAAGGACCACCACCCCGCAAAAGATCAAAGGCAAGGAAATGCAAGGAAAAAATAGATGGATTATTTGACATTGCTCGACGTGGCTACAAAGCATCGGATTTGTTGAAAAATCTCGAGGATAAAACCATACCAAAGAAGTACAGGGAGTAATTGTGCTTAGTTTGGTTTTCCCATTCAGTTATATTGGTAAGAGACATCAGCAAGGTCATAGAAGATGATTTGTTGGCGCGTGCTGAGGATTTTGATAAATTCAACAATTATCCATGGGAATATGAAAACTTCTACTTGACTGTTCAATATTTACTGAACAGATTTTAACCATATACTGAAAACTATGCAACAAATGGGTCTTTTTTTTTAAATGTAGCCCAACTGTGAAAATTATTATATTATATGATTTAAATGCATCTGTCTTTTTTTTCTTTTTTATAGGTTGTGCATCCATAGATCGTACCTACTGAGGAGGAGTCGGTGATGACTTCTTATATTACTCTAGGTCATGTTTATACTATAGCAGACCCAACAGTGAAGTTAATAAAGAAGGAATTGGCTGGAGAAACAGTCATAAGAAGAGCAGTTTGGCAAGGTCAGCCTAATGTTGAGGCTCTTTATGACCAACCTTTTACTAAGGCAGATCCGGGTGCTTCTTCTGGTGGAGTTGTTGGTGTTGGTGTTGGTGGTAGGCATGCTGATGCTACTACCACTCGTGATGATGAGCATGTTGATGCTCAAGAAAGAATAAATATGTTTGAAAATACCCCTTTTCGCCCTTACATAGGTCCCGCTCACCACTTTTCACCCTCGTGTTCTCGTTGCGAATGCGAAGAGTGCAAGGACAAACAGAATAAACTCTTTGAAAAAGTAGAGGCTATCTCTAAATCTATCGAGGATTTCAAATCCAGGACGTGTGTTATACCATCCAAGAAGGTGAGGGAGCGCACACTCCTACAGTGTTTGTTATGAGAAAGAAAAGAGCAATTAGAGACGTACTCTCCAATCAGAAATCAAAAGAAATTGTAATTCCTCCCTCTCTAAAAGTTGTTGAAGTTCAGGGGCCAGTCAAGAAGGTGGACATATACACGAAACTTGGCGCCAAAGAGAAGAAGGATCTACGACAGGCCAAGAATGCCAAGCCAGGTGCACCAGATTACCCCAAGCCTCTCTTTTTCTCCCAAGACTTCCAAACTATGACTGATATGCGTATGCCATATGAGGACAAGGCAAGTTTACTTTTCTTAACCTAGCCCTTATAATCTACCCCATGAAGAAGAAGCTACGCAACAGATTTCACATCTGTTGCAATAGCTGGGTATACTGGTGCAACTGGTAGTGGTTCTGTTGCAACTTATTATCCTTCTTTTGCATATGTTGCGTTGGATGGATCCTATGCAACAGATGGACCATTTGTTGCATCTTTACTATTACTAACCTATTTAAAATTTGACTTCTTATCTCACAGCATGTTGACATAATTCTCTGTCTCATGAGGAAAAGGAAATTAACGTGTCAAAAATTTTATGATGTTGCTGATAGGATAATGGACCTCGACTTCTGCAAGAAGCTCAAGGATAGGTATGATCAACTCAATGGGGAGGCGTTAGACCTTGGCGTAGGACTTGATTTCCTAGTTCCTACGTTGGTCTTGGATGAAGAAGAAATGATAAAATATGTTAGAGGGGACAGGCCAAATCCACACGGCAAGAGCTGGACCGAGGAAAAATGGATTCTTGCAGTCATTAGCATGAATGGAATGCATTATCGGGCTGTTGATATACTACACGAGGAGGGAAAAATCAATGTTTATGACTCCAACGTACCTCTTGTCGATGATTTCAATCTTTTTCTCCTCGTGGAGCCACTGATGTGTTGTTGCCCATCTTGTTGAGGGAGAGTAAACTGATGAATCATTTGCCAAAGGAAGTGTTGATGAAGAAATCATGGGATTTTGAAGGTCGAAACAAGGGAATGATCCTTACAAAAGATGATGCCGCTAAAGCGAGCGTCTCACACGCTCCTTCACACATCGAATGTTTGCTGACCGGCACAGAAATGGCCGAGCCAATGACTTTTCTGTGCGACAATGTTGTGGCAAACCTGCAAGAGGTCTGGGCTTATGGGGTACTAAATGGACGCTTGAAGCCTGTGCATATAGAAGAGCCTGTGAAATAGAAATTTTTAATTTCAAGTCACCCTTCACTTTATTACATGTACATGTAGTGGCAATAATTTTTTTCTGATGAAAGTTGAGTTTTTTATAATGCAATAGATTAGATTGTCAATCTGTTGTAAAATATATTTAATCCGTTCTTGAAGATAGTTTATCTGTTACAATAGGTTGGTCATATGTTGCATTACGCTGATGTTATTTCTATGAATAATCTAATAATCTAAGTCTAATCTGTTGCAACAGTGGGAAGACCTGTTTGATAATTTCCAACAGATGACCTAAATTTTACAACATATGCCTAAATCTTTTTGATATTTTCCAATAGTTAGGCTTGAATATCCATGTGCTCGACAACACCAAACCAAAACAGTAGCAAATACACACACCACCATGAAAATTTCAAAAATTAGGCTTGAATATCCATGTGCCCAACAACACCAAACCAGTAGCAATAACGGCAACAGTGTAGTATCTTCTTGCTCAATTTTGTTTCTCTTCAGAAGCCTTGACTTTGTTCAACAAACCCCAGATTGCAAGATTTGGTTGTGAAGGGTGTCGTTCTTCATACCAATCAAAGTAATCGCATCCACCCAATATCTATAAAAAAGAGAACACAATTACAAAATAATTACAAGTCAATAATTAATCAACTAATTAAATAAAAAAAATATTACCTTTGAAATCTTACAGGTAAAAAACCTACGACTCAGATTTTGTTGAGTCCAAGAAGTCTTTAACAGAGCTTCATGACCACACTTACAATATTGAAAATCTTTATCACAAAAAAAGTGGAAGATGCGGTCGACATTGTCAAGCTCAGTTGGAAAAAATGAAAGAAATAATTTGAAAATTTTGGATAGATAAAAGAAGGTGAAGATAAAGAAGAAGATTTGAGAATTTAGGGTTAAATTTTAGGATTAAGATGAATATATAAGACAATGGGGGGGGAAATGACCGTTGGGGGCCAAGTGACGGCAAGTCAGCCAAATGTGCCAGACTGACACATTTGATGCCGCCTATTTTATTTTACGTGTTTAAAATGAACACTGTCTACTTGATGCCTATTTTATTTTAGGTGTTTGAACTGAACACCGTCGATGGGTTTCTCCTTTTTTATTTCAATTCAATTCACTTTAACCTTTTTACACGTAGTGGCAAGTTTTTTATGTCCAACGAAAGTTGAATTTTTATAATGCAATAAATTCTCCATCCGTTGTAATAGTTATTCTACCTGTTCTGACATATAGTTTATCTGTTACAGTAGGTTGGTCATCTGTTGCATTATCTCGATGTTTTTATCTAAGTCCATCTGTTGCAACAGTGGGAAGACCTGTTTGATAAATTCCAACCGATCACCTACCTGTTGCAACATATGTCTAAATCTATTCAATTTTTTCAAATAGAAGTGTCGTCTGTTGCAACAGATACATTATCTGTTGCAATATTTGAATCTAGTATTCCTTTTCAATTAATAAGTTCAAATCTAAGGAATAAATAAAATTCGTAGACAAAATAAAATAAATCGAAGCCTTCATAAATTAGCTGAAATAAATCAACGAATAAATGAAATGTAAAAAAATTGTTATGGGTACAGATCTCAACAAATACATCAACAAAAATTTAAGTATACTGCCAAGGATTGCTTTGATAGGCTCAAGCTATAAAGATCTACTCAGTATGGACAAGTTGTTCTTCATCCAGTGCTATGGAATTCGGCTTTGCTCGTCGTGGATCTTTATTGTTGCTTGCATATGGTTTTCGCGCTTTCTGTTCTCCTTATTTCCATAAAAAGAGTAGCATATTGTTAATGCTGTTCAGTAGTAGTTTCTTCTACATCCACTTGGAAAGCTAGAATTGGTCAATGCTAATCATGGAGATACAACAAAATTAAAAAGGATAACTTATCTCTTCTAGCAAATCAAACAGGTCTTCCTCCCATTTTAAATTTTCCCAAATAGATTATATTTCTGTTGCAATAATGAATCAACTGTTGGGTAAAATTTCTACATGAGGAAGACCCTGTATGATAATTTCCAACGGATGAACCATCCGTTGCAACATATGAATCATCTGTTGGAGCAGATAGGTCATCTGTTGGTACAAATAAAAGCGGTATGAAGAGCTGTTTGATTTGCTAAAATAGACGAGACATATGTTGCACCAGATAAAGTATCTGGTGCAATAGGTTAGTCAACTGTTGCAACAAATGTATATATCTGTTTGATAATTTTCAGCAGATGTGTTATCTATTGAAATAGATATGTGTCTGTTTGTTTTGTCAGTTGGAAGACATATAATATATTCACCTTCTTCATCTTGTGTTGCTCTCCTTTGGACATTGTACTTTACTTAGTACAACACATAGACAGAGGAGTTGCAATTTTGCTTTTTTGGATGCTTGATAATGCCCTGGAAATCACTTTCCTTCTCCTCTTAGCCCTAATCTCTAATGAAGCGGATGGAAATAAAATCCTCTTTGATGGAATGAGGCCCCTCTTAGATGTCAATTCCTTTACAGAAATAGTTAATGCATTAAAAGCATTAATCACTACATCATGTTTCGCCCTGCAGTCTTTACATTTGCATGTAGAACATTCGCTGGGAGAGGCAAAATCTGTATAACCAGTATGATCATACTTATAATGGTTTGCTTTAAATACTGTAAGAGGAGCATTATTAGCACCAACAGTAGCACCGCTACCAACACCAACAGCTCCATCACCACTAATACCATCAACAACAACAAGCCCACCCTCCAAAATTATTTTTCTTGTAATGGTTGTTGCTCCAAACAATTTTATTTTTATTCTGTCGATGACCTTAGGGTCCGATAAAGTTTGCACAGACCGTAAAGTAAGAAAAAATGGCATCTTCAGCTCTCGGTTGGTCGGAACTAGCGACGGATGCACAATCTAACATAAATCATTACATATATTAAAATGATGATTAAATCATTCAAAAAAATCATTAACTAAAAGAAAAAATTAATTATAATTATACTTGCTGCATCCTTCGGGGGTTGAAGAGATCAAGAAATTTTGCATTTTTATCAGTTTTGGCTGACAACCATCTCAAGATTATTGGATAGAAAACTCTTTCCTGGTAGTTCACTTGTTGTCTCAAATAAGGAATGGCTTCAAACGCGCAAGCCTATAAAATAACGCCAATAAATCAAAACCATTATTGAGTGAAAAAAATAAATGGTATCATAATAGAAGAAAGAGAAATTTACCATGAAAGCCCATGGGAAGCCATATAAGTTGACTGTCTTTGGTGCTAACGGAGTCTACAAATATTTGACAGTCATTTTAAAGCTTTTATACCCCCAAGGATAGCTATTAAATGCCTCAAGATCCTCGGAGAGCTTTATTAAATCGAGCCTTATGTTGTTGTTAGAGTCTCTCGTCCAAAGAATATTATGTACAAACCAAGCATAATGATTGTTTGTGCTTCTTTGAAAGTCCTTTACCTTTCAACGCTTCTATCAAGTTTTTATTTTTGAAGCTTGGACCAACAATGGAAACCAGGTCATCACGATCATACGACTTGCCTTTGCCTTTTCTGGGTGTGCGGGGTGCTTTTTTTGGGTTAGAATAGGTATAACTTGAGAAGGAGGATAACATTTTAATCCAGTAACTATGGCAAACTCTTTCCAACCAAAACAAACAGGCATGCCATAGTAATTTATCCACACCTCATCCATCTTATCTTTGTTTTCATACATAAACCTACGCTTGACAAGTTCATATACCATTTTCATTTAGAAATGAGCATTGTTATCCTCCGACAAATCAAGATATTTCCCAAAGCAGTTGTCCCTGAAATAAGCATCCAATTTTTGTTCTCAAAGTATTTTTCTGAAGGCGTCAAAAGATTTTCCCATGGCTGACTTAACCATGAAATCACCCGTTAAATCTGCGGCACCATCGCACTACATTCTAATAGGATAACGATCAATGCTGAAGGCTTTGACCAACTCTTCGGTGGAAGGGCTATTAGCCTCTGCATCATCACTTTTGAAATATTCCTCCTCGCTGTGTTCATCATATTCTTCTCCCGATTGAGATAACACTTGCAAGGAAAGCTCAAAGAGTGGTGAATGTAGCCTAGCTGCTTCACTTGTTCCTTTACTTGGACTTGATTCGGTTTCTATTCTTTTAGGAACTATATTATCTAAAATTAACAGGAACATAAAATAATATATTATTGTTGACTAATGCTTCGTTAAAAAAGGATAACAGTAAATCAAACAAGCAAAACAGTAAAATAATAGTTGCAACAGATCACCAATCTGTTGCACCAGGTAGTATATCTGTTGCAGCATATAACCAAACTGTTGCAGCAGATGAGTAATCTGTTGTAACAATACAAAATATATCACTCATCTTTTAAGACAGATGAATGGTCTATGCAACAGATCACACAACTGTTGTGACATCATCTGTTGCAATATATGAGTGATTTGTTGGAACAGTTAAATAATCTGTAGCAACGACTGAGTAATCAGTTGCGATAATACAAAACATATCACTCATCTATTGAGAAAGATAAATGGTTTGTGCAACAGATCACACATCTGTTGCAACATATGGGTAATCTATCAGAGAAGTTAACTAACCTGCAGCAACAGCTGAGTAATCTGTTGTGACAATACAAAACATATCACTCATCTATTGAGAAAGATGAATGGTCTGTGCAACAGGTCATACATTTGTTACAACACATGAGTGATTTGTTGGAACAGTTATCAACGGTCAATATTATTTAGATTTCTTCCAACATAGGGTCTTCTATGGCGGAAGATGAATGATCAATTGGAAAAATCAAGTCTTGGACATTTCCTGTAGGAAGAGTTGATATGATTTTATCCAATAGGAAGTTCATCTATTGCATCAGATTATTAATCTGATGGTTCTTCTATTGCACCAGATGGTTAATTAGTTGCATCAGATTTTTTATCCGATGCTTAATCTGTTGCAACATATGGTAAAGCTGTTGCATCAGATAGTTAATCTGTTGCATCAGATTATTAATCTGTTGCGTCAGAATTGTAATCTGATGGTTCCTCTGGTGCATCAAATGGTTGATCTGTTGCATCATATGATAAATATGTTGCATCAGATGGTTAATATGGTGCACCAGATGGGTAATCTGTCGGAGGAAACAAAAAATAGTAGCACGATTTTGTTCAAAAAAAAACAGCAATTTCACCATTTTTACCAAGAACAAGAACAGAACAAATCAACCCAAATTGTTGTTTTGTTTTTATAAATACAAACAATAAAAATCAAACATCAAAAAATGCAACAAACAACAAAATATCATAATTCACTTCGAAAAGAGAAGAGAAGAAATACCATAAATTAGGGTTTTATTCAAACCGTATTTCAAATTAATGCAACAACCATTGAAATTGTAAACCAATACTATAAGAGAAGTTGGCTCAAGTTCCTTGTTTTCTTCAAAACTAAAAAGGCCATAAATTTTTACCTGTGAAAGAAGAAAAGGAATGATGAAGAATTCGAAGCTGTTGTGGCCGGAGAGCAAGGTTGTCACGTCTATTGAAGGTTGAAGTCGAAAAGGAACTCGAAGTCCAACTATTTGTAGTCGGATGTTGAAGTCACCGAGGATTGAAATGAGAAATTTGCAGAACAGTTGGTTGGGAGAGAGTTGAGAGAAGTTGTCGAGAGAGGAATGAGAGACAGGTTGATTTGAATTGAAGAGGGGAACTCAAAGCCCAACTATTTATCGCCGGAGGTAGAAGTTGTCAGGGGTTGAAGGGAGAAATTTTACAGAACTGTTGGTTGGGAGAGAGTTGACAGAAGCTGTCGAGAGAGAGGAGAGAGTGGTTGATTTGGATTAAAAATGGGTGTGGGTTGGGTTGATTTGTATTTTTGAAAAGATTATAAAGTTTTGAAAATATTAATCAAGTACACAATTAACTTAATCAAGTTTCCTAATGATGTTTGATCCTATCTGTTGGTCAATGTTACCAATCCTTCATTCAAGACTTTAAAGACACCTTTCTTTCAATTTTCTCATGTTTCTGAGCCATATAATATCATGCAAGATTATTTCATTTAAAACAATATTCAGACCACCAAAATATTCAGACAAGTATGAGAGAATTCATATTTCAAAACATAAGTCAAAACCATGCAAAGATTCTCATCTTTTCGATAATTCCAACAAACATATGGTGGTTATGTATTTTTGACAAAACCATGCAATTCTTTCATTATATATTTTCAGCATTTATCAACATGTAAAACCCCTTCTCTTCAAATCAAAATTGTACCGGGTACCGGGTTGGGTTATTTTTTGGTTTGGTCCCGACTAACCCGGCCCGGACCAAGCCCGGTCCGGGCCCGCCGGTCCACCGGCCCAGATATTTTTTAAAAAATTAAACATTTTAATTAAAAACTTAGTTTTAATATTTTATTAATTTACTATCAAGTATTATTAATTTATTATATTAAGTAGCATATATTTTATACTTTTGTTTAAAGTAGTATATATATTGAATGGTATATATCTTCTAAAGTAGTATATATTTAACGTATACATGTGTATATGTTTTATAAATTAGTATATAACTATATATATATATTGTAGTATATGTTTTATTTAAAGTAGTGCATATATTAAATGGTATATATATGTCTGTATATATATTCTAAAATAATATATATTTAACGTATACATGTGTATATGTTTTATAAATTAGAATATAATTATATATATTATAGTATATATATATATATATATATATATATATATATATATATATATATATATTGTGGTATATATTTTATTTAAAGTAGTACATACATTGAATGATATAGATATATATGTATGTGTATATAGCTTCTATAGACGTATATATTTAACGTATACATGTGTATATGTTTTATAATTTAGTATATAACTATATATATATATATATATTGTAGTATATATATATATATATATTGCAGCATATGTTTTATTTAAAGTAGTACATATATATTGAATGGTGCGTATATATCTTCTAAAGATGTATATATTTAATTTATACATGTGTATATGTTTTATAAATTAGTATATAACTATAACTATAACTATAACTTTAACTATATATATATATATATATACTATAGTATATTTTATTTAAAGTGGTACATATATATTGAATGGTGTGTATATATAGGTATATATATCTTCTATAGACGTATATATTTAACGTATACATGTGTATATGTTTTATAAATTAGTATATAATTATAACTATAACTATAACTCTCTCTCTCTCTCTCTCTCTATATATATATATATATATGTATATATATATATATATATATATATATATACAACAACAACAACAAACCCAGTGTATTCCCACATAGTGAGGTCTGGGGGGGTAAGATGTACGCAGTCAATATCACTACTTCAGGAGAAGTAGAAAAGTTGTTTCCTATATATATATATATATATATAGATATATATATTATAGTATATATATATTGTAGTATATGTTTTATTTAAAATAGTACATATATATTGAATGATGCGTATATATGTGTATATATCTTCTATAGACGTATATATTTAACGTATACTTGTGTATATGTTTTATAAATTAGTATATAACTATATATATATATATATATATATATATATATATATATATATATATTAGTATATTTTATTTAAAGTAATACATATATATTGAATGGTGCGTATATATGTGTATATATGTTCTATAGACGTATATATTTAACGTATACATGTGTATATGTTTTATAAATTAGTATATAACTATATATATATAACTATATATATGTATATATAGTTATAGATATATATATTGTTGTATATATATATTACAGTATATGTTTTATTTAAAGTAGTACATATATATTAAATAGTGCGTATATATGTGTATATATCTTCTATAGACGTATATATTTAACGTATAAATGTGTAAATGTTTTATAAATTAGTATATAACTATATATAAGTATATATTGTAGTGTATATATATTTTAGTATATGTTTTATTTAAAGTAGTACGTATAGTCGTATATACTGAATGTTACGTTTATATGTGTAATTATGTATATGTGTATATATTTTTTAAATTCTGATATAGTATATACTATATGTATAGTGTATATATATTGTTTAACGTATTTAAAATGTATATTGGTGGGTATATATAGTGTATATTGGATTATTTTTTTTGGTTTTTGATTGGGTTTAGTTGGGTTAGACCGGGTTGGGCTAATAGGGCCAGTTCAGGGTTGTTTTTAAAAATTTTACTGTTGAAACCGGCTCCAGCCCGACCCACTTAACTACAACCTGGCCCGGCCCGGCCCACAACCCGGCTAAACTTAACCGGCCGTTTTGGGTTGACCTGGTCCGGCCCAATTAACACCTTTATAATCTCAATCATGCATTCGAAATAATTCATATCGTATGAAAAGAATAGGAAATCATAGCAAGAGAGGGATTCCATATATTCATGCTCTCAATTAAATCTTCAAACTCAAATTCATACATACATATATACGAGTACAAATTAATTTGGGAGAAAGGCCTCAAGACCAAAATAATAATATCATTAAAGAATTCATAATAAAAGATTGTAAACATAATTATATTCCAAAACCCCTTTAAAATATCGTGATTTCTATAACTTCGAATCTAAGTGTTTTCAACAAGCCCATATAGTTTAGGAAAACCCCACGTACCTTAGATTACAAGGTTTGAAGAGTAGAAATCGAATCTTGACTCATTTCTTGGAATTCTTGATCTTAGGGATGAGTTCTTGATCTTTGGAGGAGGAGTTAGGGTTTTGATTTTGAGAGAAAATTGAATAAAAGATGCAATTGATGCTTCTTGAGGCTGAAATTGTATATTATGGGAGGGTTAGGGTGAAGGAAAGGACTTTTTGCCCTTAAAAACGCGAAATCAGAACCTGGGAATTAGGTGGGGGCGATGGAGCGCGAGTCGCGGACATATCGCGTCGGCTTACTGGCTCTTCACGAAAACGGATGTAACTTTTCGCACAGGTGTCGGATTTTGGCGAAATTGGTATCGTTGGAAAGCTAATTCAATTATATATCATTTGGTGGGTCTTGAGATGAAAAATTCTATGTGTATCAAAAGTTATACACATTTAAAGTGGACCCTTGTAGAATCAAATATCAAACTTTGGATGAATGAATGACTCTTAGCTCAACTTTGCTCCAAGTGATTTTTATGAACACTTTTCACCTCATAATCACTTCATGAACTAGGAGAAGGATCATGACACATGAATTTAAATATAAACCATGGAATTAGAGTTACTCACGTATAAATGACAGTTCTATTTTTAACTCAAAAATGCGGGGCGTTACAACAAATAGGCAAGTAATATATCAGTAAATGTTTTACATGTGAATCACTAAGATGACACATAACATTAGGACAACAAACAAAAAGAGTAACGACAAAATTGTTGTTATCATAAAGCCTATATATATAATAATATAAATATATATTTTATTTATTTATTATTTTTTCTATCATAAAGCCTATATAGTTTTTTCAAAAAAAGAAAAAGGTAGCTCCATGCACAAGTATCTTGCATTCATGAAGGATATGGAGAAGGGTCACAACCAAGGATTGTAATGCAGGCAACCTACCCGACACAAACATCAATGAATGAATTCACGACTTGAACTCGTGACCTATAGGTCCCATGCACAGAGGCAACTTTATCGTTTCTCGAAAGCTTACAAGGTAATAAATACAGAAATGGGATAATTTGCTTATCATTTTGCTCTCTTCTTTCAATGCAGTACATATATGATATAAATCTATTTTGATTAAGTTCCAATAAATACTCTAATGAATCAGAAAATCAGGCTCCATTCTTCAAGATTTTCCAAATTAACCAATTAAGAATAGAAAAATTTCCTTCTCAAGTGAGAAACTTTACCCCACAACACTTTTTGTTTTCATACTTTTACCTCTGAGTTTCATTTTCTTGATTTTCCACTTGTTGTTTCTCATTGCTCTTCCATGTCCAAACTATATCTTTTAATGAAGGCTTTAATCCTTGATCACAAAACTTCCTGTATTCTGCAGTATCTCCTCATTGCTCATTGCTAATTGCCCTTTTCTCCCTTCTTGGCTTCCTTGCATTTTCACCTTTTGAAGACATAATGAAGTAAATAAAGTTTGTTCGCTCTAAAAATATTAAACATTTAACTAAGATGGTTGCAAAATCTCTGAAACAATAGGAGTGTTTGGAACATGAGACTTATTCTGTTCTGCGAGTTATCATTACAATTTGCAATATTCTTATGGTGTGGATTTTAAAAGCTATCTTGTTGGAATGCAGTCCCAAAAATTGCAACTCGGCAAACTAATTATGTTGTGAAAAATAGATCATTTAGGAGTAATGTTGGGAGGAACAATATAAGTAATCAGAATCATGTTACAAAAGGAAAAATACAAGTCAAGTCTAACTCTAGTTTTAGTACATCCAGTTTGTGTCCTCTGTTGCATGTTCTATACCCTCTACTTCTATGGGAAGAAGCAATGAGGTTAGACTCATTCAAGCATGACTTTTGGATTGTGCCTTAGGCAAGGTAGCCTTAGGCAAGTTTACTGCATCAACACTAAGCTCCATTGGTTTTGCTGGAAATTGCGAAGCTAAAGATCCTACTCATTCCAGGAGGTCTGTCATGCCAGCACAGGCGAACCTGTTGTTTAGAACAGATTCTGTATATATTAAAAGTTAAGGTTTATGTTTTATGTTATTTTACTGTACTGCTCATATTAATTGATGTTTAGAATCAGGTATTGAAAGTGATTTAAACAATAAATAACTAATGTTAAGGATAAATTAAAATTAATTTTTTTGTCTCTTTTTTTTTTGATATATCAAAGTAACAAGTAAAAGTAAAAATCAGAGAAATACTGACCCTAAAAAATTAATGGAGAGAGTATTTAATAAATTGAAGTATAATTGCACTCTTGGTCCCTCTATTGTAAAAACAATGTCAACAATAGGGATAAGGGATTTCGAGATTCATTTTAGGATGACTTTATTTCATGCTTGGTTGAGATAAAAAACATGGAATAACTCATCCGTAGATTAGTTATCTTCAAGATTGTAGCGTTATTTTTATCCCTCCTGAATGTAAGATAACTAATCCCAAAATAATTAATTTTAGAAATATTATTTTCGATATATTCCAACTCAAATAAACATATCATAAATCAATAAAACAAAAAAATATAGTAGTGAAAAAGCTCTTGATTTATGTGATATGTAGAGTATGGAATATTTAAATAGCTTTGAGACCAAAAAAAAAAAAGGGCAGCCCGGTGCACGAATGCTACCGCTATGCGCGGGGAAGGGCCCCGGTGCACGAAAGCTATCGCTATGCACGGGGGAAGGGCCCCACCACAAGGATGTATCGTACGCAGCCTTACCTTGCATTTCTGCCAGAGGCTGTTACTTAAAAAAATACGGAAGTCGTATATATATGGATTTACTTGATTAATTTATTAATTATGATTTATTTGATAAAACTAGATTTAGATATTCCCCAAAATATTATTTAAATGAATAACGTACAAAAATATAAAGAATTAAAGCAAATAATATCTGAAAAACGTAAAGAATTAAAAATAAGGATAGAAAGACTACAATATAACATAATTGTCGGCGTTATAAAAACTCAATAAATGCACAAAAAGAAGAAATATCAAATTTAGAATCAACAATAGATAGTCTAGAATATACATACCAACATGATTTATTAACAATTAAATAAAAAATGAACAAAGAAGAATTTATAATAGATGAAAAAATATATGAAAACCATGAAGGATTAAAAATAAAAATAGTATTTTCTAATCTAGAAAGAAGGTATAAGAAAATAGGTGAACATTTATATTTAATGTTAGAAAAAAGAAGAATTAAAATTAGAAGATAAATTTACAGCTATGGTGAGAATAGAAAAACAAAATGAAGAAATAGATAGAAAAAAGGAAATAGAAAAAATAAAACAACAAATTACAGAAGAAATAGGAAAAATAGAAGAAACTAAAAATAGTAGGATTGTTGAATTAAAAAAAGAACTACAAATGCTAAAAGATCTGTATGAAAAAAGACAGAAAGAAAAAAAAAGAAAAAGATAAAGAACAAAAATTATTAAATGAGATAAATCAATTTAAAATAAAAATAAAAATAAACAATAAAGAAATAGAAACCAAGGAATTAGAAATTAATACAATAGATGTTGAAGAAACAGATAATTATGATTCGGAAGATAGTGAAACATATACAGAAATCTTAACAAATACAAACAATTTAGAAATCAATGAAAAACAAGAAGTAATTAATGAAGAAAACTTAGAAAATATAAACACGGAAATAAACACTCTTGATAAAAAAGAAGATGAAAATATAATACTTAGAACATCAGAAATAAGAAAACCTACATATTATAAGAATAAGTTTAAAAGATATAATCTAAAGAATGAATATGACAAATGGACACCAAAACAAATAGTTAATAAAAATTATAACTTTTTAGACTTAGATTGTGTAATAAATACAGAGAAAACAATACAATTATGGATAGGATATATGACAAAATAATTATTAGATAATAATATAAATATAACAGATGCACCAGAATATATAGAAAGAACACTAATAGGAACAGTGAAATTACGGTTTTAAAATCTAACTGAAAATAGTAAAAAGGTATTAAGAACTGACAAACCTACAGAAGGAACATCAACAACAACTACAACTAAATTAACACCTATAGAATTATTACAAAAATATGAAACAGCTATAAAAGACGAATTTAGTAGCATGACAACAACAGAAGAAGAACAAAATGAAGAGAAAGATACAAATAGGAATTTTAGCAATATGTAATATGTGCTACATAGATGAATATACTTGCGCATTTAAAGAATATTATTATAAAGGAGCATATAATACAGAAGAAAGTAAAGAAATAAGAAAATTATATTTTAGTAAATTACCTGAACCATTTAGTTCAAAATTAATAAAAAGTTGGGATGAAGAAAAAATAGTAGAAACTGTAGGAGCAAGAATAAAAATTTTACAACAATGGTATAGAAACCTATGTGAAAAATATAGAAAAGAAATAAAAATGGAAAAAATATTAATAAGAAATTTAGCATGTTGTAAAGATAAAATAGCACCTCAATTTGGATGCGAAGAAAGATATTATAAGAAAAGAAAAAGACATAAGAAATATATGAAATACAAAAAATCAAAATATAAATATAAAAAACCAAGAAAAAGATATTATGTAAAAAAATTATAAACATAAAAGACCATATAAGAAAAAAAAATCTATAAAAGAATGTACTTGTTATAATTGCGGAAAATTAGGACATTTAGCAAGAGATTGTAAATTACCTAAAAACCCAAAAAATTAACAAATATCAGAAATAAAAATAGAAAATACAGAATATATGCAGATAGATTATATAGATTACGAATTAGAAAGTGAAGACAGTATATATGAAATTTCAGAGAATGAAACAGATAATGAAATAGATAGTGAATTAGACGAATTAAATGACTGAAGAAGATATACAAATAAACCAAATGACTGAAGAAGATATAAAAATAATAACAAAAGAAAAATATTTAAATGACGAAGGAACAAATCAAAAAATAATATTTGATAATAATATATTTGATGAAATAAAAGGAAAAGAGTTAGACTTAAATATAGAAAAAATATTTAAAATACCAACAATAAAAAATATATTTACTAGGTAAAAGGAAGAATATTATGTAGTAAGCCAAAAAGAACATGTAATAGAGTGCAGATATACAAAAGGTAAAGCTAGTATACCACTAGTAACAAAAAGGATAATAAATAAAGAACTAAATGATATAAAAAGTAGAGACCCAATAAAATATGTACACCTTGGAGGTACAGAGATATTGATAAAAGCATATTTTAGAGAAGGAATAGATACACCAATAGAACTATATTTAGCAGATGATAGAATTATAAAACCTATAGAAAAAAGTATAATAACTGCCATAAAAGAAATTTAATATACCAAAAATTTAAATTTATAATAAGTGTGAATTATTCAGTAGCAATAACAGATAAAAATATAGATGAATCATTAGTATTATATTGGAAAATATCAGGAATAGAACTAACCGCAGGAAGTAAAATATTTACAGTAAGATATAAAAATCTATATGTATTAACTACAAAACACAAAATAACAGGAAAAAATAAAATTAATAATATACAAATAGAAAGTCCTTTTGAACAATTCGTAAAAACAATTGATAATAATGATTATAGTTACAAAAATATAGACATAGAAGAAGATTTAGAAATAATAAATGATAGAATAAGTACAACAAAAAGAATAGCTTATGAAAAAACAGAATCATCAAGTTCATCAAAAAGAACAAGTTATGAAACAAGTTCAATAGTTAATTTAAACCAATATTACATAACAGGAACAATAAATGAAAAGGAATATTTAATACTCTTAAATACAGGACAAGAAGAAAATTATATAGCAAAATATCTAGTAAAAAATGAGGAAATAAAATCTGATAATAATATATGCCAAGATCTACCAAGAAGCTTAATAAACACTAAAAATATAGCAGAAAAAAAAAATAACAATAGGAGTTAGAAAAATAAAAATAGAATTTGAAATAAAGGAAGAAATGCAAAAAGCAGACATAATATTAGGAATTAAATGGCTAGAACAAGTAAAACCATACAATATAGAACATACACAATTATCTATAACATATAATAGAGAAAAATTATTCTTCAGAAGAGCTTTAACATGATAAGAAAATATATGTATTAATGAAGATAGTAGTAGAAGGATATTACAGTAGATATTATACGCCTATGATAGATACAAGAGCAGAAGCTAATTTATGTAGATATAATTGTTTACCAGAAAGTAAATGGGATAAATTAAAAACACCAATAATAGTTAAAGGATTTAATAACGAAGGAAGCTTAATTACTTATAAAGCTAAGAATGTAAAAACACAAGTATGGGATAAAATATTAACAATAGAAGAAATCTATAATTATGAGCTAACATCAAAAGATATACTTTTAGGAATGCCGTTTTTAGATAAATTATACCCACATATAATAACTAGAACAGATTGGTGGTTTACAACACCATGTAAACAGAAAGTAAGAGCAAAAAGAGTTACTAATAAAATAACAAAGAAAATTGATTGGATAGAAGGAAGTGAAAAAATTACACAAAAATTAGAAAATATAAAAAATACTAAAGATACAATAGAACTGGTAGTATTTTCAATAAATAAAAAGGAAATAACTATATTGTCAATAAATAAGATAGAAATAATTAAGAAAAATTAGAACAATTATATAGTGAAGATCCATTAAAAGGATGGGGAAAACATAAAACCACTATAAAAATTGAATTAATAGATAAAAATAGCATAATAACCCAGAAACCATTAATATATAATTTTGAAGATTTAAAAGAATTTAAAATGCATATAGAAGAATTATTAAAAAAACAATATATACAAAAAAGTAATAGTAAACACAATAGTCCAACATTTATAGTAAATAAACATAGTGAACAAAAAAGAGGAAAAAGTAGAACGGTTACTGATTATAGAAATTTAAATGCAAAAACTATGACTTATAATTACCCAATACCAAACAAGATACTAAAAATAAGACAAATACAAGGATATAATTATTTTAGTAAATTTGATTGTAAATCAGGATTGTACCATTTAAAGTTAGAAGATGAATCTAAGGAATTAACCGTATTTACGGTACCACAAGGATTTTATGAGTGGAATATACTACCATTTGGATATAAAAATGCACCAGGTAGATATCAATATTTTATGGATAGTTATTTTAAACAATTACCTAATTGTATAGTATACATAGATGATATACTATTATATAAAAAAACTAAAGAAGAACATTTAAAGTTATTAGAACAATTTACAGATATAATAGAAAAATCGGGAATAAGTTTAAGTGAAAAGAAAGCTAAAATTATGAAAAACCAGATAGAGTTTTTAGGTATACAAATAGATAAAAGTGGAGCAAAAATGCAACAACATATAGTACAAAAAATAATAAATTCGAAAGAAGAATTAGATACAAAAAAAAAAAAATTACAATCATTTTTAGGATTAGTAAACCAAGTAAGGGAATATATACCAAAATTAGCAGAAAATCTAAAGCCTTTACAGAAAAAATTAAAAAAGGATGTAGAATATAATTACAACGAAGAAGATAAAAAACAAGTTCAGAAAATAAAAATACTTTGTAAAGAATTACCAAAATTACAATTTCCAGACGAAAATAGAAAATTTATATATATAGTAGAAGAAGATGCTAGTGAATATAGTTATGGAGGAGTACTTAAATATAGATATGAAGCAGAAAAATTAGAACACCATTGTAGATATTATTCAGGAACATTTAATGAAACAGAAATAAAATGGGAAATAAATATAAAAGAATTATGTTCATTATATAAATTTTTATTAGCATTTGAACCGTATATTGTGTATAACAAATTTATTGTGAGAACAGATAATACCCAAGTTCGATGGTGGCTAACAAAGAAAATACAAAATTCAGTTACAACGAAAGAGATTCGGAGACTAGTATTGAATATACTAAATTTTATATTTACAACTGAAGTAATTAGTACTAACAAAAACGTTATTGCAGATTACATATCAAGACAAAGCTACACGGACTGATATAATAGAAGATGATGCTTTAGAAAAAATATTCAAAACCCTAACTACGCTTTCAATGAAAGTGGACAGTATGGGAAATGAAATAGAAAAGCTAAAGACTAATGAAGTTAAAATGAAGTCTGAAGCTACAAATCAGCTAACTCAACAGTGCGCAGAGCTATGTCGATTGGAAGACATTAAAATTCCAGAGCTATAAGGAGACGTTGGGATACTCCATAAAACCCATAACGTTTACCAATCTACAATTGCAGGTACAAGCAAAGGAGTTAATGGACAAAGATACCAGAATATGAACCTAAATAAGATATTTGAAAAACCATTTACACCAAAAATACAAAAAGACCTCTTGAACATACCCCCACAAATTACCATATATCGAGATAGTTTGAACCAAGATAAAAAAGTTTATAACTATACAGCCCCAAAATACATAGAAAATATCTACAGAGTACAAAGTTTTCTAAACCTTAACCCCAGAGCTACAGATATCAAAGAACCCAACACAAACTATATAACCCAAAGATTGCAAGGTCACAACAAGCTAATTGCACTACCCAAAACCAACCCAATCTTAGTAAAAACTTATTTTGATTATGGATTGTTAAATACCATATATACCCAAGATGGAGAGGAACTATCAGCTATGGAAGAATTACAAAAAACATTCAACACCTACAAAAGAATAATCAAAGGAAATCTATTTTATATAAAATGTTATACTGCACCAGCAGAGATATTATACGACGAGATAAAACCAGTTATACAAGTTGTAAAGATAGGATTAACCAGAGATATGCTTATACCAGAAGATATTATGCAGCAGCCAGAGATACCCAGAATTGAGATACCTGATTTTTATGCAAACAAACGACTTATTGGACTAGCTACAATTATTCAAGAACTAGCAAATAATTATACCAATGGAAACCGAATATGGAGTTATTATTCAAGAGACCATCAGATAATTTATTCAAATTCAAAAGAACTACGACCAGCAGATATGGAAGATGTTAGGCAATGGATAATAACTTTACTTAACCCAGAAAAACAATCTACTGCAAGAGAAATTAAGAGAGGATTTATTTCAGACGGATTACTGACAAGATATTGCAAGATAATTGGACACAAATATTCAGACCACCAATGTTCGAGTTGTAATGGAGAAGATAATATTGTCCCAGACGTACAACTAGAATAAAAGAAAAAAATCAACCAAGAAGATAAGCATGCCAGCTGGAAAGAAGATAAAAAAGCAGCAGAAACGACAAAAAGAAGATAATAACGGAGCAATAATGGAAGACAAGCTATTAAATTGTGAAAGCGACATGTAACAAACTTTCACAATTTTTTTTACGTAAATTATTCGAAACTATTGTATAGTTTGACTATTATTAGTCTAAAGCATTAATAGTTTTTGTCTTTTTAGAAAGACTTTTTGTATAGTAAAGTAGGTTAGGACTTTTTGTAAAGTTTTAAGAAACGTGTAAAATTAGAGAAACTTTTGTAAAGTTTCAGATTATAAATAGAAGGCATCGGAGGCAGAATGAAAGTAAGCCTTCATGTGTTGAAGCAAAAAATTCTCTCTTGTCTACAACAAATATTTTGATTATTTATTAAAAAGCAGGTACATTTCAATGGAAAAATCTATGGAGGAACAAAACCTAGAATTATCAAACCTACCGGAACAGGTATATTCATTTACTATTATGAATAGCTAAATTCATAATTCCTAACAATCATGATATGATAAAATAAGTTCCATGTTAGTTACTTTATAATAGAATTATTCGAAGAATAGCATGTTAAGAAGTTTATTAGCAAAGTGGAAACGAAGAAAAATCCCTAAGAACTAGCCATCCTAAAGGTGAAACCAATAAGGCAAGAAGCCGTGGTGGGGAGTAGCCAGAGTAGAGGCGCTGTTTAAGGGAAAAGTATCTGGATTACCATGCTAATAGTGACCGACGGACATGTTATTTAAGAATAATCTAGTATATAGTAATCTAATATGATCATATTTTGTTATGTGTATGATTGAAGGTAATATTTTGAAAATAGCAATTTTATGAAAAATGAATAATTATTTATCTGAAGAAATGGTAGATAAATTTAAAATACTTATTTTATATGCACTTAAGCATATAGAAGTAGTAGATATAAGAAAAATCATATTAGAAAAAGCATTTGGTAAATATTATATGACTAGAATAAATTATATACCACAAATACCTAATCACACTTACAAACACATATATACCAAACCTACATGTCAACCATGATAAATTACGTATATTTAGAATTTTGAGAAAAAGATATGAGAAACATACAATTAGTAGAAAAAGAGATGACAACAAATTTAGACAAATACATGGAAACTAAAGATATAAAATATATACAATTTCTTAATGAAAATATGCAAGAATTATTTAGATTAAAACAAAAAATTAGTAAGTATTATGAAAAAGCATTTAATCAAGCCTAAATGACAGATGCTATTAAAATACTTGTCTTATATATACTTAGAGATATAGAAATTATAGACATAAAGAAAATAATATGGGAAAAATTACAAGATTATGAAGAGGAAGAATTATTAAACAGTATAGAAAACTTACGCATATATTATGAACATCAATATTATTTAGATTCAGATAGATATTATACAGACTAAAAATGTCAGAAAAAATTAAGAAAATTAGAGAAAACCAAGAAGACCTACATAAAGAAATTAATTATAGAAAACAAATTAGAGAAATAATGAAAAATCTAATAGAAAAAATAAAATGGATAAACGAAATCTTGAAAAATTTAGAAAAAAGCAAAGATAAAAGTTTAGATAGTTTAAAAAATTCATTAAGAAGAGAACAAGAAAAAATAGTTAGTAGTATTAATAACCTCAAACAAGATATTAAATATAGCACAAATAGAATAGATTATTATACATTTACTTTAGAAGAATAAAATGATAAACTACGAATATCTAAAATATTGGGAACAAGAAATGGAAGAAATAAGATTAACATAAAACCTTATAAAAATGAATTTAATTGAATATTTTAAAACAAAAGATATAGAATATTTAGAATATCTTAAAAATAAAATAGAAGACTTACAAAAACTAAGAGAAAAAGCTAAAGAATATTATAGCAAAGCATTTAATCAACTACCATTTAATCACCCCTCAAAATATGAATATAAAATTTAAAATGTTAATAAGATATACGGAAATAAAAGATACAAGAACGAAGAAAAACAGTTAATGAACATTACGATAAAGCATTTAACAATTACATAAATTAATGGATACATCTTACGAAAAGAATAAATCATTAAAAGAAATCGAAAATAAACTATATAGTTTATACCTAGAATACAAAAGATTACATAATACTAACGAGGATCCTAGAACACTAGATAATTTAATTACGATAATATCTAATTTAGAATATGAATTAATAAAACATCTTAAGTCAAGAAGATAAAAATGAAAATTAATCCAGTCAATAATATTCACAAAATACATTATATAATAATAAATACTTATTACCTAATAACTATTTATTATCTAGTAAAGTTACCGCGCCTAATCCGCATCCCCCTACAATTCAATCTTCGATACCGAATCTGGGGTTATCGCATTTTGGATTGTTTCTCGACTGATTTGGAGAGTCGAGATTTCATTGGTATTCTTCGAGGTTCTTGGACGGGCTCTTACTTCTCTTATTAAATCAATCGAAAGCTCCTGAGGTCCAATTCTAACTTTTCTCTTTTTGATTTTCTCGTGATTACGAATGATTTGTATGCTTAAATGTTTGAATCCTCGTTTGGGTATGTGTTCAATATTGATTTCGGATTTTGAAGAAGTAACTTGATAGTCGAATCGGTTGTTTGGGGGGTCGGGATCGAAAATTGATAATCGAATAAGTCGAAGGTTATTTATTTTGATTCATTACTGAATATTGTTGAATTGGATAGCATCATGATTAGGCCATCGAATGAATAGGTAAAATTAGGTTCGGGTAGGCAAATATTTAGGAATAAGTGCTTGCTCGTTGAATTATTGAATGCTTGAAATGCGTGTTGAATGGTTTGGTTTTATTGCTTTTGGATCGAATGTATCATTTAGCCGGGGAATGCCCCGAGACACATTATATTTATTCACCGGAGAATGCCCTGACGTACTATGTTGGCGGAAGACGTTTGTGATGAAGGCCCGAGGCGTCGGGTAGCCTGGGAGCGTAGTTAGGATTAGTATAGGTTAGATAGGATTTATTTTTCGCATTTTATTTATTTTGGGTATGTATAATCGGACTGAACACTATACTTTGATTCATTTTGTTTGGTTTGTTTGTTTGCTTTACGTGCTTCCTTGTGGTTTGTACATTCGTAGTGTCAAAATTAGCCGATACGCTCCACCAAGCAACCGTGGTCGAACCACGGGATCGAGGGGTGCCTGACACCTTCCCCTCGGTCAACAAAATTCCTTAGTCAGAATCTCTGTTTTAGACCAGTCATAAAGAGTCAAATGGTTTTGAAAAGGATTTTTCAATGGTGACTTGGCACACCAGATTATGCCAAGTGGCGACTCTGAATAAAAAATTTAAATAATCATTTTTCGAAATGAACTTTCATCATTTGTCACTTTAATCAATAAAACCCTTTCGAATCTTAAAATCCAATCTTTTTGGTTGCAAAAAAGTGGTGTGACAGCTCTGGCGACTCTGCTGGGGAACTTTCAGAATCCGAGCTTATTTTTTGGAGTTGTATTGGCTTAGTTTGACATTATGGGTGTATAGACATTGTTTGTGTTATCATTTGTATTTATTTTATCATTGTGGAGTGCCTACGTGCTCTTTGTTTACTGTTTTTCTTTATGTGTTACCGATTTATATCTGGCATCATTTGCATAACCCAAGTCAATTCTTTCTGCAACAAGTCTCGGAGTACATGTCGTGTACACGAACTCTAGTTAAGTCACCTTTATTTTAGTAGGGGGAGCCGTCGGACGTATGGAGTGGGTGGAAAGCTGTCGCAGCCACTATCGACCATACGCTCCCCTGAACAGCCTTGTTAGTGAACCCCAGCGTAGGTCAGCCTTTATGTCATATTTATGTGCATCATATTGAGACCTAGTGGGGCCCACTTGGTCCTTCATAGGAGGCTCACCCATAAGGCATCTCTACATGTTAACTGTTGCACTTTTGAGGGTAAGGGGTCATTTGACGGACTGATTCGGGAAAAGTATGTGTTAGAAGTAAGGTGTGTTTGGAAAAAAAAAATAGTCTAAAAGGGTTTTGTAGCTTTTAGTATTCTTTATGGCTTTAGTTTTTCACAATTCAAAAAGATTTTTTACCTTTCGCACTCATTTTCTCAAAAAAACAAAATTTCAAAAAGATTTTCCCTTTATCTTCTTTAGCATGCATTCATAATTCAGAAATTCCAAAAAAAAAAAGATTTTATTTAGAAGTTTCAAAAATGGTAGTAGTTGTGTCCATTTCATAAAATGAAAATGCCAAAAAGATTTTTCTTTCATAGTTGCTAGTGTCAGTCTTATGTGAATTGTCTAAATGAAAACTCGAAAAGATTTTATTTACATTGTTCATCGTCTGTATTTGGTCGTGTCTCTTAAGTCAGGGTTCAGTTCATTATTTAATCCTCAATTGTTCAATCTGGACGAACTACGCACCCCTGATTCTCATCTTTCGGGATGTGAGATACGTAGGCAGCCTATTGTTGGTTTGGAGATCGTATTTAAATAAATTTAAAAAGATTTTCTTCACTCTCCACTTAGAGTGGGTGTTTCATATACAGATCTCTAAAAGAAAACAGAAAAAGATTTTTCTTTAATAGGTTCAAGTTCCATTTTCATATGAAATTTAAAACTGAAAACCCAAAAAGAGTTTCTTTGGTAATCATAGATTTCACTTTGTATAGGGATGTTAAAGCTGAAAACTTCAAAAAAAAAATCATCAGTTCTTTTGACAAATTGTTATTTTCTTTTCTTCTTAAAGTTTCAAGAAAAAAAAAAGAGTTCAATTGGCCATTTTGGCACGACTTCACGAACTACGCACACCTGATTCTTCTCTCTCGGGGGTGAGATAAGTAGGCGCCCTTCTTGGGTTCGGTGATCTTTAAAAAAAAAAGAGGTTTTGAAAAATGTTGAACTCTAACATATTTGTTGCCTCTTGTTCAATTAGTTTAAGGTGGCTGGTTTGTGGCTTCCTGGCTGGTCCTCCATATCACACCAAATCTAAGTAAGGTTTAGTTGTGTCCAACAAGGTTATAGAGAGTGGCACCATGGATGAAACAAAGAGTCAGGAAATTGAGAGTTTAAAGGAAGAGAATTTGAGACTGAGACAACAAATGATGGAAATGTACCGAGCTTGGGCCAGTGGGCTGCCTCCACCTCCGTTCCCCACTTTTGACCCTGAAAATACCTTGAGTCTTCCACCAAAATCGCAAAGTCAGTTTCCTACTGTTGTTGATGCACCACAGCATGCCTCAGAATCCTTTCCACGTCAAATGCACCTCAATACTTCCACCACTCTTTCTTTAGCTCCTCAGTATAAGTCTACCACATTCACAACACCACATACCGTCTGTGCTTTTGTTTCTCAACCTTCTACTAAGACTTTCACTTTGGCTATCAATCCAACGATTGTGCTTCCCCAGTCCACTAGTGAATCCACGTTCAATACTCTTGATGATCATACTCTTGAGCCTACCATTAAATTAAGTGGACCGCCAAAATTTCTTACTAAGAAGCCTAGCATGCTAGAAGAGCTAGAGAAAGTGGTTGGGAAAGTTAAGAGTTTAGAAAGTGATATGAAAAATTCCCCTGGACTTATGGGCTATGAAGATGTATCATATAAAAACTGGGGCATGTCTTTAAGTGTTAACCTTCCTCCCAGCTTTGATACATAAAAATTTGAGGAGCCTGATGGACAGAAGGATTCTATGAAACATTTGGAACGACATTGCAATCAACCAAGAGAAACTGAAGGAAAGAAGAAGGAAAACACACCTATCGTCATGCCAGGGCCAAAACAGAATTTGAGAGGTCCAACCCACCAATACTGTCAGCCTCAATCCCGATCTTACATATTAGATCCACATACATACTTGTAACAAGGTTTCTTTCCCCAAAATCCAAGAAATCCTATTCCCCCACTTCCTCAATATCTTTTGAACAATGCACAATTGTATGCTTATCCATCTTCTTATCCACAATGGCATGCACCTGTCCCTCAACATCATCCTCGACCCCCACAAATTTACCAAGGAACCTCTAAATCCAAGTTTCATCCGAGGCCAGAGTTCGCAAAGAGGAGGAAGGAAAAAAATAATTTCACTTCTATTGGGGAATCCTATGCCAATTTATTCCAGAGATTGGTACAGCAGGGCATGATCACTCCTCTCCTTGGGTATACTCCTGACCCACATTCAAGAAGTTTTGATCCTAATGTACGATGTGCATATCATTCTGATGTTCAGGGTCACAGTATTAAAGATTGTCGTGCTTTGAAAAGAGAAATTGAAAAGATAATTCAAGATAAATCAATTATGGTGCAGAAAATTGACAGTGAGGAAAGCTCTAGTTATGTTGATATGCAAATCAGTGGCTAAGATGTCAGGCTGAGCAATTGAGAAGTCACCCCCCTCCTTACTAGGAAGAGGTCTGGTAGTTTGTTTTGTCTTCTTTTCTGTTTTTCGAATTATTTTAGGGTTGTAGTTTGGGATATATCTTGTTTTGTCCTTTTGTCGTTTATGTTCAAACCCTTCTATCTTGTTTTTCAACTAAATGAAGTGTCCTATTTTCCTTTGTGTTTTAAATATGTGTTGTTTGTTTGTTTTCTTTACATAGTACATTTTATGTTGACTCTAATGATATGACGTGCTAGGAAAATTTTCAGCCAGATCTTAAAATCCGGTTTAAGCATGAGCATTGAATCAGAGGGTTAAAGTTAGAAAAAGAGAGCGTCTGAGAAAATAGTAGAGTGATGAGACATTTGGTGACAAGTTCAAGCCTTCTTTGAAAATTAAGGTCATTTATTTTGAGAATCACAAGAATAACTTGGTCATTAATTGAAAGACATGTCTCAATTAGGTCAAACAGTGTCTGCGTGATCCTATCAAGAGGAACAGAAAGAAAATCAACTCCACGAAAGCATGAGTCATTCAAAGTGAGGGATGTACAACAAATGTGGAGTTGTATGTTTGAAAAGTATAGAAAAAGAGGTGACACACATGCTCGGGGCAAGTTAGTGTTGTAAAACATGTCATAAGTGATGTTGATCGTGCACTTTCACATTGCATGCTATGTACTAGTATTTTCAAGGATTGATATGACGAAGACATTTTATTCTGCTATCCAAACATTGTGTCATCCTTTGTTACCCTATTTGAGCCTTAGTGTTATTTTCTTTCATACCCCTCTTTTGGAATTAAGATAAAGCCAGCAAAGCTAAAAAAAAAGTATCGAGCAAGAGAATAGAGTCAAAAAATTTCAAAAAAAAGGAAAGAGAGAAAAATGTGCCCATGAAGGAAGAAGAGAGTGTCAAAAAATTGGAGTCAGAAAAATCACAAAGAAAAAAGAGTAAAAAAAATAAGAAGAAGAACAAGTCAGAAACAAGCAAAAAAGAATAAGCTGCCAGAACTACGCATGACCTGATTCTCCTCTCTCGAGGGTGAGATACGTAGGCTGCCCTACTCTGGGCTCGGTCCAACCAAATAACAATTTAGAATTTCCCAGTCAAAAGAAACTGGGGCATGAGTTAATCCTCATTGTTTGAGTCGATTCCAAAAGTTGTAAATCCTACCCCACTTCAAGTGTCATTTGGGCCCCATACCATCCTTTCTTTCTAACCCTATCCAAAAGCCAACTTACAACCAAAGAAACACCTTCAGATCAATCTTTGAGGATGTTAAGGCTAAGCATGCAAGGGATATGATGATGCATTTGGGAACTATTTTTCTTTCTCAACATAAGAAATCAGGAGAGAAATAAAAAGGAGAGAGTCTTATTGGTGAAAACCCTCACGGGCACCGTAAGATGATGGTAAGTTGAGAGAGATAAAAATGAGAAAGTCTTAACGGTGAAAACTCTCACGGGCACCGTAAGACGACTGTGAGATAAAGGAAATGAAGATAAGAGAGTCTCATTAGTGGAAAACCCTTACAGACACCATAAGGCAATGGTGAGCTGAGGAAAAGAAAATGAGAGAAGCTTGTGACCGAAAACCCTTCAAGGCGCCACTAGCCGAATGGGGTCTTAAATGCAGTTGACCTAAGGAAGCAACTCAGTTTCAAGGACATTAACTCAACAACAATGGGTAGAAAATTTGGATGAAAAGATCAAGCTGCTTAATCCAAAATGCATGGCATAATCATTAGTGTTGACTGTCATTTTTAGATGAATTTTTCGTTTCCTTGTTTCAAAAGGGGACATTCATTGTCTTTTCTTTCTTCTCTTTATTTTTATTTTATCTTTCATGAGTCAGTTATCCAAACAAAAATTGTCATTATTTTTTTCGTTTCTTGTCTTTGAGTCAAGTCCGTGTCAAAACAAGTGAGAAAAGATTTCAAAACTGGCTACCATTTTCTTTAATTGCACAAAGCATGACAAAAGCTAGCACATGAAAGAGACATAATTGTGAGCCAAAAAAGAGCATGCAAAAAGTTTTGTCAACAGAGAAGTCAGGGAACTCATGAAAATACCAAGGTTCAAAGGGTCTATCTGAGAAGCATAGCAAAGCAGAAATACTGTGTTTGTTTTAGTCACACTTAATAATCTGAGCTCGGGTCAATGATTCAGCAAGTCAATGATATATGCTAATGGTTGGAAGCAACGTTAAATGCGACGAGGGCAAGAGCGATCGCCGCGAAAGCTAAAGACACAAACCAGCCAACATGTTTTAAACTCATAAGTTTTCTTTGATGAAACAGGAAACATATTACCTTCAAAGCAGGAACTTCAGAGCATAAACATCAAGGGTTGCAATGCCTCACTTTTACAAATGCAGAAAGTAATATTGCTGCACAGGTTTGATAATAAAATCATGGTAAAAATTCATCATCCTATATCCCTCGAAGACACACTTTCTTGTCCAGGGATTTCAGTTTTCATTTGCTAGGTGATACACTTCTTAAATTGAACCTTCACTCCTAGAAGACGTACCTTTTAGTTGAGTCATCCCCTTTGATTCCTATAAGACGTACCTTTTAGTCGAGTCATCCCCTTTGATTCCTATAAGACGTACCTTTTAGTCGAGTCATCCCCTTTGATTTCTATAAGACGTACCTTTTAGTCGAGTCATCCCCTTTGATTTCTATAAGACGTACCTTTTAGTCGAGTCATCCCCTTTGATTCCTATAAGACGTACCTTTTAGTCGAGTCATCCCCTTTGATTCCTATAAGACATACCTTTTAGTCTAGTCATTCCCTCTGATTCCTATAAAAAGTACCTTTAAGTCGAGTCATTCCCTTTGATTCCTATAAGACGTACCTTTTAGTCGAGTCATCTCCATTTGATTCCTATAAGACGTACCTTTTAGTCGAGTCATTCTCCTTAATTCCTATAATAATGTGACTTTCACAAAAGCCCTCTGATGATAAACTGGGGCAAAATTTAATTCTTGTTTTTGGAACTTTACTTTTCTGGCAAACAAAATTTCTCTTTATAATAATTTTTGTTTGGGATAATTTTCTTTTCAGTTTTCATGTGATTCCAGGAGCTCCACCTGCAGAACAGGGTGAAGAAATTGAAAGCATAGCAACAAGTTGATGAAATAGCAAGTCAGGAACCCGCCTGCAAAACAGGGTGAAGAAATTTAAAGCATAACAACAAGTTGAATAAATAGCAATTCAGGAGCCCGCCTGGAGAACATGGTGTAGAAATTGAAAAGCATAGCAACAAGTTGATGAAATAGCAATTCAGGGGCCCGCCTGGAGAACAGGGTGTAGAAATTGAAAGGCAAGCAACAAGTTGATGAAATTGCAAGTCAGGAGCCCGCCTGAATAATAGGGTGATGAATATTGATAGTCAGGAGCCCGCCTGAAGAACAGGGTGAGGAAGATGAAAGCCAAGCAACAAGGTAAAGAAATCAAAAGTCGAAAAATAGCAAGTCAGGAGCCCGCCCGAAGCATAGGGCGAATAAATGAAAAGTCAAGCAACAAGGTGAAGAAATTGAAAGTCAACAAACTGAAAAATAACAATTCAGGAGCCCACCTGAAGAACAAGGTGATGAAACGGGAAATTGAAGAAACTGCAAGTCAGGAACCCGCATGAAGAACAGGGTGATGAAATTGAAGGACAAAAAAATGGCAAGTCAGAAGCCCGCCTGAAGAGCAAGGCAAATAAATGAAAGTCGAGCAACGAAGTGAAGCAATAGAAAACCAAGCCACAAGTTGAAGAAATTGCAAGTCAGGGGCCCGCCTGAAGAATAGGGTGATGAAGTAGCGAGTCAAGAGTCAAGGAAAGCTGCATAGATAGGAATTTTGTAATTTCATTTATGTTTTAACTTGTAATTTTCATTTTGATGTAATGACAGAGCCGCGGACCGGAACCTCGATGGAACCTCATTCGACTCTCCAACTCGGTATAGTCCATCTCCTTCCAATCCTTTGAGATATCGATCACTTGATTCCCTCATAACTTGGGTGGGTAGGATGTCCATCAAGACTAGGTTGTCCTTCTTCCTTCTGTTTCCTTCCTCGAATAATGATCAGGAAAAAATTCTATCTCGTTGTCTACTTCTTTGAATGAAAACACTTGGTGTTTACATTCAAAGGGGGCATGATGTAGACACGTAATTTTATCCCGTTAATAATATTTCTTACTCCAATATCACACAATTTTACCCCTTTTTTATACTTTTTTCCCAAGAAAATAAATAACCACCTCATCTTTTAATTATTTATGTATTTATTTTTTTGTTTTGTTTTATCCAAATAGCAAGTCATAACAAACTTTGTCTCATTCTTATATTCCAATAACCCACCCAATTAAAAATGGACACCTAACCCCTACTTCTCCAATTAAAAAACACCACCACCACCCCTAACCTCACCTACCCTACCCTACCCTTCATGTGACCCCTCCCCCTACCTACTTTCTTTACACGTTTATGCCAATTCTATATATACAAAGGAGCAAAGGAAAAGAAAAGAATGGAAACGCGGGACCCACATAATTATTCCATTAGTTTTCCTTCTTGGATTGTCAATACATACACCTATGCACATGAAAAAAGAACCTGGACAGAAGGACAAAAAAGAAGGGGGGCCCATTAGGAACTTTCCAGGAAATACTCCATTCACACAGTACACAGATATCATATATATACACCATTGTATCTTTTCCTTCGGGGGAGACCTGGAGACACCATCCTCTTCACTCAAAATATCGGCACACACATACGCCCAATCGCACACACACACACACAATCCTCTCCCTTCACAGCTCACTCAAAATCGCACACTAATCTGCACATACCCAAAAAAATGAAGCCGATTGAGAGAGAGGGTGACGAATAGAGAGATATGTAGTTATCTTGGTTTCGGGTTACTGTTCCGGCGACACAGTCGCCGTATTTCGACATTTTCCGTTAGCTTATTCCCTTCACAGCTCACTGGAGCTTAGATTCGGACTGGTTTTGAGCTCTCAGTTCGACTTCGGAGACGTTAGTTCTCGTTTGCTCGTCATTCGTCTTCCGATATCGTGCCTTTGAAGATTTTTGATACCGGGACGGTCTGTTTTTCTGTTGCTATTTTGCTGTGGTTTCATCGGTCTCCGCTACTGATTTGAAGATTAGAATCTCGTTCGTCTCAAATCGTTAATCGCGATCAGTTTTTTGGTCTTCAATCTTCGATACCGAATCTGGGGTTATCGCATTTTGGATTGTTTCTCGACTGATTTGGAAAGTCAAGATTTTGTTGGTATTCTTCGAGGTTCCTGGACGGATTCTTATTTCTCTTATTAAATCAATCGAAAGCTCCTGAGGTCTAATTCTAACTTTTCTCTTTTTGATTTTCTCGTGATTACGAATGATTTGTATGCTTAAATGTTTGAATCCTCGTTTGGGTATGTGTTCAATATTGATTTCGGATTTTGAAGAAGTAACTTGATAGTCGAATTGGTTGTTTGGGGGTCGGGATCGAAAATTGATAATCGAATAAGTCGAAGGTTGTTTATTTTGATTCATTACTGAATATTGTTGAATTGGATAGCATCATGATTAGGCCATCGAATGAATAGGTAAAAGTAGGTTCGGGTTGGCAAATATTTAGGAATAAGTGCTTGCTCGTTGAATTATTGAATGCTTGAAATGCGTGTTGAATGGTTTGTTTTTATTGCTTTTGGATCGAATGTATCATTTAGCCGGGGAATGCCCCGAGACACATTGTATTTATTCACCGGGGAATGCCCCGATGTACTATGTTAGCGGAAGACGTTCGTGATGAAGGCCCGAGGCGTCGGGTAGCCTGGGAGCGTAGTTAGGATTAGTATAGGTTAGATAGGATTTATTTTTCGCATTTTATTTATTTTGGGTATGTATAATTGGACTGGACACTATACTTTGATTCATTTTGTTTGGTTTGTTTGTTTGCTTTACGTGCTTCCTTGTGGTTTGTACATTCTTCCTTGTGGTTTGTACATTCGTAGTGTCAAAATGGGCCGATACGCTCCACCAAGCGACCGTGGTCGAACCACGGGATCGAGGGGTGCCTAACACCTTCCCCTCGGTCAACAGAATTCTTTAGTCGGAATCTCTGTTCACAGACCAGTCATAAAGAGTCAAATGGTTTTGAAAAAAAAATTCAATGGTGACTTGGCACACCAGATTATGCCAAGTGGCGACTCTGAATAAAAAATGTAAATAATCATTTTTCGAAACGAACTTTCATCATTTGTCACTTTAGTCAATAAAACTCTTTCGAATCTTAAAATCCAATCTTTTTGGTTGCAAAAAAGGGGTGTGACAATGCTTCTATCCAAACACATTATTATTTATTTATAAAATCAGTTTCAACACCAAAAAAATTTAGCACTCTTTATTAAAATCATATTTATTGCCCCTAATAACTTTTTTCTTGTAGTGTCTCCGGTCCAAATGTCTGGGGGATAGAGAATCTCAAGTCCCGCTTTTTCGTTATGCGAAATCAATCCTTATTCTGCACTTTCTCGCACCGTCCTGAAATATACATAAATCATGAATTCTTCATAGCGGTTTGGCAGGCGTATAAGGACTATTAAAGAAGTGCCTTAAAGTGTTGCAGCCATTACTTTAAGTCCTTTTACGCAATTATGAACTCCATGAAACTTTATCAACTTCAATGCAACTTATCCTTTTGGAGCTGACATAACAAACTACACGAGCCGGAAAAGTTCCTGAAGGATGCCACCTTTTTTCTTCACAAGTAGTTTGGATATCAAGATATTTAAAGGGAAAGTTGTTGAGGCTAATATAAGGTCAGTCCGGTGCATTAAGTTCCTACTATGCGTGGGGTCTAGGAAAGGACTGAACCCTAAGGATCTATCGTACGTAGTCATACCCTACATTTTTGCAAGAGACTGTTTCCACTGCTCGAACTAGTGACCTTCTGGTCACATGACAACAGTTTTACCAATTACACCAATGATCATTGGTTTAATTCCTCACTTCTATCAGCATTAGACATCAGTATTTGGAGCAACCAAATAACAAGATTTATTCATGTTCACTAGTTGGTCAGAGATGTGTTCATAACATAAGAGCTAGATAATATAAGCAGCCATCAGCACGGTATAAGTGAGTGATAAAAGGGCATTTTCTTATGAATAAATTATTTTTTGAATGAATTATTCATTTCATCATATAGAAAGTAATTCATTGGACAAAACTTGACTATTTAGGAAGGCTCTCATTGTTCCACTATAGTATTAGTTAGTAAGTGTGGTACTACTCTTCACCACACAATTCTACAGTATTTATGAAAGCAAGACTATTTGCAAAAGAGGATTTTTTGCCACAAAAAATAAAGCAAGACTTGGTTGACTTGCCAAGTCTTTGGCAGAATGGAGGACTTTTTGCCACCACATTTATAATTCTGATTGGTTGATTTGGTGGTATTAGTATTGATCGATATGACCAAAAGGGAGACCTCATTTCTATTTAAAGTCTCAAAACCACATGTTATAGAGTATACCTACTAATTTTTGCAATAATGGAGAAAGCCTTCACATTTTTTCTCTTTACACTCTTCTTGCTTATGGCTAGTTCAGTCATGACCCAAACCAACATTACTACAGATCAATTAGCTCTTCTGTCTTTAAAATCCCAAATCATTTCCGACCCCTTTCATTTCTTGGATGAAAGTTGGTCTCCCGCTACGTCTGTTTGTCATTGGGTTGGAGTCACTTGTGGCTCTCGTCAACAATGAGTGAAGTCCTTGAATCTTTCTAACATGGCTCTTACTGGAAGGATTCCCCGTGAATTTGCAAACCTCTCATTTCTTGTTTCTCTTGACATGGGAAGCAACAATTTCCATGGAAATTTGCCTCGAGAAAGGGCACGCTTGCGCCGGCTTAAGTTTCTTGATTTAAGTGTCAACAGCTTCAACGGGAAGGCTCCCTCTTGGTTTGGATTTTTACACCTTCGCCATAGGAATCTCGTTAAAGTCATTACTAGTTGTTCCAAACTTGATTTTAAGGCTTTAGTGCTCGAGTATATGCCAAATGGAAGTCTTGATAAGTATTTGTATTCACACAACTATTTCCTCGACATCAGGCAGAGGCTAAGCATAATGCTAGATGTGGCATGTGCGTTGGAATATCTTCACCATGGGTGCTCATCGCCTGTGATCCACTGTGATGTGAAGCCTAGTAATGTCTTGTTGGACGAGGATATGGTTTCCCACCTTAGCGACTTTGGTATTTCAAAACTGCTTGGTGAAGATGAGAGTGATTTGTACACTAAAACCTTAGCAACATTGGGGTATATTGCGCCAGGTACGTCTTTTAGTTTTGCTGATTACTCCTTTCTTTTTTTCCCACCTAGAAAGTATATTGCATCTTTAAATGAATTGTTTGACTGTAGAATATGGACTGGATGGACTAGTGTCTACAAATTGTGATGTCTACAGTTATGGGGTCTTGTTGCTGGAAACGTTTACTAGGAGAAAGCCTAATGAGTTTGAGGGAGATCTTAGCTTGAAGCAATGGGTGAGTTATTGGAACAAACTATCTTGTATTGAAGGATAGAGAACAACTTACAATTACTGAAAGTTGTAGACAATCTAAAAAGGAAAAAAAAAAAAACAAGAATGGAGGGAGATTCCAGACTATTACAAGCTAAGAAATTAAAAGACAACTTCATAACGTGCCCCTCTTTGGTAGCATCCCTTTTGATTATATAGATAAGTTATGTTGCGGAGCTCCTGGCAGCACTGCCTGGTGCTACTGGTACTGTCACAGCTGGCCCTTGCTTGGCATTTGGGACCACATATTGGTCCAAGTACTTAGGGGGCTGTTTGTCCCTGTTGCTGCAGCGTAGTGTTGCCCTGACGTCTTGCAGATTTGTTACATTGCCGCCTTCAGGAAGACGAACCTTGTCCTCAAGGTTCAAGTCAGGAAACCTTTGACGAAGAGAGTGAGAATCCTCCCAAGTAGCCTCCTCAAGAGGTAACCCCTGCCACTTGATAAAAAATTGCAGCACCTGATGTGTGCCTCTAGTAATGGTGCGGCTGTCTAAAATTGATTCCGGGGAGAGCATGAGTGAAGAAGAATGATCAAGGAGATCAATAGGAGTTACTTGTTGGTCTGGAGTACCCAAACATCTGCGAAGAACGGAGGCATGAAATACAGGGTGAATTTTCGATGAAGGTGGGAGGTCCAACCTATCAGCGACCTCACCAACTCGTTGAAGCACCTGAAATGGCCCAAAGAATCGCCGACTGAGTTTGGTATGACGTTGGAGGCGGAGAGAAAGTTGTCTGTAGGGACGCAAGCGAACAAAGACCCAATCGCCAACCTGAAACGCCACATCCTTGCGGCCTTTGTCAGCGTATCTCTTCATACGAGCTTGAGCAAACTGCAAATTAGACTTCAGCACTGCCAAAGTATCATCATGTCGCCTAAGTGAATCAGCCACAGCTGGTGGAGTGTTGCCATCCATAATATATCGAGCAATTGTCTGGGGAGGACGACCATTCACCACCTCAAAGGGAGTTAGCTTAGAGCTGTGTTGGTAAGAGGTGTTATACCAAAACTAGGAGAAAGCCTAATGAGTTTGAGGGTGACCTTAGCTTGAAGAAATGGGTGAGTTATTCACTCCCGGAGGCAGTAATGGACGTCGTAGATGTCAACTTGGTAACACCAACGGGTAATCGCTTACAGAAGGAGGTAGATGTTGTGGCTTCAATCAAGAAAGTTGCATTAGATTGTTTTGCTGAATCTCCGGCAAGAAGGACAAACATAAAAGATGTTGTAGGGATGCTGCAGAAGATCAAGATTCAACTCCTTGCATGTTGAGCATGTTTTTGGAATCTGTTGTTCCAATCAATTTTAACCGAACACGTAATCACACTATGTTTTCTTTTTTAATAACTGTGATTTCTGATCTAGTTTTTCCGCAACTCAACTAATTCCAAAGTATCTATAGAAAATAATTCACTGGTAAAAACTTGACTATCAAGGAAAAAATATACTATAAACTATAGGATCTCCTTAAAATATGCAAGTTGGAGCTATTTCAAGATCAGAATGAGAAGGAATATCCATATCAGTATCATTATAGAAAGTAATTTATTGGAAAAATTTGACTAAACTTGATTAATATTAAGAAGACACTATAGTATAAGTTAGTAACTGTGGCATTACTTTTCGCCACACAATTCTAGAGAATATGAAAGCAAGACTATTTAAAAGAATTAAGCACACAAAAAATAAAGCAAGACTTAGTTGACTTGCCAAGTCTTTGGCTGAATCGAGGACTTTTTTGCCACCATATTTATAATTCTGATTGAGATTTGCCTTCAAACAGAGGCCTCAGAGAACATAATGTTAGAACAAGTGTTATTCAGTTAGACTGGAGGAAAGATAACGAAAGAATGGAGTGTTTGGAACATGATACCTTTTCTGGTTCTGTTATATTAGTTATCTGGTGGGAGCAGACCATCAGATGATTTGAATGGAGAAAATAAAAACAATGCATTTTGAAATACTCTTGTTTACAACTGTTGGTTCTCTGGTGCAATTTTATTTATGTATTGTGCTGACTCACTATGCTTATTATCTGACTTAAGGTCACCAGAAACCGAGACCTTTTCCCGGCCATACCAAGCCTGTATATTTAATATACAGTTAGTTAAATTAGGTCCAGGGGTTTGCCTCCTGTTAATCTTCCTCCTTCTGTTCGAGTAATGTATCACAGTTTGCTTTTGAAAGCTATCATGTTGGAACATATCCGATCGCTCTTGGTACAGGTTATTGTGTTAGCAACAATACATGCAGTCCCAATATGCTAAGAAATATACCAATTATGTTGTGAAAGATGGACCATTTAGCACTAGTGTTGGGAGGAACATTATAAGTAATCAGAGTCTACGTGAAATTATTTTAGTGCGATAAAAAGTAAAAATCATTTTTCAAATTCAGTTCAAGATTCATACATAATCGATCATGCATCAAGAATTTTCTCCTTTCTCCTTTCCAATTGCATTGTTTTGTTCTTAAAGCGTCAAACTCCATTAGCAAGAAATTAATACTTTAGCACAATTTAGCATAGTGAGCTTAGCGTATACTATAACTATATAAGTAATCAGTATCTATAGGACAATAATAGGATTGTTACAGATCGAGGAAAAGGCGGCGAGTCAAGTCTAAAAATGCATCCTTTGCCCATTTTATGGGAATATGACCAACTAGTTCTTTAAATGCTGGAGATAAAAATCCTCGAAACAATGGAACTCGTGCATCAACACTAAGGTATAAATGTTATGATGCATAGTATGTTTTTCATCAGTGCCTAAGTAATAATGTTATGATGCATAGTATGTTGTTAGTACTTTAGGACACATTGTGCACCCAGAAACTTGTGCGAGGAGTATTTTGCTTGCCTAGACCATATGAGTTAGGGAACCAAGTAACTGAAGAGTCAAATAACATCAGTCGTTACAAAGAAATGTTGTGTACTATTTAAGAACAAAAATTTATAAAAATCTCTCTAAAAGAAAGTAAAATTTAACATTAAGGGTCGTTGTGGATGAGCATGATTCCTCCCTCTATAATCAATGATCTATGGAAAAACAAGTTTGTTAAAATTAGGAAAATGACTCATAATAAAAATAGGAAAAACAAATTCCATATATTACATTCCACACATTCTTGCTTGGGAAAAGGCTCAAATATGCCACTGGACTATCAGAAATGACTCATTCATGCCATCACCGTAACAAAACTGGTCCATCCATGCCATTACATTTAACAGCCGATTTTTAGAAAACAGCTTTTCCACGTGGCAGCATATTAGAGGTCCACATCATTTTTTAAATTTTTTAAAATTGTTTTTCTTTTTTTAAATATTTATAAATTATTTTTTTTATAATTTTTTTTTTAAAATGGTGTTGGTTACGAAGTTTATAGATTACATATTTCTATGCTTTTATTTATCAAATAACGAATAATAAATTTTGCATATAACTAATGTTCATGTTTTTTCTAGATTCTTATTTTTAAAAATAATTATATATGTTTTTCACCAATCTTCTAGGTATTTATTTATACATGAACCCAAAATATTCAAACCTAAAATTCTAGTTCATCATAACCATTGCTAGTCCTAATATGCAATAATAATAAAGGATGAAACCGTATTCTTGTCATATTTTGCCAAATGAAAAAGGTGACCATATTAAAATGATCAATTCAAAGACCTTAAATGGTTAATCCTTCTTAACACTTCGAAAAGTACATGATAGAGAAAGAAAAAGAATGCAAAAATGTGAATAATTTCTTCTGTTGGTGCATTCTCTTTCCTTACTTTTCTCTCCCTCTTTGTGTGTATGCATGCAAAATGTATGTAGTAAAGTATTGTGTGTGGATGTGTACGTTAGCATTTATTCTTTTTTGATAATCATTTATATTCATGCATGCATGGATCATATATTATATCAAATCTCACTTCAAATTTAATCATAACAAAGATTTGAATACTCTAGTATAACAACAACAAATGTAAAATAAGAGCAACTCCACTTCATAATATTGAAATTGAATTTCGCATAATCGCGATATTATATTATTCAAAGAAAGGTAAAGGGTTACCTTTTGGAAAAATAGTTGCCAACAAAAGAAAGAAGAGGCTGCGAATTCGAAACCACGAACCAAACCTCAAACTCCAACTCGTTGTCTACCCGTTTATGTTATTTGCTTTTTGTTTCTGTCAAATGTTACTCCCTTTTCTTTTTAACTCTTCTCTTTTCTTGTTTTTCTCTCCCAGTCTGTGTTTTTTTTTCCAATGTTCCTCTCCCTTTCTTCCTGTTTTTGTCCTTTTTGTTTCCCTAATCCTCCCTATTCATTCTCCTTATCTTTGTGTTTTTCTATGTCCCCCTTTCTGTCTGTGTGGGTGTACTATATAATGTATAAGGTGGGGAAGTTGAGGGAATTGAGGGGGTTGAGGAAAAGGTGGGGATGATTGGGGTAGTTTTCTTTAGGATAAGTTTTTTTTTATAAATATATAATGTATAAGGTTGGGAAGTTGAGGGATTTTCTTAATTTTTTTTAATTCTTTTTTAAAAATATTTTTTAAAAAAGATATTTATAATAAAAAAATTTATAATTGTTTTAAATTAAATTTAAAAAAAGAAATAAAAAAATGACGTGGACCTCTAATATGTTGCCACGTGGCAAAGCTGTATTCTAAAAACTGGTTGTTAAAAGTAATGGCATGGATGAACCAGTTTTGTAACGGCGATGACATGAATGAACCCAACTTTTAATGGATGACATAAATGAGTCATTTCTGATAGTTCAGTGGGATATTTGAGCCTTTTCCCTTCTTGCTTTAGTGATTTTATCTTGAGTCCGTCTAGATTTAATTGTACTCATGATGTCACATTCAAAATGTACATTTTGGCACCAACTCTACGCACAAGTGCAGATATTTTTTATTTTTTTAAAATTCAATTACATTATATATTTTTATTTTAATCGTGAATTTATTTTTAATGCCTAGATTAACCAATCCACCTTATTCAATCCTATATTACAATAACAAATATTCTTTTGGTCATTTCATTACCTTGATCTCGAGGGTAAAAATTTTCCACTGTCGTAGTACTTACAAAGTAACTAGAATCAATTATAAACTATATTAAGTAGAACTCGGAACCAAAACGAGCCACGAAATTAAAAAAGTGATCAAAATAGGTCACCTATTTAAAAAGTTATCAAAATAGGCTAAACGTAATAATTTATTACGTTTTTCACTTTTTTGTTAACGGTCAACTAACGGAGTTGACTTTTAATAAAATGTAATAATTTATTACGTTTTACACATTTATTTATAAAATGTAATAAATTATTACGTTGTGTCAGAAAAAAGTTTAAAACGTAACAAAATATTACGTGTTACACCTTTATCGAGGTTGCTGTGACTTGTCACATCAACTAAAGTGACTTTCCAGAAAAGAGATGCAAAAACATAATATTTTATTAGTACGTGCTATACTTTAATTCCTTAACTTTTTCAGAAGTTGGTGTGTTCAGTTAATGTGGTGTCAACAATTAAAAATTGTCCACCTACTTTTTGCTTTCAACAATTCTAATTTTTTTAATTTTTGGTAGTTAAATTTATTTACATTTTATAGTTAATCAAAATAATTTATTTTTGCTTTATGTAATAAATTTTTTATGTTTATATAAAAAATTAAAAAAAAAAGTATCAATTAGATAATCAATTTAAAAATTTTCTTATATTTATTTTATGTCAAAAATAATCAGTTCTATCATTAATTATCCGATTTCTTTCTAGAAAATTATTTTTTTAAGTTTTTCTCTACTCCAAAATAGTGAAATATTAAATTTTCGTCGATCAAATAAACTGCAATATACAAAAAAAAAAAAATTGGTTAAAAATATGAAATTAAATTTTTCAGTTAATGATTCATCGTAGTTTTCGATTAGGATATTGAGGAGACTCACATACATAAATTCGTTTCATATTATAATTAATGGAGTAAAAAAATCACAATGCAATTTAGGAGTCTAGAAAATCATACCAATAAATATATACGATAATTATTGTATTATCAAGCTTTATGAAAACACTGGACAACGGATGTCACGCTTCGTTGCTCGCAATTTAAGGGTGTCAAACGGGCTGGGCTGACCCGGCCCTACCCGGCCCGATTAGCTAACCCAACCCGGTAAGCCCTAGGGCTTTAGGGTTCCGGGTCCCGGGCCGTTTTTTTTGTTAAAATGGGCCCGGTTAACCCGGCCCGTTCCAGGCCCGTCGGTTAACCGGCCCGACCCGGCCCGAAAAAGGAAAAAAATTGATTTTGGGCCAAACTAGTCGTTGGCCCAACGGCTATATAGCCGTTTTTGGGTCCAAACGGCTAGTTTGGGCCCATTTAATAAAAAAAAAAATATATTTTTTAATCCCCAAAAAAAATCTATAAATACTCTACAACTTCAAATCATTTTTCACACAATTTTTCACTCTCTCAAATCTCATTCTCTCTCAAATCTCAATTCTCAATTCTCTAATATTCAATATATTTAATTTCTTAAAGTGTTCACTTTAATTTTTTAATTTTCGTTTACAAAGTACGAGTGGAAGTTTCTAAAGTCGCAATCTTCGGATACTTCCAAAATTTGGTATTGTCGTTCCATCTCTTACGTTTAATTTTTATTTATTGTATTAATTGTTTAATATTTAATTTTATTATATTTGGGTATTTTGAATATTTTTAGTTTAATTTAATTTATATTATGGATAAATTAAAAAACCTCGTTGCTAAAGGTGTTAAAATTTTTTGTCCCGGAAGCGGTAGTGGTAGTAAAAAGCGAATTACTAGCGGTAGAGGTAGTTCAAGTAATAGATATACCCGTGTGCCTTCTCCTCCGGTACCGCTTGGTACACCTTTTGAGGAAGAAATAGGTGTAGGTGCTCATGATATGGATTATGTAGAAGCTCAGGAAAATTACGGTATAGAAGAAGAAAATGAAGTAGATGCAGTTAATTTAGACGAAGATAATGAAAATATTGCTGAAACACCCGCAGTAGGAGATGCTAACGTTAGATCTGAATCAGTTAATCTCCCTTCCCGTCCTCCCAGTGCCCCAAAACCTCGTAAAAGAACTAGTATTGCATGGCAATTTTTTGAACGTATATCAGATATTAAGGTGCAGTGCAATATTTGTCAACAAATATATAAGCATAGAAGTGGAGGCAAGCAAGGGGGTACGGGTACGTTAATGAGACATATAGCTGAAGATCACAAAAGAGAGTTAAATATTGCAAAAGGTGGTGGGGATGTTGGTGGGTCAACGCAAACTAGAATGGACCCAACAACCGGTCAAGTAGCGAAAAAGTATAATAAATTGAGGGACAGGGAAGAAATAGCTAAAATGGTAGCTGTGGGTTGTTTGCCTTTTAGTTTTCCTTCTTCTGATCCTTTTATTCTTTATATACAAGCAATTTATAATCCTATATTTAATGGTATTCCTAGAACTACTTGTCGGTCTGATATTTTTAGACTCCATTCACAATATTGTTTTTATTTATCAACATTGTTAAAAAATATTCAATGTAGATTGTCCCTAACTTCTGATCTTGGTCGTGCTGTAAATAAAAATGATTATTTAACCGTTACTTGTCATTGGATGGATAGTAATTTCGTGATGCAAAAACGTATTCTTGCTTTTTTATATGATGAAGATCGTAAACATACTGGACAATTTATTGTTGATTCTATTGTTAAAATTGCCGGATATTATGGTATAGAAAATAAAATTTTATGTATTGTTTTTTATAATGCTTCTAACAACAAGACTGCTATAACAAAAATAAAATCTACGCTATCTCCACCCTTGCCTGAATTTTTTCATATTAAGTGTGCATGTCATATATATAATTTAATTGTAAAAGATGGTCTTGAGTTTTTTGAGCTTTATATTGAAAAAATTCGTCTTGCCATTGGTTTTATTCAAGGAAATAATCGTAGATCGAGAATTAGAGAATTTAAACTTAAATGTCAAGAAAATGGACTTACACCGATTTTGATGCCTGAGGAAATTGATACTAGATGGAATTCTACGTATGAATTTCTAAAAACTTGTTATAAATATAGAATTCCTATTACACTAGCTTTTAACCAACATTGCGGTTCATTTGCTGATTCTGCTGATTGCATGCTACATAATTCTGATTGGGTTGTAATTAATGATCTTGTTAAGTTTTTAGAAAAATTTTATGTAGCTACGGTTGAATTTTCCGGTGCTTACTATCCTACTGTTTGTAATATTTTGGCATATATAGCCGATATTTCTGGTTTGCTCCAACAATATAAAAATAAAGAAGGTTATAAAGAAGCTGTTGGCGCCATGTTTACGAAATTTAAAAAATATTTTTTCCCAATTCCCCCTATTTACTTGGTTGGTGCTATGCTAAATCCGTGCATGAAATATAATCATATGTGTCACTTTAGTACTCTTATTTATACTAACTTAGAAATAAATACTAACCATGATTTTGAACAAGTACAGCCTGATTTGTGGACGGCTACGGCTGATGCAAAGGATTATATAGAAAAATTATATAATCACTATGCTGATTTATTTGATTCAGCCTTACCTACAAATATCACTCCAACTGTCGCTCCTCATCCTCTCGAGGAGCCATCATCTTCTAAAAGGCCGGCACATAGTGTTTTTTCTGATTCGTTTTATGATTTAAATTGTTGGAACAGTGTTGATGAGAGAACTTACACAACAACTTATCGGGAAGAGCTGAAATATTATCTTCGGACGACACCAGAGGATCGCAGACGACGGATCAACACGCTGGATTGGTGGAGGAATAATGAATCACAATATCCTGTGCTTTCAAGATTAGCTAGAGATATCTTGAATGTTCCAATGTCAACCGTTGCATCAGAGAGCGCCTTCAGTCAGGGACGACAGCAGCTTGGAGACAACCGACACTCATTGGGAAGCAATGCAATGAATGTTCTAGTTTGCCTCAGAGATTGGATTAGAGCGGAAAGAAGAAACCAAGGAATGGAACCAGAGCCGAGCGACGAGCTGAAACTTGAAGAAATTATGACTTCACAGGAGAACTCCGCAGAATCAAGTCCAATGCATGGTTTTGCCCCCATTGACTTCGATTATCCTATGCAAGTTCCCATTAATATTAACATGAATGAGTTGGAAAAAATGATGCATAATTTATAGATTTTTCATTCATGTAAATTATAAATTTTGGATCATTTTGCAATCAATAAAATTCCCCAAATTCATTCACTCCTTAGTCGTTGTTTTTTATTTTTTTTATTTAACGATTTAAAATTTTAAATTGAATTTCTAGTTTTCTACTTTAAATTAAAAACTTACTTCTAATATATTATTAATTTACTACCAAATATTATTAATTTATTATATTAAGTAGAATATATTTTGTATATTTGTGCATATATCTTCTATAGAAGTGTATATTTAACGTATACATGTGTATATGTTTTATAAATTAGTATATAAGTATATCTATACATATTGTAATGTATATATAATGTAGTATATTTTATAAGTAGTAGTATATATACATTTAATGGTGCGTATACACGTGTATATATCTTCTATAGAAGTGTATATTTAATGTATACATGTGTATATGTTTTATAAATTAGTATATAACTATACAAATATATATTGTAATGTATATACATTATAGTATATTTCATTTAAAGTATTACATATACATAGAATAGAGTGAATGGATCTTCTATAGACGTGTATATTTAACGTATACATGTGTATATATTTTATAAATTAGTATATAACTATACAAATATATATTGTAATGTATATATATTGTATATATCTCATTTAAAGTATTACATATACATAGAATAGAGTGTATATATGTGAATAGATCTTCTATAGACGTGTATATTTAACGTATACATTACTTTATGTTTTATAAATTAGTATATATATTGTAGTATATACTTTTTTTAAAGTAGTACATATATATTGAATGGTGCGTATATATGTGTATATATCTTCTATAGACGTATATCTTTAAAGTATACAAGTGTATATGTTTTATAAATTAGTATGTAACTATATATATATACATATTGTTGTATATATATATATGTATATCACTATACTGTAGTATATATTTTATTTAAAGTAGTACATATATATTGAATGGTGCATATATATGTGTATATATCTTCTAAAGTAGTATATATTTAACGTATACATGTGTATATGTTTTATAAATTAATATATATATATATTGTAGTGTATATATATATATATTATACTATTATAGCATATGTTTTATTTAAAGTAGTACGTGTAGTCATATATAATTATATATTGAATGGTACGTATATATGTGTAATTGTTTATACTTTATATATTTTTTAAAAAATATATATTGTATATTGGAGTGTATATAGTGTATATTGGAGTGTATATAGTGTATATTGGATTATTTATTTATTTTTTAAACGGGTTTGACCGGTTTTTAACCGGGTTTGACCGGGTCTTGATGGGTTTGACCGGATTGGGTTAAGTGGGCCGGGTTCGGGTGGATTTTAATTTTTTTACTGTTTGGCCTGGCCCGGCCCGATTAACCCCAAACCCGGCCCGTCACCGGCCCGGAACCCGGGTAAAATGGGAGGGCCGGTTCAAATGACTTACAAAGCAAAACTTTGTTGACTTGCAGTCTTGTACAAAGTCTTTTGAGTTTGAACTGGTTAGAGGAATAACTTGCCACCACAATTACGGTTGCAAGACTTTGTTGATTCCAATTATGCATTTTTGATTTCTTGAATGAGAAAATGAAAGTGTCATTTGAATGAGAATTGACTTGCCGTCTCGAAAAAGTAATTGGAGTTTGGACCTATTAGAGAAATAATTTTGCCGCTCTAATTACGGTTGCAAGTTGGTCAAGTCTTCGAGGCCCACATAAATTAGGAAACCAATTAATTGAAGAGTCAAATGACAACAACCAATACAAATTAATTTTGTGAACTTTTTAATAATAAAAATTTATTAAAACACCTCTAAAACAAGTAAAAGGTACTGTCAAGGTTTGTGGTGGGATGGGTCATATTAGTACTCTTTTAATTACACGTCTTAGGTTCGCATGCTGGATGGGGAAAATAATGGAATATCCTCAAAATAAGGTGTCTTTTAAATTTTGACCCCAAATAAAAAAGTTTGATAAAAATAACCTTCAACTATTAAGTGATACATTTTAAAACAAAATTGACCCTGACCGATGGAGTAAATACATAAATATCCTCATAATGGATAACAACTCAATACTTATGCATCTTTTATTTTTTTCTCTTTTTAATTTTACTTTGATTTTTATTTTTTATTTTTTATTTTCTCAACCTTACTTTTTTTCTTTTTTCCTCTCAACTTTTTTTTTTTCTATTTTATTTTACTTTGATTTTTTTTTCCTTTTTTTTGTTCTTTTTAGTTTTTCTCAACCCTTACTTTTTTTTCTTTACTCCTCTCAACGTCTACTTTTATAAAAAAACTTTTAATATTTTTCTTTGATTTTTATTTTTTTAAAATTTTTCTCGGCCTTTATTTTTATCAACCTTTATTTTTTTTCATTCTCTCTCAAGTTCTACATTTTTTTTATTTTTTTTTTTAATAATTTTCTTCATTTTCTTCTTTTTCCGTCATTTTTATTATTTTAGTTCTTTTTTTCAATTTCTTCCAATCAAGTTACCTCTCATGAGCAAGAGTTGACACTATCATATTATAAAGGCAAGACTTATGACTTTCAAACAACAAGCTATGTTTAATGGACAAGAGTTGACACTACCATATTGGAGAGACAAGACTTATGACCTTCAAACAACAAGTTATGTTTCATGGGTAAGAGTTGACACTACCACATTGTGTTTTGATTTATGAGATGTTCTATAACTCTTACCTTAGAGGCAAGACTTAGCTCAAGGACTTTTAAACAATAAATTATTTTCCACGGGCAAGAGTTGACTCTACCACTTTATATTATCATTTATGAGATGTTCTACAACTATTGCCTTAGAGGCAAGACGTAGCTCAAAAACTTTCAAACTACAAATTATGACCCACGGCATTCAACTTCTTTTTGGAAAAAACCCTATGCACAAGTCCAAACTTTTCTTTTATATAGTTAAATTTACTTTAATTTGTATAATTCTAATAAATTAAGCTTTATGAAAACACTAGACAACGGATGTCACGCTTCAGTGCTCGCAATTCAACAATTAGGAACAATCTCTTCCAAAGAAAGACTTGCTTGACTTGCAATCTTGCGCAAAGTCTTTGGAGTTTGGATCAATTAGAAGAATAGTTTTTACACCACAATTAAGGTTGCAAGACAAAAAAAATATATTTGGACACTGCTATAAACCCGTGTATATCTAGTTTTTAAATATATTTATAGGTACACCCATTTTGGTTTTGATTTTAACAACTTTAGATTTGCAATATCTGAAGTTACATATAAATGAAGTTTAAACATTTTTACTTAGCCAATCTTGCAGAAATCTTTGGAATTTGGGCTGATTAGTGGAATAAACTTGCCACCACAATTACGGTTTGCAAGACTTGGTTGATTCCAATTATACATATTTGATTGCTTGAATGTGAAAATGAAAGTGTCATTTGAATGAGAATTGACTTGCCGTCTCGCAAACGTATTTGGAGTTTGGACCTATTCAAGAAATAAGGGAAAAGGCTCAAATATACCAACTATCAAAAATGTCTCATTTATGTCATCCGTTAAAAGTTGAGCTCATTCATGTCATCGCCGTTATAAAACCGCTTCATCCATGCCATTACCTTTTAATGGTGGTTTTCTAAAAAACTGTTTTTTCACGTGGCCTCTTATTAGAGATCCACGTCATTTTTTTTATTTTAGTTTTGATCCATTAAAAAGAATCCACCCGCACCCAACCTATCACCTTAACCCACTTTAATATTACTCTTAATTTTGACCCTAGATTTGAACATATATATAATCATTTAATCTTCGAACATGAAATTTACATACTTGAATACTACGTTTAAAATAATATAGGTTAGAATAATTAATAATTTAAAATGACAAATGAATAAATTTTGATTAAAAAATAATTTGTTTTGACTCTCGAAATCCGAACATCATCACATAATTTAGGAGGAAGAGAATACTACATACATGAAGGACCCCAATTTTTAATTAGGAAGAATACCTAAAAATCCCTTCTAAATTTAGATTATAAGTTGTATAATTGAATTATTGGTAGTCTTAATTATTTCGTGGACTTGGCTATTTGGTAGCCTTTATACTCTTCAACGTGGACGAGACGTAGAGCATAGAGTGTTTTCAAAGTCCCAACTCCGTGCGTAGCTTTTGACTTGGTAAAGTTGCACAATACATTCACAACGTATATGTACGACTTTGATTTTTACCTAACCCTCCATCTCAATTTATGTGAGTCAAATAAGTTTTTCTTTAATTTGACTGTAATTTTTCATACACCTTTTATTTTAAATTGTCAATTATTGTCAACAAATAACATTTTTTTTTACCTAATTTCTAACGTAACTATGTAAATTTCATTTTTTTTCTAAGAAAATAACTTAAAATTTTATGCCACTTACTATTAACATTAAAAAATTTTAACGCTTGAGATTTGAACTATGGATGTTAAAAAGTCAAATTGAAACATGGAATCCCAAAACACAAGGATACGTACATGCATGCAAGAAATTTGCTGTAACCCCCTTTTCACGTCTCCATTATGCATGCATGGTTCAAACTTCAAATATTAGGCGAACATGACCATACTAATGATCATAATGTTGTTTTTCCTTTCTGACGGCGGGAAAGAGGTGGATTGGGGAGGATCATATATGAGCACAAGATCTCATTTATTTAAGAGTTGAACATGATGTGGAGTATCAATTTAAATAGATCAAAATGTGTTGAGTTAATAAATATATAGATCATTAACTCGCTCAAAAGTTATATATTTGGAGAGAGATAAGCTTCAAAATGAGTAAAAAAATGAGACATAATCTAACCGGTCCATCTTACCAAGCTTAAATTCCATCGTTTCCTTTTTATAATTTTTAATTATCAAATAATCTTTTTGTATTAATTATTATGATTATATATCGAACATATTTATATATACATATATAATTAATAATTTTTTTTATGAATCGATTGAACTAAATATAAATCAATTAAGCTCGCCTTTTAGAAGAGCCGGATTGAGGCCTAACCCCCCACCACAACCCCCGCCCCACAAAGTATGTGGATTTCACTATCGGACCGATATATCATCCACCACTCTGCATCAATTCTAAAAGCACCGTGATCTCTGAAGCGACTTAAAACATCATTTTTCTTCAACTTTTCCTCCGCGCGTCGAAATACTTTGTCATAAACTTGATGATATCTAACTTTATTACGAGATTTCCTTGGCCATATCTAACTATATTAAGAAATTTCCTCTACAATTTTGTTTAATGATCCCTTTTACTATATATCTCTTGGGCCATCATTAAATTCTCTGAGATGAATCTACATTAAATGAAATCACTCCTGAATAGGACGACTAAGCTGAGAATTATTTGAAAATTGTTCGAATCAATTTCTTTGAATATAATTTTTTTTAAGCAACACGACCCACCAGGGTATGTAAAGTATTTTAAAAAGATTGTAGGTGATCTGGACTAGTTTGGAGTAAAAAAACATAGCTAAAATTGAGTTAAAATTCTTTGCGCACATGTCAAAAGCTACGCACGGAGTTGGGACTTGGCTATCAGGTACATAAGGTGTTTTCAAATCTAGGGTCAAAATTAAAAGTAATATTAAAGTGGGTTAAGGTGATAGGTTGGTTGCAGATGGATTCTTTTTAATGGATCAAAATTAAAAAATAAATAAATAACATGGACCTCTAATAAGAGTCCACATGGTAAAGCAGTTTTTAGAAAATCACCGTTAAAAAATAATGGCATGAATGAACCGGTTTTATAACGGCGATGGCATGAATGAGCCTAACTTTTAACAGATGACATAAATGAGCCATTTTTGATAGTTCAGTGGCATATTTGAGCCTTTTGCCACCATTATTACGGTTGTAAGTTGGTCAAGTCTTCAAGGCCCACATAAGTTAGGAAACCAATTATCTGAAGAGCCAAATGGCAACAACCAATACAAATTAATGTTGTGAACTTTTTAATAATAAAAACTTATTAAAACATCTCTAAAACAAGTAAAAGTTACCGTCAAGATTTGTGGTGGGATGGATCATACAAGTTCTTTTTTAATTACAGGTCTCAGGTTCGCATGCTGGATGTAAAAAGGATAAATTACTTATAACCATACCTTAAGTTTCTATTATTACTTACAATCTCATCCAACTAAACTAATTATAAAAATCTCTTTTTACTCAAAATAGTTGCCTCTTTTTTGATACATCTAAGAAACCCACCCACATCTCTTATCGTACCGCAAATCAAGCCCCAAAATCAGGAAATATATCCCACGATTTTCTCAACTCACCCTTTTTAATTTCCACCATGTTCTTATCTTCATCTTCTACTTCAACATTCAAGTTACAACTTCCATTAACTTTCTTTTGAATTTCCACCATGTTTTGAATTCAAGTCTCGGGCAAGTACCGTTGCCGCATAAGGTTCTTCAACCGAAACCAAGGAGGAGGTTGTCCCGTAATAATCTCATTCCCAAACCATTTAACATACTCCCACCATGTATTGGCATACCCTTCGAAGTGAGCTATAGCATAGCAACTTTTCTTTTCTTCGGTGAGATCATTAAGTTGGAAGATCTTGTCACAAGACGACTCCCATGCAAGGTAGGCTTCAGGATCACTCTCACCTTTGAAAACGGAAAGACTCACTTTGATGGAATTGAGACCTACATCTCGGTTTGGATGGCCATATCTCACCTCTCGGTCTAACTCCCCATGTCTACCACTCAGTCTTTCTTCCCTCAAGTAAAATTCATCATACAGCCCATAACCTCCATGTTGTTCTCCCCTACCATATTCCTCAACATAGATGAGTCTATTTGGGTTAAGTGGAGCTTGTTGTGGAGGGATTGGATTTGGATAGTGAGATCATTGGTCAAGTGGAGTTTGGATGACAGGGTTTGGGTTTGGTGGTGGTACTTGGGTTCCAAGCCCTTTTTGTTGGACTTGGTGGAGTGGAAGATGGTTTGGTCTATCTTGTTCTTGGCTTCGGGAGTAGAGATTGGTTGGATTTGTAGCAATTGGTGGATATAGCATTTGGTGCATGGTTCCGGGAGTATTAGTTGGGGAATTTTTTTGAGGTGTGGAAGGTCGACTCCTTTGGCTTTTCACACATTCTAATCTCCCACTTATTAATGCCACATCCGTATCTAATTTCTCAAGACCCACATTCAACCTAGTCACATCTCGGGACATAGTTTCAAGGTGAGCCAAAATGAGATTGATGGCATTATTATCTATTGTTTGAGCATTTGAAGCCTCGGGTTCCATTGTGGTTATAGCAAAAATAATCCTTCAAGTTACGGTCCAACAAGACACCCAATCAGTCCACAACGCCACACATAGCAATACAATATAAATCCTACAAAATAAAATACACGTGAGTTCAAAACAACCTTCCACGATGAGATCCCACCTTTAGGTTTCTTCAAACTCAAGCTTAACAATGGTGGATGGCTCAAATAACCTCCAATTTAGCTCAAATTCTAACCCTATACTCCTATAGTGTTAGAGAACACAAATCTAACACTAAAAACACAAGAAAACACAAAATCAAAAACTCAAAATTTGACCTAGGGTCAAAAATGGGTTTAATTTATTTTTTTTGGGATTTTTGATTTTGACACTTCTTTTTTTGTTGGAATTTTCAATTTCTAGACTCTAATAGTGTTAGGGAACAAGGATCTAACACTAGAAACACACAAAAATCAAGTTTTTTGAAAGACTCTAAAAATGTGAACAGTAACTTTTTTCTTTTTCTTCCTTTTCACTTTTTTTTTTTTTTTTCAAGATAACAATCCCAAGATTGATTTTGTTGGAACAAAATCAAACATTGCTCTGATACCAAATGATACAAGACAACCCAAGAATACAAGAAAACAAACACCAAAATAGTCCACTAGTTCAAGGAACTATGGACCTCTTTTGGTGACCCCTCTCGGATTCAAGAACACAACAAGAACACCATGTAATGAGGTGTTTAACACCTAATTTTCAGCAGAAAACCAAACTATATTATGAAAATAAAAATGAAGAACAACAATGTTACAACAACAATAACCAAACGGCTTGAACAATAACAACAACACAAACTACAAGATTAGGACAAGAAACAAAGATAGATAGTTAGACAAGTGTTGATGTAGTTTTAACAACCCAAGAGCATATTCCACTCTTGGACCTTTAACACTTCATACAACAAACACCTAACTCTTACAATGACACAAAAAGGGCATCCACCTCTCAAAGCACCAAAGTCTCAAGCTTTGCAACACACAAGAGAATCCACCCTTATGCTATGCCCTAATTTCAGTTTTGAGAACTCTCTCTCACTAGAGTAGTGTCTTCAATATCAAGCATAAACTAAGAAAATAAATTCTACAAGGTTCTATTTATACAACATTACATATAATAGAGAAATGACAAAAGAGCCCTTTAGTGACTAGTCTTCGAAATACTCAAAAGTGTCATGATCATGATCATACTTGTATCAGGTTGGTTGCGGGTGGATTCTTTTTAATGGATCAAAACTAAAAAAAAATAAAAAAATGACGTGGACCTCTAATAAGAGGCCATGTGGCAAAGCAATTTTTAGAAAACCACCGTTAAAAAGTAATGGCATGGATGAACCGATTTTATAACGGCGATGTCATGAATGAGCCTATCTTTTAACGGATGATATAAATGATCCATTTCTGATAGTTCAGTGTCATATTTGAGTCTTTTCCCAAAATTTTGCCACCATTATTATGGTTGTAAGTTGGTCAAGTCTTCAAGGTCCACATAAGTTAGGAAACCAATTATCTGAAGAGCCAAATGACAACAACCAATACAAATTAATGTTGTGAACATTTTAATAATAAAAACTTATTAAAACATCTCTAAAACAAGTAAAAGTTACCGTCAAGATTTGTGGTGGGATGGATCATACAAGTTCTTTTTTAATTACAGGTCTCAGGTTCGCATGCTGGATGTAAAAAGGATAAATTACTTATAACCACACCTTAAGTTTCTATTATTACTTAAAATCTCATCCAACTAAACTAATTATAAAAATCTCTTTTTACTCAAAATAGTTGCCTCTTTTCTGATACATCTAAGAAACCCACCCACTTCCCCTTATCGTACCGCAAATCAAGCCCCAAAATCAAGAAATATATCCCACGACTGTCTCAACTCACCCATTTTAATTTCCACCATGTTCTCATCTTCATCTTCTACTTCAGCATTTAAGTTACAACTTCCATTAACTTTCTTTTGGATTTTCACCATATTCTGATCATCTATTACTCAATTATATCTAACAACTCCATCTTTCCACTATTAGCTTTCTTTTTTAAGTTTCACCATTTTATTATGACATGAACGACATTGATATATAGATTGAAATATCAAAACTTTCTTGACAAAATGACTATGATATTTAAGCAAAACTTTTCATTGTTTTTATTACAATTTCTATAAATTAATTTTCATCCATCTGTTAGACTATTATGCATCAAAGGATATTTTACTCTTCAACAATGTATCATATAAGCTAATTGTAGTTTTATATCTTAATGTAAATTATATAGTGTATCAGATATTTTCAAAAATAAGTCAAGTATAATGCAAACTTAATTACAGTGATGTATCTCAATCAAAATAATTTAATGTATCAGAAACTTAAATTAACAATACAATAGTAGATATAATATTGTTGTATTTGCATATAAAGTAATGTATCATAAGATATTTAGCTTTTAATACAATGTATCAGATATTTTTTACACATATAAAGTATTAAGCAAAAATTATAATAATGTATTGCTAACCGCAAATAAATGTAATGTGTCATGAATGGTAGCGTATCATGAACTCAATGTTATTAAATGAGATATTTGTTATCATAATATAATATATCATAAGTTTTTACATAATAGGAAAACTTATGATATTTGTTATCATAAGTTATTAAATGATGTATATTAGGTAATTTAAACAATAATTTCTTTAATCAAGCGCATTAATTGCTCAATTGTAGGCTTAATTAACGTTTCTTTCTGTTTTTAATCATAATTAAAGATTTATTAATGTATCATAAGCTAATGTATCATGACGTTAACTAATGTATCATATTTGGAATTTTATGTAATTATTATAAAAGTAGGGAGAGAGAGTAATTAGATAGTAAAGTGTTGGGATTTATGTTGTTTACCCATGTAAAAACGTCAAGGTTTTTACATATAAGTCTGTCAAGGTTTGTGGTGGGATGGATCATATAAGTCCTCTTTTAATTACAGGTCTGAGGTTCGCATGCTAGATGTGGAAATCCTTTTAATGGGCGTTGCATAGCACGAATTCGAATTAGTATCGGTTCCAATGCAAATACCCCCACTGAACAAGTATTTTAGGTAAGACTGTCTAACGGGCCGGGCCGGTTCAACCCGGAACCGGCCCTCTCATTCTTACCGGGTTCCGGGCCGGTTATGGGCCGGGTTTGGCCTTAACCGGTCCGGGCCGGGCCGGGCTGCACAGTAAAAATATTAAAACCCACCCGGAACCGGCCCACTTAACCCAATCCGGTCAAACCCACTAAAACCCGGTCAAACCCGGTCAAACCCGGTTAAAAACCGGTCAAATATACACTATATACGCTATATACATAATATATACATTAAATATACACTTTTATAGAAGATATATACACGTGTATACATTAAATATACACTTGTATAGAAGATATTAAAATTATAAATCGTTAAATAAAAATAAATAAAAAACAACGACTATACGTTAAATATACACGTCTATAGAAGATCTATTAACATTCATACACTCTATTCTATGTATATGTAATACTTTAAATGAGATATACTACAATATATATACATTACAATATATATTTGTATAGTTATATACTAATTTATAAAACATATACACATGTATACGTTAAATATACATGTCTATAGAAGATCTATTCACATATATACACTCTATTCTATGTATAGGTAATACTTTAAATGAGATATACTACAATATATATACATTACAATATATATTTGTATAGTTATATTCTAATTTATAAAATATATACACATATATACGTTAAATATACACGTCTATAGAAGATCTATTAACATTCATACACTCTATTCTATGTATATGTAATACTTTAAATGAGATATACTACAATATATATACATTACAATATATATTTGTATAGTTATATACTAATTTATAAAACATATACACATGTATACGTTAAATATACATGTCTATAGAAGATCTATTCACATATATACACTCTATTCTATGTATAGGTAATACTTTAAATGAGATATACTACAATATATATACATTACAATATATATTTGTATAGTTATATTCTAATTTATAAAATATATACACATATATACGTTAAATATACACGTCTATAGAAGATCTATTAACATTCATACACTCTATTCTATGTATATGTAATACTTTAAATGAGATATACTACAATATATATACATTACAATATATATTTGTATAGTTATATACTAATTTATAAAACATATACACATGTATACGTTAAATATACATGTCTATAGAAGATCTATTCACATATATACACTCTATTCTATGTATAGGTAATACTTTAAATGAGATATACTACAATATATATACATTACAATATATATTTGTATAGTTATATTCTAATTTATAAAATATATACACATATATACGTTAAATATACACGTCTATAGAAGATCTATTAACATTCATACACTCTATTCTATGTATATGTAATACTTTAAATGAGATATACTACAATATATATACATTACAATATATATTTGTATAGTTATATACTAATTTATAAAACATATACACATGTATACGTTAAATATACATGTCTATAGAAGATCTATTCACATATATACACTCTATTCTATGTATAGGTAATACTTTAAATGAGATATACTACAATATATATACATTACAATATATATTTGTATAGTTATATTCTAATTTATAAAATATATACACATATATACGTTAAATATACACGTCTATAGAAGATCTATTAACATTCATACACTCTATTCTATGTATATGTAATACTTTAAATGAGATATACTACAATATATATACATTACAATATATATTTGTATAGTTATATACTAATTTATAAAACATATACACATGTATACGTTAAATATACATGTCTATAGAAGATCTATTCACATATATACACTCTATTCTATGTATAGGTAATACTTTAAATGAGATATACTACAATATATATACATTACAATATATATTTGTATAGTTATATTCTAATTTATAAAATATATACACATATATACGTTAAATATACACTTCTATATAAGATATATAAACATATACACATGTATACATTAAATATACACTTGTATAGAAGATATTAAAATTATAAATCGTTAAATAAAAAAAATTAAAAAACAACGACTAAGGAGTGAATGAATTTGTGGAATTTTATTGATTGTAAAATGATCCAAAATTTATAATTTACATGAATGAAAAATCTATAAATTATGCATCATTTTTTCCAACTCATTCATGTTAATATTAATTGGAACTTGCATAGGGTAGTCGAAGTCAACGGGGGAAAAACCATGCATTGGACTTGATTCTGCTGAGTTCTCCCGTGAAGTCATAATTTCTTCAAGTTTGAGGTCGTCGTTGGGCTCTGGTTCCATTCCTTGGTTTCTTCTTTCTGCTCTAATCCAATCTCTGAGGCAAACTAAAACATTCATTGCGTTGCTTCCCAATGAGTGTCGGTTGTCTCCAAGCTGCTGTCGTCCCTGACTGAAGGCGCTCTCTGATGCAACGGTTGACATAGGAACATTCAAGATATCTCTGGCTAATCTTGAAAGTACAGGATATTGTGATTCATTATTCCTCCACCAATCCAGCGTGTTGATCCGTCGTCTGCGATCCTCTGGTGGCGTCCGCAGATAATATTTCAGCTCTTCCCGATAAGTTGATGTGTAAGCTCTCTCATCCACACTGTTCCAACAAGTTAAATCATAAAACGAATCAGGAAAACCACTATGTGCCGGCCTTTTAGAAGCTGATGGCTCCTCGGGAGGATGAGGAGCGACAGTTGGAGTGATATTTGTAGGTACGGCTGAATCAAATAAATCAGCATAGTGATTATATAATTTTTCTATATAATCTTTTGCATCAGCCGTAGCCGTCCACAAATCAGGTTGTACTTGTTGAGAATCATGGTTAGTATTTATTTCTAAGTTAGTATAAATAAGAGTACTAAAGTGACACATATGATTATATTTCATGCACGGATTTAACATAGCAACAACCAAGTAAATAGGGGGAATCGGGAAGAAATATTTTTTAAATTTCGTAAACATAGCGCCAACAGCTTCTGTATAACCTTCTTTATCTTTATATTGTCGGAGCAAACCAGAAATATCGGCTATATATGCCAAAATATTACAAACAGTAGGATAGTATGCACCGGAAAATTCAACCGTAGCTACATAAAATTTTTCTAAGAACTTAACAAGATCATTAATTATAACCCAATCAGAATTATGTAGCATGCAATCAGCAGAATCAGCAAATGAACCACAATGTTGGTTAAAAGCTAGTGTAATAGGAATTCTATATTTATAACAAGTTTTTAAAAATTCATACGTAGAATTCCATCTAATATCAATTTCCTCAGGCATCAAAATCGGTGCAAGTCCATTTTCTTGACATTTAACTTTAAATTCTTTAATTCTAGATCTACGATTATTTCCTTGAATAAAACCAACAGCAAGACGAATTTTTTCAATATAAACCTCAAAAAAGTCAAGACCATCTTTTACAATTAAATTATATATATGACATGCACACTTAACATGAAAAATTTCAGGAAAGGGCGGAGATAGCGTAGATTTTATTTTTGTTATAGCAGTCTTGTTGTTAGAAGCATTATCAAAAGCAATACATAAAATTTTATTTTCTATACCATAATATCCGGCAATTTTAATAATAGAATCAGCAATAAATTGTCCAGTATGTTTCCGATCTTCATCATATAAAAAAGCAAGAATACGTTTTTGCATTATGAAATTACTATCCATCCAATGACAAGTAACGGTTAAATAATCATTTTTATTTACAGCACGACCAAGATCGGAAGTTAGGGACAATCTACATTGAATATTTTTTAAGAATGTTGATAAATAAAAACAATATTGTGAATGGAGTCTAAAAATATCAGACCGACAAGTAGTTCTAGGAATACCATTAAACATAGGATTATAAATTGCTTGTATATAACGAATAAAGGCATCAGAAGAAGGAAAACTAAAAGGCAAACAACCCACAGCTACCATTTTAGCTATTTCTTCTCTGTCCCTCAATTTATTATACTTTTTCGCTACTTGACCGGTTGTTGGGTCCATTCTAGTTTGCGTTGACCCACCAACATCCCCACCACCTTTTGCAATATTCAACTCTCTAGTGTGATCTTCAGCTATATGTCTCATTAACGTACCCGTACCCCCTTGCTTACCGCCACTTCTATGCTTATATTTTTGTTGACAAATATTGCACTGCACCTCAATATCTGATATACGTTCAAAAAATTGCCATGCAATACTAGTTCTTTTACGGGGTTTTGGGGCACTGGGAGGACGGGAAGGGAGATTAACTGATTCAGATCTAACGTTAGCATGTCCTACTGCGGGTGTTTCAGCAATATTTTCATCATCTTCGTCTACATTAACTGCATCTACTTCATTTTCTTCTTCTATACCGTAATTTTCCTGAAATTCTACATAATCCATATCGTGAGCACCTACACCTATTTCTTCCTCAAAAGGTGTACCAAGCGGTACCGGAGGCGAAGTCACACGGGTATATCTATTACTTGAACTACCTCTACCGCTAGTAATTCGCTTTTTACTACCACTACCGCTTCCGGGACAAAAATTTCTAACACCTTTAGTAGCGAGGTTTTTTAATTTATCCATAATATAAATTAAATTAAACTAAAAATATTCAAAATACACAAATATAATAAAATTAAATATTAAACAATTAATACAATAAATAAAAATTAAACGTAAGAGATGGAACGACAATACCAAATTTTGGAAGTATCCGAAGATTGCGACTTTAGAAACTTCCGCTCGTACTTTGTAAACGAAAAATTAAAAATTTAAATTGAACACTTTAAGAAATTAAATATATTGAATATTTGAGAATTGAGAATTGAGATTTGAGAGAGAATGAGATTTGAGAGAGTGAAAAATTGTGTGAGAAATGATTTGAAGTTGTAGGGTATTTATAGATTTATTTTGGGGATTAAAAAATATTATTATTATTTTATTTTTATTTTTTTTTAAGTTAATGGGCCCAAACTAGCCGTTTGGACCCAAAAACGGTAATATAGCCGTTGGGCCAACGGCTAGTTTGGCCCAATAATTTTTTTTTTTTTTTTTAATTCCGGGCCGGTTAACCGGCGGGCCTGGACCGGGTTGGTCCGGGCCGGGTTAACCGGGCCCAGTTTAAAAAAAAAACCGGACCGGAACCCGGAACCCTAAAGCCCTAGGGCTTACCGGGCCGGGTCAAACCGGTCCGGTTTGATAAGTAGGGCCGGTTCGGGCCGGTTCGGGCCGGGCCAGCCCGGCCCGTTTGACAGGTTTAATTTTAGGACATTTATTTTTTGAATTGTAGACAAGTATAGATGAAAGGCGGGAGTGACTTTTTGTTAGATATATCACTATACTTTTCATCACACAGTTGCACAGAAAATGAAAGCAAGACTTGGTTGATTTGCAGTATTGCAAAATTCTATGGAATTTGGATCGACTAGAGGAATAATTTTGCCACCATAATTATAGGTGCATGGCCCACGTATCCTGAAAAAAAAAATTTAGAAAGACAAGTAACTGAAGAGTCGAATGATAGTAACAACCAATATTATATAGAAGTTCTAGATTAACTTCTACAAAAAGCAACTAGAATGTAAACGTCTCCAAATTCTGTCCTAGAGATAAAAGGATAATAATTAATAAACAATGTTATGATCAACTATATAAGATTATGCTTATCATGTAAAAATATTTGTTGAACGTATAGTATAAATTAACAATTGTAACTTATTAGAGGAACATAACATCCCATTTTTGCACCACCCAATTCTTGAGAAAATAAAGCAAGACATGGTTGACTACTTGACTTGCAAAAGTCTTTGGCTGATTATGGAAATTTTCGCACCATATTATAATTCTGATTAAAAAGTAAATGATACAAGGAGTATGACAATTCAGATTAATCTGTAGACATCATAGGCCGATAATGTTGAAATAACAACAATTATGCCATTTGAAAAACCCGTGGAGAAAAATACAATGTCGAGATGACAAGAGAATCCTCCATTTTAAACTAACTAAAAAAGATTTAAAATAAAAGAGAAAGAACATGTCTACAAAACACGACATGTAGTAAAAGTTAAAAAATAAAGTGTTTAAAAGCTATTTTGGCTTAAAAACATTTAAAATAAGACAATCCAAACATCCTCTATATGTTGTTTATTTTTTTAGAATTTAAAAAAAAAATGTAAAAATAGAATAGTTTGCTTACTGTGTTATCTTTAATCGAGAATGTAAATAGCTTTTCATGTTTTCATACATATATACATACATATATATATATATACATACATATATATATATATACATACATATATATATATATACATATATATATATATATGTATATACATACATACATTTATATATATATACATATACATATATAAATGTATGTATGTATATATAAATGTATGTATGTATATATATATACATATATATCTCGAGCTCCTTTCGACCTATTGGTCAGAAAGTTGGAAAATTGAAATATAGGTGTGGGACCCATATTTGATCGAAACGACTTCAGATTAAAAACTCAACTTCTCCATCACGTCCGGAACATCGATTTTAGATGGGGGACCCTTGGTTCAGGTCCCAAGGCTTCCGAATTTATTTTGGGTTATTAAGCGGATTTTATGAAAAACAAACTATAGGTGTGGGCCCACTTTTTGTCGAAATGATCTCAGATGAAAGTTTTGATGATTTCAATGAATTTGAAATGTGGTTTACACTCGAATTTTTCTATTGAATCATATATTTTGGATTTCGAATGAGTTCCGAGGGTCAAAAATAAGTTTTTGACTTTACTGGTGGCCCAGACAGCGACTAGGGCATCTCCAAAGCTGGTAGGGCTATTTAAGCACCCTATAGGCCGCGTTTTTCACCATTTTTGACTCATTTTAGAGAGCCTAAAACCCTAAATGGGTATGATAACTCAAAATTGAGTCTTATAGGTGTCCAGGGAGCTTGGTAAACATCTTTTATCGTGATTATCATCCGGATTAAGGTAAGATTTCACACTTTATTGGTGAATTTTTTAGTTCTTGACCCAAAACTCCAATTTAGCTTAGGGCTTGATTTAGCCCTAAATTTTTTTCTTTCACCCATTAATTGAGGGTTATGATTCCTTGGTGATGTATGAGAATTGAGTTGACATCGGAGACGCGATTTCTGTACGTGGGACCCGCTCGGGGTTTTTTGTGTCGTTTTTGGATCCGAAGAACAATAGTGCAATATGGGTATCGTTAGACTCGTATTGATGAGTAGATTATATTTTTGATAGTGTGATGTCATTTTGGGATTGTGAAGTGAAACGAGCATGTGGTGCTTGGTTGATTTGGTGGTATGACCAATAGGGAGATCTCACTGCTACTTAAAGTCTCAAAACCACATGTTACAGAGCATACCTACTAATGTTTGCAATAATGGAGAAAGTCTTCACATTTTTTCTCTCAACACTCTTCTTGCTTATGGCTAGTTCAGTCAGGACCCAAACCAACATTACCACTGATCAAGTAGCTCTTCTTTCCTTAAGATCTCAAATTATTTCGGACCCCTTTCACTTCTTGGATGAAAGTTGGTCTCCGCTATTTCTATTTGTCATTGGGTAGGAGTCACTTGTGGTTCTCGTCACCTGCGAGTGAAGTCCTTGAATCTTTCTAACATGTCTCTTACAGGCAAGATTCCCCGGGAATTTCGAAACCTCTCATTTCTTGTTTCTCTTGACTTGGTAAGTAACAATTTCCATGGTAATTTGCCTCAAGAAATGACACACTTGGTTTGGGTTTTTACACTAACTTCAAGTTCAAAATCTTAGGAATAATAGTTTCACTGGCTCTCTCCCATCTTCTTTTTTTAATAATACAAAGCTTGAATCTTTGGATTTAACATTCAATTCCTGAGATGGTCAATTCCCAAAAGCGATTAAAGGTGTTGAAAACATGAGATATTTAAGCTTGTACGGAAACAATCTCATAGGCTCCATTCCTCCGTCACTCATGAATGCCTCAAGATTAGAGCCTTTGGATTTATCTTTCAATTTACTTCAATGTAAACTGGTTGGGCATACAACATAATCAACTTACCGGTTCTATACCATTCATAATTTTCAATATTTCTAGGATTGAAGTCATTGAATTTACTGGCAATAGCTTATCAGGAAGTCTTCCCAATGGTTTATGCAATGGTCTCCCAATACTCAAAGAGCTGTATCTTTCCGATAACAAGCTTCACGGTCATATGCCTACAAGTTTGTCGAATTGTTCACAACTTCAACTATTGTCCTTATCATATAATGAGTTTGATGGACATTTACATAGTGAAATTGGAAGATTGAGTAACTTGCAGTTATTGCATCTCGGATATAACCATTTCACAGGTATGTTCCTGTTGTATTAATTATTTTATGACTGTTAGTAGTATTGAATCCAATTGCTGGGATAATTCCATTAGAACTGGGAAATCTTGTTAATTTGATGGAGTTAAATATGGGGAAAACAATCTCAAGGGAACCTTACCACCAGACATTGGCAGCTTAACCAATATGCAATTTTTATTTCTTCACGAAAATAGGTTTAATTGTAGAGAAAAAACACGACTGTTACTAGTTAAGCTCACTAGTCTTCTTCATGTGTTGACAGGTGAAATACCCAATGACATAAGGAATCTCGTTGAGTTGGAGATACTTAGTCTTGCATTTAATAGTTTTAGTGGTTCACTTGAAATGAGACCTTCAACATATCAGGGCTGAGAGTAGTTTCTCTTTTCAACAATAAATGTTGTTAGGACTATTTTATCTTACCCAACATTGAAGAGCTTTATCTGGACAACTTAACCAATCTTGTTTGGACTATTCCTCATTCTATCTCGAACTGTTCAAAACTTACAATTCTTGAGCTTTCAGGCAACAAACTTATAGGCTTGATTCCCAATTCTCTTGGATATTTGACTCATCTACAAATCCTAAACTTGGGGGAAATAATTTAACCAGCGACTCATCGTTAAGCTTCTTGACTTCCTTAACCAATTGCAGAAATTTAACATTTCTTATTCTATCTTTCAACCCTCTAAATGGCATGCTTCCAGCCTCCACGGGGAACCTTTCTACCTCTCTTAGAAAATTTTATGCCAAAAATTGCAAAATCATAGGGCGAATTCCAAATGAAGTTGGGAACTTAAGCAGCTTATTAGACCTTGTACGTTCTGGAAATAACTTGGTCGGATCGATTCCAACATCAATTGGCAACTTGAGAAACCTTCAGCGGTTCAACTTGAGTAGCAACAAATTTACAGGATTTATTGGAGATCATATATGTAAATTGCAGCATTTGGGTGAAATTTACTTGGGTCAAAATCAATTTTCAGGGTCTCTTCCTTATTGTTTAGGGAATATTACTTCCCTTAGGGAGATACATCTGGGTTCCAACAAATTGAGTTCTAATATACCACCAAGCTTAGGGAACCTTCAAGATCTGGTGGTTCTGGACTTATCGTCAAACAACATGGTAGGTTCTTTACCTCAAGAAATTGGAAATCTAAAGGCTGTAACAAAGATGGATCTGTCGATGAATCAATTCTCAAATGAAATTCCGAGAGAAATTGGAGGCTTGCAAACTTTGGCGTACCTTTCTTTTAGACACAACAAGTTGCAAGGAGCTATACCTGACTCAATGAGCAACATAGTAGGTTTGGAATTCCTAGACCTTTCTCACAGTAATATATCGGGAATCATTCCCATGTCTTTTGAGAAACTTCAATACCTCAAGTATTTCAATGTTTCAGACAACCAATTGTACGGTGAAATACCCTCGGGGGGTCCTTTCAAGAACCTCTCAAGTCAGTTTTTCATCTTCAATGAAGCATTGGGTGGTTCTTCAAGATTTAGTGACCTGCCATGCCCCACGTCATCTAAGCACAGATCAAATAGGAAAATATTGCTAGTACTTTTTCTTTTGCTCGCAATTGCAGTTGTATGTGTTCCTTTGACCTTTGTGCTCCTATGGATAAGGTATAGAAGAGGTAAAAGTGCACCTCAGCAAGCTGATTCATTGTCTACCGTAGCAAAAGAAATGATTTCATACTATGAACTTCTCCGAGCAACTAATGTGCTTAGTGAGAGTAGTCTGTTTGGTTCCGGAAGTTTTGGCTCAGTTTACAAAGGCGTTCTCAGAAGTGGAACTTTCATTGCAGTTAAAGTGTTCAACCTGCAACTGGATGTGGCATTCAAGAGTTTTGATACGGAATGTGAAGTTTTGCGTAGCCTTCGCCATAGGAATCTTGTAAAAGTCATTACTAGTTGTTCTAATCTTGATTTCAAGGCTTTAGTTCTCGAGTATATGCCTAATGGGATTCTTGAGAAGTATTTGTATTCGCACAACTACTTCCTCGACGTCAAGCAGAGACTAAGCATAATGATAGATGTGGCATGTGCTTTGGAATATCTTCACCATGGGTGCTCGTTGCCTGTGATTCACTGTGACGTGAAACCTAGTAACGTCTTGCTGGATGAAGATATGGTTGCCCACCTCAGCGACTTTGGCATCTCAAAACTGCTTGGTGAAGATCAGGGTGATTTATACACTAAAACCTTAGCAACATTAGGTTATATTGCGCCAGGTACGTCTCTTAGTTTGCTGATTACTCCTTTCTTTTTTTCCCACCTAGAAAGTATATTGCATCTTTAAATGAATTGTTTGACTGTAGAGTATGGACTGGATGGACTAGTGTCTACAAACTGTGATGTCTACAGTTATGGTGTCTTGTTGCTGGAAACGTTTACTAGGAGAAAGCCTAATGAGTTTGAGGGAGATCTTAGCTTGAAGCAATGGGTGAGTTATTCACTTCCTGGAGCAGTAATGGACGTAGTAGATGCCAACTTGGTAACACAAACGGGTAGTCGCTTACAGATGGAGCTAGATGTTGTGGGATCAATAATGAAAGTGGCATTAGATTGTTGTGCTGAAAATCTGGCAAGAAGGACTAACATGAAAGATGTTGTAGGGATGCTACAGAAGATCAATATTCAACTTCGTGCATGCTAAGCATATTCTTGGAGTCTCTCCTTCCAGATTACTTGTTTGTTGCAAAAGTTTGCTAAATTGTTGGATTTATGTGAAGATTGTTATTTTTCTTCTTTTTTTAGTACTTGGTTACTGGATGATTCCTTTTTCAGAAATGTTAGCTGGCTGCTATGAATCTTAGATTCTGTTTTCAGAAAGCTAGCTGGTTACTATGAATCTTACTGGTTCCTCTTTAAATTGAATAACTAAAACCAAATTGATCCTCTTGAAAATCTTGAAGCGGAATGAACTTATTTTAAATTGTTAGAGGAATCAACTGTACGAATACAGATAGGCAAGTAATATAAATGTCTTACATTGGAAACACTATCAGGACATATAATATCATGACAACAAGCATAACGGGCAATGACAAAAAATGCTATATATCATAAAGCTAAACGATAAAAAAGGCAGCTCAGTGCACGAAGATCTTGCATTCACACGGGATATGGAGAAGGATCGCCCCCAGGCATTGAAACACAGCCAACCTACCCGACACAAATAGCAATGACTGATTCCACGACTCAAACTCGTGACCTATAGGTCATGCTGCTCCAAAAGCTTACATGACGATAAGTGAAGAAAAAATATTATTTGCATTATCTTTTTACATTCTTTTTTCAATACAGTACCTATATGAAACTCTAATGAAGCAGAAAATCAGGCAACATTCTTCAAGATTTTCCAAATCAACCAATTAGGACTAGAAAAAAATTTTAATTAGACCCCTCAATGTTAAGTTCTAATTTCTTAAGTTATGATTACAAAACATCATGTATTTTGCACTGTATCCGAGTCCTTTTCGCGGCCATACCAAGCCCGTAAATTAATCAATGGACAGTTAGTTAAATTAGCTCCAGGTATGCCTCCTGTTCTGTTCGAGTAGTGTCTCACAGTCCCTTTTTGGTACAGTTGATGGTGTGAGAGACAAGTATAAAAATGCATTCTTTGCTCTTCGGGGCCCTTTGCCATATTATCAGTCTAACTCTAGGCTGACCCCTTTGTGCACTTTATTGGAAGATCACCTACTACTATTTCAGTTTCTGGAGATAAACTCCTCGAAACGATGATGTTGATGAAGAAACTGGAAATGACGTTGATGATTTGGAAGATTAGTCTCTTGCAGAAATTGTGATGGATCAAGAAGAGCTACGTGACCATTATTAAGTAGTGGAGTACCAATCATTTCTTATTTCTCCGCAAGCCTCATAGTTTTGTGTTTCATTTAATTTGAGTCAAGTAATACTTTTATGATACATTGTTAGTCCTCCCAACACTAGTGCTAAATGGTCCATCTTTCACAACATAATTGATATATGGCTGTTGCGGAAAGATTGTGGGTTAACTAGAATACAATCACACACACAAAAAAAAAAAAAAAAAATAGAAAAGAAAAATAAAACAAGTTTTTTTCCGACTAGCAAGGATAAGTCTCGTTTTCGTTCTATAGAATGAATGTTAAAAGCAGGATGCTCAGAATCGTAAGATCCAATACAATCATAATCAAAGAATGGGAAGAACAGGATGACCTATTTTAAGATCAGATGATCCACCTCTTTGTTTACCTGTGAGAACCAACTTAGAAATGTTATATACCCTAAGTAGTACCCTTTCCATAAAGGATAAATTGGATACTCTTTCCGATGCAGTTCACGATAAAGAGCTGCCAACTACCTAAGCTAGGCCGTTTGTTGTTAGAATATCTATTCCAGTAAGAAAATAGAAGGATTATACTAATACACTCTAGGAAAGTCAAAGAATATGTCTATTGGAACTATATCAGGATTAGATTGACAAGAAATATCCTTCTCTGTATATAAATAAGTTTGGATCTATCCTTTCCCGCCACCTCATTAATATCTGGAGGGAAGAATCCGAGGTAGCCTAATGGTCAGCAAACAAATCAATGATGAGTACTTTTGTTTTATGTTGTCTCTAAGTAGTATTAAGCACCTATTTAATCGAGAAAGGGAAATAACAATGCCACATCACATGTGCTTTTGTTTGCTTTGCCTACCACTTTCCTATTTGAGCAGCTCTTCTTTTGTGCGTTTTCTCTCATCCTTATCACTAGTGAAAATGGCGCCGAAGAAGCAAAAAGTGGTAAGGCGGCGACAAGGGAGGAGAAAGTGAACTTGATGGGCATTCTAATCTATGTATTATTAAAAGGAGCGGACAAAGCCTCTCCATTAAGCCACGTGGAAGCATTACATGACAAATGTTAGTTTAGTTAATTAGTTAGGAAATAGTTGTTAAATCAGTTGGTTTAAAAATTTTGAATTCAAACTTTCAGTTACTTAATTTTATAGTCATTTGTTGTTTTTAAAATGTCAAATTCAAATTATCAGTTAATTTACAAATTTTAATTTTTTGTCTCGAATTTGGTATATTACTTGGTTATAATTCTACCCTTTACACTATACAAGGAATTAGTTAGGTTAGTTATGACATATTACTTAATACTTTTTAAAATATTTTTAATTTTAAAAACTGCCATAGCAGCTTTCTCATAAGTAGCATTTCCCGTATTTATTTAAAGTTCAAATTCAAATATTGGATAACATGACAGCATCTCAGCAGATGCACATTTCCCTCAATATTGGGTTACTTTTTTTTTTTTTTTAAAAAAAACATTTTTAACTTTCTTTTTTATAAAAAAAAATATCACAATATATAGTCAGCAGTTTAACATACGTGTTAGTACATAACTACTCTTCCACCTTATCCATAACTTCCCCTATTATATCTCATCATCCAAAACCTGTCCTACTTCCATATAACTCCTTATATAGGGTAAAATACTTCAATTATGCAAATCTCTTTCAACATTCTCCAAATACTGACGTCTTCTTAAAAAAATTGTCAGAGTTCATCAGCAAGAGTTCATCAGCAATATCACAATTCAAAAAATGCTATGGAAAACACTTATCTTTGCATTAACAAGACGTTTGAATTTGACAAAGATCGCCTTAATCGTCGCAGTTATTCTATTATTCAGGTACTTATGTTTGAATTTTTCTCTTTGTGTGGATTATATACTTTCTAAGTTAGAAATTGTTGTCTATAGGCATGCGTTGTTGTACTTTATAATATTGACTTTGATGTTATGATTCATCAATGTTGTTGGTTATTTTTTGTCTGTTAAATTACTTTTCTCAGAGAATCATTTCTACATTGTGAATGGTTGGTTGTGTCATTGGATTTCAAAGTCATACTCTGTGTGTTTGATTTCTCACAAGTGGAACTGCAATCATTCGGTGAAATATGTGGAAACATTCTTTGACTCATTCTGTGTATCAGGACGGTTCAATGCTTTGAATTTAAGTCTGATGTAAATTTATCAAGTTATGCTCTTAAATTTTGAAGGTTCTTGAGTAGTATGTTACTAATTGAGGGAGGAATCTACAGATTGATTTTAAAATAAGAAGTCTTCCAGTATAAATCAAGTATATTGCTGCAATTTGAAGGTAGATTCTTTCTCTTATTTTGTCGGTTGAACTTACTATATAGTAATAGATACGAAAACTTTATTATTTTACATGTTGAAGAAGAAGCAGATAAGTGTTGCTTAATGATTCCTCAAAAATCGAACTTATATTATATAGTAATAGATATGAAAACTTTATTATTGTACATGTTGAAGAAGACACAGATAAGTTTTGTTTAATTATTCCACAAAAATCGAATAGGTAATAGATTTTCTACCCAATTGTGGATAGAAGAAGCATTCAAAAGAAGAAGTTGAACAAACAAAAAAAAGAAATAGTGAGAATTTTCAGGTATTGTGAATTTTATTTCTTCGCGAGTATTTTATCGTTCTTTGTTGAAATTGTTGTATTGTAAGCCTGTGGTTTTGTACATTTTACTTTGGATTTTGCAATTCAGTAATGTTTTTGATTATATTCTTTGTTTATTTGGGAAATCCTTTTTTTGGGTTCTTGGAATTTGGAATGAATTAGAAGCAATATTCCAATGCAGCAGCTACAGCTTTGTACAACTACCTGGGCAATGCCAACCCTGCTCATGATGTGGGCGACATACTTTCATTGCTAAGTTTCTTCAGTGTGCACATCGGAACATTTGTCCTGTCAAACTCTAATTTTGACTATCTTCTTTATATCAAAATTAGTTTTTCATAAGAGGAATACATATAGTGGAAGATAGAAAGTCGGAGGCATTACAACAAAAAATTGATCATGCTTACTTAACTTCAAAGGTTGTTGTAGGAAGTTACTGATTTTTCTCCAATACTCCCTTTTCTCTTAATACATTACCGTTTTGAAGATGGTTACAACTTACCTACTTATCCTTTTTTGTCGTAATTGAAGGAGTTCTCAAATACGCAGTATTGCATTTCTTAGGTCACCTAATTTTGAGTATCTGTATTTGTTTTCTGGCTCAAGTATTCTTAGCTGTTTATGTAATCAATGATCTACTGATGAGCCCATCTTTGAAAGCCTTGGTATGGGCCTTGCCATCAAATTGAAATAAGTTCTCCTCTTTTGAGGAAAATGTTGTTCCAATTAGTCTCATTCATGTGAATAGGTTCCTGCTCTCTTGCACTATTACATATATATCAATTTTGCACAGTTGCTGATTAATAGACGCGCCTATGCTAATGCTATTATTCAATTTACAACTTACTATGTGGTTGTTGACGAGTCTGTTGGAAGACAATTTGCAATAGTCTTTTTGGAGCGTGGTAAGATGATTTTGGGTCAAACTATGGGGATGAAAATGTTGGAACAACTCGTCCAAATAACCTGAACAAGGAATTCAGGTAATTAAAAATTAAAATTTACTTTAGTATTATGTAAGGGCAGAAGGCAGAATTTTCTATTAAGTCATTTAATTGCAGTACTCTCTTAAGTATATTCTAAGTTTATGAAGCATATGCAGTATTGTGCTGAACATCCTGAAGAAGTAATTGTTGCATTCTATGACTTTTTCAGAGTGGGAAAGATGCCAGTCAACGACACTGAAATTGGTGAATCGCATATTGCTAGCACCATCTACGCTACTTTTTCACTGTTTTTTTTTTCACTAACACTTTCAAGATTGAGCATTTCTCCAACCCTCCCTCTGTGTTATTGTGGGTGTTCAATCAAATTCCAAGCTCATTTTAAAAGAATCACATCTTTTATGTCTTTATAGTGTTGAGGAGGTCAAGAATGGCTGGAACAAGTTGAGTTTTGGGGTTGGAACTCAGAAAACGGTGGAGCTGCAGCAACAAGATTACAATAGCTGAGAAGTACACGAAGTATAGGGACTCTAAACAACCGGTTGGGGTTAGAGTTAAAGATCTTCTTGATCGAATGATCCTTGAAGAAAGCATAGGCCAAATAATTTTGATTGATAAGACTGAATCTATAATTAAAATCATGAAGCACTACTATTATGTCGGAACATTTTTAAATCTTTAAAATACAGCCATTTCCATATTTTTAATTTATTTATGGTACATTTTGTTTGCATCTATTTGTTCTTCTAAGGTTGGTTTTCTTAATTTTTGGAGATTCGATAATGTTATTCTATATGAAATAGTAAGTCGTGTTTACTTGGATTACTACTTAAGCTACATCTATATAGTTTATATAATTTACATATTTGTTTACAATTTTTTTTTGTTTCATTTTAATTTCCTTATTAGTTATTGTGTGTTACTTTTCTCATAGTTGTTTTTAGTATAATAGTCATTGCTACTATGACTTATGTTTTGATTAAACTTCAATCGTCAATAAATAATGAGTTTTCTTTATTCGACGTGCAACAGTTTCAGATCAAATTATATAAGAAAGATAATTTTTTAAAAATTTATGTCTTTCACCAATTAATCATTTTTTCTTGATTAAAAAAAAGTTGAGATATGATTTGGGAAGCGATATCTACAAGATAGTTTTGTATTTATTGTGTTTGAGACAAAATATAATACCTATGGCATTTGAATGTAGATTAATTTTAGGAGGTTCAAATTCTGAGATTTCAATAAATTGTATGGGGTATAAATCAGCCACAAGTAATAATGCAATATGAAGTAAAACAGTTATTTTGATAATGATTGTACATAATAAAAGTGTTGGTGAATTTCTTTCTTTGAAGTTATCCGCGCATCGCGTGGGTACGTATACTAGTTGTTTCTAAAGGGACGTGGAATTTCTAAAGTGGACAAGTAAAAATTAATGGAGGAAATAATATCTATTTCGCAAGGCAAGACTTTAAGAGAACTTTGTCTTGGGGCATAACTTGTGTCACTGAACTTATGCCTAGCAAATTTTTTTGCCTTGCATTTTTTTTTTTCACTTTCAAGGACATTTTTGGCCATTTTTCGTTTAACTTTAAGTGCTAAAGAAAATAAAATTAAATATCACCCCAAAATAATTCATGTGCAAATGAACCCTTGGATGAGGGTTATGTTGGGTTGAGCTAAAATCAGTCAATATGAAAATATATTGTGCTCAATCCTCCAAATTTTGGGCAAATTGGATGGATCATCAACATTAGAAAAATCAACCAATAGGAAAATGTTTAGCCATTTTGAAATATCTACTTCCAAGAAATTGTACACCATATCATGAGCACTCACTGTACATTTGATTGTAAAATTATTGGATGACTCCTTTTCCAAGTCAAGCACTAACTATATTTCTTTCTTGGTCTGCCACTTAAATTTTTTCTTTCCAAGTCGAACACTAACTATATGTCATTCTTACAATGACATAGGCGGATTCCAGATTAAAATTTTATGAATTTAATCTTTAAGGGGTGTTTGGTGTGAGGAATAAGGAAAGATAATACCGGGATAATATTTTAGTACCCCTTAATCTCTTGTTTGGTTACAGAAGTGTGGAATAACTTATCCCATGATTAATAGTTAGCACTGGGTTAAGTTATCCTACCTTAGGGTGGTATAGTAATACTGGGATAACTTATACTGGAATAAAATGTGTAAAATAACAAAAATACCCTCCTTAAACCCTCTTTTATATATCACTTATCACATCCATATATATTCCCATTATTTTTAATACCATTTCCTTCGCTACATTTTAACGGTGAATTTGCAAAAATAGCTTTGCCACGTGGCCTTTTATTAGAGGTTCATGTCATTAATTAAAATAAATCAATATTAATTTCGAGATAATAAGAGAATCTTCCATCTTAATTTAACTAAAAAACATGTCAAACAAAAGAGATAGAACATGTCTAGAAAACATGACACTTAAGAAAAGTTCACAAATAAAGTGTTTAAAGGCTATTTTGGCTTAAAAACATTTAAAATAAGACAATCCAAACATGCTCTACATGTTGTGTACTTTTTTAGATTTAAAAAAAAAATTGTAAAAACATCCTAAAAATTAAAAGTTAATAGTCTCATCGAAATATTAAACTATGATAGAATAATTTGCTAACTGTGTTATCTTTGATTGAGAATGTAAATAGTTTTTCATGTTGTCATATACATTACCTAAAAATTAGTGACTGGAATCAATTATAGACTATGCCAATACAAATTAATGTTGTGTATCCTTTTATTAAAAAAGAAGTTCATGAAAACATACTCTAAAACAAGTCACAATTTCAAACAAATTATAAACTATAATTCAAAGCTCCTTTTATACTACCATCCCATATAAAAATGTGCTAAATTAACTTTTACAAAAAGTAACTAGAATGCAAAAGAATACAATTTGTACTTGATAGGGAAAAAAGGATTATAAACGTGATATAATCAGCTATATAAACTATCGGGAAAAAGGTCTGAAATATAACTAAACTTTGACGAAATTTGTTGTAACATGCCTCAACTTTACGGGGATCCTATGGTCCTCCAAGATTATTTTTTACCATATTTCTGTGGCATATATTCACGCATGAACCATATTTACAATTCTAATTGAAACGTGCAAGACTTGGTGAAATTAGAATTCATAGGACCAATGGCGGAGCCACATGTTCGTCGAAAAAAATACATTGTGTAGATACGTAAAAATATTTTTATGTATATTTTACGAAATGACACTCTTTGATTTTTTCATGGATGTACTTCTTTATATTTTGAAATTTCTTGATGAAAAATTTACCCTGCTGCTGAATATACCGGAATGAAGAAAAGTATTTTATTTCAAAATCATGAAGACCAAAAGGGAGGCCTCATTGCTATTTAAAGTCTCAAAACCACATGTTATAGAGCTACCTACTAATATTTGCAATAATGGAGAAAGCCTTCACATTTTTTCTCTTAACACTCTTGTTGCTTATGGCTACTTCAGCCATGACCCATACCAATGTTACCACTGATCAATTAACTCTTCTGTCCTTAAAATCCCAAATTATTTCAGACCCCTTTCACTTCTTGAATGAAAGCTGGTCTCCTGCTACGCCTGTTTGTCATTGGGTTGGAGTCACTTGTGGTTCTCGTCACCAACGAGTCAAGTCCTTGAATCTTTCTAAGATGGATCTTAAAGGCAGGATTCCCCGTGAATTTGGGAACCTCTCATTTCTTGTTTCTCTTGACTTGGGAAGCAACAATTTCCATGAAAATTTGCCTCAAGAAATGACACGCTTGCGTCGACTTAAGTTTCTTGATTTAAGTTTCAACAGCTTCAGAGGGGCGATTCCTTCTTGGTTTGGGATTTTACACCGACTTCAAGTTATTAATATTAGAAATAATAGTTTCACTGGTTTCATCCCTTCTTCATTTTTTAATATATCCACACTTGAGACTTTGAATCTGAATTTCAATTCCATAGAGGGTAAAATCCCAAAAGTGATTGGAAGTCTTATAAACCTTAGAGAATTAAACTTGAGGGGCAACATGCTCATAGGTTCTATTCCTCTGTCACTCTCAAATGCCTCGAGGTTGGATACTTTAGATATAACTTTTAATTCACTTCAAGGAAACATTCCAGAAGGGATCGGCAATCTTCACAACCTGAAGTTGTTGGGCATACAAGATAATCAACTTACGGGTTCTATACCATTCACAATTTTCAATATCTCAAGAATTGAAGTCATTGCATTTAGAGGAAATAGCTTATCAGGATATCTTCCCAACGGTTTATGCAATGGTCTACCAATACTCAAAGGGCTTTATCTATCCGAAAACAACCTTCGCGGTCATATGCCTACAAGCTTATCAAATTGTTCACAACTTCAAATTTTGTCTTTATCGGAAAATGAGTTTGATGGACCAATACATAGTGAAATAGGAAGCTTGACTAATCTGCAGGTGTTGGGACTTGGGACTAACCATTTCACTGGTACGTTTCATCTTATAAATATTAGCACTATTGTATCGTATTACTTCAGAATTTTATTTTATTACACATTAATTGCAGGGATAATTCCACAAGAAATTGAAAATCTTGTTAATTTGGTAGAGTTAGGCGTGGAGAAAAACCAGATCACCGGCTCTGTCCCGATCTCCATATTCAATATCTCTTCGCTGCAAATTTTGTCACTGGCGCAGAACAATCATAGTGGATTCTTACCAAGGGAGATTGGCAACTTAACCAAGATGCAACATCTAGAGATTAGTGGAAATAAGCTTATAGGTACATATATATTCAAATGGTGTCTCTATATATACCCGTGAACTGCACGTGTCTTATGTTAATTTTTATAGATCCATTAGAACTATTAAAATTCTATGAATGTATGCATGTAATGAGTAATAAAATGTAACAATTACCGATAAATCTTAAAAAGTGTGACAAGAAACACTAAATGAGATAAGCTAACTAGTTCATTTCACTTTTATTTATTCTTTCTTCATGGGTTGACAGGTGAAATACCCAAAGAGATAAGTAATCTTGTTGAGTTGGATGTACTTGATCTTTCGACTAATAGTTTTAGTGGTTCACTTGATATGGAGATCTTCAACATATCAGGGCTGAGAGAAATTGATCTTTCATTCAACAATCTATCAGGAAGCCTCCCACCAAACATAGGTTCCATCTTACCCAATATTGAAAGACTTCTTCTGGGTGAATTAACCAATCTTGTTGGGACTATTCCTCATTCCATCTCCAATTGTTCCAAACTTACTATACTAGGTCTTTCAGGCAACAAACTCAGTGGTTTGATTCCCAACTCACTTGGATATTTGACTCATTTACAGTACCTGGACTTGGAGAGAAACAATTTAACAAGTGATTCATCGTTAAGCTTCCTGATTGCCTTAACCAATTGCAGAAATTTAACATTGCTATCTCTACATTTGAACCCTCTTAATGGAATTCTTCCTGCCTCCACGGGGAACCTTTCCACATCTCTTACAAAAGTTACCGCCAGCAGTTGTAAAATCAAAGGGCGACTTCCAAATGAAATTGGGAACTTAAGGAGCTTATTATTCCTTGATCTTTCTGGAAACAACTTGGTTGGATCGATTCCCACATCAATTGGTAACTTGGAAAACCTTCAGCGCTTTGACTTGAGTAACAACAAATTTACAGGATTTATTGGAGATTATCTTTGTAAATTGCAGAGTTTGGGTGCTATTTATTTCAGTCAAAATCAACTTTCAGGTTCTCTTCCTAATTGTTTAGGGAATATTACTTCCCTTAGGGAGATATATCTCGGTTCCAATAAATTGAGTTCCAATATACCAACAAGCTTAGGGAACCTTCAAGATCTTGTGGTTCTTGACTTATCGTCAAATAACATGGTAGGTTCTTTACCTCAAGAAATTGGAAATTTAAAGGTTGCAACACAAATGGATCTGTCCATGAATCAATTTTCAAATGCAATTCCTACAGAAATTGGAGGCTTGCAAAATCTGGCGTACCTTTCTTTGAGACACAACAAGTTACAAGGAGCTATACCTGACTCAATGAGCAAAATGGTAGGCTTGGAATTCCTAGACCTTTCTAACAATAATATATCTGGAATCATCCCCAGGTCTTTGGAGAAACTTCAATACCTCAAGTATTTCAATGTTTCTGACAACAAATTGTATGGTGAAATACCCTCGGGGGGTCCTTTCAAGAACCTCTCGAGTCAGTTTTTCATCTACAATGAAGCATTGTGTGGTTCTTCAAGATTTAGTGTCCCGCCATGCCCCAGTTCATCAAAGCACAAATCAAATAGAAAAAAATTGCTAGTTGTTTTTATTTTGCTCGCAATTGCAGTTGCATTTGTTCCTATGACCTTTGTGATCCTATGGATAAGGTATAGAAGAGATAAAAGTGCTCCTCGGCAAGCTGATTCATTATCTACCATAATAACAGAAAGGATTTCATACTATGAACTGCTCCAAGCAACTAATGCGCTTAGTGAGAGTAATCTGATTGGTTCTGGAAGTTTCGGCTCTGTTTACAAAGGTGTTCTCAGAAGTGGAACTGCCATTGCAGTTAAAGTGTTCAATCTGCAACTTGATGCGGCATTCAAGAGCTTTGATACGGAATGTGAAGTTCTGCGCAGCCTTCGCCATAGGAATCTCGTAAAAGTCATTACTAGTTGTTCCAATCTTGATTTCAAAGCTTTAGTTCTCGAGTATATGGCTAATGGGAGTCTTGAGAAATATTTGTATTCGCACAACTACTTCCTTGACACCAAGCAGAGACTAAGCATAATGATAGATGTCGCATGTGCTTTGGAATATCTTCACCATGGGTGCGCGTTGCCTGTGATTCACTGTGACGTGAAGCCTAGTAACGTCTTGTTGGATGAAGATATGGTTGCCCACCTCAGCGACTTTGGCATTTCAAAACTGCTTGGTGAAGATCAGGGTGATTTGTACACTAAAACCTTAGCAACATTGGGGTATATTGCGCCAGGTACGTCTCTTAGTTTTGCTGATTATCCCTTTCTTTTTTTCCCACCAAGAATGTATATTGCATCTTTAAATTAATTGTTTGATTGTAGAGTATGGTCAAGATGGGTTGGTGTCTACTAAATGTGATGTCTATAGTTACGGGATTATGTTGCTGGAAACGTTTACCAGGAGAAAGCCTAATGAGTTTGAGGGAGACCTTTGCTTGAAGCAATGGGTGAGTTATTCACTTCCAGAGGCCGTAATGGACGTCGTAGATGTCAACTTGGTAACACCAACGGGTAATCACATACGGAAGGAGCTAGATGTTGTGGCTTCAATCATGAATGTTGCATTAGATTGTTGTGCTGAATCTCCGGCAAGAAGGACAAACATGAAAGATATTGTCAGGATGCTACAGAAAATCAAGATTCAACTTATTGCATGCTGAGCTTGTTCTCGGAATCTCTTGTTTGTTAAAAATGTTTGCTAAATTGTTGGATTCATGTAAAGATGGCTTTTTTTTTTTAGCACTTGATTTTTGCATGATTGAGTTGAGCTAAAATCAGTCAATATGAAAATCTATTGTGCTCAATCCTTCAAATTTTGGGCAAATTGAATGGATCATCAACATTGGAAAAATCAACCAATAGGAAAATGTTTAGCCATTTTAAAGTATCTACTTCCAAGAAATTGTACACCATATCATGTGCACTAACTGTACATTTCATTGTAAAATTATTGGACGACTCTTTTCCAAGTCAAGCACTAACTATGGAGTATTTCTTTCATGGTCTTCCACACTTTCATATGGGCGACACCATAGCATGAATTAGAGTATGAAAGAGGAACATTCTGACTCCATAGCACTAACTATGGAGTATTTTTTTCATGGTCTTCCACACTTTCATATGGGCGACACCATAGCATGAATTAGAGTATGAAAGAGGAACATTCTGACTCTATAGCACGAACCAGAACATGAAGAAAGGGAGATATTCCTAAACGGCTAGTAGTCTCCTTCTTATAAGTGTGGCGCGCTACACACCCATAAACAAGACTCTATCCGACGCGATTTCGCAGACACCTTGGGACCATAAACTGTGCTCTGATACCAAGTTTGTCACGACCTGAATTGGGGCCTGGCCGTGACGGACATGCCGAACCATGAAGGCCCGGAACACCCTTCTCTATCTGGTAATCATGCAAAACATTCATATAATAAAAGAAAATACGGGAATATAATCGAATACGGAAACATGGTCATACTCTGAATTTAATTTAGCAATGAAGGATAAAACCCCAATATCAACAAAACAACATCTGAACCAGTCTGCGAAATCTCTAATACATCTGAAAATGACAACTGTCTAAAACTGGGACAAGGCCCCCAGTGGACCTAAACCAAAATAAATAACATAATCTGAAAGACATAGGCCTTATGGAATAAAGAAGTCTCACCAAATGTACACATCACTACTGTCTATAAACTCTACGGCCTAGAAGGACCTTTGAACTGAGTTTTAGACCCTGGAAGGAAGGGGGTCAATACAAATGTACTGGTACGCAGAGCTGTAGACACCTAATTTCGTCCCTCCACGATGTCGTTTTTACCTATTTTATTTTATTTTATTTATTTTTATCCTACCGTGTACCCTCACCCATGTTATTATACCCTCACAAAATACAAAAAATAAAATAAAATAACAAATCCTATCCTAACTAATTCTATCTTATCCTAACAACCTACCCAATCAAAATAAACCACACCACCCCATACCCTACCCCACCTACCCTACCCCAATACCCACCTCACAATATATACACACACATACTCTCAGTAAAAAAAAGAGAGGGAACAGTAACCAAAAAAAGAAAGATCTCAGCATATATAGAAAAAGGAAAAATCAGCTCCTCTTTCTCTCTCTAGACTCTCTCTCTCTCTCCAAAAACGGAAACGAAGCAGTCCGTTTCGCCGCCTCTCCGTCCGACCGACGACGGCAGCAATAACGCCGTTGTCACCGTCTTCCTCCCTTCGAAACCGACGTCTCGCCCCCACAAACCGGAGAAAGCCGCCGTTCGCCGGCGAAGCAGTCTGCCTCCCTCCGTTCGCTGGCGAAACGAAGCAGTCCGTCTCTTGCCGTCAGCCGTCACCGGTCAACATCCAGTAACCAACGCAAGCTGCTCCTCCAGCAGCCGACCCGACCCGACCCGATCTCTCTCCGGCGACGGCATTAGGCACCGGTCAACATCCAGCCGCCGACCCAACCCATTTTTCCATCGATTTCGATGAGATCTCGCGTATGGTTTTTCTCGATTTTTCATAATTTCAGTCTCAGTTCTTTCGATATTTCTTATTTCTTAAGGTTTTAAATCCATCCGAGTTGGTTTGGTTCGTGCAAGGTTGGTTGAAAATCGATGGTTTGGGATTCCGAATTTGAGATCTTGGGTTGTTTTTGAGTTCTATTTGGGTTTGTGGGTCATTCATTGTGAGGCTTTGTCATTGTTTTTCCAATCTGTACGGTTGAATTCAATATCGATTTTGGAGTTGTTGGTTATCAAGGTTCAAATCGAGAATTTTAGATCCGTCTTTGTCTTTTGATCACATATTTTGACACAATAAAAGCTTCAATCGAGGTCCAACTCTACACTTTCTCTTATCTATTTTTATTATTTGGGATGTTTCGTATTTCGATTTGGATGTTCGAATGTTGTTTTGATGCTTGTTGGCGATGAATGTATGTTGTCTTGTTTGGTGATAGTTTGTTATTTTGATATGGACTCGTTGTTTAATTTCGTTGAAAGTGATGGTGGGTCGTTGAAATAGAAATGGTGAATTTGGGTTGATTAAAGACTTTTGGTTTAAGTTGGTATAAATATAAATATGGTTGAAATGGACTTGGGGGCGAGAATTAAAATTTTGTATAATTGGTGATTGGGATTAGTTTGATTCATTGTTTGTTTGACTCAAAATGAACGTTAATCGAACTTGGTAGTAGCTTGATACGATGATTGGTTTAGGCGAACATAGTTTGGGTTGACAAAATTTAGGATTTGTGGCTTCGGTTGAATATTGGAAATTCTGTGGAGTGTTTGAAATTTTGTGAATAGTTTTATTTTCCGCACTAAAAAATGTATTCATTTGGCCGGGGGATGCCCCGAGGTATCTGTATATATTTATTCACCGGGAAATGCCCCGAGGTATCTTGTACCCGGAGGATGTCCGTGATGAAGGCCCGAGGCGTTGGGTAGAGCATTATTCTAGAATTAATTTAGAATAGGATTTATTTTTATGCATTTTTCTATTTTTAGGACTGTATAATTGGACTGGACACTAATTTTGGATTTGTTTTGTTTCATGTGTTTGATGGATTGTTTTATGTGTTTTTGTGTGGTTTATGCATTTGTAACGTCAATTTAGCCGATACGCTCTGCCAAGCGATCGTGGTCAAACTACGGGATCGAGGGGTGCCCAACACCTTCCCCTTGGTCAACAGAATTCCTTAACCGGAATCTCTGTTCGCAAAACCAGTTTAAGAGTCAAATGGTTTCGAAAAGGATTATCTAAAGGTGACTTGGCACACCGGATTATGCCAAGTGGCGATTCTGAATAAAAAATGTAAATAATTATTTTTCCGAAACAAATTTTCATTCTTGTCACTTAAATAATAAAACCCTTTCGAACCTTAAAACGAATTTTGAGTACGTTAAAAAAGGGGTGTGACAAGAGCAATACAAAATAAATTTTTTCATATAAATAAAATAGTTGAGAGCTAATCATAAAACATCATATAGGATATAAATTCCAAAACACATGGGCATTTTTTATAACCATAAAACCTTTCTGTCAATGCAATTTCTGATCTTTGTATTACTTCTGAGTTAGGTGGCACTCCACTACAAGTCTGATATTCTACGGGCTATATGGAATCTCCCATTGACTCGGCGGGAAAGCCCCCAACCCAAGTTTTCCACAAGGGTTGGAGTGTCTGAGTCTAATACGCCACAGGACATTAGGCCAGCGTATAATAATATACCTGGATTGGCAAATCAAGGTTTTGGGCAATGAGTTATCTGAACTCGTGCCTTCTTCGGAAAACCACCTAAGCTCTCTTTATGCCCAAATTTAGTCTGTTCTGAAACATGCATCATTCTAGTTTCAAAATTTGATTTCAAACATGCATTCTATTCTGTTCTGAATTAACATGGCATTATCTGGCATCATCACACCAAGACTTGCAAGTCCTATTTCTGAGCCATAATGCATCCTACAAGATTCTTTCATCAAAAAATCAATTCAGACCACCCAAACATACCGATAGTATAAGAGATTTCATGTTTCGAAAACTATGCAAAAAATCTCATTCTTTCAATAAATATGTGGTGGTCATGTAATCTTTGACAAACCATGCAACTCTTCTCATTATATATTTATATTCAACATTGGTCAACATAAACATCCCTCTCTTTTGAAATTAAAATCATAATTCAATCATAGCATTAATCAAGGCATTTCATATCAAGCTTTTCAAGATGCATTCAAAAAAGTCCATAACATATGAAATGTAAAGAAAAATCATAACAAGAGAGGGATTCTTTAGGATTCATGGTCTCAATTGTATATTCATCCTTAAACACATGCATACATATATATAGAGTTTCAAATCAATTTTGGGAGAAGGCCTAAATACCAAAACAATATCATCAAGGCTTCTAAAAACAAGATTAAAATCGTAAATCCAAAACCCTTTTCTTAAAAAATCATGATTTCTAAACCCTTTGCATAATTTAAAGAAGATTTCTATGCCCATGAAATTTAAGGAAAACCCCACGTACCTTAAATTATAAAATATGAAAGATGGAACCTAGATCTTGATAGATGAAAGCCGGATCTTGATTTGTTTCTTGGAAATCTTGAACTTAAGGCTTGATTTTCTTGAATTTCTTGTTCTTGGAAAAAACCCTAATTGATCTTATTTTGAGAGTGAAGAGGAAGTTTTTGATGTTGTAAGACTGATAATGATTGATTAATAACACTTAAGGGGTGATTTAATTCATGTGAAAGGTTTTTGGAGTGAGGAAAAGACCAAAATACCCCTAAGGAACCCAAAAAAAATCGCATAATTGCATCAGTTGACGACCAGGGTTGACGGGCCATCACTCAGGTGATAAGTCGCCACCCAAGTAGTCACTATTGGGCTGGTTTTCACCATTCACTGTCTTAGGCTGACAACCAGGTCTGACGGGCCGTCACACAGCTGATAAGTCGTCAGCCTCGTCGTCACGTTTTGGAAGACAGACACTTCGAAGAAAAATGAGCATAATTTTTAACTCCGATACCGGATTAAAGCGAAACTAGTGGCGTTGGAAAGAGGACTCAAAGAAATTTCATTTGATATATGGTAGGCCACCCAGTTCGTCATATATAAGGAGTTATGGTCGATTGAAGTTGATCCAAGTTTTGACGCTCACTAAACCTTGAACGATAGGAAAGCTTTCAACTAGTCCTTAAGGGACCTCTTTGATCTCAATTCATGCTCAAATAGGTTCCCACACTACATAATTGAATAACATGCCAAATTTGCATAGGATTTATGGCTTTTGGATCATCTACGCATAAAAATGACGGTTTTTGTTCTAGTCCGAAATGTGGGGTGTTACAAATATCTATTTCGCAGGGCAAGACTTTAAGTGAACTTTGTCTTGGGGCATAACTTGTGCCACTGAGCATCTGCCTAGCAAATTTTTTTGCATCGCATTTTTTTTTTCATTTTTCGCTGTCAAGAACATTTTCGGCCATTTTTTGTTTAACTTAAAGTGCTAAAGGGAAAAAAAAAAAATATCATCCCAAAATAATTCATGTGCAGATGACCCCTTGGAGGTGGGTTATGTTGGGTTGAGCTAAAATCAGTCAATATGAAAATATATTGTGATCCTTCAAATTTTGGGCAAATTGGATGGATCATCAACGTTGGAAAAATCAACCAATAGGAAAATGTTTAGCCATTTTAAGTATCTACTTCCAAGAAATTGTACACCATATCATGTGCACTAACTTTACATTTCATTGTAAAATTATTGGACGACTCTTTTCCAAGTCAAGCACTATGGAGTATTTCTTTCATGGTCATCCACTTAATTTTTTTTTTTTGCCAAGTCAAATACCAACTATATGTCATTCTTACATTTAATGACATAAGCAGATTTCCGATTAAAATTTTATGAATTTAATTTTTAAAGATTTTTGTATTGAACCGATTGTATTTGTAAAACTATGAGTTAGAACTTACTTTTGGTGCCAATTTAATATATTTTTACACATAAATTTGTCTCTACATTAAAAATATTGGATTTAGATAAACTTAATATCTCTGTGATGCATCCACCACTAACCATAGAAATCATTTTTCTTGTCTTGCTGTAGAATTTTAATAAAAATGCGCACAATTGACTTTTGCAAAAGTTGTGATTATTACTTAACTCGCTCCATTCCATGCCCCACATAGAAGGAAATTCAACTATGACATGAGCCATTTTTTTGCTTAGAATTAGTAATGATAGAGGCATAGATGAGCCACATTTTTTACTGCAGCGACATAAATGAGCCAAACTGTTAACAGATGACATAAAATCGAGGTGTTTATTTGTTCAGGTTTTGAATAGTTAAAGGTCCTATTCGTGCACTGTCAAAGTTTAAGGTCAATGTTATAATTTGGTGTCAAGTTTAGGGTCATATTTATGTATTATGCCAAAGAGTTTTGAATGAAAAGTATCTTAAAAAGGAGATAACGTTGCTATTTAAAGTCTCTAATCAGCAACGGTATTGGCCATAACAAGTTCCTTGTAATTTATGCTGTCACACCCCTTTTTTGACTCCAAAAAAAGATATGTATTTTAAGTTCGAAAGAGTTTTATTATTAAGGTGACAAAAATGAAAAATTCGTTTAGAAAAAAAAAGGATTATTTACATTATTTTTTTCTTATTCAGAGTCGCCACTTGGCATAATCCGGTGTGCCAAGTCACCTTTGGAAAATCCTTTTCGAAAAGGTTTGACTCTAAAAACTGATCCGCGAATAGAGATTCCGGCTAAAGAATTCTGTTGACCGAGGGGAAGGTGTTAGGCACCCCTCGATCCCGTGGTTCGACCCCGGTCACTTGGTGGAGCGTATCGGCTAATTTGACATTACAAATGTACAAACCACATAAACACACAAAACAAGCAAACAAACAAATCACACAAAATTCAAAACAAACCAAAATAATGTTCAGTCCAAATTATACAATCCAAAATAAAAGAGGTGCTGAAATATAAAACCTATTCTATTCTAAACTAATCCTAAACTAAACTCCACCTGACGTTCCGGGCCTTGATCACGAGCCTCCTTTGCGTACATGCTACTTCGGGGCATTCCCCGAATAAATTAATACAAATCCTTCGGGGCATTCCCCGGCTAAATGAGTACAATTTAAACTTTTCGTTCCATAAAGTAGAAAGTACCATTCACGCACATATTCAAACACTCCAACAACTCGTTATTCCTAAATTTGCCTACCCGGCCTACGTTTGCCTACCAAGTTCAACGTATCACAATTCTATCATGTTTAACATTATCAATACATCAAAATTAATCAATATTCATTTTTCTCCATTTTTAATCCCCACCTTAATTCATTCTCAACCACGTGATTAACCCATTTCAATACACAATCCACCAATCGAGAATAACGAAAATTCACCAATCATGCTTAGCACATCACACACCCAAATGTCACCAATAGTTCACATCAACAAACAAACCACGGTATCGAATCACACGCAATCACAATCACATAAGAATTAAATGAAAGAGAAGAAAGAATTGGACCTTAAATTTGAAGCTTTCAAACTCAAAGTTATTCGAATAAAGAGAGTCCGTACCCGGAAACCTCGAGCCAAACCTTAACACTAACAATCCAACTCGACAAATAATGACCTGTTCACCGTCACTTTTCACGCCGTTACTGTTCACCGGTTACTGTTCACCGGTGCCCTTTTTTTTTTTTTTTTTTTTTGTTGTTGTTGTTGTTGTTGTTGTTTTTGTTGTTGTTGTGAGGAAGATTATTTTGTGATTGTTGTTATTGTGGAGAAGATGATGATCAAAGAATGAGCCCCCCTTTTTCCTCTTAGAATTTTTCTTTTATAATGGGCATGGATTTGTTATGATGTGGGAATTTTGGTGGGTCCCCCATATATTCTTTCTTTGTGGACAAGAAAAAGGAGGGGGGGATCACATGGGTAGTTAGGGTAGGTGGAAGCTTTTGATTGGGTAGGTTGTTAGGATAAGATAAATTAGTTAGAGGTATTTTTTTGTTTATATTTGTATTTTTGTGGGATATAAATACATGGGGTTGGACACATGGTAGGGTGAACTAAAAATGAATAAAATTAGACTTCGGGAGGGACAAAATTAGCTGTCTACATCATGCCCCCTTTGAATGTAAACACGAAGTGTTTTTAGACAAAGAGCTAGACAGCGAGACCAAATTTTGACCCGACCATTATTCAAAGAAAGAAACAGAAGGAAGAAGGACAACCGGGTTTTGACTTAAGACATCCTACCTATCCAAGTTATGAGAGAATCAAGTCACGAGTATTTCAAAAGATTGGAAAGAGATGGACTATACCGAGTTGGAGAGTCGAGTGATGTTCCATCGAGGTTCCGGTCCACAGCTCTGTCATTACATTAAAAATGAAAATTACAAGTTAAAGCATAAATGAAATTACAAAAATTCTATCTATACAGCTTCTTTTGGACTCTTGACTTGAGTTTCATCACCCTATTCTTCAGGCGGGCTCCTGACTTGGTATTTCTTTAACTTATTGCTTGCCTTTTAATTTCTTCACCCTGTTCTCCAGGCGGGTTCCTGACTTGCTATTTCATCAACTTGTTGCTATTCTTTCAACTTCTTCACCCTATTCTACAGGCGGGCTCCTGACTTGCTATTTTTCAATCTGTTTAACTTTCAATTTCTTTATCTTGTTGCTTAGTTTTCCATTTATTCTCCCTGTGCTTCGGGCAGGCTCCTGAAATCACATCAAAACTAAAAAGAAAATTATCCCAAACAAATATTATTATAAAGAGAAATTCCGTTTATTTGCCAGAAAAGTAAAGTTTCAAAACAAAAATTGAATTTTTGCCCCAGATTATCATCAGAAGACTTTTGGAAAAGTCACATCATACCTACTTGCATGTTGCAATGATAAATCAAGACTCTGACTAAGAAATGCATCTCTTAAGAGTAAAATTAAATAACCAAGACTAGAAAGTGCATCTCCTAAGAATTAAAGTGAGGGATTCTAACTAGAAAGTGCGTCTTCTAGAGATACAAGTTTAAGTTAAAAGTGTGTCACCTGAAAAATGAAAACTAGCAAGGAAGTGCGTCTCCTAAGGATTAAGTGCAATAACTCGACTAGAAAGTGCCTCTTCTAGGAATCAAGACTTAAGTTAGAAAGTGCATCACCAATGTTGCTTGAATTATCAAAATAAGGAAGTGCATTTCCTTACCAATGCCTCTTGAATTACTCAAACAAGGAAGTGCGTCTCCTTACAAATGTTTCTTGAATTGCCCAAACCAGGAAGTGCGTCTCTTTACAAATGTTGCTTGAATTACCCCAAACAAGGAAGTGCGTCTCCTTATCAAATGCCGTTTGAATTACCCAAACAAGGAAGTGCATCTCCTTACAAATGTCACTTGAATTACCCAACAAGGAAGTGCGTCTCCTTACAAATGTTGCTTGAATTACCAAAATAAGAAAGTGTGTCTCCTTACAAATATTGCTTGAATTGTCAAAACAAGGAAGTGCGTCCCCTTATAAATGTTGTTGGAATTACTCGAACAAGGAAGTGCGTCTCCTTACGAGTGCCAATCAAATTACCAAACAAGGAAGTGCGTCTCCTTACAAATGTTGCTTGAATTATCAAACAATGAAGTGCATCTCCTTACAAATATTTGCTTGAATTTCCCACACAAGGAAGTTCATCTCCTTACAAATACCGCTTGAATTGCCAAACAAGAAAGTGTGTTTCCTCACAAATGTTGCTGGATTTACCAAATAAGGAAGTGCGTCTCCTTACAAATGTTGCTCGAATTTCCCACACAAGGATTATCATAAGGCAGTATTTAATTTTTGAAAGCGTGGTCCCATTTTTCAGAGGAACCCGAACAGAAAGTAAAATCTCATTTTTCAAAAGGATCCTGAACAGAAAGTACAATCTCATTTTTCAGGAGGGTCCTGAACAGAAAGCAACTCCCATTTTTTAGGAGGGTCCGGAACAGAAAGTAAAATCTCATTTTTCAAGAGGGTCCTGAACATAAAGTAAAGTCCCATTTTTCAGGAGGGTCCTGAACAGAAAATAAAATCCCATTTTTTCAGGAGGGTCCTGAACATAAAGTAAACTCCCATTTTTCAGGAGGGTCCTGAACATAAAGTAAAGTCCCATTTTTCAGGAGGGTCCTGAACAGAAAGTAAAATCCCATTTTTCAGGAGGGTCCTGAACAGAAAGTAAAATTCCATTTTTCAGGAGGGTCCTGAACATAAATTAAAATCCCATTTTTCAGGAGGGTACTGAACAGAAAGTAAAATCCCATTTTTCAGGAGAGTCCTGAACAGAAAGTAAAATCCCATTTTTCAGGAGGGTCCTGAACAGAAAGTAAAATCTCATTTTTCAGGAGGGTCCTGAACATAAATTAAAATCCCATTTTTCAGGAGGGTCCTGAACTAAAAGTAAATTCCCATTCTTCAGGAGGGTCCTGAACAGAAAGTAAAATCCCATTTTTCAGGAGGGTCCTGCAGTGAAGGTAAAATCCAATTTTTCAGGAGGGTCCTGAACTGAAAGTAAATTCCCATTCTTCAGGAGGGTCCTGAACAGAAAGTAAAATCCCATTCTTCAGGAGGGTTCTGAACAGAAATTAAAATCCCATTTTTCAGGAGGGTCTGAACAGAAGGTAAACTCCCATTTTTTTGGAGGGTCCTGCACTGAAGGTAAAATCTCATTTTTCAGGAGGGTCCTGAACTGAAAGTAAATTCCCATTCTTCAGGAGGGTCCTGAACAGAAAGTAAAATCCCATTCTTCAGGAGGGTCCCGAACAGAAGGTAAAGTCCCATTTTTCAGGAGGGTCCTGAACTGAAAGTAAATTCCCATTCTTCAGGAGGGTCCTGAACAGAAAGTAAAATCCCATTCTTCAGGAGGGTCCTGAACAGAAAGTAAAATCTCATTTTTCAGGAGGGTCCTGCATAGAAGGTAAAGTCCCATTTTTCAGGAGGGTCCTGAACTGAAAGTAAATTCCCATTCTTCAGGAGGGTCCTGAACAGAAAGTAAAATCCCATTTTTCAGGAGGGTCCTGAACTGAAAGTAAGTTCCCATTTTTTAGGAGTGTCTTGAACAAAAAGTAAAATCCCATTTTTTCAGGAAGGTCCTGAACTGAAGGTAAAGTCTCATTTTTCAGGAGGGTCCTGAATTGAAAGTAAATTCCCATTCTTCTGGAGGGTCCTGAACAGAAAGTAAAATCCCATTTTCAGGAGGATCCTGAACTAAAAGTAAATTCCCATTTTTCAGGAGGGTCCTGAACAGAAGGTAAAATCCTATTTTTCAGGAGGGTCCTGAATAGAAGGTAAATTTCCACGGATGTGCATTTCCAATGGTAGCTGAATTAAGTGAAACGAATTTGCCCTGTTTCATCAAAGAAAATTTGTCAGTTAAAAGCTTAGTGATGACTTGCGGCACTTTTCTGTCCCGACACCTGCTCAAGTGTTCATTCCCTTCATTTTGTTTCAGATTGTTGGCACTTGCCCCTGCGTTGTCGTTTCATTAACCCAAACTCGGATTATTAAGAGTGACTTTGAAATAAACACAACATCTCTTCTTTGCCATGCTTCATGAATAAACCCTTTAAACCTTGGTATTTTCATGAGTTCCCAGACTTGTCTATTGGCAAAACTTTTTGCACACCCCTTTTTTGGCTCACAATCATGTCTCTTTCATGAGCTGGCCTTTTTGTTTTGCTTTGTGCAATTGAAGAAGTTGGTAGCCAGTTTTGAAATCTTTTCTTGCTTGTTTTGACATGAACTTGACTCAAAAACAAGAGAAAAATGACAACAACTTTTGTTTTATTTGGATAACTGACTCAAGAAAATAAAAATAAAGATAAAGAGAATAAAGAAAAGACAATGAATGTCCCCATTTGAAAAAAAGAAATGAAAATTTTATCTTAAATGACAATCAAATCTAATGATTATGCCATGCATTTTGGATTAAGCCGCCTGATCTTTCCATCCAAACTCTCACAAATTGTTGTTGAGTTAATGACCCGAAAGTGAGTTGCTTTCTTTGGCCAATTGCATTTAAGACCTCATTCGGCTAGTGGCGCCTTGAAGGGTTTTTGCTAACAAGCCTCTCTCATTTTTAGATCACCATTTCCTTATGGTGTCCGCGAGGGTTTTTCACCAATGAAACTCTCTTATTTTCATTTGTCTCAACTCGCCATCGTCTTACAGTGCCCGTGAGGGTTTTCACCGATAAGACTCTCTCATTGTTATCTCTCTCAGCTTACCATCGTCTTACGGTGCCCGTGAGGGTTTTCACCAATAAGACTCTCTCATTTTTATTTCTCTCAACTTACCATCGCCTTATGGTGCCCGTGAGGGTTTTTACTGATAAGATTCTCACATTTTTATTTCTCTCTTGATTCCTTGTGCAGAGGAAGACAAGTAGTTCCAAAATACATCCTCATATCCTTTACATGCTTTGCCTTAACATCCTCAAAGATTGATCTGAAGGTCTTTCTTTGGTTGTAACTTGGCTTTTTGATAGGATTAGAAAGAAAGAAATGATGGCATGAGGCCCAAACAACACTTGAGGTGGGGGTAGGACTTACAACTTTTGAAATCGACTCAAACAATGAGGATAAACTCATGCACCAGTTTCCTTTGACTGGGTGACGCTAAATTGTTTATTTGGTTGGACCGAGCCCTTAGTAGGGCAGCCTACGTATCTCACCCCTGAGAGAGGAGAATCAGGTCACGCGTAGTTCTGGCAGCTTGTTCTTTTGCTTTGATCTAATTTTTTTTTATTCGCTCTTTTCACTTTGCGATTCTTTTTTCTAACTCTATTTTTCTTGACACTCTTTTTTTTTGGAAACATTTTGTCTCTTTTTTGTAACTTTTTGACTTTATCTTTTTACTCGACACTATTCTTTGAGCTTTGTTGACTGTATCTTGATTCCAAAATAGGGGTATGAAAGAAAATAAAACTAAGGCTCAAATGGGGTACACAAAGGATGACACAATATATAGCTAGCAGAATGAAATGCCTTCGTCATATGAATCCTTGAAGATGCTAGTACATAGCATGCAATGTGAAAGTACACAATCAATATCACTTATGACATGTTTTACAACACTAACTTGCCCCGAGCATATGTGTCACCTCTTCTTTTACACTTGTCGAACATACAACTCCACCTCTGTTGTACATCCCTCACATTGAATGACTCATGCTTTCGTGGAGTTGATTTTTATTCTGTTCCTTAGGAGCACACATCCGCTATTTGACCTAATTGGGACTTGCCTTTCGATCGATGACCAAGTTGTTCTTGTGATTCTCAAAATAATTGCCTTAACTTGTCACCAAATGTCTCAGCACTCTATCTATTTTCTCATATGCTCTCTTTTTCTATTTTTAACCCTCTGATTCAATGTTCATGCTTAAACTGGATTTTAAGATCTGGCTTAAAATTTCACTAGCATGTCATATCACTAGAGTCAACATAAAATATACTATGTAAAGAAAACAAACAAACAACACAAATTTAAAACATAAATGAAGAGGGGGCACTCCATTTAATAAAAATGAAAGATAGAAGGGTTTGAATATAAATGACAAAGGGAAAAAACAAGATAGATCCCAAACTACAACCCTGAAATAATTCAGAAAACAGCAAAGAAGACAAAACAAACTACCAGACCTCTTCCTAGTAGGGAGAGGGGTGAATTCTCAATTGCTCATCTTGACATCTTAGCCACTGGTTTGCATATCAGCATGACTAGAGCTTTCCTCACTATCAATGTTCTGCACCATGATTGATTTATCTTGAATCATCTTTTCAATTTCTCTTTTTAAAGCTCGAAAATCTTCAATACTATGACCCTGAGCCTCAGAATGATACGCACATCGTGCGTTAGTATCAAAATTTCTTGAACGCCGATTAAGGGTATGCCCAAGGAGAGGAGTAATCATTCCCTCCTGTACCAATCTCTAAAATAAAATGGCATATGACTCTTCAATTGGTGTGAAGCTATCTCTCGACTTCTGCCTCATTTCATCGTTTGTCTTGAATCGAAAATTAGGCTTAGAAGGGTTTTGGTATGTTTGTGGAGTTAGAGGATGACTCTGAGGAGTTGGTGTGTTCCACTGTGGGTAAGATGGGGGTTGAACATATGTTTGTGCACAATATACTAGATATAGAGGTGGGACAAAAGAGTATAATGGATTTTGGGAGTGATTATGTGGAGCTTGGGCATAAACTTGAGCTTGCGCCTGAGACCGATGACGACATGGTCTTCTTGACCTTTCCTGCTGTCCAACTACAATAGCAAATGCATCTTTCTCATTCTTCTTCCCTCCAGGTTCCCTTAATTGATTGCAATATTGTCCCAAAGGTTTCACGGATTCCTCATGCCCATCTTGCTCCTCAAATTTCGACATCACAAAGATTGGAGAAAGATTAGCATTTGAAGGCATGCCCCAGTCTTTGTATGAAACCTTTTCTTTACCCGCAGATCCTAGAAAATTTTTCATTGCATTTTCTATACTCTTCATTTTTCCAACCATTTTCTCCGACTCATCTGGCACACTGGATTTCTTGTTCAGAAACTTTAGTGTTCCAGTTAACTTAAAAGCAGGCTCAAGAGTATAACAATGATCACCAAGAGTATTGAATATAGGTTCACTAGCAGCATGGGACACACAACCATTGGGCGAGCCGGTGTGGAAGTCCCAGTAAAGGATTGAGCAACAAGATCACAAACACCATGTGGTGTTGTGAATATAGCAGGCTTATGCTGAGGAACTAGAGGCAAAGTGGTGGAAGTATTGAGATGCTTTTGGCTTAGAATGAATTCTGAGTCATGTTGCGGTGCATCAACAATAATAGAAAATTGACTTTGAGATTTTGGTGGAAAACACGAGGTATTTGTAGGTTCAATAAAGGGAAATGGAGGAGGAGGCAACCCACTGGCCCAAGCTCGATGCATTTTTGTCATTTGTTGTCTTAGCCTCCTGACCTCTTGCTTTAAACTCTCATTTTCCTGATTCTTTGTTTGATCCATGATGTCACTCTCTATATCTTTGTTGAACACAACTAACCCTTTGGATTTGGTGTGATGTGAAGGATCAGCCAGAGTACCACAAACCAACCACCTTAAACTGACTCAACATAAAACAACAAATGTGTTAGAGTTCAACACTTTTTCAAAACCTCTTTTTTTTTTTTTGAAAAGATCACCGAACCAAAGAAGGGCGCCTACGTATCTCACTCCCAAGAGAGGAGAATCAAGTGTGCGTAGTTCGTGAAGTTTTGCCAAAATGGCCAATTAAACTCTTTTTTCTTTCTTGAAACAAAGTGTCAAAAGAATTGACGAAAATCCATTTTTTTTTTTAGGTTTAAATCTCTATACAAAATGAAACCTGTGATTACCAAAGAAAAAATCTTTTTGGGTTTTCGATTTTTGAATTTCATGTGAAAATGAAACTTGAACCTATTAAAGGAAAATCTTTTTGTAGTTTTCTTTTAAAGACGTATATGAAACGCCTACTCTAAATGGAGAGTGAAGAAATATTTTTTGGATTTTTCAAATAAGATCCCCGAACCCACAATAGGTTGCCTACGTATCTCACTCCCGAGAGAGGAGAATCAGGGGTGCGTAGTTCGTCCAGATTGGACAATTAACGATTAACTAACAGATTGACCCTAACTTAAGGGACACAACCAAAGACAAACGAATAAATTTTGTTTTAATTAGACGCTTCAACTAAACTGACACCAACAATTATGAAGGAAAATCTTTTTTGGTATCTTCATTATATGAAATGAACAAAACTTCTATCATTTTTCATTTTCTTTTACAAAAACTACTAGAAAAAAAATCTTTTTTGAAAATTTTGAATTATGAATGCATACTAAAGGAGACAGTGAGAAATCTTTTGATGTTTTTGTTTTTGAAAGAATGAGAGCAAAAACTAAAGAAATCTTTTTGAATTTTTGAATTGTGAAAAACAAAAGCCATAAAGAACACTAAAAGCTACGACACTCATTTTTTTTCTTCTTTTCGACTCACTTCACTTTTTTTTTCTCTATTTTTTTCAACAGTTCTTGCCTACGCACCTTACTTCTAACATATGTTTTCCCCAAATCAGTCCGTCAAATGACCCCATTACCCTCAAAGATGCAACATTTAGCACATAGGGATGCATTAGAGGTGATCTCCTACAAAGGACCAAGTAGGCCTCGCTAGGTCTCAATATGATGCACATAAGCATGACCTAAAGGCTGACCTACGTTGGGGTTCACTAACAAGGCTGTTCGGGGGAGCGTATGGTCTATAGTGGCTGTTTTACTTTCCACCTACTCCATAACACCGACGGCTCCCCCCCTAAAATAAGGGTGACTCAACTAGAGGTCGTGTACAACACGTGTACTACGGACTTGTTGCAGAAAAAAGGCCTGGGGGTAGACACATGATGCCAGATATAAAAGAGGTAACACATAGGATAAATACTGTACACAAAGAGCACAAAAATATTCCACAATGATAAAACAATAACACAAAACAACACAAACAAAATGTTTATACACCTATAGTGCCAAACAAAGCCGATACGACTCCAAAATAAGCTCGAATTCTGAACAAGTCCCCAGCAGAGTCGCCAGAACTGTCACACCCCTTTTTCGACTCCAAAAAAAGATATGTATTTTAAGTTCGAAAGGGTTTTATTATTAAGGAAACAAAAATGAAAAATTCGTTTCGAAAAAAAAAGGATTATTTACATTATTTTTTTCTTATTCAGAGTCGCCACTTGGCATAATCCGATGTGCCAAGTCACCTTTGGAAAATCCTTTTCAAAACGGTTTGACTCTAAAAACTGATCCATGAACAGAGATTACGGCTAAGGAATTCTGTTGACCGAGGGGAAGGTGTTAGGCACCCCTCGATCCCGTGGTTCAACCACGGTCGCTTGGTGGAGCGTATCGGCTAATTTGACATTAAAAATGTACAAACCACATAAACACACAAAACAAGCAAACAAACAAATCACACAAAATTCAAAACAAACCAAAATAATGTTCAGTCCAAATTATACAATCCAAAATAAAAGAGGTGCTGAAATATAAAACCTATTCTATTCTAAACTAATCCTAAACTAAACTCCACCCGACGTTTCGGGCCTTGATCACCAGCCTCTTTTGCGTACATGCTACTTCGGAGCATTCCCTGGATAAATCAATACAAATCCTTCGGGGCATTCCCCGGCTAAATGAGTACAATTTAAACTTTTCATGCCATAAAGTAGAAAGTACCATTCACGCACATATTCAAACACTCCAACAACTCGTTATTCCTAAATTTGCCTACGTTTGCCTACCAAGTTCAACGTATCACAATTCTATCATGTTTAACATTATCAATACATCAAAATTAATCAATATTCATTTTTCTCCATTTTTAATCCCCACCTTAATTCATTCTGAACCACGTGATTAACCCATTTCAATATACAATCCACCAATCGAGAATAACGAATATTCACTTATCATGCTTAGCACATCACACACCCAAATGTCACCAAAAGTTCACATCAACAAACAAACCACGATATCGAATCACACGCAATCACAATCACATAAGAATTAAATGAAAGAGAAGAAAGAACTGGACCTTAAATTTGAAGCTTTCAAACTCAAAGTTATTCGAATAAAGAGAGTCCGCACCCGGAAACCTCGAGCCGAACCTTAACACCAACAATCCAACTCGACAAATAATGACCCGTTCACCGTCACTTTTCACGTCGTTACTGTTCACCGGTACTGTTCACCGACTGTTCACCAGTTACTGTTCACCGGCGCCCTTTTTTTTTTTTTTTTTTTTTTGTTGTTGTTGTTGTTGTTGTTGTTGTTGTTGTTGTTGTGAGAAAGATTATTTTTTGATTGTTGTTATTGTGGAGAAGATGATGATCAAAGAATGAGCCCCCTTTTTCCTCTTAGAATTTTTCTTTTATAATGGGCCTGGATTTGTTATGATGTGGGAATTTTGGTGGGTCCCCCATATATTCTTTCTTTGTGGACAAGAAAAAGGAGGGGGGATCACATGGGTAGTTAGGGTAGGTGGAAGCTTTTGATTGGGTAGGTTATTAGGATAAGATAAATTAGTTAGAGGTATTTTTTTGTTTATCTTTGTATTTTTGTGGGATATAATTACATGGGGTTGGACACATGGTAGGGTGAACTAAAAATGAATAAAATTAGACTTCGGGAGGGACAAAATTAGGTGTCTACATATGCAACTATGGAGAAAGCGTTCACCTCTTTTCTCTTAACTTCCTTGTTGCTTCACTATGTTATGGCTAGTTCAGCCATGACCAAAACCAACATTACTACTGATCAATTGGCTCTTTTTACACTGAAATCCCAAATCGTTACAGACCCCTTTCATTTCTTGGATGAAAGTTGGTCTTTCGCTACGTCCGTTTGCCATTGGGTTGGAGTCACTTGTGGCTCTCACCACGAGAGAGTGAAGTCCTTGAATCTGAATTTCAATTCCATAGAGGGCCAGATACCAAAAGTGATTGGAAACCTTAGAGAATTAAAGTTGAGGGGTAACAATCTCATAGGCTCTATTCCTCTGTCGCTCTCGAATGCCTCAAGGTTGGAGACATTAGATATATCTTATAATTCACTTCAAGGAAACATTCCATAATAGATCGGCAATCTTCACAACATGAAAGTTCTATCCATACAAGATAATCAACTTACGGGTTCTATACCTTTCATAATTTTCAATATTTTTAGAATCGAAGTCATTGCATTTAGTGGCAATAGCTTATCAGGATATCTTCCCTATGGTTTATGCAATGGTCTCCCAACACTCAAAGGGCTTTATTTATGGAAAAACAAGCTTTGCGGTCATATGCCTACAAGTTTGTCGAATTGTTCACAACTTCAAATTTTGGCTTTACCGGATAATGAGTTTGGTGGACCAATGCATAGTGAATTTGGAAGATTGATTAACTTACAGATATTAGAACTCGGAATGAACCGTTTCACTGGTGCGTTCCATCTAATGAATACTAGCACTATTGTATCTTATAACTTCAGAATTTTATTTTTGTCACATTAATTTCAGGGATAATTCCACAAGAAATTGAAAATCTTGTTAATTTGGTAGAGTTAGCTATGGAGAAAAACCAGATTACCGGCTCTGTCCCGATCTCCATATTCAATATCTCATTGTTGCAAATTTTGTCTGTGTGGGAGAACAATCTTAGTGGATTCTTACCACGGGAGATAAGCAGTCTCATTGAGTTGGAGGAACTTCGTCTTGCATTTAATAGTTTTGGTGGTTCACTCCCAATGGAGATCTTCAACATATCAGGGCTGAGAGTAATTGATCTTACAAACAACAATCTATCTGGAAGCCTCCCACCAAACAGAGGCATAGATGAGCCATATTTTTTACTGTAGCGACATAAATGAGCCAAACTGTTAACAGACGACATAAAATCGAGGTGTTTATTTGTTCAGGTTTTGAATAGTTAAAGATCCTATTCGTGCACTGTCAAAGTTTAAGGTCAATGTTATAATTTGGTGTCAAGTTTAGGGTCATATTTATGTATTATGCCAAAGAGTTTTGAATGAAAAGTATCTTAAAAAGGAGATAACGTTGCTATTTAAAGTCTCTAATCAGCAACGGTATTGGCCATAACAAGTTCCTTGTAATTTATGCAACTATGGAGAAAGCGTTAACCTCTTTTCTCTTAACATCTTTGTTGCTTCACTATGTTATGGCCAGTTCAGCGATGACCAAAACCAACATTACTACTGATCAATTGGCTCTTTTTTCTCTGAAATCCCAAATCGCTTCAGACCCCTTTCATTTCTTGGATGAAAGTTGGTCTTTCGCTACGTCCATTTGCCATTGGGTTGGAGTCACTTGTGGCTCTCGTCACCAACGTGTGAATTCCTTGAATCTTTCAAACATGGCTCTTACGGGCAAGATTCCCCGTGATCTTGGAAACCTCACATTTCTTGTTTCTCTCAACTTGGGAAGCAAAAATTTCCATGGAAATTTGCCTCAAGAAATGGCATATTTGCGTCGGCTTAAGTTTCTTGATTTAAGTTTTAACAGCTTCAGAGGGGGGATTCCTTCTTGGTTTGGGTTTTTACACCAACTTCAAGTTCTAAATCTTGGAAATAATAGTTTCACTGGTCACATTCCTTCTTCATTTTATAATATTTCCAAACTTGAGACTTTGAATATGAAATACAATTCCATAGAGGGCCAAATACCAAAAGTGATTGGAAGTCTTCTAAACCTTAGAGAATTAAACTTAAGGAGTAACAAGCTCATAGGTTCTATTCCTCTGTCACTCTCGAATGCCTCAAGGTTGGAGACTTTGGAGATAGCTCATAATCCACTTCTAGGAAACATTCCAGAAGGGATCGGCAATCTTCACAACATGAAAGTGCTATCCGTATATTATAATCAACTTACGGGTTCTATACCATTCACAGTTTTCAATATTTCTAGAATTGAAAATATAGCATTTACAAAGAATAGCTTATCAGGAAGTCTTCCCAATGGTTTATGCAATGGTCTCCCAATACTCAAAGGGCTTTATCTAGCCGGAAACAAGCTTCATGGTCATATGCCTACAAGCTTGTCAAATTGTTCACAACTTCAACTATTGTCTTCATCAGAAAATGATTTAACAGGTATGTTTTTATCTTATGAATGCTTCATGTTGTTGAGGATTATATTTCATTATGTCGATCTACTGCAGCACAAATGAGCTAAGTTTGGTGTTATTAGGCATGGAGAGAAGCCAGATTAATGGCTCCGTTCACATATATTTATTGGTGTGATCCTATTTTAGCATTTCAGTTAGCTGCTTTGGAAATTCAATTTTAGCTTAAAGATTAGTCACATGCAAGTCATATGACCTACTGCCAGCTGTTCAAGAGTTAGTTATAACTGAACTTCGGACTGCAATTCCAAATTCAGTTATCCTAACTACATAAATAGCTGGATTCTCCATTGTAATCATTAGACAGAATTCTCTCAAGTAAATCAATAACAACTTTCTCTCTTTTCTTTTGAGTTCACAAGAGCTCCATTAGAGCTCTTAGAGATAACTGTTTAAGAGCAATTCAGTCATTTGTTCTTCAGGTAATCTCGTTTATTCCCAAATTGTGCCGATCGATTTGGTTCTCATCATTGGTATCAGAGACCTAATCATCTGACCTGTGCGATGGGAGATCACAATACGCGTATGCAGGAGTTACGAAAGGAGGTCGATAATCTCAAAGGTTCCATGGAAGGAGCCGTACGCTCAGTGGCAGAATTGCAAGTTGCTATGGATGAGAAAGTCTCAAGGGCAGTCGATGAAATTAAGAAATTGTTCATGGGTAATGGCGTTCAACATCGCAATGGCATGCCGGGCAATGGAGAACAACGGGGACATGGAATACCGATGGATTTGACGGGAAATTTTGAGGAACATAGAAGTACAGCTCAAGGAGGGCACAAAAATGGGGGTTACCAACTTCCCACTAGAGGTTATCAGGTTGAATTCCCCAAATTTGATGGTACGGGGTTACGAGATTGGATTTACAAGTGCGAACAATTTTTCGATGTGGATGAGACACCAGATGAGTCCAAGGTTAAGCTTGCATCTTGTTGACTTGAAGGGAAAGCACTGCAATGGCATCAATCCTACATGAAGAACAGATTAACTAGAGATTGGCCACGATGGGTTGAGTATGTTAAATGCCTATATGCTCATTTCAGTTTAAAATTATTTGATGATCCCATGGGAGATTTCAAAGACCTTAAACAAACAGGCACTGTTCAGGAGTATATAGACCTTTTTAATGAACTACTGATTAGGGTAGAATTATCCGAAGATTATGTAGTTAGTTGCTTCATTAGGGGGTTAAAACCTGAAATTGGATTGCCTGTAAAAATGTTGGGACCTAGAACATTGGCTAAGGCCACGAGTTTGGCAAAAATCCAGGAACAAACACTTACGGTGCAAAGACAAGCCTTCAGCAGTTCACCTATCTTAGCAAATCCCAAATACAACCCTAGATTTTCCTACTCTCAACCTCATACTTCCTTCAATACAAGCTCCAATCAACCTACTAAACAACCCTTTTCCAAACCCTACCATCCTTTCATTCCTTCTCCCAAACCGCATTTCAAAAATGCCAAGCTACTGACCCCTGCAGAAATGTAGGAAAGAAGAAGCAAGGGCCTGTGTTTTAACTGTGGTGAACCTTATGATTTTGGACATGTATGCAAGAAAAATAGGCAACTCTTTTCAATGGAAGTAGAAGAAGGTGGGGGAAGAGAGTGAATTTGCAGGGGAAGAAGAAGACATAAGGGTGGATCCTGCTGAATTCTTGACCATGATTGGTCAGGGTCTAGAAACTAACTAACGATGAAGGGGAAATCTTACCTCATGTGTCAGTTTATGGCATGAATGGCATTCATGACTTCAGAACTATGAGAGTTACTGCCTCAGTTAAGGGAAAAGCCATTCACGTACTCATAGATACAGGAAGTACACACAACTTCCTTGATTACAACACTGCAAGGAAGCTTGGTTGTTTGTTGACTGCTATAACACCTTTTGGTGTCTCAGTGGCTGATGGTCAGAAAGTTCAGAGCAACTATATGTGTAAGGGTTTTACATGGAAGATGCAAGGTGTAACCTTTGATTCTGATATGCTAATCTTGCCAATTGGAGGGTGTAATATGGTGTTAGGGATCCAGTGGTTGATTACACACATCATGTGGAATTTCAAGAAATTGAAGATGGAATTTCATATTATGGGTCGCAAAATGTCTCTGAGAGACAGTCAACCACCGGTTGCAAAGCTGGTGCAACAACATGGGATGAACAAATTATTAGCCCAACCTTCTGAGCTCTGCATGATCAGTGTTGGTAAATTTCAAGATGCTTTATCTCCTGTTAGAGCTAGTCTATTTTCTCTTGAGGGTTCAGGCCAGTATGAAGAGGATGAAGAACTGCAGTTGATACTCCAAAACTACCAAGATCTATTTGCAACTCCTACTGACTTACCTCCTTCAAGAGCTCATGATCACAAGATTACCCAGAAAGAAGGCACTTCTCCAATTAATATTAGACCATACAGGTACCCTACTATCCAGAAGGATGAAATTGAAAAGTTGGTGCGTGAAATGTTGGATTCAGGGGTGATTAGACACATCAATAGTGATACGAGTATGATCACGATCATGGACACTTTTTGAGCATTTTGAAGACCACCTAAAGAGTGCACAAGTCTAAGTGTGAAGGAGGCCCAAAACCGTCCCAAACACACTCCATGGGCTGTTTTTTTGAGCCCTTTTCATTAAAGGGTTTTTTAATCTTTTGTCTTTTATTTTGTAATGTAATATAAATTGAACATTGTAGGGTTTTAGTTGGTAGTTTTTATGAATGTTGAAGAAAGAACATTCCTCTTAGAGAGAGAGAGTCCACAACCAAAACTAGGGCATAGCATAAGGGTGGATTTTCTTGTGTGTTGCATTTTGCTTAATACGTTGGTGCTTGGGTGGTGGACTCCTCTCTTGTGTCAATTGTAAGAGTTAGGTGTTTGTTGTGTGAAGTGTTAAAGTTCCAAGAGTGGAATATGCTTTTGGGTTGTTAAGACTACATAAACACTTGTCTAACTATCTATCTTGTATCTTGTTTTAGTTTCGGCTTCTTGTGTTGTTAATGTAACCCGTTTGTTCTTGTTGCTATTGTCATATTGTGGAGCTTCATATTTTGTTGCTAAACTTGTTGTTGGATGGCTGTTTTGGTGTATTAACACCTTGTATCCTCTTCTTTCTTGTTCTAGATAGTGAATCCGAGAGAGGTACCCATTTGGTCCTCGGATCCTTAAGATTGGGGACTGATTTGGAGTGTGTTTTGTGCCTTCCGTTGTCTTTCTCGTATCATTTGGTATCAAAGCAAGGTTTGATTTTGTTCTAACAAAATCAATTTTGGGATTGTTATCTTGAAAATAAAAAAGAAAGTGAAAAAGAAGATAAAGGAAAAAAGTTACTGTTCACATTTTTTGGGTCTTTCAAAAAACTTGATTTTTGTGTGTTTTGTGTGTTTCTAGTGTTAGATCTTTGTTCTCTAACACTATCAGAGTCTAGAAATTAAAAATCCTAACAAACAAAGAAGTGTCAAAATCGAAAATCCCAAAAAAAAAATACTAAACCCGTTTTTGACCCTAGGTCAAATTTTGAGTTTTTGATTTTGTGTTTTTCTTGTGTGTTTTAGTGTTAGATTTGTGTTCTCTAACACCGTAGGAGTATAGGGTTCGAATTTGAGCTAAATTGGAGGTTATTTGAGCCATCCACCATTGTTGAGCTTGAGTTTGAAGAAACTTGAAGGGTTATTTTTGGTACAACCCCCATGGAACCCGAGGCTTCAAATGAACAAACAATGGACAATAATGCCATCAATCTCATTTTGGCTCGCCTTGATGCTATGTCCCGAGACCTTGCTAGGTCGAATGTGGGTCTTGAAAAAATTGGCTCGTATGTGGTAACTATGAGTGAGAGGTTGGATTGAATGGAGACTCGAAGGAACTCTCGTGCTTTGACTCCCGACACTTTACTTCCAATGACCAATCCTCCAAGACCATCACCTAATTCTGCAAGCCAAGCTCCAAATAGCCCTCAAAACTGAGACATAACTAGGCCCATTTCCCTACAATTCGATCAAGTCCAACAAGGACTTGGACGCCAAATGCCTACACTAAAACCGAACCCTCCCATCCAAGATCCACTTAACCAAAGGCGTCAACTTTCACCAATTCAAATTTATTCCGTCCAAGCTCCACAACCGAAGCTCCACTTCACTAAACCAACCCTCTTGACCGAAGCTCCACTTTACCAAACCCGATATGTCCATGTAGAGGAGAATGGTAGAAAGGAACATGAAGGATATGGGGTTTACGACAATGGTTGTATGATGGTAGGAGACTTGAATCGGATGAGATTGAAGGTAACACTCAAGATGGAGAGGAAGCCAAGATTCAAAATGAAGATGTCGGCCGAGATTTGTTGTTATGGAGCTTGCGGGTTCTCCATGTTTTGCGGACTGTTTTGGGTGGTTTCTTTTGGAGGTCCAATTGCACGAGGTGAAGCCGTGAATTTGTGGTCATATTCCTCTCAAGATGGAGAGGATGATACGAGTACGATCAAGATCATGGACACTTTTTGAGTATTTTGAAGACCACCGAAAGAGTGCACAAGTCTAAGTGTGAAGGAGGCCCAAAACCGTCCCAAGCACACTCTATGGGCTGTTTTTTGGAGCCCTTTTCATTAAAGGGTCTTTTAGTTTTTTGTCTTTTATTTTGTAATGTAATATAAATTGAACATTGTAGGGTTTTAGTTGGTAGTTTTTATGAATGTTAAAGAAAGAACACTCCTCTTAGAGAGAGAGAGAGTCCACAACCAAAACTAGGGCATAGCATAAGGGTGGATTCTCTTGTGTGTTGCATTTTGCTTGATACGTTGGTGCTTGGGTGGTGGACGCCTCACTTGTGTCAATTGTAAGAGTTAGGTGTTTGTTGTGTGAAGTTTTAAAGGTCCAAGAGTGGAATATGCTCTTGGGTTGTTAATACTACATCAACACTTGTCTAACTATCTATCTTGTATCTTATTTTAGTTTCGGCTTCTTGTGTTGTTAATGTAACCCGTTTGTTCTTGTTGCTATTGTAATATTGTGGAGCTTCATCTTGTGTTACTAAACTTGTTGTTGGCTGGCTTTTTGGTGTATTAACACCTTGTATCCTCTTCTTTCTTGATCTAGATAGTGAATCCGAGAGAGGTCCCCATTTGGTCCTCGGATCCTTAATATTGGGAACTGATTTGGAGTATGTTTTGTGCCTTCCATTGTCTTTCTTGTATCAAATAGTCCTTATTCTTCCCCAATTGTGATGGTGAAAAAGAAGGAGGGTTTTTGGAGATTGTGTGTGGATTACAGGGAGCTGAACAACCACACCATCAAAGATAAGTTTCCAATTCCTATTATTGAAGAGTTACTAGATGAGCTGCATGGTGCTAAGTACTTTTCCAAGCTGGACTTGAGGTCTGGGTACCACCAAATTAGGATGTTTGAGCCTGATATACCTAAGACAGCATTCCAAACTCATCAAGGTCACTATGAGTTCATGGTGATGCCTTTTAGCCTCACCAATGCACCTTCCACTTTCCAAAGCCTCATGAATCAAATATTTAATGCTCATCTTAGGAGGTTCATTCTGTTTTCTTTTTATCACATATTGATTTACAACAACAGTTGGTCTGAACACATTTTGCACTTACAGCAAACTTTCCAAATACTCAGAAAGAATGTTCTTTTCCTTAAGAAAAGCAAATGTGCTTTTGGAGTCACTCAAATAGACTACTTAGGCCATGTCATCTCTGAAAAAGGGGTGGCTATGGATCAACAAAAAGTGGATGCTGTGTTTCACTGGACTCAACCTAAGACTCTTAAAGGGTTGAGAGGATTTTTAGGATTGACTGGGTATTACAGGAGGTTTATAAAGGGCTATGGGATCATTGCACGACCTCTAAATGATCTATTGAAGCTTGGTAATTTCAAGTGGAATGATGCAGCTGTTGCTACTTTTGAGGCATTGAAGTTGGCTATCACTTCTGCTCCTGTATTAGCTCTGCCAGATTTCTCTCAAGAATTCATTATAGAAACTGATGCCTCAGGTGCGGGAATTGGTGCTGTATTAGTTCAAGCAAATAGACCTGTTGCTTTCTTCAGTCAAGGGTTATCAGACAAGAATAAGACACTCTCAGTTTATGAAAGAGAATTACTGGTCTTGGTATCAGCAGTACAGAGATGGAGACCATACTTACTCGGACAGCATTTTGTGATCAAGACTGATCACCACAGCCTCAAGTACTTGTTGGATCAGAGAATTACTACCCCAAGTCAACAAAAGTGGTTAGTTAAGTTACTTGGATATGACTACACCATTGACTATAAAAAAGGGAAGGAAAACATTGTTGCAGATGCTTTCTCTAGAGTAGAGGATGGCATTTCCTTTTGCAGCATCTCAGCCATCCAATATGACTTGATGGAAGAGATTAAGCAATCCTGGTACTCTGATCCTAAGCTCCAGAGGATGATTCTCTTGATCCAGACCAATACAAGCCCTCATCCTTACCTTAAGTACCATGCTGGCATCCTTAGTAGGAAGGGCAAGGTGATGGTTGGTTCTGATGCAACTTTGAGACACAAGTTGATATCTTTATACCACACTAGTTCTATTGGTGGTCACTCCGGAATTAAAGCTACACTGCAGAGGTTGAAGCAAGAATTCTATTGGAAAAAGATGAAACAAGATGTTTACAACTTTGTCAAGCAATGTGATGTGTGTCAGAGGTATAAAGGGGAGAATGTAGCCTATCCAGGGATCCTACAGCCACTCCCTATTCCTGAGGGAGTATGGCAAGATATCTCAATGGACTTCATTGAAGGCTTACCCAAGGCTGCAGGAAAAGAAGCAATTTTTGTGGTGGTGGACAGGTTGAGCAAGGCTGCGCATTTTCTTGCCTTGAAACAACCTTACACTGCACTAGATGTAGCCCAACTATTCATGAATGAGGTGTTTAAATTGCATGGAATGCCCAGGTCTATTGTATAAGATAGGGATGCCATTTTCACCAGTAGATTTTGGCAGGATCTTTCCAAACTACAGAAAGTTTCCCTCTTAACCTCTACTGCCTACCACCCCCAAACTAATGGACAAACTGAGGTGGTGAATAGGTGTCTGGAGTGTTACCTCAGGTGCATGACTTTTGAGAAACCAAAGGAGTGGCCATAGTGGTTACCACTAGATGAATGGTGGTACAACACCACCTTCCACTCTTCTACTCTAATGACCCCTTATGAAATTGTGTATGGTCAGAAACCACCTCCCCCACTTCCGGATTCCCAACTTGATGCAGTTGATAGAAGCTTGAATGCTAGAGAAGCTACACTGAGGTTGCTGAAATAACCTACTGAAAGCTCAGAACAGGATGAAAGTCCAAGCTGACAAGAAGAGGTCTGACAGGTGTTATGAGATTGGTGATTGGGTTTATGTGAAGCTCCAACCCTATAGGCAGGTTTCCTTGAGATCTCATTCCTTCCAAAAACTATCTGCTAAGTTCTTTGGAACTTTTGAGATTATAGCTAAGGTTGGCATGGTTGCATACACTTTGGCACTACCTGAAGGCACTAAACTTCATCCTACCTTTCATGTGTCTCAGCTAAAGAAAAGAATTGGTTCCCATCTTTCTTCAACCACCCTTCCCATTGTTCATTCTGATTCTGGTTATGTGCTTCTGGTGCCTGAGAGGGTGTTGGACAGAAGAATTATTCAGAAACATGGTACAAATGCAACTCAAATTTTGGTCAAATGGTCTAATACTGCTGAGGAAGACAACACCTGGGAGGACTATGACTCTTTCCTACTGAAGTTCCCTCACTTCAATCCTTGAGGACAAGGATTGTCTCAAGGGGAGGGTAATTGATGTGATCCTATTTTAGCATTTCAGTTAGCTGATTTGGTAATTCAATTTTAGCTTATAGATTAGTCACATGCAAGTCATATGACCTACTGCCAGCTGTTCAAGAGTTAGTTATAACTGAACTTTGGACTGCAATTCCAAATTCAGTTATCCTAACTACATAAATAGCTGGATTCTCCATTGTAATCATTAGACAGAATTCTCTCAAGTAAATCAATAACAACTTTCTCTCTTTTCTTTTGAGTTCACAAGAGCTCCATTAGAGCTCTTAGAGATAACTGTTCAAGAGCAATTCTGTCATTTGTTCTTTAGGTAATCTCGTTTATTCCCAAATTGTGCCGATCGATTTGGTTCTCATCATTTATCTTCTATATGTATTTTTTTTTCTTTTAATACTTTCGTATCACCAACAATATAAGAGTTAAAATATTTGTGGATTCTACAACGGGAGATTCACAACTTAAACAAGATGCAATTCTTAAATCTTAGCAGAAATAGATTAAACCAACTCACAGGTAATCCACTATATGTGTTTCCAGGTGAAATACCCAAAGCGATAAGCAATCTCATTGAGTTGGAGGTACTTGATCTTCAGTATAATAGATTCAGTGGTTCACTTTCAAAAAATAGATATGGAGACCTTCAATATATCCGGTCTGAGAGAGATTTCTCTGTCAAAAAATAATCTATCGGGAAGCCTCCCACCAAACATATGTTCTATCTTACCCAACGTTGAAAGAGTTTATCTGTCCTATACCAATCTTGTTGGGACTATTCCTCATTCCATCTCCAATTGTTCAAAACTTACTTTACTAGAGCTTTCACGCAACAAACTCACTTGGATATTTGACTCATATACAGTACCTAAACTTGGGGGGAAACAATTTCACCAGAGATTCATCATTAAGCTTCATGACTTCCTTAACCAATTGTAGAAATTTAACATACCTTTCTCTAAATGGCTTGCTTCCGGTCTCTGTAGGGAACTTTTTTATGTCTCTAATAAAACTTTACGCCAGTAGTTGCAAAATCAGACGGCGAATTCCAGATGAAGATGGGAACTTAAGCAGCTTATTAGACCTTGATCGTTCTGGAAATAACTTGGTCGGATCATTTCCAACATCAATTGGCAAGTTGAGAGACCTGCAGGGCTTGTTCTTGAGTAATAACAAACTTGAACTCCCGTTTTAACCAATTAAAATTAATCTGTTTTAAGAAATAACTAGTAAATTTGAACTCCTGTTGGTAGTTAGCTAACTTCTAATAAAGTATCAGTTTATATATTTGAGTCCATATAAAAATACAATCCTGCACAATCAGAAGTTCATAGAAAATTGAATTAAGAATTTTCATGGAGAATTTTTTTTATAATATGCACATCCTTCTTACAACTTTGATCAATAACAATTTTTGAGTTCTTGTCGACACCTTTTCATCAGGTCAAACTAAAGCATGAATCACATAGATAAGCATTGTGCTAACTAGTTCATCTCACGCGTATTCATTTTTTCTTCATGTGTTGACAGGTGAAATACCAAAACAGATAAGCAATCTTGTTGAGTTGGAGGTACTTATTCTTGGGTATAATAGTTTTAGTGGTCGACTTAATATGGAGATCTTCAACATATCAGGGCTGAGAATAATTGATCTTACATTCAACAATCTATCAGGAAGCCTCCCACCAAACATAGGTTCTATATTACCCAACATTGAAGTGCTTTATCTGGGCAACTTAACCAATCTTGTAGGGACTGTTCCTCATTCCATCTCCAATTGTTCAAAACTTACTATTCTAGAATTTTCATACAACCAACTCACAGGCTTGATTCCCAACTCACTTGGATATTTGACTCATCTACAGTATCTAAATTTAGGGGGAAACAATTTAACCAGTGACTCATCATTAAGCTTCCTGACTTCCTTATCCAATAACAGAAATTTAACAGTTCTTTATCTATATTCCAACACTCTAAATGGCATTGTTCCAGCCTCCACGGGGAACCTTTCCACCTCTCTTAGAAAATTTTACGCCAACAGTTGCAAAATCAAAGGGCGCATTCCAAATGAAGTTGGGAACATAAGCAGCTTATTAGACCTTGATCTTTCTGGAAATAACTTGGTCGGATCGATTCTGTTAGGGTATGAGAAGTTTTGATGAAAGACAGATGAATGAAACACGTTGTGCAAAGCTGGTCCATACAAGTGAAACTGCTTCGGACATATGGAGTGCATATTATTACATAAAGCTGTCAACACATGGATAAGAAGAGGATGTTCACACGTCTATATGAAGATAATTGGAGAAGTTAGATTTTGAGTAGATCAAGAAGTCTACAAGGCATAAGGATAAAACAAAAGAGTCCTACTCTATTTAGAAGAAGGTGATATGGTTACAACAAGGAGTGAGTTACTTGAAAGAGTCCTACAGAAGATACAAGTAAAGAATAAAAAGGACATCATCTGAGGGAGAATATATAGAAGACAAGCTGCATTCAAATAATTCACTCATGCACATATAAGAAAATCAACAATCGGCAAAATCGTTCACCAACTTGAAGAAGAACCTAGTTCTTACTTAGTATGTTTTAGACTTCTTGTAATAGGAAGGTTCTTGAGTTGTAATGAGTAAATTGTTCTAGTTTCAGTATTCTATAAACTGAGTTAAGAATCACTTCTTCAAGTTAAAGAACTCGAAAACTTGGGAACACTTATCTTGGGAAGATTTGTGTTTTTGTAGTAATAGGAGTTAGAACTCTTAATTCCTTGTTTAGAAGAAGTCTTGTAATTGTGTTGATTGTTGAGACTCAAAGTTATAGTGAAGATTGGGGTTAAATCCTGTAGAGGTACAGGTCGTGGTTTTTTACAGCTTTTTGAGCCGAGTGTTTTCCACGTAAAAATTACTGTGTTCACTTTTTACTTCTGTGAACCACGTATACTTACTTGTTCCACAAATAGGCAATCAGTAGGGATCATACTTTAACAAGTGGTATCAGAACCGATTATCTTAAATAAGGTTTTCACCTAAGATCAAATCATTATGATGAATTCCGCACCTCCTACTGGTCACAGTGAAGGTCAATCCACTACTAGACCCCCACTCTTTGATGGTACTCATTTCATCTGGTGGAAATCTAGGATTGAGATGTTTATTCAAGGAGAAGACTATGAATTATGGGATAGGATTACTGAAGGTCCTACTATCCCTATGAAGACAGAAAATGGTGTGCAAGTCAAGAAAATAAGGAGTGAGTTTACTACTGATGATCTTTTGGCTTTAAAGAAAAATGCTAAGTCAAAGAATATCCTAGTCTGTGGTCTAGGACCTGTTGATACAATAGAATATATACCTATACCACTGCTAAGAAATTATGGGATGCCTTAGTAAATGCCCATGAAGGTACCTCTCAGGTAAGGAAATTCAGGATCTCTCTCTTTTTTACTGAATATGAAGCGTTTAAGATGAAGGAAAATGAATCCTTGCATGATATGATGACAAGACTTACTACTCTAACAAATGAGTTAGCCTCCTTGGGAAAATTCATCACTGAAGAAGAACAAGTAGAGAAGGTTCTGAGGGTGCTACCAAAGTCAAAATGGAATGTTAAAGTCACTGCAATCAGGGAAGCAAATAAGGATCTCACAGGTATGACTTTGAATAAACTAGTAGGGAATTTAAGAACCTATGAAATGGAAGTTGATAGCATTAAGTAACAGAAGGCTTTTGAAAAAATCTTGGCCTTGAAGGCTTCTGATAGTGATGAAGAGATTGAACTGGATAAGGAACAAATTGCCTTCATAACAAAAAACTTCAGCAAGTTTTTTAAGAAGAAGAAGGGAACAGGTAGCAAGAAGCATTCCAATGACAACCTAAATGGATGTTACAAGTGTGGAAAGACTGATCATCAGATCAGAGAATGTCCTCTATGGGAAATAAAATGGAGGAAGGAAAGAGTTGAAAAAGAACAAAAGGTCAGGAGGAAGGAAAAGGAAGAACATGCCATGATAGCTGCATGTGGATCTGACTCTGATAATGATGATGATGGAGTTGATGAGACAACATTTATGGTTTTTGGAGACTCAGACATTGAGGAAGAAGATGATGCTTCTGAGGTAAGTTTACTTGAACTAAAAGAAAAACTGCATCTTTTTTCTAAAACTAAATTTGTTTCCTTGATGGGTGATTTAATTGAAAATTTCCAAGAATTAACTTCTGATAGGGATGAATTGTTAAACAGTCTTGCAAGTCTTAAATTTGATTTCATTGACTTGAAAGTTTGCAAGAAAAATGTTGACAAAGAAAATTGCACTCTCAAGGAACAAATTACACTGCTTGAGTCCTCAAATAATGATCTTAAGTATAAAATCCTTAAAATGACTCTCACTAACCATGGGAAAAAGGACATAAGTAAAGAACAAGAAAATGCTGAAATTGAGTTAACTAAGTACAAACAAGAATGCTATGACTTGACTGAAAAGATGGATAAGATGAGTCAAGATATAGCAAGATTAAAATTGGATCTAGAAAAGTCAAACAGATTGACAAATTCTTCAAGAATTGTTCATCAGCTTGGTAAAAGAAATCACAATGAAAAAATAGGCTTGGGTTTTTATAAAGAAGCTGATAATCTTCAAGACTTATGCTATATTTGTGGCAATCTTGGGCATCCTACTACTGAATGTCCTATGGCTGCTAAAAGTAGATATCGAAGTCTGAACCTGGCAACCAAACTTTCTCAGACCAAGAAAACAAGCACTAAAATTAGTCTGAGAAACAAGTCAGTCTACTTGCTTCCTGCTTTGACAAGAAGGAATTTAATTCATTCTTTTACTAACAAAATAGGACCCAAGCTTGTCTGGGTTCCTAAGTCTAACCATTGATTTCTTGTGCAGGAGAAGGTAAAGGGAAACAAAAGGCACTGGTACCTAGATAGTGCTTGCTCAAGACATATGACTAGTGACAAGCAAAAGTTCCTTTCACTCTCCAAAATAGATGGTGGGGGAGTCTCTTTTGGAAATGGAAAAAGGGGAATCATAACTGGAGTTGGAAAAATTGGCTCATCTGAGTCAAAAGCTTTGAAGGATGTTTATCTTGTGGAAGGACTGAAGCATAACCTGCTAAGCATTTCATAATTGTGTGACAAAGGTAATAAAGTAATTTTCACTGTTGCAGGTGTTAAAGTCAAAAGGATGGACACCAAAGAAATTGTTCTTACTGCAAGGAGATACAAGAATGTATACAAAGCAGACATAATGGCAATACCAGGACCTGAGTTGACTTGTCTAAGTGCCTGATACCCATATTTGGCACAGAAGACTTGGACATGCAAGTTTGAAACAACTGAACATACTTTCCTCCAAAGACATGGTATTGGTACTACCCAAGACCAAGTTTAAGTAAGAAAAGTTATGTAGTGCATGTGTAAGGGGGAAGCAGGTAAAATCCTCTTTCAAGTCAAATAACCATGTTAGCACTACCAAATGTCTTGACCTGGTTCATATGGACTTGTGTGGACCAATGAGACAACAAAGTAGAGGTGGAAAAAGGTATATTTTTGTAATTGTTGATGATTATTCCAGGTTCACCTGGACTTTGTTTCTAGCCTCTAAAGAAGATGCCTTTGATGTCTTTGAAATCTTCATTGAGAAAATAGAAAAGAAACTGGACACTTCATTAGTTTCCATAAGGTCTGACCATGGAACAGAATTTGAGAATGCAAAATTCTTAGATTTTTGTTCATCAAATGGAATAGATCATAACTTCTCATCTCCTAGAACTCCACAACAAAATGGAGCGGTGGAAAGAAAAAACAGAACCTTGGAAGATATGGCTAGAACAATGAAGCTTGTAGCAAATGTTGCCAAAAACCTATGGGCTGAGGCAATAAGTAGTGCAACATATATCACAAACAGATTCATAATCAGACCCTTGTTAGAAAAGACTCCCTACGAATTACTAAAAGGTAGAAAGCCTAATATTTCTCACTTTAGAACTTTTGGTTGCAAATGTTTCATACATATTAATGGTAAGGATAATTTGGGAAAATTTGATGCCAAAAGTGATGAGGGAATCTTTTTAGGTTATTCACTTCATAGTAAGGATTACAGAGTTTTAAACAACAAAACTAACTGTGTTGAAGAAAGCATGCATGTGATTTTTGATGAGTTTTGTGTTAAGACTAACCTGCAGGAAGAAAGAGACACTGAGGAATAGGTTACACAACATGTTCCATCGACTGAAACAGTCAAACTTGGGGGCACTTTCACAGGGGGAACTAAAGCTGAAGGCACAGTGTTAGGGGGAACTGAGCCATCAACTGCTTCACATCAGAACATTAGCAGTGATTCAAGCAGCTCACTAGGCTTGATCCCAGAAGGATACAAGTATCAAGGTTCGCACCCAATTGAGAATGTACTTACTGATCTCACTTCTGGAAACACCACAAGATCTGGATTGAGAAGTATGTGTGAATTAAAGGCATTCCTGTCAGAAATAGAGACCAAAAAAGTAAGTGAAGCATTTCTTGATGTTGATTGGATCATAGCCATGCAGGATGAATTGAATCAGTTTGAGAGAAGCAAAGTATGACATTTAGTTCCTCTTCTAAAAGATAGATCAGTCATTGGGACTCAATGGGTGTATAGAAATAAAGTTGATGAGCATGGAGTAGTCACAAGAAATAAGGCAAGACTGGTGGTTCAAGGATACAACCAAGAAGAAGGAATTGACTTTGATGAGACTTTTGCTTCTGTAGCAAGACTTGAAGCCATAAGATTGCTGGTTGTTTTTGCCTCTTACATGGAGTTTATTTTGTACCAAATAGATGTGAAGAGTGCATTCCTAAATGGCATTCTCAAAGAAGAGGTTTATGTGAAGCAACCTCCAGGATTTGAAAGAAGAGAGTTTTCAGATCATGTGTACAAGCTGGATAAGGCCTTGTATGGGTTGAACCAAACACCAAGGGCCTGGTATGAGAGATTATCAAAGTTCCTACTGGAGCATGGGCACATCAGAGGTAAAATTGACAATACCCTTTTCTTAAAAACTAATGGAAAGGATTTTTTAGTTGTGCAGGTGTATGTGGATGACATTATTTTTGGCTCAACAACATGAATATGACTCATGACTTTGCTAAACTCATGAGTTGTGATTTTGAAATGAGCATGATGGGGGAGTTGAATTACTTCCTGGGTCTTCAAATAAAACAGTCAGCATCAGGAACAATGATCCATCAACAAAAGTATGTCAAAGAGCTTCTCAAGAAATTCTCCATGGAGGAAACTAAAGAAATAAGTACTCCCATTGCCACTGCCACAAAACTTGATTTGGATGAAACAGGTTCTGATGTAGAACAAAAACTGTATAGAGGTATGATAGGGTCCTTATTGTAACTCACAGCAAGCAGACCTAACATTGTGTTTACTGTAGGACTGTGTGCAACGTTTCAAGCTAATCCAAAAGAATCCCATCTGAAGTCTGTAAAAAGAATCTTCAGATATTTGAAAGGAACTAGTGATCTTGGGTTGTGGTATCCCAAAGGTAGTAACTTTAATTTGGTAGGATACTCTGATGCTGATTATGTAGGATATTTGGTGGACAGGAAAAACACTACAGGTATGGCAAACTTCTTAGGATCATGTTTGATTACCTGGTCCACAAAGAAGCAAAATTCAGTAGCTTTGTCTACTGCTGAGGCTGAATACATTGCTGCTAGGTCATGCTGTGCTCAATTATTATGGATCAAACAACAACTTCTGGATTTTAGGGTAGATGTAGGTTGTGTTCCCATCTTTTGTGATAACACAAGTGCTATAAACATAGCCAAAAATCCTGTCCAACATAAAAGAACTAAGCATATTGATATCCTTCATCACTTCCTTCGAGACAAGGTTGAAAAAGGAAATATATCAATTATGTTTTGTTCAACTAAGGAACAAATTGCTGACATATTCACTAAGGCTTTGAGTAGGGAAAACTTTGAAAAAAATAGGTTAGCATTGGGGATGATTAAAATTGTATAAATCTCCTTCAATGATTGACTAGAATATGCTATGCCTGAGTGATTGTTGATTAATTCAGTCTTACACATATAGTTGTGTATCCTAATTCCAAGATTTAAAGCAATGTGATATATCTATGTGTTGTTTTTAGATAGATGGATCATCAAGGCAAGAGTGGTCATGGTCTAATCAAACAAAGGTATGATTATTGTTTTTCATAGTAGCATTAAGAGAAACAGGTCATCTACATGGTTCTTTCTATAATGATTAAAACTGCCAAAACCCAACAGTCATCTTCTTCAAAAGGCTGCCATACCTTTCCCATCCGTACTGAACCTCTACATCAGCACGTTTCTCCAAAATCACAGTCCCTTCATCCTTCAACTTCCTTCTCACTCTTCTTTAATACGCCTTTTGTTTTCTCTCCTATCTCCACTTCTCCTTTAACCTCTAATTATTCACTATACTATGGCATCTTCCTCCTCTCCTCCTTTTTCCACAAAATCTGACATTAATACTTCTACACAACTTATTCTCCACCCAAACATCAATTTACCCTCACTTATCCAACCCCAAATCCTTCTCAACCTATCTGATTTCCCATTCTTCATGACCTTACCACACCCCTTCTCTCACTCTTACTTCAAACCCTCACTCTTTACAGAACCCTTACCACTATCAGTAGCTCCTCTTCAAATCCTTGATCGAGATGACATTCCAATTGTAACCTTATTCCTAGACGGTCAAGATCGACTCTGACATGAAAACCCTCATTTGTCACCATTGATATCGATGATGATACTCCTGAACACTCTTCTCCCGTTATCCCTTCATCTCGAACTCTACATACTCGGAGAAGAAAACAACAGGAAGATGCTTGTTTGGAAGAGGAACTTAGGGCAAGTAAAAAGAAATGAGTCATGCCTAATGCTTCTCCTCCCCCATGTGATTTCTCTCCTGATATTCTCATTCGCTCTAAGAGAAAGCTGAAGCAGAAGCATACCATAGCTAAAAAATCAAAAGCATATCTCTCTCATAAAATGTCCCCCCCTCCCACTCCCAAAGCCTCCCTATCTTCAAAATCCACTGTTAGAGCCTCTACTGCCAAAGTCTCTACTGGAAAAGTCTCTACTCCTTCTAAAGATTCTCCAAAATTTGTGTCACTTTCGAAGAAACAGGTCCCCACACCTGGTCCTTCTGTCTCATCTGACTCAGATTCAGACTATCTTTCTGACACTTCTTCTATGCCTCCTGATGATTTAGATGTTGATATTACTGTTGATACTCCTGCTGATAAATCTTTTCAGCTAGACCATGTTCTATATTTTCAGAAATAAAAGATGGTTAGAGGTAGGGTTGTCACTGGTTTTAGGGGTCCTAATATGGAAACTTTGGTATCCAAACTAGGGGATTAGAGGTGTTCATCCTTGCTTCTGCAAGGTAATCATCAAAGAAGGTTTGGAAAAGATGAAGTGTATGAATTTTATACATATGGAGTTGCGATTGGGGAGATGATCTCAACCTCTGTTCATGGAAAACTCATCAATCTTTATCCTGCTGATTTGGGTAGAATTCTAAGTGTTCCTACTGGAGTTTGGGGTCACTCTGTCAAAGGATCTTGTTCTCCTCTTGAAAATCTTCCATCTGCCCTTGATATCTGCAAAAATTTTTTTGGAAATCCTCTCCTTCCTTCTCATCGTAGGGTGCTGAAAAATAAGATGTCTTCTCTCTATCAGTTGTATTTTGATGTGGTCCACAAAATGATCTTACCCAGGCAGGAGAGGCGCACAGTTGCAAGCTTTCTTGATCTTACCTAAATGGAACTATTGGATTCTGAGATTCCAATAGACCTTCCCCAACTTATCATTAAGCATATGCAAAGGGTACTCATCAAAGATAAAAATGGTCATACTCTTCCCTATCAGTTCTGGCTTGCCCCTGTGTTTGATGATTTTCGTGTCCATACAGACAACTAAGGATGTGATTGGACAAGTGAACCATGCTATGTTACCTGCTGCTATGAGACGTGCAGACAACCCTATGCAGAAGTTGCGAAATGCCTTAGAGGCAAAGCAGGGTGAGCTGGAGGTTGCACAAGATGCATTGGAGGCTGCCCAGGCTATTCCTGAAGATGAAAAGAGGTCTCTTAAAGATCAAATTGCTTCCCTCACAGCCACTTTGGAGAAGGAAAGAACTGAAAATGCTGTTATCATTCGATCGTTGACCTCTTTTATCCCCTCTACCTCCTCAAAATAAACTCCTCCTTCGTCTCTTAGTTTTTTTTCTTCTTTCCTGCTTCTTGGTCCACCTTGTTTCTCTTTTTGGTCTTACTGGATAATGATAATTGTATCTGTTTTTGTGCATGAAATGGACTTTTTTTTTCCTCACTTGATCTACTTCTGTTTAATTCGATGCTTAGCTATCTCTTGCTCTGACTCTTGCTTGTTTTAGTGATAGCCCCAGTGGCTATGGATTATTACACAGTTTTTCACTTATTGGCTCAGCTTTTCGATGATGTCAAAAGGGGGAAGTAAGATTATACAATGCTTATAACTCAACTGATCTAACCTATTTCATTCTACTGTGATCCTTTTATTTAATTTCTTATTGAGTATGTCTGGTTCTTTGTAATACTGTGCTGATAAGTTTGTCATCATCAAAAAGGGAGAATTTGTTAGGGCATGAGAAGTTTTGATGATAGACAAATGAGTGAAACATGTTGTGCAAAGCTGGTCCATACAAGTGAAACTGCTTTGTACATATGGTGTGCATATTATTACATAAAGATGTCAACACATGGATAAGTAAAGGATGTTCACATGGCTATATGAAGATAATTGGAACAGTTAGAGTTTGAGTAGATCAAGAAGTCTACAAGGCAGAAGGATAAAGCAAAAAAGTCTACTCAATTTAGAAGAAGGTGAGATGGTTACAACAAGGAGTGAGTTACTTGAAAGAGTCCTACAGAATATACAAGTAAAGAAGAAAAAAGCCTGCATCTGAGGGAGAATATATAGATGACAAGCTGCATTAAAATAATTCACTCATGCACAGATAAGAAAATCAACAATCAGCAAAATCGTTCATCAACTTGAAAAAGAACCTAGTTCTTACTTAGTATGTTTTAGACTGCTTGTAATAGGAAGGTTCTTGAGTTGTAATGAGTAAATTGTTCTAGTCTCAGTATTCTATAAATTGAGTTAGGAATCACGTCTTCAAGTTAGGGAACTCGAAGACTTGGGAACACTTATTTTGGGAAGATTTGTGTTTTTGTAGTAATAGGAGTTAGAAGTTTTAATTCCTTGTTTACAAGAAGTCTTGTAATTGTGTTGATTGTTGAGGCTCAAAGTTATAGTGAAGATTGGGGTTAAATCCTGTAGAGGTACAGGTCGTGGTTTTTTACACCTTTTTGAGCCGGGTGTTTTCCACGTAAAAATTACTGTGTTCACTTTTTACTTCTGTGAACCACGTATACTTGTTCCATGGATAGGCAATCAGTAGGGATCATACTTTGACAGATTTCAACATCAATTGGCAACTTGAGAGACCTTCAGCGGTTCAACTTGAGTAGCAACAAACTTACAGGATTTATTGGAGATCATATATGTAAATTGCATTATTTGGGTGCTATTAACTTGGGTCAAAATCAACTTTCAGGACCTCTTCCAAATTGTTTAGGGAACATTACTTCCCTTAGGGAGATACATCTGGGTTCAAATAAATTGAGTTGCAATATACCACCAAGCATAGGGAACCTTCAAGATCTAGTGGTTCTTGACTTATCGTCAAACAACATGGTAGGTACTTTACCTCCAGAAATTGGAAATCTAAAGGCTGCAACACTAATAGATCTGTCAATGAATCGATTCTCAAATGGAATTCCTAGAGAAATTGGAGGATTACAAACTCTGGTGCACCTTTCTTTGAGACACAACAAGTTGCAAGGATCTATACCTGACTCAATGAGCAACATGGTAGGTTTGGAATTCCTAGACCTTTCTGATAATTATATATCGGGAACTATTCCCATGTCTTTGGAGAAACTCCAGAACCTGAAGTATTTCAATGTTTCTGTCAACAAGTTGTACGGTGAAATACCCTTGGGGGGGTCCTTTCAAGAACCTCTCGAGTGAGTTTTTCATCGACAATGAAGCATTGTGTGGTTTTTCAAGATTTAATGTCCCACCATGCCCCACTTCATCAAAGCACAGATCAAATAGGAAAAAGTTGCTACTTTCATTTATTTTGCTGGGAATCACATTGTTATTTGATCCTGCCACCGTTGTGTTTGTATGGATAAGGTATCGAAGAGGTAATAGAGCCCCTCAACAAGAAGATTCATTTTCTGCCATAACACGAGAAATAATTTCATACTATGAACTGCTCCAAGAAACTGATGCGCTTAGCGAGAGTAATCTGATTGGTTCTGGAAGTTTTGGCTCTGTCTACAAAGGCATTCTCAGAAGTGGAACTGCCATTGCTGTTAAAGTGTTCAATTTGCAACTGGATGCAGCATTCAGGAGTTTTGACACAGAATGCGATGGTTTGCGCAGCCTTCGCCATAGGAATCTAGTAAAAGCCATTACTAGTTGTTCCAACATTGATTTTAAGGCTTTAGTGCTTGACTACATGCCTAATGGGAGCCTTGAGAAGTATTTGTATTCACACAACTACTTCCTTGGCATCAAGCAGAGACTAAGCATAATGATAGATGTGGCATGTGCTTTGGAGTATCTTCACCATGGGTGCACATTGCCAGTCATTCACTGTGATGTGAAGCCTAGTAACGTCTTGCTGGATGAGTATATGGTTGCCCACCTAAGCGACTTTGGCATCTCGAAACTTCTTGGTGAATATGAGAGTGATTTATACACAAAAACCTTATCAACACTGGGTTATATTGCGCCAGGTATGTCTCTTAATTTTTCTCTGAAACAGTTATTTTCCCATTCTTTTTATTTTCCACCAAGAATCATGTTACATCTTTAAATTAATTGTTTGATCGTAGAGTATGGGAAAGATGGGTTAGTGTCTACTAAATGTGATGTCTAAAGTTATGGGATCATGTTGCTGGAAACGTTTACCCGGAGAAAGCCTAATGATTTTGAGGGAGATCTTAGCTTGAAGCAATGGGTGAGTAATTCACTCCCAGAGGCAATAATGGACGTTCTAGATGCCAACTTGATAACACCAACGAATAATCACTTACAGAAGGAGCTAGATGTTGTGGCATCCATCATGGAAGTGACATTAGATTGTTGTGCTGAATCTCCGTAAGGAAGGACAAACATGAAAGATGTTGTTGGGATGCTACAGAAGATCATGATTCAAGCGATCTCTTTACTATTTAAAGTTGCAAACCCACATCATTACTAGCCATATCCATATTCCTACCAATTTATGCAATAATGGAGAAAGCTTTCACCTCTTTTCTCTTAACACTCTTGTGGCTTCACTATGTTATGGTTAGTTCAGACATGACCCAAACCAACATTACGACTGGTCAATTAGCTCTTCTCTCTTTAAAATCTCAAATCATTTCCGACCCCTTTCACTTCTTCAATGAAAGTTGGCCTCCCGCTACTTCTGTTTGCCATTGGGTAGGAGTCACTTGTGGTTCTCGTCACCAAAGAGTGAAGTCCTTACACCTTTCCAACATGGCTCTTACTGGCAGAATTCCACGTGAACTTGGAAACCTCACATTTCTTGTTTCTCTTGACTTGGAAAGCAACAATTTCCATGGAAATTTGCCTCAAGAAATGACACACTTGCATCGGCTTAAGTTTCTTAATTTAAGTTTCAACAGGTTCAGTGGGGAGGTTCCCTCTTGGTTTGGGCTTTTACACCAACTTCAAGTACTAAATCATGGAAATAATAGTTTCACTGGTTCCATTCCTTCTTCATTTTCTAATATTTCCAAACTTGAAACTTTGAATCTGAAACTCAATTCCATAGAGGGTCAAATCCCAAAAGTGATTGAAAGTCTTATAAACCTTAGAGTATTAAACGTGAAGGATAACAAGCTCGTAGGATTTATTCCTATATCACTCTGGAATGCCTCAAGGTTGGAGACTTTGGAGATATCTTATAATTCACTTCAAGGAAACATTCCAGAAGGTATTGGCAATCTTCACAACATAAAAGTTCTATCCATACAAGTTAATCAACTTATGGGTTCTATACCTTTCACAATTTTCAATATTTCAAGAATCAAAGTCATTGCATTCACAGAGAATAGCTTATCAGGATATCTTCCCTATGGTTTATGCAATGATCTCTCAATAATCAAAGGGGTTTATTTATCCACAAACAAGCTTCGAGGTAATATGCCTACAAACTTATCAAGTTGTTCTCAACTTCAAATTTTGTCTTTATCGGATAATGAGTTTGATGGACCAATACATAGTGAAATTGGAAGATTGAGTAACTTGCAGATGTTGTATCTCGGATTTAACCATTTCAAAGGTATATTTTTATCTTATGAATGTTCGTATGTAATTGCTTCAGAATTTTATTTTATTACACAGTAGCTGTAGGGGCAATTTCAGTTATTGAATTAATTGAGGTATCTAAGTTTGGTGATATTAGGCATGGAGAGAAGCCAGATTAATGGCTCTATTCAAATATATTTATCTTCCATACGTATTTATTTTTCTTTTTTCTTTTAATACTTTCGTATCACCAACAACATAAAAGTTAAAATCTTAGTGGATTCTTACCACAATTCTTATATCTTAGCAAAAATAGATTGAAATACCCAAAGAGATAAGCAATCTCATTGAGTTGGAGGAACTTAGTCTTCCGAGAAATAGTTTAAGTGGTTCACTTCCAATGGAGATCTTCAACATATCTGGGCTGAGACTGATTTCTCTTACAAAGAACAATCTATCAGGAGGCCTCCCACCAAACATAGGTTCTATCTTACCCAAATATTGAAGAACTTTATCTGGCCTTTACCAATCTTGTTGGGACTATTCCTCATTCTATCTCCAATTGTTCCAAACTTACTCGTCTAGAGCTTTCAAACAACAAACTCACTGGCTTGATTCCCAACTCACTTGGATATTTGACTCATCTAAGGTATCTAAATTTAGCGGTAAACAATTTAACCAGCGACTCATCATTAAGCTTCCTGACTTCCTTAACCAATAGCAGAAATTTAACAATTCTTTATCTATCTTTCAAACCTCTAAATGGCGTGCTTCCAGCCTCCACGGGGAACCTTTCCACCTCTCTTAGAAAATTTTACGCCAACCATTGCAAAATCAAAGGGCGAAATCCAAATGAAGTTGGGAACTTAAGCAGCTTATTAGACCTTGGACTTTTAGGAAACAGCTTGGCTGGATCGATTCCCACAACAATTGTCAACTTGAGAAACCTTCAGCGCTTCACCTTTAGTAACAGCAAACTAACAGGATTTATTGGAGATCATATATGTAAGTTGCAGCAATTGGGTGATATTTACTTGGGTTAAAATCAACTTTCAGGATCTCTTCCTAATTGTTTAGGGAATACTACTTCCCTTAGGGAGATGCAACTCAGTTCCAACAAATTGAGTTCCAGTATACCACCAAGCTTAGGGAACCTTGAGGATCTAGTGGTTCTTGACTTATCGTCAAACAACATGGTAGGTTCTTTACCTCCAGAAATTGGAAATCTAAAGGTTGCGACACTGATAGATCTATCAGTGAATCAATTCTCAAATGGAATTCCTAGAGAAATTGGAGGCTTGCAAAATCTGGCAAACCTTTCTTTGAGACACAAAAAGTTGCAAGGAGCTATACCTGGCTCAATGAGCAACATGGTAGGTTTGGAATTCCTAGACCTTTCTCACAATAATATATCGGGAATCATTCCTAAGTCTTTGGAGAAACTTCAAAAATTGAAGTATTTCAATGTTTCAGTCAACAAATTGTATGGTGAAATACTCTCGGGAGGTCCTTTCAAGAACCTCTCGAGTCAGTTTTTCCATCTACGATGAAGCATTGTGTGGTTCTTCAGGATTTAGTGTCTCCCCATGCCCCACTTCATCAAAGCAGAGATCAAATAGGAAAAAATTGCTAGTTCTTTTTCTTTTGCTCGCAATTTCAGTTGTATTTGTTCCTATGACCTTTGTGCTCCTTTGAATAAGGCATAGAAGAGGTAAGAGAGCTCCTCCACAAGCTGAGTCATTGTCTACCATAAGAAGAGAAAGAATTTCATACAATGAATTGCCCCAAGCAACTGATGGGCTTAGCGAGAGTAATCTGATTGGTTTCGGAAGTTTTGGCTCTGTATACAAAGGCATTCTCAGCAGTGAAACTTCCATTGCAGTTAAAGTGTTCAATCTACAACTGGATGCGGCATTCAAGAGCTTTGATACGGAATGTGAAGTTCAGCGCAGCCTTTGCCATAGGAATCTTGTAAAAGTCATTACTAGCTGTTCCAATCTTGATTTTAAGGCATTAGTGCTCCAGTATATGCCTAATGGGAGTCTTGAGAAGTATTTGTATCCGCACAACTACTTCCTCGACATTAGACAAAGACTAAGCATAATGATAGATGTGGCATGTGCTTTGAAATATCTTCACCATGGGTGCTCGTCGCCTGTGATTCACTGTGATCTGAAGCCGAGTAATGTCTTGATGGATGAGGATATGGTTACCCACCTAAGCGACTTTGGTATTTCAAAACTGCTTGGTGAAGATCAGGGTGATTTGTACACTAAAATCTTAGCAACATTGGGTTATATTGCGCCAGGTACGTCTCTTGATTTTGCTTTGAACATTTCTTTTCCCTTTCTCTTTTTCCACCAAGTTATCATGTTACATCATTAAATTAATTGTTTGATTATAGAGTATGGCCAAGATGGATTGGTGTCTACTAAATGTGATGTGTATAGCTATGGAATCATGTTGCTGGAAACGTTTACTAGGAGAAATCCTAGTGAGTTTGAGGAAGATCTTATCTTGAAACAATGGGTGAGTTATAAACTTCCTGATGCAGTAATAGATGTTGCAGATACCAACTTGGATCCACCAACAGATAATCACGTCATGAAGAAGTTGGATTGTGTGGCATCAATCATGAATGTCGAACTAGATTGTTGTGTTGAATCTCTAGCACGACGGAAAAACACGAAAGATATTGTAGGGATGCTACAGAAGATCAGAATTCAACTTCTCACATGTTGAACATGCTCTTTGAAATTCTTGTTCCAAATAACTTGTTTTTTTGAAAATCCTTTCATGTTGACTGTTTCTAACAGTCCTGAATCTATAACTGAAATAGTGGGATGTGTTCATCTAACTGACATGCCCCAAGCTAAGCTGACTGGGTCCAATCTCTGCCCTGACTGGAAGGGTGTCAGTACTGCGCCACCAGTAAAGACATCTGCTATGGAGTCAGTCCTAATCTAGCGGGTGACTCCTAGGATCAGTCCTATACATATAAATGTGCTAACGGGTGACCCCTGAGTATGTCAGTCCTATATAACGGGTTACATCTCGTACCTACGTTGTCTACGTAGTTTTGGAACTTAGGGATTTCTTCTAAGGATCTCATTCCTAATCTAGTGGGTAAGTCCCCATCCCTAGGCTCACTCGGTGCTGAATCCTACTCCCATCTGAAAAACACTGAACTAAATAACTGGGCTGAATTGAATAACTGAACTGAACTAATTAACTGAACTGATACTTATTAACTAGACTGATACTAGTGGTATTGTTTAGCGGAGCTAAACTAGGTTTACTGGATTCCGATGACTGACGGAAAGTACTGAGTTTTGAGGAATGGTTGAGAGTACTGAAGTTACTGAGATTGACTGTGAATACTGAAATTACAGACTGAGTATTGAGATCACTGAGATTACTAAACTACTGAGACTACTGAGATTTCTGAGTTTTCCTGAGTCACATGACAGACTGAATTCTATAGATCATGGCTTAACTGAGAGTATCGTGATAACATGACATGGCTCTAGGCACACAACTATTTTATTTGGGTACGAATATCCCCAGGACTCGATAGAAGGAAACTGACACACATGACATGACTTGATCACAAGATTTGAGTCCACAATTCATAATATCATAAGTAGGGGATATCATATTTCTTATAGTTATTCAACATCTTAAACCTTGTAGGGAATGCATGGATATATTTCGTGTACATATTGTATATCTCCATTATCTTACATGCTTCATACCACCACAATAGCAACACATGAAAAGCATGGGATTCATAGTGAAGTATATAGCTAACATGGACTAGTCATTTCGACAACATAGAACCATACAAACGTGAATTTCAAGCATCCTAAGCATTTTATCAAACACCTTGCATGCATTCTTTAAGGCATAGGTGAGTTTCATACTTGCATCATATTAAACCACCTAAAGTTCATGGTTTTCAATTAGCAAACATATATATTCCATGAAATAACCTTTAGACATCACATTGAAACTTAAACAACAATTGTCAACATGTACATACTCATATCACCACAAAAAGTTTACAAATAATATTTAAAACATAGTTCTTGAACTCTATGAATGGATTGGATCCATAGATGAACACTACACATACCTTAGAAAGGAAACCTTGATGATTTGCTAGAGAGTTCTTGGATTTCGGAAACTAAATTCTCAATTATCTTGGAAAAAGGCTTGAATCTTGCTTTTGAGAGATGAGTTTGATGGAAACCCTAATCTTGTGGTTGAGAGCGTAAGAGAGGGTTTTTGAGATGCTTAACTGAAGAAAAATTAGAAAAATTACGCCTCTTTAGGGTTATAAGTCGTGGAAGGTGAAGGAAATGACCAAAATACCCTTATGAAAAAATTCCCAGTTGCTGAAAATCATAGCTGACGACATTTGTGACAAGGCGTCAAAAAATGTGACAAGCTATCAAAAATGTCTTCACACAGGAGCTGGAATTGACGGTTTCTGCCTAAGCCTGACGACATTTATGACAAGGCATCAAAAATATGACAGGCCATTAAAAATATCATCACACAGAAGCTGGATTCTGCCTAAGGCTGACGACCTTCGTGATAGGGCATCACAAATGTGGTAAGCTAGCGTGAATGTCGTCACTTAGGAGCTGGTTTATGCCTAAGGCTGACGACCTTTGCGATAGGGCGTCATAAATGTGGTAAGCTACCACGAATGTCGTCACTTAGAGCTGGTTTCTGCCTAAGGCTGACGACCCTCTTGATAGGGCATCACAAATGTGGTAATCTACCTCGAATTTCGTCACTTAGGAGTGTAGACACCTAATTTTGTCCCTCCCAAAGACCCAAGTTACACATTTTTATCCCCGTCTTACCACGTGCCCTACCCCGTGTAATTATCCCTCCACAAAATACAAAAAATAATAATAACAAAACTCCCTAACAAAATAACAACCCTTACCCTAACAAACTTTATCCTAACCAACTCACCTACCCCTACCCCACGTAACCACCCCTCCCCCCACATTTCTTTTCCACAAAGAAAAGAGCATATACACTACACTACAAATAAAAAGGAAAGGGCCCATTTTGAAAGATTCCTTTTTGGATCTTTTCTTTCCAATTTCAATAGATATACAGAAAAGCCATAGGCACGTTTTTTTCTTCTTTCTTTTTCTTATCGGGGGCCTACTGGATTTTTCTTGAACAACACTACATCACAACAAAAATAGGAGGGGTTGCCACAGAAAAAACCAATGACATCTTTCTTTTCTTTTCCATTCAACACAAAAATTTACATATATATTCACACCATCATCTTTTATTTTTGGGAACAGATACACGAACCTCTGGAATTACCATCTTCACATAATACACACTGCCAATAGACCATCTTCCATATACACTCTACATAATAGCATGCACATACCCACACAGATCAGAACACACACACACTGATGTTGATGCACAAAAATCAGTAGCAAGAACAGAGGGAAATTGGGGGAAGGGGTTGTTGAGGACTTCAATTTTCGTCTCCTTTTTCTGCTGCTGCGCACACACATAGAGAGAGAGAACTGGCCGGAGAGAGGAAAAAACGGAGATGAGAAGTTGGTATTTGAGCGAGAGAGGAGATAAAAGGGATGAGGGTTGACTGTTCCGACGTTCTTGGCCGAAAATAACATCCTTTCACCGGAAAACATTTAATTCCGGTCACCACTGGTTTGAATTGATCATTTTCAGGCTGACTCTAGGTGATTCTAATCCGGAAACAGTCATACCGGCTTCTGTTTTTTCCCATTCGGAGCCTCGATTTTAATTTTTTTTGTTTTCATTTTTTCTTCATGGAGCCTTGCTCGCCATCGGGTCTGAGTGAATTGGAGTTCAAGATCGAATTTTTTGATTTGGGTTTGTTGGTTGAGGTTCAACATTGAGGTTCTGTTTGGACGCAGTTCTATTTGGAAAGATCAATTAATTGAAATAAAGCTTCAAATTGAGGTCCAATTCTACTCTCTTTCCCTTTTAATTTCATCATTTTTGATTTTCGGTGCATTAAATGAAATATTGTGTGTTGTGGTTGATCATTGTTGGCGATGAATAGTTGTTGGTTTTGATTCATTTTTTTGGTTATAAACTGTGTAATGAAATGATATCTCGTTAAGAATTAAAAATGAATTTGGGGGTGGAATTGAAACTTGATGAAAAAGGGTAAGTTTTGGTTGGTTTGATTCATGAGTTATTGTTTGACTTGAAATGAACGTTAATCGAACTTAATAGTATTATAATAAGTCGAGTAGGGTAGGCAAATGCTAAGTCGAGAAGGAAAATTTTAGGTTGTGTTTTGTTGAATGATTGAATGTGCGTGTCAATGTTTCTTTCTACTTTATCGCTAAAGATTTGAAGATCTATTCATTTAGGCGGGGAATGCCCCGTGGTCATTTGTATTTATTCACCGGGGAATGCGCCGACGTATTATGTTGGTGGAAGACGTTTGTGATGAAGGCCCGAGGCATCGGGTGAAGCATTGGAGTTTAGTCTAGGAATAGTTTAGAATAGGATTTATTTTTTCGCATATTTTTATTTTGGACTGCATAATTGGACTGAACACTATATTTTGGGTTTGTTTTGATTCGTGTGTTTGATTGATTATTTTTTGTGTTTTGTGTGGTTTATACATTTGTAGTACCAAATTATCCGATTCACTCTACCAAGCGACCGTGGTCGAACCACGGGATCGAGGGGTTCCTAACACCTTCCCCTCGATCAACAGAATTCTTTAACCGGAATCTTTGTTCGCAATCTAGTTTCAAGAGTCAAATCATTTTGAAAAGAATTTTCCCAAAGGTGACTTGGCACACCGATTTATTCCAAAGGTGACTTGGCACACCGATTTCATCTTTTGTCACTCACTAATAAAAACCCTTTCGAACCTAAATTAAATTTTTTCGGAGTACAAAAAGGGGGAGTGACAAGGAGCTGGTTTCTGCCTAAGGATGATGAACTTCATGATAGGGTGTCAGAAATGTGGTAAAATACCACGAATGTAGTCACTTAGGAGCTGGTTTCTGCCTAAGGCTGACGACCTTTGTGATAGGGCGTCACAAATGTGGTAAGCTACCATGAACGTCGTCACACTGTTTCCAGCCTGACATGCTGGAGTAAAATAGGAATAACTCTTTTCTCTGATATCGTATTTAGGTAAAATTGGTATCGTTGGAAATATAATTCAATTATCTATCTGTTGATAGGTCATGAGCTTAAAAATTCCACGTATAATGAGAGATATGCTCGTTTGAAGTTGACTATACCAATATCCTTCTCAAGAATTAAATCGGTAAGGAATGTCTTGATTCGTCTGATAGCTGGGAGTTATTTGAAGACTTAATATATATATCTAAATTAATCATAAAATTATAAAAGAACCATGATGTACTATGCATGAGCTTGGTATATGTCTCTAATATTGGTTTGGATTTTTTTTTTGGGGTATTACAATATCTCCTCCTTGGAAACATTCGTCCTCGAATGATGACTGATTGAGAGGGGAGTAAAGATAAAATGACGCATATATAGCATGAATGACTGATCATGATTTCATGGCTGACATGAATGAAAATTTAGCATATCATACTGTACATGCATATCTGATGCATGGGTAGCTGATTTATAAATGTAGGACTGAGTGTTCTGATAAACTGAGTTTCTCAAACTGAGAATGCATATCTGATGCTTAACTGATAAGTTGAATCCATGCATATCTGATGCATGATTATATGACTGACATGATACGTGAATGCATGACTGAAAGGACTAATAAGCTGATCACGCATATCTGATGCGTGAATACATGACTTAACTGATTCACGAACATGCGACTGAACATGCAATGGTAAAGGCACTAAGATTGAACTGAAACATGAGAACATGACTAATTCTTCTACATGACATAAGGACTGAACATCATGAACTGAACTGAACCTCTGAATACTTGACTTACAGCTGAGGTCTAACTTGAAGGTCAACTTATGAGTACCCTCTATTCTAGACTGAATTCGTTATGCAAGGAGAAATTAAAGGATCTAAGGCATGAGAGCGTAAAGAGAAAGTGGGGTATCTCCCCCTTGGGACGCTATGTCCCTCTAAGAATGCTTAACTTACGGAGATACTGAGTTATGCACAGGGTATCTACAAACTAGATTATAACTAAACTTTGGGAGTCTGAAACTAATGCATGATGCATGAGATGAACTGAACTTGCAACTACTAGGAGGTTCTACCTTGAAATAGTTACATTCTTTGAGATTTTGGATAGCATGAATAGATGCAAGGATGAGAAAATAAGCTATACAAATCTGACTTCTCACTGGCACGACATGAATACTGAAAGAAGGGAAACTGTTCCTAAAACATCTCATAGCCTCCTGCACAGAGGTGTGGTGCACAACACACGCATGTACAAGACTCTACTAGATACGTCTTTCATACTTCCTAGGACTCTATTGAACCTTAGGCTCTGATACCAAGTTTGTAACACCCCGATTTTCTGAACCTGAATACTACACGGTTCTCATGAACCAGAAAGACCACAAGCTAACCCATGAATGATATATGTACCTGTATACTACATAATATACATAAAATACAGAAACATGAACATGAAAGGCCATAAGGTTCGAACTGAATAAACGTCTGATAAATTTTTTTTTGAAAAAGGAATAACAATACCAAAACAATTCATAAATACTGAAAATAATGAGATCTGAATATCTAATCTGACATCTAGTCTGCAGCCTCTAACTGAACTGAATAAGGAGCTGAAGGAACATGTCTCCAACTAACTCCATCTAGCAACTTGAATAGTAAATGTAGCAATAATCATATCATCCTCGAATGAGAAGGTCTCACTACAAACTCTGAACACTGGAATGCTACTGCTGATCTGGAGCTCGTGCCTCTAAACCTATGGTGTAATATAAGAGGAAGCACCATAGCGCAAATGCATCAGTACGTCTGAATGTACTTAGTATACGAGTGAGGTAGGCTAAATGCAAAGTGTTATATGCATGAACAATGCTGACTAATATGAACGTGAGAATACATACATGCATACATAACTGTAACTGAACTCATGGAGATACTGACTACTGAGCCTGAATACTGACAACATGAGTGTACTGATACTGAGATACTGAATAGATGAACAACTATTTATGACAGTTCAAATTATGAAGAACTGGTCCGGTAGACTGTGTTTGATAGTCCTAAAGTTGAATACTGATATCTTGAATTTTGATAACTGATATGAATGATACATAAGTTTAGAAAACCTATATAACTGATATAACTGTGATGATCGGCCTAACCGATTTAACTGATACTGAGCGATTGTATCTGACAGTCTAAGTTCTGATGGAACTATCTGAGTTCTGTTTTATGTGGAGTAACTGAAATTAAGATCACTCCTATCTAGCGGGTGATCTTTAAATCTGATGATTCTGATAGTGTTTAACTATAGTTGAGATCAGTCCTGTCTAATGGGTGATCTTGAAGTCTATTTATAATGATATGGATTGTTTATCTCTAACAGTACTGAATCTGTGCTACTGAACTGAGTTGACTATATCTGAATGTCCTGAATCTGTAATTGAAACTATGGGATGTGTTCATCTAACTGACATACCCCAAGCTAAGCTGACTGGGGTCCAATCTCGGCCCTGAATGGAAGGGTGTCAGCACCGTGCCACCAGTAAAGACATCTGCTATGGAGTCAGTCCTAATCTAGGGGGTGACTCCTGGGATCAGTCCTATATATATAAATATGCTAACGGGTGACCCCTGAGTATGTTAGTCCTATCTAACGGGTGACATCTCGTACCTATACTAGCTACGTAGTTCTGGAACTTAGGGATTGCTTCTAAGGATCTCAATCCGAATTTAGCGGGTGAGTCCCCATCCCTAGGCTCACTCGGTGCTGAATCCTACTCCCATCTGAAAGAAACTGAACTAAATAATTGGGATGAACTTAATAATTAAACTGAACTGATTAGCTGAACTGATACAGATTAACTAGACTGATACTAGTGGTATTGTTTAGCGTAGCTAAACTAAGTTTACTGGATTTCGATGACTGACGGAATGTACTGAGTTCTGAGGACTGGTTGAGAGTACTGAATTAACTGAGATTGACTGTGAATACTGAAGTTATAGACTGAGTAATGAGATCACTGAGATTACTGAACTACTGAGACTACTGAGATTTTTGAGTTTTTCTGAGTCACATAACCGACTGAATTCTATAGATCATGGATTAACTAAGAGTATCGTGATATCATGACATGGCTCTAGGCACAAAACTATTTTTTTTAGGTACGAATACCCCCAACACTCGATAGAAGGAAACTGACACACATGACATGACTTGATCACAAGATTTGAGTCCACAATTCATAAAATCATAAGTAGGGGATATCATATTTCATATATTTATTCAACATCTTAAACATTGTAGGGAATGCATGGATATATTTCGTGTACATATTGTATATCTCCATTATCTTACATGCTTCATACCACCTCAATAGCAACACCTGAAAAGCATGGGATTCATATTGAAGTATATAGCTAACATGGACTTGTCATTTAGACATCATAGAACCATACAAACTTTAATTTCCAGCATCCTAAGCGTTTTATCAAACACCTTGCATGCATTCTTTAAGGCAAAGGTAAGATTCATACTTGCACCATATTAAACCACCTAAAGTTCATGGTTTTCAATTAGCAAACATATATATTCCATGAAAACACCTTTAGACATCACATTGAAACTTAAACAACAATCGTCAACATGTACATACTCATATCACCACAAAAAGTTTACAAAATAATATTTAAAACATGGTTCTTGAGCTCAATGAACGGATTGGATCCATAGATGAACACTACGCATACCTTAGAAAGGAAACCTTGATGATATGCTGGAGAGTTCTTGGATTTGGGAAACTTAATTCTCAATTATCTTGGAAAAAAGGCTTGAATCTTGCTTTTGAGAGATGAGTTTGATGGAAACCCTAATCTTGTGGTTGAGAGCGTAAGAGAGGGTTTTTGAGATGCTTAACTGAAGAAAAATGAGAAAAATTACGCCTCTTTAGGGTTATAAGTCGTGGAAGGTGAAGGAAATGACCAAAATACCCTTATGAAAAAATTCCCAGTTGCTGAAAATCATAGCTGACGCCATTTGTGACAAGGCGTCAAAAAATATGACAAGCTGTCAAAAATGTCTTCACACAGGAGCTGGAATTGACAGTTTCTGCCTAAGCCTGACGACATTTATGACAAGGCATCAAAAATATGACAGGCCATTAAAAATATCATCACACAGAAGATGGATTCTGCCTAAGGCTGGCGACCTTCGTGATAGGGCATCACAAATGTGGTAAGCTACCGTGAATGTCGTCACTTAGGAGATGGTTTCTTCCTACGGCTGATGACCTTCGTGATAGGGTATCACAAATGTGGTAAGCTACCACGAATGTCGTCACTTAGGATCTGGTTTCTGTCTAAGGATGACAACCTTCGTAATAGGGCATCACAAACGTGGTAAGCTACCATGAATGTCGTCACTTAGGAGTTGGTTTCTGCCTAAGGCTGACGACCTTCGTGATAGGGCGTCACAAATGTGGTAAGCTACCACGAATGTTGTTTCACTGTTTCCAGCCTGACATGCTGGAGTAAAATAGGAATAACTCTTTGTTCCAATATCGAATTTAGGATAAATTGGTATCGTTGGAAACATAATTCAATTATCTATCTTTTGATAGGTGATGAGATCATAAATTCCAAGTATATTGACAGATATACTCGTTTGAAGTTGACTATACCAATATCCTTCTCAAGAATTCAATCGGTAAGGAATGTTTTGATTCGTCTTATTGCTGAGAGTTATTTGAAGCCTTAATATACATCTAAATTAATTATAAAAATACAAAAGAACCATGATGTACTATGCATGAGCTTGTTACACGGCTCTAATATTGGTTTGGATATTTTTTTTCGGGGTATTACACATATGGTGGTCATGTGTTCTTTTGGAAAACCATGCTACTCTTTGTTATATGCATATTCAACATTTATCAACATGCATAGCCCTCTCTTTTTATTTCAAAATCATATTCAAGTCATAGCAGAAATTAAGACATTTCATATCATGCTTTCAAGATGCAATTTAAAGAAATTCATATCATGTGAAAGGTGGGAAAAGTCATAACAAGAGAGGGGTTCATTATAATTCATGCTCTCAATTGAATATTCATCCTTAAACACATGCATACATATATATAGAATTTCAAATTAACTTGGGAGAAGACCTAAAGACCAAAACAATGTCATTGAGACTTCTAAAAACATGATTATAAATCATAAATCTAAAATCCTTTTCTTAAAACATGATTTCTATGCACATGAGTTTTTAGGAAAACCCCGCGTACCTTGAATTAGAAGCTTTTGAATGAACTCTAGCTTTTGGGATGCTATACGTATGATTGATGGGTGCCTCTTGTAGCCCTCGCAATGGGGATTCCGAAACTTGGAGAATTAAGGAAAACCCACGATTAAATCTTGAGATATTTGGGTTTTTAGTTTGAAACCCTAGGGTGAGTTCTTTATCAATTTGAAAGAAGAGAATGATATTTTAGTGTTTTGGGTGTTTAATCCCATGTTATAGTTGGATAAGGTATGGAAGATACCTATTTTACCCTTAAAAACGAGGAAACAGAACCTGAAATTTTGGTGCGTGCAATAGGGCGTGCGTCTCACGCATATCGCATAATGCTACTATCTCAGTCACTAAAATGGCCATAACTTTTCGCTCGGGTATCGGATTTTGGAGAAATTGGTATTGTTGGTAAGCTAATTCGAAGAGATTTCATTTGATATATAGTAGGATCTATAATTCATTATATTTAAAGAGTTATGGTCTATTGAAGTTGGCCCAACTTTCAACTCAGTCAAACTTGAATGATAGGAAAGCTTTCAACTCTTCCTTGAGTTAGGGGACCTCTATGATCTGAATTCATGCTTAAATAGGTTCACGCTACATAATTGATTAACATTCCAAATTTGCATAGGTGTTATGACTTTTGGATCATCTATGCATAGAAATGACGGGTTTCGTTCTAGCACGAAATGCGGGGTGTTACATCATAATAGTTGACATCAACACAAACTAAGCTATATACTTGTATCCAACATGGCTCTTGCGATGTGAGGAGTATTTTGCTCGCCTAGACCATATAAGTTAGGGAACCAAGTAACTGAAGAGTCAAATGACATCAGTCCTCACAAAGAAATGTTGTGTACTATTTAAGAATAAAAAATTTAGCATTAAGGGTCGTTTTGAATGAACATGATTCGATTCCTCCCTCTATAATCAATGATCTATGGAAAAACAAGTTTGTTAAAATTAGGAAAATGACTCATAATAAAAATTGGAAAAACAAATTCCATATATTACATTCCACACATTTTAGCTGAGTATCGGGCAAAGTCAGCAGCAAATTTGGAAATTGTTTGTCTACGATGTCTATTATCTAAGCTTGGTGTCACTATTATATCTCCTACCGTGTTACATGCTGATAATACTAGTGCGATTAAAATACCCACAAACCCTATGCAACATGAAAACACAATGCATATAGAGGTGGACTGTCATTACATTCAGGAACTAGTTGTTGACCATCTTATCACTCTGCAACACATTTCTTCTCATGATCAACTTGTTGATTTGTTTACAAAGGCTATGACACACACACAACATAGCTATCTTATCTCCAAATATCTACTATGTGATCACAGGTATCAATTTGAGGGGAGATGTTAGGCAATATTATAATTGTATAGACAGAATATTCTCTTTCCTAGAATAGGATTTAATTACAGATTGTGCAGTTATAACAATATATATTCTTTCCTAGAATAGAAATCTAACCTACAGTTGTATAGCTATAAGTATTTCATTATGTATTATTGAACAGAAGAAAAGTTGCTATTGAGAAATTTACATAAAGCATGACTGAGTGTCTTATCAGGGTTGAGAATAATTGATCTTACAGACAACAATAATCTATCAGGAATCCTGCCACCAAACATAGGTTCTATATTACCCAACATTGAAGAGCTTTATCTGAGTGTCTTAACCAATCTTGTCGGGACTATTCCTCCTTCTATATCCAATTGTTCAAAACTTACTATTCTAGATCTTTCATACAATAAACTCACTGGCTTGATTCCCAACTCATTTGGATATTTGACTCATATACAGCGCCTAAGCTTGGGGGGAAACAATTTAACCAGTGACTCATCATTAAGCTTCCTGACGTCCTTAACCAATTGCAGAAATTTAAAATTTCTTTCTCTATCTTTAAACCCTCTAAATGACATGCTTCCAGCCTACACAGGGAACCTTTCCACATCTCTTAGAACATTTTACGCCAACAGTTGTAAAATCAGAGGGAGAATTCCAAATGAAGTTGGGAACTTAAGAAGCTTAATAAAACTTGATCTTTCTAGAAACAACATGGATGGATCGATTCCCACATCAATTGGCAACTTGAGAAACCTGCAGGGCATGTTCTTGAGTAATAACAAACTTACAGGATCTATCGGAGATGATATATGTAAATGGCAGTGCTTGTATGTTATCGACCTGACTCAAAATCAATTTTCAGGTTCTCTTCCTAATTGTTCAGGACAGATTACATCCCTTAGAGAGATATATATGGGTTCAAATATATTGAGTTCCAATACACTACAATGCTTAGGGAATCTTAATGATTTAGTGGTTCTTGACCTATCGTCAAACAACATGGTTGGTTCTTTACCTCCAAAAATAGGAAATTCAAAGGCTGCCAATGAATCAATTCTCAGAAGGAATTCCTAGAGAAATTGGAGGATTGGAAACTTTGGTGCAACTTTCTTTGAGACACAACAATTTGCAAGGTGCTATACCCAACTCAATGAGCAACATGGTAGGTTTGGAATTCCAAGACCTTTCTCATAATAATATATCTGGAAAAATTCCTAAGTCTTTGGAGAAGCTTCAATACTTGAAGTATTTCAATTTTTCTGTCAATAAATTGTATGGTGACAAGGCGTCAAAAAATGTGACAAGCTGACAAAAATGTCTTCACACAGGAGCTGGAATTGACGGTTTCTGCCTAAGCCTGACGACATTTATGACAAGGCATCAAAAATATGACAGGCCGTTAAAAAAATCATTACACATAAGCTGGATTCTGCCTAAGGCTGACGACCTTCGTGATAGGGCATCACAAATGTGGTAAGCTACCGTGAATGTCGTCACTTAGTAGCTGGTTTATGCTTAAGGCTGACGACCTTCGCGATAGGGCATCACAAATGTGGTAAGCTACTACGAATGTCATCACTTAGAGCTGGTTTCTGCCTAAGGCTGACGACCTTCGTGATAGGGAATCACAAATGTGGTAATCTACCACGAATGTCGTCACTTAGGATTGTAGACACCTAATTTTGTCCCTCCCAAAGACCCACGTTAAACATTTTTATCCCCGTCTTACCACGTGCCCTACCCCGTGTAATTATCCCTTCACAAAATACAAAAAATAATAATAACAAAACTCCCTAACAAAATAACAACCCTTACCCTAACAAACTTTATCCTAACCAACTCACCTACCCCTACCCCACGTAACCACCCCTCCCCCCACATTTCTTTTCCACAAAGAAAAGAGCATATACACTACACTACAAATAAAAAGGAAAGGGCCCATTTTGAAAGATTCCTTTTTGGATCTTTTCTTTCCAATTTCAAAAGATATACAGAAAAGCCATAGGCACGTTTTTTTCTTCTTTCTTTTTCTTTTCGGCGGCCTACTAGATTTTTCTTGAACAACACTACATCACAACAAAAATAGGAGGGGTTGCCACAGAAAAAACCAATGACATCTTTCTTTTCTTTTCCATTCATCACAAAAATTTACATATATATTCACACCATCATCTTTTATTTTTGGGAAAAGATACACGAACCTCTGGAATTACCATCTTCACATAATACACACTGCCAATAGACCATCTTCCATATACACTCTACATAATAGCACACACATACCCACACAGATCAGAACACACACACACTGATGTTGATGCACAAAAATCAGTAGCAAGAACAGAGGGAAATTGGGGGAAGGGGTTGTTGAGAAATTCATTTTTCTTCTCCTTTTTCTGCTGCTGCACACACACATAGAGAGAGAGAACTGGTCGGAGAGAGGAAGAAACGGAGAGGAGAAGTGGGTATTTGAGCGAGAGAGGAGAGAAAAGGGATGAGGGTTGACTGTTCCGGCGTTCTTGGCCGAAAATAACATCCTTTCACCGGAAAACATTTAATTCCGGTCCCCACTGGTTTGAATAGATCATTTTCAGGCTGACTCTAGATGATTCTAATCCGGAAACAGTCATACCGGCTTTTTTTTTTCCATTCGGAGCTCGATTTTGATTTTTTTTGTTTTCGTTTGTTCTTCATGGAGCCTTGCTCGCCATCGGGTCTGAGTGAATTGGAGTTCAAGATCGAAGTTTTTGATTTGGGTTTGTTGGTTGAGGTTCAACATTGAGGTTTTGTTTGGACGCAGTTCTATTTAAAAAGATCAATTTATTGAAATAAAGCTTCAAATTGAGGTCCAATTCTACTCTCTTTCCCTTTTAATTTCATCATTTATGATTTTCGGTGCATTAAATGAAATATTGTGTGTTGTGGTTGATCATTGTTGGCGATGAATAGTTGTTGGTTTTGATTCATTTTTTTGGTTATAAACTGTGTAATGAAATGATATCTCATTAAGAATTAAAAAGGAATTTGGGGGTGGAATTGAAACTTGATGAAAAAGGGTATGTTTTGGTTGGTTTGATTCATGAGTTATTGTTTGACTTAAAATGAACGTTAATCGAACTTGATAGTATTATAATAAGTCGAGTAGGGTAGGAAAATGCTAAGTCGAGAAGGAAAATTTTGGGTTGTGTTTTGTTGAATGATTGAATGTGCGTGTCAATGTTTCTTTCTACTTTATCGCTAAAGATTTGAAGATCTATTCATTTAGGCGGGGAATGCCCCGTGGTCATTTGTATTTATTCACCGGGGAATGCGCCGACGTATTATGTTGGTGGAAGACGTTTGTGATGAAGGCCCGAGGCATCGGGTGAAGCATTGGAGTTTAGTGTAGGAATAGTTTAGAATAGGATTTATTTTTTCGCATATTTTTATTTTGGACTGCATAATTGGACTGAACACTATATTTTGGGTTTGTTTTGATTCGTGTGTTTGATTGATTATTTTTTGTGTTTTGTGTGGTTTATACATTTGTAGTACCAAATTATCCGATTCACTCTACCAAACGACCGTGGTCGAACCGCGGGATCGAGGGGTTCCTAAAACCTTCCCCTCGATCAACAGAATTCCTTAACCGGAATCTTTGTTCGCAAGCCAGTTTCAAGAGTCAAATCATTTTGAAAAGGATTTTCCCAAAGTTGACTTGACACACCGATTTATGCCATATGGAGACTCTGATTTTAAATATAAATAATCCTTTTTCATAATAAATTTTCATCTTTTGTCACTCAATAATAAAAACCCTTTCGAACCTAAATTAAATTTTTTCTGAGTAGTAAAAGGGGGTGTGACAAGGAGCTGGTTTCTGCCTAAGGCTGATGACCTTCATGATAGGGTGTCACAAATGTGGTAAACTACCACGAATGTAGTCACTTAGGAGCTGGTTTCTGCCTAAGGCTAACGACCTTTGTGATAGGGCGTCACAAATGTGGTAAGCTACCATGAATGTCGTCACACTGTTTCCAGCCTGACATGCTGGAGTAAAATAGGAATAACTCTTTTCTCCGATATCGTATTTAGGAAAAATTGGTATCGTTGGAAATATAATTCAATTATCTATCTGTTTATAGGTCATGAGCTTAAAAATTCCACGTATAATGAGAGATATGCTCGTTTGAAGTTGACTATACCAATATCCTTCTCAAGAATTCAATCGGTAAGGAATGTCTTGATTCGTCTGATAGCTGGGAGTTATTTGAAGCCATAATATATATCTAAATTAATCATAAAAATATAAAAGAACCATGATGTACTATGCATGAGCTTGGTATATGTCTCTAATATTAGTTTGGATTTTTTTTTTTAGGGTTTTACAATATCTCCCCCTTGGAAACATTCGTCCTCGAATGATGACTGCTTGAGAGGGGAGTAAAGATAAAATGATGCATATATAGCATGAATGACTGATCATGATTTCATGGCTGACATGACTGAAAATTTAGCATATCATACTGTACATGCATATCTGATGCATGGGTAGCTGATTTATGAATGTAGGACTGAGTGTTCTGATAAACTGAGTTTCTCAAACTGAGAATGCATATCTGATGCTTAACTGATAAGTTGAATCCATGCATATCTGATGCATAATTATATGACTGACATGATACGTGAATGCATGACTGAAAGGACTAATAAGCTGATCATGCATATCTGATGCGTGAATACATGACTGAACTGATTCACGAACATGTGACCTAACATGCAATGGTAAAGGCACTAAAATTGAACTGAAACATGAGAACATGACTAATTCTGCTACATGACATAAGGACTGAACATCATGAACTGAACTGAACCTCTGAATACTTGACTTACAGCTGAGGTCTAACTTGAAGGTCAACTTATGAGTACCCTATATTCTAGACTGAATTTATTATGCAAGGAGAAATTAAAGGATCTAAGGCATGAGAGCGTTAAGATAAAGTGGGGTATCTCCCCCTTGGGACGCTATGTCCCTCTAAGAACGCTTAACTTACGGAGATACTGAGTGATGCACAGGGTATCTACGAACTAGATTATAACTAAACTTTGGGAGTCTGAAACTAAAGCATGATGCATGAGATGAACTGAACTTGCAACTACTAAGAGGTTCTACCTTGAAATAGTTACATTCTCTGAGATTTTGGATAGCATGAATAGATGCAAGGATGAGAAAACAAGTTATACAAATCTGACTTCTCACTGGCACGACATGAATACTGAAAGAAGGGAAACTGTTCCTAAAACATCTCATAGCCTCCTGCACATAGGTGTGGTGCACAACACACGCATGTACAAGACTCTACTAGATACGACTTTCAGACTTCCTAGGACTCTATTGAACCTTAGGCTCTAATACCAAGTTTGTAACACCCCAATTTTCTGAACCTGAACACTACACGGTTCTCATGACCCCGAAAGACCACAAGCTAACCCATGAATGATATCTGTACCTGTATACTGCATAATATACATAAAATACAGAAACATAAACATGAAAGGCCATAAGGTTCGAACTGAATAAACGTATGATAACAAAATGTCTGAAAAAGGTATAACAATACCAAAACAAGTCATAAATAATGAAAATAATGAGATCTAAATATCTAATCTGACATCTAGTCTGCAACCTCTAACTGAACTGAATAAGGAGATGAAGGAACATGTCTCCAACTAACTCCATCTAGCAACTTGAATAGTAAATGTAGCAATAATCATATCATCCTCGAATGAGAAGGTCTCACTAAAAAGTCTGAACACTGGAATGCTACTGCTGATCTGGAGCTCGTGCCTCTAAACCTATGGTGTAATATAAGAGGAAGCACCATAGCGCAAATGCGTCAGTACGTCTGAATGTACTGAGTATACGAGTGAGGTAGGCTAAATGCAAAGTGTTATATGCATGAACAATGCTGACTGATATGAACGTGAGAATACATACATGCATACATAACTGTAACTGAAATCATGAAGATACTGACTACTGAGTCTGAATACTGACAACATGAGTGTACTGATACTGAGATACTGAATAGATGAACAACTATTTATGACAGTTCGAATTATGAAGAACTGGTCCGGTAGACTGTGTCTGATAGTCCTGAAGTTGAATACTGATATCATGAATTCTGATAATTGATATGAATGATACATAAGTTTAGAAAACCTATATAACTGATATAACTGTGATAATCGGCCTAACCGATTTAACTGATACTGAGCGATTGTATCTGACAGTCTAACTTCTGATGGAATTATCTGAGTTCTGTTTTATGTATAGTAACTGAATTTAAGATCACTCCTATCTAGCGGGTGATCTTTAAATCTGATGATTCTGATAGTGTTTAACTATAGTTGAGATCAGTCCTGTCTAATGGGTGATCTTGAAGTATATTTATAATGATAAGGATTGTTTGTCTCTAACAGTACTGAATCTGTACTACTGAACTGAGTTGACTGTATCTGAAAGTCCTGAATCTGTAATTGAAACTATGGGATGTGTTCATCTAACTGACATACCCCAAGATAAGCTGTCTGGGTTCCAATCTCGGCCCTGAATGGAAGGGTGTCAGTACCGCACCACCAGTAAAGACATCTGCTATGGAGTCAGTCCTAATCTAGCGGGTGACTCCTGGGATCAGTCCTATATATATAAATATGCTAACGGGTGACCCCTGAGTATGTCAGTCCTATCTAACGGGTGACATCTCGTACCTATACTAGCTACGTAGTTCTGGAACTTAGGGATTGCTTCTAAGGATATCAATCCGAATCTAGCGGGTGAGTCCCCATCCCTAGGCTCACTCGGTGCTGAATCCTACTCCCATCTGAAAGACACTGAACTAAATAACTGGGATGAACTGAATAATTAAACTGAACTAATTAGCTGAACTGATACAGATTAACTAGACTGATACTAGTGGTATTGTTTTGTGGAACTAAACTAGGTTTACTGGATTCCGATGACTGACGGAATGTAGTGAGTTCTGAGGACTGGTTGAGAGTACTGAATTAACTGAGATTGACTATGAATACTGAAGTTATAGACTGAGTAATGAGATCACTGAGATTACTGAACTACTGAGACTACTGAGATTTTTGAGTTTTTCTGAGTCACATGACCGACTGAATTCTATAGATCATGGCTTAACTGAGAGTATCGTATAACATGACATGGCTCTAGGCACACAACTATTTTTTTTAGGTACGAATACCCCCAACACTCAATAGAAGGAAACTGACACACATGACATGACTTGATCACAAGATTTGAGTCCACAATTCATAATATCATAAGTAGGGGATATCATATTTCATATTGTTATTCAATATCTTAAACATTGTAGGGAATGCATGGATATATTTCGTGTGCATATTGTATATCTCTATTATCTTACATGCTTCATACCACCTCAATAGCAACACCTGAAAAGCATGGGATTCATATTGAAGTATATAGCTAACATGGACTTGTCATTTAGACATCATAGAACCATACAAACTTTAATTTCTAGCATCCTAAGAGTTTTATCAAACACCTTGCATGCATTCTTTAAGGAAAAGGTGAGTTTCATACTTGCACCATATTAAACCACCTAAAGTTCATGGTTTTCAATTAGCAAACATATATATTCCATGAAAACACCTTTAGACATCACATTGAAACTTAAACAACAATCGTCAACATGTACATACTCATATCACCACAAAAAGTTTACAAAATAATATTTAAAACATGGTTCTTGAGCTCTATGAACGGATTGGATCCATAGATGAACACTACGCATACCTTAGAAAGGAAACCTTGATGATTTGCTGGAGAGTTCTTGGATTTGGGAAACTTAATTCTCAATTATCTTGGAAAAAAGGCTTGAATCTTACTTTTGAGAGATGATTTTGATGGAAACCCTAATCCTGTGGTTGAGAGCATAAGAGAGGGTTTTTGAGATGCTTAACTGAAGAAAAATGGGAAAAATTATGCCTCTTTAGGGTTATAAGTCGTGGAAGGTGAAGGAAATGACCAAAATACCCTTATGAAAAAAATTCCCAGTTGCTGAAAATCATAGATGACGACGTTTATGACAAGGCGTCAAATAATGTGACAAGCCGTCAAAAATATCGTCACACAGGAGCTGGTATTGATGGTTTCTGCCTAAGCCTGATGACATTTATGACAAGGCGTCAAAAATATGACAGGCCGTCAAAAATGTCGTCACACAGAAGCTGGATTCTGCCTAAGGTTGACGACCTTCATGATAGGGCGTAACAAATGTGGTAAGCTACCACGAATGTCATTACTTAGGAGATGGTTTCTTCCTAAGGCTGATGATCTTCGTGATAGGGCATCACAAATGTGGTAAGCTACCACGAATGTTGTCACTTAGGAGCTGGTTTCTGTCTAAGGATGACAACCTTCGTAATAGGGCGTCACAAACGTGGTAAGCTACAATGAATGTCGTCACTTGGGAGTTGGTTTCTTCCTAAGGCTGACGACCTTCGTGATAGGGCGTCACAAATGTGGTAAGCTACCACGAATGTCGTTTCATTGTTTCCAGCCTGACATGCTGGAGTAAAATAGGAATAACTCTTTGTTCCAATATCGAATTTAGGAGAAATTGGTATCGTTGGAAAGATAATTCAATTATCTATCTGTTGATAGGTGATGAGATCATAAATTCCAAGTATAATGACAGATATACTCATTTGAAGTTGACTATACCAATATCCTTCTCAAGAATTCAATCGGTAAGGAATGTTTTGATTCGTCTTATTGCTGGGAGTTATTTGAAGCCTTAATATACATCTAAATTAATAATAAAAATACAAAAGAACCATGATGTACTATGCATGAGCTTGGTACATGGCTCTAATATTGGATTGGATTTTTTTTTTCGGGGTATTACAAATATGGTGGTCATGTGTTCTTGTGGAAAACCATGCTACTCTTTGTTATATGCATATTCAACATTTATCAACATGCATAACCCTCACTTTTTATTTCAAAATCATATTCAAGTCATAGCAGAAATTAAGACATTTCAGATCATGCTTTCAAGATGCAATTTAAAGAAATTCATATCATATGAAAGGTGGGAAAAATCATAACAAGAGAGGGGTTCATTATAATTCATGCTCTCAATTGAATATTCATCCTTAAACACATGCATACATATATATAGAATTTCAAATTAACTTGGGAGAAGACCTAAAGACCAAAACAATGTCATTGAGACTTCTAAAAACATGATTATAAATCATAAATCTAAAACCCTTTTCTTAAAACATGATTTCTATACCCATGAGCTTTTAGGAAAACCCCGCGTACCTTGAATTAGAAGCTTTTGAATGAACTCTAGCTTTTGGGATGCTATACGTATGATTGATGGGTGCCTCTTGTAGCCCTCGCAATGGGGATTCCGAATCTTGAAGAATTAAGGAAAATCCACTATTAAATCTTGAGATATTTGGGTTTTTATTTTGAAACCCTAGGGTGAGTTCTTTATCAATTTGAGAGAAGAGAATCATATTTTAGTGTTTTGGGTGTTTAATCCCATGTTATAGCTGGATAAGGGATGGAAGATACCTATTTTACCCTTAAAAATGCGGAAACAGAACCTGAAATTTTGGTGCGTGCAATAGGGCGTGCGTCTAACGCATATCGCATAATGCTACTATCTCAGTCACTAAAATGGCCATAACTTTTCGCTCGGGTATCGGATTTTGGCGAAATTGGTATTGTTGGTAAGCTAATTCGAAGAGATTTCATTTGATATATAGTAGGATCTCTATTTCATTATATACAAAGAGTTATGGTCTATTGAAGTTGGCCCAAGTTTCAACTCTCACTCAAACTAGAATAATAGGAAAGCTTTCAACTCTTCCTTGAGTTAGGGGACCTCTATGATCTGAATTCATTCTTAAATAGGTTCACACTACATAATTGATTAACATTCCAAATTTGCATAGGATTTATGGCTTTTGGATCATCTATGCATAGAAATGACGGGTTTCGTTCTAGCCCGAAATGCGGGGTGTTACATCATAATAGTTGACATCAACACAAACTAAGCTATATACTTGTATCCAAATGGCTCTTGCGATGCGAGGAGTATTTTGCTCGCCTAGACCATATAAGTGAGGGAACCAAGTAACTGAAGAGTCAAATGACATCAGTCCTCACAAAGAAATGTTGTGTACTATTTAAGAATAAAAAATTTAGCATTAAGGGTCGTTGTGAATGAACATGATTCGATTCCTCCCTCTATAATCAATGATCTATGGAAAAACAAGTTTGTTAAAATTAGGAAAATGACTCATAATAAAAATTGGAAAAACAAATTCCATAGATTACATTCCACACATTTTAGCTTTAGTAATTTTATCTCCAGTCTGTATAGATTTGATTGTACTCATGATCTTTGCTTCATTATCATCATCTTCTACTTCATTATCATCTTCATCTTCTTCTTGTTGACCATTTGTTGTTGTTGTTGTTGTTACCACTACTGTTGCTATTTGACCAATTTCTTAGGTCAAATTTTGTTTCGAACATCACCACTTTCCAAGTGAGGGAACCAAGTAACTGAAGAGTCAAATGACATCAGTCCTCACAAAGAAATGTTGTGTACTATTTAAGAATAAAAAATTTAGCATTAAGGGTCGTTGTGAATGAACATGATTCGATTCCTCCCTCTATAATCAATGATCTATGGAAAAACAAGTTTGTTAAAATTAGGAAAATGACTCATAATAAAAATTGGAAAAACAAATTCCATAGATTACATTCCACACATTTTAGCTTTAGTAATTTTATCTCCAGTCTGTATAGATTTGATTGTACTCATGATCTTTGCTTCATTATCATCATCTTCTACTTCATTATCATCTTCATCTTCTTCTTGTTGACCATTTGTTGTTGTTGTTGTTGTTACCACTACTGTTGCTATTTGACCAATTTCTTAGGTCAAATTTTGTTTCGAACATCACCACTTTCCACTTTGGCATTACTTCATAGGAGACCTTGTTAAGTCAAATTATGATTTTTAGTTGAATTTTTCATCTGGGTAACTGCTATTGTGATGTTTTTCCAACAATGGATATAGCTAGTGTACGTATAACTTCAGAGTTTGGTATTACTTCTCATCCATTATGATTTAACTGCTTCGTAGTACTTAAAAAGTAACTAGAATCAATTATAAACTATACTAAGTAACTAAACATCTAAAAATTCTTGATATAGCTAGTGTACATATAACTTCAAAGTTTTTAGCAAAAAAATTCCATTTTATCTATGGAAGTAGCAAAAGCCGACCAACTCAATCGGTTTAATCCCAATATTTTAATTTTTTATAAAAATAAAATTGATCGAATTTTATATTACCTAAAAAGAAAATAGAATTAATTAATTATACTATCACATAAAATTCTCCATATAATTAATAAACAAAACTTTTGTAGAAGGCAACTTGGAAAGTCTTTTGGACTGATTAGAGGAATAAATTTGACACCATATTTACAGTTGCAAGACTTTGTGTAGTTTTGATCTTCTACAATTTTGTAAAGTCTTTGAGGCCACATAACCAGGAAAATTCCCTAAAATGATAACAATCAATACAAATTATTTTTATGTAATCTTTTATTAAAAAAAAGTTCATACAAGAATACTCTTAAAATTTCATGTAAAATATAAACAATAATTTTAAGTCACTTCAGTAATGACTCAAACAAACTCCTTTTATTATTATCCCATATAAATGTGCTAAATTATATGTAAAAAGTAACTTGATTGTAAATGTCCCTGGATTTTGTTCAAACTTAGAGATAAAAGGATTATAAATATGTTATTATCAATTATATAAAATAAGCTAATCATGTAAAAATATTTCTCGAGCGTATAGTATACATCAAATTGCATTACTTCGTGTCATCGAGTATGTCCGTGGTTCTATGAATCAAGATGGTCTCTTCCGTTCTGGTTCTCCTATACATCTTGAGGGATATACTGATGCAGATTGGGCTGGTTGTCCCGATTTGCGCCGTTCCATTACTGGTTGGTGCATGTTTCTAGGCACATCCTTGATATCTTGAAAATGTAAGAAACAATCCCGTACGTCTAAATCATCTACGGAGGCTGAGTATCGGGCAAAGTCAGCAGCAAATTTGGAAATTATTTGTCTACGATGTCTATTATCTAAGCTTGGTGTCACTATTATATCTCCTACCGTGTTACATGCTGATAATACTAGTGCGATTAAAATACCCACAAACCCTATGCAACATGAAAACACAATGCATATAGAGGTGGACTGTCATTACATTCAGGAACTAGTTGTTGACCGTCTTATCACTCTGCAACACATTTCTTCTCATGATCAACTTGTTGATTTGTTTACAAAGGCTATGACACACACACAACATAGCTATCTTATCTCCAAATATCTACTATGTGATCACAGGTATCAATTTGAGGGGAGATGTTAGGCAATATTATAATTGTATAGACAGAATATTCTCTTTCCTAGAATAGGATTTAATTACAGATTGTGTAGTTATAACAATATATATTCTTTCCTAGAATAGAAATCTAACCTACAGTTGTATAGCTATAAGTATTTCATTATGTATTATTGAACAGAAGAAAAGTTGCTATTGAGAAAAGTTACATAAAGCATGACTGAGTGTCTTATCAGGGTTGAGAATAATTGATCTTACAGACAACAATAATCTATCAGGAATCCTGCCACCAAACATAGGTTCTATATTACCCAACATTGAAGATCTTTATCTGAGTGTCTTAACCAATCTTGTCGGGACTATTCCTCCTTCTATATCCAATTGTTCAAAACTTACTATTCTAGATCTTTCATACAATAAACTCACTGTCTTGATTCCCAACTCATTTGGATATTTGACTCATATACAACGCCTAAGCTTGGGGGGAAACAATTTAACCAGTGACTCATCATTAAGCTTCCTGACGTCCTTAACCAATTGCAGAAATTTAAAATTTCTTTCTCTATCTTTAAACCCTCTAAATGACATGCTTCCAGCCTACACGGGGAACCTTTACACATCTCTTAGAACATTTTACGCCAACAGTTGTAAAATCAGAGGGAGAATTCGAAATGAAGTTGGGAACTTAAGAAGCTTAATAAAACTTGATCTTTCTAGAAACAACATGGTTGGATCGATTCCCACATCAATTGGCAACTTGAGAAACCTGTAGGGCATGTTCTTGAGTAATAACAAACTTACAGGATCTATCGGAGATGATATATGTAAATGGTAGTGCTTGTATGTTATCGACCTGACTCAAAATCAATTTTCAGGTTCTCTTCCTAATTGCTCAGGACAGATTACATCCCTTAGAAAGATACATATGGGTTCAAATATATTGAGTTCCAATACACTACAAAGCTTAGGGAATCTTAATGATTTAGTGGTTCTTGACCTATCGTCAAACAACATGGTTGGTTCTTTACCTCCAGAAATAGGAAATTCAAAGGCTGCCAATGAATCAATTCTCAGAAGGAATTCCTAGAGAAATTGGAGGATTGGAAACTTTGGTGCAGCTTTCTTTGAGACACAACAATTTGCAAGGTGCTATACCCGACTCAATGAGCAACATGGTAGGTTTGGAATTCCAAGACCTTTCTCATAATAATATATCTAGAAAAATTCCTAAGTCTTTGGAGAAGCTTCAAAACTTGAAGTATTTCAATTTTTCTGTCAATAAATTGTATGGTGAAATACCCTCGGGAGGTCCTTTCAAGAACCTCTCGAGTCAGTTTTTCATCTACAATGAAGCATTGTGTGGTTCTTCAAGATTTAGTGTCCCGCCATGCCCCACTTCATCAAAGCACAGATCAAATAGGAAAAAATTGCTAGTTCTTTTTTTTTTTCTGGGAATTGCACTAGTAGTTGTTCCTAGTACCTTTATTTTCTTCTGGATAAGGTATAGAAAAGGTAAAAGAGTTCTTCATCAAGCTGATTCATTGTCTGCCATAACAAGTGAAAGAATTTCATACTATGAATTGATCCAAGCAACTGATGCGCTTAGCGAGAGTAATCTGATTGGTTCTGGGAGTTTCGGATCTGTTTACAAAGGTGTTCTCAGAAGTGGAACTGCCATTGCAGTCAAAGTGTTCAATCTGCAACTAGATGCGGCATTCAAGAGCTTTGATACGGAATGTGAAGTTCTGCGCAGCCTTCGCCATAGGAATCTCGTAAAAGTCATTACTAGCTGTTCCAACCTTGATTTTAAGGCTTTAGTGCTGGAGTATATGCCAAATGGAAGTCTTGAGAAGTATTTGTATTCACACAATTACTTCCTCGACATCAGGCAGAGACTAAGCATAATGATAGATGTGGCATGTGCATTGGAATATCTCCATCATGGATGCTCGTTGCTTGTGATTCACTGTGATTTGAAGCCGAGTAATGTCTTGCTGGATGATGATATGGTTGCCCACCTAAGAGACTTTGGTATTTCAAAACTACTTGGTGAAGATCAGGGTGATTTGTACACTAAAACCTTAGCAACATTGGGGTATATTGCTCCAGGTACGTCTCTTAGTTTTGCTGATTATCCCTTTCTTTTTTTCCCACATAGAAAGCATATTGCATCTTTAAATGCATTGTTTGACTGTAGAGTATGGACTGGAAGGACTTGTGTCAACAAAGTGTGACGTCTATAGTTATGGGGTCATGTTGCTGGAAACATTTACTAGGAGAAAGCCTAATGAATTTGAAGGAGATCTTAGCTTGACGCAATGGGTGAGTTATTCACTTCCAGATGCAGTAATGGACGTCGTGGATGCCAACTTGGTAACAGCAACAGGTAATGGCTTACCGAAGGAGCTAGATGTTGTGGCATCAATCATGAAAGTAGCATTAGATTGTTGTGCTGAATCTCCGGCAAGAAGGACAAACATGAAAGATGTTGTAGTCATGCTGCAGAAAACAAAGATTCAACTTCTTGCATGCTGAGCTTGTTCTCAGAATCTCTTGTTTCAAATACCTCTGTTTGTTGCAAATCTTTGCTAAATTGCTGGATTCGTGTAAAGATTGCTTCGTCTTTTTTTTTTAGCACTTTCTTTTTCCTTGATTTTGTTTTCAAAAATGCTAGTTGGTTGCAATAAATCTTTACTATTTCCTCTTAATATTAATGTTAGAAATTGATGGAACACAATCAACAACAAATATAAGAACAACTTTTTAGATATAGAGAATACAGAGTTCAAAATCCAACAAGTTACTATTTCTTTCAAGGATTTTATCCAGTGATGGAAATGCCAACGATGTAGGAGAGTACAGGAAGTATCTTGCGGAGATGAAAATTGTTGAAATATACAAGATAATGTCATGTGGCTAGTTTCATGACATTGTTAAGCAGATTAAACAGAATACGGAGGGCGGCCTTAGAGAAGCAAATCGTCTGGGAAACCATCTTTACTAAATCAGCACTCATGCACACACTTGTAACACCTGAGACATAGTAGAAAACACAAATAATTTCCAGAAATTCATCGAGGCAAAACGTCTGAACACTTTGTGGGCAAGAAATCATGTGGTCAGCTGCATATTCACTTCAAACGGATATTCCCCAAATCTTTTGATTTATTAGTGTCGATTTTTCCCCAGTGCAGTCTAAAAAATAAAAGAAGCAGAACTTGTCTAGAAAACATGACACTTAAAGACAAGTTCACAATTGGATCAACGAACCGCTGGTATTGAGACATTGAAAGGACGACTTCATACCTGAGTAATGATCACAGAAGAAAAGAAGGGGAAATAAGGGCCGTCCTCGGATCTCCTATTTCCTCAATACCTAGTAACTTAGTTTATAAAGTCAGTTTTTAACACCTAAAATTACTTTTCGGACATTTAATTATCCTAAATGAACTATAAATGCAATTGTAGAAATATAATAACCAAAGGATGATGACACTTGAAAAACAATAAGGGCTTCCGGTAGGTATAAATTTAGCAGAGGTCCTTCTCCAGTCCAATTGTCAAGTCCCACCTTTCATTAGATGTATTTATTCACACCTTTCCCTTATGAGAAATCAGTCCTTATTCCGCACTTTCTCTCACCACCCTGAAACATATATAAATCATGAATTCTTCAGAGCAGACTGGCAGACAGGCCTGCAAGGACCGTAGAAGAAGTACCTCAGTGAGCTGCAGCCATTACTTTTATTCCTTTTACGCAATTATGAACTCCACATAAATTTATCAATTTCTATGCAACAAATCATTTTGGAGCCGAGATAACAAACTGCGCGAGCCGGAAAAGTTAGCAATGCAACTTACAATTTGCTTCTTCACTGTTTTAGGGGTGATCAATTAGATGTCTTGTAAAATTGCTTAATCAGAACACCTCTGCCCCTATAAGACAATAATTTTCCTTGCCATCCTTGTAATGTTCCTGCAGTGATCTGGCCACTGAAGTATGCCACCTTTTTTCTTCACAAGTAGTTTGGATATCAAGCTATTTAAAAGAAAAGTTGTTGTTGAGGCCAATAAAAGGGCGTCCCGGTGCACTAAGCTCCTGCTATGGGTGGGGTCTAGGAAAGGGTTAGACCATAAGGATCTATCGTACATAGCCATGCCCTACATTTTTGCAAGAGGCTGTTTCCACAGCTCGAACTAGTGATTGACCTTGTGATCACATGACAACAACTTCACCACTTACACCAATGAATTGGTTTAATTCCCCAATTCTATCAGCATTAGACATTAGTGTTTGGAGAAACCAAATAACAAGATTGGACTATTATTGGCACTACTCTTCACCACACAATTCTACAAATTATGAAAGCAAGACTATTTCCAAAGAATTAAGTGAACAAAAGTTGGCCAGAGATGTGTGCATAGCATAAGATCTAGATAGTATAATCAGCCATCAGCATGATTGTAACACCCCATAGAAACTCGTGCATGTATTGGCTCTTGGTAGCAAGCTTAGTGAGTTAAGACTAGAAAATTTTTCTAATTCTCAAAGAGACTTAGTCTCATTTTTAACTCTTAATCTTCGGGGATTTTATTTTCAATCCTCCCGACCTATGATTTTAGATTTTCTTGTTGCGTTGCGATGGGGCAAGATCCTAGTGTGTCTTGGGCGAGGTTCGTAATTTTTAGACGAGCCTAAAGGCATGTTTGGTGTTCAATTCCAGTAGCTCGGGGTGATCTGGGGGTGCCGCCTGGGTTACCCCACCGCTGTAAGTGGGGCGCTGCCCAGGTCCTTGCACCGCTATAGGCAGGGCGACGCCCTGGGTACTCCAGTGCTCCAGGCAGGGCGCTGCTCTGGGTATCGCGCCCGGCCAAATTTCAGCACCCTATTCCATCTCATTAATGGTAAAATGGTACTTCTCCAACCCCTTATCATCTCTAACACGTGATTTAATCCCAAGAACGCCAAAGTAAGCGTATTTTCATTAAAATCTCTCAAGAAACTCCATTAGGGTTTCAAACTAAAAATCCTAATAGCTCAAGATTCAACCGTGAGTTCCAGAAGATAATTACAGATTTAGAATCCCCAATCCGCAAGCTTCAAGAATCACCCATTATTTTTTAAAATAGAGGTACGCGAGTTTTTTCTAAAATCTCATGGGCATAGAAATCATGTTTTAAGAAAAGGGTTTTGGATTTATGAATGTAAACATGTTTTAGAAGTTTTGACAGTATTATTTTTGTCTTAAGACCTTCCCCCAAATTGATTGAAAGAATTATATATATATATATATATATATATATATATATATATATATATATGAATGTGTTTAAGAAAGAATATTCAATTGAGAGCATGAATTATAATGAACCCCTCTCTTGTTATGATCTTTCTCATCTTGCATATGATATGAATTGTTCTAAATTGAATCTTGAAGGCATGATATGAAATGTCTTGATTTTTACTATGACTTATAAATGAATTTTGAACTTAAAAGAGAGGGTTATGCATGTTAATAAATGTTGAAAATACATATAATGAAAGAGTGCATGGTTTTACCAAAAGTACATGACCACCATATGTTGAAGAATTATTGCATAGTATTGACTTATATTTTCGGAACATGAATTTTCTTTGTTAAATTGCATGTTTGGGTGGTCTGAAATGTGTTTTAATGAAAGAATCATGCATGATGTATTATGGCTTAGAAATAGGACTTGCAAGTATTGGTGTGACGACACCAATTCAGATTATGCCATGATAATTCAGAACAAAATAAAATGCATGTTTGAAATCAGACTTATCAGACATTGAAACTAGAAAAATGCATGATTCAGAACAGGATAAAATTGGGCATAAAGAGACTTAGGTGGTTCCCCGAAGAAGGCATGAGTTCAGAAGACTCATTGCCTAAAACCGTGATTTGCCTATCTGGGTTTATTATATTACACTGGCCTAGAGCCTTGTGGCGTATCAGACTCAGACACTCCAACCCTTGCGGCACACTCGGGTTGGGGGCTTCCCTGCCAATTCAATAGAGGATTCCATATAGCCCGAGGAATATCATACTTGTAGGGGAGTTCCACCTAACTCAGAAGTAATACAAAGATCAGACATTGCATTGACAAGAACGATTTATGATTTTCAGAAAGTGTCCATGTGTTTTGAAACCCCATTTTGTATGATGTTTTGACCAAATTGCTCTCTATTAGTTTATATATATATATACAAGATTTTTTTTGGATTGCTTTGCTTACCAGTACATTTGTATTGACCTCCCTCCTCCCTCCAAGTTCTGAGACTCAGTCTAGGGGTCCAGAAAAGCAGTAGATTTTATTAGACAGAGTTACAGTGTCCAGTTGGTGAGCCTTCTTTGTTCCAGAAGGCCTGTTTACTTTCAGAAAATTATTATTAGATATTGTTTTGTTCTACTGGGGGCCTTGTCCCAACTTTCAGATTGTGTTAGTGATCATGTAGTAGAGATTTCACAGACAGTTTTCAGATATTGTTAGATGGTTTTGGGATTGTCCTTTTTTATTATCAAATTTATAGTAGATTTATGACCATGGTTCCATTGTATTTAGTATTTCCGCATTCATTTTTGTTATAAAACGATGTTCATGATAACCAGATACAGAAGGGCGTACAGGGCCTTTATGGTTCAGGATACTCGTCACAGCTAGGGCCCCAGTTTGGGTCGTGACAAACTTGGTATCAAAGCACTGTTCATGGTCCCAGGGTGTCTGCGAAATTGCGTTGGTTAGAGTCTTGTTTATGGATGTGTAGCACGCCACACTTATAAGCAGGAGGCTACTAGGCGTTTAGGAAAGTGTTTCCCTTCTTTGTCATTTAGTTCATGCTTTAGAGTCTGAGTTAGAATTATCCCCTAATCTATGATCTATTGTATTTCAGAAAATAGTCATGCCTCCTCGTCGTTCCAACAATCAGGATACTCTGGATGATGAAGTTCGCCCCACGCATAAGATGTGAACCCATAACAGAGCGCACACTCCAGAACCGGTTCCTACTTTGAGAGTACCTCCAGTCTCGATCAGTCCTCCTCGAGCTCCAAGAACAAATGTTAATCGTCCCCAGTCTTCTCAAACGGACATATCAAATGCAAAATTCAGATAGTCCATTCACATACTTGCACAGCTGGTAGCCGCACAGACTCAGAGGTCAGAGGATACTGGGTCTGCATCCATTACTTCTGAGGCTACCAGGGTGGGCCAGTTCATGAGAATGAACCCGCCCAAATTTTCTAGCACCAAGTTAGAAGAGGACCCCTAGGAGTTCATAGATGAAATGGAGAAGATTTTCAAGGTAATGCATGTGGATTAGGTGGAAGGATTTGAGTAAGAATCACACCTTCTTAAAGATGTAATGAACCAATGGTATAATGAGTGGGAAAAGGCGAAGGGTGAGAGTGTTGAGCCTACAGTTTGGGGCGAGTTTGTGGAAGCTTTTCTTGACCGATTCTTCCCTCAAGAGTTGAGGGAAGCCAAAGCAGAGGAATTGATGAATCTTAAATAGGGGAAGATGAGTGTCCAGGAGTACACTCTGAAGTTTAACCAACTACCTCGTTATGCACTAGAAGTGACAGGTAATATAAGAGCACAGATGAGGAAATTTACATCTGGCCTTTCGGATGATCTAGCACTTGAATATCAAGGGGTGATGCCAAATAGGGATATGGACTTTGCTAGGCAGTCAGTCCACATGCAGTAGGTGGAGGAAAACAAAAAGAAAATTGTTGAATCTAGAGAGAAGGACAGGCAGGCGAAGAGAGCCAGAACAGTGGATCAGAATAATTGTGGCAACAAATGGCAAAAGAAAAAGTTTTGGGGCAAGGCAGAGTCTGCAGCTTGCTCCCCAGCACCTAAACCCCCAGTTGATAGACGGTCCCAGAGCTTTCAGACTAATCAGGGATCCAGGGCGCAGGATACCCAGTTACAGGGTAGTGTGGCTCCGCAACATCGTACTTTTCCACGGTGTGAGACTTGCGGTAGGAATCATCCAGGAAGGTATCAGATGGGCTCACTGGTATGTTATTCATGTGGTCAGATGGGTCATTTCCAAAGAGATTGTCCTTCGTATAGAAGGGTGTTGGGAGTGCCAAGTCTCAGGAAAACTCTTCTGCACCACCACCGCCTCAAAATGGCGCCACTTCAGCTGTCGGGAGCAGTCACAACCGGTTATATGCTTTGACTAACCACCAAGAGGAGGAAACCTCACCAGATATTGTCATCGGTACATTAAAAATCTTTTCCCGTGATGTATATGTGTTGCTTGATCCCGAGTCTACCTTATCTTATGTGACCCTATATGTAGCTGTTGGTTTTGGGTTTGAGCCCGATATAATTGTTGAACCCTATTCTACTTGTGCATTGAAATCTTCTACACTTGGAATTGGTTAATATGAAGAAAGTTCAAACGCATACAAACAAAGCATATGGAGATAGATTTGAACATATGACAAAACATAATGACATCATTAGCCAAACTATGAAAATTAACAACAAACCCTTTAAATTTTGATGGCTTATGAGGCTATTCTACTTATTAATTCAAGACAAAAACACGTAAGGCATGGAGAGAAGCCAGATTAATGGCTCTATTCAAATATATTTATCTTCCATACGTATTTATTTTTCTTTTTTCTTTTAATACTTTCGTATCACCAACAACATAAAAGTTAAAATCTTAGTGGATTCTTACCACAATTCTTATATCTTAGCAAAAATAGATTGAAATACCCAAAGAGATAAGCAATCTCATTGAGTTGGAGGAACTTAGTCTTCCGAGAAATAGTTTAAGTGGTTCACTTCCAATGGAGATCTTCAACATATCTGGGCTGAGACTGATTTCTCTTACAAAGAACAATCTATCAGGAGGCCTCCCACCAAACATAGGTTCTATCTTACCCAACTATTGAAGAACTTTATCTGGCCTTTACCAATCTTGTTGGGACTATTCCTCATTCTATCTCCAATTGTTCCAAACTTACTCGTCTAGAGCTTTCAAACAACAAACTCACTGGCTTGATTCCCAACTCACTTGGATATTTGACTCATCTAAGGTATCTAAATTTAGCGGTAAACAATTTAACCAGCGACTTATCATTAAGCTTCCTGACTTCCTTAACCAATAGCAGAAATTTAACAATTCTTTATCTATCTTTCAAACCTCTAAATGGCGTGCTTCCAGCCTCCACGGGGAACCTTTCCACCTCTCTTAGAAAATTTTACGCCAACCATTGCAAAATCAAAGGGAGAATTCCAAATAAAGTTGGGAACTTAAGCAGCTTATTAGACCTTGGACTTTTAGGAAACAACTTGGCTGGATCGATTCCCACAACAATTGTCAACTTGAGAAACCTTCAGCGCTTTACCTTTAGTAACAACAAACTAACAGGATTTATTGGAGATCATATATGTAAGTTGCAGCAATTGGGTGATATTTACTTGGGTTAAAATCAACTTTCAGGATCTCTTCCTAATTGTTTAGGGAATACTACTTCCCTTAGGGAGATGCATCTCAGTTCCAACAAATTGAGTTCCAGTATACCACCAAGCTTAGGGAACCTTGAGGATCTAGTGGTTCTTGACTTATCGTCAAACAACATGGTAGGTTCTTTACCTCCAGAAATTGGAAATCTAAAGGTTGCGACACTGATATATCTATCAGTGAATCAATTCTCAAATGAAATTCCTAGAGAAACTGGAGGCTTGCAAAATCTGGCAAACCTTTCTTTGAGACACAAAAAGTTGCAAGGAGCTATACCTGACTCAATGAGCAACATGGTAGGTTTGGAATTCCTAGACCTTTCTCACAATAATATATCGGGAATCATTCCTAAGTCTTTGGAGAAACTTCAAAACTTGAAGTATTTCAATGTTTCAGTCAACAAATTGTATGGTGAAATACTCTCGGGAGGTCCTTTCAAGAACCTCTCGAGTCAGTTTTTCCATCTACAATGAAGCATTGTGTGGTTCTTCAGGATTTAGTGTCTCCCCATGCCCCACTTCATCAAAGCAGAGATCAAATAGGAAAAAATTGCTAGTTCTTTTTCTTTTGCTCGTAATTTCAGTTGTATTTGTTCCTATGACCTTTGTGCTCCTTTGAATAAGTCATAGAAGAGGTAAGAGAGCTCCTCCACAAGCTGAGTCATTGTGTACCATAAGAAGAGAAAGAATTTCATACAATGAATTACCCCAAGCAACTGATGGGCTTAGCGAGAGTAATCTGATTGGTTTTGGAAGTTTTGGCTCTGTATACAAAGGCATTCTCAGCAGTGAAACTTCCATTGTAGTTAAAGTGTTCAATCTACAACTGGATGCGGCATTCAAGAGCTTTGATATGGAATGTGAAGTTCAGCGCAGCCTTTGCCATAGGAATCTTGTAAAAGTCATTACTAGCTGTTCCAATCTTGATTTTAAGGCATTAGTGCTCCAGTATATGCCTAATGGGAGTCTTGAGAATTATTTGTATACGCACAACTACTTCCTTGACATTAGACAAAGACTAAGAATAATGATAGATGTGGCATGTGCTTTGAAATATCTTCACCATGGGTGCTCGTCGCCTGTGATTCACTGTGATCTGAAGCCGAGTAATGTCTTGCTGGATGAGGATATGGTTGCCCACCTAAGTAACTTTGGTATTTCAAAACTGCTTGGTGAAGATCAGGGTGATTTGTACACTAAAACCTTAGCAACATTGGGTTATATTGCGCCAGGTACGTCTCTTGATTTTGCTTTGAATATTTATTTTCCCTTTCTCTTTTTCCACCAAGTTATCATGTTACATCATTAAATTAATTGTTTGATTGTAGAGTATAGACAAGATGGATTGGTGTCTACTAAATGTGATGTGTATAGCTATGGAATCATGTTTCTGGAAACGTTTACTAGGAGAAAGCCTAGTGAGTTTGAGAAAGATCTTAGCTTGAAACAATGGGCGAGTTATTCACTTCCTGATGCAGTAATAGATGTTGCAGTTACCAACTTGGTTCCACCAACAGATAATCGCGTCATGAAGAAGTTGGATTGTGTGGCATCAATCATGAATGTCGAACTAGATTGTTGTGTTAAATCTCTAGCACGACGGACAAACACGAAAGATATTGTAGGGATGCTACAGAAGATCAGAATTCAACTTCTCACATGTTGAACATGCTCTTGGAAATTCTTGTTCCAAATAACTTGTTTTTTTGAAAATCCTTTCATGTTGACTGTATCTAACAATCCTGAATCTATAACTAAAATAGTGGGATGTGTTCATCTAACTGACATGCCCCAAGCTAAGCTGACTGGGTCCAATCTCTACCCTGACTGGAAGGGTGCCAGTACTGCGCCACCAGTAATGACATCTGCTATGGAGTCAGTCCTAATCTAGCGGGTGACTCCTAGGATCAGTCCTATACATATAAATGTGCTAACAGGTGACCCCTGAGTATGTCAGTCCTATATAACGGGTGACATCTCGTACCTACGTTGTCTACGTAGTTCTGGAACTTAGGGATTTCTTCTAAGGATCTCATTCCTAATCTAGTGGGTAAGTCCCCATCCCTAGGCTCACTCGGTGCTGAATCATACTTCCATCTGAAAAACAATGAACTAAATAACTGGGCTGAACTGAATAACTGAACTGAACTAATTATCTGAACTGATACTTATTAACTAGACTGATACTAGTGGTATTGTTTAGCAGAGCTAAACTAAGTTTACTATATTCCGATGACTGACGGAATGTACTGAGTTCTGAGGAATGGTTGAGAGTACTGAAGTTACTGAGATTGACTGTGAATACTGAAGTTACAGACTGAGTATTGAGATCACTGAGATTACTGAACTACTGAGACTACTGAGATTTTTGAGTTTTCCTGAGTCACATGACAGACTGAATTCTATAGATCATGGCTTAACTGAGAGTATCGTGATAACATGACATGGCTCTAGGCACACAACTATTTTTTTTGGGTACGAATATCCCCAGGACTCGATAGAAGGAAACTGACACACATGACATGACTTGATCACAAGATTTGAGTCCACAATTCATAATATCATAAGTAGGGGATATCATATTTCATATAGTTATTCAACATCTTAAACCTTGTAGGGAATGCATGGATATATTTCGTGTACATATTGTATATCTCCATTATCTTACATGCTTCATACCACCACAATAGCAACACATGAAAAGCATGGGATTCATAGTGAAGTATATAGCTAACATGGACTAGTCATTTAGACAACATAGAACCATACAAACATGAATTACTAGCATCCTAAGCATTTTATCAAACACCTTGCATGCATTCTTTAAGGCATAGGTGAGTTTCATAATTGCATCATATTAAACCACCTAAAGTTCATGGTTTTCAATTAGCAAACATATATATTCCATGAAATAACCTTTAGACATCACATTGAAACTTAAACAACAATTGTGAACATGTACATACTCATATCACAACAAAAAGTTTACAAATAATATTTAAAACATAGTTCTTGAACTCTATGAACGGATTGGATCCATAGATGAACACTACACATACCTTAGAAAGGAAACCTTGATGATTTGCTGGAGAGTTCTTGGATTTGGGAAACTTAATTCTCAATTATCTTGGAAAAAGGCTTGAATCTTGCTTTTGAGAGATGAGTTTGATGGAAACCCTAATCTTGTGGTTGAGAGCATAAGAGAGGGTTTTTGAGATGCTTAACTGAAGAAAAATGAGAAAAATTACGCCTCTTTAGGGTTATAAGTCGTGGAAGGTGAAGGAAATGACTAAAATACCCTTATGAAAAAAATTCCCAGTTGCTGAAAATAATAGCTGACGCCATTTGTGACAAGGCGTCAAAAAAAGTGACAAGCTGTCAAAAATGTCTTCACACAGGAGATGGTTTATGCCTAAGGCTGACGACCTTCGCGATAGGGCGTCACAAATGTTGTAAGCTACCACGAATGTCGGCACTTAGAGATGGTTTCTGCTAAGGCTGACGACCTTCGTGATACGGCGTTACAAATGTGGTAATCTACCACGAATGTCGTCACTTAGGAGTGTAGACACCGAATTTTGTCCCTCCCAAAGACCCAAGTTACACATTTTTATCCCCGTCTTACCACGTGCCCTACCCCGTGTAATTATCCCTCCACAAAATACAAAAAAAAATAATAACAAAACTCCCTAACAAAATAACAACCCTTACCCTAACAAACTTTATCCTAACCAACTCACCTACCCCTACCCCACGTAACCACCCCTCCCCCCACATTTCTTTTCCACAAAGAAAAGAGCATATACACTACACTACAAATAAAAAGGAAGGGGCCCATTTTGAAAGATTCCTTTTTTAATCTTTTCTTTCCAATTTCAAAAGATATACAGAAAAGCCATAGGCACATTTTTTTCTTCTTTCTTATTATTATCGTGGGCCTACTAGATTTTTCATGAACAACACTACATCAAAACAAAAATAGGAGGGGGTGCCACAGAAAAAACCAATGACATCTTTCTTTTCTTTTCCATTCATCACAAAAACTTTACATATATATTCACACCATCATCTTTTATTTTTGGGAACAAATACACGAACCTCTGGAATTACCATCTTCACATAATACACACTGCCAATAGACCATCTTCCATATACACTCTACAAAATACCACGCACATACCCACACAGAGAAGAACAGGCACACTGATGTTGATGCACAAAAATTAGTAGCAAGAACAGAGGGAAATTGGGGGAAGGGGTTGTTGAGGACTTCATTTTTATTCTCCTTTTTCTTCTACTGCGCACACACATAGAGAGAGAGAGAACTGGTTGGAGAGAGGAAGAAACGGAGAGGAGAAGTGGGTATTTGAGCGAGAGAGGAGAGAAAAGGGATGAGGGTTGACTGTTCCGGCGTTCTTGGCCAGAAATAACATCCTTTCACCGGAAAACATTTAATTCCGGTCACCACTGGTTTGAATTGATCATTTTCATGCTGACTCTAGTTGATTCTAATCCGGAAACAGTCATACCGGCTTCTGTTTTTTCCCATTCGGAGCCTCGATTTTTTATTTTTTTTGTTTTCGTTTGTTCTTCGTGGAGCCTTGCTCGCCATCGGGTCTGAGTGAATTGGAGTTCGAGATTAAAGTTTTTGATTTGGGTTTGTTGGTTGAGGTTCAACATTGAGGTTCTGTTTGGACGCAGTTCTATTTGGAAAGATCAATTAACTGAAATAAAGCTTCAAATTGAGGTCCAATTCTACTCTCTTTCCCTTTTAATTTCATCATTTATGATTTTCGGTGCATTAAATGAAATATTGTGTGTTGTGGTTGATCATTGTTGGCGATGAATAGTTGTTGGTTTTGATTCATTTTTTTGGTTATAAACTGTGTAATGAACTGATATCTCGTTAAGAATTAAAAAGGAATTTGGGGGTGGAATTGAAACTTGATGAAAAAGGGTAAGTTTTGGTTGGTTTGATTCATGAGTTATTGTTTGACTTGAAATAAACGTTAATTGAACTTGATAGTATTATAATAAGTCGAGTAGGGTAGGCAAATGCTAAGTCGAGAAGGCAAATTTTAGGTTGAGTTTTGTTGATTGATTGAATGTGCGTGTCAATGTTTCTTTCTACTTTATCTCTAAAGATTTGAAGATCTATTCATTTAGGCGGGGAATGCCCCGTGGTCATTTGTGTTTATTCACCGGGGAATTCCCCGACGTATTATGTTGGTGGAAGACGTTTGTGATGAAGGCCCGAGGCATTGGGTGAAGCATTGGAGTTTAGTCTAGGAATAGTTTAGAATAGGATTTATTTTTTTGCATATTTTTATTTTGGACTGTAGAATTGAACTGAACACTATATTTTGGGTTTGTTTTGATTTGTGTGTTTGATTGATTATTTTTTGTATTTTGTGTGGTTTATACATTTGTAGTGCCAAATTAGCCGATTCACTCTACCAAGCGACTGTGGTCGAACCACGGGATCGAGGGGTGCCTAACACCTTCCCATCGGTCAACAGAATTCCTTAACCAGAATCTTTATTCGTAAACCAGTTTCAAGAGTCAATTCATTTTGAAAAGGATTTTCCCAAAGGTGACATGGCACACCGATTTATGTCAAATGGCGACTCTGAGTTTAAATGTAAATAATCCTTTTTTGAAATAAATTTTCATCTTTTGTCACTCAATAATAAAAACCCTTTCGAACCTAAATTAAATTTTTTCAGAGTACAAAAAGGGGGTGTGACAGCTGGGGACTTTTCAGAATTCGAGCTTCTTTTTTGGAGTTGTATCGGTTTAGTTTGGAACTATAGGTGTATAGACATTTTATTTGAGTTGTTTTGTGTTATTGTTTATCATTGTTGAGTGCCTACGTGCTTTTTGTTTACAGTATTTATCCTATGTGTTACCGCTTTTATATCTGACATCATGTGCATAACCCGAGTCATTCTTTCTGCAACAAGTCTCGGAGAGCACGTCGTGCGCACGAACTCTAGTTGAGTCACCTTTATTTTTGGGTGGGGGGGAGACGTTGGATGTATGAAGTAGGTGGAAAGCTAAGCAACCACTATCGACCATATGCTCCCCCGAACGGCCTTGTTAGTGAACCTCAGCGTAGGTCAGCCTTTAGGTCATGCTTATGTGCATTCTATTGCGACCTAGCAGGGTCCACTTGGTCCTTTGTAGGAGACTTACCTCTAAAGCATTCGTACGTGCTAAATGTGACATCTTTGAGGATAACGTGGTCATTTGACAGACTGATGTGGGGTAAAGCATGTGTTAGAAGTAAAGTGTGAAAAAAAAAAGTCCAAAAAAGAGTTTTGTAGTTTTTAGAGTTCTTTATGTCTTTTGTTTTTCACAATTCAAAAATTTTTAAAAAGATTTTTTTTTATAGGAGCTTTTATAAAAGAAAAATGAAAAAAGTTGGTAGAAGTTTTGTATATTTCTTATAACGAAAATGTCAAAAAAAAAAATTCTTTCATAGTTGTTGGTGTCAGTTTTATGTGAAGTCTCAAATTGAAAACCCCAAAAAGATTTTATTCGGCTGTCTTTGGTCGTTTCTCTTAAGTTAGGGTCAATCTTTCAGTGAATCCTTAATTGTCCAATCTGGGCGAACTACGCACCCCTGATTCTCCTCTCTAGGGAGTGAGATACGTAGGCAACCTATTGTGGGTTCGGGGATCTTATTTCAAAAATTCAAAAAAATGTTTTATTCACTCTTCATTTAGAGTAGGTGTTTCATATCCATTTTCAAGAGAAAACTACAAAAAGATTTTTCTTTAATAGTTTCAAGTTTTATTTTCATATGGAATTCAAAATTGAAAAACCCAAAAAGATTTTTCTTTGGTAATCATAGGTTTCGTTTTGTATAGGTATTTTAAAAGTGAAAAATGCAAAAAGATTTTCGTCAATTCTTTTGACAAATTGTTATTTTCTTTTCTTCTTAAAGTTTCAAGGAAAAGAATGAAATAAGAGTTTAATTGGTCATTTTGGCAAGACTTCACGAACTACGCGCACCTGATTCTCTCCTTTCGGAGGTGAGATACGTATGCGCCCTTCTTCTTGGGTTCGGTGACCTTTTCAAAAAAAAAAAAGAGGTTTTGAAAAATTGTTGAACTCTAACGCATTTTCTATCTCTTGTCCAGTTAGTTTAAGGTGGTTGGTTTGTGGCATTTTGGCTAGTCCTCCATATTGCTCCAAGTTACAGAGGAAGTTATGGCCAACAAGGATACCGAGTTAGTGGTCACTAATCAGATAGGGAGTTCGGGGAATGAGAATGTAGGAGATAATGAAGAGATTCGGAAATTAAGGCGACAAATAACAGAAATGCATCGAGCTTGGGATAATGGGTTGCCACCTCCTCCAGTTCCCACTGATAATCTGGAATAACTTTATAGCTTGCCTCCCGTGTCACATGCACAATTTCCTATTTCAGTTGATATTCCACAACATGCATCAGGATTGACTCCAGGGCAATAATATCCAACCACTTCCAATGTTCATTTCCTCACTCCCCAATCCAAGACTACCACATACTTGGCTCTAGCTGTTGTTCATGCTTTTATGGCGCCACCCTCACCTGAAGCTCCTACTTTTGATGTTCATCCACAAGTTGTGCCTCCCTACTTTACAAGAGAGCCTGCATTGAATATTTTTAGTGATCAGCATTATGCTCTCGAGCCTACATTTAAGTCGACTGGTCCTTACGATTGCCCTCAACCGCCTGAATTTCCTCCTAACACTGAGAAGCCTATTATGATAGAAAAACAAGAGGAAATAGCCAGAAAATTGAGAAGTTTGGAACTGATTATGAAAAACTTGCAAGGACTTGGGGGGTACAAAAGCGTCTCATATAAAGATCTATGCATGTTTCCTGGTGTATATCTTCCTCTTGGTTTTAAAATGCCGAAGTTTGAGAAGTATGATGGACATGGTGATCCTGTAGCACATTTGAGACGCTATTGCAACCAGCTAAGGGGCGCTGGAGGGAAGGAAGAATTACTCATGGCATATTTCGGTGAGAGTCTTTCAGGTCTAGCTTCAGAATGGTTTGTTGACCAAGACATTGACAAATGGATTAGTTGGGATGACCTAGCTAATGAATTTTTGCAACAATTTCAATACAATGTGGAGTTGATCCCTGACGAAAAATCCCTAACTAGTATAACAAAGAAGAATACTGAGAGTTTCAGGGAGTATGCGATCAAATGGCGTGAACAAGCTGCTAGAGTAAAACTGCCAATGAAAGAAAGAAAAATAGTGGAGGTGTTTATTCAAGCGCAGGACGAAGCATATTATCAATACTTGTTACCTGCATTAGGCAAGCCGTTCATTGAGGTCCTCAAAATGGGGGAGATGATATAGGATGGAATTAAGACCGGTCACATTGTGAGTTTTACAACATTGAAAGCGACTACTCAAGCAATTCAAAAAGGTTCGGGAAGTGTTGGAGGAAAGAAGAATGAGAAAGATGCATCTACCATTATAGTTGGACAACAGGCACGGGTAAGAGGACCATATCATCGTTACCCACGGGCTCAAACCCAAGTTTATGGCCAAGTTCCACAGAATCTTTCCCAAAATCCATTATATTCCATTCCCCCATCTCCATATCAAGTGTATAATGCGCAACCATATGTACAACCCCCATCTTACCCACACTTGAGCGCGCCAACTCTATCGAGTTATCCTCCAGCTCCACATACATACCGAATCCCTTCTAGGTATGGTTTTTAATTTAAGCCAAATAATGAAATGAGACAAAAGTTGAGGGATAACTTCACACCGATTGGAGAGTCGTATGCAAGTTTATTCTAGAGATTGGTACAGCAAAACATGATCACTTCTCTCCTTGGGTATACTCCTGAACCAAATTCAAGAAGTTTTGATCCTAATGTACGATGCACATATCATTCTGATTTTCAGGGTCAACGTATTGAAGATTGTCGTGCTTTGAAAAGTGAAATAAAAAAGATGATTCAAGATAAATCAATCATGGTACAAAAAATTGACAGTGAGGAAAGCTCTAGTCATGCTTATATGCAAACCAGTGGCTAAGATGTCAGGCTGAGCAATTGAGAAGTCACCCCTCTCCTTACTAGGAAGGGGTCTCGTAGTTTGTTTTGTTTTATTTTCTGCTATCCAAACTATTTCAGGGTTGTAGTTCAGGATGTATCTTGTTTTGTCCTTTTGCTTTTTATATTCAAACCCTTCTATCTTTTGTTTCAACTAAATTAAGTGTCCCATTTTTCTTTGTGTTTTAAATATGTGTTGTTTGTTTGTTTTCTTTACATAGTGCATTTTATGTTGACCCTGGTGATATGACACGCTAGTGAAATTTTTAGCCAGATCTTAAAATCCAGTTTAAGTATGAACTTTGAATCAGAGGGTTAAAGTTAGAAAAGAAAGCATATGAGAAAATAGATAGAGTGCTGAGACATTTGGTAATAGGTTAAGACAATTATTTTGAGAATCACAAGAACAACTTAGTTATCGATCGAAAGGCAGGTCCCAATTAGGTCAAATAGTGGACGTGTGATCCCTATATCAAGAGAAACAAGAAGATAATCAGCTCCACAAAAGCATGAATCACTCGATGTGAGGGATACATAACAAAGGTAGAGTTGTATGCCGGACAAGTATAGAAGAAGAAGTGACACACGTTCAGTTTAAGTTAGTATTGTTAAAGTGTCACATATGATCTTTATCTCCCACTTTCATATTGCATGATATGTACTTGCATTTTCAAGGATTGATATGACGAAGGCATTTCATTCTGCTATCCAAACATCGTGTCATCCTTTGTTTACCCCATTTGAGATTCAGTCCTATATTATTTCATACCCCTCTTTTGGAATCAATATAGTCAGCAAAGCTCAAAAGAAAAGTGTCGAGCAAAACAATAGAGTCAGAAAAAGTTCAAAAAAAAAAAATATGTCCAAAAAGAAAGAAAAGAGAAGAGTGTCAAGAAAAATAGGGTCAGAAAAGGTCTCAAAGAGAAAAAGAATCAGCAAACGAAAAAAAAGAAAGAAAAATCCGATCAAAAGAAAGAACAAGCTGCCAGAACTACGCATGACCTGATTCTCCTCTCTCGGGGGTGAGATATGTAGGCTGCCATACTAAGGGATCGGTCCAACCAAATAAACAATTTAGCAATTGGGGCATGAGTTAATCCTCATTGTTTGAGTCGATTCCAAAAGTTGTAAGTCCTAACACACTTTAAGTGTCGTTTGAGCCTCATGTCATCCTTTCTTTCCAACCCTATCCAAAAGCCAAGTTACAACCAAAGAAAGACCTTCAGATCAATCTTTGAGGATGTTAAGGCAAAGCATGCAAGGGATATAATGATGTATTTGGGAACTACTTGTCTTCCTCAGCACAAGGAATCAAGAGAGAAATAAAAATGAGAGAGTCTTATTGGTGAAAACCCTCACGGGCACCATAAGGCGATGGTAAGTTGAGAGAGATAAAAATGAGAGAGTCTTATCGGTGAAAATCCTCACGGGCACCATAAGACGACTATGAGTTGAGAAAGATGAAAATAAGAGAGTCTCAATGGTGAAAAGCCCTCACAGACACCATAAGGCAATGGTTAGCTGAGGAAAATACCCTTTAAGGCGTCACTAGCCGAATGAGGTCTGAATGCAATTGGCCTAAGAGAGCAACTCAGTTTCAAGGCCATTAACTCAACAACAATTGGTAGAAAGTTTGGATGGAAAGATCAGGTAGCTTAATCCAAAATGCATGGCATAATCATTAGAGTTGACTGCCATTTTTAGATAATTTTTTCATTTCTTTGTTTCAAACGGGGACACTCATTGTCGTTTCTTTCTTCTCTTTATTTTTATTTTGTTTTCTTGAGTCAATTGTCCAAATAAAAGTCATTGTCATTTTTTTTCTTCTCTTTGAGTAAAGTCCATGTCAAAATAAGTGAGAAAAGATTTCAAAACTGGCTACCAGCTTCTTCAATTGCACAAAGCAAGACAAAAGGGCCAACACATGCAAAAGACATGATTGTGAGCCAAAAATAGGCATGCAGAAAGTTTTGTCAGCCGACAAGTCTGGGAACTAATGGAAATACCAAGGTTCAAAGGGTTTATCTGAGAAACATGACAAAGCATAGATACTGTATTTGTTTCAGAGTCACGCTTAATAATCTGAGTTTGGGTCAATGATGTAGCAAGCCAGTGACACATGTTGATGGTTGAAAGCAAGATTAAATGTAACTGGGGAAAGAGCGATTTCCACGAAAGCAAAAGCCACAAACCAGCCACCATGTTTTTAAACTAACAAGTTTTCTTTGTGTGAAATAGGAACACATGTTACCTTCGAATCTAGGATTTCAAAGCCTAAACATCAAAAGTTGAAATGCCTCACTTCCACAAATGCAGGAGACGCACTTCCTTGTTTAGTTAATTCAAGCAACATTTGTAAGGAGATGCACTTCCTTGTTTGGGCAATTCAAGTGACATTTATGAGGAGATGCACTTCCTTGTTGGGTAATTCAAATGACATTTGTAAGGAGATGCACTTCCTTGTCTGGGTAATTCAAGCGCTATGATAAGGAGATGCACTTCCAAAGGAGACACACTTCCTTGTTTGGTAATTCAAGCGCTATCATAAGGAGACACACTTCCAAAGGATACGCACTTCCTTGTTTGGTAATTCAAGCAACATTTGTAAGGAGACGCACTTCCTTGTTTGGGAAATTCAAGAAATATTTGTAAGGATACGCACCTCCTTGTTTTGGTTATTCCAACAACATTTGTAAGGAAATGCACCTCCTTGTTTTGGTAATTCCAGCAACATTTGTAAGGAGACGCACTTCCTTGTTTGAACAATTCAAGTGATATTTGTAAGGAGACACACTTCCTTATTTTGGTAATTCAAGCGCTATCATAAGGAGATGCACTTCCAAAGAAGACACACTTCCTTGTTTGGTTAATTCAAGAAACATTTGTGAGGAGACGCACTTCCTTGTTTGAGTAATTCAAGATACATTTGTTAGGAGACGCACTTCCTTGTTTTGGTAATTCAAGCGGTGTTGGTAAGGAAAATCACTTCCTTGTTTGGTTAATTCATGAAATATTTGTAAGGAGAAGCACTTCCTTGTTTGGTTAATTCATGAAATATTTGTAAGAAAATGCACTTCCTTGTTTGGTTAATTCAAGAAACATTTGTGAGGAGACACACTTCCTTGTTTGAGTAATTCAAGCCGCATTGGTAAGGAGACGCACTTCCTTATTTTGGTAATTCAAGCGGCATTGGTAAGGAGATGCACTTCCTTGTTTTGATCATTCAAGCAACATTGGTAAGGAGATGCACTTCCTTGATTGGGTAATTCGAACTTTGCTTTTTGGGTAATGCACTTCCTAACTTAAGTTTTGATTCTCTGTAGATGTACTTTCTAGTCGAGTTATTGCACTTAATCCTTAGGAGACGCACTTCCTTGCTAGTTTTTCATTTGTTAGGTGACACACTTTTTAACTTAAACTTGTATCTCTAGAAGACGCACTTTCTAGTTAGAATCCCTCACTTTAGTTCTTAGGAGACACACTTCTTAGTCTTGGTTATTCAATTTTACTCTCAAGACATGCATTTCTTGGTTAGAGTCTTGATTCATCATTTCAACATGCAAGTAGGTATGATGTGACTTTTCCAAAAGTCTTCTAATGATAAACTGGGGAAAAATTTAATTCTTATTTTTGGAACTTTACTTTTCTTGAAAACGAAATTTCTCTTTATAACAATTTTTGTTTGGAATAATTTTCTTTCCAGTTTTGATGTGATTTCAGGAGCATACCCGAAGAACAGGGCGAATAAATGGAAAACCAAGCAACAAGGTGAAGAAATTGAAAGTTAAATAGATTGAAAAATAGCAAGTCAGGAGCGGTTCCATAGCAACAAGGCGAAGAAATTGAAAGTTAAATAGATTGAAAAATAGCAAGTCAGGAGCCCGCCTGTAGAATAGGGTGAAGAAGTTGAAAGCATAGCAACAAGTTGATGAAATAGCAAGTCAGGAACCCACCTGGAGAACAGGGTGAAGAAATTGAAAGGCAAGCAACAAGTTGAAGGAATTGCAAGTCAGGAGCCCGCCTGAAGAATAGGGTGATGAAACTCAAGTCAAGAGTCCAAAAGAAGATGCATAGATAGGATTTTGTAATTTCATTTATGTTTTAACATGTAATTTTCATTTTTGATGTAATGACAGATCCGCGGACCGGAACCTCGATGGAACCTCACTTGACTCTCCAACTCGGCATAGTTCCTCTCGTTCCAACCCTTTGAGATACGTGTAAATTGATTCCTTCATAACATGGGTAGGTAGGATATCCTAAGTCAAAACCCAGTTTCCCTTCTTTCTTCTGTTTCTTTCCTTGAATAATGGTCGGGTCAAAATTTGGTCTCGTTGTCTACTTCTTTGTCTGAAAACACTTTGTGTTTACATTCAAAGGGGGCATGATGTAGAAACCTAATTTTGTCCCTCCCAAAGACCCAAGTTACACATTTTTATCCCCGTCTTACCCCGTGCAATTATCCCTCCACAAAATACAAAAAAAAATAATAACAAAACTCCCTAACAAAATAACAACCCTTACCCTAACAAACTTTATCCTAACCAACTCACCTGCCCCTACCCCACGTAACCACCCCTCCCCCCACATTTCTTTTCCACAAAGAAAAGAGCATATACGCTACACTACAAATAAAAAGGAAGGGGCCCATTTTGAAAGATTCCTTTTTGGATCTTTTCTTTCCAATTTCAAAAGATATACAGAAAAGCCATAGGCACATTTTTTTCTCCTTTCTTTTTCTTATCAGGGGCCTACTGGATTTTTCTTGAACAACACTACATCACAACAAAAATAGGAGGGGGTGCCACAGAAAAAACCAATGACATCTTTCTTTTCTTTTCCATTCATCACAAAAACTTTACATATATATTCACACCATCATCTTTTATTTTTGGGAACAGATACACGAACCTCTGGAATTACCATCTTCACATAATACACACTGCCAATAGAACATCTTCCATATACACTCTACATAATACCACACACATACCCACACAGATCAGAACACGCACATACTGATGTTGATGCACAAAAATCAGTAGCAAGAACAGAGGGAAATTGGGGAAAGGGGTTGTTGAGGACTTCATTTTTCTTCTCCTTTTTCTGCTGCTGCACACACACATAGATAGAGAGAACTGGTCAGAGAGAGGAAGAAACGGAGAGGAGAAGTGGGTATTTGAGCGAGAGAGGAGAGAAAAGGGATGATGGTTGACTGTTCCGGCGTTCTTGGCTGGAAATAACATCCTTTCAACGGAAAATATTTAATTCTGGTCACCACTGGTCTGAATTGATCATTTTCAGGCTGACTCTAGATGATTATAATCCGAAACAGTCATACCGGCTTCTATTTTTTCCCATTCGGAGCCTCGATTTTGATTTTTTTTGTTTTCGTTTTTTCTTCATGGAGCATTGCTCGCCATTGGGTCTGAGTGAATTGGAGTTCGAGATCGAAGTTTTTTATTTGGGTTTGTTGGTTGAGGTTCAACATTGAGGTTTTGTTTGGACGCAGTTCTATTTGGAAAGATCAATTAATTGAAATAAAGCTTCAAATTGAGGTCCAATTCTACTCTCTTTCATTTTTAATTTCATCATTTATGATTTTCGGTGCATTAAATGAAATATTGTGTGTTGTGGTTGATCATTGTTGGCGATGAATAGTTGTTGGGGGTGGAATTGAAACTTGATGAAAAAGGGTAAGTTTTGGTTGGTTTGATTCATGAGTTATTGTTTGACTTGAAATGAACGTTTATCGAACTTGATAGTATTATAATAAGTCGAGTAGGGTAGGCAAATGCTAAGTCGAGAAGGAAAATTTTAGGTTGTGTTTTGTTGAATGATTGAATGTGCGTGTCAATGTTTCTTTCTACTTTATCACTAAAGATTTGAAGATCTATTCATTTAGGCGGGGAATGCCCCGTGGTCATTTGTATTTATTCACTGGGGAATGCCCCGACATATTATGTTGATGGAAGACGTTTGTGATGAAGGCCCGAGGCATCGGGTGAAGCATTGGAGTTTAGTCTAGGAATAGTTTAGAATATGATTTTGTTTTCCGCATATTTTTATTTTGGACTGCATAATTGGACTGAACACTATATTTTGGGTTTGTTTTGATTCGTGTGTTTGATTGATCATTTTTTGTGTTTTGTGTGGTTTATACATTTGTAGTACCAAATTATTCAATTCACTCTACCAAGCGACCGTGGTCGAACCACGGGATTGAGGGGTTCCTAACACCTTCCCCTCGATCAACAGAATTCCTTAACCGGAATCTTTGTTCGCAAGCCAGTTTCAAGAGTCAAATCATTTTGAAAAGGATTTTCCCAAAGGTGACTTGGCACACCGATTTATGCCAAATGGAGACTCTGAGTTTAAATGTAAAGAATCCTTTTTCGAAATAAATTTTAATCTTTTGTCACTCAATAATAAAAACCCTTTCGAACCTGAATTAAATTTTTTCGGAGTACAAAAAGGGGGTGTGACAAGGAGCTGGTTTCTGCCTAAGGATGACGACCTTCATGATAGGGCGTCACAAATGTGGTAAACTACCACAAATGTAGTCACTTAGGATCTGGTTTCTGCCTAAGGCTGACGAGCTTTGTGATAGGGCATCACAAATGTGGTAAGCTACCACGAATGTCGTCACACTGTTTCCAGCCTGACATGCTGGAGTAAAATAGGAATAACTCTTTTCTCCGATATCGTATTTAGGCAAAATTGGTATCATTGGAAATATAATTCAATTATCTATCTGTTGATAGGTCATGAACTCAAAAATTCCACATATAATGAGAGATATGCTCGTTTGAAGTTGACTATACCAATATCCTTCTCAAGAATTCAATCGGTAAGGAATGTCTTGATTCATCTGATAGCTGGGAGTTATTTGAAGCCTTAATATAAATCTAAATTAATCATAAAAATATAAAAGAACCATGATGTACTATGCATGATCTTGGTATATGTATCTAATATTGGTTTGGATTTTTTTTTCGGGGTATTATAATATCTCCCCCTTGGAAACATTCATCCTCGAATGATGACTGCTTGAGAGGGGAGTAAAGATAAAATGACGCATATATAGCATGAATGACTGATCATGATTTCATGGCTGACATGACCGAAAACTTAGCATATCATACTGTACATGCATATCTGATGCATGGGTAGCTGATTTATGAATGTAGGACTGAGTGTTCTGATAAATTGAGTTTCTCAAACTGAGAATGCATATCTGATGCTTAACTGATAAGTTGAATCCATGCATATCTGATGCATGATTATATGACTAACATGATACGTGAATGCATGACTGAAAGGACTAATAAGCTGATCACGCATATCTGATGCGTGAATACATGACTGAACTAATTCACGAACATGCGACTGAACATACAATGGTAAAGGCACTAAGATTGAACTGAAACATGAGAACATAACTGATTCTGCTACGTAACATATGGACTTAACATCATGAACTGAACTGAACCTCTGAATACTTGACTTATAGCTGAGGTTTAACTTGAAGGTCAACTTATGAGTACCCTCTATTCTAGACTGAATTCGTTATGCAAGGAGAAATTAAAGGATCTAAGGCCTGAGAGCGTTAAGATAAAGTGGGGTATCTCCCCCTTGGGAAGCTATGTCCCTCTAAGAATGCTTAACTTACGGAGATACTGAGTCATGCACAGGGTATCTACGAACTAGATTATAACTAAACTTTGGGAGTCTGAAACTAAAGCATGATGCATGAGATGAACTGAACTTGCAACTACTAAGAGGTTCTACCTTGAAATAGTTACATTCTCTGAGATTTTGGATAGAATGAATAGATGCAAGGATGAGAAAACAAGTTATACAAATCTGACTTCTCACTGGCACGACATGAATACAGAAAGAAGGGAAACTGTTCCTAAAACATCTCATAGCCTCCTGCACATAGGTGTGGTGCACAACACACGCATGTACAAGACTCTACTAGATATGGCTTTCAGACTTCCTAGGACTCGATTGAACCTTAGGCTCTGATACCAAGTTTGTAACACCCCAATTTTCTGAACCTAAACACTACACGGTTCTCATGACCTCGAAAGACCACAAGCTAACCCATGAATAATATCTGTACCTGTATACTACATAATATACATAAAATACGGAAACATGAACATGAAAGGCCATAAGGTTCGAACTGAATAAACGTCTGATAACAAAATGTGTGAAAAATGTATAACAATACCAAAACAAGTCATAAATACTAAAAATAATGAGATCTGAATATCTAATCTGACATCTAGTCTGCAACCTCTAACTGAACTGAATAAGGAGCTGAAGGAACATGTATCCAACTAACTCCATCTAGCAACTTGAATAGTAAATGTAGCAATAATCATATCATCCTCGAATGAGAAGGTCTCACTACAAACTCTGAACACTGGAATGCTACTGCTGATCTGGAGCTCGTGCCTCTAAACCTATGGTGTAATATAAGAGGAAGCACCATAGCGCAAATGCGTCAGTACGTCTGAATGTACTGAGTATACGAGTGAGGTAGGCTAAATGTAAAGTGTTATATGCATGAACAATGCTGACTAATATGAACGTGAGAATACATACATGCATACATAAATGTAACTGAACTCATGGAGATACTGACTACTGAGTCTGAATACTGACAGCATAAGTGTACTGATACTGAGATACTGAATAGATGAACAACTATTTCTGACAGTTCGAATTATGAAGAACTGGTCCGGTAGACTGTGTCTGATAGTCCTGAAGCTAAATACTGATATCATGAATTCTGATAACTGATATGAATGATACATAAGTTTAGAAAACTGATATAACTGATATAACTGTGATGATCGGCCTAACCGATTTAACTGATACAGAGTGATTGCATCTGACAGTCTAAGTTCTGATGGAACTATTTGAATTCTGTTTTATGTGGAGTAACTGAATTTAACATCACTCCTATCTAGTGGGTGATCTTTAAATCTGATGATTCTGATAGTGTTTAACTATAGTTGAGATCAGTCCTGTCTAATGGGTGATCTTGAAGTCTATTTAAAATGATAAGGATTGTTTGTCTCTAACAGTACTGAATCTGTACTACTGAACTGAGTTGACTGTTTCTGAAACTCCTGAATCTGTAATTGAAACTATGGGATGTGTTCATCTAACTGACATACCCCAAGCTAAGATGACTGGGGTCTAATTTCGGCCCTGAATGGAAGGGTGTTAGTACCGCGTCACCAGTAAAGACATCTGCTATGGAGTCAGTCCTAATCTAGCGGGTGACTCCTGGGATCAGTCCTATATATATAAATATGCTAACGGGTGACCCCTGAGTATGTCAGTCCTATCTAACGGGTGATGTCAGTCCTATCTAACGGGTGACATCTCGTACCTACACTAGCTACGTAGTTCTTGAACTTAGGGATTACTTCTAAGGATCTCAGTCCTAATCTAGCGGGTGAATCCCCATCCCTAGGCTCACTCGGTGCTGAATCCTACTCCCATCTGAAAGACACTGAACTAAATAACTGGGATGAACTGAATAATTAAACTGAACTGATTAGCTGAACTGATACAGATTAACTAGACTGATACTAGTGGTATTGTTTAGCGGAGCTAAACTAAGTTTACTTGATTCCGATGACTGATGGAATGTACTGAGTTCTGAGGACTGGTTGAGAGTACTGAATTAACTGAGATTGACTGTGAATACTGAAGTTATAGACTGAGTAATGAGATCACTGAGATTACTGAACTACTGAGACTACTGAGATTTCTGAGTTTTTATGAGTCACATGACCGACTGAATTCTATAGATCATGGCTTAACTGAGAGTATCGTGATAACATGACATGGCTCTAGGCACACAACTATTTTTTTTAGGTACGAATACCCCCAACACTCGATAGAAGGAAACTGGCACACATGACATGACTTGATCACAAGATTTGAGTCCACAATTAATAATATCATAAGTAGGGGATATCATATTTCATATAGTTATTCAACATCTTAAACATTGTAGGGAATGCATGGATATATTTCGTGTACATATTTTATATCTCCATTATCTTACATGCTTCATACCACCTCAATAGCAACACCTGAAAAGCATGGGATTCATATTGATGTATATAGCTAACATGGACTTGTCATTTAGACATCATAGGACCATACAAACTTTAATTTCTAGCATCCTAAGCATTTTATCAAACACCTTGCATGCATTCTTAAAGGCAAAGGTGAGTTTCATACTTGCACCATATTAAACCACCTAAAGTTCATGGTTTTCCATTAGCAAACATATATATTCCATGAAAACACCTTTAGACATCACATTGAAACTTAAACAACAATCGTCAACATGTACATACTCATATCACAACAAAAAGTTTACAAAATAATATTTAAAACATGGTTCTTGAGCGCTATGAACGGATTGGATCCATAGATGAACACTACACATACCTTAGAAAGGAAACCTTGATGATTTGTTGGAGAGTTCTTGGATTTGGGAAACTTAATTCTCAATTATCTTGGAAAAAAGGCTTGAATCTTGCTTTTGAGAGATGAGTTTGATGGAAACCCTAATCTTGTGGTTGAGAGCATAAGAGAGGGTTTTTGAGATGCTTAACTGAAGAAAAATGTGAAAAATTATGCCTCTTTAGGGTTATAAGTCGTGGAAGGTGAAGGAAATGACCAAAATACCCTTATGAAAAAAATTCCCAGTTGCTGAAAATCATAGCTGACGACATTTATGACAAGGCATCAAAAAATGTGACAAGCCGTCAAAAATATCGTCACACAGGAGCTGGTATTGATGGTTTCTGCCTAAGCCTGACGACATTTATGACAAGGCGTCAAAAATTTGACAGGCCGTCAAAAATTTCGTCACACAGAAGCTGGATTCTGCCTAAGGATGATGACCTTCATGATAGGGCGTAACAAATGTGGTAAGCTACCATGAATGTCGTTACTTAGGAGCTGGTTTCTTCCTAAGGATTATGACCTTCGTGATAGGGCGTCACAAATGTGGTAAGCTACCACGAATGTCGTCACTTAGGAGCTGGTTTCTGTCTAAGGATGACAACCTTCGTGATAGGGCATCAAAAATGTGGTAAGCTACCATGAATGTCGTCACTTAGGAGCTGGTTTCTTCCTAAGGCTGACGACCTTCGTGATAGGGCATCACAAATGTGGTAAGCTACCACGAATGTCGTTTCACTGTTTCCAGCCTGACATGCTGGAGTAAAATAGGAATAACTCTTTGTTCCAATATCGAATTTAGGAGAAATTGGTATCGTTGGAAATATAATTCAATTATCTATCTGTTGATAGGTGATGAGATCATAAATTCCAAGTATAATGACAGATATACTCGTTTGAAGTTGACTATACCAATATCCTTCTCAAGAATTCAATCGGTAAGGAATGTTTTGATTCGTCTTATTGCTGGGAGTTATTTGAAGCCTTAATATACATCTAAATTAATAATAAAAATACAAAAGAACCATGATTTACTATGCATGAGCTTGGTACATGGCTCTAATATTGGCTTGGATTTTTTTTTTCGGGGTATTACACATATGGTGGCATGTGTTCTTTTGGAAAACCATGCTACTCTTTGTTATATGCATATTCAACATTTATCAACATGCATAACCCTCACTTTTTATTTCAAAATCATATTCAAGTCATAGCAGAAATTAAGACATTTCATATCATGCTTTCATGATGCAATTTAAAGAAATTCATATCATATGAAAGGTGGGAAAAATCATAACAAGAGAGGGGTTCATTATAATTCATGCTCTCAATTGAATATTCATCCTTAAACACATGCATACATATATATAGAATTTCAAATTAACTTGGGAGAAGACCTAAAGACCAAAACAATGTCATTGAGACTTCTAAAAACATGATTATAAATCATAAATCTAAAACCCTTTTCTTAAAACATGATTTCTATGCACATGAGATTTTAGGAAAACCCCACGTACCTTGAATTAGAATCTTTTGAATGAACTCTAGCTTTTGGGATGCTATACGTATGATTGATGGGTACCTTTTGTAGCCCTCGCAATGGGGATTCCGAATCTTGAAGAATTAAGGAAAACACACGATTAAATCTTGAGATATTTGGGTTTTTAGTTTGAAACCCTAGGGTGAGTTCTTTATCAATTTGAGAGAAGAGAATCATATTTTAGTGTTTTGGGTGTTTATTCCCATGTTATAGCTGGATAAGGGATGGAAGATACCTATTTTACCCTTAAAAACGTGGAAACAGAACCTGAAATTTTGGTGCGTGCAATAGGGCGTGCATCTCACGCATATCGCATAATGCTACTGTCTCAGTCACTAAAATGGCCATAACTTTTTGCTCGGGTATCGTATTTTGGCGAAATTGGTATTATTGGTAAGCTAATTCGAAGAGATTTCATTTGATATATAGTAGGATCTCTAATTCATTATAGACAAAGAGTTATGGTCTATTGAAGTTGGCCCAAGTTTCAACTCTCACTCAAACTCGAATGATAAGAAAGCTTTCAACTCGTCCTTGAGTTAGGGGACCTCTATGATCTGAATTCATGCTTAAATAGGTTCACACTACATAATTGATTAACATTCCAAATTTGCATAGGATTTATGGCTTTTGGATCATCTATGCATAGAAATGACAGGTTTCGTTCTAGCCCGAAATGCAGGGTGTTACATCATAATAGTTGACATCAACACAAACTAATCTATATACTAGTATCCAACATGGGTCTTGCGATGCGAGAAGTATTTTGCTCGCCTAGACCATATAAGTTAGGGAACCAAGTAACTGAAGAGTCAAATGACATCAGTCCTCACAAAGAAATGTTGTGTACTATTGAAGAATAAAAAATTTAGCATTAAGGGTCGTTGTGAATGAACATGATTCGATTCCTCCCTCTATAATCAATGATCTATGGAAAAACAAGTTTGTTAAAATTAGGAAAATGACTCATAATAAAAATTGGAAAAACAAATTCCATAGATTACATTCCACACATTTTAGCTTTAGTAATTTTATCTCCAGTCTGTCTAGATTTGATTGTACTCATGATCTTTGCTTCATTATCATCATCTTCTACTTCATTATCATCTTCATCTTCTTCTTGTTGACCATTTGTTGTTGTTGTTGTTGTTACCACTACTGTTGCTATTTGACCAATTTCTTAGGTCAAATTTTGTTTCGAACATCACCACTTTTCACTTTGGCATTACTTCATAGGAGACCTTGTTAAGTCAAATTATGATTTTTAGTTGAATTTTTCATCTGGGTAACTGCTATTGTGATGTTTTTCCAACAATGGATATAGCTAGTGTACGTATAACTTCAGAGTTTGGTATTACTTCACATCCATTATGATTTAACTGCTTCGTAGTACTTAAAAAGTAACTAGAATCAATTATAAACTATACTAAGTAACTAAACATCTAAAAATTCTTGATATAGCTAGTGTACATATAACTTCAAAGTTTTTAGCAAAAAAATTCCATTTTATCTATGGAAGTAGCAAAAGCCGACCAACTCAATCGGTTTAATCCCAATATTTTAATTTTTTATAAAATAAAATTGAACGAATTTTATATTACCTAAAAAGAAAATAGAATTAATTAATTATACTATCACATAAAATTCTCCATATAATTAATAAACAAAACTTTTGTAGAAGGCAACTTGGAAAGTCTTTGGACTGATTAGAGGAATAAATTTGACACCATATTTACAGTTGCAAGACTTTGTGTAGTTTTGATCTTCTACAATTTTGTAAAGTCTTTGAGGCCACATAACCAGGAAAATTCCCTAAAATGATAACAATCAATACAAATTATTTTTATGTAATCTTTTATTAAAAAAAAGTTCATACAAGAATACTCTTAAAATTTCATGTAAAATATAAACAATAATTTTAAGTCACTTCAGTAATGACTCAAACAAACTCCTTTTATTATTATCCCATATAAATGTGCTAAATTATATGTAAAAAGTAACTTGATTATAAATGTCCCTGGATTTTGTTCAAACTTAGAGATAAAAGGATTATAAATATGTTATGATCAATTATATAAAATAATCTAATCATGTCAAAATATTTCTCGAGCGTATAGTATACATCAAATTGCATTACTTCGTGTCATCGAGTATGTCCGTGGTTCTATGAATCAAGATGGTCTCTTCTGTTCTGGTTCTCCTATACATCTTGAGGGATATACTGATGCAGATTGGGCTGGTTGTCCCGATTTGCGCCGTTCCATTACTGGTTGGTGCATGTTTCTAGGCACATCCTTGATATCTTGAAAATGTAAGAAACAATCCCGTACGTCTAAATCATCTACGGAGGCTGAGTATCGGGCAAAGTCAGCAGCAAATTTGGAAATTGTTTGTCTACGATGTCTATTATCTAATCTTGGTGTCACTATTATATCTCCTACCGTGTTACATGCTGATAATACTAGTGCGATTAAAATACCCACAAACCCTATGCAACATGAAAACACAATGCATATAGAGGTGGACTGTCATTACATTCAGGAACTAGTTGTTGACCGTCTTATAACTCTATAACACATTTCTTCTCATGATAAACTTGTTGATTTGTTTACAAAGGCTATGACACACGCACAACATAGCTATCTTATATCCAAATATCTACTATGTGATCACAGGTATCAATTTGAGGGGAGATGTTAGGTAATATTATAATTGTATAGACAGAATATTCTCTTTCCTAGAATAGGATTTAATTACAGATTGTGTAGTTATAACAATATATATTCTTTCCTAGAATAGAAATCTAACCTACAGTTGTATAGCTATAAGTATTTCATTATGTATTATTGAACAGAAGAAAAGTTGCTATTGAGAAAAGTTACATAAAGCATGACTGAGTGTCTTATCAGGGTTGAGATTAATTGATCTTACAGACAACAATAATCTATCAGGAATCCTGCCACCAAACATAGGTTCTATATTACCCAACATTGAAGAGCTTTATCTGAGTGTCTTAACCAATCTTGTCGGGACTATTCCTCCTTCTATATCCAATTGTTCAAAACTTACTATTCTAGATCTTTCATACAATAAACTCACTGGCTTGATTCCCAACTCATTTGGATATTTGACTCATATACAACGCCTAAGCTTGGGGGGAAACAATTTAACCAGTGACTCATCATTAAGCTTCCTGACGTCCTTAACCAATTGCAGAAATTTAAAATTTCTTTCTCTATCTTTAAACCCTCTAAATGACATGCTTCCAGCCTACACAGGGAACCTTTCCACATCTCTTAGAACATTTTACGCCAACAGTTGTAAAATCAGAGGGAGAATTCCAAATGAAGTTGGGAACTTAAGAAGCTTATTAAAACATGATCTTTCTAGAAACAACATGGTTGGATCGATTCCCACATCAATTGGCAACTTGAGAAACCTGCAGGGCATGTTCTTGAGTAATAACAAACTTACAGGATCTATCGGAGATGATATATGTAAATGGCAGTGCTTGTATGTTATCGACCTGACTCAAAATCAATTTTCAGGTTCTCTTCCTAATTGTTTAGGACAGATTACATCCCTTAGAGAGATACATATGGGTTCAAATATATTGAGTTCCAATACACTACAAAGCTTAGGGAATCTTAATGATTTAGTGGTTCTTGACCTATCGTCAAACAACATGGTTGGTTCTTTACCTACAGAAATAGGAAATTCAAAGGCTGCCAATGAATCAATTCTCAGAAGGAATTCCTAGAGAAATTGGAGGATTGGAAACTTTGGTGCAGCTTTCTTTGAGACACAACAATTTGCAAGGTGCTATACCCGACTCAATGAGCAACATGGTAGGTTTGGAATTCCAAGACCTTTCTCATAATAATATATCTGGAAAAATTCCTAAGTCTTTGGAGAAGCTTCAAAACTTGAAGTATTTCAATTTTTCTGTCAATAAATTGTATGGTGAAATACCCTCGGGAGGTCCTTTCAAGAACCTCTCGAGTCAGTTTTTCATCTACAATGAAGCATTGTGTGGTTCTTCAAGATTTAGTGTCCCGCCATGCCCCACTTCATCAAAGCACAGATCAAATAGGAAAAAATTGCTAGTTCTTTTTTTTTTTCTGGGAATTGCACTAGTAGTTGTTCCTAGCACCTTTATTTTCTTCTGGATAAGGTATAGAAAAGGTAAAAGAGTTCTTCATCAAGCTGATTCATTGTCTGCCATAACAAGTGAAAGAATTTCATACTATGAATTGATCCAAGCAACTGATGCGCTTAGCGAGAGTAATCTGATTGGTTCTGGGAGTTTCGGATCTGTTTACAAAGGTGTTCTCAGAAGTGGAACTGCCATTGCAGTCAAAGTGTTCAATCTGCAACTAGATGCGGCATTCAAGAGCTTTGATACGGAATGTGAAGTTCTGCTCAGCCTTCGCCATAGGAATCTCGTAAAAGTCATTACTAGCTGTTCCAACCTTGATTTTAAGGCTTTAGTGCTGGAGTATATGCCAAATGGAAGTCTTGAGAAGTATTTGTATTCACACAATTACTTCCTTGACATCAGGCAGAGACTAAGCATAATGATAGATGTGGCATGTGCATTGGAATATCTCCATCATGGGTGCTCGTTGCTTGTGATTCACTGTGATTTGAAGCCGAGTAATGTCTTGCTGGATGATGATATGGTTGCCCACCTAAGAGACTTTGGTATTTCAAAACTACTTGGTGAAGATCAGGGTGATTTGTACACTAAAACCTTAGCAACATTGGGGTATATTGCTCCAGGTACGTCTCTTAGTTTTGCTGATTATCCCTTTCTTTTTTTCTTACATAGAAAGCATATTGCATCTTTAAATGCATTGTTTGACTGTAGAGTATGGACTGGAAGGACTAGTGTCAACAAAGTATGACGTTTATAGTTATGGGGTCATGTTGCTGGAAACATTTACTAGGATAAAGCCTAATGAGTTTGAAGGAGATCTTAGCTTGACGCAATGGGTGAGTTATTCACTTCCAGATGCAGTAATGGACGTCGTGGATGCCAACTTGGTAACAGCAACAGGTAATGGCTTACCGAAGGAGCTAGATGTTGTGGCATCAATCATGAAAGTAGCATTAGATTGTTGTGCTGAATCTCCGGCAAGAAGGACAAACATGAAAGTTGTTGTAGGCATGCTGCAGAAAACCAAGATTCAACTTCTTGCATGCTGAGCTTGTTCTCAGAATCTCTTGTTTCAAATACCTCTGTTTGTTGCAAATCTTTGCTAAATTGCTGGATTCGTGTAAAGATTGCTTCGTCTTTTTTTTTTTAGCACTTTCTTTTTCCTTGATTTTGTTTTCAAAAATGCTAGTTGGTTGCAATAAATCTTTACTATTTCCTCTTAATATTAATGTTAGAAATTAATGGAACACAATCAACAACAAATATAAGAACAACTTTTTATATATAGAGAATACAGAGTTCAAAATCCAACAAGTTACTATTTCTTTCAAGGATTTTATCCAGTGATGGAAATGCCAACGATGTAGGAGAGTACAGGAAGTATCTTGCGGAGATGAAAATTGTGGAAATATACAAGAGAATGTCATGTGGCTAGTTTCATGACATTGTTAAGCAGATTAAACAGAATACGGAGCGCGACCTTAGAGATGTAAATCGTCTGGGAAACCATCTTTACTAAATCAGCACTCATGCACACACTTGTAACACCTGAGACATAGTAGAAATCACAAATAATTTCCAGAAATTCATCGAGGCAAAACGTCTGAACACTTTGTGGGAAAGAAATCATGTGGTCAGCTGCATATTCACTTCAAACGGATATTCCCCAAATCTTTTGATTTATTAGTGTCGATTTTTCCCCAGTGCAGTCTAAAAAATAAAAGAAGCAGAACTTGTCTAGAAAACATGACACTTAAAGACAAGTTCACAATTGGATCAACGAACTGCTGGTATTGAGACATTGAAAGGAAGACTTCATACCTGAGTAATGATCACAGAAGAAAAGAAGGGGAAATAAGGGCCGTCCTCGGATCTCCTATTTCCTCAATACCTAGTAACTTAGTTTATAAAGTCAGTTTTTAACACCTAAAATTACTTTTCGGACATTTAATTATCCTAAATGAACTATAAATGCAATTGTAGAAATATAATAACCAAAGGATGATGACACTTGAAAAACAATAAGGGCTTCCGGTAGGTATAAATTTAGCAGAGGTCCTTCTCCAGTCCAATTGTCAAGTCCCACCTTTCATTAGATGTATTTATTCACACCTTTCCCTTATGAGAAATCAGTCCTTATTCCGCACTTTCTCTCACCACCCTGAAACATATATAAATCATCAATTCTTCAGAGCAGACTGGCAGACAGGCCTACAAGGACCGTAGAAGAAGTACCTCAGTGAGCCGCAGCCATTACTTTTATTCCTTTTACGCAATTATGAACTCCACATAAATTTATCAATTTCTATGCAACAAATCATTTTGGAGCTGAGATAACAAACTGCGCGAGCCGGAAAAGTTAGCAATGCAACTTACAATTTGCTTCTTCACTGTTTTAGGGGTGATCAATTAGATGTCTTGTAAAATTGCTTAATCAGAACACCTCTGCCCCTATAAGACAATAATTTTCCTTGCCATCCTTGTAATGTTCCTGCAGTGATCTGGCCACTGAAGTATGCCACCTTTTTTCTTCACAAGTAGTTTGGATATCAAGCTATTTAAAAGAAAAGTTGTTGTTGAGGCCAATAAAAGGGCATCCCGGTGCACTAAGCTCCTGCTATGGGTGCGGTCTAGGAAAGGGTTAGACCATAAGGATCTATCGTACATAGCCATGCCCTACATTTTTGCAAGAGGCTGTTTCCACAGCTCAAACTAGTGATTGACCTTGTGATCACATGACAACAACTTCACCACTTACACCAATGAATTGGTTTAATTCCTCAATTCTATCAGCATTAGACATTAGTGTTTGGAGAAACCAAATAACAAGATTGGACTATTATTGACACTACTCTTCACCACACAATTCTACAAATTATGAAAGCAAGACAATTTCCAAAGAATTAAGCGAACAAAAGTTGCCCAGAGATGTGTGCATAGCATAAGATCTAGATAGTATAATCAACCATCAGCATGATTGTAACACCCCGTAGAAACTCGTGCATGTATTGGCTCTTGGTAGCAAGCTTAGTGAGTTAAGACTAGAAAATTTTTCTAAGTCTCAAAGAGAGTTAGTCTCATTTTTAACTCTTAATCTTCGGGGATTTTATTTTCAATCCTCCCGACCTATGATTTTAGATTTTCTTGTTGCGTTGCGATGGGGCAAGATAGTAGTGTGTCTCGGGTGAGGTTCGTAATTTTTAGACGAGCCTAAAGTCATGTTTGGTGTTCAATTCCAGTAGCTCGAGGCGATCAGGAGGTGCCGCCTGGGTTACCCCGCTGCTGTAAGCGGGGCGCTGCCCAGGTCCTTGCACCGCTATAGGCAGGGCGACGCCCTGGGTACTCTGGTGCTCCAGGCAGGGCGCTGCTCGGCCAAATTTCAGCACCCTATTCCATCTCATTAATGGTAAAATGGTACTTCTCCAACCCCTTATCATCTCTAATTATTTAATCCCAAGAACGCCAAAGTAAGCGTATTTTCATTAAAATCTCTCAAGAAACTCCATTAGGGTTTCAAACTAAAAATCCTAATAGCTCAAGATTCAACCGTGAGTTCCAGAAGATAATTAGAGATTTAGAATCCCCAATCCGCAAGCTTCAAGAATCACCCATTATTTTTCAAAATAGAGGTACGCGAGTTTTTTCTAAAATCTCATGGGCATAGAAATCATGTTTTAAGAAAAGGGTTTTGGATTTATGAATGTAAACATGTTTTAGAAGTTTTGACAATATTATTTTTGTCTTTAGACCTTCCCCCAAATTGATTGAAAGAATTATATATATATATATATATGAATGTGTTTAAGAAAGAATATTCAATTGAGAGCATGAATTATAATGAACCCCTCTCTTGTTATGATCTTTCTCATCTTGCATATGATATGAATTGTTCTAAATTGAATCTTGAAGGCATGATATGAAATGTCTTGATTTTTACTATAACTTATATATGAATTTTGAACTCAAAAGAGAGGGTTATGCATGTTAATAAATGTTGAAAATACATATAACGAAAGAGTGCATGGTTTAACCAAAAGTACATGACCACCATATGTTGAAGAATTATTGCATAGTATTGACTTATATTTTTGGAACATGAATTTTCTTTGTTAAATTGAATGTTTGGGTGGTCGGAAATGTGTTTTAATGAAAGAATCATGCATGATGTATTATGGCTCAGAAATAGGACTTGCAAGTCTTGGTGTGACGACACCAATTTAGATTATGCCATGATAATTCAGAACAAAATAAAATGCATGTTTGAAATTAGACTTATCAGACATTGAAACTAGAAAAATGCATGATTCAGAACAGGATAAAATTGGGCATAAAAAGACTTAGGTGGTTCCCCGAAGAAGGCATGAGTTCAGACGACTCATTGCCTAAAATCGTGATTTGCCTATCTGGGCTTATTATTTTACGCTGGCCTAGAGCATTGTGACGTATCAGACTCAGACACTCCAACCCTTGCAGCGTACTCGGGTTGGGGGCTTCCCTGCCAATTCAATAGAGGATTCCATATAGCTCGTGGAATATCAGACTTGTAAGGGAGTGCCACCTAACTCAGAAGTAATACAAAGATCAGACATTGCATTGACAAGAACGATTTATGATTTTCAGAAAGTGTCCATGTGTTTTGAAACCCCATTTTGTATGATGTTTTGACCAAATTTCTCTCTATTAGTTTATATATATATAAAAAAGATTTTTTTGGATTGCTTTGCGTACCTGTACATTTGGATTGACCTCCCTCCTCCCTCCAAGTTCTGAGACTCAGTCTAGGGGTCCAGAAAAGCAGTAGATTTTATTAGGTAAAGTTACAGTGTCCAGTTGGTGTGCCTTGTTTGTTCCAGAAGGGTTGTTTACTTTCAAACAATTATTATTAGATATTGTTTTGTTCTACTGGGGCCTTGTCCCAGCTTTCAGATTGTGTTAGTGATCAAGTAGTAGAGATTTCGCAGACAGTTTCTAGATTTTGTTAGATGGTTTTGGGATTGTCCTTTTCGATTATCAAATTTATAGTAGATTTATGACCATGGTTCCATTGTATTTAGTATTTCCGCATTCATTTTTGTTATAAAACGATGTTCATGATAACCAGATACAGAAGGGCGTACCGGGCCATTATGGTTCAGGATACTCGTCACGACTAGGGCCCCAGTTTGGGTCGTGACAAACTTGGTATCAAAGCACGGTTCATGGTCCCAGGGTGTCTGCGAAATTGCGTTGGTTAGAGTCTTGTTTATGGATGTGTAGCACGCCACACTTATAAGCAGGAGGCTACTAGGAGTTTAGGAAAGTGTTTCCCTTCTTTGTGATTTAGTTCGTGCTTTAGAGTCTGAGTTAGAATTATCCCCTAATCTATGATCTATTGTATTTTAGAAAACAGTCATGCCTCTTCGTCGTTCCAACAATCAGGATACTCTGGATGATGAAGTTCGGCCCACCCATGAGATGCGGACCCATAACAGAGCGCACACTCCAGAATCGGTTCCTACTTTGAGAGTACCTCCAGTCTCGACCAGTCCTCCTCGAGCTCTAAGAACAAATGTTAATAGTCCCCAGTCTTCTCAAACGGACATATCAAATGCAGAATTCAGATAGTCCATTCACATACTTGCACATCTGGTAGCCGCACAAACTCAGAGGTCAGAGGATACTGGGTCTGTATCCGTTACTTCTGAGGCTAACAGGGTGGGCCAGTTCATGAGAATGAAGCCGCCCAAATTTTCTGGCACTAAGGTGGAAGAGGACCCCTAGGAGTTCATAGATGAAATAGAGAAGATTTTCAAGGTAATGCATGTGGAATAGGTGGAAGGATTTGAGTAAGCAGCATACCTTCTTAAAGATGTAACGAACCAATGGTATAATGAGTGGGAAAAGGCGAAGGGTGAGAGTGTTGAACCTACAGTTTGGGGCGAGTTTATGGAAGCTTTTCTTGACCGGTTCTTCCCTCAAGAGTTGAGGAAAGCCAAAACAGAGGAATTGATGAATCTTAAATAGGGGAAGATGAGTGTACAGGAGTACACTCTGAAGTTTAACCAACTACCTCATTATGCACTAGAAGTGACAGGTAATATAAGAGCCTGGATGAGGAAATTTACATCTGGCCTTTCGGATGATCTAGCACTTGAATATCAAGGGGTGATGCTAAATAGGGATATGGACTTTGCTAGGCAGTCAGTCCATATGCAGCAGGTGGAGGAAAAGAAAAAGAAAATTGTTGAATCTAGAGAGAAGGACAGGCAGCCAAAGAGAGCCAGAACAGTGGATCAGAATAATTGTGGAAATAAATGGAAAAAGAAAAAGTTTTGGGGAAAGGCAGAGTCTGCAGCTTGCGCCCCAGCGCCTAAACCTCCGGTTGATAGACGGTCCCAGAGCTTTCAGACTAATCAGGGATCTAGGGCGCAGGATACCCAGTTACAGGGTAGTGTGGCTCCGCAACATCGTACTTTTCCATGGTGTTAGACTTGAGGTAGGAATCATCTAGGAAGGTGTCAGATGGGCTCACTGGTATGTTATTCATGTGGTAAGATGGGTCATTTCCAAAGAGATTGTCCTTCGGCTAGAAGGGGTGTTGGGGTGCCAAGTCTCAGGCAAACTCTTCTGCACCACCACCGCCCTAAAAGGGCACCACTTCATCTGTCGGGAGTGGTCACAACCGGATATATGCTTTGACTAACCACCAGGAGAAGGAAGCCTCACCAGATATTGTCACCGGTACATTACAAATCTTTTCCTGTGATGTATATGTGTTGCTTGATCCCGAGTCTTCCTTATCTTATGTGACCCTATATGTAGCTGTTGGTTTTGGGTTTGAGCCCGATATGATTGTTGAACCTTTCTCTGTTTCCATTCCGGTGGGTGATGCTATTGTGGCTAGAAGGGTGTATAAAAATTATGTTGTGTCTATTCTTAGTAGGGATACTATGGCAGACCTCATAGAACTTGATATGGTTGCTTTTGATTCTATCCTCGAGATGGACTGTCTCCATCGGTGTTATTACATACTAGACTGTAGAACCCAAAAGGTTACCTTTTCTTTTCCAAATAAGTCAGCAATAGAGTGGGAAGGGCACTCTTTAGCACCTAGCGGGAACTTCATATCTTATCTCAGAGCCCGTAAACTTATTTCCAAGGGTTACTTGTATCATCTTATTTGGGTTAAAGATTCTAATGCCAAAAGTCTTCCTCTTCAGTCTGTCCCTGTGGTAAGTAAATTCCCAAAAGTTTTTTCAGATGATCTCCCAGGAATTCCACCTGATAAGGAGATAGATTTTGGCATTGATGTGTTGCCAGATACCCATCCTATTTCTATTCCGCCATATAAAATGGCACCTGTAGAGCTAAAAGAGTTGAAAGAATAGCTAGCAGATCTTCTAGATAAAGGTTTTATAAGACCTAGTGTTTCTCCCAGAGGGCACCTATACTCTTCGTGCGAAAAAAGATGGTTCCCTGCGTATGTGCATAGATTACCATTAGCTGAATAAGGTCACTGTTAAAAATAAATATCCTCTTCCTAGGATTTATGATCTCTTTGACCAACTTCAGGGTGCTAAGTGTTTTTCTAAAATAGACCTTCATTTGAGATATCATCAATTGAAAGTTAGGGAGTCAAACATTTCTAAGACAGCTTTCTGAACCAGATATGGTCATTATGAATTCTTAGTCATGTCCTTCGGGTTGACTAACGCCCATGCAGCTTTCATGGACCTAATGAATAGGGTCTTCCCTTAGTTCCTAGACCTATTGTTCATAGTTTTTATTGATGACATCTTGATTTATTCCAAAAGTGAGGAGGACCATCGCAATCACCTCCGAATTGTTCTTCAGACTCTCAAAGATCATAAGTTGTATGCAAAATTCTCTAAGTGTGAATTCTAGATGAATGCTATTTACTTCTTGGCACATATTGTGTCTAATGAGGGGATTCGGGTGGATCCCCAAAAGGTTGAGGCAGTGAGAAAATAGCCCAGACCTACAACTCCAACCGATATTCAGAGGTTTTTGGGTTTGGCTGGTTATTACAGAAGGTTCGTAGAGAGTTTTTCTTCCATAACTGCACCACTTACTAAGTTGACACAGAAAAAGGTGAAGTTTTTGTGGTTTGACTCCTGTGAGAATAGTTTTGAGAAGTTGAAAGACAAGTTGACTACTGCTCTTGTTTTGACTCTTCCGAAAGGTAGAGAGGGTTTTGTTGTGTATTTTGATGTGTCTCGAGTAGGACATGGTTGTGTGCTTATGCAGTATGGTAAATTAGTAGCTTATGCATCTCAGCAGTTGAAGGTGCACGAGTAGAACTATCCTACGCATGCCTTGGAGTTAGCGGTTGTGCACTTAAGATCTAGCGGCACTATTTGTATGGAGTGTGTCTATGAAGCGTGATGTGTCTAACTATGTTTCCAAGGGTTTGAATTGTCAACAAGTTAAAGTGGAACATATGAGGACAGGTGGTTCTTCTCAAGAGATAGCTTAGCCTTTGTGGAAGTGGGAAATGATTAATATGGAATTCATTACAGGACTCCTGAAGTCCCGAAACCAGTATGATTCTATATGGGTAATTGTAGATAGGCTGACCAAGTCAGCCCACTTTCTGCCAGTCAAGACTAACTATTCGGGTGAGGATTATGCTAAGCTGTTCATTGTAGAAATAGTTTGTGTGCATGGGGCACCTGTGTTCATTATATCCGACCGAGGTACACATTTTTCTTCTCAGTTTTGGAGATCTTTTCAGATAGGTTTGGGTACCCAAGTGAACCTAAGCACTGCTTTTCACCCTCAGACTGATGGGCAGGCTGAGCGCACCATTCAGACCCCTGAGGACATGTTGAGGGCCTGTGTGATTGATTTTAAAGGTAGTTGGATGGAGCACTTGCCCCTGATAGAGTTTGCGTATAATAATAGTTTCCATTCCAGTATTAAGATGACACCATTTAAGTCATTGTATGGGGAAAAATGTAGGTCACCAATAGGGTGGTATGAAGTGGGTGAGATGCAGATATTTGGAACTGATCTTGTTCACCAGGCGATAAAAGATGTGAAATTTATTAGGAGATGACTTAAGACAGCTCAGAGTACACAAAAATCCTATGCCGATGTTACAAGAAGGGAATTGGAATTCGAGGTTTGTGATTGGGTATTCCTAAAAGTTTCTCCTATGAAGGGGGTCATACGATTTGGGAAGAAAGGTAAGTTGAGTCCTCGCTATATAGGACCATATCAGATTTTAAGAATGGTAGGTGCAGTTGCATATGAGTTAGAGTTACCTGCTAGTTTGAGTTCCGTTCATCCGGTATTACATGTGTCCATGTTGAAGAAATGTATTGGAGACCATTCTTTAGTATTGTCGGCAGAAGAGGTCAAGGTGACAGACTCCTTGTCTTATGAAGAAGACCCTGTAGCAATCTTGGATCGCCAAGTTTGGAAATTGAGGAGCAAAGAGATAGCCTCAGTTAAAGTGTTGTGGAGGAATTAGAAAGTTGAAGAGGCAATTGGTAATCTGAAGATGACATACGAGCTAGATACCCAAGCTTGTTTGCTCCGATGAATGATGAAATGGAAGGTACAATTCTTGTCCTATGATTTCTTTCCTATGCCTTAGTATGCTTACAATCATGCTTGCCTATGTTCCGCGTAATCATTCTGGGACGAATGATCCCATGGAGGGGATAATGTAACATCTTGTAGAAACTCATGCATGTATTGGATCTTGGTATCAAGCTTAGTGAGTTAAGACTTGAAAATTTTTCTAAGTGTCAAAGAGACTTAGTCTCATTTTTAACTGTTAATCTTCGGGGATTTTATTTTAAATCCTCCCGACCGTTGATTTTAGATTTTCTTGTTGTGTTGCGATGGGGCAAGATCGTAGTGTGTCTCGGGTGAGTTTCAAAATTTTTAGACGAGCCTAAAGGCATGTTTGGTGTTCAATTGCAGTAGCTCGGGGCGATCTGGGGGTGCCTCCTGGGTCATCCCACCGCTGTAAGCGGGTCGCTGCCCAGGTCCTTACACCGCTATAGGTAGGGCGGCGCCCTTGGTACTCCGGTGCTCCAGGCAGTGCTCCGCCCTGGGTATCGCGCCCGGCCAAATTTCAGCACCCTATTCCATCTCATTAAGGGTAAAATGGTACTTCTCCAATCCCTTATCATCTCTAACACGGTATTTAATCCCAAGAACACCAAAGTAAGTGTATTTTCATTAAAATCTCTCAAGAAACTCCATTAGGGTTTCAAACTAAAAATCCTAATAGCTCAAGATTCAACCGTGAGTTCCAAAAGATAATTAGAGATTTAGAATCCCCAATCCGCAAGCCTAAAGAATCACCCATTATTTTTCTAAATAGAGGTATGCGAGGTTTTTCTAAAATCTCATGGGTATAGAAATCATAATTTAAGATAAAAGGTTTTGGATTTATGAATGTAAACATGTTTTAGAAGTTTTGACGGTATTATTTTTGTCTTTAGACCTTCCCCCTAATAGATTGAAAAAAATTATATATATATGTGTGTGTGTGAATGTGTGTGTGAATGTGTTTAAGAATGAATTTTCAATTGAGAGCATGAATTATAATGAACCCCTCTCTTGTTATGATCTTTCTCATCTTGCATATGATATGAATTGTTCTAAATTGCATCTTGAAGACATGATATGAAATGTCTTGATTTTTACTATGACTTATATATGAATTTTGAACTCAAAAGAGAGGGTTATGCATGTTAATAAATGTTGAAAATACATATAATGAAAGAGTTCATGGTTTTTCCAAAAGTAAATGACCACCATATCTTGAAGAATTCTTGCATAGTATTGACTTATGTTTTCGGAACATGAATTTTCTTTGTTAAATTGGATGTTTAAGTGGTCTGAAATATGTTTTAATGAAAGAATCATGAATGATGTATTATGGCTCAGAAATAGGACTTGCAAGTCTTGGTGTGACGACACCAATTCAGATTATGCCATGATACTTCAGAACAAAATAGAATGCATGTTTGAAATCAGACTTATCAGACATTGAAATTAGAAAAATGCATGATTAAGAATAGGATAAAATTGGGCATAAAGAGAGCTTAGGTGCTTCCCTGAAGAAGGCATGAGTTCGGACGACTCATTGCCTAAAACCGTGATTTACCAATCTAGGTTTATTATATTATGCTGGCCTAGAGCCTTGTGGCGTATCAGACTCAGACACTCCAACCCTTGCGGCGCACTCGGTTTGGGGATTTTCCTGCCGATTCAATGGCGGATTCCATATATCCCGTGGAATATCAGACTTGTAGGGGAGTGCCACCAAACTCAGAAGCAATACAAAGATCAGACATTGCATTGACAAGAACGATTTATGATTTTCAGAAAGTGCCCATGTGTTTTGAAACCCCCTTTTTGTATGATGTTTGGACCAAATTGCTCTCTATTAGTTTATATATATATATATATAAGCTTTTTTTTAGATTGCTTTGCGTACCAGTATATTTGTATTGACCACCCTCCTCCCTCCAAGTTCTAAGGCTCTGTCTAGGGCTCCATAAAAGTAGTAGATTTTATTAGACAGAGTTGCAGTGTCCAGTTGGTGAGCCTTCTTTGTTCCAGAAGGCCGGTTTACTTTCAGACAATTATTATTAGATATGGTTTCGTTCTACTAGGGGCCTTGTCCTAGTTTTCAGATTTTGTTAGTGATCATGTAGTAGAGATTTCACAGACGATTTCTGGATAATGTTAGATGGTTTTGGGATTGTCCTTTTCTATTATCGAAATTATAGTACATTTATGACCATGGTTCCTTTATATTTAGTATTTCCGCATTCATTTTTTTTATAGAATGATGTGCATGATAACCAGATACAGAAGGGTGTACCGGGCCTTTATGGTTAGGGATACTCGTTACTGCTAGGGCCCCGATTCGGGTCGTGACAAACTTGGCATCAAAGAACAGTTCATTGTCCCAGGGTGTCTGCGAAATCACGTCGGATAGAGTCTTGTTTATGGTTGTGTAGCGCACCACACTTATAAGTAGGAGGCTACTAGGCGTTTAGGAAAGTGTTTCCCTTCTTTGTGATTTAGTTCGTGCTTTAGAGTCTGAGTTAGAATTGTCCCCTAATCTGTGATCTATTGTATTTCAGAAAACTATCATGCCTCCTCGTCGTTCCAACAATCAGGATACTCAGGATGATGAAGTTTGCCCCACCCATGGGATGCGGACCCATAATAGAGCGCACACTCCAGAACCTGTTCCTACTCCGGGAGTACCTCCAATCTCGACCAGTCCTCCTCGAGCTCCAAGAACAAATGTTAATCATCCCCAGTCTTGACAATGGGACATATCGAATGCAGAATTCACACAGTCCATTCACATGCCTACATAGCTTGTAGCCGCACAAACTCAAAGGTCAGAGGATACTAGGTCTGCATCTGTTACTTCTGAGGCTACCATGGTGGGCCAGTTCATGAGAATAAACTCGCCAAAATTTTCTGGCACTAAGGTAGAAGAGGACCCCTAGAAGTTCATAGATGAAATGGAGAAGATTTTCAGGGTAATGCATGTGGATCAGGTGGAAGGAGTTCAGTTAGCAGCGTACCAGCTTAAAGATCTATATGGTATAATGAGTGGGAAAAGGCAAAGGTTGAGAGTGTTGAGCCTACAGTTTGGGGCGAGTTTGTGGAAGCTTTTCTTGACCGATTCTTCCCTCTAAAATTGAAGGAACCCAAAGCAGAGGAATTCATGAATCTTTAATAGTGTAAGATGAGTGTCCAGGAGTACACTCTGAAATTTAACCAACTTCCTCGTTATGCACCAGAAGTGACAGGTTATATGAGAGCCCGTATGTGAAAATCTTTAATAAGGGTTACTTGTATCATCTTATTCAAGTTAAAGATTCTAATGCCAAAAGTCTTCTTCTTCAGTCTGTCCCTGTGTTAAGTGAATTCTCAAAAGTTTTTCCAGTTGATCTCCCAGGAATTCCACCGGATAGGGAGATAGATTTTGGCATTGATGTGTTGTCAGATACCCATCCTATTTCTATTCGGCCATATAGAATGGCACCTGCACAGCTAAAAGAGTTGAAAGAATAGCTAGCAGATCTTCTAGATAAAGGTTTTATTAGACCTAGTGTTTCTCCCATGGGGGCACCTGTACTCTTCTTGTGAAAAAAAGATGGTTCCCTGCATATGTGCATAGATTACCGTCAGCTTAATAAGGTCACTATTAAAAATAAATATCCTCTTCCTAGGATTGATGATCTCTTTGAAAAACTTCAGGGTGCTAAGTATTTTTCTAAAATATACCTTCATCCGGGATATCATCAGTTGAAAGTTAGGGAGTCAGACATTTCTAAGACAGCTTTTCGAACCAGATATGGTCGTTATGAATTCTTAGTCATGTCCTTCGCGTTGACTAACTCCCATGCAGCTTTCATGGACCTAATGAATTGGGTCTTTCATTACTTCCTAGACCTATTTTTCATAGTTTTTATTGATGACATCTTGATTTTTTCCAAAAGTGAGGAGGACCATGGCAATCACCTCCAAATTGTTCTTCAGACTCTCAAAGATCATAAGTTGTATGCGAAATTCACTAAGTGTGAATTCTGGCTGAATGCAATTGCTTTCTTGGTACATATTGTGTCTAATGAGGGGATTCGGGTGGATCCCCAAAAGGTTGAGGCAGTGAAAAAATGGCCCAGACCTACGACTCCAACCGATATTCAGAGCTTTTTGGGCTTGGCGGGTTATTACAGATTGATCGTAGAGAGTTTTTCTTCCATAGCTGCACCATTTACTAAGTTGACTCATAAAAAGGTAAAGTTTTTATGGTTTGACTCCTGTGAGAATAGTTTTGAGAAGTTGAAAGACAAGTTGACTACTGCTCCTGTTTTTACTCTTCCAGAAGGTACAGAGGGTTTTGTTGCGTATTGCGATGTGTCCCGAGTGGGACTTGGTTGTGTGCTTATGCAGTATGGTAAGGTTGTAGCTTATGCATCCCGGAAGTTGAAATTGAACGAGTGGAACTACCCCACGCATGACTTGGTGTTAGCAGTTGTGGTTTTTGCACTTAAGATCTAGCGGCACTATTTGTACGGTGTGTGGCTATGAAGCGTGATGTGGCTAACTATGTTGTCAAGGGTTTGAATTATCAACAAGTTAAACTGGAACATATGAGGCTAGGTGGTTCTTCTCAAGAGATATCTTTGCCTTTGTGGAAGTGGGAGATGATTAATATGGACTTCATTACAGGACTCCCGAAGTCCCAAAACCAGTATAATTCTATATGGGTAATTGAAGATAGGATGACCAAGTCAGCCGACTCTGTGCCTGTCAGGACTAACTATTCTGGAGAGGATTATGCTAAGATGTTCATTGCAGAAATAGTTTGTTTGCATGGGGCACCTGTGTTCATCATATCCGACCGAGGTACACAGTTTTCCTCTCAGTTTTGGAGATCTTTTCAGATATGTTTTGTTACCCAAGTAAACCTAAGCACTTCTTTTCACCCTCAAACTGATGGGCAGGCTGAGCGTACCATTCAGACCCATGAGGACATGTTGAGACCTTTGTGATTGATTTTAAAGGTAGTTGGATGGAGCACTTGCCCCTGATAGAGTTCGCGTATAATAACAGTTTCCATTCCAGTATTAAGATGGCATCATTTGAGGCGTTGTATGGGAAAAGATGAAGGCCACCAAAAGAGTGGTATGAAGTGGGTGAGATACAGATATTTGGGCCTGATCTTTTTCACCAGGCGATAGAAGATGTGAAACTTATTAGGGAATGACTTAAGACAGCTTAGAGTAGACAAAAATCCTATGCCGATGTTAAAAGAAGGGAGTTAGAATTCGAGGTTGGTGATTGGGTATTCCTAAAACTTTCTCGTATGAAGGGGGTCATATGATTCGGGAAGAAAGGTAAGTTGAGTCCTCCCTATATAGGACCATATCATATTTTAAGAAGGGTAGGTGCAGTTGCATATGAGTTAGAGTTGCCTGCTAGTTTGAGTTCCGTTCATCCGGTATTCCATGTGTCCATGTTGAAGAAATGTATTGGAGCCCATTATTTAGTATTGCCGGTAGAAGAGGTCAAGGTGACGGACTCCTCGTCTTATGAAGAAGAGCCTGTAGCAATCTTGGATCTGCAAGTTCGAAAATTGAGGAGCAAAGAGATAGCCTCAGTTAAAGTGTTGTGGAGGAATCAGAAAGTTGAATAGGCAACTTTGGAATCTGAAGATGACATGCGAGCTAGATACCCAAGCTTGTTTGATCCGGCGAATGTTGAAATGGAAGGTACAATTCTTGTCCTATAATTTCTTTCCTATACCTTAGTATGCTTACAATCGTGCTTGCCTATGTTCCGCGTAATCATTCGGAGACAAATGATCCCAAGGAGGGGATAATGTAACATCCCGAAGAAACTCGTGCATGTATTATCTCTTGGTAGCAAGCTTAGTGAGTTAAGACTAGAAAATTTTTCCAAGTGTCAAAGAGACTTAGTCTCATTTTTAACTGTTAATCTTCGGGGATTTTATTTTAAATCCTCCCAACCTCCGATTTTAGATTTTCTTGTTGCGATGGGGCAAGATCGTAGTAGGTCTCGGGTGAGTTTCAGAATTTTTGGACGAGCCTATGGGCATGTTTGGTGTTGAATTCCAGTAGCTCGGGGCGCCGCCCAGGTCCTTGCACCGCTATAGGCAGGGCAACACCCTGGGTACTCCGGTGCTCCAGACAGGGCGCCGCCCTGGGTATTGCGCCTGGCCAAATTTTAGCACCCTATTCCGTCTCATTAAGGGTAAAATTGTACCTCTCTAACCCTTTATCATCTCTAACATGGGATTTTTTCCCAAGAACATCAAAGTAAGTGTATTTTCATCAAAATCTCTCAAGAAACTCCATTAGGGTTTCAAAATAAAAATCCTAATAGCTCAAGATTCAACCGTGAGTTCCAGAAGATAATTAGAGATTTGGAATCCCCAATCAGCAAGCTTCAAGAATCACCCGTTATTTTCCGAAATAGAGGTATGCGGGGTTTTCCTAAAATATCACGGGCATAGAAATCATATTTTAAGAAAAGGGTTTTGGATTTATGAATGTAATCATGTTTTAGAAGTTTTGACGGTGTTGTTTTGGTCTTTAGACCTTCCCCCAAATAGATTGAAAAAAAATTATATATATATATATGTATGAACGTGTTGAAGAATGAATATTCAATTTAGAGCATGAATTATAATGAACCCCTATCTTGTTATGATCTTTCCCATCTTGCATATGATATGAATTATTCTAAATTGCATCTTGAAGGCATGAAATGAAATGTCTTGATTTTTACTATGACTTATATATGAATTTTGAACTCAAAAGAGAGGGTTATGCATGTTGATAAATGTTTAAAATACATATAATGAAAGAGTGCATGGTTTTTCCAAAAGTACATGACGACCATATGTTGAAGAATTCTTGCATAGTATTGACTTATGTTTTCGGAACATGAATTCTCTTTGTTAAATTGCATGTTTGGGTGGTCTGAAATATGTTTTAATGAAAGAATCATGCATGATGCATTATGTCTCAGAAATAAGACTTGAAAGTCTTGGTGTGACGACACTAATTCAGATTATTCCATGATAATTCAGTACAGGATAAAATGCATGTTTGAAATCAGACTTATCAGACGTTGAAATTAGAAAAATGCATGATTAAGAATAGGATAAAATTGGGCATAAAGAGAGCTTAGGTGGTTCCCTAAAGAAGGCATGAGTTCGGACGACTCTTTGCCTAAAACCGTGATTTACCAATCTAGGTTTATTATATTACGCTGGCCTAGAGCCTTGTGGCGTATCAGACTCAGACACTCCAACCCTTGCGGCGCACTCGGGTTGGGGATTTTCCTGCCGATTCAATGGTGGATTCCATATATCCCATGGAATATCAGACTTGTAGGGGAGTGCCACCAAACTCAGAAGCAATACAAAGATCAGACATTGCATTGACAAGAACGATTTATGATTTTCAGAAAGTGCCCATGTGTTTTGAAACCCCATTTTTGTATGATGTTTGGACCAAATTGCTCTCTATTTGTTTATATATATATACAAGCTTTTTTTTGGATTGCTTTGCGTAGCAGTATATTTGTATTGACCTCCCTCCTCCCTCCATGTTCTGAGACTCAGTCTAGGGGTCCAGAAAAGCAGTAGATTTTATTAGACAGAGTTACAGTGTCCAGTTAGTGAGCCTTCTTTGTTCCAGAAGGCCTGTTTACTTTCAGACAATTATTAGTAGATATGGTTTTGTTCTACTGGGGGCCTTGTCCCAGTTTTCAGATTGTGTTAGTGATCATGTAGTAGAGATTTCGCAAACGGTTTCCAAATGTTGTTAGATGGTTTTGGTATTGTCCTTTCCTATTATTGAATTTATAGTAGATTTATGACCATGGTTCCATTGTATTTAGTATTTCCACATTCCTTTTTGTTATACGAATGATGTGCATGATAACCAGATACAAAAGGGCGTACCGGGCCTTTATGGTTTGGGATGCTCATCACGGCTAGGGCCCAGTTCGGGTCGTGACAAACTTGGTATCAAAGCACGGTTCATAGTCCCAGGGTTTATGCAAAATCGCATCGGGTAGAGTCTTGTTTATGGTTGTGTAGCGCTCTACACTTATAAGCAAGAGGCTACTAGGCGTTTAGGAAAGTGTTTCCTCTCTTTGTGATTTAGTTCGTTCTTTAAAGTCTGAGTTAGAATTGTCCCCTAATCTGTGATCTATTGTATTTCGGAAAACAGTCATGCCTCCTCGTCGTTCCAACAATCAGGATCCTTAGGATGATGAAGTCCTCCCCACCTATGGGATGCGGACCCGTAATAGAGCACACACTCCAAAACCTGTTCCTACTTCGGGAGTTCCTCCAGTCCCGACCAGTCCTCCTCGAGTTCCAAGAACAAATTTTAATCGTCCCCAGTCTTCTCAAAGGGACATATCGAATGCAGAATTCAGACAGTCTATTCACATGCTTGCACAGATAGTAGACACATAAACTCAGAGATCGGAGGATACTGGGTCTGAATCTGTTACTTCTGAGGCTACCAGGGTAGGCCAGTTCATGAGAATGAACCCGCCTAAATTTTTTGGCACTAAGGTAGAAGAGGACCCCCAGGAGTTCATAGATGAAATGGAGAAGATTTTCAGGGTAATGCATGTGGATCAAGTAAAAGGAGTTGAGTTAGCAGCGTACCATCTTAAAGATGTAGCGAACCAATGGTATAATGAGTGGGAAGAGGCAAAGGGTGAGAGTGTTGAGCCTACAGTTTGGGGCAATTTTGTGGAAGCTTTTCTTGACAGATTCTTCCCTCTAGAGTTGAGGGAAGCCAAATCAGAGGAATTTATGAATCTTAAATAGGGGAAGATGAGTGTCCAGGAGTACACTCTGAAGTTCAACCAACTGGATCGTTATGCAACAGAAGTGACAGGTAATATGAGAGCCCGGATGAGAAAATTTGCATCTAGCCTTTCGGATAATCTAACACTTGAATGTCAAGGGGCGATGCTAAATAGGGATATGAACTTTGCTAGGATGTTAGTCCAAATGCAGCAGGTGGAGGAAAAGAAAAAGAAAATCGATGAATCTAGAGAGAAGGACAGGCAGGTGAAGAGATCCAGAACAGCGGATTAGAACCCCAGTCAGCAGCAAAGCGGTAATTAGGGCAACAAATGGTAAAAGAAAAAGTTTTGGGGCAAGGCACAGTCTGCAGCTAGCGCCCCAGCTCCCAGACCCCCGGTTGATAAACGGTCCCAGAGCTTTCAAACTAATCAGGGATCCAGGGCGCAGGATACCCAGTCACAGGGTAGTGTGGCTCCGAAACATTGTACTTTTCCACAGTGTGAGACTTTCGATAGGAATCATCCAGGAAGGTGTCAGCTGGGCTCACTGGTATGTTATTCATGTGGTCAGACGCATCATTTACAGAGAGATTATCCTTCGGCTAGAAGGATTGTTGGGGGTGTCAAGTCTCAAGCAAACTCTTCTGTATCACCACCGCCCCAAAAGGGAACCACTTCAGTTGCCAGGAGCGGTCACAACTGGTTGTATGCTTTGACTAACCGCTAGGAGGCGGAAGCCTCACCAGATGTTGTCACTGGTACGTTAAAAATCTTTTCTCATGATGTATATGTGTTTCTTTATCCCGGGTCTACCTTATCTTATGTGACCCCGTATGTGGATGTTGGTTTTGGGTTTGAGCCCGATGTGATTGCTGAACCTTTCTTTGTTTCCACTCTGGTGGGTGATGTGTTTATGGCTAGGAGGGTGTATAAAAACTGTGTTGTGTCTATTCTTAGTAGGTATACTATGGAAAACCGCATAGAACTTGATATGGTTGCTTTTGATGCTATCTTAGGTATGAATTGGCTCCATCAGTGTTATGCCACACTAGACTGTAGAACTCGAAAGGTTACCTTTTCTTTGTTGAATGAGCCAGTAATAGAGTGGGAAGGGAACTCTTTAGCACCTAGAGGGAACTTCATATATTATCTCATAGCCCGTAAACTTATTACCAAGGGTTTCTTGTATCATCTTATTCAGGTTAAAGATTCTAATGCCGAAAGTTTTCCTCTTCAGTCTGTCCCTGTGGTAAGTGAGTTCTCAGAAGTTTTTCCAGAGGATCTCCCAGGAATTCCACCTGATAGGGAGATAGATTTTGGCATTGATGTATTGCCAGATACCCATCCTATTTCTATTCCGCCATATAGAATGGCACCCGCAGAGCTAAAAGAGTTGAAAGAACAGCTAGCATATCTTCTAGATAAAGGCTTTATCAGACTTAGTGTTTCTCCCTGAGGGGAACCTATACTCTTCGTGCGAAAGAAAGATGGTTCCCTTCGTATGTGCATAGATTATCGTTAGCTGAATAAGGTCACTGTTAAAAATAAATATCCTTTTCCTAGGATTAATGATCTCTTTGACCAACTTTAGGGTGCTAAGTGTTTTTCTAAATAGACCTTCGTTTGGGATATCATCAGTTGAAAGTTAGGGAGTCAGACATTTCTAAGACAGTTTTTTGAACCAGATATGGTCATTATGAATTCTTAGTCATGTCCTTCAGGTTGACTAACGCCCCTGCAGCTTTCATGGACCTAATGTATAGGGTCTTCCATCAGTTCGTAGACCTGTTTGTCATAGTTTTTATTGATGACATCTTGATTTATTCCAAAAGTGAGGAGGACCATGGAAATCACCTCCAAATTCTTGAAATGGAGACCTTCAACATATCAGGGCTGAGAGTAGTTTCTCTTTTCAACAATAATCTCTATCAGGAACCCTCCCATCGAACATAGGTTCTATCTTACCCAACATTGAAGAGCTTTATCTAGACAGCTTAACCAATCTTGTTGGGACTATTCCTCATTTTATCTCCAACTTTTCAAAACATACAATTATTGAGCTTTCAGGTAACAAACTTACAGGCTTGATTCCCAATTCTCTTGGATATTTGACTCATCTACAAATCCTAAACTTGGGGAGAAATAATTTAACCAGTGACTCATTGTTAAGATTCTTGACCTCCTTAACCAATAACAAAAATTTAACAGTTCTTATTCTATCTTTCAACCCTCTAAATGGCATGCTTCCAGCTTCCATCCTCCACGGGGAACCTTTCCACCTCTCTTAGAAAATTTTATGCCAAAAATTGCAAAATCATAGGGCGAATTCCAAATGAAGTTGGGAACTTAAGCATCTTATTAGACTTTGTTCTTTCTGGAAATAACATGGTCAGATCGATTCCGACATCCATTGGCAACTTGAGAGACCTTCAGCGGTTCAACTTGAGTAGCAACAAATTTACAGGATTTATTGGAGATCATATATGTAAATTGCAGCATTTGGGTGATATTTACTTTGGTCAAAATCAATTTTCAGGGTCTCTTCCTTATTGTTTAGGGAATATTACTTCCCTTAGGGAGAACCTTCAAGATCTGGTGGTTCTGGAACTATCGTCAAACAATATGGTAGGTTCTTTACCTCAAGAAATTGGAAATCTAAAGGCTGTAACAAAGATGGATCTGTCCATGAATCAATTCTCAAATGAAATTCCGAGAGAAATTGGAGGCTTGCAAACTTTGGCGTTGTCACACCCTTTTTTTAACCAATAGATAAATTCTAAAGTTCGAAAGGGTTTTATTATTAGTGACAAAAAATTGAAATTTTATTTTGAAAAAGGATTATTTACATTTTTTATTCAGAGTCGCCACTTGACATAATTCGGTGTGCCAAGTCACCTTTGAAAGATCCTTTTCAAAACAGTTTGACTCTAAAAACTGATCTGTGAACAGAGATTCCGGTTAAGGAATTCTGTTGATCGAGGGGAAGGTGTTAGGCATCCCTCGGTCCCGTGGTTCGACCACGATCGCTTGGTGGAGCGTATCGGCTAATTTGACATGATGAATATATAAACCACACAAAGCACATAAACAAACATCAAACAAAAATCCAAAAACTAAAATAATAATGTCCAGTCCAATTATTACAACCCGAAATGAAAAAAAAGGTACTGAAAAATAAACCCACGCTAACCTACACTAATTCTAAACTACGATCCAATACCTTACCCGATGCTTTGGGCCTTCATCACGAACCTCCTTTCCATACATGATACATCGGGGCATTCTCCAGTGAATAAATACAATGTATCTCGGGGCATTCCCCGGCCAAATGAGTACAATTTTTCAATGCGAGAAAACCACATATTCACCCAAATTTCAAACATTCAACAATATTTCAAACATTCAAAAAAATCACAAATTCTAAACTTTGCCTACCCAACCTATGTTTGTCTAAACCAATCGGCGTATCATGATAGTACCAAGTTCAATTAACGGTCATTTCAAGTCTAAACGAACAATTAAATCAAACTAACCAAAATCACCAATTATATCAAATTTTCAATTCTCACCCCCAAATTCATTTTTTCAACCACATATTTAACCAATTTCGATGAAGTATCAACAAATCGATATCAACAATCATTCACGGTGATCCCATATATATCGATCATCAACAAAACAAAATCCACACATAATGAATTTAACAAGCGAAAATATCAAACAATTAGGAATTAATAGAGAACGAGATGAAAATCGAACCTTAATGTCTCTTTCCAATTGAAATTGCTTTTCCGACTAGAACTACGCCCAAAATCTCGAACCGAACCTCAAATCGAACAAGCTCGAAATTCTCAACTCGACCGACTTCAACCCCAAATAGATTTAAACACCACTTGAAAACGTCAATGCAACCTTAAACCTCAAATTTTGACTCAAAATCAAGTGGGTCTCACCGGAATCATTTTACCTCCGTTCAATCACTATTTTCTGGTCAACCCCGTGTGCGTGCGTTTCTGCATTGAGTCAAGGGAAAATGGAGTGTGACGTGTTTTCTGAATATCGTCGCTATAATGTGTTGAAGGCTGTACGTGAGTGTTTGTGTGAATTTTGAGAGTGACCGTGAGATTGTTTCTTCTATCCAGCGTATGCAATGGAATGGAAGAAGAAAAAGGAAGATGGTCCTTTTCTTTTCACTCTGGGCCCCTCATCTTTTCTATTGTTGTGTAAATTATCAAAATGGAAACCAAAACATGAAAGATCCCCCCTAAAGTGGCGTACGTATATGGTATATGTATGAAATCCCAAAAAGAAAAGTGAGGTCCTCTTTTGGACCTTTTTTTGTTAATCCCCCAGATGGATCCCCTCTTTTTTTTATATCAATTGGTTTCCATTTGAAGAAAAAGTGAGGGGTAGGGGTATGGGGTAGTGAGGCTGGTTAGCTAGGGTAGGTAAGTGTCTTGTTTTGATTGGATAGGTTGTTAGAATAAAAATAAAATTGGTTAGAGTTTGTTATTTTTTGTCATTTTATGGAGGGATAATTACATGGTTGAGGGTACACAATAGGATAAGGTAAAAAGGTAAAAATTAATCTTTTGGAGGGACAAAATTAGATGTCTACATCATGCCCCCTTTGAATGTAAACACGAAGTGTTTTCATACAAAGAAGTAGACAACAAGACAGAATTTTGTCCCGACCATTATTCAAAAAAAGAAACAAAAAGAAGAAGAACAACCGAGTTCTGACTTAAAACATCCTACCTACTTAAGTTATGGAGGAATCAAGTGACGGTGTCTCAAAGGATTGGAAGGAAATGGACTATACCGAGTTGGAGAGTCGAGTGAGGTCCCGTCGAGGTTCCGTTCTGCGGCTCTGTCATTACATCAAAAAATTAAAATTACAAGTTAAAAACATAAATAAAATTACAAAATCCTATCTATACAGCTTTTTCTGGACTTTTGACTTGAGTTTCATCACCCTATTCTTCAGGCGGGCTGCTGACTTTCAATTTCTTCAACTTGTTGTTTAACTTTCCATTTATTCGCCCTGTGCTTCGGGCGGGCTACTGACTTGCCATTTCATCACCCTGTTCTTCAGGCGGGCTCCTGACTTGCAATTTCCTCAACTTGTTGTTTGGCTTTCAATTGTTTCACCTCATTGCTTAACTTTCAATTTCTTTACCCTATTCTTCAGGCGGGCTCCTGACTTGCTATTTTTCAATCTGTTAACTTTCAACTTTTCACCTTGTTGCTTGACTTTCAAGTTCTTCACTTTGTTGCATGAGTTTTCATTTCTTTACCCTGTTCTCCAGGCGGGCTCCTGAAATCACATCAAAACTAAAAAGAAAATTATCCCAAACAAAGATTATTATAAAGAGGTTTCATTTGCCAGAAAAGTGAAGTTCCAAACACAAGAATTAAATTTTTCCTCAGCTTATCATCAAAGGACTTTTGTGAAAGTCACATCATTATAGGAATCAAAGGGAATGACTCAACTAAAAGGTACGTCTTATAGGAATCAAAGGGAATGACTCGACTAAAAGGTACGTCTTATAGGAATCAAAGGGAATGACTCGACTAAAAGGTATGTCTTATAGAAATCAGGGAAAATGACGCGACTAAAAGGTACGTCTTATAGGAATCAAAGGAATGACTCGACTAAAAGGTAAGTCTTCTAGGGGTCAAGGGGAATGACTCGACTAAAAGGTATGTATTATAGGAATCAAAGGGAATGACTCGACTAGAAGGTATGTCTTCTAGGGGTTAAAGGGAATGACTCGAATAAAAGGTACGTCTTATAGGAATCAAAGGAAATGACTCGAATAAAAGGTACGTCTTATAGGAATCATAGAGAATTATTTGACTAAAAGGTACGTCTTATAGGAATCAAAGGGAAATGATTCGACTAAAAGGTACGTCTTTTAGGGGTCAAAGGAAAATGACTCAACTAAATGGTACGTCTTATAGGAATCAAGGGAATGACTCGACTAAAAGGTACGTTTTGTAGGAATCAAAGGGGATGACTCAACTTAAAGGTACATTTTATAGGAATCAAAGGGGATGACTCGACTAAAAGGTAAGTCTTCCAAGAGTCAAAGGGAATGACTCGACTAAAAGTTACGTCTTATAGGAATCAAAGCGGATGACTCGACTAAAAAGAACGTCTTATAGGAATCAAAGGGAATTGACTCGACTAAAAGATGCGTCTTCTAGGGGTCAAAGGGAATGACTCGACTAAAAGGTACGTCTTCTAGGGGTCAAGGGAAATGACTCGACTAAAAGATACGTCTTCTAGGGGTCAAAGGGAATGATTTGACTAAAAGATACGTCTTCTAGGAATCAAAGGGAATGACTCGACTAAAAGCTACATCTTCTAGGAATCAAAGGGAATAAATCGACTAAAAGGTACGTCTTCTAGGGATCAAGGGAAATGATTCAACTAAAAGGTACGTCTTATAGAAATCAAGGGAGATGACTCAACTAAAAGGTACGTCTTATAGGAATCAAAGGGGATGACTCGACTAAAAGGTACTTCTTATAGGAATAAAAGGGGATGACTCGACTAAAAGGTACGTCTTATAGGGGTAAAAGGAAATGACTCGACTAAAAGGTACGTCTTATAGGAATCAAGGGAGATGACTCGACTAAAAGGTACGTCTTATAGGAATAAAAGGGGAATGACTCGACTAAAAGGTACGTCTTCTAGGGGTCAAGGGGAATGACTCGACTAAAAGGTACGTCTTCTAGGGGTTAAGGGGAATGACTCGACTAAAAGGTATGTCTTCTAGGGGTCAAGGGAAATGACTAGACTAAAAGGTAAGTCTTCTAGGGGTCAAGGGAAATGACTCGACTAAAAGGTACATCTTCTAGGAGTCAAGGGGAATGACTCGACTAAAAGGTACGTATTCTAGGGTTCAAGGGAATGACTCAACTAAAAGGTACGTCTTCTAGGGGTCAAGGGAAATGACTCGACTAAAAGGTACGTCTTATAGGAATCAAAGAGAATGGTTGCAAACATGTGTTCTATCTTACCCACCATTGAAGAGCTTTATCAGCACAACTTAACCAATCTTGTTGGGACTATTCCTCATTCCATTTCCAATTGTTCAAAACTTACTAATCTAGAACTTTAAGAAAACAAACTCACTGGCTTGATTCCCAACTCACTTGGATATTTTACTCATCTACTGTTACTAAATTTACCGGAAAACAATTTCACCAGCGATTCATCATTAAGCTTCCTGACTTCCTTAGCCAACTGTAGAAATTTAACAGTTCTTGATATATCTTTTAACCCTATAAATGGCATGCTTCCAGCCTCCATAGGGAACCTTTCCACAACTCTTAGAAAATTTATCGCCATCAGTTGTAAAATCCAAGGGCGAATTCCAAATGAAGTTGGGAACTTAAGCATCTTATTATTCCTTGATCTTTCAAGGAAAAATTTGGCTCGATCAATTCCCACAACAATTGGCAACTTGAGAAACCTTCAGCGCTTCGACTTGAGTAACAACAAATTAACAGGATTTGTTGGAGATCATAAATGTAAACTGCAGAGTTTGGGTGAAATTTACTTGGGTCAAAATCAACTTTCAGGATCTCTTCTTAATTGTTTCGGGAATATTAATTCCCTTAGGTAGATACATCTGAGTTCCAACAAATTGAGTTCCAATATACCACCAAGATTAGGGAACCTTCAAGATCTAGTGGTTCTTGACTTATCATCAAACAACATGGTAGGTTCTTTACCTCCAGAAATAGGAAATCTAAAGGCTGCGACACTGATAGATCTGTCAATGAATCAATTTTCAAATAGAATTCCAGGAGAAATTGGAGGATTGTAGAATTTGGCAATCCTTACTTTGAGACACAACAAGTTGCAAGGAGCTATACCTGACTCAAAGAGCAACATAGTAGGTTTGGAATTCCTAGACCTTTCTCATAAAAATATATCTGGAATCATTCCTAAGTCTTTGGAGAAACTTCAAAACTTGAAGTATTTCAATGTTTCCGTCAACAAATTGTATGGTGAAATACCCTCGGGGGTCCTTTCCAGAACCTCTCGAGTCAGTTTTTCATCCACAATGAAGCATTGTGTGGTTCTTCAAGATTTAGTGTCCCGCCATGCCCCACTTCATCAAAGCACAGATCAAATAGGAAAAAATTGCACTAGTATTTGTTCATATCACCTTGGTGTTTTTCTGGATAAGGCATAGAATAGGTAAGAGAGATCCTCCACAAGCTGAGTCATTGTCTGCCATAACAAGAGAAAGAATTTCATACTATGAATTGCTCCAAGAAATTGATGCGCTTTGCGAGAATAATCTGATTGGTTCCGGATGTTTTGGTTGTATCTACAAAGGCGTTCTCAGAAGTGAAACTTCCATTGCTGTTAAATTGTTCAATCTTAAACTAGATGCGGCATTCAAGAGATTTGATACGGAATGTGAAGTTCTGCACAGCCTTCGCCATAGGAATCACGTAAAAGTCATTACTAGTTGTTCCAACCTTGATTTCAAGGCTTTAGTGCTCGAGTATATGCCTAACGGGAGCCTTGAAAAGTATGTGTATTCGCACAACTACTTCTTAGACATCATGTAAAGGCTAAGCATAATGATAGATGTGGCATGTGCTTGGAATATCTGCACCATGGGTGTTTGTCGCCTGTGATTCACTGTGATCTGAAGCCGAGTAATGTCTTGCTGGATGAGGATATGGTTGCCCACCTAAGCGACTTTGGTTTTTCAAAACTACTTGGTGAAGATGAAAGTGAATTATACACTAAAACCTTAGCATCATTGGGTTATATTGCGCCAGGTACGTCTGTTGATTTTGCTTTGAACATTACTTTTCCCTTTCTTTTTTTCCACCAAGTTATCATGTTACATCTTTAAATAATTGTTTGATTGTAGAGTATGGACAAGATGGATTGGTGTCTACTAAATGTGATGTTTATAGTTATGGAATCATGTTGCTGGAAACTTTTACTAGGAGAAAGCCTAGTGAGTAATTAGGTCTAACTTAAGGTCACCAGAAACCTGGTGACCTAGTGACTCACTATGCTTATTATCTGACTTAAGGTCACCAGAAACCGAGACCTTTTCCCGGCCATACCAAGCCTGTATATTTAATGTACAGTTAGTTAAATTAGGTCCAGGGGTTTGCCTCCTGTTAATTTTCCACCTTCTGTTCGAGTAACGTCTCACAGTTTGCTTTTGAAAGCTATCATGTTGGAACATATCCGAGCGTTCTTGGTACAGGTTATGGTGTAAGCGACGATACATGCATTCCCAATATTCTAAGAAATATACCAATTATGTTGTGAAAGATGGACCATTTAGCACTAGTGCTGAGAGGAACATTACAAGTAATAAGAGTCTGCGCGAAATTATCTTAGTGCGATAAAAAGTAAAAATCATTTTTCAAATTCAGTTCAAGATTCATACCTAATCGATCATGAATCAAGAATTTTCTCCTTTCTCCTTTCCAATTGGATCGTTTTGCTCTTAAAGAGTCAAACTCCATTAGCAAGAAACTAATACAGTAGCACAATTTAGCATATTATACATAAGTAATCAGTATCTGCAGGACAACAATAAGATTGTTACAGATCGAAGAAAAGGCGGCAAGTCAAGTCTAAAAATGCATCCTTTGCCCATTTTATGGGAGTATCACCTACTAGTTTTTCAAATTCTGGAGATAAAAATCCTGGAAACAATGGAACTCATGCATCAACACTAAAGTATAAGTTGTATGATGCATAGTATGTTTTTCATCAGTGCCTAAGTAATAATATTATGATGCATTGTATGTTGCTTGTACTTTAGTCTTTAGGACACATTGTGCACCCAGAAACTACTGCATCAAAACTCAAGTATAATGAGCTTCATTCTCTATCACAGGAAACCCTAATTACATACAAGACATGCTTAGCGTCAACATAATCATGCTCACACAATGCACACATGTCATTCCCGAATATGGTTTGAAATGAATCAATATCACACCTCAAGTGATCAATGGGATCAAAGGGGTAGGGTATCCATGGACATGGGTGGAGGACATGCTTCCTTTCCCCGAGACTACCACCAATACAATCATATATCCCCTCTATGCTAGGATGATCTACAACAAAAACAACTAGAGGGTCATCTTTAGTCAATCGGCCAACTTGTTCAACATCACCATTTTCACACATAAGTTGGTTGTCATGACTTCCATAAGACAATGTACTATCACTTGACACAATGTATTCAACACTAGGTCGATCAACTAGTATATCCACAATTTCAAGTTGTACATTATCATCACAAAATAAAGGCACATTCGGCTCACTTAAAGACAAACTATCATTCACACTTAGTTGGCTATTATCCTCATTCACTAGAGTGCAAAAGTTAGTTTGATTACCTTGTAGCTCATGTGGAGCATGGCCACTCACGGAAATTTGATTAGGAAGGCTTTGATTCTCCATAAATTTATTCAACTTCTTGCAAAGAGAGCCTTCCGTCCCTTCCAATCTCCCTTCCATTCTGTCCATTATTTGACTATCGATGGCATCAAGTCTTGCCATGATGGATTTAACCCAACTAGGCATTTCAGCTTCATTCTCCTTTGAACCTATCAAGATCTACTAAACAAACAACACAAAAACATCAAACACTTTAAAGGTTAGAAAAAATCAGTCCACACGACGTATCAAAACAGTCCGCACACTCTCAAGCTCACACTTTTGAAGTTTTCACTCTATTGGCCTCACAAGTGTTGATAACTCACTTGTATTCCAATGAGGTCACTTGGTTCCAATTTTGGCTAAAGGATGGATTAGATTCTTGTTTTAAATGACTCAAAAAGTAATGTACGAACTGGAATAAAAAATAATGCTACGACTCAAAAACGAGAAAAGCACACAACAAAAGCTAAACACGAATGAACGAACACAAAGACTAACTAACAATCTAGTAGACTAGTACTAGTTTGCCAATTAGTATTGGAACCAAAGAAATTGAAACTAAGGAACAACAAAAGGAAACTACAAAATCTGAAATTTGAGCTTAAGTATGCTGCGTGAACATTAAAACGTGATGAACGTAGCAGCCACGTATTGATCTTAGTCCCACACTACTTTTGTTGTCCAATTTCAAGTCTTGGTCAATTTTCTTTACAATTTGGACTTTGGTGTACTTGGTTTTAGGAGAGAAATATAAGTTTTGTAATCCTTTTTTTCAAATTCAAAAGTGGAAGACTTGACTTTCTTGTACCATTTCCCTAAAACATGGTCCTTAAATCATGGAAGGTTGTTGGAAAAGTGGTTGTTAAAGTCCTTTGAGTGGTTGAAATTTGTTCTAAAAGTCTTGAGATCTTAACTTTTGGAAATTTGTCTTTCAAGAATAACAAAATACACACTCTCTTTCTTCAACTTCCAAGATCAAACATCCACTTTTTCTTAAATAATAGATGAAGATGTGTAGAACACAATTTTTGAGTCTTGAAGTTCTAAGGTTCAAGTTGGACCCCAAAATTCAACAACACCTTTCCAAGCTTAAAAATACAACACAATAACCACCATACACGTTCAAACTTTGAACCAACAACACATCACACGTTCAAGGCTCAAACCCGCAACAACAATCAGTCACAATTTAGTTCTCAACAACAACATCAACATTTCAAGCTAAGATCTAGATCTAGACTCAAGAGTGTTAGTGATGAAGAAACTAACACTAGAAACAGCAAAACAAACAAAATGACTTTTAGATCTAGACAAGAAAATAAAATTTTCGGCCAAGACAACGACAAAATCCAGATTCGGCCAAGTACTAGAACAAGATTTCAATTTTCTGGAATTTTTCAGTTTTCAGTATTTTTTTATTTTTATTTTTTGAATTTTCATCCAAGTGACCCAAGATTGGTAGTGTAGGAACACAACCAGCCTTTTTCTTTGATACCAAATGATACGAGAAAGACAACGGAAGCACTAAAACGCACTCCAAATCAGTCCACTAATCTTAAGGATCCGAGGACCTTTTTGGAGACCACTCTCGGATTCACTACAACAACAACAATACGAGATAACAATGGTGTATTTGACACCAAAACATCCACCACAAAGTAACAAAGAGAGTATCAAGATAACAAGATGAAGAACAAGATGAACAATAACACAATGGAAACAACAATACACGGTTTTTGACTAGAACAACAACAAAGAGTACAAGAAATGTAAAGATAGATAGATAGACAAAGTGAAGTATAATCTTAAGAACCCAAGAGCCTATTCCACTCTTGAACCCTTAACACTACACACTACAAATACCTATCTCTTCGGTGATCACAAGAGAGACCTCAACCTCCTCTAGCACCCAAAGTTTCAAGCATGAATCCAACACGAATGATTCCACACTCAAGTTGGAAATCCTAGTTAAAATGTTTCGGCCATAGGCCTTTCTCACAAGAGAGAAATTCTCTTCTTACAACTTTCAATATCAATAAACTTCTAAGACTAAAAACCCTAAGAGGTTCTATATATAGTGTATTGCAAAATAGAATACAAAATGACCATAATACCCCTCAAGGGTGAGGTGCCCATCAAGTGTAACTTATGGGCTGTTTTTAGTGCATTTAGGCCCTCTTTCATACTTTACTTGTGCACTTCCTTGGACAGATTCAATACGCACTCGTTCTCGTCCATCCTCGTGGTCGTACTCGTATCACTCCATTAGCAAGAAATTAATACTTTAGCACAATTTAGCATATTGAGCTTAGCGTATACAATAACTATATAAGTATCAGTATCTATAGGACAATAATAATTATAAGATTGCTACAGATCGAGGAAAAGGCGATTCGAGTCTAAAAAAGCATCCTTTTGCCATTTATGGGAATATCACCTACTAATTCTTCAAATTCTGGAGATAAAAATCCTCGAAACAATGCAACTCGTGCATCAACACTAAAGTATAATGTTATGATGCATAGTATGTTTTTCATCAGTGCCTAAGTAATAATATTATGATGCATTGTATGTTGTTTGTACTACTGCATCAACACTCAAGTATAATGAGCTTCATCATTCTCTATCTTCTCGTCAACAAAAAAAAAAATTATCCTAAAAAAAAATGAGTAGAGGATTTCTTTTGCTACCATTATTATGGTTGATGTTAGAGTTTGTGACTTGTATTTCGTTGATCCGGCCCTGAAAAGTTCACAGTGCGACCCATTTTTGTGATTTTTTGTGGGGTCTGTGGTGGTAGCGTAGGGATTGGGCCTACGATTTATTTTGTACGCACGTATTATAAGTGCGATTTAGTGGGTCATTTTTGGATGTTTTTAAATATGTCTTTCTCCTCATTATATTCTTCATCCATCATTGTGAAATTCCTCTGCCTCTGCTCGTGGTTTTTTTCCCGCAAGAGTTTCCACGTAAATCTATGTGTCTTCTTCTTAATTTCTTTTGCTTTGTGGTATTGCTTATTCTGCCCGATCATAATTATTGACATCAACACAAACTAAGCTTTATACTTGTCTCCAACATGTCTCTTGCGGTGCGAGGAGTATTTTGCTCGCTGAGTTAGGGAACCAAGTAACTGCAGAGTCAAATGACATCAGCCGTTATAAAGAAATGTTGTGTACTATTTAAGAATATACATTAATAAAAATATCTCTAAATGAGAGTAAAATTTAGTGTTAAGGGTCGTTGTGGATGAACATGATCCCCCCCACCCACCCATAGTCAAAGATCTTGGATTTGCACCCTGAATTTGAAAATATTCTTGGTAGAAAGTGCTTCCAGTTTAATAGGTCTTACGCGATAGGAATTTGGATTAAGGATGAGAGGGTACCTAGTTCGAAAATAAAATGTGGGAGAAGAATATTCACTAGAAAGTTAAGGTTAAATTAGTTGTTATTGAAACAGACAGGAATAAACAATACCACAGAACAAAAGAAAACAAGAACACATAGATTTTATGTGGAAACTCTTGACGGCAAAAACCACGGGCAGAGGAGGAGAAAATTCACTATAATGGAGAGGAATATAATGAAGAGACGAACGTCGCAATGACGTATATAAAATTTCCAAAAACAACCCACTAATCGCACTTATATAATACGTGCGTACAAATAAATCTTAAGCCCAAAAACAGACCCCCAAATAATCTTAAATATGGATCGCACCACGATCTTTTTAGGGCCAAATCAACAAAATTTGGGTCACAGACTCTAACATTAGACATAAGCTTCAAAATAAAGACAAGTTAGACAAGTGACCATTCATTGCAATGCAAAAAGAATCTCCTAGCTTGTTCACCACTTACACTTTAAATTTGTAGCCAACGCCCCACATATTTAGAAGACAATTCGTAGCGTCTAGTCATCTAAGAATTATTGTCTCGATAATTACTTTTTCAATTTTTCATGTTCGATTGGTTAGAAATTTTAAAAAATAGAAAAAAGGCTCAAATATATCATTGAATTATTAAAAATGGCCTATTTGTACCATCAGTTAAAAGTTTGGCTTATTCATGTCATCGCCGTTACAAAGTCAGCTCATCCATGTCATTACTTTTTAATGGCGGGTTTTCAAAAACAGTTTTGCCATGTGGCCTTTTATTAGAGGTCCATGTTATTTATTAAACTAAGGTAAAAGGTTCAAATATGCCATTGATCTATCTGAAATGGCTCATTTATGTCATCAGTTGAAAGTTTGGTTCATTCATGTCATCGCCGTTATAAAACCAACTCATCCATGCAATTACTTTTAATGGTAGATTTTTAAAAACTGTTTTGTCAGGGGGTCTTTTATTAGAGGTCCACGTCATTAATTAAAATAAATCAATATTAATTTCAAAATATCTGAAATTGATTAGTTAGTGTCAAAGCACGAAGATCTTGCATTCACACGGGATACGGAGAAGGATCGCCCCCAGGTATTGTAGCACAGCCAACCTACCCGACACAAATAGCAATGACTGATTCCACGACTCAAACTCGTGACCTATAGGTCATGCTTCCCTAAAAGCTTACATGACGATAAGTGAAGAAAAAAGAAAATTTGCATTATCCTTTTACATTCTTTTTTCAATACAGTATCGATATGAAACTCTAATGAAGCAGAAAATCAGGCAACATTCTTCAAGATTTTCCAAATCAACCAATTAAGACTAGAAAAAAATTTAATTAGACCCCTCAATGTTAAGTTCTAATTTCTTAAGTTATTATTACAAAACTTCATGTATTTTGCACTGTATCTGAGTCCTTTTCGCGGCCATACCAAGCCCGTAAATTTAACAATGGACAGTTAGTTAAATTAGCTCCAGGTATGCCTCCTGTTCTGTTCGAGTAGTGTCTCATAGTCCCTTTTTGGTACAGTTGATGGTGTGAGAGACAAGTCTAAAAATGCATTCTTTGCTCTTCGGGGCCCTTTTCCATATTATCAGACTAACTCTAAAAACGTCTCATTGTTGAGTTATTCAAGTGCAGAAGTCTAGAATCTAAATAGTATGGTCCTTTCTGATTGAGTCATAAAAGATTACAAAATTGTACAAGGATTTGAGAGGAGTCCGTTAGTGCTTCAAGGTGTATTGATTCTAGTGCAAACTTTGATCCTGATGAAATCGTGCTTTTCAGCCTGAGGTATTAAGTGTATCCAGACCCTTTCAAGATTCTTGTTGCAGGGAATGCTAAGTAGCAGAATGTTGGAACTGTATTTCCACCCGAGTAGTAGTATACGTTAAAGTGTCATGACCTATTGGTTGTGAGATTGCGCCAAGGAGTTGGTGATATGAAGTTACAAGATTAGAAGTCAGAGTGAGGGTGACTTTAGTGGAAATAAATATTTTAGTAGTATAACCGTTGGTTGAGGGATGATTTGTCATTTTATAGTGATAGACTAGTGTGGTAGTAATATTTGTAGATTGTAAGGTATTCGATAAAGAAAGTGTTTGGCTGTGATTATTATCTATTCAAATAGGGAAGGATCTCAGAATGGATAGTTGTGGTGGGTACAGAAATCAGTTATAGGTTATAAATGGAGAAGGAACAGATTAGTCAACAAGTTCTAGGAAAAGACTCATTGTTGTTTATTGAATTTTGAAGGTCATTTTGATGTATGAATGGGTAAGTAAATATGATGTGAGAAATTAGAATATGTTGATAAGATTATAAGGGGTTATAATATAAGATTAAGGTTGACCATGTTTATTATGTGACCTTACCTTCTTGACCTTCTTTTCTTTAGTGGTTGTAAACTAGTACTTCATGTGAGAAGGTATGTAGTAGATTTTGAGCTGTAATAGTGATGTCATGGAGGGGTTGTGATTGTAGGTAGTAGTTAAATGAAATGAAGTATTTTGAGTTGATTTTCCAATTTGATGGACTAGTATAATATGTTGCATGCTTCATCGGTGGTACATGATTGTTGCTAGACTATAGGCTTGAACTTTAGATGTAGAACGTGGTGGTAAGAATAGTAGCTTAAGATTAATGATGCATGTTTTGTGGAGAAATTAGCAGGCTTGATGTGATGTGCGAAATGTCCTAGGTTGATGATTTATGAAAAGTTTAAGTGGTAATCGTGAGGTATATGTGTACATGAGGACTAGTGATAAAACGATGAATTGTGGTTGAATCATTATGTGGATAAGAACATGAGTATATGGGAATAAGTTGAACCCCTGATAGCAGGTTGCTAAATAGAGTTTTATGTGTATAAATGTTTTGTGTACCTAGATTTAATTCTTGGATCTTGTAGTATGGAGAAGTTTGGAAAGTTTGCACAAAGGATTGATCTCGGTCATCGATTTCCACTGACAATCCACCAACTCCGAAGCTAATTTGATCCAATCTAGACTTTTGGAACAAAGACAGTGGTATGTTACCATTCAGGTTATTCTTCTGAACAGAAAGATACGAAATCTTAGGAAGCTGAAGTATGCACGAGGGAAGGCGTCCTGTTAGCTCGTTCCATTCTTTATTCAGGTACTCCAGTGAGAGGATCTGACAAATCAAAGTAGGAATATACCCTCGTAACCCATTCTGGAGCATAGATAAGTGTTGAAGGCTTGTCAAACTGGACATGGATACAGGAAGCTGGCCTGCGATGTTGTTGTCATTAAGCATCAATATACGTAATTTCTTAAGCTTTGTAATGGAAGAAGGTATTGACACTTGGATCGAGCATCCATTAGCTAGGGAAACAGTTAATGAAGTTGAGTTGCTTAAAGGAGGAGGAACCGTTCCACCTACCCGAGTGAAGCTTATGTCAAGATATGTTAAACTTTGACCATGGGACTGAAAACATTGTAACAAGATCTATGGTCATAGCAGGATTGCTAGAAACAGAAAGTTTTTCGAGTTGAGGAAGATAAGGGATATGACCGTCTAAATCGTTGCCACAAAAATCAAGAGCTAAGAGGGTTGTGAGGTTCGATAAAATATCAGGTATCGAGGATGTTAGAACTCATTTCTAGAGTAGAAAGACTAGTAAGATTAAGTAATTGCGCTGTCGGAATTCTTCCTCAAATGTTGCAGTTGGACAATTGAAGTGCCATGAGATTTGAAAGACTTGATATTGGTTTAGCCCAATGAAATGATTCCGAGGACTTTGATAGATCAACACCTGTCAATACTAGATATCTGAGACGTCGGAGTCCTTCTAACCACCTTAGATTTGGACTAGACAAATAACCATAGCTTATAGAAGATAACAGTGAGCCAGAATCTAACTTTGGCGGTAATGTCAAGCTAACAGTAATAGAAGACGAATCGGGTAGTAGCATAATATGTATTTTGCACTGTATCTGAGTCCTTTTCGCGGCAATACCAAGCCCGTAAATTTAACAATGGAGAGTTAGTTAAATTAGCTCCAGGTATGCCTCCTGCTCTGTTCGAGTAGTGTCTCACAGTCCCTTTTTAGTACAGTTGATGGTGTGAGAGACAAGTCTAAAAATGCATTCTTTGCTCTTCGGAGCCCTTTGCCATATTATCAGTCTAACTCTAGGCTGACCCCTTTGCGCACTTTATTGGAAGATCACCTACTGCTACTTCAGTTTCTGGAGATTAACTCCTCGAAACGATGATGTTGATGATTTGTGATGGATCAGGAAGAGCTGAGTGACCATTAGTATGTAGATGAGTACCAATCATTTCTTATTTCTCCGCAAGCCTGATAGTTTTGTTTTTCATTTGAGTCAAGTAACAAAGTAATTCTTTTATGATACATTGTTAGTCCTCTCAACACTAGTGCTAAATGGTCCATCTTTCACAACATAATTGATATATGGCTGTTGCGGAAAGATTGTGGGTTAACTAGAATACAATCACACACACAAAAAAAAAATAGAAGAGAAAAATAAAACAAGTTCTCTTCCAACTAGCAAGGACAAGTCTCGTTTTCGTTCAGTAGAATGAATGTTAAAAGCAGGATGCTTAGAATCTTATGATCCAATGTGATCATAATCAAAGAAAGGGATGAACGGGATGACCCATTTTAAGATCAGATGATCCACCTCTTTGTTTACCTGTGAGAACCAACTTAGAAATGTTATATGGGCCTTTATGCCAAAAAGACTCTTTATCCAAACTATTTTGTCAAATACCCACAAGTTTTAAATCCTTTGCCAAATACCCACTTAATTCCACCTCACCACCAACTTTTCCAACTTAACAATTTCAGCCCCAACCTTTATAATAATTCACTTTAAGCCAATACTTCCAACTTAATAAATTCACCCACGAGTTTCTAATAATACACTTCAACCCACTCCATCATCCACCACTATATATATAAAAATAATATCTAGGTTTCCAAAAATATTAAAAAAAATAATTTCAAAAGCTAAAAATAGAAAGTGGTTATTTTTTCCACCAAAAAGCTCCGATTCCGGCGTTATTTTCTGGCGATCAGCTGTAAATTAGTCCACAAACATCATAATCTTGTCCATTGCATCCATTGTTACCCCATTTGTTTTCTATCTTCTCAAACACACTTTTCACCATTGTTAAAAAGTTTTAAATCACTCACATTACTGAAAACCACTTTAGAAAGTGCATTACAGCAACTCAGGTGACTCCAAGTTCATTTCTTTATTCCATAAATCCAACAATCATTGATTACAAGCAATATTTGCAATTTCAAGTATTTGTACGAAAATCTGCACAGTCATCGACCTGTCCTCGCCAGTCATTGACCGTGCATACAACACGACATAGACCATAAGCATAATCTACCATCGACCGAAGCTTAATTCTAGGATATCTATTGCAGAATTTGTTCTAGTTTTTGGTGATTTCATGGGAGAATGGGTGGAGACTTCGAAATGTAGGAAATGAAGATCATTTACCAAGGTGACAATTCCCATTCCTGTTCGCCGCAACAGTTCGTACAACGAATTTGATGCAAGCGTAATGCAGAGCGGGGATCTAGATTATGCGCCGAGCGACGTGGTGATTAGTTATGTAATGCATTCGAGGGAAAAAGTGAATCCTACAATCATAAATAGTAATGTACGTGTGTTGACGTACATAATGGATGCTGATGCAAATGGATTTAGGCCAATTTTGAGGATAAATATGGTTGAGAGGTCCTTTGAAGGACCATTGAATTCATCAGCACCCCCACCGCGGCGCCCGACAATCAACGATGATTTGATCGATGATGATTTGAATGATTACGAGAATGATGTCGATGATACAATTAATATGGAAGATTATTCTATGTATATGGAAGACTTTTCATCGAACTCGCAAGATGATGAAGAAAACCGTGAAACGGAATCACAAGCAGGACACTCCTTCACTGATGAAACCAATTTCTGTTGTGGTCAAACATTCACCGATAAAAAAGATCTGAAAATGCAACTAGACGCAGCAGCGGCGAGGAAGTCTTTTGATTATTATATGGAGAAAAGCTGCATGAAATTAATGAAGGCGCAATGCTTATCTCGTGGTTGTGGCTGGCTGTTGCGGGCAAGAAAGTACGATACCTCAGATAGATTTCTCATATACAAGTATGTCGGGATGAATGTGCATTTCTATAGATTTTAACGTTCAGTTATTATCGTCCTAAAGCTTTGTCTACGATAGACTATCTATAGTCTACAGTATATATAATATATGGTCTTTAAAATATTATGTATTGATTATATTATTGCAGATCTAACACGTTATGTTGGTCATTTGCCCAGCTTCTCTCTCCAATCGATGCAATGAATCATTATTTCCCTTGTTTCCCGTTCCCATTTATTAAAAAGCTGCACAAAACATCTCTTCACGAGGAAAAACAGATGGTATACGCATACTAAACGTTTTCTCTTATCAGACAGGTCGACCTACCATTGGGTGGATATATGAACGGATGCAATCTATAGGTTTATAAGTACAGGCCCTCTTTCTACGCAACCCTTTAGTTTTCCCTAAACCGAAAATATCATAAATCGTCTTTTCTTCTTCTTCTTCACCCAAATCCAAAAAAATGCATCCAAGAAGGATACCCCTGCGCCCCATCAGACGTGTTCCTCCGAGGCACTACGACTTCCTCCTCCTAAGGAATGATTTGGACCAGCTTTTCTACGGGCTGGGTCAAGACCGCATCTACCTGGAGCGGGAGCTCCGTCGAATTGCTTGTTTCTTGAGGGAAATTCTAGAAAGGCTCGGAATGGAAGGCCCTGACTACATCACCCCCCCCCCCCCCACACACACACACACCATCCCCATAATTTAGTTTAAATGTTTTATTTTAGTATATGTTTTTAAGTTTTTTTGATTTGTTCATTGCTGAAGAAGTTTTCTTTGTAGGATCTTGTTAGAAGAAAGCTTCTTCCATTTTCCCCTTTTTGATGTAAATTTTATTATGTAATGCAATGAACAATTTTAATACAACTATGTTTTAGTTTCTTTTAACATTGTGTGTTTGCCATCTTTGTTCTGATTCCTTGTTTGAAAACTCAAATCAAATGTGTCTGCCTTTTCAAGTTACAGTATTGTGGCTTGACTAATTTCCTGAAGAGTAAAATCTAATGTGTAGATTTTATACAAAGTACTTCATCGACTGTACATATTAGTTGATCATAGACTACATGAATCGATGGATCATCGGGTAAATTAAAACAAATAATAACAGATTTTCAAAAAATAATTTAATTTTAAAAGATTTAAACAGATTATCACATGTTATGTGGCTGGTGGAAGAAAATAATTAAATTAAAAATGATTTAAATAGATAATCACACGTTTTGGGAATTATGAAAGACAATTATTAAATTAAATAAATAATAGTATCATGTATTTTGGGCTAGTGGAAATAATAATTAAATATAATATGATTTAAATGGATAATCACATGTTTTGTGGTTGGTGAAAGAAAATAATTTAATTAAAAAGGATTTAAATAGATGATGTTGGACTGGTGGTGACACTTAATAGACTGCCGTATATCATGCACTATGTCCTCCATCGATCAGTCTGATATATCGTAGACCTTCACATTTATTATCGCATCGACTGATATCATTATTATGCGTAGACCATGGTGATCTATGTACACAGTTATAGACCATCACTTGGATGTAGTAAAAAAAATGATTAAATAAATTATAAATAAATGTGGTGTGGATTTCTACACATGTTAAGGAGTGTAAACAAGTCACATAATCATATTAGAGCTTAGACAAATTAGGGAGGGTGAATTAAGAAGTGTGTGGATGGGTAGTGGTTGAATTCTCAATATCGTAAGAGTAATGTTTCTCAAAGCACAAGTATGTATTGAGGATGATAAATGTTTTACCACTATCAATTGCACACACTCTTTTGATTTAGGGGTGGTGATGAAAGAAATATGTGGAATGTGTAGGCATCAAATACAATAGATATCCTATATACATACTTATGCTTTGTTTAAACATTACTCTTACGATATTGAGCATTCAACCATTACCCATCCACACACTTCGTAATTCACTCTCCCTAATTTTTCTAAGCTCTAATATGATTATGTGACTTATTTACACTCCTTCACATGTGTAGAAATCCACACCACATTTATTGATAATTTATTTAATCATTTTTTAACTACATCCAAGTGATGGTCTATAACCTTGTGCATAGATCATCGTGGTCTATGCCTAATCATGATATCAGTCGATGCGATAATAAATGTGTAAGTCTACAATAGACTATACTGATCGATGGATGACATAGTTCATGATCTACGATGGTCTATTAAGTTTCATCACCAGTCCAAGATCATCTATTTAAATCAATTTTAATGTAATTATTTTCTTCCACCGGTCCCAAAACATGTGATTATTCATTTAAATCATATTATATTTAATTATTTTCTTTCACCAACCCCAAAATATGTTACTATTATCTATTTAATTTTTTTTTAATTTAATTATTCATTTTTTAACTACCTCCACGTGATGGTCTATAGATGTGTACATAGATCATGGTAGTCTACGCACAATCAGGATATCAGTCGATGCACTAATAAAGGTGTAAGTCTATGGTAAACCATACAAATCGATGGCTGACATAGGTCATGATCTACGACAATCTATTTAGTGTCACCACCAGTTCAAAAGAAAAAAATTATTTTTCCAACGGTAAAAAACGGCTACTTTTGTAAGCCATCAGTGTGAACACTTTATTTTTACTTCATATATAAGGTGTACATCCCTCCTTATTTTATTTCATCAACTTTATTTTATTTTTAAAAATTCTACAATGTCGCAAGCATCTCAATCATCCAATTCTAAAAATACTCTAATTTGTCATTGTGGGAATGCGGCTGTCTTGAGGACGTCACGCATGGATTCAAATCCAGACCGCAAATTTTATAATTGTGCAATTGCAAAGGTGAAGTGTGCGTGCTTTTTTTTTAAAGTTAAGTTAATGGTTATGTAATTATTATTTTTTCCTAGGATAATGGCGCATGCTCGTTTTTCAAATGGCTTGATGAGCTATCACCTCCATCCAGTCCATCAACGTTTATTCCGGGACTCGAGACATCAAATTTTCAAGGCTTGGCAAAATTTAATCTACTACAAAGTCTCCAACAATGCGAAGAAAATAAAGATTTTCTCATGACTTTGTTCAAAGAAGCCGAAGAACAGAGGGATCACTTTAAACTATTGCTACATGACACCCAAATAGAGAGGGATCAACTAAAACAAAAATTGATTTTGGCCGAAGAAAGAGAGAATGTCCTAAAAATGATGTTATGTGCTATAATGCTAGTATCCGTTTTTTGAAAAAGTGTAACATGGTTGTAGTGATATTGAATAAATAATAATAGTTCTACTTTTGTATAATGTTAAATACTATTTTTGATAGAACCATAGTCGATTAAACAACACATCAACTTAAATTCGACCAGCATGGTAATGATAGACTATGCATACGGTATATGGAATATTAAGTATGCATTCTATGATATCAAGCATACAATGTACCAACTATGACCACACCCTGCATATTCAAATTCCATGCCACAAATCAGTTTGATAGAAACAAATTCAGCTCAGAATCATAACAAGTTTCATAAAATAAAAGAATAATTGTCATATCCTACCACCAGATCCTTCAAACTTCATATTTGTGAAATAAAAAAAAAATTGTCATATCCTAACAACTCATCATTTAACAACAAATTAAACATTTTAGCATTTAAATGTCTCTTTCCCTAAGATCCTCATCAACACAAGTGTTACTGTTGATTTCATCAACAATGTCCATGACCACATCTGTTTGGACAGCTTCAAATTCTTTTTTCTCAGCAACTGCAGTTGCTTCTTCATTCTCACCTTCTTCTCCTTCTTTTTCATCATGTGCATCAGCTGCTGCTTCTTCAGTTTCCTTTTCTCCCACACCTTCTTTTCTTACTTCACCTACAGCAGCTATTTCTTCCTCAGCTTCAGCAGTTGTTTCTTCCTCAGCTTCTTCTTTTCGTTCACCTGCTGCATCTTCATCAACTTCTTCTTTGTCAGCTTTGTTAGCTTCTTCTTCAATAGTTTTTCCTTTTTCTGCGCCTCCTTGTTCATCTGTTGCCGCTTCTTCTTCTGCTGTTGCTGCTGCTACTTTTCCACCTTCTTCTTGGCTCTTATCTTGTTCATCATCCTTCTTTTCTTCTTTTTTTTCCTCTTCTTCCACAACAGCGGCCAACTCATCCATTTTGCTCTTTTTTTCTCCTTCTTCATTCCTCTCCGATTCATGCACATACACTATTTCATAATATCACAAAGTGTTACTGATATTTAAAGCTGAATATTCATTAAGAACATCAATTTCGCTCATCATTTTCCTTTTTTCTTCATTCTTTTCTCTTTGATATAGGCAGCAATATCCAACACCTTCCTCGAGTGCAGCCACACTCTTATGAAGATCCTCGGGGGATGAGGTTCCCGCTGCATCTTTGGAGGTTCTCGGAGAATCATCATCACCAATGCGTACTCCAACGGGGTTACCACCCAAATTCCCGTCATCATCACTGTCCTCATTTGAAGTAAGGACAGTCACCCCTTCTAACTCTTTCTTCAAGCCATTGAGGAAGTTATTCTTCTCCTCGTCCGTATATGGCTCAAACGTAATCATATAATCCATCTTCATTTCATGAACAGTAGGGATGATGTACGGGTGCACATTCTACCAAATATCAATTAACAATTACATAACATTTGATAAAACGGTACTATTATTGCATTATAGAAAATAAGTTCATACCTCGGTAACTTTTCCTTTATACTTGAATGGATCGCCTTCGATTATCTTTTCGCTTTTTGAAGTGTGTCATCTTAGGATGCGGGGGATGGGTAAGGGCTCATCCATTGATTTTCCAGCAAATTCTCCAAGATGAGGAAAGGCCTCATAGATCCAAATCTGTAAGCAGTACAGCAGTGAAAAAAATAACTATGAGTCTATGAAATAGTATAAATAAAATGATAATCTACGATAAACTCACTAAAGGGTTTATGGTAGATACCATGAATGCCCAGGGAAATCCGAATAGAGCATAGGATGCCTTTTGCTTCTCATCAAATACTTCCTTCTGCTTCTTCAGGTCACTTTTATTCTTCAGATAGTCCATGGTCAGTTGAAATGTCTCTTTCCCCCATGGATACTTCTCGAAGAAACTCAAAGAGTTGACCATTCAAATCAGTTTTGTGTCGACAACCTTCGTCGAATCTTTCGCAAGCAACATGGTGTGCAAGAACCACAATAGACAACACTTGAACTTATGGTCCTCGTTCAGCTTATTCCCTCTGATCAGGTGTAACAAGTTGGCCACCGTGATGTTTTTGTTTTTTGTCACCTTAAAACAAAAATTGTCCCCCTTTGCTAACACCTTCTTCATTTTTTATTCACTAGAGTATGATGAGCAGTTCAACTCCATGATCAAACAAAACTCTTTCAAGCCAAAACAGGCAGGCTTGTTGTTAACGCAAAACCACATCTCATGACGTATCTTATCGTTCTTAACGCGTTGCAACAGAAAATAATGGATCAACTGCCCATTGAACTTGAGATGTTCCGGCAGGTTTCTCAGGTGTCCAAAATAGGACCGCTTGAATCTTTCTTCAATTATTGGTCGATAAGAATTTGCTTAAATTCTCGATAAGCATCCATTGTTGATCTGACCGATATCTTTGCCGGGAAAGATCTGACCTCGTCAATTATCGTTTGAAGGTCATACCACTCCACGGAAATGCACCTTGAAAGATATGGCACGGACAACGAATCATTATCCCCATTATCACTATTACTCCCACTTCCCTCGCACTCTTTACTGTCACCACTGACACTCCGCTTGGCAATATCTTCACTAGAATCGACGTAGTCGCTTATCTCCTTTAACTCCGAATCTGATTCGGACACCGACTCTTCAAATTTCTTTCTTTTTGACACTTTTTCAACTACTGCAGCTCTTCTTTTTCTACTACTACCAGCGGTATCGTCTTTCTGTTTAGAATAACATTTTTTCTACCCATTTTCAACACAGTCTACACCTAAAGAACAAATCTCCCATTTTCAGTTCATAGACCACAAGTCTATCAACAGAAATAACTCAATGATCAAATGAACCCCCCCCCTAAAAAAAAATGAATTAACAAACACCCCACCATTAAACAATTCACTACACAAACATACAATAATTGAACCAAAATCGAACATGCAAAATATCAAAACACAACAATTGCTAAAAATCAAACTAGTGCACCTAATCAAATTAATTAGCTATTAATATTTCAATTTTCACTATTTCAACAATCATGTTTTAAAAGAATTTCATACGTCTGAAAATTAAAATATATCTAGGGCATTCTCATTTCATAGACCGCGGGTCTACGAATAGACCGCGGGTCTACGAATAGACCGCGGGTCTACGAATAGACCACGGGTCTACGGACAGAAACAGGACGCTGTTCAAATCAAAATGCCAAAATAAATCTTCAAACAACAATTATACCACCATTCAACACTTCGTTGCTAAAAAAAAACACGATTAAATCAAAACACCAAATTCAAAAAAAAAATCCCACATCACTACCAATCGATTAGAAAAAATAAAAACCATTTAAATGGATCTAGAAATGATTGAAACTCGATTTTAACTAACTTTGCGAAGCAACAACGCCCCCTTAGCAGCTGCAAATGAAGAACGTACGAAAATGGCATTTTTGGGAGAAGTTGTTTGAAAGTGGAAGTTGGGAATTGAAGAGGAGACAGAGAGGGGGTTTTTTTTGGATATTGGAATAAGTGGAGGGGGTTAGGTGTATTATATTAAATTTGTAAAGTTGTATAAATGATGAATTGGTCCCTTGGCCCATGTTTGGGCCCCACTTTTTTAACTTTTTACACCCTAAACCTAAAAATAAATCAAAAAGAAATTAAGTGGGTATTTGGCAAAATAGTTTTGCAAAAGTTCTTCTTTGCCAATTATTCCCATGTTATATATCCTAAGTAGTACCCTTTCCATAAAGGATAAATTGGATACTCTTTCCGATGCAGTTCACGATAAAGAGCTGCCAACTACCTAAGCTAGGCCGTTTGTTGTTAGAATATCTGTTCCAGTGAGAAAATAGAAGGAATATACTAATACACTCTAGGAAAGTCGAATAATATGTCTATTGGAACAATATCAGGATTAGATTGACAAGAAATATCCTTCTCTATATATAAATAAGTTTGGATATATCCTTCCTCTCCACCTCATTAATATCTGGAGGGAAGAATCCGAGGTAGCCTAATGGTCAGCAAACAAATCAATGATAAGTATTTTTGTTTTATGTTGTCTCTAAGTAGTATTAAGCACCTATTTTTAATCGAGAAAGGGAAATAACAATGCCACATCACATGTGCTTTTGTTTGCATCGCCTACCACTTTCCTATTTGAGCAGCTCTTCTCTCCTACGTTTTCTCTTATCCTTATCATTAGTGAAAATGGCGCCGAAGAAGCAAAAAGTGGGAAGGCGGCGACGAGGGAGGAGAAAGTGAACTTGATGGGCATTGTAATTATTTCTAATAATTACCTAGTTTTACTTTTTCAGGTTGGTCTAACTGACATTCTAGATATGTATCATGAAGATGTCTATATAGGTTTAAAAAGATGCAAGAAAGACATGAAATTGTTGTAATTAAAATTTGTGGAAGTTAACCAAACTTTTCTATAAATATGTATTTAGTTTTTAATGCCACAGTTTTTGGAGGGGAAATTTATACATTATATTTTTACTATATCGCTGATAACTTCAAAAAAAAAAAAAAAATGAGAGCAAATGGAATTTTTTAAAAATGAAGAAGAGGTATTATTTTACTTGTAAACAATAACTTTTAAATTTTTCGTCAAACTTGATGCTAATGTTCATAATAGATGTTTGGGCAAACGAAATTTAATTACTATGTCTATCATACACCTTTTAAGTCTATTTTTTTAATTAAATGGACCAAAAGTTTTTTTATTTAGGGAGATGGCTCATTTTTTAGACAGGTTTATTATCTTTCCGACAGATTAATCCGACTGATGACAGATCAATCCGACAATCTATTATCTATCCGAGTGATATATAGACAGATCGATTATCAATCCAACAGATCTAGTATCTGTCCGACAGATATATAGACTGATTTGTTATTATCTGCCCGACAAATGAGAAAATAAAAGTAGGTCATTTTGCTAATTGAAAACTTGAAGAGGGCAGTCCATTTTGCTAAATGGAAACGTGAAGAGGCTTAGTTGCCAAATTTTCTCTTACCTCGTCACATTTTTTTCTACATGAGTTAAGTTTTAGTTAATTTCGATAAGGTACATTCATTAGCACATATTGTATGTTTTTATATATAACAATTAGCTAGTTAACGACCTAGCATGAAATCACATTGTATTAAATAAGTAATTAAGCATTAGATAATTAGATTACACTTTTATATACACATACAGGATTTACTCTATCTATCTATAGACACCTATATATGTTTATTAAAACTAGGTCACTATTAAAGTGTAAGAGATTTCATGATTCTATCAAATTATAGTACATTCATTATATCTTTAACACATATTAATTAGGTGTTTTTATATATTACTACAAGCAATATATAAAATTGAGAATTTATATATTGTTGTTGCAAAATCTTTCAAGGTATGGTGTATAAGCGCTTTACATGCCTGCTTTATTTGTTATTATCCATGAATTGAGAATTTCTTTTCTAACCAGTCTTCTTTTTAAATTTTTAATTGGTAAACAAATACAGTTTTAATAAGCCATAATACATAAATAAGACCTATAATTATGACCTGTAACTTTGCTTGAGCACAAGTAAGCCTTTTAACTAACAAAAAAACACTCCAATCCTACCTAGCAAAATGCGTGATTACACTCAAAATGTCGCACGTGGGACAAAAATTAGAGCCCCCAATAGTAAAAAAAAAAAAAAATGCTTAAATGACTATTATACCCTTAGTGAATCCTTTTTATATATATACAAATCAATTTTCCACTTTATTCTCTTTTTATTTTCTCCAACAACTCTAAAAAAATTAAAAAAATTAAAAAAATGTAACCCAATTAAGAAAAGTATGATCAATTATCTAATTCTCTTCTCGGTTTCTCCTTAAGACGATGGTGTATCCTTCATTTGAATATCCGAAGAGCTAAAAGTTGTAAAGGAATTGTGAGAATTTCATGTTAAACGGCTTCTATTTTGTGAAGCTTCAATGGAAAGTTCAATAATTTTTCCTTAATTGAAAGTGAATAAGATATGGAAATTTTGTAGGGTTTTCATCGACATCTTCTTCGAAATGAACCTTTCAATTTTCATCGGACTTGAATGTTATTTTAATGAAGGCAGTTGTTTTTTTATTTTTTTCAAAGAAAAAATCTAAAAAGTACATATACTTGTGATGGTGGTATATTAAGTTTTTTTTTTTAATATCTAAAATCTATGTGTATCTTTTCAATTAGGTGACAGCATTTGGTTGGAGTACTAGTCCTCGTAGGAGCGATTTTCATGCATATGTGTTGCAAGATTGAAGGGTTTTTTTTGTTGAGCTTTTGTATAGTTAAAGGGTCTACTTGTACACTGACAAAGTTAAAGGTCATAATTATAATTTGATGTCAAGTTGTCCTGTTTATGTATTATGCCTTTTAATAAAGCACTCTCATTAGTTAGCTATTTGAAGTATTTGAACTCACTTTTGGAGGTGGTTTGTGTTTTACCTACACATGAAGCCCTGAATGGCTAGTTCGTATCTTCTTTGATCTTTAATTCAAGTTTTCTTTATCTAAATTGAGTACTTTTAGTACAAAAGTTGTCTTCCGGAACCAAATGGATAACAATATTTTCTCCTTTTGGATTGTAGAGACTAGAGATGCATTTCTGTTTCAAAGGCAATCTCCAATGAAAATAACAAACTTTTAATGCATTTATCCAAGGACGTATTTAGATGCAAAAGGAAAATAACAAGGTGTCCACTTTTATGCCATTTGGAAACTCACAGAGAAAAATATAATTGCGACATAACAAAAAAATCCTTCATTTTAAACCAACTATCAGTTTCTTAGTGAAAATCTTGATTTCAAACTAAATATACAATATATTAAGGAGTCGTTTGGTAGAGTGTATAATTTTAATGCAAAATATGATGTATTAGTAATGCTTGTATTAATAATGCTTGTGTTAGCTATGCTTGCATTAGTTATGTTTGTATTTTTCTTATGTAGTGTTTGGTTAGATGTATTAAAAATAACACGAATTACATAATTTCTTTTTTTTGTTTTACAAAAATACCCTTCATATATATGTTGGAAAGGATGCGATTTTTTTTTTGAGGAATAATAGTATCTTTAATCATGTTAATGCATGCATTAGCTTTTTAATACACTCTACCAAACGACCCCAGAAATAATAAGTAACAACCATCCAAACAGTACAGTGTAAGACATCTTTATCTACTTATTGCATTGGCAGACATCTTTAATGCCCCCACATAACTTGGAAAATTTATCTTTTTCATATAAAATGAATGGCTTCTACACTTTGGATATCAAATTGACAACAACCACTTATTTTTTTTTATTGAAACGATATTTTAGTTGTATTAATATTTATATGATGGAATAAATGAAGAAAAGTTGTTTTTTTCATTTTTCCTTAGAAAAAAGATTCGAAAGAAAATTTTTCTAGATGAACTCAAAAATCTATACATTCAACTTTGGGTGTATACAAATAGACACTTGTTATCAGTTGAACAGTTAAACACATGCGCCCTAAGTGGCAAATCATGTGAGATGCACACATGTCATATTGTGTGAGACAATATCAGCCAAAATAAATATGAGCAAAATAGAGCCCTCTTTTTTTGTGGTTTAAACTCATGTATACCATTTGCATTCTCATTTTCAACAATGTGAGACACACACCACAAGAATGTCAAGAAAAATTGAATTCTTGATGTGCCCACACAAGAAAAACACACATTTGTGTCCACACTTTAGTATGTGCCGGAATAGATGTAGAAGGTTGTCTACGGATTCGACTGAACTCAGTAGCTTTAGTCCAAATTTAATATTTTTATTAAAAAAAATTCACTAAATATGTACAAATTTAAATTCAGAACCAGGTTATCAACACCTGACACAAGTTGCTATTTTTGAATTTTAACCCATAAAATTCAAGTTCTGACTCCCTGTTTCTCAAGGTTCAGTGTTACATTTTTATTAACAGCTTTACTTGCTTTCCGATGAATTTGTGTAAAATATGTTAACACACAATCACGATTTGCAAGACTTAGTTGATTTGGTTTGTTTCGAATGGTCAAGTGTTTGGGCCCTACATAAGCTGGAAAATAAATTAAGTTAGGGAACAATATTAAAAAATGGATTTAAAAGAAAAGTATTCAAAAAAAGATATTCTTAAAAATTATCACTATATAAAGTCTCAAATACCACAGGTTACTAGCCATACCATTTTCCTACTAATTTATGCAATAATGGAGAAAATATTCACCTCTTTTCTCTTGCTGCTTCATTATGTCATGGTTAGTTCAGCTATGATCCAAGCCAACACTACCACTTATCAATTAGTTCTTCTTTCTTTAAAATCTCAAATCATTTCCGACCCCTTTCACTTCTTGGATAAAAGTTGGTCTCCAGCTACTTCTGCTTGCCATTGGGTTGGAGTCACTTGTGGCTCTCATCACCAGAGAGTGAAGTCCCTGAATCTTTCCAGCATGGCTCTTACTGACAGAATTCCACGTGGTTTTGGAAAGCTCACATTTCTTGTTTCTCTTGACCTGGAAAGCAACAATTTCCAGGGAAATCTGCCTCAAGAAATGGCACACTTGCGTAGGCTTAAGTTTCTTGATTTAAGTTTCAACAACTTCAGCGGGAAGGTTCCTTCTTGGTTTGGATTTTTAAACCAACGTCAAGTTCTAAATCTTAGGAATAATAGTTTCACTGGTTCCATCCCTTCTTCATTTTCTAATATATCCACACTTGATACTTTGAATCTGAATTTCAATTCCATAGAGGGCCAAATACCAAAAGTGATTGGAAACCTTAGAGAATTAAACTTGAGGGGTAACAATCTCATAGGATCTATTCCTCTGTCACTCTCGAATGCCTCAAGGTTGGAGGCTTTAGATATATCTTATAATTCACTTCAAGGAAACATCCCAGAAGGGATCGGCAATCTTCACAACATGAACTGATTGGCCATACAATATAATAAACTTACGGGTTCTATACCATTCACAATTTTCAATATCTCAAGAATCGAATTCATTGCATTTACTAGCAATAGCTTATCAGGAAGTCTTCCAAATGGTTTATGCAATGGTCTCCCAATACTCAAAGGGCTTTATCTGTCCACAAACAAGATTCATGGTAATATGCCTACAAGGTTATCAAATTATTCACAACTTCAAGTATTGTCTTTATCATATAATGAGCTTGATGGACCAATACATGGTGAAATTGGAAGATTGAGTAACTTGCAGAGCTTGGCGCTCGGAACTAACCATTTCACTGGTAGGTTTCATCTTATGAATACTAGCACTATTGTATCTTATTACTTCAGAATTTTATTTTATTACTCATTAATTTCAGGGATAATTTCACAAGAAATTGGAAATCTTGTTAATTTGGTGGAGTTTTGGATGGAGAAAAAACAGATTACCGGCTCTGTCCCGATCTCCATACTCAATATCTCATCGCTGCTGATTTTGTCACTGGCGCAGAACAATCTTAGTGGATTCTTACCACGGGAAATCAGCAACTTAACCAAGATGCAACTTCTACAGAGTGGTAGAAATAAGCTTATAGGTACATATATATATATTCTAATGGTGTCTCATGTTAATTTTTATAGATCCATTAACTATTAAAATTCTATGAATTTATGCATGTAATGAGCAATAAAATGTAGCAATTATAAATAAATCTTCAAGCGTATGACAAGAAACACCACATAAGGAGCGTCTTATAATGTTTAAAATTAGTCTGTTTTAAGAAATAACCTGTAAATTTGTACTGTTGGTAGTTAGCTAAATTCTAATAAAGTATCAGTTTATATATTTGAGTCCATAGAAAAATACAAACCTACACAATCAGAAATTCATAGAAAATTAAATTAAGAACTTTAATACAGAAAAAATATCAAATACGTACAGAAAAAATTAAATTTTTTGAGTTCTTGGCGACACCTTTTCATCAGGTAAAACTAAAGCATGAATCACATAGATAAGCATTGAGCTAAATAGTTCATCTCACTTGTATTCATTTTTTCTTCATGTGTTTCCAGGTGAAATACCCAAAGAGATAAGCAATCTCTTTGAGTTGGATGAACTTAATCTTCAATTTAATAGTTTTAGTGGTTCACTTGATATGGAGATCTTCAACATATCAGGGCTGAGAATAATTGATCTTTCATTCAACAATCTATCAGGAAGCCTTCCACCAAACATAGGTTCAATCGTATCCAACATTGAAGAGCTTTATCTGGGTAACTTAACCAATCTCCAATTGTTCAAAACTTACAATTCTTGAGCTTTCATACAACAAACTCACTGGCTTGATTCCCAACTCACTTGGATATTTGACTCATCTACAGTATCTAAATTTAGGGGCAAACAATTTAACCAGCGATTCATCATTAAGTTTCCTGACTTCCTTAACCAATTGTAGAAATTTAACATATCTTGATATATCTTTCAACCCTCTAAATGGCATGCTTCCAGCCTCCACGGGGAACCTTTCCACCTCTCTTAGAAAACGTTACGCCAAAAATTGCAAAATCGAAGGGCAAATTCCAAATGAAGTTGGGAACTTAAGCATCTTTCTGGAAATAACTTGGTCGGATCAATTCCAACATCAATTGGCAACTTGAGATATCTTCAGTGGTTCAAATTGAGTAGCAACAAATTCACAGGATTTATTGGAGATCATATATGTAAATTGCAGCATTTAGGTGAAATTTACTTGGTTCAAAATCAAATTTCAGGATCTCTTCTTAATTGTTTAGGGAACATTACTTCGCTTAGGGAGATACATCTTGGTTCCAATAAATTGAGTTCCAATATACCATCAAGCTTATGGAATCTTGAGGATCTAGTGGTTCTTGACTTATCATCAAACAACATGGTAGGTTCCTTACCTCCAAAAATTGGAAATCTAAAGGCTCTAACAAAGATGGATCTATCGATGAATCAATTCTCAAATGTAATTCCAAGAGAAATTGGAGGATTGCAAAATTTGGCACACCTTTCTTTGAGACACAACAAGTTACAAGGAGCTATACCTGACTCAATGAGCAACATGGTAGGTTTGGAATTCCTAGACCTTTCTCATAATAATATATCTGGAATCATTCCTAAGTCTTTGGAGAAACTTCAAAACCTGAAGTATTTCAATGTTTCTTTCAACAAATTGTATGGTGAAATACCCTCGGGGGGTCCTTTCAAGAACCTCTCGAGTCAGTTTTTCATCTACAATGAAGCATTGTGTGGTTGTTCAAGATTTAGTGTCCCTCCATGCCCCACTTCATCAAAGCACAAATCAAATAGGAAAAAATTACTAGTTCTTTTTCTTTTGCTGGGAATTGCACTAGTAGTTGTTCCTAGAACCTTTATTTTTTCTGGATAAGGTATAGAAAAGGTAAAAGATCTCCTCAACAAGCTGATTCATTGTCTGCCATAACAAGAGAAAGAATTTCATACTATGAATTGATCCAAGCAACTGATGCTCTTAGCGAGAGTAATCTGATTGGTTCTGGAAGTTTTGGCTTTGTTTACAAAGGTGTTCTCAGAAGTGGAACTGCCATTGCAGTTAAAGTGTTCAATCTGCAACTAGATGCAGCATTCAAGAGCTTTGATACGGAATGTGAAGTTCTGTGCAGCCTTCGCCATAGGAATCTTGTAAAAGTCATTACTAGCTGTTCCAACCTTGATTTTAAGGCTTTAGTGCTCGAGTATATGCCTAATGGAAGTCTTGAGACGTATTTGTATTCACACAACTACTTCCTAGACATTAGGCAGAGGCTAAGCATAATGATAAATGTGGCATGTGCGTTGGAATATCTTCACCATGGGTGCTCGTCCCCTGTGATCCACTATGATCTGAAGCCTAGTAATGTCATGCTGGACGAGGATATGGTTGCCCACCTAAGCGACGTTGGCATTTCGAAACTGCTTGGTGAAGATGAGAGTAATTTATACACAAAAACATTAGCAACATTGGGTTATATTGCGCCAGGTACGTCTCTTGATTTTGCTTTGCACATTTCTTTCCCCTTTCTCTTTTTCCACCAAGTTATCATGTTACATCTTTAAATTAACTCTTTGATTGTAGAGTATGGACAAGATGGATTAGTGTCCACTAAATGTGATGTCTATAGTTATGGAATTGTCACGACCCGAACCGGGGTCCTTGCCGTGATGAGCATTCCCGAACCCGAAGGCCCGGAACGCCCTCTGTCTATCTGGTAATCATGCACAATATTCATAAAACATAAGATAATGCAGAATTGAAATTTAATACGGAAACATGGTCGAATATGAAATAGATATATCTGACACCAGTCTGCGAAATCTCTACTAAAAACATAAGCAGCTGTCTGAAAAGAAACTGGGACAAGGCCCCCAGTAGACCAAAATATAACTACTAATAATACTCTGAACAATCTGCAGGCCTTCTGGAGTAAAGAAGGCTCACCACTGCACAGTCTGATCTGCAAGTCTGACTATCTACTGCTTATCTGGACCCCTAGACTGAGTCTCAGAACCTGAGAGGTTGGAGGGGGGAGGGGGTCAGCACAAAAGTACTGGTACGCAGAGCTAATCCAAACATAATCATTTATAATTAACATATATGAGAGCAATTTAAAACAGTTCATAAACGTTCGTATAGTAGGAAATCTCATGGGCATCTTCAAAAAACTCTGTGAAAAACATCTAAAATCTGTAACACTCTTTATACTTTTCTGCGCTAGGTGTTATACCCTACAATTCTTGAAAATTCTATGGGCCATATGGAAACTGCCATTGACTCGGCAGCCAAGCCCCCAACCCAAGTGTACCGCAAGGGTCGGAGTCTCTAACTCTACTACGCCACACGGCCGTCGCCAGTGTACAATAATAATCTACCCGTATCGGCAAATACGGTTTTAGGCAATGAGTTGCTTGAACTCACGCCCTCTTCAGGTAACCACCTAACACTCTTTAAGACCCTTTTTAAAACTCTATGAAAACATGCATTCTCTGAAAATATACTCTGAAGACATCTTCGAAACACATACTCTGAAAACATACTCTGTTATGGCATAATTACATGTGGTATCGTCATACCATTGACTTGCAAGTCATATCTCTGAGCCATCATTAACATACAAAAATTTCTGTTGCAAGACAGAAGTTTCGGGACCATCATATCAATAAAACAGTTCAAGAATAGACTCATGCATACACATGCAAATAACTCTTCTCTTTGAATCAAAACATAGTCATATCAAGACACCCTCTCGATAACTCTAAGACACTGTTCCAAAAGCCGTGACTTTTCAAATCACAGAAACATACATTTTCAATTCTCTTTTCAATAAAGTCAAAATCATTAAGTTAATACAAGAGAGGGAGTCCATAATTCATTCTCTCAAACAAAGATCAAATCTTAGTTTCATACTTAAACATATACCTGTAAATCAATTTAGGGGGAAAAGCCATAATAACAAAGCATAATAGCATTTAAACCTTTGAAAAACATAATTTATAAAATAGTTTTCAAAACCCCCATAAAATACATGCATTAAAACTTAAATCATGCTTTTATAAAATTTCAAGCCCATGTAGTTTTTAGGATAAACCCCACGTACCTCTATTTCGGAAAATAATGGGTGTTTCTTGAAGCCTGTGGATTGTGGATTTCGAATCTCTAATCAATTTTGAAAACCCACGGTTAAATCTTGATTTATTTGGGTTTTTAGTTTGAAACCCTTGGGAGTGTTCTTGAGAATTTTTAGATGAATGTGGATGTATTTTGGAGAATTGGGGACTAAATTTCGTGTTTATGGCTGAATAAGGGTGGGAAAAGGACCATTTTGCCCCAAAAATGGAGTGTTTAAGTCACTTGAAACCATAAGATATGCGCCACATATGATATCGCATATATTTACATAGGCGCCACATATGATATCGCCTATATTTACATAGGCGCCGCATATGATATCGCCTATATTTACATAGGTGCCACATATGCTATCGCATATGCTTTTCAGTGGCCATGTGCGATTGGTTAGGCAACGCATACTACTTTGAAAAGCCATAACTTCTTGCTCGGGTGTCGGATTTTAGCAAAATTGGTATCATTGGAAAGTTAACTCGAAGACCTATCATTTGACACATAGTAGGCTCTCTAATTCGACATATACAGAGAGTTATGGTCGATGGAAGCCGACACAAATTACAACGTCCACTAAAACTTAATCGATCGAAATAGTTTCAACTCATCCTTGAGTTGAAGGACCTCTATGGTCTAAATTCATGCTCAAATGGATTCACATACTTCATAATTGATTAACATGCCAAATTGGCACAGGATTTAAGGCTCTGGGATTATCAACGCGTCAGAGTCATGGTTTTTATTCTAGCCCGAAATGTGGGGTGTTACATTATCTCCCCCTTGGGATCATTCGTCCCCGAATGATGGATAGAATGTCCAACTCTTAAGGGTATGGGATAACGCGGCCATGATATGTTCCGTAAGAAAGAATACACTGATCGGAAACATGACTATAAGATTGGAACTACTGATGTTTTAAATGCTTATGCCGGACATGCATATCCGAGACATGGAATACACAACTGAAGCTACTCATAGGCTGAATTCTCATAATGAATCATGCATATCTGATGCATGGATTTGTGACCGAGTTGTTCTCATGAATGCAGGACTGAATACAATGATAAGCTGAACTTTTCTATTGAACATGCATTTTCTAATGCATGCATATCTGACTGAACTAACGGATGAACGTATGGCTATATATGCAATAATAACTGACGCGAAGCTTGTAATAAGAATCTATGCATGCAACTGAATTGGGTATCTCCCTCTTGGTACCCTATGTCCCTCTATGAGTTCTCAATTGACTAAGATACTCGGAAAACTGAGGCGATGCACAGGGCACCTACGAATTGAATCATAACTGAACATCTAGAATCTGAATTTAATGCATGATGCATGAACTGGGCTATACTCGTAACTACTGGTATACTCTATCTTGGAATAGTAGCATGTCTGAGATTTCGAGTAGCGTGAATAAGTGCAAAGACAAGAAAACAAGTCATGCGAATCTGACTGCTAAACTGACTTATTGTCCATACAGACTGAATTATACTACACCCTCATACTTAACTGGAGTATCTCTTCATCACAATTCTCTAAAGAAATTCTAGCAGTAATAGGGAGCCATGAATCTTGGGTATGGATTACACAAGACATCCAGCTGAGGAATCACCACATTGACACTACTCTGCAGTCTGGAACATAGGCATATAACTCCTGAATTAGGATAGAATTACCAGGCCTTTGGCATTACAACTTCTTACTTTCAAGCTTAGCACACTTCTCGAATATCACTTAACTATACTATTCTCCTTAAATATCATATTCATTCAACTCAGCTTAAAATTCTCATATGAGCATTGACAAATCTTTCTACTAATGTCGGAAATAACTTAATCCCTTCGCCGTGATCAAGCCTAACTCTAAGTCACAAAAATACAACATGCCAGACCACGCTATTATTCTAAACCATATGATGCAATCTTCTATATCTCCTTTAAAGATCACATCCTAAGTATAACATGCCTTACCACTTCAATGACTACTCTGAACTCTTACTATGAAGTCGCTAGCGCATATAGCGTTCCTTTACAACAATATCGACATGTCATTCAAGCCTGTCTTTATAACCACATATGAACTTCAAAGCAAACACTCATAAAGTCATACTTCACATATTCTCTAAACCACTATCAATATCACTCCCACGAGCTACCCCAAGAACATACACATACAAAATTCCACTAACCATCACATAAATAAAAACTTGGCCCCAAATCTTACTTCATACTTATGGCCTTATCTAAACAAGCGTACTATGATCTTCCATAAACAAGGAATAATTACTCACCACCACTATCATCGCATAAGGAGGAGTCACAAAAAGGTTAGAACATAAGATCTGGAGGCATGGAATGATACTATATGAAGCTTGACACTCATCTGAGGCCTGATGAATAGCAAATCAACAACAGGGACTCACTAAAGCGCTCTGAATTTAGGGTATTCATGGCTATAAGATGAATCTCACCAATTATTTGGCGTAAAACATGAGTTATGGAAATGGAGCACATTATAAAGCGTGAGTACATGACTCTCTATCATATGTATGAACGTGAACTGATCATGGAACTAAATCGTAAAGCATGAGTAGGTATTAGGATCATTGAGAAATACTGAGATAGGAATGGGTTGAGATTCACCCTTACTTTTTAATGTTCTATATCATCATGAAATCACTACAAGAATCTGAGAGTCTTACTTGGTTATTCGTTTAGTCATCTCCCTCTTATCTTTAAGCCATCATCTTAAGTTTTGGGAGGTACCTTACTAGACTTTAAACTTAACTGCACTCACTGCACTCTGGGTTCTGAAATAGGACAATACACAAAATTAATAAAACTTAACCCGAGAGAGTGGAACGCCCACTGCTAATACTACCTCCTGAGGCACACTCTATCATTTTGTAACCCTAATAGTAATCATCTATTACTCAAACACTTACTAACTTCGAATCTTCATGAGTATCCCCAAAGTTGAAGTGCACACCCTCTAGTGCCTCTACTCTTATTTCTATTAGCACAACTTTCAAGGTCTCAAGCTTAGATTATAACACCTAACATGGGTATCACTAAGTCTTGAATGAGACACTCTATTTCTATCATAGTCTACCAACATAGAAACTTCAAACTTATTTCCCTCTACCATGAGAATCAAGCTCATATCAAAAGGCTCAACGCTATCAATCAAAAGTCCTTAACTTGGCTATTTAGAACACCATATACCATCTATCTAGTCTTTTTCCACCTAGCAACTCAACGGTACCAGTAGCCACACACAACATGTAATAGCCTTAGAAAAATACTACAGCTTCATACCACCTTGGGCATACTTCTACATCACATATACAACGTCATACTTCATTATGAATCAAATAAACTTAGGCACTTGCATACACTGTTCAAGCCTAGAGATCACTTCCATATAACTAGTATCATTAACCAAGAAATCATCACATCCACCTTCATGTCCATCAATTGTTTCAAACTTAATGTCTAGTGCTAAACATGATTTACAACCAACCTTACACACAATCCTCACTTAGAAACTATGAAATAAACATCAAGAAACACTAGTACACTAGAACTTCATAACCACAATAATCGATCATGACCTTACGGTTTTCCTTATCATAATCCATCAGCACGTACTATTTCAACACATCAAGCTTACAAATCTAATCCCACGAAACATGTATTCTCAATATCTTGCCACTATTCACCACCACACCATTTAAATTCAAGCCTATAGTCTAGCATCAATCATTTACGACCAATGAAGAGTGCAACATAATATAAATATACTAATCCTTCAAATTGGGATATTCTACCCAAATACTTCAAAAATATACTACATACTTTCTCACAAGTAGTATTAGTTTACAACTACCAATGAGAAGAAGGTTAAGGGGTAAGGTCACATAATAGACATGATCAACCTTAAGATTATATTATAACCATACAATCTTATCTACTTATACAGCTTTCTCACATCACACTTACTTACCCCAATGGGCATTTAGACTACCTTCAGATACCCCATATGACAATAAGTTTATACTTACAACCTACAGGCTAATCTAGCCATTTTCATTCATAGCCTATAAGGGGTTTCTATAACCACCTTAAATATCCACTCTAGGCTCTTTCTCTATTTTGAAAGGAAGAAAACAAATAACATTCTGAGTCAACACTTCCTCCATGGACTACCATACAATCCATAAATGGTACCACCACATTAGTCTACCACCACGAAAGGGTAAATCATTCTCAATCAACGGTTATTCAACTATAAATATTTAATCACAAAAGTCACCCTCACTCTGACCTCTAACCTTATGACTTCATATCACAAACTTCTTGGTCTAATTTCACTACCAATAGTTCATGACACCGAAACTATAACTTATACTACTACTTGGGTGAAAATACAGTTCCAACAAACACAAGAACAATAAGATGAACAACAAGTTGCTAGTGAATCGAAATAGGCCTCACGCGGCTTCACTAGACTTTTGCTTTCAACAACACACTGATATCAAGATTACAAGAGATAGAAACTTAATACACAATATTCAATGACTATAGAATACACATCTTACTCTTGTCTTAACTGAACGCCTCATAAGAACGAGGACACAATTTTACACTAGGGAACTTCTCTTCCGTCCTTTGTGGGACTTCTGAAATTTCTGCTAGATAATCGGAGAATATATGGAAACACCAGAGTGAGGAAGAAATTAGGATAACTTTTCTTTTCGTATGGGTGACACCATAGCACGAATTAGAGTATGAAGGAGGAACATTCTGACTCTATAGCACGAACTAGAACATGAAGAAAGAGAGACATTCCTAAACGCCTTGTAGCCTCCTACTTATAAGTGTGGCATGCTACACACCCATGAACAAGGCTCTACCCGATGCAATTTTGCAGACACCCAGGGACCACGAACCGTGCTCTGATACCAAGTTTGTCACGACCTGAACTGGGGCCCTGGCCGTGATGAGCATTTCGAAACCCAAAGGCCCGAAACGCCCTCTATCTATATGGTAATCATGCACAATATTCATAAAACATAAGATAATGCAGAATTGAAATTTAATATGGAAACATGGTCAAATCTGAAATAGAAATATCTAACATCAGTCTGCGAAATCTCTACTAAGAACATAAGCAGTTGTCTGAAAAGAAACTGGGACAAAGCCCCCAGTAGACCAAAATATAACTACTAATAATACTCTGACCAATCTCCAGGCCTTCTGGAGTAAAGAAGGCTCACCACTGCACGGTCTGATCTGCAAGTCTGATTATCTACTGCTTATCTGGACCCTTAGACTGAGCCTCAGAACTTGAGAGGGTGGAGGAGGGAGGGGGTCAGCACAAAAGTACTGGTACGCAGAGCTAATCCAAAAATAATCATTAATAATTAACATATATGAGAACAACTTAAAACAGTTCATAAACGTTCGTATAGTAGGAAATCTTATGGGCATCTTTAAGAAACTCTGTGAAAAACATCTAAAATCTGTAACACTCTTTATACTTTTCTTTGCCAGGTGTTATACCCTACAATTCTTGAAAATTCCATGGGCCATATGGAAACTTCCATTGACTCGGCAGCCAAGCCCCCAACCCAAGTATGGCGCAAGGGTCGGAGTCTCTAACTCTACTACGCCACACGGCTGTCGCCAGCGTACAATAATAATCTACTCGTATCGGCAAATACAGTTTCAGGCAATGAGTTGCTTGAAATCACTCCCTCTTCAGGTAACCACCTAACACTTTTTAAGTCCCTTTTTAAAACTCTATGAAAACATGCATTCTCTAAAAATATACTCTGAAGACATCTTCTGAACACATATTCTGAAAACATAATTTGTTATGGCATAATTACATATGGTATCGTCATACCATTGACTTGCAAGTCATATCTCTGAGCCATCATTAACATACAAAAATCTCTGTTTCAAGACATAAGTTTCGGAACCATCATATCAATAAAACAGTTCAAGAATAGACTCATGCATACACATACAAATAACTCTTCTCTTTGAATCAAAACATAGTCATATCAAGATACCCTCTCGATAACTCTAAGATACTGTTCCAAAAGCCATGACTTTTCAAATCACAGAAACATGCATTTTCAATTCTCTTTTCAATAAAGTCAAAATCTTTAAGTTAATACAAGAGAGGGAGTCCATAATTCATTCTCTCAAACAATGATCAAATCTTAGTTTCATACATAAACATATACCTGTAAATCAATTTAGGGGGAAAAACTATAATAACAAAGCATAATAGCATTTAAACCTTTGAAACACATAATCTATAATATAGTTTTCAAAGCCCCCATAAAATACATGCATTAAAACTTAAATCATGCTTTTATCAAATTTCAAGCCCATGTAGTTTTTAGGATAAACCCCACGTACCTCTATTTCGGAAAATAATGGGTGCTTCTTGAAGCCTGTGGATTAGGGATTTCGAATCTCTAATCAATTTTGAAAACCCACGGTTAAATCTTGATTTATTTGGGTTTTTAGTTTGAAATCCTTGGGGGTGTTCTTGAGAATTTTTAGATGAATGTGGATGTATTTTGGAGAATTGGGGACTAAATTTCGTGTTTATGGCTGAATAAAGGTGGGAAAAGGATCATTTTGCCTCGAAGACCTATCATTTGACACATAGTAGGCTCTCTAATTTGACATATACAGAGAGTTATGGTCGATGGAAGCTGACACAAATTACAACGTCCACTAAAACATAATCGATCGAAATAGTTTCAACTCGTCCTTGAGTTGAAGGACCTCTATGATCTAAATTCATGCTCAAATGGATTCACATACTACATAATTGATTAACATGCCAAATTGGCATAGGATTTAAGGCTCTGGGATTATCAACGCGTCAGAGTCATGATTTTTATTCTAGCCCGAAATGCGGGGTGTTACAGGAATCATGTTGCTGAAAACGTTTACTAGTAGAAAGCCTAGTGAGTTTGAGGGAGATCTTATCTTGAAAAAATGGGTGAGTTATTCACTTCCTGATGCAGTAATGGATGTTGCGGATTCCCACTAGGTTCCACCGATGGATAATCACTTGAAGAAGAAGTTAGATTGTGTAGCATCAATCATGAAAGTGGCACTAGATTGTTGTGTTGAATATCCAGAAAGACAGAAAAACATGAAAGATGTTGTAGGGATACTACAGAAGATCAGGATTCAACTTCTCGCATGTTGAACATGCTCTTGGCGACCCTTGTTCCAAATAACTTTTTTCGTTTCAAATGTTTGTTAAATAAATGTATTGATGTGAAGAATGATTTTTATTTTTTTTGGCAATGAAAGGAATTTCATTAATTACCAAGTGGGATATTTACAAGACCAACGGATTGGCTACTGCGTAATCGTTTACAAAATGGGTCTATTTTACATATTGACACCCTTTTACTTCTTCATCAATTTACTTCTTTACATTTTGACACTCCAAAATAAAAAATTTGGCTCCGCAATTATATATGTATATGTTGTCCTTTTCTCTTTAAAATATCGTACAGTTATTTGCTAGTAGCTTCGACGACATTGACACACATGTTACATCTTTCTACATACGAAATATACGCTAAATATATTCATCCCAATGATTCAATTTCAAAGCTACTGCAAAGAAATATGAGAAATTCTCCCTGTCTCATGCCTTTGTTCTCTCTACCATGCTCCTCTGATATCAGTCTTTATTCAGATGCTATTACACATACCTATAATCCTTCTGCGATGAAAAACTAACGTCTATATACATGATCTTCAATTATGTGTCTTTCTATGTGATATAAATTTAAATATTTGATATAAATCTTACAAGTTTGAACAAAAGAAAGTAGACTATGCGTTACTTCAATTTGGTGATTTGTCCAAAGAATTCGTGGAATATGCACATGGTTAAAATTTGCATTTCGCATAAGGTATCTAACACTTCTCATAGTTCAAAAAGAGTTTAAGTCATCACTGCATCTCACAACTTTTGCAAACTCATTTCGACATGATTTGCATGCCCCGGAACAGTAGAGGAGTCAGGAATACCACACGAGGCGTATGGGCATTTCTCATCATCCTGAGAACAATCTTGATATCTGTATGTATCTATAACTAAGATGTCCAACATATTTGATGCATAGATTACACAAGACATGATACTGAATTTTAGTTCTAGAAGAACATAGCCTAGCTAGTGCTAGCATCAAATCTAAATGAGGATACTACACTGAAATCAAGGCTTCGGTCTTGCAATTTGCAACCGAAAGATTTTAAGTGTTGATCAATTGTATAATGATTAAGTTACCGGTTTCAAAAAAAAAAAATTGTATGCCAATTGGATACAGAAAACATTTCACAAATAGATGGAGGGAACTTTTCAAAAATCATAACAGGAGCTTAATGTGATCCAAAGTTTACTATATATATTTATATCCTATATTTCAGTTCCAATAAAAATCTAATATTTCGGCAGGGGACTCTTCAATAAAGCCCTCTTTATTGGCACAAGAACCTGAGCATTTCCCGAACATGTCTGTAACTGAACAGGAACGATTGTTTACTTCAAGGGGAAGCAGAATCACCGTTGGGAAATACTACTTTCTATTCTGCTCATCAACAACTCCCTAGAGAAGTGCAGGGGCTATGTCGACTAGAGAAAACGCCAACTACCAAGCATAAGAAAGAGATTTGACAACTCCAACTTCTTTGTTAGGTAAGTGAACTTAACTTTTGTATGGGTCATGGAATATGTATAGTCTTCCATTATATGTTCAGACGATTCTATTTTACGATCCATATACTTCAATTGTATACAACTTTCGTGTAATGGGGTCAAGATAGCCCCATAACACCTAGGGACCTGAGCTCTTGACTTTTGGTGGATTCGTGTAAGTCAACAGTAGTGTTTGGAAATGAGGCACATTCTGTTCTATGTGTTATCTGTGTCAAGAAATAGACCTTGGGCCTAACTCAACCTCAAAAGCTAGCTCAAGAGGTGAGGATTACCCAAGTCCATATAATCAAACCACTAGTCCATTCCCCACCGCACGCTCAGACCTCAACTGGGGCCAGACCTCAACTGGGCGTGGACACAATCTCCCCAACATCTCAATTCGGGGGCCCAACATTGGGTGAGAATGGGACCTGGTTGAGGTCTGGGCGTGCGGTGGGTAAAAGTCCCACATTGGTTGGGGAATGGACTAGTGGTTTGCTTATATGGACTTGGGCAATCTTCCTCTCTTGAGCTAGCTTTTGAGGTTGGGTTAGGCCCAAGTTCCATTTCTAGACAATCTGGTTGGAGAAAATGATCAAATAATTTGAATGGAAAAAATTCATTTCAGTTTTTAATTCTCTTGGTTACAACTGTTATCTCTGTAGATGACATAGATGTGTCACACCCCTTTTTTCGTACTACAAAAAGATTATTCGGTTTTAAGTTTCGAAAGGGCTTTTATTAAAATGACAAAAAAAATGAAAATTTTGTTTCGAAAAAGATTATTTATATTTAAACTCAGAGTCGCCACTTGACATAATCTGGTGTGCCAAGTCACCGTTGAAAATCCCTTTTCGAAAACAATTTTGACTCTTTTAGACTGATCTGCGAACAGAAATTCCGACTAAGGAATTCTGTTGACCGAGGGGAAGGTGTTAGGCACCCCTCGGTCCCGTGGTTTGACCACGGTCGCTTGGTGGAACATATCGGCTAATTTGACATTACAAATGTACAAACCACATAAACACACAAAACAAGCAAGCAAACAAACAAATCACACAAAATTCAAAACAAACCAAAATAATGTTCAGTCCAAATTATACAATCCAAAATAAAAGAGGTGCTGAAATATAAAACCTATTCTATTCTAAACTAATCCTAAACTAAACTCCTCCCGACGTTCCGGGCCTTCATCGCAAACGTCTTCCGCCAACATAATACGTCGGGGCATTCCTCGGTGAATAAATACAATGTGTCTCGGGGCATTCCCCGGCTAGATGAATACATTTTCCAAATGCGAGAAAGATAAATCATTCCACAAACATTTCAAACGCTCGAACAATCCATAAGTTCTAAATTTGCCTACTCAAGCTTATTATTTGCCTATGCTTTTGACGGTCTTATCATGATACTACCAAATTCATCAACATCCATCAATTAACTGAACTGAAAAATATTAATCTTTTATCAATTTCTCCCTTCCGCCCCAAATTCATTCCCAACCAATGATTAACACATGCTTCGATTATCAATTCACTTTTCAAAGTCCGAAACCAACATCAACCAACACATAACAAATATTCAAACATACCAAACACGTAAATTATTCATGATTACGTAAAATTAAGAGGAGCAAGGATAGATTTGGACCATCTGAATATCGATTTCCGTTGATAATAATATTTAAGAAAACCCGAATCCGAAAGCCTGAATAGAAAACCTCAACAATAACAACTCCAACTCGGTAACGCAGAATTGAAATCCGTAACTGAACAACCCGATTGAGATGAATAGGAATCAGTTCCCAAAATATACGAGCAACTGAAGCGTCCGAAACAGAAATCGCAACAAAGAACCAAACCCGAATGTGATCTTGTAGGAAAACAATTCGAACAGGCCGATTCTACTAGAAATTGGGTGCTGGTTATTATTTTTAGACGGCTAAGACTGAAATTCAAGCCGGCAGTGCTTGAATCCGTCGAACAGTAGTAGTCTAAGGCGAGTTTTAATGGAAAACTGGGAAAAGGAAGTGATTATCGACTTAAATTTGGATCAACTTCGGGTTGGGGTCACTGTTTCACATCGCCGGAGCTCCGGCGATCTCAGACAACGGCGAACCATGAAAGCAGACTGGATTCAGGCCATACTCATGCAAAAATCACTGGAACAGTACCCCTTTCCAATTCTCTCCTTCGTTCTCAAATCGTCTCTCTCGAGTCTTCCTTAAGTTCTCTCCTCTCCCTCGCGATCTCCCTATTGGTCTCTCCGTATGTGTGATTTTTGTGTGGTGGTGTGTTTCTCCGATATGAATGGATGAAGGTGAGGTCTGTGGGACCTTTTTGTGAGGAAGAAAAAAGGAAGCCCCCCCAATTTGGAAGCTTCTGTGTGTATATATATATGTAAAAAAATGGAAATGGTGAATGGATTTTCTTTTGATGTGGTGCCCATTTTTTGTATGCCTCCCCTCCTCATTGTAGGTACATGTTATCAAAAGTGGAAAAAGAAATATGGGGGGGTCATGTGGGGTAGGGTAGGGAGTGATGTGTTTTATTTTGATTGGGTAGGTTGTTAGGATAAGATGTAAAGGGGTTAGGATAGGATAGGATAGAATTTGTTAGGGAGTTTGTTATTTTTTGTATTTTGTGATGGTATAATAACCTGGATGAGGGTACATGGTAGGATAAGGTAAAATTGGGTAAATTAATCTTTCGGAGGGACAAAATTACGTGTCTACATCATGCCCCCTTTGAATGTAAACACGCAGTATTTTCAGGCAAAGAAGTAAACAACGAGACCGAATTTTTTTCCTGATCATTATTCAAAGAGAGAAGTAAAAGAAAGAAGGACAATCTACTACTGTCGGACACCCTATCTACCCAAGTCATGAGGAAATCACAAGTATCCCACAGGGTTAGAAGAGAAGTGGAGTATACCGAGTTGGAGAGTCGAGTTAGGTTCCATCGAGGTTCCGGTCCGCGGCTCTGTCATTACATCAAAAAAATGAAAATTACAAGTTAAAACATAAATAAAATTACAAAATCCTATCTATACAGCTTCTGTTGTCTCTTGACTCGACTTTTATCACCCTATTCTTCAGGCGGGCTCCTGACTTGCCATTTCTTCCAACTTGTTTCTTGGATTTCAATTGTTTCTCTTTGTTGCATGACTTTTTGTTTCTTCACCCTATTCTCCAGGCGGGTTCCTGACTTGCTATTTCATTAACTTGTTGCCATGCTTTCAACTTCTTCACCCTGTTCTGCAGGCGGGCTCCTGACTTGCTATTTTTTCAATCTGTTTAACTTTCAATTTCTTCACCTTGTTGCTTGGTTTTCCATTTATTCACCCTGTGCTTCGGGCAGGCTCCTGAAATCACATCAAGACTAAAAAGAAAATTATCCCAAACAAATATTATTATAAAGAGGTTTTATTTGCCAGAAAAGTAAAGTTTCAAAAACAGAAATTAAATTTTTTTCCAAGTTTATCATCAGAAGACTTTTGGAAAAGTCACATCATACCTACTTGCATGTTGCAATGATGAATCAAGAACTCTGACCAAGAACTACATCTCTTGAGAGTAAAATTAAATAGCCAAGACTAGGAAGTGCGTCTCCTAAGAATTAAATGCAATAACTCGACTAGAAAGTGCTTCTTCTAGGAATCAAGACTTAAGTTAGAAAGTGCATCACCAATGTTGCTTGAATTATCAAAATAAGGAAGTGCATTTCCTTACCAATGCCTCTTGAATTACTCAAACAAGGAAGTGTGTCTCCTTACAAATGTTTTTTGAATTGCCCAAGCTAGGATTATCATAAGGTAGTATTTCATTTTTGAAAGCGTGGTCCCATTTTTCAGGAGGAACCCGAACAGAAAGTAAAATCTCATTTTTCAAAAGGATCCTGAACAGAAAGTAAAATCTCATTTTTCAGGAGGGTCCTGAACAGAAAGTAACTCCAATTTTTCAGGAGGGTCCTGAACAAAAAGTAAAATCCCATTTTTCAGGAGGGTCCTGAACATAAAGTAAAGTCCAATTTTTAAGGAGGGCCCTAAACTGAAAGTAAATTCCCATTCTTCAAGAGGGTCCTGAACAGAAAGTAAAATCCCATTTTTCAGGAGGGTCCTGAACATAAAGTAAAATCCCATTTTTCAGGAGGGTCCTGTGACATCATGTTGACCCAGGACACAACCGAAAGAATTGTCCATGACTGATAAATATAAGATCAAAGGCCTACCAGGCTCCGGAGGTACCAGCAAGGGCGGATTTGACAAATATCTTTTGATTCGATCGAACGCTTCCTGACATTCTTCAGTCCTTTTTACCGCAGCACTCTTTTTCAACAACTTGAATATGGGCTCACAAGTGGTTGTGAGTTGAGCAATAAACCTGCTAATATAGTTCAGTCTACCAAGCAAACTCATCACCTCTGTCCTATTCTTAGGCGAGGGCAAATCCTGAATGGCTTTGATTTTCGAGGGATCCAATTCAATCCCCCGACGGCTGACTACAAACCCCAACAGCTTTCCAGATGGAACTCCAAATACACATTTTGCCGGGTTGAGTTTGAGATTATACCTGCGAAGCCTTTCAAAGAACTTTCTTAAATCTTTAACATGGTCGGCCAGACTTTTTGACTTAATAATCACATCATCCACGTATACCTCAATCTCCTTATGCATCATATCATGAAACATAGTGGTCATGGCTCTCATGTATGTTGCTCCAGCATTCTTCAAACCGAACGGCATCACTCGATAACAATAGGTCCCCCATGGTGTGATAAAAGACGTCTTCTTCGCGTCTTCATCATCCATAATGATCTGGTGATATCCGGCATAGCAATCCACAAAAGAGGCAACCTCGTGTTTAGCACAGTTGTCTAACAAAATATGGATGTTGGACAGTGGAAAATCAGCTTTCAGACTTGATCTATTCAAATCACGGTAATCAACACACTCTTAAATTTTGCCATCTTTCTTTGGTACGGGAACAACATTGGATAACCACATGGGATAACGAGCCACTCGAATTACTTTGGCTTCAAGTTATTTCATGATTTCCTCTTTGATTTTAATACTTACATCAGTTTTAAAATTCCTCAACTTCTGTTTGACAGGAGGGAATGCGGATCAGTTGGCAATTTGTGAGCCACTAATTCAGTGCTTAAACCAGGCATATCATCATAAGACCATGCAACAACATCCTTATAATCAATTAATGCTTGAATCATTCCATCTTTCAGCTGTGGCAAAGCATGTACACTAATTTTAGTTTCCCTAACATCTTCTTGATCCCCTAGATTTATTGGCTCAGTCTCAATCAAATTAGGATTTGGTTTGTCTTCAAACTGTTCCAACTCTTTGCTTATTTCTTCTAGTGCTTCTTCTTCATCATATTACCCATCCTGCTTCATTACATCTTGATTAGTTTGGATTTTAAGGTTAGGATGAAAATTCCGCATGCATGTCATGTCATTAGAATCAGCATAAAGAGAACTGTATATAAAAAAAAGAAAAGCAAAATATATTAGACACGAATCAAAAGGGACATTGCATTTCATTAAATAAAAAGATAGAAGGGTTTAAACATTGATGCCAACATAACATAAACAAACTAAAATCCAAATTACAACCCTAAAATAACTCGAATAAACAGAAAGAAAAACAAAATAAACTACCAAAACTCCCTCCTGACGGGAAGAGGAGTGACTTCCCAATTATTGAGCCGGACGGCTGGACCTATGAATTGCACGTTTGCCATACTTGGTACCTTCTCCTGCTTCGACCATATCAACATCAATAAAAAGGTTCTGGCAGTCATCAACCAATTCAACTTCAAATTCCACATACTTCGTGACACCACTCTTAAACAAATGATTCACTGAGTAGTGGCATTGGGCGAGGGAGTGACCATGTTTCCTTTTTCCTTCCCTTGGCTTTCTTCAGATCTTCAGCTGTAGGCTCAAATCCCAGACCAAACATGCCCATATTCTCACTCAGACATATAGGACGAACTATACCGTGCAGAGACGCTCCCAAACCATTTCCTGGCTCAAATCCATATTTCCAAAGTTCACTCACCATCATGATAGAAGCGGAAGAAAATTGTGGTCCCGGTATAACCTGCCATTCAAGGATACGATTCACATATACTGTATCAAAAATTTGATAGACGAATGTCTCCTCTACGTTATTTGCTTCAATAAGAGACAAAGGAGAATTTTCACCGGCGGACAAATATCCTTCACCGTGAATAACCACTTCTTGCCTGTCATGCTCAAACTTAATCATTTGGTGCAGTGTAGATGCAACCGCCTTGGCCTTGTGGATCCACGGCCTTCCCAACAACAGATTGTAAGAGGAGTCTATATTCAATACTTAAAACTCTATGGCGAACTCAACAGGACCTATGATCAACATTAGTTCTATTTCGCCAATGGAGTTTGATTTTGCACCATCGAAAGCCCTAACACATACATTATTGGGCCTAATCCTCTCAGCACCGATATTCAACTTTTGCAAAGTAGAAATAGGGCAGATATTTGCACCTGAACCTCCGTCAATCATAACATGAGTGACGTAGAACTCTTCGCACTTCACTGTAATGTAAAGGCCCCGGTTATGCCCTGTACCTTCAACGGGCAATTCATCATCAGAAAAGCTGATCCGATTCACCTCAAAGATTTTTCCAACCATTTTCTCAAGTTGATTTACTGTAATCTCCCTAGGAAAATATGCTTCATTTAATACCTTCAGTAAAATATCATGATGCTCCTTGGAGTGCAAAAACAAAGATAAGAGGGAAATTTGAGCAGGGGTTTTCTTCAACTGATCTATTATTGAATACTCTGGCAATTTCATCTTTTTCAAAAATTCTTCAGCTTCTTCTTTGGTGATAGGCTTTTTGATAGATGACGGTCCACTCACCATTGGCTTGGACTTTCTTAAGCTTTCAGGCACGAAGCATCTTCCTGACCTAGTCACACCCCCTACCTCATCTACATCTTCCACTACTTCTTTCCCGTGATAGGTCATCATAGTCCGCCCATAATTCCAGGGAACCTTTTTCGTATCAACTATCGGAGGTTGGGTCACCGGTTTGAGGACAATAGGCGCTGCCAGTGCTCCTTTCACCGTCAAGATGGGATGACTCAGAGCTCCTACCATTGTCAACTTAGGTTTATCCTGACTTAAATCAACATACCTTCTGGCGCCTTGTACTATGATCAGGGGTTTCTTTATGCTTTCTTGGGCTTTATCTTCTCTCATTCCCTCCTGGCTCAATGACATTGCTTTCAAAGACTCTGCTAAATTCACCGATTTCTCCTCAATGGTTTGTATCTTGACAATAGACTTATAACACCTTGAAGACTCTTTCCCATCATACATCAATTCTAACATATTGTCTTCAGCATGGGTTGGCAGCGGATTCTGGTTAATGTTTGGACCCTCCGGGGCCTGGACCAGTATCTGATTTGTGTCAATTAAATCTTAGACAGCTCTTTTTAAATGCCAGCATTTCTCGATATCATGGCCTAGCATGTCAGAAAAGTACGCACACCTTAAATAATAATCGAGATTCCTCGGTGGTGGATTTGAAAGCCTTCCTTAAATTGGGCTTAAGACCTTCAACTTTCTCAACCTATCAAACAAGCTAGCATATGACTCCCCAAGAGGTGTGAATTGATTTTTGACTGCCTTCTCTTTCTTATACTCGGGCCTAGGTTGAAAACCGGGTCTGGAGGGGTTTTGGTAATTCGGTGGAGCGAATGGGCGATTTTGTGGATCTTACGCGCGCCACTGTGGGTAAGAAAGGGTATGGGCATATGGTTGCGCGCTATATACTGGGTACGGGGGTGGTGGAACTGAATATAAAGGGTTTTGCGGAGGGTAGTAATGGTGGGGAGGAATATATGGAGGTTGGGTGTAGACTTGGGCTTGGGATTGGGGATAGGGGCGAGGTGGTCTTTTAGGATAGGAATGGGTTCCGGCTACGACAGTCGCCACGTTCTCTTTCTTCTTTTTACCTCCGAATATGCCAGATCCACCTTGAATCGCTTGTGTGGTGGCTTTTAATGCGACAAAACTCACTATTCGGCCGGTCTTGATTCCGTCCTCTATCATCTCCCCCATTTTGAGGACTTTAATAAAAGACTTTCCCATTGTCGGAAGTAAATGTTGAAAGTAGGTCTCATCCTGTGCCTGAATGAAAACCTCTACCAACTTACTTTCTTTCATTGGAGGCTTTACCCTAGCATCCTGGTCACGCCACCTTATCGCGTATTCCCTAAAACCTTCAGTGCTTTTCTTCTTCATGTTGACCAAATATTTTTCGTTCGGAATCAGGTCGATGTTATACTGAAAATATTGCACAAACTCAGAAGCTAAGCCGTCCCAGCTGTTCCACTTGTCAATATCTTGATCGATAAACCATTCTGAAGCCAGATCAGAAAGACTCTCGCCAAAGAAAACCATGAGCAGCTCTTTCTTTCCTCCTTCAGCCCTTAACTGGTTGCAATAACGTCTCAAGTGCGCCATGGGATCACCGTGTCCTGCATACTTCTCGAACTTGGGCATTTTAAAACTGAGGGGAAGGTTGATGTCTAGGAACATGCACAGATCTTTATAAGAAACACTCTTATAACCTCCGATTCCCTGCAAATTCCTCATGGCCTGTTCTAAACTTTTCAACTTCCGCACTATGACTTCTTGTTCCTCTGTTGCGATAGGTTTCTCCGTATCAAATGGAAATTCAGGTGGCTGAGTGTACCCATACGGTTCATTCATTCTCAAAGTCCTCTCCGGGGCATAATACTGACTATCTGGAACCTTCAATACTGGCTCACTAGCAGACCGAGGAAGCCCCATTGTCGGATGCATAGCATATGCAGAAGCTTCAGGTGGTGGCGGAGCCACAAATACTGGTGTGATCGGTGGCGCCGGCTGAGCAGCGGGTCTTGATTGGGGAGCTGCCAAGGGCACACTAGAATTACCAGGATAATAATATAGTGGAATGAATCCTGGCGCATGCTCGGGTGACTCGGTAGGAGTAGAGAATTGCGCCTGAGGGAGCGGTGGAAATTAGAGATATTCCCAAGACCTTCAAGGAGCGGAGGAGGAGGAATTCCACTGGCCCATGCCCAGTGCAAATCTATCAATTGTTGCCTGAGCCTTACTACCTCATCATTGTGTTCTGAACTTTCTTCCCTGTGATCCTGATCTGGGTCAATGAGCGAATTTTCAATCTCCCTGCTAGCCATGGTGAGCTTTGCTTTGGATCTAGTGAAGTATAGGTGACTAGACAGAGTGTTGCAAACCTACCGCTGTTATCTGAAAGAACATGCTCATCAAAGACGGCATCCGTTAGGATTAGGGCACACAACAAGCATGGGAATCACATTGGTAAAATTGTCCTAAATTCATGTTCATTTCTACCAGCTTTTGAGGGTAGCGAGGTCATTTCAACATCATCCCGATTTTTATCTACACTTTTTTTTCGTATCCATCTCTGTTTTTTTCCCTTCTCTCGTTATGTACCTTTATTTTATCATTCTTTATGGCTTTTGTTTTTCTTTAAAATAGGAAAATAATGAAAAACAACGAAACAAAATTATTAGATCGAACCCAAAAGTAGGTTGCCTACTTATCATGTTGTACATGAATCAGATCTTGCGTAGTTCGGGCAGCTTATGCATAAATATCACACAATTGAAGGGTTTTTTTTTCACCAAAAATGAAAACAAGTAAACAAAAGAATGACGTAACATCCTAACATTTCGATGAAAGACAGCAAAACATACAATGAATTTAGGACCACTTTCAAACTAAACAACAAATACAAAACAACATTCTAAACCCCTAACGACATGCGTGCAATAAAGACCCGAATATCAAAAACAACTTGACTCCGACTTAACACAGACACCAACCTACAATGACAGAAACATAAAAGACTCAAAACTGAATAAAGATAAGAAATGCTCTTTCAGACTAGTGCTCTACGTGATGACCCTGGCTGAGATGGACCTGCCTGTGAAGTTCTTTTTCTCCCATTCAAACTTTGTAGCATATCCTGTAAAGACACCCTGATATTAGGGAAGAAGCTTCGGGCCCGTATTCCTACCTCATGAGGAGTGCACTTGGAAAGATTATTCTGACACCTTTCTACCGTCTTGAACAAATCTGCTAACTGAACTCTCATTGTCTCCACTTTGGACCCCGCACTTTTATCCTGATGGTCGTCAACTATGCATTCTTCCTGTATTCTCCCTCTAAGCTGCGCTGGTAAGGGTTGACTGATACCCCGAGGGACAGATTGAAACCAGACCCCATATCCCTGAGTGTACCCCGGATTATCCAAACTTTCTTTGAGAGTGTCCACACCTAGCTTTGTTGCATGCTTCCACAACTGCTCGTATTTTCTTTCACCCAAGGCTTGTTCCTTGAAGTACTCTACATCCTTTAGAAGATCCACTACTGGTGGCACGTACTGCGGCCTACCCAACTGGCGCACTACCCTAGAAGGACTGTATGGTCTAGTGAAATTAAGCCCTAACATAACTAGAAGGAACTGGATTTGACAACCAAACAAGATTATCTTTGGTCGAAGCCACAGAAAAGTCCACAAAATGTTATCCCCGGTTCTTGACTCAAGAAATTCAATCCAAGCATCGACTCCCACGGGTAGCGAGAATTTATCCAAACGTAACCTGAGGTCCATGGCTTTCACTCGATTGGGAATACAACGATCTACCATGTCTGGTCTAACTAAAGAAGGCGCATACAAATGCTCCATCATCCATAACTGCAATATCAGGTTACTGCCCTCAAAAAATCTCATTCCCCCCTTCACTTCCGTTAAAGCCTTATATATTTCTGTTAAGATCATGGGTATGAGAGTGAACCTGCCCTTTTGATTAATGCCCTTGTCGTTTTGATCCTTATGAAATACAGCCATCACCACAGATTGCAAACGGGTATTAATACGTCTTTCTTCTAGTGGAAACACTAAAATACCTACCAAAGCGAGGGTGAAGACTTCAAGACGCTTTCTCTCCCACTTCTCCTTAGTCATATGAAATTCATCCCAAAAGCAATCAAAACCTTCCGAGGGCCCGAATCTAGCGAACAAAAAATCTAAGGAAACCCACGAATCACTTAAACAACCCAAATGCATACCCTTACTTTTTAAACCACAAGACTGCAAAAATATCACGCCAGTATGATTTCGTGCTCGGATCATATCCTTCTCGATATAGGGAAAATGCAACAAACCGGATATTTCTGCCAAAGTAGGAGTCATTTCACATTCCCCAAACCTGAACACCAAACTACTTGGATCCCAAAAGGTCAACAAAGCCTCTATTAAATCTAGATGAGGGGTAACATGCAGAAGTTCCGTAAGATCACCTAATATTTTAATCAGTTTCTGCTGATCAACATAGTTAAACATTTCCCACCACTTGATTAACTTTTTGGGCACCTTGACAACCATCAGGACTCTAGACTTGGTGGACAAATCCATCCTGTAATAACACATAAGACGTTATCTCAAAAATTCGACAGGAGTAGAAGATTCCCAACCCTTGGGATTTTTGACGCAAGCATATGTCGATGAGATAGACCACATTCATGACTCCAATTTGCCGAACAGAAGTACTGAGCGAAATCAGTCTACTTGGCTAACAACTCTAGATTACGGGGGGAGAGACCTAGGCTAATAATAAGAAAAAGGCCAACACAAAGATTACCGGACCCACCGAGGGTTGCCTACGTATCCCAACCCGAGGGAAGGGAATCAGGTATGCGTAGTTCATCCAGATTGGACAATTAACGATTAACTAATAAATTGACCCTAACTTAAGAGACAACCAAAAACTTTTTGGATTTTCAACTAGACATTTCAACTAAGACTGACACCACCAATTATGTAAAAATATCTTTTTGGTATTTTTTTTTTGACAAATAAGTAGAAAAGGCAAACAAAACCCTTTTTTTTTCATCATTTTTTTTTTGTTGAACTTATGGTACTTTGAGAAGATGAATGCAAAAACGTAAAAAAAATCTTTTTGAGTTTTTGGATCGTGAAGAACAAAAGCCATAAAGAACTCTAAAATAAACTACGACACTCCTTTTTTTTTCTTTTCGACTCACTTCACTTTTTTTTTCTCTATATTTTTTTTCAACAGTTCTTGCCTACGCACCTTACTTCTAACACATGTTTTCACCAAATTAGTCTGTCAAATGACTCCATTACCCTCAAAGATGCAACATTTAGCATGTAGGGATGCGTTAGAGGTGAGTCTCCTACAAAGGACCAAGTGGGCCCCGCTAGGTCTCAATATGATGCACATAAGCATGACCTAAAGGCTGACCTACGTTGGGGTTCACTAACAAGGCTGTTCGGGGGAGCGTATGGTTGATAGTGGCTGCTTTGCTTTCCACCTACTCCATAACACTGACGCCTCCCCCCTAAAATAAGGGTGACTCAACTAGAGGTCGTGTACAACACGTGTACTACGGACTTGTTGAAGAAAGAAGGCCGGAGGATAGACACATGATGCCAGATATAAAAGCGGTAACACATAGGATAAATGCTATAAACAAAGAGCACGAAAAACGCACAAAAAGTGATAACAATAACACAAACAAAAATCACAAACAATGCTCATACACTCGTAATGCCAAACAAAGCCGATACGACTCCAAAATAAGCTTGAATTCTGAAATGGTCCCCAGCAAAGTCGCCAGAGCTGTCACACCCCTTTTTTCGTACTACAAAAAGATTATTTGATTTTAAGTTTCGAAAGGGCTTTTATTAAAATGACAAAAAAAATGAAAATTTTGTTTCGAAAAGGATTATTTATATTTAAACTCAGAGTCGCCACTTGACATAATCTGGTGTGCCAAGTCACCGTTGAAAATCCTTTTTCAAAAACAATTTTGACTCTTTTAGACTGATCTGCGAACAGAAATTTCGACTAAGGAATTTTGTTGACCGAGGGGAAGGTGTTAGGCACCCCTCGGTCCCGTGGTTTTACCACGGTCGCTTGGTGGAACATATCGGCTAATTTGACATTACAAATGTACAAACCACATAAACACACAAAACAAGCAAACAAATAAATCACACAAAATTCAAAACAAACCAAAATAATGTTCAGTCCAAATTATACAATCCAAAATAAAAGAGGTGCTGAAATATAAAACCTATTCTATTCTAAACTAATCCTAAACTAAACTCCACCTGACGTTCCGGGCCTTCATCGCAAACGTCTTCCGCCAACATAATACGTCGGGGCATTCCCCAGTGAATAAATACAATGTGTCTCGGGGCATTCCCTGGCTAGATGAATACATTTTCCAAATGCGAGAAAGATAAATCATTCCACAAACATTTCAAATGCTCGAACAATCCATAAGTTCTAAATTTGCCTACTCAAGCTTATTATTTGCCTATGCTTTTGACGGTCTTATCATGATACTACCAAATTCATCAACATCCATCAATTAACTGAACTGAAAAAAATTAATCTTTTATCAATTTCTCCCTTCCGCCCCAAATTCATTCCCAACCAATGATTAACGCATGCTTCGATTATCAATTCACTTTTCAAAGTCCGAAACCAACATCAACCAACACATAACAAATATTCAAACATACCAAACACGTAAATTATTCATGATTACGTAAAATTAAGAGAAGAAAGGATAGATTTGGACCTTCCGAATATCGATTTCCGTTGATAATAATATTTAAGAAAACTCGAATCCGAAAGCCTGAATAGAAAACCTCAACAATAACAACTCCAACTCGGTAACACAGAACTGAAATCCGTAACTGACCAACCCGATTGAGACGAATAGGAATCAGTTCCCAAAATATACGAGCAACTGAAGCGTCAGAATCAGAAATTGCAACAAAGAACCAAACCCGAACGTGATTTTGTAGGAAAACAATTCGAACAGGCCGATTCTACTAGAAATTGGGTGCTGGTTATTATTTTTAGACGGCTAAGAGTGAAATTCGAGCCGGCAGTGCTTGAATCAGTCGAACAGTAGTAGTCTCCGGCGAGTTTTAACGAAAAAAAGGGAAAAGGAAGTGATTATCGGCTTAAATTCGGATCGACTTGGGGTGGGGGCCGCTGTTTCACGTCGCCGAAGCTCCGGCGATCTCAGACAACGGCGAGAACCACGAAAGCAGACCGGATTCAGGCCATACTTAGGCGAAATTCATCAGAACAGTACCCCTTTCCGATTCTCTCCTTCGTTCTCAAATCGTCTCTCTCGAGTCTCCCTTAAGTTCTCTCCTCTCCCTCGCGATCTCCCTATATGTCTCTCCGTGTGTGTGATTTTTCTGTGGTGGTGTGTTTCTCCGGTGTGAATGGATGAAGGTCAGGTCTGTGGGACCTTTTTGTAAGGAAGAAGAAAGGAAGCCCCCCTCCCCCCAATTTGGAAGCTTCTGTGTGTATATATATATGTAAAAAAATGGAAATGGTGAATGGATTTTCTTTTGATGTGGGGCCCGTTTTTTGTATGCCTTCCCTCCTCATTGTAGGTACATGTTATCAAAAGTGGAAAAAGAAACGTGTGGGGGGGTCATGTGGGGTAGGGTAGGGAGTGATGTGTTTTATTTTGATTGGATAGGTTGTTAAGATAGGATGTAAAGGGGTTGGGATAGGATAGAATTTGTTAGGGAGTTTGTTATTTTTTTGTATTTTGTGATGGTATAATAACATGGATGAGGGTACACGGTAGGATAAGGTAAAATTGGGTAAATTAATCTTTCGAAGGGACAAAATTACGTGTCTACAAGATGTTCTGTGTGAAATTTAGAGGTTGTCTAGTTTTACAGAACTACCTATTTTTCTTAAAGGTCAAATATTATTTAGTATAATAAAATTATCCGGAATAGAGCGGAATGGAGATAGAAGATTCATTTGAGGCAGGACTGTAATTTCTCATGGACTATTGAATTCTCATTTTCAACAATGTGAGACACACACCAAAGGCGGCGGAGAAAGTGAAGGGAGTTGCAGAGGAGGTGCAATATCGAAGTGCACGAAAGAGGCAAGTTTGAGATGGCCAACTTATGACTGTTGATTGGTTTTACCTAGTAAGCATGTTTAATGTTTACTAAACATGTACGTAAGCTAAAAATTATTTATAGGTTAGTTTAACCGGACAATAAGCCTAGTTAAACAGCTCACAAATATCTCATTCTATACAGGGAAAAGGCTCAAATATGCCACTAAACTATCAGAAATGGCTCATTTATGTCATCCGTTAAAAGTTGGGCTTATTTATGCCATCGCCGTTACAAAACTGGCTCATCCATGCCATTACTTTTTAACAGCCGATTTTTAAAAACAGCCTTGCCACGTGGCAGCTTATTAGAGGGCCACGTCATTTTTTATTTTATTTTTTATTTAAAAAAAAAATTAATTTTCTTTTAAAATTTTTTTTTTGATCCATTAAAAAGAATTCACCCAATTTTTTGATCCATTAAAAATTAATTTGATCTATGCTTTTAAAATTTGATTAATTTTTCATGATCAAACAAATATTTAAAGATTTGTTTTTTTTAAATCTACTACTAAAATTTATAGCCAAACGCTATTCTAATTAAGCATATAGTATGTTTAGCATGCATGAAATATTTTGCCAGCCAAATGAATCAATTATCAAATGGAATTCCTAGAGAAATTGGAGGCTTGCAAACTTTGGCATACCTTTCTTTGAGACACAACAATTTGCAAGGAGCTATACCTGACTCAATGAGCTACATGGTAGGTTTGGAATTCCTAGACCTTTCTCACAATAATATATCTGGAATCATTCCCATGTCTTTGGAGAAACTTCAATACCTCAAATATTTCAATGTTTCAAGAACCTCTCGAGTCAGTTTTTCATCTACAATGAAGCATTGTGTGGTTCTTCAAGATTTAGTGTCCCGCTATGCCCCACTTCATCAAAGAACAGATCAAATAGGAAAAAACTGCTAGTACTTTTTCTTTTGCTCGCAATTGCAGTTGTATTTGCTCCTTTTACCGTTGTACTCCTATTGATAAGGTATAGAAGAGGTAAAAGTGCTCCTCCGCAAGCTGATTCATTGTCTACCATAGCAAGAGAAAGAATTTCATACTATGAATTGCTCCGAGCAACTGATGCGCTTAGCGAGAGTAATTTGATTGGTTCCGGAAGTTTTGGCTCAGTTTACAAAGGTGTTCTCAGTAGTGGAACAGTCATTGCAGTTAAAGTGTTCAATCTGCAACTGGATGCGGCATTCAAGAGCTTTGATACGGAATGTGAAGTTCTGCGTAGCCTTTGCCATAGGAATCTCGTTAAAGTCATTACTAGTTGTTCCAAACTTGATTTTAAGGCTTTAGTGCTCGAGTATATGCCAAATGGAAGTCTTGATAAGTATTTGTATTCACACAACTATTTCCTAGACATCAGGCAGAGGCTAAGCATAACGCTAGATGTGGCATGTGCGTTGGAATATCTTCACGATGGGTGCTCATTGCCTGTGATCCACTGTGATGTGAAGCCTATTAATGTCTTGTTGAACGAGGATATGGTTTCCCACCTTAGCGACTTTGGTATTTCAAAACTGCTTGGTGAAGATGAGAGTGATTTGTACACTAAAACCTTAGCAACATTGGGGTATATTGCTCCCGGTACGTCTTTTAGTTTTGCTGATTTTTCCTTTTTTTTTTACATCCTAGAAAGTATATTGCATCTTGAAATTAATTTTTTGACTGTAGAGTTCGGACTGGATGGTTTGGTGTCTACAAAGTGTGATGTCTATAGTTACGGGATAATGTTGCTGGAAATGTTTACTAGGAGAAAGCCTAATGAGTTTGAGGGAAGTCTTAGCTTGAAACAATGGGTGAGTTATTCTATTCCAGATGCAGTAATGGACGTCGCAGATGCCAACTTGCTAACGTCAACTGGTAATTGCTTAAAGAAGGAGCTAAATGTTGTGGCATCTATCATTAAAGTTGGATTAGATTGTTGTAATGAATCTCCGGCGAGAAGGACCAACATGAAAGATGTTGTAGGGATGCTACAGAAGATCAAGAATCAACTTCTACCATGTTGAGCATGTTGTTGGAATCTGTTGTTCCAAATAATTTATTTGCTGCAAATATTTGATTAGTTTTGGATTCCTACAATTCTGCTTCTTTCTTTTTTGTTTTAATACTTTATTTGTGCATGATTCTCTTTTCAGAAATTCTAGCTGGTTGAATAAATCTCACTATTGCCTTTTAACAAAAACTAAATTGATCACCAAAATCTTGAAATAGAATGATTTATTTTTGTAAGTGTCAAAGGGATATTAACATGTTGGAGTGTGACATATCCCAATTTCTTCTTCCTCTCCCCTTATGTTTGTCCCTCAGTGTCCAAATTACCAATAAAATGTCTTCGACACACGATTTACAGGGAAACTGCTCATCTGGACTTTACGTCGTGCAGCCTTTTGACAGAACCTCTCACAAGTGAGGTCCGGGGAGGGTAGAGGTCACGCAGACCTTAACTCTACCTTGGGAGGTTGAGATGTTATTCCTGATAGATCCTCGGTTCAAGGAAAAATAAAATATTATGAGCTTCATTCTCTATCTTCTAAGTCAAAAAGAAAAAAAAAAATCTTATCCTAAAAAAAAACAAGTAAAGGATTAGAGGATTTCTTTTGCTACCATTATTATGGTTGACATCAACACAATCTAATCTATATACTTGTCTCCAAGATGGATCTTGCGGTGCGAAGAGTATTTTGCTCGCCTAGACCATATAAGTTACGGAACCAAGTAACTAAAGAGTCAAATGACATCAGTCGTTACAAAGAAATGTTGTATACTATTTAAGAATAAAAGTTTATAAGAATATCTCTAAAAGAAAGTAAAATTTAGCGTTAAGGGTCGTGGTGGATGAACATGATTCCTCTCCCTATAATCAAAGATCTAGGATTTGCACCCTGAATTTGAAAATAATCTTGGTAGAAAGTGCTTTCCGTTTAATGGGTCTTACGCGATAGGAATTCAGATTTGGGATGAGAGGGTAGTTTGAAAACTAAATGTGGTAGAAGAATATTCATTAGAAATTTAAGGTTAAAATAGTTGTTATTGAAATAGACAGGAATAAGCAATACCACGAAACGAAAGAAAACAAGAACACACGGATTTTACATGAAAACCCTTGAAGGAAAAAATTGCGGGCAGAGGAGGAGGAAATTCACTATAATGGAGAGGGATATAATGAGGAGACGAAAGTCTTAATGACGTATATAAAACGTTAAAAAACAACCCACTAAATCGCACTCATATAATACACGCGTACAAATAAATCCTAAACCCAAAAACAGACCCCCCAAAAAAATCTCAAACATGGGTCGCGCCGCAATCTTTTTAGAGCCGAATCAACAAAATTCGGTCACAAACTCTTAACATTAGTCGTAAGCTTCAAAATAAAGACAACTTAGACAACCCATCTTAAATATAAATGATGTGGGTATATCATTAGCTTCCTTTTAACGTATAGATTCTTTATTTGTAAGGTTTAGCAAATTCTATATTTGTATGTCTTATCTCAGTTTAAGACTATTCAAAAGAGGAAGTCTCCATGTTGAAGATTTTAATGACACTCTAGGTTATTTTCTAAATTTTGCACTATTTGGCCATTTATATCTTTCTCATAGCTACCTCAAGTCATTTATGACATGCTAGAGCGGATAGTTCGGTTACTAGGCATTTCATTTTTTTTTTGAGTGACTATGGCTGAGCGGTACGCTCTGCTCTTTTGCAACCCCTACTCTAATCAAAAGACTAAAGGCCCCTACTGAAGATAGGTCGTCAAACTATGATCAATAGTTTCGTCTTTTGAAGCGCCAGTCGCGTAGGGTGATCGGGTCAGGACGAGTCAGAAAGGCTTTGATGACTCAAGGTTCATATTAGGAAAAGGCGATTCATTCGCGTAGGGTGACCGGGCCAGACCGAGTCAGAAAGGCTTTGATGACTCAAGGTTCATAATAGGAAAAAGAGAGCCAGCTGCGTAGGGTGACTAGGCCAGGCCAAGTCAAAAAGACTTTGATGACTCAAGGTTCATATTAGGGAAAGGAGAACCAGTCGCCTAGGGTGACCGAGCTAGACCGAGTCATAGAGGCTTTGATGACTCAAGGTTCATATTAGGGAAAAGAGAGTCAGTCGCATAGGGTGACCGAGCGAGACCGAGTCAGAAAGGCTCTGATGACTCAAGGTTCATAATAGGGAAAGGAGAGCCAGTCACGTAGGGTGATCGGGCCAGGCTAAGTCAGAAAGGATCTGATGACTAAAGGTTCATATTAGGGAAAGGAGAGTCAGTCACGTAGGGTGACCGGGCCAGGCCGAGTCAGAAAGGCTCTGATGACTCAAGGTTCATATTAGGGAAAGGAGAACCGGTCGCCTAGGGTGACCGAGCTAGACCGAGTCAGAGAGGCTCTGATGACTCAAGGTTCATATTAGGGAAAAGAGAGTCAGTCGCGTAGGGTGACCGAGCGAGACCGAGTCAGAGCCTCTCTGATGACTCAAGGTTCATATTAGGGAAAGGAGAGTGAGTCATACAAAAGACTTGCAATAAGTAAATTCTAAGCATTTCTATAAAAAAACAAGTGAAAATCTATATCATTAAATTTCCTTATTTTGTATCCAATTTTCCCCACAGCTATATTAACACCAGTTGGCAATTTTTATTTGTGTAACCAAACTGGTCATTTTGTAGAGGAATTATTATTATTACAACATTTCACTATAGTATTCAAGTTCTTTTTTCGAACGAACGACGTCGTTGTAGAGATGTCTGACTGTATCAGGATTGTACAACGAGGTGCCTAATGTCTACCGGATACGCGTCGGTCCGTACAAAAACAGTGTATGATCTTCTAGCAATGGCCAGATTTGCAGTTTCTGTTGGATGAAAATTATCAAAGAACACATATTGATTCCTATTGTTACATGGAATTTGGCCTTCAATTCATTGCCCTTTGGCTCTTGTGTTTGGAAATACCATGCAGCATGGTCTGTCAAAAATTGTCAAACCTGAAATTAATCCAAAAAAAATAAAATAAATACATGGTATTAAATTGCCTGAATAAATTTTAAAAAATAGAGTAAAACATCTAGTATCTTTCGAACTATGATCAAATTTGCTACGACACAATTCAGCTTTATGGGGGGTCCTATTACCCCCTGAACTAAATTTTTAGCGTGTTTTTGTCATCCTTTTTAGTTGACATGATACCTTTTGTCAATTTTTTTAGCTGACGCGGCACCTTTGACGTGGGCCTCATTTTATGTAATAGAGGTTCCACGTCAGCACAAAAGAGTGACAAAAATATGTTAAAATTGAGTTCAGGAGGGTAAGGATCCCTGTGAAGTTAGAGTGTGTCGTAGCAATTTTGACCATAGTTCGGGGGTACTGGATGCTTATTTTTTCTTTTTTTTAATCAAAGCTGGTAGAACATCATAATCATGTCCCTTAATGGTTTTTTTTTTTTCAAAAAATTATAAAGCAATATTCGTCGAGAAAAGGGACATAAAATTCATTTTTCATGCACTTCAAGCAGTGGTACTATGCAATTATGTCTCAACAACTTTTAGTTAGTAGTGGCTCCATATGCAATATGTTTCAACCACTTCTTGAAATATGGCATGTCAGGATACTTGTAACAACCTACGACAACAACAACAAATCCAGTGTATTCCCACAAAGTGGGGTTTGGAAAGAGTAAGATGTATGCAGTCCATACCACACCGTGTGACGTTTCGGGATGAGATTTCGGGGCATTACAATAAATATAATTATCATACAAAATAAATAGTAACAAATATCCTTTTCAGTACAAAAAAGATATTTAAGGCAATAGCTTAATTACCCCTTAATACTGTTTTATAGGCAATATTATTACAGACGATTGTTGTTTAGCACTGTTTATAAATGTCCTAAAGTCTATAGCGACATTAGATCCAATGTCAATTAATTAATGTCAGTAAAAGTTTTAGCACTCTTTGTTAAAATGGATATTTATTGCTGCTAATAACTTTCATTAGATGTATTTATCGCACCTTTCCCTTAGGCGAAATCAATCCTTATTTTGCACTTCCTCTCACCACCCTAAAATATATATAAATAATGAATTCTTCATAGCGCTCCGGCAGGCGTATAAGGACCATCGAAGAAGTTCCTCAACACTCTGCAACCATTACTTTGATTCCTTTTATGCAATTATGGACTCCACGGAATTTTATTAATTTAAATGCAACTTCTTGTTTTATTGCCAATAAAAGGGCCGCCCGGTGCACTAAGCTCCTGCTATGCATTGGATCAAGGAAAGGGTTGGACCATAAGGATCTATCATACGTAGCCATACCCTGCAATTTTTGCAAGAGGCCGTTTCCACAGTTCGAACTAATGACCTTCTGCTCACATCACAACAACTTCACCAGTTACACCAATGAGTTGGTTTAATTCCTCAATTCTATCAGCATTAAACACTAGTGTTTGGAGCAACCAAATAACAAGATTTGACTATTATTGGCACTATTCTTCACCACACAATTCTACAGTATTTATGAAAGCAAGACAATTTCCAAAGAATTAAGCACACAAAAAAATAAAGCAAGACTTTGTTGACTTGACAAGTCTTTGCTGAATAGAGGGATTTTTTGCCAGCATATTTATAATTCTGATTGAGATGTGAAAGACTTGGTTGATTTGGTGGTATTAGTATTGATATGACCAAAAGGGAGACCTCATTTCTATTTAAAGTCTCAAAACCACATGTTATAGAGTATACCTACTAATGTTTGCAATAATGGAGAAAGCCTTCACATTTTTTCTCTTAACACTCTTCTTTCTTATGGCTAGTTCAGTCATGACCCAAACCAACATTACTACAGATCAACTAGCTCTTCTGTCTTTAAAATCCCAAATCATTTCCGACCCCTTTCACTTCTTAGATGAAAGTTGGTCTCCTGCTACGTCCGTTTGTCATTGGGTTGGAGCCATTGTGGCTCTCGTCACCAACGTGTGAATTCCTTGAATCTTTCTAACATGGCTCTTACAGGCAAGATTCCCCGTGAATTTGGAAACCTCTCATTTCTTGTTTCTCTTGACTTGGGAAGCAACAATTTCCATGGAAATTTGCCTCAAGAAATGGCACGCTTGCGTCGGCTTAAGTTTCTTAGGTTAAGTGTCAACAACTTCAGAGGCGAGGTACCTTCTTGGTTTGGGTTTTTACACCGACTTCAATTGCTAAATCTTGGGAATAATAGTTTCACTGGTTCCATCCCGTCTTCATTTTCTAATATTTCCACATTTGAGACTTTAAATCTGAACTTCAATTCCATAGAGGGTCAAATCCCAAAAGTAATTGGAAGTCTTATAAACCTTAGAGAATGACACTTAAGGGGTAACAAGCTCATAGGTTCCATTCCTCTGTCACTCTCGAATGCCTCGAGGTTGGAGACTTTAGATATAACTTTTAATTCATTTCAAGGAAACATTCCAGAAGGGATTGGCAATCTTCACAACATGAAGTTTTTGGGCATACAGTATAATCAGCTAACGGGTTCTATACCATTCACAATTTTCAATATCTCAAGAATTGAAGTCATTGCATTTACAGGCAATAGCTTATCAGGATATCTTCCCAATTGTTTATGCAATGGTCTCCCAATACTCAAAGGGCTTTATCTGTCTTATAACAAGCTTCGCGGTCATATGCCTACAAGCTTATCAAATTGTTCACAACTTCAAATTTTGTTTTTATTGGAAAATGAGTTTGATGGACCAATACATAGTGAAATAGGAAGTTTAACTAATCTGCAGATCTTGGCTCTCGGAACTAACCATTTCACTGGTACGTTTCATATCTCATGAATACTAGCACTATTGTATCTTATTACTTCAGAATTTTATTTTATTTCACATTAATTGCAGGGATAATTCCTCAACAAATTGGAAATCTTGTTAATTTGGTAGAGTTGGGCATGGAGGAAAACCAGATTACCGGCTCTGTCCCGATCTCCATATTCAATATCTCATCTCTGCAACTTTTGTCACTGACGCAGAACAATCTTAGTGGATTCTTACCACGGGAGATTGGCAACTTAACCAACATGCAACGTCTACAGATTAGTGGAAATAAGCTTATAGGTACATATATATTCAAATGGTGTCTCTCTACATATACACGTGCATTGCACATGTGTCTAATGTTAATTTTTACAGATCCATTAGAACTATTAAAATTTTATGAATACATGCAAGTAATGAGTAATAAAAATGTAAGAATTACAGATAAATTTTCAAAAGTGTGACAAGAAACACCAAATGAGGAGCTTCTTTTAATTTTTAAACAGCAAATTTGAACTTTTGGTAGTAGTTAGCAACAACAACAGCAACAAACCCAGTGTATTCCTACAAAGTGAGGTCTGGGGAGGGTAGAATGTACGCAGTCCATTCCTCTACCTCCAACGACCTCCACACCTTCCTATCTAGGGTCATGTCCTCAGTAAGCAGAAGCTGCTCCATATCATGTCTAATCACTTCTCTCCGGTACTTCTTCGGCCTACCTCTCCTCTCCTGAAGCCATCCAACGCTAGAATCTCACACCTACGAACTAGGGCATCCGTGCCACTCCTCATCACATGCCCAAACCATCTCAGTCTTCCTTCCCGCATCTTATCCTCCACCGACGCCACTCCAACCTTCTCTCGGACAGTCTCATTCCTAACTCTATCCCCTCTAGTAAGGCCACAAATCCAACGCAACATTCTCATTTCCGCCACCTTCATTTTTTGAATGTGGCAGTTCTTGGCTGGCCAACACTCTGCTCTATATAGCATAACAGGACGGACTGCTACTCTGTAGAATTTGCCTTTAATCTTTAGTGGCACCTTCTTGTTACACAACACTCCCGAGGCGAGCCTCCACTTCATCCAACCTACTCCAATACGATTAGAGACATCCTCATCAATCTCTCCATTCCCCTGAATCATAGACCCAAGGTACTTAAAACTATCCCTCTTACGAATCTCCTGGGAATCCAACCTCACCACCATATCGTCCTCCTGCCTTAAGTCACTAAACTTACATTCCATATACTCCATCATAGACCTACTCAACCTGAACCCCTTAGATTCAAGGGTTTGCCTCCGAACCTCCAATTTTTCATTCACACCCTCCCGCGTCTCATAAATTAGCACTACATCGTCCGCAAACAACACACACCAAGGCACCTCCCCTTGAATACTCCATGTCAACACGTCTATCACCAACGCAAACAGGAATGGACTAAGAGTTGAACCCTGATGCAATCCTGTCTTGACCGAAAAAGGCTCTGAGTCCCCTCCTGTCATTCTCACCTGAGTCTTCCCTCCATCGTACATGTCCTTAATAGCTTTGATGTACGGTACCAGGACCCCTCTAGCCTCTAAGTATCTCCACAGAACCTCCCTCGGGACTTTGTCATAAGCCTTCTCTAAGTCGATGAACACCATGTGAAAATCCCTCTTCCTTTCCCTATATTGCTCCACTAATCTCCTCACCAGGTGGATTGCTTCTGTCGTCGAGCGACCAGGCATAAAACCAAACTGATTCTTCGAAATAGACACGATCTGATAATAGTTAGCAAACTTCCAATAAAGTATCATTTTATATATCTGAGTCCATATAAAATACAAACCTGCACAACAAAAATCCATAGAAAGTTAAATTAAGAAGTCCAGTAAAGAGAAAAACACAAAAAATAAAATAAATTAAAATAAAACAGAGAAAAAAAACATTTAATATGTACATCCTTCTCAAGACTTTGATCAATAACAATATAAATGAAGGAAAAAGAAGTATAGAGTTAGAACATAATTTTCTGAGTTCTTGTTGACACCTTATCCCATTACCAATTACAATTCAACATTCTTCTCCATCAAATCAAACTAAAGCATGAATCACATAGATAAGCACTGACCTAACTAGTTCATCTCACTTGTATTCATTCTTTCTTCATGTGTTGACAGGTGAAATACCCAAAGAGATAAGGAATCTCGTTGAGTTGGAGAAACTTGATCTTTCAGCTAATAGTTTTAGTGATTCGCTTGATATGAACATCTTCAACATATCAGGATTGAGAGCAATTGATATTTCATCCAACAATCTATCAGGAAGCCTCCCACCAAACATAGGTTCTATCTTACCCAACATTGAAGAGCTTTATCTGGGAAACTTAACCAATCTTGTTGGAACTATTCCTCATTCCATCTCCAATTGTTCAAAACTTACTAAACTAGAGCTTTCAGGTTTGCCTCCTCTACTCTTTCTAATACCACCACCAATTGGAACATTCCTTAAAGAACCACCTTTAGTCCAATACCTTCAACAACCTTTGCAAAAATACCTATAGTATAATTAATTACTTTGAAATGAATATTAGTAGGGTTTAAACAAACCCCATGTCCCAAACTTCTTGAAATAAGACCATGTTGTTGATGTTGTTGTTGATGATGAATTGTACTAGAAGAAGACTTGCCTCTTCTACTCTTTCTAATACCACCACCAATTGGAACATTCCTTAAAGAACCACCTTTAGTCCAATACCTTCTACAACCTTTGCAAAAATACCCATAGTATAATTTTCTGTCGAAGGAGGTTCGGATGAACCCCTATCCCAAGTGTCGCTCCGCCCCTGTATATATATGTGTGTGTGTGCTGCCCATAATTTAACTTAACGCCGAAATTAAGAAAGAAATGAGAACTTTTGAAACTCTTAATCTTAAAAGTGTAATAACATTTCGGTTTATGAGACTTTTGAAAAGTGTAGTCTTAAATATGTCATGATATTTGTGCGGCTACAAAAGCTTTTCATTAAAGGTAAAACGGGAAGTGTAAACAGAAGCAGGACCAGCATTTGAACTTTATGATTTTAAATTTGAGGATAGCGACATTATTTTTTAGTTAGTAACTTTATTCAATAACAATCTTACTATTCTTGAACTTAACTTTAGTAACTTTTTTCTATGGAACTTAACCAATCTTGTTGGGACTATTCCTCATTCCATCTCCAATTGTTCAAAACTTACTAGTCTTGAGCTTGCCAGCAACAAACTCACTGGCTTGATTCCCAATTCTCTTGGATATTTGACTCATCTACAATTACTAAATTTAGGAGAAAACAATTTAACCAGTGACTCATCATTAAGCTTCCTGACTTCCTCAACCAATTGCAGAAATTTAACATTTCTAGCTCTATATTTGAATCCTCTAAACGGCATGCTTCCTGCCTCCGCGGGGAACCTTTCCACATCTCGTAGAACATTTGTCGCCAACAGTTGTAAAATCCAAGGGCGAATTCCTAATGAGGTTGGAAACTTAAGCAGCTTATTATTCCTTTATCTTTCCGGAAACAACTTGGTTGGATCGATTCCCACATCAATTGGAAACTTGAGAAAGCTTCAGCGCTTCGACTTGGCTAACAACAAATTAACAGGATTTATTGGAGATCATATATGTAAATTGCAGCATTTGGGTGATATTTACTTGGGTCAAAATCAACTTTCAGGTTCTCTTTCTAATTGTTTAGGGAATATTACTTCCCTAAGGGAACCTTCAAGATCTAGTGGTTAGGGAACCTTCCAATAAATTGAGTTCCAATATACCACCAAGCTTAGGGAACCTTCAAGATCTAGTGGTTCTTGACTTATCGTCAAACAACATGGTAGGTTCTTTACCTCCAGAAATTGGAAATCTAAAGGCTGCGACACTGATAGATCTGTCAATGAATCAATTTTCAAATAGAATTCCAAGAGAAATTGGAGGATTGCAGAATTTGGCACACCTTACGTTGAGACACAACAAGTTGCAAGGAGCTATACCTGACTCAATGAGAAACATGGTAGGTTTGGAATTCCTAGACCTTTCTCATAACAATATATCTGGAATCATTCCTATGTCTTTGGAGAAACTTCAAAACTTGAAGTATTTCAATGTTTCTGTCAACAAATTGTATGGTGAAATACCCTCAGGGGGTCCTTTCAAGAGCCTCTCAAGTCAGTTTTTCATCCACAATGAAGCATTGTGTGGTTCTTCAAGATTTAGTGTCCCGCCATGCCCCACTTCATCAAAGCACAAATCAAATAGGAAAAGATTGCTAGTTCTATTTCTTTTGCTAGGACTTGCAATTTTGTTTGTTCCGATCATATTTGTGTTTTTATGGATAAGGTATAGAAGAGGTAAAAGATCTCCTCAACAATCTGATTCATTGTCTACCATAATACGAGAAAGAATTTCATACTATGAATTGCTCCAAGCAGCTGATGCACTTAGCGAGAGTAATTTGATTGGTTCTGGGAGTTTTGGCTCTGTTTACAAAGGTGTTCTCAGAAGTGGAACTGCCATTGCAGTAAAAGCGTTCAATCTGAAACTGGATGCGGCATTCAAGGGTTTTGATACGGAATGTGAAGTTTTGCGTAGCCTTCGCCATAGGAATCTCGTAAAAGTCATTACTAGTTGTTCTAATCTTGATTTCAAGGCTTTAGTTCTCGATTATATGCCTAATGGGAGTCTTGAGAAGTATTTGTATTCGTACAACTACTTCCTCGACATCAAGCAGAGACTAAACATAATGATAGATGTGGCATGTGCTTTGGAATATCTTCACCATGGGTGCTCATCGCCTGTGATTCACTGTGACGTAAAGCCTAGTAACGTCTTGCTGGATGAGGATATGGTTGCACACCTAAGCGACTTTGGCATTTCAAAACTTCTTGGTGAAGATGAGAGTGATTTATACACAAAAACATTAGCAACATTGGGTTATATTGCACCAGGTTCGTCTCTTGATTTTGCTTTGCACGTTTCTTTTCCCTTTCTCTTTTTCCACCAAGTTATCATGTTACATCTTTAAATTATTGTTTGATTGTAGAGTATGGACAAGATGGATTGGTGTCTACTAAATGTGACATGTATAGTTATGGAATCATGTTGCTGGAAACGTTTACTAGGAGAAAGCCTAGTGAGTTTGAGGGAGATCTTAGCTTGAAGCACTGGGTGAGTTATTCACTTCCTGATTCAGTAATGGATGTTGCGGATTCCAACTTGGTTTCACCGATGGATAATCACTTGAAGAAGAAGTTAGATTGTGTAACATCAATCATGAAAGTGGCACTAGATTGCTGTGCTGAATCTCCAGCAAGACGGACAAATATGAAAGATGTTGTAGGGATGCTACAAAAGATCAGAATTCAACTTTTCGCATGTTGAACATGCTCTTGGCAATTCTTGTTCCAAATAACTTGTTTTGTTGCAAATGTTTGCTAAATAATTGTATTGATGAGAATAACTATTTATTTTTTTTGGCTATTAAAGGAATTTTATGAATTACCAAGGAATAGTGCCCCTACACTTCCCTTCTCAGAATGGAACTAACAGACTCAACTTACATTCAAAGAACAAATGCTCTTTTGACTCTGGCTTGCTGTTACAGAACACATATTTCAGCTGAAAAAAACATCTCTAGTCCATTATGGATCTCCCATGAAAGTAGAGCCATAAGAAAAAAACACACTTAGGCTCCATGCCACATTAGCTACATTTCCTCTTATCATTTTGTATGCTCTTATGAACTAGATTGCTGATGTCCCCCAGTGCATTCTAGTGTTTATATTCTGCCTCTTTATATAGCGTGTCAACCCAAGCAATCCATAGTTTCTCTCTGTGTAGAGTTAAAGCCCAAAGCAACTTACAGATTGCAGATTTTCTCCAATGCCACCATAGAATTCCTTGTTATTGTAGCTTCCCTAGACGACAGATAGCCTCTATCAACTTGATTGCTTTCTTCGGCATTATAAACATTTGAACATCCATGTATTGATCTTGGCAGTAATCTTTGACAGTAGGGGTTTGAGTTGCAGAATGGTGAGTATTTTAATGGATAATGGAATACCTATATACTTGAAAGGAAGCTCACCACCCTCATAGCCAAGCAGAGCTAGGATACTTCTTTTGGTATGGTCATTTACCCCTCCAGAATAGACTTGACTCTTATCTACATTTGCTTTCAAACCAGAGGCCTCAGAGAACATGAAGTTAGAACAAGTGTTATTTAGTTAGACTGGAGGAAAGATAACGAAATAATGGAGTGTTTGGAACATGAGACCTGCTCCGGTTATGTTATATTAGTTATCTGGTGGGAGCAGACCATCAAATTATTAGAATGGAGAAAAAATATTGCAGCTTGAAATACTCTTGTTTACAACTGTTGTCTCTCTGGTGCAATTTTATTTATGTATTGTGCTGACTCACTATGCTTATTATCTGACTTAAGGTCACCAGAAACCGAGACCTTTTCCCGGCCATACGAAGCCTGTATATTTAATGTACAGTTAGTTAAATTAGGTCCAGGGGTCTTCCTCCTGTTAATCTTCCACCTTCTGTTCGAGTAACGTCTCACAGTTTGCTTTTGAAAGCTATCATGTTGGAACATATCCGAGCGCTCTTGGTACAGGTTATGGTCTAAGCGACGATACATGCAGTCCCAATAGTGCTAAGAAATATACCAATTGTGTTGTGTAAGATGGACCATTTAGCACTAGTGCTGAGAGGAACATTATAAGTAATCAAGAGTCTATGCGAAATTATTTTAGTGCGATAAAAAGTAAAAATCATTTTTCAAATTCAGTTCAAGATTCATACATAATTCATCATCAAGAATTTTCTACTCTCTCCTTTCCAACTGCATCGTTTTGTTCTTAAAGCATCAAACTCCATTAGCAAGAAATTAATACTTTAGCACAATTTAGCATATTGAGCTTAGCGTATACCATAACTGTATAAGTAATCAGAATCTATAGGACAATAATAAGATCGTTACAGATCGAGGAAAAGGCGACGAGTCAAGTCTAAAAATGCATCCTTTCCTCATTTTATGGGAATATCACCTACTAGTTCTTTAGGACACATTGTGCACCCAGAAACTACTGCATCAACACTCAAGTATAATGAGCTTCATTCTCTATCTTCTCGTCACAAAAAAAAAAAAATATCCTAAAAAACAACGAGTAGAGGATTTCTTTTGCTACCATTATTATGGTTGATGTTAGAGTTTGTGACTTGAATTTCGTTGATCCGGCCCTGAAAAGTTCACGGTGAGACCCATTTTTGTGATTTTTTGTGGGGTCTGTGGTGGTAGCGTAGGCATTGGGCCTACGATTTATTTTGTACGCACATATTATAAGTGCGATTTAGTGGGTCGTTTTTGAATGTTTTTAAATACGGCATTCTCCTAATTATATTCTTCATCCATCATAGTGAAATTCCTCTGCCTCTGCGCGTGGTTTTTTCCCGTAAGGTTTTCCACATAAATCTATGTGTCTTCTTCTTAATTTCTTTTGCTTTGTGGTATTGCTTATTCTGCCCGATCATAATTGTTGACATCAACACAAACTAAGCTATATACTTGTCTCCAACATGGCTCTTGCTGTGCGAGGTGTATTTTGCTCGCTGAGTTAGGGAACCAAGTAACTGAAGAGTCGAATGACATCAGCCGTTACAAAGAAATGTTGTGTACTATTTAAGAATATAAATTAATAAAAATATCTCTATGAGAGTAAAATTTAGAATTAAGGGTCGTTGTGGATGAACATGATTCCTCCCCCTATAATCAAAGATCTCGAATTTGCACCCTGAATTTTAAAATAATCTTGGTAGAAAGTGCTTCCGGTTTAATGAATCTTACGCGATAGGAATTCGGATTAGTGATGAGATTGTACCTAGTTTGAAAATTAAATGTGGGAGAAGAATATTCATTAGAAAGTTAAGGTTAAATTAGTTGTTATTGAAACGGACAGGAATAAACAATACCACAAAATAAAAGAAAACAAGAACACATAGATTTTATGTGGAAACTCTTGACGAAAAAAACCACGGGTGGAGGAGGAGAAAATTCACTATAATGTAGAGGAATATAATGGCGAGACGAACGTCTCAATGACATATATAAAATGTCCAAAAACAACCCATTAAATCGTACTTATATAATACGTGCGTACAAATAAATCCTAAGCCCAAAAACAAACTCCCAAAAAATCTGAAAAATGGGTCGCACCGCGATTTTTTCAGAGCCGAATCAACAAAATTCGGTCACAAACTCTCACATTAGTCATAAGCTTCAAAATAAAGACAACTTAGACAAGTGGCCATTCATTGCAAAAAGAATCTCCTATCTTGTTCACCACTTACACTTTAAATTTGTAGCCAACGCCCCACATATTTAGGAGACAATTCGTAGCGTCTAGTCATCTAAGAATTATTGTCTCGACAATTTTTTTTTAAATTTTTTCATGTTTGGTTAGTTAAAAAATTTTAAACGCATAATATATAAATATGACCCTAAACTTGACACCAAATTATAACTTTGACCTTAAACTTTGATAGTACACAAATAGGACCTTTAACTATTCAAAACCTGAACAAATATGACCTCCGATTTTGCAACCTCCATGCGTAAGTTTCACTTGCGCCTACGTGGATATGTAATCCAATCATACGGTGCCACGTCATTCAATGGGCTGACTAGGAGGACTTTGGATCTGGATCTTTAAACGTCGTTGTTTTGCTTCTGTAAGTTAAAACGACGTCGTTTTGCTTATTATTATTATTATTATTATTATTATTGTTATTATTATTACTATTATTATTATTACTATTATTATTATTATTATTATTATTAGTATTAGTATACTATTTCTACATATTAGGTACTACTATTGCTTCTATCAATATACCACTACTAATACTATTATTATTATTATTATTATTATTATTATTATTATAATATGGATAATAGATTCTCAAAATATGGATGATATTGTTCAAAAAATAGATTCAAAGAATGATTATTTCTTGGGTATGATGCAAATTGTTACCGCTCATAAGTGGTATATAAATTGTACTATCTTAATTAATAATGAATTTTCCATCACTAATATAGCTATGATTGATAGTGGTGCTGATGTCAGCTGCAGTCAGGAAGGTTTAATTCCAATCAGATATTTTAAAAAAACTACCCACATAATTAAGTCTGCATCTGGTCATAAACTTGATATTAACTATAAATTGCCTAATACTCATATATGTCGAAATAAGGTTTGCATTCCGCATTTCTTTTTGTTTGGTAAAAAATCAGTTATATCCTCCTATTATTTTAGGAACACCTTTTATAAATGCTATTTATCCTTATATGCATATTGATGCGACTGGTTTTAAAGCTACTTATAAAAATAAAGAAATTTCTTATCCTTTTGTTACTGATCCTGTAACAAGAGATATAAATTCTCTAATTAGTATGAAGCAAAGGCAGGTAAATTTCTTACAATTAGAAATAATGAGTATGAATATTCATGAGTCAATGAAGTCTGTAAAAGTCCAAGAAAAAATAAAAATAATTTCTGATCAATTGACTATTGATATTTGTGTTGATCACCCAAATGCCTTCTGGGATCGCAAGAAACATATTGTTTCTCTTCCTTATGAAGATGGTTTCAGTGAAGACAAAATACCCACAAAATCTCGGCCCTACCAAATGAATACAGAGTTAGTAGAATTTTGTAAAAAAGAGATTGATAGTCTCTTGCAAAAGGATCTTATAAAATCCTCAAAATCCCATTGGTCTTGTACTGCCTTCTATGTTAATAATGCTGCTGAGAAGGTACGTGGTATGCCTAGACTAGTCATTAATTATAAAACCCTGAATAAAATTTTAAAATGGATTAGGTACCCAATACCTAATAAAAAAGGCTTGCTTTCTAGACTTTATGATGCCAACATATTTTCTAAATTCGACCTTAAATCTGGTTATTGGCAAATTCAAATTGATAAAAATCATACTTATAGAACGGCTTTTAACGTCTCTTTTGGACAATATGAATGGAATGTTATGCCATTTGGTTTGAAAAATGCTCCTTATGAATGTCAAAAGATTATGAATGACATATTTAATCCTTATATGGATTTTATAATTGTCTATATTGATGATATTCGTTTGTTCTCAAAAACTCTAGAATCACATTTTAAACACCTAAATATGTTCAAACAAATTATTTTACAAAATGGTTTGGTTATTTCTAAGCCAAAAATGAGCTTGTTTCAGACGAATGTCCGGTTTTTAGGACATAACATTTCGCAAGGCACTATTCAGCCCATACAAAGAACTTTGGACATTGCTGAAAAATTTCCTGATATTATTACTGATAAAACTCAGTTGCAGAGATTTCTTGGAAGTCTTAACTATATTTCCCCTTTTTATAAAAATCTATCTAGGGATTTAGCCCCGTTATATGATAGGCTAAAAAAGGATTATAAAAAACCATGGACACAAGTCCACACTGATCTCGTTAAATTAATTAAAAAATGAGTTCAAGCTCTTCCTTGTTTAACTTTAGCCAACCCTGATTGGTTAAAAATCATCGAGACCGATGCATCCAATATTGGTTATGGTGGAATACTTAAATAAGTAAATCCCCAGGATAATACAGAACGTCTTATTAGATTCCATTCGGGAAAATGGTCTGAAAGTCAGAAAAAGTACGTCACTGTGGCCCGTGAAATGTTAGTTAAATGTCTTTTAAAGTTTCAAGATGATTTGTATAACCAAAAGTTTATAGTCAGAACTAATGCTCAATCTGTAAAATACATGTTTGATAAAGATTTTAAACATGATGCTTCTAAATTAATTTTTGCCAGGTGGCAGGCTCAGCTAGCTCCTTTTGACTTTACGATTCAATATAAAAAAGGAAGTGAAAATTCTTTGCCCGATTTTCTCTCCAGAGAATATTTGAACAACTAATGAATTTTTATACTTACTATCTCTCTGAAAAAACTATTATTACTATTATTAAATGTATTCCTTTGAATGAAGATATTCATTATGTGATATTAGAAACTCTCATCCGTAAAATGATTGAAGAAGAATTTATCTTTAACATCAACGAATTCCATGACGATAACATCTACTGGTTTGATATCGACTTAAATGATTAATCTTTACACCACTCCCCATTCTTTCAGGATACAAAAGCAATAATGAAGCTCTTCGTTCATTTCTTCTCTCACAAATTTCTAATCACTTTTATAAAGGCAACTCCTCTGAATGCTGACATGCACATGCTTATTCTGAGAAAATTCATTACTAGTCTTATTACAACGGATACACTTTATGAAGATTTATCTGAATATTTGGCTTGGTATGCTGATCCATGATTACTTTATACAGCAATATGGGTACCGGCCCCCCATGGTTGGTGGTTCGAGGAAGAGGAAACAGCGGCAGAAGCCAATATCAAAACACTAGAGGAAGAGGATCCTCATCTTCACCAATATCAAAACACTAGAGGAAGAGGATCCTCATCTTCATCTTATGCTTCAAGCTCTTCAAATTCGAGGAATATCAGCATATTTCTTCCCCGGTTGTTTTCGTACCAAACCTCTGAGTTTATTCAACTCTGAGTGGATTTCTTCTCCGATCGAAGGGGTTTTGGTATCATCAAAATTATTAGTTAAGGATTCGATAGTATCAGCAAAATTATTAGACAAATCAATGGGTTTTATATTTAAACTAGAAATTTTCCTTTCAAATAATTTTTCAAGTTGCTCTAGATCAGAGGGTTTTCTAAATCCTTCAATGTCAATGTCAGGAGGTCTTTGAATATGAGGCTTAGCTGTCAAGTCTTCTATCTTGCTTTCTGATGTAGATGCAATATTAGAAGACTTTGAATATCACTTACCCCTTTGATCAGATCAGTCATGTCATCAAGTTTTTTATCAAGAGAGGAAATATGTTCTCCCAAAACCTTTACATAAAGACTCAAGTAGTTATTTTGAGCGATTAGACTATTAATTTCAGAAATAGTGATTTTTCCAACTTCATTATCAATAAATTGTTGAAAGGCAGAGAAGGTTAGACCTGTATTATTAGGCAATATAAAAGATGATTGAGGAGGATAAATAGCTTGAATTATTGTACCATTTGAATCTTGGTAAGAACTTTCAATAACCTTGACATACAAAGGCAAATATGCAGACATGAACCATGGCACAAAGTAAATAATTTGATTATGCAATGCACACATTTCATAAAATTCTTCAGAGATATTTTTTAATTTATCAGGACAATATACTTCAAAAAACCAAGTTCTAAAAGTTTTCCATTTTGCAGAGAAGAATTCCTTTTTAATATAATTTCTTGCCTGTGATCCAGGACTAAAATCAATTAGTTGTGTCATCATAATTTAAACAGCGTTAATATCAAATTCCATTTCAGATGGAGTAGGATTTTCATTATCAAAATCTTGAACTATATTAGTTTTAGAATTTATTTTAATTTTTTCTACACTTCTAGGTGTAACATGCGATTCAGCACGATTCCTAGAAGGACCATAAACTGGTTCGACTGGGGAAATATGGTTCATAGCCCGCAACATCCTAGGAATAGAGAAGGAATTTCAATTGTAAACAGTAGAATTATCATCAAATTGTAGACAAATTCGCCCGTCAGTATTTTGAGTTACATGAGTTAACTCTTTATTCGTCACATCCTCCGCAAGTTGTTTTGGAGAAATGACAGAATTTAAAATCCAGGTTTTTGGGAAATTAAGTTCATCCCATTTAATAGGTCTTCTTGTAGTGACCCTGGATTTTGCAAAATTTGTTTCAATACGTATGGTATAATCTGAAGCATCATCAACCAATTTACATCGAGGATTCATAGTAGATAATAAACGGTAATAAATACGATATGATAAACATATAAGTTCAGATCCAGGTGCATAATTATAACCATGAGTTTTTACATTAAGAGTTAAAGCATCAAGAATATTTACATCAGTTAAAGATAACTGTAGATTTGGTTGGGTATTAAAATATACAGGGCCATATGCAAGAATGGACTCAATAGATCCCATTAAAGACTGTCGAAAATTTAGATTTCTAGCATCGCGTAGTGCAGCTAGAAAGGTCTCTGGGAGTCCTTTTAAAGTTAGGGGCTTAAAAGCAATCTGTACCAAGCCAATATGCATCAAATTATAATAATTTTTAAATATATCAATATCATGTTTATTAAGCAGTTTAATAGTTTGGCCATCAGCATTTAAGGCAATTGATTGTTCAGTGGTTTTTATTATTTGTTTGTATTTAAATTGATCAAGAAATCCATATTCATAAATAGTGTTTAATTTTACTTGAGGAATCGTCCATTTATTTAATAAGTCCATATTTTGAGATAAATCTACCTCTTCATGTTTAGTACCTTTCGTACTAACTTCTCCCATATCCGTGATTATAAAACCTTATACCATATGCTGAAAAACTTCACCTCAGTTACATAATTACTATGAAAATACCTAGGCTCTGATACTATAACAGGATCTCACTAGGCTGGGGTATGCCGCTCAGCCTGCCAAACCATGTAACAATATCGGATTACGCCAAAGTCGGAAAACCGAACCAAAGCACCAACCGAAATATAAAAGAATTTCATATAGTTTAATGACTGTATGAAATCTTTTATCCAAACAAGAGGCCTGTCAGAGATTTAATAGCCTTATGTTAAACCCATGTGTCTAGAAGTTCTAATTGTGCAAAAGTCGCCCTTTTCTCATCAGTACAACAGGCTAAAGAGGCACAACTTACTAGACGTAGTCACAGAGACAAAGCTAACATAAGTTTATTAAACTCGACTGTACCACCATTTTGGAACCAAGTCAAGAAACTATAGAAAAATTTCTTCATATTTTGATAGAGTCTGGATCTTTCATAGTTACCATGTAAACGAAGTTAGATCTTCAACATAGGTATAAGAAGCTTTTTAGCCGGACATAGTCACGGCTGGACGAGGGAAAAAGATGTATTAAAAAGTACAACAAAGAGAGATATAAATAGTACCTTAGATTATCCGGTTGCAAGGCCTGAACAGTAATAAACGGTGGCTAACGCCGTTTATTTATCTTCGGAATATTTTACAAGAGGTATGAAGTAGAGAGAAGGGAGAGCTATAGAGAGAAACTGAAAGAAAATTCTTTGAAACTTATTTTTTGAACAATATTATCCATATTTTGAGAATCTTCAAAATCCTTTTCTTTCCCTTTAGAATTAGAAGAAGTAGTTTTTTCAGAAATGTTAGAAATATCTTCTTCAATTTTCAAAATCCTATAATCTGAGACCATCTGATTTTGCTTTAAAGAGATAATTTCCTTCTTTAACTTTTCAATTTCTGTTTTCAAATCATTAAAAGTTGTATCTCTTCCCGGAGTCTGACTAATAACGAGTCTTCTATTGACTTCGGAAATAGAATAGGGCATGATATCAATATCAGAATCAGTATTTTTCTTGACATAATTACTTTTGGTAGGTTTAGTATTACTAGAATTGTTGGTTGATGTGGAAGCAAGATCAATAATTTTTTGACGAAGCTTCTCATCAGTTACTTCTTTTAGTAATGCTAAAGCACTATCAACAGTAATTGTGCAGACACTTAATTCTAAATCTTCAAATTGAGATTGAAGTTTATAAAACGCATCATCACAATCACAATTATCATCATTACAATCAGAGCAAGCATTACTCATAGGTTTTTCATTATCAGAAGAATTAGGTAAATCAATATCATTTTCAGATTCAGATTCATAATCGAATTCAGAACCAGAAGTATATAATAAGCCATATATTTGGTCATGCATCTCATCAGAGAGTGCTAAAGACTTGAGTTTTTGAAGTTTACAATTGGGAGCTATATGACCATATTGGTTGCACCTATAACACTTGATTTTTTCTAGGTCTCTCTTAGACCTATTTCTCGTAAATCTGGTAGACTTACGATTGGATTTTCTAACTTCACGCTCTTCTTTGGATCTACGTCTAGATCTTTTTCTTATATGGAATTTTTTAGGATTATCGTATCCACGGCCCTTTTTTCTAGTAGAAGGAGGATTTTCCATACCAAACTGTCCACAAAAATCACCTAATTGGGTTTTTTCTCTAATTCTATCTAGCTTAATTTGTCTAGATAGTTTCAATTCATTACAGAGTTTTATACCTTCTTCAGTATAAGATACTAGGAGCTGGTCATAAGTGAAATCTGTCCAAGGGATTGAACCATATTGACCCTTGATGGCTTTTCTAACTCTTTCAGCGAAAAGTGGTGGAAGACCATCTACTAATCTAGCCTTCCAATGTTCAAGTCTAGATTAGGGCAGATCCATGACCCTAGAAAGAAAAGTATCTTTATACCATCTAAATTCACCCAAATGTCTGCACCTTAGACTATTTAAGAGGATACGAGTGTTTTCATGTTGGTTAGTAAATCTACCCTCAAAGTGTTGAATAATGGTAAGATAAGGGTATAAACAGCGTCTTCTCGATTTGCTGGAAGATCTCGACCTAGATTATCTATCCCAGACAAAAGGCTTTTGGATTCATAGATCTTATTTCTTTCATCATTAGAAAGGAAATTATTCCACCAGCCCCGAAGTTGGCCAGTAAAGCCTGCAATAATCATTTTATATATAGTAGCATCTGTGCAAATATATGCACCTGCATCGTCTTTAGGGCTAGAAACTTTTGCAATAGTGGAATACATTAACAGACGATGAACCAAAATAGACAATTGTCTTTCAGATAATCCATCTAAATTTCATTCATAAATATGTTCTCCACTATATGAAGTGCTTTTGAGGGACCAATCTCTTTCTGCGATCATGACATCTTGAGGAGTTGGTTGTGGGTAATAAGCAGTTTGCATTCGAGGAATATCAGCATAGATCATTTATATCTCTTGTTACAGGATCAGTAACAAAAGGATAAGAAATTTCTTTATTTTTATAAGTAGCTTTAAAACCAGTCGCATCAATATGCGTATAAGAATAAATAACATTTATAAAAGGTGTTCCTAAAATAATAGGAGGATATAACTAGTTTTTTATCAAAAAAAGAAAAGAAATGTGGAATGCAAACCTTATTTCGACATATATGAGTATTAGGCAATTTATAGTTAATATCAAGTTTATGACCAGATGCAGACTTAATTATGTGGGTAATTTTTTCAAAATATCTGGTTGGAATTAAACCTTCCTGGATGCAGCTGACATCAGCACCACTATCAATCATAGCTATATTAGTGATGGAAAATTCATTATTAATTCAGATAGTGCAATTTATATACCACTTATGAGCAGTAACAATTTGCATCATTCAAGACCTCCTGACATTGACATTGAAGGATTTAGAAAACCCTCTAATCTAGAGCAACTTGAAAAATTATTTGAAAGGAAATTTTCTAGTTTAAATATAAAACCCATTGATTTGTCTAATAATTATGTTGATACTATCGAATCCTTAACTAATAATTTTGATGATACCTAATAGACTACATATATAATTATTAAATACATCTGGGTTATTCTGTAATTAGTTATTCTTCAGTTCTCTATATATACAGTTGTAACCCCTTCAATATTAATGAGATCAATTAATTCTTAAATCTGTATCATGGTATCAAAGCTAGGGTTTCTTCTTCCGCCCAAACCCTAATCTCTCCTCTTTTCCGACGTGTGTGCGCCGCCGCCACCGTCTACACCACGCCGCACGGCCTCCCTCCTCCGCCGTAGGTCGGCGCCATGGACAAGGTTATTGATCCTCTGTCAAAATTACCGTCTGGAGTAAAATTACTGCTCAGGAATCTCCACAATCTCATCCCCGAAAAATTATCTGACAACAACTACCCGGCCTGGGCACTTAACGTCCGCACCGCCCTCGCAGCCAACTTGCTGCTCGGATGGATTGACGGTGCGGAGAAGCCGCAGCCCGAGACAGCCGAGAAGGACGGCGTCAAGCTCCCAAATCCCGACTACCTTCCGTGGATGATCGTAGACACTCAGATCCGAGCCTGTCTTCTCGCAGTTATTAGCCCCTCTGTGCACAAACACGCCCGGGGTTTTCTCACATCGGCTTCACTTTGGGACGCACTAGCCACAAGGTACAACTATGTGTCCACGGCTCATATTTTTCAGTTGCGTGACAAATTGCATACTCTTCGGAAGGGAACGAAGACGATGACTCAATACCTTGATGATGTGGCCTCTATTCTGTCTGACCTAGATGCTGTGAACGAGATTATTCCTGAACGAGACGTGGTGAATGCCGTGATACGTGGTCTTCCGGCTGGCTATTCCTCTCTCAAACAGCATATTCGCCTCTCGCCTGTCGAAATCACTCTGAATCAACTGTCTGGATGGCTTAATGCAGAAGAATTGAATCTAGACATGGAACACAAATTACTGCTCGGAGAAGCCAGTTCCACCCCTGGCGTCACGGCTCTTTACTCGGCTGGCAGCGGAGGCTCGGCCAGGGGTCGCGGTGAGGATCGCCGTAACCAAGGGCGAGGCAGCGGCGGCGGTGACCGTCGAAACACCGGGCAGCAAGGCAGAGGCGGGCCTCCACCGAGGGACGGCTTCCAGTCAGGCCGCGGACAGGGACGAGGAAACCAGCGGATGCCCACACGAGATCTTCCGACGTGCCAAATTTGTGCTAAACGGGGCCATTCTGCGGCTAATTGCTGGTATCGTTATGATGACTCGCAGAATGTAAATAGCCAGTCCGGAGGATCAAGGGCGATGCATGCGTCCACAAACGCTCAATCTGGCGATTGGTATCTAGACACAGGTGCTAACACCCATGTGACGTCGGATTATTCACAACTTCAAGCTCCTCATCCGTATCATGGCTCAGAAACTATTACAGTAGGCAATGGTCAATCCCTTCCCATCACAAACACTGGCTCTGGGTATGTCTATACCCCAAATGGTAAATTTCATCTCTCAACCCTTCACCACGTCCCTTCCCTCACATCCAATCTTTTATCTGTTTATCGCTTTACTAAAGAAAATAACTGCACCCTCATTTTTAATGACACCAATTTCCAGATAGTGGACAATACCACGAACCGGGTGCGGTACACGGGCCGCTGTGAGCATGGGCTATACACTCTTCCATCCAGGTCTCCGTCTGTTGTGAGTCAAGCCATTCTCTCGTCAACCTGGCATCGCCGGCTTGGGCACCCATCATCCGCCATCACCAAATCCATTTTATCTTCCTTAGGTTTTAATTTTTCAGAAAAATTACATTGCGAGTCCTGTTCAGTGTCTAAATCTTGTCGTTTACCTTTTTCACTGTCTGAACACAAGGCCACTGCGCCATTTCAATTAATTCATTCTGATGTTTGGGGTCCAACCTCAGTTCCTTCTGTTCAAGGTTTTCGTTATTATATCTGTTTTGTTGATGATTACAGTAAATTCACTTGGCTTTATCCTCTGAAATTTAAATCCGAAGCTTATACTATTTTTGTAAACTTTGACCGAATGGTTCAAAATCAATTTAATGCCAAAATCAAAATTTTTCGAAGTGACAATGGCAAAGAATTTGTCAACAATGCATTTGGTGTTTTTCTTCAAAATCTAGGGGCTCTTCATCACACTTCATGTCCATATACCCCTGAACAAAATGGCGTTGCTGAGCGCAAACACCGTCACCTAATAGAAACAGTTGTTGCGCTCCTCCATGATTCCACCTTACCTGTTTCCTTTTGGGTTGATGCCCTTGCTACTGCCAACTACCTCATAAATCGCATGCCCACTCACACTCTCTCCAACTCCACTCCATATGCCCGTCTCTACAATCATCCACCCGACTATATCCATCTCCGCCCGTTTGGGTGTCTAGTTTATCCCTGGTTGCGTCCGCACACTCAACATAAACTTCAACCTCGGTCCACCCCTTGTGTCTTTCTAGGCTATCATCCCACTATCAAAGGTTATAAATGTTTCGATCCTGTATCTCAGAAAACATATGTTTCCCGTCATGTTCGTTTTGTGGAGGAACAATTTCCTTACACAAGTCTTTCCTCTACATCATACTCCTAACACCCCATCCACCGCTGCACATCCCAGCTCCCACGGCAGCCCCACCCAACCCCCGCCCACGCATCATACAACTCCACCACCCCTTCCTAATCACCCTCCACTCAACACTCATCCTATGACAACCCGAGCCAAGGCCGGTACCTTCAAACCCAAAGCCTACCACACTCAAATACCCTTTGATGCACATCCCACAACTGAGCCTACTACCTACAACCAAGCCTCCAAAAATAGTTTCTGGTGCCAAGCTATGGATGAGGAATTTCAGGCTCTGAATGAACAACGTACATGGGATTTGGTACCTCTACCTAGTAACCGAAAGTCTATTGGGTGCAAATGGGTGTTTCGCATCAAACGAAATTCAGATGGATCTCTTTCTCGCTATAAAGCACGTCTGGTTGCAAAAGGGTATCATCAGGAGTATGGTGTGGATTATAAGGAGACCTTCAGCCCTGTTGTTAAGCAACAGACTATTCGTCTGGTCTTGTCTCTTGCTCTTCACTATGATTGGCCGCTTCATCAGCTAGACGTCAGCAATGCCTTTCTTCATGGTCATCTTGAGGAAGAAATCTATATGGTTCAGCCACCGGGATATGTTAATCCCAACCGTCCTCACTATGTTTGCAAGCTTCGCAAATCACTGTATGGCCTGAAACAGGCCCCTCGTGCCTGGTACACACGTCTCTCTACTTTTCTGCAGGGTCTTAGTTTTCGCACCTACCATCATGACAACAGCCTCTTCACCCTTCACTGTTCTCGAGGGACAGTCATCATTCTTATCTATGTGGATGATATTGTTATTACAGGCAGCTCGTCATCACTCATCACTGAAATTACTGAAGCTATGCATCGTGACTTCAAACTTAAGGACCTCGGTCCTCTGGAGTTCTTTCTTGGCCTCGAACTCATCCGCAAATCGGGAACCATATTGATGCATCAGACAAAATATACCCTTGAACTTCTAAATCGGGCTGGAATGACAGACTGCAAACCCGCGGTCACTCCCATGGCAGTCCGCCAATCCCCAGGGCCGAATACTCCATTTGCCGATCCTACACTATATCGGAGCCTCGTCGGTGGACTTCATTATCTTGCTGTTACTCGTCCGGACATCCAATATGCAGTCAATCGAGTCTCCCAATCAATGCATGCTCCCACAGAACAACACTTTCAGGCCTTGAAACGCATTCTGCGCTATCTTCAAGGTACTCTTCACTGTGGAATTTTATTTCAAAAGGGCTCGTTTGATATATCTGTTTTTTCTGATTCGGATTGGGCTAACGACAAAGATGATCGAAAGTCCACTACTGGATATATTGTTATGATGGGACCGAATCTGATTTCCTGGTGCACCAAGAAGCAAACGCGAGTGTCCCGTTCCTCCACAGAAGCAGAATATCGTGCCATGGCTGCGGGTGTTGCTGAAGCCATGTGGTTACGATACCTTACGGATGCACTTGGCATTCCCCCGACGAAACCACAGATTTATTGTGACAATCAGTCCACTATTTGTGTTACCAAAAATCCAGTCCTTCATGATCGTATGAAGCATGTTGGGTCTGACTGTCACTTTGTTCGCGATGAGGTACTTGCAGGAGCGATGGCCACGCACTATGTCCCATCTACTGACCAGTTTGCTGATATTCTCACCAAGCCTCTTCCGTTACAGCCTTTTCAGTCTCTCTGCTCCAAGCTGCCCCTCGTTACCGCTGATCAGCTTGCGGGGGGATAATAGACTACATATATAATTATTAAATACATCTGGGTTATTCTGTAATTAGTTATTCTTCAGTTCTCTATATATACAGCTGTAACCCCTTCAATATTAATGAGATCAATTAATTCTTAAATCTGTATCAATACCAAAACCCTTTCGATCGGAGCAGAAATCCACTATTATTATTATTATTATTATCATTATTATTATAATTATAATTATTATTATTATTATTATTATCTAGTTACTACTCATAAATGGTATAAAATTGTACTATTCTAATTAATAAGGAATTTTCTATCACTAATATTGCAATGATTGATAGTGGTGCTGATGTCAGCTGCATTCAGGAAGGTTTAATTCCAACCAGATATTTTGAAAAAACTACTCACATAATTAAGTCTGCATCTGGTCATAATTTTGACATCAAGTATAAATTGGCGTATACTCAAATATGTCGAAATAAGGTCTGCATTCCGCAATTCTTTTTTTTAGTAAAAAAATCAGTTATATCCTCATATTATTTTAGGAACACCCTTTATAAATGCTATTTATCCTTATACGCATATTGAAGCGAATGGTTTTAAGGATACCTATAAAAATAAACAAATCTCTTATCCTTTTGTTACTAATCCTGTAACAAGAGATATAAATGCTCTTATTGGTATAAAGCAAAGGCAGGTCAATTTCTTACAATTAGAGCTGATGAGTATTAATATTCTTGATACACTTAATTCTGTAAAGATCCAAGAAAAAATAAAAATAATTTCTAATCAATTGATTGTTGATATTTGTGTTGATCATCCAAATGCTTTCTGGAACCGAAAGAAGCATATTGTTTCTCTTCCTTATGAAGATGGTTTCAGTGAAGCAAAAATTCCCACAAAATCTCAACTCTGTCAAATAAATACAGAGTTAGTAGAATTCTGTAAAAAAGAAATTGATAGTCTATTGCAAAAGGGTATTATAGAACCTTCGAAGTCCCCTTGGTCTTGAACTGCTTTTTATGTAAATAATGCTACTGAAAAAGAACGGGGTATGCTTCGACTAGTCATCAATTATAAACCTCTGAATAAAGTTTTAAAATGGATTAGGTATACTATACCGAATAAAAAAGACTTACTTTCTAGATTATATGATGCTAACATATTTTCTAAATTTAATTTAAAATCTGGTTATTGGTAAATTCAAATTGATAAAAAGCATACTTATAGAACTGCTTTTAATGTCCCCTTTGGATAGTATGAATGGAATGTTATGCCATTCGGTTTAAAAAATGCACCTTCTAAATTTCAAAAAATTATGAATGACATTTTCAATCCCTATATGAATTTTATCATTGTCTATATTGATGATATTTTAGTATTTTTGAAAACCCTTGAATCACATTTTAAACACCTGAATATGTTTAAACAAATTATTATACAAAATGGTTTGGTCATCTCTAAACCAAAAATAAGTTTATTCCAGACAAATATTAGATTTTTAGGACACAACATTTGTCAAGGTACTATTGAGCCTATACAAAGAGCTTTAGAATTTGCTCAAAAATTCCCCGATATTATTACTGACAAAAAACAGCTACAAAGATTTCTTGGTAGTCTATATTTCTCCTTTTTATAAAAATCTATCTAGAGATTTAGCTCCTTTGTATGATAGACAGAAAAAGGATTACAAAATGCCTTGGACTCAAGTTCACACTGATTTGGTAAAATTAATTAAAAAACGAGTTCAATCTCTTCCTTGAACTTCTCTTGCAAATCCTAACTGGTTAAAGATTGTTGAAACTGATGCTTCGAATATTGGGTATGGCGGAATACTTAAACAAGTTAATCCCCATACAAAAACAAAATATTTGATAGATTTTATTCTGGTAAATGGACCGAAAGTCAGAAAAAATACGCCACAGTAGCTCATGAAATGCTTACTATTGTAAAATGTGTTTTAAAATTTCAAGATGATTTATACGATCAAAAATTTATAGTTAAGACTGATGCTCAATCTTTAAAATACATGTTCGACAAAGCCTTTAAACATGATGCCTCTAAATTAATATTTGCAAGATGGCAAGCTCAATTAGCCTTTTTTGATTTCAAAATACAATATAAGAAGGGTAGTGAAAATTCTTTGCCTGATTTTCAAGCTCGAGAATATTTAATCGATTAACATGAATATTTACACGTACTTCCTCTTTGAGAAAACTATAATTACTATTATCAAATGCATTCCTTTAAACGAAGATATTCATTTTCTTATCTTAGAAAATCTGGTTCGTGGTATAATAGAAGAAGAATTATTCCTTAACCACGATGAATTTCTTGATAATGATATTTATTGGTTTGATATTGACTTAAGTGATTAATATTTACAGGATTAAAAGGAATAATGAAGCTCTTTCTGTACTTCTTCTCTCAAAATTCTTAATCACTTTTATAAAGGCAACTCCTTTAAATGCGGACATGCACATGCTTATATTACGGAAGGTCATTAATGATCTTATCACAAAGGACACACTTTATGAAGATCTATTCAAATATATGTTATGGTATGCTGATCAAATTTCTGATTATTGATGTAGCATGGATCCACCCTGGCAAACAGCCAGAGGACGTGGCAGAGATGGACGAAGTCAAAACTCTTCATATTACGGAGGACGAACAAATCCTACTTATTTTGGTAATAGAAATAATTCTGCATATAGCTCTGCAAGTTCTAATTTTCCGGTATTACAACAAGGAAATAGAACTTTGGTCAATTCAAAAATTCTCAAGGAAGGATCATCATCAAAAACTCAGAATATTGATTCCTCAATTCATTTGGAATATATACCAGAAGATCATCCTTTGTACAAACAACTTCAATCTTATATATCCGATTAGCAAAAAACTCCAGATTCATTTGCATCTATAGTCCAAGAAAACTCCGAAAATAAGCCCACATATGAGAAATTGGATGCTAGAGAACTCATCCTACTTGTTGAAAATCCGCATAATACTCGACAAGAAAATTCTAAAGAAGCATGGAGATTACTCCAGAAATACTTAACTACTAATGTTTATTTGATAGAAGAATCATATAAAACACGAACTTTTTATGAAAATATTTTGGTTCAAACATTCAGTGCAGATTTTGAGCACAGTCTGATGGGAGACACTACTCAGGGTGTACATGGATACTCCAAGATGATTGTTAAAAGGCTTATTTCTATTGAAGAATGGGGAATTTCATCTATGACTCAAAAATCTATGCCTATGGGACCAATGGGACAGTCTCAGATAAATTTCAAATATTGGGATTATATTAAGGCATTTTCTCAAGTTTTATATTATAATAATATTAAACACAAACATACATGGTTTATAAAAATTTGTGCCAAGGTTTTTGATAAGCCCATTCCCAATTGGTTCGTGCAATGGTGGACTTGCCACGGACCTACCATTAAAATATTACCTCCAGAATATTCTTCTCTTTAACATACATGGAAAAAATCCTCACCCTTCTTGACTGAATTATACCTTTCTGAACATATTTGTATGATAGACACTATTGACCAAATGTATTTCTTTATAGAATTCTCTATCCCTTGGATTCATAGATGGTCAGTTGAAATAGGTTATACTAGCCAACAAATTCCTGCTTTATACAGAGTATTTTACTGCAATTTTTGGGACAAGTGAACCCGATCAGGTTAATAAATGCAATGATTGTGATAATGATACTTGTAATTGTGATGAAATGATGTATAAACTTCAAGAGCAATTTGAAGATCTTGATTTAAATATTCAAACTCTTACTGTTGATAATGTCCTTGAATTACTGAAGGAAGTTACAGATGAAAAACTTCGTGAAAAAATCATTAATTTTGCTACTCAAAAAACTTCTATCAATACTGCTAGTATTTCTAAAGATAATTTTATGATAATTATCTTATGTCTTATTCTTTATCTGAGGTTAATCGACATCTTGCGTTGAGTCAAACTCCAGGTAGAGATACTACCTTTGATGATTTAAAAATAGAATTTGAAAAATTAAAAAAGGAAATTAGTTCTTTAAAACAAAATCCTATGATCCGAGATCATCTGTTTTTGTTTTAAAGAACTAATTTCCTTTTTTAATTTTTCTACTTCTATTTTAGGGGGTCTTTGAATACAAGGTTTAGATAAAATATATCCTTCTTCTTCTTTAGTTTCGAAAGTAGAAGGAATGTTAAGGGAATCCATCTGCTCACTAAGTTTTTTAACTAACTCAATTAATTCGTCAAGTTTTTTTTATCAAGAGATGAAATATGTTCTCCCAAAACTTTAACATAAAGACTCAAATAATTATTTTGGGCGATAAGGTTATTTATTTCAGAAATAGTGATTTTTCCAACATCCTCATCAACAAACTTTTGAAAAGCAGAAAAAGTCATTCCAGTATTATTAGGTAATATAAAGGAAGACTGAGGAGGATACATGGCTTGAGTAATTGTACCATCAGAATTTTGATAAGATCTTTCAATAATTTTTATATAGGACGACAAATATGCAAACATAAATCATGGCACAAAAAAGATAATTTTATTAAGTAAGACACATATTTCATAGTATTCATCAGAAATATTTCGTAATTCATCAGGACTATAAGTTTTAAAAAACCATGTCCTAAAGGTGTTCCATTTTTCACAAAAAAATTCTTTTTGAATATATTTTCTTGCCTGAGAACCAGGACTAAAATCAATAAGTTGTGTCATCATAATTAAACAGAATTAATATCAAAATCCATTTCAGATGGGGTAGGATTTTCATAATCTTGAACAATATTTATTTGAGGGTTGATTTTAATTTTTTCTACACTTCTAGGTGAATCTGCAGAATTTCAAGTATGTAAGGATGCAACACGATTTCGAGATGGACGGTAAATTGGTTCAACTGGAAAAATATGATGCATAGCAGACAGCATTTTAAGCATGGAAAAAGAATTTCTTGGCAAGGAATTTCTATATGTAGAAGTATCTTCATCAAATTGAAGACAAATTTTTCCATCACTACTCTGAGTTACATGAGTTAACTCTGAGTTTGTCACTTCTTCTGCAAGCTGTGTCAGAGAAATAACTGAATTTAGAATCCAATTTTTTGGAAAATTAATCTCATCCCATCGAATAGGTCTCCTGGTAGTGAGTTTAGCTTTTGCAAAATTAGTTTCAATTAACATAGTATAATCTGAAGCATTATCGATTAATTTACAATGAGGATTTAAAGTTAAACACAAACAAATTATAACTACTACAGAGCAATCTATTTCTCTGAATGCTGATGAAAAAACTCTTCAATTGCTCAAACAAGATGATATTGATATATTTAAAAAACATTATAATTACTTACATATTGGCTTAGTGCAAATTGAATTTAACCCTTTAACTTTGACAGGCCTTCCTGAAACCTTTTTAGCTGCACTTCGTGATGCTAGAAATTTAAACTTTAGACAATCCCTTATGGGATCTATAGAATCTACTCTTGCTTATGACCCTGTCTATTTTAATACTCAACTTAATTTAACTTTATCTTTGACCGATGTTAATATCACTGATGCTTTAACTTTAAATGTAAAAACTCATGGCTATAATTATGCACCTGGATCTAAGCTTATAAGTTTATCTTATCGTATTTATTATCGTTTGTTGTCAACTTTAAATCGTCTTGTAAATTAATCGATAATGCTTCAGATTATACTATGTTAATTGAAACTAATTTTGCAAAAGCTAAACTCACTACTAGGAGACCTATTAGATGGGATGAGATTAATTTTCCAAAATATTGGATTCTAAATTCAGTAATTTCTCCGACACATCTTGCGGAAGAAGTGACAAACTCAGAGTTAACTCATGTAACTCAGAGTAGTGATGGAAAAATTTATCTTCAATTTGATGAAGATACTTCTACATATAGAAATTCCTTGCCAAGAAATTCTTTTTCCATGCCTAAAATGTTGCCTGCTATGCATCATATTTCTCCAGTTGAACCAATTTATGGTCCAGCTCGAAATCGTGCTGCATCCTTACATACTTTAAATTCTGCAGATTCACCTAGAAGTGTAGAAAAAATTAAAATCAATCCTAAAATAAATATTGTTCAAGATTATGAAAATCCTACCCCATCTGAGATGGATTTTGATATTAATTCTGTTTAATTATGATGACACAATTTATTGATTTTAGTCCTGGTTCTCAGGCAAGAAAATATATTCAAAAATAATTTTTTGTGAAAAATGGAACACCTTTAGGACATGGTTTTTTTAAACTTATAGTCCTGATGAATTACGAAATATTTCCGAAGAATTCTATGAAATATGTGTCTTACATAATAAAATTATTTTTTTTGTGCCATGATTTATGTCTGCATATTTACCATCCTATATAAAAATTATTGAAAGATCTTATCAAAATTCTGATGGTACAATTACTCAAGCCATGTATCCTCCTCAGTCTTCCTTTATATTACCTAATAATACTGGAATGACTTTTTCTGCTTTTCAAAAGTTTGTTGATGAGGATGTTGGAAAAATCACTATTTCTGAAATAAATAGCCTTATCGCCCAAAATAATTATTTGAGTCTTTATGTTAAAGTTTTGGGAGAACATATTTCATCTCTTGATAAAAAACTTGACGAATTAATTGAGTTAGTTAAAAAACTTAGTGAGCAGATGGATTCCTCTAACATTCCTTCTACTTCCGAAACTAAAGAAGAAGAAGGATATATTTTATCTAAACCTTGTATTCAAAGACCCCCTAAAATAGAAGGATTTGAAAAAATTTCTCAATTAGAACAATTAGAAAAACTTTTAGATAAAAAATTCTCTCGTTTAAATATACAACCTATTAATGTATCCGATGATTTTGTGCAAAAATTCGAGTCTAATTTTGCTGATAATATAGAATCTACTCAAAACATAGGAGATACTATCTCTTCCGAGCTAAATAAGCTCAAAGGTATGATTAGAAAACAATCGGAGAAAAAATATGCTGACATTCCCCGTATGTCTACTGCGTATTATCCAAGTCCAACTCCTCAAGATGTTCTGATAGAGGAAAGGGATTGGAATCAAACAAATACTTCTTATAGTGGAGAAGCTATTTATGAATGGAATATTGATGGATTATCAGATCGACAAATCTCTATTCTTATCCACCGTATGTCCATGTACTCTACTATTGCCACAGCTACAGCATCAGCAGAGAATCGAGCCAATCGTACTGACCTAACAATTTGCAAAATGATTGTTGCGGGCTTTACTGGCCAACTTCGAGGATGGTGGGATAATTTCCTAGACGATGATAAACGCGAGGCTATTTTTAATGCCACTAATGATAAACCAGGAAAAGACAATTTAGGCCGACCGCTCGGGAAAGACGACCAGATATTGTCTATACCCTTATGCTTACAATTATTGAACATTTTGGAGGCAAATTTACCAATCAGTATGAAAACATTAGAACTCTTCTTAATGGTTTAAAATGCAAACACTTAGGAAAATTCCGATGGTATAAAGACACCTTTCTTAGTAGGGTTATGGATTTACCTGAGAGTAAGTATGACCATTGGAAAGCAAAATTCATTGATGGTCTTCCCCATTTATTTGGTGAAAGAGTTAGAAAAACACTTAGAGGACCATTTATTTGCTGAAAGAGTTAGAAAAACACTTAGAGGATCTTATGGCGAGGTCCAGTATTCAGAAAAAACTTATGGTCAGCTTATTGTAGCTTGTACTCAAGAGGGTTTAGCCCTTTGTAACGAGCTGAAATTAGCCAGACAGATTAATCTTGACAAACTCAGAGAAAAATCCCAATTAGGAGATTTTTGTGAACAATTTTGTATGGATAAACCGGTCGCAAGAAAAACCCAAAGATATTCTAAGTCTGATAAATCCTATCGAAAGAAACGCTCTAGACATAGAACCAAAGAAGAACGTGAAACAAGAAAATCCTATCGTAAGTCTACCAGATTTACGAAAAATAGATCCAAAAGAGAGTTAGCAAAAATCAAGTGCTATAAGTGCAACCAATATGTTCATATAGCTCCAAAATGTAAGTTACAAAAACTCAAGTCCTTAGGACTTTCGGAGGAAGTGCATGACCAAGTCTATGATTTATTATATACTTCTGGTTCTGAATCTGATTATGATTCTACATCTGAAAATGATATTGAACTACCTAATTCTGGTAGTGAACCCGATCAGGTTAATAAATGCAATGATTGTGATAATGATACTTGTAATTGTGATGAAATGATGTATAAATTTCAAGCGCAATTTGAAGATCTTGATTTAAATATTCAAACTCTTACTGCTGATAATGTCCTTGAATTACTGAAGGAAGTTACAGATGAAAAACTTCGTGAAAAAATCATTAATTTTGCTACTCAAAAAACTTCTACTAATACTGCTAGTATTTCTAAAGATAATTCTTACGATAATAATCATATGTCTTATTCTTTATCTGAGGTTAATCAACGTCTTGCGTTGAGTCAAACTCCAAGTAGAGATACTACCTTTGATGATTTAAAAATAGAAGTTGAAAAATTAAAAAAGAAAATTAGTTCTTTAAAACAAAAACAGATGATCTCCGATCATAGGATTTTTAAAATTGAAGAAAAAATTTCTGACATTCCTGAAAATGCTATTTCTTTTACCTCGAAAGGAAAGGAAAAGGATTTTGAAAACTCTGAAGATTCTGAAATGGATAAACTTAGTCTAAAAGATGATTTGAAAAGGGATTATTTCTTAGGTATGATGCAACTAGTTACTGCTCATAAATGGTATATGTCGCGCCCCATTTCGGACCGACCGAAATAGTCCGCAACGTATGGTGGTCGTAGCGACGCAGTCGCTACTAGTTTTTGAAAAAATTGTTGTTTGTTTTGTTAAGAGTCGCCATCTAACTTTTAAGAAAAAACTAGAAAACCCCATTTATAATATGAAAACTCTATTGTTAGTCTGCAAAAACCGGTGAGATTCTAAGTAAGGGTTTTGGTTACTCGAGGAGAAGGTATTAAGCACCCCTCAGAGTCTATCCAAAGATAGTCCTTAAACTTAGCTTTAGAAAAAATATTTGGGAAATATTTATATTGGTTATTTGCCAAGGATAGTGATAATAAAATTTTTATTATTATTGATTTTAATTTTGAAAGGGAAATTTAAGGTATAGAAGATGTAACACGATGTATACTAAACGAATGTTTTGAAAAATATGAGAAAGAGTAGTATTTTTATTGTAATAATATAAAAGGTACAAAAATTTATTTAAAATAGACCTGGATATATGAATATTAGAAATATGTAAAAGGGTGTGAAAATTCATTTAATTTATGAAATTCCAATAGATCAAACTAAGTCAGAAATAAAATGTAATAGTAAAGTGCATTATATGATAGCGTTGAAATAACCTGAAAATTATGTAATAGTAGTGACAAGGATAATAATAAGAAGAAGAATAACAATAAAGTATACCTTGCAATTTAGAAATTCTTAAAATCTGAAAACAAAAGAAGAAAACTTTGAAATAAAGTTAGAAATGTGGTGTCACTACATCTACACGTGTCGAATTGGTAAAACATTAATCTAAGTAAACCAAAGGGTCTTTTAAGCTAAGCAAAATTAAACAAAATAAAAACTAATCAATCAAACCACACAAGTATATATTCAAAGAAATACAATTTTGGTGAAATAAACACGAATAATAAAATAGTGAGGAGGATGAAAAACTAGATACTACAAGCTTTCCTTGTAGAAGGAAGTGGCTCCTAGCGATTTAGACCCCAAGCTCCTGCCCTATGTCCATTGACTCGATCTTCGGGTCAAAATGGAGTTTCAGTCGAAACTCCAACTCCAACTCCCGAGTTCACATGAAACACAATAAAAATGAGGATTAGGAGTCTATCAAGTACAAATGGAGAAAGATAATGCAAACCAAGAGAAAGTAACTTGAATAAAAGCATGTTTAAGAGCAAGATGGATGTCCAAATCTCAAGTGGGTATATAATATTTTATGTATTTTATACGTTGGCTGAGGAGGATTAGAAAATACAACTAAACACCAAATAGATTTTGCGTACTTAAGGAAACATACGATCTCATCAGTCACTGGAAATCTCTAAGCATTACTTACAACTTCAATTATACTAATGAGGTTTCAACCAAAAGGTCCACAAGAAATGGAATATCCTAAAATCAAAAACAACACAAACATGGATGATAAACAAAGACACAGAAGTTATCTTAAGATGACTATGAATTTTTAGCCACTCCAACATAAAACAAACTTGATTTCTAAAAAAAAAAGATAATATAGGTCAGTGGCATTATTGGGAGGCAACCCGTGATTACCAAATTCATTACTTCGATGAAAAGAAAAGTTGAAGACAAAACCAAATTATTGAACTTGATATGTGAAGAACAAACGACAACCCCAATATGATGAACTCGAAACTGAGACAAGCCAAACATTCACAAAATAAATCAAAAACAAGACAAAAATGTAGGACTGATTTTCGTATTATACGAATCTGAACATGACACAACCATTTTAAAGAAGATGAAGATCAAGAGAAAATTGCTTCTTAGGCTCAATCTGTTCCCTTAAAAAAAGAAAAAAGAAAACGGGCAGCATAGCCACACAGGTGCACATATTTAACAGATATTAGACAACAAAAAAAGAAAAAAATTTCAAAGAATCAAAACCATATTTCGTCCGATGAGCCAAGCAATAGCAGCAACAACATAAGCTTGAGGTCAAAGTAATCATATATCCATGAAATCAAAAGCAAGATGGAGAAGAAGTCAGTGAAAGTTAAACCAAGAGGGGTTCACACCTTTTGTTGGGCAGCAAACCGGAGCTCCGACGTCAAGGATTTTTCGGCTATCTAGCCCGAACTCTGGGAGCTCGAACCTATATCAAAAAGAAGAAAAGAAACCTCCAATTTTGCGACTTTGTTTGCGAATTTGTGTCAAATTTTGAGTGTTCTCCCCCTGTCCTCTTTTTTTTGAGTGCTAAAATCGCGAGTATTTATAGGAAAATCCGGACTTCAAAGTCCAGATTTGAACCAAAAAATCGAGAAAGCCAACCGGCAAATTCAAAATTTGAAAATCAAAGGCTGAAACGGACTAATACCCCCTCAGATTTGGACGGTTCTCAAGCATTAATCACGGATTCGAAATAAAATTTAACTCTTGTATCAATTTGGGTCTGTTTTTGCTGCCCCTGGTTGGGAATGGCTTGAATAGAAGGAATCTTCACAGATGCGCGGCAGGCTGTGGCAGAGTTGACGCGGCTATGGTGATTTTGGGTTTCAATTTTGGGTATGCAGTAGAGGAGGAAGAAGAGAGATGTGTGTATGTATATATATAGAGAGAGAGAGATACGTATATAATTATTTGTAAAGTTAAATTCTTGGGGGCCTTTTTTGTCCGAATTGATGAATCAATTTGGGCTTGAATTAGTGGGATAATAGTTGACCCGGATATTTCTTTTTCCTACTAAAATTACTTTTGTCTATGCTTCTTATTGTCTCGAAATTATTTTTTAACATATATGTATGTAAATTATATGCGTTCAAATCTAATAATTTGTAACTTATATATAACAATATGAAAACAATTACAAGAAGAACACTAATGCGTGTATCAAGAGAATTTATGTGATTTTCGAAATTAAATAACTAATTATATATTATTAAAGTATACGAAATGTGATAGGAAAGAACAATAAACTCTTTAAAAAAAAATAAAAAATTCAAAGAATTTATTGAAATTAAAACATAAATTTATTTCGTAAAAAAAAATTTATTCACGACTAAGAAACACAGAAAAAGCAATTAAAGAAAAAGATGAACCAAAATTGGGTGTCAACAGTATATAAATTACACTATTCTAATTAATAAGTTTATTCCAGACAAATATTAGATTTTTAGGACACAACATTTGTCAAGGTACTATTGAGCCTATACAAAGAGCTTCAGAATTTACTCAAAAATTTTCCGATATTATTACTGACAAAAACAGCTGCAAAGATTCCTTGGTAGTCTTAATTATATTTCTCCTTTTTATAAAAATCTGTCTAGAGATTTAGTTCCTTTGTATGATAGACTGAAAAAGGATTACAAAATGACTTGGACTCAAGTTCACACTGATTTGGTAGAATTAATTAAAAAAATGAGTTCAATCTCTTCCTTGTATTTCTCTTACAAATCCTAACTGGTTAAAGATTGCTGAAACTGATGCTTCGAATATTGGGTATAGCGGAATACTTAAACAAGTTAATCCCCATACAAAAACAGAATGTTTGATTATATTTTATTCTGGTAAATGGACCGAAAGCCAGAAAAAATATGCTACAGTAGCTCATGAAATGCTTACTATTGTAAAATGTGTTTTAAAATTTCAAGATGATTTATACGATCAAAAATTTATAGTTAAGACAGATGCTCAATTTGTAAAATACATGTTCGACAAAGACTTTAAACATGATGCCTCTAAATTAATATTTGCAAGATGGCAAGCTCAATTAGCCCCTTTTGATTTCGAAATACAATATATGAAGGGTAGTGAAAATTCTTTGCCTGATCTTCTATCTCGAGAATATTTAATCGATTAACATGAATATTTACACGTACTTCCTCTCTGAGAAAATTATAATTACTATTATCAAATGTATTCCTTTAAACGAAGATATTAATTTTCTTATCTTAGAAAATCTGGTTCGTGGTATAATAGAAGAAGAATTATTCCTTAACCACGATGAATTTCTTGATAATGATATTTATTGGTTTGATATTGACTTAAGTGATTAATATTTACAGGATTAAAAGGACTAATGAAGCTCTTTCTGCACTTCTTCTCTCAAAAATTCTTAATCACTTTTATAAAGGCAACTCCTTTAAATACGAACATGCACATGCATATATTACGGAAGATCATTAATGATCTCATCACAAAGGACACACTTTATGAAGATCTATTCGAATATATGTTATGATATGTTGATCAAATTCCTGATTATTGATGTAGCATGGATCCATCCTGACAAACAGCCAGAGGACATGACAGAGGTGGACGAAGTCAAAACTCTTCATATTACGGAGGACAAACAAATCCTACTTATTTTGGTAATAGAAATAATTTTGCATATAGCTCTGCAAGTTTTAATTTTCCGGTATTACAACAAAGAAATAGAACTTGGGTCAATTTAAAAATTCTCCAGGAAGGATCATCATAAAAAACTCAGAATATTGGTTCCTCAATTCATTTGGAAGATATTCCAGAAGATCATTCTTTGTACAAACAACTTCAATCTTATATATCCGATCAGTAAAAAACTGCAGATTCATTTGCATCTATAGTCCAAGAAAACTCCGAAAATAAACCCACATATGAGAAATTGGATGCTAGAGAACTCATCGACAAGAAAATTCTGAAGAAGCTTGGCGATTACTCCAAAAATACTTGACTACTAATGTTTATTTCATAGGAGAATCATATAAAACACGAACTTTTTATGAAAATATTTTGGTTCAAACATTCAGTGCAGATTTTGAGCACAGTCCGATGGGAGACACTACCCCGGGTGTACATGGATACTCCAAGATGATTGTTAAAAGGCTTATTTCTATTGAAGAATGGGGAATTTCATCTATGACTCAAAAATCTATGCCTATGGGATCAATGGGATAGTCTTAGATAAATTTCACATATTGGGATTATCTTAAGGCATTTTCTCAAGTTTTATATTATAATAATATTAAACACAAACATACATGGTTTATAAAAATTTGTGCCAAGGTTTTTGATAAGCCCATTCCCAATTGGTTCGTGCAATGGTGGACTTGCCACGAACCTACCCTTAAAATATTACCTCCAGAATATTCTTCTCTTTATCATACATGGAAAAAATTCTTATCCTTTTTGATTGAATTATACCTTTCTAAACATATTTGTAAGATAGACTCTATTGACCAAATGTATTTCTTTATAGAATTCTCTATCCCTTGGATTCATAGATGGTCAGTTGAAATAGGTTATACTAGCCAATAAATTCCTGTTTTATACAGAGTATTTTACTGCAATTTCTGGGACAAGTTAACTCGTGAAGATCCAATTACAAAACTCACATATGGACATGATCAACGAGAAAATATCGTCAAGAAAATTGCTGAATGTGAACAGACTCCTCAAAAATCAATTTTAGTTGAAGATAAAAGTCTCAATTATGTTTCCAGAAGAATATCAGCTCACGATGAAAATAAAATGGAGATGATAGAACAATACTTAGCAGAGGTACCAAATAAATTACTACATCCAGTTGATCAAAACTCAGATACATCAATGAAAAGTGATGAAGTAAACACTGAAGATATCACAGAGTCCCAACCTCCAGAAGTTATGAGCGAAACAGATGAAGTTATTGAAAAAGCTGAAGCATTTATCAGAAAATAGAAAGGCAAAGATTAGGCGGGACCCAGCAGCTGAATTATTAAAATTTTTACTATGCTATGCACAGAGACCCACATAGTACTGTGCTAGTACTATGCAAGATGCTTTTCTTTCCTATTTAAAGCTACCTCATTCAGTTGTGAGAGGAACAAGTTTTTCCTTTTATTTTCTATCTAAAAAGCTCTCCCTTCTCTCTAGATCCAGATCCTCTTCTCTCTAGATTCTCCTTCTTGTAAAATATATCTCGAAGATAAATAAGAAGGCACTAGCCACTGTTTGTTAATATTTTCGGCCTTGCTTCCGGCTATTAAGGTACATACTACTTTCGTATTTGCGTACATTTAATACAACTTCTACCCTCGTCCAGCCGTGACTATGTCCGGCTAAAACATTTACTATATCTATGTTGAAGGTCTAACTTCGCTTACATGGTAACTATGAAAGATCCAGACTCTATCAAAATATAAAGAAATTTTTCTATAGTTTCTTGACTTGGTTTCGAAATGGTGTTACAGTCGAGTTTAATAAACTTATGTTAGCTTTGTCTCTGTGACTACGTCTAGTAAGTTGTGCCTCTTTAGCCCGTTGTACTGATATGAAAAGGACGATTTTTGCACAATTAGAACTTCTAGACACATGAGTTTAACATAAGGTTATTAAAAATCTTTGACAGGCCCCTTGTTTGGATAAAAGATTCCATACAGTCATTAAACTATTTGAAATTCTTTTATATTTCGGTTGGTGCTTTGGTTCGATTTTCCAATTTTGACGTAATCCGATATTGTTACATGGTCTGGCAGGCTGAGCGGCATACCCCAGCATAGTAATTACTATTTCTATTACTATTACTATTACTATTACTATTACTATTACTATTACTATTACTATTACTATTACTATTACTATTACTATTACTATTAATATTACTACTACTAATAATAATAATAAAATTTTCATCTTAATAACAATTTAATAACATTAATTTAATATACTACTACTACTGCCCTTAATAATATTTTCTTAATAGCGTTAATTTAATAACGTTAATTTAATATACTACTACTGTCCTTAACAACCTTTTATTAATAACGTTTTAATGGCATTAATTTAATATACTACTACTACTACTACTGCCCTTAATAAAGTTTTAGTAAAATTAATTTAATAACGTCAATGTATTAACGTTAAATGTATTAACGTTAATTTAATAACGTTTTAATAATATTTTATTAAACTATAATTTATTTTATTTATTACTAGTATAGTTTCATCTTTGAACTGAAAATAATGAAAATATAATATTGAAAAGTCATTTAAATATATAAAAGGAAATTGGTAAGGGCATAATAGTCATTTTACCCTCATTTTATTGTTGGAACGCTTAAATTCTTAGCCCGATGCGCCCAGTTTTACGTGTACAACACACGTTTTGCCACATAGGATCGGAGGTCATATTTGTGCAGTTTTGAATAGTTAAAGATCATATTTGTGCACTATCAAAGTTTAAAGTCAAAGTTATAATTTGGTGTCAAATTTAGGTGCATACTTTTGTATTATGCCTTTTTAAAAATAGGAAAAAGGCTCAAATATGCCATTGAACTATAAAAAATAACTCATTTATGCCATCAGTTAAAAATTTGGCTCATTCATGCCATCGCTATTACAAAACCAGCTCATCCATGCCATTATTTTTTAACGGTGATTTTCAGAAACAGTTTTGCCTCATGGTCTTTTATTAGAGGTCCATGTCATTAATTAAAATAAGGTAAAAAGTTCAAATATGTCATTGCTCTATCAGAAATGGCTCATTTATGTCATCAGTTGAAAGTACGATTCATTCATGCCATCGACGTTAAAACCAACTCATCCATGCAATTACTTTTAATGGTGTATTTTTAAAAATAATTTTATCACGAGGGCTTTTATTTGAGGTTCACGTCATTAATTAAAATAAATTAATATTAATTTCAAAATATCTGAAATTAATTAGTATCAAAATTATTTATCCTACCATTTATACCATAGTGATGAGATAAGTTATCACATGTATATGGCGAAATAATTGGGATGGCAAACTTTTTTTAAACCGTTATTTGAAAATGATTTTTCAATAATGTATGCTTCCCTAATTCCTGATGAGAGAATGAAGAAGTTCTATTGGTACGCCGCCTTCTTTTTCTTGTTTGCCCTAATCGTTTATTGTCTTCTTTTCTTGCAACTCCGGAGTATGTATTAGAGTCACTTGAATTACAAATAATCATTTACTGAAAAAGTTATTGTAGGATAGAACTTTTGAGACTTCTGTTAAGCATAACATTTATAATGATTTATAATCAACAAGAAACAGCCAACGGAAAAACATTAATCGCTATTTTTTCTGACCGAAGAAATTATTGTTGTTGTAGAAAAAATATACTTTAATGTGTATGGATCGGGTTATGTTAAAATAGACTGGTTCTTTTTAATGGGTCTAAAATATTTTGAAATTAATATTGATTTGTTTTAATTAATGACGTGGACCTCTTGTCACACCCTTTCTTTTTACCAAAAAGATTATGTTTTAAGTTTCAAAAGGATTTTTATTGTTAAGTGACAAAAGATGAGAATTTATTTCGAAAAGGATTATTTACTTTAAAACTCAGAGTCGCCACTTGGCATAATTAGGTGTGCCAAGTCACCTTTGGAAATCCTTTTTCAAAACTGTTTTTGACTCTTTTAAACTAATCCGCGAACAGAGATTCCGATTAAGAAATTCTGTTGGCCGAGGGGAAGGTGTTAGGCACCCCTTGATCCCGTGGTTCGACCACGGTCGTTTGGTGGAACATATCGGCTAATTCGACACTAAGAGTGTATAAACCACACAAAAACATACAAACCAATCAATCAAACAAACCAACAAACAAATCCAAAATTATAGTGTCCAGTCCAATTATTACAATCCGAAAATAAAAAAATGCGAAAAAATATAAATCCTATTCTAAACTAATCCTAAACTATGCTCCGACGTTTTACCCGATGCTTTGGGCCTTCATCACGAACATCCTCCGAGTACAAAATATTTCGGGGCATTCCTCGGATAAATTAATACAAATATTTCGAGGCATTCCCCGACCAAATGAGTACAATTTTTCAATGTGAGACAACCAAACCATTCACCCAAATTTCAAACATTCAACAAAACCACAAATTCTAAACTTTGACTTCCCAACCTACGTTTGCCTATCCAATTCGATGACATTTACATTCAACATCACAATAAATCAAAATTTATCCGAATCTAACCTTTTCATCAATTTTTCAATTCCAACCCCCAACTTCCTTTTTATCAATCCATTAAAATATGATCAAGTTCTTTCCTCAAACCTCCGAAGCCAAATCACCAAACGTCATGATCATTACATCAACATCAACAAAAATCCAACAAATCATAATCACATCACACATAATCACAACCAATTAAACAAGTCAAAATAAATAAAAAAGGAGCGGGTTAAAGAGATTGACCTTCCGAAATCGACTTTCGTTGATAATGATGAGTTAAATAAGACCCAAATTCGAAAGCCCGAATAGGAAACCTCAACGGCGACTAAATCCCCACTTAATATCGATAAATTTGACACTTGAACTTGACAGAGATGGACCGATTGAAATTTCCAGAACTCGAAATCAACAAATACTGACCCCTTAACTACGAAGGACAATGAACCCAACACCGAGATTTATGAGAGAACCCGCGAAAATATATACCTAGAATTTCAATGAACTCAGGCAGCGGCGATAACCAACGGAGCAAGAATAGATTCAAGTGCAGCTTAGCTGAAATAGACGAATCGGAGCGGATTCCGATGATCGTCTCCCGTCTACCATTTTCGTCCCCTTACTGTGTGTGTGTGTGTGTGTTCGATTACGGGGGTATGTGTGTGATCTTGGTGTGTTGTGTGCGATTTTAGAGTATGCTCGGTGTATTTTTTGGTTCTTGTGTGCGTGTGTGCGCCTTCTTTGTGAAGAAGAAAACAAAGAGCAAAAAATTGGATTTCTTTTCTTTGTTATCTGATGAGGAGGATAACCAAAGAATCCTCAGCCCCAAAATAGAAAATGGGAAATGTGGTGTTGTTAAAAGACACGTGAAAAAGAAATAAGGTAGGGTTGGTGGTGGGGGTCACGTGGGTAGGGTATGGACTAGGTGATGTGTTTTCCTCTTTTAAGTGAAAAGGGCTGTTAGGATGTTTAAAAGAAAATAAAATTTGTTAAGATTTGTTAAATGGAATAAAGATAAAAATAAATAAATAAATAAAATGATGAGGTGGTTATTTATTTTGTTTTTTTTTGTAGAAAAATTATCACGCGGATAGGATACGTGATAAGTTGGGGTAAATGGTAAAAAATACTTTTGAGGAGGGATAAAATTATGTGTCTACACCTCTAATAAAAGGCCATGTGACAAAGATGTTTTTGAAAATCAACTGTTAAAAAATATTGACATGGATGAGCTGATTTTGTAACGGCGATAGCATGAATGAGCCGAACTTTTAACTAATGACACAAATGAGTCATTTATAATAGTTCAGTAACATATTTGAGTCTTTTTCCTTAAATTTTTTCTGACTCATTTAATTAATGACGTGAAAAAATTATTATTGGCCACGTGTACAAAATAATTTTGCCAAAAATCATCAAACTAGACAGTTAAAAAGAAAGGCATGAATTTTTTTGTATCGACAATGGCATGAATGAATCAAACTTTAAACGGATAGCATAAATAAGTCTTTTCTCAATGTTTAATGACATATTTGAGCCTTTCCCCTTAATAATATTTTGTATGGAAAAATAAGTTTGTTAAAATTAGGAAAATGACTCATAGTTAATGACATTCCACACATTCTTGCTTTAGTGATTTTATCTTTGAGTCTGTCTAGATTTGATTGTACTCATGATGTCACATTCAAAATGTACATTTTGGCCAAAACTCTACGCACAAGTGCAGATATTTTCTATTTTTTAGTATTTTTTTGGTAAAAAATTCAATTACATTAAATATTTTTATTTTAATCATGAATTTATTTTTAATGCCTAGATTAACCAACCCACCTTATTCAATCCTATATTACAATAACAAAAGTTCTTTTGGTCATTTCATTACCTTGATCGAGAGGGTAAGTACTTTCCACACTATCGTAGTACTTAAAAAGTAACTAGTATCAATTATAAACTATACTAAATAACTAATCATCTAAAAATTCTCGATATAGCCAGTGTACATATAACTTTAGAGCTTTTAATTAAAAAAAATCCATTTTACTATGAAAGTTGTTCTATTTTGATAAACCGCTACTAAAAGCACAACAAAATCAGTTTAATCTCAATATTTTAAAATTAGCATAATACATAAATAGAACCTTTAATTTGACACCAAATTATAACTATTACCTTTAAATTTATCAATGCACAAGTAAGCCCTTTAACTATACAAAAGCAGAATTAAAAAACACTCCAATCCTACCTGGCAAAATGCGTGTATACACTCAAAACCACGTGTGTTAGAGTTAGAATTGAAGTGTTTTTTTGTTTAGCTTTTATATAGCTAAAGGGACTAGTTGTGCACTGGAAAAATTAAATGTCATAGTTATAATGTATCTTTTTTATTAAGTGACGGCATCTGAATTGATTATTAATCCACGCAGGAGCAATTGCGTTTCACACATGTAAGTTGCAAAGTTGTAATGTTTTTTTGTTCAGCTTTTATTTAGTTAAAGGGTCTACTTGTACACTGACAAAATTAAAGGGTATCATTATAATTTGGTGTCAAGTAAAATGTCCTGTTTATGTATTATGCCTTTAATTCTTTTTAAAAATAAAATTGCGTTTTATATTACCTAAAAAGAAAATATAATTAATTAATTATACTATCACATAAAATTCTCTATATAATTAATATACATAACTTTTGCAGAAGGCAACTTGGGAAGTCATTTGGATTGATTAGAGGAATAAATTTGACACCACATTTACAGTTGCAAGACTTGCGTATTTTTGATCTTCTACAATTTTGTAAAGTCTTTGGGGCCGCATAACAAGGAAAATTTACTAAAATGATAACAACCAATACAAATTATTTTTATGTATTCTTTTATTAAAAAAAAGATCATAAAAACATACACATAAAATTTCATGTAAAATATAAACAATAATTAAAAGTAAGTTCAGTCATGACTCAAGCAAACTCCTTTTATTACCATGCCATATAAATTTGCTAAAGTATCTGTAAAAAGTAGATTGTAAATGTCCTTGAATTCTGTCCTAGCTTAGAGATAAAAGGATTATAAACAATGTTATGATCAACTATAAAAATTATGTTTATCATATAAAAATATTTCTTGAACGTATAGTATAAGTTAACAAATAAATAAGAGGAACATGACACACCATTTTAGCACCACACAATTCTGGAGAAAATAAAGGCAGACTTGATTGACTACTTGATTTGCAAAAGTCTTTGGCTGATTAGAAAAATTTTCGCACCATATTATAATTCGGATTGAAAAGTAAATGACAGGAGAATGACATTTCAGATTAATCAGTAGACATCATAGGCCGACAATGTTGAAATAACAATAACTATGCCATTTGGAAAATCGGTAGAGAAAAATACAATGTCGAGATAACAAGAGAATCCTCCATTTTAAACTAAATAAAAATACATTTAAAATAAAAGAGATAGAACATGTCTAGAAAACACAAACCTTATGAAAATTTCACAAAATAATGTGTTTAAAAGCTATTTTTATTTAAAAACATTTAAAATAAGACAATCCAAACATGCTCTACATGTTGTTTACTTTTTTAGAATTTAGAAAAAAAAAGTAAAAACATCCTAAAAATTAAAAGTAAATAATCTCATCGCAATATTAAACTACGATAGAATAATTTGATTACTCTGTTATCTTTGATCGGGAATGTAAACAGTTTTTCATGTTGTCACACACACACACACACATATATATATATATATATATATATATATATATATATATATATTACCTAATAATTAATGACTAGAATCAATTATAGACTATGCTAGTGTACATAACTTTAGTAGAAGGCAACTTAGAGAGTGTTTCGATTGATTAGACGAATAACTTTGTTATTGAATGTACGTGTATAAAGACATGGTGTATTTAATGTTATGTATTGTTTTATTAAAAAAAAAAATTCACAAAAAAAATACCCTCATACACGTCAAAATTGCAAATAAATTATAAACAATAATTAAAAGCCCCTTTTATACTTCAGACCCTTATGCGTACAGTGTGTATTCATGCACTGATTCAGCTAGCAAATATATGCCACATAAATACGGTAAAAATAATCTAAGGAGTGATAGGACCCCCCACAAAGTTGAGATATGTTACAACAAATTTCGCCAAAGTTTAAGTATATTTTGGATTTTTCTCCCTAAACTATCTTAATCATGTAAAAATAATTCTCAAGCCTATAATATAAATTAGTAAAATTAACTTATTAGAGGAACATGACATACCATTTTCGCACCACATAATTCTAGTTTAGATAAAATAAAGCAAGACTTGGTTGATTTGCACAAGTCTCACAAAACGACCCGTCTTTCTTCTTCACCTGTTGAAGTTAATGGCCCATTCACTTCACCACCTCTCACATTTCCTCCCATCAAACAAATTTAGTACCCTTCTGATGATCAAATTTGCTACGACACATTCCAACTTCATGGAGGCTCTATTACCCCTAAACGAAATTTTAATGTATTTTTGTCAATCTTTTTAGCTGATGTAACACATTTTTAGCTGACAGTGCACCTTTGACATGAACTCCATTTTATGTGATAAAGGTGCCACGTCAACATAAAAGGGTGACAAAAATATATTAAAATTGAGGTCAGGGTTAATAAAACTCATGTGAAGTTGGAGTGTATCGTAGCAACTTTGATCATAGTTCGAGGTGGTACTGGATGCTTATCTCTCTAAATTAACTAACTTTAATTCTCATTGTTATAATAATAATAATAATAATATGTTGATTTTGCGCTTCCGTTGAAACGTGGTCGTACTTTAATTCTCATTGTAATAATAATAATATGTAGATTTTACGTTTCCGTTGAAACGTTGTCGTTGGGAATTGAGATTTTCCGAAAGGACTTTGTCAGAAATAGTTTTTGACGAGCACATTTCCTTTGATTCCTCTCAAAAATTTCGTGAGAAATACGTGTGTTTCTAGTAATGAATTGATCTCTTTTTGTTTGTCGAAATTGAGTTCGACATCAACTTTGACATTTTTAATTAAAGTTGGTCAAGTCTTCGAGGCCCACATAAGTTAGAGAACCAATTAACTGAAGAGTCAAATGACAACAACCAATACAAATTAATTTTGTGAACTTTTTAATAATAAAAATTTATTAAAACATCTCTAAAACAAGTAAAAGTTACCGTCAAGGTTTGTGGTGGGATGGATCATGAGTCCTCTTTTAATTATAGGTCTCCGGTTCACATACTGGATGTGGAAACCCTATTAATGGGACTTGCATAGCCTGAATTCGAACAAATATTTTAGGACATTTATTTTTTGAATTGTAGACAAGTAAAAATGAACAAATGAGAGTAACTTTTTGATAGATATATCACTATACTTTTCATCACACAGTTGTAAAGAAAATGAAAGCAAGACTTGGTTGACTTGCAGTCTTGCACAAGTCTTTAGAGTTTGGATCGACCATAGGAATAATTTTTCCACCATAATTATGGGTGCAGGGTCCACGTAATCTAAAAATAAATAAATTTGGAAAAGCAAGTAAATGAAGAGTCGAATTATAGTAACAACCCATACAAACTAATGTTGTGTATTCATTTGTTAAAAAAGTTTATGAAAAGATACTCTAGAACAAGTTCAAATTTTAAATAAATTTTAAAAAGAGAAGTATAAGTTACCTCGCTGAAGTTGTCTCGTTTTATTCATGATACACCTGAATTTCACGGGGTCTGAAATGATTTGAAATTCAGGTGTATCATAAATAAAACGAGACAACTTCAAGGGGGTAATTGATACTTCTCTCTTTTTAAAAACATGACTCAAACAAACTCCCTTTATATTGCCATATCATATAGAAGTGCTAAATTAATTTCTACAAAAAGTAACTAGAATGTAAACATCTCTAAATTCTGTCCTAGAGATGAAATGATAATAATTAATAAACAATGTTATGATCAACTATATAAAATTATGTTTATCATGTAAAAATATTTCTTGAACGTATAGTATAAGTTAACAATTGTAACTTATTACAAGAACATGACATACCATTTTTGCACCACACAATTCTAGAGAAAATAAAGCACGACTTGGTTGACTACTTGACTTGCAAATGTCTTTGGCTGATTAGGAGAATTTTCGCACCATATTATAATTTTGATTGAAAAGTAAATGATAGAAGGAGTATGACGATTCAGATTAACCAATAGACATCATAGGCCGACAATGCTGAAATAACAATAATTATGCCATTTGGAAAAGTCATGGAGAAAAATACAATGTCGAGATAACAAGAGGATCCTCTATTTTAAACGAACTAAAAAAATATTTAAAATAAAAGAGATAGAACATGTCTAGAAAACACGACACTTAAGAAAAGTTCTCAAATAAAGTGTTTAAAGCCTATTTTGGCTTTAAAACTTTTAAAATAAGACAATCCAAACATGCTCTACATGTTCTTTACTTTTTTAGAATTTTGAAAATAATATGTAAAAACATCCTAAAAATTAAAAGCTAGTTAATAGTTTCGTTGAGATATTAAAGTAGAATAATTTGCTAACTGAGTTATCTTTGATCGAGAATGTAAATAGTTTTTCCTGTTGTCATAGATATATATTACCTAAAATTAAAATTAGTGACTAGAATCAATTATAGACTATGCTAGTGTACATAACTTTAGTAGAAGGAGACTTAGGGAGTGTTTGGATTGATTAGATGAATAACTTTTCTACCAAATGTATGTTTATAAAGACTTGGTGTATTTTTGGGTTTCTCCAATTTTGTAAGTCTTTGAGGCCTACATAACCTAGAAAATTCCTAAAATGATATCAGCCACTACAAATTAGAGCCCATTTGAATAGGATTAAAAAAATATTTTGTTAGCTTAAGTGATTAAAAACTTAAAATAAACGCTTATAATTTAAGCATATAAGTGTTTGAATATAAGTGTTGAAAATGAAAAAAAAGTTGTTGATGTGTTTGGTAAACAAGTGATGTTAAACACTTTTTATTGTCAAATAAACTTAAATGTCCTTAAAATTGTTAACACCATAAATAAGGAGAATTATTTATAATTTTTTATTCTAAAAAAAAAAGAGCCGAGCATTCAGTACACCCTTGAATTATGGCCAAAGTTGCTATGACACACTCCAACTTCACAGGATACCATCCCTCCCCGCTCAAAAATAAAATAAAATTCCAAGTCAATTTAGTGTATATTTTTCACCCTTATATGCTGACGTGACACTTTTATTACATAAAAATAGAGTCCACGTTAAAGATGCCACGTCAAAGGTGCCACATCAGCTAGGAGGGGGAGGGTTAATAGGGGGTTTGGGCCACAGGTGACAAGAGTTTTAAAATGAGTTGTAGGTGACACAAGTCTTAATAATTGAGTAGAGGTGACAATTACTTCATTATGGTTTAAGAAAGTTTGGAAAATTTCAAAATAACCCACAAGTTTTTAAATTTACACTTTGATTCAAATGTTAGTTAATATATAACGGGGAACGAAGGGAAAAAAGGCATCTTTTTCTCTCTCCTCATCCGTTGTTATTTTCTCTCTCTTCGCGATATTTGTTGTTCATTATTCCTGCTGCTTTATTCATCATCTTCTGATTAATTATCATCATCTTATACTTCATTATCAACTTCATATTCTTCTTGTTGACCATTGTTGTTGTTGTTGTTGTTATCCCAACTGCTGCTCTTTGACCAAATTCTTATGTCAAATTTTGTTTCGTAAATCACTTTCAACTTTAGAATTTACTTGAGAGGAGACTTTGGTAAGTCTGATTATGCTTTTTAGTTGAATTTGGGTAACTGCTAGTGTGTTGTTTTTTCAACAATAGTTTGCACGCGAACATGAATGCAATACAAGAGCAATCTGTTTAAGCAGATCCATTATCTGCGGCACCAAACTGCCTTTGAAATTCCTGCAAGGACTCGATATGAACCTTCTTATACGAATCTGGATCTGACATATTAGTATTGTAAGTATAGTAGAATGGACGAGAGTGAGTGAGAGTGAGTGAGGAGGCTGGAGGGACCTATTTATAAAATGATTGAGAATTGGAAGGGACTGGACTTAGTCAAACAAAAAGCCACTACTGTTCATATCCCTTAAAAGGAAAAATTACACAAATCCCATATTTAAGACACCATATTACACAATATCCCTTAATGTTTTAAAAAATTACATAAAATCCCGGATTCATATTTACTAGTGATACATATGCTATATGTATCACTGCTTAACATATGTATCACAATTTGAAATTCCGGGATAAAATGTAATTAGCAAACTATTCAGGATTTAATGCAATATTGTTGAAACTATCCGGGATTTATGTGTTGTGTGTGTTACTTAAATAATACTGGTGACTTTATTAATAAGTAAATTAGAAAAAAAAATGGATCTAAATAAAACATTTTATCTTTTTGTTGTTTTTCCGAAAGATAAAGATTGGTAATCTGTTGCAAAATATATTCCACCTATGGACAATCTGTTGCAACAGATGGATATATCAATTTGCTTTTCCTTTAGCTATGGCGTCTGTTGCAACTTGCTAGTCATCTGTTTATTCAATTTCATTGAGAGCAATCGATTTTTCTAAACACTTCTTGGCCAAATTCATTTTTTGCTCTTGCATTGCTTCTCTTTTTTCCTTTGCATCCTTCAACCAAACTAAATTTTTTCTATTGGATTGAGGGCAAAAATTGAATTTGGAGGCCAGCTTGAAGGATGCAAAGAAAAAAAAAAGCAGCCCAAGAGCAAAAATTGAGTTTGGCCAAGAAGTGTTTAAAAAAATCTATTGCTCTCGATGAAATTGAATAAACAGATGATTAGCAAGTTGCAACAGATGTCCCAGCTGATGAAAAAGCAAACTGATATATACATCTGTTGCAACAGATTGTCCATATGTTGTAAGTTATCTGAAAAGGTGGAATATATTTTGCAACAGATTACCAATATGTTTCTTTCGGAAATACAACAAAAAGATAAAATGTTGTATTTAGATCCATTTTTTTTTAATTTACATATTAATAAAGTCACCAGTTTTATTTAAGTAACACACACAACACATAAATCCCGGATAGTTTGCGTCAGATGTGGAGTCTGTTGCGTCAGATGTGGAGTCTGATGCAACAGATATGGAGTCTGTTGGAATACATAGCAGCCTTGCTGGTGGTTTGATTTGTTCCATCAGTTGCTCCTTCTGTTGCAACATCAACAACAACATAAACTACAAACAACAAATAAAAAACATCAACAACAAAGAAAACAACAACATTTATTCCAACAACATCATCAACTACAAAGAAGCATACATCCTATGTTCCAACACCATCAACAACAAGGGACGGACCCACATGGAGTCCTCCGGGTGCGCGAGCACAGACTGAACTCGTATCGAACTTTATATATGTATGTGGAAATAAAGAAAAAAACGTATATAATCTAATCAGTGAGCACCCATAGTAAGAGTTGTTTGGTTAGCCTAGTTGTTGTTTATGGGTGCTTAAGGCTATTTATTTCTTTTGATCTTGAGTTCAATTCCCACTCAACACATATTTTTTAAATTTTGGTAACCAACTTTCTCTTCTTATTCACTTTAAACTTTTTATTTTTTTCTCCCTTACTCCTTGTGTTGATTGTTCGGACTTCACTATTTTTAAGCTAAGAAGCACTCACCGTCTAAACCATACCACACCACACCACAAGTTCCAACAATGCCAAACCCACCAACAATACCACACCACAAGTTCCAACAATGCCAGCCCCACCAACAACATCAATAACAGCATCAACAACAAAGAAACAAACAAAATACATAAAAAAAATGATACTGCCAACAAGGCTTTTAAACTTCTCCCAACAGATGACTTTTTTTCGCATCTTATAATAAAAATTCTCGGTATGTTTATTCAACAATTAAAAGTTCCTTTAAATTTAAATAAATATGATATGGGAAAATGGTAATTAAATAAACAAAAAGATGTAAATAAAGTTGGAAGAAGAAGACGAGAATGAAAGGGAAATAGTGAAATCATATCATACAATGTCAAAAGGGGGTCAAAACAACAATTTTAGTCGAGGAATATAAGATATGGATATCGATCGGTTTAGATCCAAACGAAAATTTTTGAGAAAGAGGAGAGAAAAAAAGGTTGTGATAACCCTAAAGAGGATAGAAAGAAAAAAGATGAGAGATTTAGGGCTGAAGGAGAGGAGGGGAGAGATGAGATAATTCTAATTTCTAGATGTACTACCCTTAATATTAAATGACTAAACAAAGTGTATTTATTCAAACTTATATTTACAAAACATAATTAATAAGGTTAATTTGGTAGTGAAATAAACCCCTAATTAATATTTTCTTGATGGGAGCGCTAAGTCAATATGAAAAGGAAGAAGTATTAGGGGTTTCAATATTCATTAATTGATATTCACTAATAATTTGAGGGGCACGAGGAAGAAAATAGGTGACATTGAAAAGACAGGACAAGACTACTCAATGAGATTTTTGAGTTATCCAAGAAATATTTTTTACCGCCTTTAGTAGTACTACTACTTTATCTACTCGGACAGTAGATTGCTTTAAAATTAAAAGAAAACAAAAAGATTTTCAAACAAATATGTCGTCTATTGCAACAGACAACAGATTTAGATATCTTTTTGAGAAATCCCAACAGCTCAGTCATCTGTGACAACAGATGGAAATGTCATTTGATAACTAAATCAGAAACGTCATCTGTTACAACAGATATCAATATCTGTTTGAAAATTTCCAACACCTCAGTCATCCGTCATAACAGATGCAAATGTCTATTTGATAATTAAATAAGAAATGTCATCTATTGCAACAAATATTGTTATCTGTTTGAAATTCTCCAACAGCTCAATTGTTTGTTGCAACGGATTTCATTGCAATTGATTTAGGATAACTAGGGATGAAAGAATGAGCTCCTCATTAACTTAATGTTAAGATTAATAATAGTACCTACATCGATCTAGGTGGAACGAGGTATGAATGAATGAGCTCACAGGGTCAATTACAAATCCAATTGAGTCGCTGCATTTGCATGGTGTTAGTATTGCGTTCATCCCGACCCGAGTCGTCGATCGATCACTCTGAGTTGAAATGTGTTCTCATTAACTTAATGTTAAGATTAATAATAGTACCTACATTGATCTAGGTGGAATTAGGGATGGATGAATGAGCACAAAGGGTCAACTACAACTTCAATTGAGTTTTTTGGCAATTGCATGATGAGACAGTACTGCATTCCTCTCGACAAGAGTCATCTATCGATCACTCTGAGACGAACTGATTCTTACTACCTCGTATGTTCAACTAATACCTTAATTGAATATTTTGGGACTAGGGGTGAGTTCTCATAGGGTCAACTACAACTTCAATTGAGTCTTTTGGCAAATGCATGATGAGACGGGACTGCGTTCCTCCCGACAAGAGTCGTTGATCGATCACTCTGAGTCGAACCAATTCTTACTACCTCATATGTCCAACTAATACCTTAATTAATTAATCTAGGACTAGGGGTGAGTTCTCATATTGTCAACTACAATAGATGACAATGCCTATTTGATAATTTACAACAGATAGGTAATCTATTGTAACATATGACTCAATCCATTTGATAATTTACAATAGATGGGTAATCTGTTACAACAGATGACTTAATCTTTTTGATAGCTTACAATAGATGTGTAGTATGTTGCAACAGATTACATAATCTATTTGATTTGATCCAATAGAAAAGACATTTGTTGCAACAGGTTGAGCATTTGTTTATATATAATTCAATTGAGTTCATATGTTAGACTAATACCTTAATTGAATGTGAGTTATCATAGGGTCAACTACAACTTCAATTGAGTCTTTTGTCAATTGCATGATGAAATGGTACTGCGTTCCTCCCGACCAGATTCGGCGATCGATCACTTTGAGCCGAACCGATTCTTACTACCTCATATGTTAGACTAATACCTTAATTGATTAATCTAGGACTGGGGTACTAATACCTTGATTGAATAATCTGGGACTAGGGGTGAGTTCTCATAGGGTAAACTATCGATTAATCTAGGACTAGGGGTGAGTTTTCATAGGGTCAGCCACAATAGATGGCAACGCCTATTTGATAATTTACAATATATGGGTAATCTGTTGCGACATATGACAACTCATTTGATAATTTACAACAAATGGGTAATCTGTCGCAACAGATGACTTAATCTGTTTGATAATTTACATCAGATTCGTAATGTGTTGTTACCTAATCTGATTGATAATTTACAACAGATGAGAAATCTGACGCAATATGTTGAACATTTGTTTTTTATAATTTCAATTGAGTTCATATGTTAGACTCCTAAATTGATTAATCTAGGACCAGGGGTGAGTTTTCACAGGGTCACCTCCTAGAGTACTCGGTCAACTACAACTTAAATTGTTCTTATATGATTTTAAAAATTACGCATATATTTTATGATTTTAAAAATAATTAAGATCATTTCGGACCAAATTAACATTTTCAAAACTACTTGTCATTCTTTTCCAAAATACAAATCAACCCATACAAAATATTTCATCATTTCAAATCTCGAGGTCTGGCTCTTTCTCTCTCATTCTCACTCAATAATACAGTACAAACAACAACTACTTAACAAATTTGCTCAACCCTCCACAAAAGATCGCTTTTCTTCTCATTTTCGACCACATAGGTGTTATTTTCGACATCATTCTTGCTTGTATCAGTCATTTTCTTTGTCTTCATAGGCAACAGAGTTCGAGAAGAGCTCTATATTTGTTTTTTTTTTTCTAAAAAATAAGGACTTTTAAGTTAATGATGAAAAATAAAAATTTTAGTTGTATTATCTTCTAGAATGGGTTTGCAATTTTGAGTTTTGATGGTAAAATCGTAGGAAAAACTCGAGAAATCCCTAGTTTCCGTTACAGTTTTCCGTTGACTATCGTGGTATAGTTGGATAGTGTTGGTGGTGGTGGTGTTTGTGGTCGTCGTGGTGGCACCAGTGGTGGCATTGGTTGGTGGTGTTTGTGGTGGTGTCGATATTCGTGGTGTTTATTTGTTTGTTGGCATTGGTTGGTGGTGTTTGTGGTGGTGGCTATTGCTGTGTCAATATTCGTGGTGTTTGTAATGTATTTTTAAAAATCTATGCATACATCAACTGTAATGTAATTTTTGTTTTTCTTTGTCTGTAGGTAAAACATGTCTACCAAAAGAAAAGAAAGTGAAAGTGGATCAACGTCTAACCACTAAAAAAAAAGGCTACAGTACAGAGGGATTCATAGGAGCTTCCTGAACAATCTCAGTCAGGAAAAAGTGAAGCTGAGGAGAGATGTGAAAACAACGTTGAGGGAGGTGAACAAGGGTCCGTAGATGGTGATGAAGAAAATGAAAGTGAGAAAGAGGAGGAGTTGGAGAGTCAGAAAGAGAAAGAGGACCACATTATACGTCTTTACTTGGGCTTTCATGGTAAAATTAACCACTAATTTTTACTCATCCATTAATTTATATTGAATATAGTTATTATGATTTCTTTTTTGCTTGCTTCCTGTTTACACTTTTTAGGCTTGGGCATTTGAAGCCATTCCTCCCCTCCGAAAGCAGTTAATAGATTACCTGGATGAGGTTTCTCATCCAAGGATGTTTAGGTGGTTGGCTGCAAAGAGCAACACCAATATTAAGGAGTCTGATCTCTTTAACCCTCCGGATGATGCAGTACGTCTTCTTCAAGTAAAATAATTCTACTCAAAGATAAGAAAGATATTGAACAAATGTTATATCTGGTGCATGAGATGCTTTATCTGATGCACCAGATGGGACATATGTTGCGACGGGGTATATGTTGCATCATATTACCCATTTGTGGCTTTGGTTCTCTAAACTTGAATCCTAAAATATTAACCATCTACTGCAAATTATGCAACAGATGTTTAATCTGATAACATATCGTTCATCTATTGTGACGTACAGGTCATCTGTTGAATAACAGATTACCCGTCTTGTGCAGCTGTTGAAATAGATGATTGATATTTTGCATAAGATTTTCCATGTGTTGCTCTATTTCTCTGAACTAGACTCAAACGAATTTTAACCATATACTGCAAACTATGCAACAGATGGGTCTTTTTTTAAAAAAAATGTAGCCCAACTGTGAAAATTATTATATTATATGATTTAAATGCATCTGTCTTTTTTTTTCTTTTTTATAGGTTGTGCATCCATGGATCGTGCCTACTGAGGAGGAGTCGGTGATGACTTCTTATATTACTCTTGGTCATGTTGATACTATTGCAGACCCAACGGTGGAGTTAATAAAGAAGGAATTGGCTGGATCAACATCCATAAGAAGAGCAGTTAGGCAAGGTCAGCCTAATGTTGAGGCTCTTCATGACCAACCTTTTACTAAGGCAGATCCGGGTGCTTCTTCTGGTGGAGTTGTTGGTGTTGGTGGAAGGCATGCTGATGCTTCTACCAGAGAATAAATATGTTTGAAAACACCCCTTTTTGCCCTTACACAGGTCCCTCTCATCCCTCTTCACCCTCATGTTCTCATTGCGAATGCGATGAGTGCAAGGACAGACAGGATAAACTCTTTGAAAAAGTAGAGGCTATCTCTAAAGCTATTGAGGAATTCAAATCCAAGAGGTGTGTCATACCATCCAAGAAGGTGAGGGATCCACACACTCATACAACATTGGTTAGTAGAAAGAAAAGAGCAATTAGAGACGTACTCTTTGCTCGGAAATAAAAAAAAATTACAATTCCTCCCTCTCCAAAAGTTGTTGAAGTTCAGGGGCCAGTCAAGAAGGTGGAAATATATGCGGAACTTGGCACTGAAGAGAAGAGGGATCTGCGACAGGCCAAATCCACATGGCAAGAGCTGGACCGAGGCAAAAAGGATTCTTGCAGTCATTAACGTGAACGACATGCATTATCGTGCTGTTGAGATACTACTCGAGGAGGGAAAGATCAATGTTTATGACTCCAACGTACCTCTCGTCGATGATTTCAATCTTTTTCTCCTCGTGGAGCCACTGATGGTGTTGTTGCCCATCTTGTTGAGGGAGAGTAAACTGATGAATCATTTGCCAAAGGAAGTGTTGATGAAGAAATAATGGGATTTTGAAAGTCGAAACAGGGGAATGATCCTTCCAAAAGATGATGCCGCTAAAGCGAGCGGCTCGCACGCTCTTGCACACATCGAATGTTTACTGACCGGCACAGAAATGGCTGAGCCAACGACTTTCTGTGTGGCAACACTGTGGCAAACCTGCAAGAGGTCTGGGCTTATGGGGTACTAACTAGACGCTTGAAGCCTGTGTGTGTATATAGAAGAGCCTGTGAAATAGAAATTTTTAATTTCAAGTCACCCTTCACTTTATTACATGTACATGTAGTGGCAATAATTTTTTTCTGATTAAAGTTGAGTTTTTTATAATGCAATAGATTAGATTGTCAATCTGTTGCAACAGTGGGAAAACCTATTTCATAATTTCTATGAATAATCTAATAATCTAAGTCTAATCTATTGCAACAGTGGGAAGACCTGTTTGATAATTTCCATAGATGGCCTAAATTTTACAACATATGCCTAAATCTTTTTGATATTTTCCAACAGTTACGCTTGAATATCCATGTGCTCGTCGACAACAAACCAGTAGCAAATACACACCACCATGAAAATTTCAGAAATTAGATTTCAATATCCATGTGCCTAACAACATCAAACCAGTAGCAATAACGAAAACAATGTAGTATCTTCTTGCTCGATTTTGTTTCTCTTCAGAAGCCTTAACTTTGTTCAACAAACCTCAGATTACACGATTTGCTTCTGGAGGGTGTCGTTCTTCATACCAATCAAAGTAATCGCATCCACCCAATTTCTATAAAAAAGAGAACACAATTACACAAAAATTACAAGTCAATAATTAATTAATTAATTAAATAAAAAAAATATTACCTTTGAAATCTTACAAGTAAAAAACCTATGATCCAGATTTTGTTGATCCAAGAAGTCTTTAACAGAGCTTCATGACCGCACTTACAATATCAAAAATCTTTATCACAAAAAACAGTGGAAAATGCGCTCGACATTGTCAAGGTCAGTTTGAAAAAATGAAAGTAATAATTTGAAGAATTTGGATAGATAAAAGAAGATGATGATAAAGAAGAAGATTTGGGAATTTAGGGTTAAATTTTAGGAGGAAGATGAATATATAAGACAATGGGGGAAAAAAATGATCGTTGGGGGCCAAGTGACGGCAAGTCAGCGAAATGTGCCAGGACTGACACTAACACATTTGATGCCTATTTTATTTTACGTCTTTAAAATGAACATGTATACTTGATGCCTATTTTATTTTAGGTGTTTGAACTGAACACCGTCGATGGATTGCGCCTTTTTTATTTCAATTCACTTTAACCGTTTTAAACGCAGTGGAAATTTTTTATGTCCAACAAAAGTTGAATTTTTATAATGCAACAAATTCTCCATCCGTTGTAACAGTTATCCTACCTGTTCTGAGATATAGTTTATCTGTTGCAATAAGTTGTTCATCTGTTGCATTATCTTGATGTTTTTATCTAAACTCCATCTGTTACAACAGTGGGAAGAAATGTTTGATAAATTCCAACAGATAACCTACCTGTTGCAACATATGTATAAATCTGTTCGATTATTCCAATAGATGTGTCGTCTGTTCCAACAGATAAAGTCCATCTGTTGCAACATATGTCTAAATCTGTTCTTTTTTTCCCAATAGATGTGTCATCTGTTGCATTATCTTGAAGTTTTTATCTAAAGTCCATCTGTTGCAATAGTGAGAATACCTGTTAGATAAATTCCAATAGATCACCTACCTGTTGCAACATATGTCTAAATCTGTTTGAATTTTCCAATAGATGTGACGTCTGTTGCAATAGATACATTATTTGTTGCCATATTTGAATCTAGTATTCCTTTTCAATTAATAAGTTCAAATCTAAGGAATAAATAAAATTTGTAGACAAAATAAAATAAATCGAAGCCTTCATAAATTAGATGAAATAAGTCGACGAATAAATGAAATGTAAAAAAATTGTTATGGGTATAGATCTCAACAAATACATCAACAACAATTTAAATATACTACCAAGTATTGCTTTGACAGGCTCAAGCTATAAAGATCTACTCAGTATGGACAAGTTGTTCTTCATCCGGTGCTATGGAATTCGGCTTTGCTCGTCGTGGATCTTCATTGTCGCTTGCGTATGGTTTTTACGCTTTTTGTTCTCCGTATTTCCATAAAAAAAGTAGCATATTGTCAATGCTGTTCAGAAGTAGCTTCTTCTACATCCACCTGGAAAGCCAGAAATGGTCAATGCTAATCACGGATATACAACAAAACGGAAAAGGATAACTCATCTCTTCTAGCAAATCAAACAGGTCTTCCTCCCATTTTAAATTGTCCCAAACATATTATATTTCTGTTGCAACAATGAATCAACTGTTGGGATAAATTTCTACATGAGGAAGACCTTGTGTGATAATTTCCAATGGATGAACCATCCGTTTTAACATATGAATCATCTGTTGTAGCAGATAGGTCGTCTATTGGTACAAATAAAAGCTGTACGAAGAGCTGTTTGATTTTCTAAAACAGATGAGACATATGTTGCACCAGATAAAGTATCTGGTGCAACAGGTTAGTCAACTGTTGCAACAGATGTATATATCTATTTGATAATTTTCAGCAGATGTGTCATCTGTTGAAACAGATATGTGTCTGTTTATTTTTTCAGTTGGAAGACATATAATATATTCACCTTCTTTAGCTCGTGCTTCTCTCCTTTGGACATTGTATGTTGCTCAGTGCAACACGCAGACAGAGGAGTTGCAATTTCGCTTTTTTGGATGCCTGATAATGCCCTGGAAATCACTATCCTCCTCCTCTTAGCCCTAATCTCTAATGGAGTAGATGGAAATAAAATCCTCTTTGATGGAATGAGACCCCTCTTAGATGTCAATTCCTTTACAGAAGAAGTTAATGCATTAATAGCATTAATCACTGCATCATGTTTTGCCCTGCAGTCTTGACATTTGCATGCAGAGCATTCGCTGGGAGAGGCAAAATCTGTATAACCAGTATGATCATACTCATAATGGTTTGCTTTAAATACTGTAATAAGAGCATCATTAGCACCAACAACAGCACCACTACAACCACCAATAGCTCCATCAACAACAACAAGCCCACCCTCCAAAATTATTTTTCTTGTAATGGTTGTTGCTCTAAATAATTCCATTTTTATTCTGTTGATGACCTTAGGGTCTGATAAGGTTTGCACAGACCGTAAAGTAAGAAAAAATGACATCTTCAACTCTTGATTGATCGAAACTAGCGACGGATGCACATTCTAACATAAATCATTACATATATTAGAGTGATGATTAGATCATTCAAAAAAAACATTAATTAAAAGAAAAAATTAATTATAATTATACTTACTGCATCCTTCGGGGGGTTGAAGAGATCAAGAAATTTTGCATTTTTATGAGTTTTGGCCGACAACCATCTCAAGATTCTTGGACAGGAAACTCCTTCCTGGTAGTTCACTTGTTGTCTCAAACAAGGAATGACTTCAAACGCCCAAGCCTATAAAATAACGCCAATAAATTAAAACCATTATTAAGAGAAAAAAAATGAATGATATCATAATAGAAGAAAGAAACATTTACCATGAAATCCCATGGGAAACCATATAAGTTGACTGTCTTTGGCGCTAACGGAGTCAACAAATATTTGACAGTCATTTTGAAACTTTCATACCCCCATGGATAGCTGTTAAACGCCTCAAGATCCTCGGAGAGATTTATTAAACCGAGGCTTATGTTTTTGTTAACGTGTCTCGCCCAAAGAATATTATGTACAAACCAAACCAAGCACAATGACTACTTGTGCTTCTTTGAAAGTCCTTTACCTTTCAACGCTTCTATCAATTTTTTGTTTTTGAAGCTTGGACCAACAATGGACACCAGGTCATCACGATCACACGACTTGCCTTTGCCTTTTTTGGGTGTGCGGGGTGCTTTTTTTTGGGTTAGAATAGGTATAACGTAAGAAGGAGGATAATATTTTAGTCCAGTAACTATGGAAAACTCCTTCAAATAAAAAAAACAGGCATGCCACAGTAATTTATCCACACCTCATCCATCTTATCTTTGTTTTCATACATAAACCTACGGTTGAGAAGTTCATATACCATTTTTATTTGGAAACGAGCATTGTTGTCCTCCGGCAAATCAAGATATTTTCCAAAGCAGCTGTCCCTGAAATAAGCATCCAATTTTTGTTCTCGAAGTATTTTTCTGAAGGCGTCGAAAGATTTTCCCATGGCTGACTTAACCACGAAATCACCCGTTAAATCTACGGCACCATCGCACTGTATTATCACAGGATAACGATCAATGCTGAAGGCTTTGACCAACTCTTTGGTAGAAGGGTTATTAGCATCTGCATCATCTCTTTTGAAATATTCCTCCTCTTCGTGTTCATCATATTCTGCTCCCGATTGAGATAACACTTGTAAAGCAAGCTCATAGAGTAGTGGATATAGCCTAGCTGCTTTACGTGTTTCTTTACTTGAACTTGATTCAGTTTCTGTTCTTTTGGGAACCATATTATCTAAAATTAACAGGAACATAAAATAATATATTATTGTTGATTAATGCATCGTTAAAAAAGAATAACAGTAAATCAAACGAGCAAAACAGTAAAATAACAGTTGCAACAGATCACCGATCTATTGCACCAGGTAGTATATCTGTTGCAGTATATAACCAAACTGTTGCAGCGGATAAGTAATCTGTTGCAACAATACAAAATATACCACTCATCTTTTAAGAAAGATGAATGGTCTGTTCAACAGATCACACAACTGTTGTGACATCATCTGTAAATAATCCGTAACAACGGCTAAGTAATCTGTTGCGACAATACAAAACATATCACTCATCTGTTGAGAAAGATGAATGGTCTGTGCAACAGGTCACACATCTGTTGCAACACATGAGTGATCTGTTGGAATAGTTATCAACGGTCAATATTATTTAGATTTCTTCCAACATAGGGTCGTCTATCGCGGCAGATGAATGATCGGTTGGAAAAATCAAGTCTTGGACTTTTCCTGTAGAAAGAGTTGGTAGGATTTTATCCAACAGGAGGTTCATCTGTTGCATCAGATCATTAATCTGATGGTTCTTCCATTGCACCAGATGGTTAATTAGTTGCATCAGTTTTTTTATCCGAAGCTTAATCTGTTGCAACATATGGTAAAGCTGTTGCATCAGATTATTAATCTGTTGCATCAAAATTGTAATCTGATGGTTCCTCTGGTGCATCAAATGGTTGATCTATTGTATCATATGATGAATCTGTTGCATCAGATGGTTAATATGTTGCACCAGATGAGTAATCTGTTAGAGGAAACAGTAGCACAATTTTGTTAAACAAAAAACAATAATTTCACCATTTTTACCAAGAACAAGAACAGAACAAATCAAACCAAATTGTCCTTTTGTTTTTATAAACACAAACACTAAAAATAAAACTTCAAAAAAATACAACAAATAACAAAATATCATAATTCACTTCGAAAAGAGAAGAGAAGAGAAGAAATACCAGAAATTAGGATTTTATTCAGACTGCATTTCAAATTAATGCAACAAATATTGAAATTATTAACCAATACTATAAGAGAAGTTGGCTCAAGTTCCTCGTTTTCTTCAAATCTAAAATGGCCATAAATTTTTACCCGTGAAAGAAGAAAAGGACCGATGAAGAATTCAAAGATGTTGTGGCCGGAGAGCAAGGCTGTCACGTCGATTGAAGTCGAAAAAGAACTGGAATTCCAACTATTTGTAGTCGGATGTTGAAGTCACCGAGGATTGAAATAAGAAATTTGCAGAACAGTTGGTTGGGAGAGAGTTGAGAGAAGCTTTCGAGAGAGGGATGAGAGACAGGTTGATTGAATTGAAGAGGGGAACTCGAAGCCCAACTATTTGTCGTCAGGGGTTGAAGGGAGAAATTTTGCAGAACTGTTGGTTGGGAGAGAGTTGAGAGAAGCTGTCGAGAGAGAGGAGAGAGTGATTGATTTGGATTGAAGAGGGTGTGGGTTGAGTTGATTTGTATTTTTGAAAAGATTAGAAAGTTTTGAAAATATTAATCAAGTCCACAATTAACTTGATCAAGTTTCCTAATAATGTTTGACCCTGTCTGTTGGTCAATGTCACCAATCTTTCATTCAAGACTTAAAAGACACCTATCCTTCAATTTTCTCGGGTTAATAGGACCCCCGTGAAATTTAAGAGTGTCGTGACAAATTTGGTAATAGATGGTTTACACCTTTGATGTAATGATGAATTTGCTGAAAAAAAAAGAAACAATAAAAAGAGAAAATTATAGGAAAGACAAGAAGAGAAGCGGCAAGAAAAAGAAAGAAAAAAAATCATATATTTATGAGCTACATGTTCATGGTATAGTTGGAATTAGAGGAAAATATAAATGATAAAAAGGTAAATATTTTTGTCAAACATCTAAGAATTTTAATCTAAAAAGTAAAAAGCTGGGGTACCCAGCTTCTCACTGTTTTTTTAATCAGTTTTTGGTTTTTTTAGCACTTTTTAATTTTACTAAACACTTAAAGGAAAGCCAAAAAAAAAAATTAAAAGATTTGACTAGATTTTAATCCTATCCAAATGGGCTCTTAATTTTGTGTATTCTTTTAGCAAAAAAAAAGTTCATAAAAACATACTCTAAAACAAGTCAAAATTTCAAACAAATTATAAACTATAATTAAAAGCTCATTTTATTACCATCTCATATAAAAATGGGCTAAATTAACTTTTATGAAAAGTAACTAGAATGTTTTGATTAGCTATATAAACTATCGGGAAAAAGGTTCGAAATATATAAGTTTTGACGAAATTTGTTGTAACATGCCTTAACTTTACGGGGACGCTATGATCCCCCTAGATTATTTTTTACCGCATTTTTGTGGCATATATTTGCTTAGCTGGACCACTTCAGACAGTTACGTGCACAGTGTGCGTGCATTCATGTAGTGGTCCAGCAAGCAAATTTATGCCATAGAAATACAGTAAAAAATAATCTAAAGGGTGATAGGACTCTCCCAAAATTGAGATATGTTCCAACAAATTTTGCCAAAATTTAAATATATTTCGAACATTTCTCCCTAAACTATTTTAATCATGTAGTATAATATAAGTTAGTAAAATTAACTTATTAGAGGAACACGGCATACCAAAGCAAGACTTGATTGACTTGCACAAGTCTTTGTCTGATTAGGGGAATTTATGAACCATATTTACAATTCTAATTGAAACGTGAAAGACTTGGTGAAATTAGAATTGATATGACCAGTTGTGGAGCCATATGTTCGTTGGAAAAAATACATTCTGTAGCTAGGTAAAATTTTATTTCTTTAATGTAGATATTACTTTTCTTCTTTATATTTTGAAACCCTTAAATAAAAATTTCAAATCTCTGTGGCAAACGCCGGCAATAGTGTGCATGTACGCCAGCCCCCTAAATACCTGAACAAGTCTCCGTTTAATATAGCTTGTGACTACTCTAGGAAGAAACGTGTGGCTCAAGAAGGTGAGTCACTTACTTGATACGTGTAAAGCTTAACGTAGATGAGTGGCATTCTTTGGTTCACATTGCTGTAATGCTTCAACATCCGATACATAGTTTCGGGAACATATTCCATGACCAAATTGAGAAAAAGCTCGTTTTTACTGGTAGTTGAATAGAAGCAATGCTTTAAAGAAACAACATTCGGGTTATCCATAGTCCGCATCAACTGCAGCTCACGATTCTGGTATCTACGATATTGTAAAACCTTCTTTATCGCAACCGTCTCCCCATTTTCCAGGCATTTTGCCTACACAAGACAAGTACTGGTCGACCTCAAGGTTAGTAAACAATGCAGCAACTAGTGAAACAAACGAGATTTGCGCTCACTTCCTGGAAAACAACTCCAAATGATCCAGTCCCCACAACACGTTCAGCCATGTAACTGACTGTCCGCGCCAAATTATTCACGAAACCAAATACATTTTCAATTTTCAATAAGAAATAAATTAGAGTAAAGCATCTAGTACCTCCCTGAACTATGACCAGATTTGCTACGACACACTCCAACTTCAAGTTTTGTCAATCTTTTTAGCTGAACGTGGCACCTTTGACGTGGCCCCCATTTTCATGTAATAAAGGTGGCACGTCAGCACAAATGGGTGACAAAAATACGCTAAAATTGAGTTTTTTTGGGGGGGTAATAGGATCCTGTGAAGTTGGAGTGTCTCGTAGCAACTTTAGCCATAATTTGGAGGGAAACTGGATGCTTATCTCAATAAATTACTCTAGAATTCACCACTCAATAGGAGCAAAACTCAATAACAAACGTTCATGAATCCACAAAGACAACATTATTACCTGCTTTGGCTCGCCATTTTTTCCTCCAATGGTAGTCGAAATTATATGACCAGTGACGGCACCATTCACATCCATAACTGGAGCAGACAACTCCTACAATCCACACGAAATATAGATCTCAGACAAGCAATTTCTAAAACCTTCTGCAACATTATCGAAGTAAAAGCACGTAACACTACAAACAACAAAAAATATCATTGTGGAAGCATAAGCCACACAAACTTAACCATCCCAATTTGAAGAACGTCATATTAAGAAATATGAAAACAGCTAGTAGAAACATTTGTGTAACTAGATATACTTAAATAAACCAAATCTTGAATCTAAGAAACAACAACCCAAATATTCACACTAAAAGTTTCCAAAAAATGAAACTAGCAGAAAGAAAACCAACATAACAAGCAAAGTTATAAACTCTTTGTACATAAAAAATAAATATACATAAAACAAAATGGCATTTAAACTCAGATTAGTAGTGAAATTTGATCTAAAGGACAACAACAAAAATATTCCCTTAACTAGCAATAACCAACTAAACAAGTAAAGTTATGAACTTTTTGTTATTTTTACATTAGAACATTATCTACAGAAGCAATTTATCCAAGAAAAAACCTTAAATTCTCCAAAAAAATCAAGAAAACAGCTTAAACAAGTAAAGTTATGAACTTTTTGTACATTAAAAAAAAAACCAACAAAGCAAAATGGTATGTAAACTCATATTAGTATAATGATATATGATCTAAAGAAGCAATATATCCAAGAAACAACCACCTTAAATTCTCCAAAAATTCAAGAAAACAACTTAAACAAGAAAATTTATGAACTTTTTGTACATTAAAAAAAATACCCAAAAACTCATATTAGTAATGATATATGATCTAAAGAAGCAATATATCCAAGAAACAACAACCTTAAATTCTCCAAAAATTCAAGAAAACAACTTAAACAAGTACATTTATATTGTTTTTATAAATAAAAAAAATACCCACAAAGCAAAATAGTTACCTTATCATCAGCCATAATTTCCCAGCTTCAAATGCAAGAAAATAATTATAAAAAAAAATGGAAGGAAGAAAGAAGGAAAAAGAAAGAAGAAGAATATTTTTTTTCTTCAGTCTACTCTATAATTAACTTTATGATTCAAAGATCATAATTATCAGTTGAATTAATAGTAAGAGAGAAAGAGGAGAGAGAGAGGACCCCATTATCTTGAAAAACAGCATCCCATGTGAATAAGCTCTTTTCTCTACTGGTCTTTTTCTTCTTCTTTCCTAATTGTCTTTTGTTTTTCATCACAGAAAAGATAAATCCCAATAGTTTATGGCTTAATTATAAAAGTTTTAAATATTTTACATAATTATTAAAAATCTCAATTATAAATTTATTGAGATATATAATTAGCTTTCGATACATTCAACATAAATATAATTTTTTTCTTTGTAAAGATACATAGTTAGCTCCAAATACATTTTTTCCGATTTTGAATCTGTCTAGATACATAATTAGCTTACAATACATTCATTGAAAAACACATTTTTTTCTTTGTAAAGATAAGCAATTAGCTCCTGATACTTTTTTTTTTCGATTTTGAATCTGTCGAGACACATAATTAGCTCCCGATACATCAAACGAAAAATACATTGCTTTCTTTGTGAAGGTGCATAATTAGCTTCCGATACATTTTTCAGATTTTGGATCTGTCGAGATACATAATTAGTTCCCGATACATCTAACGAAAATATATTTTTTCCTTTGTATAGATACATAATTAGCTCCCGATACATTTTTTGATTTTGAATCAGTCGTGATACATAAGTAGCTTCCGATACATCGAATGAAAATACATTTTTTTCCTTTGTAAAGTTACATAATTAGCTCCCAATATTTTTTTTTTATCTTGAATCTGTCGAGATACATAAGTAACTCCTGATACATCCAACGAAAATATCCTATGTGGCACCTTACGTGGCCAATTCTTGTTCTACATGACATCCTACGTGTATTATGCCACGTAGGAAATGTGTGTCGACTTGTTCAACTTTATACAAGTTTAAGTGCCTACTTGTGCACACCAAAAGTTGGAGGTCGACTGAGGTCATAGATGTGATTTGATGGCAAGTTAAAGGGCATGTTTATGTATTATGCCAAAATAAAACTTTCTCTTTGTATAGATACATAATTAGCTCTCGATATATTTTTTCAATTTTGAATATGTCAAGATACATAATTAGTTCCTGATACATCAAATGAAAATATATTTTTTTCTTTATAAAGATACATAATTAGCTCCTGATAATTTTTTTTCGATTCTGGATCTATCGAGATAAATAAGTAGCTCCTGATACATCCAACGAAAATACATTTTTTACTTTGTATAGATACATAATTAGCTCCTGATATATTTTTTTCGATTTTAAATCTGTCGAGATACATAATTAGCTACCGATATATCCAATGAAGATACTTAATTAGTTAAAATTTTTGCAATTACTTTGTAAGAGTAAAAATTTGTGTAAATATTGCAAGTTAAGGTTTATGTTTTATGTTATTTTTCTTTTTGTCTTGTAGATATTCATTTTGGCCCCTTGAGGTTTAGGTAATTACAAAACAATTTTATACTCTCAAACAATTGTTGAGATGACTATTTTACTGCTCATATTAATTGGTGTTTAGAGTCATGTTTTGAAAGTGATTTAAACAATAGACAATTAATGTTAAGGGTAAAATAGAATTAATTTTTTTTGTATTTTTTTTGATATATCAAAATAACAAGTAAAAATAAAAATCTAATTAGAGAAATACTGACCTTATAAAATTAACAGAGAGAGTATTTAATAAATTAAAGTATAATTGCACTCTTGGTCCCCCTATTATAACAACAATAGGGATAAGGGATTTCGAGATTCATTTTAGGATGAGTTTATTTGATGCTTGATTGAGATAAAAAATATGGAATAATGCATCCGTAGATTAGTTATCTTCAGGATTATAACGTTATTTTTATCCCTCTTGAATGTAAGATAACTAATCCCAAAATAATTAATTTTAGAAATGTTATTTTCGATATATCCCAATTCAAATAAACATATCAAAATCAATAAAATAAAAAAATATAGTAGTGAAAAAGCTCTTGATTTATGTGATATGTAGAGTATGGAATATTTAAATAGCTTTGAGAATATTTTCATTATTTTAATAGAAAAGGTATTTATCAAGTACATTAACTGTTTATCAACAGTTACAATGCTTCTATCCAAACACATTATTTTTTTTTTTTTATAAAATTAGTTTCAACACTAAAAGTTTTAGCACTCTTTATTAAAGTTATATTTCTTGCCCCTAATAACTTTTAACGTTGTAGTGTCTCCGGTCCAAACATTCGGGGGATAGAGATTCTCAAGTCACACCTTTTCCTTATGTTGAGAATAAAGGAAGAGCATCATTCAATCCAAAGAAGAAAGCTTCATTTGTTAGGCGAAATAAACATTTGGGCCGAAATAAACATTTTCAGTAGCAAACAAGAACATGAGCCAACTTAGAATAGAAGGTTACTTTATTTTAGCTTAGAAGAGAATCTCTTCTTTTATATTTAGTATTTCTAGTTTCATTGTTTAGCTTCTTTAGTTTAGCTTGTATAAATAAAGGTCATTGACAAGGAATATAGACAAAGAAAATTTCCCAAACTTTGTTCCAACTTTTTCTACATGGTATCAAAGCAATAATTTTCAAATCAAATTCAACACCAACTTTCTCCTTTCTTGATCTCAAACATGGCGGAGCAAACAGCTACTGCATCAGTGACTACTACTGCTAGCACTATCACCATGGATCCAAATCATCCTAATCATCTTCATGCTTCTGATAACCCTGGTATGACACTAGTAAATACTCCCTTTGATGGCAAGGGATATCCAGGGTGGAAGAGGCCAGTCCTAATTGCTCTGTCAGTAAAGAACAAATTGGAATTCATCACGGGTTCCCACCCATGCCCAGCATCGGATGCAACCGATTTTCAAGCATGGAACAGGTGCAATGACATGGTCACATCCTAGATCTTGAATTCACTCTCTAAGGACATAGCTGACAGTGTAATTTATTTCAAAAATGTACAAGAACTTTGGACCAGCATTGAGCACAGGTTTGGTCAGTCCAATGGTGCTAAGATTTATCATTTGCAAAAGGAGATCAATAGCTTAAATCAAGGAACAAATAGCATGGCAAAATACTTCACTAAACTAAAAAAATTATGGGATGAACTAGATTCTGTTAATTCTAATATTCAGTGTAGTTGTGTGTGTATGCGTGAAGGTAAGCTCAAACTAAAGAAGTCCTTAGAGGATGAGAGGTTGATACAGTTTCTCATAGGTCTTAATGATATCTATTCTCAAGATAGAAGCAACATTCTCATGATCAACCCATTACCTAACATCAATCTTGCTTATTCTATGATTTTGCAAGATGAGAACCAAAGAGAATCTTATTTCAACCCTGTGAATTCTGCAGATTCGTCAACCTTCATGAAAAGAAATGTTAACAATCAGAAAGCAGGGAAACAGACACAAAAATTTATACCATTAGCTCCCCACAGATCTGGAAACTTTTATCCCAGATCTGCACCTCCCCAAGTCCAACAACAGAGGTTCACCAAACAACTTTCAAATCTCAAAGGAAAAAAGGTAAAATAAAACTCAAATGTCTCTTGTGATTATTGTGGAAAGTAAGGACATCTGGAAGTAGATTGTTACAGACTGATAGATTTTCCTGAGAATTTTCAGTTCATAAATAATAAAGGTTCTCAAAATTAGATAAAGGGAAATAATTCTATGATGGAAGATGCAGTGTGAAAACAAGCTATTGACTCTGAGATGCCTTACAACAAGGAACCATATTCTCAGTTTGTTCAGATGTTCAAACATATGAAGATTGAGGAAGGTTCAAATTCAGGGATTGACATCAATGCTAATTCTATAGCTGGTATAATTTCTAAGAATCTTGGTTTATGTTTTTCTGTCCTAAAATCTAGCACCTGGATCATAGATTTAGGTGCATCAGAACACATGTGTTTCAATTCATCTTCCTTTGCTTCCATAACCTGTCTTCAATTTCCTTTAACTATCAATCTTCCTAATTGTCAAATCATTTCAGTTACTCACATAGGTACAACATCCATATTTTCTGATTTAATTCTAAAAAATGTGTTATATGTTCCTAGTTTCAAGTATAATCTTATGTCTATTCACAAGTTGTGTAAACAGCTTTCTTGCACCTTGTATTTCACTCTGACAAACTGTGTGATGCAGGGTCCTTCCATAAGGAGGCCTCAAGTTTTTGGCGAAGCACAAGAAGGTCTTTATCTACTCAAGCCTAATGCCAAAGAGTCATTCTCTAGTTTCAGCAAGACTACTTGTAGGAAGATTGTTGCTAATCCTAGTAGTTCTTACGTTTCAGTTTCAGTTTATAATAAAGATAGTACTTTTTTCTTTCCCATTTGTACTAATGCAGCTTCTAATGTAAGACTTTGGCATATTAGATAGGGGCATTTGAATTTTTCATCAATGAAGAATATCAGTTTTCTTTATTTTCCATCTAATTTTTAGTGTTTTTGTGATATTTGTCCCGAAGCTAGACAATCTAGACCTTCTTTTCACATTAGTCAAATTTCAACAACTTCTATATTTGAACTTATTCATATTGATACTTGGGGACCCTACATGGTAGATACTTACGATGGATATAGATACTTTCTTACTATAGTGGATGATTATAGTAGAGGGACTTGGACTTATTCGTTGAGAACCAAAAGTAATGCCTTTCAGACAATTTAATGTTAAGGTGGAGAAAATAAGGTCAGATAATGCCCTGGAGTTGGGAAAGAGTTTGATTGCAACTAATTATTTCAACTCTCAAGGGATTGTACATCAAACATCCTGTGTGGCTACCCCTCAACAAAATAGAGTTGTTGAGAGGAAGCACAGGCACTTGCTTAAAACAGTATGGGATCTTTTATTTCAATCTTAGGTTTCCTTAAGATATTGGGGAGAGTGTATTCTCACTGCTACTTTTCTTATTAACAGGATGCCTTCAAGAGTCCTTCATGGAAAAACTCCCTATCATAGATTATTTGGTAAGGCACCTGATTATAGTTCATTAAAGTGTTTTGGATGTTTGTGCTACGCTAGCACTTTTTCACATGGGAGAGGGAAGTTTGAATCAAGAGCACAAGCTTGTGTCTTTCTTGGTTATCCCATTAATCAAAAAGGTTTTAAACTTTTAGAGTTGAATACACAGAAAATAATTGTCACTAGAGATGTCCTGTTCTATGAGAACGTTTTTCCCTTTACAAAGAATCCCATATCACCCCACCTACCTTTTCTGTACCAGACCATGAAACTGTTTCTTTCACTGATGACACACTTCTTTTCAACACAAATTCCACAAACCATACTTTTCCACTTTCAGATAGACTACCAGCTTCAGATTCTTCACATTCACAATCAACCCCACCAGAAAATCTACCTACAACCAGTACACCACTTCCTAGGAGATCAGACAGAACTAATAAAGGTGTACTTCCAGTTCATTTACAAAATTATTTCTGTAATAATATATTTTTTAGCCCAGTCACCGAGTCTTGTTTTGCATCTTCTGTTGCGTCTAATTCTATTTCTTTTGCTGGACTCTCTTTATCAAATCAACTCATTCTTGAATCAGTGTCTAAAATCAAAGAACCAACTAGTTATCACCAGGCATCTAATAATCCAGATTGGTGCAGTGTTATGGATGATGAACTAGCAGCTCTACAGTCCAACCACACTTGGGATGTGGTTCCACTTCTACCTGGAAGGAAGGCTTTACCTTGCAAATAGGTTTATAAGGTAAAGCATCATGCAGATGGATCACTTGAGAGGCTAAAAGCTAGGCTGGTCATAAAGGGGGACATCCAAAAAAAAAAGGGGTAGATTTCAATGAAACCTTCTCCCCCATAGTCAAAATGACTACAATCAGGTGTATTTTGTCTGTGGCTGCTAAAAGGCATTAGGATATTTCTCAATTTGATGTTAAAAATGCTTTCTTGCAAGGAGATTTGCAAGAAAAAGTGTATATGAAGTTTCCACCTGGTTTGTCTTCTCCTGGTCATAATTTGGTGTGCAAACTCAACAAGTCGCTTTATGATTTGAGACAAGCTTCTAGGCAATGGTATGCCAAACTTGCAGGTGCTCTTAATTTCAAAGGTTACAGTGCTTCTCTCAACGATTATTAACTATTTTTCAAAAAGAGTTGTTCTTTGATATCTATTGTGTCTGTCTACGTCGCTGATATCCTCATTACAGGTAGTGACACCAAAGAGATTGAGTGTCTAAAATAGTTTCTTCATTCTGAATTCAAAATCAAAGACCTAGGACTTCTACATTGTCAAGAAATGGACCTTGGACCTAACTCAACCTCAAAAGCTAGATCAAGAGGGGAGGATTTCCCAAATCCATATAAGAAAACCACCAGTCTATTCCCCAACCAATGTGGGACTTTTACCCACTCTAACACCCCCTCACGCCCAGGCCCAACTGGCACTAACGCATGGACTAGGAGCCCAAAACAGGGATGGACATGGCTCTGATACCATGTCAAGAAATGGAATTTGGTCCTAAATCAACCTCAAAATCTATCTCAAGAGGGGAGGATCGCCCAAGTCCATATAAGCAAACCACCAGTCCATTCCTCAACCAATATGGGACTTTTACCCACTCTAACATACATTACTTTCTGGGAATGGAAATTTTAAGGGAAGATCATGGAATATTTATCAGTCAAACGAAATATACCTTTGGTTTGCTTCAAGAGTTTGACATTTTTCATCTGCATCCTATATCATCTCCGATGGGCCCTTCTTGTAAACTTTCTGAATCATCAGGAACACCCATGTTAGATTCTTCTGTTTACAGGCATTTGATTGGCAAGTTAAATTATTTAACTCATACCAGGCCAGATCTATGCTATACAGTATTAACATTGAGTCAATATATGCAAACTCCCTACGATATACATTTCACAATAGCTTTACGGGTTCTGCGTTACCTGAAAGGACATTCTTGTCGAGGGATCTTCTAATCCGCCTCTCCATCTTTATCCCTCAATGCATTTTGCGATACGGATTGGGCGTCTTTCCCAGATTCTCGTCGATCAATCAGTGGGTTTTTAATCTCCATGGGAGGTTCTCCCATTTGTTGGAAATCCAAGAAACAAGCATCTGTGTGTCTTTCCTCAGCTGAAGCGGAATATCGATCGATGAGACGATAAGTTGCAGAGCTCACTTGGTTAACTCGCTTACTGTCAGATCTATCAGTTCCACCGACTTTGCCGATACCCGTTCATTCCGACAGTCAAGCAGTGATTCATATCGCTAGAAATCCCGTATTCCACGAACGCACAAAATATGTGGAGCTAGATTGTCATTTCGTTCGGCAACAATTTCTTTCTAGGCTAATTTCTCTTCACTATCTCCCTTCAAAGGATCAACTTGCCGACATATTCACAAAGTCCCTTTCTGGACCATCGCACCACCATCTTCTTGCCAAGATGGGACTCACTTCGATCCCCTCCATCTTGAGGGGGGATGTTGAGAATAAAGGAAGAGTGTCATTTGATCCAAACAAGAAAGCTTCATTTGTTAGGCGAAATAAATATTTGGGCTGAAATAAACATTTTCAGTAGCAAACAAGAACATGGGCCAACTTAGAATAGAAGGTTACTTTATTTTAGTTTAGAAGAGAAGCTTCTTCTTTTATATTTAGTATTTCTAGTTTCATTGTTTAGCTTAGAAGGGAATATTCCTTTTTTAGTTTAGCTTGTATAAGAAAAGGTCATTGACAAGGAATACAGACAGAAAATTTTCCAAACTTTGTTCCAACTTTTTCTACACCTTATGCGAAATCAATCCACACTTCCTCTCACCGTCCTGAAATATACATAAATCATGAATTCTTCAGAGCGGTCTGGCAGGTGTATAAGGACTATTAAAGAAGTTCCTTAACATGTTGCAGCCATTACTTTAAGTCCTTTTATGCAATTATGAACTCCACGAAACTTTATCAACTTCAATGCAACTTATCCTTTTGGAGCTGACATAACAAACTACACGACCCGGAAAAGTTCCTGAAGGATGCCACCTCTTTTCTTCACAAGTACTTGTAAATCAAGATATTTAAAGGGAAAGTTGTTGTTGAGGCTAATAAAAGGGCAGTCCGGTGCATTAAGTTCCTCCTATGCATGGGGTCTAGGAAATGACTGAACCCTAAGGATCTATCGTACGTAGCCATACCCTACATTTTTGCAAGAGACGGTTTCCACAGCTCTAACTAGTGACCTTCTGGTCACATGGCAACAACTTTGCCAGTTACACCAATGATCATTGGTTTAATTCCTCACTTCTATCAGCTTTAGACATCAGTATTTGGAGCAACCATATAACAAGATTTATTCATGTTCACTAGTTGGTCAGAGATGTGTTCATAACATAAGACCTAGATAATATAATCAGCCATCAGCATGGTATAAGTGAGTGATAAAAGGGCATTTTTTTTATGAATAAAATATTTTTTGAATGAATTATTCATTTCATCATATGGAAAGTAATTCATTGGACAAAACTTTACTATTTAGGAAGGCTCTCATTGTTCCACTATAGTATTAGTTAGTAAGTGTGGCACTACTCTTCACCACACAATTCTACAGTATTTATGAAAGCTAGACTATTTACAAAAGAGGATTTTTTGCCACAAAAAATAAAGCAAGACTTGGTTGACTTGCCAAGTCTTTGGCTGATTAGAGGACTTTTTTACCGCCACATTTATAATTCTGATTGAGATGTGAAAGACTTGGTTGATTTGGTGGTATTAGTATTGATTGATATGACCAAAAGGGAGACCTCATTTCTATTTAAAGTCTCAAAACCACATGTTATAGAGCATAATTTTTGCAATAATGGAGAAAGCCTTCACATTTTTTCTCTCAGCACTCTTCTTGCTTATGGCTAGTTCAGTCATGACCCAAACCAACATTACTACGGATCAATTAGCTCTTCTGTCCTTAAAATCCTAAATCATTTCTGACCCTTCTCACTTCTTGGATGAAAACTGGTCTCCCGCTGTTTCTGTTTGTCATTGGGTTGGAGTCACTTGTGGCTCTCGTCACCAACGTGTGAATTCCTTGAATCTTTCTAACATGGCTCTTACAGGTAAGATTCCCCCTGAATTTGGAAACCTTTCATTTCTTGTTTCTCTTGACTTGGGAAGCAATAATTTCCATGGAAATTTGCCTCACGAAATGGCACGCTTGCGTCGGCTCAAGTTTCTTAATCTAAGTTTCAATAGTTTCAGCGGGAAGGTTCCTTCTTGGTTTGGATTTTTACACCAACTTCAATTTATAAATCTTAGGAATAATAGTTTCACTGGTTCCATCCCTCCTTCATTTTCTAATATGTCCACACTTGACACTTTAAATCTGGACTTCAATTCCATAGAGGGTCAAATCCCAAAAGTAAGTGGAAGTCTTATAAACCTTAGAGAATAAAACATAAGGAGTAACAAGCTCATAGGTTCCATTCCTCTGTTATTCTCGAATGCCTCGAGGTTGGAGACTTTAGATATAACTTATAATTCACTTCGAGGAAACATTCCAGAAGGGATTGGCAATCTTCACAACATGAAGTTGTTGAGCGTACAAGCTAATCAGGATATCTTCCCAACGGTTTATGCAATGGTCTACCAATACTCAAAGGGCTTTATCTATCCGAAAACAAGCTTCACGGTCATATGCCTACAAGCTTATCGAATTGTTCACAATTTCAATTTTTGTTTTTATCGGAAAATGAGTTTGATGGACCAATACATAGTGAAATTGGAAGATTGAGTAACTTGCAGATATTAGATCTCGGAGCTAACCATTTCACTGGTACGTTCCATCTTATGACTGCTAGCACTATTGTATCTTATTACATCACAGTTATTTTATTACACGTTAACTGCTGGGATAATTCCACAAGAAATCGGAAATCTTATTAATTTGGTAGAGTTAGCCATGGAGAAAAACCAGATTACCGACTCTGTCCCGATCTCCATATTCAATATCTCATCGCTGCAAATTTTGTCACTGTCGACGAACAATCTTAGTGGATTCTTACCACGAGAGATTGGCAACTTAACCAAGATGCAAATTTTATATCTTGACGAAAATAGGTTTACCGGTACGTAATCAAAGTGATAGCAGGAGGTACAACTTATGTTAGTTTACTCACTAGTATTCCTTTTTGTCCTTGTGTTGCCAGGTGGAATACCCAAAGAGATGAGCAATCTCATTGAGTTGGAGGAACTTCTGCTTGGTCTTAATAATTTTAGTGGTTCACTTGATATGGAGATCTTCAACAAATCCGGGCTGAGAATATTTGATCTTTCATTAAACAATCAATCAGGAAGCCTCCCACTAAACTTAGGTTCTCTCTTACCCAACATTGAAAGACTTTTTATGGGTGACATAACCAATCTTGTTGGGACTATTCCTCATTCCATCTCCAATTGTTCAAAACTTACTCATCTAAAACTTTCATACAACAAACTCACTGGCTTGATTCCTTGTTCTCTTGGATATTTGACTCATCTATAGTTCCTAAACATGAGAGAAAACAATTTAACCAGCGACTCATCGTTAAGCTTCCTGACTTCCTTAACCAATTGTAGAAATTTAACATATCTTTCTCTATATCTTAACCCACTAAATGGCATACTTCCAGTCTCTGTAGGGAACTTTTCTAAGTCTCTAATGAAATTTTACGCCAGCAGTTGCAAAATCAGAGGGCGAATTCCAATTGAAGTTGGGAACTTAAGCAGCAGTTGCATTAGACATCAATTGATCTTTCTGGAAATAACTGGGTCGGATCGATTCCAACATCAATTGGCAAGTTGAGAAGCCTTCAGCGCTTCATGTTGACTAACAACAAATTAACAGGATCTATTGGAGATAATTTTTGTAAATTGCTGCGTTTGGGTGCTATTTACTTCAGTCAAAATCAACTTTCAGGGTTTCTTCCTAATTATTTAGGGAATATTACTTCCCTTAGGGAGATACATCTGGGTTCCAATAAATTGAGTTACAATATACCACCAAGCTTAGGGAACCTTCAAGATCTAGTGGTTCTTGACTTATCGTCAAACAACATGGTAGGTTCTTTACCTCCAGAAATTGGAAATCTAAAGGCTGCGACAAAGATGGATCTGTCGATGAATCAATTCTCAAATGAAATTCCTAGAGAAATTGGAGGCTTGCAAAATTTGGCGTACCTTTCTTTGAGACATAACAAGTTGCAAGGACCTTACCTAACTCAATGAGCAACATGATAGGTTTGGAATTCCTAGACCTTTCTCATAATAATATATCCGGAAACATTCCTAAGTCTTTCGAGAAACTTCAAAACTTGAAGTATTTCAATATTTCTGTCAACAAATTGTATGGTGAAATACCCTCGGGAGGTCCTTTAAAGAACCTCTCGAGTCAGTTTTTCATCTACAATGAAGCATTGTGCGGTTCTTCAAGATTTAGTGTTCCACCATGCCCCACTTCAGCAAAGCACAAATCAAATAGGAAAAAATTGCTTGTTCTATTTCTTCTGCTAGGACTTGCACTTCTATTTGTTCCCATCTCTTTTGTGTTCGTATGGATAAGGTATAGGCGAGGTAAAAGAGCTCCTCAACAAGATGATTCATTGTCCACCATAACAAGAGAAAGAATTTCATACTATGAATTGCTCCAAGCAACTGATGAGCTTAGCGAGAGTAATCTGATTGGTTCTGGAAGTTTTCGCACTGTTTACAAAGGCGTTCTCAGAAGTGGAGCTGTCATTGCAGTTAAATTGTACAGTCTGCAACTGGATGCGGGATTCAAGAGTTTCGATACAGAATGTGAAGTTTTACGGAACCTTCGCCATAGGAATCTCGTGAAAGTCATTACTAGTTGTTCCAATCTTGATTTTAAGGCTTTAGTGCTCGAGTATATGCCTAATGGAAGCCTTGAGAAGCATTTGTATTTGCAAAACTATTTCTTAGACATCAGGCAGAGGCTAAGCATAATGATAGATGTGGCATGTGCGTTGGAATATCTTCACCATGGGTGCTCATCGCCTGTAATCCACTGTGATCTGAAGCCTAGTAACGTCTTTCTGGATGAGAATATGGTTGCCCACCTCAGCGACTTTGGCATTTCAAAACTGCTTGGTGAAGATCAGAGTGATTTGTACACTAAAACCTTAGCAACATTGGGGTATATTGCGCCAGGTACGTCTATTAGTTTTGCTGATTACTCCTTTCTTTTTTGCCCACCTAGAAAGTATATTGAATCATTAAATGAATTGTTTGACTGTAGAGTATGGACTGGATGGACTAGTGTCTACAAAGTGTGACGTTTATAGTTACGGGATCATGTTACTGGAAACGTTTACCAGGCGAAAGCCTAATGAGTTTGATGGAGATCTTAGCTGGAAGCAATGGGCGAGTTATTCCATCCCAGAAGCAGTAATGGACATTGTAGATGTCAACTTGGTAACACCACAGGGTAATCAGAAGGAGCTAGATGTTGTGGCTTCAATCATGAAAGTTGCATTAGATTGTTGTGCTGAATCTCCGGCAAGAAGGACAAACATGAAAGATGTTGTAGGGATGCTGCAGAAGATCAAGATTCAACTCCTTGCATGTTGAGCATGTTTTTGGAATCTGTTGTTCCTATCACATGATTATTTTGTTTTGTTTTAGCACTTGATTTGTGAAAGATTCTGTTTTCAGAAATGCTAGATGGTTGCAATAACTCTCACTGTTTCTTCTTAATATTATTATTTGCAAGATGTTAATTCCTCTTAATATTATTGAAATTAATTGCTTTCAGAAATGCTAGATGGTTACAATAAACCTACTGTTTGACTGTACAAAGGGCATAAACTCATAGAACTATAACAGATTCATGAGGAAAGTAATTGTTGTTGAAGCCAATAGAAGGGCAGCCTGGTCCACAAAGTTCTAGGAAAGGGTCTATCGTACATAGCCATACCTTGCATATCTGTAAGAGACTGTTTCTGCTATTCGAACCCGTTACCTCCTGATCACATGGAAGAACCTTTACCAGCTACGCCAATGAGTTGGTTTAATTCCTCAATTTTATCAGCGTCAGTTTTTGGAGGCACCAAATAGCAAGATTTATTCATGTTCACTAGTTGAGCATAAATGTGTTCATAGTTGCTATTACATGAGAAAACAAGAATTTTATCATCACCATTGCATAAGTGAGTGATAATAGGGCATTTTTTCATGAACAGAAAAATGAATAAAATCTTATTCTGAAAGAAATTATTTATCATAATGGAAAATAATTCACTGGACAAAACTTGACTATTTAGGAAGGTTCACATTGCCTAGGATAATTCACTAGTGCTAGGAGGACTACACAAATAATTCTAGAGTCGGCCACAAGGCCGGGCATATGGGACCGTCTAAGAAGTGCCTCAATGCTATACAACCGCTACTTTGACCCAATAATTTATTCAAGGGAAAAGGCTCAAATACGCCATCGAACTATCAGAAATGGATCATTTATGCCATCCGTTAAAAGTTTGGCTCGTTTATTTTCAAAACAGGTTCATCCATGCCATTACTTGTTAATGGTGGTTTTTCAAAAACAATTTTGCCACGTGTCATCTTACTAGAGGTCCACATCATTAATTAAAATAACAGAAAAAGGCTTAGATATGTCATCGAACTATCAGAAATGGCTCATTTATGCCATCCCTTACAATTTTATCTCGTTTATGCAATCGTCGTTACAAAACAGGTTCATCCATTCCATTATTTGTTAACGGTGGTTTTTCAAAAATGACTTTGCCAAGCGTCGTCTTACTAGAGGTCCACATCACTAATTAAAATTATGTGATTGCACCAATTAAGTTAACTAAATAGCTGAATATATTTCGAGATATTCTTAGGTCAAGCTCCAATAACTGTAAAAACAAGTGAGGTCTAAAATATTAATTTCCAAGCCTTACAAACCTCAAAATGACTAGTTAATCATTCTCCGTTGCATACATTTTGGTCGATTAATGTTTATGCTTCAGGGATTTTTCATTCAATGCTCTGATGGGTGATCTTCCTCAAAGATTCAAGGCACTGAATAGTATGAATAAAATGTAAGAGAAAATAAATCAATGCTTATTGATTTATTTTAATTAATGATGTGGATCTCTAGTAAGACTCATGCCAACCCTGTTTTTGAAAAAACACCATTAACAAGTACTGGCATGTATGAACCTATATTGTAACGACGATAGCATAAACGAGCCGAACTTTTAACCGATGGTATCAATGAGCCATTTTTGATAGTTTGATGGAATATTTGGGCCTTTTCTCTTTATTTTAATTAAAGATGTGAACCTCTAGTAAGACGACACATGGCAAGACTGTTTTTGAAAAATCACCATTAACAAGTAATGGCATGGATGAACCTGTTTTGTGACGGTGATGGCATAAACGAGCCGTACTTTTAATGAATGACATAAATCAGCCATTTCTTATAGTTCGATGGCATATTTGAGCCTTTTCCGTTTATTCAATTATCAATTTCTATGCAATATATTCTTTCGGAGCTGACATAACGAACTGCGTGAGCCAAACAAGTTAGCAATGCCCCTATAATTTTCCTTCCCATCCCTGTAATGTTTCTGTGATCTTGGCCACTGAAGTGTGCCACATTTTTTCTTCACAACTAGATTCGACATCCAAGATATTTAAAAGGAAAGTAATATTAGTTGAAGCCAATAAAAGGGTAGCCTGTTGTATAAAGCTCCCGTTATGCGTGTGGTCTAAAAGAGGGCCGGACCACAAGGGCCTTTTGTACGTAGCCAGCCATACCCTGCATTTCTGCAGGAGGTTGTTCCCACAACGCTCGAACCAAGAACCCCCTCGTTCACATGACAACGACTTTACCAGTTACGCAAATGAGTTGGTTTAATTCCTCAATTCTGTCAACTTAATGTTTGGAGCCACCAAATAGCAAGATTTATTCATGCTCATTAGTTGGCAAGAGATGTGTTCGTAGCATAAGAGCTAGAGAGAGAAACAATTAATAGTATAATCAGCTTGGTATTAGTTAGTGATAAAAGGGCATTTTTTTAATGAACAGAATAATGAATAAAATATTTTGGGATTGAATTATTCATTTCATCATTATAGAAAGTAATTCATAGGACAAAACTTGACTATTGAATGAAACTATTCCCTATTCACAGACAAAACTGGGACTCTTTGTTAAATAGACCTTTTAAACCTATTTTTTAATTAAATGTACAATAAATTTTTTTGTTTAGGGAGATGACCTATTTTTAAGACAGATCCATATCGGTCCGACAAATATATAGACAGATTGATTATTAATCCAACAGATCTATTATCTGTCCGAGAGATATATAGACAGATCAATTATCAATCCGAAAGATATATTTTCTGTCCGACAGATCTGTTATCTGTCCGACAAATGAGAAAATAAAAGTAGGAAATTTTGCTAATTGAAAACTTGAAGAGGGTAGACCATTTTGCTAATTGAGAACTTGAAGAGGCTTATTAGTCAAATTTTCTAACAAAACTTGACCATCTAGGAAGGCTCTCATTGCCTGGGTAAATCCACTAGTGCCAAGTGGATTAAACTTGATTAATATTAAGAAAACACTACATTTAGTTAAGTTAGTAAGTGTGAAAGCAAGACTATTTACAAAGAATTAAGCACACAGAAAATAAAGCAAGACTTGGTTGACTTGCCAAGTCTTTGGCTGATTAGAGGAATCTTTGTCACCATATTTACAATTCTGATTGGTATGTGAAAGAATTGGTTGATTAGGTGGTATTAGTATTGATATAAATATTTAATTTAAAACTTTATCTATATAAATTCATCTTTTTTTATTTCATTAGACTCCTTCCCCACAAACTAATCTTTTTCATTCAATACTTGAAGTTGCGAAACACTTATTTTTTTTATTGTACTATTTGATTTATGCTGTAGTTTCACTCAACGAAGAAGACATTAAATTTTTATTGATTATGTGAGATGGTGCCGACAAGAGCTCAAACAACCATGTACGGACTTTGTATTTCGTTTTCCATCTATATTGTTATGAATAAAGTTTTAAGAAGGATGTGTATAATGTATTTTTCCTTCTTTGTTTATTTTTTTTTTCATTTTTCTATCTATTAGACTTCTTTAATTTAATTTTCTTTGAATTTCAGTAGAAAGTCATATTTTTATTTGGGCTCAAATTTGTTATTTGTGTCTTTATTGAAAATTTGCTAACTACTAATTAAATTTCACAATTTACAGTTCATTTTGTAAAATTAGGAATTAATTTTAAACATTAAAATACACCCTGAATATTTGCTTCTTGTCATACTGATGAAGATTTATTTGTAATTGTTGTATTTTATTACTCATTACACACCTATTTTAATAGAAATTTAACCATTTTAACGAATATATAAAAATTTACGTGGGACACATGCATTCTAGAAACTACTCAACGCCACTATTCTTGAACAACTTGGAGTAAATTAATAAATGTAGCACTACTTTTCCCCACACAAATCTAGAGAAAATAAAGCAAGAGACTTGGTTGCGCACCTAAGCGACTTTGGCATTTCTAAACTGCTTGGTGAAGATGAGGGTGATCTATACATAACAACCTTACCAACATTGGGTTATATTCCGTCAGGTACGTCTCTTGGTTTCGCTGATTATTCCTTTCTTTTTTTCCCACCTAGAAAGTATATTACATCTTTAAATTAATGGTTTGACAGTAGAGTATGGACTGGATGGATTAGTGTCAACAAAATATGATGTCTATAGTTACGGGATCATGTTATTGGAAACGTTTACTAGGAGAAAGCCTAATGAGTTTGAGAGAGATCTTAGCTTGAAGCCACGAGTGAGTTATTCACTTCCAGCGACAGTAATGGACGTCGTAGATGACAACTTGCTAACATCAACTGGTAATCACTTACAAAAGGAGTTAGATGTTGTGGCATCAATCATTAAAGTGTTGAATCTCCGGCGAGAAGTAATAAAGGATAAAATCAGCTCCTATTTTTAAAATTTCAAATTTAGTAATTCCTTCTCTTTAGGACTCTGTTGTATACAGATAAGTATTATCCTTTTCTTAGTTTATCTCTTTGCTGCAATGTATTTATATATACTCAGTCTACAATCAATAAAAATCAATCGTTCCTTATATTCCAATAACAGTTTTATACTTCATATGGTATCCAGAGCCAATTAACTCTCACGAGTATAATTCTTTTGATAAGCCCTCCCACTCTCCCCATCAAAATGGCCACAATCGTAACTGTAACCAGTTCAAATGCCAACACCACAATTGTCCAGTTCAATTCTGTCACCCAGTTACCAATCAAACTAACTGACAACCATAATTTTCCCTTTGGAAAGCACAAGTGTCCATGCTTATGCGTGGTCTAAACATTTATGTCCATCTCGATGGTTCTCGCCCTGCCCCTACTCGCACAGTGGCTCAAAATAATCAGGAAGTCGAAAATCCTGAATTTTTTTGATGGTATCGCCAAGATCAGCGTATTCAAAATGCCATCTTGGCCTCAGTTGATCCTATCTTTCTGCTACAGTTGCTGCGGCATCCACCACGAAGGCTTCTTGGGATGCTTTGCACACTGCATATGCCAACAAATCACAAACAAGAATCTTTAGTTTGCGTGATCGTCTGGCTCGTCTCTCGAAAGAAGCCCTTCCCGTCGCTGATTATCTCCACCAAGTTCGCTCTGTCTGTGATGAACTTGCCATTGCTGGAGCTCCTGTGTCTAATGAGGAACTGATTGTCAAAATCCTCACTGGACTTGGCCCTGAATTTCCTAAAATATCCGCTACGATCCGTGCAAGAGACTCTACTATTTCTTATCCAGAACTTTATGAAAAGTTGGTTGATCATGAACTTTTCATAAAGCATGAAGAGGCAAAGAAGCTATCAACACCAATTACTTCTGCTATTGCACTGAAAACAAACACGCATCCTCGCCAAGGAAATAACTCCAACATGCACCTCGCCAAGGAAACAACTTTAACAGGCGTCTCAGTTCAAATTTCCTTAACACCAACCAGCCATGGCGTAGTGAAAAAAATAACCAACAACAACGATATGACAACACTCTAAAGTGCCAGTTGTGTGATCGTCCGGGTCATTCTGCCAAAGTCTATAGACCCCAATCAAACAATAACCTACAAGCCCAAGCTAACTATGCTGCTCGGCTTTCAACTCAAGAGGCTCCTTGAATTGTTGATACTGGAGCCACTCATCATATGGCCTCAGATGCTCAAAACTTCACTGATGTGCAACACTACCACGGTCCAGAGGAAATAGAAATGGGACATGGTAGTAGCATTCCAATATCTCATACCGGTAACACCAACATAAGTGCATCAAATAAGCAATTTAATCTTCTCAATACCTTATGCTCTCATGCGATAAAAAATAACCTTATTCCTATTTCTAAATTTTGATGCGATAACCACACCTCCATTGAATTTTTTCCTTTTTCTTATCGTGTGAAGGATCTGAGAATGGGGGCGCATCTATTTCGTGGGCAGAATAAAGATGGGCTGTATGAGAGGCCGTCGGGCAGTGGGCATCATTCACCACAATGCAATGTTGTCATTCCTACTCCTGTGGAATCGACGTTTATGTCATCCTGGTAATCGTATTTTAAATAGGATTTTGCATCAGTTTTCTCTTTTAGTTTCACATCCTAAAACCAATTCAGTTTGTAATTCATATTATTCTTATAAAATGCACCGGTTACCTTTTTTTGAAAATTCATTGCAAAGTCATCGACCATTGCAAATTATTTATAGCGATTTATGGGGGCCCTCTCCTGTTTTTTCAATCGATAACAAGAGATATTATGTCTTATTTGTTGACTAGTACTCAAAATACATGTGTTTTTTCACTGTAAAATCAAAAAATGAAGTTCTTAATGTCTTTCAAGCTTTACATCCCTTACTTGAGTGACGGTTTCAAACAAAAAATTTGTATCTCTATATCGATGGTGGTGGTGAGTTTCAAGTTTTGTCTTCATATCTCAAAAGTCATGGTATTGAACACTTAGTGACACCTCCCTACACACCCCAAAGAGTCGCACTAGTTGAACGCCGTCATAGGCATGTTATTGAGATGGAAAAAACCTTACTGCACCAAGCCTCCTTGCCCCAATTTTTTTGGAGTTTTGCTTGTCACCAAGCAGTCTACCTTATAAACCGTCTAACAACTCCAAATTTACAAAATAATTGTCCTTATGAAATTCTATTTCAGGAGTCTCCAAAGTATGAATTCCTTAGAGTTTTGGGTTGTTTATGCTACCCATGGCTCTAACCATATGGCAAAAATAAATTAGATACAAGATCTAATCCCTGTGTGCATTTAGAATTTTCTAAGAAACATTATTGCCCCTAATGTTTTGATCCCGTCAACAATAAATTATACTTATCAAGGGATGTTCTATTTTTGGAAGATACCTATCCATTTCAGAATATGTTTTCCAATTTAAAACTCAAACAGAGTGATAATATTGCCTAGGAAATTTGTTCTGATGTTCAACCTTTGAATCATAAACCGTCAAGTTCAGATTCTTGTCATCCACTCCCAGATGCTCTGCCTGTGCAGTCTCCACTACCCAGCTCAACGTCTGCCATATCAGAAGAAGCCTCCGCTACATCAGATAATTCTAAAATTGTATATTCTCCTTTGTTGCCACCTGTAATTCCACCCCCACCCGATAATACTCAACCCCCATCATCATCCAAACCATTAATCACCTATCAACGCAAAAATCGTCCACAACCAAACACCTCATTGATGCCACATCCTTCCATTGTCCATTCCCCCAGCCTACCTTCTCAATCACCTAATGAAAACCCTTTCCGGTGCACACTTGCTTTGATTCCGTCCACTCCTTCACCTATGGTGACCACTTCGACTCATCCCATGGTCACACACTCCAAAATAAATAACCTCAAACCCAAGCAGTTTATTGTTAGTGTCCAACTGTCCTTGCCATTTGTTCCTCATACATATAAACACCATGTCCTCACCTTTACTGGAGAGAAGCTATGAAAGCTGAATTTGATGACCTTGTTTGGAATCATACAAGGGATTTGGTTCCAGTTGCTCCTTCCATGAATGTGGTTGACTGCAAGTGGTTGTTTCATATAAAACATAAATCTGGTGGTTCCATTGACAGGTACAAAGCTCGTTTTGTTGCAAAGGGATTTACCCAACGTCTAGGATTAGACTACGATTCCACCTTTAGCTCGATAGTCTAACCAGTAACTATTCGGTTGGTGCTTACTATTGCAATGCAGTACAACTAGCCTATCTATCAGATTGATGTAAATAATGCATTCCTACAAGGACGTATTGAGGAAGAAGTTTATATGAGGAAGCCATCAGGCTTTGAAGATCGAAGCCTCTCCAACCATGTATGCAAGCTAAACAAAGCGATCTATAGCTTGAAACAAGCTCCCCGAGAATGGTACACTGAGCTCAAAAATTATTTGTTAACTGTTGGATTTGCCAAGTCTCAATCTGATTCTTCTTTATTTATTTTGCATAAATTTGGGTTCACTGTCAATGTTCTTATCTATGTAGATGATATAATCATCACTGGAAATCAGATTCAGGGGGTTCCTCATATAATAGATGGTCTTTCCAATCGCTTCTCTTTGAAAAACCTTGGACAGCTCCATTACTTTTTGGGCGTTTAGGTTATCTCTTCTACTGATAGTCATTTTTTTGTCTTAGCGCAAGTATATTATGGATATTTTAGATGATTTTCTCATGATAGGCTGTAAAGGAGCACCTACACCTATGACTTCAACTGCCATTTTAATAGCTTCGGTGAATGATCCTCCTACTGATGGTACTCTTTATCGATGGGTAATTGGAAAGTTGCAGCACTTATCCTTTACACGTCCCGATATTGCCTTCACAGTTAGCAAGCTTTCTCAATTCATGCATAATCCACGTCACTTTCACTGGAAAGCAGTCAAGCGATTACTTCGTTATCTTCATCACACCTGCCAATATGGTATACGGATCGCAAAAGCTCCATATTCTCGTCTGCTTGTTTATTCTGATTTGGATTAGGCTGGTGATCCGGAAGACCGCACCTCTACATCTGGATATGTTATTTTCATGGGCAGCACACCAATTTCCTGGTCCTCAAAGAAACAACGCTCAGTATCTCGATCCTCTACAGAAGTTGAGTATAGAGGTGTGACTACTGTTGTTGTAGAAACCAACTGGCTCACAAATCTTCTTCACGAACTTCGTCTTTCACTTAAGGGGGTTCTGCAGGTTTTCTGTGACAACATAAGCACCACTTACATTTGTTCCAATCCAGTTTTCCATAGTAGGATGAAGCATGTAGCCATTGATTTCCACTTTGTTCGTGAACAGGTCCAGAACAAAGATATTGAAGTACATCACCTTCACTCAGCTGAGCAAGTGGCTGACATACTCACAAAACCACTTCCCAAAGCCTCTTTTGTACAAAAATTTTCCAAGTTGGGTTGACACCACCAACTTCCGCGGGGGGGGGGGGGGTAATAAAGGATAAAATCATCTCCTATTTTTAAAATTTCAAATTTAGTAGTTCCTTCTCTTTAGGACTGTTGTATATAGATAAGTATTATCCTTTTTCTTAGTTTATGTCTTTGTTGTATTGTATTTATAAATACTCAGTCTACAATCAATAAAAATCAATCGTTCCTTTTATTCCAATAACAATTTTATACATCATAAGAAGGACTAATATGAAAGATGTTGTAGGAATGCTACAGAAGACCAATTTTCAACCTCTTGGATGTGGAGCATGTAGTTCCAAATGACTTGTTTGTTGCAAATATTTGCTAAATTGTTCGAACTTTTTTCTTTTTTCTTTTTTTGGTTTTTGAACTTGATTTTGTTGGGTTATTGGGTCTTTTTCCTTTCCTATGTGGATAAATGAAGCCCAATTTGGACCAACCTACTTTTGCCCATAGGCCCATTACTATGGGGCATATATATTGATCTTTTTAGGTCTTATTCACCATCACAAAAAGAGAGTTTTCAGTAGCCAAAGAGAGAAAAACAAAGCTGATTTTCGCACCTAAATTTCAGCCACAGCTGTCAACTTCAAATTGCAATTCCCGCTTCGTTTCTTGTCCGATTGAGCTGATTTTTGGAATGCTTGTTCCTCTCATCTCAATCTTTGATTAGGAACTGACGGATCTTGATTTGTTAGCCTGTAGATCCTGTTCTTCATTCCCGAAAAGTAGCTGCGTTTTTTGTGTTCACTCCTTTATTTCTCTAGTGTTTGGTGCTGTGATTTATGTAGTGTTTCTTGTTGTTTGGCACTTGTTTTGAGTCCATTTTGGAGGAAAATATTGTAACTCTTTGGTGATTATAGTGGAGGTTTTGGTCCCGTGGTTTTTTACTCTTCTCACTGAAGGGTTTTCCACGTAAAACTTGTGTCTCGTGTGATTGCCTTTATTCTTATCTTGTTTTATTTGGTTGATTTGTTTACTGTATATTACACTATTTTGATTGGTTTTATTTTTCTCCTCTTGGTTTAAGTTGAAAGGGAAAGTTTAGTCTTGGGTATTTTCCGCTGCTACCCTGTCGGGCTCTTTGATTGTGTGCCCGTCTTTCCTAACAGATTTGTGAATGATTATGTTATTCAGAAATTCTAGCTGGTTACAATAAATCTCACTATTGTCTTTTAACTAAAATTAAATCCTTGGTACCTTATATAAGTGGTTGCAAATGGTGTGCCTCTTTCTTCATCAATCTTTCGAACATCAAAGAAGACTATTATAGCTTCTGTATTTGTGCTTTTTACTGATGCTGAGGAAGAGTAAGTTTATGTTCTTTTCTGGCAGAAGTATTCTTATCAAATGAGTTGCCTTGCTGATGGTAAAATTATGGTAACTTTGATGAAAATCAAATTGATCATCATGAAAATCTTAGCAGACCGAATTTTTTTTATTTTTTTTAAATTGTTAGAGGAATTAGCTATATGAATACAAACAGGCAATTAATACAAATGTTTTAAAAGCTAGTTCATAATGCTCATGTCTAGCTCAGGATAATATTAGCAGACTATCAAATGATTTGATTGCTAATACGAACGTGGAAAGCTGGAGTAATTTCAAATATCTCTGCATCAATTAATTGTTAGTTGCCCTTTTCTCCCTTCTTTGTTTCGTTGCATTCTCATCCGTCGAAGACAAAAATTAAGTTTGTTGTATCCAACACAAAGTTTTTATCTGCATTGGTAGCGAAATTTCAATATGGTAGTATCTTCTGAGAAAGTAGAGGTCTTGAGCTTGTAGTGAAACTAGAAATTTCAATCGTGTTGTGTTGTACTCTTTTTTCAACTCGTTTGTTCATTTGTGTGTTTTTGAGATCACAGACATTCTTTATTCCCTATTGTGATGACTCGTTATGCCTATCATCTGACTTGAAGGTTGTCAGAAACCGAATCCTTTTCATGGCCATATATACCGAGCCTCACAATGGGCAGTTAGTTAAGTTGGCTTTTGATTTACATAACATTCACCAGGCTTGAAATTGCTTTTTCCGTATGCGTGCTGGGCCAGTTTATGCAACTGCCAAAACAATCTCATCTTGCAGCTTGTTTGACAACCAGCTAAAAGCATTTTTGTCTCTAAAGTTATGCCTTGGAGCATAACTTGTGTTAGTGAACTTACACCCCATAAAAATTTTTTCCTTGCGATTTCTATTTTCTAAGTTTTTCGCAGCCAAGGGCACTTTCGGCCACTTTATTATTACTTAACAATGTAAAGGGCAAAAATTAAATATCACCCCAAAATAATGCATTTGTGCAAACCAACCATTTTGAAGTATCCACTTATTGGAAGAATCCTCTCCAAGTCAAGCACTAGCTATATTTCTTTCTTGGTCTACCACTTAAACTTTATTTTCCAAGTCAAACACTAATTATATGTCATCCTTACATTTAATGACATAGGAGGATTCCAAATTAAGGTTTTATGAGTTCAATCTTAAAGGTTTTCAATGGGTATGTTGTTGTTGTAATCTTTAAAGGTTTTAGTATTGAACCTATTGTATTTGTAAAACTATGGGTTCTGACTTAATTTCTTGGTGCAATCTTAATAAATTTCAAAGCATAAACTTATCTCCGCATGGACAATATTAGATTCAGATGAACTTGATATCTCGGTGATGCATCCGCCACTAACAATTGAAATCATGTTTTTCTTGTCATGATGGTGAATTTTAATAAAAATGCACAGAATTGAGTTTTGCAGAAGTTGTGGTTATTATCCAAACGATATGCCTCCTTCTTCATCAAGTTTTCAAACATCAAAGAAGACTATTATGGCTGCTATATTTGTAGGAAAAGATTTTTTTTTTTAATATTATTTTCTTAAAAGGAAGTTGCTCTTCTTCTATTTCTATCCTTTGTTTATCTCCATAAGCCACCCCCCGCAGTGATAGCAAACCGAGTGCTTTTTACTGATTTAGGGATGAGTGAGTTTATTTTATTTTACATTTTGCCTGGCAGTAGTGTTCTTATCAAATGAGTTGCATTACTGATTGTAAAATTGCGGCAACTTTTATGAATATCAAATTGATCATCGCGAATATCTTAGTAGAACGAAATATTTATTTTAAAAAAAATTGTTAGATGACTTAGCTATATGAATACAAATATAGGCAAGTAATACAAATGTTTTAAAAGCTACTTCATGAGGTTCATGTCAAGCTATCTGGTGACTGGTGAGAGCAGACTATCAAATGAAGTAGCTTTTAAAACATTTGTATTACTTGCCTATATTTGTATTCATATAGCTAAGTCATCTAACAATTTTTTTTAAATGATTTGATTGCTGATAGAACATGGAAAGCTGGAGTATCTTGCATATCTCCCATCAAGTAATTGTTAGTTTCCCTTTTCTCCCTTCTTTGTTTCCTTGCATTGTCACCTGTAGAAGACGTAAATACAGTGTGTTGTATACAACACACAAAGCTTTGAGCTGAGTTGGTTTCAAAGTTTCAAGAAATTACACTGAGCGTTCTCGGCGTACGTAATTTCCAGGGAAGGATATCAGACTTGAAGGTTGTCAAGAACCGAATCCTTTTCACGGCCATATTGAGCCTGACAATGGGCATTTAGTTAAGTTGGCTTTTGATCTACATAACATTCACGAAGCTTGACATTGATTTTGCAGTACAGGTGCTTATCCAGTTTAGGCAACAACCGAAACAATCTCATCTTGCAGCTCCTTTGATAATTGTCACATATGTTAAAAGCTGTCCTGGATCGGGCGTTTTCTTGGCCATGGGGAGTATGGACCAAGCTTGAAGAATTTTGTGACTCATATGTCATGAGAGGACTAAGCATATTGACATAGATTGTCATTTTGTCGGGGAGAAAGTCAAATAACAGCTGATTCAACCTCAATATGTGCACACTACTCATTCCAAACTGCGGATTTTCTCAGCATAGGCTGTGGGATTACTAGATTTCTACCAATCTCCAGCTTGAGGGGGAGGATGCTAATCCATATTAGAGCAGTGTAGTTAGTTATAACTGTTTTGGATTATTTTCTACTTAGTTAAGTGTTGGTATTAGTATAGAAGGGCATTACGGTCTAAAAAATACCAGTAACACTATTAAATTCAAATTTAAGAGTCTTACATAGCCTTCAAATTGTAAATAAAAATTGAAAAGAAAATATCAAGACTAGAATGACAAGAAATTTTTTTTGTCCACCTCGGGTAGCCTGATGATCATCAAATAAATCTAAGATGAGTATTTTTTCTTTTATGCTGTTTCAAAGTAGTCTATACACCTACTTACTCGAGCACGGGACATTATGGGTGTGGGGGGGGGTGGGGGTGGGGGTTCGCTTTCAAATACATTTTTGGCTATATTAAAATTATTTAAAGTGCTAAAGGGCAAACATTTGAATATCGCCCCAAAATAATATTGTTAGAGTATGAGCCCTCCTAGTTTGCCTATCTGTGGAACAAGTAAGTAAACATGGTTCACAGAAGTAAATACTGAACACAGTGTTTTTATGTGGAAAACAACCGGCTCAAGAAAGGTGTAAAAATCTACGACCTGTACCTCTACAGGATTTAACTCCAACTTCACTATGATACTTGAGCCTCAACAATCAACAAAAATACAAGACTTCTTGTTAACTAGGAATTAAAACTTCTAATTCCTATCTTTACAAACACACAAATCTTCCCAAGATAAGTGTTCCCAAGTCTTCGAGTTCCCAACTTGAAGACACAATTCCTAACTCAGTTTATAGATCACTGAGACTAGAACAATGATTCATTACAACTCAAGGAACCTACCTACTACACAGTCTATGACTTGCTAAGTAAGGAAACAGGTTCTTCTTAAAGTATGTGAACTTTTATGCTGATTGTTGATTTTGTTTTCTATGCATTTAGTGTGTTACTTGATCGTGCTTTGTTGTATATATGCACCCTGATAATTTCTCCTATAGTAGAGTCCTTCTTGATTTTTGCTACTTTCTTCTTTCTTCTATCAAGTAACTTCACTCCTTGTTGTAGCCGTTTCTCCTCCCCTGGTTGAATAGGAATCTTTTTGCTTTATCCTTTTTCCTTGCAGAACCCTTATCACTGTTGGACTTCTAGATCAAATCAACTTCCGAATATTTGCATTTTTCATCCACTTTACTGAAGTAATAAGTGTTTGAGAAGGTTCCTGAATATTCTTGCTTATCCACTTCTGTCTATGCGCAGTATCATCTTATCAACAGCCTTGCCTGCAACTTTTCTTTGTACACTTTAATGGACCAGCTTTCACAACATGTTTCATTCACATGTCTATTTTCAAAACTCCCCATGCCTTAACAAATTCCCTCTTTTTGATGATGACAAACATAGCAGCACCTCACAGAACCCTGACATACTCAATAAGACAATTGAATAAAAGAATAGCCCAGAATGAAACAGGTTAGTCATTGAGTTATAAGCATTGCATAGCCTACTTTTCCCCCTTTTGACATCATCGAAAAGCTGGTTCAACAAGTGAATACCGTCTAATAATTCATGGCCATTGAAGCTATCACTAAGACAATCAAAATTCAGAATAAGAGAACATGAATGCAATATGATAAAACAGGAGAAGAAAACAGTATAACAACTAAGCCCATTTCATTCATTTGCAGAGAAGACTACATATACCAAAAAGTAAACTAAGAGAGAACAAACTGTCATGAAAAAAGAACAAAAGGAGATAGGCTGAAGATATCAGGGAAGAGACTAAGTAGAGGAAGAGGAGGGAATAAGAGAGGTGAGTTTCCTAATAACATCTGCATTTTCATCTATCTCTTTTTCCAACAAGGAATTAAGGGAAGCAATTTGAGCATGGAGAATCCCTTTTTATTCTTCATGAGCATCCTGTGCAGCTTCCAAGGCTGCCTAAGCAATTTCCACCTCAGCCTGTTTCTCAGCCAACTAATTTCTCAATCTTTGCATCGGATTATCAGCACTCTTCATGGAAACAGGTAGCATCATATGATTCACATGCCCTATGATATCTTTGGGGATCTGTGAAGACCACACTTGAACAGAAACACCAAAGTCCTCAAATATAGGGGTGAGCCAGAATTGATAAGGTAAAGCATGTCCACTTACTTCCTTGAGTAAAACCCTCTGCATATGCTTTAGTATGAGTCGAGGCAGATCAATTCGGACTTCAGTATCCAATAATTCCATGAGAGTGTGATCAAGAAAGCTAGCTATAGTCCTCCTTTCCTTCCTAGGAAGAATCATCTTATGCACTACATCAAAGTACAGTTGGTGAAGAGGAGATATCTCCCTCTTAAACACTCTTCTATGTTTGACAAAGTGGGGATTCCAAGAGAACTTTCTACATATGTCAAGAGATAAAGCAAGATAGAGGTGGACAACTTTCTTTGACATAGTGACCCCACCTCCTAGAAGGAATATGCAGAATCCTAGCAATGTCAGCAACATAAAGGTTCATGGTAACCTTTCTGACAATGGTGGAGAATAACTCACCAATTACCACCCTATTCATATAAAACTCATACACTTCAGGTTTAGCAAATCTACGCTGAAGATCTCCTTGAAGAAATAAATGTGACCAGCCTTGAAACTCCAATTTTTCCAGTAATACTTGCATATCAAGCCCCCCAAAACCACTAACAACCCTCCCTCTAGCTAATTTCCGCTTTTGAAAGTGAAGATGATGAGCCTCAGGTGTATCCTGATGAGAAGATGAGTGGGGAACTTCAAACTTAGGTTTCAACTAATCAGTAGCATTTGGGGTAAAATCAGAGTTAGATGAGTCAGAAAGAACAAGTGGGGTGACCTATTTCTTGAGACGAGTAGAAGGCTTGGGAGGGGAAAATTTTGAGGAGGAGGGCCCTTTGACAGTAGAAGGAAATTTTGAAGAGGAGGAAGACTTTTGAGTAGGTTTAGAAGAGAAGTTCGTGGGCAATGAGGGTTTTGAAACTTTGGCCATGATGGTTTTTGTCTTTCTAATAGATCGAAGTAGAAGATCAGGAGAAGATGTACGAGGAGGAGTGGGATTAGATGTAGCCACACGTTTCTTTTTTCTGGCTCGAAGAGCCTCATCCAAGGAAGAATCTTCTCGTTGTTTTCTTCCTCGAGTGTGAGGAGTACGAGGGATAGCAATATTTGGAGAAAATTTTAGAGCGGCTGTGTTGTGAACAGTGACAGGAATGGAAGGGGGTTTTCTTGGGAGCTTGGACCTGGATCTTCTGGGAATTAACTCTGCAATAGGAAGGTCATCTTGGTCACTAGTATTATCATCATATTCAACAATTTGTAGTGGGATAGGAGGAGGAAGGAAAAGTTTCGAAGAGAATGAAAAAGGTGAAAAAGAGTTTGGAAAATTTCTGAAAGCAGCAAAATCGATGAATTTCTGGGAGAGTGAAGGAGGAATTAAGGGAGGTAAGGTGATGTTTGGATGAAGGATAAGTAAAGTGAAGGGATTTGGAACAGAGTCAGTGGATGAGGAAGAAGAAGAGGAAGAAGATGAAGAGAATGTTGCCATTGTTGAATCAAGAGGGCGTTCTTGTGTATGAGGAGGGTGCAGAGAATTTTCTTGGTGTAGAAACAAGACAAATAGAAATGTATTTAAGAGAAAAGTATGAGGAAGTTGAAGAGGTGAGGGACTGTATTTGGCAGAGAGTATTGATAAGTGTTTTAGTTCTAATGGGAAAGGAAGTGGCAGCTTTTTGACAGGGAAGAAACTCTTTGTGTTTTGGCGGTTTAAATGGACCAATAAGGAACCAGGAAAACAACTTGTTTCTCTTTAAGCTACTGTAAAGTAACAATAATCATACCTGAATGGCAAAATAAACAAAATTGTTTCTGTAATCAAGGCTTTCTGCAAAATCAACACACACATGTTAATCGAACTCTAAAATCTTGGACTTAGGATACACAACTTAATGTGTGAGAATGAATTAATCAACAATCACTTGTAAAATCAACTTATTCTAGTCAAGCATTGAGGGAGACTTATGCAATTTTAATCATCCCCAAGGCTAACCTATTTTTTTCAAAGTGTTCTCTACTCAAGGCCTTAGTGAAAATGTCAGCAATTTGTTCCTCAGTAGAACATAACATAATGGATATATGACCTTTTTCAACATTATCTCTAAGAAAGTAATGCCTAATATCAATATGTTTGGTTCTCTTATGTTGAATAGGATTTTTAGCTATGTTAATAGCACTTCTGTTATCACAAAAAATAGGAACACAACCAACATCTATACCAAAGTCCATGAGTTGTTGCTTAATCCATTGCAATTGAGCACAATAGGATCCTGCAACAACATATTCAGCTTCAGCAGTAGACAGAGCAACTGAATTTTGCTTCTTAGTGGACCAGGTAATCAAACATGATCCAAGAAAGTGTGCCATTCCTGTAGTGCTTTTCCTTTCCACCAGATATCCTACATAATCAGCATCTGAGTAACCTATCAGATTAAAGTTACTACCTTTGGGGTACCATAAGCCAAGATCACAGGTTCCTTTCAAGTATCTGAAGATTCTCTTCACAGATATTAGATGTGATTCTTTGGGATTTGCTTGAAACTTGGCATATAGACCTACACTGAACATAATGTCAGACCTGCTTGCTGTGAGGTACAATAATGACCCAATTATTCCTCTATACGTCTTTTGCTCTACATCTGAACCTGTTTCATCCAACTCCAACTTTGTAGTAGTTGCAATAGGAGTACTTATCTCTTTTGCCTCTTCCATGGAGAATCTCTTGAGAAGCTCTTTGACATACTTCTGTTGGTGAATCATTGTCCTTGAAGCTGACTATTTTATTTGCAAACCCAAGAAGTAATTCAACTCTCCCATCATGCTCATCTCAAATTCACAACTCATGAGTTTGGCAAACTCATGAGTCATACTCATATTTGTTGAGCAAAAAATAATATCATCCACATACACCTGTACAGCCAACAAATCCTTTCCATTAGTTTTCAAAAAGAGGGTATTATCAATTTTACCTCTGGTATGTCTATGTTCCAATAAAAACTTTGACAGTCTCTCATACCAAGCTGTTGGATCTTGTTTCAATCCATACAAGGCTTTATCCAATTTGTACACATGATCAGGAAACTCCTTGCTTTCAAATCCTGGAGGTTATTTAACATACACCTCCTCCTTGAGAATGCCATTTAGGAAGGCACTCTTCACATCTATCTGATAAAGAATAAACTCCATGTATGCAAAAAAAGCAACAAGTAATCTTATAGCTTCAAGTCTTGCTACAGGAGCAAAAGTCTCATCAAAGTCAATTCCCTGTTCTTGATTGTATCTTTGAACCACTAGTCTTGCCTTGTTTCTTGTAGATCTTTTATACTCTTCCACTTTATTTCTATACACCCATTTAGTCCCAATTACTGATCTGTCTTTAGGGAGAAGAACTAAGTGCCACACCTTACTTCTATCAAACTAATTTAACTCTTCCTGCATAGCAATGATCCAATCAGCATCAAGCAATGCTTCAGTTATCTTCTTTGGCTCAATCTCTGACAGAAATGCCTTGAAGTCATATATACTTCTTAATCCATACCTTGTGGTGATCCCAGATGTGAGATCAATTAGAACATTCTCAATGGGATGAGATCCTTGATACTTATATCTTTTTGGAATCAATCTTGATGATCTATCAGGATCATTGTTGATGTTCTAAGCTGGGGTATGCCCAGTTCCCCCTGTGCCCTCAGCTTCAGTTCCCCCTATCAAAATGTCTCCTTGTTTGGTAGCACCAGTTGATGCACCGGGTTGTATAACCTATTCCACCGTGTCACTTCCTTACTGCAGGTTAGTCTTAACATAGGATTCATCAAACATTACATGCATGCTTTCTTCAACACAGTTAGTTTTGTTATTTAAGACCCTATAAGCCTTACTATGAAGTGAATATCCTAAGAATATTCCCTCATCACTTTTAGCATCAAATTTTCCCAGATTATCCTTTCCATTATTATGTATGAATCATTTACATCCAAAGATTCTAAGATGAGAGATGTTAGGCTTTCTTTCTTTTAGTAATTCATAGGGAGTCTTTTCTAACAAAGGCCTGATCATGCATCTATTTATGATACATGCTGCAGTACTTATTGCCACAGCCCAAAGGTTTATAGCAACATTTACTGCAAGCATCATTGTTCTAGCCATATCTTTCAAGGTTCTATTTTTCCTTTCCACCACTCTATTTTGTTGTGGAGTTCTAGGAGCTGAGAAGTTGTGATCTATACCATTTTCCGAACAGTATTTCAAGAATTTTAGATTCTCAAATTCTGAACCATGGTCAGACCTTATGGAAACTAAAGAAGTACCCAGTTTCTTTTCAATTTTCTTAATGAAAATTTCAAAGACATCAAAGGCTTCTTCTTTAGAGGCTAGAAACAAAGTCCAAGTAAACCTGGAATAGTCATCAACAATTACAAACACATACGTTTTTCCACCTCTGCTTTGAAGTCTCATTGGTCCATATAAGTCTATATAAATCAGGTCAAGGCACTTGGTAGTACTAACATGGTTCTTTGACTTAAAAGAGGATCTTACCTGCTTCCCCCTTGCACATGTACTACATAAATTTTCTTCCTTGAACTTGGTCTTGGGTAGTCCCAATACCATGTCTTTGGATGAAAGTATGTTGAGTTGTTTTAGACTTGCATGACCAAGTCTTCTGTGCCAAAGGAAGGGATTATTTTCTATATCACTTAGATAAGTCAGCTCTGGTCCTGGTAGTTCCATGATGTCAGCTTTGTATACATTTTTGTATCTCCTTGCAGTGAGCACAATCTCTTTAGTATCCATCTTTTTGACCTTGACTCCTGTAGCAGTAAAAGTGACTTTATTACCTTTATCACACAGCTGAGAGATACTCAGCAGATTATGCTTTAATCCTTCTACAAGATAGACATCCTCCGATGCTTTTGACTCAGATGAGCCAATCTTTCCAATTCCAGTTATGATTCCCATTTTTCCATCACCAAAAGAGACCCCTTCTCCATTTATTTTGGATAGTGAAAGGAAATTTTTCTTATCACCAGGCATATGTCTTGAGCAGGCATTGTCTAAATACCAGTGCCTTTTATTTCCTTTCACCTTCTCCTGCAAAAGAATTCAAAGGTTAGCCTTAGGAACCCAGACAAGATTGGGTCCTAATTGATGAGTGAAAGGATGAATTAAATTTCTCTAAGTCCATGGGCAACATGTAGTACAACCTGTTTCTCTGACCAGAACTGATTTTGTTCCTTTTGGTCTAAGAAGATCTATTAACCAGGTTTTGACTGGCTAATCTGCTTTTTGCAGCTACTGGACATTCAGTGGTGGGATGTCCAAGGTTTCCACAAATGAAACATAAATCTTTTGGATCATTACAACTTTTGTGGAATCCCAAACCTGCCTTTTCATTAAAAAAAATTTCACTTAATTTGTGAACAATTCTAGAGAAGTTTGTCCACTTGTTAGCCCTTTCAAGATCCAATTTGAGTTTAGATATTTTCTGATTCAACTCATTCATTTTTTCAGTTAAATCATGGCATTCTTGTTGGTATTTAACAAGCTCAAGTTTAGCAGTTTGTTGTTATTTACTCATGGTGTTCTTTCCATTTTTAGTGAGAGTTAATTTGAGAACTTCAGACCTGAGATTATTATTTGAAATCTAAAGTTCTGCAACCTATTTCTTGAGTATGCAACTTTCCTTGTCAACTGTATATGAGCAAGCCCTTAAATCAATGAGATCAAATTTAAGACTTTCCAGACTATTGAATAATTCATCCCTATCAGAGGTTAACTCTTGGAAATCATCAATCAATGCATTCATCAAAGAAACAAGTTTCGACTTAGAGAATAATTTCAAATATTTTTTGAGTTCGAGTATACTTACCTCAGAGTCCTCATCTTATTCATCTAGATCTGAATCCCTAAGAGCCATGAATGTAGTTTCATCAACTTCATCTTCATCTGAATTAGATCCCCAGGCTGCTATCATTGCATACTCCTCTTTTCTTTTTGCCTTCAGTTCCTTTTCAGCCCTTTCCCTTTTTCATTCAATTTCCCAGACTAGAGAGTCCCTAATCTAATGATCAGTTTTGCCACATTTGTAGCACCCATTTGGATTGTCATTGGAACATTTCTTAGTACTTGTTCCCTTTTTTTTTCTTGAAGAATTTTCTGAAGTTCTTAATTATGAAGGCAACTTGCTCCTTATCAAGTTCAAATTCATCATCACTCTCAGAAGCCTTCAATGCTAAGATTTTCTCAGGAGTTTCTAGTTCTTTGACTCCATCAACTTCCATTTCATAAGTCATTAAGTTCCCTACTAGTTCATCCAGAGTCATACCTTCAAGATCCTTATTCGCCTCTCTGATTGCAGTCACCTTGACATTCCATTTTGATTTTGGTAATACCCTCAGTACCTTCTCGACTTGTTCTTCCTCAGAAATGACTTTTCCTAAGGAATTCAGCTCATTTGTTAAAGTGGTAAGCCTAGTCATCATTTTGTGCAAGGTTTCATTTTCCTTTATTTTGAATGCCTCATACTCAGTGAAAAGGAGAGAGATCCTGAACTTTCTTACTTAAGAAGTGCCTTCATGATCATTTACCAGTGCATCCCAAATTTTCTTGGCAGTAGTGCACGTGGATACCCTGTTGTATTCAGAAGGTCCTAGTCCGCAAACCAAGTTATTCTTGGCCTTTGCATTTTTCTTCAAAGCCATCAAGTCATCCGGAGTAAATTCACTCCTAACTTTCTTAACTTGTTCACCATCAACTGTCTTCATTGGAATAGTAGGGCCATATGTAATCCTATCCCATAATTCATAATCTTCACCTTGAATGAACATCTCTATTCTTTCTTTTCACCAGATAAAATGAGAGCCATCAAAGAGTGGAGGTCTAGTAGTTGACTGACCTTCACTGTGACCAGTAGAGGGTGCGGAATTCATCATATTGATCTTTTCTTAGGTATTAGCCTTATATAAAAAAATCTTGCTCTGATACCACTTATTAGAGTATGAGCCCTCCTAGTTTGCCTATCTGTGGAACAAGTAAGTAAATGTGGTTCACGAAAGTAAATACTGAACACAGTGTTTTTACGTGGAAAACACCCGGCTCAAGAAAGGTGTAAAAACCATGACCTGTACCTCACAGGATTTAACCTCAACTTCACTATGATACTTGAGCCTCAACAATCAACAAAAATTCAAGACTTCTTGTTAACTAGGAATTAAAACTTCTAATTCCTATCTTTACAAAAACACAAATCTTCCCAAGATAAGTGTTCTCAAGTCTTTGAGTTCCTAACTTGAAGACACAATTCCTAAGTTAGTTTATAGATCACTGAGACTAGAACAATGACTCATTACAACTCAAGGAACTTACCTACTACACAGTCTACGACTTGCTAAGTAAGGAAACAGGTTCTTCTTCAAGTATGTGAACTTTTATGCTGATTGTTGATTTTCTTTTCTATGCATTCAGTGCGTTACTTGATCGTGCTTTGTTGTATATATGCACCCTGATAATTTCTCCTGTAGTAAAGTCCTTCTTGATTTTAGATTCTTTCTTCTTTCTTCTATCAAGTAACTTCACTCCTTGTTGTAGCCGTTTCTCCTCTCCTGGTTGAATAGGACTCTTTTTGCTTTATCCTTTTTCCTTGCAGAACCCTTCTCACTGTTGGACTTCTAGATCAACTCAACTTCTGAATATTTGCATTTTTCATCCACTTTACTGAAGTAATAAGTGTTTGAGAAGGTTCTTGAATATTCTTGCTTATCCACTTCTGTCTATGTGCAGTATTATCTTATCAACAACCTTGCCTGCAACTTTTCTTTGTACATTTGAATGGACTAGCTTTCACAACATGTTTCATTCACATGTCTATCATCAAAACTCCCCATGCCTTAACAAATACATTTGTGCAAATGACTTCTTTGATATGGCTTATGTTGGATTAAGCTAAAATCGGATAATATGAAATTATATTTTGTTTAACCCTTGAAATTTTGGGTGAATGGGACAGGTCATCAATTTTTTAGTCATATTTGACACCCTTAAATGTATCTATACAAAAATAATTATTTACTTGGTTTGCTCCTAAAATATTCTTCTTACCTTGATGAGAACAGTAATATGGAGCAACATTTTAAAAACCATCAATAAGAAATGTTTAACCAATAGGAAAACTTATAAGAAATTGTACACTTATATCTTGAGCTTCCTTTCCAAGTTAAGCACTAACTATATTTATTTCTTAGTCTGCCACTTAAATTTTTTTCCAAGTCAAACACTAACTATATGTGATCCTTACATTTAATGACATTAGTGGATTCCGGGTTAAAATTTTATGAGTTTAATCTTTTAAGTGTTTTAGTAGTAAACCTATTGTCTTTATAAAAAAAAATTATGAGTTTAGATTTACTCTTTGGTGCAATTTTATTAAAATTTTATGCATAAATTTATCTTTACATTAAAGGTACTAGATTAAAATGAACTTGATATCGCCATGATGCATCTGCACTACTAATGGATACCATTTTTGCTTGTTTTAATAAAAATGCGCACGATTGACTCTTTGGAAAGTTGTGGTTATTACCTAATTAACTCACCCCATCCCATGGTCCACACATCTGAAAAATATTCTAAAATAGAGATCCCGTTGCTATTTAAAGTGTCAAAATAACATGTTATTGACCACAACAAAGTCCTTCTAATTTATGCAAGTATGGAGAAAACATTCACCTCTTTTCTCTTAACATTCTTGTTCCTTCATTATGTTATGGCTAGTTTAGCCATGACCAAAACCAACATTACCACTGATCAATTAGCTCTCTTTTCTTTGAAATCTCAAATTATTTCAGATCCCTTTCATTTATTGGATGAAAGTTGGTCTCCCGCTAGGTCCGTTTGTCATTGGGTAGGAGTCACTTGTGGCTCTCGCCATCAGAGAGTGAAATTCTTGAATCTTTCTAATATGGCTCTTACAGGCAAGATTACCCGGGATCTTGGAAACCTCTCATTTCTTGTTTCTCTCAACTTGGGAAGCAACAATTTCCATGGAAATTTGCCTCAAGAAATGACACGCTTGCTTCGGCTTAAGTTTCTTGATTTAAGTTTCAACAATTTCCGAGGGGAGATTCCTTCTTGGTTTGGGTTTTTACACAGACTTCAAGTTCTTAATATTAGAAACAATAGTTTCACTGGTTCCATCCCTTCTTCATTTTCTAATATGTCCACACTTGAGACTTTGAATCTGAAGTTCAATTCCATAGAGGGACAAATACCAAAAGTGATTGGAAGTCTTGTAAACCTTAGAGTATTAAACTTGAGGGGTAACAATCTGATAGGCACTATTCCTCTGTCAATCTCAAATGCCTCAAGGTTGGAAACTTTGGAGATATCTTATAATTCACTTCAAGGAAACATTCCAGAAGGGATTGGCAATCTACACAACATGAACTGGTTGTCCATACAAGCTAATCAACTTACGGGTTCTATTCCACTGTCGGTTTTCAACATTTCTAGAATTGAAACTATAGCATTTACAATGAATAGCTTATCAGGAAATCTTCCCAATGGTTTATGCAATGGTCTCCCAATACTCAAAGGGCTTTATCTATCCGTAAACAATCTTCACGGTCGTATGCCTACAAGCTTGTCGAATTGTTCAAAACTTCAAATATTGTCTTTATCATATAATGAGTTTGATGGACCAATACATAGTGAAATTGGAAGATTGAGTAACTTGCAGCATTTGTATCTCGGATATAACCCATTCACAGGTATGTTTTTATCCTATGAATGCTTGAATCTAATTGCTTCGGAGTTTTATTTTATTACACAGTAACTGCAGTTATTGAATTAATTGAGGTATCGAAGTTTGGTGTTATTAGGCATGGAGAGAAGCCAGATTAATGGCTCTGTTCAAATATATTTATCTTCTATACGTATATTTTTTCTTTTTTCTTTTAATACTTTCGTATAACCAACAACATAAAAGTTAAAATCTTAGTGGATTCTTACCACGAGAGATTGACAACTTAAACAAGACGCAATTCTTGTATCTGAGCAAAAATAGGTTTACAAGATTGAACCAACTCACTAGTAATCCACTATATTTGTTCCAGGTGAAATACCCAAAGGGATAAGCAATCTCATTGAGTTGGAGAAACTTAATCTTCCGAATAATAGATTCAGTGGTTCACTTGATATGGAGATCTTCAACATATCCAGGCTGAGAGAAATTGATCTTTCATTTAACAATCTATCAGGAAGCCTCCCACCAAACATGTGTTCTATCTTACCCAACATTGAAACACTTATTCTGGGAAGCTTAACCAATCTTTTTGGGACTATTCCTCATTCCATCTCCAATTGTTCACAACTTACAAAACTCGATCTTTCAGGCAACAAACTCACTGGCTTGATTCCCAACTCACTTGGATATTTGACTCATCTACAGTATCTAATTTTAGAGGAAAACAATTTAACCAGTGACTCATCATTAAGCTTCCTGACTTCCTTAACCAATTGCAGAAATATAACACTTATATCTCTAGATTTGAATCCTCTAAATGGCATGCTTCCGGTGTCCGTAGGGAACTTTTCCACAACTCTAATAAAATTTTATGCCAGCAGTTGTAAAATCAATGGGCGAATTCCAAAGGAAGTTGGGAACTTAAGCAGCTTATTAGACCTTAGATTTTCTGGAAACAACTTGGTGGGATCAATTCCCACATCAATTGGCAACTTGGAAAACCTTCAGCACTTCAGCTTGAGCAGCAACAAATTTACAGGATTTATTGGAGATCATATATGTAAATTGCAACATTTGGGTGACATTTACTTGGTTCAAAATCAACTTTCAGGATCTTTTCCTAATTGTCTAGGGAATATTACTTCCCTTAGGGAGATACATCTCGGTTCCAACAGATTGAGTTCCAATATACCACCAAGCTTAGGGAACCTTCAAGATCTAGTGGTTCTTGACTTATCGTCAAACAACATGGTGGGTTCCTTACCTCTAGAAATTGGAAATCTAAAGGCTGTAACAAAGATGGATCTATCGATGAATCAATTCTCAAATGAAATTCCTAGAGAAATTGGAGAATTACAAAATTTGGCACACCTTTCTTTGAGACACAACAAGTTGCAAGGATCTATACCTGACTCAATGAGCAACATGATAGGTTTGGAATTCCTAGACCTTTCTCATAATAATATATCTGGAATCATTCCTAAGTCTTTGGAGAAACTTCAAAACTTGAAATATTTCAATATTTCTGTCAACAAATTGCATGGTGAAATACCCTCGGGAGGTCCTTTCAAGAACCTCTCGAGTCAATTTTTCATCTACAATGAAGCATTGTGTGGTTCTTCAAGATTTAGTGTCCCGCCATGCCCCACTTCATCAAAGCACAGATCAAATAGGAAAAAATTGCTAGTTCTTTTTCTTTTGTTGGGAATTGCACTAGCAGTTGTTCCTAGCACCATTATTTTTTTCTGGATAAGGTATAGAAAAGGTAAAAGAGCTCCTCAACAAGCTGATTCATTGTCTGCCATAACAAGAGAAAGAATTTCATACTATGAATTGATCCAAGCAACTTATGCGCTTAGCGAGAGTAATCTGATTGGTTCTGGAAGTTTTGGCTCTGTTTACAAAGGTGTTCTCAGAAGTGGAACTGCCATTGCAGTTAAAGTGTTCAACCTGCAACTGGATGCGGCATTCAAGAGTTTTGATACAGAATGTGAAGTTTTGTACCGACTTCGCCATAGGAATCTCGTTAAAGTCATTACTAGTTGTTCCAATCTTGATTTCAAGGCTTTAGTGCTCGAGTATATGCCTAATGGAAGTCTTGAGAAGTATTTGTATTCGCACAACTACTTCCTTGACACCAAGCAGAGACTAAGCATAATGATAGATGTGGCATGTGCTTTGGAATATCTTCACCATGGGTGCTCGTTACCTGTGATTCACCGTGACGTGAAGCCTAGTAATGTCTTGCTGGATGAAGATATGGTTGCCCACCTCAGCGACTTTGGCATTTCAAAACTGCTTGGTGAAGATCAGGGTGATTTGTACACTAAAACCTTAGCAACATTGGGGTATATTGCACCAGGTACTTCTCTTTGTTTTGTTGATTATTCCTTTCTTTTTTTCCCACGTAGAAAGCATATCGCATCTTTAAATGAATTATTTGACTGTAGAGTATGGACTGGAAGGACGAGTGTCAACAAAGTGTGATGTCTATAGTTATGGGGTCATGTTGCTGGAAACATTTACTAGGAGAAAGCCTAATGAGTTTGAGGGTGACCTTAGCTTGAATCAATGGGTGAGTTATTCACTCCCAGAGGCAATAATGGACGTCGTAGATGCCAACCTGGTAACAGCAACTGGTAATCAGAAGGAGCTAGATGTTGTGGCTTCAATCATGAAAGTTGCATTAGATTGTTGTGCTGAATCTCCGGGAAGAAGGACAAACATGAAAGATGTTGTAGGGATGCTGCAGAAGATCAAGATTCAACTTCTTGCATATTGAACATGGTTTTGGAATCTGTTGTTCCAACTCACTTGTTTGTTTCAACTTTTTCTAAATTGCTGTATTCATGTAAAGATTGTTGTTTTGTATTGTTTTGTTTTAGCAATTGATTTGTGCATGATTCTGTTTTCAGAAATGCTAGATGGTTGCAATACATCTCACTGTTTCCTCTTAGTATTATTGTTGCAACAGGGGGAACTTGTAAATTGAATAAGTAAAACCAAAATATTTTAGAGGAATTAATTGTATGAATACAGATAGGCATGTAATATAAATGGATTTTGTTTGTTCCTACACTGCAGAAGGGATCTGTTATTTTCAACGATTCGCCGGATTCCCCATTATGCTGACTCACTAAGTTTCCCATCTGAAACCGAGTCCTTGTCGCGGACATACCGACCAGCTCCTGTAAATTTAACAATGAGCAGTTAGTTAAATTAGCTCAAGGTATGCCTCCTGTTAATCTTCTACCTTCTGTTCGAGTAATGTCTAACAATCCGTTTTTGGTAGAATGAATGTTAAAAGCAGGATGCTCAGAATCGTACGATCCAATACGATCATAATCAAAGAATGGGATGAACGGGATGACTTATTTTAAGATCAGATGATCCACCTCTTTGTTTACCTGTGAGAACCAACTTAGAAATATTATATACCCTAAGTAGTACCCTTTCCATAAAGCATAAATTGGATACTCTTTCCGATGCAGCTCACGATAAAGTGCTGCCAACTACCTAAGCTAGGCCGTTTGTTGTTAGAATATCCATTCCAGTAAGAAAATAGAAGGAATATACTAATACACTCTAGGAAAGTCAAAGAATATGGCTATAGGAACTATATCAGTATTAGATTGACGAGAAATATCCTTATCCGTATATAATAAGTTGAGATCTATCCTTCCCGGCCACCTCATTAATATCTAGAGGGAAGAATCCGAGGTAGCCTAATGGTCAGCAAACAAATCAATGATGAGTATTTTTGTTTTATGTTGTCTCTAAGTAGTATTAAGCACCTATTTTTAATTGAGAAAGGGAAATAACAATGCCACATCACATGTGCTTTTGTTTGCTTCGCGTACCACTTTCCTATTTGAGCAGCTCTTCTCTCCTACGTTTTCTCTTATCCTTATCACTAGTGAAAATGGCGCCGAAGAAGCAAAAAGTGGGAAGGCGGCGACGAGGGAGGAGAAAGTGAACTTGATGGGCATTGTAATTATTTCTAATAATTACCTAGTTTTACTTTTTCAGGTTGGTCTAACTGACATTCTAGATGTCTATATAGGTTTAAAGAGATGCAAGAAAGACATGAAATTGTTGTAATTAAAATTTGTGGAAGTTAACCAAACTTTTCTATAAATATGTATTTAGTTTTTAATGCCACAGTTTTTGGAGGGGAAATTTATACATTATATTTTTACTATATCGCTGATAACTTCAAAAAAAAATAAAAAAATGAGAGCAAATGGAATTTTTAAAAAATGAAGAAGAGGTATTATTTTACTTGTAAACAATAACTTTTAAATTTTTCATCAAACTTGATGCTAATGTTCATAATAGATGTTTGGGCAAACGAAATTTAATTACTATGTCTATCATAGACCTTCTAAGTCTATTTTTTAATTAAATGGACTAAAATTTTTTTTATTTAGGGAGATGGCTCATTTTTTAGACAGGTTTATTATCTTTCCGACTGATCAATCCGACTGATGACAGATCAATCCGACAGATCTATTATCTTTATGAGTGATATATAGACAGATCGATTATCAATCCGACAGATCTATTATCTGTCCGACAGATATATAGACAGATTTGTTATCTGTCCGACAAATGAGAAAATAAAAGTAGGCCATTTTGCTAATTGAAAACTTGAAGAGGGCAGTCCATTTTGCTAAATGGAAACGTGAAGAGGCTTAATTGCCAAATTTTCTCTTACCTCGTGACATCTTTTTCTACATGAGTTAAGTTTTACTTAATTTCGATAAGGTACATTCATTAGCACATATTGTATGTTTTTATATATAACAATTAGCTAGTTAACGACCTAGCATGAAATCACATTGTATTAAATAAGTAATTAAGCAATAGATAATTAGATTCAGGGGCGGATCTATTAAGGCCCGTGGGGGTAGCACGCCACCCGCAAACTTCAACGGAAACTCTATATATATAGCTGTATATATATACAGATATAGTTAAAAATTAAGTATGCCACCCACAATAACAAGACATTGTCTAGTGCGGGTGGCAAAGAGCTGGTTTTGTAGCTCCAAGTTCTTGTGTTCTAAACCTGCTGGCCCAGCTGGCTTTGTTAATAATTGCAACGCGTACTTGATACCAAGCAAAGCCAAATTCCTATTGCCAAATAAAAAAAAAAGACTATTTCCAAATTCCAAATCAAAACATCGACTGAGACTCTTGTTCTTGAGGTTTCCTACTGCTGCTACAGTGCTGCTGCTTGCTCTCTCTCTCTTTGTTTGCTCTCCGTAAGTTATATTGAAAAATTATTTTGTTTCTCTTTCTTGAGCCTAGAAACCCAAATTAGGAATTATCTATGTATCTTGATAACTTGATTTAGGAGAAAGTGTTCTAGTTTTGTGATTGAGAATTTGAGATGGAGAATTTTTTCAAGAAGGTTAATTATTCACAATCAAGTTCTAGTAATGTCAATGTCAATCGTTCTTGTCTTATAACTGACCTCGATTTGGGTTCACTTAAAGCCGATCCGGGAGAAAGAAGACCTATTTCTTGATTATGATCCTCGAATAAGAGATGAAGTGAGCAAATATTATATTGAAAAAGGGCCTTGTCAACCTATCTTGAAACATTAGTTGAGGCAAATATGATTTGGCAAACGCATTAGTTGAGGCAAATCTTGTAGAGACTTATTCACTTGTTTATTTACTTGTGAAGTTGACTTTGGTTTTACCCGTCGCTACGGCAACTGTTGAGAGAACATTCTCTTCCATGAAGCACATAAAAATGAAGTGCGAAATAGTATTGGTGATCAATATTTAAATGATTGTTTAGTATGTTACATAGAGTGTGATGTATTTAAAAATGTAAGTAATGATGTCATCGTTGATCGTTTTCAGAATATGAAAACTCGTTGTGGGCAATTGTAATGAATTATGGATATTATGATATTAGTAATATTATTAAAAGTTTAAGTTTGGTCATTTTATTATTGTTCTTTTATTATTGATTGATTTGTTAATTATCCTATAGATCGAAAAGATGAATAATCCGATTGAATTACTTGGCACCCGGTGAGCTCGGATCCTCGATCCGCCTCTTATTAGATTACACTTTTATATATACATACAGGATTTACTCTATCTATCTATAGACACCTATATATGTTTATTAAAACTAGGTCACTATTAAAGTGTAAAACATTTCATGATTCTATCAAATTATAGTACATTCATTATATCTTTAACACATATTAATTAGTTGTTTTTATATATTACACATATCATCGGGTGTTGTTGCAAAATCTTCCAAGGTATGGTGTATAAGCGCTTTACATGCCTGCTTTATTTGTTATTATCCATGAATTGAGAATTTCTTTTCTAACCAGTCTTCTTTTTAAATTGTTAATTGGTAAACAAATACAGTTTTAATAAGCCATAATACATAAATAAGACCTATAATTATTGTAACACCCCGTAAATTTTTTCGTACACTTATCGCGATTATATGGAGTCCTAAAGGCTTGCGTATGGGTTAAATTAAGTTTATGGTGTTCGGAAGTATCCCGTCAATAGTTTTATGTGTAGGTATTGGAATAATCTTTCCAAAGATATAAAGTTTGCCCAAAACAGAGGAGTATTTCATATAAGCGAGCACATTCGAAATTTCAAAACGGTGGCCGGGAAGCCTGTGAACAGTAAATCTGCAGGAAAATTACTGCAGCTAGGAAATTTTTTTTTGGATCAACTTTAGACGATCATAACTCCTTGTACAAAAAGAACTGTGTGAGCTTCTATATATCGACGAAAATATCCGAGAGTCTTCTTTCCGATGAAATTGGTTTCATCCAAATCCAATGTCTGAGTAAGGAGCTATACCCGTTTTACTACAGCCTATCAAAAAAAAACAGAATTTTGGGACAGATTTTTGGGTCAACTTTAAACGACCATAAATCCTTGTACAGGAAGAAATGGGTGGTATACTTTATATGAAAATGAAATAACTTTGAATTATATTTCCAATGAAATTGGTTTCACCCAAATCCGATACCGGAGAAAAGAGTTATGATCGATTTACTTCAGCCTGTCAAAACTGTCCACTGGGGACAGATTCGGATTTCTATAAATTTTTAGGGCAAAATGGTCATTTTCTATTACCTCTTGGACGAAAATTGGTCTTTATAAACATACACTTAGCCTCATATATATCATATATCATCCAATTATTAAGAGAAGGTGAAACCCTAGCCTAATTTCAACTTCAAATATTTTGTGATTCAACCGTAGAAAATTCGAATTGGTTCCGTAGTTGTGTTCACCATCTCGAAAGCTTCGAGAAGCACCCCATGGTTATGTAAGGAGGATTCTAAATACAAGAGTTCATTGTTAAGGTATGAATATTGTTTATTCTTGAGTCTTATCCATGAATAAGTATTGATAAAGGATTATGAGTATTGTCTTGATGTTGGAAGATAACTAGAAACATAGTTATGAATTGTTTTGTATAAATTGTTAGTAGTAAATTATGGAAGTTGATGTATTGGATTATGGAGGATGAATTGTGGTGATATATCATTATATTAGTGGTTATGTATGCCTAGTGATCATGTTGGTATTGGATGGTGATTAAGAGGGGAAATAAAGGCTAAGAGTGATGTTGAGGGATATTGCATGAAAATGCATGATATGTGAATGTAATAAGAGTATAAGAGGATGTATGTTGCACTCTTATTGATGAGTTAAAGGATTAATTCCTAGACATTATTTGGTGAAGTTAATACCTAAATGGTAAGGTTTGGTTGCTAATACTAGTTTGCCACAAATGACTTATTGTAGATAAGTGTTCGAAGAGTACGGGAAGTCAAGTTGGACTTGTATTAAAGTGGTTATATCAAGGTATGTAAGACATACTCTATCTAATCTTTGGCATGAATAATGACCCATGGCACTCTCAAGTAAGCTTCCAACATTGTCCTACGACAAATGACACATAATAACATCATATGATCTTCGACACTACCAATTGAACTTGTTTTCACTTTTAAGATGTCCGGCTAGTCAAAAAAATGTCCATATACTATTGTTGACTCCGAAATGGTTTAATGAGGTATCCATGATTATCTACTTCATTTTCATGATATTGATTACCTATTTACATATTTTTCCTATTGAGGTATCATGGTTTCAAGTTCCATAAGGTGTGACCACAAAGTAACCAATCTCGAAGATTAATTGAAGTAAGAAATGGAATGTCTTTATTTTAAATTGTTGATATGATGTATTGTATTAGTACCACTGATCAGTTGGCCATTGTATTATAAAGATTATGTATATATGCTATTCCAGGGGTGGTCCCTGATGTATTGTATTAGTACCACTGATCAGTTGGCCATTGTATGACATATGTTATGTATTGATAAGGAATACGGGAAGTAATGATATGAAAGTAATGTGTAGGTATCCCATCAGCTCTTTTAAGTGTGGTCTACTCATACTGTTTATTCACTGGTATCTGGGTTCTGTTGATCTTTTGTATCTCATCTTGATACTCACTGCCATACATACTCAGTACATATTTCCATACTGACGTCCCTCACGGGGGACCTATATTCATGCCTGCAGGAACAGGTACTTCAGGTCGTACACCTCCGCAGTAAGAGCCAGGACATTCTGTTGATAGTGGTGAGCTCCAGTTGTTTCGGGGCATCCCAAGTTGTTTCTATAAGTATTTTTGGTATTTGTATAAAAGTCTTTTGTGGGCGGGAGTTTGTCCCGACCCTAACTCAGTTATGTATCTATGTAGAGGCTTTTGTAGACATATTGTACAGCCATAGGAGTGTTTGGTTGATAGACGTGATGGTTCTGACGGCCAATTACTGTTTATATATATATATATATATGTGTGTCTGCTGGGCTGATACAGGTACTGTTTTCTTCTATTTACAACGAAGTGTTGCCCAAATTTCTAATTTTCATAAGTAATGTAAATGTGAAAGTATAGGTTATGAACGGGTTCTCCCGGCCCTCCTCGGCTACGGGTGCCAGTCCGCTCCAATGGGATTTGGGGCGTGACAGAAGTGGTATCAGAGAAGTTCGTCCTAGTGAGTCTACAAAACCGTGTCTACTTAGAATCTCGTTTATCGGTGTGTTATGCACCACATCTATAAACAGGAGGCTATTAGACATTTAGCGATTGTTTCCATTCTCCATTTCTTAGATCGTGCAATAGAGCCCATATTAGAGATAAAGTCATAATCGATCGCTTAATCCAATTGTTTTTTTTTTATTTATTATAGTAACGATGCCGGTTACAAGGAGAAAGAATAAGTGGAAGCGAGTAGATGTAGTGGCCGGAGAAGGTACTAGTAAGTCACCACCGTCCCAAGCTGAACAAAGTTAGTCTCAAGATGAGCATATATCTGGAGCTTCTTCTCCTCCGGAAGGGCCATCTATTAATGTTGTTGATCGAGATTTGAGGGATGCAGTACAACTTCTGACGCGTATAGTTGCCGGTCATGTTCAAGGGAAAGTTATTCCTACCACGGGTTCTAGTGGTACGGATAGAGCAGCTAGCCTTCGAACACAGGATTTTCTGAAACTGGATCCTCCTACTTTTACCGGATCAGATATTAACGAAGACCCGCAGGACTTTTTTGATCAAACCCAAAGGGCTCTAGATGTTATGCACATATCCGGTAAAGAGATGGTTGAGCTAGCAGCATATAGACTGAAAGGAGAGGCTATATTGTGGTACGAGGATTGGAAATGATCTAGGGGTATTGATGCACCTCCAACTACGTGGGGAGAGTTCAAAGATGCATTTATTGATCATTATCTTCCATTTGAGACTCGTCAGGCCCGTGCATATCAATTCTTAAATCTTCGTCAGGGTAATATGAGTGTAAGGGAGTATAGTCTTTGATTTAACTCCTTGTCTCGATATGCTTCTAATGTGGTAGCTACTATGGATGACAGAGTTCATCACTATGTGGATAGATTGGAACCATACTTGGTTAGAGATTGTACCATTGCTGCTTTGAACAAGGACATGGATATAGCGAGGATACAAGTTTTCGCTCAGAAAATGGAAGATCAGAGGCAAAGAAGAAGAACCCAAGAATCAGAAAAAGGATATTCTAAGCGGGCCAGAGCTATAGGGCAGTTTATGGCATCTCAGGGAGGTTTTAGGCCTTCGTTCTCTCATAGATTGCCTAGCCCGTTATCTTCTTATCCTGAAATTAGTGCTCCACCGCAATTTCAAAGGTTCAGAGGTAATCAGTTCGGGCAAAGCAGTAAAAATCAGAATTCGCGAACAGTGGGGTATTAAGGGCAAGGGAGTATGAGTCAATTGAGACCTCCACGACACCCGTGCCCCATATGTAGAAGATTTCACTTTGGAGAATGTCATCTTGGAACGAACAATTTCTTTTGGTGCGGTAAGCCGGGGCATATGGCTAGAGATTGCCCACGCAGGACCATAGGTGGTATAACACGACCTACCGGATCAACTGTTGCGTCATCATCGGTGCCTCCTTTGAGTAGGGGTGCACAACCTATGGGTCACGGTAGAGGTGATAGAGGAGCAACTAGTTCTAGCGGAGCTCAGAACCGTGTGTATGCCCTAGCAGATCGGCAGAATTTAGAGGCTTCTCCAGACGTGGTTATAGGTACGTTGTCCATCTTTGCATTTGATGTGTATGCCTTAATTGATCCTGGTTCTACATTATCGTATGCTACTCCTTTGGTTGCGGGAAGGTTCGGAAGAACACCCAAATTATTAGCCAAGCCATTTGAAGTATCAACGCCAGTGGGGGAATCTCTTATAGCTAGGAATGTTTATCGAAATTGTGTTGTGAATATTTGTGGTCGTGATACGATGGCCGATCTTGTTGAGTTAGAAATGGTAGATTTTGATGTTATTATGGGCATGGATTGGTTAGCGTCTTGTTATGCTACAGTAGATTGCCGTTCTAAGAAGGTATATTTCCATTTCCCAAATGAGGCAGTCCTTGAATGGAAGGGTAATGTTGGCGCGCCGAGAGGTAGATTTATTTCTTACTTTAGGGCAAGAAAAATGATTTCCAAGGGGTACATATACCATTTGGTTAGAGTAAGGGATACAGAGGCAGAGCCGCCAACTTTTCAGACCGTTCCGGTTGTGAATGAATTTCCTGATGTATTTCCTGAAGAACTACTAGGTTTACCTCCTGAACGAGAAGTAGAGTTTGGTATTGATATGTTGCCAGACACACAGCCAATCTCAATTCCTCCTTATAGAATGGCACCAACAGAGTTGCGAGAATTGAAAGAGCAACTGAAAGACTTGCTAGAGAAGGGATTCATCAGGCCTAGTATGTCCCCTTGGGGAGCACCAGTATTGTTTGTGCGTAAGAAAGATGGTTCGCTGAGGATGTGTATTGACTATCGGCAATTGAATAAGGTGACTATCAAGAATAAATACCCTCTTCCCCAAATTGATGATTTATTTGACCAGTTGCAGGGTGCCCAGTGTTTTTCCAAGATTGACTTGAGATCAGGCTATCATCAAGTGAGAGTCAAGGATAAAGATATACCCAAGACAGCTTTCCGAACACGGTATGGTCATTATGAATTCCTGGTTATGTCATTCGGGCTGACAAATACACCCGCAGTTTTTATGGATCTGATGAATAGGCTGTTTAAGCCGTTTCTAGATGTGTTCGTGATAGTTTTCATATATGATATTCTGGTCTACTCTAGATCAGAAGAGGATCATGTTAATCACTTAAGGCAGGCGTTGCAGATTCTTCGTGATCGTAAGCTGTATGCGAAGTTTTCTAAATGTGAGTTTTGGCTCAAGTCAGTGGCATTTTTGGGCCATATTGTATCCAGTGAAGGCATAAAAGTTGACACTCAGAAGATTGAGGCTGTGAAGAATTGGCCAAGACCCACGACGCCTACGGAGATTCGTAGTTTCCTCGGGTTGGCAGGTTATTATAGAAGGTTTGTTGAAGGTTTTTCTTCTATTTCTGCACCCTTGACTAAGTTGACGCATAAAGCCTCCAAGTTTCAATGGAATGATGCCTGTGAAAAGAGTTTCCAAGATCTGAAGAGCAAGTTGACTTCTACACCGGTATTGGTACTTCCTGAAGGCACAGAAGGGTATGCAGTGTACTGTGATGCTTCGAGAATTGGCTTAGGATGCGTATTAATGCAACATGGTAAAGTAATAGCCTATGGCTCTAGACAGTTGCGACCACATGAGAGGAATTATCCCACGCATGATCTTGAGCTAGCTGCAGTTGTATTTGCTTTGAAGATATGGCGCCACTACTTATATGGGGTTCATGTTGACATATATACCGATCATAAGAGCCTGCAATATATCTTCAGTCAGAAAGATCTAAACTTGAGGCAGCGGAGATGGCTTGAATTGTTGAAAGATTACGATGTTGATATCTTGTATCATCCAGGGAAAGCGAATGTGGTAGCGGATGCACTGAGTCGTAAGTCTAAAATGGCATCTATATAAAAGCAGGGGATGATTAAGGATCTTCACCAACTAGCTAATTTGGGAGTTCGACTTCTCGAAACTCCAGATGAAGAGGTTATTGTACGTAATGCAGCGGAATCTTCATTGATAGCTGAAGTGAAAGAGAAGTAGTATGCAGATCCAATTTTATTGCAGCTTAAGGAGGATGTGCAAAGTGGAACGACAAAGGCATTTGAGCTTACGCGAGAAGGAGTGCTTCAGTGTCAGAATCGTTTATGTGTACCTGATGTAGTTGAACTAAGAAAGAGAATTATGACAGAAGCACACTGTTCAAGGTATTTCATCCATCCAGGGTTGACTAAGATGTATCAAGATTTGAAAGCAATATATTGGTGGAATGACATGAAGAAGAATATTGCCGAATTTGTAGCTGAATGTCCGAATTGTCAAAGAGTCAAAGTAGAACACTAGAAACCCGGTGGTTACATGCAATGTATAGATCTTCCAGTCTGGAAGTGGGACAAGATCAATATGGATTTCATCACGGGTTTGCCTCGTACATTTCAGAAGTTTGATTCCATATGGGTGATCATTGATAGGCTTACCAAATCCGCGCACTTCTTACCAGTTAAGACAACTTATACGACGGAAGAGTATGCGAAGTTGTATATTAAGGAGATCGTTCGGTTACATGGAGTTCCAATTTCCATTATATCCGATCGAGGAGCCCAATTTACCGCGAATTTCTGGAAGTCTTTTCAAAGGAGTTTGGGGACACAAGTAAATCTAAGTACGGCTTTTCATCCTCAAACGGACGGACAAACGGAACGTACCATCCAGACACTTGAAGATATGCTATGAGCATGTGTATTAGATTTTAAAGGCAACTGGGATGATCACCTACCTCTTATCGAGTTTGCCTACAATAATAGCTATCATTCAAGTATCAAAATGGCACCATATGAAGCATTGTATGGAAGAAAGTGTAGATCACCAATAGGATGGTTTGAAGCAGGTGATGCGGTCTTGTTTGGACCGGATCTTGTTTATCAAGCAATGGATAAGGTTAAAGTGATCCAACAACGGCTTGAAACAGCTCAAAGTCGACACAAATCTTATGTGGATGTTAGAAGAAGAGGACTTGAGTTTTCTATCTACGATTGGGTATTCTTGAAAGTATCACCAATGAAAGGAGTGATGAGGTTTGTCAAGAAAGGAAAGTTAAGTCCACGATACATAGGTCCGTACAAGATCATTCAAAGATTTGGACAAGTTGCTTATGAGTTAGAGCTACCTCAATAGCTCTCAGCAGTTCATCCCATATTTCATGTTTCGATGCTTCGCAAGTACATCGGAGATCCATCGCACATCACTACTACGGAAGATGTACAAGTTACAGAAGATCTCACTTTTGAAGAAATTCCTATTGCTATTCTTGATCGCCAAATTAAAAAGATAAGGAATAAAGAGATAGCATCGGTAAAAGTACTTTGGAGGAATCAACAAGTTGAGGAGATCACATGAGAAGCCGATGAAGCGATGAAGGTTAAGTACCCTTACCTATTCAACGATGAGGAGGAAGTTCATGAGACGGAAGAAGAACAATAACAGGTAAGTGTTTATTTTTATGCAAGTATGTTATGATGATGAATATGTTAATTGTAAGCTTGGACATGTCTTAATTGAGTATCTATGCTAACATTCGAGGACGAATGTTCTTAAGGGGGGGAGAATGTAACACCCCGTAAATTTTTTCGTACACTTATCGCGATTATATGGAGTCCTAAAGTCTTGCGTATGGGTTAAATTAAGTTTATGGTGTTCGGAAGTATCCAGTCAATAGTTGTATGTGTAGATATTGGAATAATCTTTCCAACGATATAAAGTTTGCCCAAAACAGAGGAGTATTTCATATAAGCGAGCACATTCGAAATTTCAAAACGGTGGCCGGGAAGCCTGTGAACAGTAAATCTGCAGGAAAATTACTGCAGCTAGGCAATTTTTTTTTGGATCAACTTTAGACGATCATAACTCCTTGTGCAAAATGAACTGTATGAGCTTCTATATATAGACAAAAATCTCCGAGAGTCTTCTTTCCGATGAAATTGGTTTCATCCAAATCCAATGTCTGAGTAAGGAGCTATACCCGTTTTACTACAGCCTATAAAAAAAAACAGAATTTTGGGACAGATTTTTGGGTCAACTTTAAACGACCATAACTCCTTGTACAGGAAGAACTGGGTGGTATACTTTATATGAAAATGAAATACCTTTGAATTATATTTCCAATGCAATTGGTTTCACCCAAATCCGATACTGGAGCAAAGAGTTATGATCGATTTACTTCGTCCTGTCAAAACTGTCCACTGGGGACAGATTCGGATTTATTTAAATTTTTAGGGCAAAATGGTCTTTTTCTATTACCTATTGGACGAAAATTGGTCTTTATAAACATACAATTAGCCTCATATATATCATATATCATCCAATTATTAAGAGAAGGTGAAACCCTAGCCTAATTTCAACTTCAAATATTTTGTGATTCAACCGTAGAAAATTCGAATTGGTTCCGTAGTTGTGTTCACTATCTCGAAAGCTTTGAGAAGCACCCCATGGTTATGTAAGGAGGATTCTAAATACAAGAGTTCATTGTTAAGGTATGAATATTGTTTATTCTTGATTCATATCCATGAATAAGTATTGATAAAGGATTATGAGTATTGTCTTGATGTTGGAAGATAACTAGAAACATAGTTATGAATTGCTTTGTATAAATTGTTAGTAGTAAATTATGAAAGTTGTTGTATTGGATTATGGAGGATGAATTGTGGTGATATATAATTATATTAGTGGTTATGTATGCCTAGTGATCATGTTGGTATTGGATAGTGATTAAGAGGGGAAATAAAGGCTAAGAGTGATGTTGAGGGATATTGCATGAAAATGCATGATATGTGAATGTAATAAGAGTATAAGAGGATGTATGTAGAACTCTTATTGATGAGTTAAAGGATTACTTCCTAGACATTATTTGGTGAAGTTAATACCTAAATGGTAAGGTTTGGTTGCTAATACTAGTTTGCCACAAATGACTTATTGTAGATAAGTGTTCGAAGAGTACGGGAAGTCAAGTTGGACTTGTATTGAAGTGGTTATATCAAGGTATGTAAGACATACTCTATCTAATCTTTGGCATGAATAATGACCCATGGCACTCTCAAGTAAGCTTCCAACATTGTCCTACGACACATGACACATAATAACATCATATGATCTTCGACACTACCAATTGAACTTGTTTTCACTTTTAAGATGTCCGGCTAGTAAAAAAAATGTCCATATACTATTGTTGACTCCGAAATGGTTTAATGAGGTATCCATGATTCTCTACTTCATTTTCATGATATTGATTACCTATTTACATGTTTTTCCTATTGAGGTATCATGGTTTCAAGTTCCATAAGGTGTGACCACAAAGTAACCAATCTCGAAGATTAATTGAAGTAAGAAATGGAATGTCTTTATTTTAAATTGTTGATATGATGTATTGTATTAGTACCACTGATCAGTTGGCCATTGTATTATAAAGATTATGTATATATGCTATTCCAGGGGTGGTCCCTGATGTATTGTATTAGTACCATTGATCAGTTGGCCATTGTATGACATATGTTATGTATTGATAAGGAATACGGGAAGTAATGATATGAAAGTAATGTGCAGGTATCCCATCAGCTCTTTTAAGTGTGGTCTACTCATACTGTTTATTCACTGGTATCTGGGTTCTGTTGATCTTTTGTATCTCATCTTGATACTCACTGCCTTACATACTCAGTACATATTTCCATACTGACGTCCCTCATGGGGGACCTGTATTCATGCCTGCAGGAACAGGTACTTCAGGTCGTACACCTCCGCAGTAAGAGCCAGGACATTCTGTTGATAGTGGTGAGCTCCAGTTGTTTCGGGGCATCCCAAGTCGTTTCTATATGTATTTTTGGTATTTGTATAAAAGTCTTTTGTGGGCGGGAGTTTGTCCCGACCCTAACTCAGTTGTGTATCTATGTAGAGGCTTTTGTAGACATATTGTACAGCCATAGGAGTGTTTGGTTGATAGACGTGATGGCTCTGACGGCCAATTACTGTTTATATATATATATATGCGTGTCTACTGGGCTGATACAAGTACTGTTTTCTTCTATTTACAACGAAGTGCTGCCCAAATTTCTAATTTTCATAAGTAATGTAAATGTGAAAGTATAGGTTATGAACGGGTTCTCCCGGCCCTCCTCGGCTACGGGTGCCAGTCCTCTCCAATGGGATTTGGGGCGTGACAATTATGACCTGTAACTTTGCTCGTGCACAAGTAAGCCCTTTAACTATACAAAAGCTGAACAAAAAAACACTCCAATCCTACCTAGCAAAATGCGTGATTACACTCAAAATGTCGCACGTGGGACAAAAATTAGAGCCCCCAATAGTTAAAAAAAAAAAATGCTTAAATGACTATTATACCCTTAGTGAATCCTTTTTATATATTTACAAATCAAATTTCCACTTTATTCTCTTTTTATTTTTCTCCAACAACTCTAAATTTTTTTTTTTTAAAAAGTAACCCAATTAAGAAAAGTATGATCAATTATCTAATGCTCTTCTCGGTTTCTCCTTTAGACGATGGTGTATGCTTCATTTGAAAAATCCGAAGAGCTAAAATTTGTAAAGGAATGGTGCAGACTTCATGTTAAACGGCTTCTATTTTGTGAAGCTCCAATGGAAAGTTTCAATAATTTTTCCTTAATTGAAAGAGAATAAGAGATGGAAATTTTGTAGGGTTTTCATCGACATCTTCTTCGAAATAAACCTTTCAATTTTCATCGGACTTGAATATTATTTTAATGAAGGCAGTTGTTTTTTATTTTTTTCAAAGAAAAAATCTAAAAAGTACATGTATTTGTGATGGTGGTATATTAAGTTTTTGTGTAATATCTAAAATCTAAGTGTATCTTTTCAATTAGGTGGCAGCATTTGGTTGGAGTAGTAGTCAACGTAGGAGCGATTTTCACGCATATGTGTTACAAGATTGAACTGTTTTTTTGTTGTTTTTGTATAGTTAAAAGGTTATAATTATAATTTGATGTCAAGTTGTCTGTTTATGTATTATTCCTTTTAATAAAGCACTCTAATTAGTTTGCTATTTGAACTCCATTTTAGAAGTGGTTTGTGTTTGAGTGACACAGGAAGCCCTGAACGGCTAGTTCGTATCTTCTGAGATCTTTCCTTCCTTCACATTCATGCATTCTCTACCTTTTAGGAGTATCGAATATGATCACAAGTTTTCTTTACCTAAATGATTACTTTAAGTACGAAAGGATAACAATATTTTCTTCTTGGTCAACGTTAGCTTCCTCATCTCCCCATTAAAAAGCATCCAGTCAACACATCTGGCATGGTCTCTATTCAGCATCAGTCCATGGAATCTTGCAAGGTATGAATTTTATTAGTTCATCTAGTGTTGTCTCTTTCAAGTTCATTTTAGACTGTACTCTGCTTGCTTGCTGTACCTACTTCATTGGCTGCTTCATATGAGGGGAGATTAAGTATCTTGTGTTAAGAAGTTACCATGTAGTGGATGACGCATGCTTTGCATTACTGACCACTTTTATTGTTTTTTACGCTCTTTTAGTTGATTGTCATTTTACCCCAGGCGTTCTGGCTCTTTTTATCAGTAGGTAATATTGTTCAATCATCACATTGCCAAGTGCTCGTTGTTTCTGTAGTTGGAAGATTACATACTGTGTCTCCGTCGTTAGGAGAATCAAGCAATTTTATCGTTGGCCTGGAGATATAGTGATGGGTTCTGGAAGCTCTGCATGGATTGGGGTGCTTCTGATGTATCTGAAGCATGCGATGGATTCCAAAGATTCAGATCTTAATTCCAGCTCCACGCCATCAGAAGATGAAAGCAGCTGCACAAGATATTGCCAGTTATCAGGTTTCTCTTTAGGATTCAGTTTCTGGGTTTATTTCTCTCTCGTTTTTTTTGTCGTTATAAACATAAAAACACAACACTTAAATATAATAGTCATGGTCAGAATCAAGGATAACGAAAGGCTTTGGTCTTTCATGAAAATTTAACCAAATATATTTCACTGGGAATAACTAAGAATTGCAACAGTGGTAAGCACTGTATTTTAAGGACAAGCTCGGCTACTTTATCTAGCTTACATCGCTGTTCACAACTGTAGGTCCCCCCTTGATAAATGATTCAAAATTTCCTAAAATGAGCTAATTGGGGTCAGATTTGTACTTTGAGTTTAACGAGATTTCTGAATTATAAAATTTTAGTGTTGAAGATCCTATTGTCATTGCTACTTTTTTTTTTTTTTTGAAAAAAAACTCAGCTCCTAATGCTTTTGATTTTAGTTTTTCTTGTCAAGGCCTTTCTCTGCCCCTCTATCTAATTCTTCTCATCTGGATTTCAACTCTTGCTGTTTATGAGTTTGGGATACTCTATACCACTTCTAGGTCATGTGTATTTCTTTCCTGCCACTTTTAAAATGTTTATTGATGTCGATTCTAGTTTCTTCATGCTTAATTCCTATGGTTGGTTGTTCCAAGTCTATAGTTGCCAGTTGAACATTGCTATACATTTCACATGAACGCTTTCAATTGACTAGTTCGTATGTTCCTGGAAGTTGTTGGTTTAAATGGGATTATCATAATTGATGTGCTTATATACGTATGCCAATCAGGTTGTTTTATCTTGGGATGGTAAAATTGTTGAATTCCAGCCTAAAAATCGCGGTGCTGAAAATCAATGGGCAGCAAACCCTTTAATGAAAGAGCTTTACGGAAAGGAAAAACTTGTTCCAGGTAAATACCAACGAAGATATCAGTTGCTTAGCTTGAATGATTTTTGAATGCAGGATTGATACAAAGAGGTCTCAAGATGATAACCCCCCCCCCCCCCCCCCCAATGATGTTGTTGTACTGGAATTATTGATGTCATCAAATCCCCAAAGTTCATTTGCTTTGTTAAGACCAGTTACTGAAATTAGTATCTGATCGTTTTTGCACTTCCACATTCAATATTTGTACAGTGCTAGGCAAGATTTTTCCCAGGTATGAAGGATTAAGGGAAGTACACTGCTGCAACGTAGTGTGGTTGAAGAACAACCTTTGTTTTCTGGCGTTAATGCAAAAGTGGCATTGTTGAAACGGAAAAGAGACAAATATACTCCGAACTATGATAGATGATACGTATATACCCTCTGTCATACTTTGGGTATACATAAGTTCCTACCGTTAGTTTGGAATATACCCCCGAACCATGATAAATGGTACATATATACACTCCGTTATACTATGGGTACACATCTGTCCCTACTGTTTGTGTGGAATATACCTCCGAACCATGATAAATGGTACGTTGTCACACCCCTTTTTAACTCCCAAAGATTGGATTTTAAGTTTCGAAAGGGTTTTATTATTATTGAGTGAAAAAAAGATGAAAATTTGTTTCGAAAAAGGATTATTTACATTTAAACTCAGAGTCGCCACTTGAAATAATTCGGTGTGCCAAGTCACCCTTGGAAAATCCTTTTCGAAATGATTTGACTCTTTAAAAAAAACTGGTTTGTGAACAGAGATTCCGGTTAAGGAATTCTGTTGACCGAGGGGAAGGTGTTAGGCACTCCTCGATCCCGTGGTTCGACCACGATCGCTTGGTGAGCATATCGGCTAATTTGACATTACAAATGTATAAATCACACAAAACACATAAAACAACCAATCAAACACACGAAATAAAACAAATTCAAAATGTAGTGTTCAGTCTAATTATACAGTCCCGAATAATGAGAAATGCGAAAATGTAAACCTATTCTATTCTAAACTAATCCTAAACTAAGCTCCACCCGCCGCCTCGGGCCTTCGTCACGAACGTCCTCTGAGTTCAAAATACTTCGGGGCATTCCCCGGCCAAATGAATACATTTCCAAATACGAGAAAAACAAAACATTCAACAAAATTTCAAACATTCAAACATTTAACAAAACACCATTCCTAAATTTGCCTACCCAAGCGTACCATTTTGCCTTTTCATTTCGACTTATTATAATTCCAACACATTCAACATCATGCTCATTCCGAATTAAACAAAACAACAATAAATCCAAGTTAATTTAAATTCAATCTTTTTATCAATTTCCCAAGTTGTTATACTGGAATTATTGATGTCATCAAATCCCCAAAATTCATTTGCTTTGGTAAGACCAGTTACTGAAATTAGTATATGAACATTTTTGCGTCGCCACATTCAATATTTGTACAATGGTAATGCAAAAGTGGCATTGTTGAAATGGTAAGTATATACCCTTCGTCATACTTTGAGTACACATATGTCCCTACCGTTAGTGTGAGGGGCATATACACACCATTTCATTAACGGTAGGGGCATATGTATACCCAAAGTATGACGGATAATATATGCGTACCATTTATCATGGTTCGAGGGAATATTTGTCCCTTTTCCGTTGTTGAAACGTGATAACTCTAAGGATTATAAGCAGAATATCTGACGCTTATCGACACCAGCCATATGTGGATTAGATAATCAATTAGTGACAACATCAACAGTTAGAGTTTGTCTTAACAGCGATAAAGAGTACATACATATGTCTTAACAAAACAACATAGCCAACAGAAAGTAGAGCTTCTGACTCAATCAAACATCATGGTCCACTCGTGTGCGGAATGCATGAGTGTGGAAAGCACATGTACTCAGTAGGCATCACGGGCCGACAATGCTGAATTGACAACAACTATATCACATTAAGCATGGCGTTTTACCCCAACGAGATCTCCTTACCACGTACACAATTTAAGTGAAGTAATACAAAGAAGTCAAATAATCATTGGGATCTATCCTTTCCGCTCACCCCTTAATATATGGACGGAAGAATCAGAGGGTAGCCTGATGATCAGCAAGTAAATCTATGATTGCTTATACGAACATGGAAATTAAAGCTAGATTATATCGAAGATCTCCCATCAAGTAATTGTTACTGTTGGGTTCATAGTATATAAATGAAGTGTGAATGGAAAAATGGAGAAGAAGGAGACACCAATTTAGAAGGTGTACTCCCAAATTGGAAAGTTCACTAATTCTCCCACATTTGTGGGAGAATGGAACTTTGGAGTGTTTATAATGATGAACACTTACTCCACATGACAAGTGAGGAAAGAAATAAATGATGCCTCGTGCCGTCATTGTCATCGCTCGGCTCGACTTCGGCTTCGGCTTCGGAAAATGATCGATCGATGAGATCTATTTCTGCACTATTTTAGATTATTGCTTCTGTTACAGAAGATTGCACAGTTTCAGAAAGTTGCAACTCTTCAACGAAAATACACACTGTTTCAGTGAACCAGTACACTGTTTCAGCAAAATACTGCAGCCATGCATTTTTTCAGAACAGACACACCTCTAAGTTGAACCGTTGCCACCTTTTCAAAGGGGCATCTTATGGTTATAAAAATCTGGTTTCATCCACAGATTTTGGGACAGAAATTTTCAGATTACAAACTTCTTCTTCTTGTCTTAAAAATACTCTAAGTGTGATCATTCAAACCGTGAATGTGTTCGAAGAATCCCCCTATTTGAGGTACCGCTATAGTCGGATTGAGGCCATTTTATCCTAAAAGGAAGATTCCATAACCTCGGGTACAGTGAGGGGAATTATTCCTTAACGAAAGTCTGTGGATTCGGACGACTTGGCCTTAATCATTTCTGTTTCATCTTTATTTTCTGAAAAATAAATATACCTCTTGGAAAGGTCATTTTGATCTTGTGTTGAGGGTATTTAATACTTCATTGTGTTCTTGTTCATACTTGAACTTGAGTTGAAGTTGTTGTTGCAATATACAGATTTTGTATACCCGAATATATTGTGGAAATAACAATCTTAAGGAATAATTTTACAAAATCTGTATTCCTTGTTTTTGGAGATTAAAGCTTAGGCTTTCTACTCCGCTTGAATTTAACTAGTGATTAGAAGACATAAAATCTTCATCACAAGTTAAGGTTCACTCGGTTGACGATTCGAAATAATAAAAACTTCATCGTTAACTAGAAATAAGAAGAAGAGTTTCAAGTTATTTAACTTTATAAATAGTATTCTGAAAAATACTAAGTTTTCTGTCTTGTAGTGACAGGAAAAATGACAACTAAAAGTCAAATGATGGATGTGACAACGTCTGTGGGGGCAAATAATATTGCCACAACAAGTCGCATAAATGCTCCGCCAATGATGGCACCGACGGAGAAGCCCAAATTTTTTTTTGGCATTGACTTAAAGCGGTGGCAACAAAAGATGTTCTTTTACCTCACCATTTTATGTCTACAACGGTTCACTAGCGAAGACGCTCCTGAGGTGCTCGAGGAAACCGCGGACAAAGACCGCTTCATTATGGTAGAAGCTTGGAAATATTCGGATTTCTTTTGCAGGAACTATATTCTGAGTGGTCTCCAAGACAGCCTCTATAATGTCTATAGTGGAACCAAGACATCAAAGAAACTGTGGGGGGCACTTGAACGGAAATATAAAATGGAGGATGCGAGAATTAAGAAATTCCTTGTTGCACGGTTCCTGGACTTCAAAATGATTGATAGAAAATTTGTTGTCTCTCAAGTACAGGAGTTGGAAGTCATCATACATGATCTCCTAGAAGAAGGTATATTTTTGAAAAATAACATAGTTGAACATATTAAAAATGTTCTTAATACTCACATAAACTGTTTTGTAGGTTTAATTGTGAATGATGCTTTCCAAGTAGCAACGATAGTTGAGAAGCTACCACCTTTGTGGAAAGACTTCAAAAACTACTTAAAGCATAAACACAAGGAGATGATTGTTGAAGATCTTATTGTCCGACTTCGTATTGAAGAGGATAATAAAACTGCCGAAAGAAGGTCAAAGGGAAATTCTACAATTAATGGAGCACATATTATAGAAGATGACCAAAACAACTCGAAGAAAAAAAAGAAAGTTGAACATGTAAGCAATCAACCCAAGAAAAAGTTCAAGAAAAAATGCTTCAATTGTGGCAAAATTGGCCACAAGTCCACCGATTGTCGAGCCCCAAAGAAAGGCAAGAAAAAGGACCAAGCGAATATGATTGAGTTCAACAAAGAATATGATAATTTGTGTGCTATGTTAACGGAATGCAACTTGGTGGGGAATCCATGCGAATGGTGGATGGATTCTGGTGCCACACGCCATGTTTGTGCCAACAGAGAGTTATTTTCGTCATTTTCTCCAGCTTAAGTAGAAGAAATGATCTACATGGACAACTCCGCTACTGCTAAGGTGGAGGAAACAGAAAAAAATTGCTTAAAGATGACTTCCGGCAAGGTCTTGACACTGAACAATGTGTTATATGTTCCGGAGTTACGTAGGAATTTAATTTCTATTTCACTCCTAGATAAGAACGGATTCAAATGTTTAACCGTTTTTGGAAAAATTGTAATTAGCAAAGGAGAAATGTATGTAGAAAAAGGCTATCTGACCAAAGGCCTTTATAAGATGAATGTAATGACTGTTGAAATAAATAAAAGTTTGAATTCATCTTATTTTCTTTAGTCTTATGATTTATGGCATGAACGTTTGGGCCATGTTAATTATAAAACGTTATGAAAACTAATTAACTTAGAAGTTATGCCAAACTTTGAGTGCAATAAATCAAAGTGTCAAACGTGTGTGGAATCGAAGTATGCAAAGCATCCTTATAAGTCCGTTGAAAAGAATTCCAATCCCTTAGACTTAATAAACACTGACATTTGTGATATGAAGTCAACACCATCTCGTGGTGGAAAAAAGTATTTCAGAACTTTTATTGACAATTGCACTAGATATAGTTATGTCTACTTGCTAAATAGTAAGGATGAAGCAATAGATGCATTTAGGCAATATAAAACTGAAGTTGAAAACCAGTTAGATAAAAAGATTAAAATGATAAGAAATGACAGGGGCAGAGAATATGAATCTCCCTTTGTGCAAATATGTGTAGAGAATGGAATCATCCATCAAAATACGGCCCCGTATTCACCTCAATCTAATGGAATTGCGGAAAGAAAAAATCGAACTTTGAAGGAAATGATGAATGCCTTAGTTATAAGTTCCAGTTTACTGCAAAACTTATGGGGGAGGCTATCCTTACTTCCAATCATATACTCAACAGAGTTCCCTATAGTAAGACACAATCAATTCCTTACAAAAAATGAAAAGGAAGGAAACCTAACTTGAAATATTTTAAAGTGTGGGGTGGTCTAGTGAAAGTTCAAGTTCCTATACCTAAAAGGGTTAAGATAGGACCTAAAATGGTGGACTGCGTGTTCATAGGATATGCTAAAAGTAGTAAAGCATGTCGATTTTTGGTTCATAAATCCGAACATCCGGATATTAGTGAAAATACGGTAATTGAATCAGACAATGCTGAATTCTTTGAAAACATTTACCCGTATAAAATTAGACATGAACAGTCTAGTGGAGGATCTAAACGACCTCGAGATGAACCAAGTGAGAATGTACATAATGAAGAAAATCCAAGACGCAGTACACGTCAAAGAACGTTAACTTCGTTTGGATTGGATTTTGTAACATTTTTCTTAGAAAATGAGCCTCAAATATTTAAAGAAGTGATGTCGTCGTTAGATTTATCTTTTTGGAAAGAGACAGTCAATAGTGAGATAGATTCAATCTTAAGAAACCATACATGGGAATTGGTTAATCTTCCTCCCGGAAATAAACCTTTAGGTTCTAAATGGATCTTCAAAAGGAAAATGAACGCGGATGGTACTATTGACAAATACAAGGCAAGACTTGTAGTAAAAGGCTTCAAACAAAAGGAAGGCCTTGATTACTTTGATACATACTCGCCAGTAACAAGGATAACCTCGATTCGAATATTAATTGCCTTGGCGGCGGTAAATGATCTTCAAATCCATCAAATGAATGTGAAAACCACATTCCTAAATGGAGATTTGGAGGAAAAAATTTACAAGGAACAACCTGAGGGTTTTGTGGTTCCAGAAAAGGAAAACAAGGTGTGTAAACTTATCAAGTCTTTATATGGACTAAAGCAAGCACCAAAACAATGGCATGCGAAGTTTGACCAAACCATGTTGGCAAACAGATTCAAAATAAATGAATGTGATAAATGTGTTTATATTAAAGACACTACAAATCACCAAGTCATTGTATGTTTATATGTGGATGATATATTGATCATCAGTAGAGACATTTCTGACATAAATGCAACAAAATAAATGCCCAAGAGCAAGTTTGATATGAAGGATCTTGGAGGTGCAGATGTGATCTTAGGTATAAGAATCCATCAAACTCCATAAGGGTTGGCATTTTCACAGTCTCATTATATCGAAAAGGTAGTTGAAAAGTTCAAGTATATATAATTCGGTATTGCCAAGACTCCATTGGATGTGAGCTTTGCACTTCGAAAGAATGAAGATGAAAGTGACTCGCAATTGGAGTACTCAAGAGTATTGGGATGTTTAATGTATATAATGAACTGTACACGACCAGACATAGCTTGTACAATCAGTAAATTAAGTGGGTACACGAGTAATCCCAACAAAACCCATTGGATGGCAATGAAAAGAGTTTTGGGGTATCTTAAATACACTCAAAATTATGCCTTGCATTATAATAAATATCCTGCGGCACTTGAAGGCACTTGAAGGATATAGTGATGCAAATTGGATCACTGGATCGAATGAAGTAAAATTCACAAGCGGATATGTATTCACTATCGGTGGAGGAGCAGTCTCTTGGAAATCATCCAAACAGACTTGTATTGCTCATTCTACAATGAAATCTGAATTTATCGCATTGGATAAAGCCGGTGAAGAAGCAGAATGGATCCAAAATTTCTTAGAAGATATTCCTTATTGTCCCAAGCCAGTGGCACCAGTATGTATACAATGTGACAGCCAAGCGGAAATAGGTAGGGCAAGGAGCATGATGTATAACGGTAAATCTCGTCATATAAGACGAAGACATAATACCGTTAGAGAACTTCTCTCTAGTGGAATTATCACTGTAGACTATGTAAAGTCAAAGGATAATGTGTTGGATCCACTTACAAAAGGCCTATCTAGAGAAGGAGTGGAAAGAACATCCAAGGAAATGGGTTTAAGGCCTAGGACAAGTCGGCATGGCGGTAACTCTACCTAGCAGACTGGAGATCCCAAGAGCTAGGTTCAAGGAGGTCAAACAAAGTTGTGTCTGACAGGTTCAACTTTGTCAATTACCCAACCCATTCTCATGATCTAGAAAATGGTTAGTAAAAAAGGATAAGACTTAAGGCGAAAAGTCTTTTAATGATTATCTAAATTTGGCAGATTTGACCAAATAGTTTAATCTATAGGATTGAACGTTTAGAAATCACCTATGTGTGGGCGAAGTGGAAGCCGCTTCAAATAGAATGTTAGTAAAAGCCTATTCTCTAAGCCCTCATGAAAATCGGGACGTGTTCATGGCTGAAAAGAACAAAATCCGAAGAACCATAAACGGTAAAAGGCTGGTTGTGTGACATGTGTTGTCTAGGTGTACATTAAAGATCGACGGTTCAAAGATATCAAATCTACCGATTGACCGAGTGCATCCGATGCATGTTCACTACGAAAAGTTAAAGGAAAACCCACTTATCCAGATGCAATCAGTATTTGCTTGATGATTACATACTTGTCCGTAAAAGTTTTTTGAAAAATAGCCATTTCCCATTCATGTGGGGGATTATTGGGTTCATAGTATATAAATGAAGTGTGAATGAAAAAATGGACAAGAAGGAGACACCAATTTAGAAGGTTTACTCCCAAATTGGAAAGTTCACTAATTCTCCCACATTGGTGGGAGAATGGAACTTTGGAGTGTTTATAATGATGAACACTTACTTCACATGGCAAGTGAGGCAAGAAATAAATGATGCCTCGCGCCGTCGTCGTCGTCGTCGTCGTCGCTCGGCTTCGGCTTCGGCTTCGGCTTCGAAAAATGATCGATCGATGAGGTCTATTTGTTGGACAAAATTTATTTGAATTCCTAAGATTGGCAAGGAAAAATGCAGTAAAATTTTTTCAGATTGTTGCTTCTGTTACAGTAGGTTGCACTGTTTCAGATCGTTGCTTCTATTACAGAAGATTGCACAATTTCAGAAAGTTGCAACTCTTCAACGAAAATACACACTGTTTCAGTGAACCAGTGCACTGTTTCAGCAAATTACTGCAGACTGTAAATATTGCAGCCATGCATTTTTTCAGAACAGACACACCTTTAAGTTGAACCGTTGCCACCTTTTCAAAGGGGCATCTTATGGCTATAAAAACCTGATTTCATCCACAGGTTTTGGGACAGAAATTTTCAGATTACAAACTCCTTCTTCTTGTCTTAAAAATACTCTAAGTGTGATCATTCAAACCGTGAGTGTGTTCGAAGAATCCGCCTATTTGAGGTACCGCTATAGTCGGATTGAAGGCCATTTTATTCTGGGAGGAAGATTCCATAACCTCGGGTACAGTGAGGGGAATTATTCCTTTCTGTTTCATCTTTATTTTCTGAAAAATAAATATACCTCTTGGAAAGGTCATTTTGATCTTATGTTGAGGGAATTTAATACTTCATTGTGTTCTTGTTCATACTTGAACTCAAGTTGAAGTTGTTGTTGCAATATACAGATTCTGCATACCCGAATATATTGTGGAAATAACAATTACTAGCCCTTTTCTCCCTTCTTTGTTTCCTTGCATTGTCACCTGTTGGAGACGTAAATAAAGTGTGTTGTATACAACACACAAATCTTATAGCTGAGTTGGTTGCAAAGTTTCAACATGGTATGTTCTAAGCAAGTTGAGGCCTAGAGCTAGAAATTTCTGTAAGAGTGTTCTCGGCATAATTTACAGGGAAGGATATTCAATTGGCTTGTGTTGTACTCTTTCTTTCTGCTCCTTTGTTCATGTGTGTGTTTTCGAGATTGCAGACATTCTTCATTCCCCATTGTGATCTTACTATGCTTATCATTATAGGCTGTGGAACTACTAGTTATTACTGTGTTAGTTATTAGTACAGAGGATAATTACACTCGTTTCTGTCCACCTCATAATATTTATAGGGAAGAATCTGAGGGTAGTCTGATGATCATCAAATATAATTACTTTTATGTTGTCTCAAAGTAGACTAAACACCTATTTACTCGAGCACGAGACACTATATGGACAGTGAAACAAAATAATCTTCCTGAATCACTTGTGCACAACACACGTTGAACCCATGAGACATAGCAGAGACACTAACAATTTGCACCAAATTCATTTGGTTGATAAATCATGTGGTAAGCTGCATATTGATTTCACAAAGATTCATCACAGATCAGTAGCAAAATTTCAAACCTTTCCACCATATACGTGAATTAATATGGATATTGTGTTAAAAAAAAAAAAACTCATATTAATCACTGTTTTTTAAGTGTGTTGGAAAGTCTAAAGTGGACAAGTAAAAATTAATGGAGGGAGTAATATCTATTTCGCAGGGCAAGACTTTAAGAGAACTTTGTCTTGGGGCATAACTTGTGCCATGAGCTTATGCCTAGCAAATTTTTTTGCCTTGCGTTTGTTTGTTTTTGTTTTTTTTCATTTTTCGCTGTCAAGGACATTTTTGGCCATATTTTGTTTAACTTAAAGTGCTAAAGGAAATAAAACTAAATATCACCCAAAATAATTCATGTGCACATGACCCCTTGGAGGTGGATTATGTTGAGTTGAGCTGAAATCAGTCAATATGAAATCATTATTTTAAAGCTCAGCCTTAAAATTTTGGGCAAATTGAATGGGTCATCAACCAATTGGAATTTTTTTAGCCATTTTAAAGTATCTACTTCCAAGAAATTGTACACCATATCATGTGCACTAACTGTACATTTCATTGTAAAAGTATTGGACGACTCTTTTCCAAGTCAAGTACTAACTATGGAGTATTTCTTTCATGGTCTTCCACTTAATTTTTTTTTTCATTTGCCAAGTCAAATACCAACTATATGTCATTCTTACATTTTAATGACATAAGCAGATTCCAGATTAAAATTTTATGAATTTAATTTTTAAAGATTTTTATATTGAACCGATTGTATTTGTAAAACTATGAGTTAGAACTTACTTTTGGTGCCAATTTAATAAATTTTTACACATAAATTTGTCTCTACATTAAAAATACTGGATTTAGATAAACTTAATATCTCTATGATGCATCCACCACTAACCATAGAAATCATTTTTGCTTGTCTTGGTGGAGAATTTTAATAATAAATGCGCACAATTGACTTTTGCAAAAGTTGTGATTATTACTTAACTCGCTCCATTCCATGCCCCACATAACAGGAAAATTCAACTATGACATGAGCCATCTTTTAGCTTGGAATTAGTAATGACAGAGGTATAGATGAGCCATATTTTTAACGGCAGCAACACAAATGAGCCAAACTGTTAACAGACGATATGAATGAGCCATTTCTAATTCTACCTTGATAGATGATATACGTTTAGTTCAGATTATAGTGAGTTTATTACGAGAAATTATACTTAAAGAAAATAGTTTTCTTAATGAATTGCTTTCTTTTGTTATCCTAAATTATTATAAATGTATAGTTTGTACGAACTGGTTATTTAAAATTTTATGCAAAATAGTTAAAAAAAAACAAGAGTTTGGCATAATACATAAATATTACCCTAAACTTGACACCAAATTACTACATTGACCTTAAATTTTGATAGTGCACAAGTAGGCCCTTTTGCTATACAAAACCTGAACAAAAAGACACTCCGATTTTGAAACTACACGCGTGTACCTCACTTGCTCTGACGTGGATTATTACTTCACTCATATGGTTCCACCTAATAAAAAAACACATTATAAGTATGACCTTGAACTTTGTCGGTGCACAAATAGGCCCTTTAATTATATAAAAGCTAAACGAAAAACCCTTCAATTCCAACCCGAACACGCGCCATTTTGCATGTACAACACGCGTTTTGACACATAAGATCGAGGTGTTTATTTGTTCAGGTTTTGAATAGTTAAAGGTCCTATTCGTGCACTGTCAGTTTAAGGTCAATGCTATAATTTGGTGTCAAGTTTAGGGTCATATTTATGTATTATGCCAAAGAGTTTTGAATGAAAAGTATCTTAAAAAGGAGATAACGTTGCTATTTAAAGTCTCTAATCAGCAACGGTATTGGCCATGTATTATGTCAAGTTCCTTGTAATTTATGTAACTATGGAGAAAGCGTTAACCTCTTTTCTCTTAACATCTTTGTTGCTTCACTATGTTATGGCCAGTTCAGCGATGACCAAAACCAACATTACTACTGATCAATTGGCTCTTTCTTCTCTTAAATCCCAAATCGCTTCAGACCCCTTTCATTTCTTGGATGAAAGTTGGTCTTTCGTTACGTCCATTTGCCATTGGGTTGGAGTCACTTGTGGCTCTCGTCACCAATGTGTGAATTCCTTGAATCTCTCTAACATGGCTCTTACGGGCAAGATTCCCCGTGATCTTGGAAACCTCACATTTCTTGTTTCTCTCGACTTGGGAAGCAACAATTTCCATGGAAATTTGCCTCAAGAAAATGGCACATTTGCGTCGGCTTAAGTTTCTTGATTTAAGTTTTAACAGCTTCAGAGGGGAGATTCCTTTTTGGTTTGGGTTTTTACACCAACTTCAAGTTCTAAATCTTGGAAATAATAGTTTCACTGGTCACATTCCTTCTTCATTTTCTAATATTTCCAAACTTGAGACTTTGAATATGAAATACAATTCCATAGAGGGCCAAATACCAAAAGTGATTGGAAGTCTTCTAAACCTTAGAGAATTAAACATAAGGGGTAACAATCTCATAGGTTCTATTCCTCTGTCACTCTCGAATGCCTCAAGATTGGAGACTTTGGAGATATCTCATAATTCACTTCTAGGAAACATTCCAGAAGGGATCGGCAATCTTCACAACATGAAAGTGTTATCCGTACAATATAATCAACTTACGGGTTCTATACCATTCACAGTTTTCAATATTTCTAGAATTGAAAATATAGCATTTACAATGAATAGCTTATCAGGAAGTCTTCCCAATGGTTTGTGCAATGGTCTCCCAATACTTAAAGGGCTTTATCTAGCCGGAAACAAGCTTCATGGTCAGATGCCTACAAGCTTGTCAAATTGTTCACAACTTCAACTATTGTCTTCATCAGAAAATGATTTAACAGGTATGTTTTTATCTTATGAATGCTTCATGTTGTTGAGGATTATATTTCATTATGTCGATCTACTGCAGCACAAGTGAGCTAAGTTTGGTGTTATTAGGCATGGAGAGAAGCCAGATTAATGTCTCCGTTCACATATATTTATCTTCTATATGATTTTTTTTTCTTTTTTTTCTTTTAATACTTTCGTATCACCAACAATATAAGAGTTAAAATATTTGTGGATTCTACAACGGGAGATTCACAACTTAAACAAGATGCAATTCTTAAATCTTAGCAGAAATAGATTAAACCAACTCACAGGTAATCCACTATATGTGTTTCCAGGTGAAATACCCAAAGAGATAAGCAATCTCATTGAGTTGGAGGTACTTGATCTTCAGAATAATAGATTCAGTGGTTCACTATCAAAAAATAGATATGGAAACCTTTAACATATCCGGTCTGAGAGAGATTTCTCTGTCAAAACATATGTTCTATCTTACCCAACGTTGAAAGAGTTTATCTGGCCTATACCAATCTTGTTGGGACTATTCCTCATTCCATCTCCAATTGTTCAAAACTTACTATTCTAGAGTTTTCATACAACCAACTCACTTGGATATTTGACTCATCTACAGTATCTAAATTTAGGGGGAAACAATTTAACCAGTGACTCATCATTAAGCTTCCTGACTTCCTTATCCAATAACAGAAATTTAACAATTCTTTATCTATATTCCAACCCTCTAAATGGCATGCTTCCAGACTCCACGGGGAACCTTTCCACCTCTCTTAGAAAATTTTACGCCAACAGTTGCAAAATCAAAGGGCGCATTCCAAATGAAGTTGGGAACATTAGCAGCTTATTAGACCTTGATCTTTCTGGAAATAACTTGGTCGGATCGATTCCAACATCAATTGGCAACTTGAGAGACCTTCAGCGGTTCAACTTGAGTAGCAACAAACTTACAGGATTTATTGGAGATCATATATGTAAATTGCATTATTTGGGTGCTATTTACTTGGGTCAAAATCAACTTTCAGGACCTCTTCCAAATTGTTTAGGGAACGTTACTTCCCTTAGGGAGATACATCTGGGTTCCAATAAATTGAGTTCCAATATACCACCAAGAATAGGGAACCTTCAAGATCTAGTGGTTCTTGACTATCCGTCAAACAACATGGTAGGTACTTTACCTCCGAAAATTGGAAATCTAAAGGCTGCAACACTAATAGATCTGTCAATGAATCGATTCTCAAATGGAATTCCTAGAGAAATTGGAGGATTACAAACTCTGGTGCACCTTTCTTTGAGACACAACAAGTTGCAAGGAGCTATACCTGACTCAATGAGCAACATGATAGGTTTGGAATTCCTAGACCTTTCTGATAATAATATATCGGGAACTATTCCCATGTCTTTGGAGAAACTCCAGAACCTGAAGTATTTCAATGTTTCTGTCAACAAGTTGTACGGTGAAATACCCTCGGGGGGTCCTTTCAAGAACCTCTCGAGTGAGTTTTTCATTGACAATGAAGCATTGTGTGGTTCTTCAAGATTTAATGTCCCGCCATGCCCCACTTCATCAAAGCACAGATCAAATAGGAAAAAGTTGCTACTTTCATTTCTTTTGCTGGGAATCACATTGTTATTTGGTCCTGCCACCGTTGTGTTTGTCTGGATAAGGTATCAAAGAGGTAATAGAGCCCCTCAACAAGCAGATTCATTTTCTGCCATAACACGAGAAAGAATTTCATACTATGAACTGCTCCAAGCAACTGATGCGCTTAGCGAGAGTAATCTGATTGGTTCTGGAAGTTTTGGCTCTTTCTACAAAGGCATTCTCAGAAGTGGAACTTCCATTGCTGTTAAAGTGTTCAATTTGCAACTGGATGCAGCATTCAGGAGTTTTGACACAGAATGCGATGTTTTGCGCTGCCTTCGCCATAGGAATCTAGTAAAAGTCATTACTAGTTGTTCCAACATTGATTTTAAGGCTTTAGTGCTTGACTACAAGCCTAATGGGAGTTTTGAGAAGTATTTGTATTCATACCACTACTTCCTTGACATCAAGCAGAGACTAAGCATAATGATAGATGTGGCATGTGCTTTGGAATATCTTCACCATGGGTGCGCATTGCCAGTCATTCACTGTGATGTGAAGCCTAGTAACGTCTTGCTGGATGAGGATATGGTTGCCCACCTAAGCGACTTTGGCATCTCGAAACTTCTTGGTGAATATGAGAGTGATTTATACACAAAAACCTTAGCAACACTGGGTTATATTGCTCCAGGTATGTCTCTTAATTTTTCTCTGAAACAGTTATTTTCCCATTCTTTTTATTTCCCACCAAGAATCATGTTACATCTTTAAATTAATTGTTTGATTGTAGAGTATGGGAAAGATGGGTTAGTGTCTACTAAATGTGATGTCTATAGTTATGGGATCATGTTGCTGGAAACGTTTACCCGGAGAAAGCCTAATGATTTTGAGGGAGATCTTAGCTTGAAGCAATGGGTGAGTCATTCACTCCCAGAGGATAACACCAACGAATAATCGCTTACAGAAGGAGCTAGATGTTGTGGCATCCATCATGGAAGTGGCATTAGATTGTTGTGCTGAATCTCCGGCAGGAAGGACAAACATGAAAGATGTTGTTGGGATGCTACAGAAGATCATGATTCAACTTCTTACATGTTGAGCATGTTGTTGGAATCTTTTGTCCAAACCACTTGTTTGTTGCAAATGTTTGCTAAATTGTTGGATTCATGTATAGATTGCTTGTTTTTTTAGCACTTGATTTGTGAATGATCTGCAATAAATCTCACTATTTCCTTTTAACTAAATCCTGGGTACCTTATATAAGTGGTCCAATACTATCCAAACAATGTGCTTCCTTCATCAAGTTTTCGAAGTTGTAAAGTTGGAATATTGGATTTCACATCTTATGGAAGTTAGGATACGTTCATATCAGCACTAACACAATGGATCCCATCAGAATTCTAAAGCTAAGCATGCCGAAGTGGAAATTTTCAAAGAGGAGTAAGGCCGAATTTTATTTGAAAGGGAAAGACAGATAGTTGCTGGTAAACGACATTTCAACTTGTCAAATTGACTTACCTGCATATGGATCATGTTTGATCAGGCACAGCTATTTTCAGTTTTAGATATGGTTAAGGTGGATTGGCATATTGTATTTTCGATTTCTCATAAACAAGCAAGTTGCAAAGAATCCTATAGATCTCGAGCAGTATCAAGGTGATACTAAGGAGAAAAGGATACAAACAAGGAAGATCATCTAGGATCTGATGCATTGGTTATGTCTACTAGGAGTTACAATCATGTTGAGGTCCAAAATAATGCCGCTAATTTGATCGGTGCTTCAAATATCAAATCAGGGCAGCAGCTACCTGGAAACATAGGCGTTTTAGGTGATAAAATTTTTGAACAGAGCGTTGGCAGAGGAAAACAGGTTGCTGATCACGTTGAGAAGGAGTCTTTTTTAGTAGTATAGCATACTTTTAGAATGCGTACCCTACTGATTTACTTATTTTACTCTAGTAGTTGCCTATCAAAGGAACTAGTAGTCTAACCGTGTTTCACTCAAGCTCCATAAGTAAAAGACACAGTATTTTTGCAAGTCTTGGTGTGATGACACCAAATTCAGATTGAGCCATAGTAATTCAGAACAGAATAGAATGCATGTTTGAAGTCAAAATTTTCAGATGTTGAAACTAGACTAATGCATGATTCAGAACAGGATAAAATTGGGCATAAAGAGATGTTAGGTGGTTCTCCGAAGAAGACACGAGTTCAGACAACTCGTTGCCCGAAACCGTGATTTGCTGATCCGGATATATTATATTACGCTGGCCTAGTGCCGTGTGGCGTATCAGAATTAGAAATTCCAACCCTTGCGGCACACTCGGGTTGGGGACTTCCCCGCCGAGTCAATGACGGATTTCATACGGCCCGTGGGATTTTAGACTTGTAGGGTATACCACCTAACTCAGAATTAATACGAAGATCAGAAACTGCATTATCAAGAATGATTTATGATTTTCAGAAAAGTGCCCATGTGTTTTTGAAAACTATTTTATGTATGACGTTTTGATAAATTGCTCTCCATTATTTTATTTGTGTAAAAGCCTTATTTTGAATTACTTTGAGTACCAGTACAACTGTATTGACCCTCCTACTTCTCAGGTTCTGAGGCTCAGTCTAGGGGTCCAGATAAGCAGTAGATTTCCTCTGACAGAGTTGCAGGTCTCCAGTTGGTGAGCCTTCTATATTCCAGAAGGCCTGTTTACTTTCAGACTATTATTATTAGTTATGGTTTTGGTCTACTGAGGGCCTTGTCCCAGTTTTCTGATTGTGTTAGTGATCATGTAGTAGAGATTTCGCAGACGGTTTTCAGATGTTGTTAGATGGTTTTGGGTTGTCACTATCTATTATCAAATTTATATCAGATTTGTGACCATGATTCCGTTTGTTGAAATTTTCGCATTTCCTTATTTGTGTATGAATGGTGTATATGATTTTAGGTTAGAAGGGTGTCCAGGCCTTCATGGTTCGTGATGCTCGTCACGGCCAGGGCCTCGGTTTGGGTCATAACACACCAAGCTTAGGTAACCTTCAAGATCTAGTTGTTCTTGACTTATTTTCAAACAACATGGTAGGTTCTTTACCTCCAAAAATTGAAAATCTAAAGGCTGTAACAAAGATGGATCTATCGATGAATCAATTTTCAAACAGAATTCCAAGAGACATTGGAGGATTGCAAAAATTGGCACTCCTTTCTTTGAGGCATAACAAGTTGCAAGGATCTATACCTGACTCAATAAGCAACATGGTAGGTTTGGAATTCCTAGACCTTTCTCACAATAATATATCTGGAAACATTCCAAAGTCTTTGGAGAAGTGTAACACCCCGTACTTTCGAGATAGAAGCAAGACCGTCGTGCTTATGTGTATAGACCTGAACTAGATGATTCCTTGTTAATATATGTGTGGTGATCAATCCTATAGTGTAAGAATACTTTTGACAATGAATTGAGTTCACAAAAATTCCCTAACTCTAAGACGAATTGAAAACATTTCAATCGAATAAGTTTTAATGGATGTTTAAATATGGGTCAACTTCCATCGAGCATAACTCCTAGAATATGATTATTTAGAGTTCCTACTATATATAAAATGAAAGATCTTCGAATTATCTTTCCAACAATACTAATTTTACCAAAATCCGACATCCGAGCAAGAAGTTATGGCTTTGCAAAGTAAAGTGTGTCGCCCAGCATAGGGTATGCGACGCACACCCTAACTTATGCCATAAGGTGTGCGACGCACACACTAATGTGTGGGATAAAGTGTGCGCCGCACAACCTATCTTATGCGATAAGGTGTGTGCCGCATACATATTGACCCAAGTGACTTAAACACTCCATTTTTTGGGGCAAAATAGTCCTTTTCCCACTCATATAAAGTCCATAAACACGGAATTTATTTCCAAAACAACCAAAATACACTCTTTTCTCCAAATCCCTCAAGAACTAACCCTTAGGGTCTCAACCAAAATATCAAGATCCCTCAAGATTCAACCGTGGGTTTTCAAAATTGATTAAAGATTTGGAATCCCCAAATCGTAGGCTTCAAGAATCATCCATCGAATTCCTAATTCGAGGTACGTGGGGTTTTCCTAAAAATTCATGGGCAAAGAAACATTCTTTAATTCATACGAAGGATTTATAAATCATGTTTTAAGAAAGGGGTTTCAAATTTATGGACATATTCATGTTTTAGAAGCGTTAATGATATTGTTTGGGTCTTTAGGCTTTCTCCCAAATTGATTGAATATTGTATATATATGTATGAATGTGTTTAAAGATGAATATTCAATTGAAAGCATGAATCATAATGAACCCCTCTCTTGTTATGATCTTTCCCATCTTTCATATGATATGAATTGTTCTAAATTGCATCTTGAAAAGCATGTTATGAAATGTTTTGAATGATGTTATATTTGAATTATGATTTCAAGTTCAAAAGAAAGAGGGTTGTTTATGTTGTTGAATGATGAAAATATTCATATAATGAAAGAGTGCATGATTTTGCCAAAAGCACATGACCACCATATGTTTGAATAATCTCAGCATAGTTTTGACTCGTGTTTTCAGAACATGAAATCTTTTATATTATTTGCAAGTTTGGGTGGTCCGAACTATGTTTTAATGAAAGAATTATGAATGATGCATTATGGCTCAGAAATAGGACTTGCAAGTCTTGGTGTGACGACACCAATTCAGATTATGCCATGATAATTTCATAACAGAATAGAATGCATGTTTAAAATCAGACTTTTAAGATGTTGAAACTAAAAAAATGCATGATTCAGAACAGGATAAAATTGGGCATAAAGAGAGCTTAAGTGGTTCCCCAAAGAAGGCACGAGTTCAGACAACTCGTTGTCCGAAACCGTAATTTGTCAATCCGGGTATATTATATTATGCTGGCCTAGTGCTGTGTGGCGTATCAGAATAGAAACTCCAACCCTTGCGGCACACTTGGGTTGGGGGCTTCCCGGCCGAGTCAATGGCGGATTCCATACAACCCATGGGATTTTAGAATTGTGGGGGTTGTACCACCTAGCTCAGAATTAATATGAAGAACAGAAACTGCATTGTCAAGAATGATTTATGATTTTCAGAAAGGGTGCCCATGTGTTTCGAAAACTGTTTTATGTATGATGTTTTGAAAAATTGTTCTCCATTATTTTATTTATATAAAAGCTTTATTTTGGAATGCTTTGCGTGCCAGTACTTTTGTGCTAACCCCCCCCCTCCTTCCAGGTTCTGAGGCAAAGTCTAGGAGTCCAGATAAATAGTAGATATTTCAGATCATAGATCAGATTGTGAAGTGGTAAGCCTTCTATGATCCAGGAGGCCTGGTTATTTCAGATATTTATCCTTAGTTATGTTTTGGTCGACTGGGGGCCTTGTTCCAGTTTTCAGACAGTTTGTTTAGTTCATAATAGAGATTTCGCAGACTGAGTCAGACATTATTACTATTCAGATATATTTTGAATTTCAGTTTTCAGTTTTATGATCACTTTTAGATTGACCATGTTTCCATATTAGATGTCTATTTCCACATTATCTTTTATTAAGTGAATGTTGTGCATGATTACCAGATAGAGTAGGGTGTTTCAGGTCATCATGATTCAGAATGCTCGTCACGGCTAGGGCCCCGATTCGGGTCGTGACAAACTTGGTATCAGAGCACGGTTCATGGTCCCAGGGTGTCTCATCGGGCAGAGTCTTGTTTATGAGTGTGTAGCGCGCCGCACTTATAAGTAGGAGTCTACTAGGCGTTTAAGAATGTCTCTCTTTCTTCATGTTCTAGTTCGTGCTATAGAGTCAGAATGTTCCTCCTTCATACTCCAATTTGTGCTATGATGTCGCCGATACGAAAGAAAACTTATCCTAATTCTTTTCATTACTATAAAAACTTATCCTAATTCTTTTCATTACTATGGTGTTTTCAGATAATGCTCTCAGATTTACTAATAGAAATTTTCAGAAGTCACACTAAGGGCTTGAGAAGAGCTCCCTGATGTGTCATAAGTCCCTCAAGTTTAAAATTGTGATTGTTGGAACTGTATTTTCTCCCGAGTGGTAGTATAAGTTAAAGTATCGGTGTCATGACCTATTGGTAGTGAAATTAGATGAAGAAGTTGGTGATATTAAGTCACAAGGTTAGAGGTCAAAGTGAGGGCGACCTTTGTGTAACTAAATATTTATAGCCGAATAACCATTGATTGAGAATGATTTACCATTTTTTTAGTGGTAGACTAATGTGGTAGTACCATTTGTGGATTGTATGGTAGTCCATGGAGGAAGTGTTTGACTCAGATTTTTATTTATACAGAGTAAGATGTGTATCCTTAGATCATTGATTATTGTATCTCAATTTTCTATCTCTTGTAATATGTGATCTTGTTATCATAGTGTTTTTGACAAGAAAAAAAATCAAAGTCTAGTGAAGCCGTGTGGGGCTATTTTGATTCACTAGCATAGTTGGTTTGTTATTCATTTCATTTTCTTGTTCAAAACACAAAAATCAAAGTCTAGTGAAGCCGTGTGAGGCCTATTTCGATTCACTAGCAACTTGTTGTTCAACTTTTTGTTCTTGTGTTGGTTGAATATTTGTATAGTCAAATCTTTTTGCATGAGATTGAGTTGGTAATAAAGTGATACGTCCTTGTGTGTTAGTTTAGTAGAAGGTAGAGAAGGAGTTATTAGTTAAGGTGAATTGTTTTCTACTTGAAGTATGAAAATGGCTAGATGAGCCGTAAGTAATAATTATAGACTCATGGTTGCTTGTGGAATTTGAAGGTAGTCTAAATGTACGCTTGGGAAAGTAAGTGTGATGTGGGAAAGCCGTATAAGTAGATCGGATTGTATGGGGTTATAATATAAGATTAAGGTTGACCAGGTCTATTACGTGACTTTACCCCCCCTGACCTTCTTTCCGTTGCTAGTTGTAAACTAGTACTACTTGTGAGAAGGTATGTAGTAGATTTTTGAGGTATTTGGATAGAGTGTCCCAATTTGACGGATTGGTATATTATGTTGCCTTCTTCATTGGTGGTAGATGATTGATGCTAGACTATTGACTTGAATTATATGTAGGATGTAGATGTAAGAATAGTGTCTAAAGATTAATCATGTATGCTTTGTGAGAATTGTGTGTCAGGTTGGGTTGTAAATCATGCTTAGCACTAGACATTAAGTTTGAATAGTTGATGTCCATAAAGGTGGATGTGATGATTTCTTGGTTAATGATACTAGTTATATGGAAGTGAACTAATAGTCTTGAATGGTGTATGTAATAGATTAAGTTTATTTGATTCGTAACAAAGTACGATGTTGTATGTATGAGGTAGAAGTATGCCCAAGGTGATATAGAGTTGCGGCATTTTCTAAGACTATTACATGTTGCGTGTGGCTAGTAGACATAGTAGTACCGTTAAGTTCCTAGGTAAGGTTTATTCTATGATATAAGTTATGCGATTAACGGTCTAATATTAGAAGGTTAAGTAGTGTAGAGTCCATGTTTATGTGATAAGAAGGTAGGATGTGTATGTATTCTCATGAGAGTGAGAGTTTTAGGTTGATGACGATTGAGAATAGCAAAAATTTGAGAGTAGCGTTCTGGAAAAGCAATGCTTTTAGAGTATGCGTTAAGTAGTCATAACGCTCCGTCGTTTTCTCGATTTTTTGTTACTCAGTAACGGTCTTAGAGGGCTTACAACTTGAATGATTCCCTTTTTGTAAGTGTTAAAGAAAATGACTTAGTTACATTTTGAGCTCCCAATCTTTGATGATTTTATTTTTGACCTTCTCGACCTCCAATTTTAGATTTTCTTGTTGATTCATGATCGGAGAAGTCAAGGGTACGTCTTGGGTGAGTTTTGGAATTTTTTTGGGCGTCGTTTAGGGCATGTTTGGATGCCCAAAACAGTGGCATCGTGTGATATGCATGCGTCGCTTGGGCTAGTGTTGTGCGATGCAGCATGCGACGCATGCTTCAGTTCGGTGGGATCATGCTCTGCTGCACGTACCTAGGAATTTCAGCATTTACACTCCATTTCATAAAAGGGCATTTAGGTCAAATTCCACCCACATTAATTCGGCCTAAACACCAAATTTGAGTTGCAAAACAGCACTTTAGCCCCAAATTAATATTCTTCCCAAATTGAAATCATCTTAGAGGCATGGATTTCCATACCTATAATGATATTAGTCATGAGTGGATGATCTTGGGGTTAGAGGAAGTTATGATTAGTATCCCCGAAAGGGGGATGATGTCCCAAAAGGAATTTAGTGTCTTTATGTTAAATTATTGAGGGAAGTTTGTGTTTATGTATATATAGATATCCCCTATTGTATTGAGAATTGTGGTTATAGATTGATAAGAAGTTAAGTTCTCAAGTCTAGGATTGTGACTTTAATCTAAGGGGGAGATGGTGAGTTAAGGTAGTTTTCGAATCTTTCTCATTGTGGCAAGTTTGGGAAGAGTCGTGATGGACCTCCTCCTATTCAAGTGTGTTCCTCTTACTTCAGTTTAAGAGTTCATGCTACTAATATCTTATGCATTCAAGACCTGCCGACATCTAAGGTTTGTGTTCTCTATGTAAGTCATGTCATGTTTTGACGTCCAAACAAGAAGCAATAATGTACCTCAGTGACCCAATACTCCAAGTATCCGAGCCATAGGCTATGTTGCTCATGATCAAACCTATGTCTCATGACATGCTCGGTCCTAAGGAAATATATTTCTGTATGTTGCAGAATCATTTTATGTCGGAACTAGCCAAAGTGATAAAGTCTATGCTAACTCATGAAAAAATTTCAGCTCCTTGAATGGGGAGCAATCACTGTAAGTGAAATTCTTACCTTAGTTGTTAGTGACGTAAATTTTGGCTTTATGCCACATAGCTCATGATATGTGCATCCATGTTTCTCATTTTGATCTATCCTAAGGGAACCACCATGGGTTGTTTCTGTGCCAAACGACCCTTTACTTATGATCCAGACGCTTGATATCTGAAGCACTCCGTGCCTATTGTATCATATCTTCACTTCATGTCCCTCTTCTAATAGTGCAATAAGTATGTGTGATGGTCTGATAATGTTACTTTCATTCATGATGTTTATGCTCGAGTCCCTTAATGACCCTCCATATGTTCGTATGATGGTGGTTGTGGAAGCGTAGTAGTGAGTTAGGTGTGGGAGTAGATGTTCTTGAAGGTGAGAAATTAGATGTGATTCTCGAGCTGAGGTTATAGGGGAAAGGAAAAGGAAGGATATGAACTTTTGTTGTGCAAAATAGCAAAGAAGAAAAAAAATGTGGTGAAACTATTTGTAAGAGTGATTGAAATTGTTCTCCTTAGTGGGGAGAGATCCATGTAGTGGGTGTAGTAATGACAGGCTTAAATTTTGTGTTGGGTGAAGAAATAAACCAATGTGCCATGTGGTTAGTATTCCTTGAATTAAGACTTGAGTTGTTAGATTATAGTGATAAGGTGAGATGGTTTATGGATATGATGTAGAGTACAGGGTCCCTTAGTTTAAGTTAGCACCTTTTTCCTCCGAGTGAGGCTTCAACATAGAAGTGTATTACAGTGGAAAGTCAAATTTGTATGGTTAGACGCGTATGGGGAAAATTGTAAGTTGGGAATGATGAGGCATGTAATTTATTGTTTGGGGCATAGGCAAATAATGTCTCCAAGCTTAAGTCTTTTAATTGTATCTTGAAGATGGAGAAGGATAATATTTGTACGTCCGGAGAGATTTTCATCTCATGAATTGTACCAATCTTAATCAGGCCGAGGATTCTTAGAAAAAATTCATATCTTACAATGCTTTGATCATGTGCCATAAAACATATGCCAAGATCATGTCGATGCCATGTTTCATTATCTCATGTTTCGTGATTTCACATTTCACTAGGAGTTATCATGAAGCTTGTTCGCTGACTTCACATATTTTGTTGAGGAAAAATACTTAATTCTATATTACGTTCTTTATTCTACATTTTTAGAGCTCCAAAAAGTCCCTACCCATCATTCGGGGACGAATGATCCCAAGGGGGAGATAATGTAACACCCCGTACTTTCGGGATAGAATCAAGACCGCCGTCCTTATGCGTATAGACCCAAACTAGATGGTTCCTTGTTAATATATGTGTGGTGATCAATCCTATAGTGTAAGAATACCTTTGACTATGAATTGAGTTCACAAAAATCCCCTAACTCTAAGACGAGTTGAAAACATTTCAATCGAATAAGTTTAAGTGGATGTTTAAACTTGGGTCAACTTACATCGATCATAACTCCTATAATATGATGAATTAGAGGGCCTACTATATATCAAATAAAAGTTCTTCGAATTATCTTTCTAACGATACTAATTTCGCCAAAATTCGACATCCGAGCAAGAAGTTATGGCTTTGCAAAGTGGAGTGTGTCTCCCAGCATAGGGTGTGCCACGCACACCCTAACTTATGCCATAAGGTGTGCGACGTACACACTAATGTGTACGATAAAGTGTGCGCCGCACAACCTATCTTATGCGATAAGGTGTGCGCCGCATACATATTGACCCAAGTGACTTAAACACTCCGTTTTTGGAGCAAAATGGTCCTTTTCCCACCCATATATAGTCCATAAACACGGAATTTATTTCCAAAACAAACAAAATACATTCTTTTTTTCAAATCCCTCAAGAACTAACCCTTAGGGTCTCAACCAAAATATCAAGATCCCTCAAGATTCAACCGTGGATTTTCAAAATTGATTAAAGGTTTGGAATCCCCAAATTGTAGGCTTCAAGAATCATCCATCGAATTCCTAATTCGAGGTACATGGGGTTTTCCTAAAAATTCATGGGCAAATAAACATTCTTTAATTCATACTAAGGATTTATAAATCATGTTTTAAGAAAGGGATTTCGAATTTATGGACATATTCATGTTTTAGAAGCGTTAATGATATTGTTTTGGTCTTTAGGCTTTCCCCCAAATTGATTGAAAATTATATATATATGTATGAATGTGTTTAAAGATGAATATTCAATTGAGAGCATGAATCATAATGAACCCCTCTCTTGTTATGATCTTTTCCATCTTTCATATGATATGAATTGTTCTAAATTGCATCTTGAAAGCATGTTATGAAATGTTTTGAATGATGTTATATTTGAATTATGATTTCGAGTTCAAAAGAGAGAGGGTTGTTTATGTTGTTGAATGTTGAAAATATTCATATAATGAAAGAGTGCATGATTTTGCCAAAAGCACATGACCACCATATGTTTGAATAATCTCAGCATAGTTTTGACTCGTGTTTTCGGAACATGAAATCTGTTATATTGTTTGCACGTTTGGGTGGTCCGAACTGTGTTTTAATGAAAGAATTATGCATGATGCATTATGGCTTAGAAATAGGACTTGCAAGTCTTGGTGTGACGACACCAATTCAGATTATGCCATGATAATTTCATAACAGAATAGAATGCATGTTTGAAATCAGACTTTTCAGATGTTGAAACTAGAAAAATGCATGATTCAAAACAGAATAAAATTGAGCATAAAGAGAGCTTAGGTGGTTCCCCGAAGAAGGCACGAATTCAGACAACTCGTTGCCCGAAACCGTGATTTGTCGATCCGGGTATATTATATTACACTGGCCTAGTGTTGTGTGGCGTATCAGAATAGAAACTCCAACCCTTGTGGCACACTTGGGTTGGGGGCTTCCCGGCCGAGTCAATGGCGGATTCCATACAGCCCGTGGGATTTTAGAATTGTAGGGGTGTACCACCTAGCTCAGAATTAATATTAAGAACAGAAACTGCATTGTCAAGAATGTTTTATGATTTTCAGAAAGGGTGCCTATGTGTTTCGAAAACTGTTTTATGTATGATGTTTTGACAAATTGCTCTCCATTATTTTATTTATATAACAGCTTTATTTTGGAATGCTTTGCGTGCCAGTACTTTTGTGTTGACTTCCTCTCCTTCCAGGTTCTGAGGAACAGTCTAGGGGCCCAGATAAACAGTAGATATTTCATATCACAGATCAGATTATGCAGTGGTGAGCCTTCTATGATCCAGAAGGCCTGGTTATTTCAGATATTTATCCTTAGTTATGTTTTGGTCGACTGGGGGTCTTGTCCCAGTTTTCAGACAGTTTGTTTAGTTCATAATAGAGATTTCCCAGACTGAGTCAGACATTATTACTATTCAGATATATTTTGAATTTCAGTTTTCAGTATTATGATCACTTTCAGATTGACCATGTTTCCGTATTAGATGTCTATTTCCGAATTATCTTTTATTAAGTGAATGTTGTGCATGATTACCAGATAGAGAAGGGTGTTCCGGGCCATCATGGTTTGGAATGCTCGTCACGGCCCTGGTTCGGGTCGTGACAAGAAGCTTCAAAACTTGAAGTATTTCAATGTTTCTGTCAACAAATTGTATGGCGAAATGCCCCCAGAGGGTCCTTTCAAGAACCTCTCAAATCAGTTTTTCATACATAATGACGCACTGTGGTTCTTCAAGATTTAGTGTCACGCCATGCCCCACTTCATCAAAGCACAGATGAAATGGAAAAAAATTGCTAGTTCTTTTTCTTTTGCTGGGAATTGCACTAGTTGTTGTTCCAAGCACCTTTATTCTATATTATAGATAAGGTATAGAAGAGGTAAAAGAGCTCCTCAGCAAGCTGATTCATTGTCTACCGTAGCAAAAGAAAGGATTTCATACTATGAACTTCTCCGAGCAACTAATGTGCTTTGTGAGAGTAATCTGATTGGTTCCGGAAGTTTTGGCTCAGTTTTCAAAGGCGTTCTCAGAAGTGGAACTTTCATTGCAGTTAAAGTGTTCAACCTGCAACTGGATGTGGCATTCAAGATTTTTGATACGGAATGTGAAGTTTTGCGTAGCCTTCGCCATAGGAATCTTGTAAAAGTCATTACTAGTTGTTCCAATCTTGATTTAAAGGCTTTAGTTCTCGAGTATATGCCTAATGGGAGCCTTGAGAAATATTTGTATTCGCACAATTACTCCTCAACATCAGGCAGAGACTAAGCATAATGATAGATGTGGCATGTGCTTTGGAATATCTTCACCATGGGTGCTTATCGCGTGTGATCCACTGTGATCTGAAGCCTAGTAACGTCTTGCTGGATGAGGATATGGTTGCCCACCTCAGCGACTTTGGCATTTCAAAACTGCTTAGTGAAGATCAGGGTGATTTGTACACTAAAACCTTAGCAACACTGGGTTATATTGCACTGGGTACGTCTCTTATTTGTGCTGATTTTCATTTTTTTTTTCCAGCTAGAAAGTGTATTGCATCTTTTAATTAATTGTTTGACTATAGAGTATGGACTGAATGGACTAGCGTCAACAAAGTGTGACGTATACATTATGGGATCATGTTGCTGGAAACGTTTACTAGGAGAAAGCCTAATGAGTTTGAGGGAGATCTTAGCTTGAAACAATGGGTGAGTTATTCACTCCCAAAGGCAGTAATGGATGTTGTAGATGCCAACTTGGTAACAGCAATAGGTAAAGGCTTACAGAAGGAGATACATGTTGTGGCATCAATCCTCAAAGTAGAATTAGATTGTTGTGCTGAATCTCCAGCAAGAAGGACTAACATGAAAGATGTTGTAGCGTTGCTGCAGAAGATCAAGATTCAACTTCTTGCACGTTGAACATTTTTATAATGGTTCTCTTTTCTCTTTTTGCACTTGATTTGTGTATGATTCTGTTTTCAGAAATTCTAGCTGGTTGCAATAAATCTGACTGTTTCCTTTTGATATGAATATTGCATAAGGGTGGAACTTGAAAATTGCTTCTGCCCTTTGTTTAATCCTCCACTGTATCCCCAAAAGCCACCCCCTTCGTTGTAACCTTTCTACCTCACGAGGTAATGGTAAGGTTTGCATACACTCTACCTCCCCAGACATCACTTGTGAGATTTTACTGGGTATGTTGTAGTAAAGTTAGTTGAACTAATCTGTGTTTGTACCCAAGACCTCTTATTACCTGTTTCAAATTCCTACCTATGTTACTCGAGCTTTTCAAAAATGTCGCCCCACACTTGCAAAACTGTATTTCTTTTTGAAGAATCTAACATACACTCGACAACAATTTTGAGCAACATAGGTTCCTACTCACCCAAAAAAGAGCACTTAATGGATTTGTTTCGAGCACAGCGTCCGTCCTATTTAATGCTGAAGAAGATAAAGAAAGAGAGTGCATTTTTTTGTTCATCCAGTAAAAAAATGCCTCCACTTCTTGTTTTCGTTGGTGAAGCAAAGTGCAACTTATTGTGCCATTGAGCTATGTTGCTTGGATTATCCGAAAAGGTTGCTGCACTCGTGTCAGATCCTTCAAAAATACACTACTTTTGGAGGATCAGACAGGCACCCATCGACATTTTTGAAGAGTCCGAGCAACATAGACATTTAGTCTATTGCAATTATTTTGTGGCAACAAGAAAGTTTTCTTAGCTAAAATTCCCTTGATTTACAAATTACACATGAAAATATAAAACAAGTAAACTGTTAAAGCTAAATCTAGTTAAAAGACGATCTCTGTCTCTCTCTCACACACAATATTAAAACTCATGAAAAAGTCACTTAAGGAAGAAAATGAAGATAGAGGAACTTTCAAGCCCAAAAACAATTACAGTTTGACCCTCAAAACTTAGAGTTACAAGCTTATGAAAGGAAGAAGTTTCAAAAACTTAGAACTTCATCCTATATGGCTGAGGTGTATCTGCAACAAAGAAGTTAAGTAAATTGGACAAGACTAGGAGAATATACCACTAACTTTTAACTATTTCTTCTTTGTTATTAAGTACAAGGATTGCATCATGCCACAACACAACTGAAGGATGAAAGGGGGGAGTGGAAGTCTGATCCTGAGGAATTTTTGTGAACTATTGTCAAGATTTATTGGGGAGGAAAATGGAGGACAGAATCAAAGATTTTTGGTCCATTGCTTAGAATTGAACAACAAATTGAGTTGTTGCATCCTTATGATGCAATTTTTCAGATTGACAGCAATAAGAGCCCGGCCCCGATGGTTTTGGAAGTGGCTTCTTCAAAGCATCATGGGATATAGTGGGTAAAGATGTCACAAATGCAGTGATGGACTTCTTTCATAATGGCAAGCTGTTGACTCACTTGTATTGCTCTCCTACCTAAGGTAAATGCCCATAAATTTACGAGCCAATGCAGGCCTATATCGTGTTGTAATGTTTTATATAAATGCATATCTAAGATTATGTGTACTAGGCTTAAAGGACTATAAAGCATATAGTAGCAAGAAATCAAGCTGAAATTGTTCAAGGAAGGTCCATGATCCACAATATCCTGATTTTCCATGATATACTCGAACACTATAAGTGGAAAACTTTCCCAGGTGTTTAATGAAGATTGATTTGTGAAAAGCGTATGAAACGGTCAGTTGGGAATTGGTTATGGATTTCCTTCCAGTGTTATGGAAGCACTTAATCAATTCAGTAAAGTCACTGGTCTAAGTGCAAACATGGAGAAGTCTAGTAATGTCATGGCTAGAGTAGACGATCCCACAAAGGAGTTGTTGCTTGCAAAGACTGGTTATGATGTTGGTACATTTCCTATCAAAGAAGCGGAATAAACCTGATCGTCATCAAATTGTCCTCATGATCATGCACATGATCAATACAGCTGAACAGCCTATGCTAATCAGCTATCTTATGCAGGAAAGTTTCAAATTATTACCCATGTTCCGTTTTCCATACACATTTTCCAGGGTGCCATCTTCATCCTGCCATTCATCATCTGTAGCAAAATTTCAAACCTTTCGACCATGTACTAATTGCTTCATGAGTGTCAATTTTGCCCCGTGCACAGTGTGAGAAATAAAAGAAACAGACGACAGTTAAGGCAAGTTCACAATTGGATCAACAAACAGAAAAGCATTTACTGTATTGAAATGGGAACAGAAAGGGGAAAATAAGGTTCCCCGGACTTCTTTATCTAAGTGCCATGCAAAACATAGTGCATTAGTGGACAGAGTTACCTGTTACTTGTTGGTGGTGGGAGGTGGCAGGTTCCCATGGAATTAGTTTAGGTGTGCGAAAGTTGAATACATGAGAATTATAGGTCAAAATGGGCTGTGTTAATGAACATGTCATAACCCAATCAACCTAAATATTGTTTGGATGAATAGAGTCAAAATGGGTTTCGTTTGTGTATTAACCCAATTACCCGCCCAAATTAAAATCATTTTGTAGTTGAACCTGACCCTTTAAAGTCTAGACGAGTTGGACGGGCCACACATTTATGACCCCTCTGTCGAAGTCACAGTCAGATCAATATTGGTGAGTCATCGAATGTAGTGGCTATGGCGGCGGTTGAGGTGGAGGCAAAGGCAGTGGTTATGGTTGAATTGCCACCACAGCCACCACATTCAATGACTCAGCAGTACCGATGTTACTGGGAGTCCGATTCATATTGTCCATCAGATTCAGAAAATTCGTCTTGACTTTCACACCGCGAAACTCAATAGCCATCGTATCATACGCTTGCACCTCCTCCTCCGCTGTGTCAAACGTACCTAACAAAACATTGCATATTTCCTCAGATCTCTAGACTCTGCCGTGTATTTCCCCGATGGCCTCTTCCGCACTCCTCGGTAATGCACCTCCCCTGCAAACCCCTTCACTTTCACCTCCCTCGCCGCTGCCTTCGCAACTCCTCCATTCACATTCTCTACCCTCGTCGCCCCCTTCTTAGTTTTTTGCTTCTTCGGTGCTATTTTCACAAGTAATACGGATGAGTGAAAGCATAGAGGGAAGAGCAGTGGTGGGGGAAGCAAACAAAACCACTGTCAAGGGAGGGAGAGTTTGACTTGATTGATGTAATTGTGGGGGCCACATGTGATGCAGCATTATTATTATATTTTATTCAGAATATCTGCATAGATATTTGTCTATATTTTATTTCCTAATGCCACGTGCACATTTCACAGAAAGAAAAAAGCAGGTTAATAAATTGGAAATGCTATTTTCAATTTGGGTTTAGTGGTTTATTATTATTTTTTTCTGGGAAAACACCAAATCACTCAGTAATTTGCTGGGAACTGTGATAGCAAGGCTTCTATACAGATAGCCTCTAATTCTATTTTGCATATCGACATAGATTTCCATTTTGTCGGGGAGAAAATCAAACCACTGCTGATTCAACCTCAATATTTGGAAACTCATTTCGAAATTGCAGATTTGCTCACCAAAGGCTGTGGGATTACTAGATGTCTACCAATTTCCAGCTTGATGGGGTGGAGGGTGGCAGGTATGCTAATCCATATTAGAGCAGCGCAGTTATTTATAACTGGTTTGGTTTGGATTAGTTGTTAGTTAAGTGTAGGTTTTTAGTATAATAAACCGTTAGTTACCCCCAACAAAGAACGTTAGTACTTTTTAGGACACATTTTGCAACAGAAACTACTGCATCAACACTACGCTCTAGATTCAATTAACTCGAAGTAACAACCAGGGTTTGTGTGGTCCTTGGATGTGTAAACATATTACGGAAGCCTTAATATTCTCTTCTGGAAAATGAAAAACGTATATAACATTGGCTGTTATATTAGTAGCTTTTTCAATATTGAATACATTGAAATATCAAATTTACAGGTTCAAACATAATAGTTGATATGTTATTAGCATTTTCGATATATATCTATATTCTGTATCGAAAGTTACAAATCCCGGATGAACCCATAGCTGACACTAGTTAGATTTTGGTTTGCCAAAACTAAGTCCCTATTTGTTATGATGTAATTGTCAGCATCTTAATATTCAGTTGTCCACTGGTGTAAAACAAAAATAATACTCCAACCAAGAAAATATATTCAAAGTGTGAATTTCATATCTATCCCTTAAATTCCTCTTTTTTATCGTAATTTGTTTTGGAGCCCACAACTTTATTTCCTGTCCCCTATAAAGGTCTATGAGGGAAATTAATGGCACTTAATGAAAGAAAGAAACATTTTAAATGTGAACATCTTTCTTGAAAATTAATTGTAATATTGAAATTATTGGTAACTTTATGCAAGGAAGAGACATTTTAAACATGAACATCTTTCTTATAAATTCATTGTAATATTGAAATTATTGATAACTTTATGCAAGGAAGAGACATTTTAAACATAAGCATCTTTATTATAAATTATTGAAATATTAATTCAGTTCATTCTTGCTGTGTTATTGCATCCTTAAATTTGGTTACAAAAAATAGGATAAAATGACACTAATGGTATCGTATGTTTAATGGTAGATTCAAAATAGTCTCTTAAAATGTAACTGAAGAACTGTAGTGAGTTGCTCCTCAACTTTTGGACCTGGTCCCAAACTAAATCAACCAATAAGAACTAACAAGAATCAACAATAAAGTGCGTGGAAAGAAGGTAAATTGCAAACACAGAGATTTTTACGTGAAAACTCCTTGCTCAAGGGAGAAAACCCACGACCTGCCTTGGGATTTCTCAAGCTCCACTAATATTCAAGCACACTAGAATACAAACTCCATGGCCTCGAGGATTAACCTCGTAATCCTTCTTCTCCTAGTAATAGCTCTATTACAAAGAGAAACTTGCAGTAACTCTACTACACAACAACCCAGTTAACTCTAACTGGAACACCAAGCTAAATCTAGCCTGGTGTGGAAAATAATACAAAACACCTACTAATAACGGACAGCAAGATTAGTCAACGTTTAATCACAATGCAAGGACTCAGTTACTACAAGAATGTGAATTACAACTTTATGAGCGTTCAGTTCCTTGTTGCAAGTGAGGCTTCGATTCAAGAGCTTCAGAGAGATATTTGTTATGAGAATATTTGAAGCTTGATTTTCTTATTGTGGAGTATGAGCAATATATGTATGACAAAAGTAAACCTTGGAAGGATCCCATTGGTTGAAGCAAAAAGAAGCAGCAGCTTATCCACCAGCTTTTGTTCTTTCGTTTAGCTGTGTAGTTGACTGTGACAATGATGTGTATGCCAAACTAGGCCCCTAAGAAATTTCAGCTTTGTCATCACACATTCTTCAAGAAACATGTCTCAACATACAATTTGTCAGTCATCAAAATTAAGGACCTAATAGTAACATTTTAGTCTTTGCCAAATATATAAGTTTTGTATGTTAAAAGTTGATAGGAACCCACTTTGAGTTATTTCACATCTTACATTTGTTTATAAAAGTTAGTGGAAGACTCTTCTCGAGTCAATATGAGTAATATTTCTGTCTTGGTCATTTTTTATTACCTCTTGGACGAAAATTGGTCTTTATAAACATACACTTAGCCTCATATATATCATATATCATCCAATTATTAAGAGAAGGTGAAACCCTAGCCTAATTTCAACTTCAAATATTTTGTGATTCAACCGTAGAAAATTCGAATTGGTTCCGTAGTTGTGTTCACCATCTCGAAAGCTTCGAGAAGCACCCCATGGTTATGTAAGGAGGATTCTAAATACAAGAGTTCATTGTTAAGGTATGAATATTATTTATTCTCGATTCTTATCCATGAATAAGTATTGATAAAGGATTATGAGTATTGTCTTGATGTTGGAAGATAACTAGAAACATAGTTATGAATTATTTTGTATAACTTGTTAGTAGTAAATTATGGAAGTTGTTGTATTGGATTATGGAGGATGAATTGTGGTGATATATCATTATATTAGTGGTTATGTATGCCTAGTGAACATGTTGGTATTGGATGGTGATTAAGAGGGGAAATAAAGGCTAAGAGTGATATTGAGGGATATTGCATGAAAATGCATGATATGTGAATGTAATAAGAGTATAAGAGGATGTATGTAGCACTCTTATTGATGAGTTAAAGGATTACTTCCTAGACATTATTTGGTGAAGTTAATACCTAAATGGTAAGGTTTGGTTGCTAATACTAGTTTGCCACAAATGACTTATTGTAGATAAGTGTTCGAAGAGTACGGGAAGTCAAGTTGGACTTGTATTGAAGTGGTTATATCAAGGTATGTAAGACATACTCTATCTAATCTTTGGCATGAATAATGACCCATGGCACTCTCAAGTAAGCTTCCAACATTGTCCTACGACACATGACACATAATAACATCATATGATCTTCGACACTACCAATTGAACTTGTTTTCACTTTTAAGATATCCGGCTAGTCAAAAAAAATGTCCATATACTATTGTTGACTCCGAAATGGTTTAATGAGGTATCATGGTTTCAAGTTCCATAAGGTGTGACCACAAAGTAACCAATCTCAAAGATTAATTGAATTAAGAAATGGAATGTCTTTATTTTAAATTGCTGATATGATGTATTGTATTATAAAGATTATGTATATGCTATTCCAGGGGTGGTCCCTGATGTATTGTATTATTACCACTGATCAGTTGGCCATTGTATGACATATGTTATGTATTGATAAGGAATACGGGAAGAAATGATATGAAAGTAATGTGCAGGTATCCCATCAGCTCTTCTAAGTGTGGTCTACTCATACTGTTTATTCACTGGTATCTGGGTTCTGTTGATCTTTTGTATCTCATCTTGATACTCACTGCCTTACATACTCAGTACATATTTCCGTACTGACGTCCCTCACGGGGGACCTGTATTCATGCCTGCAGGAACAGGTACTTCAGGTCGTACACCTCCGCAGTAAGAGCCAGGACATTCTGTTGATAGTGGTGAGCTCCAGTTGTTTCGGGGCATCCCAAGTCGTTTCTATATGTATTTTTGGTATTTGTATAAAAGTCTTTTGTGGGCGGGAGTTTGTCCCGACCCTAACTCAGTTGTGTATCTATGTAGAGGCTTTTGTAGACATATTGTACAGCCATAGGAGTGTTTGGTTGATAGACGTGATGGCTCTGACGGCCAATTACTGTTTATATATTTATATATGCGTGTCTGCTGGGCTGATGCAGGTACTGTTTTCTTCTATTTACAACGAAGTGCTGCCCAAATTTCTAATTTTCATAAGTAATGTAAATGTGAAAGTATAGGTTATGAACGGGTTCACCCGGGCCTCCTCGACTACGGGTGCCAGTCCGCTCCAATGAGATTTGGGGCGTGACAGAAGTGGTATCAGAGACGTTCGTCCTAGTGAGTCTACAAAGCCTTGTCTACGTAGAATCTCGTTTATTGGTGTGTTGTGCACCACATCTATAAACAGGAGGCTATTGGACATTTAGGGATTGTTTCCATTCTCCATTTCTTAGATCGTGCAATAGAGCCCATATTAGAGATAAAGTCATAATCGATCGCTTAATCCAATTGTTTTTTTTATTTATTATAGTAACGATGCCTGTTACAAGGAGAAAGAATAAGTGGAAGCGAGTAGATGTAGTGGCCGGAGAAGGTACTAGTAAGTCACCACCGGCACAAGCTGAACAAAGTGAGTCTCAAGCTGAGCATATATCAGGAGCTTCTTCTCCTCTAGAAGGGCCATCTATTAATGTTGTTGATCGAGATTTGAGGGATTCAGTACAACTTCTGACGCATATAGTTGCCGGTCAAGTTCAAGGGCAAGCTATTCCTACCACGGGTTCTAGTGGTACGGATAGAGCAGCTAGCCTTCGGACACAGGATTTTCTGAAACTGGATCCTCCTACTTTTACCGGATCAGATATTAACGAAGACCCGCAGGACTTTGTCGATCAAACCCAAAGGGCTCTAGATGTTATGCACATATCCGGTAAGGAGATGGTTGAGCTAGCAACATATAGACTGAAAGGAGAGGCTATATTGTGGTACGAGGATTGGAAACGATCTAGGGGTATTGATGCACCTCCAACTACGTGGGGAGAGTTCAAAGATGCATTTATTGATCATTATCTTCCATTTGAGACTCGTCAGGCCCGTGCAGATCAATTCTTAAATCTTCGTCAGGGTAATATGAGTGTAAGGGAGTATAGTCTTCGATTTAACTCCTTGTCTCGATATGCTTCTAATGTGGTAGCTACTATGGATGATAGAGTTCATCACTATGTGGATAGATTGGAACCATACTTGGTTAGATATTGTACCATTGCTGCTTTGAACAAGGACATGGATATAGCGAGGATACAATCTTTCGCTCAGAAAATGGAAGATCAGAGGCAAAGAAGAAGAACCCAGGAATCAGAAAAAGGATATTCTAAGCGGGCCAGAGCTATAGGGCAGTTTATGGCATCTCAGGGAGGTTTTAGGCCTTTGTTCTCTCATAGATTGCCTAGCCCGTTATCTTCTTATCCTGCAATTAGTGCTCCACCGCAATTTCAAAGGTAAAGAGGTAATCAGTTCGGGCAAAGCAGTGAAAATCAGAGTTCGCGAACAGTGGGGTATCAAGGGCAAGGAAGTATGAGTCAATTGAGACCTCCACGACACCCGTGCCCCATATGTAGAAGATTTCACTATGGCGAATGTCGGCTTGGAACGAACAATTGTTTTTGGTGCGGTAAGCCGGGGCATATGGATAGAGATTGCCCACGCAGGACCACAGGTGGTATAACACGACCTACCGGATTAGCTGTTGCGTCATCATCGGTTCCTCCTTTGAGTAGGGGTGCACAACCTATGGGTCACGGTAGAGGTGATAGAGGAGCAGTAAGTTCTAGCGGAGCTCAGAACCGTGTGTATGCCCTAGCAGATCGGCAGAATTTAGAGGCTTCTCCAGACGTGGTTACAGGTACGTTGTCTATCTTTGCATTTGATGTGTATGCCTTAATTGATCCTGGTTCTACATTATCATATGCTACTCCTTTGGTTGCGGGAAGGTTCGGAAGAAACACTCGAATTATTAGCCAAGCCATTTGAAGTATCAACGCCAGTGGGGGAATCTCTTATAGCTAGGAATGTTTATCGAAATTGTGTTGTGAATATTTATGGTCGTGATACGATGGCCGATCTTGTTGAGTTAGAAATGGTAGATTTTTATGTTATTATGGGCATGGATTGGTTAGCGTCTTGTTATGCTAGAGTAGATTGCCGTTCTAAGAAGGTATATTTCCATTTCCCAAATGGGCAGTCCTTGAATGGAAGGGTAATGTTGGCGCGCCGAGAGGTAGATTTATTTCTTACTTTAGGGCAAGAAAAATGATTTCCAAGGGGTACATATACCATTTGGTTAGAGTAAGGGATACAGAGGCAGAGCCGCCAACTTTTCAGACCGTTCCGGTTGTGAATGAATTTCCTGATGTATTCCCTGAAGAACTACCAGGTTTACCTCCTGAACGAGAAGTGGAGTTTGGTATTGATATGTTGCCAGACACACATCCAATCTCAATTCCTCCTTATAGAATGGCACCAGCAGAGTTGCGAGAATTGAAAGAGCAACTGAAAGACTTGCTAGAGAAGGGATTCATCAGGCCAAGTATGTCCCCTTGGGGAGCACCAGTATTGTTTGTGCGTAAGAAAGATGGTTCGCTGAGGATGTGTATTGACTATCGGCAATTGAATAAGGTGACTATCAAGAATAAATACCCTCTTCCCTGAATTGATGATTTATTTGACCAGTTGCAGGGTGCCCAGTGTTTTTCCAAGATTGACTTGAGATCAGGCTATCATCAAGTGAGAGTCAAGGATAAAGATATACCCAAGACAGCTTTCCGAACACGGTATGGTCATTATGAATTCCTGTTTATGTCATTCGGGCTGACAAATGCACCCGCAGTTTTTATGGATCTGATGAATAGGCTGTTTAAGCCGTTTCTAGATGTGTTCGTGATAGTTTTCATAGATGATATTCTGGTCTACTCTAGATCAGAAGAGGATCATGTTAATCACTTAAGGTAGGCGTTGCAGATTCTTCGTGATCGTAAGTTGTATGCGAAGTTTTCTAAATGTGAGTTTTGGCTCAAGTCAGTGGCATTTTTGGGCCATATTGTATCCAGTGAAGGCATAAAAGTTGACACTCAGAAGATTGAGGCTGTGAAGAATTGTCCAAGACCCACGACGCCTACGGAGATTCATAGTTTCCTCGGGTTGACAGGTTATTATAGAAGGTTTGTTGAAGGTTTTTCTTCTATTTCTGCACCCTTGACTAAGTTGACGCATAAAGCCTCCAAGTTTCAATGGAATGATGCCTGTGAAAAGAGTTTCCAAGATCTGAAGAGCAAGTTGACTTCTACACCGGTATTGGTACTTCCTGAAGGCACAGAAGGGTATGCAGTGTACTGTGATGCTTCGAGAATTGGCTTAGGATGCGTATTAATGCAACATGGTAGAGTAATAGCCTATGGCTCTAGACAGTTGCGACCGCTTGAGAGGAATTATCCCACGCATGATCTTGAGCTAGCTGCAGTTTTAGTTGCTTTGAAGATATGGCGCCACTACTTATATGGGGTTCATGTTGACATATATACCGATCATAAGAGCCTACAATATATCTTCAGTCAGAAAGATCTAAACTTGAGGCAGCGGAGATGGCTTGAATTGTTGAAAGATTACGATGTTGATATCTTGTATCATCCAGGGAAAGCGAATGTGGTAGCGGATGCACTGAGTCGTAAGTCTAAAATGGCATCTATAAAAAAGCAGGGGATGATTAAGGATCTTCACCAACTAGCTAATTTGGGAGTTCGACTTCTCGAAACTTCAGATGAAGAGGTTATTGTACGTAATGCAGCGGAATCTTCATTGATAGCTGAAGTGAAAGAGAAGCAGTATGCAGATCCAATTTTATTGCAGCTTAAGGAGGATGTGCAGAGTGGCACGACAAAGGCATTTGAGCTTACGCGAGAAGGAGTGCTTCAGTGTCAGAATCGTTTATGTGTACCTGATGTAGTTGAGCTAAGAAAGAGAATTATGACAGAAGCACACTGTTCAAGGTATTCCATCCATCCAGGGTCGACTAAGATGTATCAAGATTTGAAAGCAATATATTGGTGGAATGACATGAAGAAGAATATTGCCGAATTTGTAGATGAATGTCTGAATTGTCAAAGAGTCAAAGTAGAACACCAGAAACCCGGTGGTTACATGCAATGTATAGATCTTCCAGTCTGGAAGTGGGACAAGATCAATATGGATTTCATCACGGGTTTGCCTCGTACATTTCGGAAGTTTGATTCCATATGGGTGATCATTGATAGGCTTACCAAATCCGCGCACTTCTTACCAGTTAAGACAACTTATACGGCGGAAGAGTATGCGAAGTTGTATATTAAGGAGATCATTCGGTTACATGGAGTTCCAATTTCCATTATATCCAATCGAGGAGCCCAATTTACCGCGAATTTCTGGAAGTCTTTTCAAAGGAGTTTGGGGACACAAGTAAATCTAAGTACGGCTTTTCATCCTCAAACGGACGGACAAGAGGAACGTACCATCCAGACACTTGAAGATATGCTACGAGCATGTGTATTAGATTTCAAAGGCAACTGGGATGATCACCTACCTCTTATCGAGTTTGCCTACAATAATAGCTATTATTCAAGTATCAAAATGGCACCATATGAAGCATTGTATGGAAGAAAGTGTAGATCGCCAATAGGATGGTTTGAAGCAGGTGATGCGGTCTTGTTTGGACCGGATCTTGTTTATCAAGCAATGGAGAAGGTTAAAGTGATCCAACAACGGCTTGAAACAGCTCAAAGTCGACACAAATCTTATGCGGATGTTAGAAGAAGAGGACTTGAGTTTTCTATCGACGATTGGGTATTCTTGAAAGTATCACCAATGAAAGGAGTGATGAGGTTTGGCAAGAAAGGAAAGTTAAGTCCACGATACATAGGTCCGTACAAGATCATTCAAAGATTTGGACAAGTTGCTTATGAGTTAGAGATACCTCAAGAGATCTCAGTAGTTCATCCCATATTTCATGTTTCGATGCTTCGCAAGTACATCGGAGATCCATCGCACATCAATACTACGGAAGATGTACAAGTTACAGAAGATCTCACTTTTGAAGAAATGCCTATTGCTATTCTTGATCGCCAAATTAAAAAGATAAGGAATAAAGAGATAGCATCGGTAAAAGTACTTTGGAGGAATCAACAAGTTGAGGAGATCACATGGGAAGCCTAGGAAGCGATGAAGATTAAGTACCCTTACCTATTCAACGATGAGGAGGAAGTTCATGAGACGGAAGAAGAACAATAACAAGTAAGTGTTTTTTTTTATGCAAGTATGTTATGATGATTAATATGTTAATTGTAAGCTTGTACATGTATTAATTGAGTAACTATGCTAACATTCGAGGAAGAATGTTCTTAAGGGGGGAGAATGTAACACCCCGTAAATTTTTTCGTACACTTATCGCGATTATATGGAGTCCTAAGGGCTTGCGTATGGGTTAAATTAAGTTTATGGTGTTCGGAAGTATCCCGTCAATAGTTGTATGTGTAGGTATTGGAATAAGATTTCCAACGATATAAAGTTTGCCCAAAACAGAGGAGTATTTCATATAAGCGAGCACATTCGAAATTTCAAAACGGTGGCCGGGAAGCCTGTGAACAGTAAATCTGCAGGAAAATTACTGCAGCTAGGCAATTTTCTTTTTGGATCAACTTTAGACGATCATAACTCCTTGTACAAAAAGAACTGTGTGAGCTGCTATATATCGACGAAAAGCTCCGAGAGTATTATTTCCGATGAAATTGGTTTCATCCAAATCCAATGTCTGAGTAAGGAGCTATACCCGTTTTACTACTGCCTATAAAAAAAAAACAGAATTTTGGGACAGATTTTTGGGTCAACTTTAAACGACCATAACTTAATACTTAAATTTTTAAATTTATTTAAATTTTTGGGTCCACTGGGGACAGATTCGGATTTATTTAATTTTTTAGGGCAAAATGGTCATTTTCTATTACCTCTTGGACGAAAAATTGGTCTTTATAAACATACACTTAGCCTCATATATATCATATATCATCCAATTATTAAGAGAAGGTGAAACCCTAGCCTAATTTCAACTTCAAATATTTTGTGATTCAACCGTAGAAAATTCGAATTGGTTCCGTAGTTGTGTTCACCATCTCGAAAGCTTCGAGAAGCACCCCATGGTTATGTAAGGAGGATTCTAAATACAAGAGTTCATTGTTAAGGTATGAATATTGTTTATTCTTGATTCTTATCCATGAATAAGTATTGATAAAGGATTATGAGTATTGTCTTGATGTTGGAAGATAACTAGAAACATAGTTATGAATTGTTTTGTATAAATTGTTAGTAGTAAATTATGGAAGTTGTTGTATTGGATTATGGAGGATGAATTGTGGTGATATATCATTATATTAGTGGTTATGTATGCCTAGTGATCATGTTGGTATTGGATGGTGATTAAGAGGGGAAATAAAGGCTAAGAGTGATGTTGAGGGATATTGCATGAAAATGCATGATATGTGAATGTAATAAGAGTATAAGAGGATGTATGTAGCACTCTTATTGATGAGTTAAAGGATTACTTCCTAGACATTATTTGGTGAAGTTAATACCTAAATGGTAAGGTTTTGTTGCTAATACTAGTTTGCCCCAAATGACTTATTGTAGATAAGTGTTCAAAGAGTACGGGAAGTCAAGTTGGACTTGTATTTAAGTGGTTATATCAAGGTATGTAAGACATACTCTATCTAATCTTTGGCATGAATAATGACCCATGGCACTCTCAAGTAATCTTCCAACATTGGCCTACGACACATGACACATAATAACATCATATGATCTTCGACACTACCAATTGAATTTGTTTTCACTTTTAAGATGTCCGGCTAGTCAAAAAAAATATCCATATACTATTGTTGACTCCGAAATGGTTTAATGAGGTATCATGGTTTCAAGTTCCATAAGGTGTGACCACAAAGTAACCAATCTTAAAGATTAATTGAATTAAGAAATGGAATGTCTTTATTTTAAATTGATGATATGATGTATTGTATTATAAAGATTATGTATATATGCTATTCCAGGTGTGGTCCCTGATGTATTGTATTAGTACCACTGATCAGTTGGCCATTGTATGACATATGTTATGTATTGATAAGGAATACGGGAAGAAATGATATGAAAGTAATGTGCAGGTATCCCATCAGCTCTTTTAAGTGTGGTCTACTCATACTGTTTATTCACTGGTATCTGGGTTCTGTTGATCTTTTGTATCTTATCTTGATACTCACTGCCTTACATACTCAGTACATATTTCTGTACTGACGTCCCTCACGGGGGACCTGTATTCATGCCTGCAGGAACAGGTACTTCAGGTCGTACACCTCCGCAGTAAGAGCCAGGACATTCTGTTGATAGTGGTGAGCTCCAGTTGTTTCGGGGCATCCCAAGTCGTTTCTATATGTATTTTTGGTATTTGTATAAAAGTCTTTTGTGGGTGGGAGTTTGTCCCGACCCTAACTCAGTTGTGTATCTATGTAGAGGCTTTTGTAGACATATTGTACAGCCATAGGAGTGTTTGGTTGATAGACGTGATGGCTCTGACGGCCAATTACTGTTTATATATATATATATGTGTGTCTGCTGGGCTGATACAGGTACTGTTTTCTTCTATTTACAACGAAGTGCTGCCCAAATTTCTAATTTTCATAAGTAATGTAAATGTGAAAGTATAGGTTATGAACGGGTTCTCCCGGGCCTCCTCGGCTACGGGTGCCAGTCCGCTCCAATGGGATTTGGGGCGTGACACTCTTCACCACACTATTCTACAGAATATGAAAGCAAGACTATTTACAAAGAATTAAGCACACAAACATTAAAGCAAGACTTGGTTGACTTGCCAAGTCTGCTGATTGAGATGTGAAAGGCTTGGTTGATTTGGTGGTATTAGTATTGATATGACCAAAAGGGAGGCCTCATTGCTATTTAAAGTCTCAAAACCACATGTTCTAGAGCATACCTACTAAATTTTTGCAATAATGGAGAAAGCCATCACATTTTATCTCTTAACACTCTTGTTGCTTATGGCTAGTTCAGCCATGACCCAAACCAACATTACCACTGATCAATTAGCTCTTCTATTCTTAAAATCCAAAATTATTTTCGACCCTTCTCACTTCTTGGATGAAAACTGGTCTCCCACTGTTTCTGTTTGTCATTGGGTTGGAGTCACTTGTGGCTCTCGTCACCAACGTGTGAATTCCTTGAATCTTTCTAACATGGATCTTATAGGCAAGATTCCCCGTGAATTTGGGAACCTCTCATTTCTTGTTTCTCTTGACTTGGGAAGTAACAATTTCCAGGGAAATTTGCCTCAAGAAATGGCACGCTTTCATCGGCTTAAGTTTCTTAGGTTAAGTGTCAACAACTTCTGCGGAAAGGTTCCTTCTTGGTTTGGGTTTTTACACCAACTTCAGGTTCTAATTCTTGGGAATTATAGTTTCGCTGGTTCCATCCCTTCTTCATTTTCTAATATTTCCAAAATTTAGACTTTGAATCTGAAATTCAATTCCATAGAGGGACAAATACCAAAAGCGATTGGAACTCTTGTAAACCTTAGAGTATTGAACTTGGGGGGTAACAAGCTCATAGGCTTTATTCGTACGTCACTCTCAAATGCCTCGAGGTTGGAGGCTTTAGAGATATCTTTTAATTCACTTCAAGGAAACATTCCAGAAGAGATCGGCAATCTTCACAACATGAACTGGTTGGCCATACATTTTAATCAACTTACGGGTTCTATACCATTCACAATTTTCAATATTTCTAGGATCGAAGTCCTTTCTTTTACTGGCAATAGCTTATCAGGAAGTCTTCCCAATGGTATATGCAATGGTCTCCCAATGCTCAAAGGGCTTTATTTATCGAGAAACAAGCTTCATGGTCATATTTCTACAAGCTTATCAAATTGTTCGCAACTTCAAGTATTGTTTTTATCGGAAAATGATTTAACAGGTATGTTTTTATCTTATGAATGCTTGTATATAATTGCTTCAAGTTGTTGAGGATTATATTTCATTATGTCGATCTACTGTTCCATTCATTCATTTTTTTTTTGTTTTATTAATCCAGTACTGCAGCAAGTTGTTGCTCAGTTAGTTAGATGAGCTGGCTGATTGATAGTTAGTTGGTTGTTAGTGTGTAGTGAGCTGGCACCCAAGAATGTTCTAGAACAAGTTTGTTCTTCCTACAATTCCTCTTTGTAAAGACTAGAAGCAGTTATAAAATTCTCTCTCGTTCTTCACACTTGAGAATTTTATCTTATTACACAGTAATTGCATTAATTGAGGTATCAAAGTTTGGTGGTATTAGGCATGGAGAGAAGCCAGATTAATGGCTCTGTTCAAATATATTTATCTTCTATACGTATTTTTTTTTTCTTTTTTCTTTTAATACTTTCGTATGACCAACAATATAAAAGTTAAAATTTTAATGGATTCTACCATGGGAGATTGACAACTTAAACAAGATGCAATTCTTATATCTTAGCAGAAATAGATTAAACCAACTCACAGGTAATCAATCCACTATATGTGTTTCCAGGGGAAATACCCAAAGAGATAAGCAATCTCATTGAGTTGGAGAGACTTAGTCTTTCATTTAATAGTTTTAGTGGTCCACTTGATATGGAAATCTTCAACATATCAGGGCTGAGAGTGATTGCTCTTTCAAACAATAATCTGTCAGGAAGCCTCCCACAAAACATGTGTTCTATCTTACCCAGCATTGAAAAGCTTTATCTGGCCAACTTAACCAATCTTGTTGGATATCTCCAATTGTTCAAAACTTACAATTCTTGAGCTTTCAAACAACAAACTCACTGGCTTGATTCCCAACTCACTTGGATATTTGACTCATCTACAAATCCTAAACTTGGGGGCAAACAATTTAACGAGGGACACATTGTTAAGCTTTCTGACTTCCTTATCCAATTGCAGAAATTTAACATATCTTGATATATCTTTAAACCTTCTAAATGACATGCTTCCGGCCTCCACAGGGAACCTTTCCACATCTCTTAGAACATTTTTCGCCATCAGTTGTAAAATCCAAGGGAGAATTCCAGATGAAGTTGGGAACTTAAGCAGCTTATTAGACCTTAGACTTTCTGGAAACAGCTTGGTTGGATCGATTCCCACAACAATTGGCAACTTGAGAAAGCTTCAGCACTTCGACGTGACTAATAACAACATAACAGGATTTATTGGAGATCATATATGTAAATTGCAGCATTTGGGTGATATTTACTTGGGTCGAAATCAACTTTCAGGATCTCTTCCTAATTGTTTAGGGAATATTACTACCCTTAGGGAGATACATCCGGGTTCCAATAAATTGAGTTCCAATATACCACCAAGATTAGGGAACCTTCATGATCTAGTGGTTCGACTTATCGTCAAACAACATGGTAGGTTCTTTACCTTCAGAAATTGGAAATCTAAAGGCTGTAACAAAGATGGATTTATCGATGAATCAATTTTCAAATAGAATTCCAAGAGAAATTGGAGGATTGCAGAATTTGGCACACCTTTCTTTGAGACACAACAAGTTGCAAGGAGCTATACCTGACTCAATGAGCAACATGATAGGTTTGGAATTCCTAGACCTTTCTGATAATAATATATCAGGAACTATTCCCATGTCGTTGGAGAAACTTCAATACCTCAAATATTTCAATGTTTCTGTCAACAAATTGCATGGTGAAATACCCTCGGGGGGTCCTTTCAAGAACCTCTCGAGTCAGTTTTTCATCCACAATGAAGCATTGTGTGGTTCTTCAAGATTTAGTGTCCCGCCATGCCACACTTCATCAAAGCACAGATCAAATAGGAAAAAGTTGCTATTACTTTTTCTTTTGCTCACAATTGCAGTTGTATTTTTTCGTATGACCTTTGTGCTCCTATGGATAAGGTATAGGAGAGGTAAAAGTGCTCCTGAGCAAGCTGTTTCATTGTCTACCGTAGCAAGAGAAAGAATTTCATACTATGAACTGCTCCAAGCAACGGATGATCTTAGTGAGAGCAATCTGATTGGTTCTGGAAGTTTTGGCTCAGTTTACAAAGGCATTCTCAAAAGTGGAATGTCGTTGCAGTTAAAGTGTTCAATCTGCAATTGGATGCGGCATTCAAGAGTTTTGATACGGAATGTGAAGTTTTGCGTAGCCTTCGCCGTAGTAATCTCGTAGAAGTCATTACTAGTTGTTCCAATCTTGATTTCAAGGCTTTAGTGCTCGAGTATATGCCAAATGGAAGTCTTGATAAGTATTTGTATTCACACAATTATTTCCTCGATATCAGGAAGAGGCTAAGCATAATGCTAGATGTAGCATGTGCGTTGGAATATCTTCACCATCGGTTCACGTCGCCTGTAATCCACTATCATTTGAAGCCTAGAAATGTCTTGCTAGACGAGGATATGGTTGCCCACCTAAGTAACTTTGGCATTTCAAAACTGCTTGGTGAAGACGAGAGTGATTTATACACTAAAACCTTAGCAACATTTGGTATATTGAGCCAGGTACGTCTCTTTTCTGCATTTGAACATTAATTTTTTTCTCCTTCTTTTTCCACTAAGAAAGCTTATATTGCATGTTTAAATTAATTGTTTGACTGCAGAATATGGATTGGATGGGTTGGTCTAAACAAAATGTGATGTCTATTGTTATGGGGTCATGTTGCTAGAAACGTTCACTAGGAGAAAGCCTAATGAGTTTGTGGGTGACGCTAGCTTGAAGCAATGGGTGAGTTTTTCACTCCCAGCGGCAGTAATGGGCGTCGTAGATGTAAACTAGGTAATATCAACTGGTAATCGCTTACAGAAGGAGTTAGATGTTGTGGCATCAATCATGAAAATTGCATTAGATTGTTGTGCTGAATCTCCAGCAAGAAGGACTAACATGAAAGATGTTGTAGGGATGCTGCAGAAGATCATGATTCAACTACTTGCATGTTGAAAATGTTGTTGAAATCTGTTGTTCCAAATCACTTGTATGTTTCAACTTTTTCTAAATTGTTGTATTCATGTAAAGATTGTTGTTTTGTTTTGTTTTAGCACATGATTTGTGAATTAATCTTTTTTAGAAATGCTAGATGGTTGCAATAAATCTCATTGTTTCCTCTTAACATTATTGTCGCAAAAGGAGGAACTGAATAATTACTAAAATCAAACTTTTTTTGGCAATTAACTCACTTTATTAATTACCAAGTGACTGGCATTACAAACTAAGAATAGACAAACCTATCTTCTCAGGCGTTACTACTTGAACCAACAGACCCCTCTACAGACTTCTATGACTACTGAAACTTCTTAATACATTCAATCAATTTGGAGTTTGCTCTAACCCTTATACACAACATTAGTTTAAGGCTTCTTATCAACTCTTCAATACTACGTGCCTTCTTCTGAAAGATCTTGTTGTTCCTTTCTATCCATATGGTATGTATCACTACTGCCAAACTTGCTTTTAAAATAATCCCTCTGTTATGTTTGCCTCTGGTTCTCTTCTCCATCCAGCTACACATACATCTCCAGTTCTGAGGACATACTGTCCATCTTTGCCAATCCAACATGGATTTCCAAATTTTGTTAGTGACTGTGCATTCAAAATAGACATGATCTCTTGTCTCTCGTTGGTCTTGACAGAATATACAGGTAGTGTCTATAGTGAGACCCCATCTTAACAATCTGTCTTTTGTTCTGATCTTCCCATGTAGGCTCAACCATAGGATAAAGGTGTGTTCAGGATCAGCAACATTATGACACACCAGTTTAGACCAAGGGACATTATCTACTTCACCTCTTATTTTCCTACATGCCTTACTGATTATGAATTTTCCCTGCATAACTATGTTTTGCATATCACCAAGTTTCTGCCAGTGTTTCCTCATTGTGTAGATCTTTCTTATCATCCAACACGCTTGCTGAGGGATATTCATAGCAAACAAGTTTTGTGTCTTAATATAATAATGATGTATCCACGCTATCCACAGTTTCTCCTTGTCTTGGCTAAGATCCCAAAGAAGTTTGCAAATGGCTGCCTGATTCCATATGTGGAGATTTATCAGATTTAGACCTTCTACTGTTTTAGGTGGACATAGTTTCTCCCAACCTACCAAAGCTTTTCTAGTGATTACAGCTTCTCCAGACCATAAAAAGCTCCTGCAAGTTGCTTCAATCAGCTTTATGACTTTTTTAGGCATTAGAAACACTTGAGACCAGTAGGATTGTATTCCATAAAGGACTGCTTTGATTAGTTGTAATCTGCCAGCATACAACAAGCTTCTTGCCATCCAGATTGTGATTCTTGTTGTGATTCTTTCTACTAATGTCTTACATTGTTGCACTGTAAGTCTCTTAGTAGATAAAGGAACACCAAGGTATTTAAATGGTAGCTCTCCTTTCTTAAACTTCAATACCTATAGAATTTGCTGTTGAATGTGTCACGCCCCAAATCCCATTGGTGCGGACTGGCACCCGTAGCCGAGGAGGCCCGGGAGAACCCGTTCATAACCTATACTTTCACATTTACATTACTTATGAAAATTAGAAATTTGGGCAGCACTTCGTTGTAAATAGAAGAAAACAGTACCTGTATCAGCCCAGCAGACACGCATATATATATATAAACAGTAATTGGCCGTCAAAGCCATCACGTCTATCAACCAAACACTCTTATGGCTGTACAATATGTCTACAAAAGCCTATACATAGATACACAACTGAGTTAGGGTCGGGACAAACCCCCGCCTACAAAAGACTTTTATACAAATACCAAAAATACATATACAAACGACTTGGGATGCCCCGAAACAACTGGAGCTCACCACTATCAACAGAATGTCTTAGCTCTTACTGCGGAGGTGTACGACCTGAAGTACCTGTTCCTGCAGGCATGAATACAGGTCCCCCGTGAGGGACGTCAGTACGAAAATATGTGCTGAGTATGTAAGGCAGTGAGTATCAAGATGAGATACAAAAGATCAACAGAACCCAGATACCAGTGAATAAACAGTATGAGTAGACCACACTTAAAAGACCTGATGGGATACCTGCACATTACTTTCATATCATTACTTCTCGTATTCCTTATCAATACATAACATATGTCATACAATGGCCAACTGATCAGTGGTACTAATACAATACATCAGGGACCACCCCTGGAATAGCATATATACATAATCTTTATAATACAATGGCCAACTGATCAGTGGTACTAATACAATACATCATATCATCAATTTAAAATAAAGACATTCCATTTCTTAATTCAATTAATCTTTGAGATTGGTTACTTTGTGGTCACACCTTATGGAACTTGAAACCATGATACCTCAATAGGAAAAACATGTAAATAGGTAATCAATATCATGAAAATGAAGTAGAGAATCATGGATACCTCATTAAACCATTTCGGAGTCAACAATAGTATATGGACATTTTTTTGACTAGCCGGACATCTTAAAAGTGAAAACAAGTTCAATTGGTAGTGTCGAAGATCATATGATGTTATTATGTGTCATGTGTCGTAGGACAATGTTGGAAGCTTACTTGAGAGTGCCATGGGTCATTATTCATGCCAAAGATTAGATAGAGTATGTCTTACATACCTTGATATAACCACTTCAATACAAGTCCAACTTGACTTTACGTACTCTTCGAACACTTATCTACCATAAGTCATTTATGGCAAACTAGTATTAGCAACCAAACCTTACCATTTAGGTATTAAATTCACCAAATAATGTCTAGGAAGTAATCCTTTAACTCTACAATAAGAGTGCTACATACATTGTCACGCCCCAAATCCCATTGGAGCGGACTGGCACCCGTAGCCGAGGAGGCCCGGGAGAACCCGTTCATAACCTATACTTTCACATTTACATTACTTATGAAAATTAGAAATTTGGGCAGCACTTCGTTGTAAATAGAAGAAAACAGTACCTGTATCAGCCCAACAGACACGCATATATATATATATATAAACAGTAATTGGCCGTCAGAGCCATCACGTCTATCAACCAAACACTCCTATGGCTGTACAATATGTCTACAAAAGCCTCTGCATAGATACACAACTGAGTTAGGGTCGGGACAAACTCCCGCCCACAAAAGACTTTTATACAAATACCAAAAGTACATATAGAAACGACTTGGGATGCCCCGAAACAACTGGAGCTCACCACTATCAACAGAATGTCCTGGCTCTTACTGCGGAGGTGTACGACCTGAAGTACCCATTCCTGCAGGCATGAATACAGGTCCCCCGTGAGGGACGTCAGTACGGAAATATGTACTGAGTATGTAAGGCAGTGAGTATCAAGATGAGATACAAAAGATCAACAGAACCCAGATACCAGTGAATAAACAGTATGAGTAGATCACACTTAAAAGAGCTGATGGGATACTTGCACATTACTTTCATATCATTACTTCCCGTATTCCTTATCAACACATAACATATGTCATACAATGGCCAACTGATCAGTGGTACTAATACAATACATCAGGGACCACCCCTGGAATAGCATATATACATAATCTTTATAATACAATGGCCAACTGATCAGTGGTACTAATACAATACATCATATCAACAATTTAAAATAAAGACATTTCATTTCTTACTTCAATTAATCGTTGAGATTGGTTACTTTGTGGTCACACCTTATGGAACTTGAAACCATGATACCTCAATAGGAAAAACATGTAAATAGGTAATCAATATCATGAAAATGAAGTAGAGAATCATGGATACCTCCTTAAACCATTTCGGAGTCAACAATAGTATATGGACATTTTTTTGACTAGCCGGACATCTTAAAAGTGAAAACAAGTTCAATTGGTAGTGTCGAAGATCATATGATGTTATTATGTGTCATGTGTCGTAGGACAATGTTGGAACCTTACTTGAGAGTGCCATGGGTCATTATTCATGCCAAAGATTAGATAGAGTATGTCTTACATACCTTGATATAACCACTTCAATACAAGTCCAACTTGACTTCCCGTACTCTTCGAACACTTATCTACAATAAGTCATTTGGGGCAAACTAGTATTAGCAACCAAACCTTACCATTTAGGTATTAACTTCACCAAATAATGTCTAGGAAGTAATCCTTTAACTCATCAATAAGAGTGCTACATACATCCTCTTATACTCTTATTACATTCACATATCATGCATTTTCATGCAATATCCCTCAACATCACTCTTAGCCTTTATTTCCCCTCTTAATCACCATCCAATACCAACATGATCACTAGGCATACATAACCACTAATATAGTGATATATCACCACAATTGATCCCCCATAATCCAATACAACAACTTCCATAATTTACTACTAACAATTTATACAAAACAATTCATAACTATGTTTCTAGTTATCTTCCAACATCAAGACAATACTCATAATCCTTAATCAATACTTATTCATGGATAAGAATCAAGAATAAACAATATTGATACCTTAACAATGAAATCTTGTATTTAGAATCCTCCTTACATAACCATGGGGTGCTTCTCGAAGCTTTCGAGATGGTGAACACAACTACGGAACCAATTCGAATTTTCTACGGTTGAATCACAAAATATTTGAAGTTGAAATTAGGCTAGGATTTCACCTTATCTTAATAATTGGATGATATATGATATATATGAGTCTAAGTGTATGTTTATAAAGACCAATTTTCGTCCAAGAGGTAATAGAAAATGACCATTTTGCCCTAAAAATTTAAATAAATCCGAATATGTCCCCAGTGGACAGATTTGACAGGCTGAAGTAAATCGATCATAACTCTTTTCTCCGGTATCGGATTAGGGTGAAACCAATTGAATTGGAAATATAATTCAAAGGAATTTCATTTTCATATAAAGTATAGCACCCAGTTCTTCCTGTACAAGGAGTTATGGTCGTTTAAAGTTGACCCAAAAATCTGTCCCAAAATTCTGTTTTTTTTTATAGGCTGTAGTAAAACGGGTATAGCTCCTTACTCAGACATTGGATTTGGATGAAATCAATTTCATCGGAAAGAAGACTCTCGGAGATTTTCGTCGATATATAGCATCTCACACAGTTCTTTTTTTACAAAGAGTTATGATCGTCTAAAGTTGATCCAAAAAAAAAATTGCCTAGCTGCAGTAATTTTCCTGCAGATTTACTGTTCACAGGCTTCCCGGCCACCGTTTTGAAATTTCGAATGTGCTCGCTTATATGAAATACTCCTCTGTTTTGGGCAAACTTTATATCGTTGGAAATCTTATTCCAATACCTACACATAAAACTATTGATGGGATACTTCCGAACACCATAAACTTAATTTAACCCATACGCAAGCCTTTAGGACTCCATATAATCGCGATAAGTGTACGAAAAAATTTACGGGGTGTTACATTCTCCCCCCCTTAAGAACATTCTTCCTCTAATGTTAGCATAGTTACTCAATTAAGACATGTCCAAGCTTACAATTAACATATTCATCATCATAACATACTTGCATAAAAATAAACACTTACTTGTTATTGTTCTTCTTCCGTCTCATGAACTTCCTCCTCATCGTTGAATAGGTAAGGGTACATAATCTTCATCTCTTCCTCGGCTTCCCATGTGATCTCCTCAACTTGTTGATTCCTCCAAAGTACTTTTACCGATGCTATCACTTTATTCCTTATCTTTTTAATTTGGCGATCAAGAATAGCAACAGGCATTTCTTCAAAAGTGAGATCTTCTGTAACTTGTACATCTTCCGTAGTAGTGATGTGCGATGGATCTCCGATGTACTTGCGAAGCATTGAAACATGAAATATGGGATGAACTGCTGAGAGCTCTTGAGGTAGCTCTAACTCATAAGCAACTTGTCCAAATCTTTGAATGATCTGGTACGGACCTATGTATCGTGGACTTAACTTTCCTTTCTTGCCAAACCTCATCACTCCTTTCATTGGTGATACTTTCAAGAATACCCAATCGTCGATAGAAAACTCAAGTCCTCTTCTTCTAACACCCGCATAAGATTTGTGTCGACTTTGAGCTGTTTCAAGCCGTTGTTGGATCACTTTAACCTTCTCCATTGCTTGATAAACAAGATCCGGTCCAAACAAGACCGCATCACCTGCTTCAAACCATCCTATTGGCGATCTACACTTTCTTCCATACAATGCTTCATATGGTGCCATTTTGATACTTGAATGATAGCTATTATTGTAGGCAAACTCGATAAGAGGTAGGTGATCATCCCAGTTGCCTTTGAAATCTAATACACATGCTCGTAGCATATCTTCAAGTGTCTGGATGGTACGTTCCGCTTGTCCGTCCGTTTGAGGATGAAAAGCCGTACTTAGATTTACTTGTGTCCCCAAACTCCTTTGAAAAGACTTCCAGAAATTCGCGGTAAATTGGGCTCCTCGATCGGATATAATGGAAATTGGAACTCCATGTAACCGAACGATCTCCTTAATATACAACTTCGCATACTCTTCCGTCGTATAAGTTGTCTTAACTGGTAAGAAGTGCGCGGATTTGGTAAGCCTATCAATGATCACCCATATGGAATCAAACTTCCGAAATGTACGAGGCAAACCCGTGATGAAATCCATATTGATCTTGTCCCACTTCCAGACTGGAAGATCTATACATTGCATGTAACCACCGGGTTTCTGGTGTTCTACTTTGACTCTTTGACAATTCGGACATTCAGCTACAAATTCGGCAATATTCTTCTTCATGTCATTCCACCAATATATTGTTTTCAAATCTTGATACATCTTAGTCGACCCTGGATGGATGGTATTACCTTGAACAGTGTGCTTCTGTCATAATTCTCTTTCTTAGCTCAACTACATCAGGTACACATAAACGATTCTGACACTGAAGCACTCCTTCTCGCGTAAGCTCAAATGCCTTTGTCGTGCCACTCTGCACATCCTCCTTAAGCTGCAATAAAATTGGATCTGCATACTGCTTCTCTTTCACTTCAGCTATCGATGAAGATTCTGCTGCATTACGTACAATAACCTCTTCATCTGGAGTTTTCGAGAAGTCGAACTCCCAAATTAGCTAGTTGGTGAAGATCCTTAATCATCCCCTGCTTTTATATAGATGCCATTTTAGACTTACGACTCAGTGCATCCGCTACCACATTCGCTTTCCCTGGATGATACAAGATATCAACATCGTAATCTTTCAACAATTCAAGCCATCTCCGCTGCCTCAAGTTTAGATCTTTCTGACTGAAGATATATTGCAGGCTCTTATGATCGGTATATATGTCAACATGAACCCCATATAAGTAGTGGCGCCATATCTTCAAAGCAAATACAACTGCAGCTAGCTCAAGATCATGCGTGGGATAATTCCTCTCATGTGGTCGCAACTGTCTAGAGCCATAGGCTATTACTTTACCATGTTGCATTAATACGCATCCTAAGCCAATTCTCGAAGCATCACAGTACACTGCATACCCTTCTGTGCCTTCAGGAAGTACCAATACCGGTGTAGAAGTCAACTTGCTCTTCAGATCTTGGAAACTCTTTTCACAGGCATCATTCCATTGAAACTTGGAGGCTTTATGCGTCAACTTAGTCAAGGGTGCAGAAATAGAAGAAAAACCTTCAACAAACCTTCTATAATAACCTGCCAACCCGAGGAAACTACGAATCTCCGTAGGCGTCGTGGGTCTTGGCCAATTCTTCACAGCCTCAATCTTCTGAGTGTCAACTTTTATGCCTTCACTGGATACAATATGGCCCAAAAATGCCACTGACTTGAGCCAAAACTCACATTTAGAAAACTTCGCATACAGCTTACGATCACGAAGAATCTGCAATGCCTGCCTTAAGTGATTAACATGATCCTCTTCTGATCTAGAGTAGACCAGAATATCATCTATGAAAACTATCACGAACACATCTAGAAACGGCTTAAACAGCCTATTCATCAGATCCATATAAACTGTGGGTGCATTTGTCATCCTGAATGACATAACCAGGAATTCATAATGACCATACCGTGTTCGGAAAGCTTTCTTGGGTATATCTTTATCCTTGACTCTCACTTGATGATAGCCTGATCTCAAGTCAATCTTGGAAAAACACTGGGCACCCTGCAACTGGTCAAATAAATCATCAATTCGGGGAAGAGGGTATTTATTCTTGATAGTCACCTTATTCAATTGCCGATAGTCAATACACATCCTCAGCGAACCATCTTTCTTATGCACAAACAATACTGGTGCTCCCCAAGGGGACATACTAGGTCTGATGAATCCCTTCTCTAGCAAGTCTTTCAGTTGCTCTTTCAATTCTCGCAACTCTGCTGGTGCCATTCTATAAGGAGGAATTGAGATTGACTGTGTGTCTGGCAACATATCAATACCAAACTCCACTTCTCGTTCAGGAGGTAAACCTGGTAGTTCTTCAGGAAATACATCAGGAAATTCATTTACAACCGAAATGGTATGAAAAGTTGGCGGCTCTGCCTCTGTATCCCTTACTCTAACCAAATGGTATATGTACCCCTTGGAAATCATTTTTCTTGCCTTAAGGTAAGAAATAAATCTACCTCTCGGCGCGCCAACATTACCCTTCCATTCAAGGACTGCCTCATTTGGGAAATGGAAATATACCTTCTTAGAACGGCAATCTACTGTAGCATAACAAGACGCTAACCAATCCATGCCCATAATAACATCAAAATCTACCATTTCTAACTCAACAAGATCGTCCATCGTATCACGACCACAAATATTCACAACACAATTTCGATAAACATTCCTAGCTATAAGAGGTTCCCCCACTGGCGTTGATACTTCAAATGGCTTGGCTAATAATTCGGGTGTTCTTCCGAACCTTTCCGCAACCAAAGGAGTAGCATACGATAATGTAGAACCAGGATCAATTAAGGCATACACATCAAATGCAAAGATGGACAACGTACCTGTAACCACGTCTGGAGAAGCCTCTAAATTCTGCCGATCTGCTAGGGCATACACACGGTTCTGAGCTCCGCTAGAACTAGCTGCTCCTCTATCACCTCTACCGTGACCCATAGGTTGTGTACCCCTACTCAAAGGATGCACCGATAATGACGCAACAGCTGATCCGGTAGGTCGTGTTATACCACCTGTGGTCCTGCGTGGGCAATCTCTAGCCATATGCCCCGGCTTACCGCACCAAAAGCAATTGTTCATTCCAAGCCGACATTCGCCAAAGTGAAATCTTCTACATATGGGGCACGGGTGTCGTGGAGGTCTCAGTTGACTCATACTCCCTTGCCCTTGATACCCCACTGTTCGCGAACTCTGATTTTCACTGCTTTGCCCGAACTGATTACCTCTGAACCTTTGAAATTGCGGTGGAGCACTAATTGCAGGATAAGAAGATAACGGGCTAGGTAATCTATGAGAGAACGAAGGCCTAAAACCTCCCTGAGATGCCATAAACTGCCCTATAGCTCTGGCCCGCTTAGAATATCCTTTTTCTGATTCCTGGGTTCTTCTTCTTTGCCTCTGATCTTCCATTTTCTGAGCGAAAGCTTGTATCCTCGCTATATCCATGTCCTTGTTCAAAGCAGCAATGGTACAATCTCTAACCAAGTATGGTTCCAATCTATCCACATAGTGATGAACTCTGTCATCCATAGTAGCTACCACATTAGAAGCATATCTAGACAAGGAGTTAAATCAAAGACTATACTCCCTTACACTCATATTACCCTGACGAAGATTTAAGAATTGATCTGCCCGGGCCTGACGAGTCTCAAATGGAAGATAATGATCAATAAATGCATCTTTGAACTCTCCCCACGTAGTTGGAGGTGCATCAATACCCCTAGATCGTTTCCAATCCCCGTACCACAATATAGCCTTTCCTTTCAGTCTATATACTGCTAGCTCAACCATCTCTTTACCGGATATGTGAATAACATCTAGAGCCCTTTGGGTTTGATCGACAAAGTCCTGCGGGTCTTCGTTAATATCTGATCCGGTAAAAGTAGGAGGATCCAGTTTCAGAAAATCCTGTGTCCGAAGGCTAGCTGCTCTATCCGTACCACTAGAACCCGTGGTAGGAATAGCTTGCCCTTGAACTTGACCGGCAACTATACGCGTCAGAAGTTGTACTGCATCCCTCAATCTCTATCAACAGCATTAATAGATGGCCCTTCCGGAGGAGAAGAAGCTCCTGATATATGCTCAGCTTGAGACTCACTTTGTTCAGCTTGTGCCGGTGGTGACTTACTAGTACCTTCTCCGGCCACTACATCTACTCGCTTCCACTTATTCTTTCTCCTTGTAACCGGCATCGTTACTATAATAAAAAATAACAATTGGATTAAGCGATCGATTATGAATTTATCTCTAATATGGGCTCTATTGCACGATCTAAGAAATGGAGAATGGAAACAATCCCTAAATGTCCAATAGCCTCCTATTTATAGATGTGGTGCACAACACACCGATAAACGAGATTCTACGTAGACACGGCTTTGTAGACTCACTAGGACGAACTTCTCTGATACCACTTCTGTCACGCCCCAAATCCCATTGGAGCGGACTGGCACCCGTAGCCGAGGAGGCCCGGGAGAACCCGTTCATAACCTATACTTTCACATTTACATTACTTATGAAAATTAGAAATTTGGGCAGCACTTCGTTGTAAATAGAAGAAAACAGTACCTGTATCAGCCCAACAGACACGCATATATATATATAAACAGTAATTGGCCGTCAGAGCCATCACGTCTATCAACCAAACACTCCTATGGCTGTACAATATGTCTACAAAAGCCTCTACATAGATACACAACTGAGTTAGGGTCGGGACAAACTCCCGCCCACAAAAGACTTTTATACAAATACCAAAAGTACATATAGAAACGACTTGGGATGCCCCGAAACAACTGGAGCTCACCACTATCAACAGAATGTCCTGGCTCTTACTGCGGAGGTGTACGACCTGAAGTACCCGTTCCTGCAGGCATGAATACAGGTCCCCCGTGAGGGACGTCAGTACGGAAATATGTACTGAGTATGTAAGGCAGTGAGAGTCAAGATGAGATACAAAAGATCAACAGAACCCAGATACCAGTGAATAAACAGTATGAGTAGACCGCACATAAAAGAGCTGATGGGATACCTGCACATTACTTTCATATCATTACTTCCCGTATTCCTTATCAATACATAACATATGTCATACAATGGTCAACTGATCAATGGTACTAATACAATACATCAGGGACCACCCCTGGAATAGCATATATACATAATCTTTATAATACAATGGCCAACTGATCAGTGGTACTAATACAATACATCATATCAACAATTTAAAATAAAGACATTCCATTTCTTACTTCAATTAATCTTTGAGATTGGTTACTTTGTGGTCACACCTTATGGAACTTGAAACCTTGATACCTCAATAGGAAAAACATGTAAATAGGTAATCAATATCATGAAAATGAAGTAGAGAATCATGGATACCTCCTTAAACCATTTCGGAGTCAACAATAGTATATGGACATTTTTTTGACTAGCCGGACATCTTAAAAGTGAAAACAAGTTCAATTGGTAGTGTCGAAGATCATATGATGTTATTATGTGTCATGTGTCGTAGGACAATGTTGGAAGCTTACTTGAGAGTGTCATGGGTCATTATTCATGCCAAAGATTAGATAGAGTATGTCTTACATACCTTGATATAACCACTTCAATACAAGTCCAACTTGACTTCCCGTACTCTTCGAACACTTATCTACAATAAGTCATTTGTGGCAAACTAGTATTAGCAACCAAACCTTACCATTTAGGTATTAACTTCACCAAATAATGTCTAGGAAGTAATCCTTTAACTCATCAATAAGAGTGCTACATACATCCTCTTATACTCTTATTACATTCACATATCATGCATTTTCATGCAATATCCCTCAACATCACTCTTAGCCTTTATTTCCCCTCTTAATCACCATCCAATACCAACATGATCACTAGGCATACATAACCACTAATATAGTGATATATCACCACAATTCATCCTCCATAATCCAATACAACAACTTCCATAATTTACTACTAACAATTTATACAAAACAATTCATAACTATGTTTCTAGTTATCTTCCAACATCAAGACAATACTCATAATCCCTTATCAATACTTATTCATGGATAAGAATCAAGAATAAATAATATTCATACCTTAACAATGAACTCTTGTATTTAGAATCCTCCTTACATAACCATGTGGTGCTTCTCGAAGCTTTCGAGATGGTGAACACAACTACGGAACCAATTCGAATTTTCTACGGTTGAATCACAAAATATTTGAAGTTGAAATTAGGCTAGGGTTTCACCTTATATTAATAATTGGATGATATATGATATATATATGAGGCTAAGTGTATGTTTATAAAGACCAATTTTCGTCCAAGAGGTAATAGAAAATGACCATTTTGCCCTAAAAATTTAAATAAATCCGAATCTGTCCCCAGTGGACAGTTTTGACAGGCTGAAGTAAATCGATCATAACTCTTTTCTCCGGTATCGGATTTGGGTGAAACTAATTGCATTGGAAATATAATTCAATGGGCTTTCATTTTCATATAAAGTATAGCACCCAGTTCTTCCTGTACAAGGAGTTATGGTCGTTTAAAGTTGACCCAAAAATCTGTCCCAAAATTCTGTTTTTTTTTTATAGGCTGTAGTAAAACGGGTATAGCTCCTTACTCAGACATTGGATTTGGATGAAACCAATTTCATCGGAAAGAAGACTCTCGGATGTTTTCGTCTATATATAGAATCTCACACAGTTCTTTTTGTACAAGGAGTTATGATCATCTAAAGTTGATCCAAAAAAAAAAATTGCCTAGCTGCAGTAATTTTCCTGCAGATTTACTGTTCACATGCTTCCCGGCCACCATTTTGAAATTTCGAATGTGCTCGCTTATATGAAATACTCCTCTGTTTTTGGCAAACTTTATATCTTTGGAAAGCTTATTCCAATACCTACACATACAATTATTGACGGGATACTTCCGAACACCATAAACTTAATTTAACCCATACGCAAGCCTTTAGAACTCCATATAATCGCGATAAGTGTACGAAAAAATTTACGGGGTGTTACAGAATGTTCTGCTTTACTCCACCAAAGAACACTTGACTCTTAGATAAGTTTTCTTTCAGTCCCGATGCTGAAGAAAACATTTCAAACTTTTCTTTCAATCTAGTCACTGACAGCACATCTCATTTTGCAAACAGTAGCAAATCATCTGCAAAACAGAGATGTGTTATGTCTAACTTCTTGCACCTTGGATGATAAATATAGTCAGGCTCTTTCTTTAATCCCTTAAGACACCTATTCAGATACTCCATCACCAAAACACATATGTACGGGGACATTGGGTCCCCTTGTCTCAAACCTCTCTTGCCTGGATAGTAGTAGTTAGTTTCCCATTGACATTGAATATATACTGCACAGTTCTTATGCATTTCATAATCCAGGTACACATCTTCAAAGAAAACCCCAATTCTTTCAAGATTTTCTCAATAAACTGCCACTCAACAGAGTCGTATGCTTTTTGGAGGTCCACTTTGATCATACATCTTGGAGATATCTGCTTTCTGGTATATCCTTTCACCAATTCATGGCTAAGAATAGTATTGTCATTAATTTGTCTCCCTGGGACAAATGCAGACTGACTTGGACCCACTATATCATTCAGAACACCTTGTATTCTACCATTGATAATCTTGGATATTACTTTATAGATGGTTGTGCAACAAGCAATAGGTCTGAAGTCTTTTAGCGTATCGGGTTGCGCTCTTTTGGGGACTAAAGTGACCACAGTAGTGTTCATTTCAGTAATTAGTTTATTCTCTTCAAAGAATTCTTTCACCCCCTCCATCACATCCTTCTTTACAATCTGCCAAGCTTTTTTGAAGAAACTTACTTTATATCCATCAATCCCTGGAGTTTTATTGTTGTCTATTCTGAATACTGCATCCTGAATTTCCTCCTGAGATACTAGTCTGCACATATGAGTTTGCTGCTGTATGTTGATCTTTGGTCCCATTCTTATACAAGTAAGGTCTATTGAGGGTAGTGTTGTTGCTGCTGAGCCCAATAATTCTTGATAAAACTGAGTGATTTCTTGTGCTATTTCTGCATTTATTCTGCCTGCTGCATTCTTTAACATCGTAATAGTATTGCTGCTAGCTCTAGCTTTCATACATTTGAAAAAGTAAGTATTATTTCCACCCCCTTGTTCAATCCAGTGTGCTTCGGATTTTTGTTTGAATTCCTTTTCCTGTACTTCTAGCCATTTCTGAAGGTCAGCACTTGCAGCCTTTTCTTCTTCAATTAGCATAGGGTCCACCTTGTCTCCTAGCTGATATTGTACCATTTGTAGCTTGTCTCTTGCTTGCATTATCCTATCCTCCAAGTTGCCCATGGATTTGGTTTTTAGTTGCTTCAGAGGTGTTTTACTAAAATCAAATTGTTCCTCTTGAAAATGAACTTTTTAAAAATTGTTTAACTGTACGAATACAGATAGGAAAGTAATATAAATGTTTAGTATAATAAAATATCCTGATTAGAGCAGAATGGATTTTGTTTGTTCCTACACTTCAGAAAAGATCTGTTACTTTCAATGCATCCGCTGGATTCCCCATTATGCTGACTCACTATGCGTTTCCTGTCAGAAACCGAGTCCTGTAAGTTCAACAATGAACAGTTAGTTAAATTCGCTCCAGGTATGCCTCCTGTTAATCTTCTGTTCTGTTCGAGAATGTCTCACAATCAGTTTCTGGAGATAAACTCCTCGAAACAATGATGTTGATGAAGAAACTGGAAATGACGTTGATGACTTGGAACATCAGTCTCTTGCAGAAAGTGACTCAGAGGAGAAAATATAGAGTTATTTTGTCAATTGTTTTTCTACTAGTAGGTGGTGAAGTACCAATCATTTCTTATTTCTCCACAAGCCTGATAGTTTTGTTTTCCATTTGCGCCCAAGTAATATGTAATACTTTTATGATAGCATTATCGGTCCTCCCAACACTAGTGCTAAATGACCCATCTTTCACAACATAATTGGTATATGGCTGTTGCAGAAAGATTGTGGGTTAACTAGAACACAATCACACACGAACCAAATAGGCAAGAAAAATAACACAAGGTTTTCTCCGACCAGCAAGGAAAGGTCTCGTTTTAATTTGGTTTTGTAGAATCTATATCTATATATTATTAAAAGGAGAGGACAAAGCCTCTCCATTTAGCCAAGTGGAAGCATTCTATTCTGACACATATCTATATATTATTAATAAGAGAGGACAAAGCCTCCACATTAAGCAATGTGGCAGCATAATAAAATACCATGTGGCATTTTAGGAAAAAAAAGTAGTTAATTAGTTAGTAGTTAGCAATTTTTTAATTTTCTTAGAAAAGTCATATTTTGATAATTAGTTTATTAATATTTATAGCTTTTAAAATAGATAACTAATATTTAAATTTCTTTTAAACAAACATTATTTAATTAAGAAACTCACATTTATTTATTTATTTTTATATTTTTTTATCTCGGTAATTTTTTCTAGATTTTTATCATTATAAGATAAAATTTAATATTTAATAATCTATCTAATAAGATTATATAAAGAGAGATATTAAAACATAAAACCTCTTTCAAAATATTTAAAGAAAATATTAAAAAGCACCGCCAAGTGGTTGAGTATTAATCTGCACTCGACAATTTTAAAATCAATCTCCTACAATATAGCAACTACTTAATTACTTTAAGGCAAAAATCACAATCTGCACTTACTTAATATTTAGGAATAATTTCACTTTATATAAAATCCTATTTTAAAAAAACAAAATTCAATTTAAATATTAATAGAAAAGATAACTAAAAAGGAAAAAAATCTATACTAATCTACACATCGACTAACCCATATAAAATGCACTTTAGAAAATGAAAAAGGGAAATATATAAAAAATTACCTAACGTACACATTGTTGATTTTATGTTTCAATAAATTTTGAAACAAATACATCCGTTAAAGATTTTAAGAGTTATGTTTCAATTAGTTTTGAAACAAATGCATCACTTAAAGTTTTGAGTTACAAAGGAAATGTATTTGACAAATTCATTATTCATAAGTTTTGAGTTACAAAGGAAATGTATTTGACAAATTCATTATTCATTAAGTTTTACGTTATAGGTTTTTGAAAGAATGACATTTTTTGTTTTAAAACATACATGAACCTATTAACTTTTACTTAATTAATATACTTCTCATGCATGAAACTTTCATCTTATAAATATTGTTTTCTTTGGTTTGAAAAGACAAGCACTCAAAACTACTTTCCCCTTGAAAAACACTTGAGAGACATTGATCAAATGGTGAAATCACCAATTCAAGAATAGAAGAGCAACATTCTTGAATGCTACTTGTTTTGTGGCTTAGTTGAATCCCGAAGATAGAGTTGTCACTTGTTCTTCCGTTTGCTCGTGGGAGAGACTCCAACTATCTTCAAGAAGAGTATTATCGTGCCTCTAAGCTAAGCAAGTTTTATTTTGAATTTCTTGTACAATTATCATTATTGTTCTAACAATTTGAAGATAGTTGTCTCTATGGCTTCTACATCCATATCAAATAGTATTCCATCTTTGCCTAATCTTAATTTTAAAATATTTCCTGGCAAAGACTTTCCTAGATGGTGTGGAAAGATGGAATTCTTTTTAAAACGATTAAAGTTGGCATATGTTCTTGAAGAACCTTGTCCTAATGCTCCTGGTTCTGAGGTAGCATCTGACGAGGCTACTTTGATTAAAGAACAAATTTCCAAATGGCAATATGATGATTATTTGTGCAAGAATTATATTCTTGGAGGAATGTCTAACAAATATTATAATCAATATTATGTTAAATGCAAATATGCTAAAGAGATATGGGACACTCTTCAAGCTATTTATTTAGCCGAAGAGGCGAGTTCTAAGAAATTTCTCGTTTCAAATTATATGGAGTTCAAAATGGTTGATGACAAATCAATCACTGAACAAGTACAAGAATTCTAACTTATAGCTAATAAAATTGCTATATCTGGAATTGCTCTTGATGAAAACTTTCATGTTGGTGCTATTGTATCAAAACTTCCTCCATCTTGGAAAGAGTACCAAAGCAAACTCTTACACAAAAAGGAAGATTTGACTCTTGAACAATTGTTGCAATACTTGCAAATTGAACAAGAGACACGATGGTGCGATAATAATAGTTTGAAGGAACCTGTCATGAAAGCTCATATGGTTGAAGAAAAATCAAACAAGAAGGAACCTGAAAATAAGAAATTTTCAAAGGCAAAGAAGACTACAAATTTCAAGCGTAATGGTGCCAATTTTAAATCTGGTGAATGCTATCATTGTCACAAAGTTGGTCACTATGCTCGTGATTGTAGAATCCTCAAAGCTGAAAAGAAGAAAGAAAAAGTAAATAAAAATAAAAAAGATGATCTTGTGGCAATGGTCATAGAAGCATTTGTAGCGGAAGATCAAGTGGAATGGTGGATAGATACTGGCGCAACTCGTCACATATCAGATAACCGAAATTCTTTCAAGACTTATGAATTAGTGGGGGACGGTAAAATTGTATATATGGGAAACTCCTCCTCTACTAAAGTTGTGGGAAAAGGAACTGTTGAATTGAAGTTTACTTCCGGAAAGATAATTACATTGATGGATGTATTGCATGTTCCTAATATTCGAAAGAACTTGGTGTCAGGTAAACTTCTTTCGAAGCATGGTTTTAAAATAGTTTTTGAGGCAGATAAGTTTATTTTATCTAAAAATGGCATGTTTGTTGGAAAAGGTTCTGTTGTAAATGGAATGTTTAAACTCAATATTGAAAATGAAAATATTTCTGCTTATCTTGTGGAGTCTCTGAACTTATGGCATGAACGTCTGGACATGTGAATTTTAGATCCATTTAACTTATGGTGAATAATGGATTAATCAAATATTGTGGAAAGAATCATACTACAAAGTGTCTTACCTATAGTAAATGCAAGATTACTAAGAAGCCCTTTAAGACAGTTGAAAGAACTTCCACACTTTTGCAATTAATCCACACTGATATTTATGAGATGGATTATTTGTCACGTCATGAAAAGAGGTATTTTATCACTTTTATTGATGACTACCCGAGATATACTTATGTCTTTCCATTGAAAACAAAAGATGTAACATTTGAGACTTTCAAAGCATATAAAACAGAAGTTGAAAATAAATTGAGTGTGAAAATTAAGTCAATTAGGTCTGATAGAGGTGGAGAGTACTTAAAGTCAGATTTTATTAATTTTTGTGAGAGAGAAGGCATTGAAAAATAATTGATCATGTCCTATACATCATAACAAAATGGTGTAGCAGAAAGAAAAAATAGGACTTTCATAGAAATGGTTAATTCTATGCTTTATGGATCTGGTATATCTGAAAATTTATGGACTGAAGCTTTGCTTTTAGCATGTCATATTTTGAATAGAATTACTTCCAGGAATCATGATGCATCTCCATATGAACTTTGGAATAATCGAAAACCAAATATAAATTATTTTAAAGTATGGAATTGCTTGGCTCATGTTCGATTACCAAATTAATATTTAACCAAGATTAGCTATAGAGGAGTAGATTGTGTGTTTATTGGTTATTCACAAACCAGTAAGGTTTATAGATTTTTAAATCTTGAGACCCCAAGTCCTTACACAATTATTGAATCTTTACATGCTAACTTTTTTTAGCATATATATCCCAAGAAAAAAAATTCTTTTGAACAAGATTCAAGTTCTTTTATTTCTCCTCTTAAAAGGAAAATAGTTGAGCCATTGAAAGAAATTCAACCAAGACGTAGTTCAAGATCAGCCAAATCAAAAGACTTTGGACCTAATTTTCAAGCTTATTTGGTTGAAAAGGATCCTGAAAGTTATGCTGAAGCTATGTCTTCACATGATGCTCCATTTTGGCATGAAGCCATTGATGATGAAACGCATTCTATATCATCTAATAATACATGGATATTGTCAAATCTTCCTCCTGGATGTAAACCAATTGGTTGTCACTTTGACTGGAGCAGCAATATCTTGGAGATCAAAGAAGCAGACATGTATTACTCACTCAATCACGGAGTCAGAATTTATCGCTATGACTTCTGCTGGAGAAGAAGCTGATTGGCTGCAGAGTATGTTGATAGATATTCCATTATGGGGTAAGGCAATACCACCTTTGACTATATATTGTGATAGAAAAGATGCTATATTTCGGGCTTCAAGTGATTGTTACAATGGCAAGTCAAGACAATTTCGTCTCAAACACAATCATGTGAGAATATTATTGGAGGATGGCATAATATCTCTTCAATATGTGAAGTCCAAACTCAATTTAGCAGATCCTTTGTCTAAAGGGTTAGGCAAGAAATTAGTGGTACAAACTTATAATGGGATGGGAATAAAGCCTGTTGTACAAACTTATAATGATTGTACTTTATGGTAACCTTACCTAATGATGTAATCTTAGGTTCAAAGGGAAAAACAAGTAAAGTTACAATTGTGAAGCACATCAATAAAAAAAAAAAATTCCCTAGAGAGTGAGTAAATGTGCATAAGTTGAGATTTATTCTCTTGATAAATCTATAAGACCGATATCGGTTGGAGTAAATAATAACACTCTTGATAGATTTGATAGTATTCCTACAAAAGAAAAGAATGAGATTATATTCTCTTATTAAGTCTATACACCGATTTCGGTTGGAGTGTGTAGGAACATTCTTGATAGATTAACTGATACTTTGTTGTAAAGGAGGATGATATTAATTTCTCTTAATGAAATTCATAGACTACTTAGTTAGAGTATGCAAAGTTACTCTTGATGAATTCACTGCACTAAGTGCGAAGTGGAGGCCGCTTCAATAAGATTTTTACAGGAAAATCTTAAAACAAGTGGGGGATTGTTGATTTTATGTTTCAATAAATTTTGAAACAAATACATCGGTTAAAGATTTTAAGAGTTATGTTTCAATTAGTTTTGAAACAAATGCATCACTTAAAGTTTTGAGTTACAAAGAAAATGAATTTGACAAATTCATTATTCATAAGTTTTGAGTTACAAAGGAAATGTATTTGACAAATTCATTATTCATTAAGTTTTACGTTATAGGTTTTTGAAAGAATGACATTTTTTGATAGGTTCATGTATGTTTTAAAAGAATGACATTTTTTGTTTTAAAACATACATGAACCTATTAACTTTTACTTAATTAATATACTTGTCATGCATGAAACTTTTATCCTATAAATATTATTTTCTTTGGTTTGAAAAGACAAGCACTCAAAACTACTTTTCCATTGAAAAACACTTGAGAGACATTGATCAAATGGTGAAATCACCAATTCAAGAATAGAAAAGCAACATTCTTGAATGCTACTTGTTTTGTGGCTTAGTTGAATCCCAAAGATAGAGTTGTCACTTGTTCTTCCGTTTGGTCGTGGGAGAGACTCCAACTATCGTCAAGAAGCGTATTATCGTGCCTCTAAGCCAAGCAAGTTTTATTTTAAATTTCTTGTACAATTATCATTATTGTTCTAACACACATAATATAATTTTTTTGTTTTAACCAAAAAAAAATCAGAAAATAAATATAAGTGAATGGTCTACATCTCAAATTTTTTTTGGTAGTCTTCTTTTGTTTGTGTTTAGATATGTCTCTGGTGCAATAACTAATCTTTTTCAATTACAAACTTTCTTTTACTTTTTTTTTTGTTTATAATTTCTTAGGAGAAAGATCCCAAAAAGTACTCTATTATTTTAAGTGATATGAAATTCTGGTACTATCTATTTTCATAGGCCATAGACAAATATATCAAGTTTCATAGGACCTGATGGATTGTTTTATATCTAAATTGTCTACCAAGTAATTTGGATTCTGTTTCTTTCATAATTTTGCTTCAAGTCTGTTGTCGATTTCTGAATTGTATTTCAACTAGATTAAACAAGTTGTTTATTGGCTAATTCATATGATAATTATTAACTATTTTCATGTGATTCATAATAAGTGTTGGATGATGAACGTTTGTGTATTTGTTGTTTGTTAACTTTCTTTTATATGTACATTATCCAGTGTTTAACATAAGAGGCTTTCAAAATGCAACTTTTAACTTTCGCAGTCAACAACATATCCATTATAATCCCACAAAGTACGGTTTGAAAAGGGTAGATTTTATGCAAAATGGCAATTTGATTAACAAAATTTTAACTACTTGGAGAAATATTTGAATGTTGTATAAAGGAGGTAGTACCAAACTTAAACGTGTTAAAGAACCGTTAAGAGTGTCTTTGGCGATTCACAAAGGAAAGACAAACCGAATTTAATCTTGTGATACATATTTCTGTCTCTTTTATTTTATCGAAATTATTTACTGAACAACTTCTTATATTTTGATCTTCCAAATAACGGAGAAAGAACTCATATACGAATGCCTCATCTAAGCGCGAAACTATGAAACTCCTTGTGCAATAAAATACGTTAATTCAATTTTCTCGCATGTAGATCTTATTTTGATACATCGTTTTTTCAAATTAATGAGTTTGGAGCCACTGTAATGGTGTAATATGAGACTCTCTCATCTCTTTTGAGCTACTGTAATTCAATCTGTGAGAGTAGACTGTGAGGCAATTATTTTTATTTATTAATGTAAAGATTTAATGGTTTCATTCAGAAATTTTTCCATTTTTTGAGTTTCAATAGGTATATCTATATTTTTGATATCTCGATTTGTGGGAATTTTGATCTGCTTTCATAGACAACATATATTTATTTATGATAAATGAGTTCTAGGTTGAAATTGAAAATCAAATAGACTTATTATGTGTCTAAAGGGGATATACTGTCAAAAAGTGAAGCGTGACGAAAGTATTTCGTAAACAGGCTTATTTTTTTTGGAATAAAATAGCACAAGAACATGTTTTGAGGCTTTCAAATATTATGTGGACATCCTTAGTTTGTTAGAGTTTAACCTTTAAATTATGATTGTATATCTCAGTGTGTCAATTGCTTATATGATCCTTCCATGTAGTTTTCATACAAACTAACATAGTTTTCATAAAAACTCATTAGCTGATGTAATGAAATGATTAGTTTATATTTCAGATTTCAGTGGAATCAAGATAAGATGTGATTCTCCATTTTCCTTCCCTCTATATCTAAATTACATAAGTATGTTTGATATATGTTCTGTTGTGGTTCCCTCGAATTGTATTTAAGTAATGAAAATTTTAATGTAAGATTATTCTTAGCACATTACTCTATGGTTTTCAATATTTTGTGAGACTAGAATAACATTTTTTTATACTTACGGAACTATACATGAGAATAGCTCTAATGTTTAGAACTTACAAATAAAATTATAGAAAATTATTGCAGTGTTCACTAACCATTCTGATCAACTAATTTTGTCTCGATGCTATGTTAGGTTTCAAATTAATGAAAAGATGGAAAGCTAACATAGTACCCAGAATGCAAAAAGCGAATAGTGACCTCCCTTTTGGATAAGATGTTGCGATTTTAAACTGTTGTATTAAGGATATCCTATGATACATATTACTCTTCATAGTGGATGACAAGATCAAAGGAAGTTGTAATATTGGAATTTTATCATGTTCAAGAGTACATGAGTAAGTATTTCAAATCTGAATGACATTAATAATCGTTTGTTAAGGTTGATTTAGATAACTATAGTATGTGAATCAATGAAGTATGTGTAAATGAAGTTATTCATTGACAAAAGTGATTTTTTAAATTTCCTTATTTATGTGTATCCATAATTTATTTGATTTATTTGGTTCAAGGTTGTTGCTTACAAGCTACTTGAGGCAACTCAAAGTTGATTATTATTCATAACATGCAAGAAGTGGCAAAGGGCATCACCTTTTGAAGTCGCCTTCTTTTGCAAAAGATAGATTTTATGTAGCTCAGTTTACAACAAAGTGATTTGTTACCCTAAAAGCTTGATTTTGGTTTATAAATGTTGATCTTACTCACTCATTCAGAAATTGAGCAAATTTCATTTTATGATGTTTACCTGAATATAGCATTCATGTCCAGTTTGCAGAATAATGAATTGTTCCATTCATGAGCTTTGCAAGTCAATATTAATATTGTCAAGATATTCAAAAAATGAGTCCTATAAGTGATTTTTGTCTTGCGTATTAAAAGATGATTGATTTGTTTTGCTTTTGCTCTTTAGGTTGTTGTCTGTAGATATGTTGGTTATGGATGGCATATTTAATGTCATCAAATGCAACTGTAGTATTTATGTCTTTACTATTTTTTATGGATACTATTTTTATGCAGAGTACTTTTTTAGAATTGTCCGCGCATTGCGCGAGTACTTATACTAGTTATATTAGTTAATTAGTTAGGAAATAGTTGTTACATTAGTATGTTTTAAAATTTCAAATTTAATTTTTCAGTTACTTTATCAATTTTTTTTTTTATAATTTAAATTGTTCATATGTTGGTTAAATTTAAATTTAAACCTACGAACTTCATTTCCTATTATTGATACAACAAAAATGATGTTGAATTTGTTACTTTGGCAATTTTATATTTTAAATTCAAATTGTTGATATATTGGTTATAACTAATTAGTTATTAAATATTCATTAAAATAAATAACGAAGCAAAAGGAATAAACGAAATGGGTCTCAAAACATCAAACTTATATTCATTAAAATAAAAGGGTTTCATAACATATTTCATTAAAAATATTCATTAAATTTTTTTTACAAACAACCACTTTTATTAGTTATTAAAAATTGGTCAATGTTATAAAACAAGAAAGAATAAAGAAGAAGAGTAGAGAGAATAGAGAGACTAATTGTTATTTCTTCTCTTGAGGGATGATTTACAATGAAGGAAGCCCTTCTATTTATAGGGGGAATTTGCCCTAGTTTCACACTAAAAGACAAATACATCAAATCCTGATAAACATTCGCTATAATTGATATATATCATAACACTCCCCCTTGAATGTCTAACAATACGCATATAGGCTGCCTCATTAAAAACCTTACAAGGAAAACCCAGTGGGACAAAACCTTGTAAGGAAAAAAGAGTACAACGCGTATTAGCTCCCCCTAATAAGAACATCCTTGAACCTTTGCATTTCAATCTTGTGCACCATCTTCTTGAAAGTTGTAGTTGGAAGAGACTTGGTGAATAAATCAGCCACATTGTCACTTGAACGAATCTGTTGGTGAATAGAAGAGCTTTGGCAAAATGTGCTTCGTTCGATTTCCTTTTATGAATCCACCTTTCAGTTGTGCTATGCATGCTGTATTATCTTCATATAAAATTATGGGTACTTTGTCACATTTCAAGCCACATTTTTCTCGAATGAGATGTATTATGGACCTCAACCACACACACTCTTGGCTTGCTTCGTGAATAGCTATAATCTCAGCGTGATTTGATGAAGTGGCTACAATAGACTGCTTTGTTGATCTCCAAGATATGGCAGTACCCCCACATATGAATACATAGCCTGTTTGAGATCGAGCTTTATGCGGGTCAGATAAGTATCCAGCATCAGCATAACCAACAAGATCGGAATTGCAATCTTTAGAATGAAATAAGCCCATATCGGTAGTCCCCTTTAGATACCGTAATATGTGTTTGATCCCATTCCAATGTCTCCTAGTAGGAGCAGAACTATACTTTGCTAGCAAATTTACTGAAAAGAAAATATCAGGCCCTGTAGTATTTGCAAGATACATTAGTGCACCAATTGCACTAAGATATGGTATTTCAGGACCAAGGAGTTCCTCATTCTTTTCTTAAGGTCGAAATGGATCCTTATTCACATCAAGTGATCGAACAACCACCGAAGTACTTAATGGATGTGCTCCATCCATATAGAATCATTTCAACATCTTTTCTGTGTAGGCAGATTGATGGACAAAGATACCGTTTGTCAAATGCTCAATTTGCAAACCAAGGCATAACTTTGTCTTTCCGAGATCTTTCATCTCAAACTCTTTCTTTAGGTAATCAATTGTCTTTTGAAGCTCTATTGGTGTTCCAATAAGGTTTATGTCATCAACATAGACAACAAGTATAACGAACTCCGACTTTGTTTCCTTTATGAAAATACATGGACAAATTTCATCATTCGTATAACCTTCTTTAGATAAATATTCACTAAGACGGTTATACCACATGCGTTCAGATTGCTGCAAACCATACAATGATCTTTGCAATCTAATGGAGTACATTTCTCGAGGCTTTGAACTATATGCTTTCGGGATTTTAAATTCTTCGAGAATTTTTATGTATATCTCATTATCAAGTGATCCATATAGATAGGTTGTTACCACATCCATCAAATGCATTTCAAGTCTCTTATGGATAGTGAAACTAATAAGATAATGCAATGTTATTGCATCTATAACTGGTGAATATGTCTCATCATAATCGACACCAGACCGTTGTGAAAATCCTTATGCAACAAGGCGTGCTTCATAGCTTTGTATTTTATTTTTTTTATTTCTTTTTCGCACAAAGACCCATTTATAGCCAACAGGATTAACACCATTAGGTGTTTGAGCTATGGGTCCAAAACTTCACGTTTGGCGAGCGAATTCAATTCAGATTGAATTGCTTTTTGCCATTTTGGCCAGTCATTTATTTGTCGACATTCTGTGACAGATCGAGGTTCAAGATCCTCTCTATCTTACATAATTTTCGTTGCAACATTATATGCAAAGACATGATCCACTACTATTTCAGATCGATTCAGATTAGTTTCAACATCACTTGAATTTATGGATAGTTCCTCATTTTCTTGAGTTTCAGGCTCATTGATTCCTTCAGGGATATCAACATTGCTCAAATCTTGAACTTCCGTATGTGAATCTTTCGTAGTGTCATCTTGACCATTTGTTTTTTTTCTAGGATTTCGATCCTTAGAACCTAATGGTCTACCACGCTTCAAGTGTGCTTTAGATTCATTAGTCATGACACTAGTGGATGGTCCTTTAGGGACATCAATTCGAATTGGGACATTCTCTGCAGGAATATGAGATTTAGTGATCCTTTTCAAATCTGTTAATGCGTCTGGCATTTGATTTGCAATTCTCTGCAGATGAATAATCTTTTGTACTTCTTGCTCACAAATAGAAGCACGTGGATCAAGATGAGATAGTGATGAACTTTTCCACAAAATTTCTTTTTTGATGTCACTATCTTCTCCCCCTAATTTTGGGAAAAGTATCTCATCAAACCGACAATCTGCAAATCGAGCAGTGAACATATCTCCCGTTAATGGTTCAAGATAACGAATAATGGAGGGTGATTCAAACCTAACATAAATTCCTAACCTTCTTTGGGGGCCCATCTTGGTGCGATTTGGTGGTGCTATCGACACATAAACACCGCACCCAAAAATTCTCAGATGAGATATATTAGGCGCTTGACCCAGAACCAATTGCAACGGAGAAAATTTATGATAATTTTTCGGTCTAAGACGAATAAGTGTTGCAGCATGCAAAATTGCATGACCCCAAACATAAGTGGGCAACTTAGTTTTCATTAGTAATGGTCTTGCTTCAACTGCAGACATTTAATTAATGACTCAACAAGGCCATTTTGAGTGTGAATGCAAAGCAAGCACTCCACTTATTGTTTTCATGCGAAAAGTAAACCTCTGTACTATCGTCATTTTTTTTTAAATAAATAATGATAAAATTAAAATTCAATTCAATCTATAATAAACTACAATAATATAATTGAACTAATCAATATTAATCAAAAACTAATACTCATGCAAACAACTACTTTTACATGATTCTTTATTCACTAACTATTATCAATAAAAATAAAACAAAATTAAAAATCATTCATTCTTTCATGTTTACGGAACCATCACCAATCAAGTGATCAATCTTTCCTTCAGGGTGCTCGAAAAAATCTGCTACATCCAAACATGTGATGTCAACATTATTTTCAGAGAGAAAGTTAACTTCGGGATTTCTCTCTTTCTTCTTTAGTTAGGATGCCCGATTTTTTTAAGGGAGGAAGAATAAAGGGAACTTTGAGGAATTGATTACGAAGGTTTTGAAACGATAAAGAGTATGTAGCAGAATAAATTGTTATCCTTTAGTGGTAGATATATTCTTATTAATCATGCACTTCAACCAATGCCCATTTATTTGTTATCAGCTATGAATCCTCCTGGGTAAATAACCAACTTCATAGGATCTTTGTTAGTTTTTTCTAGGCTAATTCTACTGGTGCCAGAAACAAGCATTGGGTGTCATGGGAGAATTTATGTTATCTGAAAAAGGAGGGAGGAATAGGTTTACATACAGTATCAAAAGCCCTCTTTGCTAAGCTATGATGGATTTTTCAAAAATCTACCTTACCATGCTCCATAAATTTTCAAACTGAAGATCTTTTAAGATGTTTGGTACCTTTGACCCTAGTAAATTTCGGTAAAGGGAAAAGTTCTTCTCCATCTTTCAATAATTTAATAACCTAATAAGTAGAGGTAGGGGTATCACCTAACTCTTGTTCTTCTATATCATCTTCTACCGATAAATCTTCCACAAAATTATCATAACGCCTACTGAGGGTCTACTGGTCTAATTTCATCCCAACATCGAAACCATTAGGCTGTGATAAAGAAATTTCACTAACATCGCTAAATCTAGGTGATAATGAACTAGCAGTAACACTATTTTTTTTATTTCTACGAAAAAACTTACGAAAGTCTATTTTTTTACCACTACTATTTTTATTGACATCCATAATTAAGTTTAAATATAATTAAAATAATAAAACAATCAATATAAATATTATAAATCAAAAAAATAATTTAAGTAAACAAATATAGACAGTGAAAAATAAAAATATAGAGATTAAAGTAAATAAAAAGAGAGATTAAAGTTGGAACGAATATAGATTCTGCATAAAAGCAAGCGTATACCAATTATCGAGATTAAAAAATGATAATTGAAACTTGTAATATCTTCAAAAAATCTCCAACTCCAATTAGCCAATACAATAACTATAAATATTAAGAGAGTAAGAGAGTATTTGAGAGTAAGATAATATTAAGACAGATTGAGAATATTTATGAGAAAAAAGAATACGTATAGTGGAAATTTTAAGAGGTAGTGGGGTAATTAGGAAGGGGGCACAAAATAGACGTTGGTTGACCCCCCAACGGCTAAAAGTACCAGCGGCTATTCCAACGGCTGAATTGCCAATTAATTGAAATAATTTTTTTTAAAAAAGTTTCAAACGTAAATTCCGGCCGGCACTGGACCGAAACTGGTAAATCGGAACCGGAACTATCAGAAAAATGCCACGATCAGTACCGGTATCGGATTCCGAACCACTGGGATCCGGGTATACCAGTTGCAATCAGTACCGTTGCGTTACCAGAAGCGTGACCGGAACCGGACCAGTCTGGAATTACTCCGGTCCGCTGCCACCCCTACACTAGATGCAATTTAATCCAATGCCGGTAAACATTTTAATTTATCCAGGGATAATAGGATCCTTCTAAAATTCGAGTGTGAAAACAGAACATTTTCTCATATAAATAAGTCATGTCTTTGATAGAAATATTAAACTTTTGTTTTTGTTGTAGAAATATTTCTGGTGGGATCCAACAGATTACTTTGCTGTATGGAAGAATTTTTTTAAAAGAGCAATACACAGAATGGCCGGTCTGTTGGATTATGCAAGACAAAATAGGGTAAAACCAAGTTTTATAGACCCTAGAATGTGGCAAGATAGTCTTCGCTATTGGAATAGCGAAGAATACTTGAGTGAAAAGGAAAGAAAGTCAGAGCATCAGCCAAGGGTGGCTCTCTACATACTGCGGGAACTGCTAGTTGCATTCTTGTGGAGCAAAAAATGGTATGTAACTTTTACAGGTGGTCGCATTCCTGTATGTTCTTTATTAAAAATGGTATGTAACTATCGAAACTACATACCACATGTGGTCGCTTGACTATAATTAATTAAAAATAATTTTATTAAATAAATTATTAAATTGAAAAAACTAACCACATATAGTCGCTTTTGTATATAAAAAATAATTAATTAATTTAAATGCAAAAGCGACCACTTATGGTCGTTTTTTTTTTTTTAAAAAAAAGTTATTAAATTTATAAAATTTAAAAATAAAAACTGATATTCTTTTTTTTTTTTTAAATAATATTGAATTTTAAATGTATATATATTTTTTTTTTTAAAAATGACCACATGTGGTCGGTTTTAAAAAAGCTACCACTGTTTTTCTAACCATGTCTTGTGGTCGCTTATACGGTAGTAAAAACATGAAAAGCGATCACATGTGGTCAGTTTTTGTGGTCGCTTTTTTTATATTTTTCCAAGTAATGTATAGATTATAGATTATAAATAGATAGATATAGATATAGATATAGATATAGATTATAGATAATATAAATTATAGATTATAGCTAGAGAGTATTGTTTCTGTAAGTTTAGTAATATTTATGGTCAATGTGAATAATTTTTATGGCATTTGACCATCTTTATTTGCTATAGAACATATCTTATTTGTAAAATTTCTAATCCCACATTTTAAAGAGGATTACCTGCTGCTATACATATTATCTAAATAAACTTGATGTGGTTATCTCATGTTTGGTTGAGATAAAATATATGGGATAACTATTAATCATTTCAAGATTGTAGTATTATTCTTACTCCACTTTGATGGTGGAATAACTAATGTAGAAACAGTTAAACCAGATAATTAATCCCGGAATAACTTATTTTCCGACCAAACAAATAGTATATCGACCGTATTACAACGCAAACTCTTCTCTTAAAGATGCTCCATCCCGATCCAAACACATAAGAACTAAGAAGTTGTGGATATATGTGAATTCGAATTTTAAAAGCCTTATCATCAACTACGTATTAGGCTTATGAAACTTAGAATTACATATAACATATTGATTTGAACAAATTAGATTGTTGCATATATATAGTAAAATAGAAAACTTACGCGTTCTTTAGCGGGAGCTAAACGAATCATGACTGTAGTTATTGATTGATGGAGGTAATTGTTTCGATATTTTGGACGATACTGGTAGATGGTGGCGTAAAATAGTTTTGATAAAATCTAATTAAATCCTAGTTTATCTTTTAATTCATAATCGTATCTAGTATTATTTAGAATAAAGATGGTTTAGTTTTAAATTTATTATAAAAAAATGATTAGGACTTATTTATCAAAGGGCTTTAATAGTGTATGAGAATTATTTAGAATTTTAAAACTAATTGAATCAGTATTAGTTGTCATTAATTCAGAGGACTTTCAATAAAGAAAGGTTTTATCATAAATATATTTAGTTAATTTTTAACTCTTAAATATTATGAAAAAAAATAGTGAAAAGATGATTTTGTCTAAAATAGAGAATTTTAATGGAAGGGTAAAAGTCCTAGAAAAAATAGTGAAAAGATATTTTGTGACACATATATCGATTATAGATATAGATTATAAATAGTTTATAGATACAAATTATAAATTATAGATGGATTATAAATATACTATATTATTTGTTTTTAAAAAATAAATATAATAAGATGTTTTTATAGATCTTCTAGTTACAATTAACTTAAAATAAAACTAATCCTAAACACCCTAATCCTAATCTAATTCTACCACCCTATTAGCACACAACGTCGAACAACCACATAACCCTAAACATATATATATATATATATATACAACATAAAAGACAATACAAAAATACACAACCAGACAGCGCCACCCTTGATGCTCTTCAGCCGCCGCTTCCCCTCCAACAGCCTCCAAAATTGTAAGTTATCAACTTTATTTCAAGAAGAATCTTGAAGAATCTTGATTTCAACTTTATTTCAAGAAGAATAAACCCCTTTAATCTTTTGGAAATCGCATCAAACATGATTTTCAACTGTTGAAAAGATTGATTTCTTGTACGCATCAAGACAAAATCTGTTCATCGCTTAAGTAATTACATCTTTCTGCATAATGCCAATCTTTTTTCGTAGAAGATGTGTAGCGTATTGTAGAACTTTGAATTTTTAGGGGCTTTACTTGTACAGAGAAATATCATATTTTTATTGGAAGGTCATTCACTTCATTTATCTATTCATGCAGCATTTCCATGCTTTGAGTTGTCAGCTGTCAATGCAGACAAACCTCCATTGGAAATTTCTCAAATCAAAGAATCCTAATGTATGATGCTTTTACACACATTCTAATATTGTTAATCTTTAGGTATTGTAACTGTTATATCTAATGGAAAGCCAAGTTTAAGGTAGTAAAAAAAATTTAGCTTGATCAGTCAAACCTCAGTTCCGATTACTGGGTGAAATGATTCTGAGCTTGATGTCATCTTAGTCTTGATAGAAGAATAAGGAAAAAAGAGAAATATATGAGAGTAAGTTGATAGTAGAATACATGATGGTCGTACTTGCTTCTTGTTTTATTATTCAAGAGTTAGAAAAAATGTAAAGTAGTTAATTATCCTTTTCAAGTCTCTTATAATGACATCTCTTTTTGCAAGGATTGTTCATGTATTATGTATTTGGATTGTTGGAATTGAGTTATTTTGGAGGAAATTAATTATATGCTCTTAGTGTTTTTACTAAAATGGAGTTTGTATTATGTATTTATATTCTTTTTGTCGATGTTGCTGCTTCCCGTGAGAGAATCTATAAGCAGGTTGAAGCTTCCATTTTGAAATGTCAAGTAATTAAGGAAAATATCGTAATGAATTAGCGACTTGAAAATGCTCCTAAACTGCTACTTGAAAATGCTCCTACGATATACTGAATTTCAAAGTTACAATAGCCACCAACTTGCAATCACTAACCAATAACTTAAAGCAATTTTTTCTCTCTTGTTCTCCCTGTTTCTTTTCTTTTGTGATTTTCGCATACTGTATGTTGTAGAGGTTGTGTATTTGTGTGTTGGCTTTTAAATTGTACTAGATACGATAATGAATTGAAAGATAAACTATGATTTAATTCGATTTTATCAAAACTATTTTACGCCACCATCTACCAGTATCGTCCAAAATATCGAAACAATTACCTCCATCAATCAATAACTACAGTCATGATTCGTTTAGCTCCCGCTAAAGAACGCGTAAGTTTTCTATTTTACTATATATATGCAACAATCTAATTTGTTCAAATCAATATGTTATATGTAATTCTAAGTTTCATAAGCCTAATACGTAGTTGATGATAAGGCTTTTAAAATTCGAATTCACATATATCCACAACTTCTTAGTTCTTATGTGTTTGGATCGGGATGGAGCATCTTTAAGAGAAGAGTTTGCGTTGTAATACGGTCGATATACTATTTGTTTGGTCGGAAAATAAGTTATTCCGGGATTAATTATCCGGTTTAACTGTTTCTACATTAGTTATTCCACCGTCAAAGTGGAGTAAGAATAATACTACAATCTTGAAATGATTAATAGTTATCCCATATATTTTATCTCAACCAAACATGAGATAAGCACATCAAGTTTATTTAGATAATATGTATAGCAGCAGGTAATCCTCTTTAAAATGTGGGATTAGAAATTTTACAAATTAGATATGTTCTATAGCAAATAAAGATGGTCAAATGCCATAAAAATTATTCACATTGACCATAAATATTACTAAACTTATAGAAACAATACTCTGTAGCTATAATCTATAATTTATATTATCTATAATCTATATCTATATCTATCTATTTATAATCTATAATCTATACATTACTTGGAAAAATATAGAAAAAGCGACCACAAAAACTGACCACATGTGATCGCTTTTCATGTTTTTACTACCGTATAAGCGACCACAAGACATGGTTAGAAAAACAGTGGTAGCTTTTTTAAAACCGACCACATGTGGTCATTTTTTTAAAAAAAAATATATATACATTTAAAATTCAATATTATTTAAAAAAAAAAAAAAGAATATCAGTTTTTATTTTTAAATTTTATAAATTTAATAACTTTTTTTAAAAAAAAAAAACGACCATAAGTGGTCGCTTTTGCATTTAAATTAATTAATTATTTTTTATATACAAAAGCGACTATATGTGGTTAGTTTTTTCAATTTAATAATTTATTTAATAAAATTATTTTTAATTAATTATAGTCAAGCGACCACATGTGGTATGTAGTTTCGATAGTTACATACCATTTTTAATAAAGAACATACAGGAATGCGACCACCTGTAAAAGTTACATACCATTTTTTGCTCCACAGGAATGCAACTAGCAGTTCCCGTAGTATGTAGAGAGCCACCCTTGGCTGATGCTCTGACTTTCTTTCCTTTTCACTCAAGTATTCTTCGCTATTCCAATAGCGAAGACTATCTTGCCACATTCTAGGGTCTATAAAACTCGGTTTTACCCTATTTTGTCTTGCATAATCCAACAGACCGGCCATTCTGTGTATTGCTCTTTTAAAAAAATTCTTCCATACAGCAAAGTAATCTGTTGGATCCCACCAGAAATATTTCTACAACAAAAACAAAAGTTTAATATTCAATTATTTGTTTTAACAATGTGTTAAGTATTCGATAAGTTAAATCATTTTTTGTTGTCAAATTTCTCATAACATAAGCTACAAATGCCCTGATTATTTCTTTTACATGTTTGGATGAATTGTCTCTCATTAGTGTATATGCAAATGTATTCAGTCATTTTATTTTCATCCTTTGTTTTGGAGTTATCTATTGTATAGTTCCATTTTTATTTTTCTTGTCAATAAGCAAAAATGTCAATGAATCAACTGCATTTTCGTTTATTCTGATCAGGAAGATATGTTTTCAAAAGGTGTCAAAGTAAAACAATCAGGTTCTGATGAAGATATAATTAGCAGCTTGCCACGGGATTTGATAGCTTGCATTCTGGGGAAAGTGTCTGTACGTGAAGCTGTGAGAACCAGTGTTCTTGCTAAAAAGTGGAGATTTTACTATTTGTACATTCCACAGATAGTATTTGATAATGAGTTTTGCGAAGAACTTGACGACTCCTTCGAGAAGAAAGGATTTTATATTCATGAGCTGCAGTGCAATCAATTTGATGAAATTATCACCAAATCCCTTCTGCTTCATCCCGGTGAATTAGAGAAATTTAAAGTATGCATTCCTTATGATGCTTCAACTATGGTTCCGTATGTGAACAAATGGATACTATATTTATCTTGGAGGAACATCAAGAAATTAACCTTAACATATAATACCTTAATTACTCAGAGCCATAAGTTACCTCCTTATTTCTTCTCTTGTCTGGAGTTGACATCCTTGAAGCTCAAGAATTTTGTTCTTACACCACCGTTGGAGTTTAAAGGCTTCCTTAGTCTCTACAAATTAATTCTTGTTGGGGTTGACTTTACAAACAACTGTTTTGAAAGTATTATTTCCAGCTGCCCCCTTCTTAGAAGACTAGTGCTGCGTGGCTGCTCTGGCGTTCATCATTATAATATCAGTGGTTCATATCTTGAGAGGTTGTTTATAAAAGCTGATGATAATTTCCAATCAATTTCCTTAGAGAAGGCACCTAACTTGTCTGATGTTTATCTATCTCCGGGGAAAATTGTAGAGGGCCAGGAAGGAAATTGTGTCTCTGATTTGGTTACGTTTATGGGTTGCTTGCCTAAAGTGAAATTACTTGGTTTTGACAGCCAATTTCTGCAGGTTAGTGCTAAGAAATTTCTGTTCCAGGTATTGTTGTTGTATTTTAATCTGATTAAAATGTGTTTTCACATATCCTTTCTCTCAGCTCCTTTCTGGAACTCCAGTTCCCCCCATGTTATTGACGGCGCCACTCTCTCTAACGATTATTAAACTCAAACGTGTGAACTTTATGGACTTGGACCAGATGGGTGTTGTTGTCTGCTTGATTAGAAGTGCTTGGAATTTGAAAGAACTTTTCATTGAGGCAAATTTAAACACCCTGATCTAATTTATAATGATTTGTTTTGGACATGAATAAACAGATATTAAGTTTTTGTTTTATTTCCGTGTAGGCTTCTACAGAGCTAAACCTGCAACAAGTCTCAAGTGATCTAAAACTCCTGGACTGCACAACTTCCCCACTTAGCAAACTGCATCAGGTCAAACTAACAAATATCTCAGGTTTTGATCCAGAGTTGGAGTTTATCCGGTTCCTTCTCTTTAGTTCGCCATCGCTCGTGAAAATGACCATCCTGGAACACCCACAACTTGAATCAGCAGCTGCATTGGAGGTAGCTAGGAAGCTACTCCAGTTTGGGCAACCATCAGCAGTGTGTATTGATTTCTCGAGCGCTACACCGAAAAAAGTTTTTAATGTCTTTAGCTTTGCTTTGGAGCCCATATCAGTTTCTCGTCAGAATGTCCCATAAATAGGGGCAAATCACTCTCTATCAAAGACATGACTTATTTATATGAGAAAATGTTCTGTTTTCACACTCGAATTTTAGAAGGATCCTATTATCCCTGGATAAATTAAAATGTTTACCGGCATTGGATTAAATTGCATCTAGTGTGGGGGTGGCAGCGGACCGGAGTAATTCCAGACTGGTCCGGTTCCGGTCACGCTTCGGTACTGGTAATGCAACGGTACTGATTGCAACTGGTATACCCGGATCCCAGCGGTTCGGAATCCGATACCAGTGATGATCGTTGCATTTTTCCGATAGTTCCGATTCCGATTTACCAATTTCGATCCAGTGCCAGCCGGAATTTACGTTTGAAACTTTTTTTAAAAAAATTATTTCAATTAATTGGCAATTCAGCCGTTGGAATATCCGTTGGTACTTTTAGCCGTTGGGGGGTCAACCAACGTCTATTTTGTGCCCCCTTTCTAATTACCCCACTACCTCTTAAAATTTCCACTATACCTATTCTTTTTTCTCATAAATATTCTCAATCTGTCTTAATATTATCTTACACTCAAATTCTCTCTTAATATTCTCTTACTCTCTTAATATTTATAGTTATTGTATTGGCTAGTTAGAGTTAGAGATTTTTTGAAGATATTACAAGCTTCAATTATCATTTTTTAATCTCGATAATTGGTATACGCTTGCTTTTATGCAGAATCTATATTCGTTCCAACTTTAATCTCTCTTTTTATTTACTTTAATCTCTATATTTTTATTTTTCAGTGTCTATATTTGTTTACTTAAATTATTTTTTTGATTTATAATATTTATATTGATTGTTTTATTATTTTAATTATATTTAAACTTAATTATGGATGTCAATAAAAATAGTAGTGGTAAAAAAATAGACTTTCGTAAGTTTTTTCGTAGAAATAAAAATAATAGTGTTACTACTAGTTCATTATCACCTAGATTTAGCAATGTTAGTGAAATTTCTTTATCACAGCCTAATGGTTTCGATGTTGGGATGAAATTAGACCAGGAGACCCTCAGTAGGCGTTATGATAATTTTGAGGCAGATTTATCGGTAGAAGATGATATAGAAGAACAAGAGTTAGGTGATACCCCTACCTCTACTGATTAGGTTATGAAATTATTGAAAGATGGAGAAGAACTTTTCCCTTTACCGAAATTTACTAGGGTCAAAGGTACCGAACATCTTAAAAGATCTTTAGTTTGAAAATTTATGGAGCATGGTAAGGTAGATTTTTGAAAAATCCACCATAGCTTAGCAAAGAGGGCTTTTGATACTGTATGTAATGATCTTAGACCTATTCCTCCCTCCTTTTTCAGATAACATAAATTCTCCCATGACACCCAATGCTTGTTTCTGGCACCAGTAGAATTAGCCTAGAAAAAACTAACAAAGATCCTATGAAGTTGGTTATTTACCCCCGGAGGATTCATAGCTGATAACAAATAAATGGGCATTGATTGAAGTGCATGATTAATGAGAATATATCTACCACTAAAGGATAACAATTTATTCTGCTACATACTCTTTATCTTTTCAAAACCTTGGTAATCAATTCCTCAAAGTGCCCTTTATTCTTCATCCCATAAAACAATCGGGCATCCTAACTAAAGAAGAAAGAGAGAAATCCCGAGGCTAACTTTCTCTCTGAAAATAATGTTGACATCACATGTTTGGATGTAGCAGACTTTTTCGAGCACCCTGAAGGAAAGATTGATCACTTGATTGGTGATGGTTCCGTAAACATAAAAGAATGAATGATTTTTAATTTTGTTTTATTTTTATTGATAATAGTTACTGAATAAAGAATCATATAAAAGTAGTTGTTTGCATGAGTATTAGTTTTTGATTAATATTGATTAGTTCAATTACATTATTGTAGTTTATTATAGATTGAATTGAATTTTAATTTTATCATTATTTATTAAAAAAAAAAAGGACGATAGTACAGAGGTTTACTTTTCGCATGAAAACAATAAGTGGAGTGCTTGCTTTGCATTCATTACAATGCAAAATTATCATTCTTTACAATGTTGTGCAAACAATATGATTAAGATTGCATTCTGTAATGTATTCTTTATATTAACATTCTTTAATATAATAATATTCTCATATGATTATGTAATATAATAATATTTTTATATTCTCATTTCGTAATACGATTACAATTGCATCTCGTACTAATTGGATATATTTCTTTTTAATTACTTAGTTAAAGTGTGATTAATAATTTTTTATATTATAAGTTTTCACTTTGTAAAAAAATTTAATATATATTTTATTTGGTGCAGGTTATTTTATTTAAAGATATGGATAATTTTCAAGAAGATATTTGTTTGATTAATTCTGGCACTACACATACGATATTCAAAGACAAGAAATATTTCTCTCATCTAAACATGGACAAGATTAATGTTACTACAATTTCTGGTAGTGCTGATTTGATTGAAGACTTCGGAAAAGCCATTATAATCTTGCTCAAGGGAACTAAATTCATCATAAATAATGCTATGTTCTCTCCCAAGTCTCGGAGAAACTTGATGAGTTTTAAAGATATCCATGAAAATGGTTATCATATCAAGATATTTGATGAGATGAATCTTGAATATCTTGGTATACTAAGAATGTCTTTGGGCAGACATGTGTTGTTGAAAAGTTTCCTGCTTTATCTTTTGGCTTGTATTGGACAAAGATTTGTGCAATTGAGGCACATTCCATAGTAAACCAAAAGTTTACTAATTCCAATACTTTCGTACTTTGGCATGATCTTCTGGGACATCCAGGATCAATAATGATGAGACGAATAATAAAAAATTCAAATAGGCATCCATTAAAGAACTTGAAGGTTCTTTCGAATGGTAAATTTTCATGTAATGCTTGTTATCAAGGCAAATTGATTGTGAGACCATCGCCAACAAAAGTTGGGATTGAGTCCCCCACGTTCTTGGAACACATATATGGGTCATTTAGATACTTTATGGTCCTAATAGATGCTTCTTCTAGATGGTCTCATGTGTACCTTTTATCATCTCGCAACTTGACATTTGCAAAATTATTGGCACAAATAATACGATTACGGGCACAATTTCCTGATAATCAAATAAAGTCTATTCTCCTTGATAATGCTGCAGAATTTTCATCCCAAGCATTTAATGACTATTGCTTATCGATCGGGATAAGAGTAGAACATCCTGTACCCCATGTTCACACTCAAAATGGCCTTGTTGAGTCATTAATTAAATGTCTGCAGTTGATAGCAAGACCATTACTAATGAAAATTAAGTTGCCCACTTATGTTTGGGGTCATACAATTTTGCATGCTGCAATACTTATTCGTCTTAGGCCGAAAAATTATCATAAATTTTCTCTGTTGCAATTGGTTCTGGGTCAAAAGCCTAATATATCTCATCTGAGAATTTTTGGGTGCGGTGTTTATATGCCGATAACACCACCAAACTGCACCAAGATGGGCCCCCAAAGAAGGTTAGGAATTTATGTTGGGTTTGAATCACCCTCCATTATTCTCTATTTTGAATCATTAACGGGAGATATGTTTACTGATCGATTTGCAGATTATTGATTTGATAAGATACTTTTCCCAAAATTAGGGGGAGAAGATAGTGACATCAAAAGAGAAATTTTGTGGAAAAGTTCATCACTATCTCATTTTGATTCACGTGCTTATATTTGTGAGTAAGAAGTACAAAAGATTATTCATTTGCAGAGAATTGCAAATCAAATGCCGGACGCATTAACAGATTTGAAAAGGATCACTAAATCACATATTCCTGCAGAGAATGTCCCAATTCGAATTGATGTCCCTAAAGAACCATCCACTAGTGTCATGACTAATGAATCTAAAGCACGCTTGAAGCGTGGAAGACCATTAGGTTCTAAGGATCGAAATCCTAGAAAAAAAATAAATGGTTAAGATGACACTACGAAAGATCCATATACGGAAGCTCAAGATTTGAGCAATGTTAATATCCCTGAAGGAATTAATGAGCCTGAGACTCAAGAAAACAAGGAACTATCCATAAATTCAAGTGATGTTGAAACTAATCTGAATCGATCTGAAATAGTAGTGCATCATGTCTTTTCATATAATGTTGCAACGAAAATCATGTAAGATAGAGAGGATCATATAATGGCTTATCTTTACGTAAACAATTTTAATTTATACAATAAGTCTTCCATTTATTTTGTCATATCTGTTGTATCTCCATTATTGCTCTGATCTTCTCTTTCCAGCTGGCGTCCTTATCTCTTTTATTCTAGCTGAACTGCTGGGACATCATTATCTCCTCCATTACATTTTGAACATGTGTGGTCTGGATATTTGTGTCCAATAGTCTTGCAATATCTGGTCAATAATTCCTCCGAAATAAATTTTTCTCTGATAGCTCTGGCGATAGGTTCTGTTTCTGGTTTAAGCAACGTGATAATCCATTGCCTAATAGTTTCCATATCTGTTTCTCGTAACTCTTTTGAATTTGAATATATTAGTACATGATTTCTTGAATAGTAACTCCATATGGGATTTTGGTTGCAATATGTATTTGCTAGCTCTTGCAAAATTGTAGATAGTCCGATAATTCTTTTGTTCGCATAAAATGTTGGTATCTCGATTCTAGGTATCTCTGGTTGTGAAATAATATCTTGTGGTATAATCATATCTCGTGTCATTCCTATCTTTACAACTTGTATAGGTTTTTTAACTTCATCAAATAATATCTCTGCTGGTGCCGTGTAAATTTTTATAAAAAACAAGGTACCTTTGGTTATTCTTTTAAAAGTGATAAATGCTTCATATATCTCTGGTATAGTGGATATCTCAGTCCCGTCCGTGGTATATACAGTACTAAGTAGTCCATATTCGTAGCAAGTTTTAACTAAGCTTGGTTTGGTTTTAGGTAAGGCAATTAGTTTATTATATCCGGTCAATCTCTGGGTTATATAGTTTGTATCTGGTTCTTGGATATTTGTAGCTTTGGGGTTGCTATTTAAAAAGGTTTGTACATTGTAGATATTTTCTATGTATGTACGGGCTGTGTAGTTGTAAGTCTTTTTGTCTTGGTTTAGACTATCTCGGTATGTGGTAACTTGTGGGGGTATAAACATGGGATCTTTTGATGTATTTGGTGTATATGGTTTATCAAATAGCTTATTTAGGTTCATATTTTTTCTAACTCCTTTGCTTGTACCTGCAGAAGTAGATAGATAAACGTTATGGGTTTTATGGAGTGTCCCAACGTCTCCTTCTAGCTCTGGAATTTTACTATCTTTCGATCGACATAGCTCTGCGCATTGCTGAGTTAGCTGATTCATAGCTATAGACTTCAGTTTATCTTCACTAGTCTTTAGCTTTAGCTCTTCTATCTCAGTACCCATCTTTACTATCTTAGTACCCATACTGTCCACTTTCAATGAAAGCGTAGTTAGGGCGTTGAGTATTTTTTCATGTATATTTTCTTCTATCATTTCAGTCTGTGTAGCTTTGTCTTGATATGTAATCTGCAATAACATTTTTGTTAGTACTGATTACTTCTATTACAAATGTAAAATTTAATATGTTTAAAACTAGTCTCCGAATCTCTTTTGTTGTAACTGAATTTTGTATTTTCTTTGTTAGCCACCAGCGTACCTGTGTATTATCTGTTCGCACAATAAATTTGTTATATACAATATATGGCTCAAATGCTAACAAACATTTATATAGTGAACATAATTCTTTCCTATTTATTTCTCATTTTATTTCTGTCTCGATGAACGTACCTGAGTAGTATCTACAATGGTGTTCTATTTTTTCTGCTTCATATCTATATTTAAGTACTCCTCCGTAACTATATTCACTAGCATCTGCTTCTACTATGTATGTAAATTTTCTATTTTCATCCGGAAATTGTAATTTTGGTAATTCCTTGCAAAGTAATTTTATTTTTTGAACTTGTTTTTTATCTTCTTCATCATAGTTATATTCTATATCCTTTTTTAATTTTTTCTGCAGTGGTTTTAAGTTTTCTGCTAATTTTGGAATATATTCTCTTACTTGGTTTACTAATCCTAAAAATGATTGTAATTTCTTTTTTGTATCTAATTCTTCTTTCGAATTTATTATTTTTTGTACTATATGTTGTTGCATTTTTACTCCACTTTTATCTATTTGTATTCCTAAAAATTCTATCTGATTTTTCATAATTTCGGCTTTCTTTTCACTTAAACTTATTCCTGATTTTTTTATTATATCTGTAAATTGTTCCAATAATTTTATATGTTCATCTTTAGTTTTTGTTTATAATAATATATCATCTATGTATACTATACAGTTAGGTAATTGTTTAAAATAATTATCCATAAAATGTTGATATCTACCTGGTGCATTTTTATATCCAAATGGTAATACATTCCACTCATAAAATCCTTGTGGTACCGTAAATGCGGTTAATTCTTTAGATTCTTCTTCTAACTTTAGATGGTAAAATCCTGATTTACAATCAAATTTGCTAAAATAATTATATCCTTGTATCTGTCTTATTTTTAATATCTTATTTGGTATTGGATAATTATATGTTATAGTTTTTGCATTTAAATTTCTATAATCAATAACCATTCTAATTTTTCCTCTTTTTTGTTCACTATGTTTATTTACTATAAATGCTGGACTATTATGTTTACTATTACTTTTTTGTATATATTGTTTTTCTAATAATTCATCTATATGCATTTTAAATTCTTTTAAATCGTCAAAATTATATGTTAATGGTTTTTGGGTTATTATACTATTTTTATCTATTAATTTAATTTTTATGGTAGTTTTATGTTTTTTCCATCCTTTTAAGGGATCTTCACTATATAATTGTTCTAATTTTTTCTTAACTATTTCTATCTTATTTATTGAAAATATAGTTATTTCTGTTTTATTTATCAAAAATACTACTAATTCTATTGTATCTTCAGTGGTTTTTATATTTTCTAACTTTTGTGTAATTTTTTCACTTCCTTTTATCCAATCAGTTTTCTTTCTTATTTTATTATTAACTATTTTTGCTCTTACTTTTTGTTTACATGGTGTTGTAAACCACCAATTGTTTTTAGTTATTACATGTGGGTATAGTTTATCTAAAAATGGCATTCCTAAAAGTATATCTTTTGACGTTAGTTCATAATTAAAAATTTCTTCTATTGTCAATATCTTATCCCATATTTGTGCTTTTACATTCCTAGCTTTATAAGTAATTAAGCTTCCTTCATTATTAAATCCTTTAACTACTATTGGTATTTTTAATTTATCCCATTTACTTTCTGGTAAGCAAGTATATTTACATAAATTAGCTTCTGCTCCTGTATCTATCATAGGCGTATAATATCTACTGTAATATCCTTCCACTATTATCTTCATTAATACATATATTTTCATTTTATGTTAAGGCTCTTCTCAAGAATAATCTTCCCCTATTATATGTTATGGCTAATTGTGTATGTTCTATATTATATGGTTTTACTTGTTCTAACCATTTTATTCCTAATATTATATCTGCTTTTTGCATTTCTTCTTTTACCTCAAATTCTATTTTTATTTTTCTAATTCCTCCTATTATTATTTCTTTTTCTGCTATATCTTTATTATTTATTAAACTTCTCGGTAGATCTGGGCATATATCATTATCAGTTTTTATTTCCTCATTTTTTACTAGACATTTTGCTATATAATTTTCTTTTTGTCCTGTGTTTAATAGTATTAAATATTCTTTTTCATTTATTTTTCCTGTTATGTAATATTGATTTAGGTTACTCATTGAATTTGTTTCATAACTTGTTCTTTTTGATGAGGTTGATGATTCTGGTTTTTCATTAGCTATTCTTTTTGTTGTACTTATTCTATCATTTACTATTTCTAAATTCTCTTCTATATCTATGTCTCTATAGCTATAATCATTATAATCTATTGTTTTTACAATTTGTTTGAATGGGCTATCTATTTGTATCTTGTTAATCTTATTTTTTCCTGTTATTTTATGTTTTGTTGTTAATACATATAAATTTTTACATCTTGCTGTAAATATTTTACTTCCTGGGGTTAATTCTATTCCTGATATTTTCCAATATAATACTAATGATTTATCTATATTTCTATCTGTTACTGCTACTGAATAATTTGCACTTATTATAAATTTAAATTTTTGGTATATTAAATTTCCTTTTACGGCAGTTATTATGCTTTTTTTCTATTGGTTTTATAATTCTATCATCTTCTAAATATAATTCTATCGGTGTATCTATTCCTTCTCTAAAACATGCTTTTATTAATATTTCTGTACCTCCAAGGTGTACATATTTTATTGGATCTCCTTTACTTTTTATATCATTTATTTCTTTATTAATTATTCTTTTTGTTACTAGTGGTATACTAGCTTTACCTTTTGCATATCTGCAGTCTATTACATGTTCTTTTTGACATACTACATAATATTCATCTTTTTTCCTAGTAAAAATATTTTTTATTGTTGGTATTTTAAATATTTTTTCTACACTTAGATCTAACTCTTTTCCTTTTATTTCATCAAATATATTACTGTCAAATATTATTTTTTGTTCTGTTCCTTCGTCATTTAAATATTCTTCCTTTGTTATTATTTTTATATCTTCTTCAGTCATTTGATTCATCTATCTCACTATCTATTTCAGTATCTATTTCGTTTTTTGAAATTTCATATATACTATCTTCACTTTCTAATTCATAATCTATATAATCTATTTGCATATATTCTGTATTTTCTATTTTTATTTCGGATATTTGTTTATTTTTTGGATTTTTGGGTAATTTGCAATCTCTAGCTAAATGTCCTAACTTTCCACAATTATAACATGTACATTCTTTTATAGATTTTTTCTTTCTATATGGTCTTTTATTTTTTTTACATAATATCTTTTTCTTGGTTTCTTATATTTATATTTTGATTTTTTATATTTCTTATATTTCTTATGTCTTTTTCTTTTCTTATAATATCTTTCTTCGCATCCAAATTGGGGTGCTATTTTATTTTTGCAACATGCTAAATTTTTTATTAATGTTTTTTCCATTTTTAATTCTTCTCAATATTTTTCACATAAATTTCTATACCATTGTTGTAAAAATTTTATTCTAGCTCCTAATGTATCTACTATTTTTGTTTCTTCCCAACTTTTTATTATTTTTGAACTAAATGGTTCGGGTAATTTATTAAAATATAATTTTCTTATTTCCTTACTTTCTTCTATACTATATTCTCCTTTATAATAATATTCTTTAAATGCGCAAGTATATTCATCTATATAACACATATTACATATTGTTAATTTTAACATTAAACTCCTGTTTGTATCTTTTTCTTCATCTTGTTCTTCTTCTAATGTTGTCATACTACCAAATTCATCTTTTATAGCTGTTTCATATTTTTTTAATAATTCTATAGGTGTTAGTTTAGTTGTTGTTAATGATGTTCCTTCCATAGGTTTATTAGTTCTTAATACTTTCTTACTATTTTCAGTTAAATTTGAAAACCATAGTTTTACTGATCCTATTAATGTTCTTTCTATATATTCTGGTGCATCTGTTATGTTTATATTATTATCTAATAATTGTTTTGTCATATATCCTATCCATAATTGTATTGTTTTTTCTGTATCTATTACACAATCTAGATCTAAAAAGTTATAATTTTTATTAACTATTTGTTTTGGTGTCCATTTGTCATATTCATTATATCTTTTAAATTTATTTTTATAATATATAGGTTTTCTTATTTCTGTTGTCTTAGATATTATATTTTCATCTTCTTTTTTATCAAGAGTATTTATTTCTGTATTGGTGTTTTCTTCATTAATCATTTCTTGTTTTTCGTTAATTTCTAAATCTTTTATATTTGTTAATATTTCCGTGTATGTTTCACTATCTTCCGAATCATAATTATCTGTTTCTTCAATATCTATATTATTTATTTCTAATTTTTCTTTAAATTGATTTATCTCGTTTATTAATTTCTGTTCTCTATCTTTTTCTTCTTTTTCTTTTTGTCTTTGTTCGTATAAATCTTTTAACATTTGTAGTTCTTTTTCTAATTCAGCAATTCTACTATTTTTAGTTTCTTCTATTTTTCGTATTTCTTCCGTAGTTTGTTGTTTAATTTTTTCTATTTCCTTTTTTCTATCTATTTCTTCATTTTCTTTTTCTATTCTTACCATTGCTGTTAATTTATCTTCTAATTTTAATTCTTCTTTTTCTAACATTAGATATAAATGTTCTCCTATTTTCTTATACCTTCTTCCTAGATTAGAAAATACTATTTTTATTTTTGATCCTTCGTGATTTTCATATATTTTTTCATCTATTATAAATTCTTCTTTATTCATTTTATTGTGAATAGTTCGTGTCGATATATATATTCTAAACTATCTATTTGTGATTCTAATTTTGATATTTTATCTTTTTGTGTATTTATTGAATTTTTACTAACTCCGGCAAATATATTATAATGTAATCTTTCTTTTCTTATTTTTAATTCTTTACGTTTTTCAGAGATAAATTATTTTAATTCTTTATATTTTTGCTCTTTATTCATTTAAATTATATTTATAATATCTTGGCGGATATCTAAATCTAATTTTATCATAATTAGATGGTATATGTCTCATTCATATAGATTTTAAATGGATTATTAATTTTGCTTCAATACTAGATATTAATGTAATTAAATAGGCTAATCTTTCTGAATTTTCTTTTGTTTTATTTAGACTTATATATTCTGAATAATTACTAACTAAGGGTTCTTTAATTTTTCTAAAGGCTTCCCTATTTTTAAATGGTCTTCTCATACTTAATTTAATAAATACGGGTAACTGATTTTTAACTTAACTAATTTAACTAATTCTAACATATATCTCACTTCTGTACTTTTTAAATTACTGTGCTCTGATATATTTGACAACATTCCTACAAAAGAAAAGAATGAGATTATATTCTCTTATTAAGTCTATACACTGATTTCGGTTGGAGTGTGTAGGAACACTCTTGATAGATTAACTGATACTTTGTTGTAAAGGAGGATGAGATTAATTTCTCTTAATGAAATTCATAGACTACTTAGTCAGAGTATGCAAAGTTACTCTTGATGAATTCACCGCACTAAGTGCGAAGTGAAGGCCGCTTCAATAAGATTTTTACAGGAAAATCTTAAAGCACTTAGCTAAAAGGATTCGGGACACATGGCCGTAAGGTATCAAAGGATTTTGATTTTCACCGGAATATAGCAATATGCGTGGAGTATTTTTCTACTTCATTCAATGAACCACTTAGTTCAAGATTTGTTCACTAAGTAGTCAATGATTTAGAAAGTCTTCACTAGCTAATGGTTCAAGTCCAAAAGACACCATTATTGATGCATGTTGCTAGATTGATGTCTCAAATGAATTTTTTTTTTTTTAAAGATAAAATTTCTTGAAACAAGTGGGGGATTGTTGATTTTATGTTTCAATAAATTTTGAAACAAATACATCGGTTAAAGATTTTAAGAGTTATGTTTCAATTGGTTTTGAAACAAATGATTTGACAAATTCATTATTCATAAGTTTTGAGTTACAAAGGAAATGTATTTGACAAATTCATTATTCATTAAGTTTTACGTTATAGGTTCTTGAAAGAATGACATTTTTTATTTTAAAACATACATGAACCTATTAAGTATTACTTAATTAATATACTTCTCATGCATGAAACTTTCATCCTATAAATATTGTTTTCTTTGGTTTGAAAAGACAGAACTCAAAACTACTTTTCCCTTGAAAAACACTTAAGAGACATTGATCAAATGGTGAAATCACCAATTCAAGAATAGAAGAGCAACATTCTTGAATGCTACTTGTTTTGTGGCTTAGTTGAATCCCGAAGATAGAGTTGTCACTTGTTCTTCCGTTTGCTCGTGGGAGGAGAGACTCCAACTATCTTTAAGAAGCTTATTATCGTGCCTCTAAGCCAAGCAAGTTTTATTTTAAATTTCTTGTACAATTATCATTATTGTTCTAACACACATAATATAATTTTTTTGGTTTAACCAAAAAAAATCAGAAAATAAATATCAGTGGTAACTGATATATCAAAATATTGTAATTTTTTGGTAGTTTTAGTAATGTCTATCCACTTTAAATTTTTAAACTTGACAAGTTACCAACTCCTAAAATAACTCCCTTTTAACTTCCTTTTCTACTTTAATGTTTTCCAAAAATAAAAATTTCTGTATTATACTCGATGAATGCACCATATCTACGTAAATCACTGTTCGGCTTCCGATACTTTCGAATTCAATCAGATCAAGTTATTATTAGGAAGTGATTTACTCGAATTTCAGTGACGACTCACAATTAATGTCTAGATTGTGAGGTAAAATATGAATTTTTGATGTTTTTAATTCTGTTCTTTACTCTGTATTGTTTGATTTCAGGTTACAATGTGTTTCAGTGATAAGACATGATCAAATTTGCAGTAACATATTGTTAAATATTTTTTCTACTTTTTTCATATTGTTCAAAATTGATCCCATTCCTTGTTCTCTTTGGATTTCGTAGATTTAATCAATTCCAACGAGCAATAGAGAAGAGGTAGTGAAGATGCCTCATCCCCAAAGACTTCTATTGGTTTAATTTGAAGATTTCAAAGAACGAAGAACTCACCTAATTAAATTCGTATCAAATGAATTTTTTAAATTAACTACAAATTAGATAATATGATGAACGAGGTAAATCACAAATATGTACAAGTGAATGGTCTACATCTCAAATTTTTTTTGGTAGTCTTCTTTTGTTTGTGTTTAGATATGTCTCTGGTGCAATACCTAATCTTTTTCAATTACAAACTTTCTTTTGCTTTTTTTTTTTTATATAATTTCTTAGGAGAAAGATCCCAAAAAGTACTCTATTATTTTAAGTGATATGAAATTCTGGTACTATCTATTTTCATAGGCCGTAGACAAATATATCAAGTTTCATAGGACCTGATGGATTGTTTTATATCTAACTTGTCTATCAAGTAATTTGGATTCTGTTTCTTACATAATTCTGCTTCAAGTCTGTTGTCGATTTCTGAATTGTATTTCAACTAGATTAAACAAGTTGTTTATTGGCTACTTCATATGATAATTATTAACTATTTTCAAGTGATTCATAGTAAGTGTTGGATGATGAACGTTTGTGTAGTTGTTGTTTGTTAACTTTCTTTTATATGTACATTATCCAGTGTTTAACATAAGAGGCTTTCAAAATGCAATTTTTAACTTTCGCAGTCAACAACATATCCATTATAATCCCACAAAGTACGATTTGAAAAGGGTAGATTTTATGCAAAATGGCAATTTGATTAACAAAATTTTAACTACTTGGAGAAATATTTGAATGTTGTATAAAGGAGGTAGTACCAAACTTAACCGTGTTAAAGAACCGTTAAGAGTGTCTTTGGCGATTCACAAAGGAAAGAAAAACCGAATTTAATCTTGTGATACATATTTCTGTCTCTTTTATTTTATCGAAATTATTTACTGAACAACTTCTTATATTTTGATCTTCCAAATAACGGAGAAAGAACTAATATACGAATGCCTCATCTAAGCGCGAAACTATGAAACTCCTTGTGCAATAAAATATGATAATTCAATTTTCTCGCATGTAGATCTTATTTTGATACATCGTTTTTTCAAATTAATGAGTTTGGAGCCACTGTAATGGTGTAATATGAGCTCTAGGTTGAAATTGAAAATCAAATAGACTTATTATGTGTCTAAAGGGGATATACTGTCAAAAAGTGAAGCGTGACGGAAGTATTTCGTAAACAGGTTTATTTTTTTGGAATAAAATAGCACAAGAACATGTTTTGAGGCTTTCAAATATTATGTGGACATCCTTAGTTTGTTAGAGTTTAACCTTTAAATTATGATTGTATATCTCAGTGTGTCAATTGCTTATATGATCCTTCCATGTAGTTTTCATACAAACTAACATAGTTTTCATAAAAACTCATTAGCTGATGTAATGAAATGATTAGTTTATATTTCAGATTTCAGTGGAATCAAGATAAGATGTGATTCTCCATTTTCCTTCCCTCTATATCTAAATTACATATGGATGTTTGATATATGTTCTGTTGTGGTTCCCTCGAATTGTATTTAATTAACGAAAATTTTAATTCAAGATTATTCTTAGCACATTACTCTATGGTTTTCAATATTTTGTGAGACTAGAATAACATTTTTTTATACTTACGGAACCATACATGAGAATAGCTCTAATGTTTAGAACTTACAAATAAAATTATAGAAAATTATTGCAGTGTTCACTAACCATTCTGATCAACTAATTTTGTCTCGATGCTATGTTAGGTTTCAAATTAATGAAAAGATGGAAAGCTAACATAGTACCCAGAATGCAAAAAGCGAATAGTGACCTCCCTTTTGGATAAGATGTTGCGATTTTAAACTGTTGTATTAAGGATATCCTATGATACATATTACTCTTCATAGTGGATGACAAGATCAAAGGAAGTTGTAATATTGGAATTTTATCATGTTCAAGAGTACATGAGTAAGTATTTCAAATCTGAATGACATTAATAATCGTTTGTTAAGGTTGATTTAGATAACTATAGTATGTGAATCAATGAAGTCTGTGTAAATGAAGCTATTCATTGACAAAAGTGATTTTTTAAATTTCCTTATTTATGTGTATCCATAATTTATTTGATTTATTTGGTTCAAGGTTGTTGCTTACAAGCTACTTGAGGCAACTCAAAGTTGATTATTATTCATAACTTGCAAGAAGTTGTAAAGGGCATCACCTTTTGAAGTCGCCTTCTTTTGCAAAAGATAGATTTTATGTAGCTCAGTTTACAACAAAGTGATTTGTTACCCTAAATGCTTGATTTTGGTTTATAAATGTTGATCTTACTCACTCATTCAGAAATTGAGCAAATTTCATTTTATGATGTTTACCTGAATTATTTATTATTTTAGTCTAGGATGTCCTTGAGAGTTTTATTGGAATATAGCATTCATGTCAGAATAATGAATTGTTCCTATCATGAGCTTTGCAAGTCAATATTAATATTGTCAAGATATTCAAAAAATGAGTCCTATAAGTGATTTTTGTCTTGCGTATTAAAAGATGATTGATTTGTTTTGCTTTTGCTCTTTAGGTTGTTGTCCAGTAATGTAGATATGTTGGTTATGGATGGCATATTTAATGTCATCAAATGCAACTGTAGTATTTATGTCTTTACTATTTTTTATGGATACTATTTTTATGCAGAGTACTTTTCTTAGAATTGTCCGCGCATTGCGCGAGTACTTATACTAGTTATATTAGTTAATTAGTTAGGAAATAGTTGTTACATTAGTATGTTTTAAAATTTCAAATTTAATTTTTCAGCTACTTTATCAATTTTTTTTTTTATAATTTAAATTGTTCATATGTTGGTTAAATTTAAATTTAAACCTACGAACTTCATTTCCTATTATTGATACAACAAAATTGATGTTGAATTTGTTACTTTGGCAATTTTATATTTTAAATTCAAATTGTTGATATATTGGTTATAACTAATTAGTTATTAAATATTCATTAAAATAAATAACGAAGCAAAAGGAATAAACGAAATGGGTCTCAAAACATCAAACTTATATTCATTAAAATAAAAGGGTTTCATAACATATTTCATTAAAAATATTCATTAAATTTTTTTTACAAACAACCACTTTTATTAGTTATTAAAAATTGGTCAATGTTATAAAACAAGAAAGAATAAAGAAGAAGAGTAGTGAGAATAGAGAGACTAATTGTTATTTCTTCTCTTGAGGGATGATTTACAATGAAGGAAACCCTTCTATTTATAGGGGAATTTGCCCTAGTTTCACACTAAAAGACAAATACATCAAATCCTGATAAACATTCGCTATAATTGATATATATCATAACACTCCCCCTTGAAAGTCTAACAATACGCATATAGGCTGCCTCATTAAAAACCTTACAAGGAAAATCCAGTGGGACAAAACCTTGTAAGGAAAAAAGAGTACAACGCGTATTAGCTCCCCCTAATAAGAACATCCTTGAACCTTTGCATTTCGATCTTGTGCACAATCTTCTTGAAAGTTGTAGTTGGAAGAGACTTGGTGAATAAATCAGCCACATTGTCACTTAAACGAATCTGTTGGTGAATAGAAGAGCTTTGGTAAAATGTGCTTCGTTCGATTTCCTTTTATGAATCCACCTTTCAGTTGTGCTATGTATGTTGTATTATCTTCATATAAAATTATGGGTACTTTGTCACATTTCAAGCCATATTTTTCTCAAATGAGATGTATTATTGACCTCAACCACACACACTCTTGGCTTGCTTCATGAATAGCTATAATCTCAGCGTGAATACATAGCCTGTTTGAGATCGAGCTTTATGCGGGTCAGATAAGTATCCAGCATCAGCATAACCAACAAGATCGGAATTGCAATCTTTAGAATGAAATAAGCCCATATCAGTAGTCCCCTTTAGATACCGTAATATGTGTTTGATCCCATTCCAATGTCTCCTAGTAGGAGCAGAACTATACTTTGCTAGCAAATTTACTGAAAAGAAAATATCAGGTCCTGTAGTATTTGCAAGATACATTAGTGCACCAATTGCACTAAGATATGGTATTTCATGACCAAGGAGTTCCTCATTCTTTTCTTAAGGTCGAAATGGATCCTTATTCACATCAAGTGATCGAACAACCACCGAAGTACTTAATGGATGTGCTCCATCCATATAGAATCATTTCAACATCTTTTCTGTGTAGGCAGATTGATGGACAAAGATACCGTTTGTCAAATGCTCAATTTGCAAACCAAGGCATAACTTTGTCTTTCCGAGATCTTTCATCTCAAACTCTTTCTTTAGGTAATCAATTGTCTTTTGAAGCTCTATTGGTGTTCCAATAAGGTTTATGTCATCAACATAGACAGCAAGTATAACAAACTCCGACTTTGTTTCCTTTATGAAAATACATGGACAAATTTCACCATTCGTATAACCTTCTTTAGATAAATATTCACTAAGACGGTTATACCACATGCGTTCAGATTGCTGCAAACCATACAATGATCTTTGCAATCTAATGGAGTACATTTCCCGAGGCTTTGAACTATATGCTTTCGGGATTTTAAATTCTTCGAGAATTTTTATGTATATCTCATTATCAAGTGATCCATATAGATAGGTTGTTACCACATCCATCAAATGCATTTCAAGTCTCTCATGGATAGTGAAACTAATAAGATAATGCAATGTTATTGCATCTATAACTGGTGAATATGTCTCATCATAATTTATAATGATCTTAGACCTATTCCTCCCTCCTTTTTCAGATAACATAAATTCTCCCATGACACCCAATGCTTGTTTCTGACACCAGTAGAATTAGCCTAGAAAAAACTAAAAAAGATCCCATGGAGTTGGTTATTTACCCCAAGGATTCATAGCTGATAACAAATAAATGGGCATTGATTGAAGTGCATGATTAATGAGAATATATCTACCACTAAAGGATAACAATTTATTCTGCTACATACTCTTTATCTTTTCAAAACCTTGGTAATCAATTCCTCAAAGTGCCCTTTATTCTTCATCCCATAAAACAATCGGGCATCCTAACTAAATAAGAAAGAGAGAAATCTCGAGGCTAACTTTCTCTCTGAAAATAATGTTGACATCACATGTTTGGATGTAGCAGACTTTTTCGAGCACCCTGAAGGAAAGATTGATCACTTGATTGGTGATGGTTCCGTAAACATAAAAGAATGAATGATTTTTAATTTTGTTTTATTTTTATTGATAATAGTTACTGAATAAAGAATCATATAAAAGTAGTTGTTTGCATGAGTATTAGTTTTTGATTAATATTGATTAGTTCAATTACATTATTGTAGTTTATTATAGATTGAATTGAATTTTAATTTTATCATTATTGATTAAAAAAAAAAAAAGGACGATAGTACAGAGGTTTACTTTTCGCATGAAAACAATAAGTGGAGTGCTTGCTTTGCATTCATTACAATGCAAAATTATCATTCTTTACAATGTTGTGCAAACAATATGATTAAGATTGCATTCTGTAATGTATTCTTTATATTAACATTCTTTAATATAATAATATTCTTATATGATTATGTAATATAATAATATTTTTATATTCTCATTTCGTAATAAGATTACAATTGCATCTCGTACTAATTGGATATATTTCTTTTTAATTACTTAGTTAAAGTGTGATTAATATTTTTTTATATTATAAGTTTTCACTTTGTAAAAAAATGTAATATATATTTTATTTGGTGCAGGTTATTTTATTTAAAGATATGGATAATTTTCAAGAAGATATTTGTTTGATTAATTCTGGCACTACACATACGATATTCAAAGACAAGAAATATTTCTCTCATCTAAACATGGACAAGATTAATGTTACTACAATTTCTGGTAGTGCTGATTTGATCGAAGACTTCGGAAAAGCCATTATAATCTTGCTCAAGAGAACTAAATTCATCATAAATAATGTTATGTTCTCTCCCAAGTCTCGGAGAAACTTGATGAGTTTTAAAGATATCCATGAAAATTGTTATCATATCAAGACATTTGATGAGATGAATCTTGAATATCTTGGTATACCAAGAATGTCTTTGGGCAGACATGTGTTGTTGAAAAGTTTCCTGCTTTATCTTTTGGCTTGTATTGGACAAAGATTTGTGCAATTGAGGCACATTCCATAGTAAACAAAAAGTTTACTAATTTCAATACTTTCGTACTTTGGCATGATCTTCTGGGACATCCAGGATCAATAATGATGAGACGAATAATAGAAAATTCAAATAGGCATCCATTAAAGAACTTGAAGGTTCTTTCGAATGGTAAATTTCCATGTAATGCTTGTTATCAAGGCAAGTTGATTGTGAGACCATCGCCAACAAAAGTTGGGATTGAGTCCCCCACGTTCTTGGAACACATATATGGGTCATTTAGATACTTTATGGTCCTAATAGATGCTTCTTCTAGATGGTCTCATGTGTACCTTTTATCATCTCGCAACTTGACATTTGCAAAATTATTGGCACAAATAATACGATTACGGGCACAATTTCCTGATAATCAAATAAAGTCTATTCGCCTTGATAATGCTGCAGAATTTTCATCCCAAGCATTTAATGACTATTGCTTATCGATCGGGATAAGAGTAGAACATCCTGTACCCCATGTCCACACTCAAAATGGCCTTGTTGAGTCATTAATTAAATGTCTGCAGTTGATAGCAAGACCATTACAAATAAAACTAAGTTGCCCACTTATGTTTGGGGTCATACAATTTTGCATGCTGCAATACTTATTCGTCTTAGGCCGAAAAATTATCATAAATTTTCTCTGTTGCAATTGGTTCTGGGTCAAAAGCCTAATATATCTCATCTGAGAATTTTTGGGTGCGGTGTTTATATGCCGATAACACCACCAAACCGCACCAAGATGGGCCCCCAAAGAAGGTTAGGAATTTATGTTGGGTTTGAATCACCCTCCATTATTCTCTATCTTGAATCATTAACGGGAGATATGTTTACTGATCGATTTGCAGATTATTGATTTGATAAGATACTTTTCCCAAAATTAGGGGGAGAAGATAGTGACATCAAAAGAGAAATTTTGTGGAAAAGTTCATCACTATCTCATCTTGATTCGCGTGCTTCTATTTGTGAGTAAGAAGTACAAAAGATTATTCATTTGCAGAGAATTGCAAATCAAATGCCGGACGCATTAACAGATTTGAAAAGGATCACTAAATCACATATTCCTGCAGAGAATGTCTCAATTCGAATTGATGTCCCTAAAGGACCATCCACTAGTGTCATGACTAATGAATCTAAAGCACGCTTGAAGTGTGGCAGACCATTAGGTTCTAAGGATCGAAATCCTAGAAAAAAAATAAATGGTTAAGATGACACTACGAAAGATCCATATACGGAAGCTCAAGATTTGAGCAATGTTAATATCCCTGAAGGAATTAATGAGCCTGAGACTCAAGAAAACAAGGAACTATCCATAAATTCAAGTGATGTTGAAACTAATCTGAATCGATCTGAAATAGTAGTGCATCATGTCTTTTCATATAATGTTTCACCGAAAATCATGTAAGATAGAGAGGATCATATAATGGATTATCTTTACGTAAACAATTTTAATTTATACAATAAGTCTTCCGTTTATTTTGTCATATCTGTTGTATCTCCATTATTGCTCTGATCTTATCTTTCCAGCTGGCGTCCTTATCTCTTTTATTCTAGCTGAACTGCTGGGACATCATTATCTCCTCCATTACATTTTTAACATGTGTGGTCTGGATATTTGTGTCCAATAGTCTTGCAATATCTGGTCAATAATTCCTCCGAAATAAATTTTTCTCTGATAGCTCTGGCGATAGGTTCTGTTTCTGGTTTAAGCAACGTGATAATCCATTGCCTAATAGTTTCCATATATGTTTCTCGTAACTCTTTTGAATTTGAATATATTAGTACATGATTTCTTGAATAGTAACTCCATATGGGATTTTGGTTGCAATATGTATTTGCTAGCTCTTGCAAAATTATAGATAGTCCGATAATTCTTTTGTTCGCATAAAATTTTGGTATCTCGATTCTAGGTATCTCTGGTTGTGAAATAATATCTTGTGGTATAATCATATCTCGTGTCATTCCTATCTGTACAACTTGTATAGGTTTTTTAACTTCATCAAATAATATCTCTACTGTTGCCGTGTAAATTTTTATAAAAAACAAGGTACCTTTGGTTATTCTTTTAAAAGTGATAAATGCTTCATATATCTCTGGTATAGTGGATATCTCAGTCCCGTCCGTGGTATATACAGTACTAAGTAGTCCATATTCGTAGCAAGTTTTAACTAAGCTTGGTTTGGTTTTAGGTAAGGCAATTAGTTTATTATATCCGGTCAATCTCTGGGTTATATAGTTTGTATCTGGTTCTTGGATATTTGTAGCTTTGGGGTTGCTATTTAAAAAGGTTTGTACATTGTAGATATTTTCTATGTATGTACGGGCTGTGTAGTTGTAAGTCTTTTTGTCTTGGTTTAGACTATCTCGGTATGTGGTAACTTGTGGGGGTATAAACATGGGATCTTTTGATGTATTTGGTGTATATGGTTTATCAAATATCTTATTTAGGTTCATATTTTTTCTAACTCCTTTGCTTGTACCTGCAGAAGTAGATAGATAAACGTTATGGGTTTTATGGAGTGTCCCAACGTCTCCTTCTAGCTCTGGAATTTTACTGTCTTTCGATCGACATAGCTCTGCGCATTGCTGAGTTAGCTGATTCATAGCTATAGACTTCAGTTTATCTTCACTAGTCTTTAGCTTTAGCTCTTCTATCTCAGTACCCATCTTTACTATCTTAGTACCCATACTGTCCACTTTCAATGAAAGCGTAGTTAGGGCGTTGAGTATTTTTTCATGTATATTTTCTTCTATCATTTCAGTCTGTGTAGCTTTGTCTTGATATGTAATCTGCAATAACATTTTTGTTAGTACAGATTACTTCTATTACAAATGCAAAATTTAATATGTTTAAAACTAGTCTCCGAATCTCTTTTGTTGTAACTGAATTTTGTATTTTCTTTGTTAGCCACCAGCATACCTGTGTATTATCTGTTCGCACAATAAATTTGTTATATACAATCTATGGCTCAAATGCTAACAAACATTTATATAATGAACATAATTCTTTCCTATTTATTTCCCATTTTATTTCTGTCTCGATGAACGTACCTGAGTAGTATCTACAATGGTATTCTATTTTTTCTGCTTCATATCTATATTTAAGTACTCCTCCGTAACTATATTCACTAGCATCTGCTTCTATTATGTATGTAAATTTTCTATTTTCATCCGGAAATTGTAATTTTGGTAATTCCTTGCAAAGTAATTTTATTTTTTGAACTTGTTTTTTATCTTCTTCATCATAGTTATATTCTATATCCTTTTTTAATTTTTTCTGCAGTGGTTTTAAGTTTTCTGCTAATTTTGGAATATATTCTCTTACTTGGTTTACTAATCCTAAAAATGATTGTAATTTTTTTTTTGTATCTAATTCTTCTTTCGAATTTATTATTTTTTGTACTATATGTTGTTGCATTTTTACTCCACGTTTATCTATTTGTATTCCTAAAAATTCTATCTGATTTTTCATAATTTCGGCTTTCTTTTCACTTAAACTTATTCCTGATTTTTCTATTATATCTGTAAATTGTTCCAATAATTTTATATGTTCATCTTTAGTTTTTGTATATAATAATATATCATCTATGTATACTATACAGTTAGGTAATTGTTTAAAATAATTATCCATAAAATGTTGATATCTACCTGGTGCATTTTTATATCCAAATGGTAATACATTCCACTCATAAAATCCTTGTGGTACCGTAAATGCGGTTAATTCTTTAGATTCTTCTTCTAACTTTAGATGGTAAAATCTTGATTTACAATCAAATTTGCTAAAATAATTATATCCTTGTATCTGTCTTATTTTTAATATCTTATTTGGTATTGGATAATTATATGTTATAGTTTTTGCATTTAAATTTCTATAATCAATAACCATTCTACTTTTTCCTTTTTTTTGTTCACTATGTTTATTTACTATAAATGCTGGACTATTATGTTTACTATTACTTTTTTGTATATATTGTTTTTCTAATAATTCATCTATATGCATTTTAAATTCTTTTAAATCGTCAAAATTATATGTTAATGGTTTTTGGGTTATTATACTATTTTTATCTATTAATTTAATTTTTATGGTAGTTTTATGTTTTTCCCATCCTTTTAAGGGATCTTCACTATATAATTGTTCTAATTTTTTCTTAACTATTTCTATCTTATTTATTGAAAATATAGTTATTTCTGTTTTATTTATCGAAAATACTACTAATTCTATTGTATCTTCAGTGGTTTTTATATTTTCTAACTTTTGTGTAATTTTTTCACTTCCTTTTATCCAATCAGTTTTCTTTCTTATTTTATTATTAACTCTTTTTGCTCTTACTTTTTGTTTACATGGTGTTGTAAACCACCAATCGTTTTTAGTTATTACATGTGGGTATAGTTTATCTAAAAATGGCATTCCTATAAGTATATCTTTTGACGTTAGTTCATAATTATAAATTTCTTCTATTGTCAATATCTTATCCCATATTTGTGCTTTTACATTCCTAGCTTTATAAGTAATTAAGCTTCCTTCATTATTAAATCTTTTAACTACTATTGGTATTTTTAATTTATCCCATTTACTTTCTGGTAAGCAATTATATTTACATAAATTAGCTTCTGCTCCTGTATCTATCATAGGCGTATAATATCTACTGTAATATCCTTCCACTATTATCTTCATTAATACATATATTTTCATTTTATGTTAAGGCTCTTCTCAAGAATAATCTTCCCCTATTATATGTTATGGCTAATTGTGTATGTTCTATATTATATGGTTTTACTTGTTCTAACCATTTTATTCCTAATATTATATCTGCTTTTTGCATTTCTTCTTTTACCTCAAATTCTATTTTTATTTTTCTAATTCCTCCTATTATTATTTCTTTTTCTGCTATATCTTTATTATTTATTAAACTTCTCGGTAGATCTGGACATATATCATTATCAGTTTTTATTTCCTCATTTTTTACTAGACATTTTGCTATATAATTTTCTTTTTGTCCTGTGTTTAATAGTATTAAATATTCTTTTTCATTTATTTTTCCTGTTATGTAATATTGATTTAGGTTACTCATTGAATTTGTTTCATAACTTGTTCTTTTTGATGAGGTTGATGATTCTGGTTTTTCATTAGCTATTCTTTTTGTTGTACTTATTCTATCATTTACTATTTCTAAATTCTCTTCTATATCTATGTCTCTATAGCTATAATCATTATAATCTATTGTTTTTACAATTTGTTTGAATGGGCTATCTATTTGTATCTTGTTAATCTTATATTTTCCTGTTATTTTATGTTTTGTTGTTAATACATATAAATTTTTACATCTTGCTGTAAATATTTTACTTCCTGGGGTTAATTCTATTCCTGATATTTTCCAATATAATACTAATGATTTATCTATATTTCTATCTGTTACTGCTACTGAATAATTTGCACTTATTATAAATTTAAATTTTTGGTATATTAAATTTCCTTTTACGGCAGTTATTATGCTTTTTTCTATAGGTTTTATAATTCTATCATCTTCTAAATATAATTCTATCGGTGTATCTATTCCTTCTCTAAAACATGCTTTTATTAATATTTCTGTACCTCCAAGGTGTACATATTTTATTGGATCTCCTTTACTTTTTATATCATTTATTTCTTTATTAATTATTCTTTTTGTTACTAGTGGTATACTAGCTTTACCTTTTGCATATCTGCAGTCTATTACATGTTCTTTTTGACATACTACATAATATTCATCTTTTTTCCTAGTAAAAATATTTTTTATTGTTGGTATTTTAAATATTTTTTCTACACTTAGATCTAACTCTTTTCCTTTTATTTCATCAAATATATTACTGTCAAATATTATTTTTTTTTCTGTTCCTTCGTCATTTAAATATTCTTCCTTTGTTATTATTTTTATATCTTCTTCAGTCATTTGATTCATCTATCTCACTATCTATTTCAGTATCTATTTCATTTTTTGAAATTTCATATATACTATCTTCACTTTCTAATTCATAATCTATATAATCTATTTGCATATATTCTGTATTTTCTATTTTTATTTCGGATATTTGTTTATTTTTTGGATTTTTGGGTAATTTGCAATCTCTAGCTAAATGTCCTAACTTTTCACAATTATAACATGTACATTCTTTTATAGATTTTTTCTTTCTATATGGTCTTTTATTTTTTTTTACATAATATCTTTTTCTTGGTTTCTTATATTTATATTTTGATTTTTTATATTTCTTATATTTCTTATGTCTTTTTCTTTTCTTATAATATCTTTCTTCGCATCCGAATTGGGGTGCTATTTTATTTTTGCAACATGCTAAATTTTTTATTAATGTTTTTTCCATTTTTAATTCTTCTCTATATTTTTCACATAAATTTCTATACCATTGTTGTAAAAATTTTATTCTAGCTCCTAATGTATCTACTATTTTTGCTTCTTCCCAACTTTTTATTATTTTTGAACTAAATGGGTCGGGTAATTTATTAAAATATAATTTTCTTATTTCCTTACTTTCTTCTATACTATATGCTCCTTTATAATAATATTCTTTAAATGCGCAAGTATATTCATCTATATAACACATATTACATATTGTTAATTTTAACATTAATTTCTGTTTGTATCTTTTTCTTCATCTTGTTCTTCTTCTAATGTTGTCATACTACAAAATTCATCTTTTATAGTTGTTTCATATTTTTTTAATAATTCTATAGGTGTTAGTTTAGTTGTTGTTAATGATGTTCCTTCCATAGGTTTATTAGTTCTTAATACTTTCTTACTATTTTCAGTTAAATTTGAAAACCATAGTTTTACTGATCCTATTAATGTTCTTTCTATATATTCTGGTGCATCTGTTATGTTTATATTATTATCTAATAATTGTTTTGTCATATATCCTATCCATAATTGTATTGTTTTTTCTGTATCTATTACACAGTCTAGATCTAAAAAGTTATAATTTTTATTAACTATTTGTTTTGGTGTCCATTTGTCATATTCATTATATCTTTTAAATTTATTTTTATAATATATAGGTTTTCTTATTTCTGTTGTCTTAGGAATTATATTTTCATCTTCTTTTTTATCAAGAGTATTTATTTCTGTATTGGTGTTTTCTTCATTAATCATTTCTTGTTTTTCGTTAATTTCTAAATCTTTTATATTTGTTAATATTTCCGTGTATGTTTCACTATCTTCCGAATCATAATTATCTGTTTCTTCAATATCTATATTATTTATTTCTAATTTTTCTTTAAATTGATTTATCTCGTTTATTAATTTCTGTTCTCTATCTTTTTCTTCTTTTTCTTTTTGTCTTTGTTCATATAAATCTTTTAACATTTGTAGTTCTTTTTCTAATTCAACAATTCTACTATTTTTAGTTTCTTCTATTTTTCGTATTTCTTCCGTAGTTTGTTGTTTAATTTTTTCTATTTCCTTTTTTCTATCTATTTCTTCATTTTCTTTTTTCTATTCTTACCATTGCTGTTAATTTATCTTCTAATTTTAATTCTTCTTTTTCAACCATTAGATATAAATGTTCTCCTATTTTCTTATACCTTCTTCCTAGATTAGAAAATACTATTTTTATTTTTGATCCTTCGTGATTTTCATATATTTTTTCATCTATTATAAATTCTTCTTTATTCATTTTATTGTGAATAGTTCGTGTCGATATATATATATTCTAAACTATCTATTTGTGATTCTAATTTTGATATTTCATCTTTTTGTGTATTTATTGAATTTTTACTAACTCCGGCAAATATATTATAATGTAATCTTTCTTTTCTTATTTTTAATTCTTTACGTTTTTCAGAGATAAATTGTTTTAATTCTTTATATTTTTGCTCTTTATTCATTTAAATTATATTTATAATATCTTGGCGGATATCTAAATCTAATTTTATCATAATTAGATGGTATATGTCTCATTCTTCTAGATTTTAAATGGATTATTAATTTTGCTTCAATACTAGATATTAATGTAATTAAATAGGCTAATCTTTCTGGATTTTCTTTTGTTTTATTTAGACTTATATATTCTGAATAATTACTAACTAAGGGTTCTTTAATTTTTCTAAAGGCTTCCCTATTTTTAAATGGTCTTCTCATACTTAATTTAATAAATACGGGTAACTGATTTTTAACTTAACTAATTTAACTCATTCTAACATATATCTCACTTCTGTACTTTTTAAATTACTGTGCTCTGATATATTTGACAACATTCCTACAAAAGAAAAGAATGAGATTATATTCTCTTATTAAGTCTATACACTGATTTCGGTTGGAGTGTGTAGGAACACTCTTGATAGATTAACTGATACTTTGTTGTAAAGGAGGATGAGATTAATTTCTCTTAATGAAATTCATAGACTACTTAGTCAGAGTATGCAAAGTTATTCTTGATGAATTCACCGCACTAAGTGCGAAGTGGAGGCCGCTTCAATAAGATTTTTACAGGAAAATCTTAAAGCACTTAGCTAAAAGGATTCGGGACACATGGCCGTAAGGTATCAAAGGATTTTGATTTTCACCGGAATATAGCAATATGCGTGGAGTATTTTTCTACTTCATTCAATGAACCACTTAGTTCAAGATTTGTTCACTAAGTAGTCAATGATTTAGAAAGTCTTCACTAGCTAATGGTTCAAGTCCAAAAGACACCATTATTGATGCATGTTGCTAGATTGTTGTCTCAAATGATTTTTTTTTTTTTAAAGATAAAATTTCTTGAAACAAGTGGGGGATTGTTGATTTTATGTTTCAATAAATTTTGAAACAAATACATCGGTTAAAGATTTTAAGAGTTATGTTTCAATTAGTTTTGAAACAAATGATTTGACAAATTCATTATTCATAAGTTTTGAGTTACAAAGGAAATGTATTTGATAAATTCATTATTCATTAAGTTTTACGTTGTAGGTTCTTGAAAGAATGACATTTTTTATTTTAAAACATACATGAACCTATTAACTATTACTTAATTAATATACTTCTCATGCATGAAACTTTCATCCTATAAATATTGTTTTCTTTGGTTTGAAAAGACAAGCACTCAAAACTACTTTTCCCTTGAAAAACACTTAAGAGACATTGATCAAATGGTGAAATCACCAATTCAAGAATAGAAGAGCAACATTCTTGAATGTTACTTGTTTTGTGGCTTAGTTGAATCCCGAAGATAGAGTTGTCACTTGTTCTTCCGTTTGCTCGTGGGAGAGACTCCAACTATCTTCAAGAAGCGTATTATCGTGCCTCTAAGCCAAGCAAGTTTTATTTTAAATTTCTTGTACAATTATCATTATTGTTCTAACACACATAATATAATTTTTTTGTTTTAACCAAAAAAAATCAGAAAATAAATATCAGTGGTAACTGATATATCAAAATATTGTAATTTTTTGGTAGTTTTAGTAATGTCTATCCACTTTAAATTTTTAAACTTGACAAGTTACCAACTCCTAAAATAACTCCCTTTTAACTTCCTTTTCTACTTTAATGTTTTCCAAAAATAAAAATTTCTGTATTATACTCGATGAATGCACCATATCTACGTAAATCACTGTTCGGCTTCCGATACTTTCGAATTCAATCAGATCAAGTTATTATTAGGAAGTGGTTTACTCGAATTTCAGTGACGACTCACAATTAATTTCTAGATTGTGAGGTAAAATATGAATTTTTGATGTTTTTAATTCTGTTCTTTACTCTGTACTGTTTGATTTCAGGTTACAATGTGTTTCAGTGATAAGACATGATCAAATTTGCAGTAACATATTGTTAAATATTTTTTCTACTTTTTTCATATTGTTCAAAATTGATCCCATTCCTTGTTCTCTATGGATTTCGTAGATTTAATCAATTCCAACAAGCAATAGAGAAGAGGTAGTGAAGATGCCTCATCCCCAAAGACTTCTATTGGTTTAATTTGAAGATTTCAAAGAACGAAGAACTCACCTAATTAAATTCGTATCAAATGAATTTTTTAAATTAACTACAAATTAGATAATATGATGAACGAGGTAAATCACAAATATGTACAAGTGAATGGTCTACATCTCAATTTTTTTTTGGTAGTCTTCTTTTGTTTGTGTTTAGATATGTCTCTGGTGCAATACCTAATCTTTTTCAATTACAAACTTTCTTTTGCTTTTTTTTTTTTTATATAATTTCTTAGGAGAAAGATCCCAAAAAGTACTCTATTATTTTAAGTGATATGAAATTCTGGTACTATCTATTTTCATAGGCCGTAGACAAATATATCAAGTTTCATAGGACCTGATGGATTGTTTTATATCTAACTTGTCTATCAAGTAATTTGGATTCTGTTTCTTTCATAATTTTGCTTCAAGTCTGTTGTCGATTTCTGAATTGTATTTCAACTAGATTAAACAAGTTGTTTATTGGCTACTTCATATGATAATTATTAACTATTTTCAAGTGATTCATAATAAGTGTTGGATGATGAACGTTTGTGTAGTTGTTGTTTGTAGAAATATTTGAATGCTGGATAAAGGAGGTAGTACCAAACTTAACCGTGTTAAAGATTAAGAGTGTCTTTGGCGATTCACATAGGAAAGACAAACCGAATTTAATCTTGTGATACATATTTCTGTCTCTTTTATTTTATCGAAAGTATTTACTGAACAACTTCTTATATTTTGATCTTCCAAATAACGGAGAAAGAACTAATATACGAATGCCTCATCTAAGCGCGAAACTATGAAACTCCTTGTGCAATAAAATATGATAATTCAATTTTCTCGCATGTAGATCTTATTTTGATACATCGTTTTTTCAAATTAATGAGTTTGGAGCAACTGTAATGGTGTAATATGAGACTCTCTCATCTTTTTTGAGCTACTATAATTCAATCTGTGAGAGTAGACTGTGAGGCAATTGTTTGTATAGCTCATTATTTTTATTTATTAATGTAAAGATTTAATGGTTTCATTCAGAAATTTTTCCATTTTTCGAGTTTCAATAGGCATATCTATATTTTTGATATCTCGATTTGTGGGAATTTTGATCTGCTTTCATAGACAACATATATTTATTTCTGATAAATGAGCTCTAGGTTGAAATTGAAAATCAAATAGACTTATTATGTGTCTAAAGGGGATATACTGTCAAAAAGTGAAGCGTGACGGAAGTATTTCGTAAACAGGTTTATTTTTTTGGAATAAAATAGCACAAGAACATGTTTTGAGGCTTTCAAATATTATGTGGACATCCTTAGTTTGTTAGAGTTTAACCTTTAAATTATGATTGTATATCTCAGTGTGTCAATTGCTTATATGATCCTTCCATGTAGTTTTCATACAAACTAACATAGTTTTCATAAAAACTCATTAGCTGATGTAATGAAATGATTAGTTTATATTTCAGATTTCAGTGGAATCAAGATAAGATGTGATTCTCCATTTTCCTTCCCTCTATATCTAAATTACATATGGATGTTTGATATATGTTCTGTTGTGGTTCCCTCGAATTGTATTTAATTAACGAAAATTTTAATGTAAGATTATTCTTAGCACATTACTCTATGGTTTTCAATATTTTGTGAGACTAGAATAACATTTTTTTATACTTACGGAACCATACATGAGAATAGCTCTAATGTTTAGAACTTACAAATAAAATTATAGAAAATTATTGCAGTGTTCACTAACCATTCTGATCAACTAATTTTGTCTCGATGCTATGTTAGGTTTCAAATTAATGAAAAGATGGAAAGCTAACATATTACCCAGAATGCAAAAAGCGAATAGTGACCTCCCTTTTGGATAAGATGTTGCAATTTTAAACTGCTGTATTAAGGATATCCTATGATACATATTACTCTTCATAGTGGATGACAAGATCAAAGGAAGTTGTAATATTGGAATTTTATCATGTTCAAGAGTACATGAGTAATTATTTCAAATTTGAATGACATTAATAATCGTTTGTTAAGGTTGATTTAGATAACTATAGTATGTGAATCAATGAAGTCTGTGTAAATGAAGCTATTCATTGACAAAAGTCATTTTTAAAATTTCCTTATTTATGTGTATCCATAATTTATTTGATTTATTTGGTTCAAGGTTGTTGCTTACAAGCTACTTGAGGCAACTCAAAGTTGATTATTATTCATAACTTGCAAGAAGTGGCAAAGGGCATCACCTTTTGAAGTCGCCTTCTTTTGCAAAAGATAGATTTTATGTAGCTCAGTTTACAACAAAGTGATTTGTTACCCTAAATGCTTGATTTTGGTTTATAAATGTTGATCTTGCTCACTCATTCAGAAATTGAGCAAATTTCATTTTATGATGTTTACCTGAATAATTTATTATTTTGGTCTAGGATGTCCTTGAGAGTTTTATTGGAATATAGCATTCATGTCAGAATAATGAATTGTTCCTATCATGAGCTTTGCAAGTCAATATTAATATTGTCAAGATATTCAAAAAATGAGTCTTATAAGTGATTTTTGTCTTGCTTATTAAAAGATGATTGATTTGTTTTGCTTTTGCTCTTTAGGTTGTTGTCAGTATTGTAGATATGTTGGTTATGGATGGCATATTTAATGTCATCAAATGCAACTGTAGTATTTATGTCTTTACTATTTTTTATGGATACTATTTTTATGCAGAGTACTTTTCTTAGAATTGTCCGCGCATTGCGCGAGTACTTATACTAGTTATATTAGTTAATTAGTTAGGAAATAGTTGTTACATTAGTATGTTTTAAAATTTCAAATTTAATTTTTCAGTTACTTTATCAATTTTATTTTTTAAATTTAAATTGTTCATATGTTGGTTAAATTTAAATTTAAACCTACGAACTTCATTTCCTATTATTGATACAACAACATTGATGTTGAATTTGTTACTTTAGAAATTTTATATTTTAAATTCAAATTGTTGATATATTGGTTATAACTAATTAGTTATTAAATATTCATTAAAATAAATAACGAAGCAAAAGGAATAAACGAAATGGGTCTCAAAACATCAAACTTATATACATTAAAATAATAGGGTTTCATAACATATTTCATTAAAAATATTCATTAATTTTTTTTTACAAACAACCACTTTTATTAGTTATTAAAAATTGGTCAATGTTATAAAACAAGAAAGAATAAAGAAGAAGAGTAGAGAGAATAGAGAGAAAGAGAGAGTAATTGTTATTTCTTCTCTTGAGGGATGATTTACAATGAAGGAAGCCCTTCTATTTATAGGGGGAATTTGCCCTAGTTTCACACTAAAAGACAAATACATCAAATCCTGATAGACATCAAATAAATCTTGATAGATCTTGATAAACATTCGCTATAATTGATATATATCATAACACTCCCCCTTGAATGTCTAACAATACGCATATAGGCTGCCTCATTAAAAACCTTACAAGGAAAACCCAGTGGGACAAAACCTTGTAAGGAAAAAAGAGTACAACGCGTATTAGCTCCCCCTAATAAGAACATCCTTGAACCTTTGCATTTCGATCTTGTGCACCATCTTCTTGAAAGTTGTAGTTGGAAGAGACTTGGTGAATAAATCAGCCACATTGTCACTTGAACGAATCTGTTGTACGTCAATATCACCATTCTTTTGGAGCTCATGTGTATAGAAGAGCTTTGGCGAAATGTGCTTCGTTCGATTTCCTTTTATGAATCCAGCTTTCAGTTGTGCTAGGCATGCTGCATTATCTTCATATAAAATTATAGGTACTTTGTCACATTTCAAGCCACATTTTTCTCACATATAAAATTATGGGTAATTTGTCACATTTCAAGCCACATTTTTCTCGAATGAGATGTATTTGGACCTCAACCACACACACTCTTGGCTTGCTTCATAAATAGCTATAATCTCAGCGTGATTCGATGAAGTGGCTACGATAGACTGCTTTGTTGATCTCCAAGATATGGCAGTACCCTCACATATGAATACATAGCCTGTTTGAGACCGAGCTTTATGCGGGTCGGATAAGTATCCAGCATCAGCATAACCAATAAGATCGGAATTGCAATCTTTAGAATGAAATAAGCCTATATCGGTAGTCCCCTTTAGATACCGTAATATGTGTTTGATCCCATTCCAATGTCTCCTAGTAGGAGCAGAACTATACAAAATATCAGGCCTTGTAGTATTTTCAAGATACATTAGTGCACCAATTGCACTAAGATATGGTATTTCAGGACCAAGGAGTTCCTCATTCTTTTCTTGAGGTTGAAATGGATCCTTATTCACATCAAGTGATCGAACAACCATCGAAGTACTTAATGGATGTGCTCCATCCATATAGAATCATTTCAACATCTTTTCTGTGTAGGAAGATTGATGGACAAAGATACCATTCGTCAAATGCTAAATTTGCAAACCAAGGCATAACTTTGTCTTTCCGAGATCTTTCATCTCAAACTCTTTCTTTAGGTAATCAATTGCCTTTTGAAGCTCTATTGGTGTTCTAATAAGGTTTATGTCATCGACATAGACAGCAAGTATAACAAACTCCGACTTTGTTTCCTTTATGAAAACACATGGGCAAATTTCATCATTCGTAAAACTTTCTTTAGATAAATATTCACTAAGACGGTTCTACCACATGCATTCAGATTGCTTCAAACCACACAATGATCTTTGCAATCTAATGGAATACATTTCCCGAGGCTTTGAACTATATGCTTTTGACTTTTTAAATTCTTCGAGAATTTTTATGTATATCTCATTATCAAGTGATCCATATAGATAGGTTGTTACCACATCCATTAAATGCATTTCAAGTCTCTCATGGATAGTGAAACTAATAAGATAACGCAATGTTATTGCATCTATAACTGGTGAATATGTCTCATCATAATCGACACCAGACCATTGTGAAAATCCTTGTGCAACAAGGCATGCTTCATATCTTTGTATTTTATTTTTTTTATTTCTTTTTCGCACAAAGACCCATTTATCGCCAACAGAATTAACACCATTAGGTGTTTGAGCTATGGGTCCAAAAACTTCACATTTGGCGAGCGAATTCAATTCAGATTGAATTGCTTTCTGCCATTTTGGCCAGTCATTTCTTTGTCGACATTCTGTGACAGATCGAGGTTCAAGATCCTCTCTATCTTACATGATTTTCGTTGCAACATTATATGCAAAGACATGATCCACTACTATTTCAGATCGATTCAGATTAGTTTCAACATCACTTGAATTTATGGATAGTTCCTCATTTTCTTGAGTCTCAGGCTCATTAATTCCTTTAGGGATATTAACGTTGCTCAAATCTTGAGCTTCCGTATGTGAATCTTTCGTAGTGTCATCTTAACCATTTATTTTTTTTCTAGGATTTTGATCCTTAGAACCTAATGGTCTGCCACGCTTCAAGCGTGCTTTAGATTCATTAGCCATGACACTAGTGGATGGTCCTTTAGGGACATCAATTCGAATTGGGACATTCTCTACAGGAATATGTGATTTAGTGATCCTTTTCAAATCTGTTAATGCGTCCGACATTTGATTTGCAATTCTCTGCAAATGAATAATTTTTTGTACTTCTTGCTCACAAATAGAAGCACGTGAATCAAGATGAGATAGTGATGAACTTTTCCACAAAATTTCTCTTTTGATGTCACTATCTTCTCCCCCTAATTTTGAGAAAAGTATCTTATCAAACCGACAATCTGCAAATCGAGCAGTGAACATATCTCCCGTTAATGATTCAAGATAGAGAATAATGGAGGGTGATTCAAACCCAACATAAATTCATAACCTTCTTTGGTGGCCCATCTTGGTGCGGTTTGGTGGTGTTATCGGCATATAAACACCGCACCAAAAAATTCTCAGATGAGATATATTAGGCTCTTGACCCAGAACCAATTGCAACGGAGAAAATTTATGATAATTTTTCGGTCTAAGACGAATAAGTGTTGCAGCATGCAAAATTATATGACCCCAAACATAAGTGGGCAACTTAGTTTTCATTAGTAATGGTCTTGCTATCAACTGCAGACATTTAATTAATGACTCAACAAGGTCATTTTGAGTGTGAACATGGGGTACAGGATGTTCTACTCTTATCCCGATCGATAAGCAATAGTCATTAAATGCTTGGGATGAAAATTCTGCAGCATTATCAAGGCGAATAGACTTGATTTGATTATCAAAAAATTGTGCCCGTAATCATATTATTTGTGCCAACAATTTTGCAAATGCCAAGTTACGAGATGACAAAAGGCACACATGAGACCATCTAGAAGAAGCATCTATTAGGACCATGAAGTATCTAAATGACCCATATATGTGTTCCAAGAACGTTGGGGACTCAATCCTAACTTTTGTTGGCGATGGTCTCACAATCAACTTGCCTTGATAACAAGCATGACATGAAAATTTACCATTCGAAAGAACCTTCAAGTTCTTTAATGGATGCCCATTTGAATTTTCTATTATTCATCTCATCATTATTGATCCTGGATGTCCCATAAGATCATGCCAAAGTGCGAAAGTATTGGAATTAGTGAACATTTGATTTACTATGGAATGTGCCTCAATTGCACAAATCTTTGTCCAATACAAGCCAAAAGATAAAGCAGGAAACTTTTCAACAACACATGTCTGCCCAGAGACATTCTTGGTATATCAAGATATTCAAGATTCATCTCATCAAATGTCTTGATATGATAACCATTTTCACGGATATCATTAAAACTCATCAAGTTTCTCCGAGACTTGGGAGAGAACATAGCATTATTTATGATGAGTTTAGTTCCCTTAAGCAAGATTATAATGGCTTTTTCGAAGCCTTCAATCAAATCAACACTACCAGAAATTGTAGTAACATTAATCTTGTCCATGTTTAGATGAGAGAAATATTTCTTGTCTTTGAATATCGTATGTGTATTGCCAGAATTAATCAAACAAATATCTTCTTGAAAATTATCCATATCTTTAAATAAAATAACTTGCACCAAATAAAATATATATTAAATCTTTGTACAAAGTGAAAACTTATAATATAAAAAATTATTAATCACACTTTAACTAAGTAATTAAAAAGAAATATATCCAATTAGTACGAGATGCATTTGTAATCGTATTACGAAATGAGAATATAAAAATATTATTATATTACATAATCATATGAGAATATTATTATATTAAAGAATGTTAATATAAAGAATACATTACAGAATGCAATCTTCATCATATTGTTTGCACAATATTGTAAAGAATGATAATTTTGCATTGTAATGAATGCAAAGCAAGCACTTCACTTATTGTTTTCATGCGAAAAGTAAACCTCTGTACTATCGTCTTTTTTTTTTTTTTTAATAAATAATGATAAAATTAAAATTCAATTCAATCTATAATAAACTACATTAATATAATTGAACTAATCAATATTAATCAAAAACTAATACTCATGCAAACAACTACTTTGACATGATTCTTTATTCAGTAACTATTATCAATAAAAATAAAACAAAATTAAAAATCATTCATTCTTTCATGTTTACGGAACCATCACCAATCAAGTGATCAATCTTTCCTTCAGGGTGCTCGAAAAAGTCTGCTACATCCAAACATGTGATGTCAACATTGTTTTCAGAGAGAAAGTTAGCCTCGGATTTTCTCTCTTTCTTCTTTAATTAGGATGCCCGATTTTTTTATGGGAGGAAGGATAAAGGGCACTTTGAGGAATTGATTACGAAGGTTTTGAAAAGATAAGAGTATGTAGCAGAATAAATTGTTATCCTTTAGTGGTAGATATATTCTCATTAATCATGCACTTCAACCAATGCCCATTTATTTGTTATCAGCTATGAATCCTCCGGGGTAAATAACCAACTTCATAGGATCTTTGTTAGTTTTTTTTAGGCTAATTCTACTGGTGCCAGAAACAAGCATTGGGTGTCATGGGAGAATTTATGTTATCTGAAAAAGGAGGGAGGAATAGGTCTAAGATCATTACATACAGTATTAAAAGCCCTCTTTGCTAAGCTATGGTGGATTTTTCAAAAATCTACCTTACCATGCTCCATAAATTTTCAAACTAAAGATCTTTTAAGATGTTCGGATAATTTCATAACCTGATCAGTAGAGGTAGGGGTATCACCTAACTCTTGTTCTTCTATATCATCTTCTACCGATAAATCTTCCTCAAAATTATCATAACGCCTACTGAGGGTCTCCTGGTCTAATTATATCCCAACATCGAAACCATTAGGCTGTGATAAAGAAATTTTACTAACATCGCTAAGTCTAGGTGATAATGAACTAGTAGTAACACTATTTTTTTTATTTCTACGAAAAACCTTATGAAAGTCTATTTTTTTACCACTACTATTTTTATTGACATCCATAATTAAGTTTAAATATAATTAAAATAATAAAACAATCAATATAAATATTATAAATCAAAAAAATAATTTAAGTAAACAAATATAGACACTGAAAAATAAAAATATAGAGATTAAAGTAAATAAAAAGAGAGATTAAAGTTGGAACGAATATAGATTCTGCATAAAAGCAAGCGTATACCAATTATCGAGATTAAAAAATGATAATTGAAACTTGTAATATCTTTAAAAAATCTCCAACTCCAATTAGCCAATACAATAACTATAAATATTAATAGAGTAAGAGAATATTAAGAGAGAATTTGAGAGTAAGATAATATTAAGACAGATTGAGAATATTTATGAGAAAAAAGAATAGGTATAAAGGGGTATTTATAGTGGAAATTTTAAGAGGTAGTGGGGTAATTAGGAAGGGGGCAAAAAAATAGACGTTGGTTGACCCCCCAACGGCTAAAAGTACCAACGGCTATTCCAACGGCTGAATTGCCAATAAATTGAAATAATTTTTTTAAAAAAAGTTTCAAACGTAAATTCCGGCCGTTGGGATCCGGGTATACCAGTTGCTATCAGTACCGTTGCGTTACCAGAAGCGTGACCGGAACCGGACCAGTCTGGAATTACTCCGGTCCGCTGCCACCCCTACAAATCGAGCAGTGAACATATCTCCCGTTAATGGTTCAAGATAGCGAATAATGGAGGGTGATTCAAACCCAACATAAATTCCTAACCTTCTTTGGGGGCCCATTTTGGTGCGGTTTGGTGGTGCTATCGACACATAAACACCGCACCCAAAAATTCTCAGATGAGATATATTAGGCGCTTGACCCGGAACCAATTGCAACGGAGAAAATTTATGATAATTTTTCGGTCTAAGAAGAATAAGTGTTGCAGCATGCAAAATTGCATGACCCCAAACATAAGTGGGCAACTTAGTATTCATTAGTAATGGTCTTGCTTCAACTGCTGACATTTAATTAATGACTCAACAAGGCCATTTTGAGTGTGAACATGGGGTACAGGATGTTCTACTCTTATCCCGATCGATAAGCAATAGTCATTAAATGCTTGGGATGAAAATTCTACAGCATTATCAAGGCGAATAGACTTGATTTGATTATCAGGAAATTGTGCCCGTAATCGTATTATTTGTGCCAACAATTTTGCAAATGCCAAGTTGCGAGATGACAAAAGGCACACATGAGACCATCTAGAAGAAGTATCTATTAGGACCATGAAGTATCTAAATGACCCATGTATGTGTTCCAAGAACGTGGGGGACTCAATTCCAACTTTTGTTGGCGATGGTCTCACAATCAACTTGCCTTGATAACAAGCATTACATGAAAATTCACCATTCGAAAGAACCTTCAAGTTCTTTAATGGATGTCCATTTGAATTTTCTATTATTCGTCTCATCATTATTGATCCTGGATGTCCCAGAAGATCATGCCAAAGTACGAAAGTATTGGAATCAGTAAACTTTCAGTTTACTATAGAATGTGCCTCAATTGCACAAATCTTTGTCCAATACAGGCCAGAAGATAAAGCAGGAAACTTTTCAACAACACATGTCTGCCCAGAGACATTCTTGGTATACCAAGATATTCAAGATTCATCTCATCAAATGTCTTGATATGATAACCATTTTCACGGATATCTTTAAAACTCATCAAGTTTCTCCGAGACTTGGGAGAGAACATAGCATTATTTATGATGAGTTTAGTTCCCTTGGGCAAACAAATATTTTCTTGAAAATTATCCATATCTTTAAATAAAATAACCTTCACCAAATAAAATATATATTAAATCTTATTAATATATAATATAAAAAAATTATTAATCACACTTTAACTAAGTAATTAAAAAGAAATATATCCAATTAGTACGAGATGCAATTGTAATCGTATTACGAAATGAGAATATAAAAATATTATTATATTACATAATCATATGAGAATATTATTATATTAAAGAATGTTAATATAAAGAATACATTACAGAATGCAATCTTAATCATATTGTTTGCACAACATTGTAAAGAATGATAATTTTGCATTGTAATGAATGCAAAGCAAGCACTCCACTTATTGTTTTCATGCGAAAAGTAAACCTCTGTACTATCGTCTTTTTTTTTTTAATAAATAATGATAAAATTAAAATTCAATTCAATCTATAATATACTACAATAATATAATTGAACTAATCAATATTAATCAAAAACTAATACTCATGCAAACAACTACTTTTACATGATTCTTTATTCACTAACTATTATTAATAAAAATAAAACAAAATTAAAAATCATTCATTCTTTCATGTTTACGGAACCATCACCAATCAAGTGATCAATCTTTCCTTCAGGGTGCTCGAAAAAATCTGCTACATCCAAACTTGTGATGTCAACATTCTTTTCAGAGAGAAAGTTAACTTCGGGATTTCTCTCTTTCTTCTTTAGTTAGGATGCCCGATTTTTTTAAGGGAGGAAGAATAAAGGGCACTTTGAGGAATTGATTACTAAGGTTTTGAAAAGATAAAGTGTATGTAGCAGAATAAATTGTTATCCTTTAGTGGTAGATATATTCTTATTAATCATGCACTTCAACTAATGCCCATTTATTTGTTATCAGCTATGAATCCTCCTGGGTAAATAACCAACTTCATAGGATCTTTGTTAGTTTTTTCTAGGCTAATTCTACTGGTGCCAGAAACAAGCATTGGGTGTCATGGGAGAATTTATGTTATCTGAAAAAGGAGGGAGGAATAGGTTTACATACAGTATCAAAAGCCCTCTTTGCTAAGCTATGGTGGATTTTTCAAAAATCTACCTTACCATACTCCATAAATTTCCAAACTAAAGATCTTTTAAGATGTAGCTACAATAAATATTGTAGCTACAAAGTAAAGCTAAAGACATTAAAAACATTTTTTGGTGTAGCGCTCGAGAAATCAATACACACTGCTGATGGTTGCCCAAACTGTTAGTCATTTCAAGATTGTAGTATTATTCTTACTCCACTTTGACGGTGGAATAACTAATGTAGAGATAAACTAAGTTATTCCGGGATTAATTATCCGGTTTAACTATTTCTACATTAGTTATTCCACCGTCAAAGTGGAGTAAGAATAATACTACAATCTTGAAATGATTAATAGTTATCCCATATATTTTATCTCAAACAAACATGAGATAAGCACATCAAGTTTATTTAGATAATATGTATAGCAGCAGGTAATCCTCTTTAAAATGTGGGATTAGAAATTTTACAAATTAGATATGTTCTATAGCAAATAAAGATGGTCAAATGCCATAAAAATTATTCACATTGACCATAAATATTACTAAACTTATAGAAACAATACTCTGTAGCTATAATCTATAATTTATATTATCTATAATCTATATCTATATCTATATCTATATCTATATCTATATCTATATCTATCTATTTATAATCTATAATCTATACATTACTTGAAAAAAAATAGAAAAAGCGACCACAAAAACTGACCACATGTGATCGCTTTTCATGTTTTTCCTACCGTATAAGCTACCACAAGACATGGTTAGAAAAACAGTGGTAGCTTTTTTAAAACCGACTACATGTGGTCATTTTAAAAAAAAAAAAATATATACATCTAAAATTCAATATTATTTTTTAAAAAAAAAATGAATATCAGTTTTTATTTTTAAACAAAAGCGACTATATGTGGTTAGTTTTTTCAATTTAATAATTTATTTAATAAAATTATTTTTAATTAATTATAGTCAAGCGACCACATGTGGTATGTAGTTTCTATAGTTACATACCATTTTTAATAAAGAACATATAGGAATGCGACCACATGTAAAAGTTACATACCATTTTTTGCTCCAATGGAATGCAACTAGCAGTTCCCGCAGTATGTAGAGAGCCACCCTTGGCTGATGCTCTGACTTTCTTTCCTTTTCACTCAAGTATTCTTCACTATTCCAATAGCGAAGACTATCTTGCCACATTCTAGGGTCTATAAAACTTGGTTTACCCTATTTTGTCTTGCATAATCCAACAGACCGGCCATTCTGTGTATTGCTCTTTTAAAAAAATTCTTCCATACAGCAAAGTAATCTGTTGGATCCCACCAGAAATATTTCTACAACAAAAACAAAAGTTTAATATTCAATTATTTGTTTTAACAATGTGTTAAGTATTCGATAAGTTAAATCATTTTTTGTTGTCAAATTTCTCATAACATAAGCTACAAATGCCCTGATTATTTCTTTTACATGTTTGGATGAATTGTCTCTCATTAGTGTATATGCAAATGTATTCAGTCATTTTATTTTCATCCTTTGTTTTGGAGTTATCTATTGTATAGTACCATTTTTATTTTTCTTGTCAATAAGCAAAAATGTCAATGAATCAACTGCATTTTCGTTTATTCTGATCAGGAAGATATGTTTTCAAAAGGTGTCAAAGTAAAACAATCAGGTTCTGATGAAGATATAATTAGCAGCTTGCCACGGGATTTGATAGCTTGCATTCTGGGGAAAGTGTCTGTACGTGAAGCTGTGAGAACCAGTGTTCTTGCTAAAAAGTGGAGATTTTACTATTTGTACATTCCACAGATAGTATTTGATAATGAGTTTTGCGAAGAACTTGACGACTCCTTCGAGAAGAAAGGATTTTATATTCATGAGCTGCAGTGCAATCAATTTGATGAAATTATCACCAAATCCCTTCTGCTTCATCCCGGTGAATTAGAGAAATTTAAAGTATGCATTCCTTATGATGCTTCAACTATGGTTCCGTATGTGAACAAATGGATACTATATTTATCTTGGAGGAACATCAAGAAATTAACCTTAACATATAATACCTTAATTACTCAGAGCCATAAGTTACCTCCTTATTTCTTCTCTTGTCTGGAGTTGACATCCTTGAAGCTCAAGAATTTTGTTCTTACACCACCGTTGGAGTTTAAAGGCTTCCTTAGTCTCTACAAATTAATTCTTGTTGGGGTTGACTTTACAAACAACTGTTTTGAAAGTATTATTTCCAGCTGCCCCCTTCTTAGAAGACTAGTGCTGCGTGGCTGCTCTGGCGTTCATCATTATAATATCAGTGGTTCATATCTTGAGAGGTTGTTTATAAAAGCTGATGATAATTTCCAATCAATTTCCTTAGAGAAGGCACCTAACTTGTCTGATGTTTATCTATCTCCGGGGAAAATTGTAGAGGGCCAGGAAGGAAATTGTGTCTCTGATTTGGTTACGTTTATGGGTTGCTTGCCTAAAGTGAAATTACTTGGTTTTGACAGCCAATTTCTGCAGGTTAGTGCTAAGAAATTTCTGTTCCAGGTATTGTTGTTGTATTTTAATCTGATTAAAATGTGTTTTCACATATCCTTTCTCTCAGCTCCTTTCTGGAACTCCAGTTCCCCCCATGTTATTGACGGCGCCACTCTCTCTAACGATTATTAAACTCAAACGTGTGAACTTTATGGACTTGGACCAGATGGGTGTTGTTGTCTGCTTGATTAGAAGTTCTTGGAATTTGAAAGAACTTTTCATTGAGGCAAATTTAAACACCCTGATCTAATTTATAATGATTTGTTTTGGACATGAATAAACAGATATTAAGTTTTTGTTTTATTTCCGTGTAGGCTTCTACAGAGCTAAACCTGGAACAAGTCTCAAGTGATCTAAAACTCCTGGACTGCACAACTTCCCCACTTAGCAAACTGCATCAGGTCAAACTAACAAATATCTCAGGTTTTGATCCAGAGTTGGAGTTTATCCGGTTCCTTCTCTTTAGTTCGCCATCGCTCGTGAAAATGACCATCCTGGAACACCCACAACTTGAATCAGCAGCTGCATTGGAGGTAGCTAGGAAGCTACTCCAGTTTGGGCAACCATCAGCAGTGTGTATTGATTTCTAGAGCGCTACACCAAAAAATGTTTTTAATGTCTTTAGCTTTGCTTTGGAGCCCATATCAGTTTCTCGTCAGAATGTCCCATAAATAGGGGCAAATCACTCTCTATCAAAGACATGACTTATTTATATGAGAAAATGTTCTGTTTTCACACTCGAATTTTAGAAGGATACTATTATCCCTGGATAAATTAAAATGTTTACCGGCATTGGATTAAATTGCATCTAGTGTAGGGGTGGCAGCGGACCGGAGTAATTCCAGACTGGTCCGGTTCCGGTCACGCTTCGGTACTGGTAATGCAACGGTACTGATTGCAACTGGTATACCCGGATCCCAGTGGTTCGGAATCCAATTCCAGTGCTGATCGTTGCATTTTTTCGATAGTTCCGGTTCCGATTTACCAATTTCGATCCAGTGCCAGCCGGAATTTACGTTTGAAACTTTTTTTAAAAAAATTATTTCAATTAATTGGCAATTCAGCCGTTGGAATATCCGTTGGTACTTTTAGCCGTTGGGGGGTCAACCAACGTCTATTTTGTGCCCCCTTTCTAATTACCCCACTACCTCTTAAAATTTCCACTATACCTATTCTTTTTTCTCATAAATATTCTCAATCTGTCTTAATATTATCTTACACTCAAATTCTCTCTTAATATTCTCTTACTCTCTTAATATTTATAGTTATTGTATTGGCTAATTGGAGTTGGAGATTTTTTGAAGATATTACAGGTTTCAATTATCATTTTTTAATCTCGATAATTGGTATATGCTTGCTTTTATGCAGAATCTATATTCGTTCTAACTTTAATCTCTCTTTTTATTTACTTTAATCTCTATATTTTTATTTTTCAGTGTATATTTGTTTACTTAAATTATTTTTTTGATTTATAATATTTATATTGATTGTTTTATTATTTTAATTATATTTAAACTTAATTATGGATGTCAATAAAAATAGTAGTGGTAAAAAAATAGACTTTCATAAGTTTTTTCGTAGAAATAAAAATAATAGTGTTACTACTAGTTCATTATCACCTAGATTTAGCGATGTTAGTGAAATTTCTTTATCACAGCCTAATGGTTTCGATGTTGGGATGAAATTAGACCTGGAGACCCTAAGTAGGTGTTATGATAATTTTGAGGAAGATTTATCGGTAGAAGATGATATAGAAGAACAAGAGTTAGGTGATACCCCTACCTCTACTGATCAGGTTATGAAATTATCGAAAGATGGAGAAGAACTTTTCCCTTTATCGAAATTTACTAGGGTCAAAGGTACCAAACATTTTAAAAGATCTTTAATTTGAAAATTTATGGAGCATGATAAGGTAGATTTTTGAAAAATCTACCATAGCTTAGCAAAGAGGGCTTTTGATACTGTATGTAATGGTCTTAGACCTATTCCTCCCTCCTTTTTCAGATAACATAAATTCTCCCATGACACCCAATGCTTGTTTCTGGCACCAGTAGAATTAGCCTAGAAAAAACTAACAAAGATCCTATGAAGTTGGTTATTTACCCCCGGAGGATTCATAGCTGATAACAAATAAATGGGCATTGATTGAAGTGCATGATTAATGAGAATATATCTACCACTAAAGGATAACAATTTATTCTGCTACATACTCTTTATCTTTTCAAAACCTTGGTAATCAATTACTCAAAGTGCCCTTTATTCTTCATCCCATAAAACAATCGGGCATCCTAACTAAAGAAGAAAGAGAGAAATCCCGAGGCTAACTTTCTCTCTGAAAATAATGTTGACATCACATGTTTGGATGTAGCAGACTTTTTCGAGCACCCTGAAGGAAAGATTGATCACTTGATTGGTGATGGTTCCGTAAACATAAAAGAATGAATGATTTTTAATTTTGTTTTATTTTTATTGATAATAGTTACTGAATAAAGAATCATATAAAAGTAGTTGTTTGCATGAGTATTAGTTTTTGATTAATAATGATTAGTTCAATTACATTATTGTAGTTTATTATAGATTGAATTGAATTTTAATTTTATCATTATTTATTTAAAAAAAAAAGGACGATAGTACAGAAGTTTACTTTTCGCATGAAAACAATAAGTGGAGTGCTTGCTTTGCATTCATTACAATGCAAAATTATCATTCTTTACAATGTTGTGCAAACAATATGATTAAGATTGCATTCTGTAATGTATTCTTTATATTAACATTCTTTAATATAATAATATTCTCATATGATTATGTAATATAATAATATTTTTATATTCTCATTTCGTAATACGATTACAATTGCATCTCGTACTAATTGGATATATTTCTTTTTAATTACTTAGTTAAAGTGTGATTAATAATTTTTTATATTATAAGTTTTCACTTTGTAAAAAAATTTAATATATATTTTATTTGGTGCAGGTTATTTTATTTAAAGATATGGATAATTTTCAAGAAAATATTTGTTTGATTAATTCTGGCACTACACATACGATATTCAAAGACAAGAAATATTTCTCTCATCTAAACATGGACAAGATTAATGTTACTACAATTTCTGGTAGTGCTGATTTGATTGAAGACTTCGGAAAAGCCATTATAATCTTGCTCAAGGGAACTAAATTCATCATAAATAATGCTATGTTCTCTCCCAAGTCTCGGAGAAACTTGATGAGTTTTAAAGATATCCATGAAAATGGTTATCATATCAAGACATTTGATGAGATGAAACTTTAATATCTTGGTATACTAAGAATGTCTTTGGGCAGACATGTGTTGTTGAAAAGTTTCCTGCTTTATCTTTTGGCTTGTATTGGACAAAGATTTGTGCAATTGAGGCACATTCCATAGTAAACCAAAAGTTTACTAATTCCAATACTTTCGTACTTTGGCATGATCTTCTGGGACATCCAGGATCAATAATGATGAGACGAATAATAGAAAATTCAAATAGGCATCCATTAAAGAACTTGAAGGTTCTTTCGAATGGTAAATTTTCATGTAATGCTTGTTATCAAGGCAAGTTGATTGTGAGACCATCGCCAACAAAAGTTGGGATTGAGTCCCCCACGTTCTTGGAACACATATATGGGTCATTTAGATACTTTATGGTCCTAATAGATGCTTCTTCTAGATGGTCTCATGTGTACCTTTTATCATCTCGCAACTTGACATTTGCAAAATTATTGGCACAAATAATACGATTACGGGCATAATTTCCTGATAATCAAATAAAGTCTATTCGCCTTGATAATGCTGTAGAATTTTCATCCCAAGCATTTAATGACTATTGCTTATCGATCGGGATAAGAGTAGAACATCTTGTACCCCATGATCACACTCAAAATGACCTTGTTGAGTCATTAATTAAATGTCTGCAGTTGATAGCAAGACCATTACTAATGAAAACTAAGTTGCCCACTTATGTTTGGGGTCATACAATTTTGCATGCTGCAATACTTATTCGTCTTAGGCCGAAAAATTATCATAAATTTTCTCTGTTGCAATTGGTTCTGGGTCAAAAGCCTAATATATCTCATCTGAGAATTTTTGGGTGCGGTGTTTATATGCCGATAACACCACCAAACCGCACCAAGATGGGCCCCCAAAGAAGGTTAGGAATTTATGTTGGGTTTGAATCACCCTCCATTATTCTCTATCTTGAATCATTAACGGGAGATATGTTTACTGATCGATTTGCAGATTATTGATTTGATAAGATACTTTTCCCAAAATTAGGGGGAGAAGATAGTGACATCAAAAGAGAAATTTTATGGAAAAGTTCATCACTATCTCATTTTGATTCACGTGCTTCTATTTGTGAGTAAGAAGTACAAAAGATTATTCATTTGCAGAGAATTGCAAATCAAATGCCGGACGCATTAACAGATTTGAAAAGGATCACTAAATCACATATTCCTGCAGAGAATGTCCCAATTCGAATTGATGTCCCTAAAGGACCATCCACTAGTGTCATGACTAATGAATCTAAAGCACGCTTGAAGCGTGGCAGACCATTAGGTTCTAAGGATCGAAATCCTAGAAAAAAAATAAATGGTTAAGATGACACTACGAAAGATCCATACACGGAAGCTCAAGATTTGAGCAATGTTAATATCCCTGAAGGAATTAATGAGCCTGAGACTCAAGAAAACAAGGAACTATCCATAAATTCAAGTGATGTTGAAACTAATCTGAATCGATCTGAAATAGTAGTGCATCATGTCTTTTCATATAATGTTGCAACAAAAATCATGTAAGATAGAGAGGATCATATAATGGCTTATCTTTACCTAAACAATTTTAATTTATACAATAAGTCTTCCGTTTATTTTGTCATATCTGCTGTATCTCCATTATTGCTCTGATCTTATCTTTCCAGCTGGCGTCCTTATCTCTTTTATTCTAGCTGAACTGCTGGGACATCATTATCTCCTCCATTACATTTTGAACATGTGTGGTCTGGATATTTGTGTCCAATAGTCTTGCAATATCTGGTCAATAATTCCTCCGAAATAAATTTTTCTCTGATAGCTCTGGCGATAGGTTCTGTTTCTGGTTTAAGCAACGTGATAATCCATTGCCTAATAGTTTCCATATCTGTTTCTCGTAACTCTTTTGAATTTGAATATATTAGTACATGATTTCTTGAATAGTAACTCCATATGGGATTTTGGTTGCAATATGTATTTGCTAGCTCTTGCAAAATTGTAGATAGTCCGATAATTCTTTTGTTCGCATAAAATTTTGGTATCTCGATTCTAGGTATCTCTGGTTGTGAAATAATATTTTGTGGTATAATCATATCTCGTGTCATTCCTATCTTTACAACTTGTATAGGTTTTTTAACTTCATCAAATAATATCTCTGCTGGTGCCGTGTAAATTTTTATAAAAAACAAGGTACCTTTGGTTATTCTTTTAAAAGTGATAAATGCTTCATATATCTCTGGTATAGTGGATATCTCAGTCCCGTCCGTGGTATATACAGTACTAAGTAGTCCATATTCGTAGCAAGTTTTAACTAAGCTTGGTTTGGTTTTAGGTAAGGCAATTAGTTTATTATATCCGGTCAATCTCTAGGTTATATAGTTTGTATCTGGTTCTTGGATATTTGTAGCTTTGGGGTTGCTATTTAAAAAGGTTTGTACATTGCAGATATTTTCTATGTATGTACGGGCTGTGTAGTTGTAAGTCTTTTTGTCTTGGTTTAGACTATCTCGGTATGTGGTAACTTGTGGGGGTATAAACATGGGATCTTTTGATGTATTTGGTGTATATGGTTTATCAAATAGCTTATTTAGGTTCATATTTTTTCTAACTCCTTTGCTTGTACCTGCAGAAGTAGATAGATAAACGTTATGGGTTTTAAGGAGTGTCCCAACGTCTCCTTCTAGCTCTGGAATTTTACTATCTTTCGATCGACATAGCTCTGCGCATTGCTGAGTTAGCTGATTCATAGCTATAGACTTCAGTTTATCTTCACTAGTCTTTAGCTTTAGCTCTTCTATCTCAGTACCCATCTTTACTATCTTAGTACCCATACTGTCCACTTTCAATGAAAGCGTAGTTAGGGCGTTGAGTATTTTTTCATGTATATTTTCTTCTATCATTTCAGTCTGTGTAGCTTTGTCTTGATATGTAATCTGCAATAACATTTTTGTTAGTACTGATTACTTCTATTACAAATGTAAAATTTAATATGTTTAAAACTAGTCTCCGAATCTCTTTTGTTGTAACTGAATTTTATATTTTCTTTGTTAGCCACCAGCGTACCTGTGTATTATCTGTTCGCACAATAAATTTGTTATATACAATATATGGCTCAAATGCTAACAAATATTTATATAGTGAACATAATTCTTTCCTATTTATTTCCCATTTTATTTCTGTCTCGATGAACGTACCTGAGTAGTATCTACAATGGTGTTCTATTTTTTCTGCTTCATATCTATATTTAAGTACTCCTCCGTAACTATATTCACTAGCATCTGCTTCTACTATGTATGTAAATTTTCTATTTTCATCCGGAAATTGTAATTTTGGTAATTCCTTGCAAAGTAATTTTATTTTTTGAACTTGTTTTTTATCTTCTTCATCATAGTTATATTCTATATCCTTTTTTAATTTTTTCTGCAGTGGTTTTAAGTTTTCTGCTAATTTTGGAATATATTCTCTTACTTGGTTTACTAATCCTAAAAATGATTGTAATTTCTTTTTTGTATCTAATTCTTCTTTCGAATTTATTATTTTTTGTACTATATGTTGTTGCATTTTTACTCCACTTTTATCTATTTGTATTCCTAAAAATTCTATCTGATTTTTCATAATTTCGGCTTTCTTTTCACTTAAACTTATTCCTGATTTTTCTATTATATCTGTAAATTGTTCCAATAATTTTATATGTTCATCTTTAGTTTTTGTATATAATAATATATCATCTATGTATACTATACAGTTAGGTAATTGTTTAAAATAATTATCCATAAAATGTTGATATCTACCTGGTGCATTTTTATATCCAAATGGTAATACATTCCACTCATAAAATCCTTGTGGTACCGTAAATGCGGTTAATTCTTTAGATTCTTCTTCTAACTTTAGATGGTAAAATCCTGATTTACAATCAAATTTGCTAAAATAATTATATCCTTGTATCTGTCTTATTTTTAATATCTTATTTGGTATTAGATAATTATATGTTATAGTTTTTGCATTTAAATTTCTATTATCAATAACCATTCTACTTTTTCCTCTTTTTTGTTCTCTATGTTTATTTACTATAAATGCTGGACTATTATGTTTACTATTACTTTTTTGTATATATTGTTTTTCTAATAATTCATCAATATGCATTTTAAATTCTTTTAAATCGTCAAAATTATATGTTAATGGTTTTTGGGTTATTATACTATTTTTATCTATTAATTTAATTTTTATGGTAGTTTTATGTTTTTCCCATCCTTTTAAGGGATCTTCACTATATAATTGTTCTATTTTTTTCTTAACTATTTCTATCTTATTTATTGAAAATATAGTTATATCTGTTTTATTTATCGAAAATACTACTAATTCTATTGTATCTTCAGTGGTTTTTATATTTTCTAACTTTTGTGTAATTTTTTCACTTCCTTTTATCCAATCAATTTTCTTTCTTATTTTATTATTAACTCTTTTTGCTCTTACTTTTTGTTTACATGGTGTTGTAAACCACCAATCGTTTTTAGTTATTACATGTGGGTATAGTTTATCTAAAAATGGCATTCCTAAAAGTATATCTTTTGACGTTAGTTCATAATTATAAATTTCTTCTATTGTCAATATCTTATCCCATATTTGTGCTTTTACATTCCTAGCTTTATAAGTAATTAAGCTTCCTTCATTATTAAATCTTTTAACTACTATTGGTATTTTTAATTTATCTCATTTACTTTCTGGTAAGCAATTATATTTACATAAATTAACTTCTGCTCCTGTATCTATCATAGGCGTATAATATCTACTGTAATATCCTTCCACTATTATCTTCATTAATACATATATTTTCATTTTATGTTAAGGCTCTTCTCAAGAATAATCTTCCCCTATTATATGTTATGGCTAATTGTGTATGTTCTATATTATATGGTTTTACTTGTTCTAACCATTTTATTCCTAATATTATATCTGATTTTTGCATTTCTTCTTTTACCTCAAATTCTATTTTTATTTTTCTAATTCCTCCTATTATTATTTCTTTTTCTGCTATATCTTTATTATTTATTAAACTTCTCGGTAGATCTGGGCATATATCATTATCAGTTTTTATTTCCTCATTTTTTACTAGACATTTTGCTATATAATTTTCTTTTTGTCCTGTGTTTAATAGTATTAAATATTCTTTTTCATTTATTTTTCCTGTTATGTAATATTGATTTAGGTTACTCATTGAATTTGTTTCATAACTTGTTCTTTTTGATGAGGTTGATGATTCTGGTTTTTCATTAGCTATTCTTTTTGTTGTACTTATTCTATCATTTACTATTTCTAAATTCTCTTCTATATCTATGTCTCTATAGCTATAATCATTATAATCTATTGTTTTTACAATTTGTTTGAATGGGCTATCTATTTGTATCTTGTTAATCTTATTTTTTCCTGTTATTTTAGGTTTTGTTGTTAATACATATAAATTTTTACATCTTGCTGTAAATATTTTACTTCCTGGGTTAATTCTATTCCTGATATTTTCCAATATAATACTAATGATTTATCTATATTTCTATCTGTTACTGCTACTGAATAATTTGCACTTATTATAAATTTAAATTTTTGGTATATTAAATTTCCTTTTACGGCAGTTATTATGCTTTTTTTCTATAGGTTTTATAATTCTATCATCTTCTAAATATAATTCTATCGGTGTATCTATTCCTTCTCTAAAACATGCTTTTATTAATATTTCTGTACCTCCAAGGTGTACATATTTTATTGGATCTCCTTTACTTTTTATATCATTTATTTCTTTATTAATTATTCTTTTTGTTACTAGTGGTATACTAGCTTTACCTTTTGCATATCTGCAGTCTATTACATGTTGTTTTTGACATACTACATAATATTCATTTTTTTTCCTAGTAAAAATATTTTTTATTGTTGGTATTTTAAATATTTTTTCTACACTTAGATCTAACTCTTTTCCTTTTATTTCATCAAATATATTACTGTCAAATATTATTTTTTGTTCTGTTCCTTCGTCATTTAAATATTCTTCCTTTGTTATTATTTTTATATCTTCTTCTGTCATTTGATTCATCTATCTCACTATCTATTTCAGTATCTATTTCGTTTTTTGAAATTTCATATATACTATCTTCACTTTCTAATTCATAATCTATATAATCTATTTGCATATATTCTGTATTTTCTATTTTTATTTCGGATATTTGTTTATTTTTTGGATTTTTGGGTAATTTGCAATCTCTAGCTAAATGTCCTAACTTTCCACAATTATAACATGTACATTCTTTTATAGATTTTTTCTTTCTATATGGTCTTTTATTTTTTTTACATAATATCTTTTTCTTGGTTTCTTATATTTATATTTTGATTTTTTATATTTCTTATATTTCTTATGTCTTTTTCTTTTCTTATAATATCTTTCTTCGCATCCAAATTGGGGTGCTATTTTATTTTTGCAACATGCTAAATTTTTTATTAATGTTTTTTCCATTTTTAATTCTTCTCTATATTTTTCACATAAATTTCTATACCATTGTTGTAAAAATTTTATTCTAGCTCCTAATGTATCTACTATTTTTGCTTCTTCCCAACTTTTTATTATTTTTGAACTAAATGGTTCGGGTAATTTATTAAAATATAATTTTCTTATTTCCTTACTTTCTTCTATACTATATGCTCCTTTATAATAATATTCTTTAAATGCGCAAGTATATTCACCTATATAACACATATTACATATTGTTAATTTTAACATTAAATTCCTGTTTGTATCTTTTTCTTCATCTTGTTCTTCTTCTAATGTTGTCATACTACCAAATTCATCTTTTATAGCTGTTTCATATTTTTTTAATAATTCTATAGGTGTTAGTTTAGTTGTTGTTAATGATGTTCCTTCCATAGGTTTATTAGTTCTTAATACTTTCTTACTATTTTCAGTTAAATTTGAAAACCATAGTTTTACTGATCCTATTAATGTTCTTTCTATATATTCTGGTGCATCTGTTATGTTTATATTATTATCTAATAATTGTTTTGTCATATATCCTATCCATAATTGTATTGTTTTTTCTATATCTATTACACAATCTAGATCTAAAAAGTTATAATTTTTATTAACTATTTGTTTTGGTGTCCATTTGTCATATTCATTATATCTTTTAAATTTATTTTTATAATATATAGGTTTTCTTATTTCTGTTGTCTTAGGTATTATATTTTCATCTTCTTTTTTATCAAGAGTATTTATTTCTGTATTGGTGTTTTCTTCATTAATCATTTCTTGTTTTTCGTTAATTTCTAAATTTTTTATATTTGTTAATATTTCCGTGTATGTTTCACTATCTTCCGAATCATAATTATCTGTTTCTTCAATATCTATATTATTTATTTCTAATTTTTCTTTAAATTGATTTATCTCGTTTATTAATTTCTGTTCTCTATCTTTTTCTTCTTTTTCTTTTTGTCTTTGTTCGTATAAATCTTTTAACATTTGTAGTTCTTTTTCTAATTCAGCAATTCTACTATTTTTAGTTTCTTCTATTTTTCGTATTTCTTCCGTAGTTTGTTGTTTAATTTTTTCTATTTCCTTTTTTCTATCTATTTCTTCATTTTCTTTTTCTATTCTTACCATTGCTGTTAATTTATCTTCTAATTTTAATTCTTCTTTTTCTAACATTAGATATAAATGTTCTCCTATTTTCTTATACCTTCTTCCTAGATTAGAAAATACTATTTTTATTTTTGATCCTTCGTGATTTTCATATATTTTTTCATCTATTATAAATTCTTCTTTATTCATTTTATTGTGAATAGTTCGTGTCGATATATATATTCTAAACTATCTATTTGTGATTCTAATTTTGATATTTCATCTTTTTGTGTATTTATTGAATTTTTACTAACTCCGGCAAATATATTATAATGTAATCTTTCTTTTCTTATTTTTAATTCTTTACGTTTTTCAGAGATAAATTGTTTCAATTCTTTATATTTTTGCTCTTTATTCATTTAAATTATATTTATAATATCTTGGCGGATATCTAAATATAATTTTATCATAATTAGATAGTATATGTCTCATTCTTCTAGATTTTAAATGGATTATTAATTTTGCTTCAATACTAGATATTAATGTAATTAAATAGGCTAATCTTTCTGGATTTTCTTTTGTTTTATTTAGACTTATATATTCTGAATAATTACTAACTAAGGGTTCTTTAATTTTTCTAAAGGCTTCCCTATTTTTAAATGGTCTTCTCATACTTAATTTAATAAATACGGGTAACTGATTTTTAACTTAACTAATTTAACTAATTCTAACATATATCTCACTTCTGTACTTTTTAAATTACTGTGCTCTGATATATTTGACAACATTCCTACAAAAGAAAAGAATGAGATTATATTCTCTTATTATGTCTATACACTGATTTCGGTTGGAGTGTGTAGGAACACTCTTGATAGATTAACTGATACTTTGTTGTAAAGGAGGATGAGATTAATTTCTCTTAATGAAATTCATAGACTACTTAGTCAGAGTATGCAAAGTTACTCTTGATGAATTCACCGCACTAAGTGCGAAGTGGAGGCCGCTTCAATAAGATTTTTACAGGAAAATCTTAAAGCACTTAGCTAAAAGGATTCGGGACACATGGCCGTAAGGTATCAATTGCATACTCTGACTAAGATCATGCCAAAGTGCGAAAGTATTGGAATTAGTAAACATTTGATTTACTATGGAATGTGCCTCAATTGCACAAATCTTTGTCCAATACAAGCCAAAAGATAAAGCAGGAAACTTTTCAACAACACATGTCTGCCCAGAGACATTCTTGGTATATCAAGATATTCAAGATTCATCTCATCAAATGTCTTGATATGATAACCATTTTCACGGATATCATTAAAACTCATCAAGTTTCTCCGAGACTTGGGAGAGAACATAGCATTATTTATGATGAGTTTAGTTCCCTTAAGCAAGATTATAATGGCTTTTTCGAAGCCTTCAATCAAATCAACACTACCAGAAATTGTAGTAACATTAATCTTGTCCATGTTTAGATGAGAGAAATATTTCTTGTCTTTGAATATCGTATGTGTATTGCCAGAATTAATCAAACAAATATCTTCTTGAAAATTATCCATATCTTTAAATAAAATAACTTGCACCAAATAAAATATATATTAAATCTTTGTACAAAGTGAAAACTTATAATATAAAAAATTATTAATCACACTTTAACTAAGTAATTCCAGACTGGTCCGGTTCCGGTCACGCTTCGGTACTGGTAATGCAACGGTACTGATTGCAACTGGTATACCCGGATCCCAGTGGTTCGGAATCCAATTCCAGTGCTGATCGTTGCATTTTTTCGATAGTTCCGGTTCCGATTTACCAATTTCGATCCAGTGCCAGCCGGAATTTACGTTTGAAACTTTTTTAAAAAAAATTATTTCAATTAATTGGCAATTCAGCCGTTGGAATATCCGTTGGTACTTTTAGCCGTTGGGGGGTCAACCAACGTCTATTTTGTGCCCCCTTTCTAATTACCCCACTGCCTCTTAAAATTTCCACTATACCTATTCTTTTTTCTCATAAATATTCTCAATCTGTCTTAATATTATCTTACACTCAAATTCTCTCTTAATATTCTCTTACTCTCTTAATATTTATAGTTATTGTATTGGCTAATTGGAGTTGGAGATTTTTTGAAGATATTACAGGTTTCAATTATCATTTTTTAATCTCGATAATTGGTATATGCTTGCTTTTATGCAGAATCTATATTCGTTCTAACTTTAATCTCTCTTTTTATTTACTTTAATCTCTATATTTTTATTTTTCAGTGTATATTTGTTTACTTAAATTATTTTTTTGATTTATAATATTTATATTGATTGTTTTATTATTTTAATTATATTTAAACTTAATTATGGATGTCAATAAAAATAGTAGTGGTAAAAAAATAGACTTTCATAAGTTTTTTCGTAGAAATAAAAATAATAGTGTTACTACTAGTTCATTATCACCTAGATTTAGCGATGTTAGTGAAATTTCTTTATCACAGCCTAATGGTTTCGATGTTGGGATGAAATTAGACCTGGAGACCCTAAGTAGGTGTTATGATAATTTTGAGGAAGATTTATCGGTAGAAGATGATATAGAAGAACAAGAGTTAGGTGATACCCCTACCTCTACTGATCAGGTTATGAAATTATCGAAAGATGGAGAAGAACTTTTCCCTTTATCGAAATTTACTAGGGTCAAAGGTACCAAACATTTTAAAAGATCTTTAATTTGAAAATTTATGGAGCATGATAAGGTAGATTTTTGAAAAATCTACCATAGCTTAGCAAAGAGGGCTTTTGATACTGTATGTAATGATCTTAGACCTATTCCTACCTCCTTTTTCAGATAACATAAATTCTCCCATGACACCCAATGCTTGTTTCTGGCACCAGTAGAATTAGCCTAGAAAAAACTAACAAAGATCCTATGAAGTTGGTTATTTACCCCCGGAGGATTCATAGATGATAACAAATAAATGGGCATTGATTGAAGTGCATGATTAATGAGAATATATCTACCACTAAAGGATAACAATTTATTCTGCTACATACTCTTTATCTTTTCATAACCTTGGTAATCAATTACTCAAAGTGCCCTTTATTCTTCATCCCATAAAACAATCGGGCATCCTAACTAAAGAAGAAAGAGAGAAATCCCGAGGCTAACTTTCTCTCTGAAAATAATGTTGACATCACATGTTTGGATGTAGCAGACTTTTTCGAGCACCCTGAAGGAAAGATTGATCACTTGATTGGTGATGGTTCCGTAAACATAAAAGAATGAATGATTTTTAATTTTGTTTTATTTTTATTGATAATAGTTACTGAATAAAGAATCATATAAAAGTAGTTGTTTGCATGAGTATTAGTTTTTGATTAATAATGATTAGTTCAATTACATTATTGTAGTTTATTATAGATTGAATTGAATTTTAATTTTATCATTATTTATTAAAAAAAAAAAGACGATAGTACAGAAGTTTACTTTTCGCATGAAAACAATAAGTGGAGTGCTTGCTTTGCATTCATTACAATGCAAAATTATCATTCTTTACAATGTTGTGCAAACAATATGATTAAGATTGCATTCTGTAATGTATTCTTTATATTAACATTCTTTAATATAATAATATTCTCATATGATTATGTAATATAATAATATTTTTATATTCTCATTTCGTAATACGATTACAATTGCATCTCGTACTAATTGGATATATTTCTTTTTAATTACTTAGTTAAAGTGTGATTAATAATTTTTTATATTATAAGTTTTCACTTTGTAAAAAAATTTAATATATATTTTATTTGGTGCAGGTTATTTTATTTAAAGATATGGATAATTTTCAAGAAAATATTTGTTTGATTAATTCTGGCACTACACATACGATATTCAAAGACAAGAAATATTTCTCTCATCTAAACATGGACAAGATTAATGTTACTACAATTTCTGGTAGTGCTGATTTGATTGAAGACTTCGGAAAAGCCATTATAATCTTGCTCAAGGGAACTAAATTCATCATAAATAATGCTATGTTCTCTCCCAAGTCTCGGAGAAACTTGATGAGTTTTAAAGATATCCATGAAAATGGTTATCATATCAAGACATTTGATGAGATGAAACTTTAATATCTTGGTATACTAAGAATGTCTTTGGGCAGACATGTGTTGTTGAAAAGTTTCCTGCTTTATCTTTTGGCTTGTATTGGACAAAGATTTGTGCAATTGAGGCACATTCCATAGTAAACCAAAAGTTTACTAATTCCAATACTTTCGTACTTTGGCATGATCTTCTGGGACATCCAGGATCAATAATGATGAGACGAATAATAGAAAATTCAAATAGGCATCCATTAAAGAACTTGAAGGTTCTTTCGAATGGTAAATTTTCATGTAATGCTTGTTATCAAGGCAAGTTGATTGTGAGACCATCGCCAACAAAAGTTGGGATTGAGTCCCCCACGTTCTTGGAACACATATATGGGTCATTTAGATACTTTATGGTCCTAATAGATGCTTCTTCTAGATGGTCTCATGTGTACCTTTTATCATCTCGCAACTTGACATTTGCAAAATTATTGGCACAAATAATACGATTACGGGCATAATTTCCTGATAATCAAATAAAGTCTATTCGCCTTGATAATGCTGTAGAATTTTCATCCCAAGCATTTAATGACTATTGCTTATCGATCGGGATAAGAGTAGAACATCTTGTACCCCATGATCACACTCAAAATGACCTTGTTGAGTCATTAATTAAATGTCTGCAGTTGATAGCAAGACCATTACTAATGAAAACTAAGTTGCCCACTTATGTTTGGGGTCATACAATTTTGCATGCTGCAATACTTATTCGTCTTAGGCCGAAAAATTATCATAAATTTTCTCTGTTGCAATTGGTTCTGGGTCAAAAGCCTAATATATCTCATCTGAGAATTTTTGGGTGCGGTGTTTATATGCCGATAACACCACCAAACCGCACCAAGATGGGCCCCCAAAGAAGGTTAGGAATTTATGTTGGGTTTGAATCACCCTCCATTATTCTCTATCTTGAATCATTAACGGGAGATATGTTTACTGATCGATTTGCAGATTATTGATTTGATAAGATACTTTTCCCAAAATTAGGGGGAGAAGATAGTGACATCAAAAGAGAAATTTTGTGGAAAAGTTCATCACTATCTCATTTTGATTCACGTGCTTCTATTTGTGAGTAAGAAGTACAAAAGATTATTCATTTGCAGAGAATTGCAAATCAAATGCCGGACGCATTAACAGATTTGAAAAGGATCACTAAATCACATATTCCTGCAGAGAATGTCCCAATTCGAATTGATGTCCCTAAAGGACCATCCACTAGTGTCATGACTAATGAATCTAAAGCACGCTTGAAGCGTGGCAGACCATTAGGTTCTAAGGATCGAAATCCTAGAAAAATAAATAAATGGTTAAGATGACACTACGAAAGATCCATACACGGAAGCTCAAGATTTGAGCAATGTTAATATCCCTGAAGGAATTAATGAGCCTGAGACTCAAGAAAACAAGGAACTATCCATAAATTCAAGTGATGTTGAAACTAATCTGAATCGATCTGAAATAGTAGTGCATCATGTCTTTTCATATAATGTTGCAACAAAAATCATGTAAGATAGAGAGGATCATATAATGGCTTATCTTTACCTAAACAATTTTAATTTATACAATAAGTCTTCCGTTTATTTTGTCATATCTGCTGTATCTCCATTATTGCTCTGATCTTATCTTTCCAGCTGGCGTCCTTATCTCTTTTATTCTAGCTGAACTGCTGGGACATCATTATCTCCTCCATTACATTTTGAACATGTGTGGTCTGGATATTTGTGTCCAATAGTCTTGCAATATCTGGTCAATAATTCCTCCGAAATAAATTTTTCTCTGATAGCTCTGGCGATAGGTTCTGTTTCTGGTTTAAGCAACGTGATAATCCATTGCCTAATAGTTTCCATATCTGTTTCTCGTAACGCTTTTGAATTTGAATATATTAGTACATGATTTCTTGAATAGTAACTCCATATGGGATTTTGGTTGCAATATGTATTTGCTAGCTCTTGCAAAATTGTAGATAGTCCGATAATTCTTTTGTTCGCATAAAATTTTGGTATCTCAATTCTAGGTATCTCTGGTTGTGAAATAATATCTTGTGGTATAATCATATCTCGTGTCATTCCTATCTTTACAACTTGTATAGGTTTTTTAACTTCATCAAATAATATCTCTGCTGGTGCCGTGTAAATTTTTATAAAAAACAAGGTACCTTTGGTTATTCTTTTAAAAGTGATAAATGCTTCATATATCTCTGGTATAGTGGATATCTCAGTCCCGTCCGTGGTATATACAGTACTAAGTAGTCCATATTCGTAGCAAGTTTTAACTAAGCTTGGTTTGGTTTTAGGTAAGGCAATTAGTTTATTATATCCGGTCAATCTCTGGGTTATATAGTTTGTATCTGGTTCTTGGATAATTGTAGCTTTGGGGTTTCTATTTAAAAAGGTTTGTACATTGTAGATATTTTCTATGTATGTACGGGCTGTGTAGTTGTAAGTCTTTTTGTCTTGGTTTAGACTATCTCGGTATGTGGTAACTTGTGGGGGTATAAACATGGGATCTTTTGATGTATTTGGTGTATATGGTTTATCAAATAGCTTATTTAGGTTCATATTTTTTCTAACTCCTTTGCTTGTACCTGCAGAAGTAGATAGATAAACGTTATGGGTTTTATGGAGTGTCCCAACGTCTCCTTCTAGCTCTGGAATTTTACTATCTTTCGATCGACATAGCTCTGCGCATTGCTGAGTTAGCTGATTTATAGCTATAGACTTCAGTTTATCTTCACTAGTCTTTAGCTTTAGCTCTTCTATCTCAGTACCCATCTTTACTATCTTAGTACCCATACTGTCCACTTTCAATGAAAGCGTAGTTAGGGCGTTGAGTATTTTTTCATGTATATTTTCTTCTATCATTTCAGTCTGTGTAGCTTTGTCTTGATATGTAATCTGCAATAACATTTTTGTTAGTACTGATTACTTCTATTACAAATGTAAAATTTAATATGTTTAAAACTAGTCTCCGAATCTCTTTTGTTGTAACTGAATTTTATATTTTCTTTGTTAGCCACCAGCGTACCTGTGTATTATCTGTTCGCACAATAAATTTGTTATATACAATATATGGCTCAAATGCTAACAAATATTTATATAGTGAACATAATTCTTTCCTATTTATTTCCCATTTTATTTCTGTCTCGATGAACGTACCTGAGTAGTATCTACAATGGTGTTCTATTTTTTCTGCTTCATATCTATATTTAAGTACTCCTCCGTAACTATATTCACTAGCATCTTCTTCTACTATGTATGTAAATTTTCTATTTTCATCCGGAAATTGTAATTTTGGTAATTCCTTGCAAAGTAATTTTATTTTTTGAACTTGTTTTTTATCTTCTTCATCATAGTTATATTCTATATCCTTTTTTAATTTTTTCTGCAGTAGTTTTAAGTTTTCTGCTAATTTTGGAATATATTCTCTTACTTGGTTTACTAATCCTAAAAATGATTGTAATTTCTTTTTTGTATCTAATTCTTCTTTCGAATTTATTATTTTTTGTACTATATGTTGTTGCATTTTTACTCCACTTTTATCTATTTGTATTCCTACAAATTCTATCTGATTTTTCATAATTTCGGCTTTCTTTTCACTTAAACTTATTCCTGATTTTTCTATTATATCTGTAAATTGTTCCAATAATTTTATATGTTCATCTTTAGTTTTTGTATATAATAATATATCATCTATGTATACTATACAGTTAGGTAATTGTTTAAAATAATTATCCATAAAATGTTGATATCTACCTGGTGTATTTTTATATCCAAATGGTAATACATTCCACTCATAAAATCCTTGTGGTACCGTAAATGCGGTTAATTCTTTAGATTCTTCTTCTAACTTTAGATGGTAAAATCCTGATTTACAATCAAATTTGCTAAAATAATTATATCCTTGTATCTGTCTTATTTTTAATATCTTATTTGGTATTGGATAATTATATGTTATAGTTTTTGCATTTAAATTTCTATAATCAATAACCATTCTACTTTTTCCTCTTTTTTGTTCACTATGTTTATTTACTATAAATGCTGGACTATTATGTTTATTATTACTTTTTTGTATATATTGTTTTTCTAATAATTCATCTATATGCATTTTAAATTCTTTTAAATCGTCAAAATTATATGTTAATGGTTTTTGGGTTATTATACTATTTTTATCTATTAATTTAATTTTTATGGTAGTTTTATGTTTTTTCCATCCTTTTAAGGGATCTTCACTATATAATTGTTCTAATTTTTTCTTAACTATTTCTATCTTATTTATTGAAAATATAGTTATTTCTGTTTTATTTATCGAAAATACTACTAATTCTATTGTATCTTCAGTGGTTTTTATATTTTCTAACTTTTGTGTAATTTTTTCACTTCCTTTTATCCAATCAGTTTTCTTTCTTATTTTATTATTAACTCTTTTTGCTCTTACTTTTTGTTTACATGGTGTTGTAAACCACCAATCGTTTTTAGTTATTAAATGTGGGTATAGTTTATCTAAAAATGGCATTCCTAAAAGTATATCTTTTGACGTTAGTTCATAATTATAAATTTCTTCTATTGTCAATATCTTATCCCATATTTGTGCTTTTACATTCCTAGCTTTATAAGTAATTAAGCTTCCTTCATTATTAAATCCTTTAACTACTATTGGTATTTTTAATTTATCCCATTTACTTTCTGGTAAGCAATTATATTTACATAAATTAGCTTCTGCTCCTGTATCTATCATAGGCGTATAATATCTACTGTAATATCCTTCCACTATTATCTTCATTAATACATATATTTTCATTTTATGTTAAGGCTCTTCTCAAGAATAATCTTCCCCTATTATATGTTATGGCTAATTGTGTATGTTCTATATTATATGGTTTTACTTGTTCTAACCATTTTATTCTTAATATTATATCTGCTTTTTGCATTTCTTCTTTTACCTCAAATTCTATTTTTATTTTTCTAATTCCTCCTATTATTATTTCTTTTTCTGCTATATCTTTATTATTTATTAAACTTCTCGGTAGATCTGGGCATATATCATTATCAGTTTTTATTTCCTCATTTTTTACTAGACATTTTGCTATATAATTTTCTTTTTGTCCTGTGTTTAATAGTATTAAATATTCTTTTTCATTTATTTTTCCTGTTATGTAATATTGATTTAGGTTACTCATTGAATTTGTTTCATAACTTGTTCTTTTTGATGAGGTTGATGATTCTGGTTTTTCATTAGCTATTCTTTTTGTTGTACTTATTCTATCATTTACTATTTCTAAATTCTCTTCTATATCTATGTCTCTATAGCTATAATCATTATAATCTATTGTTTTTACAATTTGTTTGAATGGGCTATCTATTTGTATCTTGTTAATCTTATTTTTTCCTGTTATTTTATGTTTTGTTGTTAATACATATAAATTTTTACATCTTGCTGTAAATATTTTACTTCCTGGGGTTAATTCTATTCCTGATATTTTCCAATATAATACTAATGATTTATCTATATTTCTATCTGTTACTGCTACTGAATAATTTGCACTTATTATAAATTTAAATTTTTGGTATATTAAATTTCCTTTTACGGCAGTTATTATGCTTTTTTTCTATAGGTTTTATAATTCTATCATCTTCTAAATATAATTCTATCGGTGTATCTATTCCTTCTCTAAAACATGCTTTTATTAATATTTCTGTACCTCCAAGGTGTACATATTTTATTGGATCTCCTTTACTTTTTATATCATTTATTTCTTTATTAATTATTCTTTTTGTTACTAGTGGTATACTAGCTTTACATTTTGCATATCTGCAGTCTATTACATGTTCTTTTTGACATATTACATAATATTCATCTTTTTTCCTAGTAAAAATATTTTTTATTGTTGGTATTTTAAATATTTTTTCTACACTTAGATCTAACTCTTTTCCTTTTATTTCATCAAATATATTACTGTCAAATATTATTTTTTGTTCGGTTCCTTCGTTATTTAAATATTCTTCCTTTGTTATTATTTTTATATCTTCTTCAGTCATTTGATTCATCTATCTCACTATCTATTTCAGTATCTATTTCATTTTTTGAAATTTCATATATACTATCTTCACTTTCTAATTCATAATCTATATAATCTATTTGCATATATTCTGTATTTTCTATTTTTATTTCGGATATTTGTTTATTTTTTGGATTTTTGGGTAATTTGCAATCTCTAGCTAAATGTCCTAACTTTCCACAATTATAACATGTACATTCTTTTATAGATTTTTTCTTTGTTTATGGTCTTTTATTTTTTTTACATAATATCTTTTTCTTGGTTTCTTATATTTATATTTTGATTTTTTATATTTCTTATATTTCTTATGTCTTTTTCTTTTCTTATAATATCTTTCTTCGCATCCAAATTGGGGTGTTATTTTATTTTTGCAACATGCTAAATTTTTTATTAATGTTTTTTCCATTTTTAATTCTTCTCTATATTTTTCACATAAATTTCTATACCATTGTTGTAAAAAATTTATTCTAGCTCCTAATGTATCTACTATTTTTGCTTCTTCCCAACTTTTTATTATTTTTGAACTAAATGGTTCGGGTAATTTATTAAAATATAATTTTCTTATTTCCTTACTTTCTTCTATACTATATGCTCCTTTATAATAATATTCTTTAAATGCGCAAGTATATTCATCTATATAACACATATTACATATTGTTAATTTTAACATTAAATTCATGTTTGTATCTTTTTCTTCATCTTGTTCTTCTTCTAATGTTGTCATACTACCAAATTCATCTTTTATAGATGTTTCATATTTTTTTAATAATTCTATAGGTGTTAGTTTAGTTGTTGTTAATGATGTTCCTTCCATAGGTTTATTATGATAATTTTTCGGCCTAAGACGAATAAGTATTGCAGCATGCAAAATTGTATGACCCCAAACATAAGTGGGCAACTTAGTTTTCATTAGTAATGGTCTTGCTATCAACTGCAGACATTTAATTAATGACTCAACAAGGTCATTTTGAGTGTGATCATGGGGTACAAGATGTTCTACTCTTATCCCGATCGATAAGCAATAGTCATTAAATGCTTGGGATGAAAATTCTACAGCATTATCAAGGCGAATAGACTTTATTTGATTATCAGGAAATTGTGCCCGTAATCGTATTATTTGTGCCAATAATTTTGCAAATGTCAAGTTGCGAGATGATAAAAGGTACACATGAGACCATCTAGAAGAAGCATCTATTAGGACCATAAAGTATCTAAATGACCCATATATGTGTTCCAAGAACGTGGGGGACTCAATCCCAACTTTTGTTGGCGATGGTCTCACAATCAACTTGCCTTGATAACAAGCATTACATGAAAATTTACCATTCGAAAGAACCTTCAAGTTCTTTAATGGATGCCTATTTGAATTTTCTATTATTCGTCTCATCATTATTGATCCTGGATGTCCCAGAAGATCATGCCAAAGTACGAAAGTATTGGAATTAGTAAACTTTTGGTTTACTATGGAATGTGCCTCAATTGCACAAATCTTTGTCCAATACAAGCCAAAAGATAAAGCAGGAAACTTTTCAACAACACATGTCTGCCCAAAGACATTCTTAGTATACCAAGATATTAAAGATTCATCTCATCAAATGTCTTGATATGATAACCATTTTCATGGATATCTTTAAAACTCATCAAGTTTCTCCGAGACTTGGGAGAGAACATAGCATTATTTATGATGAATTTAGTTCCCTTGAGCAAGATTATAATGGCTTTTCCGAAGTCTTCAATCAAATCAGCACTACCAGAAATTGTAGTAACATTAATCTTGTCCATGTTTAGATGAGAGAAATATTTCTTGTCTTTGAATATCGTATGTGTAGTGCCAGAATTAATCAAACAAATATTTTCTTGAAAATTATCCATATCTTTAAATAAAATAACCTGCACCAAATAAAATATATATTAAATTTTTTTACAAAGTGAAAACTTATAATATAAAAAATTATTAATCACACTTTAACTAAGTAATTAAAAAGAAATATATCCAATTAGTACGAGATGCAATTGTAATCGTATTACGAAATGAGAATATAAAAATATTATTATATTACATAATCATATGAGAATATTATTATATTAAAGAATGTTAATATAAAGAATACATTACAGAATGCAATCTTAATCATATTGTTTGCACAACATTGTAAAGAATGATAATTTTGCATTGTAATGAATGCAAAGCAAGCACTCCACTTATTGTTTTCATGCGAAAAGTAAACCTCTGTACTATCGTCCTTTTTTTTTTTAATAAATAATGATAAAATTAAAATTCAATTCAATCTATAATAAACTACAATAATGTAATTGAACTAATCATTATTAATCAAAAACTAATACTCATGCAAACAACTACTTTTATATGATTCTTTATTCAGTAACTATTATCAATAAAAATAAAACAAAATTAAAAATCATTCATTCTTTTATGTTTACGGAACCATCACCAATCAAGTGATCAATCTTTCCTTCAGGGTGCTCGAAAAAGTCTGCTACATCCAAACATGTGATGTCAACATTATTTTCAGAGAGAAAGTTAGCCTCGGGATTTCTCTCTTTCTTCTTTAGTTAGGATGCCCGATTGTTTTATGGGATGAAGAATAAAGGGCACTTTGAGGAATTGATTACCAAGGGTTTGAAAAGATAAAGAGTATGTAGCAGAATAAATTGTTATCCTTTAGTGGTAGATATATTCTCAATAATCATGCACTTCAATCAATGCCCATTTATTTGTTATCAGCTATGAATCCTCCGGGGGTAAATAACCAACTTCATAGGATCTTTGTTAGTTTTTTCTAGGCTAATTCTACTGGTGCCAGAAACAAGCATTGGGTGTCATGGGAGAATTTATGTTATCTGAAAAAGGAGGGAGGAATAGGTCTAAGATCATTACATACAGTATCAAAAGCCCTCTTTGCTAAGCTATGGTAGATTTTTCAAAAATCTACCTTATCATGCTCCATAAATTTTCAAATTAAAGATCTTTTAAAATGTTTGGTACCTTTGACCCTAGTAAATTTCGATAAAGGGAAAAGTTCTTCTCCATCTTTCGATAATTTCATAACCTGATCAGTAGAGGTAGGGGTATCACCTAACTCTTGTTCTTCTATATCATCTTCTACCGATAAATCTTCCTCAAAATTATCATAACACCTACTTAGGGTCTCCAGGTCTAATTTCATCCCAACATCGAAACCATTAGGCTGTGATAAAGAAATTTCACTAACATCGCTAAATCTAGGTGATAATGAACTAGTAGTAACACTATTATTTTTATTTCTACGAAAAACCTTATGAAAGTCTATTTTTTTACCACTACTATTTTTATTGACATCCATAATTAAGTTTAAATATAATTAAAATAATAAAACAATCAATATAAATATTATAAATCAAAAAAATAATTTAAGTAAACAAATATAGACACTGAAAAATAAAAATATAGAGATTAAAGTAAATAAAAAGAGAGATTAAAGTTAGAACGAATATAGATTCTGCATAAAAGCAAGCATATACCAATTATCGAGATTAAAAAATGATAATTGAAACCTGTAATATCTTCAAAAAATCTCCAACTCCAATTAGCCAATACAATAACTATAAATATTAAGAGAGTAAGAGAATATTAAGAGAGAATTTGAGTGTAAGATAATATTAAGACAGATTGAGAATATTTATGAGAAAAAAGAATAGGTATAGTGGAAATTTTAAGAGGTAGTGGGGTAATTAGAAAGGGGGCACAAAATAGACGTTGGTTGACCCCCCAACGGCTAAAAGTACCAACGGATATTCCAACGGCTGAATTGCCAATTAATTGAAATAATTTTTTTTAAAAAAGTTTCAAACGTAAATTCCGGCTGGCACTGGATCGAAATTGGTAAATCGGAACCGGAACTATCGAAAAAATGCAACGATCAGCACTGGAATTGGATTCCGAACCACTGGGATCCGGGTATACCAGTTGCAATCAGTACCGTTGCATTACCAGTACCGAAGCGTGACCGGAACCGGACCAGTCTGGAATTACTCCGGTCCGCTGCCACCCCTACACTAGATGCAATTTAATCCAATGCCGGTAAACATTTTAATTTATCCAGGGATAATAGTATCCTTCTAAAATTCGAGTGTGAAAACAGAACATTTTCTCATATAAATAAGTCATGTCTTTGATAGAGAGTGATTTGCCCCTATTTATGGGACATTCTGACGAGAAACTGATATGGGCTCCAAAGCAAAGCTAAAGACATTAAAAACATTTTTTGGTGTAGCGCTCTAGAAATCAATACACACTGCTGATGGTTGCCCAAACTGGAGTAGCTTCCTAGCTACCTCCAATGCAGATGCTGATTCAAGTTGTGGGTGTTCCAGGATGGTCATTTTCACGAGCGATGGCGAACTAAAGAGAAGGAACCGGATAAACTCCAACTCTGGATCAAAACCTGAGATATTTGTTAGTTTGACCTGATGCAGTTTGCTAAGTGGGGAAGTTGTGCAGTCCAGGAGTTTTAGATCACTTGAGACTTGTTGCAGGTTTAGCTCTGTAGAAGCCTACACGGAAATAAAACAAAAACTTAATATCTGTTTATTCATGTCCAAAACAAATCATTATAAATTAGATCAGGGTGTTTAAATTTGCCTCAATGAAAAGTTCTTTCAAATTCCAAGCACTTCTAATCAAGCAGACAACAACACCCATCTGGTCCAAGTCCATAAAGTTCACACGTTTGAGTTTAATAATCGTTAGAGAGAGTGGCGCCGTCAATAACATGGGGGGAACTGGAGTTCCAGAAAGGAGCTGAGAGAAAGGATATGTGAAAACACATTTTAATCAGATTAAAATACAACAACAATACCTGGAACAGAAATTTCTTAGCACTAACCTGCAGAAATTGGCTGTCAAAACCAAGTAATTTCACTTTAGGCAAGCAACCCATAAACGTAACCAAATCAGAGACACAATTTCCTTCCTGGCCCTCTACAATTTTCCCCGGAGATAGATAAACATCAGACAAGTTAGGTGCCTTCTCTAAGGAAATTGATTGGAAATTATCATCAGCTTTTATAAACAACCTCTCAAGATATGAACCACTGATATTATAATGATGAACGCCAGAGCAGCCACGCAGCACTAGTCTTCTAAGAAGGGGGCAGCTGGAAATAATACTTTCAAAACAGTTGTTTGTAAAGTCAACCCCAACAAGAATTAATTTGTAGAGACTAAGGAAGCCTTTAAACTCCAACGGTGGTGTAAGAACAAAATTCTTGAGCTTCAAGGATGTCAACTCCAGACAAGAGAAGAAATAAGGAGGTAACTTATGGCTCTGAGTAATTAAGGTATTATATGTTAAGGTTAATTTCTTGATGTTCCTCCAAGATAAATATAGTATCCATTTGTTCACATACGGAACCATAGTTGAAGCATCATAAGGAATGCATACTTTAAATTTCTCTAATTCACCGGGATGAAGCAGAAGGGATTTGGTGATAATTTCATCAAATTGATTGCACTGCAGCTCATGAATATAAAATCCTTTCTTCTCGAAGGAGTCGTCAAGTTCTTCGCAAAACTCATTATCAAATACTATCTGTGGAATGTACAAATAGTAAAATCTCCACTTTTTAGCAAGAACACTGGTTCTCACAGCTTCACGTACAGACACTTTCCCCAGAATGCAAGCTATCAAATCCCGTGGCAAGCTGCTAATTATATCTTCATCAGAACCTGATTGTTTTACTTTGACACCTTTTGGAAACATATCTTCCTGATCAGAATAAACGAAAATGCAGTTGATTCATTGACATTTTTGCTTATTGACAAGAAAAATAAAAATGGTACTATACAATAGATAACTCCAAAACAAAGGATGAAAATAAAATGACTGAATACATTTGCATATACACTAATGAGAGACAATTCATCCAAACATGTAAAAGAAATAATCAGGGCATTTGTAGCTTATGTTATGAGAGATTTGACAACAAAAAATGATTTAACTTATCGAATACTTAACACATTGTTAAAACAAATAATTGAATATTAAACTTTTGTTTTTGTTGTAGAAATATTTCTGGTGGGATCCAACAGATTACTTTGCTGTATGGAAGAATTTTTTTAAAAGAGCAATACACAGAATGGCCGGTCTGTTGGATTATGCAAGACAAAATAGGGTAAAACCAAGTTTTATAGACCCTAGAATGTGGCAAGATAGTCTTCGCTATTGGAATAGCGAAGAATACTTGAGTGAAAAGGAAAGAAAGTCAGAGCATCAGCCAAGGGTGGCTCTCTACATACTGCGGGAACTGCTAGTTGCATTCCTGTGGAGCAAAAAATGGTATGTAACTTTTACAGGTGGTCGCATTCCTGTATGTTCTTTATTAAAAATGGTATGTAACTATCGAAACTACATACCACATGTGGTCGCTTGACTATAATTAATTAAAAATAATTTTATTAAATAAATTATTAAATTGAAAAAACTAACCACATATAGTCGCTTTTGTATATAAAAAATAATTAATTAATTTAAATGCAAAAGCGACCACTTATGGTCGTTTTTTTTTAAAAAAAAAAGTTATTAAATTTATAAAATTTAAAAATAAAAACTGATATTCTTTTTTTTAAAAAAAAATAATATTGAATTTTAAATGTATATATATTTTTTTTTAAAAAAATGACCACATGTGGTCGGTTTTAAAAAAGCTACCACTGTTTTTCTAGCCATGTCTTGTGGTCGCTTATACGGTAGTAAAAACATGAAAAGCGATCACATGTGGTCAGTTTTTGTGGTCGCTTTTTCTATATTTTTCCAAGTAATGTATAGATTATAGATTATAAATAGATAGATATAGATTATAGATAATATAAATTATAGATTATAGCTACAGAGTATTGTTTCTATAAGTTTAGTAATATTTATGGTCAATGTGAATAATTTTTATGGCATTTGACCATCTTTATTTGCTATAGAACATATCTAATTTGTAAAATTTCTAATCCCACATTTTAAAGAGGATTACCTGCTGCTATACATATTATCTAAATAAACTTGATGTGCTTATCTCATGTTTGGTTGAGATAAAATATATGGGATAACTATTAATCATTTCAAGATTGTAGTATTATTCTTACCCCACTTTGACGGTGGAATAACTAATGTAGAAACAGTTAAACCGGATAATTAATCCCGGAATAACTTATTTTCCGACCAAACAAATAGTATATTGACCGTATTACAACGCAAACTCTTCTCTTAAAGATGCTCCATCCCGATCCAAACACATAAGAACTAAGAAGTTGTGGATATATGTGAATTCAAATTTTAAAAGCCTTATCATCAACTACGTATTAGGCTTATGAAACTTAGAATTACATATAACATATTGATTTGAACAAATTAGATTGTTGCATATATATAGTAAAATAGAAAACTTACGCGTTCTTTAGCGGGAGCTAAACGAATCATGACTGTAGTTATTGATTGATGGAGGTAATTGTTTCGATATTTTGGAAGATACTGGTAGATGGTGGCGTAAAATAGTTTTGATAAAATCGAATTAAATCATAATTTATCTTTTAATTCATAATCGTATCTAGTACAATTTAAATTATAAAAGAATAAAGATGGTTTAGTTTTAAATTTATTATAAAAAAATGATTAGGACTTATTTATCAAAGGGCTTTAATAGTGTATGAGAATTATTTAGAATTTTAAAACTAATTGAATCAGTATTAGTTGTCATTAATTCAGAGGACTTTCAATAAAGAAAGGTTTTACCATAAATATATTTAGTTAATTTTTAACTCTTAAATATTATGAAGAAAAAATAGTGAAAAGATGATTTTGTCTAAAATAGAGAATTTTAATGGAAGGGTAAAAGTCCTAGAAAAAATAGTGAAAAGATATTTTGTCTAAAATAGAGACACATATATCGATTATAGATATTGATTATAAATAGTTTATAGATACAAATTATAAATTATAGATGGATTATAAATATACTATATTATTTGTTTTTAAAAAATAAATATAATAAGATGTTTTTATAGATCTTCTAGTTACAATTAACTTAAAATAAAACTAATCCTAAACACCCTAATCCTAATCTAATTCTACCACCCTATTAGCACACAACGTCGAACAACCACATAACCCTAAACATATATATATATATATATATACAACATAAAAGACAATACAAAAATACACAACCAGACAGCGCCACCCTTGATGCTCTTCAGCCGCCGCTTCCCCTCCAACAGCCTCCAAAATTGTAAGTTATCAACTTTATTTCAAGAAGAATCTTGAAGAATCTTGATTTCAACTTTATTTCAAGAAGAATAAACCCCTTTAATCTTTTGGAAATCGCATCAAACATGATTTTCAACTGTTGAAAAGATTGATTTCTTGTACGCATCAAGACAAAATCTGTTCATCGCTTAAGTAATTACATCTTTCTGCATAATGCCAATCTTTTTTCGTAGAAGATGTGTAGCGTATTGTAGAACTTTGAATTTTTAGGGGCTTTACTTGTACAGAGAAATATCATATTTTTATTGGAAGGTCATTCACTTCATTTATCTATTCATGCAGCATTTCCATGCTTTGAGTTGTCAGCTGTCAATGCAGACAAACCTCCATTGGAAATTTCTCAAATCAAAGAATCCTAATGTATGATGCTTTTACACACATTCTAATATTGTTAATCTTTAGGTATTGTAACTGTTATATCTAATGGAAAGCCAAGTTTAAGGTAGTAAAAAAAATTTAGCTTGATCAGTCAAACCTCAGTTCCGATTACTGGGTGAAATGATTCTGAGCTTGATGTCATCTTAGTCTTGATAGAAGAATAAGGAAAAAAGAGAAATATATGAGAGTAAGTTGATAGTAGAATACATGATGGTCGTACTTGCTTCTTGTTTTATTATTCAAGAGTTAGAAAAAATGTAAAGTAGTTAATTATCCTTTTCAAGTCTCTTATAATGACATCTCTTTTTGCAAGGATTGTTCATGTATTATGTATTTGGATTGTTGGAATTGAGTTATTTTGGAGGAAATTAATTATATGCTCTTAGTGTTTTTACTAAAATGGAGTTTGTATTATGTATTTATATTCTTTTTGTCGATGTTGCTGCTTCCCGTGAGAGAATCTATAAGCAGGTTGAAGCTTCCATTTTGAAATGTCAAGTAATTAAGGAAAATATCAAAGGTAGGTTGACATAGTGAAGCCGTCTTGGGCTATCTTCGGTTCACTATTGTTGTTATCTTCTTGTTATTGTTCATATCGAAGTCTAGAGAAGCCGTGTGTGGCCTTGTTTGATTCACTAGCATTGTTGTTATTTTCTTGTTATTGTTCATATTGAAGTTTGGTGAAGCCATGTGTGGCCTTGTTCGATTCACTAGCAGTCTTTGTTGCCATCTTGTTGTTGCTTGTTTCTTGTATTTGAACTTGATATTGTGGCTTGTTTGGTGACTTAGTAACTTGAAAATGGTTAAGCATAGGGACTTTAAAAGGAATTTTTTTTGTTTTGAATGTGGTTTGATTGATGACTTAGTAACTTGAAAATGGTGAAGCGTAGGGACTTTAAAGGGAATTTTTGTGTTTTGAATGTGACTTGTTTGGCAACTTAGTAACTTGAAAATGGTTAAGCGTAGGTACTTTAAAGGGGATTTTTGTGTTTAGAATGTGACTTGTTTGGTGACTTAGTAACTTGAAAATGGTTAAGCGTAGGGACTTTAAAAGGAATTTTATTGTTTAGAATGTGGTTTGACTGATGACTTAGTAACTTGAAAATGGTTAAACGTAGGGACTTTAAAAGGGATTTTATTGTTTACAATGTGAATTGTTTGGTGACTAAGTAAGTTGGAAATGTTTAAGCGTAGGGACTTTAAAGGGAATTTTTGTGTTTTGATTGTGGTTTGATTGATGGCTTAGTAACTTGAAAATGGTTAAGCGTAGGGACTTTAAAGGGAATTTTATTGTTTAGAATGCGGTCTAATTGATGACTTAGTAACTTGAAAATGGTTAATCGTAGGGACTTTGAAGGGGATTTTATTGTTTACAATGTGACTTGGTTGGTGACTTAGTAACTTCAAAATGGTTAAGCGTAGTGACTTTAAAGGGGATTTTATTGTTTACAATGTGACTTGTTTGATGACTTAGTAACTTGAAAATGGTTAAACGTAGGGACTTTAAAAGGGATTTTATTGTTTACAATGTGAATTGTTTGGTGACTAAGTAAGTTGGAAATGTTTAAGCGTAGGGACTTTAAAGGGAATTTTTGTGTTTTGATTGATGGCTTAGTAACTTGAAAATGGTTAAGCGTAGGGACTTTAAAGGGAATTTTATTGTTTAGAATGCGGTCTGATTGATGACTTAGTAACTTGAAAATGGTTAATCGTAGGGACTTTGAAGGGGATTTTATTGTTTACAATGTGACTTGGTTGGTGACTTAGTAACTTCAAAATGGTTAAGCGTAGTGACTTTAAAGGGGATTTTATTGTTTACAATGTGACTTGTTTGATGACTTAGTAACTTGAAAATGGTTAAACGTAGGGACTTTAAAAGGGATTTTATTGTTTACAATGTGAATTGTTTGGTGACTAAGTAACTTGGAAATGTTTAAGCGTAGGGACTTTAAAGGGAATTTTTGTGTTTTGATTGTGGTTTGATTGATGGCTTAGTAACTTGAAAATGGTTAAGTGTATTGTTTAGAATGCGACTTGTTTGGTGACTTAGTAATTTAAAAATGGTTAAGCGTAGGGACTTTAAAGGAGATTTTATTGTTTAGAATGTGACTTAGTTGGTGACTTAGTTATTTGAAAATGGTTAAGTGTAGGGACTTTAAAGGTGATTTTGTGTTTTGAATGTAACTTGGTTGGTGACTTAGTTAATTGAAAATGGTTAAGAGTAGAGACTTTAAAGGTATATTCGTTGTTTTCAATGTGGTTTGATTGGTTACTTAGTAACTTGAAAATGGTTAAGTGTAGAGGCTTTAAAGTTGATTTTTTTGTTTTGAAGGTGGTTTGATTGGAATTTTAGGAAAACCGACCACATGAATTCATGACTTGAAAATGGTTAAGTTTAGTCACTTGAAAAGTGGATTAGCGACTTGAAAATGGTTTAGTGTAGTTTTTGAAAAGTGAACTTGTGTTTTGAAATTTGTAAAGTGTAATCGCTTGAAAATGTGAATTCATGACTTGAAATTGGTTTAGTATTGATACTTGAAATGTGGATTCATGATTTGAAAATGGTTAAATTTAGTCACTTGAGAAGTGAATTAGAGAGTTGAAAATGGTTTAGTGTAGTATTTTGAAATGTGTACTAGTCACTTGTATAGTGGATTAGCGACTTGAAAATGGTTTAGTGTAGTTCTTAAAAGGTAAACTTGTGTATTTGTGTGTTGGCTTTTAAATTGTACTAGATACGATTATGAATTAAAAGATAAACTATGATTTAATTCGATTTTATCAAAACTATTTTACGCCACCATCTACCAGTATCGTCCAAAATATCGAAACAATTACCTCCATCAATCAATAACTACAGTCATGATTCGCTTAGCTCCCGCTAAAGAACGCGTAAGTTTTCTATTTTACTATATATATGCAACAATCTAATTTGTTCAAATCAATATGTTATATGTAATTCTAAGTTTCATAAGCCTAATACGTAGTTGATGATAAGGCTTTTAAAATTTGAATTCACATATATCCACAACTTCTTAGTTCTTATGTGTTTGGATCGGGATGGAGCATCTTTAAGAGAAGAGTTTGCGTTGTAATACGGTCGATATACTATTTGTTTGGTCGGAAAATAAGTTATTCCGGGATTAATTATCCGGTTTAACTATTTCTACATTAGTTATTCCACCGTCAAAGTGGAGTAAGAATAATACTACAATCTTGAAATGATTAATAGTTATCCCATATATTTTATCTCAACCAAACATGAGATAAGCACATCAAGTTTATTTAGATAATATGTATAGCAGCAGGTAATCCTCTTTAAAATGTGGGATTAGAAATTTTACAAATTAGATATGTTCTATAGCAAATAAAGATGGTCAAATGCCATAAAAATTATTCACATTGACCATAAATATTACTAAACTTATAGAAACAATACTCTGTAGCTATAATCTATAATTTATATTATCTATAATCTATATCTATATCTATATCTATCTATTTATAATCTATAATCTATACATTACTTGGAAAAAAATAGAAAAAGCGACCACAAAAACTGACCACATGTGATCGCTTTTCATGTTTTTACTACCGTATAAGCGACCACAAGACATGGCTAGAAAAACAGTGGTAGCTTTTTTAAAACCGACCACATGTGGTCATTTTTTTTAAAAAAAATATATATACATTTAAAATTCAATATAATTTTTTTTTTTAAAAAAGAATATCAGTTTTTATTTTTAAATTTTATAAATTTAATAACTTTTTTTTTAAAAAAAAACGACCATAAGTGGTCGCTTTTGCATTTAAATTAATTAATTATTTTTTATATACAAAAGCGACTATATGTGGTTAGTTTTTTCAATTTAATAATTTATTTAATAAAATTATTTTTAATTAATTATAGTCAAGCGACCACATGTGGTATGTAGTTTCGATAGTTACATACCATCTTTAATAAAGAACATACAGGAATGCGACCACCTGTAAAAGTTACATACCATTTTTTGCTCCACAGGAATGCAACTAGCAGTTCCCGCAGTATGTAGAGAGCCACCCTTGGCTGATGCTCTGACTTTCTTTCCTTTTCACTCAAGTATTCTTCGCTATTCCAATAGCGAAGACTATCTTGCCACATTCTAGGGTCTATAAAACTTGGTTTTACCCTATTTTGTCTTGCATAATCCAACAGACCGGCCATTCTGTGTATTGCTCTTTTAAAAAAATTCTTCCATACAGCAAAGTAATCTGTTGGATCCCACCAGAAATATTTCTACAACAAAAACAAAAGTTTAATATTCAATTATTTGTTTTAACAATGTGTTAAGTATTCGATAAGTTAAATCATTTTTTGTTGTCAAATTTCTCATAACATAAGCTACAAATGCCCTGATTATTTCTTTTACATGTTTGGATGAATTGTCTCTCATTAGTGTATATGCAAATGTATTCAGTCATTTTATTTTCATCCTTTGTTTTGGAGTTATCTATTGTATAGTACCATTTTTATTTTTCTTGTCAATAAGCAAAAATGTCAATGAATCAACTGCATTTTCGTTTATTCTGATCAGGAAGATATGTTTCCAAAAGGTGTCAAAGTAAAACAATCAGGTTCTGATGAAGATATAATTAGCAGCTTGCCACGGGATTTGATAGCTTGCATTCTGGGGAAAGTGTCTGTACGTGAAGCTGTGAGAACCAGTGTTCTTGCTAAAAAGTGGAGATTTTACTATTTGTACATTCCACAGATAGTATTTGATAATGAGTTTTGCGAAGAACTTGACGACTCCTTCGAGAAGAAAGGATTTTATATTCATGAGCTGCAGTGCAATCAATTTGATGAAATTATCACCAAATCCCTTCTGCTTCATCCCGGTGAATTAGAGAAATTTAAAGTATGCATTCCTTATGATGCTTCAACTATGGTTCCGTATGTGAACAAATGGATACTATATTTATCTTGGAGGAACATCAAGAAATTAACCTTAACATATAATACCTTAATTACTCAGAGCCATAAGTTACCTCCTTATTTCTTCTCTTGTCTGGAGTTGACATCCTTGAAGCTCAAGAATTTTGTTCTTACACCACCGTTGGAGTTTAAAGGCTTCCTTAGTCTCTACAAATTAATTCTTGTTGGGGTTGACTTTACAAACAACTGTTTTGAAAGTATTATTTCCAGCTGCCCCCTTCTTAGAAGACTAGTGCTGCGTGGCTGCTCTGGCGTTCATCATTATAATATCAGTGGTTCATATCTTGAGAGGTTGTTTATAAAAGCTGATGATAATTTCCAATCAATTTCCTTAGAGAAGGCACCTAACTTGTCTGATGTTTATCTATCTCCGGGGAAAATTGTAGAGGGCCAGGAAGGAAATTGTGTCTCTGATTTGGTTACGTTTATGGGTTGCTTGCCTAAAGTGAAATTACTTGGTTTTGACAGCCAATTTCTGCAGGTTAGTGCTAAGAAATTTCTGTTCCAGGTATTGTTGTTGTATTTTAATCTGATTAAAATGTGTTTTCACATATCCTTTCTCTCAGCTCCTTTCTGGAACTCCAGTTCCCCCCATGTTATTGACGGCGCCACTCTCTCTAACGATTATTAAACTCAAACGTGTGAACTTTATGGACTTGGACCAGATGGGTGTTGTTGTCTGCTTGATTAGAAGTGCTTGGAATTTGAAAGAACTTTTCATTGAGGCAAATTTAAACACCCTGATCTAATTTATAATGATTTGTTTTGGACATGAATAAACAGATATTAAGTTTTTGTTTTATTTCCGTGTAGGCTTCTACAGAGCTAAACCTGCAACAAGTCTCAAGTGATCTAAAACTCCTGGACTGCACAACTTCCCCACTTAGCAAACTGCATCAGGTCAAACTAACAAATATCTCAGGTTTTGATCCAGAGTTGGAGTTTATCCGGTTCCTTCTCTTTAGTTCGCCATCGCTCGTGAAAATGACCATCCTGGAACACCCACAACTTGAATCAGCAGCTGCATTGGAGGTAGCTAGGAAGCTACTCCAGTTTGGGCAACCATCAGCAGTGTGTATTGATTTCTCGAGCGCTACACCGAAAAAAGTTTTTAATGTCTTTAGCTTTGCTTTGGAGCCCATATCAGTTTCTCGTCAGAATGTCCCATAAATAGGGGCAAATCACTCTCTATCAAAGACATGACTTATTTATATGAGAAAATGTTCTGTTTTCACACTCGAATTTTAGAAGGATCCTATTATCCCTGGATAAATTAAAATGTTTACCGGCATTGGATTAAATTGCATCTAGTGTAGGGGTGGCAGCGGACCGGAGTAATTCCAGACTGGTCTGGTTCCGGTCACGCTTCTGGTAACGCAACGGTACTGATTGCAACTGGTATACCCGGATCCCAGTGGTTCGGAATCCGATACCGGTGCTGATCGTGGCATTTTTCTGATAGTTCCGGTTCCGATTTACCAGTTTCGGTCCAGTGCCGGCCGGAATTTACGTTTGAAACTTTTTTAAAAAAAATTATTTCAATTAATTGGCAATTCAGCCGTTGGAATATCCGTTGGTACTTTTAGCCGTTGGGGGGTCAACCAACGTCTATTTTGTGCCCCCTTTCTAATTACCCCACTACCTCTTAAAATTTCCACTATACCTATTCTTTTTTCTCATAAATATTCTCAATCTGTCTTAATATTATTTTACACTCAAATTCTCTCTTAATATTCTCTTACTCTCTTAATATTTATAGTTATTGTATTGGCTAATTGGAGTTGGAGATTTTTTGAAGATATTACAAGTTTCAATTATCATTTTTTAATCTCGATAATTGGTATATGCTTGCTTTTATGCAGAATCTATATTCTTTCTAACTTTAATCTCTCTTTTTATTTACTTTAATCTCTATATTTTTATTTTTCAGTGTCTATATTTTTTTACTTAAATTATTTTTTTGATTTATAATATTTATATTGATTGTTTTATTATTTTAATTATATTTAAACTTAATTATGGATGCCAATAAAAATAGTAGTGGTAAAAAAATAGACTTTCATAAGGTTTTTCGTAGAAATAAAAATAACAGTGTTACTACTAGTTCATTATCACCTAGATTTAGCGATGTTAGTGAAATTTCTTTATCACAGCCTAATGGTTTCGATGTTGGGATGAAATTAGACCAGGAGACCCTAAGTAGGTGTTATGATAATTTTGAGGAAGATTTATCGGTAGAAGATGATATAGAAGAACAAGAGTTAGGTGATACCCATACCTCTACTGATCAGGTTATGAAATTATCGAATGATGGAGAAGAACTTTTCCCTTTATCGAAATTTACTAGGGTCAAAGGTACCAAACATCTTAAAAGATCTTTAATTTGAAAATTTATGAAGCATGATAAGGTAGATTTTTGAAAAATCTACCATAGCTTAGCAAAGAGGGCTTTTGATACTGTATGTAATGATTTTAGACCTATTCCTCCCTCCTTTTTTCAGATAACATAAATTCTCCCATGACACCCAATGCTTGTTTCTGGCACCAGTAGAATTAGCCTAGAAAAAACTAACAAAGATCCTATGGAGTTGGTTATTTACCCCGGAGGATTCATAGCTGATAACAAATAAATGGGCATTGATTGAAGTGCATGATTAATGAGAATATATCTACCACTAAAGGATAACAATTTATTCTGCTACATACTCTTTATCTTTTCAAACCCTTGGTAATCAATTCCTCAAAGTGCCCTTTATTCTTCATCCCATAAAACAATCGGGCATCCTAACTAAAGAAGAAAGAGAGAAATCCCGAGGCTAACTTTCTCTCTGAAAATAATGTTGACATCACATGTTTGGATGTAGCAGACTTTTTCGAGCACCCTGAAGGAAAGATTGATCACTTGATTGGTGATGGTTCCGTAAACATAAAAGAATGAATGATTTTTAATTTTGTTTTATTTTTATTGATAATAGTTACTGAATAAAGAATCATATAAAAGTAGTTGTTTGCATGAGTATTAGTTTTTGATTAATATTGATTAGTTCAATTACATTATTGTAGTTTATTATAGATTGAATTGAATTTTAATTTTATCATTATTTATTAAAAAAAAAAAAGGACGATAGTACAGAGGTTTACTTTTCGCATGAAAACAATAAGTGGAGTGCTTGCTTTGCATTCATTACAATGCAAAATTATCATTCTTTACAATGTTGTGCAAACAATATGATTAAGATTGCATTCTGTAATGTATTCTTTATATTAACATTCTTTAATATAATAATATTCTCATATGATTATGTAATATAATAATATTTTTATATTCTCATTTCGTAATACGATTATAATTGCATCTCGTACTAATTGGATATATTTCTTTTTAATTACTTAGTTAAAGTGTGATTAATAATTTTTTTATATTATATATTAATAAGATTTAATATATATTTTATTTGGTGAAGGTTATTTTATTTAAAGATATGGATAATTTTCAAGAAAATATTTGTTTGCCCAAGGGAACTAAACTCATCATAAATAATGCTATGTTCTCTCCCAAGTCTCGGAGAAACTTGATGAGTTTTAAAGATATCCGTGAAAATGGTTATCATATCAAGACATTTGATGAGATGAATCTTGAATATCTTGGTATACCAAGAATGTCTCTGGTCAGACATGTGTTGTTGAAAAGTTTCCTGCTTTATCTTCTGGCCTGTATTGGACAAAGATTTGTGCAATTGAGGCACATTCCATAGTAAACTGAAAGTTTGCTGATTCCAATACTTTCGTACTTTGGCATGATCTTCTGGGACATCCAGGATCAATAATGATGAGACGAATAATAGAAAATTCAAATGGGCATCCATTAAAGAACTTGAAGGTTCTTTCGAATGGTGAATTTTCATGTAATGCTTGTTATCAAGGCAAGTTGATTGTGAGACCATCGCCAACAAAAGTTGGGATTGAGTCCCCCACGTTCTTGGAACACATACATGGGTCATTTAGATACTTCATGGTCCTAATAGATGCTTCTTCTAGATGGTCTCATGTGTGCCTTTTGTCATCTCGCAACTTGGCATTTGCAAAATTGTTGGAACAAATAATACGATTACGGGCACAATTTCCTGATAATCAAATCAAGTATATTCGCCTTGATAATGCTGCAGAATTTTCATCCCAAGCATTTAATGACTATTGCTTATCGATCGGGATAAGAGTAGAACATCTTGTACCCTATGTTCACACTCAAAATGACCTTGTTGAGTCATTAATTAAATGTCTACAGTTGAAGCAAGACCATTACTAATGAAAACTAAGTTGCCCACTTATGTTTGGGGTGATGCAATTTTGCATGCTGCAACACTTATTCGTCTTAGACCGAAAAATTATCATAAATTTTCTCCGTTGCAATTGGTTCTGGGTCAAGCACCTAATATATCTCATACGAGAATTTTTGGGTGCGGTGTTTATGTGTCGATAGCACCACCAAACCGCACCAAAATGCGCCCCCAAAGAAGGTTAGGAATTTATGTTGGGTTTGAATCACCCTCCATTATTCGCTATCTTGAACCATTAACGGGAGATATGTTCACTGCTCGATTTGCAGATTGTCGATTTGATGAGATACTTTTCCCAAAATTAGGGGGAGAAGATAGTAACATCAAAAAAGAAATTTTGTGGAAAAGTTCATCACTATCTCATCTTGATCCACGTGCTTCTATTTGTGAGCAAGAAGTACAAAACATTATTCATCTGCAAAGAATTGCAAATCAAATGCCGGACGCGTTAACAGATTTGAAAAGGATCACTAAATCACATATTCCTGCAAAGAATGTCCCAATTCGAATTGATGTCCCTAAAGGACCATCCACTAGTGTCATGACTAATGAATCTAAAGCACGCTTGAAGCGTGGCAGACCATTAGGTTCTAAGGATCGAAATCCTAGAAAAAAAACAAATGGTCAAGATTACACTACAAAAGATTCACATATGGAAGTTCAAGATTTGAGCAATGTTGATATCCCTGAAGGAATCAATGAGCCTGAGACTCGAGAAAATGAGGAACTATCCATAAATTTAAGTGATGTTGAAACTAATCTGAATCGATCTGAAATAGTAGTGGATCATGTCTTTGCATATAATGTTGCAACGAAAATCATATAAGATAGAGAGGATCTTGAACCTCGATCTGTCACAGAATGTCGACAAATAAATGACTGGCCAAAATGGCAAAAAGCAATTCAATCTGAATTGAATTCGCTCGCCAAATGTGAAGTTTTTGGACCCATAGCTCAAACACCTAATGGTGTTAATCCTGTTGGCTATAAATGGGTCTTTGTGCGAAAAAGAAATGAAAAAAATAAAATACAAAGCTATGAAGCACGCCTTGTTGCACATGGATTTTCACAACGGTCTGGTGTCGATTATGATGAGACATATTCACCAGTTATAGATGCAATAACATTGCGTTATCTTATTAGTTTCACTATCCATGAGAGACTTCAAATGCATTTGATGGATGTGGTAACAACCTATCTATATGGATCACTTGATAATGAGATATACATAAAAATTCTCGAAGAATTTAAAAGGCCGAAAGAATATAGTTCAAAGCCTCGAGAAATGTACTCCATTAGATTGCAAAGATCATTGTATGGTTTGCAACAATCTGAACGCATGTGGTATAACCGTCTTAGTGAATATTTATCTAAAGAAGATTATACGAATGATGAAATTTGTCCATGTATTTTCATAAAGGAAACAAAGTCGGAGTTTGTTATACTTGCTTTCTATGTTGATGACATAAACCTTATTGGAACACCAATAGAGCTTCAAAAGACAATTGATTACCTAAAGAAAGAGTTTGAGATGAAAGATCTGGGAATGACAAAGTTATGCCATGGTTTGCAAATTGAGCATTTGACAAACGGTATCTTTGTCCATCAATCTGCCTACACAGAAAAGATGTTGAAATGATTCTATATGGATAGAGCACATCCATTAGGTACTTCGGTGGTTGTTCGATCACTTGATGTGAATAAGGATCCATTCCGACCTTAAGAAAAGAATGAGGAACTCCTTGGTCCTGAAATACCATATCTTAGTGCAATTAGTGCACTAATGTATCTTGCAAATACTACAAGGCCTGATATTTTCTTTTAAGTAAATTTGCTAGCAAAGTATAGTTCTGCTCCTACTAGGAGACATTGGAATGGGATCAAACACATATTACGGTATCTAAAGGGGACTACCAATATGGGCTTATTTCATTCTAAAGATTGCAATTCCGATCTTGTTGGTTATGCTGATGCTGGATACTTATCCGACCTGCATAAAGCTCGATCTCAAACAGGCTATGTATTCATATGTGGGGGTACTGCCATATCTTGGAGATCAACAAAGCATCTATCGTAGCCACTTCATCAAATCACGCTGAGATTATAACTATTCATGAAACAAGCCAAGAGTGTGTGTGGTTGAGGTCCATAATACATCTCATTCGAGAAAAATGTGGCTTGAAATGTGACAAAGTACCCATAATTTTATATGAAGATAATGCAGCATGCATAGCACAACTGAAAGGTGGATTCATAAAAGGAAATCGAACGAAGCACATTTCGCCAAAGCTCTTCTATTCACCAACAGATTCGTTCAAGTGACAATGTGGCTGATTTATTCACCAAGTCTCTTCCAACTACAACTTTCAAGAAGATGGTGCACAAGATCGAAATGCAAAGGTTCAAGGATGTTCTTATTAGGGGGAGTTAATACGCGTTGTACTCTTTTTTCCTTACAAGGTTTTGTCCCACTGGGTTTTCCTTGTATGGTTTTTAATGAGGCATCTTATATGCGTATTGTTAGACATTCAAGGGGGAGTGTTATGATATATATCAATTATAGCGAATGTTTATTAGGATTTGATGTATTTGTCTTTTAGTGTGAAACTAGGGCAAATTCCCCCGGCTTCCTTCATTGTAAATCATCCCTCAAGAGAAGAAATAACAATTACTCTCTCTATTCTCTCTATTCTCTCTATTCTCTCTACTCTTCTTCTTTATTCTTTCTTGTTTTATAACATTGACCAATTTTTAATAACTAATAAAAGTGGTTGTTTGTAAAAAAAATTTAATGAATATTTTTAATGAAATATGTTATGAAACCCTATTATTTTAATGAATATAAGTTTGATGTTTTGAGACCCATTTCGTTTATTCCTTTTGCTTCGTTATTTATTTTAATGAATATTTAATAACTAATTAGTTATAACCAATATATCAACAATTTGAATTTAAAATATAAAATTGCTAAAGTAACAAATTCAACATAAATTTTGTTGTATCAATAATAGGAAATGAAGTTCGTAGGTTTAAATTTAAATTTAACCAACATATGAACAATTTAAATTATAAAAAAAAAATTGATAAAGTAACTGAAAAATTAAATTTGAAATTTTAAAACATACTAATGTAACAACTATTTCCTAACTAATTAACTAATATAACTAGTATAAGTACTCGCGCAATGCGCGGACAATTCTAAGAAAAGTACTCTGCATAAAAATAGTATCCATAAAAAATAGTAAAGACATAAATACTACAGTTGCATTTGATGACATTAAATATGCCATCCATAACCAACATATCTACATTACTGGACAACAACCTAAAGAGCAAAAGCAAAACAAATCAATCATCTTTTAATACGCAAGACAAAAATCACTTATAGGACTCATTTTTTGAATATCTTGACAATATTAATATTGACTTGCAAAGCTCATGATAGGAACAATTCATTATTCTGACATGAATGCTATATTCCAATAAAACTCTCAAGGACATCCTAGACTAAAATAATAAATAATTCAGGTAAACATCATAAAATGAAATTTGCTCAATTTCTGAATGAGTGAGTAAGATCAACATTTATAAACAAAAATCAAGCATTTAGGGTAACAAATCACTTTGTTGTAAACTGAGCTACATAAAATCTATCTTTTGCAAAAGAAGGCGACTTCAAAAGGTGATGCCCTTTGCCACTTCTTGCAAGTTATGAATAATTATCAACTTTGAGTTGCCTCAAGTAGCTTGTAAGCAACAACCTTGAACCAAATAAATCAAATAAATTATGGATACACATAAATAAGGAAATTTTAAAAATCACTTTTGTCAATGAATAGCTTCATTTACACAGACTTCATTGATTCACATACTATAGTTATCTAAATCAACCTTAACAAACGATTATTAATGTCATTCAGATTTGAAATAATTACTCATGTACTTTTGAACATGATAAAATTCCAATATTACAACTTCCTTTGATCTTGTCATCCACTATGAAGAGTAATATGTATCATAGGATATCCTTAATACAACAGTTTAAAATCGCAACATCTTATCCAAAAGGGAGGTCACTATTCGCTTTTTGCATTCTGGGTACTATGTTAGCTTTCCATCTTTTCATTAATTTGAAACCTAACATAGCATCGAGACAAAATTAGTTGATCAGAATGGTTAGTGAACACTGCAATAATTTTCTATAATTTTATTTGTAAGTTCTAAACATTAGAGCTATTCTCATGTATGGTTCCGTAAGTATAAAAAAATGTTATTCTAGTCTCACAAAATATTGAAAACCATAGAGTAATGTGCTAAGAATAATCTTGAATTAAAATTTTCGTTAATTAAATACAATTCGAGGGAACCACAACAGAACATATATCAAACATCCATATGTAATTTAGATATAGAGGGAAGGAAAATGGAGAATCACATCTTATCTTGATTCCACTGAAATCTGAAATATAAACTAATCATTTCATTACATCAGCTAATGAGTTTTTATGAAAACTATGTTAGTTTGTATGAAAACTACATGGAAGGATCATATAAGCAATTGACACACTGAGATATACAATCATAATTTAAAGGTTAAACTCTAACAAACTAAGGATGTCCACATAATATTTGAAAGCCTCAAAACATGTTCTTGTGCTATTTTATTCCAAAAAAATAAACCTGTTTACGAAATACTTCCGTCACGCTTCACTTTTTGACAGTATATCCCCTTTAGACACATAATAAGTCTATTTGATTTTCAATTTCAACCTAGAGCTCATTTATCAAAAATAAATATATGTTGTCTATGAAAGCAAATGAAAATTCCCACAAATCGAGAAATAAAAAATATAGATATGCCTATTGAAACTCGAAAAATGGAAAAATTTCTGAATGAAACCATTAAATCTTTACATTAATAAATAAAAATAATGAGCTATACAAACAATTGCCTCACAGTCTACTCTCATAGATTGAATTACAGTAGCTCAAAAAAGATGACAGAGTCTCATATTACACCATTACAGTGGCTCCAAACTCATTAATTTGAAAAAACGATGTATCAAAGTAAGATCTACATGCGAGAAACACTGGATAATGTACATATAAAAGAAAGTTAACAAACAACAAATACACAAACGTTCATCATCCAACACTTATTATGAATCACATGAAAATAGTTAATAATTATCGTATGAATTAGCCAATAAACAACTTGTTTAATCTAGTTGAAATACAATTCATAAATCGACAACAGACTTGAAGCAAAATTATGAAAGAAACAGAATCCAAATTACTTGATAGACAATTTAGGTATAAAACAATCCATCAGGTCCTATGAAACTTGATATATTTGTCTATGGCCTATGAAAATAGATAGTACCAGAATTTCATATCACTTAAAATAATAGAGTACTTTTTGGGATCTTTCTCCTAAGAAATTTTTTTTAAAAAAAAAAGTAAAAGAAAGTTTGTAATTGAAAAAGATTAGGTATTGCACCAGAGACATATCTAAACACAAACAAAAGAAGACTACCAAAAAAAAAAATTATGTGTGTTAGAAAAATAATGATAACAATAATGATAATTGTACAAGAAATTTAAAATAAAACTTGTTTGGCTTAGAGGCACGATAATACGCTTCTTGAAGATAGTTGGAGTCTCTCCCACGAGCAAACAGAAGAACAAGTGACAACTCTATCTTTGGGATTCAACTAAGCCACAAAACAAGTAGCATTCAAGAATGTTGCTCTTCTATTCTTGAATTGGTGATTTCACCATTTGATCAATGTCTCTCAAGTGTTTTTCAATGGAAAAGTAGTTTTGAGTGCTTGTCTTTTCAAACCAAAGAAAACAATATTTATAGGATGAAAGTTTCATGCATAAGAAATATATTAATTAAGTAAAAGTTAATAGGTTCATGTATGTTCTAAAACAAAAAATGTCATTCTTTTAAAACATACATGAACCTATCAAAAAATGTCATTCTTTCAAAAACCTATAACGTAAAACTTAATGAATAATGAATTTGTCAAATACATTTCCTTTGTAACTCAAAACTTATGAATAATGAATTTGTCAAATTCATTTTGTTTGTAACTCAAAACTTTAAGTGATGCATTTGTTTCAAAACTAATTGAAACATAACTCTTAAAATCTTTAACCGATGTATTTATCTCAAAATTTATTGAAACATAAAATCATAAATCCCCCACTTGTTTCAAGAAATTTTATCTTTAAAAAAATAAGTCATTTGAGACATCAATCTAGCAACATGCATCAATAATGGTGTCTTTTGGACTTGAACCATTAGCTAGTGAAGACTTTCTAAATCACTGACAACTTAGTGAACAAATCTTGAACTAAGTGGTTCATTGAATGAAGTAGAAGACTTTTTTGGTAGTCTTCTTTTGTTTGTGTTTAGATATGTCTCTGGTGCAATACCTAATCTTTTTCAATTACAAACTTTCTTTTGCTTAATTACCTAATCATATCTAAATGTCATTTGCATAACTTGTTATGTTCGTCTTACTTTCATTTCATTAGGAAAATCATTGTCTTCTTTTTTATATGAAACTTGTTTTTTAAAAACGAAATTCAAAAATTTCGACCAATCAAACTTGCAAATTCACACCAATACACCTCTTTTCTTTCTTTAAAAAATATTACAATTATTAGAGAATGTGATTAATATATGTTACTAATATTTTGCCTAGAATGCATGATTTTTGTGTAGGGTGCACTAAATATCATGATAGAAATGTTTGAGAGGAAACAATGGCTTAGAAAAAAAGATAGAAATATTCTACAAAACCATCAACCCAGAATAAGTATTAAAGAGTTGCATTAGAATTGCCAAATTTAATTTGGAGAAACAACAAACAAAAAAGGAAATTAAAATAGTACAAGATGATCAACACATAATTGGAGCAATTGTTTAGTAATGTCGATACAAAAGATAAAAGTACCTAAAATGACAAAAGTAACTACCCAAATTCCACGAGAATGAGCATGTATGGTGTTCTTCTTGCATTTTAACTAAGTTCGATTTACTCTTTCAAAATCACATTCATATTCTTTTTCTGGTACTGGTGCAATCAACTTCTTGAACTTCTGAATCCGCTTCAGTTGTTTATTGGCTAATTCATATGATAATTATTAACTATTTTCAAGTGATTCATAATAAGTGTTGGATGATGAACGTTTGTGTAGTTGTTGTTTGTTAACTTTCTTTTATATGTACATTATCCAGTGTTTAACATAAGAGGCTTTCAAAATGCAATTTTTAACTTTCGCAGTCAACAACATATCTATTATAATCCCACAAAGTACGATTTGAAAAGGGTAGATTTTATGCAAAATGGCAATTTGATTAACAAAATTTTATCTACTTGTAGAAATATTTGAATGCTGGATAAAGGAGGTAGTACCAAACTTAACCGTGTTAAAGATTAAGAGTGTCTTTGGCGATTCACAAAGGAAAGACAAACCAAATTTAATCTTGTGATACATATTTCTGTCTCTTTTATTTTATCGAAATTATTTACTGAACAACTTCTTATATTTTGATCTTCCAAATAATGGAGAATGAACTCATATATGAATGCCTCATCTGAGCGTGAAACTATGAAACTCCTTGTGCAATAAAATATGTTAATTCAATTTTCTCGCATGTAGATCTTACTTTGATACATCGTTTTTTCAAATTAATGAGTTTGGAGCCACTGTAATGGTGTAATATGAGACTCTGTCATCTTTTTTGAGCTACTGTAATTCAATCTATGAGAGTAGACTGTGAGGCAATTGTTTGTATAGCTCATTATTTTTATTTATTAATGTAAAGATTTAATGGTTTCATTCAGAAATTTTTCCATTTTTCGAGTTTCAATAGGCATATCTATATTTTTTATATCTCGATTTGTGGGAATTTTCATTTGCTTTCATAGACAACATATATTTATTTTTGATAAATGAGCTCTAGGTTGAAATTGAAAATCAAATAGACTTATTATGTGTCTAAAGGGGATATACTGTCAAAAAGTGAAGCGTGACGGAAGTATTTCGTAAACAGGTTTATTTTTTTGGAATAAAATAGCACAAGAACATGTTTTGAGGCTTTCAAATATTATGTGGACATCCTTAGTTTGTTAGAGTTTAACCTTTAAATTATGATTGTATATCTCAGTGTGTCAATTGCTTATATGATCCTTCCATGTAGTTTTCATACAAACTAACATAGTTTTCATAAAAACTCATTAGCTGATGTAATGAAATGATTAGTTTATATTTCAGATTTCAGTGGAATCAAGATAAGATGTGATTCTCCATTTTCCTTCCCTCTATATCTAAATTACATATGGATGTTTGATATATGTTCTGTTGTGGTTCCCTCGAATTGTATTTAATTAACGAAAATTTTAATTCAAGATTATTCTTAGCACATTACTCTATGGTTTTCAATATTTTGTGAGACTAGAATAACATTTTTTTATACTTACGGAACCATACATGAGAATAGCTCTAATGTTTAGAACTTACAAATAAAATTATAGAAAATTATTGCAGTGTTCACTAACCAATCTGATCAACTAATTTTGTCTCGATGCTATGTTAGGTTTCAAATTAATGAAAAGATGGAAAGCTAACATAGTACCCAGAATGCAAAAAGCGAATAGTGACCTCCCTTTTGGATAAGATGTTGCGATTTTAAACTGTTGTATTAAGGATATCCTATGATACATATTACTCTTCATAGTGGATGACAAGATCAAAGGAAGTTGTAATATTGGAATTTTATCATGTTCAAAAGTACATGAGTAATTATTTCAAATCTGAATGACATTAATAATCGTTTGTTAAGGTTGATTTAGATAACTATAGTATGTGAATCAATGAAGTCTGTGTAAATGAAGCTATTCATTGACAAAAGTGATTTTTTAAATTTCCTTATTTATGTGTATCCATAATTTATTTGATTTATTTGGTTCAAGGTTGTTGCTTACAAGCTACTTGAGGCAACTCAAAGTTGATTATTATTCATAACTTGCAAGAAGTGGCAAAGGGCATCACCTTTTGAAGTCGCCTTCTTTTGCAAAAGATAGATTTTATGTAGCTCAGTTTACAACAAAGTGATTTGTTACCCTAAATGCTTGATTTTGGTTTATAAATGTTGATCTTACTCACTCATTCAGAAATTGAGCAAATTTCATTTTATGATGTTTACCTGAATTATTTATTATTTTAGTCTAGGATGTCCTTGAGAGTTTTATTGGAATATAGCATTCATGTCAGAATAATGAATTGTTCCTATCATGAGCTTTGCAAGTCAATATTAATATTGTCAAGATATTCAAAAAATGAGTCCTATAAGTGATTTTTGTCTTGCGTATTAAAAGATGATTGATTTGTTTTGCTTTTGCTCTTTAGGTTGTTGTCCAGTAATGTAGATATGTTGGTTATGGATGGCATATTTAATGTCATCAAATGCAACTGTAGTATTTATGTCTTTACTATTTTTTATGGATACTATTTTTATGCAGAGTACTTTTCTTAGAATTGTCCGCGCATTGCGCGAGTACTTATACTAGTTATATTAGTTAGGAAATAGTTGTTACATTAGTATGTTTTAAAATTTCAAATTTAATTTTTCAGTTACTTTATCAAATTTTTTTTTTATAATTTAAATTGTTCATATGTTGGTTAAATTTAAATTTAAACCTACGAACTTCATTTCCTATTATTGATACAACAAAATTGATGTTGAATTTGTTACTTTGGCAATTTTATATTTTAAATTCAAATTGTTGATATATTGGTTATAACTAATTAGTTATTAAATATTCATTAAAATAAATAACGAAGCAAAAGGAATAAACGAAATGGGTCTCAAAACATCAAACTTATATTCATTAAAATAAAAGGGTTTCATAACATATTTCATTAAAAATATTCATTAAATTTTTTTTACAAACAACCACTTTTATTAGTTATTAAAAATTGGTCAATGTTATAAAACAAGAAAGAATAAAGAAGAAGAGTAGTGAGAATAGAGAGACTAATTGTTATTTCTTCTCTTGAGGGATGATTTACAATGAAGGAAACCCTTCTATTTATAGGGGAATTTGCCCTAGTTTCACACTAAAAGACAAATACATCAAATCCTGATAAACATTCGCTATAATTGATATATATCATAACACTCCCCCTTGAAAGTCTAACAATACGCATATAGGCTGCCTCATTAAAAACCTTACAAGGAAAACCCAGTGGGACAAAACCTTGTAAGGAAAAAAGAGTACAACGCGTATTAGCTCCCCCTAATAAGAACATCCTTGAACCTTTGCATTTCGATCTTGTGCACAATCTTCTTGAAAGTTGTAGTTGGAAGAGACTTGGTGAATAAATCAGCCATATTGTCACTTAAACGAATCTGTTGGTGAATAGAAGAGCTTTGGTAAAATGTGCTTCGTTCGATTTCCTTTTATGAATCCACCTTTCAGTTGTGCTATGCATGCTGTATTATCTTCATATAAAATTATGGGTACTTTGTCACATTTCAAGCCATATTTTTCTCGAATGAGATGTATTATGGACCTCAACCACACACACTCTTGGCTTGCTTCATGAATAGCTATAATCTCAGCGTGAATACATAGCCTGTTTGAGATCGAGCTTTATGCGGGTCAGATAAGTATCCAGCATCAGCATAACCAACAAGATCGGAATTGCAATCTTTAGAATGAAATAAGCCCATATCAGTAGTCCCCTTTAGATACCGTAATATGTGTTTGATCCCATTCCAATGTCTCCTAGTAGGAGCAGAACTATACTTTGCTAGCAAATTTACTGAAAAGAAAATATCAGGCCCTGTATTATTTGCAAGATACATTAGTGCACCAATTGCACTAAGATATGGTATTTCAGGACCAAGGAGTTCCTCATTCTTTTATTAAGGTCGAAATGGATCCTTATTCACATCAAGTGATCGAACAACCACCGAAGTACTTAATGGATGTGCTCCATCCATATAGAATCATTTCAACATCTTTTCTGTGTAGGCAGATTGATGGACAAAGATACCGTTTGTCAAATGCTCAATTTGCAAACCAAGGCATAACTTTGTCTTTCCGAGATCTTTCATCTCAAACTCTTTCTTTAGGTAATCAATTATCTTTTGAAGCTCTATTAGTGTTCCAATAAGGTTTATGTCATCCACATAGACAGCAAGTATAACAAACTCCGACTTTGTTTCCTTTATGAAAATACATGGACAAATTTCATCATTCGTATAACCTTCTTTAGATAAATATTCACTAAGACGGTTATACCACATGCGTTCAGATTGCTGCAAACCATACAATGATCTTTGCAATCTAATGGAGTACATTTCCCGAGGCTTTGAACTATATGCTTTCGGGATTTTAAATTCTTCGAGAATTTTTATGTATATCTCATTATCAAGTGATCCATATAGATAGGTTGTTACCACATCCATCAAATGCATTTCAAGTCTCTCATGGATAGTGAAACTAATAAGATAATGCAATGTTATTGCATCTATAACTGGTGAATATGTCTCATCATAATTTATAATGATCTTAGACCTATTCCTCCCTCCTTTTTCAGATAACATAAATTCTCCCATGACACCCAATGCTTGTTTCTGACACCAGTAGAATTAGCCTAGAAAAAACTAAAAAAGATCCCATGGAGTTGGTTATTTACCCCGAGGATTCATAGCTGATAACAAATAAATGGGCATTGATTGAAGTGCATAATTAATGAGAATATATCTACCACTAAAGGATAACAATTTATTCTGCTACATACTCTTTATCTTTTCAAAACCTTGGTAATCAATTCCTCAAAGTGCCCTTTATTCTTCATCCCATAAAACAATCGGGCATCCTAACTAAATAAGAAAGAGAGAAATCTCGAGGCTAACTTTCTCTCTGAAAATAATGTTGACATCACATGTTTGGATGTAGCAGACTTTTTCGAGCACCCTGAAGGAAAGATTGATCACTTGATTGGTGATGGTTCCGTAAACATAAAAGAATGAATGATTTTTAATTTTGTTTTATTTTTATTGATAATAGTTACTGAATAAAGAATCATATAAAAGTAGTTGTTTGCATGAGTATTAGTTTTTGATTAATATTGATTAGTTCAATTACATTATTGTAGTTTATTATAGATTTAATTGAATTTTAATTTTATCATTATTTATTAAAAAAAAAAGGACGATAGTACAGAGGTTTACTTTTCGCATGAAAACAATAAGTGGAGTGCTTGCTTTGCATTCATTACAATGCAAAATTATCATTCTTTACAATGTTGTGCAAACAATATGATTAAGATTGCATTCTGTAATGTATTCTTTATATTAACATTCTTTAATATAATAATATTCTCATATGATTATGTAATATAATAATATTTTTATATTCTCATTTCGTAATAAGATTACAATTGCATCTCGTACTAATTGGATATATTTCTTTTTAATTACTTAGTTAAAGTGTGATTAATATTTTTTTATATTATAAGTTTTCACTTTGTAAAAAAATTTAATATATATTTTATTTGGTGCAGGTTATTTTATTTAAAGATATGGATAATTTTCAAGAAGATATTTGTTTGATTAATTCTGGCACTACACATACGATATTCAAAGACAAGAAATATTTCTCTCATCTAAACATGGACAAGATTAATGTTACTACAATTTCTGGTAGTGCTGATTTGATCGAAGACTTCGGAAAAGCCATTATAATCTTGCTCAAGAGAACTAAATTCATCATAAATAATGCTATGTTCTCTCCCAAGTCTCGGAGAAACTTGATGAGTTTTAAAGATATCCATGAAAATTGTTATCATATCAAGACATTTGATGAGATGAATCTTGAATATCTTGGTATACCAAGAATGTCTTTGGGCAGACATGTGTTGTTGAAAAGTTTCCTGCTTTATCTTTTGGCTTGTATTGGACAAAGATTTGTGCAATTGAGGCACATTCCATAGTAAACAAAAAGTTTACTAATTTCAATACTTTCGTACTTTGGCATGATCTTCTGGGACATCCAGGATCAATAATGATGAGACGAATAATAGAAAATTCAAATAGGCATCCATTAAAGAACTTGAAGGTTCTTTCGAATGGTAAATTTCCATGTAATGCTTGTTATCAAGGCAAGTTGATTGTGAGACCATCGCCAACAAAAGTTGGGATTGAGTCCCCCACGTTCTTGGAACACATATATGGGTCATTTAGATACTTTATGGTCTTAATAGATGCTTCTTCTAGATGGTCTCATGTGTACCTTTTATCATCTCGCAACTTGACATTTGCAAAATTATTGGCACAAATAATACGATTACGGGCACAATTTCCTGATAATCAAATAAAGTCTATTCGCCTTGATAATGCTGCAGAATTTTCATCCCAAGCATTTAATGACTATTGCTTATCGATCGGGATAAGAGTAGAACATCCTGTACCCCATGTCCACACTCAAAATGGCCTTGTTGAGTCATTAATTAAATGTCTGCAGTTGATAGCAAGACCATTACTAATAAAACTAAGTTGCCCACTTATGTTTGGGGTCATACAATTTTGCATGCTGCAATACTTATTCGTCTTAGGCCGAAAAATTATCATAAATTTTCTCTGTTGCAATTGGTTCTGGGTCAAAAGCCTAATATATCTCATCTGAGAATTTTTGGGTGCGGTGTTTATATGCCGATAACACCACCAAACCGCACCAAGATGGGCCCCCAAAGAAGGTTAGGAATTTATGTTGGGTTTGAATCACCCTCCATTATTCTCTATCTTGAATCATTAACGGGAGATATGTTTACTGATCGATTTGCAGATTATTGATTTGATAAGATACTTTTCCCAAAATTAGGGGGAGAAGATAGTGACATCAAAAGAGAAATTTTGTGGAAAAGTTCATCACTATCTCATCTTGATTCGCGTGCTTCTATTTGTGAATAAGAAGTACAAAAGATTATTCATTTGCAGAGAATTGCAAATCAAATGCCGGACGCACTAACAGATTTGAAAAGGATCACTAAATCACATATTCCTGCAGAGAATGTCTCAATTCGAATTGATGTCCCTAAAGGACCATCCACTAGTGTCATGACTAATGAATCTAAAGCACACTTGAAGTGTGGCAGACCATTAGGTTCTAAGGATCGAAATCCTAGAAAAAAAATAAATGGTTAAGATGACACTACGAAAGATCCATATACGGAAGCTCAAGATTTGAGCAATGTTAATATCCCTGAAGGAATTAATGAGCCTGAGACTCAAGAAAACAAGGAACTATCCATAAATTCAAGTGATGTTGAAACTAATCTGAATCGATCTGAAATAGTAGTGCATCATGTCTTTTCATATAATGTTTCAACGAAAATCATGTAAGATAGAGAGGATCATATAATGGATTATCTTTACGTAAACAATTTTAATTTATACAATAAGTCTTCCGTTTATTTTGTCATATCTGCTGTATCTCCATTATTGCTCTGATCTTATCTTTCCAGTGGCGTCCTTATCTCTTTTATTCTAGCTGAACTGCTGGGACATCATTATCTCCTCCATTACATTTTTAACATGTGTGGTCTGGATATTTGTGTCCAATAGTCTTGCAATATCTGGTCAATAATTCCTCCGAAATAAATTTTTCTCTGATAGCTCTGGCGATAGGTTCTGTTTCTGGTTTAAGCAACGTGATAATCCATTGCCTAATAGTTTCCATATCTGTTTCTCGTAACTCTTTTGAATTTGAATATATTAGTACATGATTTCTTGAATAGTAACTCCATATGGGATTTTGGTTGCAATATGTATTTGCTAGCTCTTGCAAAATTATAGATAGTCCGATAATTCTTTTGTTCGCATAAAATTTTGGTATCTCGATTCTAGGTATCTCTGGTTGTGAAATAATATCTTGTGGTATAATCATATCTCGTGTCATTCCTATCTTTACAACTTGTATAGGTTTTTTAACTTCATCAAATAATATCTCTGCTGTTGCCGTGTAAATTTTTATAAAAAACAAGGTACCTTTGGTTATTCTTTTAAAAGTGATAAATGCTTCATATATCTCTGGTATAGTGGATATCTCAGTCCCGTCCGTGGTATATACAGTACTAAGTAGTCCATATTCGTAGCAAGTTTTAACTAAGCTTGGTTTGGTTTTAGGTAAGGCAATTAGTTTATTATATCCGGTCAATCTCTGGGTTATATAGTTTGTATCTGGTTCTTGGATATTTGTAGCTTTGGGGTTGCTATTTAAAAAGGTTTGTACATTGTAGATATTTTCTATGTATGTACGGGCTGTGTAGTTGTAAGTCTTTTTGTCTTGGTTTAGACTATCTCGGTATGTGGTAACTTGTGGGGGTATAAACATGGGATCTTTTGATGTATTTGGTGTATATGGTTTATCAAATATCTTATTTAGGTTCATATTTTTTCTAACTCCCTTGCTTGTACCTGCAGAAGTAGATAGATAAACGTTATGGGTTTTATGGAGTGTCCCAACGTCTCCTTCTAGCTCTGGAATTTTACTGTCTTTCGATCGACATAGCTCTGCGCATTGCTGAGTTAGCTGATTCATAGCTATAGACTTCAGTTTATCTTCACTAGTCTTTAGCTTTAGCTCTTCTATCTCAGTACCCATCTTTACTATCTTAGTACCCATACTGTCCACTTTCAATGAAAGCGTAGTTAGGGCGTTGAGTATTTTTCATGTATATTTTCTTCTATCATTTCAGTCTGTGTAGCTTTGTCTTGATATGTAATCTGCAATAACATTTTTGTTAGTACAGATTACTTCTATTACAAATGTAAAATTTAATATGTTTAAAACTAGTCTCCGAATCTCTTTTGTTGTAACTGAATTTTGTATTTTCTTTGTTAGCCACCAGCATACCTGTGTATTATCTGTTCGCACAATAAATTTGTTATATACAATCTATGGCTCAAATGCTAACAAACATTTATATAATGAACATAATTCTTTCCTATTTATTTCCCATTTTATTTCTGTCTCGATGAACGTACCTGAGTAGTATCTACAATGGTGTTCTATTTTTTCTGCTTCATATCTATATTTAAGTACTCCTCCGTAACTATATTCACTAGCATCTGCTTCTACTATGTATGTAAATTTTCTATTTTCATCCGGAAATTGTAATTTTGGTAATTCCTTGCAAAGTAATTTTATTTTTTGAACTTGTTTTTTTATCTTCTTCATCATAGTTATATTCTATATCCTTTTTTAATTTTTTCTACAGTGGTTTTAAGTTTTCTGCTAATTTTGGAATATATTCTCTTACTTGGTTTACTAATCCTAAAAATGATTGTAATTTCTTTTTTGTATCTAATTCTTCTTTTGAATTTATTATTTTTTGTACTATATGTTGTTGCATTTTTACTCCACGTTTATCTATTTGTATTCCTAAAAATTCTATCTGATTTTTCATAATTTCGGCTTTCTTTTCACTTAAACTTATTCCTGATTTTTCTATTATATCTGTAAATTGTTCCAATAATTTTATATGTTCATCTTTAGTTTTTGTATATAATAATATATCATCTATGTATACTATACAGTTAGGTAATTGTTTAAAATAATTATCCATAAAATGTTGATATCTACCTGGTGCATTTTTATATCCAAATGGTAATACATTCCACTCATAAAATCCTTGTGGTACCGTAAATGCGGTTAATTCTTTAGATTCTTCTTCTAACTTTAGATGGTAAAATCCTGATTTACAATCAAATTTGCTAAAATAATTATATCCTTGTATCTGTCTTATTTTTAATATCTTATTTGGTATTGGATAATTATATGTTATAGTTTTTGCATTTAAATTTCTATAATCAATAACCATTCTACTTTTTCCTCTTTTTTGTTCACTATGTTTATTTACTATAAATGCTGGACTATTATGTTTACTATTACTTTTTTGTATATATTGTTTTTCTAATAATTCATCTATATGCATTTTAAATTCTTTTAAATCGTCAAAATTATATGTTAATGGTTTTTGGGTTATTATACTATTTTTATCTATTAATTTAATTTTTATGGTAGTTTTATGTTTTTCCCATCCTTTTAAGGGATCTTCACTATATAATTGTTCTAATTTTTTCTTAACTATTTCTATCTTATTTATTGAAAATATAGTTATTTCTGTTTTATTTATCGAAAATACTACTAATTCTATTGTATCTTCAGTGGTTTTTATATTTTCTAACTTTTGTGTAATTTTTTCACTTCCTTTTATCCAATCAGTTTTCTTTCTTATTTTATTATTAACTCTTTTTGCTCTTACTTTTTGTTTACATGGTGTTGTAAACCACCAATCGTTTTTAGTTATTACATGTGGGTATAGTTTATCTAAAAATGGCATTCCTATAAGTATATCTTTTGACGTTAGTTCATAATTATAAATTTCTTCTATTGTCAATATCTTATCCCATATTTGTGCTTTTACATTCCTAGCTTTATAAGTAATTAAGCTTCCTTCATTATTAAATCTTTTAACTACTATTGGTATTTTTAATTTATCCCATTTACTTTCTGGTAAGCAATTATATTTACATAAATTAGCTTCTGCTTCTGTATCTATCATAGACGTATAATATCTACTGTAATATCCTTCCACTATTATCTTCATTAATACATATATTTTCATTTTATGTTAAGGCTCTTCTCAAGAATAATCTTCCCCTATTATATGTTATGGCTAATTGTGTATGTTCTATATTATATGGTTTTACTTGTTCTAACCATTTTATTCCTAATATTATATCTGCTTGTTGCATTTCTTCTTTTACCTCAAATTCTATTTTTATTTTTCTAATTCCTCCTATTATTATTTCTTTTTCTGCTATATCTTTATTATTTATTAAACTTCTCGGTAGATCTGGGCATATATCATTATCAGTTTTTATTTCCTCATTTTTTACTAGACATTTTGCTATATAATTTTCTTTTTGTCCTGTGTTTAATAGTATTAAATATTCTTTTTCATTTATTTTTCCTGTTATGTAATATTGATTTAGGTTACTCATTGAATTTGTTTCATAACTTGTTCTTTTTGATGAGGTTGATGATTCTGGTTTTTCATTAGCTATTCTTTTTGTTGTACTTATTCTATCATTTACTATTTCTAAATTCTCTTCTATATCTATGTCTCTATAGCTATAATCATTATAATCTATTGTTTTTACAATTTGTTTGAATGGGCTATCTATTTGTATCTTGTTAATCTTATTTTTTCCTGTTATTTTATGTTTTGTTGTTAATACATATAAATTTTTACATCTTGCTGTAAATATTTTACTTCCTGGGGTTAATTCTATTCCTGATATTTTCCAATATAATACTAATGATTTATCTATATTTCTATCTGTTACTGCCACTGAATAATTTGCACTTATTATAAATTTAAATTTTTGGTATATTAAATTTTCTTTTACGGCAGTTATTATGCTTTTTTCTATAGGTTTTATAATTCTATCATCTTCTAAATATAATTCTATCGGTGTATCTATTCCTTCTCTAAAACATGCTTTTATTAATATTTCTGTACCTCCAAGGTGTACATATTTTATTGGATCTCCTTTACTTTTTATATCATTTATTTCTTTATTAATTATTCTTTTTGTTACTAGTGGTATACTAGCTTTATCTTTTGCATATCTGCAGTCTATTACATGTTCTTTTTGACATACTACATAATATTCATCTTTTTTCCTAGTAAAAATATTTTTTATTGTTGGTATTTTAAATATTTTTTCTACACTTAGATCTAACTCTTTTCCTTTTATTTCATCAAATATATTACTGTCAAATATTATTTTTTTTTCTGTTCCTTCGTCATTTAAATATTCTTCCTTTGTTATTATTTTTATATCTTCTTCAGTCATTTGATTCATCTATCTCACTATCTATTTCAGTATCTATTTCATTTTTTGAAATTTCATATATACTATCTTCACTTTCTAATTCATAATCTATATAATCTATTTGCATATATTCTGTATTTTCTATTTTTATTTCGGATATTTGTTTATTTTTTGGATTTTTGGGTAATTTGCAATCTCTAGCTAAATGTCCTAACTTTCCACAATTATAACATGTACATTCTTTTATAGATTTTTTCTTTCTATATGGTCTTTTATTTTTTTTTACATAATATCTTTTTCTTGGTTTCTTATATTTATATTTTGATTTTTTATATTTCTTATATTTCTTATGTCTTTTTCTTTTCTTATAATATCTTTCTTCGCATCCGAATTGGGGTGCTATTTTATTTTTGCAACATGCTAAATTTTTTATTAATGTTTTTTCCATTTTTAATTCTTCACTATATTTTCCACATAAATTTCTATACCATTGTTGTAAAAATTTTATTCTAGCTCCTAATGTATCTACTATTTTTGCTTCTTCCCAACTTTTTATTATTTTTGAACTAAATGGTTCGGGTAATTTATTAAAATATAATTTTCTTATTTCCTTACTTTCTTCTATACTATATGCTCCTTTATAATAATATTCTTTAAATGCGCAAGTATATTCATCTATATAACACATATTACATATTGTTAATTTTAACATTAAATTCCTGTTTGTATCTTTTTCTTCATCTTGTTCTTCTTCTAATGTTGTCATACTACAAAATTCATCTTTTATAGTTGTTTCATATTTTTTTAATAATTCTATAGGTGTTAGTTTAGTTGTTGTTAATGATGTTCCTTCCATAGGTTTATTAGTTCTTAATACTTTCTTACTATTTTCAGTTAAATTTGAAAACCATAGTTTTACTGATCCTATTAATGTTCTTTCTATATATTCTGGTGCATCTGTTATGTTTATATTATTATCTAATAATTGTTTTGTCATATATCCTATCCATAATTGTATTGTTTTTTCTGTATCTATTACACAGTCTAGATCTAAAAAGTTATAATTTTTATTAACTATTTGTTTTGGTGTCCATTTGTCATATTCATTATATCTTTTAAATTTATTTTTATAATATATAGGTTTTCTTATTTCTGTTGTCTTAGGTATTATATTTTCATCTTCTTTTTTATCAAGAGTATTTATTTCTGTATTGGTGTTTTCTTCATTAATCATTTCTTGTTTTTCGTTAATTTCTAAATCTTTTATATTTGTTAATATTTCCGTGTATGTTTCACTATCTTCCGAATCATAATTATCTGTTTCTTCAATATCTATATTATTTATTTCTAATTTTTCTTTAAATTGATTTATCTCGTTTATTAATTTCTGTTCTCTATCTTTTTCTTCTTTTTCTTTTTGTCTTTGTTCGTATAAATCTTTTAACATTTGTAGTTCTTTTTCTAATTCAACAATTCTACTATTTTTAGTTTCTTCTATTTTTCGTATTTCTTCCGTAGTTTGTTGTTTAATTTTTTCTATTTCCTTTTTTCTATCTCTTTCTTCATTTTCTTTTTCTATTCTTACCATTGCTGTTAATTTATCTTCTAATTTTAATTCTTCTTTTTCTAACATTAGATATAAATGTTCTCCTATTTTCTTATACCTTCTTCCTAGATTAGAAAATACTATTTTTATTTTTGATCCTTCGTGATTTTCATATATTTTTTCATCTATTATAAATTCTTCTTTATTCATTTTATTGTGAATAGTTCGTGTCGATATATATATATTCTAAACTATCTATTTGTGATTCTAATTTTGATATTTCATCTTTTTGTGTATTTATTGAATTTTTACTAACTCCGGCAAATATATTATAATGTAATCTTTCTTTTCTTATTTTTAATTCTTTACGTTTTTCAGAGATAAATTGTTTTAATTCTTTATATTTTTGCTCTTTATTCATTTAAATTATATTTATAATATCTTGGCGGATATCTAAATCTAATTTTATCATAATTAGATGGTATATGTCTCATTCTTCTAGATTTTAAATGGATTATTAATTTTGCTTCAATACTAGATATTAATGTAATTAAATAGGCTAATCTTTCTGGATTTTCTTTTGTTTTATTTAGACTTATATATTCTGAATAATTACTAACTAAGGGTTCTTTAATTTTTCTAAAGGCTTCCCTATTTTTAAATGGTCTTCTCATACTTAATTTAATAAATACGGGTAACTGATTTTTAACTTAACTAATTTAACTCATTCTAACATATATCTCACTTCTGTACTTTTTAAATTACTGTGCTCTGATATATTTGACAACATTCCTACAAAAGAAAAGAATGAGATTATATTCTCTTATTAAGTCTATACACTGATTTCGGTTGGAGTGTGTAGGAACACTCTTGATAGATTAACTGATACTTTGTTGTAAAGGAGGATGAGATTAATTTCTCTTAATGAAATTCATAGACTACTTAGTCAGAGTATGCAAAGTTATTCTTGATGAATTCACCGCACTAAGTGCGAAGTGGAGGCCGCTTCAATAAGATTTTTACAGGAAAATCTTAAAGCACTTAGCTAAAAGGATTCGGGACACATGGCCGTAAGGTATCAAAGGATTTTGATTTTCACCGGAATATAGCAATATGCGTGGAGTATTTTTCTACTTCATTCAATGAACCACTTAGTTCAAGATTTGTTCACTAAGTAGTCAATGATTTAGAAAGTCTTCACTAGCTAATGGTTCAAGTCCAAAAGACACCATTATTGATGCATGTTGCTAGATTGATGTCTCAAATGATTTCTTTTTTTTTTTAAAGATAAAATTTCTTGAAACAAGTGGGGGATTGTTGATTTTATGTTTCAATAAATTTTGAAACAAATACATCGGTTAAAGATTTTAAGAGTTATGTTTCAATTAGTTTTGAAACAAATGATTTGACAAATTCATTATTCATAAGTTTTGAGTTACAAAGGAAATGTATTTGATAAATTCATTATTCATTAAGTTTTACGTTATAGATTCTTGAAAGAATGACATTTTTTATTTTAAAACATACATGAACCTATTAACTATTACTTAATTAATATACTTCTCATGCATGAAACTTTCATCCTATAAATATTGTTTTCTTTGGTTTGAAAAGACAAGCACTCAAAACTACTTTTCCCTTGAAAAACACTTAAGAGACATTGATCAAATGGTGAAATCACCAATTCAAGAATAGAAGAGCAACATTCTTGAATGCTACTTGTTTTGTGGCTTAGTTGAATCCCGAAGATAGAGTTGTCACTTGTTCTTCCGTTTGCTCGTGGGAGAGACTCCAACTATCTTCAAGAAGCGTATTATCGTGCCTCTAAGCCAAGCAAGTTTTATTTTAAATTTCTTGTACAATTATCATTATTGTTCTAACACACATAATATAATTTTTTTGTTTTAACCAAAAAAAATCAGAAAATAAATATCAGTGGTAACTGATATATCAAAATATTGTAATTTTTTGGTAGTTTTAGTAATGTCTATCCACTTTAAATTTTTAAACTTGACAAGTTACCAACTCCTAAAATAACTCCTTTTTAACTTCCTTTTCTACTTTAATGTTTTCCAAAAATAAAAATTTCTGTATTATACTCGATGAATGCACCATATCTACGTAAATCACTGTTCGGCTTCCGATACTTTCGAATTCAATCAGATCAAGTTATTATTAGGAAGTGATTTACTCGAATTTTAGTGACGACTCACAATTAATGTCTAGATTGTGAGGTAAAATATGAATTTTTGATGTTTTTAATTCTGTTCTTTACTCTGTATTGTTTGATTTCAGGTTACAATGTGTTTCAGTAATATATTGTTAAATATTTTTTCTCTTTGGATTTTGTAGATTTAATCAATTCCAAAGACTTCTATTGGTTTAATTTGAAGATTTCAAAGAACGAAGAACTCACCTAATTAAATTCGTATCAAATGAATTTTTTAAATTAACTACAAATTAGATAATATGATGAACGAGGTAAATCACAAATATGTACAAGTGAATGGTCTACATCTCAAATTTTTTTTGGTAGTCTTCTTTTGTTTGTGTTTAGATATGTCTCTGGTGCAATACCTAATCTTTTTCAATTACAAACTTTCTTTTGCTTTTTTTTTTTTTTATATAATTTCTTAGGAGAAAGATCCCAAAAAGTACTCTATTATTTTAAGTGATATGAAATTCTGGTACTATCTATTTTCATAGGCCGTAGACAAATATATCAAGTTTCATAGGACCTGATGGATTGTTTTATATCTAACTTGTCTATCAAGTAATTTGGATTCTGTTTCTTACATAATTCTGCTTCAAGTCTGTTGTCGATTTCTGAATTGTATTTCAACTAGATTAAACAAGTTGTTTATTGGCTACTTCATATGATAATTATTAACTATTTTCAAGTGATTCATAATAAGTGTTGGATGATGAACGTTTGTGTAGTTGTTGTTTGTAGAAATATTTGAATGCTGGATAAAGGAGGTAGTACCAAACTTAACCGTGTTAAAGATTAAGAGTGTCTTTGGCGATTCACATAGGAAAGACAAACCGAATTTAATCTTGTGATACATATTTCTGTCTCTTTTATTTTATCGAAAGTATTTACTGAACAACTTCTTATATTTTGATCTTCCAAATAACGGAGAAAGAACTAATATACGAATGCCTCATCTAAGCGCGAAACTATGAAACTCCTTGTGCAATAAAATATGATAATTCAATTTTCTCGCATGTAGATCTTATTTTGATACATCGTTTTTTCAAATTAATGAGTTTGGAGCCACTGTAATGGTGTAATATGAGACTCTCTCATCTTTTTTGAGCTACTATAATTCAATCTGTGAGAGTAGACTGTGAGGCAATTGTTTGTATAGCTCATTATTTTTATTTATTAATGTAAAGATTTAATGGTTTCATTCAGAAATTTTTCCATTTTTCGAGTTTCAATAGGCATATCTATATTTTTTATATCTCGATTTGTGGGAATTTTGATTTGCTTTCATAGACAACATATATTTATTTTTGATAAATGAGCTCTAGGTTGAAATTGAAAATCAAATAGACTTATTATGTGTCTAAAGGGGATATACTGTCAAAAAGTGAAGCGTGACGGAAGTATTTCGTAAACAGGTTTATTTTTTTGGAATAAAATAGCACAAGAACATGTTTTGAGGCTTTCAAATATTATGTGGACATCCTTAGTTTGTTAGAGTTTAACCTTTAAATTATGATTGTATATCTCAGTGTGTCAATTGCTTATATGATCCTTCCATGTAGTTTTCATACAAACTAACATAGTTTTCATAAAAACTCATTAGCTGATGTAATGAAATGATTAGTTTATATTTCAGATTTCAGTGGAATCAAGATAAGATGTGATTCTCCATTTTCCTTCCCTCTATATCTAAATTACATATGTATGTTTGATATATGTTCTGTTGTGGTTCCCTCGAATTGTATTTAATTAACGAAAATTTTAATTCAAGATTATTCTTAGCACATTACTCTATGGTTTTCAATATTTTGTGAGACTAGAATAACATTTTTTTATACTTACGGAACCATACATGAGAATAGCTCTAATGTTTAGAACTTACAAATAAAATTATAGAAAATTATTGCAGTGTTCACTAACCATTCTGATCAACTAATTTTGTCTCGATGCTATGTTAGGTTTCAAATTAATGAAAAGATGGAAAGCTAACATAGTACCCAGAATGCAAAAAGCGAATAGTGACCTCCCTTTTGGATAAGATGTTGCGATTTTAAACTGTTGTATTAAGGATATCCTATGATACATATTACTCTTCATAGTGGATGACAAGATCAAAGGAAGTTGTAATATTGGAATTTTATCATGTTCAAGAGTACATGAGTAAGTATTTCAAATCTGAATGACATTAATAATCGTTTGTTAAGGTTGATTTAGATAACTATAGTATGTGAATCAATGAAGTCTGTGTAAATGAAGCTATTCATTGACAAAAGTTATTTTTAAAATTTCCTCATTTATGTGTATCCATAATTTATTTGATTTATTTGGTTCAAGGTTGTTGCTTACAAGCTACTTGAGGCAACTCAAAGTTGATTATTATTCATAACTTGCAAGAAGTGGCAAAGGGCATCACCTTTTGAAGTCACCTTCTTTTGCATTGCGCGAGTACTTATACTAGTTATATTAGTTAATTAGTTAGGAAATAGTTGTTACATTAGTATGTTTTAAAATTTCAAATTTAATTTTTCAGTTACTTTATCATTTTTTTTTTATATAATTTAAATTGTTCATATGTTGGTTAAATTTAAATTTAAACCTACGAACTTCATTTCCTATTATTGATACAACAAAATTTATGTTGAATTTGTTACTTTAGCAATTTTATATTTTAAATTCAAATTGTTGATATATTGGTTATAACTAATTAGTTATTAAATATTCATTAAAATAAATAACGAAGCAAAAGGAATAAACGAAATGGGACTCAAAACATCAAACTTATATTCATTAAAATAATAGCGTTTCATAACATATTTCATTAAAAATATTCATTAAATTTTTTTTACAAACAACCACTTTTATTAGTTATTAAAAATTGGTCAATGTTATAAAACAAGAAAGAATAAAGAAGAAGAGTACAGAGAATAGAGAGAATAGAGAGAGTAATTGTTATTTCTTCTCTTGAGGGATGATTTACAATGAAGGAAGCCCTTCTATTTATAGGGGGAATTTGCCCTAGTTTCACACTAAAAGACAAATACATCAAATCCTGATAAACATTCGCTATAATTGATATATATCATAACACTCCCCCTTGAATGTCTAACAATACGCATATAAGATGCCTCATTAAAAACCATACAAGGAAAACCAGTGGGACAAAACCTTGTAAGGAAAAAAGAGTACAACGCGTATTAGCTCCCCCTAATAAGAACATCCTTGAACCTTTGCATTTCGATCTTGTGCACCATCTTCTTGAAAGTTGTAGTTGGAAGAGACTTGGTGAATAAATCAGCCACATTGTCACTTGAACGAATCTGTTGGTGAATAGAAGAGCTTTGGCGAAATGTGCTTCGTTCGATTTCCTTTTATGAATCCACCTTTCAGTTGTGCTATGCATGCTGCATTATCTTCATATAAAATTATGGGTACTTGTTCACATTTCAAGCCATATTTTTCTCGAATGAGATGTATTATGGACCTCAACCACACACACTCTTGGCTTGTTTCATGAATAGCTATAATCTCAGCGTGATTTGATGAAGTGGCTACGATAGATGCTTTGTTGATCTCCAAGATATGGAAGTACCCCCACATATGAATACATAGCCTGTTTGAGATCGAGCTTTATGCAGGTCGGATAAGTATCCAGCATCAGCATAACCAACAAGATCGGAATTGCAATCTTTAGAATGAAATAAGCCCATATCGGTAGTCCCCTTCAGATACCGTAATATGTGTTTGATCCCATTTCAATGTCTCCTAGTAGGAGAAGAACTATACTTTGCTAGAAAATTTACTTAAAAGAAAATATCAGGCCTTGTAGTATTTGCAAGATACATTAGTGCACTAATTGCACTAAGATATGGTATTTCAGGACCAAGGAGTTCCTCATTCTTTTCTTAAGGTCGGAATGGATCCTTATTCACATCAAGTGATCGAACAACCACCGAAGTACTTAATGGATGTGCTCTATCCATATAGAATCATTTCAACATCTTTTCTGTGTAGGCAGATTGATGGACAAAGATACCGTTTATCAAATGCTCAATTTGCAAACCAAGGCATGACTTTGTCATTCCCAGATCTTTCATCTCAAACTCTTTCTTTAGGTAATCAATTGTCTTTTGAAGCTCTATTGGTGTTCCAATAAGGTTTATGTCAACGACATAGACAGCAAGTATAACAAACTCCGACTTTGTTTCCTTTATGAAAATACATGGACAAATTTCATCATTCGTATAATCTTCTTTAGATAAATATTCACTAAGACGGTTATACCACATGCGTTCAGATTGTTGCAAACCATACAATGATCTTTGCAATCTAATGGAGTACATTTCTCGAGGCTTTGAACTATATGCTTTCGGCCTTTTAAATTCTTCGAGAATTTTTATGTATATCTCATTATCAAGTGATCCATATAGATAGGTTGTTACCACATCCATCAAATGCATTTCAAGTCTCTCATGGATAGTGAAACTAATAAGATAACGCAATGCTATTGCATCTATAACTAGTGAATATGTCTCATCATAATCGACACCAGACCGTTGTGAAAATCCTTGTGCAACAAGGCGTGCTTCATAGCTTTGTATTTTATTTTTTTCATTTTTTTTTCGCACAAAGACCCATTTATAGCCAACAGGATTAACACCATTAGGTGTTTGAGCTATGGGTCCAAAAACTTCACATTTGGCGAGCGAGCGAATTCAATTCAGATTGAATTGTTTTTTGCCATTTTGGCCAGTCATTTATTTGTCGACATTCTGTGACAGATCGAGGTTCAAGATCCTCTCTATCTTATATGATTTTTGTTGCCACATTATATGCAAAGACATGATCCACTACTATTTCAGATCGATTCAGATTAGTTTCAACATCACTTAAATTTATGGATAGTTCCTCATTTTCTCGAGTCTCAGGCTCATTGATTCCTTCAGGGATATCAACATTGCTCAAATCTTGAACTTCCATATGTGAATCTTTTGTAGTGTAATCTTGACCATTTGTTTTTTTTTCTAGGATTTCGATCCTTAGAACCTAATGGTCTGCCACGCTTCAAGCGTGCTTTAGATTCATTAGTCATGACACTAGTGGATGGTCCTTTAGGGACATCAATTCGAATTGGGACATTCTTTGCAGGAATATGTGATTTAGTGATCCTTTTCAAATCTGTTAACGCGTCCGGCATTTGATTTGCAATTCTTTGCAGATGAATAATGTTTTGTACTTTTTGCTCACAAATAGAAGCACGTGGATCAAGATGAGATAGTGATGAACTTTTCCACAAAATTTCTTTTTTGATGTTACTATCTTCTCCCCCTAATTTTGGGAAAAGTATCTCATCAAACCGACAATCTGCAAATCGAGCAGTGAACATATCTCCCGTTAATGGTTCAAGATAGAGAATAATGGAGGGTGATTCAAACCCAACATAAATTCCTAACCTTCTTTGGGGGCGCATTTTGGTGCGGTTTGGTGGTGCTATCGACACATAAACACCGCACCCAAAAATTCTCAGATGAGATATATTAGGTGCTTGACCCAGAACCAATTGCAACGGAGAAAATTTATGATAATTTTTCGGTCTAAGACGAATAAGTGTTGCAGCATGCAAAATTGCATCACCCCAAACATAAGTGGGCAACTTAGTTTTCATTAGTAATGGTCTTGCTTCAACTGTAGACATTTAATTAATGACTCAACAAGGTCATTTTGAGTGTGAACATAGGGTACAAGATGTTCTACTCTTATCCCGATCGATAAGCAATAGTCATTAAATGCTTGGGATGAAAATTCTGCAGCATTATCAAGGCGAATATACTTGATTTGATTATCAGGAAATTGTGCCCGTAATCGTATTATTTGTTCCAATAATTTTGCAAATGCCAAGTTGCGAGATGACAAAAGGCACACATGAGACCATCTAGAAGAAGCATCTATTAGGACCATGAAGTATCTAAATGACCCATGTATGTGTTCCAAGAACGTGGGGGACTCAATCCCAACTTTTGTTGGCGATGGTCTCACAATCAACTTGACTTGATAACAAGCATTACATGAAAATTCACCATTCGAAAGATCCTTCAAGTTCTTTAATGGATGCCCATTTGAATTTTCTATTATTCGTCTCATCATTATTGATCCTGGATGTCCCAGAAGATCATGCCAAAGTACGAAAGTATTGGAATCAGCAAACTTTCAGTTTACTATGGAATGTGCCTCAATTGCACAAATCTTTGTCCAATACAGACCAGAAGATAAAGCAGGAAACTTTTCAACAACACATGTCTGACCAGAGACATTCTTGGTATACCAAGATATTCAAGATTCATCTCATCAAATGTCTTGATATGATAACCATTTTCACGGATATCTTTAAAACTCATCAAGTTTCTCCGAGACTTGGGAGAGAACATAGCATTATTTATGATGAGTTTAGTTCCCTTGGGCAAACAAATATTTTCTTGAAAATTATCCATATCTTTAAATAAAATAACCTTCACCAAATAAAATATATATTAAATCTTATTAATATATAATATAAAAAAATTATTAATCACACTTTAACTAAGTAATTAAAAAGAAATATATCCAATTAGTACGAGATGCAATTATAATCGTATTACGAAATGAGAATATAAAAATATTATTATATTACATAATAATATGAGAATATTATTATATTAAAGAATGTTAATATAAAGAATACATTACAGAATGCAATCTTAATCATATTGTTTGCACAACATTGTAAAGAATGCTAATTTTGCATTGTAATGAATGCAAAGCAAGCACTCCACTTATTGTTTTCATGCGAAAAGTAAACCTCTGTACTATCGTCTTTTTTTTTTTAATAAATAATGATAAAATTAAAATTCAATTCAATCTATAATATACTACAATAATATAATTGAACTAATCAATATTAATCAAAAACTAATACTCATGCAAGCAACTACTTTTACATGATTCTTTATTCACTAACTATTATTAATAAAAATAAAACAAAATTAAAAATCATTCATTCTTTCATGTTTACGGAACCATCACCAATCAAGTGATCAATCTTTCCTTCAGGGTGCTCGAAAAAATCTGCTACATCCAAACATGTGATGTCAACATTATTTTCAGAGAGAAAGTTAACTTCGGGATTTCTCTCTTTTTCTTTAGTTAGGATGCCCGATTTTTTTTAAGGGAGGAAGAATAAAGGGCACTTTGAGGAATTGATTACGAAGGTTTTGAAAAGATAAAGAGTATGTAGCAGAATAAATTGTTATCCTTTAGTGGTAGATATATTCTCATTAATCATGCACTTCAACCAATGCCCATAGGATCTTTGTTAGTTTTTTCTAGGCTAATTCTACTGGTGCCAGAAACAAGCATTGGGTGTCATGGGAGAATTTATGTTATCTGAAAAAGGAGGGAGGAATAGGTCTAAGATCATTACATACAGTATCAAAAGCCCTCTTTGCTAAGCTATGGTGGATTTTTCAAAAATCTACCTTACCATGCTCCATAAATTTTCAAACTAAAGATCTTTTAAGATGTTCGGTACCTTTGACCGTAGTAAATTTCGGTAAAGGGAAAAGTTCTTCTCCATCTTTCAATAATTTCATAACCTAATCAGTAGAGGTAGGGGTATCACCTAACTCTTGTTCTTCTATATCATCTTCTACCGATAAATCTGCCTCAAAATTATCATAACGCCTACTGAGGGTCTCCTGGTCTAATTTCATCCCAACATCGAAACCATTAGGCTGTGATAAAGAAATTTCACTAACATCGCTAAATCTAGGTGATAATGAACTAGTAGTAACACTATTTTTTTTATTTCTACGAAAAAACTTATGAAAGTCAATTTTTTACCACTACTATTTTTATTGACATCCATAATTAAGTTTAAATATAATTAAAATAATAAAACAATCAATATAAATATTATAAATCAAAAAAATAATTTAAGTAAACAAATATAGACAGTGAAAAATAAAAATATAGAGATTAAAGTAAATAAAAAGAGAGATTAAAGTTGGAACGAATATAGATTCTGCTTAAAAGCAAGTGTATACCAATTATCGAGATTAAAAAATGATAATTGAAGCTTGTAATATCTTTAAAAAATCTCCAACTCCAATTAGCCAATACAATAACTATAAATATTAAGAGAGTAAGAGAATATTAAGACAGAATTTGAGAGTATAATATTAAGACAGATTGAGAATATTTATGAGAAAAAAGAATACGTATAGTGGAAATTTTAAGAGGTAGTGGGGTAATTAGGAAGGGGGCACAAAATAGACGTTGGTTGACCCCCCAACGGCTAAAAGTACCAGCGGCTATTCCAACGGCTGAATTGCCAATTAATTGAAATAATTTTTTTAAAAAATGTTTCAAACGTAAATTCCGGCCGGCACTGGACCGAAACTGGTAAATCGGAACCGGAACTATCAGAAAAATGCCACGATCAGCACCGGTATCGGATTCCGAACCACTGGGATCCGGGTATACCAGTTGCAATCAGTACCGTTGCGTTACCAGAAGCGTGACCGGAACCAGACCAGTCTGGAATTACTCCGGTCCGCTGCCACCCCTACACTAGATGCAATTTAATCCAATGCCGGTAAACATTTTAATTTATCCAGGGATAATAGGATCCTTCTAAAATTCGAGTGTGAAAACAGAACATTTTCTCATATAAATAAGTCATGTCTTTGATAGAGAGTGATTTGCCCCTATTTATGGGACATTCTGACGAGAAACTGATATGGGCTCCAAAGCAAAGCTAAAGACATTAAAAACTTTTTTCGGTGTAGCGCTCGAGAAATCAATACACACTGCTGATGGTTGCCCAAACTGGAGTAGCTTCCTAGCTACCTCCAATGCAGCTGCTGATTCAAGTTGTGGGTGTTCCAGGATGGTCATTTTCACGAGCGATGGCGAACTAAAGAGAAGGAACCGGATAAACTCCAACTCTGGATCAAAACCTGAGATATTTGTTAGTTTGACCTGATGCAGTTTGCTAAGTGGGGAAGTTGTGCAGTCCAGGAGTTTTAGATCACTTGAGACTTGTTGCAGGTTTAGCTCTGTAGAAGCCTACACGGAAATAAAACAAAAACTTAATATCTGTTTATTCATGTCCAAAACAAATCATTATAAATTAGATCAGGGTGTTTAAATTTGCCTCAATGAAAAGTTCTTTCAAATTCCAAGCACTTCTAATCAAGCAGACAACAACACCCATCTGGTCCAAGTCCATAAAGTTCACACGTTTGAGTTTAATAATCGTTAGAGAGAGTGGCGCCGTCAATAACATGGGGGGAACTGGAGTTCCAGAAAGGAGCTGAGAGAAAGGATATGTGAAAACACATTTTAATCAGATTAAAATACAACAACAATACCTGGAACAGAAATTTCTTAGCACTAACCTGCAGAAATTGGCTGTCAAAACCAAGTAATTTCACTTTAGGCAAGCAACCCATAAACGTAACCAAATCAGAGACACAATTTCCTTCCTGGCCCTCTACAATTTTCCCCGGAGATAGATAAACATCAGACAAGTTAGGTGCCTTCTCTAAGGAAATTGATTGGAAATTATCATCAGCTTTTATAAACAACCTCTCAAGATATGAACCACTGATATTATAATGATGAACGCCAGAGCAGCCACGCAGCACTAGTCTTCTAAGAAGGGGGCAGCTGGAAATAATACTTTCAAAACAGTTGTTTGTAAAGTCAACCCCAACAAGAATTAATTTGTAGAGACTAAGGAAGCCTTTAAACTCCAACGGTGGTGTAAGAACAAAATTCTTGAGCTTCAAGGATGTCAACTCCAGACAAGAGAAGAAATAAGGAGGTAACTTATGGCTCTGAGTAATTAAGGTATTATATGTTAAGGTTAATTTCTTGATGTTCCTCCAAGATAAATATAGTATCCATTTGTTCACATACGGAACCATAGTTGAAGCATCATAAGGAATGCATACTTTAAATTTCTCTAATTCACCGGGATGAAGCAGAAGGGATTTGGTGATAATTTCATCAAATTGATTGCACTGCAGCTCATGAATATAAAATCCTTTCTTCTCGAAGGAGTCGTCAAGTTCTTCGCAAAACTCATTATCAAATACTATCTGTGGAATGTACAAATAGTAAAATCTCCACTTTTTAGCAAGAACACTGGTTCTCACAGCTTCACGTACAGACACTTTCCCCAGAATGCAAGCTATCAAATCCCGTGGCAAGCTGCTAATTATATCTTCATCAGAACCTGATTGTTTTACTTTGACACCTTTTGGAAACATATCTTCCTGATCAGAATAAACGAAAATGCAGTTGATTCATTGACATTTTTGCTTATTGACAAGAAAAATAAAAATGGTACTATACAATAGATAACTCCAAAACAAAGGATGAAAATAAAATGACTGAATACATTTGCATATACACTAATGAGAGACAATTCATCCAAACATGTAAAAGAAATAATCAGGGCATTTGTAGCTTATGTTATGAGAAATTTGACAACAAAAAATGATTTAACTTATCGAATACTTAACACATTGTTAAAACAAATAATTGAATATTAAACTTTTGTTTTTGTTGTAGAAATATTTCTGGTGGGATCCAACAGATTACTTTGCTGTATGGAAGAATTTTTTTAAAAGAGCAATACACAGAATGGCCGGTCTGTTGGATTATGCAAGACAAAATAGGGTAAAACCAAGTTTTATAGACCCTAGAATGTGGCAAGATAGTCTTCGCTATTGGAATAGCGAAGAATACTTGAGTGAAAAGGAAAGAAAGTCAGAGCATCAGCCAAGGGTGGCTCTCTACATACTGCGGGAACTGCTAGTTGCATTCCTGTGGAGCAAAAAATGGTATGTAACTTTTACAGGTGGTCGCATTCCTGTATGTTCTTTATTAAAGATGGTATGTAACTATCGAAACTACATACCACATGTGGTCGCTTGACTATAATTAATTAAAAATAATTTTATTAAATAAATTATTAAATTGAAAAAACTAACCACATATAGTCGCTTTTGTATATAAAAAATAATTAATTAATTTAAATACAAAAGCAACCACTTATGGTCGTTTTTTTTTAAAAAAAATTATTAAATTTATAAAAGCGACCACCAGTGGTCGCTTTTGTTTAAAAATAAAAACTGATATTCTTTTTTTTAAAAAAAAATAATATTGAATTTTAGATGTATATATTTTTTTTAAAAAAAAATGACCACATGTAGTCGGTTTTAAAAAAGCTACCACTGTTTTTCTAACCATGTCTTGTGGTCGCTTATACGGTAGTAAAAACATGAAAAGCGATCACATGTGGTCAGTTTTTGTGGTCGCTTTTTCTATTTTTTTCCAAGTAATGTATAGATTATAGATTATAAATAGATAGATATAGATATAGATATAGATTATAGATAATATAAATTATAGATTATAGCTACAGAGTATTGTTTCTATAAGTTTAGTAATATTTATGGTCAATGTGAATAATTTTTATGGCATTTGACCATCTTTATTTGCTATAGAACATATCTAATTTGTAAAATTTCTAATCCCACATTTTAAAGAGGATTACCTGCTGCTATACATATTATCTAAATAAACTTGATGTGCTTATCTCATGTTTGGTTGAGATAAAATATATGGGATAACTATTAATCATTTCAAGATTGTAGTATTATTCTTACCCCACTTTGACGGTGGAATAACTAATGTAGAAACAGTTAAACCGGATAATTAATCCCGGAATAACTTATTTTCCGACCAAACAAATAGTATATTGACCGTATTACAACGCAAACTCTTCTCTTAAAGATGCTCCATCCCGATCCAAACACATAAGAACTAAGAAGTTGTGGATATATGTGAATTCAAATTTTAAAAGCCTTATCATCAACTACGTATTAGGCTTATGAAACTTAGAATTACATATAACATATTGATTTGAACAAATTAGATTGTTGCATATATATAGTAAAATAGAAAACTTACGCGTTCTTTAGCGGGAGCTAAACGAATCATGACTGTAGTTATTGATTGATGGAGGTAATTGTTTCGATATTTTGGAAGATACTGGTAGATGGTGGCGTAAAATAGTTTTGATAAAATCGAATTAAATCATAGTTTATCTTTTAATTCATAATCGTATCTAGTACAATTTAAATTATAAAAGAATAAAGATGGTTTAGTTTTAAATTTATTATAAAAAAATGATTAGGACTTATTTATCAAAGGGCTTTAATAGTGTATGAGAATTATTTAGAATTTTAAAACTAATTGAATCAGTATTAGTTGTCATTAATTCAGAGGACTTTCAATAAAGAAAGGTTTTACCATAAATATATTTAGTTAATTTTTAACTCTTAAATATTATGAAGAAAAAATAGTGAAAAGATGATTTTGTCTAAAATAGAGAATTTTAATGGAAGGGTAAAAGTCCTAGAAAAAATAGTGAAAAGATATTTTGTCTAAAATAGAGACACATATATCGATTATAGATATTGATTATAAATAGTTTATAGATACAAATTATAAATTATAGATGGATTATAAATATACTATATTATTTGTTTTTAAAAAATAAATATAATAAGATGTTTTTATAGATCTTCTAGTTACAATTAACTTAAAGTAAAACTAATCCTAAACACCCTAATCCTAATCTAATTCTACCACCCTATTAGCACACAACGTCGAACAACCACATAACCCTAAACATATATATATATATATATATACAACATAAAAGACAATACAAAAATACACAACCAGACAGCGCCACCCTTGATGCTCTTCAGCCGCCGCTTCCCCTCCAACAGCCTCCAAAATTGTAAGTTATCAACTTTATTTCAAGAAGAATCTTGAAGAATCTTGATTTCAACTTTATTTCAAGAAGAATAAACCCCTTTAATCTTTTGGAAATCGCATCAAACATGATTTTCAACTGTTGAAAAGATTGATTTCTTGTACGCATCAAGACAAAATCTGTTCATCGCTTAAGTAATTACATCTTTCTGCATAATGCCAATCTTTTTTCGTAGAAGATGTGTAGCGTATTGTAGAACTTTGAATTTTTAGGGGCTTTACTTGTACAGAGAAATATCATATTTTTATTGGAAGGTCATTCACTTCATTTATCTATTCATGCAGCATTTCCATGCTTTGAGTTGTCAGCTGTCAATGCAGACAAACCTCCATTGGAAATTTCTCAAATCAAAGAATCCTAATGTATGATGCTTTTACACACATTCTAATATTGTTAATCTTTAGGTATTGTAACTGTTATATCTAATGGAAAGCCAAGTTTAAGGTAGTAAAAAAAATTTAGCTTGATCAGTCAAACCTCAGTTCCGATTACTGGGTGAAATGATTCTGAGCTTGATGTCATCTTAGTCTTGATAGAAGAATAAGGAAAAAAGAAAAATATATGAGAGTAAGTTGATAGTAGAATACATGATGGTCGTACTTGCTTCTTGTTTTATTATTCAAGAGTTAGAAAAAATGTAAAGTAGTTAATTATCCTTTTCAAGTCTCTTATAATGACATCTCTTTTTGCAAGGATTGTTCATGTATTATGTATTTGGATTGTTGGAATTGAGTTATTTTGGAGGAAATTAATTATATGCTCTTAGTGTTTTTACTAAAATGGAGTTTGTATTATGTATTTATATTCTTTTTGTCGATGTTGCTGCTTCCCGTGAGAGAATCTATAAGCAGGTTGAAGCTTCCATTTTGAAATGTCAAGTAATTAAGGAAAATATCGTAATGAATTAGCGACTTGAAAATGCTCCTAAACTGCTACTTGAAAATGCTCCTACGATATACTGAATTTCAAAGTTACAATAGCCACCAACTTGCAATCACTAACCAATAACTTAAAGCAATTTTTTCTCTCTTGTTCTCCCTGTTTCTTTTCTTTTGTGATTTTCGCATACTGTATGTTGTAGAGGTTGTGTATTTGTGTGTTGGCTTTTAAATTGTACTAGATACGATAATGAATTGAAAGATAAACTATGATTTAATTCGATTTTATCAAAACTATTTTACGCCACCATCTACCAGTATCGTCCAAAATATCGAAACAATTACCTCCATCAATCAATAACTACAGTCATGATTCGTTTAGCTCCCGCTAAAGAAAGCGTAAGTTTTCTATTTTACTATATATATGCGACAATCTAATTTGTTCAAATCAATATGTTATATGTAATTCTAAGTTTCATAAGCCTAATACGTAGTTGATGATAAGGCTTTTAAAATTCGAATTCACATATATCCACAACTTCTTAGTTCTTATGTGTTTGGATCGGGATGGAGCATCTTTAAGAGAAGAGTTTGCGTTGTAATACGGTCGATATACTATTTGTTTGGTCGGAAAATAAGTTATTCCGGGATTAATTATCCGGTTTAACTGTTTCTACATTAGTTATTCCACCGTCAAAGTGGAGTAAGAATAATACTACAATCTTGAAATGATTAATAGTTATCCCATATATTTTATCTCAACCAAACATGAGATAAGCACATCAAGTTTATTTAGATAATATGTATAGCAGCAGGTAATCCTCTTTAAAATGTGGGATTAGAAATTTTACAAATTAGATATGTTCTATAGCAAATAAAGATGGTCAAATGCCATAAAAATTATTCACATTGACCATAAATATTACTAAACTTATAGAAACAATACTCTGTAGCTATAATCTATAATTTATATTATCTATAATCTATATCTATATCTATCTATTTATAATCTATAATCTATACATTACTTGGAAAAATATAGAAAAAGCGACCACAAAAACTGACCACATGTGATCGCTTTTCATGTTTTTACTACCGTATAAGCGACCACAAGACATGGTTAGAAAAACAGTGGTAGCTTTTTTAAAACCGACCACATGTGGTCATTTTTTTAAAAAAAAATATATATACATTTAAAATTCAATATTATTTAAAAAAAAAAAAAAGAATATCAGTTTTTATTTTTAAATTTTATAAATTTAATAACTTTTTTTAAAAAAAAAAAACGACCATAAGTGGTCGCTTTTGCATTTAAATTAATTAATTATTTTTTATATACAAAAGCGACTATATGTGGTTAGTTTTTTCAATTTAATAATTTATTTAATAAAATTATTTTTAATTAATTATAGTCAAGCGACCACATGTGGTATGTAGTTTCGATAGTTACATACCATTTTTAATAAAGAACATACAGGAATGCGACCACCTGTAAAAGTTACATACCATTTTTTGCTCCACAGGAATGCAACTAGCAGTTCCCGTAGTATGTAGAGAGCCACCCTTGGCTGATGCTCTGACTTTCTTTCCTTTTCACTCAAGTATTCTTCGCTATTCCAATAGCGAAGACTATCTTGCCACATTCTAGGGTCTATAAAACTCGGTTTTACCCTATTTTGTCTTGCATAATCCAACAGACCGGCCATTCTGTGTATTGCTCTTTTAAAAAAATTCTTCCATACAGCAAAGTAATCTGTTGGATCCCACCAGAAATATTTCTACAACAAAAACAAAAGTTTAATATTCAATTATTTGTTTTAACAATGTGTTAAGTATTCGATAAGTTAAATCATTTTTTGTTGTCAAATTTCTCATAACATAAGCTACAAATGCCCTGATTATTTCTTTTACATGTTTGGATGAATTGTCTCTCATTAGTGTATATGCAAATGTATTCAGTCATTTTATTTTCATCCTTTGTTTTGGAGTTATCTATTGTATAGTTCCATTTTTATTTTTCTTGTCAATAAGCAAAAATGTCAATGAATCAACTGCATTTTCGTTTATTCTGATCAGGAAGATATGTTTTCAAAAGGTGTCAAAGTAAAACAATCAGGTTCTGATGAAGATATAATTAGCAGCTTGCCACGGGATTTGATAGCTTGCATTCTGGGGAAAGTGTCTGTACGTGAAGCTGTGAGAACCAGTGTTCTTGCTAAAAAGTGGAGATTTTACTATTTGTACATTCCACAGATAGTATTTGATAATGAGTTTTGCGAAGAACTTGACGACTCCTTCGAGAAGAAAGGATTTTATATTCATGAGCTGCAGTGCAATCAATTTGATGAAATTATCACCAAATCCCTTCTGCTTCATCCCGGTGAATTAGAGAAATTTAAAGTATGCATTCCTTATGATGCTTCAACTATGGTTCCGTATGTGAACAAATGGATACTATATTTATCTTGGAGGAACATCAAGAAATTAACCTTAACATATAATACCTTAATTACTCAGAGCCATAAGTTACCTCCTTATTTCTTCTCTTGTCTGGAGTTGACATCCTTGAAGCTCAAGAATTTTGTTCTTACACCACCGTTGGAGTTTAAAGGCTTCCTTAGTCTCTACAAATTAATTCTTGTTGGGGTTGACTTTACAAACAACTGTTTTGAAAGTATTATTTCCAGCTGCCCCCTTCTTAGAAGACTAGTGCTGCGTGGCTGCTCTGGCGTTCATCATTATAATATCAGTGGTTCATATCTTGAGAGGTTGTTTATAAAAGCTGATGATAATTTCCAATCAATTTCCTTAGAGAAGGCACCTAACTTGTCTGATGTTTATCTATCTCCGGGGAAAATTGTAGAGGGCCAGGAAGGAAATTGTGTCTCTGATTTGGTTACGTTTATGGGTTGCTTGCCTAAAGTGAAATTACTTGGTTTTGACAGCCAATTTCTGCAGGTTAGTGCTAAGAAATTTCTGTTCCAGGTATTGTTGTTGTATTTTAATCTGATTAAAATGTGTTTTCACATATCCTTTCTCTCAGCTCCTTTCTGGAACTCCAGTTCCCCCCATGTTATTGACGGCGCCACTCTCTCTAACGATTATTAAACTCAAACGTGTGAACTTTATGGACTTGGACCAGATGGGTGTTGTTGTCTGCTTGATTAGAAGTGCTTGGAATTTGAAAGAACTTTTCATTGAGGCAAATTTAAACACCCTGATCTAATTTATAATGATTTGTTTTGGACATGAATAAACAGATATTAAGTTTTTGTTTTATTTCCGTGTAGGCTTCTACAGAGCTAAACCTGCAACAAGTCTCAAGTGATCTAAAACTCCTGGACTGCACAACTTCCCCACTTAGCAAACTGCATCAGGTCAAACTAACAAATATCTCAGGTTTTGATCCAGAGTTGGAGTTTATCCGGTTCCTTCTCTTTAGTTCGCCATCGCTCGTGAAAATGACCATCCTGGAACACCCACAACTTGAATCAGCAGCTGCATTGGAGGTAGCTAGGAAGCTACTCCAGTTTGGGCAACCATCAGCAGTGTGTATTGATTTCTCGAGCGCTACACCGAAAAAAGTTTTTAATGTCTTTAGCTTTGCTTTGGAGCCCATATCAGTTTCTCGTCAGAATGTCCCATAAATAGGGGCAAATCACTCTCTATCAAAGACATGACTTATTTATATGAGAAAATGTTCTGTTTTCACACTCGAATTTTAGAAGGATCCTATTATCCCTGGATAAATTAAAATGTTTACCGGCATTGGATTAAATTGCATCTAGTGTGGGGGTGGCAGCGGACCGGAGTAATTCCAGACTGGTCCGGTTCCGGTCACGCTTCGGTACTGGTAATGCAACGGTACTGATTGCAACTGGTATACCCGGATCCCAGCGGTTCGGAATCCGATACCAGTGATGATCGTTGCATTTTTCCGATAGTTCCGATTCCGATTTACCAATTTCGATCCAGTGCCAGCCGGAATTTACGTTTGAAACTTTTTTTAAAAAAATTATTTCAATTAATTGGCAATTCAGCCGTTGGAATATCCGTTGGTACTTTTAGCCGTTGGGGGGTCAACCAACGTCTATTTTGTGCCCCCTTTCTAATTACCCCACTACCTCTTAAAATTTCCACTATACCTATTCTTTTTTCTCATAAATATTCTCAATCTGTCTTAATATTATCTTACACTCAAATTCTCTCTTAATATTCTCTTACTCTCTTAATATTTATAGTTATTGTATTGGCTAGTTAGAGTTAGAGATTTTTTGAAGATATTACAAGCTTCAATTATCATTTTTTAATCTCGATAATTGGTATACGCTTGCTTTTATGCAGAATCTATATTCGTTCCAACTTTAATCTCTCTTTTTATTTACTTTAATCTCTATATTTTTATTTTTCAGTGTCTATATTTGTTTACTTAAATTATTTTTTTGATTTATAATATTTATATTGATTGTTTTATTATTTTAATTATATTTAAACTTAATTATGGATGTCAATAAAAATAGTAGTGGTAAAAAAATAGACTTTCGTAAGTTTTTTCGTAGAAATAAAAATAATAGTGTTACTACTAGTTCATTATCACCTAGATTTAGCAATGTTAGTGAAATTTCTTTATCACAGCCTAATGGTTTCGATGTTGGGATGAAATTAGACCAGGAGACCCTCAGTAGGCGTTATGATAATTTTGAGGCAGATTTATCGGTAGAAGATGATATAGAAGAACAAGAGTTAGGTGATACCCCTACCTCTACTGATTAGGTTATGAAATTATTGAAAGATGGAGAAGAACTTTTCCCTTTACCGAAATTTACTAGGGTCAAAGGTACCGAACATCTTAAAAGATCTTTAGTTTGAAAATTTATGGAGCATGGTAAGGTAGATTTTTGAAAAATCCACCATAGCTTAGCAAAGAGGGCTTTTGATACTGTATGTAATGATCTTAGACCTATTCCTCCCTCCTTTTTCAGATAACATAAATTCTCCCATGACACCCAATGCTTGTTTCTGGCACCAGTAGAATTAGCCTAGAAAAAACTAACAAAGATCCTATGAAGTTGGTTATTTACCCCCGGAGGATTCATAGCTGATAACAAATAAATGGGCATTGATTGAAGTGCATGATTAATGAGAATATATCTACCACTAAAGGATAACAATTTATTCTGCTACATACTCTTTATCTTTTCAAAACCTTGGTAATCAATTCCTCAAAGTGCCCTTTATTCTTCATCCCATAAAACAATCGGGCATCCTAACTAAAGAAGAAAGAGAGAAATCCCGAGGCTAACTTTCTCTCTGAAAATAATGTTGACATCACATGTTTGGATGTAGCAGACTTTTTCGAGCACCCTGAAGGAAAGATTGATCACTTGATTGGTGATGGTTCCGTAAACATAAAAGAATGAATGATTTTTAATTTTGTTTTATTTTTATTGATAATAGTTACTGAATAAAGAATCATATAAAAGTAGTTGTTTGCATGAGTATTAGTTTTTGATTAATATTGATTAGTTCAATTACATTATTGTAGTTTATTATAGATTGAATTGAATTTTAATTTTATCATTATTTATTAAAAAAAAAAAGGACGATAGTACAGAGGTTTACTTTTCGCATGAAAACAATAAGTGGAGTGCTTGCTTTGCATTCATTACAATGCAAAATTATCATTCTTTACAATGTTGTGCAAACAATATGATTAAGATTGCATTCTGTAATGTATTCTTTATATTAACATTCTTTAATATAATAATATTCTCATATGATTATGTAATATAATAATATTTTTATATTCTCATTTCGTAATACGATTACAATTGCATCTCGTACTAATTGGATATATTTCTTTTTAATTACTTAGTTAAAGTGTGATTAATAATTTTTTATATTATAAGTTTTCACTTTGTAAAAAAATTTAATATATATTTTATTTGGTGCAGGTTATTTTATTTAAAGATATGGATAATTTTCAAGAAGATATTTGTTTGATTAATTCTGGCACTACACATACGATATTCAAAGACAAGAAATATTTCTCTCATCTAAACATGGACAAGATTAATGTTACTACAATTTCTGGTAGTGCTGATTTGATTGAAGACTTCGGAAAAGCCATTATAATCTTGCTCAAGGGAACTAAATTCATCATAAATAATGCTATGTTCTCTCCCAAGTCTCGGAGAAACTTGATGAGTTTTAAAGATATCCATGAAAATGGTTATCATATCAAGATATTTGATGAGATGAATCTTGAATATCTTGGTATACTAAGAATGTCTTTGGGCAGACATGTGTTGTTGAAAAGTTTCCTGCTTTATCTTTTGGCTTGTATTGGACAAAGATTTGTGCAATTGAGGCACATTCCATAGTAAACCAAAAGTTTACTAATTCCAATACTTTCGTACTTTGGCATGATCTTCTGGGACATCCAGGATCAATAATGATGAGACGAATAATAAAAAATTCAAATAGGCATCCATTAAAGAACTTGAAGGTTCTTTCGAATGGTAAATTTTCATGTAATGCTTGTTATCAAGGCAAATTGATTGTGAGACCATCGCCAACAAAAGTTGGGATTGAGTCCCCCACGTTCTTGGAACACATATATGGGTCATTTAGATACTTTATGGTCCTAATAGATGCTTCTTCTAGATGGTCTCATGTGTACCTTTTATCATCTCGCAACTTGACATTTGCAAAATTATTGGCACAAATAATACGATTACGGGCACAATTTCCTGATAATCAAATAAAGTCTATTCTCCTTGATAATGCTGCAGAATTTTCATCCCAAGCATTTAATGACTATTGCTTATCGATCGGGATAAGAGTAGAACATCCTGTACCCCATGTTCACACTCAAAATGGCCTTGTTGAGTCATTAATTAAATGTCTGCAGTTGATAGCAAGACCATTACTAATGAAAATTAAGTTGCCCACTTATGTTTGGGGTCATACAATTTTGCATGCTGCAATACTTATTCGTCTTAGGCCGAAAAATTATCATAAATTTTCTCTGTTGCAATTGGTTCTGGGTCAAAAGCCTAATATATCTCATCTGAGAATTTTTGGGTGCGGTGTTTATATGCCGATAACACCACCAAACTGCACCAAGATGGGCCCCCAAAGAAGGTTAGGAATTTATGTTGGGTTTGAATCACCCTCCATTATTCTCTATTTTGAATCATTAACGGGAGATATGTTTACTGATCGATTTGCAGATTATTGATTTGATAAGATACTTTTCCCAAAATTAGGGGGAGAAGATAGTGACATCAAAAGAGAAATTTTGTGGAAAAGTTCATCACTATCTCATTTTGATTCACGTGCTTATATTTGTGAGTAAGAAGTACAAAAGATTATTCATTTGCAGAGAATTGCAAATCAAATGCCGGACGCATTAACAGATTTGAAAAGGATCACTAAATCACATATTCCTGCAGAGAATGTCCCAATTCGAATTGATGTCCCTAAAGAACCATCCACTAGTGTCATGACTAATGAATCTAAAGCACGCTTGAAGCGTGGAAGACCATTAGGTTCTAAGGATCGAAATCCTAGAAAAAAAATAAATGGTTAAGATGACACTACGAAAGATCCATATACGGAAGCTCAAGATTTGAGCAATGTTAATATCCCTGAAGGAATTAATGAGCCTGAGACTCAAGAAAACAAGGAACTATCCATAAATTCAAGTGATGTTGAAACTAATCTGAATCGATCTGAAATAGTAGTGCATCATGTCTTTTCATATAATGTTGCAACGAAAATCATGTAAGATAGAGAGGATCATATAATGGCTTATCTTTACGTAAACAATTTTAATTTATACAATAAGTCTTCCATTTATTTTGTCATATCTGTTGTATCTCCATTATTGCTCTGATCTTCTCTTTCCAGCTGGCGTCCTTATCTCTTTTATTCTAGCTGAACTGCTGGGACATCATTATCTCCTCCATTACATTTTGAACATGTGTGGTCTGGATATTTGTGTCCAATAGTCTTGCAATATCTGGTCAATAATTCCTCCGAAATAAATTTTTCTCTGATAGCTCTGGCGATAGGTTCTGTTTCTGGTTTAAGCAACGTGATAATCCATTGCCTAATAGTTTCCATATCTGTTTCTCGTAACTCTTTTGAATTTGAATATATTAGTACATGATTTCTTGAATAGTAACTCCATATGGGATTTTGGTTGCAATATGTATTTGCTAGCTCTTGCAAAATTGTAGATAGTCCGATAATTCTTTTGTTCGCATAAAATGTTGGTATCTCGATTCTAGGTATCTCTGGTTGTGAAATAATATCTTGTGGTATAATCATATCTCGTGTCATTCCTATCTTTACAACTTGTATAGGTTTTTTAACTTCATCAAATAATATCTCTGCTGGTGCCGTGTAAATTTTTATAAAAAACAAGGTACCTTTGGTTATTCTTTTAAAAGTGATAAATGCTTCATATATCTCTGGTATAGTGGATATCTCAGTCCCGTCCGTGGTATATACAGTACTAAGTAGTCCATATTCGTAGCAAGTTTTAACTAAGCTTGGTTTGGTTTTAGGTAAGGCAATTAGTTTATTATATCCGGTCAATCTCTGGGTTATATAGTTTGTATCTGGTTCTTGGATATTTGTAGCTTTGGGGTTGCTATTTAAAAAGGTTTGTACATTGTAGATATTTTCTATGTATGTACGGGCTGTGTAGTTGTAAGTCTTTTTGTCTTGGTTTAGACTATCTCGGTATGTGGTAACTTGTGGGGGTATAAACATGGGATCTTTTGATGTATTTGGTGTATATGGTTTATCAAATAGCTTATTTAGGTTCATATTTTTTCTAACTCCTTTGCTTGTACCTGCAGAAGTAGATAGATAAACGTTATGGGTTTTATGGAGTGTCCCAACGTCTCCTTCTAGCTCTGGAATTTTACTATCTTTCGATCGACATAGCTCTGCGCATTGCTGAGTTAGCTGATTCATAGCTATAGACTTCAGTTTATCTTCACTAGTCTTTAGCTTTAGCTCTTCTATCTCAGTACCCATCTTTACTATCTTAGTACCCATACTGTCCACTTTCAATGAAAGCGTAGTTAGGGCGTTGAGTATTTTTTCATGTATATTTTCTTCTATCATTTCAGTCTGTGTAGCTTTGTCTTGATATGTAATCTGCAATAACATTTTTGTTAGTACTGATTACTTCTATTACAAATGTAAAATTTAATATGTTTAAAACTAGTCTCCGAATCTCTTTTGTTGTAACTGAATTTTGTATTTTCTTTGTTAGCCACCAGCGTACCTGTGTATTATCTGTTCGCACAATAAATTTGTTATATACAATATATGGCTCAAATGCTAACAAACATTTATATAGTGAACATAATTCTTTCCTATTTATTTCTCATTTTATTTCTGTCTCGATGAACGTACCTGAGTAGTATCTACAATGGTGTTCTATTTTTTCTGCTTCATATCTATATTTAAGTACTCCTCCGTAACTATATTCACTAGCATCTGCTTCTACTATGTATGTAAATTTTCTATTTTCATCCGGAAATTGTAATTTTGGTAATTCCTTGCAAAGTAATTTTATTTTTTGAACTTGTTTTTTATCTTCTTCATCATAGTTATATTCTATATCCTTTTTTAATTTTTTCTGCAGTGGTTTTAAGTTTTCTGCTAATTTTGGAATATATTCTCTTACTTGGTTTACTAATCCTAAAAATGATTGTAATTTCTTTTTTGTATCTAATTCTTCTTTCGAATTTATTATTTTTTGTACTATATGTTGTTGCATTTTTACTCCACTTTTATCTATTTGTATTCCTAAAAATTCTATCTGATTTTTCATAATTTCGGCTTTCTTTTCACTTAAACTTATTCCTGATTTTTTTATTATATCTGTAAATTGTTCCAATAATTTTATATGTTCATCTTTAGTTTTTGTTTATAATAATATATCATCTATGTATACTATACAGTTAGGTAATTGTTTAAAATAATTATCCATAAAATGTTGATATCTACCTGGTGCATTTTTATATCCAAATGGTAATACATTCCACTCATAAAATCCTTGTGGTACCGTAAATGCGGTTAATTCTTTAGATTCTTCTTCTAACTTTAGATGGTAAAATCCTGATTTACAATCAAATTTGCTAAAATAATTATATCCTTGTATCTGTCTTATTTTTAATATCTTATTTGGTATTGGATAATTATATGTTATAGTTTTTGCATTTAAATTTCTATAATCAATAACCATTCTAATTTTTCCTCTTTTTTGTTCACTATGTTTATTTACTATAAATGCTGGACTATTATGTTTACTATTACTTTTTTGTATATATTGTTTTTCTAATAATTCATCTATATGCATTTTAAATTCTTTTAAATCGTCAAAATTATATGTTAATGGTTTTTGGGTTATTATACTATTTTTATCTATTAATTTAATTTTTATGGTAGTTTTATGTTTTTTCCATCCTTTTAAGGGATCTTCACTATATAATTGTTCTAATTTTTTCTTAACTATTTCTATCTTATTTATTGAAAATATAGTTATTTCTGTTTTATTTATCAAAAATACTACTAATTCTATTGTATCTTCAGTGGTTTTTATATTTTCTAACTTTTGTGTAATTTTTTCACTTCCTTTTATCCAATCAGTTTTCTTTCTTATTTTATTATTAACTATTTTTGCTCTTACTTTTTGTTTACATGGTGTTGTAAACCACCAATTGTTTTTAGTTATTACATGTGGGTATAGTTTATCTAAAAATGGCATTCCTAAAAGTATATCTTTTGACGTTAGTTCATAATTAAAAATTTCTTCTATTGTCAATATCTTATCCCATATTTGTGCTTTTACATTCCTAGCTTTATAAGTAATTAAGCTTCCTTCATTATTAAATCCTTTAACTACTATTGGTATTTTTAATTTATCCCATTTACTTTCTGGTAAGCAAGTATATTTACATAAATTAGCTTCTGCTCCTGTATCTATCATAGGCGTATAATATCTACTGTAATATCCTTCCACTATTATCTTCATTAATACATATATTTTCATTTTATGTTAAGGCTCTTCTCAAGAATAATCTTCCCCTATTATATGTTATGGCTAATTGTGTATGTTCTATATTATATGGTTTTACTTGTTCTAACCATTTTATTCCTAATATTATATCTGCTTTTTGCATTTCTTCTTTTACCTCAAATTCTATTTTTATTTTTCTAATTCCTCCTATTATTATTTCTTTTTCTGCTATATCTTTATTATTTATTAAACTTCTCGGTAGATCTGGGCATATATCATTATCAGTTTTTATTTCCTCATTTTTTACTAGACATTTTGCTATATAATTTTCTTTTTGTCCTGTGTTTAATAGTATTAAATATTCTTTTTCATTTATTTTTCCTGTTATGTAATATTGATTTAGGTTACTCATTGAATTTGTTTCATAACTTGTTCTTTTTGATGAGGTTGATGATTCTGGTTTTTCATTAGCTATTCTTTTTGTTGTACTTATTCTATCATTTACTATTTCTAAATTCTCTTCTATATCTATGTCTCTATAGCTATAATCATTATAATCTATTGTTTTTACAATTTGTTTGAATGGGCTATCTATTTGTATCTTGTTAATCTTATTTTTTCCTGTTATTTTATGTTTTGTTGTTAATACATATAAATTTTTACATCTTGCTGTAAATATTTTACTTCCTGGGGTTAATTCTATTCCTGATATTTTCCAATATAATACTAATGATTTATCTATATTTCTATCTGTTACTGCTACTGAATAATTTGCACTTATTATAAATTTAAATTTTTGGTATATTAAATTTCCTTTTACGGCAGTTATTATGCTTTTTTTCTATTGGTTTTATAATTCTATCATCTTCTAAATATAATTCTATCGGTGTATCTATTCCTTCTCTAAAACATGCTTTTATTAATATTTCTGTACCTCCAAGGTGTACATATTTTATTGGATCTCCTTTACTTTTTATATCATTTATTTCTTTATTAATTATTCTTTTTGTTACTAGTGGTATACTAGCTTTACCTTTTGCATATCTGCAGTCTATTACATGTTCTTTTTGACATACTACATAATATTCATCTTTTTTCCTAGTAAAAATATTTTTTATTGTTGGTATTTTAAATATTTTTTCTACACTTAGATCTAACTCTTTTCCTTTTATTTCATCAAATATATTACTGTCAAATATTATTTTTTGTTCTGTTCCTTCGTCATTTAAATATTCTTCCTTTGTTATTATTTTTATATCTTCTTCAGTCATTTGATTCATCTATCTCACTATCTATTTCAGTATCTATTTCGTTTTTTGAAATTTCATATATACTATCTTCACTTTCTAATTCATAATCTATATAATCTATTTGCATATATTCTGTATTTTCTATTTTTATTTCGGATATTTGTTTATTTTTTGGATTTTTGGGTAATTTGCAATCTCTAGCTAAATGTCCTAACTTTCCACAATTATAACATGTACATTCTTTTATAGATTTTTTCTTTCTATATGGTCTTTTATTTTTTTTACATAATATCTTTTTCTTGGTTTCTTATATTTATATTTTGATTTTTTATATTTCTTATATTTCTTATGTCTTTTTCTTTTCTTATAATATCTTTCTTCGCATCCAAATTGGGGTGCTATTTTATTTTTGCAACATGCTAAATTTTTTATTAATGTTTTTTCCATTTTTAATTCTTCTCAATATTTTTCACATAAATTTCTATACCATTGTTGTAAAAATTTTATTCTAGCTCCTAATGTATCTACTATTTTTGTTTCTTCCCAACTTTTTATTATTTTTGAACTAAATGGTTCGGGTAATTTATTAAAATATAATTTTCTTATTTCCTTACTTTCTTCTATACTATATTCTCCTTTATAATAATATTCTTTAAATGCGCAAGTATATTCATCTATATAACACATATTACATATTGTTAATTTTAACATTAAACTCCTGTTTGTATCTTTTTCTTCATCTTGTTCTTCTTCTAATGTTGTCATACTACCAAATTCATCTTTTATAGCTGTTTCATATTTTTTTAATAATTCTATAGGTGTTAGTTTAGTTGTTGTTAATGATGTTCCTTCCATAGGTTTATTAGTTCTTAATACTTTCTTACTATTTTCAGTTAAATTTGAAAACCATAGTTTTACTGATCCTATTAATGTTCTTTCTATATATTCTGGTGCATCTGTTATGTTTATATTATTATCTAATAATTGTTTTGTCATATATCCTATCCATAATTGTATTGTTTTTTCTGTATCTATTACACAATCTAGATCTAAAAAGTTATAATTTTTATTAACTATTTGTTTTGGTGTCCATTTGTCATATTCATTATATCTTTTAAATTTATTTTTATAATATATAGGTTTTCTTATTTCTGTTGTCTTAGATATTATATTTTCATCTTCTTTTTTATCAAGAGTATTTATTTCTGTATTGGTGTTTTCTTCATTAATCATTTCTTGTTTTTCGTTAATTTCTAAATCTTTTATATTTGTTAATATTTCCGTGTATGTTTCACTATCTTCCGAATCATAATTATCTGTTTCTTCAATATCTATATTATTTATTTCTAATTTTTCTTTAAATTGATTTATCTCGTTTATTAATTTCTGTTCTCTATCTTTTTCTTCTTTTTCTTTTTGTCTTTGTTCGTATAAATCTTTTAACATTTGTAGTTCTTTTTCTAATTCAGCAATTCTACTATTTTTAGTTTCTTCTATTTTTCGTATTTCTTCCGTAGTTTGTTGTTTAATTTTTTCTATTTCCTTTTTTCTATCTATTTCTTCATTTTCTTTTTCTATTCTTACCATTGCTGTTAATTTATCTTCTAATTTTAATTCTTCTTTTTCTAACATTAGATATAAATGTTCTCCTATTTTCTTATACCTTCTTCCTAGATTAGAAAATACTATTTTTATTTTTGATCCTTCGTGATTTTCATATATTTTTTCATCTATTATAAATTCTTCTTTATTCATTTTATTGTGAATAGTTCGTGTCGATATATATATTCTAAACTATCTATTTGTGATTCTAATTTTGATATTTTATCTTTTTGTGTATTTATTGAATTTTTACTAACTCCGGCAAATATATTATAATGTAATCTTTCTTTTCTTATTTTTAATTCTTTACGTTTTTCAGAGATAAATTATTTTAATTCTTTATATTTTTGCTCTTTATTCATTTAAATTATATTTATAATATCTTGGCGGATATCTAAATCTAATTTTATCATAATTAGATGGTATATGTCTCATTCATATAGATTTTAAATGGATTATTAATTTTGCTTCAATACTAGATATTAATGTAATTAAATAGGCTAATCTTTCTGAATTTTCTTTTGTTTTATTTAGACTTATATATTCTGAATAATTACTAACTAAGGGTTCTTTAATTTTTCTAAAGGCTTCCCTATTTTTAAATGGTCTTCTCATACTTAATTTAATAAATACGGGTAACTGATTTTTAACTTAACTAATTTAACTAATTCTAACATATATCTCACTTCTGTACTTTTTAAATTACTGTGCTCTGATATATTTGACAACATTCCTACAAAAGAAAAGAATGAGATTATATTCTCTTATTAAGTCTATACACTGATTTCGGTTGGAGTGTGTAGGAACACTCTTGATAGATTAACTGATACTTTGTTGTAAAGGAGGATGAGATTAATTTCTCTTAATGAAATTCATAGACTACTTAGTCAGAGTATGCAAAGTTACTCTTGATGAATTCACCGCACTAAGTGCGAAGTGAAGGCCGCTTCAATAAGATTTTTACAGGAAAATCTTAAAGCACTTAGCTAAAAGGATTCGGGACACATGGCCGTAAGGTATCAAAGGATTTTGATTTTCACCGGAATATAGCAATATGCGTGGAGTATTTTTCTACTTCATTCAATGAACCACTTAGTTCAAGATTTGTTCACTAAGTAGTCAATGATTTAGAAAGTCTTCACTAGCTAATGGTTCAAGTCCAAAAGACACCATTATTGATGCATGTTGCTAGATTGATGTCTCAAATGAATTTTTTTTTTTTTAAAGATAAAATTTCTTGAAACAAGTGGGGGATTGTTGATTTTATGTTTCAATAAATTTTGAAACAAATACATCGGTTAAAGATTTTAAGAGTTATGTTTCAATTGGTTTTGAAACAAATGATTTGACAAATTCATTATTCATAAGTTTTGAGTTACAAAGGAAATGTATTTGACAAATTCATTATTCATTAAGTTTTACGTTATAGGTTCTTGAAAGAATGACATTTTTTATTTTAAAACATACATGAACCTATTAAGTATTACTTAATTAATATACTTCTCATGCATGAAACTTTCATCCTATAAATATTGTTTTCTTTGGTTTGAAAAGACAGAACTCAAAACTACTTTTCCCTTGAAAAACACTTAAGAGACATTGATCAAATGGTGAAATCACCAATTCAAGAATAGAAGAGCAACATTCTTGAATGCTACTTGTTTTGTGGCTTAGTTGAATCCCGAAGATAGAGTTGTCACTTGTTCTTCCGTTTGCTCGTGGGAGGAGAGACTCCAACTATCTTTAAGAAGCTTATTATCGTGCCTCTAAGCCAAGCAAGTTTTATTTTAAATTTCTTGTACAATTATCATTATTGTTCTAACACACATAATATAATTTTTTTGGTTTAACCAAAAAAAATCAGAAAATAAATATCAGTGGTAACTGATATATCAAAATATTGTAATTTTTTGGTAGTTTTAGTAATGTCTATCCACTTTAAATTTTTAAACTTGACAAGTTACCAACTCCTAAAATAACTCCCTTTTAACTTCCTTTTCTACTTTAATGTTTTCCAAAAATAAAAATTTCTGTATTATACTCGATGAATGCACCATATCTACGTAAATCACTGTTCGGCTTCCGATACTTTCGAATTCAATCAGATCAAGTTATTATTAGGAAGTGATTTACTCGAATTTCAGTGACGACTCACAATTAATGTCTAGATTGTGAGGTAAAATATGAATTTTTGATGTTTTTAATTCTGTTCTTTACTCTGTATTGTTTGATTTCAGGTTACAATGTGTTTCAGTGATAAGACATGATCAAATTTGCAGTAACATATTGTTAAATATTTTTTCTACTTTTTTCATATTGTTCAAAATTGATCCCATTCCTTGTTCTCTTTGGATTTCGTAGATTTAATCAATTCCAACGAGCAATAGAGAAGAGGTAGTGAAGATGCCTCATCCCCAAAGACTTCTATTGGTTTAATTTGAAGATTTCAAAGAACGAAGAACTCACCTAATTAAATTCGTATCAAATGAATTTTTTAAATTAACTACAAATTAGATAATATGATGAACGAGGTAAATCACAAATATGTACAAGTGAATGGTCTACATCTCAAATTTTTTTTGGTAGTCTTCTTTTGTTTGTGTTTAGATATGTCTCTGGTGCAATACCTAATCTTTTTCAATTACAAACTTTCTTTTGCTTTTTTTTTTTTATATAATTTCTTAGGAGAAAGATCCCAAAAAGTACTCTATTATTTTAAGTGATATGAAATTCTGGTACTATCTATTTTCATAGGCCGTAGACAAATATATCAAGTTTCATAGGACCTGATGGATTGTTTTATATCTAACTTGTCTATCAAGTAATTTGGATTCTGTTTCTTACATAATTCTGCTTCAAGTCTGTTGTCGATTTCTGAATTGTATTTCAACTAGATTAAACAAGTTGTTTATTGGCTACTTCATATGATAATTATTAACTATTTTCAAGTGATTCATAGTAAGTGTTGGATGATGAACGTTTGTGTAGTTGTTGTTTGTTAACTTTCTTTTATATGTACATTATCCAGTGTTTAACATAAGAGGCTTTCAAAATGCAATTTTTAACTTTCGCAGTCAACAACATATCCATTATAATCCCACAAAGTACGATTTGAAAAGGGTAGATTTTATGCAAAATGGCAATTTGATTAACAAAATTTTAACTACTTGGAGAAATATTTGAATGTTGTATAAAGGAGGTAGTACCAAACTTAACCGTGTTAAAGAACCGTTAAGAGTGTCTTTGGCGATTCACAAAGGAAAGAAAAACCGAATTTAATCTTGTGATACATATTTCTGTCTCTTTTATTTTATCGAAATTATTTACTGAACAACTTCTTATATTTTGATCTTCCAAATAACGGAGAAAGAACTAATATACGAATGCCTCATCTAAGCGCGAAACTATGAAACTCCTTGTGCAATAAAATATGATAATTCAATTTTCTCGCATGTAGATCTTATTTTGATACATCGTTTTTTCAAATTAATGAGTTTGGAGCCACTGTAATGGTGTAATATGAGCTCTAGGTTGAAATTGAAAATCAAATAGACTTATTATGTGTCTAAAGGGGATATACTGTCAAAAAGTGAAGCGTGACGGAAGTATTTCGTAAACAGGTTTATTTTTTTGGAATAAAATAGCACAAGAACATGTTTTGAGGCTTTCAAATATTATGTGGACATCCTTAGTTTGTTAGAGTTTAACCTTTAAATTATGATTGTATATCTCAGTGTGTCAATTGCTTATATGATCCTTCCATGTAGTTTTCATACAAACTAACATAGTTTTCATAAAAACTCATTAGCTGATGTAATGAAATGATTAGTTTATATTTCAGATTTCAGTGGAATCAAGATAAGATGTGATTCTCCATTTTCCTTCCCTCTATATCTAAATTACATATGGATGTTTGATATATGTTCTGTTGTGGTTCCCTCGAATTGTATTTAATTAACGAAAATTTTAATTCAAGATTATTCTTAGCACATTACTCTATGGTTTTCAATATTTTGTGAGACTAGAATAACATTTTTTTATACTTACGGAACCATACATGAGAATAGCTCTAATGTTTAGAACTTACAAATAAAATTATAGAAAATTATTGCAGTGTTCACTAACCATTCTGATCAACTAATTTTGTCTCGATGCTATGTTAGGTTTCAAATTAATGAAAAGATGGAAAGCTAACATAGTACCCAGAATGCAAAAAGCGAATAGTGACCTCCCTTTTGGATAAGATGTTGCGATTTTAAACTGTTGTATTAAGGATATCCTATGATACATATTACTCTTCATAGTGGATGACAAGATCAAAGGAAGTTGTAATATTGGAATTTTATCATGTTCAAGAGTACATGAGTAAGTATTTCAAATCTGAATGACATTAATAATCGTTTGTTAAGGTTGATTTAGATAACTATAGTATGTGAATCAATGAAGTCTGTGTAAATGAAGCTATTCATTGACAAAAGTGATTTTTTAAATTTCCTTATTTATGTGTATCCATAATTTATTTGATTTATTTGGTTCAAGGTTGTTGCTTACAAGCTACTTGAGGCAACTCAAAGTTGATTATTATTCATAACTTGCAAGAAGTTGTAAAGGGCATCACCTTTTGAAGTCGCCTTCTTTTGCAAAAGATAGATTTTATGTAGCTCAGTTTACAACAAAGTGATTTGTTACCCTAAATGCTTGATTTTGGTTTATAAATGTTGATCTTACTCACTCATTCAGAAATTGAGCAAATTTCATTTTATGATGTTTACCTGAATTATTTATTATTTTAGTCTAGGATGTCCTTGAGAGTTTTATTGGAATATAGCATTCATGTCAGAATAATGAATTGTTCCTATCATGAGCTTTGCAAGTCAATATTAATATTGTCAAGATATTCAAAAAATGAGTCCTATAAGTGATTTTTGTCTTGCGTATTAAAAGATGATTGATTTGTTTTGCTTTTGCTCTTTAGGTTGTTGTCCAGTAATGTAGATATGTTGGTTATGGATGGCATATTTAATGTCATCAAATGCAACTGTAGTATTTATGTCTTTACTATTTTTTATGGATACTATTTTTATGCAGAGTACTTTTCTTAGAATTGTCCGCGCATTGCGCGAGTACTTATACTAGTTATATTAGTTAATTAGTTAGGAAATAGTTGTTACATTAGTATGTTTTAAAATTTCAAATTTAATTTTTCAGCTACTTTATCAATTTTTTTTTTTATAATTTAAATTGTTCATATGTTGGTTAAATTTAAATTTAAACCTACGAACTTCATTTCCTATTATTGATACAACAAAATTGATGTTGAATTTGTTACTTTGGCAATTTTATATTTTAAATTCAAATTGTTGATATATTGGTTATAACTAATTAGTTATTAAATATTCATTAAAATAAATAACGAAGCAAAAGGAATAAACGAAATGGGTCTCAAAACATCAAACTTATATTCATTAAAATAAAAGGGTTTCATAACATATTTCATTAAAAATATTCATTAAATTTTTTTTACAAACAACCACTTTTATTAGTTATTAAAAATTGGTCAATGTTATAAAACAAGAAAGAATAAAGAAGAAGAGTAGTGAGAATAGAGAGACTAATTGTTATTTCTTCTCTTGAGGGATGATTTACAATGAAGGAAACCCTTCTATTTATAGGGGAATTTGCCCTAGTTTCACACTAAAAGACAAATACATCAAATCCTGATAAACATTCGCTATAATTGATATATATCATAACACTCCCCCTTGAAAGTCTAACAATACGCATATAGGCTGCCTCATTAAAAACCTTACAAGGAAAATCCAGTGGGACAAAACCTTGTAAGGAAAAAAGAGTACAACGCGTATTAGCTCCCCCTAATAAGAACATCCTTGAACCTTTGCATTTCGATCTTGTGCACAATCTTCTTGAAAGTTGTAGTTGGAAGAGACTTGGTGAATAAATCAGCCACATTGTCACTTAAACGAATCTGTTGGTGAATAGAAGAGCTTTGGTAAAATGTGCTTCGTTCGATTTCCTTTTATGAATCCACCTTTCAGTTGTGCTATGTATGTTGTATTATCTTCATATAAAATTATGGGTACTTTGTCACATTTCAAGCCATATTTTTCTCAAATGAGATGTATTATTGACCTCAACCACACACACTCTTGGCTTGCTTCATGAATAGCTATAATCTCAGCGTGAATACATAGCCTGTTTGAGATCGAGCTTTATGCGGGTCAGATAAGTATCCAGCATCAGCATAACCAACAAGATCGGAATTGCAATCTTTAGAATGAAATAAGCCCATATCAGTAGTCCCCTTTAGATACCGTAATATGTGTTTGATCCCATTCCAATGTCTCCTAGTAGGAGCAGAACTATACTTTGCTAGCAAATTTACTGAAAAGAAAATATCAGGTCCTGTAGTATTTGCAAGATACATTAGTGCACCAATTGCACTAAGATATGGTATTTCATGACCAAGGAGTTCCTCATTCTTTTCTTAAGGTCGAAATGGATCCTTATTCACATCAAGTGATCGAACAACCACCGAAGTACTTAATGGATGTGCTCCATCCATATAGAATCATTTCAACATCTTTTCTGTGTAGGCAGATTGATGGACAAAGATACCGTTTGTCAAATGCTCAATTTGCAAACCAAGGCATAACTTTGTCTTTCCGAGATCTTTCATCTCAAACTCTTTCTTTAGGTAATCAATTGTCTTTTGAAGCTCTATTGGTGTTCCAATAAGGTTTATGTCATCAACATAGACAGCAAGTATAACAAACTCCGACTTTGTTTCCTTTATGAAAATACATGGACAAATTTCACCATTCGTATAACCTTCTTTAGATAAATATTCACTAAGACGGTTATACCACATGCGTTCAGATTGCTGCAAACCATACAATGATCTTTGCAATCTAATGGAGTACATTTCCCGAGGCTTTGAACTATATGCTTTCGGGATTTTAAATTCTTCGAGAATTTTTATGTATATCTCATTATCAAGTGATCCATATAGATAGGTTGTTACCACATCCATCAAATGCATTTCAAGTCTCTCATGGATAGTGAAACTAATAAGATAATGCAATGTTATTGCATCTATAACTGGTGAATATGTCTCATCATAATTTATAATGATCTTAGACCTATTCCTCCCTCCTTTTTCAGATAACATAAATTCTCCCATGACACCCAATGCTTGTTTCTGACACCAGTAGAATTAGCCTAGAAAAAACTAAAAAAGATCCCATGGAGTTGGTTATTTACCCCAAGGATTCATAGCTGATAACAAATAAATGGGCATTGATTGAAGTGCATGATTAATGAGAATATATCTACCACTAAAGGATAACAATTTATTCTGCTACATACTCTTTATCTTTTCAAAACCTTGGTAATCAATTCCTCAAAGTGCCCTTTATTCTTCATCCCATAAAACAATCGGGCATCCTAACTAAATAAGAAAGAGAGAAATCTCGAGGCTAACTTTCTCTCTGAAAATAATGTTGACATCACATGTTTGGATGTAGCAGACTTTTTCGAGCACCCTGAAGGAAAGATTGATCACTTGATTGGTGATGGTTCCGTAAACATAAAAGAATGAATGATTTTTAATTTTGTTTTATTTTTATTGATAATAGTTACTGAATAAAGAATCATATAAAAGTAGTTGTTTGCATGAGTATTAGTTTTTGATTAATATTGATTAGTTCAATTACATTATTGTAGTTTATTATAGATTGAATTGAATTTTAATTTTATCATTATTGATTAAAAAAAAAAAAAGGACGATAGTACAGAGGTTTACTTTTCGCATGAAAACAATAAGTGGAGTGCTTGCTTTGCATTCATTACAATGCAAAATTATCATTCTTTACAATGTTGTGCAAACAATATGATTAAGATTGCATTCTGTAATGTATTCTTTATATTAACATTCTTTAATATAATAATATTCTTATATGATTATGTAATATAATAATATTTTTATATTCTCATTTCGTAATAAGATTACAATTGCATCTCGTACTAATTGGATATATTTCTTTTTAATTACTTAGTTAAAGTGTGATTAATATTTTTTTATATTATAAGTTTTCACTTTGTAAAAAAATGTAATATATATTTTATTTGGTGCAGGTTATTTTATTTAAAGATATGGATAATTTTCAAGAAGATATTTGTTTGATTAATTCTGGCACTACACATACGATATTCAAAGACAAGAAATATTTCTCTCATCTAAACATGGACAAGATTAATGTTACTACAATTTCTGGTAGTGCTGATTTGATCGAAGACTTCGGAAAAGCCATTATAATCTTGCTCAAGAGAACTAAATTCATCATAAATAATGTTATGTTCTCTCCCAAGTCTCGGAGAAACTTGATGAGTTTTAAAGATATCCATGAAAATTGTTATCATATCAAGACATTTGATGAGATGAATCTTGAATATCTTGGTATACCAAGAATGTCTTTGGGCAGACATGTGTTGTTGAAAAGTTTCCTGCTTTATCTTTTGGCTTGTATTGGACAAAGATTTGTGCAATTGAGGCACATTCCATAGTAAACAAAAAGTTTACTAATTTCAATACTTTCGTACTTTGGCATGATCTTCTGGGACATCCAGGATCAATAATGATGAGACGAATAATAGAAAATTCAAATAGGCATCCATTAAAGAACTTGAAGGTTCTTTCGAATGGTAAATTTCCATGTAATGCTTGTTATCAAGGCAAGTTGATTGTGAGACCATCGCCAACAAAAGTTGGGATTGAGTCCCCCACGTTCTTGGAACACATATATGGGTCATTTAGATACTTTATGGTCCTAATAGATGCTTCTTCTAGATGGTCTCATGTGTACCTTTTATCATCTCGCAACTTGACATTTGCAAAATTATTGGCACAAATAATACGATTACGGGCACAATTTCCTGATAATCAAATAAAGTCTATTCGCCTTGATAATGCTGCAGAATTTTCATCCCAAGCATTTAATGACTATTGCTTATCGATCGGGATAAGAGTAGAACATCCTGTACCCCATGTCCACACTCAAAATGGCCTTGTTGAGTCATTAATTAAATGTCTGCAGTTGATAGCAAGACCATTACAAATAAAACTAAGTTGCCCACTTATGTTTGGGGTCATACAATTTTGCATGCTGCAATACTTATTCGTCTTAGGCCGAAAAATTATCATAAATTTTCTCTGTTGCAATTGGTTCTGGGTCAAAAGCCTAATATATCTCATCTGAGAATTTTTGGGTGCGGTGTTTATATGCCGATAACACCACCAAACCGCACCAAGATGGGCCCCCAAAGAAGGTTAGGAATTTATGTTGGGTTTGAATCACCCTCCATTATTCTCTATCTTGAATCATTAACGGGAGATATGTTTACTGATCGATTTGCAGATTATTGATTTGATAAGATACTTTTCCCAAAATTAGGGGGAGAAGATAGTGACATCAAAAGAGAAATTTTGTGGAAAAGTTCATCACTATCTCATCTTGATTCGCGTGCTTCTATTTGTGAGTAAGAAGTACAAAAGATTATTCATTTGCAGAGAATTGCAAATCAAATGCCGGACGCATTAACAGATTTGAAAAGGATCACTAAATCACATATTCCTGCAGAGAATGTCTCAATTCGAATTGATGTCCCTAAAGGACCATCCACTAGTGTCATGACTAATGAATCTAAAGCACGCTTGAAGTGTGGCAGACCATTAGGTTCTAAGGATCGAAATCCTAGAAAAAAAATAAATGGTTAAGATGACACTACGAAAGATCCATATACGGAAGCTCAAGATTTGAGCAATGTTAATATCCCTGAAGGAATTAATGAGCCTGAGACTCAAGAAAACAAGGAACTATCCATAAATTCAAGTGATGTTGAAACTAATCTGAATCGATCTGAAATAGTAGTGCATCATGTCTTTTCATATAATGTTTCACCGAAAATCATGTAAGATAGAGAGGATCATATAATGGATTATCTTTACGTAAACAATTTTAATTTATACAATAAGTCTTCCGTTTATTTTGTCATATCTGTTGTATCTCCATTATTGCTCTGATCTTATCTTTCCAGCTGGCGTCCTTATCTCTTTTATTCTAGCTGAACTGCTGGGACATCATTATCTCCTCCATTACATTTTTAACATGTGTGGTCTGGATATTTGTGTCCAATAGTCTTGCAATATCTGGTCAATAATTCCTCCGAAATAAATTTTTCTCTGATAGCTCTGGCGATAGGTTCTGTTTCTGGTTTAAGCAACGTGATAATCCATTGCCTAATAGTTTCCATATATGTTTCTCGTAACTCTTTTGAATTTGAATATATTAGTACATGATTTCTTGAATAGTAACTCCATATGGGATTTTGGTTGCAATATGTATTTGCTAGCTCTTGCAAAATTATAGATAGTCCGATAATTCTTTTGTTCGCATAAAATTTTGGTATCTCGATTCTAGGTATCTCTGGTTGTGAAATAATATCTTGTGGTATAATCATATCTCGTGTCATTCCTATCTGTACAACTTGTATAGGTTTTTTAACTTCATCAAATAATATCTCTACTGTTGCCGTGTAAATTTTTATAAAAAACAAGGTACCTTTGGTTATTCTTTTAAAAGTGATAAATGCTTCATATATCTCTGGTATAGTGGATATCTCAGTCCCGTCCGTGGTATATACAGTACTAAGTAGTCCATATTCGTAGCAAGTTTTAACTAAGCTTGGTTTGGTTTTAGGTAAGGCAATTAGTTTATTATATCCGGTCAATCTCTGGGTTATATAGTTTGTATCTGGTTCTTGGATATTTGTAGCTTTGGGGTTGCTATTTAAAAAGGTTTGTACATTGTAGATATTTTCTATGTATGTACGGGCTGTGTAGTTGTAAGTCTTTTTGTCTTGGTTTAGACTATCTCGGTATGTGGTAACTTGTGGGGGTATAAACATGGGATCTTTTGATGTATTTGGTGTATATGGTTTATCAAATATCTTATTTAGGTTCATATTTTTTCTAACTCCTTTGCTTGTACCTGCAGAAGTAGATAGATAAACGTTATGGGTTTTATGGAGTGTCCCAACGTCTCCTTCTAGCTCTGGAATTTTACTGTCTTTCGATCGACATAGCTCTGCGCATTGCTGAGTTAGCTGATTCATAGCTATAGACTTCAGTTTATCTTCACTAGTCTTTAGCTTTAGCTCTTCTATCTCAGTACCCATCTTTACTATCTTAGTACCCATACTGTCCACTTTCAATGAAAGCGTAGTTAGGGCGTTGAGTATTTTTTCATGTATATTTTCTTCTATCATTTCAGTCTGTGTAGCTTTGTCTTGATATGTAATCTGCAATAACATTTTTGTTAGTACAGATTACTTCTATTACAAATGCAAAATTTAATATGTTTAAAACTAGTCTCCGAATCTCTTTTGTTGTAACTGAATTTTGTATTTTCTTTGTTAGCCACCAGCATACCTGTGTATTATCTGTTCGCACAATAAATTTGTTATATACAATCTATGGCTCAAATGCTAACAAACATTTATATAATGAACATAATTCTTTCCTATTTATTTCCCATTTTATTTCTGTCTCGATGAACGTACCTGAGTAGTATCTACAATGGTATTCTATTTTTTCTGCTTCATATCTATATTTAAGTACTCCTCCGTAACTATATTCACTAGCATCTGCTTCTATTATGTATGTAAATTTTCTATTTTCATCCGGAAATTGTAATTTTGGTAATTCCTTGCAAAGTAATTTTATTTTTTGAACTTGTTTTTTATCTTCTTCATCATAGTTATATTCTATATCCTTTTTTAATTTTTTCTGCAGTGGTTTTAAGTTTTCTGCTAATTTTGGAATATATTCTCTTACTTGGTTTACTAATCCTAAAAATGATTGTAATTTTTTTTTTGTATCTAATTCTTCTTTCGAATTTATTATTTTTTGTACTATATGTTGTTGCATTTTTACTCCACGTTTATCTATTTGTATTCCTAAAAATTCTATCTGATTTTTCATAATTTCGGCTTTCTTTTCACTTAAACTTATTCCTGATTTTTCTATTATATCTGTAAATTGTTCCAATAATTTTATATGTTCATCTTTAGTTTTTGTATATAATAATATATCATCTATGTATACTATACAGTTAGGTAATTGTTTAAAATAATTATCCATAAAATGTTGATATCTACCTGGTGCATTTTTATATCCAAATGGTAATACATTCCACTCATAAAATCCTTGTGGTACCGTAAATGCGGTTAATTCTTTAGATTCTTCTTCTAACTTTAGATGGTAAAATCTTGATTTACAATCAAATTTGCTAAAATAATTATATCCTTGTATCTGTCTTATTTTTAATATCTTATTTGGTATTGGATAATTATATGTTATAGTTTTTGCATTTAAATTTCTATAATCAATAACCATTCTACTTTTTCCTTTTTTTTGTTCACTATGTTTATTTACTATAAATGCTGGACTATTATGTTTACTATTACTTTTTTGTATATATTGTTTTTCTAATAATTCATCTATATGCATTTTAAATTCTTTTAAATCGTCAAAATTATATGTTAATGGTTTTTGGGTTATTATACTATTTTTATCTATTAATTTAATTTTTATGGTAGTTTTATGTTTTTCCCATCCTTTTAAGGGATCTTCACTATATAATTGTTCTAATTTTTTCTTAACTATTTCTATCTTATTTATTGAAAATATAGTTATTTCTGTTTTATTTATCGAAAATACTACTAATTCTATTGTATCTTCAGTGGTTTTTATATTTTCTAACTTTTGTGTAATTTTTTCACTTCCTTTTATCCAATCAGTTTTCTTTCTTATTTTATTATTAACTCTTTTTGCTCTTACTTTTTGTTTACATGGTGTTGTAAACCACCAATCGTTTTTAGTTATTACATGTGGGTATAGTTTATCTAAAAATGGCATTCCTATAAGTATATCTTTTGACGTTAGTTCATAATTATAAATTTCTTCTATTGTCAATATCTTATCCCATATTTGTGCTTTTACATTCCTAGCTTTATAAGTAATTAAGCTTCCTTCATTATTAAATCTTTTAACTACTATTGGTATTTTTAATTTATCCCATTTACTTTCTGGTAAGCAATTATATTTACATAAATTAGCTTCTGCTCCTGTATCTATCATAGGCGTATAATATCTACTGTAATATCCTTCCACTATTATCTTCATTAATACATATATTTTCATTTTATGTTAAGGCTCTTCTCAAGAATAATCTTCCCCTATTATATGTTATGGCTAATTGTGTATGTTCTATATTATATGGTTTTACTTGTTCTAACCATTTTATTCCTAATATTATATCTGCTTTTTGCATTTCTTCTTTTACCTCAAATTCTATTTTTATTTTTCTAATTCCTCCTATTATTATTTCTTTTTCTGCTATATCTTTATTATTTATTAAACTTCTCGGTAGATCTGGACATATATCATTATCAGTTTTTATTTCCTCATTTTTTACTAGACATTTTGCTATATAATTTTCTTTTTGTCCTGTGTTTAATAGTATTAAATATTCTTTTTCATTTATTTTTCCTGTTATGTAATATTGATTTAGGTTACTCATTGAATTTGTTTCATAACTTGTTCTTTTTGATGAGGTTGATGATTCTGGTTTTTCATTAGCTATTCTTTTTGTTGTACTTATTCTATCATTTACTATTTCTAAATTCTCTTCTATATCTATGTCTCTATAGCTATAATCATTATAATCTATTGTTTTTACAATTTGTTTGAATGGGCTATCTATTTGTATCTTGTTAATCTTATATTTTCCTGTTATTTTATGTTTTGTTGTTAATACATATAAATTTTTACATCTTGCTGTAAATATTTTACTTCCTGGGGTTAATTCTATTCCTGATATTTTCCAATATAATACTAATGATTTATCTATATTTCTATCTGTTACTGCTACTGAATAATTTGCACTTATTATAAATTTAAATTTTTGGTATATTAAATTTCCTTTTACGGCAGTTATTATGCTTTTTTCTATAGGTTTTATAATTCTATCATCTTCTAAATATAATTCTATCGGTGTATCTATTCCTTCTCTAAAACATGCTTTTATTAATATTTCTGTACCTCCAAGGTGTACATATTTTATTGGATCTCCTTTACTTTTTATATCATTTATTTCTTTATTAATTATTCTTTTTGTTACTAGTGGTATACTAGCTTTACCTTTTGCATATCTGCAGTCTATTACATGTTCTTTTTGACATACTACATAATATTCATCTTTTTTCCTAGTAAAAATATTTTTTATTGTTGGTATTTTAAATATTTTTTCTACACTTAGATCTAACTCTTTTCCTTTTATTTCATCAAATATATTACTGTCAAATATTATTTTTTTTTCTGTTCCTTCGTCATTTAAATATTCTTCCTTTGTTATTATTTTTATATCTTCTTCAGTCATTTGATTCATCTATCTCACTATCTATTTCAGTATCTATTTCATTTTTTGAAATTTCATATATACTATCTTCACTTTCTAATTCATAATCTATATAATCTATTTGCATATATTCTGTATTTTCTATTTTTATTTCGGATATTTGTTTATTTTTTGGATTTTTGGGTAATTTGCAATCTCTAGCTAAATGTCCTAACTTTTCACAATTATAACATGTACATTCTTTTATAGATTTTTTCTTTCTATATGGTCTTTTATTTTTTTTTACATAATATCTTTTTCTTGGTTTCTTATATTTATATTTTGATTTTTTATATTTCTTATATTTCTTATGTCTTTTTCTTTTCTTATAATATCTTTCTTCGCATCCGAATTGGGGTGCTATTTTATTTTTGCAACATGCTAAATTTTTTATTAATGTTTTTTCCATTTTTAATTCTTCTCTATATTTTTCACATAAATTTCTATACCATTGTTGTAAAAATTTTATTCTAGCTCCTAATGTATCTACTATTTTTGCTTCTTCCCAACTTTTTATTATTTTTGAACTAAATGGGTCGGGTAATTTATTAAAATATAATTTTCTTATTTCCTTACTTTCTTCTATACTATATGCTCCTTTATAATAATATTCTTTAAATGCGCAAGTATATTCATCTATATAACACATATTACATATTGTTAATTTTAACATTAATTTCTGTTTGTATCTTTTTCTTCATCTTGTTCTTCTTCTAATGTTGTCATACTACAAAATTCATCTTTTATAGTTGTTTCATATTTTTTTAATAATTCTATAGGTGTTAGTTTAGTTGTTGTTAATGATGTTCCTTCCATAGGTTTATTAGTTCTTAATACTTTCTTACTATTTTCAGTTAAATTTGAAAACCATAGTTTTACTGATCCTATTAATGTTCTTTCTATATATTCTGGTGCATCTGTTATGTTTATATTATTATCTAATAATTGTTTTGTCATATATCCTATCCATAATTGTATTGTTTTTTCTGTATCTATTACACAGTCTAGATCTAAAAAGTTATAATTTTTATTAACTATTTGTTTTGGTGTCCATTTGTCATATTCATTATATCTTTTAAATTTATTTTTATAATATATAGGTTTTCTTATTTCTGTTGTCTTAGGAATTATATTTTCATCTTCTTTTTTATCAAGAGTATTTATTTCTGTATTGGTGTTTTCTTCATTAATCATTTCTTGTTTTTCGTTAATTTCTAAATCTTTTATATTTGTTAATATTTCCGTGTATGTTTCACTATCTTCCGAATCATAATTATCTGTTTCTTCAATATCTATATTATTTATTTCTAATTTTTCTTTAAATTGATTTATCTCGTTTATTAATTTCTGTTCTCTATCTTTTTCTTCTTTTTCTTTTTGTCTTTGTTCATATAAATCTTTTAACATTTGTAGTTCTTTTTCTAATTCAACAATTCTACTATTTTTAGTTTCTTCTATTTTTCGTATTTCTTCCGTAGTTTGTTGTTTAATTTTTTCTATTTCCTTTTTTCTATCTATTTCTTCATTTTCTTTTTTCTATTCTTACCATTGCTGTTAATTTATCTTCTAATTTTAATTCTTCTTTTTCAACCATTAGATATAAATGTTCTCCTATTTTCTTATACCTTCTTCCTAGATTAGAAAATACTATTTTTATTTTTGATCCTTCGTGATTTTCATATATTTTTTCATCTATTATAAATTCTTCTTTATTCATTTTATTGTGAATAGTTCGTGTCGATATATATATATTCTAAACTATCTATTTGTGATTCTAATTTTGATATTTCATCTTTTTGTGTATTTATTGAATTTTTACTAACTCCGGCAAATATATTATAATGTAATCTTTCTTTTCTTATTTTTAATTCTTTACGTTTTTCAGAGATAAATTGTTTTAATTCTTTATATTTTTGCTCTTTATTCATTTAAATTATATTTATAATATCTTGGCGGATATCTAAATCTAATTTTATCATAATTAGATGGTATATGTCTCATTCTTCTAGATTTTAAATGGATTATTAATTTTGCTTCAATACTAGATATTAATGTAATTAAATAGGCTAATCTTTCTGGATTTTCTTTTGTTTTATTTAGACTTATATATTCTGAATAATTACTAACTAAGGGTTCTTTAATTTTTCTAAAGGCTTCCCTATTTTTAAATGGTCTTCTCATACTTAATTTAATAAATACGGGTAACTGATTTTTAACTTAACTAATTTAACTCATTCTAACATATATCTCACTTCTGTACTTTTTAAATTACTGTGCTCTGATATATTTGACAACATTCCTACAAAAGAAAAGAATGAGATTATATTCTCTTATTAAGTCTATACACTGATTTCGGTTGGAGTGTGTAGGAACACTCTTGATAGATTAACTGATACTTTGTTGTAAAGGAGGATGAGATTAATTTCTCTTAATGAAATTCATAGACTACTTAGTCAGAGTATGCAAAGTTATTCTTGATGAATTCACCGCACTAAGTGCGAAGTGGAGGCCGCTTCAATAAGATTTTTACAGGAAAATCTTAAAGCACTTAGCTAAAAGGATTCGGGACACATGGCCGTAAGGTATCAAAGGATTTTGATTTTCACCGGAATATAGCAATATGCGTGGAGTATTTTTCTACTTCATTCAATGAACCACTTAGTTCAAGATTTGTTCACTAAGTAGTCAATGATTTAGAAAGTCTTCACTAGCTAATGGTTCAAGTCCAAAAGACACCATTATTGATGCATGTTGCTAGATTGTTGTCTCAAATGATTTTTTTTTTTTTAAAGATAAAATTTCTTGAAACAAGTGGGGGATTGTTGATTTTATGTTTCAATAAATTTTGAAACAAATACATCGGTTAAAGATTTTAAGAGTTATGTTTCAATTAGTTTTGAAACAAATGATTTGACAAATTCATTATTCATAAGTTTTGAGTTACAAAGGAAATGTATTTGATAAATTCATTATTCATTAAGTTTTACGTTGTAGGTTCTTGAAAGAATGACATTTTTTATTTTAAAACATACATGAACCTATTAACTATTACTTAATTAATATACTTCTCATGCATGAAACTTTCATCCTATAAATATTGTTTTCTTTGGTTTGAAAAGACAAGCACTCAAAACTACTTTTCCCTTGAAAAACACTTAAGAGACATTGATCAAATGGTGAAATCACCAATTCAAGAATAGAAGAGCAACATTCTTGAATGTTACTTGTTTTGTGGCTTAGTTGAATCCCGAAGATAGAGTTGTCACTTGTTCTTCCGTTTGCTCGTGGGAGAGACTCCAACTATCTTCAAGAAGCGTATTATCGTGCCTCTAAGCCAAGCAAGTTTTATTTTAAATTTCTTGTACAATTATCATTATTGTTCTAACACACATAATATAATTTTTTTGTTTTAACCAAAAAAAATCAGAAAATAAATATCAGTGGTAACTGATATATCAAAATATTGTAATTTTTTGGTAGTTTTAGTAATGTCTATCCACTTTAAATTTTTAAACTTGACAAGTTACCAACTCCTAAAATAACTCCCTTTTAACTTCCTTTTCTACTTTAATGTTTTCCAAAAATAAAAATTTCTGTATTATACTCGATGAATGCACCATATCTACGTAAATCACTGTTCGGCTTCCGATACTTTCGAATTCAATCAGATCAAGTTATTATTAGGAAGTGGTTTACTCGAATTTCAGTGACGACTCACAATTAATTTCTAGATTGTGAGGTAAAATATGAATTTTTGATGTTTTTAATTCTGTTCTTTACTCTGTACTGTTTGATTTCAGGTTACAATGTGTTTCAGTGATAAGACATGATCAAATTTGCAGTAACATATTGTTAAATATTTTTTCTACTTTTTTCATATTGTTCAAAATTGATCCCATTCCTTGTTCTCTATGGATTTCGTAGATTTAATCAATTCCAACAAGCAATAGAGAAGAGGTAGTGAAGATGCCTCATCCCCAAAGACTTCTATTGGTTTAATTTGAAGATTTCAAAGAACGAAGAACTCACCTAATTAAATTCGTATCAAATGAATTTTTTAAATTAACTACAAATTAGATAATATGATGAACGAGGTAAATCACAAATATGTACAAGTGAATGGTCTACATCTCAATTTTTTTTTGGTAGTCTTCTTTTGTTTGTGTTTAGATATGTCTCTGGTGCAATACCTAATCTTTTTCAATTACAAACTTTCTTTTGCTTTTTTTTTTTTTATATAATTTCTTAGGAGAAAGATCCCAAAAAGTACTCTATTATTTTAAGTGATATGAAATTCTGGTACTATCTATTTTCATAGGCCGTAGACAAATATATCAAGTTTCATAGGACCTGATGGATTGTTTTATATCTAACTTGTCTATCAAGTAATTTGGATTCTGTTTCTTTCATAATTTTGCTTCAAGTCTGTTGTCGATTTCTGAATTGTATTTCAACTAGATTAAACAAGTTGTTTATTGGCTACTTCATATGATAATTATTAACTATTTTCAAGTGATTCATAATAAGTGTTGGATGATGAACGTTTGTGTAGTTGTTGTTTGTAGAAATATTTGAATGCTGGATAAAGGAGGTAGTACCAAACTTAACCGTGTTAAAGATTAAGAGTGTCTTTGGCGATTCACATAGGAAAGACAAACCGAATTTAATCTTGTGATACATATTTCTGTCTCTTTTATTTTATCGAAAGTATTTACTGAACAACTTCTTATATTTTGATCTTCCAAATAACGGAGAAAGAACTAATATACGAATGCCTCATCTAAGCGCGAAACTATGAAACTCCTTGTGCAATAAAATATGATAATTCAATTTTCTCGCATGTAGATCTTATTTTGATACATCGTTTTTTCAAATTAATGAGTTTGGAGCAACTGTAATGGTGTAATATGAGACTCTCTCATCTTTTTTGAGCTACTATAATTCAATCTGTGAGAGTAGACTGTGAGGCAATTGTTTGTATAGCTCATTATTTTTATTTATTAATGTAAAGATTTAATGGTTTCATTCAGAAATTTTTCCATTTTTCGAGTTTCAATAGGCATATCTATATTTTTGATATCTCGATTTGTGGGAATTTTGATCTGCTTTCATAGACAACATATATTTATTTCTGATAAATGAGCTCTAGGTTGAAATTGAAAATCAAATAGACTTATTATGTGTCTAAAGGGGATATACTGTCAAAAAGTGAAGCGTGACGGAAGTATTTCGTAAACAGGTTTATTTTTTTGGAATAAAATAGCACAAGAACATGTTTTGAGGCTTTCAAATATTATGTGGACATCCTTAGTTTGTTAGAGTTTAACCTTTAAATTATGATTGTATATCTCAGTGTGTCAATTGCTTATATGATCCTTCCATGTAGTTTTCATACAAACTAACATAGTTTTCATAAAAACTCATTAGCTGATGTAATGAAATGATTAGTTTATATTTCAGATTTCAGTGGAATCAAGATAAGATGTGATTCTCCATTTTCCTTCCCTCTATATCTAAATTACATATGGATGTTTGATATATGTTCTGTTGTGGTTCCCTCGAATTGTATTTAATTAACGAAAATTTTAATGTAAGATTATTCTTAGCACATTACTCTATGGTTTTCAATATTTTGTGAGACTAGAATAACATTTTTTTATACTTACGGAACCATACATGAGAATAGCTCTAATGTTTAGAACTTACAAATAAAATTATAGAAAATTATTGCAGTGTTCACTAACCATTCTGATCAACTAATTTTGTCTCGATGCTATGTTAGGTTTCAAATTAATGAAAAGATGGAAAGCTAACATATTACCCAGAATGCAAAAAGCGAATAGTGACCTCCCTTTTGGATAAGATGTTGCAATTTTAAACTGCTGTATTAAGGATATCCTATGATACATATTACTCTTCATAGTGGATGACAAGATCAAAGGAAGTTGTAATATTGGAATTTTATCATGTTCAAGAGTACATGAGTAATTATTTCAAATTTGAATGACATTAATAATCGTTTGTTAAGGTTGATTTAGATAACTATAGTATGTGAATCAATGAAGTCTGTGTAAATGAAGCTATTCATTGACAAAAGTCATTTTTAAAATTTCCTTATTTATGTGTATCCATAATTTATTTGATTTATTTGGTTCAAGGTTGTTGCTTACAAGCTACTTGAGGCAACTCAAAGTTGATTATTATTCATAACTTGCAAGAAGTGGCAAAGGGCATCACCTTTTGAAGTCGCCTTCTTTTGCAAAAGATAGATTTTATGTAGCTCAGTTTACAACAAAGTGATTTGTTACCCTAAATGCTTGATTTTGGTTTATAAATGTTGATCTTGCTCACTCATTCAGAAATTGAGCAAATTTCATTTTATGATGTTTACCTGAATAATTTATTATTTTGGTCTAGGATGTCCTTGAGAGTTTTATTGGAATATAGCATTCATGTCAGAATAATGAATTGTTCCTATCATGAGCTTTGCAAGTCAATATTAATATTGTCAAGATATTCAAAAAATGAGTCTTATAAGTGATTTTTGTCTTGCTTATTAAAAGATGATTGATTTGTTTTGCTTTTGCTCTTTAGGTTGTTGTCAGTATTGTAGATATGTTGGTTATGGATGGCATATTTAATGTCATCAAATGCAACTGTAGTATTTATGTCTTTACTATTTTTTATGGATACTATTTTTATGCAGAGTACTTTTCTTAGAATTGTCCGCGCATTGCGCGAGTACTTATACTAGTTATATTAGTTAATTAGTTAGGAAATAGTTGTTACATTAGTATGTTTTAAAATTTCAAATTTAATTTTTCAGTTACTTTATCAATTTTATTTTTTAAATTTAAATTGTTCATATGTTGGTTAAATTTAAATTTAAACCTACGAACTTCATTTCCTATTATTGATACAACAACATTGATGTTGAATTTGTTACTTTAGAAATTTTATATTTTAAATTCAAATTGTTGATATATTGGTTATAACTAATTAGTTATTAAATATTCATTAAAATAAATAACGAAGCAAAAGGAATAAACGAAATGGGTCTCAAAACATCAAACTTATATACATTAAAATAATAGGGTTTCATAACATATTTCATTAAAAATATTCATTAATTTTTTTTTACAAACAACCACTTTTATTAGTTATTAAAAATTGGTCAATGTTATAAAACAAGAAAGAATAAAGAAGAAGAGTAGAGAGAATAGAGAGAAAGAGAGAGTAATTGTTATTTCTTCTCTTGAGGGATGATTTACAATGAAGGAAGCCCTTCTATTTATAGGGGGAATTTGCCCTAGTTTCACACTAAAAGACAAATACATCAAATCCTGATAGACATCAAATAAATCTTGATAGATCTTGATAAACATTCGCTATAATTGATATATATCATAACACTCCCCCTTGAATGTCTAACAATACGCATATAGGCTGCCTCATTAAAAACCTTACAAGGAAAACCCAGTGGGACAAAACCTTGTAAGGAAAAAAGAGTACAACGCGTATTAGCTCCCCCTAATAAGAACATCCTTGAACCTTTGCATTTCGATCTTGTGCACCATCTTCTTGAAAGTTGTAGTTGGAAGAGACTTGGTGAATAAATCAGCCACATTGTCACTTGAACGAATCTGTTGTACGTCAATATCACCATTCTTTTGGAGCTCATGTGTATAGAAGAGCTTTGGCGAAATGTGCTTCGTTCGATTTCCTTTTATGAATCCAGCTTTCAGTTGTGCTAGGCATGCTGCATTATCTTCATATAAAATTATAGGTACTTTGTCACATTTCAAGCCACATTTTTCTCACATATAAAATTATGGGTAATTTGTCACATTTCAAGCCACATTTTTCTCGAATGAGATGTATTTGGACCTCAACCACACACACTCTTGGCTTGCTTCATAAATAGCTATAATCTCAGCGTGATTCGATGAAGTGGCTACGATAGACTGCTTTGTTGATCTCCAAGATATGGCAGTACCCTCACATATGAATACATAGCCTGTTTGAGACCGAGCTTTATGCGGGTCGGATAAGTATCCAGCATCAGCATAACCAATAAGATCGGAATTGCAATCTTTAGAATGAAATAAGCCTATATCGGTAGTCCCCTTTAGATACCGTAATATGTGTTTGATCCCATTCCAATGTCTCCTAGTAGGAGCAGAACTATACAAAATATCAGGCCTTGTAGTATTTTCAAGATACATTAGTGCACCAATTGCACTAAGATATGGTATTTCAGGACCAAGGAGTTCCTCATTCTTTTCTTGAGGTTGAAATGGATCCTTATTCACATCAAGTGATCGAACAACCATCGAAGTACTTAATGGATGTGCTCCATCCATATAGAATCATTTCAACATCTTTTCTGTGTAGGAAGATTGATGGACAAAGATACCATTCGTCAAATGCTAAATTTGCAAACCAAGGCATAACTTTGTCTTTCCGAGATCTTTCATCTCAAACTCTTTCTTTAGGTAATCAATTGCCTTTTGAAGCTCTATTGGTGTTCTAATAAGGTTTATGTCATCGACATAGACAGCAAGTATAACAAACTCCGACTTTGTTTCCTTTATGAAAACACATGGGCAAATTTCATCATTCGTAAAACTTTCTTTAGATAAATATTCACTAAGACGGTTCTACCACATGCATTCAGATTGCTTCAAACCACACAATGATCTTTGCAATCTAATGGAATACATTTCCCGAGGCTTTGAACTATATGCTTTTGACTTTTTAAATTCTTCGAGAATTTTTATGTATATCTCATTATCAAGTGATCCATATAGATAGGTTGTTACCACATCCATTAAATGCATTTCAAGTCTCTCATGGATAGTGAAACTAATAAGATAACGCAATGTTATTGCATCTATAACTGGTGAATATGTCTCATCATAATCGACACCAGACCATTGTGAAAATCCTTGTGCAACAAGGCATGCTTCATATCTTTGTATTTTATTTTTTTTATTTCTTTTTCGCACAAAGACCCATTTATCGCCAACAGAATTAACACCATTAGGTGTTTGAGCTATGGGTCCAAAAACTTCACATTTGGCGAGCGAATTCAATTCAGATTGAATTGCTTTCTGCCATTTTGGCCAGTCATTTCTTTGTCGACATTCTGTGACAGATCGAGGTTCAAGATCCTCTCTATCTTACATGATTTTCGTTGCAACATTATATGCAAAGACATGATCCACTACTATTTCAGATCGATTCAGATTAGTTTCAACATCACTTGAATTTATGGATAGTTCCTCATTTTCTTGAGTCTCAGGCTCATTAATTCCTTTAGGGATATTAACGTTGCTCAAATCTTGAGCTTCCGTATGTGAATCTTTCGTAGTGTCATCTTAACCATTTATTTTTTTTCTAGGATTTTGATCCTTAGAACCTAATGGTCTGCCACGCTTCAAGCGTGCTTTAGATTCATTAGCCATGACACTAGTGGATGGTCCTTTAGGGACATCAATTCGAATTGGGACATTCTCTACAGGAATATGTGATTTAGTGATCCTTTTCAAATCTGTTAATGCGTCCGACATTTGATTTGCAATTCTCTGCAAATGAATAATTTTTTGTACTTCTTGCTCACAAATAGAAGCACGTGAATCAAGATGAGATAGTGATGAACTTTTCCACAAAATTTCTCTTTTGATGTCACTATCTTCTCCCCCTAATTTTGAGAAAAGTATCTTATCAAACCGACAATCTGCAAATCGAGCAGTGAACATATCTCCCGTTAATGATTCAAGATAGAGAATAATGGAGGGTGATTCAAACCCAACATAAATTCATAACCTTCTTTGGTGGCCCATCTTGGTGCGGTTTGGTGGTGTTATCGGCATATAAACACCGCACCAAAAAATTCTCAGATGAGATATATTAGGCTCTTGACCCAGAACCAATTGCAACGGAGAAAATTTATGATAATTTTTCGGTCTAAGACGAATAAGTGTTGCAGCATGCAAAATTATATGACCCCAAACATAAGTGGGCAACTTAGTTTTCATTAGTAATGGTCTTGCTATCAACTGCAGACATTTAATTAATGACTCAACAAGGTCATTTTGAGTGTGAACATGGGGTACAGGATGTTCTACTCTTATCCCGATCGATAAGCAATAGTCATTAAATGCTTGGGATGAAAATTCTGCAGCATTATCAAGGCGAATAGACTTGATTTGATTATCAAAAAATTGTGCCCGTAATCATATTATTTGTGCCAACAATTTTGCAAATGCCAAGTTACGAGATGACAAAAGGCACACATGAGACCATCTAGAAGAAGCATCTATTAGGACCATGAAGTATCTAAATGACCCATATATGTGTTCCAAGAACGTTGGGGACTCAATCCTAACTTTTGTTGGCGATGGTCTCACAATCAACTTGCCTTGATAACAAGCATGACATGAAAATTTACCATTCGAAAGAACCTTCAAGTTCTTTAATGGATGCCCATTTGAATTTTCTATTATTCATCTCATCATTATTGATCCTGGATGTCCCATAAGATCATGCCAAAGTGCGAAAGTATTGGAATTAGTGAACATTTGATTTACTATGGAATGTGCCTCAATTGCACAAATCTTTGTCCAATACAAGCCAAAAGATAAAGCAGGAAACTTTTCAACAACACATGTCTGCCCAGAGACATTCTTGGTATATCAAGATATTCAAGATTCATCTCATCAAATGTCTTGATATGATAACCATTTTCACGGATATCATTAAAACTCATCAAGTTTCTCCGAGACTTGGGAGAGAACATAGCATTATTTATGATGAGTTTAGTTCCCTTAAGCAAGATTATAATGGCTTTTTCGAAGCCTTCAATCAAATCAACACTACCAGAAATTGTAGTAACATTAATCTTGTCCATGTTTAGATGAGAGAAATATTTCTTGTCTTTGAATATCGTATGTGTATTGCCAGAATTAATCAAACAAATATCTTCTTGAAAATTATCCATATCTTTAAATAAAATAACTTGCACCAAATAAAATATATATTAAATCTTTGTACAAAGTGAAAACTTATAATATAAAAAATTATTAATCACACTTTAACTAAGTAATTAAAAAGAAATATATCCAATTAGTACGAGATGCATTTGTAATCGTATTACGAAATGAGAATATAAAAATATTATTATATTACATAATCATATGAGAATATTATTATATTAAAGAATGTTAATATAAAGAATACATTACAGAATGCAATCTTCATCATATTGTTTGCACAATATTGTAAAGAATGATAATTTTGCATTGTAATGAATGCAAAGCAAGCACTTCACTTATTGTTTTCATGCGAAAAGTAAACCTCTGTACTATCGTCTTTTTTTTTTTTTTTAATAAATAATGATAAAATTAAAATTCAATTCAATCTATAATAAACTACATTAATATAATTGAACTAATCAATATTAATCAAAAACTAATACTCATGCAAACAACTACTTTGACATGATTCTTTATTCAGTAACTATTATCAATAAAAATAAAACAAAATTAAAAATCATTCATTCTTTCATGTTTACGGAACCATCACCAATCAAGTGATCAATCTTTCCTTCAGGGTGCTCGAAAAAGTCTGCTACATCCAAACATGTGATGTCAACATTGTTTTCAGAGAGAAAGTTAGCCTCGGATTTTCTCTCTTTCTTCTTTAATTAGGATGCCCGATTTTTTTATGGGAGGAAGGATAAAGGGCACTTTGAGGAATTGATTACGAAGGTTTTGAAAAGATAAGAGTATGTAGCAGAATAAATTGTTATCCTTTAGTGGTAGATATATTCTCATTAATCATGCACTTCAACCAATGCCCATTTATTTGTTATCAGCTATGAATCCTCCGGGGTAAATAACCAACTTCATAGGATCTTTGTTAGTTTTTTTTAGGCTAATTCTACTGGTGCCAGAAACAAGCATTGGGTGTCATGGGAGAATTTATGTTATCTGAAAAAGGAGGGAGGAATAGGTCTAAGATCATTACATACAGTATTAAAAGCCCTCTTTGCTAAGCTATGGTGGATTTTTCAAAAATCTACCTTACCATGCTCCATAAATTTTCAAACTAAAGATCTTTTAAGATGTTCGGATAATTTCATAACCTGATCAGTAGAGGTAGGGGTATCACCTAACTCTTGTTCTTCTATATCATCTTCTACCGATAAATCTTCCTCAAAATTATCATAACGCCTACTGAGGGTCTCCTGGTCTAATTATATCCCAACATCGAAACCATTAGGCTGTGATAAAGAAATTTTACTAACATCGCTAAGTCTAGGTGATAATGAACTAGTAGTAACACTATTTTTTTTATTTCTACGAAAAACCTTATGAAAGTCTATTTTTTTACCACTACTATTTTTATTGACATCCATAATTAAGTTTAAATATAATTAAAATAATAAAACAATCAATATAAATATTATAAATCAAAAAAATAATTTAAGTAAACAAATATAGACACTGAAAAATAAAAATATAGAGATTAAAGTAAATAAAAAGAGAGATTAAAGTTGGAACGAATATAGATTCTGCATAAAAGCAAGCGTATACCAATTATCGAGATTAAAAAATGATAATTGAAACTTGTAATATCTTTAAAAAATCTCCAACTCCAATTAGCCAATACAATAACTATAAATATTAATAGAGTAAGAGAATATTAAGAGAGAATTTGAGAGTAAGATAATATTAAGACAGATTGAGAATATTTATGAGAAAAAAGAATAGGTATAAAGGGGTATTTATAGTGGAAATTTTAAGAGGTAGTGGGGTAATTAGGAAGGGGGCAAAAAAATAGACGTTGGTTGACCCCCCAACGGCTAAAAGTACCAACGGCTATTCCAACGGCTGAATTGCCAATAAATTGAAATAATTTTTTTAAAAAAAGTTTCAAACGTAAATTCCGGCCGTTGGGATCCGGGTATACCAGTTGCTATCAGTACCGTTGCGTTACCAGAAGCGTGACCGGAACCGGACCAGTCTGGAATTACTCCGGTCCGCTGCCACCCCTACAAATCGAGCAGTGAACATATCTCCCGTTAATGGTTCAAGATAGCGAATAATGGAGGGTGATTCAAACCCAACATAAATTCCTAACCTTCTTTGGGGGCCCATTTTGGTGCGGTTTGGTGGTGCTATCGACACATAAACACCGCACCCAAAAATTCTCAGATGAGATATATTAGGCGCTTGACCCGGAACCAATTGCAACGGAGAAAATTTATGATAATTTTTCGGTCTAAGAAGAATAAGTGTTGCAGCATGCAAAATTGCATGACCCCAAACATAAGTGGGCAACTTAGTATTCATTAGTAATGGTCTTGCTTCAACTGCTGACATTTAATTAATGACTCAACAAGGCCATTTTGAGTGTGAACATGGGGTACAGGATGTTCTACTCTTATCCCGATCGATAAGCAATAGTCATTAAATGCTTGGGATGAAAATTCTACAGCATTATCAAGGCGAATAGACTTGATTTGATTATCAGGAAATTGTGCCCGTAATCGTATTATTTGTGCCAACAATTTTGCAAATGCCAAGTTGCGAGATGACAAAAGGCACACATGAGACCATCTAGAAGAAGTATCTATTAGGACCATGAAGTATCTAAATGACCCATGTATGTGTTCCAAGAACGTGGGGGACTCAATTCCAACTTTTGTTGGCGATGGTCTCACAATCAACTTGCCTTGATAACAAGCATTACATGAAAATTCACCATTCGAAAGAACCTTCAAGTTCTTTAATGGATGTCCATTTGAATTTTCTATTATTCGTCTCATCATTATTGATCCTGGATGTCCCAGAAGATCATGCCAAAGTACGAAAGTATTGGAATCAGTAAACTTTCAGTTTACTATAGAATGTGCCTCAATTGCACAAATCTTTGTCCAATACAGGCCAGAAGATAAAGCAGGAAACTTTTCAACAACACATGTCTGCCCAGAGACATTCTTGGTATACCAAGATATTCAAGATTCATCTCATCAAATGTCTTGATATGATAACCATTTTCACGGATATCTTTAAAACTCATCAAGTTTCTCCGAGACTTGGGAGAGAACATAGCATTATTTATGATGAGTTTAGTTCCCTTGGGCAAACAAATATTTTCTTGAAAATTATCCATATCTTTAAATAAAATAACCTTCACCAAATAAAATATATATTAAATCTTATTAATATATAATATAAAAAAATTATTAATCACACTTTAACTAAGTAATTAAAAAGAAATATATCCAATTAGTACGAGATGCAATTGTAATCGTATTACGAAATGAGAATATAAAAATATTATTATATTACATAATCATATGAGAATATTATTATATTAAAGAATGTTAATATAAAGAATACATTACAGAATGCAATCTTAATCATATTGTTTGCACAACATTGTAAAGAATGATAATTTTGCATTGTAATGAATGCAAAGCAAGCACTCCACTTATTGTTTTCATGCGAAAAGTAAACCTCTGTACTATCGTCTTTTTTTTTTTAATAAATAATGATAAAATTAAAATTCAATTCAATCTATAATATACTACAATAATATAATTGAACTAATCAATATTAATCAAAAACTAATACTCATGCAAACAACTACTTTTACATGATTCTTTATTCACTAACTATTATTAATAAAAATAAAACAAAATTAAAAATCATTCATTCTTTCATGTTTACGGAACCATCACCAATCAAGTGATCAATCTTTCCTTCAGGGTGCTCGAAAAAATCTGCTACATCCAAACTTGTGATGTCAACATTCTTTTCAGAGAGAAAGTTAACTTCGGGATTTCTCTCTTTCTTCTTTAGTTAGGATGCCCGATTTTTTTAAGGGAGGAAGAATAAAGGGCACTTTGAGGAATTGATTACTAAGGTTTTGAAAAGATAAAGTGTATGTAGCAGAATAAATTGTTATCCTTTAGTGGTAGATATATTCTTATTAATCATGCACTTCAACTAATGCCCATTTATTTGTTATCAGCTATGAATCCTCCTGGGTAAATAACCAACTTCATAGGATCTTTGTTAGTTTTTTCTAGGCTAATTCTACTGGTGCCAGAAACAAGCATTGGGTGTCATGGGAGAATTTATGTTATCTGAAAAAGGAGGGAGGAATAGGTTTACATACAGTATCAAAAGCCCTCTTTGCTAAGCTATGGTGGATTTTTCAAAAATCTACCTTACCATACTCCATAAATTTCCAAACTAAAGATCTTTTAAGATGTAGCTACAATAAATATTGTAGCTACAAAGTAAAGCTAAAGACATTAAAAACATTTTTTGGTGTAGCGCTCGAGAAATCAATACACACTGCTGATGGTTGCCCAAACTGTTAGTCATTTCAAGATTGTAGTATTATTCTTACTCCACTTTGACGGTGGAATAACTAATGTAGAGATAAACTAAGTTATTCCGGGATTAATTATCCGGTTTAACTATTTCTACATTAGTTATTCCACCGTCAAAGTGGAGTAAGAATAATACTACAATCTTGAAATGATTAATAGTTATCCCATATATTTTATCTCAAACAAACATGAGATAAGCACATCAAGTTTATTTAGATAATATGTATAGCAGCAGGTAATCCTCTTTAAAATGTGGGATTAGAAATTTTACAAATTAGATATGTTCTATAGCAAATAAAGATGGTCAAATGCCATAAAAATTATTCACATTGACCATAAATATTACTAAACTTATAGAAACAATACTCTGTAGCTATAATCTATAATTTATATTATCTATAATCTATATCTATATCTATATCTATATCTATATCTATATCTATATCTATCTATTTATAATCTATAATCTATACATTACTTGAAAAAAAATAGAAAAAGCGACCACAAAAACTGACCACATGTGATCGCTTTTCATGTTTTTCCTACCGTATAAGCTACCACAAGACATGGTTAGAAAAACAGTGGTAGCTTTTTTAAAACCGACTACATGTGGTCATTTTAAAAAAAAAAAAATATATACATCTAAAATTCAATATTATTTTTTAAAAAAAAAATGAATATCAGTTTTTATTTTTAAACAAAAGCGACTATATGTGGTTAGTTTTTTCAATTTAATAATTTATTTAATAAAATTATTTTTAATTAATTATAGTCAAGCGACCACATGTGGTATGTAGTTTCTATAGTTACATACCATTTTTAATAAAGAACATATAGGAATGCGACCACATGTAAAAGTTACATACCATTTTTTGCTCCAATGGAATGCAACTAGCAGTTCCCGCAGTATGTAGAGAGCCACCCTTGGCTGATGCTCTGACTTTCTTTCCTTTTCACTCAAGTATTCTTCACTATTCCAATAGCGAAGACTATCTTGCCACATTCTAGGGTCTATAAAACTTGGTTTACCCTATTTTGTCTTGCATAATCCAACAGACCGGCCATTCTGTGTATTGCTCTTTTAAAAAAATTCTTCCATACAGCAAAGTAATCTGTTGGATCCCACCAGAAATATTTCTACAACAAAAACAAAAGTTTAATATTCAATTATTTGTTTTAACAATGTGTTAAGTATTCGATAAGTTAAATCATTTTTTGTTGTCAAATTTCTCATAACATAAGCTACAAATGCCCTGATTATTTCTTTTACATGTTTGGATGAATTGTCTCTCATTAGTGTATATGCAAATGTATTCAGTCATTTTATTTTCATCCTTTGTTTTGGAGTTATCTATTGTATAGTACCATTTTTATTTTTCTTGTCAATAAGCAAAAATGTCAATGAATCAACTGCATTTTCGTTTATTCTGATCAGGAAGATATGTTTTCAAAAGGTGTCAAAGTAAAACAATCAGGTTCTGATGAAGATATAATTAGCAGCTTGCCACGGGATTTGATAGCTTGCATTCTGGGGAAAGTGTCTGTACGTGAAGCTGTGAGAACCAGTGTTCTTGCTAAAAAGTGGAGATTTTACTATTTGTACATTCCACAGATAGTATTTGATAATGAGTTTTGCGAAGAACTTGACGACTCCTTCGAGAAGAAAGGATTTTATATTCATGAGCTGCAGTGCAATCAATTTGATGAAATTATCACCAAATCCCTTCTGCTTCATCCCGGTGAATTAGAGAAATTTAAAGTATGCATTCCTTATGATGCTTCAACTATGGTTCCGTATGTGAACAAATGGATACTATATTTATCTTGGAGGAACATCAAGAAATTAACCTTAACATATAATACCTTAATTACTCAGAGCCATAAGTTACCTCCTTATTTCTTCTCTTGTCTGGAGTTGACATCCTTGAAGCTCAAGAATTTTGTTCTTACACCACCGTTGGAGTTTAAAGGCTTCCTTAGTCTCTACAAATTAATTCTTGTTGGGGTTGACTTTACAAACAACTGTTTTGAAAGTATTATTTCCAGCTGCCCCCTTCTTAGAAGACTAGTGCTGCGTGGCTGCTCTGGCGTTCATCATTATAATATCAGTGGTTCATATCTTGAGAGGTTGTTTATAAAAGCTGATGATAATTTCCAATCAATTTCCTTAGAGAAGGCACCTAACTTGTCTGATGTTTATCTATCTCCGGGGAAAATTGTAGAGGGCCAGGAAGGAAATTGTGTCTCTGATTTGGTTACGTTTATGGGTTGCTTGCCTAAAGTGAAATTACTTGGTTTTGACAGCCAATTTCTGCAGGTTAGTGCTAAGAAATTTCTGTTCCAGGTATTGTTGTTGTATTTTAATCTGATTAAAATGTGTTTTCACATATCCTTTCTCTCAGCTCCTTTCTGGAACTCCAGTTCCCCCCATGTTATTGACGGCGCCACTCTCTCTAACGATTATTAAACTCAAACGTGTGAACTTTATGGACTTGGACCAGATGGGTGTTGTTGTCTGCTTGATTAGAAGTTCTTGGAATTTGAAAGAACTTTTCATTGAGGCAAATTTAAACACCCTGATCTAATTTATAATGATTTGTTTTGGACATGAATAAACAGATATTAAGTTTTTGTTTTATTTCCGTGTAGGCTTCTACAGAGCTAAACCTGGAACAAGTCTCAAGTGATCTAAAACTCCTGGACTGCACAACTTCCCCACTTAGCAAACTGCATCAGGTCAAACTAACAAATATCTCAGGTTTTGATCCAGAGTTGGAGTTTATCCGGTTCCTTCTCTTTAGTTCGCCATCGCTCGTGAAAATGACCATCCTGGAACACCCACAACTTGAATCAGCAGCTGCATTGGAGGTAGCTAGGAAGCTACTCCAGTTTGGGCAACCATCAGCAGTGTGTATTGATTTCTAGAGCGCTACACCAAAAAATGTTTTTAATGTCTTTAGCTTTGCTTTGGAGCCCATATCAGTTTCTCGTCAGAATGTCCCATAAATAGGGGCAAATCACTCTCTATCAAAGACATGACTTATTTATATGAGAAAATGTTCTGTTTTCACACTCGAATTTTAGAAGGATACTATTATCCCTGGATAAATTAAAATGTTTACCGGCATTGGATTAAATTGCATCTAGTGTAGGGGTGGCAGCGGACCGGAGTAATTCCAGACTGGTCCGGTTCCGGTCACGCTTCGGTACTGGTAATGCAACGGTACTGATTGCAACTGGTATACCCGGATCCCAGTGGTTCGGAATCCAATTCCAGTGCTGATCGTTGCATTTTTTCGATAGTTCCGGTTCCGATTTACCAATTTCGATCCAGTGCCAGCCGGAATTTACGTTTGAAACTTTTTTTAAAAAAATTATTTCAATTAATTGGCAATTCAGCCGTTGGAATATCCGTTGGTACTTTTAGCCGTTGGGGGGTCAACCAACGTCTATTTTGTGCCCCCTTTCTAATTACCCCACTACCTCTTAAAATTTCCACTATACCTATTCTTTTTTCTCATAAATATTCTCAATCTGTCTTAATATTATCTTACACTCAAATTCTCTCTTAATATTCTCTTACTCTCTTAATATTTATAGTTATTGTATTGGCTAATTGGAGTTGGAGATTTTTTGAAGATATTACAGGTTTCAATTATCATTTTTTAATCTCGATAATTGGTATATGCTTGCTTTTATGCAGAATCTATATTCGTTCTAACTTTAATCTCTCTTTTTATTTACTTTAATCTCTATATTTTTATTTTTCAGTGTATATTTGTTTACTTAAATTATTTTTTTGATTTATAATATTTATATTGATTGTTTTATTATTTTAATTATATTTAAACTTAATTATGGATGTCAATAAAAATAGTAGTGGTAAAAAAATAGACTTTCATAAGTTTTTTCGTAGAAATAAAAATAATAGTGTTACTACTAGTTCATTATCACCTAGATTTAGCGATGTTAGTGAAATTTCTTTATCACAGCCTAATGGTTTCGATGTTGGGATGAAATTAGACCTGGAGACCCTAAGTAGGTGTTATGATAATTTTGAGGAAGATTTATCGGTAGAAGATGATATAGAAGAACAAGAGTTAGGTGATACCCCTACCTCTACTGATCAGGTTATGAAATTATCGAAAGATGGAGAAGAACTTTTCCCTTTATCGAAATTTACTAGGGTCAAAGGTACCAAACATTTTAAAAGATCTTTAATTTGAAAATTTATGGAGCATGATAAGGTAGATTTTTGAAAAATCTACCATAGCTTAGCAAAGAGGGCTTTTGATACTGTATGTAATGGTCTTAGACCTATTCCTCCCTCCTTTTTCAGATAACATAAATTCTCCCATGACACCCAATGCTTGTTTCTGGCACCAGTAGAATTAGCCTAGAAAAAACTAACAAAGATCCTATGAAGTTGGTTATTTACCCCCGGAGGATTCATAGCTGATAACAAATAAATGGGCATTGATTGAAGTGCATGATTAATGAGAATATATCTACCACTAAAGGATAACAATTTATTCTGCTACATACTCTTTATCTTTTCAAAACCTTGGTAATCAATTACTCAAAGTGCCCTTTATTCTTCATCCCATAAAACAATCGGGCATCCTAACTAAAGAAGAAAGAGAGAAATCCCGAGGCTAACTTTCTCTCTGAAAATAATGTTGACATCACATGTTTGGATGTAGCAGACTTTTTCGAGCACCCTGAAGGAAAGATTGATCACTTGATTGGTGATGGTTCCGTAAACATAAAAGAATGAATGATTTTTAATTTTGTTTTATTTTTATTGATAATAGTTACTGAATAAAGAATCATATAAAAGTAGTTGTTTGCATGAGTATTAGTTTTTGATTAATAATGATTAGTTCAATTACATTATTGTAGTTTATTATAGATTGAATTGAATTTTAATTTTATCATTATTTATTTAAAAAAAAAAGGACGATAGTACAGAAGTTTACTTTTCGCATGAAAACAATAAGTGGAGTGCTTGCTTTGCATTCATTACAATGCAAAATTATCATTCTTTACAATGTTGTGCAAACAATATGATTAAGATTGCATTCTGTAATGTATTCTTTATATTAACATTCTTTAATATAATAATATTCTCATATGATTATGTAATATAATAATATTTTTATATTCTCATTTCGTAATACGATTACAATTGCATCTCGTACTAATTGGATATATTTCTTTTTAATTACTTAGTTAAAGTGTGATTAATAATTTTTTATATTATAAGTTTTCACTTTGTAAAAAAATTTAATATATATTTTATTTGGTGCAGGTTATTTTATTTAAAGATATGGATAATTTTCAAGAAAATATTTGTTTGATTAATTCTGGCACTACACATACGATATTCAAAGACAAGAAATATTTCTCTCATCTAAACATGGACAAGATTAATGTTACTACAATTTCTGGTAGTGCTGATTTGATTGAAGACTTCGGAAAAGCCATTATAATCTTGCTCAAGGGAACTAAATTCATCATAAATAATGCTATGTTCTCTCCCAAGTCTCGGAGAAACTTGATGAGTTTTAAAGATATCCATGAAAATGGTTATCATATCAAGACATTTGATGAGATGAAACTTTAATATCTTGGTATACTAAGAATGTCTTTGGGCAGACATGTGTTGTTGAAAAGTTTCCTGCTTTATCTTTTGGCTTGTATTGGACAAAGATTTGTGCAATTGAGGCACATTCCATAGTAAACCAAAAGTTTACTAATTCCAATACTTTCGTACTTTGGCATGATCTTCTGGGACATCCAGGATCAATAATGATGAGACGAATAATAGAAAATTCAAATAGGCATCCATTAAAGAACTTGAAGGTTCTTTCGAATGGTAAATTTTCATGTAATGCTTGTTATCAAGGCAAGTTGATTGTGAGACCATCGCCAACAAAAGTTGGGATTGAGTCCCCCACGTTCTTGGAACACATATATGGGTCATTTAGATACTTTATGGTCCTAATAGATGCTTCTTCTAGATGGTCTCATGTGTACCTTTTATCATCTCGCAACTTGACATTTGCAAAATTATTGGCACAAATAATACGATTACGGGCATAATTTCCTGATAATCAAATAAAGTCTATTCGCCTTGATAATGCTGTAGAATTTTCATCCCAAGCATTTAATGACTATTGCTTATCGATCGGGATAAGAGTAGAACATCTTGTACCCCATGATCACACTCAAAATGACCTTGTTGAGTCATTAATTAAATGTCTGCAGTTGATAGCAAGACCATTACTAATGAAAACTAAGTTGCCCACTTATGTTTGGGGTCATACAATTTTGCATGCTGCAATACTTATTCGTCTTAGGCCGAAAAATTATCATAAATTTTCTCTGTTGCAATTGGTTCTGGGTCAAAAGCCTAATATATCTCATCTGAGAATTTTTGGGTGCGGTGTTTATATGCCGATAACACCACCAAACCGCACCAAGATGGGCCCCCAAAGAAGGTTAGGAATTTATGTTGGGTTTGAATCACCCTCCATTATTCTCTATCTTGAATCATTAACGGGAGATATGTTTACTGATCGATTTGCAGATTATTGATTTGATAAGATACTTTTCCCAAAATTAGGGGGAGAAGATAGTGACATCAAAAGAGAAATTTTATGGAAAAGTTCATCACTATCTCATTTTGATTCACGTGCTTCTATTTGTGAGTAAGAAGTACAAAAGATTATTCATTTGCAGAGAATTGCAAATCAAATGCCGGACGCATTAACAGATTTGAAAAGGATCACTAAATCACATATTCCTGCAGAGAATGTCCCAATTCGAATTGATGTCCCTAAAGGACCATCCACTAGTGTCATGACTAATGAATCTAAAGCACGCTTGAAGCGTGGCAGACCATTAGGTTCTAAGGATCGAAATCCTAGAAAAAAAATAAATGGTTAAGATGACACTACGAAAGATCCATACACGGAAGCTCAAGATTTGAGCAATGTTAATATCCCTGAAGGAATTAATGAGCCTGAGACTCAAGAAAACAAGGAACTATCCATAAATTCAAGTGATGTTGAAACTAATCTGAATCGATCTGAAATAGTAGTGCATCATGTCTTTTCATATAATGTTGCAACAAAAATCATGTAAGATAGAGAGGATCATATAATGGCTTATCTTTACCTAAACAATTTTAATTTATACAATAAGTCTTCCGTTTATTTTGTCATATCTGCTGTATCTCCATTATTGCTCTGATCTTATCTTTCCAGCTGGCGTCCTTATCTCTTTTATTCTAGCTGAACTGCTGGGACATCATTATCTCCTCCATTACATTTTGAACATGTGTGGTCTGGATATTTGTGTCCAATAGTCTTGCAATATCTGGTCAATAATTCCTCCGAAATAAATTTTTCTCTGATAGCTCTGGCGATAGGTTCTGTTTCTGGTTTAAGCAACGTGATAATCCATTGCCTAATAGTTTCCATATCTGTTTCTCGTAACTCTTTTGAATTTGAATATATTAGTACATGATTTCTTGAATAGTAACTCCATATGGGATTTTGGTTGCAATATGTATTTGCTAGCTCTTGCAAAATTGTAGATAGTCCGATAATTCTTTTGTTCGCATAAAATTTTGGTATCTCGATTCTAGGTATCTCTGGTTGTGAAATAATATTTTGTGGTATAATCATATCTCGTGTCATTCCTATCTTTACAACTTGTATAGGTTTTTTAACTTCATCAAATAATATCTCTGCTGGTGCCGTGTAAATTTTTATAAAAAACAAGGTACCTTTGGTTATTCTTTTAAAAGTGATAAATGCTTCATATATCTCTGGTATAGTGGATATCTCAGTCCCGTCCGTGGTATATACAGTACTAAGTAGTCCATATTCGTAGCAAGTTTTAACTAAGCTTGGTTTGGTTTTAGGTAAGGCAATTAGTTTATTATATCCGGTCAATCTCTAGGTTATATAGTTTGTATCTGGTTCTTGGATATTTGTAGCTTTGGGGTTGCTATTTAAAAAGGTTTGTACATTGCAGATATTTTCTATGTATGTACGGGCTGTGTAGTTGTAAGTCTTTTTGTCTTGGTTTAGACTATCTCGGTATGTGGTAACTTGTGGGGGTATAAACATGGGATCTTTTGATGTATTTGGTGTATATGGTTTATCAAATAGCTTATTTAGGTTCATATTTTTTCTAACTCCTTTGCTTGTACCTGCAGAAGTAGATAGATAAACGTTATGGGTTTTAAGGAGTGTCCCAACGTCTCCTTCTAGCTCTGGAATTTTACTATCTTTCGATCGACATAGCTCTGCGCATTGCTGAGTTAGCTGATTCATAGCTATAGACTTCAGTTTATCTTCACTAGTCTTTAGCTTTAGCTCTTCTATCTCAGTACCCATCTTTACTATCTTAGTACCCATACTGTCCACTTTCAATGAAAGCGTAGTTAGGGCGTTGAGTATTTTTTCATGTATATTTTCTTCTATCATTTCAGTCTGTGTAGCTTTGTCTTGATATGTAATCTGCAATAACATTTTTGTTAGTACTGATTACTTCTATTACAAATGTAAAATTTAATATGTTTAAAACTAGTCTCCGAATCTCTTTTGTTGTAACTGAATTTTATATTTTCTTTGTTAGCCACCAGCGTACCTGTGTATTATCTGTTCGCACAATAAATTTGTTATATACAATATATGGCTCAAATGCTAACAAATATTTATATAGTGAACATAATTCTTTCCTATTTATTTCCCATTTTATTTCTGTCTCGATGAACGTACCTGAGTAGTATCTACAATGGTGTTCTATTTTTTCTGCTTCATATCTATATTTAAGTACTCCTCCGTAACTATATTCACTAGCATCTGCTTCTACTATGTATGTAAATTTTCTATTTTCATCCGGAAATTGTAATTTTGGTAATTCCTTGCAAAGTAATTTTATTTTTTGAACTTGTTTTTTATCTTCTTCATCATAGTTATATTCTATATCCTTTTTTAATTTTTTCTGCAGTGGTTTTAAGTTTTCTGCTAATTTTGGAATATATTCTCTTACTTGGTTTACTAATCCTAAAAATGATTGTAATTTCTTTTTTGTATCTAATTCTTCTTTCGAATTTATTATTTTTTGTACTATATGTTGTTGCATTTTTACTCCACTTTTATCTATTTGTATTCCTAAAAATTCTATCTGATTTTTCATAATTTCGGCTTTCTTTTCACTTAAACTTATTCCTGATTTTTCTATTATATCTGTAAATTGTTCCAATAATTTTATATGTTCATCTTTAGTTTTTGTATATAATAATATATCATCTATGTATACTATACAGTTAGGTAATTGTTTAAAATAATTATCCATAAAATGTTGATATCTACCTGGTGCATTTTTATATCCAAATGGTAATACATTCCACTCATAAAATCCTTGTGGTACCGTAAATGCGGTTAATTCTTTAGATTCTTCTTCTAACTTTAGATGGTAAAATCCTGATTTACAATCAAATTTGCTAAAATAATTATATCCTTGTATCTGTCTTATTTTTAATATCTTATTTGGTATTAGATAATTATATGTTATAGTTTTTGCATTTAAATTTCTATTATCAATAACCATTCTACTTTTTCCTCTTTTTTGTTCTCTATGTTTATTTACTATAAATGCTGGACTATTATGTTTACTATTACTTTTTTGTATATATTGTTTTTCTAATAATTCATCAATATGCATTTTAAATTCTTTTAAATCGTCAAAATTATATGTTAATGGTTTTTGGGTTATTATACTATTTTTATCTATTAATTTAATTTTTATGGTAGTTTTATGTTTTTCCCATCCTTTTAAGGGATCTTCACTATATAATTGTTCTATTTTTTTCTTAACTATTTCTATCTTATTTATTGAAAATATAGTTATATCTGTTTTATTTATCGAAAATACTACTAATTCTATTGTATCTTCAGTGGTTTTTATATTTTCTAACTTTTGTGTAATTTTTTCACTTCCTTTTATCCAATCAATTTTCTTTCTTATTTTATTATTAACTCTTTTTGCTCTTACTTTTTGTTTACATGGTGTTGTAAACCACCAATCGTTTTTAGTTATTACATGTGGGTATAGTTTATCTAAAAATGGCATTCCTAAAAGTATATCTTTTGACGTTAGTTCATAATTATAAATTTCTTCTATTGTCAATATCTTATCCCATATTTGTGCTTTTACATTCCTAGCTTTATAAGTAATTAAGCTTCCTTCATTATTAAATCTTTTAACTACTATTGGTATTTTTAATTTATCTCATTTACTTTCTGGTAAGCAATTATATTTACATAAATTAACTTCTGCTCCTGTATCTATCATAGGCGTATAATATCTACTGTAATATCCTTCCACTATTATCTTCATTAATACATATATTTTCATTTTATGTTAAGGCTCTTCTCAAGAATAATCTTCCCCTATTATATGTTATGGCTAATTGTGTATGTTCTATATTATATGGTTTTACTTGTTCTAACCATTTTATTCCTAATATTATATCTGATTTTTGCATTTCTTCTTTTACCTCAAATTCTATTTTTATTTTTCTAATTCCTCCTATTATTATTTCTTTTTCTGCTATATCTTTATTATTTATTAAACTTCTCGGTAGATCTGGGCATATATCATTATCAGTTTTTATTTCCTCATTTTTTACTAGACATTTTGCTATATAATTTTCTTTTTGTCCTGTGTTTAATAGTATTAAATATTCTTTTTCATTTATTTTTCCTGTTATGTAATATTGATTTAGGTTACTCATTGAATTTGTTTCATAACTTGTTCTTTTTGATGAGGTTGATGATTCTGGTTTTTCATTAGCTATTCTTTTTGTTGTACTTATTCTATCATTTACTATTTCTAAATTCTCTTCTATATCTATGTCTCTATAGCTATAATCATTATAATCTATTGTTTTTACAATTTGTTTGAATGGGCTATCTATTTGTATCTTGTTAATCTTATTTTTTCCTGTTATTTTAGGTTTTGTTGTTAATACATATAAATTTTTACATCTTGCTGTAAATATTTTACTTCCTGGGTTAATTCTATTCCTGATATTTTCCAATATAATACTAATGATTTATCTATATTTCTATCTGTTACTGCTACTGAATAATTTGCACTTATTATAAATTTAAATTTTTGGTATATTAAATTTCCTTTTACGGCAGTTATTATGCTTTTTTTCTATAGGTTTTATAATTCTATCATCTTCTAAATATAATTCTATCGGTGTATCTATTCCTTCTCTAAAACATGCTTTTATTAATATTTCTGTACCTCCAAGGTGTACATATTTTATTGGATCTCCTTTACTTTTTATATCATTTATTTCTTTATTAATTATTCTTTTTGTTACTAGTGGTATACTAGCTTTACCTTTTGCATATCTGCAGTCTATTACATGTTGTTTTTGACATACTACATAATATTCATTTTTTTTCCTAGTAAAAATATTTTTTATTGTTGGTATTTTAAATATTTTTTCTACACTTAGATCTAACTCTTTTCCTTTTATTTCATCAAATATATTACTGTCAAATATTATTTTTTGTTCTGTTCCTTCGTCATTTAAATATTCTTCCTTTGTTATTATTTTTATATCTTCTTCTGTCATTTGATTCATCTATCTCACTATCTATTTCAGTATCTATTTCGTTTTTTGAAATTTCATATATACTATCTTCACTTTCTAATTCATAATCTATATAATCTATTTGCATATATTCTGTATTTTCTATTTTTATTTCGGATATTTGTTTATTTTTTGGATTTTTGGGTAATTTGCAATCTCTAGCTAAATGTCCTAACTTTCCACAATTATAACATGTACATTCTTTTATAGATTTTTTCTTTCTATATGGTCTTTTATTTTTTTTACATAATATCTTTTTCTTGGTTTCTTATATTTATATTTTGATTTTTTATATTTCTTATATTTCTTATGTCTTTTTCTTTTCTTATAATATCTTTCTTCGCATCCAAATTGGGGTGCTATTTTATTTTTGCAACATGCTAAATTTTTTATTAATGTTTTTTCCATTTTTAATTCTTCTCTATATTTTTCACATAAATTTCTATACCATTGTTGTAAAAATTTTATTCTAGCTCCTAATGTATCTACTATTTTTGCTTCTTCCCAACTTTTTATTATTTTTGAACTAAATGGTTCGGGTAATTTATTAAAATATAATTTTCTTATTTCCTTACTTTCTTCTATACTATATGCTCCTTTATAATAATATTCTTTAAATGCGCAAGTATATTCACCTATATAACACATATTACATATTGTTAATTTTAACATTAAATTCCTGTTTGTATCTTTTTCTTCATCTTGTTCTTCTTCTAATGTTGTCATACTACCAAATTCATCTTTTATAGCTGTTTCATATTTTTTTAATAATTCTATAGGTGTTAGTTTAGTTGTTGTTAATGATGTTCCTTCCATAGGTTTATTAGTTCTTAATACTTTCTTACTATTTTCAGTTAAATTTGAAAACCATAGTTTTACTGATCCTATTAATGTTCTTTCTATATATTCTGGTGCATCTGTTATGTTTATATTATTATCTAATAATTGTTTTGTCATATATCCTATCCATAATTGTATTGTTTTTTCTATATCTATTACACAATCTAGATCTAAAAAGTTATAATTTTTATTAACTATTTGTTTTGGTGTCCATTTGTCATATTCATTATATCTTTTAAATTTATTTTTATAATATATAGGTTTTCTTATTTCTGTTGTCTTAGGTATTATATTTTCATCTTCTTTTTTATCAAGAGTATTTATTTCTGTATTGGTGTTTTCTTCATTAATCATTTCTTGTTTTTCGTTAATTTCTAAATTTTTTATATTTGTTAATATTTCCGTGTATGTTTCACTATCTTCCGAATCATAATTATCTGTTTCTTCAATATCTATATTATTTATTTCTAATTTTTCTTTAAATTGATTTATCTCGTTTATTAATTTCTGTTCTCTATCTTTTTCTTCTTTTTCTTTTTGTCTTTGTTCGTATAAATCTTTTAACATTTGTAGTTCTTTTTCTAATTCAGCAATTCTACTATTTTTAGTTTCTTCTATTTTTCGTATTTCTTCCGTAGTTTGTTGTTTAATTTTTTCTATTTCCTTTTTTCTATCTATTTCTTCATTTTCTTTTTCTATTCTTACCATTGCTGTTAATTTATCTTCTAATTTTAATTCTTCTTTTTCTAACATTAGATATAAATGTTCTCCTATTTTCTTATACCTTCTTCCTAGATTAGAAAATACTATTTTTATTTTTGATCCTTCGTGATTTTCATATATTTTTTCATCTATTATAAATTCTTCTTTATTCATTTTATTGTGAATAGTTCGTGTCGATATATATATTCTAAACTATCTATTTGTGATTCTAATTTTGATATTTCATCTTTTTGTGTATTTATTGAATTTTTACTAACTCCGGCAAATATATTATAATGTAATCTTTCTTTTCTTATTTTTAATTCTTTACGTTTTTCAGAGATAAATTGTTTCAATTCTTTATATTTTTGCTCTTTATTCATTTAAATTATATTTATAATATCTTGGCGGATATCTAAATATAATTTTATCATAATTAGATAGTATATGTCTCATTCTTCTAGATTTTAAATGGATTATTAATTTTGCTTCAATACTAGATATTAATGTAATTAAATAGGCTAATCTTTCTGGATTTTCTTTTGTTTTATTTAGACTTATATATTCTGAATAATTACTAACTAAGGGTTCTTTAATTTTTCTAAAGGCTTCCCTATTTTTAAATGGTCTTCTCATACTTAATTTAATAAATACGGGTAACTGATTTTTAACTTAACTAATTTAACTAATTCTAACATATATCTCACTTCTGTACTTTTTAAATTACTGTGCTCTGATATATTTGACAACATTCCTACAAAAGAAAAGAATGAGATTATATTCTCTTATTATGTCTATACACTGATTTCGGTTGGAGTGTGTAGGAACACTCTTGATAGATTAACTGATACTTTGTTGTAAAGGAGGATGAGATTAATTTCTCTTAATGAAATTCATAGACTACTTAGTCAGAGTATGCAAAGTTACTCTTGATGAATTCACCGCACTAAGTGCGAAGTGGAGGCCGCTTCAATAAGATTTTTACAGGAAAATCTTAAAGCACTTAGCTAAAAGGATTCGGGACACATGGCCGTAAGGTATCAATTGCATACTCTGACTAAGATCATGCCAAAGTGCGAAAGTATTGGAATTAGTAAACATTTGATTTACTATGGAATGTGCCTCAATTGCACAAATCTTTGTCCAATACAAGCCAAAAGATAAAGCAGGAAACTTTTCAACAACACATGTCTGCCCAGAGACATTCTTGGTATATCAAGATATTCAAGATTCATCTCATCAAATGTCTTGATATGATAACCATTTTCACGGATATCATTAAAACTCATCAAGTTTCTCCGAGACTTGGGAGAGAACATAGCATTATTTATGATGAGTTTAGTTCCCTTAAGCAAGATTATAATGGCTTTTTCGAAGCCTTCAATCAAATCAACACTACCAGAAATTGTAGTAACATTAATCTTGTCCATGTTTAGATGAGAGAAATATTTCTTGTCTTTGAATATCGTATGTGTATTGCCAGAATTAATCAAACAAATATCTTCTTGAAAATTATCCATATCTTTAAATAAAATAACTTGCACCAAATAAAATATATATTAAATCTTTGTACAAAGTGAAAACTTATAATATAAAAAATTATTAATCACACTTTAACTAAGTAATTCCAGACTGGTCCGGTTCCGGTCACGCTTCGGTACTGGTAATGCAACGGTACTGATTGCAACTGGTATACCCGGATCCCAGTGGTTCGGAATCCAATTCCAGTGCTGATCGTTGCATTTTTTCGATAGTTCCGGTTCCGATTTACCAATTTCGATCCAGTGCCAGCCGGAATTTACGTTTGAAACTTTTTTAAAAAAAATTATTTCAATTAATTGGCAATTCAGCCGTTGGAATATCCGTTGGTACTTTTAGCCGTTGGGGGGTCAACCAACGTCTATTTTGTGCCCCCTTTCTAATTACCCCACTGCCTCTTAAAATTTCCACTATACCTATTCTTTTTTCTCATAAATATTCTCAATCTGTCTTAATATTATCTTACACTCAAATTCTCTCTTAATATTCTCTTACTCTCTTAATATTTATAGTTATTGTATTGGCTAATTGGAGTTGGAGATTTTTTGAAGATATTACAGGTTTCAATTATCATTTTTTAATCTCGATAATTGGTATATGCTTGCTTTTATGCAGAATCTATATTCGTTCTAACTTTAATCTCTCTTTTTATTTACTTTAATCTCTATATTTTTATTTTTCAGTGTATATTTGTTTACTTAAATTATTTTTTTGATTTATAATATTTATATTGATTGTTTTATTATTTTAATTATATTTAAACTTAATTATGGATGTCAATAAAAATAGTAGTGGTAAAAAAATAGACTTTCATAAGTTTTTTCGTAGAAATAAAAATAATAGTGTTACTACTAGTTCATTATCACCTAGATTTAGCGATGTTAGTGAAATTTCTTTATCACAGCCTAATGGTTTCGATGTTGGGATGAAATTAGACCTGGAGACCCTAAGTAGGTGTTATGATAATTTTGAGGAAGATTTATCGGTAGAAGATGATATAGAAGAACAAGAGTTAGGTGATACCCCTACCTCTACTGATCAGGTTATGAAATTATCGAAAGATGGAGAAGAACTTTTCCCTTTATCGAAATTTACTAGGGTCAAAGGTACCAAACATTTTAAAAGATCTTTAATTTGAAAATTTATGGAGCATGATAAGGTAGATTTTTGAAAAATCTACCATAGCTTAGCAAAGAGGGCTTTTGATACTGTATGTAATGATCTTAGACCTATTCCTACCTCCTTTTTCAGATAACATAAATTCTCCCATGACACCCAATGCTTGTTTCTGGCACCAGTAGAATTAGCCTAGAAAAAACTAACAAAGATCCTATGAAGTTGGTTATTTACCCCCGGAGGATTCATAGATGATAACAAATAAATGGGCATTGATTGAAGTGCATGATTAATGAGAATATATCTACCACTAAAGGATAACAATTTATTCTGCTACATACTCTTTATCTTTTCATAACCTTGGTAATCAATTACTCAAAGTGCCCTTTATTCTTCATCCCATAAAACAATCGGGCATCCTAACTAAAGAAGAAAGAGAGAAATCCCGAGGCTAACTTTCTCTCTGAAAATAATGTTGACATCACATGTTTGGATGTAGCAGACTTTTTCGAGCACCCTGAAGGAAAGATTGATCACTTGATTGGTGATGGTTCCGTAAACATAAAAGAATGAATGATTTTTAATTTTGTTTTATTTTTATTGATAATAGTTACTGAATAAAGAATCATATAAAAGTAGTTGTTTGCATGAGTATTAGTTTTTGATTAATAATGATTAGTTCAATTACATTATTGTAGTTTATTATAGATTGAATTGAATTTTAATTTTATCATTATTTATTAAAAAAAAAAAGACGATAGTACAGAAGTTTACTTTTCGCATGAAAACAATAAGTGGAGTGCTTGCTTTGCATTCATTACAATGCAAAATTATCATTCTTTACAATGTTGTGCAAACAATATGATTAAGATTGCATTCTGTAATGTATTCTTTATATTAACATTCTTTAATATAATAATATTCTCATATGATTATGTAATATAATAATATTTTTATATTCTCATTTCGTAATACGATTACAATTGCATCTCGTACTAATTGGATATATTTCTTTTTAATTACTTAGTTAAAGTGTGATTAATAATTTTTTATATTATAAGTTTTCACTTTGTAAAAAAATTTAATATATATTTTATTTGGTGCAGGTTATTTTATTTAAAGATATGGATAATTTTCAAGAAAATATTTGTTTGATTAATTCTGGCACTACACATACGATATTCAAAGACAAGAAATATTTCTCTCATCTAAACATGGACAAGATTAATGTTACTACAATTTCTGGTAGTGCTGATTTGATTGAAGACTTCGGAAAAGCCATTATAATCTTGCTCAAGGGAACTAAATTCATCATAAATAATGCTATGTTCTCTCCCAAGTCTCGGAGAAACTTGATGAGTTTTAAAGATATCCATGAAAATGGTTATCATATCAAGACATTTGATGAGATGAAACTTTAATATCTTGGTATACTAAGAATGTCTTTGGGCAGACATGTGTTGTTGAAAAGTTTCCTGCTTTATCTTTTGGCTTGTATTGGACAAAGATTTGTGCAATTGAGGCACATTCCATAGTAAACCAAAAGTTTACTAATTCCAATACTTTCGTACTTTGGCATGATCTTCTGGGACATCCAGGATCAATAATGATGAGACGAATAATAGAAAATTCAAATAGGCATCCATTAAAGAACTTGAAGGTTCTTTCGAATGGTAAATTTTCATGTAATGCTTGTTATCAAGGCAAGTTGATTGTGAGACCATCGCCAACAAAAGTTGGGATTGAGTCCCCCACGTTCTTGGAACACATATATGGGTCATTTAGATACTTTATGGTCCTAATAGATGCTTCTTCTAGATGGTCTCATGTGTACCTTTTATCATCTCGCAACTTGACATTTGCAAAATTATTGGCACAAATAATACGATTACGGGCATAATTTCCTGATAATCAAATAAAGTCTATTCGCCTTGATAATGCTGTAGAATTTTCATCCCAAGCATTTAATGACTATTGCTTATCGATCGGGATAAGAGTAGAACATCTTGTACCCCATGATCACACTCAAAATGACCTTGTTGAGTCATTAATTAAATGTCTGCAGTTGATAGCAAGACCATTACTAATGAAAACTAAGTTGCCCACTTATGTTTGGGGTCATACAATTTTGCATGCTGCAATACTTATTCGTCTTAGGCCGAAAAATTATCATAAATTTTCTCTGTTGCAATTGGTTCTGGGTCAAAAGCCTAATATATCTCATCTGAGAATTTTTGGGTGCGGTGTTTATATGCCGATAACACCACCAAACCGCACCAAGATGGGCCCCCAAAGAAGGTTAGGAATTTATGTTGGGTTTGAATCACCCTCCATTATTCTCTATCTTGAATCATTAACGGGAGATATGTTTACTGATCGATTTGCAGATTATTGATTTGATAAGATACTTTTCCCAAAATTAGGGGGAGAAGATAGTGACATCAAAAGAGAAATTTTGTGGAAAAGTTCATCACTATCTCATTTTGATTCACGTGCTTCTATTTGTGAGTAAGAAGTACAAAAGATTATTCATTTGCAGAGAATTGCAAATCAAATGCCGGACGCATTAACAGATTTGAAAAGGATCACTAAATCACATATTCCTGCAGAGAATGTCCCAATTCGAATTGATGTCCCTAAAGGACCATCCACTAGTGTCATGACTAATGAATCTAAAGCACGCTTGAAGCGTGGCAGACCATTAGGTTCTAAGGATCGAAATCCTAGAAAAATAAATAAATGGTTAAGATGACACTACGAAAGATCCATACACGGAAGCTCAAGATTTGAGCAATGTTAATATCCCTGAAGGAATTAATGAGCCTGAGACTCAAGAAAACAAGGAACTATCCATAAATTCAAGTGATGTTGAAACTAATCTGAATCGATCTGAAATAGTAGTGCATCATGTCTTTTCATATAATGTTGCAACAAAAATCATGTAAGATAGAGAGGATCATATAATGGCTTATCTTTACCTAAACAATTTTAATTTATACAATAAGTCTTCCGTTTATTTTGTCATATCTGCTGTATCTCCATTATTGCTCTGATCTTATCTTTCCAGCTGGCGTCCTTATCTCTTTTATTCTAGCTGAACTGCTGGGACATCATTATCTCCTCCATTACATTTTGAACATGTGTGGTCTGGATATTTGTGTCCAATAGTCTTGCAATATCTGGTCAATAATTCCTCCGAAATAAATTTTTCTCTGATAGCTCTGGCGATAGGTTCTGTTTCTGGTTTAAGCAACGTGATAATCCATTGCCTAATAGTTTCCATATCTGTTTCTCGTAACGCTTTTGAATTTGAATATATTAGTACATGATTTCTTGAATAGTAACTCCATATGGGATTTTGGTTGCAATATGTATTTGCTAGCTCTTGCAAAATTGTAGATAGTCCGATAATTCTTTTGTTCGCATAAAATTTTGGTATCTCAATTCTAGGTATCTCTGGTTGTGAAATAATATCTTGTGGTATAATCATATCTCGTGTCATTCCTATCTTTACAACTTGTATAGGTTTTTTAACTTCATCAAATAATATCTCTGCTGGTGCCGTGTAAATTTTTATAAAAAACAAGGTACCTTTGGTTATTCTTTTAAAAGTGATAAATGCTTCATATATCTCTGGTATAGTGGATATCTCAGTCCCGTCCGTGGTATATACAGTACTAAGTAGTCCATATTCGTAGCAAGTTTTAACTAAGCTTGGTTTGGTTTTAGGTAAGGCAATTAGTTTATTATATCCGGTCAATCTCTGGGTTATATAGTTTGTATCTGGTTCTTGGATAATTGTAGCTTTGGGGTTTCTATTTAAAAAGGTTTGTACATTGTAGATATTTTCTATGTATGTACGGGCTGTGTAGTTGTAAGTCTTTTTGTCTTGGTTTAGACTATCTCGGTATGTGGTAACTTGTGGGGGTATAAACATGGGATCTTTTGATGTATTTGGTGTATATGGTTTATCAAATAGCTTATTTAGGTTCATATTTTTTCTAACTCCTTTGCTTGTACCTGCAGAAGTAGATAGATAAACGTTATGGGTTTTATGGAGTGTCCCAACGTCTCCTTCTAGCTCTGGAATTTTACTATCTTTCGATCGACATAGCTCTGCGCATTGCTGAGTTAGCTGATTTATAGCTATAGACTTCAGTTTATCTTCACTAGTCTTTAGCTTTAGCTCTTCTATCTCAGTACCCATCTTTACTATCTTAGTACCCATACTGTCCACTTTCAATGAAAGCGTAGTTAGGGCGTTGAGTATTTTTTCATGTATATTTTCTTCTATCATTTCAGTCTGTGTAGCTTTGTCTTGATATGTAATCTGCAATAACATTTTTGTTAGTACTGATTACTTCTATTACAAATGTAAAATTTAATATGTTTAAAACTAGTCTCCGAATCTCTTTTGTTGTAACTGAATTTTATATTTTCTTTGTTAGCCACCAGCGTACCTGTGTATTATCTGTTCGCACAATAAATTTGTTATATACAATATATGGCTCAAATGCTAACAAATATTTATATAGTGAACATAATTCTTTCCTATTTATTTCCCATTTTATTTCTGTCTCGATGAACGTACCTGAGTAGTATCTACAATGGTGTTCTATTTTTTCTGCTTCATATCTATATTTAAGTACTCCTCCGTAACTATATTCACTAGCATCTTCTTCTACTATGTATGTAAATTTTCTATTTTCATCCGGAAATTGTAATTTTGGTAATTCCTTGCAAAGTAATTTTATTTTTTGAACTTGTTTTTTATCTTCTTCATCATAGTTATATTCTATATCCTTTTTTAATTTTTTCTGCAGTAGTTTTAAGTTTTCTGCTAATTTTGGAATATATTCTCTTACTTGGTTTACTAATCCTAAAAATGATTGTAATTTCTTTTTTGTATCTAATTCTTCTTTCGAATTTATTATTTTTTGTACTATATGTTGTTGCATTTTTACTCCACTTTTATCTATTTGTATTCCTACAAATTCTATCTGATTTTTCATAATTTCGGCTTTCTTTTCACTTAAACTTATTCCTGATTTTTCTATTATATCTGTAAATTGTTCCAATAATTTTATATGTTCATCTTTAGTTTTTGTATATAATAATATATCATCTATGTATACTATACAGTTAGGTAATTGTTTAAAATAATTATCCATAAAATGTTGATATCTACCTGGTGTATTTTTATATCCAAATGGTAATACATTCCACTCATAAAATCCTTGTGGTACCGTAAATGCGGTTAATTCTTTAGATTCTTCTTCTAACTTTAGATGGTAAAATCCTGATTTACAATCAAATTTGCTAAAATAATTATATCCTTGTATCTGTCTTATTTTTAATATCTTATTTGGTATTGGATAATTATATGTTATAGTTTTTGCATTTAAATTTCTATAATCAATAACCATTCTACTTTTTCCTCTTTTTTGTTCACTATGTTTATTTACTATAAATGCTGGACTATTATGTTTATTATTACTTTTTTGTATATATTGTTTTTCTAATAATTCATCTATATGCATTTTAAATTCTTTTAAATCGTCAAAATTATATGTTAATGGTTTTTGGGTTATTATACTATTTTTATCTATTAATTTAATTTTTATGGTAGTTTTATGTTTTTTCCATCCTTTTAAGGGATCTTCACTATATAATTGTTCTAATTTTTTCTTAACTATTTCTATCTTATTTATTGAAAATATAGTTATTTCTGTTTTATTTATCGAAAATACTACTAATTCTATTGTATCTTCAGTGGTTTTTATATTTTCTAACTTTTGTGTAATTTTTTCACTTCCTTTTATCCAATCAGTTTTCTTTCTTATTTTATTATTAACTCTTTTTGCTCTTACTTTTTGTTTACATGGTGTTGTAAACCACCAATCGTTTTTAGTTATTAAATGTGGGTATAGTTTATCTAAAAATGGCATTCCTAAAAGTATATCTTTTGACGTTAGTTCATAATTATAAATTTCTTCTATTGTCAATATCTTATCCCATATTTGTGCTTTTACATTCCTAGCTTTATAAGTAATTAAGCTTCCTTCATTATTAAATCCTTTAACTACTATTGGTATTTTTAATTTATCCCATTTACTTTCTGGTAAGCAATTATATTTACATAAATTAGCTTCTGCTCCTGTATCTATCATAGGCGTATAATATCTACTGTAATATCCTTCCACTATTATCTTCATTAATACATATATTTTCATTTTATGTTAAGGCTCTTCTCAAGAATAATCTTCCCCTATTATATGTTATGGCTAATTGTGTATGTTCTATATTATATGGTTTTACTTGTTCTAACCATTTTATTCTTAATATTATATCTGCTTTTTGCATTTCTTCTTTTACCTCAAATTCTATTTTTATTTTTCTAATTCCTCCTATTATTATTTCTTTTTCTGCTATATCTTTATTATTTATTAAACTTCTCGGTAGATCTGGGCATATATCATTATCAGTTTTTATTTCCTCATTTTTTACTAGACATTTTGCTATATAATTTTCTTTTTGTCCTGTGTTTAATAGTATTAAATATTCTTTTTCATTTATTTTTCCTGTTATGTAATATTGATTTAGGTTACTCATTGAATTTGTTTCATAACTTGTTCTTTTTGATGAGGTTGATGATTCTGGTTTTTCATTAGCTATTCTTTTTGTTGTACTTATTCTATCATTTACTATTTCTAAATTCTCTTCTATATCTATGTCTCTATAGCTATAATCATTATAATCTATTGTTTTTACAATTTGTTTGAATGGGCTATCTATTTGTATCTTGTTAATCTTATTTTTTCCTGTTATTTTATGTTTTGTTGTTAATACATATAAATTTTTACATCTTGCTGTAAATATTTTACTTCCTGGGGTTAATTCTATTCCTGATATTTTCCAATATAATACTAATGATTTATCTATATTTCTATCTGTTACTGCTACTGAATAATTTGCACTTATTATAAATTTAAATTTTTGGTATATTAAATTTCCTTTTACGGCAGTTATTATGCTTTTTTTCTATAGGTTTTATAATTCTATCATCTTCTAAATATAATTCTATCGGTGTATCTATTCCTTCTCTAAAACATGCTTTTATTAATATTTCTGTACCTCCAAGGTGTACATATTTTATTGGATCTCCTTTACTTTTTATATCATTTATTTCTTTATTAATTATTCTTTTTGTTACTAGTGGTATACTAGCTTTACATTTTGCATATCTGCAGTCTATTACATGTTCTTTTTGACATATTACATAATATTCATCTTTTTTCCTAGTAAAAATATTTTTTATTGTTGGTATTTTAAATATTTTTTCTACACTTAGATCTAACTCTTTTCCTTTTATTTCATCAAATATATTACTGTCAAATATTATTTTTTGTTCGGTTCCTTCGTTATTTAAATATTCTTCCTTTGTTATTATTTTTATATCTTCTTCAGTCATTTGATTCATCTATCTCACTATCTATTTCAGTATCTATTTCATTTTTTGAAATTTCATATATACTATCTTCACTTTCTAATTCATAATCTATATAATCTATTTGCATATATTCTGTATTTTCTATTTTTATTTCGGATATTTGTTTATTTTTTGGATTTTTGGGTAATTTGCAATCTCTAGCTAAATGTCCTAACTTTCCACAATTATAACATGTACATTCTTTTATAGATTTTTTCTTTGTTTATGGTCTTTTATTTTTTTTACATAATATCTTTTTCTTGGTTTCTTATATTTATATTTTGATTTTTTATATTTCTTATATTTCTTATGTCTTTTTCTTTTCTTATAATATCTTTCTTCGCATCCAAATTGGGGTGTTATTTTATTTTTGCAACATGCTAAATTTTTTATTAATGTTTTTTCCATTTTTAATTCTTCTCTATATTTTTCACATAAATTTCTATACCATTGTTGTAAAAAATTTATTCTAGCTCCTAATGTATCTACTATTTTTGCTTCTTCCCAACTTTTTATTATTTTTGAACTAAATGGTTCGGGTAATTTATTAAAATATAATTTTCTTATTTCCTTACTTTCTTCTATACTATATGCTCCTTTATAATAATATTCTTTAAATGCGCAAGTATATTCATCTATATAACACATATTACATATTGTTAATTTTAACATTAAATTCATGTTTGTATCTTTTTCTTCATCTTGTTCTTCTTCTAATGTTGTCATACTACCAAATTCATCTTTTATAGATGTTTCATATTTTTTTAATAATTCTATAGGTGTTAGTTTAGTTGTTGTTAATGATGTTCCTTCCATAGGTTTATTATGATAATTTTTCGGCCTAAGACGAATAAGTATTGCAGCATGCAAAATTGTATGACCCCAAACATAAGTGGGCAACTTAGTTTTCATTAGTAATGGTCTTGCTATCAACTGCAGACATTTAATTAATGACTCAACAAGGTCATTTTGAGTGTGATCATGGGGTACAAGATGTTCTACTCTTATCCCGATCGATAAGCAATAGTCATTAAATGCTTGGGATGAAAATTCTACAGCATTATCAAGGCGAATAGACTTTATTTGATTATCAGGAAATTGTGCCCGTAATCGTATTATTTGTGCCAATAATTTTGCAAATGTCAAGTTGCGAGATGATAAAAGGTACACATGAGACCATCTAGAAGAAGCATCTATTAGGACCATAAAGTATCTAAATGACCCATATATGTGTTCCAAGAACGTGGGGGACTCAATCCCAACTTTTGTTGGCGATGGTCTCACAATCAACTTGCCTTGATAACAAGCATTACATGAAAATTTACCATTCGAAAGAACCTTCAAGTTCTTTAATGGATGCCTATTTGAATTTTCTATTATTCGTCTCATCATTATTGATCCTGGATGTCCCAGAAGATCATGCCAAAGTACGAAAGTATTGGAATTAGTAAACTTTTGGTTTACTATGGAATGTGCCTCAATTGCACAAATCTTTGTCCAATACAAGCCAAAAGATAAAGCAGGAAACTTTTCAACAACACATGTCTGCCCAAAGACATTCTTAGTATACCAAGATATTAAAGATTCATCTCATCAAATGTCTTGATATGATAACCATTTTCATGGATATCTTTAAAACTCATCAAGTTTCTCCGAGACTTGGGAGAGAACATAGCATTATTTATGATGAATTTAGTTCCCTTGAGCAAGATTATAATGGCTTTTCCGAAGTCTTCAATCAAATCAGCACTACCAGAAATTGTAGTAACATTAATCTTGTCCATGTTTAGATGAGAGAAATATTTCTTGTCTTTGAATATCGTATGTGTAGTGCCAGAATTAATCAAACAAATATTTTCTTGAAAATTATCCATATCTTTAAATAAAATAACCTGCACCAAATAAAATATATATTAAATTTTTTTACAAAGTGAAAACTTATAATATAAAAAATTATTAATCACACTTTAACTAAGTAATTAAAAAGAAATATATCCAATTAGTACGAGATGCAATTGTAATCGTATTACGAAATGAGAATATAAAAATATTATTATATTACATAATCATATGAGAATATTATTATATTAAAGAATGTTAATATAAAGAATACATTACAGAATGCAATCTTAATCATATTGTTTGCACAACATTGTAAAGAATGATAATTTTGCATTGTAATGAATGCAAAGCAAGCACTCCACTTATTGTTTTCATGCGAAAAGTAAACCTCTGTACTATCGTCCTTTTTTTTTTTAATAAATAATGATAAAATTAAAATTCAATTCAATCTATAATAAACTACAATAATGTAATTGAACTAATCATTATTAATCAAAAACTAATACTCATGCAAACAACTACTTTTATATGATTCTTTATTCAGTAACTATTATCAATAAAAATAAAACAAAATTAAAAATCATTCATTCTTTTATGTTTACGGAACCATCACCAATCAAGTGATCAATCTTTCCTTCAGGGTGCTCGAAAAAGTCTGCTACATCCAAACATGTGATGTCAACATTATTTTCAGAGAGAAAGTTAGCCTCGGGATTTCTCTCTTTCTTCTTTAGTTAGGATGCCCGATTGTTTTATGGGATGAAGAATAAAGGGCACTTTGAGGAATTGATTACCAAGGGTTTGAAAAGATAAAGAGTATGTAGCAGAATAAATTGTTATCCTTTAGTGGTAGATATATTCTCAATAATCATGCACTTCAATCAATGCCCATTTATTTGTTATCAGCTATGAATCCTCCGGGGGTAAATAACCAACTTCATAGGATCTTTGTTAGTTTTTTCTAGGCTAATTCTACTGGTGCCAGAAACAAGCATTGGGTGTCATGGGAGAATTTATGTTATCTGAAAAAGGAGGGAGGAATAGGTCTAAGATCATTACATACAGTATCAAAAGCCCTCTTTGCTAAGCTATGGTAGATTTTTCAAAAATCTACCTTATCATGCTCCATAAATTTTCAAATTAAAGATCTTTTAAAATGTTTGGTACCTTTGACCCTAGTAAATTTCGATAAAGGGAAAAGTTCTTCTCCATCTTTCGATAATTTCATAACCTGATCAGTAGAGGTAGGGGTATCACCTAACTCTTGTTCTTCTATATCATCTTCTACCGATAAATCTTCCTCAAAATTATCATAACACCTACTTAGGGTCTCCAGGTCTAATTTCATCCCAACATCGAAACCATTAGGCTGTGATAAAGAAATTTCACTAACATCGCTAAATCTAGGTGATAATGAACTAGTAGTAACACTATTATTTTTATTTCTACGAAAAACCTTATGAAAGTCTATTTTTTTACCACTACTATTTTTATTGACATCCATAATTAAGTTTAAATATAATTAAAATAATAAAACAATCAATATAAATATTATAAATCAAAAAAATAATTTAAGTAAACAAATATAGACACTGAAAAATAAAAATATAGAGATTAAAGTAAATAAAAAGAGAGATTAAAGTTAGAACGAATATAGATTCTGCATAAAAGCAAGCATATACCAATTATCGAGATTAAAAAATGATAATTGAAACCTGTAATATCTTCAAAAAATCTCCAACTCCAATTAGCCAATACAATAACTATAAATATTAAGAGAGTAAGAGAATATTAAGAGAGAATTTGAGTGTAAGATAATATTAAGACAGATTGAGAATATTTATGAGAAAAAAGAATAGGTATAGTGGAAATTTTAAGAGGTAGTGGGGTAATTAGAAAGGGGGCACAAAATAGACGTTGGTTGACCCCCCAACGGCTAAAAGTACCAACGGATATTCCAACGGCTGAATTGCCAATTAATTGAAATAATTTTTTTTAAAAAAGTTTCAAACGTAAATTCCGGCTGGCACTGGATCGAAATTGGTAAATCGGAACCGGAACTATCGAAAAAATGCAACGATCAGCACTGGAATTGGATTCCGAACCACTGGGATCCGGGTATACCAGTTGCAATCAGTACCGTTGCATTACCAGTACCGAAGCGTGACCGGAACCGGACCAGTCTGGAATTACTCCGGTCCGCTGCCACCCCTACACTAGATGCAATTTAATCCAATGCCGGTAAACATTTTAATTTATCCAGGGATAATAGTATCCTTCTAAAATTCGAGTGTGAAAACAGAACATTTTCTCATATAAATAAGTCATGTCTTTGATAGAGAGTGATTTGCCCCTATTTATGGGACATTCTGACGAGAAACTGATATGGGCTCCAAAGCAAAGCTAAAGACATTAAAAACATTTTTTGGTGTAGCGCTCTAGAAATCAATACACACTGCTGATGGTTGCCCAAACTGGAGTAGCTTCCTAGCTACCTCCAATGCAGATGCTGATTCAAGTTGTGGGTGTTCCAGGATGGTCATTTTCACGAGCGATGGCGAACTAAAGAGAAGGAACCGGATAAACTCCAACTCTGGATCAAAACCTGAGATATTTGTTAGTTTGACCTGATGCAGTTTGCTAAGTGGGGAAGTTGTGCAGTCCAGGAGTTTTAGATCACTTGAGACTTGTTGCAGGTTTAGCTCTGTAGAAGCCTACACGGAAATAAAACAAAAACTTAATATCTGTTTATTCATGTCCAAAACAAATCATTATAAATTAGATCAGGGTGTTTAAATTTGCCTCAATGAAAAGTTCTTTCAAATTCCAAGCACTTCTAATCAAGCAGACAACAACACCCATCTGGTCCAAGTCCATAAAGTTCACACGTTTGAGTTTAATAATCGTTAGAGAGAGTGGCGCCGTCAATAACATGGGGGGAACTGGAGTTCCAGAAAGGAGCTGAGAGAAAGGATATGTGAAAACACATTTTAATCAGATTAAAATACAACAACAATACCTGGAACAGAAATTTCTTAGCACTAACCTGCAGAAATTGGCTGTCAAAACCAAGTAATTTCACTTTAGGCAAGCAACCCATAAACGTAACCAAATCAGAGACACAATTTCCTTCCTGGCCCTCTACAATTTTCCCCGGAGATAGATAAACATCAGACAAGTTAGGTGCCTTCTCTAAGGAAATTGATTGGAAATTATCATCAGCTTTTATAAACAACCTCTCAAGATATGAACCACTGATATTATAATGATGAACGCCAGAGCAGCCACGCAGCACTAGTCTTCTAAGAAGGGGGCAGCTGGAAATAATACTTTCAAAACAGTTGTTTGTAAAGTCAACCCCAACAAGAATTAATTTGTAGAGACTAAGGAAGCCTTTAAACTCCAACGGTGGTGTAAGAACAAAATTCTTGAGCTTCAAGGATGTCAACTCCAGACAAGAGAAGAAATAAGGAGGTAACTTATGGCTCTGAGTAATTAAGGTATTATATGTTAAGGTTAATTTCTTGATGTTCCTCCAAGATAAATATAGTATCCATTTGTTCACATACGGAACCATAGTTGAAGCATCATAAGGAATGCATACTTTAAATTTCTCTAATTCACCGGGATGAAGCAGAAGGGATTTGGTGATAATTTCATCAAATTGATTGCACTGCAGCTCATGAATATAAAATCCTTTCTTCTCGAAGGAGTCGTCAAGTTCTTCGCAAAACTCATTATCAAATACTATCTGTGGAATGTACAAATAGTAAAATCTCCACTTTTTAGCAAGAACACTGGTTCTCACAGCTTCACGTACAGACACTTTCCCCAGAATGCAAGCTATCAAATCCCGTGGCAAGCTGCTAATTATATCTTCATCAGAACCTGATTGTTTTACTTTGACACCTTTTGGAAACATATCTTCCTGATCAGAATAAACGAAAATGCAGTTGATTCATTGACATTTTTGCTTATTGACAAGAAAAATAAAAATGGTACTATACAATAGATAACTCCAAAACAAAGGATGAAAATAAAATGACTGAATACATTTGCATATACACTAATGAGAGACAATTCATCCAAACATGTAAAAGAAATAATCAGGGCATTTGTAGCTTATGTTATGAGAGATTTGACAACAAAAAATGATTTAACTTATCGAATACTTAACACATTGTTAAAACAAATAATTGAATATTAAACTTTTGTTTTTGTTGTAGAAATATTTCTGGTGGGATCCAACAGATTACTTTGCTGTATGGAAGAATTTTTTTAAAAGAGCAATACACAGAATGGCCGGTCTGTTGGATTATGCAAGACAAAATAGGGTAAAACCAAGTTTTATAGACCCTAGAATGTGGCAAGATAGTCTTCGCTATTGGAATAGCGAAGAATACTTGAGTGAAAAGGAAAGAAAGTCAGAGCATCAGCCAAGGGTGGCTCTCTACATACTGCGGGAACTGCTAGTTGCATTCCTGTGGAGCAAAAAATGGTATGTAACTTTTACAGGTGGTCGCATTCCTGTATGTTCTTTATTAAAAATGGTATGTAACTATCGAAACTACATACCACATGTGGTCGCTTGACTATAATTAATTAAAAATAATTTTATTAAATAAATTATTAAATTGAAAAAACTAACCACATATAGTCGCTTTTGTATATAAAAAATAATTAATTAATTTAAATGCAAAAGCGACCACTTATGGTCGTTTTTTTTTAAAAAAAAAAGTTATTAAATTTATAAAATTTAAAAATAAAAACTGATATTCTTTTTTTTAAAAAAAAATAATATTGAATTTTAAATGTATATATATTTTTTTTTAAAAAAATGACCACATGTGGTCGGTTTTAAAAAAGCTACCACTGTTTTTCTAGCCATGTCTTGTGGTCGCTTATACGGTAGTAAAAACATGAAAAGCGATCACATGTGGTCAGTTTTTGTGGTCGCTTTTTCTATATTTTTCCAAGTAATGTATAGATTATAGATTATAAATAGATAGATATAGATTATAGATAATATAAATTATAGATTATAGCTACAGAGTATTGTTTCTATAAGTTTAGTAATATTTATGGTCAATGTGAATAATTTTTATGGCATTTGACCATCTTTATTTGCTATAGAACATATCTAATTTGTAAAATTTCTAATCCCACATTTTAAAGAGGATTACCTGCTGCTATACATATTATCTAAATAAACTTGATGTGCTTATCTCATGTTTGGTTGAGATAAAATATATGGGATAACTATTAATCATTTCAAGATTGTAGTATTATTCTTACCCCACTTTGACGGTGGAATAACTAATGTAGAAACAGTTAAACCGGATAATTAATCCCGGAATAACTTATTTTCCGACCAAACAAATAGTATATTGACCGTATTACAACGCAAACTCTTCTCTTAAAGATGCTCCATCCCGATCCAAACACATAAGAACTAAGAAGTTGTGGATATATGTGAATTCAAATTTTAAAAGCCTTATCATCAACTACGTATTAGGCTTATGAAACTTAGAATTACATATAACATATTGATTTGAACAAATTAGATTGTTGCATATATATAGTAAAATAGAAAACTTACGCGTTCTTTAGCGGGAGCTAAACGAATCATGACTGTAGTTATTGATTGATGGAGGTAATTGTTTCGATATTTTGGAAGATACTGGTAGATGGTGGCGTAAAATAGTTTTGATAAAATCGAATTAAATCATAATTTATCTTTTAATTCATAATCGTATCTAGTACAATTTAAATTATAAAAGAATAAAGATGGTTTAGTTTTAAATTTATTATAAAAAAATGATTAGGACTTATTTATCAAAGGGCTTTAATAGTGTATGAGAATTATTTAGAATTTTAAAACTAATTGAATCAGTATTAGTTGTCATTAATTCAGAGGACTTTCAATAAAGAAAGGTTTTACCATAAATATATTTAGTTAATTTTTAACTCTTAAATATTATGAAGAAAAAATAGTGAAAAGATGATTTTGTCTAAAATAGAGAATTTTAATGGAAGGGTAAAAGTCCTAGAAAAAATAGTGAAAAGATATTTTGTCTAAAATAGAGACACATATATCGATTATAGATATTGATTATAAATAGTTTATAGATACAAATTATAAATTATAGATGGATTATAAATATACTATATTATTTGTTTTTAAAAAATAAATATAATAAGATGTTTTTATAGATCTTCTAGTTACAATTAACTTAAAATAAAACTAATCCTAAACACCCTAATCCTAATCTAATTCTACCACCCTATTAGCACACAACGTCGAACAACCACATAACCCTAAACATATATATATATATATATATACAACATAAAAGACAATACAAAAATACACAACCAGACAGCGCCACCCTTGATGCTCTTCAGCCGCCGCTTCCCCTCCAACAGCCTCCAAAATTGTAAGTTATCAACTTTATTTCAAGAAGAATCTTGAAGAATCTTGATTTCAACTTTATTTCAAGAAGAATAAACCCCTTTAATCTTTTGGAAATCGCATCAAACATGATTTTCAACTGTTGAAAAGATTGATTTCTTGTACGCATCAAGACAAAATCTGTTCATCGCTTAAGTAATTACATCTTTCTGCATAATGCCAATCTTTTTTCGTAGAAGATGTGTAGCGTATTGTAGAACTTTGAATTTTTAGGGGCTTTACTTGTACAGAGAAATATCATATTTTTATTGGAAGGTCATTCACTTCATTTATCTATTCATGCAGCATTTCCATGCTTTGAGTTGTCAGCTGTCAATGCAGACAAACCTCCATTGGAAATTTCTCAAATCAAAGAATCCTAATGTATGATGCTTTTACACACATTCTAATATTGTTAATCTTTAGGTATTGTAACTGTTATATCTAATGGAAAGCCAAGTTTAAGGTAGTAAAAAAAATTTAGCTTGATCAGTCAAACCTCAGTTCCGATTACTGGGTGAAATGATTCTGAGCTTGATGTCATCTTAGTCTTGATAGAAGAATAAGGAAAAAAGAGAAATATATGAGAGTAAGTTGATAGTAGAATACATGATGGTCGTACTTGCTTCTTGTTTTATTATTCAAGAGTTAGAAAAAATGTAAAGTAGTTAATTATCCTTTTCAAGTCTCTTATAATGACATCTCTTTTTGCAAGGATTGTTCATGTATTATGTATTTGGATTGTTGGAATTGAGTTATTTTGGAGGAAATTAATTATATGCTCTTAGTGTTTTTACTAAAATGGAGTTTGTATTATGTATTTATATTCTTTTTGTCGATGTTGCTGCTTCCCGTGAGAGAATCTATAAGCAGGTTGAAGCTTCCATTTTGAAATGTCAAGTAATTAAGGAAAATATCAAAGGTAGGTTGACATAGTGAAGCCGTCTTGGGCTATCTTCGGTTCACTATTGTTGTTATCTTCTTGTTATTGTTCATATCGAAGTCTAGAGAAGCCGTGTGTGGCCTTGTTTGATTCACTAGCATTGTTGTTATTTTCTTGTTATTGTTCATATTGAAGTTTGGTGAAGCCATGTGTGGCCTTGTTCGATTCACTAGCAGTCTTTGTTGCCATCTTGTTGTTGCTTGTTTCTTGTATTTGAACTTGATATTGTGGCTTGTTTGGTGACTTAGTAACTTGAAAATGGTTAAGCATAGGGACTTTAAAAGGAATTTTTTTTGTTTTGAATGTGGTTTGATTGATGACTTAGTAACTTGAAAATGGTGAAGCGTAGGGACTTTAAAGGGAATTTTTGTGTTTTGAATGTGACTTGTTTGGCAACTTAGTAACTTGAAAATGGTTAAGCGTAGGTACTTTAAAGGGGATTTTTGTGTTTAGAATGTGACTTGTTTGGTGACTTAGTAACTTGAAAATGGTTAAGCGTAGGGACTTTAAAAGGAATTTTATTGTTTAGAATGTGGTTTGACTGATGACTTAGTAACTTGAAAATGGTTAAACGTAGGGACTTTAAAAGGGATTTTATTGTTTACAATGTGAATTGTTTGGTGACTAAGTAAGTTGGAAATGTTTAAGCGTAGGGACTTTAAAGGGAATTTTTGTGTTTTGATTGTGGTTTGATTGATGGCTTAGTAACTTGAAAATGGTTAAGCGTAGGGACTTTAAAGGGAATTTTATTGTTTAGAATGCGGTCTAATTGATGACTTAGTAACTTGAAAATGGTTAATCGTAGGGACTTTGAAGGGGATTTTATTGTTTACAATGTGACTTGGTTGGTGACTTAGTAACTTCAAAATGGTTAAGCGTAGTGACTTTAAAGGGGATTTTATTGTTTACAATGTGACTTGTTTGATGACTTAGTAACTTGAAAATGGTTAAACGTAGGGACTTTAAAAGGGATTTTATTGTTTACAATGTGAATTGTTTGGTGACTAAGTAAGTTGGAAATGTTTAAGCGTAGGGACTTTAAAGGGAATTTTTGTGTTTTGATTGATGGCTTAGTAACTTGAAAATGGTTAAGCGTAGGGACTTTAAAGGGAATTTTATTGTTTAGAATGCGGTCTGATTGATGACTTAGTAACTTGAAAATGGTTAATCGTAGGGACTTTGAAGGGGATTTTATTGTTTACAATGTGACTTGGTTGGTGACTTAGTAACTTCAAAATGGTTAAGCGTAGTGACTTTAAAGGGGATTTTATTGTTTACAATGTGACTTGTTTGATGACTTAGTAACTTGAAAATGGTTAAACGTAGGGACTTTAAAAGGGATTTTATTGTTTACAATGTGAATTGTTTGGTGACTAAGTAACTTGGAAATGTTTAAGCGTAGGGACTTTAAAGGGAATTTTTGTGTTTTGATTGTGGTTTGATTGATGGCTTAGTAACTTGAAAATGGTTAAGTGTATTGTTTAGAATGCGACTTGTTTGGTGACTTAGTAATTTAAAAATGGTTAAGCGTAGGGACTTTAAAGGAGATTTTATTGTTTAGAATGTGACTTAGTTGGTGACTTAGTTATTTGAAAATGGTTAAGTGTAGGGACTTTAAAGGTGATTTTGTGTTTTGAATGTAACTTGGTTGGTGACTTAGTTAATTGAAAATGGTTAAGAGTAGAGACTTTAAAGGTATATTCGTTGTTTTCAATGTGGTTTGATTGGTTACTTAGTAACTTGAAAATGGTTAAGTGTAGAGGCTTTAAAGTTGATTTTTTTGTTTTGAAGGTGGTTTGATTGGAATTTTAGGAAAACCGACCACATGAATTCATGACTTGAAAATGGTTAAGTTTAGTCACTTGAAAAGTGGATTAGCGACTTGAAAATGGTTTAGTGTAGTTTTTGAAAAGTGAACTTGTGTTTTGAAATTTGTAAAGTGTAATCGCTTGAAAATGTGAATTCATGACTTGAAATTGGTTTAGTATTGATACTTGAAATGTGGATTCATGATTTGAAAATGGTTAAATTTAGTCACTTGAGAAGTGAATTAGAGAGTTGAAAATGGTTTAGTGTAGTATTTTGAAATGTGTACTAGTCACTTGTATAGTGGATTAGCGACTTGAAAATGGTTTAGTGTAGTTCTTAAAAGGTAAACTTGTGTATTTGTGTGTTGGCTTTTAAATTGTACTAGATACGATTATGAATTAAAAGATAAACTATGATTTAATTCGATTTTATCAAAACTATTTTACGCCACCATCTACCAGTATCGTCCAAAATATCGAAACAATTACCTCCATCAATCAATAACTACAGTCATGATTCGCTTAGCTCCCGCTAAAGAACGCGTAAGTTTTCTATTTTACTATATATATGCAACAATCTAATTTGTTCAAATCAATATGTTATATGTAATTCTAAGTTTCATAAGCCTAATACGTAGTTGATGATAAGGCTTTTAAAATTTGAATTCACATATATCCACAACTTCTTAGTTCTTATGTGTTTGGATCGGGATGGAGCATCTTTAAGAGAAGAGTTTGCGTTGTAATACGGTCGATATACTATTTGTTTGGTCGGAAAATAAGTTATTCCGGGATTAATTATCCGGTTTAACTATTTCTACATTAGTTATTCCACCGTCAAAGTGGAGTAAGAATAATACTACAATCTTGAAATGATTAATAGTTATCCCATATATTTTATCTCAACCAAACATGAGATAAGCACATCAAGTTTATTTAGATAATATGTATAGCAGCAGGTAATCCTCTTTAAAATGTGGGATTAGAAATTTTACAAATTAGATATGTTCTATAGCAAATAAAGATGGTCAAATGCCATAAAAATTATTCACATTGACCATAAATATTACTAAACTTATAGAAACAATACTCTGTAGCTATAATCTATAATTTATATTATCTATAATCTATATCTATATCTATATCTATCTATTTATAATCTATAATCTATACATTACTTGGAAAAAAATAGAAAAAGCGACCACAAAAACTGACCACATGTGATCGCTTTTCATGTTTTTACTACCGTATAAGCGACCACAAGACATGGCTAGAAAAACAGTGGTAGCTTTTTTAAAACCGACCACATGTGGTCATTTTTTTTAAAAAAAATATATATACATTTAAAATTCAATATAATTTTTTTTTTTAAAAAAGAATATCAGTTTTTATTTTTAAATTTTATAAATTTAATAACTTTTTTTTTAAAAAAAAACGACCATAAGTGGTCGCTTTTGCATTTAAATTAATTAATTATTTTTTATATACAAAAGCGACTATATGTGGTTAGTTTTTTCAATTTAATAATTTATTTAATAAAATTATTTTTAATTAATTATAGTCAAGCGACCACATGTGGTATGTAGTTTCGATAGTTACATACCATCTTTAATAAAGAACATACAGGAATGCGACCACCTGTAAAAGTTACATACCATTTTTTGCTCCACAGGAATGCAACTAGCAGTTCCCGCAGTATGTAGAGAGCCACCCTTGGCTGATGCTCTGACTTTCTTTCCTTTTCACTCAAGTATTCTTCGCTATTCCAATAGCGAAGACTATCTTGCCACATTCTAGGGTCTATAAAACTTGGTTTTACCCTATTTTGTCTTGCATAATCCAACAGACCGGCCATTCTGTGTATTGCTCTTTTAAAAAAATTCTTCCATACAGCAAAGTAATCTGTTGGATCCCACCAGAAATATTTCTACAACAAAAACAAAAGTTTAATATTCAATTATTTGTTTTAACAATGTGTTAAGTATTCGATAAGTTAAATCATTTTTTGTTGTCAAATTTCTCATAACATAAGCTACAAATGCCCTGATTATTTCTTTTACATGTTTGGATGAATTGTCTCTCATTAGTGTATATGCAAATGTATTCAGTCATTTTATTTTCATCCTTTGTTTTGGAGTTATCTATTGTATAGTACCATTTTTATTTTTCTTGTCAATAAGCAAAAATGTCAATGAATCAACTGCATTTTCGTTTATTCTGATCAGGAAGATATGTTTCCAAAAGGTGTCAAAGTAAAACAATCAGGTTCTGATGAAGATATAATTAGCAGCTTGCCACGGGATTTGATAGCTTGCATTCTGGGGAAAGTGTCTGTACGTGAAGCTGTGAGAACCAGTGTTCTTGCTAAAAAGTGGAGATTTTACTATTTGTACATTCCACAGATAGTATTTGATAATGAGTTTTGCGAAGAACTTGACGACTCCTTCGAGAAGAAAGGATTTTATATTCATGAGCTGCAGTGCAATCAATTTGATGAAATTATCACCAAATCCCTTCTGCTTCATCCCGGTGAATTAGAGAAATTTAAAGTATGCATTCCTTATGATGCTTCAACTATGGTTCCGTATGTGAACAAATGGATACTATATTTATCTTGGAGGAACATCAAGAAATTAACCTTAACATATAATACCTTAATTACTCAGAGCCATAAGTTACCTCCTTATTTCTTCTCTTGTCTGGAGTTGACATCCTTGAAGCTCAAGAATTTTGTTCTTACACCACCGTTGGAGTTTAAAGGCTTCCTTAGTCTCTACAAATTAATTCTTGTTGGGGTTGACTTTACAAACAACTGTTTTGAAAGTATTATTTCCAGCTGCCCCCTTCTTAGAAGACTAGTGCTGCGTGGCTGCTCTGGCGTTCATCATTATAATATCAGTGGTTCATATCTTGAGAGGTTGTTTATAAAAGCTGATGATAATTTCCAATCAATTTCCTTAGAGAAGGCACCTAACTTGTCTGATGTTTATCTATCTCCGGGGAAAATTGTAGAGGGCCAGGAAGGAAATTGTGTCTCTGATTTGGTTACGTTTATGGGTTGCTTGCCTAAAGTGAAATTACTTGGTTTTGACAGCCAATTTCTGCAGGTTAGTGCTAAGAAATTTCTGTTCCAGGTATTGTTGTTGTATTTTAATCTGATTAAAATGTGTTTTCACATATCCTTTCTCTCAGCTCCTTTCTGGAACTCCAGTTCCCCCCATGTTATTGACGGCGCCACTCTCTCTAACGATTATTAAACTCAAACGTGTGAACTTTATGGACTTGGACCAGATGGGTGTTGTTGTCTGCTTGATTAGAAGTGCTTGGAATTTGAAAGAACTTTTCATTGAGGCAAATTTAAACACCCTGATCTAATTTATAATGATTTGTTTTGGACATGAATAAACAGATATTAAGTTTTTGTTTTATTTCCGTGTAGGCTTCTACAGAGCTAAACCTGCAACAAGTCTCAAGTGATCTAAAACTCCTGGACTGCACAACTTCCCCACTTAGCAAACTGCATCAGGTCAAACTAACAAATATCTCAGGTTTTGATCCAGAGTTGGAGTTTATCCGGTTCCTTCTCTTTAGTTCGCCATCGCTCGTGAAAATGACCATCCTGGAACACCCACAACTTGAATCAGCAGCTGCATTGGAGGTAGCTAGGAAGCTACTCCAGTTTGGGCAACCATCAGCAGTGTGTATTGATTTCTCGAGCGCTACACCGAAAAAAGTTTTTAATGTCTTTAGCTTTGCTTTGGAGCCCATATCAGTTTCTCGTCAGAATGTCCCATAAATAGGGGCAAATCACTCTCTATCAAAGACATGACTTATTTATATGAGAAAATGTTCTGTTTTCACACTCGAATTTTAGAAGGATCCTATTATCCCTGGATAAATTAAAATGTTTACCGGCATTGGATTAAATTGCATCTAGTGTAGGGGTGGCAGCGGACCGGAGTAATTCCAGACTGGTCTGGTTCCGGTCACGCTTCTGGTAACGCAACGGTACTGATTGCAACTGGTATACCCGGATCCCAGTGGTTCGGAATCCGATACCGGTGCTGATCGTGGCATTTTTCTGATAGTTCCGGTTCCGATTTACCAGTTTCGGTCCAGTGCCGGCCGGAATTTACGTTTGAAACTTTTTTAAAAAAAATTATTTCAATTAATTGGCAATTCAGCCGTTGGAATATCCGTTGGTACTTTTAGCCGTTGGGGGGTCAACCAACGTCTATTTTGTGCCCCCTTTCTAATTACCCCACTACCTCTTAAAATTTCCACTATACCTATTCTTTTTTCTCATAAATATTCTCAATCTGTCTTAATATTATTTTACACTCAAATTCTCTCTTAATATTCTCTTACTCTCTTAATATTTATAGTTATTGTATTGGCTAATTGGAGTTGGAGATTTTTTGAAGATATTACAAGTTTCAATTATCATTTTTTAATCTCGATAATTGGTATATGCTTGCTTTTATGCAGAATCTATATTCTTTCTAACTTTAATCTCTCTTTTTATTTACTTTAATCTCTATATTTTTATTTTTCAGTGTCTATATTTTTTTACTTAAATTATTTTTTTGATTTATAATATTTATATTGATTGTTTTATTATTTTAATTATATTTAAACTTAATTATGGATGCCAATAAAAATAGTAGTGGTAAAAAAATAGACTTTCATAAGGTTTTTCGTAGAAATAAAAATAACAGTGTTACTACTAGTTCATTATCACCTAGATTTAGCGATGTTAGTGAAATTTCTTTATCACAGCCTAATGGTTTCGATGTTGGGATGAAATTAGACCAGGAGACCCTAAGTAGGTGTTATGATAATTTTGAGGAAGATTTATCGGTAGAAGATGATATAGAAGAACAAGAGTTAGGTGATACCCATACCTCTACTGATCAGGTTATGAAATTATCGAATGATGGAGAAGAACTTTTCCCTTTATCGAAATTTACTAGGGTCAAAGGTACCAAACATCTTAAAAGATCTTTAATTTGAAAATTTATGAAGCATGATAAGGTAGATTTTTGAAAAATCTACCATAGCTTAGCAAAGAGGGCTTTTGATACTGTATGTAATGATTTTAGACCTATTCCTCCCTCCTTTTTTCAGATAACATAAATTCTCCCATGACACCCAATGCTTGTTTCTGGCACCAGTAGAATTAGCCTAGAAAAAACTAACAAAGATCCTATGGAGTTGGTTATTTACCCCGGAGGATTCATAGCTGATAACAAATAAATGGGCATTGATTGAAGTGCATGATTAATGAGAATATATCTACCACTAAAGGATAACAATTTATTCTGCTACATACTCTTTATCTTTTCAAACCCTTGGTAATCAATTCCTCAAAGTGCCCTTTATTCTTCATCCCATAAAACAATCGGGCATCCTAACTAAAGAAGAAAGAGAGAAATCCCGAGGCTAACTTTCTCTCTGAAAATAATGTTGACATCACATGTTTGGATGTAGCAGACTTTTTCGAGCACCCTGAAGGAAAGATTGATCACTTGATTGGTGATGGTTCCGTAAACATAAAAGAATGAATGATTTTTAATTTTGTTTTATTTTTATTGATAATAGTTACTGAATAAAGAATCATATAAAAGTAGTTGTTTGCATGAGTATTAGTTTTTGATTAATATTGATTAGTTCAATTACATTATTGTAGTTTATTATAGATTGAATTGAATTTTAATTTTATCATTATTTATTAAAAAAAAAAAAGGACGATAGTACAGAGGTTTACTTTTCGCATGAAAACAATAAGTGGAGTGCTTGCTTTGCATTCATTACAATGCAAAATTATCATTCTTTACAATGTTGTGCAAACAATATGATTAAGATTGCATTCTGTAATGTATTCTTTATATTAACATTCTTTAATATAATAATATTCTCATATGATTATGTAATATAATAATATTTTTATATTCTCATTTCGTAATACGATTATAATTGCATCTCGTACTAATTGGATATATTTCTTTTTAATTACTTAGTTAAAGTGTGATTAATAATTTTTTTATATTATATATTAATAAGATTTAATATATATTTTATTTGGTGAAGGTTATTTTATTTAAAGATATGGATAATTTTCAAGAAAATATTTGTTTGCCCAAGGGAACTAAACTCATCATAAATAATGCTATGTTCTCTCCCAAGTCTCGGAGAAACTTGATGAGTTTTAAAGATATCCGTGAAAATGGTTATCATATCAAGACATTTGATGAGATGAATCTTGAATATCTTGGTATACCAAGAATGTCTCTGGTCAGACATGTGTTGTTGAAAAGTTTCCTGCTTTATCTTCTGGCCTGTATTGGACAAAGATTTGTGCAATTGAGGCACATTCCATAGTAAACTGAAAGTTTGCTGATTCCAATACTTTCGTACTTTGGCATGATCTTCTGGGACATCCAGGATCAATAATGATGAGACGAATAATAGAAAATTCAAATGGGCATCCATTAAAGAACTTGAAGGTTCTTTCGAATGGTGAATTTTCATGTAATGCTTGTTATCAAGGCAAGTTGATTGTGAGACCATCGCCAACAAAAGTTGGGATTGAGTCCCCCACGTTCTTGGAACACATACATGGGTCATTTAGATACTTCATGGTCCTAATAGATGCTTCTTCTAGATGGTCTCATGTGTGCCTTTTGTCATCTCGCAACTTGGCATTTGCAAAATTGTTGGAACAAATAATACGATTACGGGCACAATTTCCTGATAATCAAATCAAGTATATTCGCCTTGATAATGCTGCAGAATTTTCATCCCAAGCATTTAATGACTATTGCTTATCGATCGGGATAAGAGTAGAACATCTTGTACCCTATGTTCACACTCAAAATGACCTTGTTGAGTCATTAATTAAATGTCTACAGTTGAAGCAAGACCATTACTAATGAAAACTAAGTTGCCCACTTATGTTTGGGGTGATGCAATTTTGCATGCTGCAACACTTATTCGTCTTAGACCGAAAAATTATCATAAATTTTCTCCGTTGCAATTGGTTCTGGGTCAAGCACCTAATATATCTCATACGAGAATTTTTGGGTGCGGTGTTTATGTGTCGATAGCACCACCAAACCGCACCAAAATGCGCCCCCAAAGAAGGTTAGGAATTTATGTTGGGTTTGAATCACCCTCCATTATTCGCTATCTTGAACCATTAACGGGAGATATGTTCACTGCTCGATTTGCAGATTGTCGATTTGATGAGATACTTTTCCCAAAATTAGGGGGAGAAGATAGTAACATCAAAAAAGAAATTTTGTGGAAAAGTTCATCACTATCTCATCTTGATCCACGTGCTTCTATTTGTGAGCAAGAAGTACAAAACATTATTCATCTGCAAAGAATTGCAAATCAAATGCCGGACGCGTTAACAGATTTGAAAAGGATCACTAAATCACATATTCCTGCAAAGAATGTCCCAATTCGAATTGATGTCCCTAAAGGACCATCCACTAGTGTCATGACTAATGAATCTAAAGCACGCTTGAAGCGTGGCAGACCATTAGGTTCTAAGGATCGAAATCCTAGAAAAAAAACAAATGGTCAAGATTACACTACAAAAGATTCACATATGGAAGTTCAAGATTTGAGCAATGTTGATATCCCTGAAGGAATCAATGAGCCTGAGACTCGAGAAAATGAGGAACTATCCATAAATTTAAGTGATGTTGAAACTAATCTGAATCGATCTGAAATAGTAGTGGATCATGTCTTTGCATATAATGTTGCAACGAAAATCATATAAGATAGAGAGGATCTTGAACCTCGATCTGTCACAGAATGTCGACAAATAAATGACTGGCCAAAATGGCAAAAAGCAATTCAATCTGAATTGAATTCGCTCGCCAAATGTGAAGTTTTTGGACCCATAGCTCAAACACCTAATGGTGTTAATCCTGTTGGCTATAAATGGGTCTTTGTGCGAAAAAGAAATGAAAAAAATAAAATACAAAGCTATGAAGCACGCCTTGTTGCACATGGATTTTCACAACGGTCTGGTGTCGATTATGATGAGACATATTCACCAGTTATAGATGCAATAACATTGCGTTATCTTATTAGTTTCACTATCCATGAGAGACTTCAAATGCATTTGATGGATGTGGTAACAACCTATCTATATGGATCACTTGATAATGAGATATACATAAAAATTCTCGAAGAATTTAAAAGGCCGAAAGAATATAGTTCAAAGCCTCGAGAAATGTACTCCATTAGATTGCAAAGATCATTGTATGGTTTGCAACAATCTGAACGCATGTGGTATAACCGTCTTAGTGAATATTTATCTAAAGAAGATTATACGAATGATGAAATTTGTCCATGTATTTTCATAAAGGAAACAAAGTCGGAGTTTGTTATACTTGCTTTCTATGTTGATGACATAAACCTTATTGGAACACCAATAGAGCTTCAAAAGACAATTGATTACCTAAAGAAAGAGTTTGAGATGAAAGATCTGGGAATGACAAAGTTATGCCATGGTTTGCAAATTGAGCATTTGACAAACGGTATCTTTGTCCATCAATCTGCCTACACAGAAAAGATGTTGAAATGATTCTATATGGATAGAGCACATCCATTAGGTACTTCGGTGGTTGTTCGATCACTTGATGTGAATAAGGATCCATTCCGACCTTAAGAAAAGAATGAGGAACTCCTTGGTCCTGAAATACCATATCTTAGTGCAATTAGTGCACTAATGTATCTTGCAAATACTACAAGGCCTGATATTTTCTTTTAAGTAAATTTGCTAGCAAAGTATAGTTCTGCTCCTACTAGGAGACATTGGAATGGGATCAAACACATATTACGGTATCTAAAGGGGACTACCAATATGGGCTTATTTCATTCTAAAGATTGCAATTCCGATCTTGTTGGTTATGCTGATGCTGGATACTTATCCGACCTGCATAAAGCTCGATCTCAAACAGGCTATGTATTCATATGTGGGGGTACTGCCATATCTTGGAGATCAACAAAGCATCTATCGTAGCCACTTCATCAAATCACGCTGAGATTATAACTATTCATGAAACAAGCCAAGAGTGTGTGTGGTTGAGGTCCATAATACATCTCATTCGAGAAAAATGTGGCTTGAAATGTGACAAAGTACCCATAATTTTATATGAAGATAATGCAGCATGCATAGCACAACTGAAAGGTGGATTCATAAAAGGAAATCGAACGAAGCACATTTCGCCAAAGCTCTTCTATTCACCAACAGATTCGTTCAAGTGACAATGTGGCTGATTTATTCACCAAGTCTCTTCCAACTACAACTTTCAAGAAGATGGTGCACAAGATCGAAATGCAAAGGTTCAAGGATGTTCTTATTAGGGGGAGTTAATACGCGTTGTACTCTTTTTTCCTTACAAGGTTTTGTCCCACTGGGTTTTCCTTGTATGGTTTTTAATGAGGCATCTTATATGCGTATTGTTAGACATTCAAGGGGGAGTGTTATGATATATATCAATTATAGCGAATGTTTATTAGGATTTGATGTATTTGTCTTTTAGTGTGAAACTAGGGCAAATTCCCCCGGCTTCCTTCATTGTAAATCATCCCTCAAGAGAAGAAATAACAATTACTCTCTCTATTCTCTCTATTCTCTCTATTCTCTCTACTCTTCTTCTTTATTCTTTCTTGTTTTATAACATTGACCAATTTTTAATAACTAATAAAAGTGGTTGTTTGTAAAAAAAATTTAATGAATATTTTTAATGAAATATGTTATGAAACCCTATTATTTTAATGAATATAAGTTTGATGTTTTGAGACCCATTTCGTTTATTCCTTTTGCTTCGTTATTTATTTTAATGAATATTTAATAACTAATTAGTTATAACCAATATATCAACAATTTGAATTTAAAATATAAAATTGCTAAAGTAACAAATTCAACATAAATTTTGTTGTATCAATAATAGGAAATGAAGTTCGTAGGTTTAAATTTAAATTTAACCAACATATGAACAATTTAAATTATAAAAAAAAAATTGATAAAGTAACTGAAAAATTAAATTTGAAATTTTAAAACATACTAATGTAACAACTATTTCCTAACTAATTAACTAATATAACTAGTATAAGTACTCGCGCAATGCGCGGACAATTCTAAGAAAAGTACTCTGCATAAAAATAGTATCCATAAAAAATAGTAAAGACATAAATACTACAGTTGCATTTGATGACATTAAATATGCCATCCATAACCAACATATCTACATTACTGGACAACAACCTAAAGAGCAAAAGCAAAACAAATCAATCATCTTTTAATACGCAAGACAAAAATCACTTATAGGACTCATTTTTTGAATATCTTGACAATATTAATATTGACTTGCAAAGCTCATGATAGGAACAATTCATTATTCTGACATGAATGCTATATTCCAATAAAACTCTCAAGGACATCCTAGACTAAAATAATAAATAATTCAGGTAAACATCATAAAATGAAATTTGCTCAATTTCTGAATGAGTGAGTAAGATCAACATTTATAAACAAAAATCAAGCATTTAGGGTAACAAATCACTTTGTTGTAAACTGAGCTACATAAAATCTATCTTTTGCAAAAGAAGGCGACTTCAAAAGGTGATGCCCTTTGCCACTTCTTGCAAGTTATGAATAATTATCAACTTTGAGTTGCCTCAAGTAGCTTGTAAGCAACAACCTTGAACCAAATAAATCAAATAAATTATGGATACACATAAATAAGGAAATTTTAAAAATCACTTTTGTCAATGAATAGCTTCATTTACACAGACTTCATTGATTCACATACTATAGTTATCTAAATCAACCTTAACAAACGATTATTAATGTCATTCAGATTTGAAATAATTACTCATGTACTTTTGAACATGATAAAATTCCAATATTACAACTTCCTTTGATCTTGTCATCCACTATGAAGAGTAATATGTATCATAGGATATCCTTAATACAACAGTTTAAAATCGCAACATCTTATCCAAAAGGGAGGTCACTATTCGCTTTTTGCATTCTGGGTACTATGTTAGCTTTCCATCTTTTCATTAATTTGAAACCTAACATAGCATCGAGACAAAATTAGTTGATCAGAATGGTTAGTGAACACTGCAATAATTTTCTATAATTTTATTTGTAAGTTCTAAACATTAGAGCTATTCTCATGTATGGTTCCGTAAGTATAAAAAAATGTTATTCTAGTCTCACAAAATATTGAAAACCATAGAGTAATGTGCTAAGAATAATCTTGAATTAAAATTTTCGTTAATTAAATACAATTCGAGGGAACCACAACAGAACATATATCAAACATCCATATGTAATTTAGATATAGAGGGAAGGAAAATGGAGAATCACATCTTATCTTGATTCCACTGAAATCTGAAATATAAACTAATCATTTCATTACATCAGCTAATGAGTTTTTATGAAAACTATGTTAGTTTGTATGAAAACTACATGGAAGGATCATATAAGCAATTGACACACTGAGATATACAATCATAATTTAAAGGTTAAACTCTAACAAACTAAGGATGTCCACATAATATTTGAAAGCCTCAAAACATGTTCTTGTGCTATTTTATTCCAAAAAAATAAACCTGTTTACGAAATACTTCCGTCACGCTTCACTTTTTGACAGTATATCCCCTTTAGACACATAATAAGTCTATTTGATTTTCAATTTCAACCTAGAGCTCATTTATCAAAAATAAATATATGTTGTCTATGAAAGCAAATGAAAATTCCCACAAATCGAGAAATAAAAAATATAGATATGCCTATTGAAACTCGAAAAATGGAAAAATTTCTGAATGAAACCATTAAATCTTTACATTAATAAATAAAAATAATGAGCTATACAAACAATTGCCTCACAGTCTACTCTCATAGATTGAATTACAGTAGCTCAAAAAAGATGACAGAGTCTCATATTACACCATTACAGTGGCTCCAAACTCATTAATTTGAAAAAACGATGTATCAAAGTAAGATCTACATGCGAGAAACACTGGATAATGTACATATAAAAGAAAGTTAACAAACAACAAATACACAAACGTTCATCATCCAACACTTATTATGAATCACATGAAAATAGTTAATAATTATCGTATGAATTAGCCAATAAACAACTTGTTTAATCTAGTTGAAATACAATTCATAAATCGACAACAGACTTGAAGCAAAATTATGAAAGAAACAGAATCCAAATTACTTGATAGACAATTTAGGTATAAAACAATCCATCAGGTCCTATGAAACTTGATATATTTGTCTATGGCCTATGAAAATAGATAGTACCAGAATTTCATATCACTTAAAATAATAGAGTACTTTTTGGGATCTTTCTCCTAAGAAATTTTTTTTAAAAAAAAAAGTAAAAGAAAGTTTGTAATTGAAAAAGATTAGGTATTGCACCAGAGACATATCTAAACACAAACAAAAGAAGACTACCAAAAAAAAAAATTATGTGTGTTAGAAAAATAATGATAACAATAATGATAATTGTACAAGAAATTTAAAATAAAACTTGTTTGGCTTAGAGGCACGATAATACGCTTCTTGAAGATAGTTGGAGTCTCTCCCACGAGCAAACAGAAGAACAAGTGACAACTCTATCTTTGGGATTCAACTAAGCCACAAAACAAGTAGCATTCAAGAATGTTGCTCTTCTATTCTTGAATTGGTGATTTCACCATTTGATCAATGTCTCTCAAGTGTTTTTCAATGGAAAAGTAGTTTTGAGTGCTTGTCTTTTCAAACCAAAGAAAACAATATTTATAGGATGAAAGTTTCATGCATAAGAAATATATTAATTAAGTAAAAGTTAATAGGTTCATGTATGTTCTAAAACAAAAAATGTCATTCTTTTAAAACATACATGAACCTATCAAAAAATGTCATTCTTTCAAAAACCTATAACGTAAAACTTAATGAATAATGAATTTGTCAAATACATTTCCTTTGTAACTCAAAACTTATGAATAATGAATTTGTCAAATTCATTTTGTTTGTAACTCAAAACTTTAAGTGATGCATTTGTTTCAAAACTAATTGAAACATAACTCTTAAAATCTTTAACCGATGTATTTATCTCAAAATTTATTGAAACATAAAATCATAAATCCCCCACTTGTTTCAAGAAATTTTATCTTTAAAAAAATAAGTCATTTGAGACATCAATCTAGCAACATGCATCAATAATGGTGTCTTTTGGACTTGAACCATTAGCTAGTGAAGACTTTCTAAATCACTGACAACTTAGTGAACAAATCTTGAACTAAGTGGTTCATTGAATGAAGTAGAAGACTTTTTTGGTAGTCTTCTTTTGTTTGTGTTTAGATATGTCTCTGGTGCAATACCTAATCTTTTTCAATTACAAACTTTCTTTTGCTTAATTACCTAATCATATCTAAATGTCATTTGCATAACTTGTTATGTTCGTCTTACTTTCATTTCATTAGGAAAATCATTGTCTTCTTTTTTATATGAAACTTGTTTTTTAAAAACGAAATTCAAAAATTTCGACCAATCAAACTTGCAAATTCACACCAATACACCTCTTTTCTTTCTTTAAAAAATATTACAATTATTAGAGAATGTGATTAATATATGTTACTAATATTTTGCCTAGAATGCATGATTTTTGTGTAGGGTGCACTAAATATCATGATAGAAATGTTTGAGAGGAAACAATGGCTTAGAAAAAAAGATAGAAATATTCTACAAAACCATCAACCCAGAATAAGTATTAAAGAGTTGCATTAGAATTGCCAAATTTAATTTGGAGAAACAACAAACAAAAAAGGAAATTAAAATAGTACAAGATGATCAACACATAATTGGAGCAATTGTTTAGTAATGTCGATACAAAAGATAAAAGTACCTAAAATGACAAAAGTAACTACCCAAATTCCACGAGAATGAGCATGTATGGTGTTCTTCTTGCATTTTAACTAAGTTCGATTTACTCTTTCAAAATCACATTCATATTCTTTTTCTGGTACTGGTGCAATCAACTTCTTGAACTTCTGAATCCGCTTCAGTTGTTTATTGGCTAATTCATATGATAATTATTAACTATTTTCAAGTGATTCATAATAAGTGTTGGATGATGAACGTTTGTGTAGTTGTTGTTTGTTAACTTTCTTTTATATGTACATTATCCAGTGTTTAACATAAGAGGCTTTCAAAATGCAATTTTTAACTTTCGCAGTCAACAACATATCTATTATAATCCCACAAAGTACGATTTGAAAAGGGTAGATTTTATGCAAAATGGCAATTTGATTAACAAAATTTTATCTACTTGTAGAAATATTTGAATGCTGGATAAAGGAGGTAGTACCAAACTTAACCGTGTTAAAGATTAAGAGTGTCTTTGGCGATTCACAAAGGAAAGACAAACCAAATTTAATCTTGTGATACATATTTCTGTCTCTTTTATTTTATCGAAATTATTTACTGAACAACTTCTTATATTTTGATCTTCCAAATAATGGAGAATGAACTCATATATGAATGCCTCATCTGAGCGTGAAACTATGAAACTCCTTGTGCAATAAAATATGTTAATTCAATTTTCTCGCATGTAGATCTTACTTTGATACATCGTTTTTTCAAATTAATGAGTTTGGAGCCACTGTAATGGTGTAATATGAGACTCTGTCATCTTTTTTGAGCTACTGTAATTCAATCTATGAGAGTAGACTGTGAGGCAATTGTTTGTATAGCTCATTATTTTTATTTATTAATGTAAAGATTTAATGGTTTCATTCAGAAATTTTTCCATTTTTCGAGTTTCAATAGGCATATCTATATTTTTTATATCTCGATTTGTGGGAATTTTCATTTGCTTTCATAGACAACATATATTTATTTTTGATAAATGAGCTCTAGGTTGAAATTGAAAATCAAATAGACTTATTATGTGTCTAAAGGGGATATACTGTCAAAAAGTGAAGCGTGACGGAAGTATTTCGTAAACAGGTTTATTTTTTTGGAATAAAATAGCACAAGAACATGTTTTGAGGCTTTCAAATATTATGTGGACATCCTTAGTTTGTTAGAGTTTAACCTTTAAATTATGATTGTATATCTCAGTGTGTCAATTGCTTATATGATCCTTCCATGTAGTTTTCATACAAACTAACATAGTTTTCATAAAAACTCATTAGCTGATGTAATGAAATGATTAGTTTATATTTCAGATTTCAGTGGAATCAAGATAAGATGTGATTCTCCATTTTCCTTCCCTCTATATCTAAATTACATATGGATGTTTGATATATGTTCTGTTGTGGTTCCCTCGAATTGTATTTAATTAACGAAAATTTTAATTCAAGATTATTCTTAGCACATTACTCTATGGTTTTCAATATTTTGTGAGACTAGAATAACATTTTTTTATACTTACGGAACCATACATGAGAATAGCTCTAATGTTTAGAACTTACAAATAAAATTATAGAAAATTATTGCAGTGTTCACTAACCAATCTGATCAACTAATTTTGTCTCGATGCTATGTTAGGTTTCAAATTAATGAAAAGATGGAAAGCTAACATAGTACCCAGAATGCAAAAAGCGAATAGTGACCTCCCTTTTGGATAAGATGTTGCGATTTTAAACTGTTGTATTAAGGATATCCTATGATACATATTACTCTTCATAGTGGATGACAAGATCAAAGGAAGTTGTAATATTGGAATTTTATCATGTTCAAAAGTACATGAGTAATTATTTCAAATCTGAATGACATTAATAATCGTTTGTTAAGGTTGATTTAGATAACTATAGTATGTGAATCAATGAAGTCTGTGTAAATGAAGCTATTCATTGACAAAAGTGATTTTTTAAATTTCCTTATTTATGTGTATCCATAATTTATTTGATTTATTTGGTTCAAGGTTGTTGCTTACAAGCTACTTGAGGCAACTCAAAGTTGATTATTATTCATAACTTGCAAGAAGTGGCAAAGGGCATCACCTTTTGAAGTCGCCTTCTTTTGCAAAAGATAGATTTTATGTAGCTCAGTTTACAACAAAGTGATTTGTTACCCTAAATGCTTGATTTTGGTTTATAAATGTTGATCTTACTCACTCATTCAGAAATTGAGCAAATTTCATTTTATGATGTTTACCTGAATTATTTATTATTTTAGTCTAGGATGTCCTTGAGAGTTTTATTGGAATATAGCATTCATGTCAGAATAATGAATTGTTCCTATCATGAGCTTTGCAAGTCAATATTAATATTGTCAAGATATTCAAAAAATGAGTCCTATAAGTGATTTTTGTCTTGCGTATTAAAAGATGATTGATTTGTTTTGCTTTTGCTCTTTAGGTTGTTGTCCAGTAATGTAGATATGTTGGTTATGGATGGCATATTTAATGTCATCAAATGCAACTGTAGTATTTATGTCTTTACTATTTTTTATGGATACTATTTTTATGCAGAGTACTTTTCTTAGAATTGTCCGCGCATTGCGCGAGTACTTATACTAGTTATATTAGTTAGGAAATAGTTGTTACATTAGTATGTTTTAAAATTTCAAATTTAATTTTTCAGTTACTTTATCAAATTTTTTTTTTATAATTTAAATTGTTCATATGTTGGTTAAATTTAAATTTAAACCTACGAACTTCATTTCCTATTATTGATACAACAAAATTGATGTTGAATTTGTTACTTTGGCAATTTTATATTTTAAATTCAAATTGTTGATATATTGGTTATAACTAATTAGTTATTAAATATTCATTAAAATAAATAACGAAGCAAAAGGAATAAACGAAATGGGTCTCAAAACATCAAACTTATATTCATTAAAATAAAAGGGTTTCATAACATATTTCATTAAAAATATTCATTAAATTTTTTTTACAAACAACCACTTTTATTAGTTATTAAAAATTGGTCAATGTTATAAAACAAGAAAGAATAAAGAAGAAGAGTAGTGAGAATAGAGAGACTAATTGTTATTTCTTCTCTTGAGGGATGATTTACAATGAAGGAAACCCTTCTATTTATAGGGGAATTTGCCCTAGTTTCACACTAAAAGACAAATACATCAAATCCTGATAAACATTCGCTATAATTGATATATATCATAACACTCCCCCTTGAAAGTCTAACAATACGCATATAGGCTGCCTCATTAAAAACCTTACAAGGAAAACCCAGTGGGACAAAACCTTGTAAGGAAAAAAGAGTACAACGCGTATTAGCTCCCCCTAATAAGAACATCCTTGAACCTTTGCATTTCGATCTTGTGCACAATCTTCTTGAAAGTTGTAGTTGGAAGAGACTTGGTGAATAAATCAGCCATATTGTCACTTAAACGAATCTGTTGGTGAATAGAAGAGCTTTGGTAAAATGTGCTTCGTTCGATTTCCTTTTATGAATCCACCTTTCAGTTGTGCTATGCATGCTGTATTATCTTCATATAAAATTATGGGTACTTTGTCACATTTCAAGCCATATTTTTCTCGAATGAGATGTATTATGGACCTCAACCACACACACTCTTGGCTTGCTTCATGAATAGCTATAATCTCAGCGTGAATACATAGCCTGTTTGAGATCGAGCTTTATGCGGGTCAGATAAGTATCCAGCATCAGCATAACCAACAAGATCGGAATTGCAATCTTTAGAATGAAATAAGCCCATATCAGTAGTCCCCTTTAGATACCGTAATATGTGTTTGATCCCATTCCAATGTCTCCTAGTAGGAGCAGAACTATACTTTGCTAGCAAATTTACTGAAAAGAAAATATCAGGCCCTGTATTATTTGCAAGATACATTAGTGCACCAATTGCACTAAGATATGGTATTTCAGGACCAAGGAGTTCCTCATTCTTTTATTAAGGTCGAAATGGATCCTTATTCACATCAAGTGATCGAACAACCACCGAAGTACTTAATGGATGTGCTCCATCCATATAGAATCATTTCAACATCTTTTCTGTGTAGGCAGATTGATGGACAAAGATACCGTTTGTCAAATGCTCAATTTGCAAACCAAGGCATAACTTTGTCTTTCCGAGATCTTTCATCTCAAACTCTTTCTTTAGGTAATCAATTATCTTTTGAAGCTCTATTAGTGTTCCAATAAGGTTTATGTCATCCACATAGACAGCAAGTATAACAAACTCCGACTTTGTTTCCTTTATGAAAATACATGGACAAATTTCATCATTCGTATAACCTTCTTTAGATAAATATTCACTAAGACGGTTATACCACATGCGTTCAGATTGCTGCAAACCATACAATGATCTTTGCAATCTAATGGAGTACATTTCCCGAGGCTTTGAACTATATGCTTTCGGGATTTTAAATTCTTCGAGAATTTTTATGTATATCTCATTATCAAGTGATCCATATAGATAGGTTGTTACCACATCCATCAAATGCATTTCAAGTCTCTCATGGATAGTGAAACTAATAAGATAATGCAATGTTATTGCATCTATAACTGGTGAATATGTCTCATCATAATTTATAATGATCTTAGACCTATTCCTCCCTCCTTTTTCAGATAACATAAATTCTCCCATGACACCCAATGCTTGTTTCTGACACCAGTAGAATTAGCCTAGAAAAAACTAAAAAAGATCCCATGGAGTTGGTTATTTACCCCGAGGATTCATAGCTGATAACAAATAAATGGGCATTGATTGAAGTGCATAATTAATGAGAATATATCTACCACTAAAGGATAACAATTTATTCTGCTACATACTCTTTATCTTTTCAAAACCTTGGTAATCAATTCCTCAAAGTGCCCTTTATTCTTCATCCCATAAAACAATCGGGCATCCTAACTAAATAAGAAAGAGAGAAATCTCGAGGCTAACTTTCTCTCTGAAAATAATGTTGACATCACATGTTTGGATGTAGCAGACTTTTTCGAGCACCCTGAAGGAAAGATTGATCACTTGATTGGTGATGGTTCCGTAAACATAAAAGAATGAATGATTTTTAATTTTGTTTTATTTTTATTGATAATAGTTACTGAATAAAGAATCATATAAAAGTAGTTGTTTGCATGAGTATTAGTTTTTGATTAATATTGATTAGTTCAATTACATTATTGTAGTTTATTATAGATTTAATTGAATTTTAATTTTATCATTATTTATTAAAAAAAAAAGGACGATAGTACAGAGGTTTACTTTTCGCATGAAAACAATAAGTGGAGTGCTTGCTTTGCATTCATTACAATGCAAAATTATCATTCTTTACAATGTTGTGCAAACAATATGATTAAGATTGCATTCTGTAATGTATTCTTTATATTAACATTCTTTAATATAATAATATTCTCATATGATTATGTAATATAATAATATTTTTATATTCTCATTTCGTAATAAGATTACAATTGCATCTCGTACTAATTGGATATATTTCTTTTTAATTACTTAGTTAAAGTGTGATTAATATTTTTTTATATTATAAGTTTTCACTTTGTAAAAAAATTTAATATATATTTTATTTGGTGCAGGTTATTTTATTTAAAGATATGGATAATTTTCAAGAAGATATTTGTTTGATTAATTCTGGCACTACACATACGATATTCAAAGACAAGAAATATTTCTCTCATCTAAACATGGACAAGATTAATGTTACTACAATTTCTGGTAGTGCTGATTTGATCGAAGACTTCGGAAAAGCCATTATAATCTTGCTCAAGAGAACTAAATTCATCATAAATAATGCTATGTTCTCTCCCAAGTCTCGGAGAAACTTGATGAGTTTTAAAGATATCCATGAAAATTGTTATCATATCAAGACATTTGATGAGATGAATCTTGAATATCTTGGTATACCAAGAATGTCTTTGGGCAGACATGTGTTGTTGAAAAGTTTCCTGCTTTATCTTTTGGCTTGTATTGGACAAAGATTTGTGCAATTGAGGCACATTCCATAGTAAACAAAAAGTTTACTAATTTCAATACTTTCGTACTTTGGCATGATCTTCTGGGACATCCAGGATCAATAATGATGAGACGAATAATAGAAAATTCAAATAGGCATCCATTAAAGAACTTGAAGGTTCTTTCGAATGGTAAATTTCCATGTAATGCTTGTTATCAAGGCAAGTTGATTGTGAGACCATCGCCAACAAAAGTTGGGATTGAGTCCCCCACGTTCTTGGAACACATATATGGGTCATTTAGATACTTTATGGTCTTAATAGATGCTTCTTCTAGATGGTCTCATGTGTACCTTTTATCATCTCGCAACTTGACATTTGCAAAATTATTGGCACAAATAATACGATTACGGGCACAATTTCCTGATAATCAAATAAAGTCTATTCGCCTTGATAATGCTGCAGAATTTTCATCCCAAGCATTTAATGACTATTGCTTATCGATCGGGATAAGAGTAGAACATCCTGTACCCCATGTCCACACTCAAAATGGCCTTGTTGAGTCATTAATTAAATGTCTGCAGTTGATAGCAAGACCATTACTAATAAAACTAAGTTGCCCACTTATGTTTGGGGTCATACAATTTTGCATGCTGCAATACTTATTCGTCTTAGGCCGAAAAATTATCATAAATTTTCTCTGTTGCAATTGGTTCTGGGTCAAAAGCCTAATATATCTCATCTGAGAATTTTTGGGTGCGGTGTTTATATGCCGATAACACCACCAAACCGCACCAAGATGGGCCCCCAAAGAAGGTTAGGAATTTATGTTGGGTTTGAATCACCCTCCATTATTCTCTATCTTGAATCATTAACGGGAGATATGTTTACTGATCGATTTGCAGATTATTGATTTGATAAGATACTTTTCCCAAAATTAGGGGGAGAAGATAGTGACATCAAAAGAGAAATTTTGTGGAAAAGTTCATCACTATCTCATCTTGATTCGCGTGCTTCTATTTGTGAATAAGAAGTACAAAAGATTATTCATTTGCAGAGAATTGCAAATCAAATGCCGGACGCACTAACAGATTTGAAAAGGATCACTAAATCACATATTCCTGCAGAGAATGTCTCAATTCGAATTGATGTCCCTAAAGGACCATCCACTAGTGTCATGACTAATGAATCTAAAGCACACTTGAAGTGTGGCAGACCATTAGGTTCTAAGGATCGAAATCCTAGAAAAAAAATAAATGGTTAAGATGACACTACGAAAGATCCATATACGGAAGCTCAAGATTTGAGCAATGTTAATATCCCTGAAGGAATTAATGAGCCTGAGACTCAAGAAAACAAGGAACTATCCATAAATTCAAGTGATGTTGAAACTAATCTGAATCGATCTGAAATAGTAGTGCATCATGTCTTTTCATATAATGTTTCAACGAAAATCATGTAAGATAGAGAGGATCATATAATGGATTATCTTTACGTAAACAATTTTAATTTATACAATAAGTCTTCCGTTTATTTTGTCATATCTGCTGTATCTCCATTATTGCTCTGATCTTATCTTTCCAGTGGCGTCCTTATCTCTTTTATTCTAGCTGAACTGCTGGGACATCATTATCTCCTCCATTACATTTTTAACATGTGTGGTCTGGATATTTGTGTCCAATAGTCTTGCAATATCTGGTCAATAATTCCTCCGAAATAAATTTTTCTCTGATAGCTCTGGCGATAGGTTCTGTTTCTGGTTTAAGCAACGTGATAATCCATTGCCTAATAGTTTCCATATCTGTTTCTCGTAACTCTTTTGAATTTGAATATATTAGTACATGATTTCTTGAATAGTAACTCCATATGGGATTTTGGTTGCAATATGTATTTGCTAGCTCTTGCAAAATTATAGATAGTCCGATAATTCTTTTGTTCGCATAAAATTTTGGTATCTCGATTCTAGGTATCTCTGGTTGTGAAATAATATCTTGTGGTATAATCATATCTCGTGTCATTCCTATCTTTACAACTTGTATAGGTTTTTTAACTTCATCAAATAATATCTCTGCTGTTGCCGTGTAAATTTTTATAAAAAACAAGGTACCTTTGGTTATTCTTTTAAAAGTGATAAATGCTTCATATATCTCTGGTATAGTGGATATCTCAGTCCCGTCCGTGGTATATACAGTACTAAGTAGTCCATATTCGTAGCAAGTTTTAACTAAGCTTGGTTTGGTTTTAGGTAAGGCAATTAGTTTATTATATCCGGTCAATCTCTGGGTTATATAGTTTGTATCTGGTTCTTGGATATTTGTAGCTTTGGGGTTGCTATTTAAAAAGGTTTGTACATTGTAGATATTTTCTATGTATGTACGGGCTGTGTAGTTGTAAGTCTTTTTGTCTTGGTTTAGACTATCTCGGTATGTGGTAACTTGTGGGGGTATAAACATGGGATCTTTTGATGTATTTGGTGTATATGGTTTATCAAATATCTTATTTAGGTTCATATTTTTTCTAACTCCCTTGCTTGTACCTGCAGAAGTAGATAGATAAACGTTATGGGTTTTATGGAGTGTCCCAACGTCTCCTTCTAGCTCTGGAATTTTACTGTCTTTCGATCGACATAGCTCTGCGCATTGCTGAGTTAGCTGATTCATAGCTATAGACTTCAGTTTATCTTCACTAGTCTTTAGCTTTAGCTCTTCTATCTCAGTACCCATCTTTACTATCTTAGTACCCATACTGTCCACTTTCAATGAAAGCGTAGTTAGGGCGTTGAGTATTTTTCATGTATATTTTCTTCTATCATTTCAGTCTGTGTAGCTTTGTCTTGATATGTAATCTGCAATAACATTTTTGTTAGTACAGATTACTTCTATTACAAATGTAAAATTTAATATGTTTAAAACTAGTCTCCGAATCTCTTTTGTTGTAACTGAATTTTGTATTTTCTTTGTTAGCCACCAGCATACCTGTGTATTATCTGTTCGCACAATAAATTTGTTATATACAATCTATGGCTCAAATGCTAACAAACATTTATATAATGAACATAATTCTTTCCTATTTATTTCCCATTTTATTTCTGTCTCGATGAACGTACCTGAGTAGTATCTACAATGGTGTTCTATTTTTTCTGCTTCATATCTATATTTAAGTACTCCTCCGTAACTATATTCACTAGCATCTGCTTCTACTATGTATGTAAATTTTCTATTTTCATCCGGAAATTGTAATTTTGGTAATTCCTTGCAAAGTAATTTTATTTTTTGAACTTGTTTTTTTATCTTCTTCATCATAGTTATATTCTATATCCTTTTTTAATTTTTTCTACAGTGGTTTTAAGTTTTCTGCTAATTTTGGAATATATTCTCTTACTTGGTTTACTAATCCTAAAAATGATTGTAATTTCTTTTTTGTATCTAATTCTTCTTTTGAATTTATTATTTTTTGTACTATATGTTGTTGCATTTTTACTCCACGTTTATCTATTTGTATTCCTAAAAATTCTATCTGATTTTTCATAATTTCGGCTTTCTTTTCACTTAAACTTATTCCTGATTTTTCTATTATATCTGTAAATTGTTCCAATAATTTTATATGTTCATCTTTAGTTTTTGTATATAATAATATATCATCTATGTATACTATACAGTTAGGTAATTGTTTAAAATAATTATCCATAAAATGTTGATATCTACCTGGTGCATTTTTATATCCAAATGGTAATACATTCCACTCATAAAATCCTTGTGGTACCGTAAATGCGGTTAATTCTTTAGATTCTTCTTCTAACTTTAGATGGTAAAATCCTGATTTACAATCAAATTTGCTAAAATAATTATATCCTTGTATCTGTCTTATTTTTAATATCTTATTTGGTATTGGATAATTATATGTTATAGTTTTTGCATTTAAATTTCTATAATCAATAACCATTCTACTTTTTCCTCTTTTTTGTTCACTATGTTTATTTACTATAAATGCTGGACTATTATGTTTACTATTACTTTTTTGTATATATTGTTTTTCTAATAATTCATCTATATGCATTTTAAATTCTTTTAAATCGTCAAAATTATATGTTAATGGTTTTTGGGTTATTATACTATTTTTATCTATTAATTTAATTTTTATGGTAGTTTTATGTTTTTCCCATCCTTTTAAGGGATCTTCACTATATAATTGTTCTAATTTTTTCTTAACTATTTCTATCTTATTTATTGAAAATATAGTTATTTCTGTTTTATTTATCGAAAATACTACTAATTCTATTGTATCTTCAGTGGTTTTTATATTTTCTAACTTTTGTGTAATTTTTTCACTTCCTTTTATCCAATCAGTTTTCTTTCTTATTTTATTATTAACTCTTTTTGCTCTTACTTTTTGTTTACATGGTGTTGTAAACCACCAATCGTTTTTAGTTATTACATGTGGGTATAGTTTATCTAAAAATGGCATTCCTATAAGTATATCTTTTGACGTTAGTTCATAATTATAAATTTCTTCTATTGTCAATATCTTATCCCATATTTGTGCTTTTACATTCCTAGCTTTATAAGTAATTAAGCTTCCTTCATTATTAAATCTTTTAACTACTATTGGTATTTTTAATTTATCCCATTTACTTTCTGGTAAGCAATTATATTTACATAAATTAGCTTCTGCTTCTGTATCTATCATAGACGTATAATATCTACTGTAATATCCTTCCACTATTATCTTCATTAATACATATATTTTCATTTTATGTTAAGGCTCTTCTCAAGAATAATCTTCCCCTATTATATGTTATGGCTAATTGTGTATGTTCTATATTATATGGTTTTACTTGTTCTAACCATTTTATTCCTAATATTATATCTGCTTGTTGCATTTCTTCTTTTACCTCAAATTCTATTTTTATTTTTCTAATTCCTCCTATTATTATTTCTTTTTCTGCTATATCTTTATTATTTATTAAACTTCTCGGTAGATCTGGGCATATATCATTATCAGTTTTTATTTCCTCATTTTTTACTAGACATTTTGCTATATAATTTTCTTTTTGTCCTGTGTTTAATAGTATTAAATATTCTTTTTCATTTATTTTTCCTGTTATGTAATATTGATTTAGGTTACTCATTGAATTTGTTTCATAACTTGTTCTTTTTGATGAGGTTGATGATTCTGGTTTTTCATTAGCTATTCTTTTTGTTGTACTTATTCTATCATTTACTATTTCTAAATTCTCTTCTATATCTATGTCTCTATAGCTATAATCATTATAATCTATTGTTTTTACAATTTGTTTGAATGGGCTATCTATTTGTATCTTGTTAATCTTATTTTTTCCTGTTATTTTATGTTTTGTTGTTAATACATATAAATTTTTACATCTTGCTGTAAATATTTTACTTCCTGGGGTTAATTCTATTCCTGATATTTTCCAATATAATACTAATGATTTATCTATATTTCTATCTGTTACTGCCACTGAATAATTTGCACTTATTATAAATTTAAATTTTTGGTATATTAAATTTTCTTTTACGGCAGTTATTATGCTTTTTTCTATAGGTTTTATAATTCTATCATCTTCTAAATATAATTCTATCGGTGTATCTATTCCTTCTCTAAAACATGCTTTTATTAATATTTCTGTACCTCCAAGGTGTACATATTTTATTGGATCTCCTTTACTTTTTATATCATTTATTTCTTTATTAATTATTCTTTTTGTTACTAGTGGTATACTAGCTTTATCTTTTGCATATCTGCAGTCTATTACATGTTCTTTTTGACATACTACATAATATTCATCTTTTTTCCTAGTAAAAATATTTTTTATTGTTGGTATTTTAAATATTTTTTCTACACTTAGATCTAACTCTTTTCCTTTTATTTCATCAAATATATTACTGTCAAATATTATTTTTTTTTCTGTTCCTTCGTCATTTAAATATTCTTCCTTTGTTATTATTTTTATATCTTCTTCAGTCATTTGATTCATCTATCTCACTATCTATTTCAGTATCTATTTCATTTTTTGAAATTTCATATATACTATCTTCACTTTCTAATTCATAATCTATATAATCTATTTGCATATATTCTGTATTTTCTATTTTTATTTCGGATATTTGTTTATTTTTTGGATTTTTGGGTAATTTGCAATCTCTAGCTAAATGTCCTAACTTTCCACAATTATAACATGTACATTCTTTTATAGATTTTTTCTTTCTATATGGTCTTTTATTTTTTTTTACATAATATCTTTTTCTTGGTTTCTTATATTTATATTTTGATTTTTTATATTTCTTATATTTCTTATGTCTTTTTCTTTTCTTATAATATCTTTCTTCGCATCCGAATTGGGGTGCTATTTTATTTTTGCAACATGCTAAATTTTTTATTAATGTTTTTTCCATTTTTAATTCTTCACTATATTTTCCACATAAATTTCTATACCATTGTTGTAAAAATTTTATTCTAGCTCCTAATGTATCTACTATTTTTGCTTCTTCCCAACTTTTTATTATTTTTGAACTAAATGGTTCGGGTAATTTATTAAAATATAATTTTCTTATTTCCTTACTTTCTTCTATACTATATGCTCCTTTATAATAATATTCTTTAAATGCGCAAGTATATTCATCTATATAACACATATTACATATTGTTAATTTTAACATTAAATTCCTGTTTGTATCTTTTTCTTCATCTTGTTCTTCTTCTAATGTTGTCATACTACAAAATTCATCTTTTATAGTTGTTTCATATTTTTTTAATAATTCTATAGGTGTTAGTTTAGTTGTTGTTAATGATGTTCCTTCCATAGGTTTATTAGTTCTTAATACTTTCTTACTATTTTCAGTTAAATTTGAAAACCATAGTTTTACTGATCCTATTAATGTTCTTTCTATATATTCTGGTGCATCTGTTATGTTTATATTATTATCTAATAATTGTTTTGTCATATATCCTATCCATAATTGTATTGTTTTTTCTGTATCTATTACACAGTCTAGATCTAAAAAGTTATAATTTTTATTAACTATTTGTTTTGGTGTCCATTTGTCATATTCATTATATCTTTTAAATTTATTTTTATAATATATAGGTTTTCTTATTTCTGTTGTCTTAGGTATTATATTTTCATCTTCTTTTTTATCAAGAGTATTTATTTCTGTATTGGTGTTTTCTTCATTAATCATTTCTTGTTTTTCGTTAATTTCTAAATCTTTTATATTTGTTAATATTTCCGTGTATGTTTCACTATCTTCCGAATCATAATTATCTGTTTCTTCAATATCTATATTATTTATTTCTAATTTTTCTTTAAATTGATTTATCTCGTTTATTAATTTCTGTTCTCTATCTTTTTCTTCTTTTTCTTTTTGTCTTTGTTCGTATAAATCTTTTAACATTTGTAGTTCTTTTTCTAATTCAACAATTCTACTATTTTTAGTTTCTTCTATTTTTCGTATTTCTTCCGTAGTTTGTTGTTTAATTTTTTCTATTTCCTTTTTTCTATCTCTTTCTTCATTTTCTTTTTCTATTCTTACCATTGCTGTTAATTTATCTTCTAATTTTAATTCTTCTTTTTCTAACATTAGATATAAATGTTCTCCTATTTTCTTATACCTTCTTCCTAGATTAGAAAATACTATTTTTATTTTTGATCCTTCGTGATTTTCATATATTTTTTCATCTATTATAAATTCTTCTTTATTCATTTTATTGTGAATAGTTCGTGTCGATATATATATATTCTAAACTATCTATTTGTGATTCTAATTTTGATATTTCATCTTTTTGTGTATTTATTGAATTTTTACTAACTCCGGCAAATATATTATAATGTAATCTTTCTTTTCTTATTTTTAATTCTTTACGTTTTTCAGAGATAAATTGTTTTAATTCTTTATATTTTTGCTCTTTATTCATTTAAATTATATTTATAATATCTTGGCGGATATCTAAATCTAATTTTATCATAATTAGATGGTATATGTCTCATTCTTCTAGATTTTAAATGGATTATTAATTTTGCTTCAATACTAGATATTAATGTAATTAAATAGGCTAATCTTTCTGGATTTTCTTTTGTTTTATTTAGACTTATATATTCTGAATAATTACTAACTAAGGGTTCTTTAATTTTTCTAAAGGCTTCCCTATTTTTAAATGGTCTTCTCATACTTAATTTAATAAATACGGGTAACTGATTTTTAACTTAACTAATTTAACTCATTCTAACATATATCTCACTTCTGTACTTTTTAAATTACTGTGCTCTGATATATTTGACAACATTCCTACAAAAGAAAAGAATGAGATTATATTCTCTTATTAAGTCTATACACTGATTTCGGTTGGAGTGTGTAGGAACACTCTTGATAGATTAACTGATACTTTGTTGTAAAGGAGGATGAGATTAATTTCTCTTAATGAAATTCATAGACTACTTAGTCAGAGTATGCAAAGTTATTCTTGATGAATTCACCGCACTAAGTGCGAAGTGGAGGCCGCTTCAATAAGATTTTTACAGGAAAATCTTAAAGCACTTAGCTAAAAGGATTCGGGACACATGGCCGTAAGGTATCAAAGGATTTTGATTTTCACCGGAATATAGCAATATGCGTGGAGTATTTTTCTACTTCATTCAATGAACCACTTAGTTCAAGATTTGTTCACTAAGTAGTCAATGATTTAGAAAGTCTTCACTAGCTAATGGTTCAAGTCCAAAAGACACCATTATTGATGCATGTTGCTAGATTGATGTCTCAAATGATTTCTTTTTTTTTTTAAAGATAAAATTTCTTGAAACAAGTGGGGGATTGTTGATTTTATGTTTCAATAAATTTTGAAACAAATACATCGGTTAAAGATTTTAAGAGTTATGTTTCAATTAGTTTTGAAACAAATGATTTGACAAATTCATTATTCATAAGTTTTGAGTTACAAAGGAAATGTATTTGATAAATTCATTATTCATTAAGTTTTACGTTATAGATTCTTGAAAGAATGACATTTTTTATTTTAAAACATACATGAACCTATTAACTATTACTTAATTAATATACTTCTCATGCATGAAACTTTCATCCTATAAATATTGTTTTCTTTGGTTTGAAAAGACAAGCACTCAAAACTACTTTTCCCTTGAAAAACACTTAAGAGACATTGATCAAATGGTGAAATCACCAATTCAAGAATAGAAGAGCAACATTCTTGAATGCTACTTGTTTTGTGGCTTAGTTGAATCCCGAAGATAGAGTTGTCACTTGTTCTTCCGTTTGCTCGTGGGAGAGACTCCAACTATCTTCAAGAAGCGTATTATCGTGCCTCTAAGCCAAGCAAGTTTTATTTTAAATTTCTTGTACAATTATCATTATTGTTCTAACACACATAATATAATTTTTTTGTTTTAACCAAAAAAAATCAGAAAATAAATATCAGTGGTAACTGATATATCAAAATATTGTAATTTTTTGGTAGTTTTAGTAATGTCTATCCACTTTAAATTTTTAAACTTGACAAGTTACCAACTCCTAAAATAACTCCTTTTTAACTTCCTTTTCTACTTTAATGTTTTCCAAAAATAAAAATTTCTGTATTATACTCGATGAATGCACCATATCTACGTAAATCACTGTTCGGCTTCCGATACTTTCGAATTCAATCAGATCAAGTTATTATTAGGAAGTGATTTACTCGAATTTTAGTGACGACTCACAATTAATGTCTAGATTGTGAGGTAAAATATGAATTTTTGATGTTTTTAATTCTGTTCTTTACTCTGTATTGTTTGATTTCAGGTTACAATGTGTTTCAGTAATATATTGTTAAATATTTTTTCTCTTTGGATTTTGTAGATTTAATCAATTCCAAAGACTTCTATTGGTTTAATTTGAAGATTTCAAAGAACGAAGAACTCACCTAATTAAATTCGTATCAAATGAATTTTTTAAATTAACTACAAATTAGATAATATGATGAACGAGGTAAATCACAAATATGTACAAGTGAATGGTCTACATCTCAAATTTTTTTTGGTAGTCTTCTTTTGTTTGTGTTTAGATATGTCTCTGGTGCAATACCTAATCTTTTTCAATTACAAACTTTCTTTTGCTTTTTTTTTTTTTTATATAATTTCTTAGGAGAAAGATCCCAAAAAGTACTCTATTATTTTAAGTGATATGAAATTCTGGTACTATCTATTTTCATAGGCCGTAGACAAATATATCAAGTTTCATAGGACCTGATGGATTGTTTTATATCTAACTTGTCTATCAAGTAATTTGGATTCTGTTTCTTACATAATTCTGCTTCAAGTCTGTTGTCGATTTCTGAATTGTATTTCAACTAGATTAAACAAGTTGTTTATTGGCTACTTCATATGATAATTATTAACTATTTTCAAGTGATTCATAATAAGTGTTGGATGATGAACGTTTGTGTAGTTGTTGTTTGTAGAAATATTTGAATGCTGGATAAAGGAGGTAGTACCAAACTTAACCGTGTTAAAGATTAAGAGTGTCTTTGGCGATTCACATAGGAAAGACAAACCGAATTTAATCTTGTGATACATATTTCTGTCTCTTTTATTTTATCGAAAGTATTTACTGAACAACTTCTTATATTTTGATCTTCCAAATAACGGAGAAAGAACTAATATACGAATGCCTCATCTAAGCGCGAAACTATGAAACTCCTTGTGCAATAAAATATGATAATTCAATTTTCTCGCATGTAGATCTTATTTTGATACATCGTTTTTTCAAATTAATGAGTTTGGAGCCACTGTAATGGTGTAATATGAGACTCTCTCATCTTTTTTGAGCTACTATAATTCAATCTGTGAGAGTAGACTGTGAGGCAATTGTTTGTATAGCTCATTATTTTTATTTATTAATGTAAAGATTTAATGGTTTCATTCAGAAATTTTTCCATTTTTCGAGTTTCAATAGGCATATCTATATTTTTTATATCTCGATTTGTGGGAATTTTGATTTGCTTTCATAGACAACATATATTTATTTTTGATAAATGAGCTCTAGGTTGAAATTGAAAATCAAATAGACTTATTATGTGTCTAAAGGGGATATACTGTCAAAAAGTGAAGCGTGACGGAAGTATTTCGTAAACAGGTTTATTTTTTTGGAATAAAATAGCACAAGAACATGTTTTGAGGCTTTCAAATATTATGTGGACATCCTTAGTTTGTTAGAGTTTAACCTTTAAATTATGATTGTATATCTCAGTGTGTCAATTGCTTATATGATCCTTCCATGTAGTTTTCATACAAACTAACATAGTTTTCATAAAAACTCATTAGCTGATGTAATGAAATGATTAGTTTATATTTCAGATTTCAGTGGAATCAAGATAAGATGTGATTCTCCATTTTCCTTCCCTCTATATCTAAATTACATATGTATGTTTGATATATGTTCTGTTGTGGTTCCCTCGAATTGTATTTAATTAACGAAAATTTTAATTCAAGATTATTCTTAGCACATTACTCTATGGTTTTCAATATTTTGTGAGACTAGAATAACATTTTTTTATACTTACGGAACCATACATGAGAATAGCTCTAATGTTTAGAACTTACAAATAAAATTATAGAAAATTATTGCAGTGTTCACTAACCATTCTGATCAACTAATTTTGTCTCGATGCTATGTTAGGTTTCAAATTAATGAAAAGATGGAAAGCTAACATAGTACCCAGAATGCAAAAAGCGAATAGTGACCTCCCTTTTGGATAAGATGTTGCGATTTTAAACTGTTGTATTAAGGATATCCTATGATACATATTACTCTTCATAGTGGATGACAAGATCAAAGGAAGTTGTAATATTGGAATTTTATCATGTTCAAGAGTACATGAGTAAGTATTTCAAATCTGAATGACATTAATAATCGTTTGTTAAGGTTGATTTAGATAACTATAGTATGTGAATCAATGAAGTCTGTGTAAATGAAGCTATTCATTGACAAAAGTTATTTTTAAAATTTCCTCATTTATGTGTATCCATAATTTATTTGATTTATTTGGTTCAAGGTTGTTGCTTACAAGCTACTTGAGGCAACTCAAAGTTGATTATTATTCATAACTTGCAAGAAGTGGCAAAGGGCATCACCTTTTGAAGTCACCTTCTTTTGCATTGCGCGAGTACTTATACTAGTTATATTAGTTAATTAGTTAGGAAATAGTTGTTACATTAGTATGTTTTAAAATTTCAAATTTAATTTTTCAGTTACTTTATCATTTTTTTTTTATATAATTTAAATTGTTCATATGTTGGTTAAATTTAAATTTAAACCTACGAACTTCATTTCCTATTATTGATACAACAAAATTTATGTTGAATTTGTTACTTTAGCAATTTTATATTTTAAATTCAAATTGTTGATATATTGGTTATAACTAATTAGTTATTAAATATTCATTAAAATAAATAACGAAGCAAAAGGAATAAACGAAATGGGACTCAAAACATCAAACTTATATTCATTAAAATAATAGCGTTTCATAACATATTTCATTAAAAATATTCATTAAATTTTTTTTACAAACAACCACTTTTATTAGTTATTAAAAATTGGTCAATGTTATAAAACAAGAAAGAATAAAGAAGAAGAGTACAGAGAATAGAGAGAATAGAGAGAGTAATTGTTATTTCTTCTCTTGAGGGATGATTTACAATGAAGGAAGCCCTTCTATTTATAGGGGGAATTTGCCCTAGTTTCACACTAAAAGACAAATACATCAAATCCTGATAAACATTCGCTATAATTGATATATATCATAACACTCCCCCTTGAATGTCTAACAATACGCATATAAGATGCCTCATTAAAAACCATACAAGGAAAACCAGTGGGACAAAACCTTGTAAGGAAAAAAGAGTACAACGCGTATTAGCTCCCCCTAATAAGAACATCCTTGAACCTTTGCATTTCGATCTTGTGCACCATCTTCTTGAAAGTTGTAGTTGGAAGAGACTTGGTGAATAAATCAGCCACATTGTCACTTGAACGAATCTGTTGGTGAATAGAAGAGCTTTGGCGAAATGTGCTTCGTTCGATTTCCTTTTATGAATCCACCTTTCAGTTGTGCTATGCATGCTGCATTATCTTCATATAAAATTATGGGTACTTGTTCACATTTCAAGCCATATTTTTCTCGAATGAGATGTATTATGGACCTCAACCACACACACTCTTGGCTTGTTTCATGAATAGCTATAATCTCAGCGTGATTTGATGAAGTGGCTACGATAGATGCTTTGTTGATCTCCAAGATATGGAAGTACCCCCACATATGAATACATAGCCTGTTTGAGATCGAGCTTTATGCAGGTCGGATAAGTATCCAGCATCAGCATAACCAACAAGATCGGAATTGCAATCTTTAGAATGAAATAAGCCCATATCGGTAGTCCCCTTCAGATACCGTAATATGTGTTTGATCCCATTTCAATGTCTCCTAGTAGGAGAAGAACTATACTTTGCTAGAAAATTTACTTAAAAGAAAATATCAGGCCTTGTAGTATTTGCAAGATACATTAGTGCACTAATTGCACTAAGATATGGTATTTCAGGACCAAGGAGTTCCTCATTCTTTTCTTAAGGTCGGAATGGATCCTTATTCACATCAAGTGATCGAACAACCACCGAAGTACTTAATGGATGTGCTCTATCCATATAGAATCATTTCAACATCTTTTCTGTGTAGGCAGATTGATGGACAAAGATACCGTTTATCAAATGCTCAATTTGCAAACCAAGGCATGACTTTGTCATTCCCAGATCTTTCATCTCAAACTCTTTCTTTAGGTAATCAATTGTCTTTTGAAGCTCTATTGGTGTTCCAATAAGGTTTATGTCAACGACATAGACAGCAAGTATAACAAACTCCGACTTTGTTTCCTTTATGAAAATACATGGACAAATTTCATCATTCGTATAATCTTCTTTAGATAAATATTCACTAAGACGGTTATACCACATGCGTTCAGATTGTTGCAAACCATACAATGATCTTTGCAATCTAATGGAGTACATTTCTCGAGGCTTTGAACTATATGCTTTCGGCCTTTTAAATTCTTCGAGAATTTTTATGTATATCTCATTATCAAGTGATCCATATAGATAGGTTGTTACCACATCCATCAAATGCATTTCAAGTCTCTCATGGATAGTGAAACTAATAAGATAACGCAATGCTATTGCATCTATAACTAGTGAATATGTCTCATCATAATCGACACCAGACCGTTGTGAAAATCCTTGTGCAACAAGGCGTGCTTCATAGCTTTGTATTTTATTTTTTTCATTTTTTTTTCGCACAAAGACCCATTTATAGCCAACAGGATTAACACCATTAGGTGTTTGAGCTATGGGTCCAAAAACTTCACATTTGGCGAGCGAGCGAATTCAATTCAGATTGAATTGTTTTTTGCCATTTTGGCCAGTCATTTATTTGTCGACATTCTGTGACAGATCGAGGTTCAAGATCCTCTCTATCTTATATGATTTTTGTTGCCACATTATATGCAAAGACATGATCCACTACTATTTCAGATCGATTCAGATTAGTTTCAACATCACTTAAATTTATGGATAGTTCCTCATTTTCTCGAGTCTCAGGCTCATTGATTCCTTCAGGGATATCAACATTGCTCAAATCTTGAACTTCCATATGTGAATCTTTTGTAGTGTAATCTTGACCATTTGTTTTTTTTTCTAGGATTTCGATCCTTAGAACCTAATGGTCTGCCACGCTTCAAGCGTGCTTTAGATTCATTAGTCATGACACTAGTGGATGGTCCTTTAGGGACATCAATTCGAATTGGGACATTCTTTGCAGGAATATGTGATTTAGTGATCCTTTTCAAATCTGTTAACGCGTCCGGCATTTGATTTGCAATTCTTTGCAGATGAATAATGTTTTGTACTTTTTGCTCACAAATAGAAGCACGTGGATCAAGATGAGATAGTGATGAACTTTTCCACAAAATTTCTTTTTTGATGTTACTATCTTCTCCCCCTAATTTTGGGAAAAGTATCTCATCAAACCGACAATCTGCAAATCGAGCAGTGAACATATCTCCCGTTAATGGTTCAAGATAGAGAATAATGGAGGGTGATTCAAACCCAACATAAATTCCTAACCTTCTTTGGGGGCGCATTTTGGTGCGGTTTGGTGGTGCTATCGACACATAAACACCGCACCCAAAAATTCTCAGATGAGATATATTAGGTGCTTGACCCAGAACCAATTGCAACGGAGAAAATTTATGATAATTTTTCGGTCTAAGACGAATAAGTGTTGCAGCATGCAAAATTGCATCACCCCAAACATAAGTGGGCAACTTAGTTTTCATTAGTAATGGTCTTGCTTCAACTGTAGACATTTAATTAATGACTCAACAAGGTCATTTTGAGTGTGAACATAGGGTACAAGATGTTCTACTCTTATCCCGATCGATAAGCAATAGTCATTAAATGCTTGGGATGAAAATTCTGCAGCATTATCAAGGCGAATATACTTGATTTGATTATCAGGAAATTGTGCCCGTAATCGTATTATTTGTTCCAATAATTTTGCAAATGCCAAGTTGCGAGATGACAAAAGGCACACATGAGACCATCTAGAAGAAGCATCTATTAGGACCATGAAGTATCTAAATGACCCATGTATGTGTTCCAAGAACGTGGGGGACTCAATCCCAACTTTTGTTGGCGATGGTCTCACAATCAACTTGACTTGATAACAAGCATTACATGAAAATTCACCATTCGAAAGATCCTTCAAGTTCTTTAATGGATGCCCATTTGAATTTTCTATTATTCGTCTCATCATTATTGATCCTGGATGTCCCAGAAGATCATGCCAAAGTACGAAAGTATTGGAATCAGCAAACTTTCAGTTTACTATGGAATGTGCCTCAATTGCACAAATCTTTGTCCAATACAGACCAGAAGATAAAGCAGGAAACTTTTCAACAACACATGTCTGACCAGAGACATTCTTGGTATACCAAGATATTCAAGATTCATCTCATCAAATGTCTTGATATGATAACCATTTTCACGGATATCTTTAAAACTCATCAAGTTTCTCCGAGACTTGGGAGAGAACATAGCATTATTTATGATGAGTTTAGTTCCCTTGGGCAAACAAATATTTTCTTGAAAATTATCCATATCTTTAAATAAAATAACCTTCACCAAATAAAATATATATTAAATCTTATTAATATATAATATAAAAAAATTATTAATCACACTTTAACTAAGTAATTAAAAAGAAATATATCCAATTAGTACGAGATGCAATTATAATCGTATTACGAAATGAGAATATAAAAATATTATTATATTACATAATAATATGAGAATATTATTATATTAAAGAATGTTAATATAAAGAATACATTACAGAATGCAATCTTAATCATATTGTTTGCACAACATTGTAAAGAATGCTAATTTTGCATTGTAATGAATGCAAAGCAAGCACTCCACTTATTGTTTTCATGCGAAAAGTAAACCTCTGTACTATCGTCTTTTTTTTTTTAATAAATAATGATAAAATTAAAATTCAATTCAATCTATAATATACTACAATAATATAATTGAACTAATCAATATTAATCAAAAACTAATACTCATGCAAGCAACTACTTTTACATGATTCTTTATTCACTAACTATTATTAATAAAAATAAAACAAAATTAAAAATCATTCATTCTTTCATGTTTACGGAACCATCACCAATCAAGTGATCAATCTTTCCTTCAGGGTGCTCGAAAAAATCTGCTACATCCAAACATGTGATGTCAACATTATTTTCAGAGAGAAAGTTAACTTCGGGATTTCTCTCTTTTTCTTTAGTTAGGATGCCCGATTTTTTTTAAGGGAGGAAGAATAAAGGGCACTTTGAGGAATTGATTACGAAGGTTTTGAAAAGATAAAGAGTATGTAGCAGAATAAATTGTTATCCTTTAGTGGTAGATATATTCTCATTAATCATGCACTTCAACCAATGCCCATAGGATCTTTGTTAGTTTTTTCTAGGCTAATTCTACTGGTGCCAGAAACAAGCATTGGGTGTCATGGGAGAATTTATGTTATCTGAAAAAGGAGGGAGGAATAGGTCTAAGATCATTACATACAGTATCAAAAGCCCTCTTTGCTAAGCTATGGTGGATTTTTCAAAAATCTACCTTACCATGCTCCATAAATTTTCAAACTAAAGATCTTTTAAGATGTTCGGTACCTTTGACCGTAGTAAATTTCGGTAAAGGGAAAAGTTCTTCTCCATCTTTCAATAATTTCATAACCTAATCAGTAGAGGTAGGGGTATCACCTAACTCTTGTTCTTCTATATCATCTTCTACCGATAAATCTGCCTCAAAATTATCATAACGCCTACTGAGGGTCTCCTGGTCTAATTTCATCCCAACATCGAAACCATTAGGCTGTGATAAAGAAATTTCACTAACATCGCTAAATCTAGGTGATAATGAACTAGTAGTAACACTATTTTTTTTATTTCTACGAAAAAACTTATGAAAGTCAATTTTTTACCACTACTATTTTTATTGACATCCATAATTAAGTTTAAATATAATTAAAATAATAAAACAATCAATATAAATATTATAAATCAAAAAAATAATTTAAGTAAACAAATATAGACAGTGAAAAATAAAAATATAGAGATTAAAGTAAATAAAAAGAGAGATTAAAGTTGGAACGAATATAGATTCTGCTTAAAAGCAAGTGTATACCAATTATCGAGATTAAAAAATGATAATTGAAGCTTGTAATATCTTTAAAAAATCTCCAACTCCAATTAGCCAATACAATAACTATAAATATTAAGAGAGTAAGAGAATATTAAGACAGAATTTGAGAGTATAATATTAAGACAGATTGAGAATATTTATGAGAAAAAAGAATACGTATAGTGGAAATTTTAAGAGGTAGTGGGGTAATTAGGAAGGGGGCACAAAATAGACGTTGGTTGACCCCCCAACGGCTAAAAGTACCAGCGGCTATTCCAACGGCTGAATTGCCAATTAATTGAAATAATTTTTTTAAAAAATGTTTCAAACGTAAATTCCGGCCGGCACTGGACCGAAACTGGTAAATCGGAACCGGAACTATCAGAAAAATGCCACGATCAGCACCGGTATCGGATTCCGAACCACTGGGATCCGGGTATACCAGTTGCAATCAGTACCGTTGCGTTACCAGAAGCGTGACCGGAACCAGACCAGTCTGGAATTACTCCGGTCCGCTGCCACCCCTACACTAGATGCAATTTAATCCAATGCCGGTAAACATTTTAATTTATCCAGGGATAATAGGATCCTTCTAAAATTCGAGTGTGAAAACAGAACATTTTCTCATATAAATAAGTCATGTCTTTGATAGAGAGTGATTTGCCCCTATTTATGGGACATTCTGACGAGAAACTGATATGGGCTCCAAAGCAAAGCTAAAGACATTAAAAACTTTTTTCGGTGTAGCGCTCGAGAAATCAATACACACTGCTGATGGTTGCCCAAACTGGAGTAGCTTCCTAGCTACCTCCAATGCAGCTGCTGATTCAAGTTGTGGGTGTTCCAGGATGGTCATTTTCACGAGCGATGGCGAACTAAAGAGAAGGAACCGGATAAACTCCAACTCTGGATCAAAACCTGAGATATTTGTTAGTTTGACCTGATGCAGTTTGCTAAGTGGGGAAGTTGTGCAGTCCAGGAGTTTTAGATCACTTGAGACTTGTTGCAGGTTTAGCTCTGTAGAAGCCTACACGGAAATAAAACAAAAACTTAATATCTGTTTATTCATGTCCAAAACAAATCATTATAAATTAGATCAGGGTGTTTAAATTTGCCTCAATGAAAAGTTCTTTCAAATTCCAAGCACTTCTAATCAAGCAGACAACAACACCCATCTGGTCCAAGTCCATAAAGTTCACACGTTTGAGTTTAATAATCGTTAGAGAGAGTGGCGCCGTCAATAACATGGGGGGAACTGGAGTTCCAGAAAGGAGCTGAGAGAAAGGATATGTGAAAACACATTTTAATCAGATTAAAATACAACAACAATACCTGGAACAGAAATTTCTTAGCACTAACCTGCAGAAATTGGCTGTCAAAACCAAGTAATTTCACTTTAGGCAAGCAACCCATAAACGTAACCAAATCAGAGACACAATTTCCTTCCTGGCCCTCTACAATTTTCCCCGGAGATAGATAAACATCAGACAAGTTAGGTGCCTTCTCTAAGGAAATTGATTGGAAATTATCATCAGCTTTTATAAACAACCTCTCAAGATATGAACCACTGATATTATAATGATGAACGCCAGAGCAGCCACGCAGCACTAGTCTTCTAAGAAGGGGGCAGCTGGAAATAATACTTTCAAAACAGTTGTTTGTAAAGTCAACCCCAACAAGAATTAATTTGTAGAGACTAAGGAAGCCTTTAAACTCCAACGGTGGTGTAAGAACAAAATTCTTGAGCTTCAAGGATGTCAACTCCAGACAAGAGAAGAAATAAGGAGGTAACTTATGGCTCTGAGTAATTAAGGTATTATATGTTAAGGTTAATTTCTTGATGTTCCTCCAAGATAAATATAGTATCCATTTGTTCACATACGGAACCATAGTTGAAGCATCATAAGGAATGCATACTTTAAATTTCTCTAATTCACCGGGATGAAGCAGAAGGGATTTGGTGATAATTTCATCAAATTGATTGCACTGCAGCTCATGAATATAAAATCCTTTCTTCTCGAAGGAGTCGTCAAGTTCTTCGCAAAACTCATTATCAAATACTATCTGTGGAATGTACAAATAGTAAAATCTCCACTTTTTAGCAAGAACACTGGTTCTCACAGCTTCACGTACAGACACTTTCCCCAGAATGCAAGCTATCAAATCCCGTGGCAAGCTGCTAATTATATCTTCATCAGAACCTGATTGTTTTACTTTGACACCTTTTGGAAACATATCTTCCTGATCAGAATAAACGAAAATGCAGTTGATTCATTGACATTTTTGCTTATTGACAAGAAAAATAAAAATGGTACTATACAATAGATAACTCCAAAACAAAGGATGAAAATAAAATGACTGAATACATTTGCATATACACTAATGAGAGACAATTCATCCAAACATGTAAAAGAAATAATCAGGGCATTTGTAGCTTATGTTATGAGAAATTTGACAACAAAAAATGATTTAACTTATCGAATACTTAACACATTGTTAAAACAAATAATTGAATATTAAACTTTTGTTTTTGTTGTAGAAATATTTCTGGTGGGATCCAACAGATTACTTTGCTGTATGGAAGAATTTTTTTAAAAGAGCAATACACAGAATGGCCGGTCTGTTGGATTATGCAAGACAAAATAGGGTAAAACCAAGTTTTATAGACCCTAGAATGTGGCAAGATAGTCTTCGCTATTGGAATAGCGAAGAATACTTGAGTGAAAAGGAAAGAAAGTCAGAGCATCAGCCAAGGGTGGCTCTCTACATACTGCGGGAACTGCTAGTTGCATTCCTGTGGAGCAAAAAATGGTATGTAACTTTTACAGGTGGTCGCATTCCTGTATGTTCTTTATTAAAGATGGTATGTAACTATCGAAACTACATACCACATGTGGTCGCTTGACTATAATTAATTAAAAATAATTTTATTAAATAAATTATTAAATTGAAAAAACTAACCACATATAGTCGCTTTTGTATATAAAAAATAATTAATTAATTTAAATACAAAAGCAACCACTTATGGTCGTTTTTTTTTAAAAAAAATTATTAAATTTATAAAAGCGACCACCAGTGGTCGCTTTTGTTTAAAAATAAAAACTGATATTCTTTTTTTTAAAAAAAAATAATATTGAATTTTAGATGTATATATTTTTTTTAAAAAAAAATGACCACATGTAGTCGGTTTTAAAAAAGCTACCACTGTTTTTCTAACCATGTCTTGTGGTCGCTTATACGGTAGTAAAAACATGAAAAGCGATCACATGTGGTCAGTTTTTGTGGTCGCTTTTTCTATTTTTTTCCAAGTAATGTATAGATTATAGATTATAAATAGATAGATATAGATATAGATATAGATTATAGATAATATAAATTATAGATTATAGCTACAGAGTATTGTTTCTATAAGTTTAGTAATATTTATGGTCAATGTGAATAATTTTTATGGCATTTGACCATCTTTATTTGCTATAGAACATATCTAATTTGTAAAATTTCTAATCCCACATTTTAAAGAGGATTACCTGCTGCTATACATATTATCTAAATAAACTTGATGTGCTTATCTCATGTTTGGTTGAGATAAAATATATGGGATAACTATTAATCATTTCAAGATTGTAGTATTATTCTTACCCCACTTTGACGGTGGAATAACTAATGTAGAAACAGTTAAACCGGATAATTAATCCCGGAATAACTTATTTTCCGACCAAACAAATAGTATATTGACCGTATTACAACGCAAACTCTTCTCTTAAAGATGCTCCATCCCGATCCAAACACATAAGAACTAAGAAGTTGTGGATATATGTGAATTCAAATTTTAAAAGCCTTATCATCAACTACGTATTAGGCTTATGAAACTTAGAATTACATATAACATATTGATTTGAACAAATTAGATTGTTGCATATATATAGTAAAATAGAAAACTTACGCGTTCTTTAGCGGGAGCTAAACGAATCATGACTGTAGTTATTGATTGATGGAGGTAATTGTTTCGATATTTTGGAAGATACTGGTAGATGGTGGCGTAAAATAGTTTTGATAAAATCGAATTAAATCATAGTTTATCTTTTAATTCATAATCGTATCTAGTACAATTTAAATTATAAAAGAATAAAGATGGTTTAGTTTTAAATTTATTATAAAAAAATGATTAGGACTTATTTATCAAAGGGCTTTAATAGTGTATGAGAATTATTTAGAATTTTAAAACTAATTGAATCAGTATTAGTTGTCATTAATTCAGAGGACTTTCAATAAAGAAAGGTTTTACCATAAATATATTTAGTTAATTTTTAACTCTTAAATATTATGAAGAAAAAATAGTGAAAAGATGATTTTGTCTAAAATAGAGAATTTTAATGGAAGGGTAAAAGTCCTAGAAAAAATAGTGAAAAGATATTTTGTCTAAAATAGAGACACATATATCGATTATAGATATTGATTATAAATAGTTTATAGATACAAATTATAAATTATAGATGGATTATAAATATACTATATTATTTGTTTTTAAAAAATAAATATAATAAGATGTTTTTATAGATCTTCTAGTTACAATTAACTTAAAGTAAAACTAATCCTAAACACCCTAATCCTAATCTAATTCTACCACCCTATTAGCACACAACGTCGAACAACCACATAACCCTAAACATATATATATATATATATATACAACATAAAAGACAATACAAAAATACACAACCAGACAGCGCCACCCTTGATGCTCTTCAGCCGCCGCTTCCCCTCCAACAGCCTCCAAAATTGTAAGTTATCAACTTTATTTCAAGAAGAATCTTGAAGAATCTTGATTTCAACTTTATTTCAAGAAGAATAAACCCCTTTAATCTTTTGGAAATCGCATCAAACATGATTTTCAACTGTTGAAAAGATTGATTTCTTGTACGCATCAAGACAAAATCTGTTCATCGCTTAAGTAATTACATCTTTCTGCATAATGCCAATCTTTTTTCGTAGAAGATGTGTAGCGTATTGTAGAACTTTGAATTTTTAGGGGCTTTACTTGTACAGAGAAATATCATATTTTTATTGGAAGGTCATTCACTTCATTTATCTATTCATGCAGCATTTCCATGCTTTGAGTTGTCAGCTGTCAATGCAGACAAACCTCCATTGGAAATTTCTCAAATCAAAGAATCCTAATGTATGATGCTTTTACACACATTCTAATATTGTTAATCTTTAGGTATTGTAACTGTTATATCTAATGGAAAGCCAAGTTTAAGGTAGTAAAAAAAATTTAGCTTGATCAGTCAAACCTCAGTTCCGATTACTGGGTGAAATGATTCTGAGCTTGATGTCATCTTAGTCTTGATAGAAGAATAAGGAAAAAAGAAAAATATATGAGAGTAAGTTGATAGTAGAATACATGATGGTCGTACTTGCTTCTTGTTTTATTATTCAAGAGTTAGAAAAAATGTAAAGTAGTTAATTATCCTTTTCAAGTCTCTTATAATGACATCTCTTTTTGCAAGGATTGTTCATGTATTATGTATTTGGATTGTTGGAATTGAGTTATTTTGGAGGAAATTAATTATATGCTCTTAGTGTTTTTACTAAAATGGAGTTTGTATTATGTATTTATATTCTTTTTGTCGATGTTGCTGCTTCCCGTGAGAGAATCTATAAGCAGGTTGAAGCTTCCATTTTGAAATGTCAAGTAATTAAGGAAAATATCGTAATGAATTAGCGACTTGAAAATGCTCCTAAACTGCTACTTGAAAATGCTCCTACGATATACTGAATTTCAAAGTTACAATAGCCACCAACTTGCAATCACTAACCAATAACTTAAAGCAATTTTTTCTCTCTTGTTCTCCCTGTTTCTTTTCTTTTGTGATTTTCGCATACTGTATGTTGTAGAGGTTGTGTATTTGTGTGTTGGCTTTTAAATTGTACTAGATACGATAATGAATTGAAAGATAAACTATGATTTAATTCGATTTTATCAAAACTATTTTACGCCACCATCTACCAGTATCGTCCAAAATATCGAAACAATTACCTCCATCAATCAATAACTACAGTCATGATTCGTTTAGCTCCCGCTAAAGAAAGCGTAAGTTTTCTATTTTACTATATATATGCGACAATCTAATTTGTTCAAATCAATATGTTATATGTAATTCTAAGTTTCATAAGCCTAATACGTAGTTGATGATAAGGCTTTTAAAATTCGAATTCACATATATCCACAACTTCTTAGTTCTTATGTGTTTGGATCGGGATGGAGCATCTTTAAGAGAAGAGTTTGCGTTGTAATACGGTCGATATACTATTTGTTTGGTCGGAAAATAAGTTATTCCGGGATTAATTATTCGGTTTAACTGTTTCTACATTAGTTATTCCACCGTCAAAGTGGAGTAAGAATAATACTACAATCTTGAAATGATTAATAGTTATCCCATATATTTTATCTCAACCAAACATGAGATAAGCACATCAAGTTTATTTAGATAATATGTATAGCAGCAGGTAATCCTCTTTAAAATGTGGGATTAGAAATTTTACAAATTAGATATGTTCTATAGCAAATAAAGATGGTCAAATGCCATAAAAATTATTCACATTGACCATAAATATTACTAAACTTATAGAAACAATACTCTCTAGCTATAATCTATAATTTATATTATCTATAATCTATATCTATATCTATATCTATCTATTTATAATCTATAATCTATACATTACTTGGAAAAAAATAGAAAAAGCGACCACAAAAACTGACCACATGTGATCGCTTTTCATGTTTTTACTACCGTATAAGCGACCACAAGACATGGTTAGAAAAACAGTGGTAGCTTTTTTAAAACCGACTACATGTGGTCATTTTTTTTTAAAAAAAATATATACATCTAAAATTCAATATTATTTTTTTTTAAAAAAAAGAATATCAGTTTTTATTTTTAAACAAAAGCGACCACTGGTGGTCGCTTTTATAAATTTAATAATTTTTTTTAAAAAAAAACGACCATAAGTGGTTGCTTTTGTATTTAAATTAATTAATTATTTTTTATATACAAAAGCGACTATATGTGGTTAGTTTTTTCAATTTAATAATTTATTTAATAAAATTATTTTTAATTAATTATAGTCAAGCGACCACATGTGGTATGTAGTTTCGATAGTTACATACCATCTTTAATAAAGAACATACAGGAATGCGACCACCTGTAAAAGTTACATACCATTTTTTGCTCCACAGGAATGCAACTAGCAGTTCCCGCAGTATGTAGAGAGCCACCCTTGGCTGATGCTCTGACTTTCTTTCCTTTTCACTCAAGTATTCTTCGCTATTCCAATAGCGAAGACTATCTTGCCACATTCTAGGGTCTATAAAACTTGGTTTTACCCTATTTTGTCTTGCATAATCCAACAGACCGGCCATTCTGTGTATTGCTCTTTTAAAAAAATTCTTCCATACAGCAAAGTAATCTGTTGGATCCCACCAGAAATATTTCTACAACAAAAACAAAAGTTTAATATTCAATTATTTGTTTTAACAATGTGTTAAGTATTCGATAAGTTAAATCATTTTTTGTTGTCAAATTTCTCATAACATAAGCTACAAATGCCCTGATTATTTCTTTTACATGTTTGGATGAATTGTCTCTCATTAGTGTATATGCAAATGTATTCAGTCATTTTATTTTCATCCTTTGTTTTGGAGTTATCTATTGTATAGTACCATTTTTATTTTTCTTGTCAATAAGCAAAAATGTCAATGAATCAACTGCATTTTCGTTTATTCTGATCAGGAAGATATGTTTCCAAAAGGTGTCAAAGTAAAACAATCAGGTTCTGATGAAGATATAATTAGCAGCTTGCCACGGGATTTGATAGCTTGCATTCTGGGGAAAGTGTCTGTACGTGAAGCTGTGAGAACCAGTGTTCTTGCTAAAAAGTGGAGATTTTACTATTTGTACATTCCACAGATAGTATTTGATAATGAGTTTTGCGAAGAACTTGACGACTCCTTCGAGAAGAAAGGATTTTATATTCATGAGCTGCAGTGCAATCAATTTGATGAAATTATCACCAAATCCCTTCTGCTTCATCCCGGTGAATTAGAGAAATTTAAAGTATGCATTCCTTATGATGCTTCAACTATGGTTCCGTATGTGAACAAATGGATACTATATTTATCTTGGAGGAACATCAAGAAATTAACCTTAACATATAATACCTTAATTACTCAGAGCCATAAGTTACCTCCTTATTTCTTCTCTTGTCTGGAGTTGACATCCTTGAAGCTCAAGAATTTTGTTCTTACACCACCGTTGGAGTTTAAAGGCTTCCTTAGTCTCTACAAATTAATTCTTGTTGGGGTTGACTTTACAAACAACTGTTTTGAAAGTATTATTTCCAGCTGCCCCCTTCTTAGAAGACTAGTGCTGCGTGGCTGCTCTGGCGTTCATCATTATAATATCAGTGGTTCATATCTTGAGAGGTTGTTTATAAAAGCTGATGATAATTTCCAATCAATTTCCTTAGAGAAGGCACCTAACTTGTCTGATGTTTATCTATCTCCGGGGAAAATTGTAGAGGGCCAGGAAGGAAATTGTGTCTCTGATTTGGTTACGTTTATGGGTTGCTTGCCTAAAGTGAAATTACTTGGTTTTGACAGCCAATTTCTGCAGGTTAGTGCTAAGAAATTTCTGTTCCAGGTATTGTTGTTGTATTTTAATCTGATTAAAATGTGTTTTCACATATCCTTTCTCTCAGCTCCTTTCTGGAACTCCAGTTCCCCCCATGTTATTGACGGCGCCACTCTCTCTAACGATTATTAAACTCAAACGTGTGAACTTTATGGACTTGGACCAGATGGGTGTTGTTGTCTGCTTGATTAGAAGTGCTTGGAATTTGAAAGAACTTTTCATTGAGGCAAATTTAAACACCCTGATCTAATTTATAATGATTTGTTTTGGACATGAATAAACAGATATTAAGTTTTTGTTTTATTTCCGTGTAGGCTTCTACAGAGCTAAACCTGCAACAAGTCTCAAGTGATCTAAAACTCCTGGACTGCACAACTTCCCCACTTAGCAAACTGCATCAGGTCAAACTAACAAATATCTCAGGTTTTGATCCAGAGTTGGAGTTTATCCGGTTCCTTCTCTTTAGTTCGCCATCGCTCGTGAAAATGACCATCCTGGAACACCCACAACTTGAATCAGCAGCTGCATTGGAGGTAGCTAGGAAGCTACTCCAGTTTGGGCAACCATCAGCAGTGTGTATTGATTTCTCGAGCGCTACACCGAAAAAAGTTTTTAATGTCTTTAGCTTTGCTTTGGAGCCCATATCAGTTTCTCGTCAGAATGTCCCATAAATAGGGGCAAATCACTCTCTATCAAAGACATGACTTATTTATATGAGAAAATGTTCTGTTTTCACACTCGAATTTTAGAAGGATCCTATTATCCCTGGATAAATTAAAATGTTTACCGGCATTGGATTAAATTGCATCTAGTGTAGGGGTGGCAGCGGACCGGAGTAATTCCAGACTGGTCCGGTTCCGGTCACCCTTCGGTACTGGTAATGCAACGGTACTGATTGCAACTGGTATACCCGGATCCCAGCGGTTCGGAATCCGATACCAGTGCTGATCGTTGCATTTTTCCGATAGTTCCGATTCCGATTTACCAATTTCGATCCAGTGCCAGCCGGAATTTACGTTTGAAACTTTTTTTAAAAAAATTATTTCAATTAATTGGCAATTCAGCCGTTGGAATATCCGTTGGTACTTTTAGCCGTTGGGGGGTCAACCAACGTCTATTTTGTGCCCCCTTTCTAATTACCCCACTACCTCTTGAAATTTCCACTATACCTATTCTTTTTTCTCATAAATATTCTCAATCTGTCTTAATATTATCTTACACTCAAATTCTGTCTTAATATTCTCTTACTCTCTTAATATTTATAGTTATTGTATTGGCTAATTGGAGTTGGAGATTTTTTAAAAATATTACAAGCTTCAATTATCATTTTTTAATCTCGATAATTGGTATACGCTTGCTTTTAAGCAGAATCTATATTCGTTCCAACTTTAATCTATCTTTTTATTTACTTTAATCTCTATATTTTTATTTTTCAGTGTCTATATTTGTTTACTTAAATTATTTTTTTGATTTATAATATTTATAATGATTGTTTTATTATTTTAATTATATTTAAACTTAATTATGGATGTCAATAAAAATAGTAGTGGTAAAAAAATAGACTTTCGTAAGTTTTTTCGTAGAAATAAAAAAAAAAAGTGTTACTACTAGTTCATTATCACCTAGATTTAGCGATGTTAGTGAAATTTCTTTATCACAGCCTAATGGTTTCGATGTTGGGATGAAATTAGACCAGGAGACCCTCAGTAGGCGTTATGATAATTTTGAGGCAGATTTATCGGTAGAAGATGATATAGAAGAACAAGAGTTAGGTGATACCCCTACCTCTACTGATTAGGTTATGAAATTATTGAAAGATGGAGAAGAACTTTTCCCTTTACCGAAATTTACTAGGGTCAAAGGTACCGAACATCTTAAAAGATCTTTAGTTTGAAAATTTATGGAGCATGGTAAGGTAGATTTTTGAAAAATCCACCATAGCTTAGCAAAGAGGGCTTTTGATACTGTATGTAATGATCTTAGACCTATTCCTCCCTCCTTTTTCAGATAACATAAATTCTCCCATGACACCCAATGCTTGTTTCTGGCACCAGTAGAATTAGCCTAGAAAAAACTAACAAAGATCCTATGAAGTTGGTTATTTACCCCCGGAGGATTCATAGCTGATAACAAATAAATGGGCATTGATTGAAGTGCATGATTAATGAGAATATATCTACCACTAAAGGATAACAATTTATTCTGCTACATACTCTTTATCTTTTCAAAACCTTGGTAATCAATTCCTCAAAGTGCCCTTTATTCTTCATCCCATAAAACAATCGGGCATCCTAACTAAAGAAGAAAGAGAGAAATCCCGAGGCTAACTTTCTCTCTGAAAATAATGTTGACATCACATGTTTGGATGTAGCAGACTTTTTCGAGCACCCTGAAGGAAAGATTGATCACTTGATTGGTGATGGTTCCGTAAACATAAAAGAATGAATGATTTTTAATTTTGTTTTATTTTTATTGATAATAGTTACTGAATAAAGAATCATATAAAAGTAGTTGTTTGCATGAGTATTAGTTTTTGATTAATATTGATTAGTTCAATTACATTATTGTAGTTTATTATAGATTGAATTGAATTTTAATTTTATCATTATTTATTAAAAAAAAAAAGGACGATAGTATAGAGGTTTACTTTTCGCATGAAAACAATAAGTGGAGTGCTTGCTTTGCATTCATTACAATGCAAAATTATCATTCTTTACAATGTTGTGCAAACAATATGATTAAGATTGCATTCTGTAATGTATTCTTTATATTAACATTCTTTAATATAATAATATTCTCATATGATTATGTAATATAATAATATTTTTATATTCTCATTTCGTAATACGATTACAATTGCATCTCGTACTAATTGGATATATTTCTTTTTAATTACTTAGTTAAAGTGTGATTAATAATTTTTTATATTATAAGTTTTCACTTTGTAAAAAAATTTAATATATATTTTATTTGGTGCAGGTTATTTTATTTAAAGATATGGATAATTTTCAAGAAGATATTTGTTTGATTAATTCTGGCACTACACATACGATATTCAAAGACAAGAAATATTTCTCTCATCTAAACATGGACAAGATTAATGTTACTACAATTTCTGGTAGTGCTGATTTGATTGAAGACTTCGGAAAAGCCATTATAATCTTGCTCAAGGGAACTAAATTCATCATAAATAATGCTATGTTCTCTCCCAAGTCTCGGAGAAACTTGATGAGTTTTAAAGATATCCATGAAAATGGTTATCATATCAAGACATTTGATGAGATGAATCTTGAATATCTTGGTATACTAAGAATGTCTTTGGGCAGACATGTGTTGTTGAAAAGTTTCCTGCTTTATCTTTTGGCTTGTATTGGACAAAGATTTGTGCAATTGAGGCACATTCCATAGTAAACCAAAAGTTTACTAATTCCAATACTTTCGTACTTTGGCATGATCTTCTGGGACATCCAGGATCAATAATGATGAGACGAATAATAAAAAATTCAAATAGGCATCCATTAAAGAACTTGAAGGTTCTTTCGAATGGTAAATTTTCATGTAATGCTTGTTATCAAGGCAAGTTGATTGTGAGACCATCGCCAACAAAAGTTGGGATTGAGTCCCCCACGTTCTTGGAACACATATATGGGTCATTTAGATACTTCATGGTCCTAATAGATGCTTCTTCTAGATGGTCTCATGTGTACCTTTTATCATCTCGCAACTTGACATTTGCAAAATTATTGGCACAAATAATACGATTACGGGCACAATTTCCTGATAATCAAATAAAGTCTATTCGCCTTGATAATGCTGCAGAATTTTCATCCCAAGCATTTAATGACTATTGCTTATCGATCGGGATAAGAGTAGAACATCCTGTACCCTATGTTCACACTCAAAATGGCCTTGTTGAGTCATTAATTAAATGTCTGCAGTTGATAGCAAGACCATTACTAATGAAAACTAAGTTGCCCACTTATGTTTGGGGTCATACAATTTTGCATGCTGCAATACTTATTCGTCTTAGGCCGAAAAATTATCATAAATTTTCTCTGTTGCAATTGGTTCTGGGTCAAAAGCCTAATATATCTCATCTGAGAATTTTTGGGTGCGGTGTTTATATGCCGATAACACCACCAAACCGCACCAAGATGGGCCCCCAAAGAAGGTTAGGAATTTATGTTGGGTTTGAATTACCCTCCATTATTCTCTATCTTGAATCATTAACGGGAGATATGTTTACTGATCGATTTGCAGATTATTGATTTGATAAGATACTTTTCCCAAAATTAGGGGGAGAAGATAGTGACATCAAAAGAGAAATTTTGTGGAAAAGTTCATCACTATCTCATTTTGATTCACGTGCTTCTATTTGTGAGTAAGAAGTACAAAAGATTATTCATTTGCAGAGAATTGCAAATCAAATGCCGGACGCATTAACAGATTTGAAAAGGATCACTAAATCACATATTCCTGCAGAGAATGTCCCAATTCGAATTGATGTCCCTAAAGGATCATCCACTAGTGTCATGACTAATGAATCTAAAGCACGCTTGAAGCGTGACAGACCATTAGGTTCTAAGGATCGAAATCCAAGAAAAAAAATAAATGGTTAAGATGACACTACGAAAGATCCATATACGGAAGCTCAAGATTTGAGCAATGTTAATATCCCTGAAGGAATTAATGAGCCTGAGACTCAAGAAAACAAGGAACTATCCATAAATTCAAGTGATGTTGAAACTAATCTGAATCGATCTGAAATAGTAGTGCATCATGTCTTTTCATATAATGTTGCAACGAAAATCATGTAAGATAGAGAGGATCATATAATGGCTTATCTTTACGTAAACAATTTTAATTTATACAATAAGTCTTCCGTTTATTTTGTCATATCTGCTGTATCTCCATTATTGCTCTGATCTTATCTTTCCAGCTGGCGTCCTTATCTCTTTTATTCTAGCTGAACTGCTGGGACATCATTATCTCCTCCATTACATTTTGAACATGTGTGGTCTGGATATTTGTGTCCAATAGTCTTGCAATATCTGGTCAATAATTCCTCTGAAATAAATTTTTCTCTGATAGCTCTGGCGATAGGTTCTGTTTCTGGTTTAAGCAACGTGATAATCCATTGCCTAATAGTTTCCATATCTGTTTCTCGTAACTCTTTTGAATTTGAATATATTAGTACATGATTTCTTGAATAGTAACTCCATATGGGATTTTGGTTGCAATATGTATTTGCTAGCTCTTGCAAAATTGTAGATAGTCCGATAATTCTTTTGTTCGCATAAAATTTTGGTATCTCGATTCTAGGTATCTCTGGTTGTGAAATAATATCTTGTGGTATAATCATATCTCGTGTCATTCCTATCTTTACAACTTGTATAGGTTTTTTAACTTCATCAAATAATATCTCTGCTGGTGCCGTGTAAATTTTTATAAAAAACAAGGTACCTTTGGTTATTCTTTTAAAAGTGATAAATGCTTCATATATCTCTGGTATAGTGGATATCTCAGTCCCGTCCGTGGTATATACAGTACTAAGTAGTCCATATTCGTAGCAAGTTTTAACTAAGCTTGGTTTGGTTTTAGGTAAGGCAATTAGTTTATTATATCCGGTCAATCTCTGGGTTATATAGTTTGTATCTGGTTCTTGGATATTTGTAGCTTTGGGGTTGCTCTTTAAAAAGGTTTGTACATTGTAGATATTTTCTATGTATGTACGGGCTGTGTAGTTGTAAGTCTTTTTGTCTTGGTTTAGACTATCTCGGTATGTGGTAACTTGTGGGGGTATAAACATGGGATCTTTTGATGTATTTGGTGTATATGGTTTATCAAATAGCTTATTTAGGTTCATATTTTTTCTAACTCCTTTGCTTGTACCTTCAGAAGTAGATAGATAAACGTTATGGGTTTTATGGAGTGTCCCAACGTCTCCTTCTAGCTCTGGAATTTTACTGTCTTTCGATCGACATAGCTCTGCGCATTGCTGAGTTAGCTGATTCATAGCTATAGACTTCAGTTTATCTTCACTAGTCTGTAGATTTAGCTCTTCTATCTCAGTACCCATCTTTACTATCTTAGTACCCATACTGTCCACTTTCAATGAAAGCGTAGTTAGGGCGTTGAGTATTTTTTCATGTATATTTTCTTCTATCATTTCAGTCTGTGTAGCTTTGTCTTGATATGTAATCTGCAATAACATTTTTGTTAGTACTGATTACTTCTATTACAAATGTAAAATTTAATATGTTTAAAACTAGTCTCCGAATCTCTTTTGTTGTAACTGAATTTTGTATTTTCTTTGTTAGCCACCAGCGTACCTGTGTATTATCTGTTCGCACAATAAATTTGTTATATACAATATATGGCTCAAATGCTAACAAACATTTATATAATGAACATAATTCTTTCCTATTTATTTCCCATTTTATTTCTGTCTCGATGAACGTACCTGAGTAGTATCTACAATGGTGTTCTATTTTTTCTGCTTCATATCTATATTTAAGTACTCCTCCGTAACTATATTCACTAGCATCTGCTTCTACTATGTATGTAAATTTTCTATTTTCATCCGGAAATTGTAATTTTGGTAATTCCTTGCAAAGTAATTTTATTTTTTGAACTTGTTTTTTATCTTCTTCATCATAGTTATATTCTATATCCTTTTTAAATTTTTTCTGCAGTGGTTTTAAGTTTTCTGCTAATTTTGGAATATATTCTCTTACTTGGTTTACTAATCCTAAAAATGATTGTAATTTCTTTTTTGTATCTAATTCTTCTTTCGAATTTATTATTTTTTGTACTATATGTTGTTGCATTTTTACTCCACTTTTATCTATTTGTATTCCTAAAAATTCTATCTGATTTTTCATAATTTCGGCTTTCTTTTCACTTAAACTTATTCCTGATTTTTCTATTATATCTGTAAATTGTTCCAATAATTTTATATGTTCATCTTTAGTTTTTGTATATAATAATATATCATCTATGTATACTATACAGTTAGGTAATTGTTTAAAATAATTATCCATAAAATGTTGATATCTACCTGGTGCATTTTTATATCCAAATGGTAATACATTCCACTCATAAAATCCTTGTGGTACCGTAAATGCGGTTAATTCTTTAGATTCTTCTTCTAACTTTAGATGGTAAAATCCTGATTTACAATCAAATTTGCTAAAATAATTATATCCTTGTATCTGGCTTATTTTTAATATCTTATTTGGTATTGGATAATTATATGTTATAGTTTTTGCATTTAAATTTCTATATTCAATAACCATTCTACTTTTTCCTCTTTTTTGTTCACTATGTTTATTTACTATAAATGCTGGACTATTATGTTTACTATTACTTTTTTGTATATATTGTTTTTCTAATAATTCATCTATATGCATTTTAAATTCTTTTAAATCGTTAAAATTATATGTTAATGGTTTTTGGGTTATTATACTATTTTTATCTATTAATTTAATTTATATGGTAGTTTTATGTTTTTCCCATCCTTTTAAGAGATCTTCACTATATAATTGTTCTAATTTTTTCTTAACTATTTCTATCTTATTTATTGAAAATATAGTTATTTCTGTTTTATTTATCGAAAATACTACTAATTCTATTGTATCTTCAGTGGTTTTTATATTTTCTAACTTTTGTGTAATTTTTTCACTTCCTTTTATCCAATCAGTTTTCTTTCTTATTTTATTATTAACTCTTTTTGCTCTTACTTTTTGTTTACATGGTGTTGTAAACCACCAATCGTTTTTAGTTATTACATGTGGGTATAGTTTATCTAAAAATGGCATTCCTAAAAGTATATCTTTTGACGTTAGTTCATAATTATAAATTTCTTCTATTGTCAATATCTTATCCCATATTTGTGCTTTTACATTCCTAGCTTTATAAGTAATTAAGCTTCCTTCATTATTAAATCCTTTAACTACTATTGGTATTTTTAATTTATTCCATTTACTTTCTGGTAAGCAATTATATTTACATAAATTAGCTTCTGCTCCTGTATCTATCATAGGCGTATAATATCTACTGTAATATCCTTCCACTATTATCTTCATTAATACATATATTTTCATTTTATGTTAAGGCTCTTCTCAAGAATAATCTTCCCCTATTATATGTTATGGCTAATTGTGTATGTTCTATATTATATGGTTTTACTTGTTCTAACCATTTTATTCCTAATATTATATCTGCTTTTTGCATTTCTTCTTTTACCTCAAATTCTATTTTTATTTTTCTAATTCCTCCTATTATTATTTCTTTTTCTGCTATATCTTTATTATTTATTAAACTTCTCGGTAGATCTGGGCATATATCATTATCAGTTTTTATTTCCTCATTTTTTACTAGACATTTTGGTATATAATTTTCTTTTTGTCCTGTGTTTAATAGTATTAAATATTCTTTTTCATTTATTTTTCCTGTTATGTAATATTGATTTAGGTTACTCATTGAATTTGTTTCATAACTTGTTCTTTTTGATGAGGTTGATGATTCTGATTTTTCATTAGCTATTCTTTTTGTTGTACTTATTCTATCATTTACTATTTCTAAATTCTCTTCTATATCTATGTCTCTATAGCTATAATCATTATAATCTATTGTTTTTACAATTTGTTTGAATGGGCTATCTATTTGTATCTTGTTAATCTTATTTTTTCCTGTTATTTTATGTTTTGTTGTTAATACATATAAATTTTTACATCTTGCTGTAAATATTTTACTTCCTGGGGTTAATTCTATTCCTAATATTTTCCAATATAATACTAATGATTTATCTATATTTCTATCTGTTACTGCTACTGAATAATTTGCACTTATTATAAATTTAAATTTTTGGTATATTAAATTTCCTTTTACGGCAGTTATTATGCTTTTTTTCTATAGGTTTTATAATTCTATCATCTTCTAAATATAATTCTATCGGTGTATCTATTCCTTCTCTAAAACATGCTTTTATTAATATTTCTGTACCTCCAAGGTGTACATATTTTATTGGATCTCCTTTACTTTTTATATCATTTATTTCTTTATTAATTATTCTTTTTGTTACTAGTGGTATACTAGTTTTACCTTTTGCATATCTGCAGTCTATTACATGTTCTTTTTGACATACTACATAATATTCATCTTTTTTCCTAGTAAAAATATTTTTTATTGTTGGTATTTTAAATATTTTTTCTACACTTAGATCTAACTCTTTTCCTTTTATTTCATCAAATATATTACTGTCAAATATTATTTTTTGTTCTGTTCCTTCGTCATTTAAATATTCTTCCTTTGTTATTATTTTTATATCTTCTTCAGTCATTTGATTCATCTATCTCACTATCTATTTCAGTATCTATTTCGTTTTTTGAAATTTCATATATACTATCTTCACTTTCTAATTCATAATCTATATAATCTATTTGCATATATTCTGTATTTTCTATTTTTATTTCGGATATTTGTTTATTTTTTGGATTTTTGGGTAATTTGCAATCTCTAGCTAAATGTCCTAACTTTCCACAATTATAACATGTACATTCTTTTATAGATTTTTTCTTTCTATATGGTCTTTTATTTTTTTTACATAATATCTTTTTCTTGGTTTCTTATATTTATATATTGATTTTTTATATTTCTTATATTTCTTATGTCTTTTTCTTTTCTTATAATATCTTTCTTCGCATCCAAATTGGGGTGCTATTTTATTTTTGCAACATGCTAAATTTTTTATTAATGTTTTTTTCCATTTTTAATTCTTCTCTATATTTTTCACATAAATTTCTATACCTTTGTTGTAAAAATTTTATTCTAGCTCCTAATGTATCTACTATTTTTGCTTCTTCCCAACTTTTTATTATTTTTGAACTAAATGGTTCGGGTAATTTATTAAAATATAATTTTCTTATTTCCTTACTTTCTTCTATACTATATGCTCCTTTATAATAATATTCTTTAAATGCGCAAGTATATTCATCTATATAACACATATTACATATTGTTAATTTTAACATTAAATTCCTGTTTGTATCTTTTTCTTCATCTTGTTCTTCTTCTAATGTTGCCATACTACCAAATTCATCTTTTATAGCTGTTTCATATTTTTTTAATAATTCTATAGGTGTTAGTTTAGTTGTTGTTAATGATGTTCCTTCCATAGGTTTATTAGTTCTTAATACTTTCTTACTATTTTCAGTTAAATTTGAAAACCATAGTTTTACTGATCCTATTAATGTTCTTTCTATATATTCTGGTGCATCTGTTATGTTTATATTATTATCTAATAATTGTTTTGTCATATATCCTATCCATAATTGTATTGTTTTTTCTGTATCTATTACACAGTCTAGATCTAAAAAGTTATAATTTTTATTAACTATTTGTTTTGGTGTCCATTTGTCATATTCATTATATCTTTTAAATTTATTTTTATAATATATAGGTTTTCTTATTTCTGTTGTCTTAGGTATTATATTTTCATCTTCTTTTTTATCAAGAGTATTTATTTCTGTATTGGTGTTTTCTTCATTAATCATTTCTTGTTTTTCGTTAATTTCTAAATCTTTTATATTTGTTAATATTTCCGTGTATGTTTCACTATCTTCCGAATCATAATTATCTGTTTCTTCAATATCTATATTATTTATTTCTAATTTTTCTTTAAATTGATTTATCTCGTTTATTAATTTCTGTTCTCTATCTTTTTCTTCTTTTTCTTTTTGTCTTTGTTCGTATAAATCTTTTAACATTTGTAGTTCTTTTTCTAATTCAGCAATTCTACTATTTTTAGTTTCTTCTATTTTTCGTATTTCTTCCGTAGTTTGTTGTTTAATTTTTTCTATTTCCTTTTTTCTATCTATTTCTTCATTTTCTTTTTCTATTCTTACCATTGCTGTTAATTTATCTTCTAATTTTAATTCTTCTTTTTCTAACATTAGATATAAATGTTCTCCTATTTTCTTATACCTTCTTCCTAGATTAGAAAATACTATTTTTATTTTTGATCCTTCGTGATTTTCATATATTTTTTCATCTATTATAAATTCTTCTTTATTCATTTTATTGTGAATAGTTCGTGTCGATATATATATTCTAAACTATCTATTTGTGATTCTAATTTTGATATTTCATCTTTTTGTGTATTTATTGAATTTTTACTAACTCCGGCAAATATATTATAATGTAATCTTTCTTTTCTTATTTTTAATTCTTTACGTTTTTCAGAGATAAATTATTTTAATTCTTTATATTTTTGCTCTTTATTCATTTAAATTATATTTATAATATCTTGGCGGATATCTAAATCTAATTTTATCATAATTAGATGGTATATGTCTCATTCATATAGATTTTAAATGGATTATTAATTTTGCTTCAATACTAGATATTAATGTAATTAAATAGGCTAATCTTTCTGGATTTTCTTTTGTTTTATTTAGACTTATATATTCTGAATAATTACTAACTAAGGGTTCTTTAATTTTTCTAAAGGCTTCCCTATTTTTAAATGGTCTTCTCATACTTAATTTAATAAATACGGGTAACTGATTTTTAACTTAACTAATTTAACTAATTCTAACATATATCTCACTTCTGTACTTTTTAAATTACTGTGCTTTGATATATTTGACAACATTCCTACAAAAGAAAAGAATGAGATTATATTCTCTTATTAAGTCTATACACTGATTTCGGTTGGAGTGTGTAGGAACACTCTTGATAGATTAACTGATACTTTGTTGTAAAGGAGGATGAGATTAATTTCTCTTAATGAAATTCATAGACTACTTAGTCAGAGTATGCAAAGTTACTCTTGATGAATTCACCGCACTAAGTGCGAAGTGGAGGCCGCTTCAATAAGATTTTTACAGGAAAATCTTAAAGCACTTAGCTAAAAGGATTCGGGACACATGGCCGTAAGGTATCAAAGGATTTTGATTTTCACCGGAATATAGCAATATGCGTGGAGTATTTTTCTACTTCATTCAATGAACCACTTAGTTCAAGATTTGTTCACTAAGTAGTCAATGATTTAGAAAGTCTTCACTAGCTAATGGTTCAAGTCCAAAAGACACCATTATTGATGCATGTTGCTAGATTGATGTCTCAAATGAATTATTTTTTTTTTAAAGACAAAATTTCTTGAAACAAGTGGGGGATTGTTGATTTTATGTTTCAATAAATTTTGAAACAAATACATCGGTTAAAGATTTTAAGAGTTATGTTTCAATTGGTTTTGAAACAAATGATTTGACAAATTCATTATTCATAAGTTTTGAGTTACAAAGGAAATGTATTTGACAAATTCATTATTCATTAAGTTTTACGTTATAGGTTCTTGAAAGAATGACATTTTTTATTTTAAAACATATATGAACCTATTAAGTATTACTTAATTAATATACTTCTCATGCATGAAACTTTCATCCTATAAATATTGTTTTCTTTGGTTTGAAAAGACAAGAACTCAAAACTACTTTTCCCTTGAAAAACACTTAAGAGACATTGATCAAATGGTGAAATCACCAATTCAAGAATAGAAGAGCAACATTCTTGAATGCTACTTGTTTTGTGTCTTAGTTGAATCCCGAAGATAGAGTTGTCACTTGTTCTTCCGTTTGCTCGTGGGAGAGACTCCAACTATCTTCAAGAAGCTTATTATCGTGCCTCTAAGCCAAGCAAGTTTTATTTTAAATTTCTTGTACAATTATCATTATTGTTCTAACACACATAATATAATTTTTTTGTTTTAACCAAAAAAAATCAGAAAATAAATATCAGTGGTAACTGATATATCAAAATATTGTAATTTTTTGGTAGTTTTAGTAATGTCTATCCACTTTAAATTTTTAAACTTGACAAGTTACCAACTCCTAAAATAACTCCCTTTTAACTTCCTTTTCTACTTTAATGTTTTCCAAAAATAAAAATTTCTGTATTATACTCGATGAATGCACCATATCTACGTAAATCACTGTTCGGCTTCCGATACTTTCGAATTCAATCAGATCAAGTTATTATTAGGAAGTGATTTACTCGAATTTCAGTGACGACTCACAATTAATGTCTAGATTGTGAGGTAAAATATGAATTTTTGATGTTTTTAATTCTGTTCTTTACTCTGTATTGTTTGATTTCAGGTTACAATGTGTTTCAGTGATAAGACATGATCAAATTTGCAGTAACATATTGTTAAATATTTTTTCTACTTTTTTCATATTGTTCAAAATTGATCCCATTCCTTGTTCTCTTTGGATTTCGTAGATTTAATCAATTCCAACGAGCAATAGAGAAGAGGTAGTGAAGATGCCTCATCCCCAAAGACTTCTATTGGTTTAATTTGAAGATTTCAAAGAACGAAGAACTCACCTAATTAAATTCGTATCAAATGAATTTTTTAAATTAACTACAAATATGTACAAGTGAATGGTCTACATCTCAAATTTTTTTTGGTAGTCTTCTTTTGTTTGTGTTTAGATATGTCTCTGGTGCAATACCTAATCTTTTTCAATTACAAACTTTCTTTTGCTTTTTTTTTTTTTTTATATAATTTCTTAGGAGAAAGATCCCAAAAAGTACTCTATTATTTTAAGTGATATGAAATTCTGGTACTATCTATTTTCATAGGCCATAGACAAATATATCAAGTTTCATAGGACCTGATGGATTGTTTTATATCTAACTTGTCTATCAAGTAATTTGGATTCTGTTTCTTTCATAATTTTGCTTCAAGTCTGTTGTCGATTTCTGAATTGTATTTCAACTAGATTAAACAAGTTGTTTATTGGCTAATTCATATGATAATTATTAACTATTTTCATGTGATTCATAATAAGTGTTGGATGATGAACGTTTGTGTATTTGTTGTTTGTTAACTTTCTTTTATATGTACATTATCCAGTGTTTAACATAAGAGGCTTTCAAAATGCAACTTTTAACTTTCGCAGTCAACAACATATCCATTATAATCCCACAAAGTACGGTTTGAAAAGGGTAGATTTTATGCAAAATGGCAATTTGATTAACAAAATTTTAACTACTTGGAGAAATATTTGAATGTTGTATAAAGGAGGTAGTACCAAACTTAAACGTGTTAAAGAACCGTTAAGAGTGTCTTTGGCGATTCACAAAGGAAAGACAAACCGAATTTAATCTTGTGATACATATTTTTGTCTCTTTTATTTTATCGAAATTATTTACTGAACAACTTCTTATATTTTGATCTTCCAAATAACGGAGAAAGAACTCATATACGAATGCCTCATCTAAGCGCGAAACTATGAAACTCCTTGTGCAATAAAATATGTTAATTCAATTTTCTCACATGTAGATCTTATTTTGATACATCGTTTTTTCAAATTAATGAGTTTGGAGCCACTGTAATAGACTACATATATAATTATTAAATACATCTGGGTTATTCTGTAATTAGTTATTCTTCAGTTCTCTATATATACAGCTGTAACCCCTTCAATATTAATAAGATCAATTAATTCTTAAATCTGTATCATGGTATCAAAGCTAGGGTTTCTTCTTCCGCCCAAACCCTAATCTCTCCTCTTTTCCGACGTGTGTGCGCCGCCGCCACCGTCTACACCACGCCGCACGGCCTCCCTCCTCCGCCGTAGGTCGGCGCCATGGACAAGGTTATTGATCCTCTGTCAAAATTACCGTCTGGAGTAAAATTACTGCTCAGGAATCTCCACAATCTCATCCCCGAAAAATTATCTGACAACAACTACCCGGCCTGGGCACTTAACGTCCGCACCGCCCTCGCAGCCAACTTGCTGCTCGGATGGATTGACGGTGCGGAGAAGCCGCAGCCCGAGACAGCCGAGAAGGACGGCGTCAAGCTCCCAAATCCCGACTACCTTCCGTGGATGATCGTAGACACTCAGATCCGAGCCTGTCTTCTCGCAGTTATTAGCCCCTCTGTGCACAAACACGCCCGGGGTTTTCTCACATCGGCTTCACTTTGGGACGCACTAGCCACAAGGTACAACTCTGTGTCCACGGCTCATATTTTTCAGTTGCGTGACAAATTGCATACTCTTCGGAAGGGAACGAAGACGATGACTCAATACCTTGATGATGTGGCCTCTATTCTGTCTGACCTAGATGCTGTGAACGAGATTATTCCTGAACGAGACGTTGTGAATGCCGTGATACGTGGTCTTCCGGCTGGCTATTCCTCTCTCAAACAGCATATTCGCCTCTCGCCTGTCGAAATCACTCTGAATCAACTGTCTGGATGGCTTAATGCAGAAGAATTGAATCTAGACATGGAACACAAATTACTGCTCGGAGAAGCCAGTTCCACCCCTGGCGTCACGGCTCTTTACTCGGCTGGCAGAGGAGGCTCGGCCAGGGGTCGCGGTGACGATCGCCGTAACCAAGGGCGAGGCAGCGGCGGCGATGACCGTCGAAACACCGGGCAGCAAGGCAGAGGCGGGCCTCCACCGAGGGACGGCTTCCAGTCAGGCCGCGGACAGGGACGAGGAAACCAGCGGATGCCCACACGAGATCTTCCGACATGCCAAATTTGTGCTAAACGGGGCCATTCTGCGGCTAATTGCTGGTATCGTTATGATGACTCGAAGAATGTAAATAGCCAGTCCGGAGGATCAAGGGCGATGCATGCATCCACAAACGCTCAATCTGGCGATTGGTATCTAGACACAGGTGCTAACACCCATGTGACGTCGGATTATTCACAACTTCAAGCTCCTCATCCGTATCATGGCTCAGAAACTATTACAGTAGGCAATGGTCAATCCCTTCCCATCACAAACACCGGCTCTGGGTATGTCTATACCCCAAATGGTAAATTTCATCTCTCAACCCTTCACCACGTCCCTTCCCTCACATCCAATCTTTTATCTGTTTATCGCTTTACTAAAGAAAATAACTGCACCCTCATTTTTAATGACACCAATTTCCAGATAGTGGACAATACCACGAACCGGGTGCGGTACACGGGCCGCTGTGAGCATGGGCTATACACTCTTCCATCCAGGTCTCCGTCTGTTGTGAGTCAAGCCATTCTCTCGTCAACCTGGCATCGCCGGCTTGGGCACCCATCATCCGCCATCACCAAATCCATTTTATCTTCCTTAGGTTTTAATTTTTCAGAAAAATTACATTGCGAGTCCTGTTCAGTGTCTAAATCTTGTCGTTTACCTTTTTCACTGTCTGAACACAAGGCCACTGCGCCATTTCAATTAATTCATTCTGATGTTTGGGGTCCAACCTCAGTTCCTTCTGTTCAAGGTTTTCGTTATTATATCTGTTTTGTTGATGATTACAGTAAATTCACTTGGCTTTATCCTCTGAAATTTAAATCCGAAGCTTATACTATTTTTGTAAACTTTGACCGAATGGTTCAAAATCAATTTAATGCCAAAATCAAAATTTTTCGAAGTGACAATGGCAAAGAATTTGTCAACAATGCATTTGGTGTTTTTCTTCAAAATCTAGGGGCTCTTCATCACACTTCATGTCCATATACCCCTGAACAAAATGGCGTTGCTGAGCGCAAACACCGTCACCTAATAGAAACAGTTGTTGCGCTCCTCCATGATTCCACCTTACCTGTTTCCTTTTGGGTTGATGCCCTTGCTACTGCCAACTACCTCATAAATCGCATGCCCACTCACACTCTCTCCAACTCCACTCCATATGCCCGTCTCTACAATCATCCACCCGACTATATCCATCTCCGCCCGTTTGGGTGTCTAGTTTATCCCTGGTTGCGTCCGCACACTCAACATAAACTTCAACCTCGGTCAACCCCTTGTGTCTTTCTAGGCTATCATCCCACTATCAAAGGTTACAAATGTTTCGATCCTGTATCTCAGAAAACATATGTTTCCCGTCATGTTCGTTTTGTGGAGGAACAATTTCCTTACACAAGTCTTTCCTCTACTCCATACTCCCCCAATACACTTGGCGTTGTGCCATTATTTCCGTCCTTTTCTCACGCTCATGCTCCGGCTCACTCGGCACCTAACCCGGTACCCCACTACATCACTACCCACCCGAAACCCCAAACCTCCCACCCGAACACCCAGCCGACTGCCACACAACCCACCACTTCCCTACATCATACTCCTAACACACATACAGCCACCCCATCCACCGCTGCACATCCCAGCTCCCACGGCAGCCCCACCCAACCCCCGCTCACGCATCATACAACTCCACCACCCCTTCCTAATCACCCTCCACTCAACACTCATCCTATGACAACCCGAGCCAAGGCCGGTACCTTCAAACCCAAAGCCTACCACACTCAAATACCCTTTGATGCACATCCCACAACTGAGCCTACTACCTACAACCAAGCCTCCAAAAATAGTTTCTGGTGCCAAGCTATGGATGAGGAATTTCAGGCTCTGAATGAACAACGTACATGGGATTTGGTACCTCTGCCTAGTAACCGAAAGTCTATTGGGTGCAAATGGGTGTTTCGCATCAAACGAAATTCAGATGGATCTCTTTCTCGCTATAAAGCACGTCTGGTTGCAAAAGGGTATCATCAGGAGTATGGTGTGGATTATAAGGAGACCTTCAGCCCTGTTGTTAAGCAACAGACTATTCGTCTGGTCTTGTCTCTTGCTCTTCACTATGATTGGCCTCTTCATCAGCTAGACGTCAGCAATGCCTTTCTTCATGGTCATCTTGAGGAAGAAATCTATATGGTTCAGCCACCGGGATATGTTAATCCCAACCGTCCTCACTATGTTTGCAAGCTTCGCAAATCACTGTATGGCCTGAAACAGGCCCCTCGTGCCTGGTACACACGTCTCTCTACTTTTCTGCAGGGTCTTGGTTTTCGCACCTACCATCATGACAACAGCCTCTTCACCCTTCACTGTTCTCGAGGGACAGTCATCATTCTTATCTATGTGGATGATATTGTTATTACAGGCAGCTCGTCATCACTCATCACTGAAATTACTGAAGCTATGCATCGTGACTTCAAACTTAAGGACCTCGGTCCTCTGGAGTTCTTTCTTGGCCTCGAACTCATCCGCAAATCGGGAACCATATTGATGCATCAGACAAAATATACCCTTGAACTTCTAAATCGGGCTGGAATGACAGACTGCAAACCCGCGGTCACTCCCATGGCAGTCCGCCAATCCCCAGGGCCGAATACTCCCTTTGCCGATCCTACACTATATCGGAGCCTCGTCGGTGGACTTCATTATCTTGCTGTTACTCGTCCGGACATCCAATATGCAGTCAATCGAGTCTCCCAATCAATGCATGCTCCCACAGAACAACACTTTCAGGCCTTGAAACGCATTCTGCGCTATCTTCAAGGTACTCTTCACTGTGGAATTTTATTTCAAAAGGGCTCGTTTGATATATCTGTTTTTTCTGATTCGGATTGGGCTAACGACAAAGATGATCGAAAGTTCACTACTGGATATATTGTTATGATGGGACCGAATCTGATTTCCTGGTGCACCAAGAAGCAAACGCGAGTGTCCCGTTCCTCCACAGAAGCAGAATATCGTGCCATGGCTGCGGGTGTTGCTGAAGCCATGTGGTTACGATACCTTACGGATGCACTTGGCATTCCCCCGACGAAACCACAGATTTATTGTGACAATCAGTCCACTATTTGTGTTACCAAAAATCCAGTCCTTCATGATCGTATGAAGCATGTTGGGTCTGACTGTCACTTTGTTCGCGATGAGGTACTTGCAGGAGCAATGGCCACGCACTATGTCCCATCTACTGACCAGCTTGCTGATATTCTCACCAAGCCTCTTCCGTTACAGCCTTTTCAGTCTCTCTGCTCCAAGCTGCCCCTCGTTACCGCTGATCAGCTTGCGGGGGGATAATAGACTACATATATAATTATTAAATACATCTGGGTTATTCTGTAATTAGTTATTCTTCAGTTCTCTATATATACAGCTGTAACCCCTTCAATATTAATAAGATCAATTAATTCTTAAATCTGTATCACACTGTAATGGTGTAATATGAGACTCTCTCATCTTTTTTGAGCTACTGTAATTCAATCTGTGAGAGTAGATTGTGAGGCAATTATTTGTATAGCTCATTATTTTTATTTATTAATGTAAAGATTTAATGGTTTCATTCAGAAATTTTTCCATTTTTCGAGTTTCAATAGGCATATCTATATTTTTTATATCTCGATTTGTGGGAATTTTGATCTGCTTTCATAGACAACATATATTTATTTATGATAAATGAGTTCTAGGTTGAAATTGAAAATCAAATAGACTTATTATGTGTCTAAAGGGGATATACTGTCAAAAAGTGAAGCGTGACGAAAGTATTTCGTAAACAGGCTTATTTTTTTTGGAATAAAATAGCACAAGAACATGTTTTGAGGCTTTCAAATATTATGTGGACATCCTTAGTTTGTTAGAGTTTAACCTTTAAATTATGATTGTATATCTCAGTGTGTCAATTGCTTATATGATCCTTCCATGTAGTTTTCATACAAACTAACATAGTTTTCATAAAAACTCATTAGCTGATGTAATGAAATGATTAGTTTATATTTCAGATTTCAGTGGAATCAAGATAAGATGTGATTCTCCATTTTCCTTCCCTCTATATCTAAATTACATATGTATGTTTGATATATGTTCTGTTGTGGTTCCCTCGAATTGTATTTAAGTAATGAAAATTTTAATGTAAGATTATTCTTAGCACATTACTCTATGGTTTTCAATATTTTGTGAGACTAGAATAACATTTTTTTATACTTACGGAACTATACATGAGAATAGCTCTAATGTTTAGAACTTACAAATAAAATTATAGAAAATTATTGCAGTGTTCACTAACCATTCTGATCAACTAATTTTGTCTCGATGCTATGTTAGGTTTCAAATTAATGAAAAGATGGAAAGCTAACATAGTACCCAGAATGCAAAAAGCGAATAGTGACCTCCCTTTTGGATAAGATGTTGCGATTTTAAACTGTTGTATTAAGGATATCCTATGATACATATTACTCTTCATAGTGGATGACAAGATCAAAGGAAGTTGTAATATTGGAATTTTATCATGTTCAAGAGTACATGAGTAAGTATTTCAAATCTGAATGACATTAATAATCGTTTGTTAAGGTTGATTTAGATAACTATAGTATGTGAATCAATGAAGTCTGTGTAAATGAAGCTATTCATTGACAAAAGTTATTTTTAAAATTTCCTTATTTATGTGTATCCATAATTTATTTGATTTATTTGGTTCAAGGTTGTTGCTTACAAGCTACTTGAGGCAACTCAAAGTTGATTATTATTCATAACTTGCAAGAAGTGGCAAAGGGCATCACCTTTTGAAGTCGCCTTCTTTTGCAAAAGATAGATTTTATGTAGCTCAGTTTACAACAAAGTGATTTGTTACCCTAAATGCTTGATTTTGGTTTATAAATGTTGATCTTACTCACTCATTCAGAAATTGAGCAAATTTTTTTTTACGATGTTTACCTGAATTATTTATTATTTTAGTCTAGGATGTCCTTGAGAGTTTTATTGGAATATAGCATTCATGTCAGAATAATGAATTGTTCCTATCATGAGCTTTGCAAGTCAATATTAATATTGTCAAGATATTCAAAAAATGAGTCCTATAAGTAATTTTTGTCTTGTGTATTAAAAGATGATTGATTTGTTTTGCTTTTGCTCTTTAGGTTGGTGTCCAGTATTGTAGATATGTTGGTTATGGATGGCATATTTAATGTCATCAAATGCAACTGTAGTATTTATGTCTTTACTATTTTTTATGGATACTATTTTTATGCAGAGTACTTTTCTTAGAATTGTCCGCGCGCGAGTACTTATACTAGTTATATTAGTTAATTAGTTAGGAAATAGTTGTTACATTAGTATGTTTTAAAATTTCAAATTTAATTTTTCAGTTACTTTATCAATTTTTTTTTATATAATTTAAATTGTTCATATGTTGGTTAAATTTAAATTTAAACCTACGAACTTCATTTCCTATTATTGATACAACAAAATTTATGTTGAATTTGTTACTTTAGCAATTTTATATTTTAAATTCAAATTGTTGATATATTGGTTATAACTAATTAGTTATTAAATATTCATTAAAATAAATAACGAAGCAAAAGGAATAAACGAAATGGGTCTCAAAACATCAAACTTATATTCATTAAAATAATAGGGTTTCATAACATATTTCATTAAAAATATTCATGAATTTTTTTTTACAAACAACCACTTTTATTAGTTATTAAAAATTGGTCAATGTTATAAAACAAGAAAGAATAAAGAAGAAGAGTAGAGAGAATAGAGAGAATAGAGAGAGTAATTGTTATTTCTTCTCTTGAGGGATGATTTACAATGAAGGAAGCCCTTCTATTTATAGGGGGAATTTGCCCTAGTTTCACACTAAAAGACAAATACATCAAATCCTGATAAACATTCGCTATAATTGATATATATCATAACACTCCCCCTTGAATGTCTAACAATACACATATAAGATGCCTCATTAAAAACCATACAAGGAAAACCCAGTGGGACAAAACCTTGTAAGGAAAAAAGAGTACAATGCGTATTAGCTCCCCCTAATAAGAACATCCTTGAACCTTTGCATTTCGATCTTGTGCACCATCTTCTTGAAAGTTGTAGTTGGAAGAGACTTGGTGAATAAATCAGCCACATTGTCACTTGAACGAATCTGTTGGTGAATAGAAGAGCTTTGGCGAAATGTGCTTCGTTCGATTTCCTTTTATGAATCCACCTTTCAGTTGTGCTATGCATGCTGCATTATCTTCATATAAAATTATGGGTACTTTGTCACATTTCAAGCCACATTTTTCTCGAATGAGATGTATTATGGACCTCAACCACACACACTCTTGGCTTGTTTCATGAATAGCTATAATCTCAGCGTGATTTGATGAAGTGGCTACGATAGATGCTTTGTTGATCTCCAAGATATGGCAGTACCCCCACATATGAATACATAGCCTGTTTGAGATCGAGCTTTATGCAGGTCGGATAAGTATCCAGCATCAGCATAACCAACAAGATCGGAATTGCAATATTTAGAATGAAATAAGCCCATATCGATAGTCCCCTTCAGATACCGTAATATGTGTTTGATCCTATTCCAATGTCTCCTAGTAGGAGCAGAACTATACTTTGCTAGCAAATTTACTTAAAAGAAAATATCAGGCCTTGTAGTATTTGCAAGATACATTAGTGCACTAATTGCACTAAGATATGGTATTTCAGGACCAAGGAGTTCCTCATTCCTTATTCACATCAAGTGATCGAACAACCACCGAAGTACTAAATGTATGTGCTCTATCCATATAGAATCATTTCAACATTTTTTCTGTGTAGGCAGGTTGATGGACAAAGATACCGTTTGTCAAATGCTCAATTTGCAAACCAAGGCATAACTTTGTCATTCCCAGATCTTTCATCTCAAACTCTTTCTTTAGGTAATCAATTGTCTTTAGAAGCTCTATTGGTGTTCCAATAAGGTTTATGTCATCGACATAGACAACAAGTATAACAAACTCCGACTTTGTTTCCTTTATGAAAATACATGGACAAATTTCATCATTCGTATAATCTTCTTTAGATAAATATTCACTAAGACGGTTATACCACATGCGTTCAGATTGTTGCAAACCATACAATGATCTTTGCAATCTAATGAAGTACATTTCTCGAGGCTTTGAACTATATGCTTTCGGCCTTTTAAATTCTTCGAGAATTTTTATGTATATCTCATTATCAAGTGATCCATATAGATAGGTTGTTACCACATCCATCAAATGCATTTCAAGTCTCTCATGGATAGTGAAACTAATAAGATAACGCAATGTTATTGCATCTATAACTGGTGAATATGTCTCATCATAATCGACACCAGACCGTTGTGAAAATCCTTGTGCAACAAGGCGTGCTTCATAGCTTTGTATTTTATTTTTTTCATTTCTTTTTCGCACAAAGACCCATTTATAGCCAACAGGATTAACACCATTAGGTGTTTGAGCTATGGGTCCAAAAACTTCACATTTGGCGAGCGAATTCAATTCAGATTGAATTGTTTTTTGCCATTTTGGCCAGTCATTTATTTGTCGACATTCTGTGACAGATCGAGGTTCAAGATCCTCTCTATCTTACAACATATGATTTTTGTTGCAACATTATATGCAAAGACATGATCCACTACTATTTCAGATCGATTCAGATTAGTTTCAACATCACTTAAATTTATGGATAGTTCCTCATTTTCTCGAGTCTCAGGCTCATTGATTCCTTCAGGGATATCAACATTGCTCAAATCTTGAACTTCCATATGTGAATCTTTTGTAGTGTAATCTTGACCATTTGTTTTTTTTTCTAGGATTTCGATTCTTAGAACCTAATGGTCTGCCACGCTTCAAGCGTGCTTTAGATTCATTAGTCATGACACTAGTGGATGGTCCTTTAGGGACATCAATTCGAATTGGGACATTCTTTGCAGGAATATGTGATTTAGTGATCCTTTTCAAATCTGTTAACGCGTCCGGCATTTGATTTGCAATTCTTTGCAGATGAATAATATTTTGTACTTCTTGCTCACAAATAGAAGCACGTGGATCAAGATGAGATAGTGATGAACTTTTCCACAAAATTTCTTTTTTGATGTTACTATCTTCTCCCCCTAATTTTGGGAAAAGTATCTCATCAAACCGACAATCTGCAAATCGAGCAGTGAACATATCTCCCGTTAATGGTTCAAGATAGCGAATAATGGAGGGTGATTCAAACCCAACATAAATTCCTAACCTTCTTTGGGGGCGCATTTTGGTGCGGTTTGGTGGTGCTATCGATACATAAACACCGCACCCAAAAATTCTCGTATGAGATATATTAGGTGCTTGACCCAGAACCAATTGCAACGGAGAAAATTTATGATAATTTTTCGGTCTAAGACGAATAAGTGTTGCAGCATGCAAAATTGCATAACCCCAAACATAAGTGGGCAACTTAGTTTTCATTAGTAATGGTCTTGCTTCAACTGTAGACATTTAATTAATGACTCAACAAGGTCATTTTGAGTGTGAACATAGGGTACAAGATGTTCTACTCTTATCCCGATCGATAAGCAATAGTCATTAAATGCTTGGGATGAAAATTCTGCAGCATTATCAAGGCGAATATACTTGATTTGATTATCAGGAAATTGTGCCCGTAATCGTATTATTTGTTCCAACAATTTTGCAAATGCCTAGTTGCGAGATGACAAAAGGCACACATGAGACCATCTAGAAGAAGCATCTATTAGGACCATGAAGTATCTAAATGACCCATGTATGTGTTCCAAGAACGTGGGGGACTCAATCCCAACTTTTGTTGGCGATGGTCTCACAATCAACTTGCCTTGATAACAAGCATTACATGAAAATTCACCATTCGAAAGAACCTTCAAGTTCTTTAATGGATGCCCATTTGAATTTTCTATTATTCGTCTCATCATTATTGATCCTGGATGTCCCAGAAGATCATGCCAAAGTACGAAAGTATTGGAATCAGCAAACTTTCAGTTTACTATGGAATGTGCCTCAATTGCACAAATCTTTGTCCAATACAGGCCAGAAGATAAAGCAGGAAACTTTTCAACAACACATGTCCGACCAGAGACATTCTTGGTATACCAAGATATTCAAGATTCATCACATCAAATGTCTTGATATGATAACCATTTTCACGGATATCTTTAAAACTCATCAAGTTTCTCCGAGACTTGGGAGAGAACATAGCATTATTTATGATGAGTTTAGTTCCCTTGGGCAAACAAATATTTTCTTGAAAATTATCCATATCTTTAAATAAAATAACCTTCACCAAATAAAATATATATTAAATCTTATTAATATATAATATAAAAAAATTATTAATCACACTTTAACTAAGTAATTAAAAAGAAATATATCCAATTAGTACGAGATGCAATTATAATCGTATTACGAAATGAGAATATAAAAATATTATTATATTACATAATCATATGAGAATATTATTATATTAAAGAATGTTAATATAAAGAATACATTACAGAATGCAATCTTAATCATATTGTTTGCACAACATTGTAAAGAATGCTAATTTTGCATTGTAATGAATGCAAAGCAAGCACTCCACTTATTGTTTTCATGCGAAAAGTAAACCTCTGTATTATCGTCTTTTTTTTTTTTAATAAATAATGATAAAATTAAAATTCAATTCAATCTATAATATACTACAATAATATAATTGAACTAATCAATATTAATCAAAAACTAATACTCATGCAAGCAACTACTTTTACATGATTCTTTATTCACTAACTATTATTAATAAAAATAAAACAAAATTAAAAATCATTCATTCTTTCATGTTTACGGAACCATCACCAATCAAGTGATCAATCTTTCCTTCAGGGTGCTCGAAAAAATCTGCTACATCCAAACATGTGATGTCAACATCATTTTCAGAGAGAAAGTTAACTTCGAGATTTCTCTCTTTCTTCTTTAGTTAGGATGCCCGATTTTTTTAAAGGGAGGAAGAATAAAGGGCACTTTGAGGAATTGATTACGAAGGTTTTGAAAAGATAAAGAGTATGTAGAAAAATAAATTGTTATCCTTTAGTGGTAGATATATTCTCATTAATCATGCACTTCAATCAATGCCCATTTATTTGTTATCAGCTATGAATCCACCTGGGTAAATAACCAACTTCATAGGATTTTTGTTAGTTTTTTCTAGGCTAATTCTACTGGTGCCAGAAACAAGCATTGGGTGTCATGGGAGAATTTATGTTATCTGAAAAAGGAGGGAGGAATAGGTCTAAGATCATTACATACAGTATCAAAAGCCCTCTTTGCTAAGCTATGGTGGATTTTTCAAAAATCTACCTTACATTGCTCCATAAATTTTCAAACTAAAGATCTTTTAAGATGTTCGGTACCTTTGACCCTAGTAAATTTCGGTAAAGGGAAAAGTTCTTCTCCATCTTTCAATAATTTCATAACCTAATCAGTAGAGGTAGGGGTATCACCTAACTCTTGTTCTTCTATATCATCTTCTACCGATAAATCTGCCTCAAAATTATCATAACGCCTACTGAGGGTCTCCTGGTCTAATTTCATCCCAACATCGAAACCATTAGGCTGTGATAAAGAAATTTCACTAACATCGCTAAATCTAGGTGATAATGAACTAGTAGTAACACTTTTTTTTTTTATTTCTACGAAAAAACTTACGAAAGTCTATTTTTTTACCACTACTATTTTTATTGACATCCATAATTAAGTTTAAATATAATTAAAATAATAAAACAATCATTATAAATATTATAAATCAAAAAAATAATTTAAGTAAACAAATATAGACAGTGAAAAATAAAAATATAGAGATTAAAGTAAATAAAAAGATAGATTAAAGTTGGAACGACTATAGATTCTGCTTAAAAGCAAGCGTATACCAATTATCGAGATTAAAAAATGATAATTGAAGCTTGTAATATCTTTAAAAAATCTCCAACTCCAATTAGCCAATACAATAACTATAAATATTAAGAGAGTAAGAGAGTATTTGAGAGTAAGATAATATTAAGACAGATTGAGAATATTTATGAGAAAAAAGAATACGTATAGTGGAAATTTTAAGAGGTAGTGGGGTAATTAGGAAGGGGGCACAAAATAGACGTTGGTTGACCCCCCAACGGCTAAAAGTACCAGCGGCTATTCCAACGGCTGAATTGCCAATTAATTGAAATAATTTTTTTTAAAAAAGTTTCAAACGTAAATTCCGGCCGGCACTGGACCGAAACTGGTAAATCGGAACCGGAACTATCAGAAAAATGCCACGATCAGCACCGGTATCGGATTCCGAACCACTGGGATCCGGGTATACCAGTTGCAATCAGTACCGTTGCGTTACCAGAAGCGTGACCGGAACCGGACCAGTCTGGAATTACTCCGGTCCGCTGCCACCCCTACACTAATGCAATTTAATCCAATGCCGGTAAACATTTTAATTTATCCAGGGATAATAGGATCCTTCTAAAATTCGAGTGTGAAAACAGAACATTTTCTCATATAAATAAGTCATGTCTTTGATAGAGAGTGATTTGCCCCTATTTATGGGACATTCTGACGAGAAACTGATATGGGCTCCAAAGCAAAGCTAAAGACATTAAAAACTTTTTTCGGTGTAGCGCTCGAGAAATCAATACACACTGCTGATGGTTGCCCAAACTGGAGTAGCTTCCTAGCTACCTCCAATGCAGCTGCTGATTCAAGTTGTGGGTGTTCCAGGATGGTCATTTTCACGAGCGATGGCGAACTAAAGAGAAGGAACCGGATAAACTCCAACTCTGGATCAAAACCTGAGATATTTGTTAGTTTGACCTGATGCAGTTTGCTAAGTGGGGAAGTTGTGCAGTCCAGGAGTTTTAGATCACTTGAGACTTGTTGCAGGTTTAGCTCTGTAGAAGCCTACACGGAAATAAAACAAAAACTTAATATCTGTTTATTCATGTCCAAAACAAATCATTATAAATTAGATCAGGGTGTTTAAATTTGCCTCAATGAAAAGTTCTTTCAAATTCCAAGCACTTCTAATCAAGCAGACAACAACACCCATCTGGTCCAAGTCCATAAAGTTCACACGTTTGAGTTTAATAATCGTTAGAGAGAGTGGCGCCGTCAATAACATGGGGGGAACTGGAGTTCCAGAAAGGAGCTGAGAGAAAGGATATGTGAAAACACATTTTAATCAGATTAAAATACAACAACAATACCTGGAACAGAAATTTCTTAGCACTAACCTGCAGAAATTGGCTGTCAAAACCAAGTAATTTCACTTTAGGCAAGCAACCCATAAACGTAACCAAATCAGAGACACAATTTCCTTCCTGGCCCTCTACAATTTTCCCCGGAGATAGATAAACATCAGACAAGTTAGGTGCCTTCTCTAAGGAAATTGATTGGAAATTATCATCAGCTTTTATAAACAACCTCTCAAGATATGAACCACTGATATTATAATGATGAACGCCAGAGCAGCCACGCAGCACTAGTCTTCTAAGAAGGGGGCAGCTGGAAATAATACTTTCAAAACAGTTGTTTGTAAAGTCAACCCCAACAAGAATTAATTTGTAGAGACTAAGGAAGCCTTTAAACTCCAACGGTGGTGTAAGAACAAAATTCTTGAGCTTCAAGGATGTCAACTCCAGACAAGAGAAGAAATAAGGAGGTAACTTATGGCTCTGAGTAATTAAGGTATTATATGTTAAGGTTAATTTCTTGATGTTCCTCCAAGATAAATATAGTATCCATTTGTTCACATACGGAACCATAGTTGAAGCATCATAAGGAATGCATACTTTAAATTTCTCTAATTCACCGGGATGAAGCAGAAGGGATTTGGTGATAATTTCATCAAATTGATTGCACTGCAGCTCATGAATATAAAATCCTTTCTTCTCGAAGGAGTCGTCAAGTTCTTCGCAAAACTCATTATCAAATACTATCTGTGGAATGTACAAATAGTAAAATCTCCACTTTTTAGCAAGAACACTGGTTCTCACAGCTTCACGTACAGACACTTTCCCCAGAATGCAAGCTATCAAATCCCGTGGCAAGCTGCTAATTATATCTTCATCAGAACCTGATTGTTTTACTTTGACACCTTTTGAAAACATATCTTCCTGATCAGAATAAACGAAAATGCAGTTGATTCATTGACATTTTTGCTTATTGACAAGAAAAATAAAAATGGTACTATACAACAGATAACTCCAAAACAAAGGATGAAAATAAAATGACTGAATACATTTGCATATACACTAATGAGAGACAATTCATCCAAACATGTAAAAGAAATAATCAGGGCATTTGTAGCTTATGTTATGAGAAATTTGACAACAAAAAATGATTTAACTTATCGAATACTTAACACATTGTTAAAACAAATAATTGAATATTAAACTTTTGTTTTTGTTGTAGAAATATTTCTGGTGGGATCCAACAGATTACTTTGCTGTATGGAAGAATTTTTTTAAAAGAGCAATACACAGAATGGCCGGTCTGTTGGATTATGCAAGACAAAATAGGGTAAAACCGAGTTTTATAGACCCTAGAATGTGGCAAGATAGTCTTCGCTATTGGAATAGCGAAGAATACTTGAGTGAAAAGGAAAGAAAGTCAGAGCATCAGCCAAGGGTGGCTCTCTACATACTGCGGGAACTGCTAGTTGCATTCCTGTGGAGCAAAAAATGGTATGTAACTTTTACAGGTGGTCGCATTCCTGTATGTTCTTTATTAAAAATGGTATGTAACTATAGAAACTACATACCACATGTGGTCGCTTGACTATAATTAATTAAAAATAATTTTATTAAATAAATTATTAAATTAAAAAAACTAACCACATATAGTCGCTTTTGTATATAAAAAATAATTAATTAATTTAAATACAAAAGCGACCACTTATGGTCATTTTTTTAAAAAAAAAATTATTAAATTTATAAAAGCGACCACCAGTGGTCGCTTTTGTTTAAAAATAAAAACTGATATTCTTTTTTTTTTTAAAAAATAATATTGAATTTTAGATGTATATATTTTTTTTTAAAAAAAATGACCACATGTAGTCGGTTTTAAAAAAGCTACCACTGTTTTTCTAACCATGTCTTGTGGTCGCTTATACGGTAGTAAAAACATGAAAAGCGATCACTTGTGGTCAGTTTTTGTGGTCGCTTTTTCTATATTTTTCCAAGTAATGTATAGATTATAGATTATAAATAGATAGATATAGATATAGATTATAGATAATATAAATTATAGATTATAGCTACAGAGTATTGTTTCTATAAGTTTAGTAATATTTATGGTCAATGTGAATAATTTTTATGGCATTTGACCATCTTTATTTGCTATAGAACATATCTAATTTGTAAAATTTCTAATCCCACATTTTAAAGAGGATTACCTGCTGCTATACATATTATCTAAATAAACTTGATGTGCTTATCTCATGTTTGGTTGAGATAAAATATATGGGATAACTATTAATCATTTCAAGATTGTAGTATTATTCTTACTCCACTTTGACGGTGGAATAACTAATGTAGAGATAGTTAAACCGGATAATTAATCCCGGAATAACTTATTTTCCGACCAAACAAATAGTATATCGACCGTATTACAACGCAAACTCTTCTCTTAAAGATGCTCCATCCCGATCCAAACACATAAGAACTAAGAAGTTGTGGATATATGTGAATTCGAATTTTAAAAGCCTTATCATCAACTACGTATTAGGCTTATGAAACTTAGAATTACATATAACATATTGATTTGAACAAATTAGATTGTTGCATATATATAGTAAAATAGAAAACTTACGCGTTCTTTAGCGGGAGCTAAACGAATCATGACTGTAGTTATTGATTGATGGAGGTAATTGTTTCGATATTTTGGACGATACTGGTAGATGGTGGCGTAAAATAGTTTTGATAAAATCGAATTAAATCATAGTTTATCTTTCAATTCATAATCGTATCTAGTACAATTTAAATTATAAAAGAATAAAGATGGTTTTGTTTTAAATTTATTATAAAAAAATGATTAGGACTTATTTATCAAAGGGCTTTAATAGTGTATGAGAATTATTTAGAATTTTAAAACTAATTGAATCAGTATTAGTTGTCATTAATTCAGAGGACTTTCAATAAAGAAAGGTTTTACCATAAATATATTTAGTTAATTTTTAACTCTTAAATATTATGAAAAAAAATAGTGAAAAGATGATTTTGTCTAAAATAGAGAATGTTAATGGAAGGGTAAAAGTCCTAGAAAAAATAGTGAAAAGATATTTTGTCTAAAATAGAGACACATATATCGATTATAGATATAGATTATAAATAGTTTATAGATACAAATTATAAATTATAGATGGATTATACATATACTATATTATTTGTTTTTAAAAAATAAATATAATAAGATGTTTTTATAGATCTTCTAGTTACAATTAACTTAAAGTAAAACTAATCCTAAACACCCTAATCCTAATCTAATTCTACCACCCTATTAGCACACAACGTCGAACAACCACATAACCCTAAACATATATATATATATATATATACAACATAAAAGACAATACAAAAATACACAACCAGACAGCGCCACCCTTGATGCTCTTCAGCCGCCGCTTCCCCTCCAACAGCCTCCAAAATTGTAAGTTATCAACTTTATTTCAAGAATAACCATTTTCAAATCATGAATTCATATTTTCAAGTGATTACACTTTACAAATTTCAAAACACAAGTTTACCTTTTAAGAACTACACTAAACCATTTTCAAGTCGCTAATCCACTATACAAGTGACTAGTACACATTTCAAAATACTACACTAAACCATTTTCAACTCTCTAATTCACTTCTCAAGTGACTAAATTTAACCATTTTCAAATCATGAATCCACATTTCAAGTATCAATACTAAACCAATTTCAAGTCATGAATTCACATTTTCAAGCGATTACACTTTACAAATTTCAAAACACAAGTTCACTTTTCAAAAACTACACTAAACCATTTTCAAGTCGCTAATCCACTTTTCAAGTGACCATTTTCAACTCTCTAATTCATTTCTCAAGTGACTAAACTTAACCATTTTCAAGTCATGAATTCATGTGGTCGGTTTTCCTAAAATTCCGATCAAACCAACTTCAAAACAAAAAAATCAACTTTAAAGCCCCTACACTTAACCATTTTCAAGTTACTAAGTCACCAATCAAACCACATTGAAAACAACGAATATACCTTTAAAGTCTCTACTCTTAACCATTTTCAATTAACTAAGTCACCAACCAAGTAACATTCAAAACAAAAAATCACCTTTAAAGTCCCTGCACTTAACCATTTTCAAATAACTAAGTCACCAACTAAGTCACATTCTAAACAATAAAATCTCCTTTAAAGTCCCTACGCTTAACCATTTTCAAATTACTAAGTCACCAAATAAGTCGCATTCTAAACAATACACTTAATCATTTTCAAGTTACTAAGCCATCAATCAAACCACAATCAAAACACAAAAATTCCCTTTAAAGTCCCTACGCTTAAACATTTCCAAGTTACTTAGTCACCAAACAATTCACATTGTAAACAATAAAATCCCTTTTAAAGTCCCTACGTTTAACCATTTTCAAGTTACTAAGTCATCAAACAAGTCACATTGTAAACAATAAAATCCCCTTTAAAGTCACTACGCTTAACCATTTTGAAGTTACTAAGTCACCAACCAAGTCACATTGTAAACAATAAAATCCCCCTCAAAGTCCCTACGATTAACCATTTTCAAGTTACTAAGTCATCAATCAGACCGCATTCTAAACAATAAAATTCCCTTTAAAGTCCCTACGCTTAACCATTTTCAAGTTACTAAGCCATCAATCAAACCACAATCAAAACACAAAAATTCCCTTTAAAGTCCCTACGCTTAAACATTTCCAAGTTACTTAGTCACCAAACAATTCACATTGTAAACAATAAAATCCCTTTTAAAGTCCCTACGTTTAACCATTTTCAAGTTACTAAGTCATCAGTCAAACCACATTCTAAACAATAAAATTCCCTTTAAAGTCCCTACGCTTAACCATTTTCAAGTTACTAAGTCACCAAACAAGTCACATTCTAAACACAAAAATCCCCTTTAAAGTACCTACGCTTAACCATTTTCAAGTTACTAAGTTGCCAAACAAGTCACATTCAAAACACAAAAATTCCCTTTAAAGTCCCTACGCTTCACCATTTTCAAGTTACTAAGTCCTCAATCAAACCACATTCAAAACAAAAAAAATTCCTTTTAAAGTCCCTATGCTTAACCTTTTTCAAGTTACTAAGTCACCAAACAAGCCACAATATCAAGTTCAAATACAAGAAACAAGCAACAACAAGATGGCAACAAAGACTGCTAGTGAATCGAACAAGGCCACACATGGCTTCACCAAACTTCAATATGAACAATAACAAGAAAATAACAACAATGCTAGTGAATCAAACAAGGCCACACACGGCTTCTCTAGACTTCGATATGAACAATAACAAGAAGATAACAACAATAGTGAACCGAAGATAGCCCAAGACGGCTTCACTATGTCAACCTACCTTTGATAATTTCCTTAATTACTTGATATTTCAAAATGGAAGCTTCAACCTGCTTATAGATTCTCTCACGGGAAGCAGCAACATCGACAAAAAGAATATAAATACATAATACAAACTCCATTTTAGTAAAAACACTAAGAGCATATAATTAATTTCCTCCAAAATAACTCAATTCCAACAATCCAAATACATAATACATGAACAATCCTTGCAAAAAGAGATGTCATTATAAGAGACTTGAAAAGGATAATTAACTACTTTACATTTTTTCTAACTCTTGAATAATAAAACAAGAAGCAAGTACGACCATCATGTATTCTACTATCAACTTACTCTCATATATTTCTCTTTTTTCCTTATTCTTCTATCAAGACTAAGATGACATCAAGCTCAGAATCATTTCACCCAGTAATCGGAACTGAGGTTTGACTGATCAAGCTAAATTTTTTTTACTACCTTAAACTTGGCTTTCCATTAGATATAACAGTTACAATACCTAAAGATTAACAATATTAGAATGTGTGTAAAAGCATCATACATTAGGATTCTTTGATTTGAGAAATTTCCAATGGAGGTTTGTCTGCATTGACAGCTGACAACTCAAAGCATGGAAATGCTGCATGAATAGATAAATGAAGTGAATGACCTTCCAATAAAAATATGATATTTCTCTGTACAAGTAAAGCCCCTAAAAATTCAAAGTTCTACAATACGCTACACATCTTCTACGAAAAAAGATTGGCATTATGCAGAAAGATGTAATTACTTAAGCGATGAACAGATTTTGTCTTGATGCGTACAAGAAATCAATCTTTTCAACAGTTGAAAATCATGTTTGATGCGATTTCCAAAAGATTAAAGGGGTTTATTCTTCTTGAAATAAAGTTGAAATCAAGATTCTTCAAGATTCTTCTTGAAATAAAGTTGATAACTTACAATTTTGGAGGCTGTTGGAGGGGAAGCGGCGGCTGAAGAGCATCAAGGGTGGCGCTGTCTGGTTGTGTATTTTTGTATTGTCTTTTATGTTGTATATATATATATATATATATGTTTAGGGTTATGTGGTTGTTCGACGTTGTGTGCTAATAGGGTGGTAGAATTAGATTAGGATTAGGGTGTTTAGGATTAGTTTTATTTTAAGTTAATTGTAACTAGAAGATCTATAAAAACATCTTATTATATTTATTTTTTAAAAACAAATAATATAGTATATTTATAATCCATCTATAATTTATAATTTGTATCTATAAACTATTTATAATCTATATCTATAATCGATATATGTGTCACAAAATATCTTTTCACTATTTTTTCTAGGACTTTTACCCTTCCATTAAAATTCTCTATTTTAGACAAAATCATCTTTTCACTATTTTTTTTCATAATATTTAAGAGTTAAAAATTAACTAAATATATTTATGATAAAACCTTTCTTTATTGAAAGTCCTCTGAATTAATGACAACTAATACTGATTCAATTAGTTTTAAAATTCTAAATAATTCTCATACACTATTAAAGCCCTTTGATAAATAAGTCCTAATCATTTTTTTATAATAAATTTAAAACTAAACCATCTTTATTCTAAATAATACTAGATACGATTATGAATTAAAAGATAAACTAGGATTTAATTAGATTTTATCAAAACTATTTTACGCCACCATCTACCAGTATCGTCCAAAATATCGAAACAATTACCTCCATCAATCAATAACTACAGTCATGATTCGTTTAGCTCCCGCTAAAGAACGCGTAAGTTTTCTATTTTACTATATATATGCAACAATCTAATTTGTTCAAATCAATATGTTATATGTAATTCTAAGTTTCATAAGCCTAATACGTAGTTGATGATAAGGCTTTTAAAATTCGAATTCACATATATCCACAACTTCTTAGTTCTTATGTGTTTGGATCGGGATGGAGCATCTTTAAGAGAAGAGTTTGCGTTGTAATACGGTCGATATACTATTTGTTTGGTCGGAAAATAAGTTATTCCGGGATTAATTATCTGGTTTAACTGTTTCTACATTAGTTATTCCACCATCAAAGTGGAGTAAGAATAATACTACAATCTTGAAATGATTAATAGTTATCCCATATATTTTATCTCAACCAAACATGAGATAACCACATCAAGTTTATTTAGATAATATGTATAGCAGCAGGTAATCCTCTTTAAAATGTGGGATTAGAAATTTTACAAATAAGATATGTTCTATAGCAAATAAAGATGGTCAAATGCCATAAAAATTATTCACATTGACCATAAATATTACTAAACTTACAGAAACAATACTCTCTAGCTATAATCTATAATTTATATTATCTATAATCTATATCTATATCTATATCTATATCTATCTATTTATAATCTATAATCTATACATTACTTGGAAAAATATAAAAAAAGCGACCACAAAAACTGACCACATGTGATCGCTTTTCATGTTTTTACTACCGTATAAGCGACCACAAGACATGGTTAGAAAAACAGTGGTAGCTTTTTTAAAACCGACCACATGTGGTCATTTTTTTAAAAAAAAATATATATACATTTAAAATTCAATATTATTTAAAAAAAAAAAAAAGAATATCAGTTTTTATTTTTAAATTTTATAAATTTAATAACTTTTTTTTTAAAAAAAAAAAACGACCATAAGTGGTCGCTTTTGCATTTAAATTAATTAATTATTTTTTATATACAAAAGCGACTATATGTGGTTAGTTTTTTCAATTTAATAATTTATTTAATAAAATTATTTTTAATTAATTATAGTCAAGCGACCACATGTGGTATGTAGTTTCGATAGTTACATACCATTTTTAATAAAGAACATACAGGAATGCGACCACCTGTAAAAGTTACATACCATTTTTTGCTCCACAAGAATGCAACTAGCAGTTCCCGCAGTATGTAGAGAGCCACCCTTGGCTGATGCTCTGACTTTCTTTCCTTTTCACTCAAGTATTCTTCGCTATTCCAATAGCGAAGACTATCTTGCCACATTCTAGGGTCTATAAAACTTGGTTTTACCCTATTTTGTCTTGCATAATCCAACAGACCGGCCATTCTGTGTATTGCTCTTTTAAAAAAATTCTTCCATACAGCAAAGTAATCTGTTGGATCCCACCAGAAATATTTCTACAACAAAAACAAAAGTTTAATATTTCTATCAAAGACATGACTTATTTATATGAGAAAATGTTCTGTTTTCACACTCGAATTTTAGAAGGATCCTATTATCCCTGGATAAATTAAAATGTTTACCGGCATTGGATTAAATTGCATCTAGTGTAGGGGTGGCAGCGGACCGGAGTAATTCCAGACTGGTTCGGTTCCGGTCACACTTCGGTACTGGTAATGCAACGGTACTTATTGCAACTGGTATACCCGGATCCCAGCGGTTCGGAATCCGATACCAGTGCTGATCGTTGCATTTTTACGATAGTTCCGATTCCGATTTACCAATTTCGATCCAGTGCCAGCCGGAATTTACGTTTGAAACTTTTTTTAAAAAAATTATTTCAATTAATTGGCAATTCAGCCGTTGGAATATCCGTTGGTACTTTTAGCCGTTGGGGGGTCAACCAACGTCTATTTTGTGCCCCCTTTCTAATTACCCCACTACCTCTTAAAATTTCCACTATAGCTATTCTTTTTTCTCATAAATATTCTCAATCTGTCTTAATGTTATCTTACACTCAAATTCTCTCTTAATATTCTCTTACTCTCTTAATATTTATAGTTATTGTATTGGCTAATTGGAGTTGGAGATTTTTTGAAGATATTACAAGTTTCAATTATCATTTTTTAATCTCGATAATTGGTATATGCTTGCTTTTATGCAGAATCTATATTCGTTCTAACTTTAATCTCTCTTTTTATTTACTTTAATCTCTATATTTTTATTTTTCAGTGTCTATATTTGTTTACTTAAATTATTTTTTTGATTTATAATATTTATATTGATTGTTTTATTATTTTAATTATATTTAAACTTAATTATGGATGTCAATAAAAATAGTAGTGGTAAAAAAATAGACTTTCATAAGGTTTTTAGTAGAAATAAAAATAATAGTGTTACTACTAGTTCATTATCACCTAGATTTAGCAATGTTAGTGAAATTTCTTTATCACAGCCTAATGGTTTCGATGTTGGGATGAAATTAGACCAGGAGACCCTAAGTAGGTGTTATGATAATTTTGAGGAAGATTTATCGGTAGAAGATGATATAGAAGAACAAGAGTTAGGTGATACCCCTACCTCTACTGATCAGGTTATGAAATTATCGAAAGATGGAGAAGAACTTTTCCCTTTATCGAAATTTACTAGGGTCAAAGGTACCAAACATTTTAAAAGATCTTTAATTTGAAAATTTATGGAGCATGATAAGGTAGATTTTTGAAAAATCTACCATAGCTTAGCAAAGAGGGCTTTTGATACTGTATGTAATGATCTTAGACCTATTCCTCCCTCCTTTTTCAGATAACATAAATTCTCCCATGACACCCAATGCTTGTTTCTGGCACCAGTAGAATTAGCCTAGAAAGAACTAACAAAGATCCTATGAAGTTGGTTATTTACCCCCGGAGGATTCATAGCTGATAACAAATAAATGGGCATTGATTGAAGTGCATGATTAATGAGAATATATCTACCACTAAAGGATAACAATTTATTCTGCTACATACTCTTTATCTTTTCAAAACCTTGGTAATCAATTCCTCACAAGTGCCCTTTATTCTTCATCCCATAAAACAATCGGGCATCCTAACTAAAGAAGAAAGAGAGAAATCCCGAGGCTAACTTTCTCTCTGAAAATAATGTTGACATCACATGTTTGGATGTAGCAGACTTTTTCGAGCACCCTGAAGGAAAGATTGATCACTTGATTGGTGATGGTTCCGTAAACATAAAAGAATGAATGATTTTTAATTTTGTTTTATTTTTATTGATAATAGTTACTGAATAAAGAATCATATAAAAGTAGTTGTTTGCATGAGTATTAGTTTTTGATTAATATTGATTAGTTCAATTACATTATTGTAGTTTATTATAGATTGAATTGAATTTTAATTTTATCATTATTTATTAAAAAAAAAAAGGACGATAGTACAGAGGTTTACTTTTCGCATGAAAACAATAAGTGGAGTGCTTGCTTTGCATTCATTACAATGCAAAATTATCATTCTTTACAATGTTGTGCAAACAATATGATTAAGATTGCATTCTTTATTGTAGCTACAATATTTATTGTAGCAAAAATGTTTACCGCATTGGATTAAATTGCATCTAGTGTAGGGGTGGCAGCGGAACGGAGTAATTCCAGACTGGTCCGGTTCCGGTCACGCTTCTGGTAACGCAACGGTACTGATTGCAACTGGTATATCCGGATTCCAACGGCCGGAATTAACGTTTGAAACTTTTTTTAATAAAATTATTTCAATTAATTGGCAATTCAGCCGTTGGAATAGCCGTTGATACTTTTAGCCGTTGGGGGGTCAACCAACGTCTATTTTGGTCCCCCTTCCTAATTACCCCACTACCTCTTAAAATTTCCACTATAAATACCCCTTTATACCTATTCTTTTTTCTCATAAATATTCTCAATCTGTCTTAATATTATCTTACTCCAAATTCTCTCTTAATATTCTCTTACTCTCTTAATATTGATAGTTATTGTATTGGCTAATTGGAGTTGGAGATTTTTTGAAGATATTACAAGTTTCAATTATCATTTTTTAATCTCGATAATTGGTATACGCTTGCTTTTATGCAGAATCTATATTTGTTCCAACTTTAATCTCTATTTTATTTACTTTAATCTCTATATTTTTATTTTTCAGTGTCTATATTTGTTTACTTAAATTATTTTTTGATTTATAATATTTATATTGATTGTTTTATTATTTTAATTATATTTAAACTTAATTATGGATGTCAATAAAAATAGTAGTGGTAAAAAAATAGACTTTCATAAGGTTTTTCGTAGAAATAAAAAAATTAGTGTTACTACTAGTTCATTATCACCTAGATTTAGCGATGTTAGTGAAATTTCTTTATCACAGCCTAATGGTTTCGATGTTGGGATGAAATTAGACCAGGAGACCCTAAGTAGGTGTTATGATAATTTTGAGGAAGATTTATCAGTAGAAGATGATATAGAAGAACAAGAGTTAGGTGATACTCCTACCTCTACTGGTCAAATTATGAAATTATCGAAAGATGGAGAAGAACTTTTCCCTTTATCGAAATTTACTAGGGTCAAAGGTACCAAACATCTTAAAAGATCTTTAGTTTGAAAATTTATGGAGCATTATGAGGTCTGCCAGTTTTTTGGGTCAAAGTTGAACGATCATAACTCCCTTAATATAATAAACTGGGAGAGCTACGACCTATCAAAAGAAAGATCTTTGAGTCTTATTTCCAATGCAATTAGTTTCATCCAAATCCAACGTCTAAGTAAGGAGTTATACTCGTTTTACTTTATCCTCTCAAAATAGATTTTTAGGGTCAACTTTAAATGATCATAACTCCTATACAGGACGAACTGGGTGGCCTACTTTATATGAAATGAAATACCTTTGAATTATATTTCCAACGATACCAATTTCACCCAAATCCGATATCGGAGAAAAGAGTTATGGTCGATCTACTTTAGCTTGTCAAAACAGTCCACCATGGACAGATTCGGATTTACTTAAAATTTTAAGGGCAATATGGTCATTTTCCATCACCTCATGAACGAAAATTGATCATTATATACATATACTTAGCATCATATCCATTATTTATCATCCATTATTGAAGAATAAGAAACCCTAGCCAAATTTCAACTCCAATTATCTTGTGATTCAACCGTAGAAAATCCAAATTGATTTCGTAGTTGTGTTCACCGTCTCGAGGGCTTCGAGAAGCACCCCTTATTTGTGCCAACAGGACTTCGAAATCAAAAAGTCTATTTTATGGTAAGGATGTAAATTATGTTGGTGTTATTTATATGGATATGTATATATATGCATGTGAGCATAAGAAGTGTGTTATTTGATTGTTGTTGAAAGACGATTGGAAATGATGTTGGATTATTCTTGTGCATGGTTGGATTATGTTGAATTGTGAAGGGATTTGGTATGATGATGTGGTATTGAAATGATGATTATATATATATATACACATAAACCTTTCTTCAAGATGGTTTTTGGAATACTTTGCAAATATTGGTTGTATAGAATTATGGAAGAGAATTGTGGTGTTGGGTTGCTAATACTAGATGCCAAACATTTCATTGTAGATAAGTGATTTGTAAAGGCGGGAAGTTGTGTTGAATTGGTATCCGAATCTATGACGAGGTATGTAAAGCATACTCTAACAATGTTCTTTGGCATGAAAACACCAATGTTCCATCAAGTAAGATTCCGAGGTTGTCCAAAAACATGTATTGTTCTACGTTACCAACGAAGTTGTTTCCATCCTATAAAGTGTCAAAATGTTTCATTGATATACCAAAAGGCTCCTATTTCATTGTTGTGATATTGATGATTCTGAAACACATTGTTGATGTAACAATGAGTCTTTATTATATCGTTATTGTATAGAAGGTCTATTACTTGGTTCCTATTGATGTATCATTGTTTCAAAGTATCAAAAATGTGGTGGCGACCGAAATAACAATCTCAAAGATTAATTGAACTAAGTGATGGAAGTTCTCTCTTATCGGGTGGTATCCCAGGGGCATAAGCCTAGCATGGGTCGATCCCTATTTATGTGTTTATGGGTGGTATCCCAAGGGCATAAGCCTAGCATGGGTCGATCCCAGTTGATATGTACTGGAGGTAGCCTAATGGTCATAGTACAGTACAGTAATGTTTATAAAGATGATAAGAATGAAGGTAAAGTGATTGAATAAATACAATGTACAGGTTGTCACAAGTTCTAGTAAGTGTGGTCCACTCCTATTACGATTTATTCACTTGTTTCTGATTTCTATTGAGCTCCTATATCATATGTGATTATCTACAGCTTTACATACTCAGTACATATTTTGTACTGACGTCCCCCACGGGGACCTGCATTTCATGCTGCAGGCACAGGTACCCCAGCTCATACACCGCACAAGTAGGAGCCAGGTCATACAGCTATTGTTGGTGAGCTCCAGTTTTCTTTGGAGTTTTCCGAGTCGGTTCCTTATGTTTTGTTATTGTACAGGAGTCATGTGTGGGTGGGGGTTTGTCCCGACCCTAGTTATGTCATGTATATCCTAGAGGCTTTGTAGACATAAGGAAGGGTAAAGTCATGGATGTTTATATAGTGATGTTATATTTGTATATGTGGTGGCCCCGACGGCCATGTATTATATATATATATATATATATATATATTTGTGCGTGTTGTGCTGATACAGGTAATTAGACCCTTATATATACAATGAAGTGCTGTCCAAATTTTTGGTGACATATAAGTGAAAGTACAGGTATTTGAACGAGTTCTCCCGGGCCTTCTCGGCTTCGGGTGCCAGTCCGGCCGGATGGGATTTTGGGGCGTGACAAAAGTGGTATCAGAGAGCGGTTCGTCCTAGTGAGTCTACAAAGCTGTGTCTATGTAGAGTCTTGTTTATCGGTGTGTTGTGCATCGCATCTATAATCAGGAGGCTATGGACATTTAGGAATTGTTTCTTTTCTTCATGTCTTAGATCGTGCGATAGATCTTATATTGTATATGAAGTCATAGTTGACCACTGAATCAGTTTGTTTCTCTTATTATAGTAATGATGCCGGTTACCAGAAGCAAGAATATCGGTAAGCAAGTAGATGTGGCTGCCGGAGAGGGGACTAGTAAGTCACCCACTATACCAGCTAATCAAAGTGAGGCTCCAGCTGAGCATGCGTCAGAAACTTCCCCCAGTCCAGAAGAAATAAGGGGGAGGAGAACTATATCCCTAGAGCCACCTATTAATGCTGTTGATCAAGATCTTAGAAATGCAGCGCAACTTTTGACTCGTATAGTTGCTGGGCAAGCTCAAGGGCAAGCCAGTCCTACTGCAGGTCCTAGTGGTATAGATAGGGCGGCTAGCCTTCGAACATAGGATTTTCTTAAGATGGATCCTCCCACTTTTACTGGATCAGATCTTAACGAGGACCCACAAGACTTTATTGATCAGATCCAAAGGGCCCTAGAGGTGATGCATGTATCGGGCAGAGAGACAGTGGAGTTAGCCACGTATAGATTCAAAGGTGAGGCTATATATTGGTATGAAGACTGGAAACGGTCAAAGGGCATTGATGCACCCCCAGCTACTTGGAAAGAGTTCAAAGAGGTATTTATTGATCATTATCTTCCATATGAGACTCGTCGGCCCGTGCGGATCAGTTCTTAAATCTTCGACAGGGTAATACAAGTGTGAGGGAGTATAGTCTTCGATTTAATTCTTTGTCCAGATATGCTCCTAATGTTATAGATACTATGGATGATAGAGTTCATCGGTATGTGGTTGGATGGATCCGTATTTGGCTGGGGATTGTACTATTGCTGCACTGAATAAAGACATGGATATAGATAGGATCCAAGCATTTGCATAGAAAATGGAAGATCAGAGGCAAAGAATAAGAACACAGGAATTTGAAAGCGGGTCTTCTAAGAGGGACAGATCTACAGGGCAGTTTATGGCGCCACAGGGAGGTTTTAGACCTCAATTTTCTGCTAGACCACCTAGGCCATTATTTTCTTATTCTGCAGCTAGTGCTCCACCAAAGCATCAGGGGTTCAGAGGCAGTCAATTTGGGCAAAGAAGTGAGGGTCATAGTTCGCGATCAGTGGGTTACCAAGGGTAAGGGAATATGAGCCAATCGAGACCTCTTTGAGAGCCATGAAATAAATGTGGAAGGTATCATTTGGGCGCATGTCGGCTGGGGACCAATGTTTGCTTTTGGTGCGGTATGTCGGGGCATATGATGAGGGAATGCCCATGAAGAGACATAGAGGGTAGGCATGACCTACGGGGTCATTTGTTGCATCATCATCATTGATGCCTTATTCAGGAAGGGGTGCACAGCCAATGGGTCGTGTTAGAGGTGATAGATGAGCCATAAGTTCTAGCGGGGCTCAAAATCGTACGTATGCTCTAGCAGATCGACAGAATTTAGAGGCTTCGCCAGATGTGGTTACAGGTATGTTGTCTGTATTTTCATTCGATTTATATGCCTTAATTGATCCCGGTTCTACATTATCTTATGTTACTCCATTGGTTGCTGGAAAGTTCGAAAGAATACCTGAACTGTTAGTTAAGCCATTTGAAGTGTCCACATCGGTCGGGGAATCTATTATAGCTAGAAGGGTTTATCGAAACTGCATAGTAACTGTTTGTGGTCGTGATACGATGGCTGATCTTGTGGAGTTAGAAATGGTAGATTTTGATGTTATAATTGGTATGGACTGGTTGGCGTCTTGTTATGCCACAATTGATTGCTGCACGAAAAAAGGTATATTTCCATTTTCCAAATGAATCAGTCCTTGAGTGGAAAGGTGAAATTAGCGCGCCAAGAGGTAGATTTATTTCTTATTTTAAGGCGAGAAGAATGATTTCCAAGGGATATATATATATCATTTAGTTAGAGTAAGGGATACAGAAGCGGAGCCACCAATTCTTCACGCTGTTCCGGTGGTAAATGAATTTTTTGATGTATTTCCTGAAGATCTTCCAGGTTTGCCTCCTGAACGAGAAGTAGAGTTTGGTATTGATGTAATACCAGGCACCCAACCAATCTCCATTCCTCCGTATAGAATGGACCCAGCAGAATTACGAGAATTGAAAGAGTAATTGAAATATTTGCTAGAAAAGGTGTTCATTAGGCCTAGTATTTCCCCTTGGGGAGCACCAGTGTTATTTGTACGCAAAAGGATGGCTCACTGAGGATGTGTATTGATTATCAGCAATTGAATAAGGTTAATATTAAGAATAAATATCCTCTCCCAAGAATTGATGATTTATTTGATCAGTTACAGGGCGCCAAGTGCTTTTCTAAGATTGATTTGAGGTCAAGTTACCACCAAGTGAGGGTCAAAGAAAAGGATATACCCAAAACAGCTTTCCGAACAAGGTATGGTCATTATGAGTTTCTAGTTATGTCATTTGGGCTAACAAATGCACCCACAGCTTTTATGGATTTGATGAATAGGGTTTTTAAGCCATTCCTAGATGTATTTGTGATAGTTTTTATAGATGATATTCTAGTTTACTCTAGATCAGAAGAGGACCATGCCAATCACTTACGACAGGCATTGCAGACTCTTCGTGATTTTAAGCTTTATGCAAAGTTCTCTAAATGTGAGTTTTGGTTAAAGTCGGTGGTATTTTTGGGTCATATTGTATCTAGTGAAAGGATAAAGGTTGATGCTCTAAAGATAGAAGCTGTGAAGAACTGGCCAAGGCCCACAACGCCTACGGATATTCGTAGTTTTCTCGGGTTGGCCGGTTATTATAGAAGGTTTGTTAAAGGCTTTTCTTCCATTTCAGCACCCTTAACCAAGCTAACCCATAAAGCATCCAAATTCCAATGGAATGATGCCTGTGAGAAGAGTTTCCAAGATTTAAAGAACAAGTTGATTTCTACACCCGTGTTGGTACTTCCAGAAGGCACCGAAGGGTATACAGTGTATTGTGATGCTTACAGAATTGTTTTAGGATGTGTATTGATGCAGCATGGTAAGGTAATAGCATATGCTTCTAGACAATTGCGGCCACATGAGAAAAATTATCCTACACACGATCTTGAGCTGGCAGCAGTTATTTTTACTTTAAAGATATGGCGCCACTACTTATATGGGGTTCATGTTGATATATATACTGACCATAAGAGCTTGCAATAAATTTTTAATCAGAAGGATCTAAATTTAAGGCAACGGAGATGGCTTGAACTATTAAAGGACTACGATGTTGATATCTTATACCATCCAGGGAAATCAAATGTGGTAGCCGATATGTTAAGTCGTAAGGCTATGATGGCGCCTATAGAAAGGCAAGGGATGGTTAATGATCTTCACCAGTTAGCTAGTTTGGGAGTTCGCCTTCTTGAAACTCCGAATAAAGAGCTTATTGTACATAATGCTGCGGAATCTTCATTAGTAGCTGAAGTGAAAGAGAAGCAATATGCAGACCCTATTTTATTACAGCTTAAGGAAAACGTTCAGAGTGGTGCGACCAAGGCATTTGAGCTTACACGAGAAGAAGTACTTCAGTGCCAAAACCGATTGTGTGTGCCGGATATAGATGGGCTAAGAAAGAAGATTATGACAGAGGCATATTTTTCAAGGTATTCCATTCATCCAGGATCAACCAAAATGTATCAAGATTTGAAAGATACGTATTGGTGGAATGACATGAAAAAGAGCATTGCAAAATTTGTAGCTGAATGTCCAAATTGTCAAAGAGTTAAAGTTGAGCACCAAAAACCCGGAGGCTATATGCAATGCATAGATCTTCCAATTTGGAAGTGAGACATGATCAACATGGATTTTGTTACAGGTTTGCCTCGTACAGCTCGGAAATTTGATTCTATATGGGTGATTGTGGATAGGCTTACTAAATCCGCACATTTCTTACCCGTTAAGACCACTTACACAGTTGAAGAATATTCAAAGCTGTATGTTAAGGATCGGGGAAGTCAATTTACCGCAAACTTTTGGAAGTCTTTCCAACGGAGTTTGGGAACACAAGTGAATCTGAGTACAACTTTTCATCCTCAGACGGATGGACAAGAAGAGTGCACCATTCAAACACTTGAAGATATGCTACGAGCATGTGTTATAGATTTTAAAGGCAACTGGGATGATCATTTACCTCTTATTGAGTTTGCCTACAATAATAGCTATCATTCAAGTATCAAAATGGCACCATATGAAGCTTTATATGGGAGGAAGTGTAGATCACCAATAGGATGGTTCGAAGCGGGTGAAACTCTTATGTTCAGACCGGATCTTGTGTATCAAGCCATAGAAAAAGTCAAGGTGATTCAGCAACGGTTGAAAACAGCCCAAAGTTGACACAAGTTATATGCGGATAGTAGAAGAAGAGAGCTAGAATTTTCGTTAGGCGATTGGGTATTTTTGAAGGTATCACCAATGAAAGGGGTGATGAGATTTGGCAAGAAAGGAAAGTTGAGTCCACGATATATAGGCCCGTATAAGATTATTCGGAGATGTGGGCAAGTTGCTTATGAATTAGAGCTACCCCAGGAACTCTCATCAGTGCATCCAGTATTTCATGTATCGATGCTTCGAAAGTGCATCGGAGATCCGTCCCTTATTACTTCTACTGAAGATGTGCAAGTAACAGAAGATCTTACCTATGAGAAGATGCCTATTGCTATATTAGATCGTCAAGTTAAGAAGATGAGAAATAAAGAAGTAGCATCGGTAAAAGTACTTTGGAGAAATCAACAAAGGGAAGAGAATATATGGGAAGCTGAGGAAGCAATGAAATCTAAGTACCCTCATTTGTTCAAAGATGAAGAGGAAGTTCAAGAAACGGAGTTAGAACATTAACAAGTAAGTTTTTGTTTATATATGCATAGTATTTATGTGATGATGTGAATGTTAATGGTAGACTTGAACTTGTTTTGGTTGAATAACTACGCTAACATTTGAGGACGAATGTCATAAAGGGGGGAAGGATGTAACACCCCATATTCAAGTACATGTATTGGCGTATTCAAGTACGTGTATTGATCTTATTTATATGGAATTAATTTTTATTTTATTTATACCGGAATTTGCCCGTGGATGGTTCCATACGAAGGTTATTGAATAAGATTTCCAATGATATAAATATTTCCAAAAACGGATAAGTTTCGGATATAATCGACTACATTCAAAACTATAAAACGGTGGCCGGGATATGGTGAATAGTAAATGTGCAGGAAAATTTCCTGCACACAAACTACTGAGGCCTGCCAGTTTTTTGGGTCAACTTTGAACGATCATAACTCCCTTAATATAATGAACTGGTAGATTTACGACCTATCAAAAGAAACATCTTTGAGTCTTATTTCCAATGCAATTAGTTTCATCCAAATCCAACGTCTGAGTAAGGAGTTATACTCGTTTTACTTTATCCTCTCAAAATAGATTTTTAGGGTCAACTTTAAACGATCATAACTCCTTGTACAGAACGAACTGGGTGGCCTACCTTATATGAAATGAAATACCTTTGAATTATCTTTCCAACGATACCAATTTCACCCAAATCCGATATCGGATCAAAGAGTTATGGTCAATCTACTTTAGCTTGTCAAAACAGTCCACCATGGACAGATTCGGATTTACTTAAAATTTTAAGGGCAATATGGTCATTTTCCATCACCTCATGAACGAAAATTGATCATTATATACATATACTTAGCATCATATCCATTATTTATCATCCATTATTGAAGAATAAGAAACCCTAGCCAAATTTCAACTCCAATTATCTTGTGATTCAACCGTAGAAAATCCAAATTGATTCCGTAGTTGTGTTCACCGTCTCGAGGGCTTCGAGAAGCACTCCTTATTTGTGCCAACAGGACTTAGAAATCAAAAGGTCCATTTTATGGTAAGGATGTAAATTATGTTGGTGTTATTTATATGGATATGTATATATATGCATGTGAGCATAAGAAGTGTGTTATTTGATTGTTGTTAAAAGATGATTGGAAATGATGTTGGATTATTCTTGTGCATGGTTGGATTATGTTGAATTGTGAAGGGATTTGGTGTGATGATGTGGTATTGAAATGATTATATATATATATATATATATATATATATATATATACACATAAACCTATTGTTCAAGTTGGTTTTTGGAATGCTTTGCAAATATTGGTTGTATGGAATTATGGAAGAGAATTGTGGTGTTGGGTTGCTAATAATAGATGCCAAACATTTCATTGTAGATAAGTGATTTGTAAAGGCGGGAAGTTGTGTTGAATTGGTATCCGAATCTACGACGAGGTATGTAAAGCATACTCTAACAATGTTCTTTGGCATGAAAACACCAATGTTCCATCAAGTAAGATTCCGAGGTTGTCCAAAAACATGTATTGTTCTACGTTACCAACGAAGTTGTTTCCATCCTATAAAGTGTCAAAATGTTTCATTGATATACCAAAAGGCTCCTATTTCATTGTTGTGATATTGATGATTCTGAAACACATTGTTGATGTACCAATGAGTCTTTATTACATCGTTATTGTATAGAAGGTCTATTACTTGGTTCCTATTGATGTATCATTGTTTCAAAGTATCAAAAATGTGGTGGCGACCGAAATAACAATCTCAAAGATTAATTGAACTAAGTGATGGAAGTTCTCTCTTATCGAGTGGTATCCCAGGGGCATAAGCCTAGCATGGGTCGATCCCTCTTTATGTGTTTATGGGTGGTATCCCAGGGGCATAAGCCTAGCATGGGTCGATCCCAGTTGATATGTACTGGAGGTAGCCTAATGGTCACAGTACAGTACAGTAATGTTTATAAAGACGATAAGAATGAAGGTAAAGTGATTGAATAAATACAATGTACAGGTTGTCACAAGTTCTAGTAAGTGTGGTCCACTCCTATTACGATTTATTCACTTGTTTCTGATTTCTATTGAGCTCCTATATCATATGTGATTATCTACAGCTTTACATACTCAGTACATATTTCGTACTGACGTCCCCCACGGGGACCTGCATTTCATGCTGCAAGCACAGGTACCCCAGCTCATACACCGTACAAGTAGGAGCCAGGTCATATAGCTATTGTTGGTGAGCTCCAGTTTGCTTCGGAGCTTTCCGAGTCGATTCCTTATGTTTTGTTATTGTACAGGAGTCATGTGTGGGCAGGGGTTTGTCCCGACCCTAGTTATGTCATGTATATCGTAGAGGCTTTGTAGACATAAGGAAGGGTAAAGTCATGGAAGTTAATATAGTGATGTTATATTTGTATATGTGGTGGCCCCGACGGCCAAGTATTATGTATATATATATATTTTTGCGTGTTTTGCTGATACAGGTAATTAGACCCTTCTATATGCAACGAAGTGCTGTCCAAATTTTTGGTGACATATAAGTGAAAGTACAGGTATTTGAACGGGTTCTCCAGGGCCTTCTCGGCTTCGGGTGCCAGTCCGGCCCGATGAGATTTTGGGGCGTGACAGTGCCCTTTATTCTTCATCCCATAAAACAATCTGGCATCCTAACTAAAGAAGAAAGAGAGAAATCCCGAGGCTAACTTTCTCTCTGAAAATAATGTTGACATCACATGTTTGGTTGTAGCAGACTTTTTCGAGCACCCTGAAGGAAAGATTGATCACTTGATTGGTGATGGTTCCGTAAACATGAAAGAATGAATTATTTTTAATTTTGTTTTATTTTTATTGATAAGAGTTACTGAATAAAGAATCATGTAAAAGTAGTTGTTTGCATGAGTATTAGTTTTTGATTAATATTGATTAGTTCAATTACATTATTGTAGTTTATTATAGATTGAATTGGATTTTAATTTTATCATTATTTATTAAAAAAAAGAAGACGATAGTACAGAGGTTTACTTTTCGCATGAAAACAATAAGTGGAGTGCTTGCTTTGCATTCATTACAATGCAAAATTATCATTCTTTACAATGTTGTGCAAACAATATGATTAAGATTGCATTCTGTAATGTATTCTTTATATTAACATTCTTTAATATAATAATATTCTCATATGATTATGTAATATAATAATATTTTTATATTCTCATTTCGTAATACGATTACAATTGCATCTCGTACTAATTGGATATATTTCTTTTTAATTACTTAGTTAAAGTGTGATTAATAATTTTTTATATTATAAGTTTTCACTTTGTACAAAGATTTAATATATATTTTATTTGGTGCAGGTTATTTTATTTAAAGATATGGATAATTTTCAAGAAGTTATTTGTTTGATTAATTCTGGCACTACACATACAATATTCAAAGACAAGAAATATTTTTCTCATCTAAACATGGACAAGATTAATGTTACTACAATTTTTGGTAGTGCTGATTTGATTGAAGGCTTCGGAAAAGCCATTATAATCTTGCTCAAGGGAACTAAACTCATCATAAATAATGCTATGTTCTCTCCCAAGTCTCGGAGAAACATGATGAGTTTTAAAGATATCCATGAAAATAGTTATCATATCAAGACATTTGATGAGATGAATCTTGAATATCTTGGTATACCAAGAATGTCTTTGGGCAGACATGTGTTGTTGAAAAGTTTCCTGCTTTATCTTTTGGCTTGTATTGGACAACGATTTGTGCAATTGAGCCATATTCCTTAGTAAATCAAAAGTTTACTAATTTCAATACTTTCGTACTTTGGCATAATCTTTTGGGACATCCAGGATTAATAATGATGAGACGAATAATAGAAAATTCAAATGGGCATCCATTAACGAACTTGAAGGTTCTTTCGAATGGTAAATTTTGATGTAATGTTTGTTATCAAGGCAAGTTGATTGAGAGACCATCGCTAACAAAAGTTGGGATTGAGTCCCCCACGTTCTTGGAACACATATATGGGTCATTTAGATACTTCATGGTCCTAATAGATGCTTCTTCTAGATGGTCTCATGTGTGCCTTTTGTCATCTCGCAACTTGGCATTTGCAAAATTGTTGGCACAAATAATACGATTACGGGCACAATTTGCTGATAATCAAATCAAGTCTATTCTTTCATCCCAAGTATTTAATGACTATTGCTTATCGATCGGGATAAGAGTAGAACATCCTGTACCCCATGTTCACACTCAAAATGGCCTTGTTGATTCATTAATTAAATGTCTGCAGTTGATAGCAAGACCATTACTAATGAAAACTAAGTTGCCCACTTATGTTTGGGGTCATACAATTTTGCATGCTACAACACTTATTCGTCTTAGAACGAAAAATTATCATAAATTTTCTCTGTTTCAATTGGTTCTGGGTCAAGAACCTAATATATCTCATCTGAGAATTTTTGGGTGCGGTGTTTATATGCCGATAACACCACCAAACCGCACCAAGATGGGCCCCCAAAGAAGGTTAGGAATTTATGTTGGGTTTGAATCACCCTCCACTATTCTCTATCTTGAATCATTAATGGGAGATATGTTTACTGCTCGTTTTGCAGATTGTCGGTTTGATAAGATACTTTTCCCAAAATTAGGGGGAGAAGATAGTGACATCAAAAGAGAAATTTTGTGGAAAAGTTCATCACTATCTCATCTTGATTCACGTGCTTCTATTTGTGAGCAATAAGTACAAAAGATTATTCATTTGCAGAGAATTGCAAATCAAATGCCGGACGCATTAACAGATTTGAAAAGGATCACTAAATCACATATTCCTGCAGAGAATGTCCCAATTTGAATTGATATCCCTAAAGGACCATCCACTAGTGTCATGGCTAATGAATCTAAAGCACGCTTGAATCATGGAATACCATTAGGTTCTAAGGATCGAAATCCTAGAAAAAAAATAAATGGTTAAGATGACACTACGAAAGATCCACATACGGAAGCTCATGATTTGAGCAATGTTAATATCCCTGAAGGAATTAATGAGCCTGAGACTCAAGAAAATGAGGAACTATCCATAAATTCAAGTGATGTTGAAACTAATCTGAATCGATCTGAAATAGTTGTGGATCATGTCTTTGCATATAATGTTGCAAAGAAAATCATGTAAGATAGAGAGGATCTTGAACCTCGATCTGTCATAGAATGTCGACAAAGAAATGACTGGCTAAAATGGCAAAAAACAATTCAATCTGAATTGAATTCACTCGGCAAATGTGAAGTTTTTGGACCCATAGCTCAAACACCTAATGGTGTGAATCCTGTTGGCTATAAATGGGTCTTTGTGCGAAAAAAATGAAAAAAATAAAATACAAAGATATGAAGAACGCCTTGTTGCACAAGGATTTTCACAACGGTATGGTGTCGATTATGATGAGACATATTCACCAGTTATAGATGCAATAACATTGCGTTATCTTATTAGTTTCACTATCCATGAGAGACTTGAAATGCATTTGATGGATGTGGTAACAACCTATCTATATGGATCACTTGATAATGAGATATACATAAAAATTCTCGAAGAATTTAAAATGTCGAAAGCATATAGTTCAAAGCCTCGGGAAATGTATTCCATTAGATTTCAAAGATCATTGTATGGTTTGAAGCAATCTGAATGCATGTGATATAACCTTCTTAGTGAATATTTATCTAAAGAAAGTTATACGAATGATGAAGTTTGCCCATGTGTTTTCATAAAGGAAACAAAGTCAGAGTTTGTTATACTTGCTGTCTATGTCGATGACATAAACCTTATTGGAACACCAATAGAGCTTCAAAGGGAAATTGATTACCTAAAGAAAGAGTTTGAGATGAAAGATCTCGAAAAGACAAAGTTATGCCTTGGTTTGCAAATTGAGCATTTGACGAACGGTATCTTTGTCCATCAATCTGCCTACACAGAAAAGTTGTTGAAATGATTCTATATGGATGGAGCACATCCATTAAGTACTTCGATGGTTGTTCGATCACTTGATGTGAATAAGGATCACTTGACCTCAAGAAAAGAATGAGGAACTCCTTGGTCCTGAAATACCATATCTTAGTGCAATTGGTGCACTAATGTATCTTGCAAATACTACAAGGCCTGATATTTTCTTTTTTCAGTAAATTTGCTAGCAAAGTATAGTTCTGCTCCTACTAGGAGACATTGGAATGGGATCAAACACATATTACGGTATCTAAAGAGGACTACCGATATGGGCTTATTTCATTCTAAAGATTGTAATTCCGATCTTGTTGGTTATGCTGATGCTGGATACTTATCCGACCCGCATAAAGCTCTGTCTCAAACAGGCTATGTATTCATATGTGGGGGTACTGCCATAGCTTGGAGATCAACAAAGTAGTCTATCGTAGCCACTTCATCGAATCACGCTGAGATTATAGCTATTCATGAAGCAAGCCAAGAGTGTGTGTGGTTGAGGTCCAAATACATCTCATTTGAGAAAAATGTGGCTTGAAATGTGACAAAGAACCCATAATTTTATATGTGAGAAAAATGTGGCTTGAAATGTGAAAAAGTACCCATAATTTTATATGAAGATAATGCAGCATGCATAGCACAACTGAAAGGTGGATTCATAAAAGGAAATCGAACGAAGCACATTTCGCCAAAGCTCTTCTATACACATGAGCTCCAAAAGAATGGTGATATTGACGTACAACTGATTCGTTCAAGTGACAATGTGGTTGATTTATTCACCAAGTCTCTTCCAACTACAACTTTCAAGAAGATGGTGCACAAGATCGAAATGCAAAGGTTCAAGGATGTTCTTATTAGGGCGAGCTAATACGCGTTGTACTCTTTTTTCCTTATAAGATTTTGTCCCACTGGGTTTTCCTTGTAAGGTTTTTAATGAGGCAGCCTATATGCTTATTGTTAGACATTCAAGGGGGAGTGTTATGATATATATCAATTATAGCGAATGTTTATCAAGATCTATCAAGATCTATTTGATGTCTATCAGGATTTGATGTATTTGTCTTTTAGTATAAAACTAGGGCAAATTCCCCCTATAAATAGAAGGCTTCCTTCATTGTAAATCATCCCTCAAGAGAAGAAATAACAATTATTCTCTCTACTCTTCTTCTTTATTCTTTCTTGTGTTATAACATTGACCAATTTTTAATAACTAATAAAAGTGGTTGTTTGTAAAAAAAAATTAATGAATATTTTTAATGAAATATGTTATGAAACCCTATTATTTTAATGAATATAAGTTTGATTTTTTGAGACCCATTTCGTTTATTCCTTTTGCTTCGTTATTTATTTTAATGAATATTTAATAACTAATTAGTTATAACCAATATATCAACAATTTGAATTTAAAATATAAAATTGCTAAAGTAACAAATTCAACATCAATTTTGTTCTATCAATAATAGGAAATGAAGTTCGTAGGTTTAAATTTAAATTTAACCAACATACGAACAATTTAAATTTAAAAAAAAAATTGATAAAGTAACTGAAAAATTAAATTTGAAATTTTAAAACATACTAATGTAACAACTATTTCCTAACTAATTAACTAATATTATTAGTATATGTACTCGCGCAATGCGCGGACAATTCTAAAAAAAGTACTCTGCATAAAAATAGCATCCATGAAAAATAGTAAAGACATAAATACTACAGTTGCATTTGATGACATTAAATATGCCATCCATAACCAACATATCTACATTACTGGACAACAACCTAAAGAGCAAAAGCAAAACAAATCAATCATCTTTTAATACGCAAGACAAAAATCACTTATAGGACTCATTTTTTGAATATCTTGACAACATTAATATTGACTTGCAAAGCTCATGATAGGAATAACTTAAACGCAGTCCTATATGCCCATAAGGCATCGTCCAGCTTTCTGGACCAATCTTTCTTACTGGCATTCACCGTCTTAGCAAGGATCAGCTTGATCTCCCGATTAGAAACCTCTACCTGCCCACTAGTTTGTGGGTGGTAAGGTGTAGCTACCTTATGTTGCTTAACCCCATATTTCACCAATACGGCTCTGAACAGCTTGTTGCAAAAGTGTGATCCTCCATCGCTTATGATGGTACGTGGTACCCCAAAACGAGAGAAGATATTTCTCTTTAAGAATGCTACAACACGCTTACCTTCATTATCAGCTAGCGCGACTGCTTCGACCCATTTGGATACATAGTCCACAACAACTAGGATATATTTCATCCCAAACGAACTCACAAATGGACCCATGAAATCAATGCCCCAGACATCAAATAACTCTACCTCAAGCATTTTAGACATGAGCATCTCATGGTGCTTTGAGATAGCGCCTTTCCTCTGACATTAATCACATCTTCTCACAAAATCGTAGGCATCCTTGAATAATAATGGCCAATAATAGCCGCTTTGCCGTACCTTCCTGGCCGTCCGATCACCTGCATGGTGACCCCCAACTTGGGAAGCATGACTTGCTTCCAGTATGCTAGGCACCTCCACGAGATGCATCGCCTAATAATACCATCAGCACATCGTCGAAAAAGATACGGCTCATCCCAGAAGTAGTGTTTCACATCATGCATGAACTTTTTCTTTTGATGAAAGGAGAGATGCTCAGGAATCACTTTACTTACCATGTAGTTCACAAAGTCTGCATACCACGGTAAGTCTTCCACCATAGTGGCTAGGATCTCTTCGTCGGGAAATGCATCATCAATATCAAGGTCGGGTTGCACTATGTGCTCACTCTCAAGTCTAGATAGATGATCAGCTACTTGGTTTTTGCAACCTTTTCTATCCTTTACCTCGAAATCAAATTCTTGCAGCAGTAACACCCACCTAATTAGCCTTGGCTTAGCATCCTTCTTTGCCATTAGATATCTTAGAGCCGCATGATCTGTATGAACCACTACTTTGGTTCCCAACAAGTAAGCACGGAACTTTTCTAAAGCATAAACAACTGCTAGAAGCTCTTGTTCAGTGACGGTATAGTTCTTCTGTGCTCCATTCAAGGCCTTGATTGCATAGTAGATTGGATGAAATCTTTTCTAACCAAGTACAGCACCCAAGGCTACCGTGCTTGCATCACACATAACTTCAAAAGGTAGAGACCAATCGGGTGCTACAATAATAGGAGCTTCAACTAGCTTTTCTTTGAGGCATTCAAATGCCTTCAAGCAATCTTCACCAAAGTCAAATTTTGCATCCTTCTCCAAAAGTTTGCATAATGGGCTATCAATCTTGGAGAAGTCTTTAATAAACCTTCGATAAAAACCTGCATGACCGAGAAAACTACGAACCCCCTTTACAGAAATTGGAGGTGGTAGTTTCTCGATAACTTCAATCTTGGCTCGATCAACCTCAATTCCCTTTTCAGAGACTTTATGCCCAAGAACAATACCTTCCTTAACCATAAAATGACACTTCTCCCAATTTAGAACCAGATTGAATTCAACACATCTCTGCAAAACCATATTCAGATTTGCCAAGCATGATTCAAATGACTCACCTACAACCAAAAAATCGTCCATAAATACCTCCAAGATGTCTCCAACCATATCAGAGAAGATGGACATCATACACCGCTGAAAGTGGAAGGTGCATTACATATCCCAAATAGCATTCGTTTGAATGCAAAAGTACCATATGTGCATGTAAAAGTGGTCTTCTCCTGATCTTCAGGAGTAATGCAAATCTGATTATATCCGGAATAGCCATCTAAGAAACAAAACCATCCCTTCCCTGCCAATCGATCAAGTATTTGATCCATGAATGGCATTGGGAAGTGATCCTTTAGCATCCACGAATTCAGCTTTCGGTAGTCCATGCACACTCTCCACCCTGTGACAGGTCTGAGTGGAATTAGCTCATTCTTTTTGTTTGCGATTACTGTCATGCCCCCTTTCTTGGGCACACATTGTACCGGACTCACCCATTTACTGTCTGAGATTGGATACACCACCCCTGCATCTAACCACTTAATAATTTCTTTCTTCACTACCTCTTGCATAGGTGGATTCAAACGACGTTGATGCTCAATAGTGGGCACGCAATCTTCTTCAAGCTAAATCTTGTGCGTACATATCCCAGGAGGGATACCAATTATATCAGCAATAGTCCAACCGATGGCTCTCTTGTACCTCTTTAGAACAGAGATGAGAGCCGCTACTTGTTGTTTACCTAAATTAGCCGCAACAATAATTGGAAGTGTATTTCCACTTCCTAAGAATGCATACTTTAGATGACTGGGTAGCTTTTTTAATTCTAGCACTGGTGGCTCTTCAACAGATGGCTTCGCTGGTGGTGAAGGTAGATTCTTAAGGTCAAGGTCCAGCTTCTTAGGGGCATGAGAATATGACCCCATTCCTGTTAGAGCACAGATGGTTTCCTCATACTCTTCAACATCCTCACGCTTAAAATTCAAAAGCACAGCATCTAATGGCCCAACAGTAAGCTGTTTCTCTACAAATAATTCTTTCTCATCCTCATAATAAACATCATCTACAGAGAACACATTCATATCTTTAGGCTTCTTCATTGATTTTCATACATCAAAATGGACCACTTCGTCATTCATCTGAAATAAAAGCTCATTTGCTCGTAAGTCAATAAGCACACTTCTTGTTGTGAGGAAAGGACGACCCAAGATTATGGGAACTTCAGAATCCACCTCGCAATCCAAAATAACAAAGTCTACAGGAAAAATGAAGGTAGAAGCCTTCACTAGTACATCATATAAGATACCAACAGGTCATTTTACCGACCTATCTGCCATTACGAGCCGCATGTTGGTTGGTGTAGGATCGCCCAACCCCAACTGTTTGTAAATAGATAGCGGCATCAAGTTGATGCTAGCCCCCAAATCGCACAATGCCTTAGCAAAATCCAAAGATCCAACCGTGTAAAGAATGGTGAAAGTACCAGGATCTGCCTTCTTCTGTACTAAAGATCTTGTGGCAATTGCACTGAAATGATGAAAATTATCTGCCAGTTCATAGCTTGCTGCCCTTTTCTTTGTCAACAGGTCCTTCATGAATTTGGCGTACCCTGGCATCTGCTCCAGTGCCTCCACCAAAGGCACATTAATAGTCAACTGCTTCAACATGGTCATGAATTTACTGAACCTGGTGTCATCAACCTTCTTCTTCAGTCTCTAAGGAAAAGGTGGTGGTGGATTTGGAAGAATTTTCTCCACCACTTCCTTTTTATTTTGCTTCCCATTATCGATCTTTTCAGACTGCAGACATCTAGGTGTAACATCATAAACGTTCTCATTCTGATTTTTAGCTTCTACAGAATCATCACAATCTGCTTCAATAACATTCTCTTCTCTATTATCAACCACCGGCTTACCTTTGGATGGATTTTCCAACACCTTACCACTCCTGGTAATAATAGCCAAACATGATCCATCATTCCTTGGATTTTGCACAGTGTCGCTAGGTAAAGTGCCAGCTTTTCTTTGATTGAGTGTTGCTGATAGTTGACTCAATTGTTGTTCCAGCTATTTTATTGAAGTGGAATGCGAGTCAACCAATTGATTTATTGAGGACAAATTATTTTTTACTTCAGTTACTCCCGTGTTGGTTGCCTCCACTCCTTTCAACAGCTTAGCCATCATGTCCTCCATGGACATCTTCCCAGCGCCAGATGTAGCAGCTTCACGATTTCCAGGAGGAACATACAAACCACTCCTGTCAGTCTTAGTCTTCTAACTCCCTTGGTCTCGGTCCTTGTATCCAGATTTATCACAATAGTTCCGACCTTGGTTTCCTTGGGCATTGCCTCGGAAACCCCCCTGATTGTTCAAATAGTTTGTTTCCTCCTCAGAATTGGAGTCATCTCTTCCCTGTGATACAACGGCCTTAACCTTTTCTGTCTTCCCTGATAATAAATGCTTGGTAAGAAGATCCATCTACGTTTTCATGTGAGCCATATCCTGGTCACGTTCCTCTTCCCTTCGTCTCTGTTCTGCAGTCATGCCAATAGATACAGTAGAGCTTGCTACCTCAGAATCCCTAGTATGCCAAGCTCTGCTCTGCTTTGTCATACGATCTAGCATATCACTTGCCTCAATTAAAGTAAGGTCCATGAATGACCCACCCGAAGCATTATCAACCACTGGTTTAGTCACCGAGTTTAAAGCCCTATATAATATTTCCATCAAGTGGATATTGGTCATCTGATGATTTGGGCACTGCATAAGCTTCTTCTTGAACCTCTCCCATGTTTCGTGGAGAGCTTCAGTTGGAAGCTATCGAAAATTGCTTATCTCATCTCTTAATTGTGCTCTCTTGGATGGCGGAAAGAATCTTTCTAGGAAAGCGTCTTTCAGTTGCCTCCAATTTGTAATAGAGTCAGGAGTTAGACCGTTCAACCATAGAGTTTCCTCTCCAGATAGAGACAATGGAAATAAGTGCAGCCGAATTGCATTCTGTCTAACCCCTGGATTGTCAAACGATTTGCATGTTGAGATAAAGTTAATCAGATGCATATTCGGATCGTCACCTGCAAGTCCACCAAATAACCCTTTGAGTTGTAATAAATGAATCATGGTGCTAGTGATATTGAACTTGGCTCCGGGTGCCAAGGGCGGAGGGATAATAGCCCCTTTGGCACCAGCCCCATCCAAATCGTCATCATCATCATCATCATCATCATCAAAAGGAACCTGCATAGCTCGGCGTTCAGGTCTCATTCTAGCTTGACGATCTCTATTCACAATCCTGTTCACAGGTGCCGCCACCTCATCTGCACGCCTTGGATTTAATAACTTATCATCACCCAGGTCCTCATCATCAAGATTTGTTGCCCGACCTGGGTTATCAATATTCTATTGATGCACTTGAGCAGCTGCCAATGCAGCTAATCTAGCCTGCTCCTGTTGAGTAGCCATCCGTTCAAGGTTTCGTTGCCCATCTGTTCTGCCAATAAGATGTGGTTCAGGATTTATAGGTAATAATGGTTGACCAGAACTTCGTGTATTTGGCATGCACTCCACTAAACCTGAACAAAACAAAAACAACAAACAAAAAGTAAAATTTGAGAATCTTTAACCAAAGGGTCTATTAACTAGCACAAACTTAGTTGACAACCGTATTCCCCGGCAACGGGGCCAAAATTTGATACGCCCAAATTACAACTCTCGTTAGAAAGTGTAAGCGGTCACTGTCAAATATAGAACCCAACTGGGTTGGGTGTCGAATCCCACAGGGAATACTCTGGTCACTAAGTATTGCAATTATTAGTAGACTGTTGGTCAAAAATTCCAAGGAAAAAGGGGGTTTTGGTTTAGGCGTGAACTAATATTGTCAAAGTAACGATGGAATGATATGTGTAGTAAGATTTAATCACAGAGAATGATAAGTTAGGGTTATGTCCACCTTGTAGTTTCTACTTCTCTATTAACTATGAGTAATGCGGAATTTAGACATGCATGCACTTATAGAGAGTCGTATTCTAATTCTAAATCCAAGTGTTTTTCAACCATCAAGGATTATTTCACCTTAGCTCTCTCGAACCTAAAGTGTATAACTAATGGTACGAACTCTCCAAGAAATTAATCCTGCTAAGGCATTAACGTGTAAATAGAGGTTGAAAACCCTATTTTCTTGTCACACTCTCTTTTCCAAACATGTAACTTTTCTATTGAACAAGTTAATGCTATACTGGCACATTCCCTATGTTTGCAACCATGAGAATTCAATTATAACGAAGAGAGTAATGATATAAGTAGCATGACACATCAAAAATTCACAAACTCATAGCAATAAAGAGTATATTACAAGGTTTCCATAACCCTAACAGATAAGTTTAGCTACTTATGAATACAACGGAAATCACAATAGACATAATCATCATACCACAACTTAGAATAATCTTAGCGATGGAGATGATTAGCGACAGTGAGGGAGGAACGTGTTCCCCTCTATCCGATGCTCAAGCCTTAGCCGTTTTTCTCTATTCCAAAATATTACAGAATCTGAAAATTGAATAATGAATCAATAATGCTGAAAATTCAGCAATAAGGTTTTTAATAATATCCTTGTCCAATAAGTTGTTACTGCATCCTTAAGTATTTAAAAATACTGGGTTTGCCCGGGAAAAAGTTCTCATGCATCACTTTCAGTCCAAAAGTTGCCTTCCCTCTAATGTGAAGTTTTCCTTTGCTGCCCATAGGTCCACAAAGTGCTGAAATCTTCCTCATTAGTACCTGAAAAACATGCTAATCACATAGGTCAGCTCACTTAATTGAAAATGGACTAAAAGTGCAAGAATTACATATTTTATCCTCAAAACTTAGCTAAAACATGGGTAAATTATGGTGCTTAGACGTATAAATACGTCCAACATCAATATGTATCATAGGATATCCTTAATACAACAGTTTAAAATCGCAACATCTTATCCAAAAGGGAGGTCACTATTCGCTTTTTGCATTCTGGGTACTATGTCAGCTTTCCATCTTTTCATTAATTTGAAACCTAACATAGCATCGAGACAAAATTAGTTGATCAGAATGGTTAGTGAACACTGCAATAATTTTCTATAATTTTATTTGTAAGTTCTAAACATTAGAGCTATTCTCATGTATAGTTCCGTAAGTATAAAAAAATGTTATTCTAGTCTCACAAAATATTGAAAACCATAGAGTAATGTGCTAAGAATAATCTTGAATTAAAATTTTCGTTAATTAAATACAATTCGAGGGAACCACAACAGAACATATATCAAACATACATATGTAATTTAGATATAGAGGGAAGGAAAATGGAGAATCACATCTTATCTTGATTCCACTGAAATCTGAAATATAAACTAATCATTTCATTACATCAGCTAATGAGTTTTTATGAAAACTATGTTAGTTTGTATGAAAATTACATGGAAGGATCATAGAAGCAATTGACACACTGAGATATACAATCATAATTTAAAGGTTAAACTCTAACAAGCTAAGGATGTCCACATAATATTTGAAAGCCTCAAAACATGTTCTTGTGCAATTTTATTCCAAAAAAATAAATCTGTTTACGAAATACTTTCGTCACGCTTCACTTTTTGACAGTATATCCCCTTTAGACACATAATAAGTCTATTTGATTTTCAATTTCAACCTAGAACTCATTTATCAGAAATAAATATATGTTGTCTATGAAAGCAGATCAAAATTCCCACAAATCGAGATATCAAAAATATAGATATGCCTATTGAAACTCGAAAAATGGAAAAATTTCTGAATGAAACCATTAAATCCTTACATTAATAAATAAAAATAATGAGCTATACAAACAATTTCCTCACAGTCTACTCTCACAGATTGAATTACAGTAGTTCAAAAAAGATGACAGAGTCTCATATTACACCATTACAGTGGCTCCAAACTCATTAATTTGAAAAAACGATGTATCAAAGTAAGATCTACATGCGAGAAAATTGAATTAACATATTTTATTGCACAAGGAGTTTCATAGTTTCACGCTTAGATGAGGCATTCGTATATGAGTTCATTCTCCATTATTTGGAAGATCAAAATATAAGAAGTTGTTCAGTAAATAATTTCGATAAAATAAAAGAGACAGAAATATGTATCACAAGATTAAATTCGGTTTGTCTTTCCTTTGTGAATCGCCAAAGACACTCTTAACGGTTATTTAACACGGTTAAGTTTGTACTACCTACTTTATACAGCATTCAAATATTTCTCCAAGTAGTTAAAATTTTGTTAATCAAATTGCCATTTTGCATAAAATCTACCTTTTTCAAACCATACTTTGTGGGATTATAATAGATATGTTGTTCACTGCGAAAGTTAAAAGTTGCATTTTGAAAGCCTCTTATGTTAAACACTGGATAATGTACATATAAAAGAAAGTTAACAAACAACAAATACACAAACGTTCATCATCCAACACTTATTATGAATCACATGAAAATAGTTAATAATTATCGTATGAATTAACCAATAAACAACTTGTTTAATCTAGTTGAAATACAATTCATAAATCGACAACAGACTTGAAGCAAAATTATGAAAGAAACAGAATCCAAATTACTTGATAGACAATTTAGGTATAAAACAATCCATCAGGTCCTATGAAACTTGATATATTTGTCTATGGCCTATGAAAATAGATAGTACCAGAATTTCATATCACTTAAAATAATAGAGTACTTTTTGGGATCTTTCTCCTAAGAAATTTTTTAAAAAAAAAAAAGTAAAAGAAAGTTTGTAATTGAAAAAGATTAGGTATTGCACCAGAGACATATCTAAACACAAACAAAAGAAGACTACCAAAAAAAAAAATTATGTGTGTTAGAAAAATAATGATAACAATAATGATAATTGTACAAGAAATTTAAAATAAAACTTGTTTGGCTTAGAGGCACGATAATACGCTTCTTGAAGATAGTTGGAGTCTCTCCCATGAGCAAACAGAAGAACAAGTGACAACTCTATCTTTGGGATTCAACTAAGCCACAAAACAAGTAGCATTCAAGAATGTTGCTCTTCTATTCTTGAATTGGTGATTTCACCATTTGATCAATGTCTCTCAAGTGTTTTTCAATGGAAAAGTAGTTTTGAGTGCTTGTCTTTTCAAACCAAAGAAAACAATATTTATAGGATGAAAGTTTCATGCATAAGAAATATATTAATTAAGTAAAAGTTAATAGGTTCATGTATGTTCTAAAACAAAAAATGTCATTCTTTTAAAACATACATGAACCTATCAAAAAATGTCATTCTTTCAAAAACCTATAACGTAAAACTTAATGAATAATGAATTTGTCAAATACATTTCCTTTGTAACTCAAAACTTATGAATAATGAATTTGTCAAATTCATTTTGTTTGTAACTCAAAACTTTAAGTGATGCATTTGTTTCAAAACTAATTGAAACATAACTCTTAAAATCTTTAACCGATGTATTTGTTTCAAAATTTATTGAAACATAAAATCAACAATCCCCCACTTGTTTCAAGAAATTTTATCTTTAAAAAAATAATTCATTTGAGACATCAATCTAGCAACATGCATCAATAATGGTGTCTTTTGGACTTGAACCATTAGCTAGTGAAGACTTTCTAAATCACTGACAACTTAGTGAACAAATCTTGAACTAAGTGGTTCATTGAATGAAGTAGAAAAATACTCCACGCATATTGCTATATTCTCATTGTCCTGATGTCGATTCGGTCTGTTTCTTAAACAAGAAACTTGATCACCAACGTAGTATGCACAAAATTGAGATGTTTCTCATGCAAGATATGCCTCAACTATAGAGCCTTCCACCATATATTTATTTTAGGTCCCCTTTTCAATTTTTCAATTGTCCTTCATAATTTTAAGATTAGGTGTTTACTATATAAAAATAGATATGTATGATTTGAAGAATTATTTAATAAATTAAATGTTGCAATTGTTTACTGCTCACCTGAATGCATCCACCTAGTTTGAATTAGACCGCCTAGCTGAGCTTCGTGGACAAGGTGAATGGGAAGATGTTCCATCACATCAAAGAACCCAGGTTGAAAAATCTTCTCCAACTTGTTGGTGATAACAAAATATTAATTTCCATTCTAGCCTGATTTTCTTCCTTTAATGTGGTGGAACATAAGTTTTTAAAGAACAAACTAATCTCTGCTATCGATTTCCATATGTTTTCAGGCAAACCAATAAAAGCAATTGGAAGTAGTTGTTCCATGAAAACCTAACAATCATGGCTTTTTATTCAATGTAAGATTCCTTATGACATATCAACCCTCTTTCCCAAATTTAAGGCATATCCATCGGGCATCTTTACACTTTGGACCCACTCACATATTTTTTTATTTTGGTCCAACTTGAATGTATAACTAGCCTTGGGCTTAAGAAAATTACCATTTTTCCCCTCCTACAAGTGTAATTCCCTACACTTACAATATTCTAGTAAATCAAGTCTAGCCTTAGGATTATCCTGTCTTGCCTGTAATATCTATAACTGTGTTAAACAAGTTATCAAAATAGTTCTTCTCAGTATGCATGACATCAATATTAAGTCTAAGTAAATTATCTGTCCAATATTCTAACTCCCAAAATATATTTTGCTTAGTCAAATTATGCGAAACGCCATATCTATCAAACATATACATTGGTTCCTCGCTAACTTTTGGAGAATCCTGAACTATCTCCCAAATGTCATGACTATATAACTTTGGAGGTGGACCATCATGTTCAGTTCTATTCTTTCTGAATGCGTTCTTGAGTTTGCTAAACTCATGATTAGTTGGCAAGAAACAACAATGACTATCAAACCATGAATTTTTCCTACCATGTCTCAATGTGAAATATTTTGTATTTTCCACAGTATGGACAGGCCAACTTTTCAGCTGTCATCTACCCAGACAACATTCCATAAGCAAGGAAATTATTAATAATCTACATTATATATGCATGCAAATTAAAATTCTGTTTAAGTGAAATGTCTCAAGTTTCAACCCCCTCATGCCATAAAATTTGTAGTTCATCAATCAAAGGTTTCAAATAAACATCTATTCCTCTTTTTGAATTACGCGGGCCAGGAATAACACAATTTAGAAATATATATAGACTAGTCATCAACATTTAAGGAGGAACATTATACGGGGTAATAAATACAGGCCAACATGAATATGGCACAACACCAACAGAAAAATGTGAGAAACCACCGGCACATAAACCCAATCAAATATTTTGTGGCTCATCTACATAATCTGGATAAGTTGTATCAAAATACTTCCAAGCCTCTCCATCAGATAGATGAAACATAACACCAGTGGGCCTTCTATTTTCACTGTACTATCCCATGTGAGGAGATGATTTGTTTGAAGCATACAACCTCTTCAACCTTGGTATTAGAGGTAAATAATACATTGCCTTAATAACAATTTTATTTCTACGACAACCATGCTTATAGTGAGGGTGTTGACAAAACTTATAGGACTCTAGGTTAGCATCTTCCTTAAAATATAACATGCAACCATTTTCACAACAATCAATTCTAATCGAGGAGAGACCTAGCTTTGACACCATTCGTTTTCCTGATAGAAAGAATCAGGACCCTCTAAAGCGCAGTCAGCTAACTCTTTAATAAGGTCTATCATTGAGTCCATTCCTCCTTCAGCAATATTCCAATCAGATTTAATACTTAATAATCTAACAACAATAGACAATTGAGAGTGCAAACACCCGTCAAACAAAGGATGACTAAAAACATCCAATTGTTCATAAAATCGGTGTAACATCATTCACCATTTCTTCCATCCTAGTACTTGATAGTTATTATGCCTGCAGACCTACTACTTTTACCAACAACAAAGTTATTTTGCCCAACATCACCATGACTAGTACGCAATCTTAAAAAGTCCTCATGAAACCTTTTTCTATAAAGATGATCCTTCACAACTTCTTCTTTTAGAATGCTTGTACCATCACATTTAACGCAAGGACAACAAATCGCCCAAAAAAGTGACCAATCATTAAGTGTTTTGGCATGTTCAATAAATCGATTGACACCTTCAACAAATTCCACTCTAAGACCCATTCTACTATCATTATTTCGTTGATATATCCAACTATAATCAGGTTCCATCTACACAATCAATCACATTCAAGTAATTAGTTCAAGTCACAAAAGTTCACATTTTCAAGTCACTAATTCACATCTCAAGTGACCACACTTTACAAAATTCAAAACAAAACTTCACATTTCAAGTAACTACACCTAAAAATTTCAAGTCACTAATTCACTTCACAAGTCTCCAAACTTAACTAAATTCAAAAAAAAAGTTCATCTTTCAAGTAACTACACTTAAACATTTTCAAGCCACTAAGTCGTTTCTCAAGTGACCACACTTTACAAAATTCAAAACACAAGTTCACATTTCAAGTACCTAAATTCAAAACACAAGTTCACATTTCAAGTAGCTAAATTTAAAACACAAGTCACTAATTCATAATTGAAGTAACTACACTTAAACATAATTTTCAAGTCACTAATTCACTTCACGAGTTGCCAAACTTAACTAAATTCAAAACACAGGTTTACATTTAAAGTACCTACACTTCAACATTTTCAAGTCACTAAGTCTTAAAACAAAAATTCACATTTCAAGTAACTACACATAAACATTTTCAAGTCACTAATTCACTTCTCAAGTGACTATGTACTCTACTAAAATCAAAATAAAAGCTCACCTTTTCAAGTAACTACACTTAAATAATTTCAAGTCACTAATTCACTTCTCAAGTGACCACACTTTACTTAATTCAAAACAGAAGTTCACTTTTCAAGTACCTACACCTAAACATTTCAAGTCACTAATTCACTTCACAAGTTACCAAACTTAATTAACTAAATTCAAAACAAAAGTTCATCTTTCAAGTAACTACACACATATTTTCAAGTCACTAATTCACTTCTCAAGTGACCATGTATTTTACTAAATTTAAAAAAAAAGTTCACCTTTCAAGTACCTAAATTCAAAACATGAGTCACTAATTCATAATTCAAGTAACTACACCTAAACATTCCAAGTCACTAATTAACTTCACAAGTTACCAAACTTACTAAATTCATAACAAAAGTTCACCTCTCAAGTACCTAATTCAAAACTCAAGTCACTAGTTCATAATTCAATTAACTACACCTAAAGATTTCAAGTCACTAATTCACTTCTCAAGTGACGATGTACTTTACTAAATTCAAAATGAAAAGTTCACATTTCAAATACCTATACATAAAACATTTTCAAGTCACTAATTCACCTCTCAAGTGACCACACTTTACTAAATTCAAAACAAAAGTTCACCTTTCAAGTAGCTACACCTAAACATTTCAAGTCACTAATTCACTTCACAAGTTACCAAACTTAACTAAATTCAAAATAAAAGTTCACCTTTCAAGTAGCTACACTTAAAACATTTTCAAGTCACTAATTCACTTATCATGTGACACCCTTTATTAAATTCAAAACAAAAGTCCACATTTCAATTACCTACACTTAAACATTTTTAAGTCACTAATTCACTTCTCAAGTGATCACACTTTACTAAATTCAAAACAAAAGTTCAGCTTTCAAGTACCTAAATTCAAAACACGTCACTAATTCATAATTCAAGTAACTACACCTAAACATTCCAAGTCACTAATTCATTTCACAGGTTACCAAACTTACTCAATTCAAAACAAATGTTTACCTTTCAAGTACCTAAATTCAAAACACAAGACACTAATTCATAATTCCAGTAACTACACATAAAGATTTCAAGTCACTAATTCACTTCTCAAGTGACCACGTACTTTACTAAATTCAAAATGAAAAGTTCATATTTTCAAGAAACTACACTTAAACATTTTCAAGTCACTAATTCACTTCTCAAGTGACCACACTTTACTAAATTCAAAACAAAAGTTCACCTTTCAAGTAACTACACCTAAACATTTCAAATCACTAATTCACTTCACAAGTTACCAAACTTAACTAACTTTATAACAAAAGTTCACTTTTCAAATAACTATACTTAAACATTTTCAAGTCACTAATTCACTTCTCAAGTGACCACACTTTAGTAAATTCAAAACACAAGTTCACATTTCAAGTCACTACACTTAATCACTTTCAAGTAACTAATTTATTTATCTTATAAGTCAAACAATTGAACAAGTTTAACAAAGCAAATAAATAGAGGCGTCGCATGTCCCTCTCGCACCATATAATCATCACAAAATTCCTATGGCTTTCAAAGCCTTCTACAACGTACAATCACCTTAATACTACATTTAAAGACTTCATTATACAAAAATAGAGAGAAATCAACTCACCTTTGTTTGGCCTAAATTGACAAGAAAGAGACAAGCGATCACCAAAAAATAGCAAAGAAATGCTTTTTCCGAATTCGGATTCTGTCAAACAACAACATCAACTTACTTGCTACTTCACATCAAAGGGTATAAATAATTAGGATAGACCATGTTTAAATAGACAAGAAGCAATTCAAAATCCCCAGCAACACAACCTATATAGTCAAATCCTCTGTAAAATTACTACTACTTCACAACCCAATCAGTGCATTATCACTATCTCTATACAGTCAAAAGTCAATATATCTTCAAATATCAATATATCTTCGAATCATATTTGGAGATAGTCAACGCCTCACCACACTAAACCAAGATTTGATTTTTACAACTGAGAAATCAAGAAATGGACTTGCTTTCTCAAGAAACTTCACAAATAGGCCCAAAATTTTGTGTTTTAATTCTTTACTAGTGAAAACAATAATGAACTGACACCCTACGAGGCAAAATTAGTTCTTTTCAGCATAAGATATCAAATAGACAGTGATTTTCTTGAAATCACCAGGAAAACTCAAGAAACCAGATACCCAAAAATTAAGCCAAAAATAATGTTACTGCAAAAATCAGCTGAAAAAATACATGTTGTCGTCCGTGAGACATAGTATTGTGAGTTACTGTGGTCAATGAGACGAGGTTGTTACTGTCGTGGTTGATATGATGATGTTGTTGTTATGTCTGAGACAACGATGTCGCTGTCTTCGGTGACTGAGGTCTCTGACTTGCTGCCGTCAGTGACTAAGGTCACTGTTGTCGGTGACTGAGGTCGCTATTGTCGTGGCTGAGATGATGATTTTGCTGTCGTGGTTGAGACGACGATGTCGCTATCATCGCTGACTGAGGTCACTGTCATAGGTGACTGAGGTCGCTGTCGTCGATGTTTTGTTTTTTTCTTCTGTTAGATATGTATTATCATCAAAGGATGTAATGCAGCGGATGAGGTTGTTCCTTCCGAGGTCTTGGGTTCGAGTTCTGGGTATGAAAAAGTCCTTGGTAGGGAGCGTTGTTCCTGAATGGCTCCTACGCGATGCGAATCCGAATTAGTCGAGCTTCAATGCGGATATCGGACATCGGATGAGAAACAAAAAAAAAAGATATTTATTAGGTTTACAAAAAGACAGCCCAGTGCACTAAAGTGTTCGCTATGCGCAACGAGCCCTGAGTATGGAAAAGTCCTGGGTAGGGAACGCTTCCCCCGAATGGGCCCTACGTGGCGCAAATTTGAATTAATCGGGCTCCAATGCGGACCAGATGAGAAACCAAGAAAAAAGATATGTATTAGGTTTACAAAAAGGCAGCTCAATGCACTTTTAAAGGGTTCAGGACGTACGTAGTCTTACTTTGCATTTCTGTCAGATGCTGTTTTCAAGACTTGAACCCGTGATCTCCTTTGTAAGGGTATTCTGATTAGGTTAATTAGAAAAGAATTTTGGAATTGAGTCCTGGGTCAATAATTGGGTATTACAAAATTATTGACAAAATTAATTATAAGTGCTCAATTTATTTTTTTAAAAATAATATCAAATAATTTAATACAATATAGATATATATAAATCAGATAATTACTTATTTTATCATCACATTAACACGAGTGGTATATTTTTTGAATCTTATAATAATATCAATGTTTCTCGTAAATTAGGATGAATTTTTAATTAATTAGCTTTTAACTATGATATTATATTTATATATATATATATATATATATATATATATATATATATATCGTAATACAACATATTAATCAGATAAATTATAATTAGATTTAGTTATCTAGCTTTTGATTGTTGTATACATCACTATACGAGATATACAAATATATACATATATTTGATTGGCTATCATTCTTTCAAATATGCACTCTATACATCGATTACATTAACGATTTTATTACCACAAAATATACATCGGTTAGTTTATCTTATGTTATTATACCTTCAACAGTATACTATATATCACCTTGATCGATCGACAACATGATATCAGTATATTCAATATATAACTGGATATATTTTGGTAGCTTTAATTTTGACTACGTACTATTTACATCACTACACAAGAGATATACATACATATATATATATATATAAATGTAAGATTCAAACTACATATTACGTACATCACTGCATAATATATATATATATATATATATATATATACCTATACATAATCACACACATACACACTATCGGCTATTAAGTTTTAAATACGTACTATATACATCACATACATACATGAGTATATTACCCTGTAATATAATGCGACGTATTTCATATACATACTTTGATGAGTCATCGATTAATTTGATTAACTTACATTAAATCAAGGTATTCAATATATTTGGATAGATTCTGCTAGTTTTTGACTACATCGTTCATCGATCACTACATCATATATATATATATATACATACAGTATCTATATATATATGTATATATATGTGTGTGTGTGTATATATATATATATATATATATATATATATCAACTCTTGAATACATACTATATACATCACATCCACGAGTATATTACCTCATAATGCAATACATTCATAAAAAGTACTTGAAAAAAATATATGTGTATGTGTATATATATGTATGTATATATATATATATATATATATCAACCTTATTGACTACGTGTGATCAGTGTAATTTTAAAAAATACTATATTTAATTTTACATATAATAATTAAAATATATTTATTTAATCAAAAGTGACCTCAAGTGGTAGTTTGTGCATTTATTTTTTAATAAAAAGTGATCACAAGTGGTCTCTTTTTAAAAATATTTTATTTTTCTATTTTTTAATAGAAAAGCACCACTTGTGGTTGCTTTTATTAAAATATTTCTATTTAATTTTTAAAGAAAAGCGACCGCAAGTGGTCTCAATTTTTTTTCCATTTTTTAATCAAAAAGCGGTCACAAATTATTGGTTTCTTAAATAATTTTTTATATTTTTTTTTAAATCCAAAAGCGACTACAAGTGGTCGCTTTATAAAATATTTTTAATTTAATTTTGTAAATAAAAGAGACCACAAGTGGTCGCTTTTTAAAAATAATTTTAATTAAAAAATTTAAATTATTTTATGGTATTGTTTTTTTAAAATAAAATTTGTGGCCACAAGTGGTCATTTTTTCAAAAAAAAAAAAAAATTGTAAAGAAATAATAATTAATATAAAAATTCTTAAAATGATTATTTTGGAATTTTAAAGCATAAAAGCGATCATATGTGGTCTCTTATTTTATATTTATTTTTAAAAAAAATAAAAAGCAACAACATGTGGTCACTTTTAAAAATTATTTTATGGTGCAGTTTTTTAAAATTAAATTTGTAGCCACAAGTGGTCATTTTTTTTTTTAAAATATATATTTATATATATTTTAAAGAAATAATAATTAATATAAAATGTTAGGAAATGATTATTTTAAAATTTTAAAATATAAAAGTCCACATATGGTTGCTTTTTTTTTATATTTATTTTTTAAAAAAAATTAAAAAGATATCACATGTGATCACTTTTAAAAATTATTTTCTGGTGCATTTTTTTTTATAATCAAATTTGCGACCACAAGTGGTCTCTTTTTTAAAAAATATATATTATTTAAAAATAATAAAAATACTTGAAATGATTATTTTGAAATTTTAAAATATAAAAGCGACCACATGTGATCGCTTTTTTATATATTTATTTTAAAAAAAAATAAAAAGCGACCACATGTGGTCACTTTTATTGCAACCACGAGCTGTAGTCAGTTTTTTTGGGGTCGAAAAATCTATTTTTTTAGTAGTGATAATTTATATATATAATCTATAATCTATAATCTGTAACTGTAATCTATAATCTATAATCTATAATCTGTAATCTATTATCTATATCTATAATTTATAATTTATAATTTATTAAAAGTGTGAAGGACCTTGAAAATATTTTTTGAACTTCTTCTCTTTTATTAAAAGTCTCTACTTTAGACAAAATCGTCCTTTCAATATTTTTTTTAATATTTAAATGTTAAAAATTAATTAAATATATTTAGGGTAAAATCTTTCCTTATTAGAAGTCATGTGAATTAATGACAACTAATACTATTTCCATTAGTTTAAGAATTATAAATCAACTAAATTTGAATACTTCTAAACTAAACCATCTTTATTCTTTTATAATTTAAATTGTATTAGATACGATTACAAATTGAAAGGTAATATGTGATTTAATTTGATTTTATCAAAATATGTTACACGTCAGAATCGTTTGATAAATGAGTCTTCCTAATTCTTCCAAATAGTGCTTGAGTTTAAAATTGTACAAAAATAGGTTTTACCACAAGGAATGTGTAAGGCCCATTAGGAGATAAATTACTTAAGAGACTATATTACCTAATATTCCTTCCTTTTTAAAAATCTACATAAAATTCTATTTTTTAACTTTACTCTTGATACATATAAAAAAAATCTCACATCCTCTTTTTACTCCACCATTAACTCATTTAAGATTTTCTTTCCTAAAATATCTCCCTAATTATCAACAATTAAATCATCTTCCTTCCTGATTTTTTCTCTTCCATTAATGCTTAAATAATGTTCCTTCCTATTTATTCACCCCCATTAATGCATGCAATTTTTTTTTTCCTCTCCTAAAATCTCTCCCATTTTTTTGAAAAAGTCTATTGATACATATATAAATTTATTTAGTTATTCATACATGTTTATTCTTTTAATGGTGATTCATATGAATGATAAATATGATATCATTATATGGGTATTATGATGATTCATACGATAGATACATTTTGTATGATTTTAACGGGTGATACATATGATAATAATGGGTGATACATATTGTATTATGGTAATTTATATGATAGATACAATTATATATTTAAATTATTGGGTGATTAATATGATATTAATGGGTAATATATCTTATATTATGGCAATTCATATGATGGATACAACTATTTATTTCAATTATTGGGTGATTCATGTATATGGTATTATGGTGATTCATATGGTAGATATAATTATTTATTTTAATTATCGGCTGATTCATATGATATTAAAGGGTGATATATATGGTATTATGGTGATTAATATGATAGATATAATTATTTATTTTAATTATTGGGTGATTCAAATGTTATTAATGAAAGATAATGGTATAGTCAGTGTAGAAAACAAAAATACTAATATTTTTTTAAAAAAAAAGACTAAAAGCAGAATTGAAACATAATTAAAATTAAATCTAAACAAAGCAAACTAAATTTAAAGAAAAAAATTAAAGACGAAAAAAGACCAAAAAAAATATCTTTCATAATTAAAGACGAAAAAAGAGAAACATAATTAAAACACCTAAATTAAATCTAAAAAGGGAGAAAAATTAGATATCTTTTTCTTAAATAAAAGAATACAATGAATAAAAGAGAATCTGTTACTTCCTTAAATAAATATCTTGTTAGCTCCAAATGTATTACTTTTTTATATGTATCACCATATAACATATGTATCACTATTTTAAAAAAATGGGATAAAATATAATTAACAAAATAGTTGGTATTTTATGTAATATCACTTAAAAATTCAGGAATATGTAAGTTACCCATACATACATACATACATACATACATACATACTAGGTACCAAAGCCCCGTGCCAACACGGGCCCAATACTTGTTATTCTTAAGCTATTAATTACTGTAATTTATAATACTTTTTTGACATGATAATTTATTATTTTAAGTTGTTTGTTATTATAGTTTATAATACATTTTTTATTCAAACTTTTGTAATATTGATAATCAATTTATATTTTAAAAGTAATTAATTTTTTAATTATTGTAATTTATAATTTTTTTTTCTATTTCAATTTAAGCGACACTGATAAAATTTCGATAGTCAATCAAACATCACGATTGAAGTAACGAAACCGGCATGCCTTGAATGACTCATAATAATTAATTAAAAATGATATAGAAAAATTATTATAAAAAATACTTGTGAAATTTTTTTGAGTGGGCCGCATATAAGATGTCAAATTATTTTAAAACATCAAGAGTTAATTTATCATTTTATGTCTATTTTACCTTTTTATTAAATACTATTAATTTTTTAATACTTAGATAAATTATAATAATTATTTAGGGTGATATAGTAAAATTACCGTTGAATCTGCCAAAGTAGACATATCATAAATATCTATTTTACTTTTTTTTTAATAAAAATAAATTTTATTAATTTTTCAATATGTAAATGTCATATAATAATTAATTAGAGATGATATAGTAAAATCACAGAGCAAGCAGACAACTGGAAGCAAGCATGAAAACAGCCAGTTGTCTGCTTCCAGCAATGGCTACTCACAGTTATGTATAGTAACACGATTGAAGCAGCGAAACCGGTCTGTCCAGAATGACTCATAATAACTAATTAGAAGTGATATAGCAAAATTCCTATAAAAAATACTTGTGAATTTTTTTTTAGTGAGCCTCAAATAAGATATTGAATTAATTTAAAATATCAAGAGATAATTTATCATTTTATGTTTATTTTATTTTTTATTAAATATTATTAATTTTTTAATACTTAGATGACTATAATAATTATTAATAAGGGTGATATAGTAAGATCAAGGAGCAAACAGGCTGCTGGAAGCAGACATGTTGACCGTCAGTTGTCTGCTTCCAAGAGAAAGACCCTTAGAAAAGTGATTTGAACTTTTTGCCCTTCATTAAAATTTTTTGTTTTACACAAAATTATCTTTTCATTATTTTTTTCTAATATCAATAGTTGAAAATTAATTAAATATATTTATGATAAAATCTTTTCAAATTAAAATTCATCAAAGTTAATTGGAGGAAAAATCACATTAATAGAGGGGAGTTTAAAAAAAAAACACAAAAATAAGAAGTGTAGAATTGGCTTTTTAGAAAAGGAACTAAAGGCATCAAAATTTAAGGAGAAATCCCGTCAATAGAGGAAAGAAAAAGTCCCTTTAAAATTAAATGTTACAAATATTTAGTGGGGACAGAAAGTCCACGTACAAAAAATCCTGGGCATGAAAAGGGAAAAATTTAATAATAATAATAATAATAATAATAATAATAATAATAATAATAACTATGGATGGAAAGAATACTATAAATAATAATAAAAAGGAAAGAATTAATAATTTTTAACACTTCTAAATAAATTAGAGTTTTACTTCATATAAAAAGAGAATGTCTATAATTTTAATTAAATTAAGGACTCCTAAATATATATAAAAAGAAATTAATGACTCCTAAAATATATGGAAAGAATACTATAAATAAATATATGTAAAAAAATTAATGAAAGTCCTTATTTGATGGAAATAAGAAATCATAATAATTGACTCTTTTAAATTAATTAGAACTTTACCTTATATAACATAATTTAAAAAAATTACAATTCTATTTAAGTAATATTGTAACCAAACTTTGAAATAACATACGTGATACGACCGCTTCTTCGTCTCTCTGCAAACTTCGGTAGATGGAGACCGAATGCAACCACGAATAGGTGATAACATTGCTCGCACGGACGATATTGGGACATCACTAGGGTAATTTCTCAACCTACTCAACCTATTGTTTTATTTCTTGCCAAAATCTAGCACAACTATTTATCTCTTGCTATATCTGTTATTCTATTATGTTCTTTCAATCCAGGGCTACTGAAAACAATTCGATTTTCATGCAAAGATAGGAGTAAGATGTGCATACATCCTATCCTTTTCAGACCTCACTTATAAAATTATTGTTATTGATTTTGAAGTTTGATTGGTGACTCATGATTGATATTGTGATTGTATGACCTTCCGGCGTCGTTATATCCCCTCTTTTTAGTTTTAAACAAATACAACACAATTGTGTTTTTAGTTTTAAACAAATACATCACAATTGGAATATAGGCTTACCCGTCCTCAATACTTTCAATCTCGAGCGTTGCTTTAAAGTAGGCTATCTCCATCTAGAAATGAGGATATTATACTACTTTTAACTTCAGGTGACCATGAAAAATCACTGACCTTGTCCCCCTCTTTCTTACGTGTAATAATCAATGGAACAGTGATTCGAATTTTTCGTACTTTAATTTTAGATAAAATCATCTTTTCACTTATTTAATCAAATATTAAAATAAAGAACTCCAAAATTGAAAAAAAAAAAAAAGAATTCTAATTAGGCGTGAAATTTTGCGCTTAATTTTATTTTGTATTAGGACTCTCTCCCAAATAAAAACAAAAATGTAAATATCAGAATTTTAGGATTTATTTCTTTTACCAAAATTACTTCATGATGCAAAAGGAAAAGAAGACCTTGAATTAATAGTTTTTGAGAATTTATATAGGTATATATATAATCATACGGTGCAATTTTTAGCACTAACTGCAATTATGGATTTAAAAGTTTTTGTGAAGAAATTTAACAGGTCTTTCTTTAACGTGACTTTTGAGTTTCTATAGAAATATTTAGATAGATTTCTCGGCTTATCTTATAAATATCTTTGTGTTATATTTTTGTTTGATTTAGAAATGTTGGTGACAGAGATATTTTTATAACTACTTTTCTGATGAGTCTTGAAAGTGAGGTCTATAACAGTTTCATTAATTTCAAGTGTATATTATAGATGAATGTTCGATCGGAGGTGAAAGCTCCTAGAAAAAAGATATATGGCTGCACCGAATTAAGAATAAAAGGTAAGACCCTTAGAAGGGTGATTCAAACTTTTTGCCAATCTGTCTTTTCAACTTTTTCCTCAATTAAATTTCTTAAAAATAAATTAGGGCTTAACGATGAGAGATTGTGAGTTTTTTTCTTCATTAGCATGGTGATTATGATCAGCCACTAAGATGATCACAAGAAGCAAATAAACTAATAGCATTGTGTTGTTAACCTTTTTCAATATCTTTTAAAGCTCTTGTAGTTTCAGTGATATGGTTGAGAAACTAAAGAAAAAGGAATGAGAGGGGAGGCTGTTATTAATTATTGAAAGAGCAAAGAGAGAGTGGTGATGTTTATTGTAGAAATTTTTTCATAGAGTAGTTGTATTAGTTGATGGAACTGTCTTAGTTTTTCTTTGTAAGTTATATACATCAAGTTGTTGTAGAAGGTAACTTTGTCGTGCTATAGCTTAGTATTGTTTTGAGTGTTAAGTCATATACAAGAAGTCGTTGGAGCATGTAACTTTGTCTTGCTTTCAAGATTTCACATTTCATATTTAACTACTTTTTGTCTCTAAATATTTTTGGATGATTTGTGATAATATAAAAATTTTATTACACTAACAATTTATATATTTTGTGTATGGAGGACTGGGCTATTCTTGGTAGGGAAAGGGGGCTTCATCCGTATTCTCTTCGTCGGAAAATTTACACTATTTATGAATTATGCGATTAAAATTACTTTACATATATGAAGTAGATGTTAAATCATCTTAACTTCTTGTGTGTTTACTTCTTCATATTTTAAACCCTTTAATGAAAATCTTGGCTCCGCCATCGATAAAGAGTGAAAAAAGGGGTGGGTGGGGATGAGTTGTGTCTGAAGTTACCATTGAAGATAGCAAATTTGGCTGCTTTTCTGATAAACTTTTTCTACAGTTTCCTACTCCAATTCAATAGCCAAAATACATTGGAGGACATAATAAATTCTCATAAGATGAGTTCTCAAATAAACAATATAAAAGTAACTTAATTATGGAGACATATACTATTCTCTCCGTCTCATATCGGTCACAAATTAGGATTAAATGGTAAATTCTTTTTCTTTATGAATACAATATTTTTTGTAATGGCGTAACTTTTATGCGCAATTTTCTTCTAATAAGGTATGATTAATGTATGATTTAAATTACGTGTAGGTTTTTAAGAATTTAAAATTTTCACTAAAAAATAAGAATTTTAACTATATAAACCATCAAATTTAAACCTCACCTATATTTTGTCGAAGAAGTTTTATATTACATTTAAAAAAAAATGATTTAAAATTTTAGAGAATCACTTATATAACCAAATTTAAGAAGGAAAAAATAAGATGATAAAAAGAAAGAAAGAAATAATAAAAGAGTTAAATTAATAAATTATTTATAGAATTCAAATGAAATATTTTATGTTGGGTACTTCTAATTGACATATTAAATTAATAAATTATTTATAGGATTCAAGTGAAATATTTTATGTTGGGTACTTTTAATCGACATTGAATTGGTTAAAGAGACTAACCATGTCTAACTTTTAACATGAAAGTCTTTCTTCGATGAACTTAAGATTCAAATTTTCACTCCCTCTTGCTATGTACGTGCAAAAATGAATAGATCAAACAACATACCCACAAGTATGCAATACACAAAATTTACAAAGTATTGCATATATTGGTACGGCGTGAAAGTTTTATATTTTTTAAGTTGGATCGAAAAATTTAATTTCTAATAGAAAGTTTTTAGGAAAATATATTTTCTGATTGAAAAATTGGATAAAATAAGTATATCGCCGATGAATAAAGTAGTTAGAAAAATTAAAGTTTTATCTCTTTCTTTATTTAATTTTGTTGAAAATTGGATCTCATGTTGGGTTAAAAGTCGGGTCTCGATTGGAGTCACGGGTCGATTATCGACTTTCGGGATCGGAATCGAGTCTAGAGTTGGGTCCCGTATAAAAGTTGGATCCCGAGTCTAGGGCTTTGGGTTTGGGTCAGGGTGGAGAGGCAGGAGTTGGTTTTAAAGGTATAGAGTTGGATCATAAGTCCGATCACAGGACAGGGTACAAATTCGTGTCCGGTGTCATGTCAGGAATTAGGATCTTGGGACTTGATTTTATGGTTAAGGTTAAGTCTCAATCGAGAGTCAAAAGTCGTAAAGATTCAAACTTTCAATGACTGAATTGTTAGTTGATATGCAAATTTTCATTAGATTGTTACCTAATTCTTTATTATAATACCTAGTTTCTAGTAATTTTATTTTTCTTATATATAGTTTTATTAATTGACATGAGATACACGTGCAATGCACGTATGTTAGACTGGTATATATTAAAAGTGTGAAGGATATAAATATTGTTTGAACTTTTTGCCCATCATTAAAAGTCTTTATTTTAGACAAAATCATCTTTTCACTATTTTTTCTTAATATTTATGAGTTAAAAATTAATTAAATATATTTATTGTAAAATCTTTCCTTTATTAGAATTTACGTGAATTAATGACAACTAATACTATTTTCATTAGTTTAAGGATTCTAAATTAGCTAAATTTGAGTACTTCTGATACACGAAAAGCCCTTTGATAAATGAGTCCTAATTATCTTTTTTTTTTTTTTTTTATAATGAATTAGTGAATATATCTGCGCTTCACGCGGTTATAAGAGACATCAAATTTTAAAAATTTGATTGACATGGAAGAGATATATTTTTTTTCATGTATGCACACAACATTTTATTATAGATTGAATCAAAAAATAAATTATTAAAAATAAACTTACTCATAGTTGTTGTTATGATGTAGTTGTTTATTTATTTATGTGCAAATAAACAATCTTGAGTCACAACAATCTTCTAATAAATATGCTTCACCCGAACATCAACTAATTGTTATGATGTACGTAGTTGTGTATTCACGTGACAAAACAATAAGCAATTCTCTAATGTATATACATCACCTCAAAATCAATTACATAATCAGGTTAATATTCACTTGTTATGTAAAAGTATTTAGCAAAGTACTGTAATAGTAGAAATGTAAATCTGACAAAAAAATTAATATCATTTATTCTTGAATAAATCTTAAGAAACTAATTGAGATCTATCGGTTAGAATCTTAGTAACATTTTAATACATTATGATCTTTTATAATTTAATTACAACTAATAAATCAATATATAATTAGCATAAAATGTAAATTTGAGGAAACAATACATTGAAGTTTGTATGAGGTCCACACACTTGATTTAGCCCTTTAAGTTCGTTTATTAGCAATTAAATAATATGATAATAATATGCAAGAACTTGTCTTGCCTCCTAAACTTACGTTCACCACCTATATTACCACATACTTTTACTAAATACAAAATGTTAATCATATTGTAGAAATATTTTTAATTAATGCCTATCATTATAATCACTTTCTTTTTCTTTTTAAAAATTTCAACATTGCAATTATGAGCTGACAACGTGATTAATGTTCAGAAAAAATAAGTTGATAGAAGAAATCCTTTCATGTATATAATTGAAAAAACTTAAGAATGAATCTTTTTGTCTAGTACATGGTGCACTGGCTTGGACTTCTAAAATAAGATTATTCCTTGTCTCCTTAATTCAAGTAGCCCATAATTTAATTTAATTTTATTTTAAATGTAGTTTAAAATTAAGAAGACAACTATGTTAACTCGAGCAAAAATCTTCTGCCAATATACGAAGGAGTATATTCAAACTAAATTGCTAGAATCCACAGTTTGATGAATGGAGGCTCTATTTGCTTTCCATTTTCCGCTATAGCTCGTAACTATGTCCCATATATCCGATATATTAATAACTCCTACAACAAAACTAAATGAAACGAATGAAGATGAAAAGTACAAATGCTTAGCTGAATGAACACTATGAATCAAATTAATTTATTTAACTATACAATTGAATAAAACTAAATTCATCCTTATAAAATGATAGAAAGACGAACTTAGATTTGTAGCATATTTTACGGATCTATAAAGGCAAATTTTATTAATCATTAAAATATAAAATAAATTTAAAGGCCTTAAAATTCAAGAGAAATACCTGAGATCAGGGAGAGCTTATAAGATAAAAGAGGAGGAGAAATGCATTATGTAATTTTCAAAGATGGGTATTTAAACTTATGACGGAGACTTTTCAATTGTTAAACGGTTCTGTATCTTTATTGTTATTTAATTCAATATATTATTTAGGCTAATTAAGTCTAATGAATGAGATAAAAAGAGTAAGAAATAAATATGTAAGGAAAAAAGGGAAGACACAAAATTGTCTTAAAACCGCATGAGTTACTTTGGTTCTTGTAACGTGTGGCTGATAAATAAATGGGTACTTAATTATTTTATAAAATAATTAAAATGGAATAAAAGGCTTTAAAAAAATTGAATGCTGAAAAAAGTTCAAAAAATCCAGAAAAAAAATAATTTTTTTTTATTATTGGGGCATGCCACATCAGCAGCCTCCAATGTTTCTTATATATATAAATTAGTAAATTTAGCTGCGCTTCGCACGGTAATAAAAAATAATAATTTAGATGGAAAATTTTAAATAATTTCTTACATAACACATAGAAAAAGGTTATAAGTCAATGAAAGCACCAATAATATTTTTAATGATATTCATATGTGCTGGAAATCATAAATAGAATTTGAGGATAAAATTTTATTTTATATTATATAATAAAGAAAGGAGAGATTAATTTCATATACAAAAATTAAAAGAGTTATTTCTACTTAGGAATGTTTTCATTATAGTCAGCATATTAGATAGATAATATTTTTTCGTAATTAAATTTTATGCTTTCGAAAAATATTTCTTAAGAAAAAATTCTCCTTTTTATTTATATTCAAAAAAGAAATATTACCTTTTACATATATATATATAGAGAGAGAGTGTTTTGCCCCCTCCGTTTGCACTTACATATATGTTAAAAGTTATCATATTAAATACTTGTTAAGTTAAAAAGTTAAGAAAAAATTTAAATTTTTTCTTCAATTTTGTTTTTAGCATTACTTATCATAAAATAAAGGGATGTATGATATATTAATTAAATTAGACTCATAATTATTTTTCTTAAATGACACTAATGGAAAGAAGAGAGTTACAAGATAGAAAACTTTTTCTCTTTAAAATTACTTCTATTTAGATAAAAGAAAGCATTACACAAAAAAATTAAAATGAAGAAAAATGATAAATATTATATTAAGTGACATTATAAATTATGGTGTTTATTTGGGGATAAAATCTCCAAGTAAAAGAAAGAGATTTTAATTGGTGATCTTTAATTTTTCTTGCACCGTAGAATTTTCATGTTGTTTCACTTTCAGGTAATAGTCTCTTGAATTTTTATGAACTTTCACTATAATTTACATCTCAAATATTGTTAGGATAATTTAGTTGTCATGAAATTTCTTTAAAATATTTTTATTTGTTTTTTCTAGGTAAATTACTCTCTATAGACTTGAGAATGAAAAAAATCATTTTCATAAATCTATTCGAAATGAATATGAATTAAATAAATTTTCAATTAGAATACCAAACAACGCATAAGAAATGAAAAAAATAATGCTTATTTATCAAACCTTGTTTCATTATCTATATTCTTTTCTTTACTATCTATATAATACTCGATCTCAATCAAACTATTCATTCTCTTCTTTACTATTTATATCATACTCAACCTCAACTAAAATATTCATATATCAAAAATCAATATGCAAGTCTACAAAAAATATCGTCATTTAATTAAAAAGAAAAACAGAATAAGATGAAACAAAAAAAAAAGACAATAAATATAATAATCAAATAAAGAAGTAGAATAATAGGAAAAAAGAGAAAGCACATGAATTTATGTGTCAGAAATAACAGGTTCTAAATTCTGCTGAAATCTTTTCAATTTTTCATCAACATAATGCCTCAAATCATAAAAATCAATTCTATATTAATTAACAAATTAAATAAAAGAACAACAAAACCTAAAAGAAATAGAAAACCTCCTCCTCTAACTCCTACTCCGATTACACTCTCTTTTCCTCTTATTTCTTCAAAGTTTGTTCATCATATATTCAATCTTCTCTTAATAACCTGAAAAAGAAAAAAAATAAAGGAGAAAAAGACCAAATAAGTATATATTTGAAAAAAAATATAATTGTAGACAATTAGAAACATCATACAATAACCTAATACGAGATTTAATATTTCAACATATAAAAAATATAGAGACAAACAAAGAACAATGAATACCAAACACAAACACTCAATATCCATTCTATAGATGTAGTTTCTCAAGTATGATTCTTCTTATTTCTTTTATCATTAATTATTATTTTTTAATTATTAATGTTAATTAATATCAAAGAACGTTTGTTTCTTTTTAGTGGGACCTTTGAATTTTCCTTTAAACCCTCTTACTGTATGTATTGTAACGTTTGCTAAAGTTTAAAACTAATGTGTAATGACCCTTTAATATTTTTAAATGCTTGGTATTTAATTAAGCAATGATGTGTATAATTAAAGAGTAATTGATAAAGTGATTTTAATTTCTAATAAAACATTTTAAGGAAAGTATAAGAGAGAAAAATCTCAAAAAAATTGAGAAAAAGATAAATGGATTTGCTTGCTTCTAAGAGGTGCCACAACAGTCCTCTAAACCTCTTATATATATATAGAGAGAGAGAGATTTAAAACTAAACCATCTTTATTCTTTTATAATTTAAATTGTACTAGATAAGTTTATGAATTGAAAGATAAACTATGATTTAATTAGATTTTATTAAAACTAGGTTACACGTCAAAATCATTTGATAAACGAGTTTTCCTAATTCATCTAAATAGTACTCAAGTTTAAAATTGAACAAAATTAGGGGTTTACTATAGGGAACGTTTAAGGCCCATTAGGAAAATCAATATTACAGTAGTATTTTTTTTTTATATAAATATATTCACGGTGTACAGTTACATATTAACTTTTCTAAAAGTAAAAAAAGACTCGCAATTTTCACATTACAGAACCACAAAAACAAATAAATAATTTCAAAATTTATCCTTGGCTAACTCCTATTTTTACTAGTTATAGTTTTATTTTCTGATTGATCTCAAGATTAATATTTGTGGTTTATTTATTTTCATACTTATGTCTAAAAATAGAGATACAAGTGTCACCTATATTGCTTTGACTCTTTCAATATCGATGGGTGTGTTTAATATCTAAAAAATAATGCATATTTAAAAGATTTGTAGCAGTGAGTTCATTTGTACCCATAATTTTCGACAAAGACTATAGTTATATACTTAAAAATGTACTAATATCTCATCAAATATTAAATTTGAATTTATAATTTTAACAATACAATGTATGTTGGGTAATTGCCTAGCTAGCTACTTAGATAATTATTTTCATTGTTTGCTTTTTATTGTAGTAGTTGTTTAATGTCTAGAGACTATTTAGATCGTGTAATTATAAATAACTTACAAGTTATAAGTGCTGAAAAAATATTTTTATAACAATAATAACATATTCTAAGTAACTTTTGAGGTGTAAAGGTGGAAAGACTGTTTCATACTCTCAAGTAACACAAATTACAAACAGTTAAAAAGAAATATAATAATGAAGAAACCATAGAAAATAAGAAGAAACCATATAGTTTTAATCTTGCATGGTGAATATATTTGTTGCGTCAAGTTTACAAGTATATTTAAATTAAAGTAAGTATTTTTACCTTTTTAAAAAAATTATTTTGATTTTTATTTTATAAAAATATATTTACCATTTATAATATACCATTAACTATTTAAGTTTTGCATTAAATAACTTTGTATAAATGTGTAATGCACGCTATTAAAAGTGTGAAGGGCCTTAGAAATATTGTTAGAAACTTTTGCGTTCATTAACAATTTTTGTTTTAGGGAAAATAGTCTATTCACTATTTTTCTAATATTTAAGAGTTAAAAATTAATTAAATATTTATAGTAAAACCTTTCTTATTATAAGTCACCTGAATTAATGACACCTAATATATTTTAAATTTAAGAAGATTACAAAAATCTAGAAATAATTATGAAAGCGTTAGAATAAGAAAAATATAAGAAGTATTAAAATTTTAGAAGTTTTAAGTAAGTAATCAAAAACTTTCTAAAGATTTAACTTTAAAAATAAGGAAATATTTTAAATATAGAAAAATAAAAAAAATCATACTACAAATATGGTTCAAATCGATGCGTTTCTCTTGGTCTCTAGCAGCAAGAAAAAGAGGTATTGCATGACAAATGCAAAAGTAACGATCTATTAACTACTTGAAACTTCTGGTGGTAAAATAATATGTGATTACAATAAAATATATGTTATGTTTACATTATTATATTAAAGTGTTAAAGATCTTTGAGAAGTGATTTATTCTTTTTGCACCTCATTAAAAACTTTCGCAATAGAAAAAATTATTTAATTTTAAATAATCAAAGATTACACGTGCGAGACATGTGTAGTTCAGTGAAATATATTTATTTTGTCTTTTCTTGATATGTCAAAGTGAAGTAAAAATAATAATCTAGTTAGAAAAATAGTAGACAATAAAAGTGAACGAAGGGAATATACATATGTTCATCTCTATCATTGTATCGTCCAAGATTCTACATACCAATGTAGTCAAAGATGTGCTTAAAGCGCCCATAAGCCTTGAAGCAGGCTCCAAAAGAGTTGAGTACTTCGCCTCTCTTAAAGTGCATTTTAGTGTCCTCATCAAAGCTCTAAGACATACTTTTCTTGCTAATGAGCCTCTTCTGAAGAGGCGACACTAAACAATTGTATATTTGTATTTTTTTTTGTGCCTTTTTTCATTAAAACCCATCCAAAGCACTTAAAATCCCAAATAACCTTAGAGCTAATCACTCTTTTTGCTAATGATAACACAGTTGCGCACTAATTAATGCTATCTGTTCACCTATATTGTAGGTTATAAACATGTACAATGAGAAAAAGCAGAAGAAAGGAAGAACCAAGGAGGGAAGTCATCATCAACAAAATGGCTGCCAGAGAAAGGAAAATATAAGTGACCTTAATATTCTAGTAGATACATGGTAGTCAGCCCTCCTCATTTATCATGCTTTCTCAGTTGTGAAGAGATTCTTCAAAAGGAGACTAGAGGTTTTTCCACGTGTAATTATATGCATATGCATTTTGATATTTTAAAGTCAACCCAGCAACGGGCGTAAAACTAAAAGTAAGACAAGAAGCCAAGTGACAAGATATTGAGAAGCCACGTGGCGATTCTTAGGACAAATCTTAATTGTGTTGTGATAATATTTTTGAATTAAAGGATATTAAATATTCAAATTTAGAATAGATTATCCTATTATTTTTTTTAAAAAGTGTATTCATTAACTTCAAAATAGAAACTTATCATTGAAGTGTTCTAAATAGATTCATCTCTTTCATAAACTTATCTTTTTTAAAATTTAAATATCGAAAAGTATATCTGAATATAATTTATTCAAATATTAAATAAAATATAATGATATAACAATAACAATAGTTATAAAAGAAGTAGTAGTAATAATATAATACAATAAATGATAATAATAATAATAAAAACAATAGTAGTAGTAGTTGAACATAGTAGTAGTATTAATAGATAATAATAATAATAATAATAATAATGATAATTATAATAATAATAATAATAATAATAATAATAATAATAATAATCTATATCTATTTTTCTATAACCCAAAATTATGGAAGATTGCAGAGAAAAATTAGAAACAAAAGAATATATATTTATTATTCAAGGAAACTTGAAAAAATTGAAGGAAAGGTGTCATTTAAGTCTTTAATAAATGATTGGTGATATTGACCAACTTAAAAAGTCAAACATAATAATGAAACTTGATTAGGTTAATTGTGAACTTGATTAATATTTTTAAAACTTTCTAATCTTTTCAAAAACCAAATCGATCGTCTCTCCCCTCTCTCTATCTCGATAGTTTCTCCCAACCAACAGTTCTAAAAATTTCTCCCTTCAATCCCCGCGGACTTCAACCTCCGATGATAAATAGTTGGGCTTCGAGTTCTTTTTCCACTTCCAACCGTCAATCGATGTGACAGCCTTGCTCTCTGGCCACAATAATTTTGAGTTCTTCATCGTCCCTTTTCTTCTTTCACAGGTAAAAAGTTATGGCCTTTTAGTTTTGCAGAAAAAGAGGAACTTGAGCCAACTTCTCTTCTATTATTTGTTAACAATTTTAATATTTGTTGCTTTAATTTGAAATGCGGTCCGAATAAAATACTAATTTTTGGTATTTTTTCTCTTCTCTTTTTAGAGGGAAATATAATTTTTTGTTGTTTGTTGCATTTTTTGAAGTTTAATTTTTGTTGTTTGTGTTTGTACAAATAAAATAACGATGTTGGTGTTTTTGGTGTTGCGCCCGTTACTGGATTGATTTGTTCTTGTTCTTGGTAAAAATGGTGATATTGTTGTTGTTCTATTGAACAAAATCATGCTACTGTTTTTTGCAACAGATTAATCTTCTGATGCAACAGATTAACCATCTAATGCAACAGATTAATCATCTGATGCAATAAATTTACTATCTAATGCAACCAATTTACCATTTGATACAACAAATTTATAATCTGATGCAACAGAGGAACCATTAGATTTAAAATATGATGCAACAAATTAACCATCTGATGCAACAAATTTATCATTTGATTAAAAATCTGATGCAACAGATGAACCATCTGATGCAATAGATTAATCACCGGATGCAACAAAGGAACCATCTGATTAAAGATCTGATGCAACAGATTAACTATTCGAAGCAACAGATTAACCATTTGATGAAACAAATTTACCATATAATGCAACAGAGGAACCATTGGATTTAAAATCTAATACAACATATTAATCACTTGATGCAATAGATTAACCTTCTGTTGGATAAAATCCTATCAACCATTCCAACAACACATGTCCAAGACTTGATTTAATCAACTGATTGGTCATCTGTTGCGATAGAAGACCCTTCCTTTGGAAGAAATCTAAACAATATTAATTGTTAATAACTGTTCCAACAGATCACTCATATGTTGTAACAGATGTGTGATCTGTTGCATAGACCAGTCATCTGTTTCAATAGATTAGTGATCTATTTTTATTGTTGCAATATATTACTCATTTGTTGCACCAGGTTAGTTATATATTGCAACAGATAACCTACCTACTGCAATAGATGCGTGATCTATTGGAACTGTTATTTTACTATTGTACATGTTAGATATACTATTATCCCTTTTTAACGATGCATTAGTCAATTATATTCTATTTTATGTTTCTGTTAATTTTATATTATATGACTCCCAAAAGAAAATAAACCGAATCAAGTTCAAGTAAAGAAACAAGTGAAGCAGCTAGGCTACATCTACCACTCTATGAACTTGCTTTACAAATATTATCTCATCAGAAGCAGAAGATAATAAACATGGGGAGGAGGAATATTTCAAAAGAGATGATCCAAATGCTAATATCCCTTCCACTGAAGAGTTGGTCAAAACCTTCAGAATTGATGGTTATCCTATGAGAATGCGATACGATGGTGCCACAGGTTTAACAGGTGATTTTGTGGTTAAGTCAGCTATGGAAAAATCTTTCGACGCCTTAAAAAAAATACTCCGAGAATAAAATTTGGATGCTTATTTTAGGGACAGCTTCTTTGGGCAATATCTTAATTTGCCGGAGAACAACAATATTCGTTTCCAAATGAAAATGGTATATGGTCTTCTCAAGCATAGGTTTATGTATGAAAATAAAGATAAGATGGATGAGGTATGAATAAATTACTGTGGAATGCATGTTTGTTTTGGTTGGAAGGAGTTTGCCATAGTTACTAGATTAAAATGTTATCCTCCTTCTCCTTCTCAAGTTATACCTATTGTAATCCTAAAAAAATACCCCGCACACTCCAAAAAGGCAAATGCAAGTTAATTGATCATGATGACCCGGTGTCCCTTGTTGGTCCAAGCTTCAAAAATAAAAATTTGATAGAAGCGTTGAAAGGTAAAATACTTTCAAATAAGCCCAAGCAATTATTGTGCTTGGTTTGGTTTATACATAGTATTCTTTGGGCGAGAAACATTAACAACAACATACTACTTGATTTAATAAAGCTCTCCGAGGATTTTGAGGCATTTAACAACAATACTTGAGTTTATGAAAGCTTCAAAATGACTGTCAAATATTTGTTGACTCTGTTAACGCTAAAGACAGCCAACTTATATGGCTTTCCATAGGATTTCATGGTAAACATTTATGTTATTATGATATGATTCATTTTTTATTCAATAGTGCTTTTGATTTATTAGCGTTATTTTATAGACTTGGGCATTTGAAACCATTCCTTATTTGAGACAACAACTGAACTTCCAGGAAGAGGTTTCCTGTCCAAGACTCCTGAGATGGTTGTCGGTCAAAATTGATAAAAATGTAAATTTTTTTGATGTATTTAACCCCTCGAAGGATGCAGTAATTCTAATTCAAATTAAGTTTTTTATTTTAATTAATGATTTATTTGAATGATCTAATCATCATTCTAATATATGTATTGATTTATATTAGATTATGCATCCGTCGCTTGTTTCGACCAATCGACAGTTAAAGATACCAATTTTTCTTACTTTACGATCTGTGCAAACTTTATTGGAACCTAAGGTCATTTACAGAATAAAAATAGAATTTTTTAGAGCAACAACCATTACAAGAAAAATAATTTTGAAGGGTGGGCATGTTATTATTGATGGTGTTAGTGGTAATGGAGCTGTTGTTGGTGGTAGTAGTGCTGTTGTTGGGGATAGTGATGCTCCTCTTATAGTTTTTAAAACAAATCATACTGGTTATACAGATTTTTCCCCTCCTAGTGAATGTTTCACATGCAAATGTCAAGATTGCAAGGCAAAACATGAGTAATGTTATTAATGCATTAATTGCTTTTGTAAAGGAATTGACATCTAAGAGGGGTGTCATTCCATCAAAGAGGATTTCATATCCATCCACTCAATTAGAGATTAAGGCTAAGAGGAGAAGGAAAGTAATTTTCAAGGCATTATCAAGCACCCAAAAAAGCAAAATTGCAACTCCTCTGTCTTTGTGTTGCACTGTTGAGCAATGTACAAGTGCCACATGAGAGAAATATAAGATGAAAAAAGTGAATATATATCATCTGTTCCAGCTAACAAACAGACACATATATATCTATTTCAATAGATGACATATCTGCTGAAAATTATCAAACAGATATATACATCTGTTACAACAGTTGACTAAACTGTTGCATTCAGATGCAGTATCTATTGCAACATATATCTCATCTATTTTAGCAAATCAAACAACTCTTCATACCATTTTTATTTGTACCAACAGATTACCTATCTGTTGCAATAGATGGGTCATCTGTTGGGATAAACTAAATCAAGACTTCCTACTATTTTAGTTTTTCCAAACATATGAGTCATACGTTGCAATCGATGGTTCATCTGTTGGAAGTTATAATACAAGTCTTCCTTATGGTTTAATTTTTCCCAACAGATGATCCATCTGTTGCAATAGAAAGATAATCTATTTGCCAAAACAGATGAGTTATTTTTTTTTTATCTTTGTGATTAGACTTGACAATTCTGACTTTCCAGGTGGATGCCACAGTAGAAGCTACTGCAATAACATTGACAATATGCTACTCTTTTTATAGAAACATGGAGAAGAAAAAATACAAAAATCATACGCAAGGGATATTAAAGATCCACGATGACTAAAGCCAAAATCCATAGCACCGGATAAAGAACAACTTGTCCATATTTAGTAGATCTTTATAGGTTGAGTCTTTCAAAGTAATAACCTCACACCTCCCTAGGAATTGTTGGCATCAAAACTTAAATTATTGATTTATTTGTTGAGATCTGTATCTATAACAATTGTTTTAATTTCATTTATTTGTTGATTTATTTCATGTAATTTCTGAAGGATTTGATTTATTTTATGTTGTATATGAATTTTGTTTTATCCTTATATTTGAAATTATTAATTGAAATGGAATACTACATTCAAATATTACAACAGATAAGGTATCTTTTGCAATAAACGGCATATCTGTTGGAAAATATCAAATAGATTTAGACATGTGTTGCAACATGTAGGTCATCTATTGGAAATCATCAAACAAGTCTTCCTACTTTTGCAACACATAGAACTAGATAGAAACATCAACATAATGCAACAGATTACCAACCTATTGTAACAGATAAATAATCTGTCAGAACAGTAGAATATATGTTACAACTGATAGACAATCTGTTGTATAAAAAATTCAACTTTCATTAGACATAAAAAATTGCCACTACATGTAAAGTGAAGTGAATTGAAATAAAAAATTGCTATGGTGTTTGTGTTTCTAAATCTTCTTATTTATACACAGGCTCCAAGCGTCCAGTTAGTACCCCATAAGCCCAGACCTCTTGCGTATTTGCAACAGGTTCTAAAGGTCTAGTTAGTACCCCATAAGTACAGACCTCTTGCATGTTTTCCACAGCTTTATCGCACAGAAAGGTCGTTGGATCGATTATTTTTGTATCATTCAGCAAACATTCGATGCGTGCAAGCGAGTACGACCCAAATGTGGTAGCAGTTTCATTTTTGGAAGGTCAATGTCCTTTTTTCAACCTTAAAAATCTCATGTTTGCTTCATCAACACTGCTGCTAGAAAATAATTCATTAGATTAGTCTGCCTCAACAAGTTGGGGAATAAATCCAATAGCAGCTGCATATGGGTAAAAAAAATGGCCTCACCAAAGACAGGTAAGTTGTAGTCATAAACCTTGATCTTTCCCTCCTCAAGTAGTATATCAAGAGCTAGAAAATATTTGATGTCTACGTTCATGACTGCAAGAATTCTCTTTGCCTTGGTTCAGCTCTTGCCATGTGGATATGGCCTCTTTTCTCTAACATATTTAATTATATTTTTTCCTACTGGAACCCAAAAACTAATGAATCAAATCCCGAACCACCGAGAGTTGACGCTAGCGTAATGAGCTCATTGTACCTATCCTTGAAATTTCTGGAGAAGTTGAGTTCCATTATCCTATCGGCAACATCATAAGCATCCAGGTACGCTAATTTCCTACCCCTCATGAGGTAGAGAATTTCATCAACATATGGTGATATAAGAGACCATTTTTAAATAGGTTAGTAATTGTAAAAAAGAAAAACATAGTGGAAAGAAGCAATAGATGGTCCATCTGTTGCAGAGGGTTTTCTGAATTTGTTAACCAATTACCCATCTAACGGAAATCATGCAATAGTCGAGTAATCTGTTGCAACAGAACCACCACCAGTTGCATCAGAATACCCAACTGTTGTAACAGATAACACATCTAATGCGTAGCTTTTTTTTCATGGAGTAGATTAAAATCCTAGGTTAGTGTAATACCTTAAGAGTACACCATATATGCCAAACAGTGCTTACGGTCACAAGTGACCACAAGCTAACCCACGATGCTGGTACCTTATGTGAGCACTGAATTAAACTGATAATAAAAGAGTTTTTGCAAAATTTAACTAAAAAATGCCATAAGTTTTTTAAATCATAGTTCTGATAATATCTATAAAATAACACTGATAATACTGATAAAAGAACTGATAATGATAACTAAAAACTGACTAATTATCTGTACTAGTCTGAAAGCCTCTAAACTGACTAACTATGGAGTTGATGGGATAAGCCCCCAACTAACTTCGACTGACTAAATAACTGAACTATTGATATACAGAATGTAAGATAACTCATCCTCGAAGGATGGGGACTTACCACTATTGACTATTGCTGATAGGCTAATCTATCTAAGTACGGTTAGGAACTTGAGCGTCCGAACCTATGATATAAGATATCATAGCGCAAGAAACAAGTATGCGATTAGTACTTTAAATGTACTGGTATGCTAAATAAGGTTGGGCTAATATACATGCTTTCATGTGCATGAGTAGTAACTGACTTACTGAATAGCATGAAGTACTGAGTAAAATGCAAGGCATTTTTAAAGACTGAGAATACATGATCAAACATAAAACATGTTCTGAATATAGTCTATAAACTAAAATACTGAAATCTGATAACTGAATAATTGATAAACTGTATGCTATGGTCAAGCAAGACTAAACTAAATTCTGAACTGAGTATTAAAACTAAAACTATGAGAGGATCATTTAACCGACATGCCTCATTTTGAGCTGATTAGGGTCCAACCTGTGACCCCAGCTGGAAGGGTGTTAGTACCATGCCACGGGTACTAACAATGGCTGTGGAATTAGTCCTAATCTAGCGGGTGACCCCTAAGATCAGTCCTAAACTGGAAGGTGATCCCTGAGAGTGTCAGTCCTAAAATGCTGGGTGACATCTTATAACCTACACTGGATATGTAGTTTTGGAACTTAAGGATTGCTTCTAAGGACCCAATCCTAACTGATGGGTGAGCCCCTATTCCTAGGTTCTCTTGGTGGTGAATCCTACTCCAAACTGAATTGATACTGATTTTGAGATTGAACTAAGTTTAACTTAAGAAGGAATTAACTCGGATTACGGAACTAATCTAAGTTTGACTAACATGATAACTGACTGAACTGATAATGCAAATACATGTTTGAAACTATTCTGAAAATACTGAGAATAAGTAAATGGCTAAATTTTTGAGTAATCATAACCCCAGGACTTGATAGTAATAACACCAAGATCATACTAAACCTTTGAGGACATTCCATGTAGTCAATATTCAAAACTCATTCGTTGAGGCATTTCATCAAACACTTGTAAAGCATGGCTTAAGCATGAGAATAGATTTAAACATGTAGTAATAGCATGCTTTCAATACTAAAATCACCAATTAAGGCTTAAATTAGCAAACATCACTATTCAAACATGTAGGGTTTAATAACAACAAAAACTACATGCAAACATGGTATAAAAATTGAAATTCATGGGAGTTGATAGATAAAATTCATAATAACATGTAAAGATCATAATTTTTATACTTGAAATTAGCTTCTTGGAATCCATGTGTGAAAAAGGACCATGGATGAACATCTAACATACCTTAAATCTTTAATCTTGAAAGAAAATCAACGTTTCTTGAATGTTCTTGGATTGGAAAACACAAATCTTGATGGTTCTTGAACTTGAAGAACTTGAATTTCTTAGTTTTTTTTGAGGAAGGGTTTGAATCTATTTTTATGTTAAGGATGAATGGGGAGTTGTGTTGTTTAAATTGATGGAATTAGAGGTTAAAAAGGATGGGAAAAGACCCAAAAATCTCATTAAAATTGTCATTAAATCATTGTACGGATGTGGTTGACGGTTTAGGTGAAGGACCATCACTCTGGTGACTTCCCGTCTCTCAATCTAAATGGATTCTCTAATTGAGTTGCGATGGATTGGTTGACGGTTCTTCACTGGCTTGACGGTCCTTCAACATTTTTGTCGCACTTCTGTAGTCGGACAACTCTCTGGTAAAATAGGCATAACTTTTTACCACGATATTGGATTAAGGAAAATTTAGTATAGTTTGAAATATAATTCAATTATCTATCTATTGGTGGGTCAGGATCTCAAAAATTCTTGGTATAACTAAATATATGCTTATTTGAAGTTGACTATAACAACATCCTTCTCAAGAACTCAGTCAGTAAGGGATATTTTGATTCGTCCAATAGATGGGAGTTATTTGAGGCCTTAATATACATCAAAATCACTCATAAATATTCAAAGCACTATAATTTATTTCTCATGAGCTTGAAGTATGGTTCTAATTTTGGTTGGGATTCTCGGGGTATTACAATATCTCCCTATGGGAACATTCGTCATCGTATGAGACTGGTTAGAGTTAGAGTACCGTATTGACGTAACTGAGATCATTTACTAAACATGGATGACTTAGAACATAGTTGCATAACTAATTTTGAAACATGATACTTGAATTGAATATCATGAACTGAACTAATTTCTTGAATACATACAATGACATGAGAATGGTTATAAGGCTGAGATAGAAACGAGTGGGTCAAATTATGAGTACCCATTACTTCAAGCTGGATCTTATTACGTGAAGAGAAGATGAAAGGTTTAGTACATGAAATCTTGGGGGATTATAGTACATCTTCTCCTTGGGATATTATGTCCCTTGAAAGATACTAACTTGTATGAAATACTGAGGAAAGACTGAGAAGATGCACGAGACACAAATGAACTGAATCATAACTGAATATCTGGAATCTGACATGATGCATTCCTTAAATCTGAGGACTAATTCAGAATATACATGACTTAAATTTGAATTTTTCTGATCATTATATGTGTAGCATGAGTACTGAAATTGAACATACTGCAAATCATGGATACATGAGTCATAAGCTGCATGACCTGAGTTTGAAATTTCTAAATCCGTGAAACATAGTTCTTACTGGTGAGCAAACTGGAACTCCTTATCCTAGGGACTGAAAGCGTATATAATTCTTTACAATATGAATGAGCATGAACTATGATCATAGAGATGACATGTAAGTCATGAGTAGATATCGTGATGAGTGAACAATACCTTTCATTGAGATAAGAATGAATCGACATTCTTTCTCTCCTACTGATGTTCTGCAATACATTGGGATCACTACTAGAATCTGAGAGCCTGACTTGGTTACTGGTTCAATCATCTCTCCCTTAGCTTAAAGCCATCATTCTATGTCTAGGAACCACTTAATCAACACCTCTAAACTGAACTACCACCACTTTACTCTATAATATATGGTATAATAATACACATAATTGGTAAACTCACCCTGAATAACTTTGCCCGTTATGGTAAAACTTGTTGCTAGTACTTTCTTCTGAGATACAAATATTAGACCTTGATAGCCCTAACAATCATCATGTACAACTTAAAATTGACTAACTTAAAATCTTCAACTCCCCTTTCTATTAGCTCAACCTTTCAAGATTCAAACTTAGATTCTAACACATATCCTAGACATCCCCAAATTTGTAATAACCATACTACTTTCATCATAGCCTACAAATATCACATCCATAACATATGTTTAGAATCAACAAACCTAAATTATTGAATACACTGCTTCAAGCCTACTGATTCACCTTTTATCCAACTAGCCCCATGAAATATGTTCTGCTCAAATTCAGATAACACTATCCCAACTATACTACTGTTGTTAAACTCCTGGTTTCATGCTTCTAATTCTAGATCACATGATTCCATAGGATTCTAAAAAGGAATCGGAAAATATGTATGACTCCTAAGAACTAAAGTACTACCCCTTCATTCACTGACTGGTTCATCAGGAAACTGAAACTGAAGGACTCTATTTCTGAAATCAACTAAAGTGATTTTCTGGAATACTGTAATTGGGTAATTTTTGTATACCTATCTGGACAGAATAGGTTTACTTACTAGGGTGTACACTGATAATGGATCTCCTAAAGTTTTGGGACTAACTCCAAAATGGATAGCAATATAGGGGTTACAAAAGAAAGTGAAGCTCCAGGGTATAACAAAGCATAAACATAAAGATAAAGGGCCTGTAACATACCTGTATCCACATCAGGAGAGCTTTCCTAATACTGTTAGGAATAAAGTGCATATAGTTTATTCTAACACTAGCCACTGGTTGTGCTGAAAGTGGCACCTTGCTGAGTCGGGTGACTGGATGGGACTGAATGACGATTGGACTGACCCTGTTTGCACAAATCCTTTCCCCTCTGAGACATTATTTTACACTCCTACATCCTGTGGCCTGTCTTACCATATCTAAAACATACATCAATGCCAGCTTTACATACACCTAGGTAATTTTTACTATATTCTCCACAAAGCGAATGGGTACGACCACTTCTCACACTACCCTGGTTTTAGAGCTTGGAGCCCATTCCAACTGTCATTCTTGAACTTTGGAACTGTTGCACTAGCTGAGGATAGAGCTGGGGCTAAAATCTTTTGACTAAACTGAGAACGGTTACCACTTTCTGACCTTAGTTGAGTAAAACTAAAGCTACTCGTTCTGGCTCTCTTATTCTTTTTCTCCTCTCCTTAAGATTCTGCTCCTCAACTGTTGAGCATGAACCATAAGCCTTGATATTTCTATCTCCTTAATAAACATCGTAGTCCTACACTATTTTACCACACTATCAGATACCCAGACACAAACTTGCTCAACCAAGATCTATTATCAACCATCACATGAAGAGCATACCTGGCTAATTGAGTAAACTTAAGGGAATTCTCTTTCACACTCATATTGCCCTAATTTAAGTTAATAAACTCTAACACCTTATCTTTTCTCATCTCTAATAGAAAGAACCTATCTAAGAAGGCTGTAGAAAACTCCTCCCATTCTATAGGCTCTGCATCTATGCCTCTATCCCCTTTTCACTGCTTAAACTAGGTGTGAGTTACATCCTGTAATTGGTAAGCAGCCAGTTCAACACTCTCACTAGAAGTCACACCCATAATGTTAGTCAATTTCTAAATTATGTCAAGGAATTCCTGTGGATCCTCATCAGATTTGGATCCCAAAAATAGAGGAGGATTCATTTGGGTAAAGTACCGAATCCTAGCTGCGGCAGTATTAGCGGCTGGGTTTGCTGGGACTGCAGCTGGTCGAACATTCTAAGTTGATATGGAGTGAGCTAGAGTAGTGAATGCAGTTCTGAAATCTACATGAAAAATATGCTTATTCAGGGGATCTTCCCGAATGGGTAGAGGTACTAGATGGTTTTCGGTTCTTCTTTCATTAGTCTTTCTAGAAGGCATATTCTATAAATGGAACGAAGAATTGAATTAGACAAAGAGTTCAACATGATATCATGCTCATTGTCACTCTATGAACATTAAAAGAAAGGAAACTTTTCCTAAGAACATCTTGTAGCCTCTTGTCCATAAGTGTGGCATACTTCAAACCCATGCATAAGACTCTATTCAATGCGACTTTCAGACTCCCTAGGATACTTAAAAATCTTTCCCTAGGATACTTAAAAACCTTAGGCTCTGATATTAAGTTTGTAACGCCCCTTGAGTACACCTTGGGTGCCACACGGTACTTACAGCTACAAGTGACGACAAGCTAACCCATGATACTGGTACTTGCTATGATCATTGAATTAAACTGATAACAAAAGAGTATTTGCAGAATTTAACTAAAAAGTGCCATAAGGTTTTTAAATCATAGTTCTGATAATATCTGTATAAAATTGATAATACAAATAAAACGACTGATAATGACAACTAAAAACTGAAAACTGACTAACTATCTGTACTAGTCTGAAAGCCTCTAAATTGACTGACTATGGAGTTGATGGGACAAGACCCTAACTAACTTCGACTGACTAAATAACTGAACTACTGAATGTAAGATAACTCATCCTTGAAGGATGAGGACTCACCATTATTGACTACTGCTGATAGGCTGATCTTTCTAAGTACGGTAAGGAACCCGAGCATCCGAACCTATGATATAAGACATTATAGTGCAAGAAACAAGTATGCAATCAGTACTTTGAATATACTGGTATGCTAAATGAGGTTGGGCTAATATGCATGGTTTCGTGTGCATGATTAGTAACTGACTGAATGAATATCATGAAGTACTGAGTAAAATGCATGGAATCTATAAATATCGAGAATGCATGACCAAGCATAAAACATGTTCTAAATATAGTCTATCAACTAACATACTGAAATCTGATAACTGAATAACTAATAAACTATATGCTTCGGTCAAGCAAGACTAAATTGAATTCTGAATTGAGTACTAAAACTGAAACTGTGGGAGTTATCATCTAACTGACATGCCCCAGTCTAAGCTGATTGGGGTCCAACCTGTGACCCCAGTTGGAAGGCACGAGTACTAACAATGGCTATGGATTTAGTTCTAATCTAGCGAGTGACCCCTGATATCAGTCCTAAACTGGCGGGTGATTCCTCAGAGTATCAGTTCTAAACTGGCAGGTGACATCTTATAACCTATGCTGTCTACGTAGTTCTAGAACTTAGGGATTGCTTCTAAGGACCCAGTCTTAACTGATGGGTGAGGCCCCATCCATAGGTTTGCTCGGTGCTAAATCCTACTCCCAACTGAACTGACACTGATTTAGGGACTGAACTAAGTTTAACTAAAGAAAGAATTAACTCTTAGTACTAAACTGATCTAAGTTTGACTGACATGATAACCGACTGAACTGATAATGCTCATACATTTCTGAAACCATTCTGAAAATATTGAGACTAATTAAAAAGCTAAATTTTTGAGTATTCATAACCCCCAAGACTCGATAATAATAACAAAAAGATCATACTAAAACTTAGAGGACATGACATGTAATCAATATTCAAAACTCATTCTTTGAGGCATTTCATCAAACACTTATAAAACATGGCTTAAGCATGAGAATAGTTTTAACATGCAGTAATAACATGATTTCAATAATAAAATAACCAATTAAGGCTAAAATCAGAGAACATCATCATTCAAACATGTAGGGTGTAGAAACAACAAAAATTATGTGTAAGATGGTATAAAAAATAAAATTCATGGGAGTTCATAGATAAAATTCATAATAACATGTAAATATCATAATTTTTAAACTTGAAATTGGGTTGTTGGACTCCATGGGTAAAAAGGGCCCATGGATGAACATCTAACATACCTTAAAGCTTTAATGTTGAAAGAGAATTAATGTTTCTTGAATGTTCTTGGTTTGGGAAGAACAAATCTTGATGTTTTCTTGATGGTTCTTGAACTTGAAGAACTTGAATTTCTTAGTTTCTTGAAGAAGGGTTTGAATCTTGTTCCTAGGGAATGATTTTGAAAGAAACCCTAATTTTGATGTTAAGGGTGAATGGAGAGTTGTGTTTTCTAAATTGAAGGAATTAGGGGTTAAAATGGTTGGAAAATGACCCAGAAATCTCATTAAAATTGACATTAAATCATTGTACAGAGGTTGACGGTTTGGGTGATGGACCGTAACTTTGGTGACTGACCGTCACTCAATCTATCGGTTTATGGCCAGAAAATGAATTCTCTGATTGAGTTGTGATGGCTTGGTTTACAGTTCATCACTGGCTTGACGGTCTATCAACATTCTCATTGCACCTCAACAGTCGGACAACTCTCTGGTAAAATGGGCTGATATTGTATTAAGGCGAAACTGGTATCATCGGAAAGAAAATTTAATTATCTATCTGTTGTTGGGTCAAGATCTAAAAAATTCTTAGTATAACATAAGATATGCTTGTTTGAATTTGAATACAATAATATCCTTGTCAATAACTCAATCTGTATGTGATATTTTGATTCGTCCAATAGATGGGAGTTATTTGAGGCCATAATATCTATCAATATCACTCATAAAACTTCAAAGCACTATAATTTATTTCTTATGATCTTGAAGCATGGTTCTAATTTTGGTTGGGATTCTCGGGGTATTACAGTTAGGAAAAGTGAACTTACCTTGTCCACGTACTAATTATGCATATCTGTCATATTCTTAAAGTCTTGGGTAGAAAAGGTATGGATGGTTTAATCTTTTGCATGTTTCCTAACATTCATGGTCCTTCGCAGAGCAACCTTCTCTTTGGTGTCAAGTTTTGCGTATATGTTCACTTTGTTCAATGGCCCCTGAACTTCAACACTTTTTGGAGAGGGAGGAGTTGCAGTTTTTTTTGGTTTCCAATTGGAAATTATTTTGCAAATTGCTCTTTTCTTTCTCCTAACCACCACTATAGGAGTGTATGGATCCCTCACCTTCTTGGATGGTATGACACCTCTCTTGGATTTCAATCCCTTGACAACTTTAGCAATGAGATCTACTTTTTTCAAGGAGTTTATCCTATCTGTCCTTGCACTCTTTGCATTTTCAATGAGAACACGAGGGTGAAAAGGGGTGAGAGGGACCACTATAAGGGTGGAGGGATCGGTGTAAGGGTAAGAAGGACCTGTGTAAAAGTGAAAGGGACCTGTGTAAGAGTGAGATAGACCTATAAAAGAGGTGTTTTCAAACATATTTTTTCTTAAGCATCAACATGTTCATTATCACGATTTACAATAGCATCAGCATCAATATGTCTGCCACTAACATCAACAATTCCACCAGCAACAACCCCAGAAGTGGCACGCATATCTGTTGCAACAGGTTGGTCATGAAGAGCCTCAACATTAGGTTGACCTTCCCTAACTTCTCTTCTAATGGATATTGCTCCAACCAATTCCTTTTTTGTTAACTCCACTATGGGTATGCTATTATATCAACAAGACCTAGAGTAATAAAAGAAGTCATCCCCAACTCTTGCTCAGTAAGCACTATCCATGAATGCATAACCTATTAAAAGATAGATACATTTAAATCATATTTAAATTTGTAGTTGGTTGGGTTACATGTTAACCGAGACAACTTACACAACAAATGATCTTTTGTCGCAACAGGTGATTCATATATGGAAACAAATTAAATATATGTTGCATCAGATTAGCCATCTATTGCACAATTTACAGTAGATGGGTAATCTGTTGAGTTGGGTTTAAAGAACCAATGCAACAGATGGGTTGCGCAATTTACAGTAGATGGGTAATCTGTTGAGTTGGGTTTAAAGAACCAATGCAACATATGGGTAATCTATTGGGAAATATTAATCATCTGTCATAATAGATTACCCATCTATTAAACTTGTTTTAGTAAATGGGTAATCTGTTGTAATAGATGACCCATCTATTGCAACAGATAACACATCTATTTTAATATCTTTCTTTGAGTCAAATTATTTTACTTCAAAGAAGACTTACTGTCTCATCCGAAGGGTTAAAGAGATCAACCTCCTTAATTCTTGTCTTTCTCTTTGCATCCAACTACCTAAGGATCCTTAGATGAGAAACCTCATCTGAGTAATCCTTGACCTTCTTTCGGAGGGAGGAATGACTTCAAATGCCCAAGCCAAAGAAATATAAACAGGAAGCAAGTGAAAAAAAAGTCATAATAATTATTAAAAATAAATTAATGGAAGAATAAACAAATAGAGATTAAATTTACCATGAAAGCCCAAGGAAAGTCGTATAATGTGATTGTCTTTAGGGATAACTTTGACAGTGAATATTTGATAGCCAACTTGTAGCTGTTATGTCCCCAGGGATAATTGTTGAATTTCTAAAAATCGTCAGCAAGCTTCAACAAATTATTTTCTATGACTTTGTTGATGTCTCTTGCCAATATAACAGAATGGGCAAACCAAACTAAGCGTAATTGCTCCTTCTAATTCTTTGATATGGTTTTATCCTTGTGATATTTTACCAGTATATTGGCTCTGTACCCATGTCCAGCAATGTCCAACAACCCATTTATTTTTTCCTTGAGTTTGTTGGTTTTGGTGGGTGGTCGCTTGGGCAATTCCTTCCCTATATTTGATGGTGGTGTTTTTGCTGTCCTGCTTACCTTGGAACTTTTGTAGGGTGTTCCCTTGATGATAGGTTCTTTTGGTGAATCGCATCTCAAGACTTTCACTATGAAAAACTCTTTCATGACAAAACAAATTGGCATGCCACAATAGTTGATCTAGATTTCATCCATCTTTTTTCCCTACTACTTCTAATCATCCCCACGTACTTAATCCTGCGCTTAAGAAGACCATATACCATGCTCATTTGGAAATGATCAGCGTTGTCTTCAGGCAGCTCAAGAAAGTCTCCAAAGCAGCTCTTCTTAAAAAGTTCGTCTATGTTTTCATTCTTCATAGTATTCAAAAATTCATCAAAAGGTTTCCCCAACTGTGATTTAAGTACAAAATCACTAGTAAGTTATGTAGGGTTATCTACCGGCATCACAACTTGAAGCCTATTAATACTAATAGTTTTGACAGGCTCATGCTGGGATTTTAATCTTAATTCACGCCCCATTGGTGATTCATTATCATTATGTTGATCATCATCCTCTTTCTCACTTTCTTTTTTGTACTCTTCTTGTTTAGATTTTTCTTCTTTATTCTCACTTTTATTTTCTTCATCACCCTTTATAGACCCTTCTCTACCTCTCTCAACATTGTTTTTATATCTTTCCTCATATTCACTTTTTCCTGACTGAGATTGTTCAGGAAGCTCCTCCGAATTCATTTGTACTCTAGCCTTTTTTTGTTAAGTGGTCAGAAGTTGATCCACTTTCACTTTTTTTTTTTGGGAGACATGTTTTACCTAAAAATAACAAAAAACAAAAAATACATAACAATTGATGTCACCAATGCCACCAACACCAACACCAACACCAAAAACCACCACAAACACCAGCAATACCACCACCACCACTACCCATGCCACTAACACCACCGCTACCACTACCACCAATATCACTACCACCACCATTAACCAGCAATACCAACACCACCACCAATAATAATGCCACCAATAACAACACCAAGACCACCAACACCATCAATGCCACCAGCACTACCACCAACATCAACCAACATCACTAACACTACCACTAAGTCTACTAAAACCACCACCAATGCGACAATACCACCACTAAGACACCAATACAACCACCGCCACCAATAATACTTCCACTGCAGTAATACGAACACCAAGACCACCACAACAACCACCAACACCACCATCAACATCACTATACCACCACCAACCACCGACAATACCACAAATACCCTCCAACAATACCATGATAGTAAATGAAACACTGCAATAAAAACTAGGGTTTTCTCGAGTTTTTCCTACAATTTTAGCATCAAAACTCAAAATTGCTAACCCATTCTCAAAGATAAGACAACTAAAAGTCTTATTTTTCATTATTAACTAAGAATCCCTTATTTTTAGGAAAAATAACATATGTAGAACTCTTCTCGAACTCTTTTACCTATGAAGACAGAGAAAATGATGGATACAAGAAAGAATAAAGTCAAAAATAATAACTATGTGGTTCAAAAAAGAAAGAAAATTGATCTATTATGAAGGTTGAGATATATGTTGTGCAGTTGTTGTTTGTATTGTTGAGAGAGAAAGAAAATAGCAAGAAATCAAGATTTGAAATGATGAAATATTTTTCCCGCAAATGGATGATTTGTATTTTGGAAAAGAATGACAAGTTTTGAAAATGTTAATTTGTTTCGAATAATTTGTTCATCCCTGGTTGTAGCTAATTCAATTTAGATATTTCAAATAATAAGCTAATATTAATCATTTTAACACAGATTGGTCGATTAATGACTCTGGTCAAGAGGAATGCAATACCAACATCATGTAATATAGTTGACCCTATCAACTCATCTCTAATTGTACTTAAATTAATTAAGGTATTTCAAACAATAAGCTAATATGAATTATTTTAACTCAAATTGGTCGATTGATGACTCAGGTCAGGAGGAACGTAATACCAACATCATTCAATATAGTTGAACCTATCAAATCATCCCTAGTTATCGCTAAATCAATTTAGGTATTTCAAATAATAAGGTAATATGAATCATTTCAACTCATATTGGTTGATTAACAACTCAGGTCAGGAGGAACGCAACACCAACTTTATGCAATATAGTTGACCCTATCAACTAATCCCTAGTTATAGCTAAATCAATTTATGTATTTCAAAGCATAAGCTAATATGAAGTGTTTCAACTCAGATTGGTCAATTGACGACTCAGGTCAGGAGAAATGCAATACCAACATCATACAATATTGTTTACCCCATCAACTCATCCCTAGTTGTAGCTAAATCAATTTAGATATTTCAAATATTTAGCTAATATGAATCATTTCAACTCAGATTGGTCAATTGACCACTCAGTTCAGGAGGAATGTAATACCAACATCTTGCAATATAGTTGACCTTATCAACTCATCCCTAGTTGTAGCTAAATCAATTTAGGTATTTCAAATAATAAGCTAATATGAATTGTTTCAACTCAGATTATAGGTTGACACTCAAGTAAGGAAAAACGCAATACCAATATCATGCAATATAGTTGATCCTATCAACTCATCCCTAGTTGTAGCTAAATCAATTTAGGTATTTCAGATAATAAGCTAATATGAATCATTTCAACTCTGATTGGTCAATTGATGACTCAGGTAAGGAGGAAAGCAAAACCAACATCATGCAATATTGCTGACCCTATAAACTAATCCCTAGTTGTAGCTACATCAATTTAGATATTTGAAATAATAAGCTAATATCAATCATTTCAACTCAGATTTGTCAATTGACGACTCAAGACAGGAGGAACAAAATACTAACATCATGTAATGTAGTTGACCATATCAGCTCATCCCTAGTTATAACTAAATTAATTTAGGTATTTTAAATAATAAGCTAATATGAATCGTTTCAACTCAGATTGGTCTATTAACGATTCAGGTCAGGAGGAACGCAATACCAACATCATGCAATATAGTTGACCCTATCAACTCATCCCTAGTTGTAGCTAAGTAAATTTAAGTATTTCAAATAATAAGCTAATAGAAATCAATCCAACTTAGAGTGGTCGATTTACGACTCAGGTCAGGAGAAATGTAATACCAACATCATGCAATATAGTTGACCCTATTAACTCATTCCTAGTTATAGCTAAAACAATTTAGGTATTTCAAATAATAAGCTATATAAATTATTCTAACTCAGATTAGTCGATTGACAACTCAGGTTAGGAGGAATAAAATACCAACATCATGCAATATAGTTGACCCTATCAACTTATCCCCAGTTATAGATTAATCAATTTAGGTATTTCAAATAATAAGCTAATATGAATTGTTTCAACTCAGATTGGTCGATTGATTACTCAAGTCAAGAGGAACGCAATACTAACATCATATAATATAGTTGACCCTATCAACTCATCCCTAGTTGTAGCTAAATCAATTGAATTTGTAGTTGCACATATGAACTGAATTGAAATTGTATTAAAACAATGTCCTACTTGTTGTAATAGATGACTTATCTGTTAGAATTTATCATACAGATAAATTAATCTATTGCAACAGATTACATATCTATTAGAAATTATCAAATAGACGTAGTCATCTATTACGACAGATGACTGAGCTGTTTGAAATTTTCAAACAAAATTGACATCTGTTGCAACACATGACTTATATGTTCTAATATCTTTTTCTTATTTTAAAGCAATTTCTTGTCTGAGATAAAAAAAACATACTAAAGAAGTAAAAAATATTACTTGGATAACTCAAAAATCTCTTCCTTGAGTAGTCTTATCTTGTCTTTTCAATGTCACCGTCTCCTCGTTCCTCTCAAAAGTTATCAATGAATATTTAAAACCCATCTCTAGAATTAATTCATCTCCCTTCTTTGTTTCAAAATCAGGATTCTCTTTCTCCTCTCTTTAAGGTAATCACAACAGTCTTTTTTTATCTTTTTTCTCTTCTCTTTCGCATGAGGATCCTTTTAGATATCAATCGATTTATATCTTTTATTGACTTAAATGGGTGTTCTGATCCCATTACTTTTTTGACATTACAGGTATGGTTCACTATTGCTCTTTTCTTCTCGTCTTTTTTTTTTGTATGTTATTTAAGTTAGATATTTACATCTGTTGTTTTTATTTATTTTCCCATTACTAGTATTCTATTTATTGAGAAAATTAAAGGAAAGGTAAATTTTAAGTCTTGAATGATAGAACCATTATTTTTATTAAAATATGTGAAAAAGTCATCTTTTTGGAGAACTTAAAAAGCCATTGTGGTGTTGTTGGAATATGTGGTGTTTATATTGTTAATAGTGTTGGAACATATGGTGTTGTTTCTTTGGTATTGATGTTGTTGTTGGTGTTGGTGGTGTTGCAACAGATTCCCCAACTGTTGCAACTGATAAATCAGCTGTTGGAATAAAAGGAGCAATTGTTGGAAGAAATCAAACTAGTAGCAAGGCTGGTTTTATTTATTCCAACAGATGATCCATATGTTGCAACATATCATCCATCTGTTGCCACAAATGCATTGCCTGTTGCAATAGATGTCTTATCTGTTAAACAGATGTGGAATCTATTGCAACAAATGGGTCATCTATTGGAACTCTTGTTGTAATGTGTTGTATTCATTTAATTTTCTATTACCCTTTTTAAAAATTATATAGACATCAATTGTAATATGGAGCCAGGGGTGTATCGAAAATGACCTTTCTATTTCCCCGGAGATAGTGGTATGGACTAGGTACATCTTACCCTCCCAGACCCCACTATGTGGGAATACACTGGATTTGTTGTTGTTGTATCAATTGTAATGTACTTTTTGTTCTTCTTTTGTTTGACATCAAATGTTTTTCTCTTGTTTGGAGATAAAAGAAAGTAAAAATGGATCAATTTTTACTAGACCATCAGTAAAGGCTAGAGTAAATATGGGTTCGGAGGAATAAGCTGCTTGCAGATGGAACCACTTCATATGTGGGAGGTATGTATTACTTATCAACCTATCATGAAAATACACATACAGTACACTAATTTTGTGAATGCTGTTTTTTTTTACCTATTAGGCATTAATCATTCAAACAAGATATTGCATTTTGCAGTCAAGATTGTTAGGTTTGAACCGATAAGTTTGAGGGACCAAGTAGGTGGTTTCAATACCCTATTATGGTTTAATGAAGATTTTGCTAATGTTTATGTGTCGATCTTGGAGAATGATTCAATTTTTTGGTGGTAGTGTAAATATTCAATAGTGGTTGGACTAATTTTAAGGGTTCGATAGGATTTTGCTCGAGAAGACTATTATAGTAGAAGGTTCTTGGGAAAATACCTATGTAGGAAAAGGGAGGTTGAGAAAACCATATATCAACTCAGATCTTTTTAAAGAATAAACACAAGGTAGGAAGGAACGTGTAGAGAATCTAGCTGATGAAATTGGTATGAAAAATGAAAAAATCGAATGAGCTGCAAATGTAAAAGTGTATCCAAAAATGAAAATCCACCAGTCTATTTTGAAAAGAAAAATGCAGAAGTGGCTTAGAGCTATGCACTTTGCTAGGGAACCACAACTAGCTAGCGTGGCCTGAGTGATGAACCACAAAGAGTAGAATAAACGTCTACGTTTGTAGCTTTGCAAGCACCAATGGTGGTAAGATTATCGATTAGGAACGAAACCTGAACCAATAACTCCTGAAGTAAAAATAAGTGATCAATCCAAGGTGAAAATTTCTGAAGTTAAATTGCATCCCAGACCTTCTGCTTGTGGTTCTGGTTTGGTCAAAGGTAGTGGAAACAACATGGCATGGTATTTCTGCCCAACTTTAGACCCTTTTGTTTCTACTGCCATTGACCAGATCAGAACCACAAACAGAAGGCATGAGATGCAAGTTAGACTTTAGAAATTAACGCCTTGGCTTTCTTTATTTTTACTTCAAGAGTTATTAGTTTAGGTTTCATTCTTGACTAAAAATCTTACAAATCCTTTGTTCTTGCCAAGATGCTTTCTTAATATACTGATCCTACACCTTTTGGGTTTTCATTCAGGTCATGCTAGCTAGTCACAGTCCCTAGCAAAATGTCTAACTCCAGTCCTCTTTAGCATTTTTCATCTTTCAAGTCAATTTAAAATTTGCAGCTCATTCAGTTTTTTCATCTTTCAAGTCAATTTTATTAGCCAAATTGGCTAGACGTTCCTTGCTTTATTCTTTGTGTTTTCTCTTAAATAAGGTGTGAGATGATATATGGTCTTCTTCACTTCCCCTTTCCTGCACAAGTATACTCCCAAGCACCTTCTGCTATATAATAGTCTCCTCAAGTAACTCATCCATATAAATTTTGACAGGAGAATTTTTATTGGTTTTAATTCTTGTTTTCTGCAGTGGAAGGCTTCAAAAGCCATCTCAAAGTCCATTGCATCATTAAAATTGGTCCAATCACTATTAATGTCTATAATTCCATCAAATATTGATCCCTTCTCATAACTTGAATAAAAAACATGAGCATACTGTTATAAAATTGTAATAGGATATCGACACAACCTTCTTGGAACCCTCCGGCCTTATCAGTTTGCAAAAATTAAACTAATCTATAAAATGCAGGATCTTGTTTGAAATATCAATGTCTAATTATAAAAAAATGTATTCACAAAATCATTATACTCTATGTGTGTCTGTCACGATAGCCTGATCAATAATACATAACTCCCACGCAGGAAAATGGATCCATCCATCTGCACTCACCTTATTCTTCCCACCCCATCAATGTTAGATATTTTTTATTCTTCATTTCCCATCATTAAGTAGTGTACAATATTACAGAGGCTCAAAGGGTAACCATCTTCAATGTCAGAGGACTATATGCCCATCAAGAGAAAAAACAAGTGCTACAAGTCGTGACTTTTTACCCTTTTTGTTTTTAAATCTGTATTTTATTTTGTATAGTAAAATAGTCACCAATTTAGATTAATTAAGGTATGTGATGATTATTAGAAATGAGGTGAACAGTCATGAATTTTTGGCTAGCACATTTAAAACAGCTGATGAATCAAATTCTCCATCTGTTGCAACTGATAAATCAGCTGTTAGAAGAAATCAAAACATCTCTTCCAACAGGTGGTCCATCTGTTACAACAGATAGTCCATATGTTGCAACGTATGTATTATCTGTTGCACATATATACCATTTATTCCAACAAACAGTGAATTTGTTGCGACAAATGGGTGATCTGTTGTGACAAATGGACGATATGTTGTAATAGCTCAATAATAAAAGTTATTATTAAGAGAGAAATCATTTTCAAATGGTGAAAAGTTTGAATATAAAATAAAAAGTCATGACTTTTCACAGAAAACAAAAAGTTAACTGTTTGAATGTAATTAATACAATGGAACTGAACAGTCATGCCTTTCTGCCTAACACATTCAAATTCAATCCTCTATAAATAATTCCCTTCATAATCTTCTTTTTACTCCACTTTATTTATTATTTATTTTATTTGGTCTTTTCGATTACATCGTCAACCACACCTCTTCAAAGGACATATTCCTTTCTCATTGAGGTAAGTTTTTTTTGTGTGTAAATCTACCAGTTAGTAGTGTACGTTGTATTACATTCAGACTTTTTTCTTTACATTTGTGTTAACAGTTTTTGTCAATTCATGCGTGTTATATATATGACTGATTCTGTTTAGGACATTGCTATTCTACGCGACACAATGTGGGAACTTCAGAGGCAGGTTAATGACCTGCAGTGGGAGTTGGTCGTCACGAGAGCAAGGATGTTCGAAGAGATGCGCAGGCTAAAGAGGACCCTGCTACTGTCGATTGACGATTGGCCGGATGACAATAATAATAATAATAATAATAATAAATAATAATAATAATAATAATAATAATAATTAGGTGATTTTTTTTCTTTTAGCATATGTATTTTAATTTTTCTATATCGAATCTATACCTAATATATTTTGTTTTTGTTTAATGAAAAATTTGTTTTGGGTTAACTCCGACTTTTTGATTCTTATTTAATTTTTATCCCGTCTATTTATTCTTCTTAACAAATATGTCAATAGTTGGGCATAAGCAGTAATTTTGAATCCAGTGGCAATAGCAAGAGTTTTGAGTTCTTTCAACAGATGGATCATCTGTTAAATTAAATTGGTCATCAGTTGGGTTTATGGAAGCAGATTATTCATCCGTTGTAGCAGATTTGTCATCTATTGTAGGACCACATTTTAGTTTGATAAATTGTATTGTGTTCTTCAACCAAATGTCCATTTGTTCCACATGATAGGTAATCTGTTGAAAATAATTTTGTGGTATGTTGTATTTAGTTCCTGTTTTGCCTCTTTTTATTGATGCACAAGTTATTAAAAAGATATTTTATATAATAAATGATAACATTTACGTTCACAATAATGAGTTAAATATATAAAAGTCGATAACCAACAACAACACGGGTTTTACTATTACAACAATCATGGTGGATTACGATCCGGGTATGTAGTTCTTTTGTGACTAGCGTTTTTACACACGTAGCACTTTTTTTCTTGATCAAAATTATTCTCCAACTCCACGCCTCCTCTTTTATGGCCTTCTTCCCGATTTGATAGTGCTTGGGTCAATATATGGAGGAGGTATTAATATCTCCAAAAGCTCTATAGGAACAACCTAAGATTCTTTGGGTGGCACCAGATTAATATTCTCACTATATGTCATTATATATTTTTCCACCGAATAATATAGAGAGGAGCACTTATAAATTTTTGTTCCATATTGTGCACCATATTGAGTTCGAAGTGCTGCCATAGCATGTGGACAGGTATTTTATCCAAGTCAAAAACTCTACACGTACAATATCTTGTTTGAAGATTGACCATGGTAACAACAACATGACGATCGATACTGAACTTGTAATTTGCTATTTGATGAGCAAATAACCTATTCCCTAAACTAACGTTTGTTGGTATTTTTTTTTATTTCTAGAACAAATTTGGTTCCTGGATTCACGAACTTCATACGCCTTTCATGAAATTTTTTTCCATACTTCTTGTTTATTTCATCAAATAGAGCCACGATGGAAAATTCTCTTTCAACACCAAACAATAAACTCATCGATTCAACTATGTTTGATGTCATAATATTGTACCTATACAAAATAATCACTTAGTACAACATCATACTAAACTTATAACTCAAACAAGACATTAAATTCATAAGAATGTAGCTATTTGCCGGATAGAATGCCCGACTCCATATCTCAAAACCGACACATACGAGATGTTCTGCTACCTTGAGATGCATATCCGTTATTTGATTGAAATGGTCTAAAAAATCCTCTCTATTATTTGTTTTAGCTGCACTATAAAAAGGTTTACGATCCTTTCATTCTGAAATTTGTTTCAAATATTATCTCCAAGATGCCTCATGCTACAACCAAAGTGAGTTGAAGTGTAGAAAATTGAATTCATCCTTGAAATACTTTGATGCCTATCCAAAATAAAACATAACTCGTCGGTATCTTCAACGCATCTTTACATTTATTCAAAAAAAATAACCATACGAGGAATCACATTCCTTGACCGCTACACAAAAGGTGACCAAAAAAATGTGATTCTCCGCATCCTGCACCACCGCTGCTTTCAAAACTCCATTACACCTGCTCCTCAAGAAGGTTCCGTCGATGGCTATGACTTTTCTCAAATGTTGAAAATCTTGAATCCAAGCAACATAGGATACAAAAAAGTACTTGGAGATTCTGTTTATTAACATGAAATACCGTTTTACTTCTGAGATTTGTGGACTCAAGCATGTAATGGTAGGCATCGAGGATTGCATACCCGTGCTCGTGTGTCCCCGTAACAAAGTCCTTTGCAATCCTCATGGTCGTATATATCTTCTAATAACTGACCATGAAACCCAATTCCATAAGGAGTTGATTATCCATATCTCTTGTAGAAGGGCCTTTGCCATTGGGGAATATATTTTTGAAATATTGACTAAGGACCTCTGCCGTGGCGTGAGGAATTTGGCTCGTAATGTGATCCGAACCATATGTGTGATACTTTTTATAAACATGAATGATGAATCTGTCAGAACTTAGTACTTCACAGCCCTCAACCACAACTTGCAGTTTGGATTAGTACATTTGTAGGAAAAGACTTCGCTCGAATTAATCATCTTTTTTAGTTTGAATTTTTTTTCAAGAAAGCAATAAACAAAGAATTAGAAAGTTCTTTCTTATCCTTAAATGATATTCCCTTGTAAAAGACGATCTTGTCGTATGGATGATTGCCAGACTATATCGATTGAGAAGAACTGTCGACCGTATTACTCGCAGTAACTTACGTCTTATTGATTGAAGCAATGGGTGTAGGTGTTTGATCATCATCTGGAATATTCATGTCCAAATCATCCAACTTATCATCAAAGATGTCTTATTGTTTTTCGTCTTCTATATTTTGATTCTCATTCTCTCTTATCTTTTCAACCACATGGACCCTTAATATCGGCCTAGCTGAATCACTAAGACTAGCACAACTGAACCTAATCTGTTATCTTGAAATGTAGTACCCTCTAATTTTCAAAGGAGCTGTGCATGTACCTGATAATGAGTTCTTCCGATTGATAATTCAGTCTACAATAGCCGATAATGAAGTTTAAAAAATCATCATACGAAACATCACTTTGGACTATCATAATTATCATCTCTAGCATTTCACCCTTCTTTCAACGCCATACATATCGATTTCTCTTCTCGATCTATTGACCATGACAATCCACCCCTATTGTTATTGATCCCTCATTAGTGGTACCTAAATAAAATTATTTGTTTTAAAAAAGGTTAATAATGATATCATAATAAAATTAATAGTGATTTCATAGTGCTGTAACATAAACCCAACAGATGTGAAATCTGTTGCAACATGTGAAAAATATGTTGCAACAGGTTAGTGATCAGTTGCAATGGATTACTCACCTGCTGGGATTTATGTTACGCTCCTGAATTTGATTCCAACAGATGAGTCATCTGTTATAACAGGTGAATCATATGTTGCAACAGACTATCCATCTGTTGCAATAGATGAAGTTCCTTTTGTAATAGATGTCAGATTACTAAAGAACCTTTAAAGATGATTCCAACAGATGAGTGACATAATTCAACAGATAACTAACTTGTTGCGACAGATGACTTACCTGTTGCAGCAGACGATGCGTCTGTTGGAATTGAGTTCAAGTTCTGTTATAATAGGTGACTAATCTGTTGCAACAAAAAAATACTTTATTGCAACAAATTAATAATATGTTGTAATAGAGGCATCATCTATCCCAACAGATGACCCATCTATTCGATTCATGTTACAACACTATAGAACTATAAACATGAATCCAACATATGAGTCTTTCGTTGCAACATATGGCTTATCTGTCGCAACAGATGACTCTTATGTTGTATTCATATCCGCGTTCTATCTATTGTTGAAAAAACAACACAATAACAGTTACATAGATGAAAAATTCAACTAAAAATCATATATGTCAAAGTGGAAAGTGATGTATGAAATAAAATTTGACCTAAAAAATTGATCAAGTAGCAGCAGTAGCGATAACAACAACAATAACAATGGTCAACAAGACGAAGATGGAGATAATAATGAAGTAGAAGATGATGATAATGAAGTAGAAGATGATGAATAAAGCAGCAACAACAATAAACAACAAAAATTGCTAAAAGAGAGAGAAAACAATAATGGATAAGAAGAGAGAGAAACACACCTTTTTTCCTCCGTTTACTGTAAGATTAGGTTAACATTTGGATCAAAGTATAAATTTAAAAACTTATGGGTTATTCTTAAACTTTCTTAATCCATAAAAAAGTAATTGTCATCTGCACTCAATTATTAAAACTTGAGAAACCAACACCTCATTTTGAAACTCTTGTCACTTTTAACTAAATGCCCAATAGTAGATATTTTTTAACTTTTTAAGCTTTAAGCTTATCAATAAATAAAATATTTACTAAGATATTTTTCTCTATTCAAATATGAATAATACGATAAATAGGATAAGAAAGAGTAGCAACCTAATCTTTTTATAAAAAAATATATGATTTTGAATTTGAATTTAAAAAAAAATTTGAGTTGGAATGAAGTTGTAACTTCTTAAGCTTTCTTATATATATACTCCCACGATAACATAACATGTAGTGTTAAGCTTTGTTTCATTAGTTTTATTTACTGGATTTTTTTATGTTCTTCATTTTTTTTAAACTTTTTGTGCTTTAACATTTTTGATTTTTGCATGTAGATAAGTGATGGTCTTATTACAAGCTATTCTTCAATTAAGTAATATTTTTTATTTTGATATTGTTCTTGATGTAATAAAAATAAATTCATTTGGTTATGTAATTGAAAGATGAAATGACATTTCATTAAGAATTTTAGTCATATTAATGTTTTTTAATGCTAACTTTTATTAATTCTATTTTGTTTAAGCAATTACCCATGTGTTGATTATCAAACATTATATATTTTTGACCGAAAATATCCAAGGATAGCCATCCGAAATAATTACTAGAGGAGAGGAGATACAAATGGATCAAAAAAACGTCACGAAGTTCCAACACATGAGGCTAATTAGTGTGGAGTTGGCTAGCTCAATGAATGTATTTTAATTGGTACTAACGATTTAGTCTTCAACAACAACAAACTCAGTGTATTCCCACATAATGGGGTCTGGGTAACGATTTAGTCTTCAAATTAATTCAAATGTTTCTTTTTGTAATGTCAAATTAAATTTGTTTTCATCACTTATTGCAGTATAAAGTATAAGTAGAAAAAAAAATTGATTTCCATATTAACGCTAAGATACGGTCCACCTTACGGTTCTTCATCGCGAAGTCATTTGCTTGTGATCCTTTGAGTTTTGCTAACATATTCTCAAGCAAGGATATTAATGCAAAACTGTGGGATATTTTTATATTATTATTTTATTAAATTATATATTAATAATATTTTATGTGTTTCTATTTTATTTTATTTTATGCATATATGTAATGATTCATGTATTTAATTAGATGTTGCGAAAATTTTAGATGAATATCCAAAGACAAAAAATTAAGCAACTAATAACTCAATAACTTTTATTTTGATGAAAAATATGTTTTCTTATTTATCATCTACTAATGTATCTAAGGTGTTTTTTTGGTAGAGATTGATATAATTGTTTTACTTAGTACTTTATTGATTTGCTGAAAGTTTTTACAGCATAATATGTGACATATAGTTTCGTTTCGTTTTGTAACGATAGGTATTATACTTAATGCACGATATAATTTGAATTTTAGATCTTATCTTTTCAAATGCATATTTGTATGAGATTGTTTTCAAATAAATTTGATTCTATTTCTAACATCTAACTAATCGGTGTAATTTTTTAATATATGTCAAAATAATATTTTAATAATTAAATGAAAATAATACTTAAATATTTGATTGGAGTAAGAATCACCTAGCCTAGCTTCAAGAAATTGAAATCCTTAGAGATATATTTTGCTTTCATATATTCTTATCCTTAAACTAAAAATATTTTACTTATGTAAATTCTTATCCTTAAACTAGCTGTAAGCTTTTAATTAAAACTAGCATTACATATATTTTTATATTTAATACTAATTTCTAAGTAAATGTTTGTATCCAATTCATAAATAGTAATTCTTAATTTTAAAATTACATTCTCTAAATTTAGATTCCTTATATATACTCAAATTTTAAATTATTCGTAATTGTTTTTTAATTTTATATTTTTCTTTTAAAAAGTATAATTAACTATTCAAACTTTACAATTTTGTAGGATAATGGAACACAATTTTGAATATGAGTTGATTTTATAAATTTAAAGTAAAAACAACCGCTCAATGGGATTGCACTATCATTTTATTATTAGTTAATATTTTTTTGAATACACACCACTTTCTATGAATATGTCTATTACTAACAATAACGATATATCAATGAAGATAATAAGTTTAAGTTATATCACTATGGTTTCACAATTTTTTTTAATAAATAATTAATCAATATATTAAAATTTCAATCAACTATTGTCCAACTATCCCAACAAAAATCAAGATTAGGTTGACTTATTATTTTTATTTAAAAATTATAAAATAAGAATAGGTTATGTCAGAGATCAAATATTCAACTTAGATAAATATATCCCAAATTTAGGTAGATCAAATTGATAAAAATAATTAGTAATTGACATTATATAAGTTATGAAGAGTAGATATATACTTAGATAATGTAAGTAGTAGTAGTAATAATAATAATAATAATAATAGTTATAATAAAAGAATAAAGTTTAGGGTATGATTAAACCATTTGGTAGTACAATAGAAAATGCAAATCGAGTTGGGATGTGGGGTTACTGGGGAGAAATTGAACTAATTTTGATAATACAATGAAGTAATTAAATAATATGCATATTACTATTTCTAAATTCTAATCGGAAGAGATGGGGATAGTAGAATAAAAATGTAACTGTTCTTGACAATTTGAACTCCTTAAATTGCAAAAAATATAATAAGAAAAAATATGAAACATGAAAGATTTTCTTGCAATTACATAATCGTTTTTATTCATATAGATTTGATTAGAGATAGGGAAAGAAATAATATTAACAATCTAATATCTTTAAATTGTGAATAATATAATAAAAAAATATGAAACATAAAGTTTTTTTACAATTACATTGTTATCTTTTCCTATAGATTTAGTTAGAGTTGATTGGTGATTGGGTAGGGGTAGGGGTGGGGGTGGGGGGAGGGGGAGGAGGGAAGGCGTGTGGGGTAGAGGTTAGAATTTATTATTTTGAAAAAACAATTGAGGGTGAGGGTGGGGGTGTGGATATGGAGGTGGAGGTAGGGAAAGGGGTGGGAACCAACCAGGGTTATGGTGGAATTTAAGTAGAGAAAATAGAAGGAAAGGTGTCTTTTAAGTCTTGAATGAAGGATTGGTGACATTGGCCAACATAAAGGGTCAAACATTATTAGGAAACTTGATTAAGTTAATTATGGACTTGATTAATATTTTCAAAACTTTCTAATCTTTTCAAAAATACAAATCAACCCACACCCTCTTCAATCCAAATCAGCCAGTCTCTCTCTCTCTCGATAGCTTCTCTCAACTCTCTCCTAACCAACAGTTCTGCAAAAGTCTCTCTTTAATCCCCGGTGACTTCAACCTCTGGGAAAAAATAGATGGGCAAGTTCTCTTTTGACTTTCAACCGTTAATCGACGTGAAGACTTCTCTGGCGACAACAACTTCGAGTTCTTTGTCGTCCCATTTCCTTTTTCATAGGTAAAAAATTATGAAGAAACAGAGGAACTTGAGCCAACTACTCTTCTAGTATTGAAATGTGGACTAAATAAAATCCTAATCTCTGTCATTTCTTCTTCTTTTTGTCATGTTGTTGATTCGAATTTGTTGGTGATTTTTGTTCACAGTTGATGTTCTTAGTGAAGACCCCTTCTTAGTATGTATGTGTATGTATGATGTGTTGGTGTTTTTGGGTTGATTTGTTGTTTGTCTTGGTAAAAATGGTGTTGCAAAAGATGAAACATAAGATGTAACAAATTAAGACATCTGATGCAACAGATTAAAATCTGATGAAACTATGAAAATCTGATGCAACAGATAAATATTCTAGTAGATCATTCATCTGTTGTGACAGATGACTCTTCTATTTGGAAGAAATCTAAACAATATTGATCCAATAGATAACTCATTTTGCAACAGATGAGTGATATATTTCAATAGATCACTGATCTATTTCAATAGATCACTGATCTATTTTTATGGTTTCCAACGGATTGCTCATCCGTTGCAACAGGTTGGTTATATGTTGCAATAGATAACTACTTGGTGCAACAGATTAGTGATCTATTTTTATTATTTCAAATGGATTACTTATCCATTGCAACAGGTCAATTATATGTTACAACAGATAACATACCTAGTACAACAGATGTGTGAGCTATTTTTACCATTTCCAATGGATTACTCATCCATTACAACATGTTGATTATTTGTTGCAACAGATAAACTACCCAGTGTAACAGATTAGTGATCTATTTTTACTATTTCCAATGGATTACTCATGTTTGCAATAGGTTGGTTATATGTTGCAACAGATAAACTACCTGGTGCAACAGATTAGAGATTTGTTTTTATTGTTTCCAACGTTTACTCATCCATTGCTACAGGTCGATTATATGTTGCAACGGACAACATACCCGGTGCAACAGATTAGAGATCTATTTTTATTGTTTCCAATGATTTAATCATCCGTTGCAACAGGTCGGTTATATATTATAACAGATAACATCTCATTCGGGAGAACGAAAGAATTACCTATTTAAAGGGTTCAACATCTCGGACGAGGCTACAAAAATACTAACACAGTTGATCAATGACTATTCAGAATGGATTGCCGATGGGCTGTTAAAGCATCATGTCAACAAGTACATAAATCAATTTTTAAAGATATTGGTTTATATTATTCTTGTTTTAAGAACGTGACATTAACAAATATAAATCATCATCTAGAAAATAAAATAACGAACGCTACAAAGTGGACAAATCGAGTCTTGGTTTAGATATGTTAGACTTTGTTGTTGTACATCCTGCACGAAGAATTCGTTCTATTTGATGTCATAGGCCCAAACTTGCTGGAATGATGAGGTTTAAATACCATACATATTACTATTAATTAATACTTTATTTAATTGCATCTGTGTATTAATTTTTTGGTCACATAATCCAAAATATTTGATAATATGTGCAGCACATCGATGTCATTTTTTACCACCTCTAAAAGAAGGCTAAGTTGCAAACATAAGAACAATATAAATACATGACAGACAATTGTTTGTACAAAGTTTACATCAATAATTCCTACGATATATATTGTCTAAAACATCTGGAAGTTTCCCGAAATGAGGAATTCTTAAGCAATATCATCAAAGGTTTTAGCATTCCGGCTAGCTTACCTTGGCATTTGGTCGACGAAGTGTACATCCCAATCAATTGTGGTGATAAATTCCATTGGGTATTGGTTGTCATCATTCTAAAAGAGAGGCACATTCGAGTTCATGGCTTGATGTCACGAAGGAGACGTTCTAGTCCGTCGTTTGAGATACAAAAACTGGATAAAATTTTGCCTACTTACCTTGATATAAGTAGATTTTTGGATCAAAAGGTTCGTACTGATTGGTCGACGATTGAAGAATAACGGGATAAAATGGCTAATCCATTTGATGTACAATATATTGATGTAATTTCTCAACAAACCATTGGTAGCCTGTAAGTGTAAGTGTCATGATTTAGTTTCATTCCATAAATTTCACAACGCTTGCATGAACTGCAAGATATGGATTATCTATTTTTTTAAAATGCAGGAATTGAGGTCCTTTTGTTGCCGCTTACACCAAGTAATTGAGCGATGGATTACAAGTACCAAATGATGGACTTGATGCCGGATTACTCCGCAAAAGATATACTACTCTTTTATGGAAATACAAAAAAGAAAAAGCTTAGAAGCAATACGCAAGCGACATTAAAGATCCACAACGACCAAAGTTGAATTCCGTAACACTGGATGAAGAACAACTGGTATATGTTGATTAGATCTTTATAGCTTAAGTTTGTCAATATAATAACCTATTCTCCTTGGTTTAACTTGTTGATTTATTTGTAGAGTACATCATTTGTACCCATAATGATTTATTTTACATTTCATTTATTTGTTGAGTTATTTCATGTAATTTTCAAAGGCATTGATTTATTTTATGCTGTCTATGAATATAATTTAATCCTTACTTTTGAACATGTTAATTAAAATGGAATAATAGTTTCAAATATCGCAGCAGATAATATATCTACTGCAATAGACGACATATCTTATCAAACAAATTTAGATATATGTTGCAACATAAGATGCAACACGTAGGCCATCTGCTGGAAATTATATAACAGGTTTTTCTACTTTTTTGATTTGCTCCAACAGATTATCGATCAGTTGCAACAGATAGATTATAGGTTGAGGCAGATTGTATATCTATTGCGACAAACATACTGGGAGAATCTACATAATAAAACAGATGATCAACCTATTCCAACATATAATCAATATATCACAACAGGTACTATATCTATGTAAGATCTCGCAAATTCATATGTCAAAAATCAGCTTCTATAAGCTCTTCTAAAGCTCCAACACTTAGAATATTTTAGCTAAGTGTTTAAGACTTAGTCTTATTTTAAGTCTCCAAACTTTGAGAAATTATTTGACGACCTTCCCGACCTCCATTTTTAGATTTTCAAGTTGCATTGCAATGGGGAAAGGTCGTAGTACATTCCGAATGAGTTTTAGAATTTTTGAAATAGCGTAAGGGCATGTTTGGTATGCCAAACCAGTAGCTAAAGGAGATAGGCCCACAACTCCCTAGTAATCGCCCCGCTCCAGGCAGGGAGGCACTTTGCAAGTCCGGCAAACTAAGCAGGGCGGCGCCTTGCTAAGTCTAGCGGACTAGGCAGGGCAATGCCCTGGGGATCGCCTAGGCCAAAATCCTGCATTCCATCTCCATTCTTTCAAGGGATATTTGGTCGATTTCCCACTCCTATATAAGTCTAAAACATGGGATTTAGCCCCAATTGTACAAAAATATAGTCTCTTTACTCAAAATCCTCTCAAGAAAAAGTTAGATTTTTTTTTATAGAAGATTCAAGTTCAAGAAAATTTCTCCGTTAATCTTCGTAGATTCAAGAACTAAGGTATGTTTAGTGTTGATTCATGAACTCCTTTCGTTCATGAAGCTCAAGAACCCTATTTTTTAAACTATGTGTTATGATGTTCATGATATAAATTGATCTTTGATCATGTTTATGTGTGGAATAATTCCCAAGTTGGAATCTTTATGCGTTGTTCATGAAATTATGGTGATGTATGGATGGAGACTTGTGAAATTGAGTTGAATTGTGGTGTTTTGAATCATTAATTACTAATCACACCTATGACCTAGTTTGTGCATGCAAGGTGTTTGATTAAATTCTTAAAGGACTAGAAACCATGCAATTTAGCTTAAATGTGACCGATATGATAAATGCATGCTATTCTCTTAAGTTCAAATGGATCCTATGCTATTGTTGTGCAATGAATATGGTGTTTGAATGCCCATGAAGTTAGAGTATGAACTTATGACCTTGATTATATGCATTCCTACAATGTACAAGATTACGATAACCATGTACTTCATGAAATCCTCAACTTATTGTATTGTGGTTTGTTGATGTTGGTCATGTATTCAAGAATACTATGCCTTGTTAGTTTCCTTCTATCGAGTCCTGGAGGTATTTATACCCAAAACTTTAGCTGTGTGCCTAAAGACATATCATGTTTTCATGATACTCTTAGTCAAGCCATTTCAATAGACTTCAATCAGTCTCACGACTCAGGAAAATCTCAGAAATCTCATGAACTCAGTCAGTTAACAGACCTAGTAAAATTTTGTCAGTCAACAGAGTTCAGTAACTCAGTCCAATTTAGTTTAGATAATCATGTTCAGTGTTTATTCAAATGGGAGTAGGAGTTAGCACCGAGTGAACCCAAGGATGGGAACTCACCTACTGTTGAGGGTGTGATTCTTAGAAGTAGTCCTTGCATTCCAGAACTGCGTAGCCAGTGTAGATTGAGACATCATAACCTGTCAGATAAGGGTAGATAAGGTGGCTTAACCTATTAGTTGAGGGTCTCACCATTCTCATCAGAGTACCTACCAGACAAGGATCACTTACAGCTTATCCTTACCATGGTTCGGTATAGACAACCTTCCAATCCGGGTACAGATTGGACCCCAACTCAGCTATCATAGATTACATGGGGCATGCCGGTTAAATGACTACTTCCCACAGTCACAGTCTCAGTATTAGTCTCAATAATAGAACTCAGATAGTTTTACAAAATTCAGGACTATCAGATACAGTTAACTCAGTACAGTACGAAACTCAATAGTTCCATCAGAAACTAAACTATCATATACAGTCACTTAATATCAGTTATATCAGTATTCAGACTTAATAGTCAGTATTATCATGACCTTATTAAAGTTACTTATTTCATGCATGTGTTCTCACGTTTAAGTTATTTAGTTAGTTAGTATTGTTCATGCATATAACCCCATGCATTTAGTTTTCCTCACTTGCATAACACTACATTCAATCGTACTGAGCATTCGTGCTATGGTGTTCTTATACAGTAGGTCCAGAAGCAAGAGTCCCAGCACCAGAGCAATAATATCATTTTAGTTTCATTACTCAGAGTCAGTGGTGAGTCCTTATCATGTGAGGACATGATTACTTTATTGCTTTACTAGTTCAATAGTCAGAGTTAGTTGGAGACATGTTCCTTCAACTCCTTATTCTGATAGTTTAGAGGCTTTCAGACTACAGTATTTTTAGACTAGCATGATTAGACAGTTATTTTAGTATTTTTAGTTTTGTTTTGGTATTATTATACCACACTATTCAGACATTGTTCTATCAGACGTTATGATGTTTAGTTTGAACCTTAGGCCTTGTAGTTTATATTCCACATTCTGTTACAGTATATATATTGCAGTGCTCAGGTATGGATATCAGTGATGGGTTAGCTATGGTCCCTCAGTATTATTAGCACCATCTGGCATTTTGGATACCAGATTTAGGGCGTTATAAATTTGGTATCAGAGACTAAGGTTCAACAGTGTCCTAGGTAGTCTAAAAGCCCCATCTAGTAGAGTCTTACACTTGGGTGTATTGTGCGCCAAATTTATGTGCAGGAGGCTATGAGATATTTTAGGAATAGTTTACCATCTTTAAGCATTCATGTTATGCCGTAGAGCATAATCTCAAAGTTAATCTTCTAGTCTAATCCTTTTCTCTCCTATTTACAGAACATGCCTCCCAAGTAAAGAACTCAAAATTAGTCAACCCCTTAGCCCAAAGATTCATTGGGTGAGCATGTCTCTCATGAAGAGTTCAAAGCTGCATTCACTACTCTTGCTTAGTTAGTTGATGCTCAGAATAAACGTCTAACGGTCATTCAGGCCAACCCAGTGGCAACCTCAATTGTAGCCAGGATTTGGGACTTCACCCGAATGAATCCTCCATCATTTTTTGGGTCTAAGTCAGATAAGGACCCTTAGGAATTCACTGATCAGGTTCAGAAGGTTACATATATCATAGGGTTTACTTCTAGTGAGTGTGCTGAGATAGCTGCATCTCAGTTGTAGGATGTTGCTCATACTTGGTTCAAACAATGAAAGTCAGAAAGGGTAGTTAATACAGGGCCCATTGAATGGAAGGAGTTCGTCACCGTATTCCTAGACAAATTCTTTCCCATAGAGATTAGAGAAGCCAAGGTGTTAGAATTTATCAACCTCAGGAAAGGCAGTAAGACGGTGAAAGAGTATTCTCTTAAGTTTACTCAAATTAGCTAGATATGTCCCTCATGTAATTGCAGATAGAAGGGCCAAGATGAGTAAGTTTATGTCTCGGGTGAACGATAGCGTGGTCAATGAGTGTAGGTATGCGATGCTGAATAGTGACATAAACATAGCTAGGATTATGACTCATTCTCGGCAGATAGAAAAGCAAAATATTAAGATGATAGAGAAACAGAATAAGAGAGCAAAGAAAAGTAGTTTCAATTTTTCTTAGCCTAAGTCAGAAGGAGGGAATCGTTCTTAGTTTTTTTCCTAAATCATCAGTTCCAGCTCTTTCATCAGCCAGTGCTTCAGCTCCTAAATTTAGAGACGGCAATAGAGATAGGGCACTTGTCCATAATTCTCAAGACAGTGTTAGTAGTTCCCACACTCATCCTCTCTGTTAGACTTATGGTAACCACCATCAGGGTATTTGAAGAGCTGGCAGTGATATCTATTTTGGTTATGTCAAGCCAGGCCACAGAGTTAGAGATTGTCCTCAGGGTTAGCAGAATCATTCCTCAGCTCAGTTTGGTCTCCCGAACCAGCAGGATGCCACCTCCAGTGCTATTAGTGGGCAACGACCAAACAAACTTTATGCTCTCTAGTTCAGACAGGATCAAGAAAATTCTCCTGATGTAGTTACTGGTATGTTACATATATTTCACTTGCATGTTTACACTTTGATAAATCCAGGAGTTTTTTTGTATTTTGTTATTCCTTATATAGCAGCTGATTTTGGAGTCAGTCTTAAAATTCTAGAAGAGCCCTTCTCAATTTCTACTCCAGTGGGTAAAACCATCATAGCCCAGTGGGTATACCAGAACTACCCGGTCATGACATCTCAAAAAGTCACTTTAGTAGACTTAGTCAAATTAGAGATAACTGATTTTGATGTCATTCTCGTCATAGATTAGCTTCATTCCTATTATGCCGCAGTCGACTATAGAAACAGAATAGTCCCGTTTCAGTTCCTGAAAGAACCCGTTCTTAAGTGGAGGGGTAGTACTGCAGCATTCAAAGGTCAACTTCTTTTCTACCTATGGGCCAGGAAAATGATATCCAAGGGATGTGTTTATCATCTCATTCATGTTAAGGAGTTTATTTTTGAATCTCCCAATCTTGAATCAGTCTCTGTTATTAATGAATATTCAGATGTCTTTCCCAAAGATCTTCCAGGCATTCCTCCCAAAAGGGAAATAAACTTTGGTATTGATCTCATTCTGGATACTCAACTTATATCTATTCTGCCATATAGAATGGCACCAACAAAACTAAAGAACTAAAAGAATAGTTGAAGGATCTCCTAGACAAAGGATTCATCAGACCTAGTTTTTCCATATGGGGTGCACCCATTTTATTCATGCGAAAGAAAGATGGTTCTCTCAGGATGTGCATAGACTACCATCATCTCAATAAAGTTATGGTCAAGAATAAATATCCACTTTCCAGAATCAATGACTTGTTCGACCAGCTTTAGGGTGCCACTTACTTCTCCAAGATAGACCTCAAATCAGGCTATCATCAGCTCAGAGTTAGAGAATATGATATTCTGAAGAGTGCTTTTAGGACTCGGTATGATCACTTCGAATTCTTAATCATGTACTTTGGTCTTACCAATGCTCCATCCATTTTCATAGACTTGATGAACCATGTGTTCAAGTAATACTTGGACATATTTGTCATAGTCTTTATAATTGACATCTTGTCTATTCCCGAAGAGCGCATGAAAATGCAGAACATCTCAGAATAGTGCTTTAGACTCTTAGAAATCATTAGTTGTTTGCTAAATACAATAAGTGAAAATTTTGGCTAAGGTCAATAACATTCCTTAGTCATATGATTTTCAGTGATGGCATTAGAGTTGATACTCAAAATACTAAAGCAGTGAGAAACGGGACCAGACCTATCTCTCCATCAACTATCAGAAGCTTCTTGGGTTTGGCTGGCTATTATAGATGGTTTGTTGAGGGGTTTTTTTTCTATTGCTTCCCATATATCCAGATTGACTCAGAAGAAAGTCAAGTTTCAGTGTTCAGATCCTTACAAAAAGAGTTTAAAGGAGTTGAAGACTCGACTCACCTTTGTTCCAGTCTTAGCTCTTCCATATGGTTTAGATGGGTTCGTGGTGTATTATGATGCATACAGGGTAGGTTTGGGTTGTATCCTCATGCAACATGGTAAGGTCATAGCCTACACCTCTAGACAGTTTAAAACCCATGATAAGAATTATCTGACTCATGATCTTAAGTTAGCAACCGTAGTTTTTGCCTTAAAGATTTGAAGTCATTATCGATACAGAGTTCATGTAGATATATTCACTGATCATAAGAGCCTTCAGTACGTATTCTCTTAGAAATACCTCAACCTCCATCAGAGAAGGTGGTTAGAGCTCTTGAAAGATTACGACATGAGTATCCTTTATCATCCGGGCATGGCCAATGTAGTGGCCGACGCTCTCAGTAGACTATCTATGGGTAGTGTTTCCTATGTTGAGGACAATAAGAAGAACTTGATGCAGGAAGTTCATAAGCTTGCTAGACTAGGTGTTCTCTTAGTTGATTCTTCAGAAGGTAGTATTTGGGTTTAGAACAGTTCAGAGTCATCTCTAGTTTTCGAGGTAAAAGAAAAGCAAGATAAAAATCCCAACCTAGTCAAGTTGAAAGAGTCAGTTAGAGATCAAAAAGTAGAGGTTTTCTCCAAGGGGGAGATGGTTTTCTGAATTGTTAGGGTCATCTCTATGTTCCAGTTGTAAATGACTGAGGCAACAAATTCTTGCAGAAGCGCATAGAGTGTGATACTCTATTCATCCAGGGGCCACTAAGATTTACCATGACTTATGGGAGATCTATTGGTGGAGTGGGATGAGGAGAGATATTGCATAGTTTGTGGATACGTGCTCTATATGTCAGCAAGTTAAGATAGAACATCATAAGCCTAGTAGTCCCATGAAGTAATTCACTATTCCTACTTGGAAGTGGGAAGAAGTGAACATGGACTTCGTGATGGGTTTGCCTCGTACTTGTCGTCAGCATAATTTAGTTTGGGTTATTGTAGACAATATGACCAAGTCTGCTTATTTCCTGATAGTTCATACCTTTTATTTAGCCGAGGATTATTCCAAACTCTACATCAGGGAGTTGGTTAGATTGCATGGTGTTCCACCATCTATTATTTCAGACAGAGATACCCAGTTCACTTTTCATTTCTGGAAAACATTCCAAAAGGGTCTTGGTACCCAAGTTCATATCAGTACAACCTTTCATCCTCAGAAACATGGTCAAGCAGAAAGGACCAACCAGAAATTGGAAGATATGCTAAGGGAGTGTGCAATTGATTTTAAGGAAAGTTGGGATGACCACTTGCCTTTGATTGAGTTTGCATACAACAATATCTATCATTCCAGTATTCAAATAGCTCCATTCGAAGCTCTCTATGGTAGGAGATACAGATCTCAAATTGGTTAGTTCAAGGTTAGTGAGGCCTTAGTCATAAGGCCTAACTTAGTTTTTGATACTCTAGAAAAAGTTTAGTTGATCAGAGAGAGACTTCGGGCTGCTTAAAGCCGACAAAAGTCCTATGCAGATATTCGTAGAAAGAATCTTGAGTTCAAGATTGGTGACTTTGTCTATTTCATGATCTCTCACATAAAGGGAATGAAGAGGTTCAACAAGAAGGGAAAGTTCAGTCCCAGAAATGTTGTTCCCTTTAAAATTCTCAGTCATTTTGGCAAGGTAGCTTATGAGCTCGAATCGCCTTCTGATCTAGCCTCAGTTCATCCAGTATTCCATATCTCTTTGCTCAAGAAGTTCATAGGGGACCCATTAGTTGTATTCCCTACTCAGAGAATAGATATTCAGAGCAGCCTCTCTTATGAAGAGATTTCAGTCAAAATTCTAGACTATCAGACTCGTAGACTGAGGAACAAAAAAGTCCCTTTATTCAAGGTTCTTTGGAAGAATCAGTCCGTTGAGGGAGATACTTGGGAAGTATAGGTAGATATGCAAACCAAGTACCCTGATGTATTCTCTGCTAATTCCAACCCAGCTTGAGGTAACAGTTCTCCTTAAGCTTATTCAGTTTCATGTTCAGAATTCCATTACAAACTTGGTATCAAGTACCATTACTTTTGCATATTAAGTTATGCATTCATGGACCAATTGAGTCAAGTAATTATGCATCAGAAATGCATTCTCATTGTGAGAAATTCATTTCATTAGAACATTCAGTCATATATTCATGAGTCAGTTATCCATGCATCAGATATTCATGAATTCAACTTATCAGTTATGTCAGTCATGAGATCATGTTTCAGTAGTGTATGTTTTTTACGTACTTCAGTTGATCTTTTCTACCCTCTCAGTCAGTCTCATTCAGGGATGAATGTTCTCAAGGAGGACATATTGTAAGATCTCGCAAATTAATGTGTCAAAAATCAGATTCTATAAGCTCTTCTAAAGCTCCAACACTTAGAATATTTTAGATAAGTGTTTAAGACTTAGTCTTAATTTAAGCCTCCGAACTTCGGGGAATTACTTGAAACCTTTCCGACCTCTATTTTTAGATTTTAAAGTTGTGTTGCGATGGGTATGGTCGTTGTACATCCCAGGTAAGTTTTGGATTTTTTGGAATAGCGTAAGGGCATGTTTGGTATGCCAAACCAGTAGCTAAAGGTGATAGGCCCGCGGTGCCCTGGTAATCACCCCTCTCCAGGTAGGGCGGCGCTTTGAAAGTCTAGCAGACTAAGCAGGGTGGCATTTTGCTAAGTCCGACGGACTAGGCAGGGTGGCGCCCTGGGTATCTCCCTAGGCCAAAATCTTACATTTTACCTCCATGCTTTCAAGGGAAATTTGGTCAATTTCCCACCCCTATATAAGTCTAAAACACGGGATTTAGCTCCAATTGAACCAAAATATAGTCTCTTTTCTCAAAATCCTCTCAAGAACAAGTTAGGGTTCTTCATAGGAGATTTAAGTTCAAGAAAATCTCTCCGTCAATCTTCGTAGATTCAAGAACTAATGTATGTTTAGTGTTGATTCATGAACTCCTTTCATTCATGAAACTCAAGAACCCTATTTTTTAAACTATGTATTATGATGTTCATGATGTCAATTGATCTTTGATCATGTTGATGTGTGGAATGATTCCCAAGTTGGAATCTTTATGTGTTGTTCATGAAATTATAGTGATGTATGGATGGAGACTTGTGAAATTGAGTTGAATTATGGTGTTTTGAATCATTAATTACTAATCACACCTATGCCCTAGTTTGTGCATGCAAGGTGTTTGATAAAATGCTTAAAGGACTAGAAACCATGCAATTAATCTTAAATGTGACCTATATGACAAATGCATGCTATTCTCTTGTGTTCAAATAGATCCCACGCTATATTATTATGCAATGACTATGTTGTTGGAATGCCCATGAAGTTAGAGTATGAACTTATGGCGTTGATTATATGCATTCCTACCATGTACAAGATTACGATAACCATGTACATCATGAAATCTCCAACTTATTGTATTGTGGTTTGTTGATGTTGGTCATGCATTCAAGAATGCTATGCCTTGTCAGTTTTTTTTTATCAATTCCTGGGGGTATTTATACCCGAAAATTTAGCTGTGTACCTATAGCTATGTCATGTTTTCATAATACTCTCAGTCAACCTATTTCAGTAGACTTTAGTCAGTCTTACGACTCAGAAAAATCTCAGAAATCTCATGTACTCAATCAGTTAACAGACTTAGTAAAATTTCGTTAGTCAACGGAGTTTAGTAACTCAGTCCAGTTCAGTTCAATTAATCATGTTTAGTGTCTATTTAGATGTAAGTAGGGGTTAGCACCGAGTGAACCCAAAGATGGGAACTCATCTGCTAATTGAGAGTGTGATTCTTAGAAGCAGTCCTTGCATTCTAGAACTACGTAGCCAGTGTAGGTTGAGACATCATAACCTATCAAATAAGGGTAGATGAGGTGGATTAACCTATCAGTTGAGGGTCCCACCATTCTTATTTGAGTACATGTCAGATAAGGGTCACTCACAACTTATTCTTACCTGTGGCGCGGTATAGACACCCTTCCAATCAGGGCACAAATTGGACCCCAACTAAGCTATCATATCTTACATGGGGCATGACAGTTAGATAACTACTTCCCACAGTCACAGTCTCAGTAATAGAACTCAGATAGTTCTACAGAATTTAGGACTGTCAGATACAGTCAACTAAGTACAGTACGAAACGCAGATAGTTCTCTCAGAAACTAGACTATCAGATACAGTTGCTTAATATCATTTACATCAGTGTTTAGACTCAATAGGCAGTATTATCATGACCTTATTTATAGTTACATATTTTATGCATTTATTCTCACATTTATATTATTTAGTCAGTTAGTATTGTTCATGCATATGACCCATGCATTTAGCCTACCTCACTTGTATACCAATACATTCAATCATACTGATGCATTCGCACTAGGGTGTTCTTATACCATAGGTTCAGAATCATGAGTCCCAGCTCCAGAGCAGCAGTAGCATTCCAGTTTCAGAGTCAGTGGTGAGCCCTCATCATGCAAGGACGTGATTACTTTATTGCTTTACTAGTTCAGTAGTCAAAGTTAGTTGGATATATGTTCCTTCAACTCCTAATTAAAATAGTTTAGAGGCTTTCAGACTACAATATTTTTAGACTAGCATGATTAGACAGTTATTTCAGTATTTTCAATTTTGTTTTGGTATTGTTATACAAACATTATTCTATCAGACATTATGATATTCAGTTTGAACCTTATGGCCTTGCAGTTTATATTCCACATTATGTTACAATATATATATTTAGTGCTTAGGTACAAATATCAGTCATGAGTTAGCTAGTGGTCCCTCAAGATTGTTTGCATAATGTGGCATTTCGGATACCAAATTTGGGGAATTACAATCTGTTACAATAGGCACTATATCTGTTACAACAGATACAATATCTGTTACAACAAATATAAAATCTATTGCATTATAAAAATTCAAATTTCACCAGACATAAAAATTATTGCCACTATATGTAAAGTGAAGTGGCTTGAAATGAAAAATTGTTATCATTTTTGTTTTTGTATTTGTACATATTCTTATTTATACACGGGCACCAACCATTTATTTAGTACCCCATAAGTCCAGACCCATTGCATTTTTCCTACATTGGAATCGCACATATCGGTAATTTTTGTGCTAGTCAGCAAATACTCGATGTATGTAAGTGAGTACGGTCCACACACTGCACCGGTTCTATTTCTCTGGAGCTTAATGTTCTTCTTTCGACCTTTAAAATCCCATGATTCCTTCATCAAGACTTTATTCAGCAAATGATTCATCAACTTACTCTGCGTCAACAACTTCAAGAGTGGCTGCATGTTGGCTAAAAACCTATCCTCACTGAAGATAGATAAGTTGTAGTCATAAACCTTAATCTTTCCCTTGTAGAGTAGTATATCAGCAGTGAGAAATTGTTTGACTTTCATGCTCATGACTGCAAGGATTCTCTTTGCCTTGGTCCAGCTGTTACCGTATGGATTTAGCCTCTTCTCTCTAACATATTTAATCACTTCTTCATCCCATTAGAACATAGAAACTAACTTATCAAATCCAGGGCCATCGAAATTAGCTAGATTATGGAGATCAACATAGCTATCCTTGAAATTATTGTAGAAGTTGAGGTCAATTATCCTATCGGCAGCATCATAAGCATCCTGGTAAGCTGATTGCCAGCCCCTCATGAGGCAGAGAATTTCATCAACATACTATGGTATAAGAAGATAATTTTTAAATAGGTTAGTAATTGTAAAGAATTAGAACATAGTGCAAAGAATCCGATGTAGAGGGTTCTCTGAATCAGTTCACAGATTACCCAGCCAATGCAACTTATGCAACAGATGTGCATTATGTTGCAACAGAATACCAAGTTGTTGCAATAGATTACACATTTGCTACATAGTTTCTTCTTCATAGAGTATATTGGAAGGCTAGTTTAGAAAAGTAAACTTACATTGTCTTCGTACCATTCACACATATTTGTCAAATTCGCGAAGTCTTTGGCAGAAAATAAATGCCTGGTGTATCTTTTTGAACCTTCGTCTTGTCATTCATGATTTCTTGCAGTTCTTACTTCTTCTCCTTGCTAAGACCAACAAATATGTCCACCTTCTTCAGTGGCCCTTGAATTTTAATGTAATACCCTACAAATTTTCCTAGTCGTTATAGCTCTTTAAAGCATGTCAAGAGAAGTTTCATACTTAGAAAATTTGGCTAAGTGTTGGAACTTCATATTTTCATAAGCCTTTGAACTTTGAGGATTTATTTCATGACCTTCCACACCTCTGTTTTTTGATTTTTAAGTTGATTGATGATGGGGGAAAGTCAAGAGTACATCTCAGGTGAGTTTTGAAATTTTTAGACGAGCTTAAAAGGGTGTTTGGGGTTGTAAAACAGTAGCTCGGGGCGATTAGTCCGCGCCGCTGTGGCTTGTTTCCCAGGATAAGTAGGGCGCCGTCTTGGTAACTTCCCCGAGATAAGAAAAGCGCCGCCTTGGCAACTCCGCCTGGGCCAAAATACTGTAGCCTAGTCCTGTGCTTTCTAGGGCAAAACGGCCAATTTGCCACCTCTATATAACCCCAAAAACATGAGATTGAACTTGAATTAACCCAAAAATACTTGTTTTATCACAAATTCCCTGAAGAACAAGCATTAGGGTTCTTAGTTCAAGACTCAAATTAAAGAGATTTCATCGTAATCTTGATTCATGAGTTCCTTCTACCCATGAAGTTCAAGAATCCTTTTCAAAATATAAAGATTAGTTATTATGAGTTTTGATGATTTATTTGATTTGGAGTGTATGTTCATGTTGTCGTTGGATTATAATTCATGTTTTAGAGTACAAGTTTTAAGAATTGATGTTAACATGTGATGACTAGCATGATGTTCATGACAAACCCTTCAAGATGTATGTTGATTGATGTGACCATGTTAATTAGGTGTATTGAATATTATATGAATAAATAATGCTCCCCATATGTTTGATAAAATGCTTATGTGAGTACAATAGTGCCATTATAGCATGTTGACAAGAAATCCACATTTGTGTATAAGTAATTACATGTTAAGTGTTTGATGAAAATCCTTAGTGAATAAATTATGATGCACTACTATGAATTCTAGTTCATATTCAAGTTTATGTCTTTCAAGTTCTTGATGAAGCGTCTCATTGATTGTATTGCGAGTAAGTGACTATTGTTATGTTATGCAAGTATTACCATGTCTTATTTATTTATGCAATCGAGTCCTGGGGTATTTATATCTAAAAATTTAGATGTATACCTAGATCCAGTGTCAGTTTCAAGATAATTTCAATCATGCCAACATCAGTAGAATTCAGGCAGTTACAGAACTCAAGGAAACTCAGTAAGCTCAGTATCAGTCTAGTCCACTTTAGACATCAGTAGTATTCAGTTAAGACCTCAGTAAACTTAGTGAGATAATAGAACTCAGTTGTATTTAGTCAGTTAATAGAATTTAGTAGTATTCCATCAGTCAGCATAACTTAGTAAAAATATGTTAGTGTCTTTCAGTTGGGAGTAGGATTCAGCACTGGGTAAACCTAGGGATAGGGGCTCACCCGTTAGATAGGAATGAGATCCCTAAGTTTCAGAACTATGTAGCCAACGTAAGTTATGAGATGTCACCCGTTAGATAAGACTGACATACTCAGGGGTCACCCGCTAGTATAGGAATGATCCCAGGCGTCACCCGTTAGGTAGGACTGACTCCATAGCAGTAGTATCTTTACCCGTGGCACGGTACTGACACCCTTCCAGCTAGGGTTATAGGTTGGACCCCAAATTATCTAGAAAGGGGCATGTTAGTTAGATGACTACCTCCCACAGTCTCACTTTTAGTCTTAATCTTCAGAATAAAACTCAGTTCAGTATTATAGAAATTAGGACTGTCAGATACAGTCACTCAGATCAGTAAAGGAACTTAGATAGTTCTATAGATTCCGAGATCACCCATAATCTCAAATTCAGTAAATCAGTATTAGTAAACATAGAAATCAGTTATCAATAGACTCACTTATTTAGTCTCTCAGTATTAATAAACTCATATGTCAGTAATCCATTTATTAGAACTTAGTATTCAGTGTTACTATGATTTTAGTTATAGTTTATGCATTCATGCATGTATCCTCATTCAGCATACTCATGTTATTCAGTCACTATAGTTTATGCATAAGCCTTTGTATTCAACCATACCTTATCTAGCATACCAGTACATTCCCAAGTACTGTTGCATACTTTCTTGTGCTATGGTGTTTTATACCATAGGTTTAGAAACCCGAGATCTCGAGGACCCTTAGCAGTTTAGATTCAGCCAACAACAGTATACTTAGCAGTGAGTCCTCATCATTCAAGGATGTTCCTTATTTTGTTATTGAATTAGATTAAGTATTTCAGTAGATGGAGTTAGTTGGGGGTTTGTCCCAGAAACTCTGACTTTCAGAAAGTTTAGTTAGAGGCTTTTCAGACAAGATGTTTCAGACAATTTTTAGTTTTACAAGTTGTACTTCAGATGTTATCTTTTTTCAGTATTTTAGTTTTGAAGCTTATGGCAAATTTTCTGCCAAATTTTTGCAATATACAATATTGTTATTCAGTTATTACAGTAGGTACCGGTCAAGGGTTATTTTGTGGTCCTTCTAGATAATGAGCACTGTGTAGCATCCTGGGTTTAGAATTCAGGACGTTACAAACCTGGTATTAGAGCCTAAGGTTCAATAGTGTCCTAGGAAATCTGAAAAGCCACATCTAGTAGAGTCTTGTACAAGGGTATATTGCGTGCCACACTTATGGATAGAAGGCTATATGATGTTTTAGAAATAGTTTCCCTTCTTTCAGTATTTATGTTGTGCGAGAGAGCATGAGCTCAAGTTAAATAGCCCAAGCTATGACAATGAATGCTCAAGGTAACAGTCAAGATACAGCCTCACCTTAGAAGATGGGGATTTCGATTTATCTAGAATAAGAGATTTTATGAAAATTAACCCGCCAGAATTGTTTGGGTCAACAGCAGGTGAGTAGCCACAACTTTACCTACATGAGGTAAAGAAGATCACCCAAATTATGCATGTTTATGAAGATGAGAGTTTAGAATTAACATCCTATAGGCTAAGGGATATTGCTCATGATTAGGTAGTGATGTTGTAGAAGGGTAGAGGGGAGGATACAACTCCCATGTCTTGGTAGATATTTCAGGATATGTTCTTTGATAAGTTTTTCCTGCTTGAGATGAGGGAAGCTAAGATAGAAGAATTCATTAAACCTGAGGCAAGGCTCCATGACAGTGAAGGAGTATTGTCTTAATTTCAACCAGTTATCTAAGTATGTCCCTGATCAGATGGATGACCCTAGATCAAGCATGAGTAAGTTTATGACTGGTGTGTCTGGGTTGGTGGTTAAGGAGTGTAGGACTGCTATGCTCAATAGAGACATGGATCTTTTTAGATTGATGATGCACACTCAGCAAATTGAGGTAGAGAAAGCTAAGGAAAGAGAGAGAGAGTAAATAAGAGATCCATAACATATAGTTATAGTTTTTCTCAGCCAAGGTCACAGGGTGGTAATCGTTCCCAGCATAGTTAGATGTTTTCAGTCCCAGCTCCATCTTCAGCTAGTGCACCAGTACCAAAGTTCAGGAATGATAGTCATAATGGGGCGCCAGGCTCAAAAACCAGGGTAGTGCGAGAAGTTATCGTACCTATTTGCTTTGTAAAGAGTGTGGTAAGAATTACGTAGGTATATGTAGAGCAAACAGCCAGGTATGTTATGGATTTAGTAAGCCAAGCCACAGGATATGGGAGTATAAACTTCTATCTAAGAGGGTTATAGATTTGCATCAGCAGGGCGCCACTTCTAGTACCACTAGTGGTCAATGTTTGAACAGATTCTATGCGCTTCAAACTCGCCATGATCAGGAAAGTTCCCCTAATGTAGATTCGGGTATGTTATGAGTCATTTATCTTCATGATATGCTTTGATAGATACTTTTCTTCCATTGATCTTAATTGTTTAGTATGATTTAGTTAGTAAAGCTAGTAATTTAATTTAACAGTCAGACAGTCAGATTCGTATGGTTCATTTTCCCATTTTCCACCTAGTCATACTATCAGAAATCTCAGTGATGTAGCTATTCTAAGATAGAACATCTTAGTAGTAGCAATTTTAGCTCAATTCATGAATCATGCATTAGTTTCAGATACAGATTGTAGGTGCCTTATGCATCACCTCAATTTTTCCAATATCTCAGTAAAGTAAGCATTCTTAGAGGGACATAGTGTCCCAAGAGGGAGATACCCTATAACTCCCCGATGTTTTCAAGTCCTTAAACCCATTCAGTTTCATGCTCAGTTTCTCATTTCAAGCTTTATAACATTTATCATTGTATGGTCAGTTATGCTTTCAAAAGTTAGTTCAATCAGAAATTCATGCATGCTTAGTAGTAGAAACTCAGCTTATCTGTAATTTCAGTCATGCTTTCATGAAAAAGCTCAGTCACATATCCATGCATCAGATATGAATGTTCAGTATAAGAAATCAGTCTGTCAGTAGTTCCAATCATATAGTCATGTTTCATACATTTACGTCCAGCAAGTAAGATCAGTCTATCAGAAATCTCAGCTTAGTTAGTCCCATTCAAGGACGAATGTTCCCAAGGGGAGATATTGTAAGACCCCACAAATTTTCCTAGTCATTAAACCTCTTTAAAGCATGTCAAAATAAGCTTCACACTTAGAAAATTTGGCTAAGTGTTGAAACTTGGTCTTTTCATAAGCCTTCAAACTTCAAGGATTTATTTTATGACCTTCCCGACCTCCTTTTATCAATATTTAAGTTGATTCACAATGGGGCAAGTCAAGAGTACATCTCAGGTGAGTTTCGAAAATTTTAGATGAGCTTAAGGGGGTATTTGGGGTTGCAAAATAGTAGCTTAGGGTGATTAGCCCGCGCCGCCCTGGCTAGTCCCTCGGGATAAGAAGGGCGCCGCCTTGGTAACTCCCCCGAGATAATAAGGGCGCCGCCTGGGCAGATCCCCTAGGAAAAATTTTTGCAGCCTATTCCTATGCTTTCAAGGGGAAAACGGTCAATTTCCCACCCATATATAACCCCCAAACACAAGATTCAACTTGATTTAACCAAAAAATATTTGTTTTTATCACAAATTCCCTAAACAACAAGCATTAGGGTTCTTAGTTCAAGACTCGAATTCAAGAGATTGCAACGTAATCTTCAAGAAGATTTCAATTAAGTTATGTTAGATGTTGATTCATGGGTTCCTTCCACCCATGAAGTTCAAAAATTATTTTGAAATATTAATATTACTCATTTATGAGTTTTCATGATTTATTTAATCTGGAGTTTATGATCATGTTGTTGTTGGATTATAATTCATGTTTTAGACTACAAGATTCAAGAATTGATGTTAATATGTGATGACTAGCATGATATTCAGGATAAACCCTTCAAGATGCATGTTGATTGATGTGACCTTGTTAATTAGATGTATTGAATGTTATATAACCAAAGCGTGCTCCCCATATGTTTGATAAAATGCCTATGTGAGTACAATAGTGCCATTATAGCATGTTGACAAGAAATCCCCTTTTGTGTATAAGTAATTGCATGTTAAGTGTTTGATGAAAATCCTTAGTGAATAAATGTAATACCCCATAAAATCCTAAGTTGAAAATTTAGCTATTAAAGATTTTCATGCTTCAAGACTTAGAAAATTTTTCTAAGTGTTCAACACTTAGTCTCATTTTAGGATCTTGAACTTCGAGGATTTATTTGACGACCCTCTCGACCTCCGTTTTTGAATTTTCAAGTTATGTTGCGATGGGGCAAGGTCGTAGTATATCTCGGGTAAGTTTTGGAATTTTTTCGATAGCGTAAGGGCACATTTGAATTTGCAAAACAGTAGCATCACGTGATAAGCGCGCATCGCCTGGCCTAGAGCGCCACTCTAAGGCAGGCGACGCCTGCTAAAAGCGATGGACTATACCAGAAGGTTCCTTCTACGTCCGGTGCTTGCCCAGTTTTTCTACACTCAACCCCCTTGTCCTTAAGGGTATTTTGGTCCTTTTGCCACCATATATATACTCTATAACACGGGATTTGAGCTCCATAACACTAAAATACATCCCTTTTGTTGATTTTCTCTCAAGAACAACCAAGAACAAGCCTAGGGTTTGTTTGGGAACTTCAAGAAACAAGTCGATTTCACCATAGACTTCACTAACTCTTAATCTCAGGTATGCGTAGTGTTCATCCACGGACCCCTTTCATCCTTAGAATTCAACATCCATGTTTTAAACTATATATTTTGAATATATGATTGTGATATGATCTTGTTCATGGCTTGTGTTGATTATGGTGTTACTGAAATATTATTGTGATGAATATCCATAAAGTATGTGATTGTGTTGGTTGAAAGCATGAAATTAGGGGTAGTAGATGGTGAGAAATGGTGAATACACCTATGCTTTACATAATGCATGAAAGGTGTTTGATAAAATGACTAAGGAACTAGAAATCATGCAATATAGCTAAAATGTGACTAAGTGAAGGATTCATGATATGCCCCTATGTTTCAATGACTTCCATGTTGATAATGTGTCTTGTAAATATTGTTGGATTGTTCATGAACTAGTCTTATGAGATTATGCTATGCTTACTTGAAAATACTACTTATGTACAAGATGTATGATAACCATGTACTTCATGAAATCCCCCAAGTTATGAGAATATGGAATATTGATGTTGTTCATGTACTGAAGTCAGTCATGTATGTCAGTTTCTTTCCATCGAGTCCTGGGGGTACTTGTACTTGAAAAATATAGTTGTGTTCCTAGAGCCAGTGTCATATTTCACAATGCTCTCAGTTGAGCCATGTTCAGTAGAATTCAGTCAGTCTCACAACTCAGGAAAACTCATGTAAACTCAGTATCAATCCAGTCTGACTCAGTACTCAGAAATCCACTAAATCTCAGAAATCTCATGATCTCAATTCAGTATAAGTTATCAGTAGTATTCCGTCAGTCAATGGAACTTCAGTAAAAAAGTTAGTTTACGTATAGTTAAACTAATCATGTTTAGTCTCTTCAGTTGGGAATAGAAGTTAGCATCGAGCGAACCCAAGGATAGGAACACACACTATCAGATGAGGGTGTGATTCTTCAAAATTATCCTTATGTTCCAGAACTATGTAGCTAGTATAGGTTGAGACATCGACACTATCAGATGAGGGTTGATGAGGTGGATACGCACAGTCAGATGAGGGATCCACCATTTTATTTTTGGGAACACTTTTAGATGAGGGTTACCTATAGATTGTCTTTACCAGTGGCGTGGTATGACACCCTTCCAATAAAGGGCAAGGATTGGAGCCCAGCTTAGCTATATTAGCATACATGGGGTATGTCGATTAAATAGCTATTTCCCACGGTCTCAGTTACAAAATCAGTCTCAATTCAAGAACTTAGATAATTCTTCAGAATTCAGAATACCATGACTGTCAGATATAGTCAACTCAGATATAGTACAAAACTCAGATAGTTCTATCAGATTTAGGAATGTCAGATACATTCACTCATGTTACCAGTTATCAGAATTCAGTTATAAGTCATGTATGTATATTAAAAAACCATGTTATAAGTATACAGATTCATTCTTCATGTTATCACGATCTTAGTTTCTAAGTTTGCATGTTTTCACTCTTACGTCCATATCAGTCAGCATATTCATGCATGTACCCCTTTGTATTTAGCCTACCTCACTCGTATACTCAGTACCCCAGTTGTACTGACACATTTGCGCTATGGTTCTTTCTTTTATGTTACATGTAGGTTTAGAGACACGAGTCCCAGATCAGCAGCAGCAGTAGCAGTAGTACTTTAGGGCCTAGATTTACAGTGAGTCCTCTTTAGTCGAGGACATTATACCATTACTTCCTTATTGCTTTTAGTCAGTATTCAATTTTCAGAGTTAGTTGGAGACATGTTCCTTCAACTTTTTATTCATACAGTACTTAAAGGCTTTCAAATTTATGATTTATGATTCAGATTTATGTCTCAGACTTCAGTTATTTTCAGTTGTTTTGGGTATTCACTATCCCTATTGATGTTATGACTCTTCAGACATTACATTCAGTTTAACCTTATGGCCTTTTATATGTTTTTCTGCATTTTATGATATGTATTATGCAGTCTACAGGTAGAGATATCAGTCATAGGTTAGATTGTGGTCCTTCAGGGTCATGAGCACCGTGTAACATTCCATTTTAGAAAATTGGGGCGTTACAATAAATTATGATGTGCTACTATGCATTCTAGTTCATGTTCTAGTTTATGTCTTTCAAGTGTTTGATGAAGCATCTAATTGATTGTATTGTGAGTAAGTGACTACTATTATGTTATGCAAGTATTATCATGTCTTATTTATTTATGCTATCGAGTCCTGGGGTATTTATACCTGACAATTTAGCTGTATACCTAGAGTTAGTGTCAGTTTCAAGATAATCTCTGTCAAGCCAACATCAATAGAATTCAGGCAGTTAGAAAACTCTGGGAAACTCAGAAAACTCAGTATCAGTCCAGTCCACCTCAGACCACAGTAGTGTTCAGTTACGACCTCAGCAAACTCAGTGAGATAATAGAAATTTATAGTATTCAGTCAGTTAACAGAATTTAGTAGTATTCCGCCAGTCAACGAAACTCAGTGAAAATCAGTTCTATTTTTTTCAGTTGGGAGTAGAATTCAGCACCGAGCAAACCTAGGGATAGGGGCTCACCTGTTAGATAGGACTGAGATCCAAGGAGTAATCCCTATGTTCCAAAAGTATGTAGCCAGCGTAGGTTATGAAATGTCACTCATTTGATAGGACTAACATACTTAGGGGTCACCCTCTAGTATATGACTGATCCCAGGGGTCACCCATTAGGTAGGACTGACTCCATAGCTGTAGTGTCTTTACCCGTGTTATGGTACTGACACCCTTCCAACTGGGGTTACAGGTTGGACCCCAAATTATCTAGAAAGGTACATGTCATTTAGATGAATACCTCTCATAGTCTCAGTCTTCAGAATAGAACTCCGTTCAGTATTACATAAATTAGGACTGTCAGATACAGTTACTTAGATCAGTAAAGGAACTTAGATAGTTCTATAGATTCATAGATCACCCGCTTGATAGGAATGATCTCAAATATAGTCAATGATTATCATTATCAATAGATTCGGAGATCACTTGCTAGATGGGACTGATCCCAAATTCAGTATTAGTAAACTCAGAAATCGGTTATCAGTAGACTCAGTTATTCAGTCTCTCAGTATTAGTAAACTCAAATGTCAGTAATCCAGTTATTAGAACTCAGTATTCAGTATTACTACTATTTTAGTTATAGTTTATGCATTCATGCACGTATTCTCATTTAGCATAATCATGTTATTCAGTCAATATAGTTCATGCATAAACACTTGCATTCAGCGTTATCTCATCTAGCATACCAGTATATTCCCATGCACTGATGCATACTTTTTTGCACTATGATATTTTATACCATAGGTTCAGAAGAACGAGATCTCAAGCACTCTTAGAAGTTTAGATTCAACCAACAATAGTAGACTTAACAGTGAGTCCTCATCATTCGAGGATGTTCCATATTTTATTATAGAATTAGATTCAGTATTTCAGTAGATGAAGTTAGTTGGGGGATTATCCCATCAACTCTGAATTTCAGATAGTTCAGTTAGAGGCTTTTCAAACAAGATGTTTCAGACATTTTTCATTTTTTCAAGTTGTACTTTAGATGTTATGTTTTCTCAGTATTTTAGTTTTGAACCTTATGGAAAGTTTTCTACCAAATTTTTGTATTATGCAGTATTTTTATTCAGTTATTGCAGCAGGTGCCAGTCAAGGGTTAGATTGTGGTCCTTCAGCATTATGAGAATCGTGTAGTGTCCAGGGTTCAGAATCTGGGGTGTTACAGACTTGGTATCAGAACCTAAGGTCCAACGGTGTCCTAGGAAGTCTGAAAAACCGCATCTAGTAGAGTCTTGTTCATGGGTGTATTACGCGCTACACTTATGGACAAGAGGCTATAGGATGTTTTAGGAATAGTTTTCCTTCTTTCAGTATTCATGTCATGTGAGTGAGCATGAGCTCAAGTTTAACTCTCACTATAATCCATTTCTTTCTTTTATTTACAGAACATGCCTCCTCGCAAAGCTAATGCCCGTAAAAATGATAACTAGCCACCTCAGCCCGTAGATCCTTTGAATGAGAATGTGTCTATACAGAGTTTCAGAAAGCTTTATAGGCACTAGACCAAGCTATGACAATGAATGTTCAGGGTAACCTTCAGGCTATAGCCCCACCTCGGTAAGATAGGGATTTAGCCGCATCCAGAATCAGAGATTTTATGAAAATAAATCCTCCAAAATTCTTTGTGTTAATATCAGGTGAGGACCCACAACTTTACCTAGATGAGGTGAATAAGATCACCTAAATTATGCATGTTTCTGAAGAGGAGAGTGTACAATTAGCATCCTATAGGCTGAAGGATATTGCTCATGATTGGGTAGTGATGTGGAAGAAGGGTAGACGGGAGGATCCATCTCCCATGACATGGCAGATATTTCAGGATGCATTCTTAGAAAAGTTTTTCCCACCTGAGATGAGGGAAGATAAGATAAAAGAATTCATAAACCTGAGGGAAGGCTCTATGATAGTGAAGGAGTATTGTATTAAGTTCAACCAGTTATCTACGTATGTCCTTGATCAAATGGCTGACCCTAGATCAAACATTGGTAAGTTTGTGACCGGTCTGTCTGGGTTGGTGGTTAAGAAGTGTAGGACTGCTATGCTCAATAGAGACATGGATCTTTCTAGATTGATAATGCACTCTTAGTAGATTGAGGTAGAGAAATCTAAGGAAAGAAGGAGTAAATAAGAGAGCCTGAATCGGTTGTTATAGTTTTTCTCAGCTAGGGTCACAGGGTGGTAACTGTTCCCAGCATAGTCAGAAGTTTTCAGTCCCAGCTTCATCTTCAGCTAGTGCACCAGTACCAAAATTCAAGAATGATAGTCATGATGGGGCGCCAGGATTCAAAACTAGGGTTGTATGAGAAGTGGTCGTACCTATCCGCTTTGTGAAGAGTGTGGTAAGAATTACATAGGTATGTGTAGAGCAAACAACTGGGTAAGCCAAGCCAAAGGCTGTGGGAGTATAGAGTGCTATCTAAGAGGGGTAGAGATTTGAATCAGTAGGGAACCACTTCTAGTACCACTAGTGGTCAATGTACGAACAGAGTTTATGCGCTTCAGACTCACCATGAACAGAAAAGTTCCCCTAATGTAGATTCGGGTACGTTATGAGTCTTTAATATTCATGATATGCTTTGATAGATCCTTTTCTTCCATTGATCTTAAGTTTTCAGTATGATTTAGTTAGTAAAGCTAGTAATTCAGTTTAGCAGTCAGGCAGTCAGATTCGTATGGTTCGTTTTCCTATCTTTCCACCTAGTCATACTATCAGAAATCTCAGTAACATAGATAATCTAAGATAGAACATCTTAGTAGTAGTGATTTTTGGTCAGTTCATGAATCATGCATTAGTTTCAGATACTGGATGTTTAGTTATGATTTAGATCATAGGTGCTTTGTGCATCACCTCAGTTTTCCCCAGTATCTTAGTAAAATAAGCATTCTTAGTGGGAAATAGTGTCCTAAGGAGAGATACCAAAAAACTCCCCGATATTTTCAAGTCCATAAACCCATTCAGTTTCATACTCAAATTCTCATTACAAGCTTTGTAACAGTTATTATTGCCTAGTCATTCATGCTTTCAAGAGTCAGTTCAGTCAAATATTCATGCTCAGTAGTAGAAACTCTGCTTATCAGTAATTTCAATCATACTTTTATGAAAAAGCTCAGTCATGTATTCATGCATCAGATATGCATGTCCGTTATGAGAATTCAGCTTATCAGTAGCTTCAATCGTGTATTCCATGTATTATATATGCATGTTTAGTATAAGAACTCAGTCTGTTAGTAATTCCAGTCATATAGTCATGTTTCAGACGTTTACGTCCAGTAACTAAGATCACGCTATCAGAAATCTCAGCTTAGTCTGTCCCATTCGAGGATGAATGTTCCCAAGAGGGAGATATTATAAAAACCCTCAAATTTTCTTAGTCATTAAAGCTCTTTAAAGTATGTCAAAAGAAGCTTCACACTTAAAAAATTTGGCTAAGTGTTGGGACTTAGTCTTTTCATAATCCTTCAAACTTTGAGGATTTATTTCATGACTTTCCCAACCTCTGTTTGTTAATTTTTAAGTTGATTTATGATGGGGCAAGTCAAGAGTAAATTTCAGGTAAGTTTTGGAATTTTTAGACGAGCTAAAGAGGGTGTTGGGCGATTAGCCCACACCAACCTGGCTAGTCCCTCGGGATAAGCAGGGCACCACCTTGGCAACTCCCCTGGGATAAGAAGGGCACCACCTTGGCAACTCCACCTAAGCAAAAATTCTATAGCTTACCCCCATACTTTCAAGGGCAAAACGATCAATTTCCCACCCCTGTATAACCCTAAAAACATGAGATTTGGCTTGAATTAACCCAAATATACTTATTTTATCACAAATTCCCTAAAGAACAAACATTTGGGTTCTTAGTTCAAAACCCAAATTCAAGAGACTTCACCGTAATCTTCAAGAGACTTTCAATTACGGTATGTTAGATGTTGATTCATGGGTTCTTTCCACCCATGAAGTTCATGAATCATTTTCAAAATATAAAGATTAGTTATTTATAAGTTTTCATGATTTATTTGATTTGGAGTGTATGTTCATGTTGTTGTTGGATTATAATCCATGTTTTAGACTACAAGATTCAAGAATTGATGTTACTATGTGATGACTAGAATGATGTTTAGGATAAACCCTTCAAGATGCATGTTGATTGATGCGACCATGTTAATTAGATGTATTGAATGTTATATGACCACAACATGCTCCCCATATGTTTGATAAAATTCTTATGTGAGTACAATATTGCCATTATTTCATGTTGACAAGAAATTCCCATTTGTGTATAAGTAATTGCATGTTAAGTGTCTGATGAAAAGCCTTAGTGAATAAATTATGATGCACTACTATGCATTCTGGTTTATGTTCAAGTTTATTTCTTTCAAGTGCTTGATGAAGCGTCTTATTTATTGTATTACGAGTATGCGACTATTGTTATGTTATACAAGTATTACCATGTCTTATTTATTTATTTATTTATGCTATCGAGTTCTGGGGGTATTTATACTCGACAATTTAGCTGTATACCAAGATCCAATGTCAGTTTCAAGAAAATTTCAGTCAAGCCAACATCCATAGAATTCAGGTAGTTACAAAACTCAGGGAAACTCAGTAAGCTCAGTATCAATCCAGCCCATTTTAGACCTCAGTAGTATTCAGCTCATACCTCAGTAAACTCAGTGAAATAATAGAACTCAGTAGTATTCAGTCAGTTAATAGAATTCAGTAGTATTCTGTCAGTCAACGGAATTCAGTGAAAATCAGTTCAGTGTTTTTCAGTTGAGAGTAAGATTCAACACCGAGTGATTATAGGGATGGGGATCACTCATTAGATAGGAATGAGATCCCAAGGAGAAATCCCTAAGTTCGATAACAATGTATCCAATGTAGGTTATGAAATGTCACCTGTTAGATAGGACTGACATACTTAGTGGTCATCCACTAGTATAGGACTGATCCCAGGGGTCACTCTGTAGGTAGGACTGACTCTATAGCAGTAGTGTCTTTACCCGTGGAACAATATTGACACCTTCCAACTGGGGTTATAGTTTGGACCCCAAATTATCTAGAAAGGTGCATGTCGGTTAGATGACTACCTCCCACAGTCTCAGTTTCAGTCTTACTCTTTAGAATAGAACTTAGTTCAGTATTACAGAAATTAGGATTGTCAGATACAGTCACTCAAATCAGTGAAGGAACTTAGATAGATCTATAGATTCAGAGATCACTCGCTAGATAGGACAGATCTTAGATATAGTCAATCATTATCGTTATCGATAGATTCAGAGATCACCCGCTAGATAGGACTGATCTCAAATTTAGTAAATCAATATTCGTAAACTCAAAAATTAGTTATCAGTAGACTCAGTTTTTTAGTCTCTCAGTATTAGTAAACTCAAATGTCAGTAATCCAGTTATTAGAACTCAGTATTCAGTGTTACTATGATTTCAGTTATAGTTTATGCATTCATGCACATATCCTCATTTAGCATACTCATGTTATTCAATTAGTATAGTTCATGCATAAGCCCTTGCTTTCAGTCTCACCTCATCCAGTAGACCAGTACATTCCTACGTACTGACGCATACTTTCTTACGCTATGGTGTTTTATACTATATGTTCAGATACATGAGATCTCGATCACCCTTAGCAATTCAGATTCAACCAACAGTAGTAGACTTAGCAGTGAGTCCTCATAATTTGAGGATGTTTCTTATTTTATTATTGCATTACTTTCAGTATTTTAGTAGATGGCGTTAGTTGGGGGATTATCCCATCAACTCCAAATTTTAGACCGTTCAGTTAGAGGCTTTACAGACTAGATATTTCAAATAATTTTTAGTTTTACAAGTTGTACTTAAGATTTTATGTTTTCTCAGTATTTTAGTTTTGAACCTTATGGCAAGTTTGCTGCCAAATTTCTGCATTATACGGTATTGTTGTTCAGTTATTGCAGCAGGTACCAGTCAAGGTTTAGCTTGTGGTCCTTCAGGATTAAGAGAACTGTGTAGCATCTGGGGTTCAGAATCTGGGGAGTTACATTCAACAACTCTTGGAGAAGGGCGAGTAGTAATTGTCACTGATTTCAGAATGAAGAGAATTTGTCTAATTTTTCTTCTCTTCTTCCTAGCCGTCACTGTAGGAGTGCATGGCTCCCTTACCTCATTGTGTGATATGACACCCTTCTTGGATTTCAACTTCTCGGCAGCTTCAGCAATAGCCTCTAGATTTTCAAGGAGTTTATTCTCTCTGTCCTTGCACACTTTATATTTGCAATGAGAACATGAGGGTGAGAAGGTGTGAGAGGTGCCACTGTAAGGATGGGGGGACCGGTCTGGGGTAAAAGGGAGGATCTGTGCAAGTGGGTTTTTCAAAAATATTTATTTTTTTCTAAGCACCAACATGCTCATAATCATGTTTGGAAGTAGAAGCAGCATCAGGATTGCTAGCACCATCACAAACAACTCCACCAGCAACACCCCTAGAAGAAGCACCCGAATCTATTGCAGTTTGAGGTTGGTCGTGAAGAGCTTAAAAATTAGGTTGACCTTGCCTAACTTCTCTTCTTATGGATGTTTCTCCAGCCAATTACTTCTCTATTAACTCCACCGTTGGTTCTTTTTTTGTACCAACAAGACCTAGAGTAAGAAAAAAAGTCATCCCCAACTCATCAATGGAAGGCACAATCCTAGGATGCACAACCTATAAAAAAAGATAGGAGGTATTTAAATCATATAATAATAATTTGAAGTCAGTTGGGTTACATGGATGTTAACATAGCAAACTTATGCAACAGACGATCTAGCTGCTGCAACAGCCGATCTGTATGTCGCAATAGATTGACAATATGTTGCATCAGATTACACATTTGTTGCATAATTTGCATCAGATGGGTAATCTGGTAAGTCGGGTTTAGAGAACCAGAGCAATAGATGGTTAATCTATTACAAAATATGGATCGTCTATCATAACAGATTACTCATCTGTTGCACCAGTTGCAGTTGATGGGTTATCTGTTGCAACAGACGGCCCATCTATTGCAACAGCCGACCCATCTGTCGCAACAGATGGAACATCTGTTCCAATATCTTTCTTAGAGGAAAATTATTTTAGTTGAAAAAAGACGTACTGCATTATCCAGAGGTTTAAAGAGATCAAACTCCTTCTCCTTAATATATTTTTTACTACCCTTTGCGGCCGTCAACCACCTAAGGCTCCTTGGATAAGAAACCTCATTCGGGTAAACCCTAAACTGCTTTTGGAGGGAAGGAATGACTTCACATGCCCAAGCCTAAAAATTGTAAACAGGAAGCAAGCAAAAAAATTTATAGTAAGTATATTTATTATAAATTAATGGATGAGTAAAAATAGTGATAGATTTTTCCATGAAAGCCCAAGAAAAGTCGTATAGTGTGGTCATCTTTACAGATAGCTTTGTTAGTAAATATTTGACAGTCAAGTAGTAGCTGTCATATCCCCAAGAGTAATTTTTGAATATCTCAAACTCATTAGCAAGCTCCAACAAATCATGTTCTATGACTTTCCTGACGTCTCTTGCCAATAAAACGTAATGGACAAGCCAAACTAAGTATAATTTCTCCCTGCAATGCTTTGGTATGTATTTATTCTTGAGATCTGCCATCAAATCCTCTACTTTGTATCTATTACGTCCAACGATGCCCAACAACCCATCTTTTTTCCCGTTGTGTTTGTTGGAACCTTTGTAGGGTGTTTCCTTATAAGAGTTTCTTCTAGACGATCGCATCTCAAGCTTGTCACTTTGTCTCTTTCAACCTAAAATAAACTGGCATGCGACATTAGTTGATCCATCTTTCATCCATATTTTTTTCACCCTCCATCGGATCTTTATCATCCCCCACGTAGTTGATCCTGCGCTTGAGAAAACCATATACCGTGTTCATTGAGAAACGGAGAGTGCAGTTCTCATGCAGCTCAAGAAAGTATGCAAAGTAGCTCTTGTTATAAAGTCCATCTATGTTTCCATTCTTCAAAATTCTCCTTAATTCATCAAAATGTTTCCTTAATTGGAATTTAAGTACAAGATCACCAGTTACTTTGTTAGGGCTATCCATCGACATCTCAACTTGAAACCTGTCAATACTAATGGTTTTGAAAGAATCATGCTGGGATTTGATATTATTTCATGGCTCATTAGTGAGAAGGAGTTATCTCTTTCCTCAACTTTATTTTTCTCTGATTGAGATTGTTCAGGAAGTTTCTCTGAATCTATCTGTACTCTAGCCATTTTTGTTAGGTGGTCAGAAGTTGATCCACTTTCAGTTTCTTTTCTTTTGGGAGACATCTTTTAAGTAAAAATAATAGAAAAATAAAAAATACATTGCGTTTGATGTCTTCATAATTTTTTTTAAAAAAAAGGTAAGATAAATTTTAATAAATTATTCTACGCCACATTACAAAAAAAAATACTACAACGGATAAGCCATCAGTTGGAACAGATGCGGAATTTGTTTGAAGACCTATTTAATATCTAAAAATATCTATCCCACTTGTTACAACAAATGGACTACCAACACCACAACCAATTCCACCAGGACCACCACTAATACCACTAATACCAATACCAAGATCACCGACACCACCACCAAAAAAACAAATATCGACACCAACAACAACATCCACCACAAACACAATCCAAAAATACCACAATAGTCAACAAAACACTGAGACAAAAACTTGGGTTTTCTCAGGTGCTTCCTACTATTTTAGCATCAAAGAACAAAATTAATAACCTATTCTCGAAGATAATACAACTAAAAGTATTATTTTTCATCATTAACTAAAAAGCCCTAATTTTTAGAATAAAGAACAAATGTAGAACTCTTCTCGAACTTTGTTACCTGTGAAGACAGAGAAAACGACGTATACAAGAAAGAATGAAGTCGAAAATATCAACTATATGGTCAGAAATGGGAAGAAAATCAATCTGTTTTGAAGGGTTGAACAATATATAGTGAGTAGTTGTTATCTGTATTATTGAGAGAAAGAGAGAGAGAGAGAGGAGCGAGAACTTGAGATTTGAAATGAGGAAATTTTTTTTCGCAAATGGATGATTTGTATGGGTTGATTTGTAATTTTGAAAAAGAATAACAAGTTTTGAAATTGTTAATTTGGTCCAAATTGATCTTAATTAATTTTTAAAACTTCAAAAGATATACTAGTTTTTAAATCATTAAGTTAATGAGAGCTTATTTCAACTCAGAGTGATCGATCGACGACCTGGGTCGAGATGAACGGAATACCAACACCAATTGCAAAGACTCAATTAAAGTTATTGTTGACCCTATGAGCTCATTCATTCATCACTATTTCCACCTAAATCAATTTATGTACTATTAATCCTAACATTAAGTTAATGAGAGCTCATTTCAACTCAGAGTGATCGATCGATGACCCGGGTTAGGATGAAGGTAATACCAACTCCATGCAATTGCAGGGACTCAATTAAAGTAGTTGTTGAACCTATGATATTATTCATTCATCCCTAGTTCCAACTAAATTAATTTAGGTAATGTTAATCCTAACATTAATTTAATGAGAGCATATTTCAACTCAGAGTGATCGATCAACAACCCGGGTCGGGATGAACGCAATACCAATTCCATACAATTGCAAAGACTCAATTGAAGTTGTTGTTGACCTTATGAGATCATTTATTCATCCCTAGTTCCACCTAAATCAATTAGGTAATGTTAATCCTAACACTACGTTAATGCGAGCTTATTTCAACTTAGTGTGATCGATCAACGACTTGGGTCGGGATGAACGCAATACCAACACCAATTGTAAAGAATTAATTGAAGTTGTTTTATCCCTATTTTTGCCTAAATCAATTTAGGTAATGTTAACCTAACATTAAGTTAATAAGAGCTCATTTCAACTCAAAGTGATCGATCGACGACCCGGGTCGGGATGAACGCAATACCAACACCAATTGAAAAGACTCAACTAACATTTTTGTTAACCCTATGAGCTTTTCATTCATCATTAGTTCCACCTAAATCAATTGCAATGAAATCTTTTGGAACAAACGACTGAGCTGGTGGAAATTTCTAATAGATATCCACATCTGTTGCAACAGATGACATATCTGATTTAATTATCAAATAAAAATTTGCATCAGTTGTGACAGATGACTGAGCTATTGGAAATTTTCAAACAGATATTGGTATCTATTGTAACAGATTATATATCTGATTTAATTATCAAATGGACATTTGCATCAGTCGTCACAGATGACTGAGTAGTTTGGATATTTAAATATATATTTATATCTATTAAAACAGATGACATATCTGTTTGAATTTTTTTTTTCAATATTAAAGCAAGCTTCTGTCCGAGTATATAAAGTAGTAAGTACTACAAAATGCGATAAAAAATGAAGAGTTTTTTTTCTTGGATAACTCAAAAACGTGTTCATTGAGTAGTCTTATCTTTTCTTTTCAATGTCAATAGTGTTCCTCGTGCCCCTTAAATTATTAATGAATATTAATTATATTAATTAATAAATATTGAAACGCACGTCTACGTACACGATACATATCTAGAATTATCTCATCTCCCCTCAACTTCAACCCTAAATTTACTTTATTCATCTCTCATCTTTTTCTTTCTCTCCTCTTTAGGTTAGGGTTATCACAATCTTTTTTTTTATCTCTTCTCTCTTTTCTCTTCTCTTTCTCATATAGATCCTTTCGGATCTAAACTAATCCATATCTTTCCTCGACTAAAATTGTTGTTTTAATCCCCTTTTGACGTTAAGGTATGGTTTACTATTGCTTTTTCATTCTCATCTTCTTCTTTGCAAGTTATTTATATCTGTTTTTTATTTAATTACTATTTACCCATATCATATTTATTTATATCTGTACAATGCAGGATCTTGTTTGAGTGATCAGTGCCTAATTGGTTAAAAACTGCATTCATAAAATCATTGTACTTTGTGTGTTGTCCTGATGTCCTTATTACTAATACTTACTTTAACTCCCACACATGTGATAGTGGATCCATCTGCACGTACCTTATACTTCCTAGCCCATCTATGGCTTAAATTGAATAAACAGATGACTAGAAAGTTGCAACAGATGCCACATCTGTTATGACAGACGATCAACCTATTGCAACATATGACATATCTATTGGAAAAATCAAACAGATTGTCAATATGTAGTAAGTTATCTAACAGATGGAATATATTTGCAACAGCTTACCCATCTATTAGATTTATTTTAAAGCAATTTTCTTTTATTTTTGAAATACAATAAAAGATGAAATGTTGTATTTAGAACCTTTTTTTTAATTTACATATTTGAAAAGTCACCAGTTTTATTTAATTAAGGGATATGAACAGTCATGTCTTTTTAACTAACCCCTTTCAATTCAATCATTTATAAATAGGTTCCTCCTTACAAATATGGTTGATCCAGATTAGTACCAGAAGATTCATATCGAGTCCTTGCAAGAACTTCAAAGGCAGTTTGATGAACTCTAGAGGGATTTGGCCGACTTCGAAGCAAGGCTGAGGAGGGCCTCACTACTGCCGAATGAAAAATGTTCGGTTGACAATAATAATAGTAGTAGTAGTAATTATAATAGTAATGATAATAATAATAATAGTAGTAGTAATAATCAAGTTATGTTTTTTATTTTAGCGTGTGTATTTTCCTCTTTTTGTATATCGATCTACCCAAGGGATTCAAAAATCTATGTTTGGTGATCGACTTTGAATTTTTAATTCTTATTTAGTATTTAATTATCATTCTGTTTATTCTTTATTCTCAACATTTGGACGGTTGGTGGTAGTGATTGAGAATTTGTGGCAACAGAGGTTAATCTGATGCGACAGATCGATAATATATTGCAACAGACGGTTATTAATAAAAAAGGGTTATTGTTTGTTATTGAGAGGGTGAAAAAACATGACTTTTTCATTATTTAATATGAAAAATGGTTCATAAATAAATAATAAGGAAATAAATGATAAACATAATTTATAACCGTAACAGAACAGTTATTTAATTTTAATAACTGATCATGACTCTTCGACATATTTGTTTTTAAATTTATTTTTTTAATTTATATAATAAAAGTTACCAAATTTGGATTAAAAATATGTTGATTATTAAAAAGGATATCCGATGTAACAGATTATAGCTTTGTTGCAACAAATGGTATATCTGTTGTCACAGATGGATTATCTGATGCAACAGATATATAATCTATTGCCACAACTCAAAAAACAATTACTGAAAAGAACTTGTCAAGTCATAACTTTCCACGGTATCAAAAAGTCACTAGTTTGAATGTAATTAATAAATAGAGGTGAACAATCGCGCCTTTTTATTTTTGAATTTGTTTTTTTTTAATTTATATAATAACAATGTCAGCAAAATTGGATTAATGATATGATGATAATATGTTTTTTAAAAAAAGATAGATTATATGTTGCAATAGATAGAATGTCTGATGCAACAAGTTTTCTATTTGTCGCAATATATGATATATCTGTTGGCACATATGAGTTATCTGATGCAACAGATATAGAATCTAGTGTCAACTCAATAAAAACGGTTCTTGGAAAGAACTAATTAATAATAATAATCTAAAAAGTCATGACTTATCGCAATATTTGTTAATTTAATTAAGTAATAACTTTTCATAGTAATAAAAAATATAATTAATAAATGGCGGTGAACAATTACATTAGATGTCGCAACAGATATATTATCTAATGCAAGAGGTTTTCTATTTGTTGCAACAAATGATATATCTGTTGTCTCAGATGATTTATCTGATGCAACAGATATAGAGAATGTTGTCACAACTTAATAAAAATGGTTCTTGGAAAGAACTAATTAATAATAATAATCTAAAAAGTCATGACTTATCACAATATTTCTTAATTTAATTAAGTCATAACTTTTCTATAATCAAATAAAAAATGTAATTAATAAATAGAGGTGAACAACTGCACCTTTTTGCCTAACTCATTCATCCTCTATAAATAGGTCTGTCCTTACTCAATCGTTCATTAAACTACACTCTATTTATTTATTGCTTCTTGTATTTCATATTACACCTTTCACCACTTTCTTCTACTTTCTCTTTCCTGACTCAAGTAAGTTTTTTTCTTGCCAATTTGTAGTATAAGTTGTATTACATTCGGATATTCTTTTCTTTACTTTTGTTTTCACGTTTCTTGCTAATTCATGTCTTCTAGATATGGCTGATCTAGTGTGGAACGTTGCCTTTCTCCAAGAAGCTGTGAGAGAACTTCGGATGCAGGTTCATGACATGCAATGGAAATTGGGAGCAGTTAGAGCAAGTATGCTCTGTGAGATCCGCAGGCTGAGGAGGGCCTTACGGCTACTGGTTGAAGATTGGCCAGCTGAAAATAATAATAATAATAACAATAATAATAATAATAATAACGATAATAATAATAATAATAATAATAAGATGATGATGATGATGATGATGATGATGATGATAATAATAATAATTAGATTTTTTTCTTTTAGTCTGTGTGATTTTTATTTGTTTTTTGTTAATAAAATAATTATGTTTGATCAACTTTAATGTTTTAATTCATATTTAATTTTTATTCTACCTATTATCTTCTCAACAAACATGTCTACGATTAGACGCAATGAATAATTTTGAATCCTATAGCAATAGCAATAGCCAGAGCTGAAACATATTGGTTATATGTTGGGTTTGTGGCAGGGGCTGATTTGTGTTATTCCAAACAGATAAATCATCTATTGCAACATATATGCAGTCTGGTGCAACAGATAATCAGACTGATACAACAGATAAGAAGTATGATACAACAAATAATAAGTCTGATGCAATAGATAACTATTTTTACGCAACAGATAAATATTCTGTGGAAACAGATTAATTATCTGTTGCAACATATATGTAGTCTGCTGCAACAGATAATCAGTCTGATGCAACAGATAAGAAGTCTGATACAACAGATAATAAGTTTGATGTAACAAATTACTAGTTTTATGCAACAGATAAATATTTTGTGGCAACAAATTACACATCTAACGTACCAGATGAGTGATCTATTTAAATTATGGGCATTTATATTGGATTCATGATCGGGGTTTTATCCATTATTAGAAAAACAACAGTAACTGTGTACCTAGATGGCAAATTCGAATAAAAAACATAATTTTACTTACCAAAGGTTACCTATGAAGTAATGCCAAAGTGAAAAGTGATGTAGGAAACAAGATTTGACCTAAGAATTGGTCAGATAGCAGCAGTAGCGGTAACAACAACAACAACAACAATGATCGGCAAAAAGAAATGAAGATGATAATGAAGTAGAAGATGATGATAATGAAGCAGAAGATGACGAATAAAGCAGCAACAACAATGAACAACAATAATCATGAAGAGAGCGAAAACAACAACGGATGAGAAGAGAGAGAAACATACCTTTTTCCCCTCCATTTTTTATTATAATAACTAACATTTGGATCAAAGTATAAATTTAAAAACTTGTGGGTTATTTTCAAACTTTCCCAACTTTCTTAATACATAATAAAGTAATTGTTACCTCCACTCAATAATTAAGACTTGTGTCACCCACACCTCATTTTAAAAGTCTTTTGTCATCTACAACCCAAAGTACTTCTTCATTCTTAACTAGAAGTCTCGAGTTTGAGCCTCCTTAGGTACGGAGTCACCTTTGTTAGAAAGAACTTTACATCCCAACGTGGGACTTTCTAACGTAAATTCGAATTTAATCGGGCTCGCGAACATTGGATATCGAATGAAAAAAAAAAAAAAAAGAGGTAGGGGGTAGGAGGTAGATTTTTTTCCTCCACATTTTATTGAGAAATAATATGATAACTGAACTTTTTTTAAGGTAACATGTTTTAACATCCTTGAAAGAGACATTTCAATATAAAATGATTAGAAATATTACTTTAATATTATCCGTGCATCGAACGTGTACATATATTAGTTATAGTTAAAAAGAGATCTTTTCCTATTTAAGGTACACAGTAAAATGAGATCTTTTTCCCTCTTACAAAATGAATAGATGAAAATGACATTTTCATATCTCTTATGTATAAACATCAAACCAAAATATTAAGTTCTTCTGAAGAATGCATTTTGAAAATAATTAAAATTTTAAAAGGCGACGATAACCAATAAATTAGCGTGAGTTTTATCTTTGGGGTGCATGTGTTTTCTTTATATTAATATTAGGTTTTCTTTATTTGTTACTTTAAACTTTTAACAAAACAAATGATGATTAAAAAAATGAATAACAAAACATATATTTACTTAAAACTATGTTGTTTCCTCTAGAAATAAGTTCGGATTATAATTGTAATATTTATGGCATTATCAACTAATAATAGTTAAAGTTCTAATACCATAAAGGATCAACTTATAAGACAAGGTTAAGCCATGAAATCTTATTATCTTTAATTTTATAATTTTATTACTTAGAAAATAAGTAAAAGTAAGAATATAATTCAGCATATACATATAAATAAATCACGAATAATATAGAAATACATATTATATTTTTTTTCGTTTTTCTTATTTTATATTTTCATTTATCTGTATTACTTCCTCGATCTATCTTTACTTGTCCACTTTTCTATTTGCATAGGGTTTAAGAAACAATAAATGATAGAGATAATTTTTATATTACCCTTTGAATATAATAAATTTAATACTTTTAAAAATGCATTAGATAATAAATCGTACTTAATATTAAGGGTAAAATGGGTAAAAATATATAAGTTATTCATTGATTTTATAAACAGGATAAGTATTATTAGATATTCTAAAATAGAAAAATGGATAAGTAAAGATGGTCGGAGGGAGTTCTATTTGTCTTTTCATTTAAATGAACGTTACATCTAACTCAATGTTATTTAATATTATACACAAGTTATATATTATAATCTGTATCTATAATTTATAATATATCTAAAATCTATATCTATATCTATATCGGTAATCTATAATCAATATCTATATCTATATCTATAATCTATATCAGTATCTAATCTATATCTGTAATCTATATCAATAATATATTAAAAGTGTGAAGGGTCTTAAAAATATTCTTTAAACTTTTTGCCCTCTATTAAAAGTTTTATTTTAGATAAGATCGTCTTTTCACTATTTTTTAATATTTAAGAGTTGAAAATTAATTAAATATTTTTAGTAAAACCTTTCCTTATTAGAAGTCATCAAAATGAATGACAATTAATATTTTTTCATTAGTTTAAGAATTCTAAATAACTAAAGCTGATTTTAAGGAGACTAGTCAATTTGTACGTGCTTTGCACGTGCATATTGCATCAGTTAATGTATAATAATAAGATTAACAATTTATTTAGAAAAAACTTATTAATGTTACACGAAATACAATATTTGTTTAAAAAGTGAAAATTAATGTTATTATACAGATACAATGATTGAATTACCTTTTGAATGTGTAAATATGACATGTTTACCTTGGGATGTAAGGTTTTATATCCCTTTCTTTATAAAGTTTTTTGGTCGATTAACAATATACTTTGAGATTTGGTGTCTCTACAATTATCGGTTCCTACTTAATATATTTATTAGTCACAACTATAATTAGCTATATAAACATGGATATGTTTATATAAACATAGAACAGATTTTGAAATTTACAGGTACCTACAAAAATCTCAAATTAATATAATGATAATTCATCATCACATTAACAGTTAAGGAGCAAATTAAATATAGTGAATAAATTTTGCTACTAATATCAAAAGTTAAAATTATATTGGTCTGCATGCACGGAAACAATTCTAAATAATAAAGCTATATTATATATGAGTATAATAATATAGCACAACTACTTATAACAACAATAATAACAACAATAATAACAAAGAACCAAGCTTGGTTGGTCTAGTGATTAGCTTACTAGGTCGCTTAAGCAAGTGTCGGAGGTTCGATTCCCACCTTGTGCGTGCAGCAATCAATTAGCCAGCGGAAAACCCTTAAATGGAGCTCAGATCGACAGAGGATTAGTCCCTGGCCTATCGGGTTGGGAAATACCTTGAGAAACCAAAAAAAAAATAATAAAGAAAATTATAATAAAGTAAAAGTAGAACGAATATCGATGGCGAAGGAAAAACAATAAAGTAGAAGAAGAACCAATAAATATGATGATGGAAAAACAAATATTTAAATTTTCATGTTATGCAATTAAATTTTGAAGGAAAAACTAATATCTTGAATCTTGAAGAAAAAAAGTGTAAAATTCACCGAACAAAAAAACTGCTCGAGTTAGAAGCATACCTCAAAAAATTTGTGATGTTGGTATTTTTCTATCTCTATAGATAAAAGAGTTGTAAATAAGGAAAAAATAATATACAATATTAATCAGTTTGAAAGCACTAAATTTCATAATTCAAATAAGGAAAAATTAATAAATTATTTTAGTTAATTTCAAACCCATTAGAGAAATAAGTAAACTAGGCAAAATTTTTTACCAAATTTAATAGTCACGTGAGTGATAAATTTAATAACATATTTAGTTGATTTTGATTTATTTATATAGTAATAAGTCTTTTAGTTTTTTTTTTTTTTTGCCTTTTTGAACTTTACACGATTTTTACTTCACGTCTAATGTCTTTTTTGCCCAAAAAAAGTGTATTATTAATTTTCTTAATAATTCTTACCATATTGTTTTAGTACTCCTTAATTTGTAAAATTTATCATATAATTTAGGAATTTTTACTTTAAATTATAATAATATAATTAAAATAATAATTTTTTAAAAGCGAAAAGACGATTTTATCTATTGCAGAGTATTTTAATAAAGGGCAAAAAGTTCAAATCACTTTTCTAAGAGTCTTCACACTTTTAATATATTATAAATTTGAAGTATCTAAAAATAAATATGAAAGCATTAGAATAAGAAAAATTATAGGATGTCCCAAATTTTAAAATGTTTTAAGTAAGTAATCATAGATTTTCTAAATATTTAACTTTTAAAAAAGAAAAGATTATAAATGTAGAAGAAAATAATAAAAATAATCGTACTACAAATATGGTTCAAATCGATGTCTCTCTCAACCTCTAGTAGCAAGAAAAAAGTGTACTTCATGACATATGCAAAAGTGACAATCCATTAACCGCTTGAAACTTTTGGTGGTATATGTTATATTTGCATTATTATACTAAAGTGTGAAGGATCTTTGAGAAGTGATTTGAACTTTTTGCATTTTATTAAAAATCTTCACAATAGACAAAATTGTCAAATTTTAGATAATCAAAGATTATGCGTGCGAGACATGTGCGATTAAACTAGTACCAAAAGAAGTGTCCTAAAACTAACAAATTTGGAAAAAGGAACAACCGTATGTGGCGTTTTATTATTTTTTGTATTTGAAATTTTAAAAATAAAGTGGTTATTAAAAATTATTAGTATTATTCTAATTTTTATGGAAATCATCATATTTTCGTTTTCGTTTTCCTTTTCTTCCTCTTACTATATATTTTAGAACTTTGTTTTTTCATGTACAAAAGGAAAAAAATTACCAACATTATTTCTCCATTTATTTTTCCTTAATATCATATATTTTAGAATTATAGTCAAACTTTAACATAATTAAAATAATAGACAAACGTAAAAATATGATTTTGTTTAAAGCAAAACCTTTTATTGAAGGGCAAAAAGTTCAAACGATAAGGGCATTTGAACTTTTTGCCCTTCATTAAAAGTTTTGGCTTTAGAAAAAATCATCTTTTTACTATTTTTATAATATTTAAGAGTTGAAAATTAATTAAATATACCTCGTAAAATATTTCCTTATTAGAATTCGTTACAATTAATAACAACTAATACCTTTTTATTAGTTTAAAAATTCTTTAAGAATATTTGAAAAATCTAGAAATAAATATGAAAGCGGTAGAATAAGAAAAATATAACAAGTACCAAATTTTTAAAAGATTTAAGTAAATAATCAAAAGTTTCTAAACGTTTAACTTTATAAATAAGAAAAGATTTTAAATATAGAAAAATAAAAAAAACAATCATACTACAAATAAGGTTCAAATCATACGTCTCTCTTAGAATCTAGCAGCAAGGAAAAGAGGTACTACATGTCAAGTGCAAAAGTGATAATCCATTAATCAATTTAAATTTATGGTGGTAAAATCTGAATTTGTGAGTTTTATTTTATGTGTTTTGACCATTTTTTTTTGTAGTTTCTACATATTGATTTTGAGGTTCGAAGATGATTGACATAGTTTTGGATGTAATCGGCAATAATTTGTGCGGGTTTGTGGTTTATAGAGGCTTGAAAAGTCATATTGTTGACTTTGATAAACATTTGTTGTTGTGAGTATTGGATAGCAAAACGGACTGCACCAACAAATCCGGAATATCAAATGTAGATTAATAGTGGGGTTAGTTTTGATTCAGCGAAGTTATATCTCATTTCAACCCTTGGTTCAAAAATAATGAAAATAAGGTCCCGAGGGTTAATTTGTTGAAAACAATCCCTTTACACGAATTTAATATCAATATTAAGTCTGAAACATCGAACTATTCTAGTAGCATATATGATTTATTTTTATCGGATCCCGAACGAATTCAAAGGGCCTGTTCGGTGTATTTGAAAACTTGCAAAAAATCAGCATTTGTTGATAGCTGGTGCAAACTAGAGACTCCTTTGCAAATGCGGGCCTCTGGATGCAAATGCGAATGAGGATGTAGTTTTTTATCTCGGTCATGAAGGGGGCACCGCGATCACAAAGGGTTACGGGCTCTAGGTCAAGTCGAGTTCTGCTTTGCGAAAGCAACAACATTGTCGTGAACATGAAGGTCCAAAATCATAGACCTTCGTGAATGTGAAGCCTTGGCCATGATCATGAAATCCTATATTTTGGCCAGTCAAACATTGATACTAGCAATAGCGAGGTGGGGTCCACAATTGTGAGGTACTTACTGTTTAATAAATAGTATATAAGGTCTATTTTCACATTTCCCTTCATTTTGGGCCTTTGAGTCATCACTTAGTTTTAAATTTCATGTCCGATAAAATAAAGACACATAAAATGGGACGAAGGGAGTATTAAAAACACAAAAATTATTGAGAATACATTTTCTTATATCAAACTTTCAAAGATTATGTTATTTGTGGGAGACACCAATACTCTGTAATGACCTAAAAATTTGGTGAAATATGTGAAATTTGTGATTTTATGTGATTTGACTGTTTCACCCTTCCTTGTAGTTGCATTATGATATTTCTGGAGTGTGGAGGTGATTGACATGGTTTTCAATGCATTTTGGTACCATTTATTCGATATTATCGTTTTTGATGGCTTCGAGAGCCTTATTTTGAACTTATGTGGATATCTTTTGATCTGTGCGATGGATGACCGAACTGACTACTCCAGAAGCTCTAGAATATTGACTTTAGGCTAGGTAGAACTTTGGTTTAGGTCACAGTGAACCCAAGCTCATTTCGACCTATTAGTCGGAAAATTGAAAAATTAAAAATATGGGTGTGGGACCTACATTTGGTTAAAACGACCTCAGATGGAAAATCCGACTTCTCCAGTAGATCTAGAATGTCAATTTTAAGGTGTTAGCATGTCTGGTATGATTTTACGGCTTTTAAATCTCATTTGAACCCTCGATTTGAAAATTTACCATTTTGAATTTCGTGTGTCAACTTTTTAAAAACGATATCTTTTTGAAAATTTGACTTCTCCAACGTGTTTGAAATGTAAAATTTAGTGTGGTTACATAGTTCGTTTGTATATATCGAACTCTGAGTGAATTTTGGGCACCCCATCGAAGTCTGGATTGGACTTACAATTAAAAAAACTGCAGCCTTTTCTTTCTTAGTGCAGATTTTCCGCACTATTAAAATAATTATTTTTCTCATTTTTCATCTAACCTCTTGAGAGTTAAACCCTAAAATAGTATGTGATCTTAAAAGTGAATCTTGTGGAGCTTCTACTTCATGATTTAATTACAGATTTAAGGCAAGAATTTACTCTTTTCTTAGTAGTTTCTTGATTAATTTCTCAAAATCCAAAAATCTTAGGGCTTGATTTTAAACCTCATTTTCACCTTTTTCCACTTGAATAATGTTTTAATCTTATAATTACTTTTTTTTTTTTTTTATCAATTTAACCTTTAAAACAACTCTTATTCTTGATTTTAATTCGGATTTCAAAGATTTTATCCGGTAAATCTTTAAAATATTTTTTCTTCAATTTGAACCTCGTTTTTTACTCTATTTGACTTGGGTTTTCAGCTATAGATTCATAAAAATATGAAAAACATGTTTTTGAAGTAAAGTTTTGATTTTTCCCTTCTTTTTTGAAAACCCATTTTGGGGGTCCGTTTTGACCCCGAACCAAAAGTAGTCAATATGAGTGTCGTTGGTTTTGTTTTGATGCATAGATTTCATATTTGAATTTTTAGAGGAGTTTGTGATTGTTCGTGAAAAGTAAGGTTATGAGTTCAAAGTGTACTGGATCGGTTTTGGCTTTTGAGGTAGGTTATGCCTTAACTCTTTCAGACTGGGATGGGTAGTAAATGGTGATAGAAAACGCACGTTAAGGGTGAGAACTAATCATGAAAAATGGATATGTATGTGTTGTGCCAGTGTGGGGGACTATATGTGATGTAATTATTGACATTGAGATATTATGCGATATGTGTAACTGTGTGGAGTCCTATGTGATGTTGATAACTCAAAATACACGCGAATAATTATATTGTGTTGTTGAAATCCCTAATATAGTACCATTGGTGTATTGTGATATATTCATACTTATTGGTATATGAGACGTGGAAATTCATAGATGAAACGGAAATAATGAGTGGATATTGACTCGCAAGGTTGTGGAAATATATCATTGTGGTTGGTTGTGGAATATATTATATGGTTGGTTGTGGAAACACTCATTGTGATTGGTTGTAAGCATTACATCCTCATATCATACTCATTCATGGAACATTGGTACCATTGTGACAACACCTGAGTAACAATTGCAATACCTTTTTAAAATCCTCCCTGAGGGATGTGCCGGAAAGGACATATGAGCTATTGTAAGACCTCGCAAAATCCTAAGTCAAATTCAACCCCTTAAAACTTGCCAAGGTATCCAAGACTTAGATAAAAAATCTAAGTGTTAAGGACTTAGTCTCATTTTAAGCCTCCGAGCTTCGAGGACTTATTTGATGAACTTTTCGATCATCGTTTGTCGATTTTCAAGTTGTGTCACAATAGGGTAAGTCAGTAGTACATCTTGGGTGAGTTTCGGAATTGTCGGAATAGCATAAGGGCATGTTTGTTGTCCCAAAATAGTAGCTCAAGGTGATTAGCCCGCGTCTCCCAGGGTAGCCCAGTGCTCTAGGCGGGGCGGTGCCTTGCCTAGCCCGGAGCTCTAAGCAGGGCAGTGCCTTTCTAAGTCTGACTGGGTCAAAATTTTCAACTTTCAGCTCCATATTTTAAAGGTCAAGAGGGTAAGTTCCCTTCACCTTATAGCTCTAAAACATGGGATTTAACTCCCAAATAGCCTCATTACTCATTATTTTCAAAAAACTCTCTCAAGAACAAACCCTAGGGTTGTCAAGTTCAAGATTTGAATCTCAAGAAAATCACTACAATCCTCACGGATTTAGAAATTGAGGTATGTCAAAGTGTTCATTCATGGATTCCTTTCATCCATGAAGCTCAAGAATCTAATTTTAAAATCATGTATAGTGAATTCCATGTTGTGGATTGATTATAACCATGTTGGTGTTGTTGCATGATTCCCAAGTTGGAATCTTTAATGTGTTTTGATAAAACTATGTTAGCATGTGGTTTGAAATCTATCAATTGAGTGATTTATGGAATCATGATGTATTAATTTGATGATCATGCCTAATCCCTAATTTATGCATCCTAAGTGTTTGATGAAATTCCTAAGAGAATAAGAATTTGCATTATGACTCAATAGGACCTAAATGATGAATCCATGCTTTACCTTCATGTTCAAAATGACTCCCATACTATTGTTATGAATTGTAATTGTTTGATGGAATGCCATGAGATTAGATTGATGAAATTATGACATGTTTATATGCATTCCTATTCATGTACAAGATTATGATTATCAAGTGCCTCATGAAAACCCCCAATGATGCATTATGAGTTATTGACTATGGTCAAGTGTTCATGAGATGTCATTTCCTATTTATATTCATGTTATCGAGTCCTGGGGGTGTTTAATACCCGATAATTTAGTCGTGTTCCTAGAGCCAGTGTCAGTTTTTGAGATACTCTAAGTCAAGCCATGGTCAGTAGAATTCAGTGAGTCACATGACTCAGGAAAACTTAGTAAACTCAGTACTCAGTTCAATAATCTCAGTAATCTCAGTCAGTTATCAGATCTCAGTAATATTGCATCAGTTAACAAAACTCAGTGAACTTAGTTTAGTTCAGCTCAGTATAATCAGTTTAATGTCTATTCAGATAGGAGTAGGAGTTAGCACCGAGTGAACCTAAGGATGGGAACACTCACTGCCAGTAGAAGGTTTGACTCTTAGAAGAAATTCGCGCATTCCAAAACTATGTAGCTAGAATAGGTTGAGACATAAAGACTGACATTTGAGGGTTGATGAGGTAGATTAACATTGTCAGATGAGGGTCCCATCGTTCTCTTTTTGGGACACTGCCAAATGAGGGTCACTCACGGTATATCCTTTCCAGTGGTGCGGTATTGGCACCCTTCCAATTGGTGTTACAGATTGGACCTCAACTTAACTATATTATCTAATTTGGGGCATGTTGGTTAGATAAATACCTCCCACAGTCACAATCTCAGTATCAATCTCAGTAATAGGCCTCAGATAGTTCTTCAGATTTAGGACTATTAAATAAAGTCACTCAGCTTAGCTCGAAACTCAGCTAGTTCCATCAGAATCTAGATTGTTAGACACAGTCACTTAGTTAATAGTATATCAGTTATATGAAACCCATGTTATTAGTATTCAGATTCAGGGCTGTCAGATACAGTCAACCATATCAGTATAGAACTCAGATTAGTTCTTTATAATCAGGGATTTCAGAAATAGTCATTCATTCATTTGTAATACTGTATCAATAAACTCAGTTATCAGTGTTCAATAATACAATATCAATATACCCATTATCTGTGTTAGTAAACTCAGATATCAGTAATTCCATATTATCAGTAGACTCAGTAATCAGAACTCAGCATTCAGTACTATCACGATTCTAGTTACAGTTCATAGATTCATGCATGTATTCTCACACAGTCACGTTCATGTTATTCAGTCATCTATAATTCATGCACATGAACCCTTGCATTCAGCCTTACCTCACTTTGTATACTAGTACATTCCCACATACTGACACATACTTTCCTGCGCTATGGTGTTTTACACCATAGGTTCAGACGCATGGGATCCATAGCTTCTTTAGCAGTTTAGATTCAGCCAGCAGTAGTAGACTTAGCAGTGAGTCTTCATCTTTCGAGGATTTTCTTTATGATCTATTATTTTATTTAGACTCAGTTTTTTAGTAGATGGAGTTAGTTAGGAGATTGTCCCTTCAACTCCACAGTTCAGATAGTTTAGAGGCTTTTTCAAACTATAGCATGTTCAGACAGTTCTTTTAATTTTGGGTATTGATATACCTTATTTCAGATTTATTACATTATTACTTCAGTTTTGAACCTTACGGCCTTACAACTTATATTCCACATATTTTACAGTATGTTATACAGTGCTCAGTTACAGATATCAGTCATGGGTTAGCTTGTGCTCCTTTGGTATTATCAGCACCGTGTAGCATTCGGGGTACCAGACTCTGGGTGTTATAGATATATGGATTGTATACAAGGTTGATGAACCCCTCTAGGTCCTACATCGAGAAGCTTTAGCTTCGTAGGTGTATACAGGGATTGTGTGATAATCCTAGAAGTTGTACGATGACCTTGTGCATCATCATCATCATATACATTGCACTTACTTTATTGTGTTTATATTGTTTTGTATTGTCGTATTGACTTACCATCTATGTAATTGTCTTATCTTCTTTTACTTGTATTAGATGATCTTGTATATTTATGTTCTCCATTTTTCTACTTATATTCGATATAATGCATACTCGTGTTCTATCTTGGTGTGTACGTGATATATTAGAACTATTAATCCAAGTGGTGTGGGTTACCGTTGTGGGATACTTTTTGATTGTAAGTGGCGTACCCTTAGTGTATATTTTGTATGCTTTATTTACTACTTTGCTTGGTTGACCTATGATACCTATTGAGTACAAGTGGATCCTACTCATGTCTATTGTGACCTTTCGGTACAGGTCATAGCTTGAGTGCCCCTCAGCTTCCTTGACTCGGCGATTGTTGGAGCTTCCAAGGTAGCTGTTGGATATTCACGCATATTCATGCATTCGAAGTTCACTTCTATCTTTCTATAGTAGTTATTTCTTTATTAGTATTCAGAGACAAATATTATTCCTCTGTGGTTATTTCTCTATTGTGTTTGCTTCTTGAATTGTATTAGTAGTTCTTACACTATTGATAACTGGTTTTTGGCATGATTGGTATTTTGGATAAGTTCTTTTTGCATTGTTATGATTACTTATATGGTTCGGCTTCGTTCTAGAAGCCTTACCTTTGGATATTTCTGTCTTTTTCTCTTTTGTATCAGTTTGGGTGATAGAATTACTTGTCATGTACGCCGCGATAAGTACCATCATGACCCTCGTTTTTGGGTCATGACATACTCTATTTATAAAAACTCCAAAACCTTTTCTACAAATATAGATTGACAAAATATAGAAGAGAGGTAATCCTAATTATGATAAAAATCAAATTAAACCATAACAAAAAAGACTCAATTTTTTTTAAAAAAATAAAATAGCCCAAAAATACTACATAATCTACTTATCTAATAATCAAGTTCCATGTAAATATTTAATATTGCAACATACGACTGCACTATCAATAAAATAGTCCTAAACCTAATTATAGTAATATCAAAATCTAAAGAAGGAAAATACTACTTATCTCTAATAATAAAAAGCAGTTTATAAAATAGTCCTACACCTAAAGTAGGATTGTGTACAAATCGAATCAGTACGAGTATTCAAATCAATTTGAAGAATTTTGGATAATTCAATTTAAATTTTACAATTTGAATTGATTTATGAATTTAGTTTTAGAATATGTATGATAAAAGTCTAAGTAAGCTGATGAGTGTATAACATCTTTTGTGGGTGCTGGTATGGATTTATGATTGGGATTTTGTGGACAATCACTCTTGTTATGATCTCTTCCTTTACATATTGAACATGTCATTGGGACCCCAGATTTTGACAACGTTTTAGATTTTCTCACAACCAATCTCTTTCTTTCTGCTCTTTGGTGGCCTATTAGGTGTCTTACTTCAGATGGCTCAACTATAAGATTTCTGCTATCTGGCCACATTTTCATGCTCGAAACTAGTTGAATGAAGTAAGAATAGGCCTTCAAATATGTCTTTTTTTTGTACCATCTAGAAAATTTTAGTGGTGCATCACAGTTCAAGTAGTTCAATGTTGCTATACCATGTGCACAAGGGATTCCTTTTAGTTCCCATGATCTACAACTATATCGTTTTTGGTTCAACATCACAGTATGCTTGTAGGCCCCTTTCAATACTTCAAATCCTTGATCACCATTTTAGTCAATTTTGTATTGCACTAATATTTCTATATTTGCATTAAATTTCATCATTGCTATTGGAGATATGTCATCTGTCCAACAATCAACAGATGTTCTTGCCTTACACACCCTTGTTATCACCATCATTCTGGTTTCTTCCAACTTTGAACTAATAGACTTGTTCCTAGGACCCAAAATTCAAGCATTGAAACTCTCTAACATATTATTATCTACACCGTTACACTTGGAAAAGGTATTGAAGTAAGTCTTCCACCATCTCTCATTGTTGTAACCTATAAGATCTTTAACAATACCTCTACCTAACCTAGCTAAAGCATCAATATTATGCTTAAATTGTGCCTCAAAAGTTAATCTACCATGAGCCCAAAATTTTTTCCTTCTCTCTATGCCTCTTAATTTCTTTGACCAATTAGCTAAGATGTGTCTAGCACACATTCTGTGCTCACATCCAGGAAGTGTTTCTTCTACAATAGAAACTAGTCTCTACAGTTTCAAAACAAAAAAGATGAAGTTAGTTAATTTTAATCTAAATTAAATTCAAGAAAAAAAATTAAGAAATATAGTTACATTTTGCATATCACTGATAATATTGAGATGAGAACCACCACCTAAGTTGAAATCATCTTGCAATATCATCAAGGACCATCTCCATGTAGCCTTGATTTCAATACTAATTACTACCCATTCTATTGGAAATATTTGATTTGTTCCATCCTTAGAAATTGCTACCAATAGTTCACTTTTACAAACTCCTTTTTAAAAAACACCCATCTAGCCCTATTTACTTTCTGCATACCTCTTGAAATCCTCTTTTCATAGAATAAAATCATAAGTAAAAAGAGTGAAATTGTTTCATCCCACTATCTGAATTAGTCAGCTTCACAACACAAGTGCGATCAGGATTTATTTGGAGCAACATATCCTTGTAATCTAGGATTCTATTAAATTCAGCCACATGGTCCCCCATAACTTCTTTCAAAATCAGCTTCCTTGTCTTTAAATGAAATGTCTTGCCAACATAAACTCCCAACTCTTTTTTAAATCATTCTTGTATCTTCCACCCTTTGATTGTTGACTGGGATATAATCCGATCCTTAAGATAATTTGACAAAAAATTTGAGTTACAAAAGAAATTAGTGACAGTCTGGGTACATTTGAGCCTTGGGTTTTAGGTTGATAAAAAGTTCTCACTCTTTCCTTTATTGCTAGAATACAACAACAATGGACAACCACTTTGACATTTTGGTCCTACTTTATAACTCTTATTGTAACGTCCCGAAAATGGGTCTCGAAGCGGCACGCGGTGCTTAAGGCTACAAGTAGCCCCAAGCTAACCCTTTTGAGCCATTTTCTATTAATTAGTACTTATTTCACGATCATTATGACAAAACATCTGCATATCATCAACCATGTCTCACAGTAACATGGATAACTATGAAAAATAACAAAATACAAAAGGTCTAACAACTCCAACTCACTAGTCTAACAAATCCGTCCTAACAAGCCTCTACTAATCAATAACCAGAGAGTCATTGGTATATGCCCCAACTGGCCCATACTCAATAAACTGAAATAAACAACTCAAAATGCAAACCGAAGTCTGAACAACACATCCTCGGAACATGAGGACTCACCACAGCAGAAAATGTAAGTCAATACACTCAAAATCGCTGTCCAATCTGGGAGTGAGCACCTGAACCTACATCATAGGGAAAATGTAGTCCACATACGAATACGTGGGTCAGTACCATGGAATATGGACCTAGTATATGGGGGTGTGTGCAAGTTTCAAAAATCAAATATCAGAGGTATTCATAGAAGAAATGCATGCTATAACAAGTGACTCACGTAGCTCGAATAAAATCATCATAACCATAAGAGAGTAAGATATATCAAGTAAAACACGTGAGTCATCATAGTAAATTCTTAATTCACTTTCATCTCGATTTCAAACAATCAAAGTAATCAAATCTCATAACAATTCTCTTTTCAATCTTTTGAAAATAATAACTTTCTCAAAATCAGTCCTTCAAAACAAATATATTCATCTAGATAGAATGGTACACACACACACATTGGGAGTCCCTCATAACCGACATAAACCATATGAGCTACATGGAGTCCAATGTTCTACCCATGTTGGGGAGAGTCACCCTATCCTTGCCATCGGAGTAGGACATTAAATATAATCCAAACACTAATGATCACTATATCAGCCTCAGGCTCACATCCTACGGGGGAACGTAGTTCTAGGAAAGTACCAAACCTCTATACATCCCGCTCGGTGCTAAAGACTACTCTCGGACTTAGCTCAAATCTTTTAAAAGAAAATTCACTACAAAATAGTTCAAAAATTCACAACGGGAGCCATCATGCTACCTCTTTCATAATCAATCAAACATGTGGATTTCTTTTCTCACTTCGGTTCAAAAATCAATTCTTCCATGACCAAAAGGTCAAATCATTCTACATCATCTCAAATCATTTAAATATCGGGATACTTATAGCACATAATTTCTCAAAAGTACAATTTCAAATGGGGTTCAAGACCCGTACATCAATATCACGATAAAATTTCTCAAGAACCATACTTTATATCATAAATACATATAAATCCAATAAGAAAATCTAAAAATTCAGCTTTTAGAATTAACAATATCAACATTATTACGACAACAACATAAGTAGTAAATTCATATTTCAACTTCATAGGAAAATCATGTAAAACCATGTAAATTCGCAAAAGAAAACAATTTTGGGCACAAGAACTGAAGAGTGCTCTTGTTGAAAACCCCAGATACCTCAAAATTAGAGATGTTGAATAAAATCTATACCCCAAAACTCTATTCACATAATTGTTACGTGCTTCCTGAAGCTCTCGGAACAAGGATTCTGAATAAACAAAAATAATCTTTAAAACGCTACGGTTAAATCACAAGCTCTCTTGGTTTCTTTATAGAAATCCTAAGTTTTGTTCTTGGTCAGTTTGAGTGAAAGTAATATTATTTTGGTGTTTGAGGGATTAATCCCGTGTTAGAGAGGATAGAGACTTTAATATTTACCATTGTACCATTAATGACGCGGATTTGGAATACTGAAAATGGCCAGGCGTTGCTTGGCCTATCGCAGTAGAATTTAGCGGGCAGCGCCCGCTCTATTGCGGGCGATAGCCCCCGCATCGCCTGCTTTATCGCGTGCTTTGCCTGGACCTAGCCCCGCGATAGCCCACGCGGCGCGGGCTAATCGCCCATTGCTACTGGAAACTGAAACCAAACGTGGTCTTAGGCTCGTCTAAAAATTCCAAAACTCACCCAGACCATACTACGACCTTTCTCCATTGCAATGCAACAAGAATATCAAGAAATGGATGTCGTTAAGGTCACACAAAAATTCAACTAAGATTCAAGGATAAAAAATGACTAAGTGTTGGGACTCTTAATGAAATTTGTAAGTGTTAAACTCAAGTTGACTCATTTCGAAGGCTTTAACGATGCGGAAAATTTTTGGGGTATTACACTTATTCACATACTTGTTTAAATCAACCCCCTTATTTATAGCATATTTTGTAACTTCTTCCCTAAACTCCTTTATACTTTCAAATACTAAACCTAGATGCAACATAGCTTCTTCACAAGTTGGATCATATATCACTGCAGTATTCTATTTTCTTTCTTTTAACTTCCCTACTTCAAGTTCATCATCAGAAATAAGCAACAAATCACCATCACTTTGAAAAATATCATAATCAGAACTATCATAGTATGGCTCATCTTTTGTCAATTTACCCTTGTAATTTTCTTGCCCTTATCAATGTCATCATACCCATTATCCAGTCTAACTTCACTCACAAAAACCTTTTGGCTTCTCTTTCTTATTGTTCCTCCTATTTTCTCTATTAAACTTTCTCATATTTTTCTTCACTAACTTTAACTCCTCAGGTATATCACTTTCATAGTCAATAGATTGGTCAGAATCATCATCATCACCATCAGTGCTTTTAACCTCTTCTTCTTGGACAATAGATTCAACTTTTTATTTGACAACAAGTCTAACTTTTTCTTGGACAACAGGTTCAACTTCTTTTTCAGTATCAGTCCAATATTTTGAACTATAACCACCATCAACCTCAAATTTTTATTCATATTCAAATCTGTCACAACTAGTTGGAACGACAGTAACATAAGAAGAAGCAAACTCTAGATCTTGATTTTTTCCCTTGATATTTTCACATGGAACAAAATATATTTCAGATTCTTTCCTGTAGTTATAGGTGCATCAAAATTCTTACAACATCCGAAACTGTAATACCCCATACTTTTCTTAGTTCCATTCAGCACCTAGTGTATGCATAAGAAGGTTAGAACCTAAAAATTTCACTAAGTATTGGCGACTTAGTCATATATTTGGCCTCTTAGCATTGAATATATTTAAAGTGGCTTTTTCGATCCTGAGATGTAAGTTTTTGAGTTATATCTTGTTTAGGGGTGTAAGAAGCATGTCTCAGAGAAGTTTTAAATTTTTCAAATGAGGATTGGGTTGTGTTTGGATTTTGATTCCAAAACCTCACTACGATAGCATCGCGTCGCACTGGGTATAGCGATGAGACACTCATCGTATCTTGGTGAAGGCGTATTCGTCTTGTTCTTGATTCATAATCTGAATGCACGTGTCATGGTACTTATCCTAGCGTATGAAGTGCCCTGGTGTGTGAAGTGCTTATTAGGTGAAGAATGTTCATGGAAATCACATAGAGACAAGTTGAACTAAGAACCTTAGATTCATCCAAAGTATAGTATTCAATTCTATAAGGGTCAACTTTGAAAATGTATAACTTTTTATATATGATAAATTTTTCATCTCAAGACCCACCAAATTGTAGATAATTGAGTCAGCTTTCCAACAATACCAATTTCTCCTTAATCCAAAACTCGAGGAAAAAGTATGATTATTTTCATCAGAACTAGTAAGCCATCATGATTAGACCGCATCGCGATGAGCCATCAAAATGCAATCCAGTCATGAATTTAAATGTCTAAGGGGTTGTTAAGTCTTTTCCCCTCAAGCCAAGTCATATATTCACTAGTTAAGACGTCATTTAAGGTCTTATTTGCCTAATCTCCTTCACCTTTATCTCCAAGAAAACCTAACCTAATCCCAAGAACATCAAATTCAATTCTCCTCTTCATGAAAAACCAAGAATCTAAGTTCCCTAATCCAAGAATTTCAAGAAAGCTTTTAAGATCATATCCACGTCTTTCAAGTTAAATCTTTCTCCATTAAATCAAGTCTATTAAGGTATGTGGGGTTATGAACAAGGGTATCCTTTCACCCTTGTGCCTAAAATTGCATGATTTTAAGATTCTATTTAATTGTTTTGCCCAAATATGTATATTCTTGAAGCATGTGATTATCATGAAGTTTAAAGATTTTAGTAGGTCAAGAAGTGCCTATGTTATGCTTTCCAACATACATGATTTAGATTATGAATGAGATTGCACTTTCTTTATTTGTTGTTGTTGAAGTATTTCAAGAATCATATTTTGCATGAAGTTTGTTATGAATTGACATGAGTTTAAAGCATGGGTTTTAAGCCCTAAGTTTAAGTCTTGAGATTTCAAGAAGATTATGTTTTAAGAAATCTTTGACAACCATGTATTCATATTTTTAAGCAAGAATTGATCTTTTGATCCTCAGCTAATATATGGAATCCACACATTTTAGTTTTGATTACAGTTTAAAGCAAATAGATGCATAACTGGTTTTCATTATAAACCCTTATGGTATTTTATGGTAGATTTCCTATATAATGAGCACACCGAGTTGGGTATGCATCCCAGCTCACATGCTCCAGAACTATGATCCAACTTAGGTTCAGATTATTCCCATTTTTATGGATGCAGTTACAGATTGTGATTACTTAGCTCAGGTCCTACTCCGTGGCAATAGTATGACTGCTCTCCCTAATGTGTGTTTTCCCCATAGGTAAACTAGACGTTGGACACCATGATACCTCACATGATTTATGTCGGTTAGAGGAACCTCCCTAAGACAGAATAAAAGAACAACTTTTAGAAACTAAGTATAGGGACTCACAATTTTATTCAGATATTCTTTTACATAAAATATTATCAATGATATTTCAGCTTTCAGCTTACGTATGATAAAGGTGAGTCTTTTCACACTTAGCCTGCATGATTTGAAAGTATACTCAACTTCATATCTATGTATTCTTCTAATAGAAAGAGTAAAAGTAAAGCTTTTAGAACTAAGTGTAATGACTCATAAAGATTGTCTTTATGCTTTATTACACCATGTTATATTTCACGGCTTTTGTTTTATTCAAGCGAAGGTGAGTCATATACACTTAGCATGCAGTTTTTGAAAAGCTTATATGAAAATTGAGATATTGTTTTACTTATGCATTCAACCCTACATGATCAGTACATTCCAAAAGTACTGATCCACATATACATCTATATGCTACATTTTTAATAATGTAGGTACAAATTATAGCACGCATAATAAAATCAGATAGTTTGCAGCTTTAAGTAAGCATGTGATGAGTCCTTTTGATTCAAGGGCTCGAGTCAGTCATAGTTCGAGTAGCATTTTGTTTTCTTTATTCAGTCATATTGATTCTAGATAGCTGGGGTCATGTATCGTCTACCTACAGTCAATACTAGTAGAGGCTTCATAGACAGTTAGTAGAGTTGATGTATTAATTTCAGATATGTTTCTATAACCCGAGTTGTAATCATTTCAATTGTTCTATTTTGAAGATGTTCATCTAAAGACTTTTCTTCTTCTTATTTCTCTAAGATTTATGTTGTAACAACCCAGGAGTACACCTGGGACTCCACGTGGTGCTTACGGTCCAACGAGACCACAAGCTAACCCATGAGCTGGTAAATGCTATGAGCACTGAATATAACTGATAAACAACAGATGTAAAATTTTAACTGAAATGCCATAAGGTTATAATAGCTGAAAGTAATACTGAACCATGGTTTAGAATGTTTGGAAACATACTGATAAAAAAATTGGTAATCAACTAAAAACTGACCAACTGTCTGTATTAGTCTAAAAACCTCTAAACTATCTAACTGTAGAGTCGATGGGACAAGCTCCCAACTAACTCTAACCAACTAAATAACTAAACTACTGACATAATTGAATAGAAGATAACTCATCCTTGATGGAAGAAGACTAACCACTGCTACTGATGAACTGGAAAATCTAAGCATGATTGGGAATCCAAGTGCTTGAACCTATAATAAAAGACGTTATAGAAAAAGAAAACGAGTATGTGGTCAGTACTTTTGAATGTACTGGTATGCTAAATAAGGTTAGGCTGACATGCACGGGTTCATGTTCATGAGTAATAACTGACTAAATGTATAACATGAGGTACTGAGTAATAATGCATGGAAGCTATAAAGACTGATAATGCATGGCCATGCATAAAACAAGTACTGAGGTAGCCTGTAAACTGAGATACTGAAATCTGATAGTTGTATAACTGGTAAACGATATACTATGGTTAAGAAAGAATGAACTAAGTTCTGAGATGAGTACTGAAATTGAAACTGTGGGAGCTTTAACCTAACTGACATACCCCACTATAATTGATTGGAGTCCAACCTATAACCTCAATTAGAAGGGTGTTAGTACCTTGCCACGGGTTACTAACAATGGCTGGGTCAACCTTAATCTGGCAGAAAGACTCATGATATATATATATATATATATATATATATATATATATATATATATATACGTCAACCCTAAACTAACAGGAAGACATATCAACCAATGCTGGCTACATAGTTCTATAACTAAGGGATTGATACTAAGGGTCACACCCTAAACGGAAGGAATGCCCTTATCTCTGGGTTCACTCGGTGCTGAATCCTACTCTCAACTGAGATGACACTGAACACTAGACTGGTCTAAGATTGACTAAAATTGCACGGACCATGTTAACTGACTGAGTATCACTGCTCGTGATACAACTAGGACCTTTCTATAACTACTGAAAACTAAGTGAACAGCTAAATTTTGGGTATTATAACACCCCCAAGACTCAATATCATTGAAAATAGGACCATACCATAAATTTAAAGGTACATCAAATTGTTACAATTCAAATCTCACTCATCTAGACATTTTATCAAATACTTGAAAGGCATAACCTTGTACATGGATATGAGCGACATGCTAGCGTATCATGACATCAACATAAATTCATAATCTAGGGTTTCAACATGATACTTACATCAATCAACATATGCATTGGTTTATTCCACATGAAATTCATCTATCGACACCTAAACAACAACACATACATGGACATAATACGATCTAAATCATGCAAACTCATAAATAAATCTTTAAAAAAGGTTCTTGGACTCCAAGGGTTGGAAGGGACCCTTGGATGAACACTTAACATACCTTAGTAGTTGAATTCGTATGGGTTGTTGGCGATTGCTTAAAGCTTGAACTTGGACTTGAAGAAACTAGGGCCTTGTTCTTAAGAGAATATGTGAAAAGAGGAGTGAATTAGCCTTTTTTAGATCCTTAAGTTCGTGTTATGGACCACTTGGGTGAGGGAAAAAGATCCAAATGCCCTTAATAACATGGATTTAAAATGTTAAATAGGGCCACACATCATGGAGCAACCCCTGACTAGACCAAGCAGCCATCGTGGCACGACCCTTGGCAGGGTCAAGCAGCCATCATGGCACAACCCTGATCTTGGGTCAACTAACCATCACAGCAGGCCCTATCTCAACCCACTACTATTTTGGACATCTAAACTCACCTTTACGCTGGTTTAAAAAATTCAAAACTCACCCGAGATGACCTATAAGTAACCCTGATCATGAGTAAACTTGGAAATCAGCATTTTAAGGTCGTGAAGGTTGAATTAAAATTCATAAAAGTTGAGAGGACAAAATAATACTAATCCTTTAGAACTTAGCTAAATTGTCTAAGTCTTGGACCTCTTTGACATGTAATACAAAGATGAAATGGACTAGAATCTTATGGGGTCTTAGATATGTATTTTATTCAGTTGCTCATGAGTTATGCCAGTACAAGGGCTAGCTTGGGATAACTTATGGTCCTAAGCACTATGTGACATCCAAGGGGTAGGCTTGGGGCATTACAAACTTGGTATTAGAGCACAAAGTTCAAGTGTCCTAAGGTGTCTGTGAAGCCATGTCTAGTAGTCTTGCGGAACAGTACAGTGATATCCGTACTTTTCTGTGAGAGGATACAAGGCATTTAAGAAATGTATCCTTTATTTCATACTCTATATTATGTAGTAAAGTTATTCTTTTATAAACTTATGCCAATTCATAAGTAACTCCATAATTCTTCGTATATTGCTTATTCTTGAGATAACATGACTAGTAAGTTCCAATTCCTCCCAAGATGGTGCTCTTAAATTACTATCAGTAACTTCAGAAGTCACATTAGGGGCTTGAGAGGAGCTCGTTAGTGTGATATAAGTTCTTCAAGTTGAAGTTTATGTCCTCATCTTTATGAGTCATTCAGTTAAGGTAGAATAATATGTGTATTCAGATTCCGCATTAACCCTTCAATCCAGATATTGCTCATGAGAGGATATAGTATAAACATAGATTAGTAAATAGAATTTACATTCGAGGGATGTTACAACCTAGAGTGTTATGATTTATGATTAGTAGAACCTTTTTATAGTTGGAAGTGTGGGTTTAGAAGTGTAGTGACGAGAAAAGTGGGAATGACCATTGATAGAAAGTATAGAGATAAAGTTATGCATGCTATAGAGTTTGTATCTAGGTGATATATCCGTGTGTGTTAGTTTAGTGGAAGGTAGAGAAGAAGTTATTATTTAAGGTGAGTTGTTGTTTGCTTGAAGTAGGAAAAGAGTTATTGATGATATTTATTATGTTAGAAAAGTATAGGTTATTAATAAAGTATTTGGTGGTTTAGTATTGTTAATTTAGGCTTCCCTTGAGGTTGCAAAAGGAGTTTAGTTGAAACTTATAGAGCTATGAAAGAAATTTAGGTGTATAGATAGGTAAATAGTCGTAATGTGTAGAAGGAGGAGGTGCTAATGTATTATAATAAGATAGACCATATGATCATGATCAATTATTAGTAGTATAAAGTTCTAGTAGTGTTTCTTGATATTTTATTTTATAGTTTCCAAGTTAGAATAGTATGTATTGTTGGGTTGTAAATCATGTCTAGCACTAGACACTAAGTTTGAATAGTGGATGATGATAAAGGTGGAAATAATGATTTCTTGGGTAGTGATGCTAATTATATGGAAGTGATATAGTAGGCTTGAACAGTGTATACAAGAGTTTAAGTTGATTTATTCATAATTAAGTATGATGTTGTTGGTATGATGTAGAGGTGTACCAAGGTGTTATGGGGATTGAATTATTTTCTAAGATTATTAAGTGTCATGTGTGCTTAGATAATACCCATGAGTTTCTACGTGTGAATAAGACTAGTTATATAGTACATGGTGTTCTAAATAAAGTTAAGGAGTTATGGATAGATGGTGTTGAGTCTTTTAAGTATGATTTTGATTATTAAGGTTTACGGAAAAACTTAAGTTTAGAGATGTGATATTAGTAGGCTATGAAGGAAAAGAAGTGACTTATGTGTTTAAGTGAGACAAGCATGTTTGTCGAGTTAAGTGTAAGTCTATGTTGATGACTATTGAAGCTAAAGGAACATAAGGGTGGTATGTACTAAGAGAGTGTCCAAGAATGAAGTTAGTATTGTCTAGATATAGTTTATTCAGGTGAGTGGACTTTCATGTGTAGGTCGTTAGAGCAAAGAAATTATGGCTCATTCTAGAGGATATGGAGTAGGCCCATAAGATTGGAATGTCGTTTTGATCTAAGGGGAATATGGTAGAGTCAAGAACCAAATCAAGTTTTGAGAATTAGATTGTGATACATATTAATAAGAGTTGTGATGAGATAGTGATCCCTTCTTACTCTAGAGTATTCCTTGGATTTTAGTCATTATCACCAAATTCATGCCTTGCGTGATATATCCATGCCAAAGGCCAATGCTTGCACACTTCATGCATACTCAAGTCCATTTTCAGCTTCTAGTAGGTAACAACTTCACTCTGTGATTCGACTCATCCCTCATAAATCTATGAAATTCCAGTCTTATGTTGAATAACTTATGATAAGTATGAACTTATATTTCAGAGTATGATCAATTCTCAGAACTCATGGTACTAGTGAAATTCACATTATATCATGTATGTCTGCAATTTATATCTCTTTAATAAATCCATGCCTTTGACATTCTATTTCTCAGGCATTAGTTAAATGCCAAGTTATGTATATTATTCTTCCGTACTTCAGGTCCTTATGCGTTAGCCCTTCAGTAACCTCTTTCTATGTTAAGATAATGGTGATGATAATGGATAAGCAATGGTTTAAGTCATATTGTTCTTCAAATATTGCATGGTTAAGTGCAAGGGCCATACAAAGTACCTGTTAGGATCGATTTGCCTACACACACTAGGTCTGCGGAGAGGATGAAAAAAAATGAGAGAGAGAGTTCGTAAGGAGAGAGAGATCTGCAAGAATAGATTCCATGGTAACACCCGTGGGTAAACTCCATGACGGACGGGCTATTTATATTAATGATTCAAAGTATGTACAATTACATAGAGAAATGAGAATAAAAGGTACAACCTAAAATTTGGGCCGGGGCGCTGCCTCGAACCCCGCCTTCGGGTGGGGGGCTCCTGTCCCCCCCCCTCCACACCCCGGCAACCTCACCGTGGAGGTTGAACCACGTGAACATTAATTTATGACAGTACATCACATATTAATCAGGCTCCACAAGACAATAGTACCTACCTATGATTCTAAGTTCATATAATCAAATACTTGGTACTTGTTTTCATTTATAACCAAATATAGTTTGGTTGACAACTTCTTTTTGGTGTTGGACAAAGCTAATCCAATAACAAAGCTATAGGATAGATAATACACTAGTGTTGTTTAAGCATATTTATTTTCTAAATATGAAAAATAAATCTGATTATATTGAAAGGAAGAACAGCCAAGACCAACAATTAATTTCACCAAAGACCGGAAAAAGTATGCTCAGAACTATCTCATAAAAGCAAATGAGTATTAACATTTTTCCTCATTATGATACATTCTACTAATAAGAGTCACAGGCTTTACATCTATCAAGACAATCACACAGAAATGCGCCCATAATGCAGTGGCCAGATTTTCCAAGACCATCGAGTTCTCATCAGCAAAGTAATTTTCGCTGGAGGAATTCGAATTTAATCAAATTTCAATTGGATTATATTGGACATTTATCGAAAAAACAACAAGGTACCGTAAAGCTGAGTGATTCAATAAGTTTCCCAGAGGAAAAAGAACCAGCACAAACTTTACAGCTATGATTAAATAATTTCATCGTACAGCAAAGCAAAATAAATTGAAACTTTTTGCTAAAGGCTGTTCTTTTAGTATATTTGTTTCCTAAGTATTAAAAAATAAATCTGATTCTATTGAAAGGAAGAACAGCTGAAAATTAACTAGTAATTTCACTAAAGACCGGAAAAAGTATACTCAGAAACTATCCCAGAAAAGGAAATGAGCAGCAATGAAGAACACAAAGTGCATTCTAAAATCATTAAATCGACTATTTGAATCCTTGCAATTATTATCAAAGAAATCTTTGGATGTGTTCTGTTTCTACATAATTGTTGCTAGTTTCATGATTTGCTGAAACTGTCACAATCTTTACATCTATCAAGACATTCCCACAGAAATGTACACATTATGACACTACAAAAGCCAGATTACCAAGACCATTATTACAAGTTTTGCTACATACACAGTTTTGCATTCCTCTTTTGAAACTATACAAAAGCATAAGATAATAGTCAATTGGTAGATATTGCCATAATTCCTTGGGTGAATGTACAGGATTAGATGGTACATGTGTGATATGTCACAATAGCTCCTGATGTAGGTGTTGCCGAATCTCAAGGTAGAATGAGGAAAGGGACGTGAACTAAGATTCTTGAATTCCATCATCGGTTGTTCAGATTGAACGTGATAAATGTAATTGAGAAATCATAAACTTCTAACCCTGAGTACAAATCAATAAAATACAGTATATAAGTTGTATATAGAAAAAATATAAGTAGACGCTTTTGTAAATGTTAGAGAGTACTTAGAGTAAGGTTTACATGCATTGTGAAGAAAAACAACTGAAAGGTTGTTCTAATCCCTAAGTTATTTTAACCAGCAAAAAATTAAATAAAAAAAAATAGGTCATATGCAAATGTGTTGAAGGGACAAATAAAGCGTGAAAAAATGTTTGTTTCAATTCCATTATTAAGATCATGCAAGTTACCTTACGGCTCGTTCTTGAAGGTTAAACGTACAATTTGCTTCTGCTTTTCGGTCGCAGCATTTCTCTGTATCAAGATCATATCATGTTATTAAACAAATAAACACACTTAAGAGGTTTCCCTTATACTTGTTGTTGAAGAAAACATACCATTAGGGCTATTTGATATTCCATAAATCTGATGATGACGGTCCAGGAGCTTTCATCGCATATCTTCATCAATTTGTGGTAGTAGTTTACAATCTGCACCAAAAAGTTTTAACAGACCTACAGGAAATCAAGCCTAAGTATTTGGAGGTGATGGTGCGTACGGACCTCATCAACGATATGCTTTTCCTGCTCTGTCACATTTTCCTCCTCTGAAAACTGGTCATCTAATGTTGCTTTGAGAACCTTCTCCACCACATTTGCTGTCCGCAGAATCTTCTCTTTGTCAAGACATTTTCTAGCGCTCTGTAGAGAGGATTTGGTGGATTATTCGGAAGTGTCAGGCAAATTCCACGTATGAAATAGCAAAAACATGACATGAAGAAACAGGATTTTCATTTGTTGCCTATTGAAAGTATTGAAATTGCCTCAGTTGAGGACATGACCGACCTCGATGCATTTGGTTAATGATTTTACTATCCTTGCACAAACTTCACCATCAGCTTCCTTAATAAAAAAACATACACTTTGTTACTGAAAATAATAAAAGGAATGAAAAATAAAAATTGTATAAACTACAGGTACCTTCTCCAGAGCTTCCACCAGAGACGGTACAATTCGGAGCAGTAGTCTTTTCAGATAAGAATTTCTACTGGGAGGATCTAATTTCGTCTCAATAGAATGTTTTGCTGAGATCAATAGCTCCGGCATGGCTTAAACAGCAATTAGGTATAAAAATACATATCAGAAAGGAAAGAACTAATAAAATACAAGATAAGGGAGAATAAAAAAGAAAGTCTTTATCAAGTAAAACCGGTACCTGAAATTGCTACTTTTCTGATATCTTTATCACGAAATGTCACCAGTGGTACGAGTATGTCAGAAACCTACACAAATAATGTCAAATTTGATTAAGAAAGTCTTATACAAGAGAAACAACAACATACACAGTATTGAACCAACCATATAAATCCATTTAAGGAACTCGTTATTGAACTGACTAGTCAAGCAAAGTAATAGTTCACATGCTCTCAGTTTCACCCTCAGCATATCATGTTCTGTGGCACTGTACAAATATAAATGTTTTAGTGGAAAAGCATATGTACAAGCTAGTTATCTCAACTAAGAAAATGTACATATCTCATTTAATAAACACAAGCACACCATAGTATAATGCCAACATCCAGTACAATATAGCAGAAATGTATAATTTTCAGCTGAAGCATCATATTGGTCATGAAGCACTTTGAAGTTTAAACATACTTATTCAAGTCCAAACTAGCTGCACGGAGCAGGCCAGGCATAAGATCATCTGGATAAAAATCATATCCGAGACATATGATAAGCTGCTTCCATGCCTTCAACAAAATAGTAGAGCACCCGTTATAGTATAAGAATAGTATGTGCATTACTACAAATAGTTTGGATAATGCATACTTGTAGAAGGGTAACTTTCAAACTGTGATCATCCTCTCTTGAATTCCTTTCAATGTTCAAGAGAATGTCCTTGACCTTATATACATGAAAATTATAGATGCTTTAATCAGTTAATGAAATGAAGAATCATAAGAATTAAATCACTAAGAAAATTTTAAGCAAACTGTAATAATGTTGGCACGCTTTAAACTCAAATGCTTGTTAAAGAAATAACAAAACACATTACCTCATTAGCATCTTTCTTGAATATATCCTTTCCAACAAGTACAGCAACTGTCCAAATGCACTCAACAGCATTTTCTTTCACCAAATTACTTGTGGCTTTAGGTAGAAGTTCTTTCAGCGAAGTGATGACCGATTCATAGAAGGTACAGAAGAGATCCTATGCAAAAGCATAATTCTTTTCAGATACCACCATCAAATCCCATATGATGGATCAATAGCTAAGTCAGAGTTTCTATAATTATGGACCTTTGATGTTCTTGCAACAGATGCTAGATCCTCTAAGGAATGGGCTTGCAGCAGCTCAGTCTCTGAACTCTGACTCTATCAGTAGATAAAATCAATTAACAATTTTAAGCTAAAGCAGATGCCCATGCATATTAGCACAAAATGGTATCTCTTTGTTTCCTTTTTCCTAGAAATCGTTAAAATTACACTTTAAAATGTCCCAAGTCAAATAAATCTACCTTGCTGATTTCAAGTAGTGCATTCACAGTTATTTGCAAGTACGGTGCTAAGTAGCTTGAACTGCAACTCTTATAAAGAGTACTGATTGTGCAAACAGTATGAGCCTATGAAAAATAAGAAAAGCAATTAGATTTCATTAACATAAATAATATAAATTTCAGCTGAAAAAGTAACTTAGACAACGAAAATATCATTAAATATTGGAATTTGACAAGGAAAGAAATGAAAAGTCCAGCATTTTTGGTTACCTTATTGGTGGGATTTGTGTCTCTTACAAGTGTCCCCAATAACGAAGTAATAATAGTGTAAACTTGATCATCAAGAGTTTGTGGAGGTAGTTGTTCACAAAAAGTTTTAATTGTTCTTACAGTAGCAAAGCAAACTTTGTTTTCGCTATCTGCTATTAATTTGAGACCAATTTTACAACTCCACCACGATTATCGCTAATTCCCTGAGGATAACAAGAGTAACAACACTTAGCTGAAAAAAATAGTCACAATTTATCAAGAACTAACCAAAAAATAAGTTGCATATAAAAACAGCACATGTCCAGGAAGAGCAGTCATCAATTTACAAATATACCTTTCCACATCCTTCTGTAATGAGACCAATAAAAGTAGCCCCTGCGTATCGATCTCGCCAGTTTAATGAAGTTGTCATTCTTTCTATTTGCTTGAGTACTGCTGGAATATGGAATTCGGCACTTCGCAAAATCGCAATCCGATGCAAAAACTTCTCTCCAACAAGATAATTACCAGATTTATACGGGATACATGAAACCATTCGTATCAACTCATCCCCCAGTTTTGCTAGTAGTATGCCCTTGCGTACCTTCTTTATCGAATTATCATCAAAAGCATACATCACTTCTACCGCGAGACATCTTGTTTCTTCTTCTAAACTTTTGTCTTTAGAAATTTTAATGAGGGCAGTAAACACCTGATCTAAATGTGAGATGAAAAAACTTGGCTCTGTCACCACCAACTCAACTAATTTCTTGAGACTTTCCTGGGCATTAGGCTCCTCATCTTTATTTCGAAGAAAATGCGAGACCCCATTTATCATTGGCAGTAATAGGTCAGAAAATTGAGAATAATAGTCACTTGACATATGTTGAACAAGACTAACTAATGCACATAAGGCAAGAACTTTGCTCATTCCTTTTGATTTATAAAACTTTTTCGACAATGTTGATTTGAGTTGTGGAAAATAGTGTCTCAGTTCATTGCCCATACATTTGGGCAAATCCAAAAAAAACGATAGCGCACAATCTTGAATGTACAATGGACCCGAAAACAGAGAGTCGAAAAAGAATCTGAGCATACCCTGCCACTCTCCCTGTTTCTCAGCAATAATACAGCTGAAAATTTGAGATGCTGTGTTCCACATCAATTCGCAAACCTTAACCGGGTTATCTCCTTTAAGAATATCAAGAATCCTGCTTTTAAGCTGATCTTTGACGATGTCGGTGGAGGATCTCCATATGCTGCATGAATCACTGGGAGAATCAAGAAGAGAATGAATGAGATCAGCGCATTTTGATTTGATTTCAAGGGTATTTCCAGGAGAATGTAGGAGGTGCTCTGATAGCTTCAAAAACAATTCATATGGATGATTTTCTACACAATATTAGTACAATGTCATTTTATCTTGGGACTCTTCCATATCTGTAAGAAATTTTTGAATGAAGTAGTAATCTGGAGAATTAAGAAGTTGTAGGGCCTTCTGTGGAAGTTCATCTGCCATTACAGAAGAAGAACCTCTAGCAGACATTGTAGAATGAAAACAGATAAAATGAAAGAGGGGGTTTGGCGGTTATCAACGGAATAAAGGCAAGTTTATTGCTTTTTTAAAAACATAGTAAAAAGACAAAAAATACTGGTAAGGTGTCAAATTAATTTAAAATATCAAGAATTTTATTTTATTAAATATTATTAATTTTTTAATACTTACATACTTATAATAATTACTTAATGGTGATATAGTAAAATTATGGTTGAAGCAGTTGAGACAAGTCATAAATATCTATTTTATTTTTTTTCTAAAATCAAAATTTTATTAATTTTCTAATACGTAAATGTGATAATCTAGAGTTAATTGATCACTTTATGTTTATTTTACCACATTTATAAAATATTATTAATTTTTAATACTTAATAATTACTTAGGGGCGATATAGTAAAATTACGGTTGGAGTTGTTGAAGCGGACATGTCATAAATATCTGTTTTACTTTTATTAAAATTCAATTTTATTAATTTTCTAACACGTAAATGTCATATAATAATTAATTAGGGGGCAATATAGTAAATCACGGAACAAGCAGGCAGCTAGAAGAAGGCATGTCGATCGTCAGCTGCCTGCTTCCAGCAGCTCCCACTCGCGCTTCTACATAGTAAGAACTAGATATTGAAGGCCCGTGCCAGCACGGGCCCAATATATGTTATTATTTTAAATTTTTTGTTATTGCAATTTATAATATTCTTCGCGTTCAAACTTTTTAAGTATTGATAATGAATTGGTCGTGGTTTAGATGGCACCTTCATTTCGGTAAGGAAATGGAAACCTAATTTCGTCCCCAGCAAGACACAAGTAGATTCAATAGTAATTTGGCTACGCCTTTCTCAACTCCCCACCGAATTCTATGATTCCAAAATTTTCCAAAGGGTGAGGAGGAGAATTGGGAAACTACTAAAGATCGATACATGCACCTCCACCACACTGCGGGGTCTCTATGCCAGGCTATGCATCCAAATTCAATTGGGCATCTTCGTCATGGCCTTCATCAATATTGGAGGCCACCACCAATACATCGAATACGAAGGGGATGGGATTCTATGCACATCGTGTGGACACTTAGGCCACGCTTCCTCCAACTGTCACTCCCAGCAAACCCCCATCGATCAAACCAACCCAGAGCGACACCTGAGTCAAGTACAAAGACTGAATAGCACCTTGTGTCCTTTCAAAAAAGGAAAAAAAGGAACCAAAATACCAAGGAAGATCCAGTCCATAATCCAAATCATACCAAGGACGGTAGGAGCGATCTGATGGCAACAGGAAAGTCCCCTTCTCACCTTGGCGGCGATGACGGAGTCAAGCTAGGGAAAACCAAGCAATCTGGTCCACCTCGGGGCAAGATCGAATTGGGCCAACAACCGGAACCCCCAGTTTCTCCCCCTCTTGAGGCAGGCCTAAGCTTTGACACTGAAGTTCACATGGACTCCCCCATGGCCCATCTCCCTAATGAGACAGGACTCAATTCTTCTGATCCCAAGAGACCCACTACCTCCTTTAACCCGAACAGGCCCAGTTCATCTTCTAATTTAAACAGTTTATTTCCCTTAGAAGTAGGGAATAATAAAAAGAAAAAGAAAATTGATGGGGCCCATAGAATCTAGCTCAGCTTAGACAATCATGAGTTTAGAGCTGGAAATTCACACACGCCCATCGGAGACCTTTTCGATTCTCGGGGTGATGTGATGGACACTATCCATCACGCAGACATTGCATTTAAGGTGAATGTCATTACCAATGCCCAAGCCCCTCAGCTTTCTTTCCTTAATAGATCTCCTTCTGATAACATGGAGGTCAACTATACCTCTCAAGAAGAACAGCATAGACTCTCCACTAAACTCCAACATGATCACTCTAATCACAGAGGCCTTACCATTGGATTATATTCCTACCTCATGGTTGGAAGTCTGCCTCTCCAACCAATCAATCCCACTTCATGCCCAAGTGAAGGGGCGACAGGTCACTCTTTACATCCAGGACCCCAGCTACCTTGCCCTTCTGGTCAAGGAATGTCCGCATCAGGGCCTAGAGAGCTATGGCTAAAATGTCTGGATGGTAACCCTTTTTCATGTAATAGGCTCATCCTACCTGGAAGAACTGACTCCAGAGATTCTGTCACTCCCCATGAACCAGATAAGCAGCAACCTTCCTTTCTTTCCACCCTCAAACCCACTCCTACTATCTCAGGGACCAATTTTTGTGTCCTTACCTGGGAAAGAAAAGCCCTTCTAGTACCAATGGTGAATACCTCACCACTTATAACTCTCCTTTCACTGGAAAGGGTAGAAAGAGGGAAAAAAATAGAGGCCCTGAGAGAAAGCAACAAGGAAATAAAAGGCCTCCTTGCACAGATGAGAATTCCAAAAATGGATGTCTTCACTCTGGAAAGGCCTGTAAACCTAGAGTTTATAGAACTCGTCCACGAGATGGTCATTGTTCTCTTGCCGCAGCTACTGACCAATCTAGACCTAAAACTAATTCCACCAAACCTTATGATAGGGGAACACTTCACAACCAAAGTGACACCCATATCCAGGAGGAGAAAGATCTCAGAGATAGCTGGGTCCTCCAATCCTGTGGGAGAGAGGAAGGAAACCATGTCAACCCCACAACAAAAATAGAAACCAATGATGAAGAACTGCCTAATCTGGAATGCTAGGGGGGAAATAGTCCAGAATTTATAAAACAATGTAAGTCCATGATTAACATCCACCACCCTTGCATCCTGGACCTCCTGGAAACTAAGATGGTGGACCACAGAAACATCTCCTATGAGTTGGGCTTCCATAACTTCATAGAGTCTAGTGCCTCTGGCAACTTAGGTAACATTGTTATCATGTTGAATGGGGGTAACATCTCCATCACCAGTATCTCAATCTCTTTCCAGTCTATTCATGCCTCTGTTAAGGTATGATCCTTCCTCTCTACATGGATTCTTAGCATTGTTTATGCCAGTAATGATTTTAATTCTAGAAAGCTCCTATGGGATCAACTCATTTCCCTAGCTGATGTCATCCCTTCCACAGGTAGTAATAGTTGGATTATGGGAGGGGACTTTAATGAAGTACTTAGGGCCAGTGAAAATTTTGGAGGCAACCCCATTAACATTCACAGAACATCCCTCTTTTGGGACTGTATTAATAAATACAACCTCATGGACCTTGGCTTCATGGGTAGCAAATTCACCTGGTCTAATATGAGATATAAAAAGAGTCAAGGCCTGATTCTGAAAAGGCTAGACAGGTGTCTAGACAATTAACAATGAATTCACCTTTATCTTGAAGTCTCTGTTACCCACCTCCCTAGAATTCACTCTGACTACTCCCCTCTTATACTCAACCTTACTAGAACTCCCAATTCTCTCCCTAAACCCTTTAGGGTGGAATATATGTGGTGTAACCACCCGAATTTTAGAAATCTCATCCATGACTCCTTTCTTGAAGGGGCTAACCTCACCCAAGCCACCCACCTATTCTAAGAAATTTCAAAAACCTGGAATAGGGAAACTTTTAGAGATATCTTTAAAAAAAGAATCATCTACTTGCTATGCTAGCAAGTATCCAAAAATATCCCTAATACCTCACCAGCTCCTACCTTCAAAACCTGGAAAATACTCTTTCTAAGGAGTTTAGCTACATCCTGGATCAAGAGAATGAGTTTTGGAGGCTCAAATCCAACATTAACTGGCTCATACATGGAGACAGAAATATAAATTTTTTCCACACTTCTACCCTGAATAGAAAAAGGAGGAATGGAATTTACTCCCTCCAGGATAATGATTGTTGGATCTTTGAGCCTAATGGGATCACCAAAACTGTCACTTCTTTCTATGAATCCATTTACTTTTCTATTTACTTCTCCTTCCCACTCAAATGTCAGTCCAATCCCTCCAACAAGGGCTCCCTCAATCCCTCTACCTACTCCTATCTTGACTCCATCCCTGACCTTGACGAGATCAAGAGGGCTATCTTTTCCTTTGTCTCCACCAAATATCCTGAACTGAATGATATACACCAATTCATGTACCAGAATTATTGTTCTAATATGGCCCCCCTCCCCCACCAGTTCTATACTACCACCTTCACCACTTAGACCATGGACCCAGCTGTTAACTCTACCTTTCTTTGCCTCATTCCTAAATTCAAGGATGCTACCTCCCTGAAGAACTTCAGACCCATAGGTTTGTGCAACACCCAATACAAAATCAGTACCAAGATCATCTCTGCTAGATTAAAGCCCCTTCTTTAATCTATTATTAGTCATAACCAAGCTAGTTTCTCTAAAAAATGAGATCTTGTGAAAATGCCATCATTGTACAAGAGTACATAGACCAATTCAAGAAAAAGAAGGGCATTAATCCTAGTATGGTTCTAAAAATTGACCTGGATAAAGCCTTTGATAGGCTTGAATGGTTCTTCATTAGACAAGCCTTAGCTTTCTTCAACTTCCCCCTGGCCTGTCCAAACTCATCCTCTCATGCATCTCCTTATTTTCTATCTCTGTCCTTCTAAATAGAAACATAACCCCCTCCTACAATCCCACAAGAGGGTTAAGACAATGAGACCCCATGTCACCATATCTCTTCATCCTTTGCATGGATCTCTTCTCAAGGAAAATCAACTATGAAGTGGATATCCTCAACTGAACCCCCATTTCCACTAGCAAAGGGGGTCCAAAACTCTCTCTCCTATTCTTTGCTGGTGAACATACCTTTTTTTCTACAACTGATTTCCAGAACTGTCATACCATCTTCAATACTCTAGACAACTTCAGTAAATACTCAAGTCAAAGAGTTAACAATGCCAAGTCTAAATTGCTTTTTTCCAGCAATTATGATGATGCTGCTAGACTCAACCTATCCACCATCTTAGGTATAAAATCCAGTAACAGCTTTGGCAAATACCTAGACTTCCCTACCTTTCATAAGTATCCCACTCTTGCAGACTTCTACTTTCTTCTAGATAACTTGAACTTCAAGCTTGCTGGCTAGAAGTCCAATTTCCTCAATATAGCTGACAGAACTACCCTCGCCAAATCTTGTCTTAGCAGCATGCCCAACCAAGTCATGCAATTTATAATTCTCCCTAATAAGATTCTCAAGCTCATTGATAGAGCCTAAAGGAATTTCATCTAGGGATCCACTAACTCTAGGAAGAAAATGCATGTGGTCAATTGGGGGACCATCACTAGAACCAAAAAAGAGGGAGGCCCAGGAATCCAAAAGGTCAGCATAAATAATGACACCTTGCTCAGGAGCTTCGCTTGGAGACTTAACTCTAATCCCTCTTCTTTATGGGCCTCTGTCCTAAACCATAAGTAAAATCACTTCTCCAGTCCTACCAACTGCTGTAGGACCTGAAATTATATCCAAAGAGGTTGGAAACTATGCAAGAATGTCATTTGTTAGTCCATCCACAATGGCAAAAAAATTGATGGTTGGGAAGTTTGTTGGATTCCAAACCTTCCACCCCTTAGAAATATTATTTAGGGACCTGTACCTGGGCACATTAACATCATCCTCTTTTTCAATGTTTGGCAGAAGGGCAACTAGAATCTAGACTCCCCCTCCTTTGAAATCCCTACATCCATCTTCCATACTATCTGGAATACTTTCTTTTCAAATCCCTTAATTCATCAAGATACCCCCCTGTGGCTTTTAAGTGGTTTAGGCATGTTCACATGTAAGAGTTCCTATAATCTCATCCACTCAAACAGAGCACCTCTCCTCAACAATCAAAAAACTTAGAATTGGATTTGGAAAACCACCATCCCTGAAAAGCTGAACTTTTTTCTCTGGCTTTTGAACCATGATAGTCTTCCTACTAAGGGAACTCTTCTTAAAAGGGGCATCAATATTGACCATACATGTCCCTATTGTGCCTACCTCTAAGAAGAGATCCACCATCTTTTATTCCAATGTAGACATGCTAACACTTTGTGGAGGGAGCTGGTTCTTTAGTACAATAGGGAACACAATATCTCCACCCTTAATTTCTCACCCAGTAATTGGAAAACCACCTGGAAGACTCTAAGTCACAACAACTTTAACAGTAGAGTGGAGTGGGGCACTCTCCTCCCCTTTTGTCTCTGGAATAATTGGAAAATCATAAATAATAATGTCTTCAACAACAAAAATTACCCCCTCCTTTAAACATGCTTACTCTGAAGCTGTGGAATTTCTGCACATCAGTGAGCATTCTACTGACCCCCTAATCTTACCATCTTTCTCTGCTAGACCCCTCCCCCTAAACATGTCTACAAGCTAAACACTGATAGGTCATGCCTGGGGAACACTAATAAAGGGGGCATTGGGGGAGTGGTCATAAATGCCTCGGGAACTTGGGTTCTTGGCTTCATGCAGAGCTTCCACCATGCTTTCAATAACTTTATGGAACTCATGGCCCTTAGAAAGGTTCTTCTGGTGGTTGAGGAGCACAACGTGTGCCCTATTGAGATATGTACTGATTTAGAAGAGATCATTAACTGGTTATCAAAAGGGAATTTATTATATAACCCAATTATTCATGATTGCAGATCTCTGATAAGAAGATTGGGCAGACCTCCGGTTCACCATAGCTACAGAGAGCAGAATAGGGTAGCTGACACCATGGCGAAAGCTAGAGCGAAAATAACTCTTTTTGACAACTGTAAAGTTTTTATAACACCACCTCCTTTTGTAATTCATGAAGTATGGGCTGACATAGAAGGAAATGCTATCCTCGTAGGGTTCCTTCTTACCAAAACTATTCAAGTCATTGCCTAACAATTTTGGTAATCGAGACAGACTGAGCTCCCGAACTAACAACTTCAGTTATTGTTGTTTTATGTTTAATGCATCTTATCTACCAAAAATATTACTTAGGGTGATACAGTAAAATTACGGTTGAAGCAGCTGAAGCAGACATGTCATAAATATCTATTGTACTTTTTTTAAAATTCAATTTTATTAATTTTCTAATAGTTAAATATCATATAATAATTAATTAGGGGCTATATAGTAAAATCACGGAACAAGCACATAGCTGGAAGCAGACATGTTGACCGCAAACTACTGTTTCTAGCAACTCCCGCTCATGCTTCTATATAGTAAGAATATAAGTGAGGATAGGCTGCTGAAGCAGGAAGCTTGTGGACGACATGCCTTCTTCAAAAGTGATTTTACTATATCATCTCTAATCAATTAATTATTATTAGTCATTTATATATTAGAAAAATAATAATATTTAATTAAAAATAAAGTAGATATTTAAGACGCATCTTCTTCAACTTCTTCAATTGTGACTATATCATCACTAATTAATTATATAAGTCATTTAAATATTAGAAAATTAATAATACATAATTAAAAAAGTAAATAGATATTTATGACATGTCTACTTCAGCTGCTTCGATCGTGATTTTACTATATCATTTTTAATTAATTATTATAAGTTATTTACGTATTAAAAGATTAATATTTAATAAAAAAATATAATAAACATTCATGACATGTCTGCTTCAACTGCTTCAATTGTAATTTTATTATATCACCTCTAATTAATTATTATAGATCATCTAAGCATTACAAAATCGATAATATTTCATAAAAAAGGTAAAATAGACACAAAATTATAAGTTAACTCTTGATGTTTTAAATTAACTTGACGACTTATATGTTATCCACTTAAACTTTTTCCACGAGTAATTTTTTATAGTAACTTTACTATATCGCTTCTAATTAGTTAACCATTGATGTTTTAAACTAATTTGACGACTTATACGGGGTCCACTAAAAAAATTTCACAACTAATTTTTATAGTAATTTTTTGATATAACTTCTGGATAGTTATTATAAGTCATTTAAGTACTAGATAAACAATTATTATGTCATTTACGTATTAGAAAATTAATATTATTTAATTAAAAAGTAAAATAGATATTTGTGACATGTCTGCTTCAACTGCTTCAATCATAATTTTACTATATCATCCCTCATTAATTATATAAGTCATTTACGTATTAGAAAATTAATAATATATAATACAAAATTAAAATAAATATTTATGACATGTGTAACGCCTCAAGTCTGGTACCCCCGCACGCTACACGGTGCTAACAATCCCAAAAGACCACTAGCTAACCCATGACTGGCACCTGCTGTGAGCACTGCATAATAGTAATACTGTAATAACAATATAACTGAGATAAATTCAAAAATAATGGGTTGAAATTCCATAAGGTTCAATATAATAATAATACTAAAAGAATGGTATAACAATACCAAAATTGATATAATTGTCTGAACATGCTATAGTCTGAAAGCCTCTAAGATGTCTGACTGTGGAGATGATAGGAAAACTCCCCAACTAACTCCGACTGCTAAAATAACTAAGTTCTGAAATAATGAAATAATCATGTCCTTGAACTTTGAGGACTCACCACTGAGTCTGACTGCTGAAATCTAAACTGCTAAGTGTGATCGGGAACCTGTGCGTCTGAACCTATGGTATAAAATACCATATCGCAATATAAAAGTATGCGTTAGTATGTGGGAATGTACTGGTATGCAAAATAGTATAAGGCTGAATGCATGGGTTCATATGCATGAACTATAACTGACTGAGTAACGTGAACATGAATGAGTGAGAATTCATGCATGAAAACATAGTAACTAAAGTCGTGATAAGATTGAATACTGAGTCTGAGTACTAATAACATAGATTTATGGTATCTGAATACTGTTAACTGAGTGATTGTGTCTGACAGCCCTGATTCTGATGGAACTAGCTGAGTTCCGTACTGAGCTGAGTGACTGTATCTGACAATCTCGAAATTTGTTGAACTATCTAAGTTTTATTCTGAAGACTTAGACTGAGATTGTTGGAGGTAATCATCTAACTGACATTCCCCAAATAATATGGCAGAGTTGGGGTACAATTTGCAACCCCAATTGGAAGGGCGTCAATATCGCGCCACTAGTAAGGACAAGTTGTGAGTGACCCTCATCTGTCAGGTACTCTAAAAATAATGATGGGACCCTAATCTGTCAGGTTAAGCCACCTTATTAACCCTCATCTGTCAGGTTTGATATCTCAACCTACGCTGGCTAAGTAGTTCTGGAATACAAGGATTGCTTCTAAGAATCACACCATCTACTGTCAGGTGAGTCCCCATCCTTGGGTTTACTCGGTGCTGAATCCTACTCCCAACTGAATAGACACTGAACTGATTATGCAGAGATGAACTAGTCTAAGTTCACTGAGTTTCGTAGACTAACTGATTTTACTGAGATTACTGATTTTTCCTGAGTTTTGTAACTGACTAAGTTCTACTGAGTTCTAAAATTAACTGTGAGTACTACTGATCATGGCATGACTGAGATTATATTGAAACCGACACTGGTTCTAGGCACATAGCTAAATTGTCGGGTATTAAATACCCCCAAGACTCGATAGCATGAATATTATAGGACATGATACTTCTTGAACACATAACCACAATCAACAATTCATAATACAATCATTGAGCGATTCAATGACCCCATTTTTCCTGTTTGATCAAACAAATAGGCCCGCCCATACAAACGGGCAATATTGGGTCGCTCCCCAGCCTCTCCTACATGCCTGGGTAAATTTTGGCCCACGTAATCCTCGGGCCCACCTCCATAACCATAGGCTATAGCGCACCGATTTGGCCTCAAAATGCCCCATTCGCGCTGTTTTACCCGTTTGAATAACCAAATAGCACCACCCAGACAAACGGGTAATATTGGGATGCTCCTCATCCTTGCTGTCATGTCCGGGTCGATTTACGACCCACTTCACCCTCGGACCCCGGGGCCATCCACGAAACCGTGGGAAATAGCACACTGATTTGGCCATAAAATACCCCGTTCGCGCCGTTTTGCCCGTTTGACCAACCAAATGGCCCCGCCCATACAAACGGGAAACACTGGGATTATCCCCAGCCTCCATGGCATACCCGGGTCAATTTTAAACCCACGGAACCCCCGTACCCAGATCCCACCCACAAAACTGTGGGCTATAGCACATCGATTTGACCTTAAAATGCCCCATTCGCGTTGTTTTGCTGATTTGACCAACCAAATGGACCCGCCCATAAAACGAGCAACACTTGGTCACTCTCTAGCCTCTCTGGCATGCCCGAGTCAATTTTTAGACCACCCCCGGAACCGTGGGCTATAACACACCGATTTAGCTCAAAAATGTTCCGTTCATGCCATTTCGCCCGTATGACCAAGCAAATGGCCCCGCCCATACAAACGGGAAATATTGGGATGCTCCCTAGCCTCCCTGGCATACCCAAGTTGATTTTTAGCCTACGACACCCCGGACCCCAGGCCCACACAAGAAATCGTGGGCTATAGCACACCGATTTGGCCCTAAAATGCCCTATTCGCGCTGTTTCGCTTGTTTGACCAACCCAATAGCCCCGCCCACAAATACAGGCACCACTGGGGAGCTCCTTAGCCTCCCTGCCATGATTGAGTTGATTTTTGGCCCACGAAACCCCCAACCCTAGTTCCACCCACGGAATCGTGGGTTATAGCACACCGATTTGGCCTCAAATTGCCCAGTTCGTGCCGTTTTGCCCAATTGCCCAACCAAATGGCCCCACCCATGCAAACGAGAAATATTGGGTCACTCCTCAGCATCTCTAATATGCCCGGGTTGATTTTTGGTGCACTACACCCCCATATCTCGGACCCACCACTGGAACCGAGGGCTATACACACTGATTTATTCCCAAAATGCCCCATTTGTATATTTCGCCCTTTTGACCAGCCAAATGGCCCTACCCATACAAACAGGAAATACTAGAACACTCCTCAGCCTCTCTTTCACACCCGAGTTGATTTTCATCCTACGTCACCCCCGGACCTTGGGCCCACCCACGAAACCATGAACTAAAGCACACCGATTTGGCCCCAAAATGCCCCGCTCGCGCTGTTTCACCCGTTTGACCAACCAAATGGCATCTCCCACACAAACTATCAACACTAGGTCGCTCCCCAGCTTCTCTAGAACACTCGGGTAAATATTTGGCTAACGGTACCCCCGAAACGTAGGCTCACCCCCAGAATCGTGGCCTATAGCACACTGATTTGGCCCCAAAATGCCCTGTTCATGCCGTTTCACCTGTTTGACCAACCAAATGGCCCGGCCAAAACTAAAGGTAGACACTGGGACACTCCCCATCCTCCTGGTCATTCTCGGGTCAAATTTTGACCCATGGCACCCCCGTACCCCAGGCCCACCCTCGAAACTGTGGGCTATAGCACATCGATTTGGCCCCAAAATGCCCCATTCGCATCGTTTCACCCTTTTGATCAACCAAATTACCCCGTACACATAAAAGGGCAATAGTGACATGCTCCTTAGCCTCCATGGCATGCCCGGGTTGATTTTCTAACCACGGCACTCACGGACCCCAGGCCCGCTCCCGGAACTGTCAGCAATAGCACATCGATTTGGCCCCAAAATGCCCCATTCCCTTTGTTTCGCCCGTTTGACCAACCAAATGGCCCCACCCACACAAATGAGCAATACTGGGATGCTCTCTAGCCTCAATGGCACGCCTAGGTTGATTTTCGGCCATGGCACCCCCGGACCTCGGGCACACCCACAGAACCGTGGGCTATAGCATATCAATTTGGCCCCAAAATTCCCCGCTCACACCGATTCACCTGTTTGACCAACCAAATGGCCCCGCACACATAAACGGGCAAAACCGGGTTGGTCCCCAACCTCTCCTATATGCTAGGGTTGATTTTTGGCCCATGAAACCCCGGACTTTGGGCCCACACTCGGAACTGATGGCTATAGCATATCTATTTGGCACCAAAATGCCTCGTTTGCGCCGTTTCTCCCTTTTGACCAACCAAATGGCCCCGCCCACATAAACAAGCAATACTGGGATGCTCCTTAGCCTTCCTGGAATGCCTGGTTCGATTTTAGGCCTACGAAACCCCGAACCCACCCACAGAACTATGGGCTATAGAACAAAGATTTTACCCCAAAATGTCCCATTTGCGCCATTTTGTTCGTTTGACCATCCAAATGGCCTCTCCCCCATAAACGAGCATCAATGGGACACTCCCTAGTCTCTGTGGCATGCCTTGGTAGATTTTAGGTCTACAACACCCCCCAGACCTCGAGGGCTATAACACACCGATTTGGCCCCAAAACTCCCCGTTTCACCTGTTTGACCAACCAAATAGCCCCGCCCATACAAACTGGAAACACGGGGTCGCTCCCTAGTCTTTCCGGCATGATCGGGTTAATTTTTAGCCCATGACGCACCCAAACCCTGGCCCCACCCCCAAAACCGTGGGCTATTGCACACCGATTTGGCCCCAAAATGCCTCATTCGCACCGTTTAACCCATTTGAATAGCCAAATGACCAAGACAATTTATGGCCCACGGCACCCCCGTACCCCAGGCATACCCATAGAATCGTGAGCTATAGTACACCGATTTGTCCCAAAAATGCCCCGGTCGCGTCGTTTTGCCCGTTTGACCAACGAAATGGCCCTGCCCACACAAACGGGAAACACTGGGATGGTTCCCAACCCTCCTCGCATACTCAGGTCGATTTTCAGTCGACGGCACCCCCTGACCCCGAGCCCACCCATGGAACTGTGGGCTATAGCACACCGATTTGATTCTAAAATGCCCTGTTCACGCCGTTTCACTAGTTTGACCAACCAAATGGCCTTGCCCATGCAAACGGAAAACACTTGGTTGCTCCCCAGACTCTACGGCATGCCCGGGTCAATTTTCAGCCCACGACACCCCCAAAACCCGAGCCCACCCCCAGACCCGTGGGCTATAGCACACCTATTTAGCCCCAAAATGTCTCGTTCGTGTTGTTTTACCCATTTGATCAACCAAATGGCCCCGCCCACAAAAACGGGTAACATTGAGACTCTCTCCATCCTTCTTGGCATCCTGAGTTGATTTTTGCCCCACGATACCCCCGGACCCTGAGCCCACCCACGGAACTGTGGGCTATAGCACACCAATTTGCCCCTAAAATGCCCCGTCCATGCCTTTTCGTCTGTTTGACCAACCAAATGGCCCCTCCCATACAAACGGGTAACACTGGGATGTTTCCCAGCCCCCTGTCATGTTTGGGTGTATTTACGACCCACGAGAACCCCAACCCTAAGCCTGTTCATAGAAACATGGGCTATAGCACATTTATATAACCCCAAAATGCCCCGTTCGCGTCGTTTTTCCCGTTTGATAAACAAAATGGACCTGCCTACACAAACGGGCAATATTGGGTTACTCCCCAGACTCTCTAGCATACCCGGGTCTATTTTTTGGCCACGACATCCTCAGACCCGGGCCCACCCCTGGAACCGTGGGCTATAGTATATCGATTTGGCTAAAAAATGCCCCGTTCATTCCATTTCGCTCGTTTGACCAACCAAATGGCCCCGCCCACACAAACGGTCAACACTGAGATGCTCCCCAGCCTCCCTGGCATGCTCGATTCAATTTTTGGCCCACGGTACCCCCCAGACCAGGGACCCACCCACGGAACTGTGGTATATAGTACACCGATTTTGCCATAAAATGCCCTATTCATGCCGTTTTGCCTGTTTGACCAATCAAATAGCCCTGCCCACACAAACAGGCAACACTGGGATGATCCCTAGCCTCCCTATCATACTCGGGTTAATTTTCAGCCGACAGAACCCCTAAAAACCAAGCTCACCCATTGAACCATGGGCTATAGCACATCGATTTAGCCCCAAAACTACTCGTTTTGCCTTTTTAACCAACTAAATAGCCCCGCTGACAAAAATGAGAAATACTGGATCACTTTCTATCCTCTATGGAATTCTTCAATCGATTTTTGTCCTACGACACCCCTGGACCCTAGGCCCACCCTCAGAACCATGGGCCATAGTATGCTAATTTGTCCACAAAATGCCCCATTCGTGTCGTTTTGCTCGTTTGAATAACAAAATGGCCCCGCCTACACAAATGGGCAGCATTGGGATGCTCTCCATCCGCCCTGGCACGTTCGAGTTGATTTTTGGCCCACGAAACCCCCAAAACCCGTATCCACCCACAGAACCGTGGGCTATATCACACCAATTTAGCACCAAAATGCCCCATTCACGTTGTTTCGCTCGTTTGAATAACAAAATGGACAAAATGGCCACGCCTACAAAAATGGGCAATATTGGGATGCTCTCCAGCCTCCTTGTCATGCTCGAGTTGATTTTTAGTCCACGAAACCCCTGAACCCATGCCCACCCACGAAACTGCAGGCTATAGCACACTAATTTGGTCCTAAAACGCCCCGTTTGCATCATTTCACTCGTTTGACAACCCAAATAGGCCCGCCCACACAAATGGGCAACATTGGGTCGCTCCCCAGTCACTATGGCATGCCTGAAACTATTTTCAGCCAATGTCACCCCCGAACCCCGAGCCTAATCCTGAAATTATGGGCTATAGCACACCTATTTAGCCCGAAATACCTCATTCACGTCATTTTGCCTGTTTGACCAACCAAATGGCCCTATGAACACAAACGGGCAACACTGGGATGCTCCCCAGCCTCCCTGGCATGCTAGGGTTAATTTTCAGCCCATGGAACCCCCAAACCCCGGGCCCACCCACAGAACTGTGTACTATAGCACACCAACTTGGCCCTAAAATGCTCCGTTCGCGCCATTTTGCCTGTTTGACCATCCAATTGTCCTTGACCACTCAAACGGGAAATATTTGGTCGTTCCCCATCCTCTCCAGCATGCCCAAGTTGATTTTTGTCCCACGGCACCCCCGAGCCTCTATCCCACCCTCAAAACCGTGGGCTATAGCACACCGATTTAGCACTAAAATGTCCCGTTCGAGCTGTTTCGCCCGTTTGACCAACCAAATGGCCTCAACCACACAAATGGGAAATATTGGGACTATTCCTAGCCTCCCTGCCATACCTGAGTTGATTTTTGGCCCACGATACCCCCAGACCCCGAGCCCACCCTCAGAACAGTGGGCTATAGCACACCAATTTGGCCCCAAAATGCCCCGTTCATGCCTTTTCGCTCATTTGACCAACAAAATAGCCACACACACACAAATAGGTAACACTGGGATGCTTCTTATCCCCCCTGAAACGTACAGGTGTATTTTCGGCCCATGAGACCCCCAACCCTTGGCCCGCCCACAGAAACGTGAGCTATAGCACATCGATTTGGCCGCAAAATGCCCCATTCACATCATTTTGCTCATTTGACCAACCAAATTGCCCCTCCCACACAAACGGGAAACACTGGGTCACTCCCCAGCCTCTCTGTCATGCCTGCATTGATTTTTGTCCCACGGCACCCCCGAACCCCCGAACCCCAGGCCCGCCCATGGAATCGTGGGCTATAGCACACCGATTTTACCCAAAAATGCCCCGTTCGCGCCGTTTCACCTGTTTGACCAACCAATTAGCCCCGACCATACAAAATAGAAGCACTGGGATTCTTCCTAATCTTCCTGGGATGCCTTGGTTGATTTTTGGCCCACGACACCACCAAACCCGGGCCCACCCCTAAACCGTGGGCTATAGCACACTGATTTCGTCCCAAAATACCCCGTTCGCACCGTTTAGACTATTTGAAAAACCAAATGGTCCCAGCCATACAAATACGCAACACCGTGATGCTATCCAGCCTCCCTGGGATGCCTGGGTTGATTTTTAGCCTACGCCACCCCCGGAACCCGAACTCACCCACAAAATCGTGGGCTATAGCACAACGATTTAGCCCCAAAATGTTCCGTTCGTGCTATTTCACTCATTGGACAAACCAAATTTCCCCTCCCACTTAAACGGGAAATAATGGGACCCTCTCAAGTCTCCCTAGCATGCCCAAGTTGATTATCGGCCCATGACACCCCCAGACCCCGGTCCCACCCACGGAACCGTGGGATATAACACACCGATTTGGCCCCAAAATGCTCCGTTCACGTCATTTCGCTCATTTGACCAACCAAATAACCTCGCCCATACAAATGGGAAACACTGTGACTCTCCCCAGCCTCACTGGCACGCCTGATTCTATTTTTGGCCCATGGCACCCCCAGACCCCGGACCCACCCGCGGAACCGTGGTCTATAGCACACCAACTTTGTCCCAAAATGTCTTATTCATGTCCTTTCGCCTGTTTGACTAACCAAATGGCCCTGCGCACACAAACGGGCAATACTGGGATACTACCTAGCACACCCGGGTCGATTTTCGGCTCACTGAACCCCTAAACCCCGAGCTCACCCATGGAACCGTGGGCTATAACACATCGATTTAGCCCCAAAACTCCTCGTATTGCCTGCTTGACCAACCAAATGGCTCCGCCTACAAAAATGGGTAGCATTGTGTCACTACCTATTCTCTCCGTCATGCCCTGATCAATTTTTGGCCCACGATACCTCCAGACCCTGAGCTCGCCCTCAGAACCGTGGGATATAGCACACCAATTTGGCCCTGAAATGCCCCATTCGCGCCGTTTTTCCTGTTTGAATAATAAAAGGGCCCTGCCTAAATAAATGGGCAATATTGAGATACTCTCCAGCCTCCTTGGAACGATTAAGTTGATTTTTGGCCCACAAAACCCCCGAAACCCGTGCCCACCCACGAAACTGTGGGCAATAGCACACCAATTTGGCCGTAAAACACCCTATTCGCGCCATTTCACCCGTTTGACCAACCAAATATCCTCGCCCACACAAACGGGTAATACTGGGTCACTTCCTAGTCTCTATGGCACGCTCGGGACTATTTTCAGCTACCAGCACCCCCATACCCCAGGCCCACCCCTAGAACAGTGGGTGATAGCACACCTATTTAGCACTAAAATTCTCCGTTCACGTTGTTTCGCCCGTTTGACAAACCAAATTGCCCCGACCATATAAACAGGCCACATTAGAATACTCCCCAGCCTCCCTGTCATGTTTGGGTAAATGTTCAACACACAGAACCCCTAAACCACGGGCCCACCCACGGAAACATGGGCTATAGCACACCGATTAGGCCCCAAAATGCCCCTTTCACATTGTTTCACCCATTTGACCAAACAAATAGACCCGCCAACAGAAACGAGCAACACCAAGTTGATCCTCAGCCTCTCTGGCCCACTTGAGTTTATTTTAGCCCCACGGAAGCCCCAAACCCCGAACCCACCCCCAGAACCGTAGGCTATGGCACACTGATTTGGCCTTAAAATGTCCCATTCACTTTGTTTTTCCCGTTTGACCAAAAAGATACCGCCGCCCACCTATATAGGAAATATTGGGATACTCCCCAGCCTCATTAGCATGCCCGAGTTAATTTTCAATCCAAGGCACCTCCGTACCCCAGGCCCTCCCATGGAACCGTGGGCTATAGCACACTGATTTTGCCCCAAAACACCCTGTTCGCACTGCTTTACCCATTTGACCAACCAAATTGCCTCCCCCATACAAACGGGAAACACTAGGTCATTCCCTAGCCTCTCTAGAATGCTTGGGTTGATTTTTGGCCCACAGCACCCCCGAACCCCAGGCTCGCCCATGGAACCATGGGCTATAGCACACCGATTTGGCCCCAAAATGCCCCGTTCATGCTGTTTTGCCAGTTGGACCAATAAAATTGACCCGCCCACACACACGGGAAACACTGGGTTGCTCCATAGCCTCTCCTACATGACTGGGTCGATTTTCATCCCATGACACCCCCAGACCCCGAGCCCACCCCCAGAATCGAGGGATATCGCACACTGATTTGGCCCCAAAATGCCCCGTTCGAACGATTTCACGCATTTGAATAACCAAATAGACACAACCATACAAACGGGAAACATTTGGATACTCTACAGTCTCCCTAGAACACTCGGCATAGCCGGGTTGATTTTTGGCCCACGGTGCCTCAGACCACAGGCCCACCCCCAGAACCGTAAGCTATAGCACACTGATTTGGCCCTAAAATGCCCCGTTAGCTTTGTTCCTCCCGTTTGACCAACGAAATGGCCCCGCAAATACAAACAGGAAAAATTGGGATGCTCTCCAACCTCAGGTGCATGCCCGAGTAAATTTTTGGCCCACGACACCCCTGAACCCGAGCCCACCCATGGAACCGTGGGATATAGCACACCGATTTGGCCCCAAAATGCTCTGTTTGCATTGTTTCACCTATTTGTCTAACCAAATGGTCCCGCCTATACATACAGGCAAAAATGGGTCTCTCCCCCGCCTCTCTAGCATGCCTTGGTCAATTTTTTGCCCACGGTACCCCCGGACCCCTGGATCACCCCCCAAACCGTGGGCTATAGCACACTGATTTGGCCCCAAAATGCCTCGTTCACACCATTTTTCCTGTTTGACCAACCAAATGGACTCGACCATACAAACAAGAAACACTGGGATACTCCCCAGCCTCCCTGACACACCCGGGTCTATTTTTGGCCCACGCCACCTTCGGACCCCAGGCCCACCCACGAAATAGTGGGCTAGAGCACACCAATTTAGCCCCAAAATGCACCGTTCGCATCGTTTCACCCATTTGAAAAAACAAATATCGCCGCCCAAAAAATTTGGCAATACTGGGATGCTCCACATCCTCCCTAGCACTCATGAGCTGATTTTGGGCCCATGCCACCCCGGACCGCGGACTAACCCATGGAATCATGGGCTATCGCACACCGATTTGGCACCGAAATTCCCCATTCGCATCGTTTCACCTATTTAACCAACCAAATGGCCCCGCCCACACAAACGGGTAATACTAGGTAGCTCCAAGTCATTTCGACACGCACGGGTCAATTTTTAACCCATGGTACTCCTAGACCCCTAGCCCACCCCCGGAACCGTGGGCTATAGCATGCCGATTTGGCCCTAAAATGCCCCATTCCTTCCGTTTAGCCAGTTTGACCAACCATATGGCCTCGTCCACATAAACGAGAAACACTGGGATGCTCCTCAGCCTCCTTGGCATGCTCGGGATGATTTTTGGCCCACGGTACCCCCGAACCCCGAGACCACCCATAGAATAGTGGGCTATAGCACATCAATTTTGCCCTAAAACTCTATGTTTGCATCGTTTCTTCTGTTTGACCAACTAAATGGCCTCTCCCACACAAACTAGAATCATTGAGTCGCTTCCCAACCTCTCTTGCATGCCCGAGTTGATTTTCATCCCACGACACCCACAGACCCCATAAACTAGCAACACTAAGATACTCCCCAGCCTCCCTAGCACGCCCGAGTTAATTTTCATCCCACGGTACCCCATACCCCGGGCCCACCCCCAAAACTGTTGGCTATAGCACACCAATTTTTTCCCAAAATACCTCGTCCACACCATTTTATTAGTTTGACTAACCAAATGGCACGCCCATATAAACGGGAAACACTGGGACACTCACCAGCCGCCCTGGCATGCCAGGGTTAATTTTGGCCCATGGTAACCCAGACCCTGGGCCCACCCCTAGAACCGTTGTCTATATCACACCGATTTGGACCCAAAATGCCCTGTTCACACCGTTTCACCGGTTTGACCAACCAAACGATACTTCCCATACAAACAGGCAACATTGGGATGCTCCCCAGACTCCCTGACATGCCCGGGTCAATTTTTTGCCAATGGCACCCCGTACCTCAGGCCCACCTATTGAACTGTGAGCTATAGCACACTAATTTGGCCCCAAAATGCCCCATTTGCGTTGTTTCACCTGTTTGACCAACCAAATAACCCCGCCCACACAAACGGGCAAAACTGGGATGCTCCCCAGCCTTCCTTGCACTCTCGTGTTGATTTTTAACCTATGATACCCTCGGACCTAAGGCCCACCCATGGAACCATGGGCTATAGCACATCAAATTTGGCCCGAAAATGCCCTAGTCGTGCTGTTTCGCCCATTTGAATAACAAAATGGCCCCGCCTACATAAATTAGCAACATTGGGATGCTCTCCAGCCTCCTTGGCATGCTCGAGTTGATTTTGGCCCACAAAACCCCCGTAACCCATGCCCACCCACGGAACCGTGGGTTATAGCACATTGATTTTGCCCTAAAATGCCCTACTAGTGCCATTTCACCCGTTTAACCAACCAAATAGCCCCGCCCACACAAATGGGTAACACTGGATCACTCCCTAGTCTCTCTACCACGCTCAAAACTATTTTAAGCCAACTAAACCCCCAAACTCTGGGCCCACCCCTGGAACCATAGGCTATAGCTCACCTATTAGCCCCAAAATGCCCCATTCATGTTGTTTCGCCTGTTTGACCAACCAAATGCCCCTTCCCATATAAACGGGAAACACTGGGATGCTCTCCAGCCTCCTGGAACACTCAAGTCGATTTTCATCCCACAGCACCCCTGAATCACGAGCCCACCCACAGAAACGTGGGCTATAGTGCACTGATTAGGCCCTAAAATCCCTGTTCACACCGTTTCGACCATTTGACCAACCAAATGGCCCTGCGCACACAAACGGCCAATAGTGGGTCAATCCCAAACCTCTCGTGCATGCCTACTGTTGAGCCATTGTCTGCTGCGCCACTTAAAGTTGAGCATGAGGATAATGAAGATTATGAAGAACTTATGGGTGCTCTAACAGAAATAGAGTCTTATACTCCTAAGCAACCGGATTGTGATCCCAAGAATCAACCAACAGCGAAGACTCCCATTGACGAGACACCAACACTAGAATGGCAAGAGCTCCCCGATTATCTAAGGTATGTGTTCTTGGAAAGTAGAAATATACTTCCGGAGAGTGCAGATGATTTAAGTGAACAGCACGTAGAAGCTCTCATCTCTGCTCTGAAGAGATACAAGAGAGCTATGGGTTGGACTATTGATGATATAATTGGTGACTCTCCGGGGAAATGTATGAGCCATCTCGAAGAAGATCGCATGCCCACAGGTAAGCCTCATTGTCGTCTAAATCCTTTTAGAAAACGATCCTCAATTTACCTCGACGAAGTCTGAGTACTCGAGGTAACCATGTCTTGCTACGATAATAAATAAGGCGCTAGATGGGAGGCAACCCATCGTTTATCGTTTTTCATTTATCGTTTATCGTTTTTCATTTTTCATTTCGTTCTAGTATGTGTTTTGCTTTTGATAAATAAAAATCCAAAAATAAGAGTCGTGCCATGACCAAAACAAAGGCGCTTGATGGGAGGCAACCCATCGTTCTAATCGTTTTTATTGTTTTTGAGAAAATATAGGTGCAAGAGGTATTCAACGAGGAGATTGATTTCAATTGACGATTTGGACGCATTGTATGGTAAAGTTGGTAAGTTAGGAATAGTGATGCATAAGGCTATGGATTGAGCATTGCTCATGCCAAACTAGGCATCGAGGAAGGCTAGGCCTAGGTAAAACTAGGCCACGAACGATGCACAACCTATCCTATAGCCTAAGGTCTCGGAATCTAGTGTGCTATACACTATGCGCCGCCTATTCCTAGGTATGCTTTTGACTATGCGCCGCCTATGCTATGGCATTTGGTCTCAGTATCTCATATGCCATAGACTATGCGGCGCATATGTCTACAAATGCCATAGACTATGCGGCGCATATGTCCCATTATGCCATAGACAATGCGCCGCATATACCATGACTATGCCAAGCATTATGCGCCGCATATGTAGCATTTTTGTCTCCAAAACTGATTGTAAATGGGTCAAAACCCGACCCATTCTCTTCCTATATAAAGGAGACTTAGTCTTGAAACACAAACACATTGAAAACTTGACCTAGGCGCCGCATATACTCTCCAAATCATCTCAAAACTTTTCTTTTTGCTCTCCCACTTCACAAGAACATCTCCAAAGGCTTCAATCACGTAAGTACTCTTTTGTTCTTCATCTATTTTTCGTAAGTGCTACGTTTCTATGTCTATTACGAATTGCTACATTTTAAAAAATATTGCTGATGTTAATGTGTTTGAATTGTTGATACAAAACCAAGTGAGTGAACATGAACGTTAGGATACTCTTAACTTGTTTCCAACTAGAAATTGATTTTGATGCATTGTTATACTACTTGTGGAATTTCTATAGTCATGAACATTGCATGCTCTTGTCACTTGAATACTTACATGTTGGGATGTCTCGCTCATCGGAATAAGACTTATAGTTGCCTACCGACATAGGAGATTTTGATTATTGATAGAAACTATACCATGATGTAATCCCTATGAAGAAGTCTTGATATACCTATAATGAAAGTATTGCAAAGATTGCAAGAAGTGTTACATATCTGAATTTCTTGTTGGAATATAGCCCCTAAAACGTATGTCGATGAAGTCTGAGTAATCGACCACTTTCACTTCACTAGTCTGTACCAACAAACTAAGTGTGGGGTGGTGCCACTACTTCTTGTTTATAGATTGTATCCATCGAGATGATGCTAACATGAACATTTTTTTTAAGTCTCAGGTACAATGGCACCCAAAGCAAGACCACTTCACAAAAAGGCAAGAAAAGAGGCCGAAAAGAGCAAGGAGAACCCTCCTCCCTGCAAATACCTCGACTCACTCTTGGAATTAAGTGGGATACTTATGAGGAACTTCTGAGAATGACGACTCTGATGATGATTCCGATGCAAAGGGTATGACCCCCGACATTGAGGACGAGTCCGACTGACCAGGTTCTTCGTATTTATTCTCCACTGAGGACATTGTCCCGACTAAGTGTGGGGTGGTGGTATTGCATGCTATACTTCTCTACTCGCATCTATGTTTGTTTGCTTTGTTTTTGTTTCATTTTTTTAGTAGTAAATTTTTTCTAGCTTCGCATGAAATTATTTTGATAGGCAGCATGAGATTATAACAAGAGTATGTGCTACAATTGTGACTATTGAGACGTTTAGGCTCTAGTTGTGACTCATTATGTGATATTGTGTGGTTCAATTCCTTCACTTGTTGGGTCGAGAGTCTATATTACTTCCAAGCAAGTCGACCATGTGCCTTGTGTGTGTGAGATAATCGTATATTCTATGTTTGTGGCTGATGCTAGAACTTGCCTGGTATGTATGCAAAGCGAAAATAAGGAGTGTAAGTTTAGGATATGATTTAGGCATTTCTTTGGCAACCTATATTTGTTTACCTTCAGTTTTACCTACCCATGGACATCATCCTAGTTAAACCCTTTTGAGCCTTTAGCCTATTTTCTTTGACAACCTTGTATGTAAGCCTAATCCATTTTTTTCAAGACCGTAATTTGATCCAAACTCCTAAGTGCTTTAAAGTGAAAAAGTCATGTGACAACATAAGAGGAAATTGGGTGAGTATGATGCTATAAATTGTAATGGTGCTTGAATGTGTTATGAAAAAGAAAGTGCTATCATAAGAGGTATGTTGTGAAAAGAAAAAGGAAAAGAAAGCTGAAAAGCGAGTTGTGCTTAAAATTGAAAAACAAAAGAGGAGAACAAGGGTGGTAGAATAAAAGAAAGAAAGGTTGAAAGAAAAAAAAAACAAAGTGTCAATGATACAAAGTGATGTATTAAAGCGCTTAGGAACTTAGTCACTATTCCTGGCCAAAATAGTCCTACCCGTCCCTTAGCCTACATTACAACCATCAAAAGACCTATTTGATCCTATGCTTAGAATTCTGACATTTAGTGGAGCATTACACTAAGGGCAAGCCTATGGTCATCAGTTGCTACATATGAATTCTTTGTGAGAGTGAGAGCAAGGACATTTTGATACCCATGTTTGAAAAATATGCTATACTTGTGAGTGATTATGGGTACTATAGTGTGAGACACACATGGTTGATGAGTTTTGGGTAGTTATTTATGATTCCTTGTACATTAACATTTGCATGCGAGTTGATCACCATCACGAGTCTATGCTAGAGGTTAAATTGTTTCTACCTATAATCGAAAAGCTACTCTTTGTTGATAATTGTTGTCCCTGTCTGGACAAATATTTTGTGTTGTTGCTGTGAAACCCTAAGTTGATGTTTAGAAGGACATGGTATTTCGTTCGAGGACGAACAAAGCTTCAAGTGTGGGGTGTTGATGATAGGCGAATTTACACGCCTATATCAATATATTTTGCCCATATTTTAGCCTAGTTTTGAGAACAAATTATATATTTCATGCACTTTTAGTCCTTTTTCCTGTAAATGAGCTAACGAACATGAATAGTAAAGTTTCAGGTATAAATGATGCAGAATTCAGCATTTTATGGCTTACTTGACGCAAAAGAAAGCTCACGATGGAAGGGAAGGGAGTTTACACGCCTAAGGACCAAAACTGCTGCATGGAAAATCTGTCCCGGGCTAAAACAGCAATTCTGAAGACTTTGGGGACTTACAGACACAAAGCTGGATTTTGACAATGATACATTAACCTAGTACAATTAGGTTATGTATTTCATTATTTTATGTGGATTATGATAATGTTACCTTAACCTAGTACATTTGGGTTAAGGATTTCATTAGTCTAGTAGGATTTGGTTATTTATTTCATTAGCTTAGTAGGATTAGGATATGGGTATTATAAATACCCTATCATGCTAGAGATTTTAGAATCATCTTCTTACATCTTCTTAACATCTCATCTTACAATTCAATTCTATTACTCTACAACTCTTCTAATATTTCCATTAATTCTATTTTTCTTCTTCTACTCTTCTATTCTTAAATTCCACAACTAGAGAATCGTTACTTGCTAAGGAATCACGCCTCACGCCTATCACTTGATCTACACGCCATTACTCAATATCGTGATATAATAACAATGTCAATCGTGATTTCCTTCGCATTCATGGGTAACTAAACTTCTCTGTTGGGGTTATGGAAGCCGAATGTGTTACTATCTATTGCTGTGAGTTTGTGAGTTTGAGACACGTATATTGCTTATATCATTATTCTCTTCATCATAATCTACATTCTTTGCGGTTGCAAACGCAAGAATATGCCAGTTTAACATTTAACTTGTTCGAGAGAAAAGTTATTTGTCTGGAAAAGAGATAATGTCAAGGTAGTAGGACACCCTTTCCTATTAAAAAGCTAGTGCCGTAACTGGACTAACCTCTTGGAGAATTCGTACCGTTAGACACGCTTTAAGCTCGAGAGAGTTAAAGTGAAATAGTCCTTGTTTAGGTCGAGAGACGCTTGGATTTACCATCGACTACAATCCTCTATAAGCAATTGCATGTCAGAATTCTACACACTCATAGCCAATAGAGACGTATACCTCAGAAGGTGGACATAACCCCAACGCTTCAATTCTCATTGTTTACAACCAACGTAACAATCTCTCTCTTTTTACTTTATTATTTTCAGCTTTTGTTTACATTACTTGCAAAACAAGAATCCCCCCTTCTTACGAGACTTGCACCAAAAGTTTAGTAATTTTACTTACTTGTTGGCCAAGCTATTCCCTGTGGGATCGACACCCAACCCAGGTTGGTTTCTATATTTGGTAACGACCGCTTTACACTAAAACGAGAGCTGTAGATTGAGCGTTATCAAAAATTGGCGCCGTTTCCGGGGAATACAAGTGTCAATCAAGTTCGTGATAATTACTAGACCCTTTGGTCAATGATTCTCGTACTTTTACTTTTAGTTTTTGTTTTTGTTTACTGCAAGTTTTTGTTCTGTGCATCAATGGATGCACAACGTGAAATACCGTTCGATGATGTTGATGATGATTTTGATGGTGCCGGAGCCACTGGAGCTATAATTCCACCACCATTAGCGCCCGGAGCCAAGTTCAACATCACAAGCACCATGATTCAGTTATTGCAACTCAAGGGATTATTTGGTGGACTAGCAGGCGATGATCCGAATATGCATCTCATCAACTTTATTTCTACATGCAAGTCTTTTGACAATCCTGGTGTTGGTCAGAATGCAATTCGATTACGTCTATTTCCATTGTCTCTGTCTGGGGAGGCAACACTATGGTTGAATGGGTTGACTTCTGATTCAATTACAAATTGGAGGCAATTGAGAGACGCTTTCCTAGAAAGATTCTTTCCGCCTTCTAAAAGGGCACAATTGAGAGATGAAATCAGCAACTTTTGTCAGCTTCCCACTGAAGCTCTTCATGAAACATGGGAGAGATTCAAGACAAAGCTAGCGAGATGCCCAAACCATCACATGACTAATGTTCACCTCATGGAGATATTGTATAGAGCCTTGAATTCAATAACTAAGCTAGTGGTGGATAACACAGCTGGAGGATCTTTTATGGACCTCACCTTTGGTCAAGCAAGCAATATGCTAGATCGCATGACGAAACAAAGTAGAGCTTGGCATACCAGGGATTCCGAGGTAGCAAGCCCCACTTTATCTATAGGCATGACTGCAGACCAAAGAAGAAGACAAGAAGAACGTGATCAAGATTTAGCGCATATGAAAACGCAAGTGGATCTTCTGACAAAACATTTATTATCAGGGAAGACCGAAAATTGAAAGCTGTGGCGCTAAAAGGAAGAGACGAATCTGATTCGGAAGAGGAGGCCAACTACTTGAACAATCAGGGGGGTTTCCGTGGGAATACCCAAGGAAACCAAGGTCGGAACTATTATGATAAATCTGGAAGCAAAGACCAAGGTAGTTGGAATAAAAACAATGAAAAGAGTGGTTTGTACGTTCCCCCTGGTAGACGTGATACCACCACATCTAATTCTGGAAGTATGGAAGACATGATGGCTAAATTATTGAAAGGAGTGGAAGCAACGAGCGCGGAGTTACTGAGGTAATTAATGATTTGTCCTCCATGAAACAACTAGTTGATTCTCATTCCACTTCAATCAAGAAAATAGAGCAGCAATTGAGCCAACTCTCAGCAGCACTCAATCAAAGAAAGGCTGGCACTTTACCTAGCAACACCGTGCAAAACCCAAGGAATGATGGGTCATGCATGGCTATTACTACCCGAAGTGGTAAGGTGCTGGAAACCTCATCTAAGGGCAAGCAAGTGGTTGACGAAGTAGTGGACATTGATGATACGGCGAAAGGGGAAGATGCCGCAGCAGCTGATCCTGACGTCCATAACGTCACCCCTCACGATTTGCAACCTGAAAAAGCTGAAAAACGGAAGCAAGAGGAGAAGAAAGCCGTGGAAAGAACAATTACATACCCACCACCACCTTTTCCTCAAAGATTGAAGAAAGTGGCGGATGATACAAAGTTCAGCAAATTCATGACCATGTTGAAGCAGCTGACCATTAATGTTCCGTTGGTAGAGGCGCTAGAAAAAATGCCTGGGTACGCTAAATTCATGAAGGACCTGTTGACAAAGAAGAGGGCAGTAAGCTATGAGCCGGCAGATAATATTCATCATTGCAGTGCAATTGCCACAAGGTCCTTAGTACAGAAGAAGGCAGACCCTGGTGCTTTCACTATTCCTTGCACGGTTGGATCTATGAATTTTGCTAAGGCATTGTGCGATCTGGGTGCTAGCATCAATTTGATGCCACTATCCGTCTACAAGAATTTGGGGCTAGGAGATCCAACACCAACCAATATGAGGCTCGTGATGGCTGATAGGATGGTAAAACGACCTGTGGGTATCTTGAATGATGTGTTGGTGAAGGTATCTTCATTTATCTTTCCTGCAGACTTCGTTATTCTGGATTGTGAGGTGGATTCTGACGTTCCCATAATCTTGGGACGCCCCTTCCTCGCAACTGGAAGTGTGCTTATTGACATGAAAGATAATGAGCTTTTGTTTCGAATTAATGATGAAGTGGTCCGCTTTGATATATGCAAATCCATGAAGCAGCCCAGCGATATGAATGAGTTATCTGTAGCTGATGTTCATCATGAGGATATGAAAGCATTATCTATAGAGAAACAGCCTACTGTTGAGCCATTATCTGTTGCGCCACTGAAAGTTGAGCATGAGAATAATGAAGATTATGAAGAACTTATGGGTGCTCTAACAGAAATAGAGTTTTATACTCCTAAGCAACCGAATTGTGATCCCAAGAATCAACCAACAGCGAAGACTCCCATTGACGAGACACCAACACTAGAATCGCAAGAGCTCCCCGATTATCTAAGGTATGTGTTCTTGGAAAGTAGAAATATACTTCCGGAGAGTGTAGATGATTTAAGTGAACAGCACATAGAAGCTCTTATCTCTGCTCTGAAGAGATACAAGAGAGCTATGGGTTGGACTATTGATGATATAATTGGTGACTCTCCAGGGAAATGTATGAGCCATCTCGAAGAAGATCGCATGCCCACAGGTAAGCCTCATTGTCGTCTAAATCCTTTTAGAAAACGATCCTCCATTTACCTCGAAGAAGTCTGAGTACTCGAGGTAACCATGTCGTGCTACGACAATAAATAAGGCGCTAGATGGGAGGCAACCCATCGTTTATCGTTTTTCATTTATCGTTTATCGTTTTTCATTTTTCATTTCGTTCTAGTATGTGTTTTGCTTTTGATAAATAAAAATCCAAAAATAAGAGTCGTGCCACGACCAAAACTAAGGCGCTTGATGGGAGGCAACCCATCGTTCTAATCGTTTTTATTGTTTTTGAGCAAATGTAGGTGCAAGAGGTATTCAACGAGGAGATTGATTTCAATTGACGAATTGGACGCATTGTATGGTAAAGTTGGTAAGTTAGGAATAGTGATGCATAAGGCTATGGATTGAGCATTGCTCATGCCAAACTAGGCATCGAGGAAGGCTAGGCCTAGGTAAAACTAGGCCACGAACGATGCACAACCTATCCTATAGCCTAAGGTCTCGGAATCTAGTGTGCTATACACTATGCGCCGCCTATTCCTAGGTATGCTTTTGACAATGCGCCGCCTATGCTATGGCATTTGGTCTCAGTATCTCATATTCCATAGACTATGCGGCGCATATGTCTACAAATGCCATAGACTATGCGGTGCATATGTCCCTTTATGCTATAGACAATGCGCAGCATATACCATGACTATGCCAAGCATTATGCGCCGCATATGTAGCATTTTTGTCTCCAAAACCGATTGTAAATGGGTCAAAACCCGACCCATTCTCTTCCTATATAAAGGAGACTTAGTCTTGAAACACAAACACATTGAAAACTTGACCTAGGCGCCACATATACTCTCCAAATCATCTCAAAACTTTTCTTTTTGCTCTCCTACTTCACAAGAACATCTCCAAAGGCTTCAATCACGTAAGTACTCTTTTGTTCTTCATCTATTTTTCGTAAGTTCTACGTTGCTATGTCTATTACGAATTGCTACATCTTGAAGAAATATTGGTGATGTTAATGTGTTTGAATTGTTGATACAAAACCAAGTGAGTGAACATGAACGTTAGGATACTCTTAACTTGTTTCCAACTAGAAATTGATTTTGATGCATTGTTATACTACTTGCGGAATTGCTATAGTCATGAACATTGCATGCTCTTATCACTTGAATACTTACATATTGGGATGTCTCGCTCATCGGAATAAGACTTATAGTTGCCTACCGACATAGGAGATTGTGATTATTGATAGAAACTATACCATGATGTAATCCCTATGAAGAAGTCTTGATATACCTAACATGAAAGTATTGCAAAGATTGCAAGAAGTGTTACATATCTGAATTTCTTGTTGGAATATAGCCCCTAAAACGTATGTCGATGAAGTCTGAGTAATCGACCACTTTCACTTCACTAGTCTGTACCAACAAACTAAGTGTGGGGTGGTGCCACTACTGCTTGTTTATAGATTGTATCCATCGAGATGATGCTAACATGAACTTTTTTTTTATGTCTCAGGTACAATGGCACCCAAAGCAAGACCACTTCACAAAAAGGCAAGAAAAGAGGCCGAAAAGAGCAAGGAGAACCCTCCTCCCTGCAAATACCTCGACTCACTCTTGGAATTAAGTGGGATACTTATGAGGAACTTCTGAGAATGACGACTCTGATGATGATTCCGATGCAAAGGGTATGACCCCCGACATTGAGGACGAGTCCGACTGACCAGGTTCTTCGTATTTATTCTCCACTGAGGACAGTGTCCCGACTAAGTGTGGGGTGGTGGTATTGCATGCTATACTTCTCTACTCGCATATATGTTTGTTTGCTTTATTTTGTTTCATTTTTTTAGTAGTAAATTTTTTCTAGCTTCGCATGAAATTATTTTGATAGGCAGCATGAGATTATAACAAGAGTATGTGCTACAATTGTGACTATTGAGACGTTTAAGCTCTATTTGTGACTCATTATGTGATATTGTGTGGTTCAATTCCTTCACTTGTTGGGTCGAGAGTCTATATTACTTCCAAGCAAGTCGACCATGTTCCTTGTGTGTGTGAGATAATCGTATATTCTATGTGTGTGGCTGATGCTAGAACTTGCCTGGTATGTATGCAAAGCGAAAATAAGGAGTGTAAGTTTAGGATATGATTTAGGCATTTCTTTGGCAACCTATATTTGTTTACCTTCAGTTTTACCTACCCATGGACATCATCCTAGTTAAACCCTTTTGAGCCTTTAGCCTATTTTCTTTGACAACCTTGTATGTAAGCCTAATCCATTTTTTTCAAGACCGTAATTTGATCCAAACTCCTAAGTGCTTTAAAGTGAAAAAGTCATGTGACAACATAAGAGGAAATTGGGTGAGTATGATGCTATAAATTGTAATGGTGCTTGAATGTATTATGAAAAAGAAAGTGCTATCATAAGAGGTATGTTATGAAAAGAAAAAGGAAAAGAAAGCTGAAAAGCGAGTTGTGCGTAAAATTGAAAAACAAAAGAGGAGAACAAGGGTGGTAGAATAAAAGAAAGAAAGGTTGAAAGAAAAAAAAAATAAAGTGTCAATAATACAAAGTGATGTATTAAAGCGCTTAGGAACTTAGTCACTATTCCTGGCCAAAATAGTCCTACCCGTCCCTTAGCCTACATTACAACCATCAAAAGACCTGCTTGATCCTAAGCTTAGCATTCTGACATTTAGTGGAGCATTACACTAAGGGCAAGCCTATGGTCATCAGTTGCTACATATGAATTCTTTGTGAGAGTGAGAGCAAGGACATTTTGTTACCCATGTTTGAAAAATATGCTATACTTGTGAGTGATTATGGGTACTATAGTTTGAGACACACATGGTTGATGAGTTTAGGGTAGTTATATATGATTCCTTGTACTTTAACATTTGCATGCGAGTTGATCACCATCACGAGTCTATGCTAGAGGTTAAATTGTTTCTACCTATAATCGAAAAGCTACTCTTTGTTGATAATTGTTGTGCCTGTCTGGACAAATGTTTTGTGTTGTTGCTGTGAAACCCTAAGTTGATGTTTAGAAGGACATGGTATTTCGTTCGAGGACGAACAAAGCTTCAAGTGTGGGGTGTTGATGATAGGCGAATTTACACGCCTATATCAATATATTTTGCCCATATTTTAGCCTAGTTTTGAGAACAAATTATATATTTCATGCACTTTTAGTCCTTTTTCCTGTAAATGAGCTAACGAACATGATTAGTAAAGTTTCAGGTATAAATGATGCAGAATTCAGCATTTTATGGCTTACTTGACGCAAAAGAAAGCTCACGAAGGAAGGGAAGGGAGTTTACACGCCTAAGGACCAAAACTGCTGCATGGAAAATCTGTCCCGGGCTAAAATAGCAATTCTGAAGACTTTGGGGACTTACAGACACAAAGCTGGATTTTGACAATGATACATTAACCTAGTGCAATTAGGTTATATATTTCATTATTTTATGTGGATTATGATAATGTTACCTTAACCTAGTACATTTGGGTTAAGGATTTCATTAGTCTAGTAGGATTTGGTTATTTATTTCATTAGCTTAGTAGGATTAGGATATGGGTATTATAAATACCCTATCATGCTAGAGATTTTAGAATCATCTTCTTACATCTTCTTAACATCTCATCTTACAATTCAATTCTATTACTCTACAACTCTTCTAATCTTTCCATTAATTCTATTTTTCTTCTTCTACTCTTCTATTCTTAAATTCCACAACTAGAGAATCGTTACTTGCTAAGGAATCACGCCTCACGCCTATCACTTGATCTATACGCCATTACTCAATATCGTGATATAATAACAATGTAAATCGTGATTTCCTTCGCATTCATGGGTAACTAAACTTCTCTGTTGGGGTTATGGAAGCCGAATGAGTTACTATCTATTGCTGTGAGTTTGTGAGTTCGAGGCACGTATATTGCTTATATCATTATTCTCTTCATCTTAATCTACATTCTTTGCGGTTGCAAACGCAAGAATATGCCATTCTAACATTTAACTTGTTCGAGAGAAAAGTGATTTGTCTGGAAAAGAGATAATGTCAAGGTAGTAGGACACCCTTTCCTATTAAAAAGCTAGTGCCGTAACTGGACTAACCTCTTAGAGAATTCGTACCGTTAGACACGCTTTAAGCTCGAAGAGTTAAAGTGAAATAGTCCTTGTTTAGGTCGAGAGACGCTTGGATTTACCATCGACTACAATCCTCTATAAGCAATTGCATGTCAGAATTCTACACACTCATAGCCAATAGAGACGTATACCTCAGAAGGTGGACATAACCCCAACGCTTCAATTCTCATTGTTTACAACCAACGTAACAATCTCTCTCTTTTTACTTTATTATTTTCAGCTTTTGTTTACATTACTTGCAAAACAAGAATCCCCCCTTCTTACGAGACTTGCACCAAAAGTTTAGTAATTTTACTTACTTGTTGGCCAAGCTATTCCCTGTGGGATCGACACCCAACCCAGGTTGGGTTCTATATTTGCTAACGACCGCTTTACACTCAAATGAGAGCTGTAGATTGAGCGTTATCATAAACCCCCAAACTCTGGGCCCACCCTTGGAACCATAGGCTATAGCTCACCTATTAGCCCCAAAATGCCCCATTCATGTTGTTTCACCTGTTTGACCAACCAAATGGCCCCTCCCACACAAACGGGCAACACTGGGATGCTCTCCAGTCTCCTGGAACACTCAAGTCGATTTTCATTCCACAACACCCCTGAATCACGAGCCCACCCACAGAAACGTGGGCTATAGTGCACCGATTAGGCCCTAAAAGCCCTGTTCACACCGTTTCGACCATTTGACCAACCAAATGGCCCCGCGCACACAAACGGACAATATTGGGTCAATCCCAAACCTCTCGGGCATGCCTGGGTAAATTTTTGATGCACTACACCCTAGGACCCCGAGCCCACCCCCCAGAACCATGGGCTATAGCACACTGATTTGGCCTCAAAATTCCCCATTCGCACCGTTTTTCCTATTTGACCAAACAAATGGCCCTTCCCACACAAATAGGAAATACTGGGATGCTCCCCAACTACCTTGGAATGCTCGAGTTGATTTTTGCCCACGACACCCCTGGACCCTGGGACCAACCATGGAATCGTTGGGAATAACACATCAATTTTGCCCTAAAATACCCTGTTCGCACCGTTGTACCCGTTTGACCAACCAAATGGCCCTGCCTATACAAAAGGGAAACAATGGGTCACTTCCCAGCCTCTTTGACACGATTGGGATGATTTTTGGCCCACGGCACCTTCGAACCCCAGGCCTTGATTTAATTTGGCCCCAAAATGTATCGTTCACGCCATTTCGCCAGTTTGACCAATCAAATGGCCTCGCCCACATAAACGAACAACACTAGGTCACTCCCCAGCCTCTTTTACATGCTCGGTTAATTTTTGGGCCACGATCGAGCCCACCCCCAGAACCAAGGGCTATAACACACTAATTTGGCCCTAAAATGCCTCGTTCGCGCAATTTCACCCATTTGACCAACAAAATATCCCCACCAACACAAATGGAAAATACTGGGATGCTCCCCATCCCCCCTGGCATGCTCGATTTGATTTTCATCCCACAGCACCCCCGGGCCCACCCACGTAATTGTGGGCTATAGCACACCAATATGTCTCCAAAATGCCCTGTTCATGCCGTTTTGCCCGTTTGACCAACAACATGACCCCGATTAGACAAATAGACAACACGGGGTTGATCCCCAACCTCACTGGGACTGTTAGGTCGATTTTTGACCCACGGCACCCCCGAAACAGTGGGTTATAGAACACTTGTTTGTCCCCAAAATGCCTCATTTGTGTTGTTTCGCCTATTTGACCAACCAAATGGCCTCGCCCATACAAAAAGGAAACACTGGGATGCTCCCCATCCTCCGTGGCATGCCCAGATCAATTTTCAACCCACGACACCTCCGTAACCCAGGCCCACCCCCGAAATCGTGCGCTATAGCACATCGATTTTTCCCAAAAATGCCTCGTTCGGGCTATTTTCCTGTTTGATCAACCAAATGGGCCCGTCCATACAAACGAGAAATACTAGGATGCTCCCCAGCCTCCCTGGCATACCCGAGATTATTTTTGGCCCACGGTACTCCGGACCCCAGGCACACCTACGGAACCATGGGCTATAGCACACTGATTTGGGCCCAAAACTCCCCGTTCACGTTGTTTCGCCTGTTTGACAAACCAAATGGAACCACACATATAATCGGGAATCACTGGGTCACTTCCCAGCCTCTCCAACAAGCTCGGGTCAATTTTTCACCCATGGCATCCCCAGATCCTGGGCCCATCCCCAAAACCGTGTGCTATAATACACCGATTTGGCCCGAAAATGCCCCATTTGCGCTATTTCACCTATTTGAAAAAACAAATGGCTCGACCCACACAAACGGGCAACACTGGGATGCTCCCCAGCCTCCCTGGCATACTCGGGTTGATTTTTGGTCCAGGGAACCCACGAACCCAAGGCCCACCCATGCAACCATGGGCTAAAGGACACCGATTTCATCGTAAAATGCTCCGTTCAAGCCGTTTCACCCGTTTGACCAACCAAATAGCCCTGCCGACACAAACGGGAAATACTGGGTCATTTCTCAGCTTCTCATACACACTCGGGTCGACATTCGGCCCATGACACCCCCGAATCATGGGCCCACCCATGAAACCATAGGCTATAGCACACCAATTTGGCCCCAAAATGCCCCGTTCGTGCCGTTTCTCCTGTTTGACAAACAAATAGCCCTACCTATACAAACGAGCAACACTAGCTCACTTCCCAGCCTCTCTGGCATACCTGGGTCGATTTTAGGCCCACAGCACCCCCGACCCCAGGCCCACACCCAGAACTGTGGGCTATAGTACATTGATTTGGCCCCAAAATGCCCTGTTCACGCTGTTCTGCCCGTTTGACCAACCAAATGGCCCCATACATACAAACGGGAAATACTGGAACGCTTCTCAACCTCCCTGTCATGCTTGGATCAATTTTTGTCCCACGTCACCCTTGGACCATGGGCCTACCCCCGGAACCGTGTGCTATAACACACCAATTTAGCCCCAAAATGCCCCGATCACACTGTTTTGCCCGTTTGACAAACCAAATGGCCCTGCCCATATAAACGAGAAACACTGGGATACTACCCAGCCTCAATATCATGCTCGAGTCAATTTTTAGCCCATGGAATCCCTAGACCCCGAGCCCACCCACGAAACCATGCGCTATAGCAGATCATGGTGCGAACCCTGACTAGACCAAGCAGCCATCGTGGCACGACCCTTGGCTAGGTCAAGTAGCCGTCATGGAACAACCTTGATCTTGGGTCAACTAACCCTCACAGCATGGCCCTATCTCAACCCACTACTATTTTGGACATCTAAACTCACCTTTACGCTGGTTTAAAAAATTCAAAACTCACCCGAGATGACCTATAAGTAACCCTGATCATGAGTAAACTTGGAAATCGGCATTTTAAGGTCGTGAAGGTTGAATTAAAATTCATCGAAGTTGATAGGACAAAATAATACTAATCCTTTAGAACTTAGCTAAATTGTCTAAGTCTTGGACCTCTTTGACATGTAATACAAAGCTGAAATGGACTAGAATCTTATGGGGTCTTAGATATGTATTTTATTTAGTTGCTCATGAGTTATGCCAGTACAAGGGCTAGCTTGGGATAACTTATGGTCCTAAGAACTACGTGACATCCAAGGGGTAGGCTTGGGGCGTTACCAACTTGGTATTAGAGAACAAAGTTCAAGTGTCCTAGGGTGTCTGTGAAGCCGTGTCTAGTAGTCTTGCGGAACAGTACAATGAAATCCGTACTTTTCTGTGAGAGGCTACAAGGCATTTAAGAAATGTATCCTTTATTTCATACTCTATATCATGTAGTAAAGTTATTCTTTTAGAAACTTATGCCAATTCATAAGTAACTCCATAATTCTCCGTATATTGCTTATTCTTGAGATAACATGACTAGTAAGTTCCAATTCCTCCCAAGATGATGCTCTTAAATTACTATCAGTAACTTCATAAGTCACATTAGGGGCTTGAGAGGAGCTCGTTAGTGTGATATAAGTTCTTCAAGTTGAAAGTTATGTCCTCATCTTTATGAGTCATTCAGTTAAGGTAGAATAATATGTGTATTCAGATTCCGCATTAACCCTTCAATCCAGATATTGCTCATGAAAGGATATAGTATAAACATAGATTAGTAAAAAGAGTTTACATTCGAGGGATGTTACAACCTAGAGTGTTATGATTTATGATTAGTAGAACCTTTTTATAGTTGGAAGTGTAGGTTTAGAAGTGTAGTGACGAGAAAAGTGGGAATGGCCATTGATAGAAAGTATAGAGATAAAGTTATGCATGCTATAGAGTTTGTATCTAGGTGATATATCCGTGTGTGTTAGTTTAGTGGAAGGCAGAGAAGAAGTTATTATTTAAGGTGAATTGTTGTTTGCTTGAAGTAGGAAAAGAGTTATTGATGATATTTATTATGTTAGAAAAGTATAGGTTATTAATAAAGTATTTGGTGGTTTAGTATTGTTAATTTAGGCTTCCCTTGAGGTTGCAAAAGGAGTTTAGTTGAAACTTATAGAGCTATGAAAGAAATTTAGGTGCATAGATAGGTAAATAGTCATAATGTGTAGAAGGAGGAGGTGCAAATGTATTATAATAAGATAGACCATATGATCATGATCAATTATTAGTAGTATAAAGTTCTAGTAGTGTTTCTTGATGTTTTATTTTATAGTTTCCAAGTTAGAATAGTATGTATAGTTGGGTTGTAAATCATGTCTAGCACTAGACACTAAGTTTGAATAGTGGATGATGATAAAGGTGGAAATAATGATTGCTTGGGTAGTGATGCTAATTATATGGAAGTGATATAGTAGGCTTGAACAATGTATACAAGAGTTTAAGTTGATTTATTCATAATTAAGTATGATGTTGTTGGTATGATGTAGAGGTGTACCAAGGTGTTATGGGGATTGAATTATTTTCTAAGATTATTAAGTGTCATGTGTGCTTAGATAATACCCATGAGTTTCTACGTGTGAATAAGGCTAGTTATATAGTACATGGTGTTCTAAATAAAGTTAAGGAGTTATGGATAGATGGTGTTGAGTCTTTTAAGTATGATTTTGATTATTAAGGTTTAGGGAAAAACTTAAGTTTAGAGATGTGATATTAGTAGGCTATGAAGGAAAAGAAGTGACTTATGTGTTTAAGTGAGACAAGCATGTTTGTCGAGTTAAGTGTAAGTCTATGTTGATGACTATTGAAGCTAAAGGAACATAAGGGTGGTATGTACTAAGAGAGTGTCCAAGAATGAAGTTAGTATTGTCTAGATATAGTTTATTCAGGTGAGTGGACTTTCATGTGTAGGCCGTTAGAGCAAAGAAATTATGGCTCATTCTCGAGGATATGGAGTAGGCCCATAAGCTTAGAATGTCGTTTTGATCTAAGGGGAATATGGTAGAGTGAAGAACCAAATCAAGTTTTGAGAATTAGATTGTGATACATATTAATAAGAGTTGTGATGAGATAGTGATCCCTTCTTACTCTAGAGTATTCCTTGGATTTTAGTCATTGTCACCAAATTCATGCCTTGCGTGATATATCCATGCCAAAGGCCAATGCTTGCACACTTCATGCATACTCAAGTCCATTTTCAGCTTCTAGTAGGTAACAACTTCACTCTGTGATTCGACTCATCCCTCATAAATCTATGAAATTCCAGTCTTATGTTAAATAACTTATGATAAGTATGAACTTATATTTCAGAGTATTATCAATTCTCAGAACTCATGGTACTAGTGAAATTCACATTATATCATGTATGTCTGCAACTTATATCTCTTTACGAAATCCATGCCTTTGACATTCTATTTCTCAGGTCTTAGTTAAATGCCAAGTTATGTATATTATTCTTTCGTACTTCAGGTCCTTATGCGTTAGCCCTTCAGTAACCTCTTTCTATGTTAAGATAATGGTGATGATAATGGATAAGCAACGGTTTAAGTCATATTGTGCTTCAAACATTGCATGGTTAAGTGCAAGGTCCATACAAAGTACCTGTTAGGATCGATTTGCCTACACACACTAGGTCTGCGAAGATGATGAAAAAAAATGAGAGAGAGAGTTCGTAAGGAGAGAGAGAGATCTGCAAGAATAGATTTCATGGTAACACCCGTGGGTAAAATCCACGGCGGACGGGATATTTATATTAATGATTCAAAGTATGTACAATTACATAGAGAAATGAGAATAAAAGGTACAACCTGAAATTCAGGTCGGGGCGCTGCCTCGAACCCCGCCTTCGGGTGGGGGGATCCTGTCCCCCCCACACCCCGGCAACCTCACCGCGGAGGTTGAACCACGTGAACATTAATATATGACAGTACATCTCATATTAATCAGGCTCCACAAGCCAACAGTACCTATCTATGATTCTAAGTTCATATAATCAAATACTTGGTACTTGTTTTCATTTATAACCAAATATAGTTTGGTTGACAACTTCTTTTTGGTGTTGGACAAAGCTAATCCAATAACAAAGCTATAGGACAGAAAATACACTAGTGTTGTTTAAGCATATTTATTTTCTAAATATGAAAAATAAATCTGATTATATTGAAAGGAAGAACAGCCAAGATCATCAATTAATTTCACCAAAGACCGGAAAAAGTATGCTCAGAACTATCTCATAAAAGCAAATGAGTATTAACATTTTTCCTCATTATGATACATTCTACTATTAAGAGTCACAGGCTTTACATCTATCAAGACAATCATACAGAAATGCGCCCATAATGCAGTGGCCAGATTTTCCAAGACCATCGAGTTCTCATCAGCAAAGTAATTTTCGCTGGAGGAATTCGAATTTAATCAAATTTCAATTGGATTATATTGGACATTTATCGAAAAAACAACAAGGTACCGTAAAGCTGAGTGATTCAATAAGTTTCCCAGAGGAAAAAGAACCAGCACAAACTTTACAGCTATGATTAAATAATTTCATCGTACAGCAAAGCAAAATAAATTGAAACTTTTTGCTAAAGGCTGTTCTTTTAGTATATTTGTTTCCTAAGTATTAAAAAATAAATCTGATTCTATTGAAAGGAAGAACAGCTGAAAATTAACTAGTAATTTCACTAAAGACCGGAAAAAGTTTACTCAGAAACTATCCCAGAAAAGGAAATGAGCAGCAATGAAGAACACAAAGTGCATTCTAAAATCATTAAATCGACTATTTGAATCCTTGCAATTATTATCAAAGAAATCTTTGGATGTGTTCTGTTTCTACATAATTGTTGCTAGTTTCATGATTTGCTGAAACTGTCACAATCTTTACATCTATCAAGACATTCCCACAGAAATGTACACATTATGACACTACAAAAGCCAGATTACCAAGACCATTATTACAAGTTCTCAACAGGAACGTATTTTGCTACATACACAGTTTTGCATTCCTCTTTTTAAACTATACAAAAGCATAAGATAATAGTCAATTGGTAGATATTGCCATAATTCCTTGGGTGAATGTACAGGATTAGATGGTACATGTGTGATATGTCACAATAGCTCCTGATGTAGGTGTTGCTGAATCTCAAGGTAGAATGAGGAAAGGGACGTGAACTAAGATTCTTGAATTCCATCATCGGTTGTTCAGATTGAACGTGATAAATGTAATTGAGAAATCATAAACTTCTAACCCTGAGTACAAATCAATAAAATACAGTATATAAGTTGTATATAGAAAAAATATAAGTAGACGCTTTTGTAAATGTTAGAGAGTACTTAGAGTAAGGTTTACATGCATTGTGAAGAAAAACAACTGAAAGGTTGTTCTAATCCCTAAGTTATTTTAACCAGCAAAAAATTAAATAAAAAAAAATAGGTCATATGCAAATGTGTTGAAGGGACAAATAAAGCGTGAAAAAATGTTTGTTTCAATTCCATTATTAAGATCATGCAAGTTACCTTACGGCTCGTTCTTGAAGGTTAAACGTACAATTTGCTTCTGCTTTTCGGTCGCAGCATTTCTCTGTATCAAGATCATATCATGTTATTAAACAAATAAACACACTTAAGAGGTTTCCCTTATACTTGTTGTTGAAGAAAACATACCATTAGGGCTATTTGATATTCCATAAATCTGATGATGACGGTCCAGGAGCTTTCATCGCATATCTTCATCAATTTGTGGTAGTAGTTTACAATCTGCACCAAAAAGTTTTAACAGACCTACAGGAAATCAAGCCTAAGTATTTGGAGGTGATGGTGCGTACGGACCTCATCAACGATATGCTTTTCCTGCTCTGTCACATTTTCCTCCTCTGAAAACTGGTCATCTAATGTTGCTTTGAGAACCTTCTCCACCACATTTGCTGTCCGCAGAATCTTCTCTTTGTCAAGACATTTTCTAGCGCTCTGTAGAGAGGATTTGGTGGATTATTCGGAAGTGTCAGGCAAATTCCACGTATGAAATAGCAAAAACATGACATGAAGAAACAGGATTTTCATTTGTTGCCTATTGAAAGTATTGAAATTGCCTCAGTTGAGGACATGACCGACCTCGATGCATTTGGTTAATGATTTTACTATCCTTGCACAAACTTCACCATCAGCTTCCTTAATAAAAAAACATACACTTTGTTACTGAAAATAATAAAAGGAATGAAAAATAAAAATTGTATAAACTACAGGTACCTTCTCCAGAGCTTCCACCAGAGACGGTACAATTCGGAGCAGTAGTCTTTTCAGATAAGAATTTCTACTGGGAGGATCTAATTTCGTCTCAATAGAATGTTTTGCTGAGATCAATAGCTCCGGCATGGCTTAAACAGCAATTAGGTATAAAAATACATATCAGAAAGGAAAGAACTAATAAAATACAAGATAAGGGAGAATAAAAAAGAAAGTCTTTATCAAGTAAAACCGGTACCTGAAATTGCTACTTTTCTGATATCTTTATCACGAAATGTCACCAGTGGTACGAGTATGTCAGAAACCTACACAAATAATGTCAAATTTGATTAAGAAAGTCTTATACAAGAGAAACAACAACATACACAGTATTGAACCAACCATATAAATCCATTTAAGGAACTCGTTATTGAACTGACTAGTCAAGCAAAGTAATAGTTCACATGCTCTCAGTTTCACCCTCAGCATATCATGTTCTGTGGCACTGTACAAATATAAATGTTTTAGTGGAAAAGCATATGTACAAGCTAGTTATCTCAACTAAGAAAATGTACATATCTCATTTAATAAACACAAGCACACCATAGTATAATGCCAACATCCAGTACAATATAGCAGAAATGTATAATTTTCAGCTGAAGCATCAGATTGGTCATGAAGCACTTTGAAGTTTAAACATACTTATTCAAGTCCAAACTAGCTGCACGGAGCAGGCCAGGCATAAGATCATCTGGATAAAAATCATATCCGAGACATATGATAAGCTGCTTCCATGCCTTCAACAAAATAGTAGAGCACCCGTTATAGTATAAGAATAGTATGTGCATTACTACAAATAGTTTGGATAATGCATACTTGTAGAAGGGTAACTTTCAAACTGTGATCATCCTCTCTTGAATTCCTTTCAATGTTCAAGAGAATGTCCTTGACCTTATATACATGAAAATTATAGATGCTTTAATCAGTTAATGAAATGAAGAATCATAAGAATTAAATCACTAAGAAAATTTTAAGCAAACTGTAATAATGTTGGCACGCTTTAAACTCAAATGCTTGTTAAAGAAATAACAAAACACATTACCTCATTAGCATCTTTCTTGAATATATCCTTTCCAACAAGTACAGCAACTGTCCAAATGCACTCAACAGCATTTTCTTTCACCAAATTACTTGTGGCTTTAGGTAGAAGTTCTTTCAGCGAAGTGATGACCGATTCATAGAAGGTACAGAAGAGATCCTATGCAAAAGCATAATTCTTTTCAGATACCACCATCAAATCCCATATGATGGATCAATAGCTAAGTCAGAGTTTCTATAATTATGGACCTTTGATGTTCTTGCAACAGATGCTAGAGCCTCTAAGGAATGGGCTTGCAGCAGCTCAGTCTCTGAACTCTGACTCTATCAGTAGATAAAATCAATTAACAATTTTAAGCTAAAGCAGATGCCCATGCATATTAGCACAAAATGGTATCTCTTTGTTTCCTTTTTCCTAGAAATCGTTAAAATTACACTTTAAAATGTCCCAAGTCAAATAAATCTACCTTGCTGATTTCAAGTAGTGCATTCACAGTTATTTGCAAGTACGGTGCTAAGTAGCTTGAACTGCAACTCTTATAAAGAGTACTGATTGTGCAAACAGTATGAGCCTATGAAAAATAAGAAAAGCAATTAGATTTCATTAACATAAATAATATAAATTTCAGCTGAAAAAGTAACTTAGACAACGAAAATATCATTAAATATTGGAATTTGACAAGGAAAGAAATGAAAAGTCCAGCATTTTTGGTTACCTTATTGGTGGGATTTGTGTCTCTTACAAGTGTCCCCAATAACGAAGTAATAATAGTGTAAACTTGATCATCAAGAGTTTGTGGAGGTAGTTGTTCACAAAAAGTTTTAATTGTTCTTACAGTAGCAAAGCAAACTTTGTTTTCGCTATCTGCTATTAATTTGAGACCAATTTTACAACTCCACCACGATTATCGCTAATTCCCTGAGGATAACAAGAGTAACAACACTTAGCTGAAAAAAATAGTCACAATTTATCAAGAACTAACCAAAAAATAAGTTGCATATAAAAACAGCACATGTCCAGGAAGAGAAGTCATCAATTTACAAATATACCTTTCCACATCCTTCTGTAATGAGACCAATAAAAGTAGCCCCTGCGTATCGATCTCGCCAGTTTAATGAAGTTGTCATTCTTTCTATTTGCTTGAGTACTGCTGGAATATGGAATTCGGCACTTCGCAAAATCGCAATCCGATGCAAAAAATTCTCTCCAACAAGATAATTACCAGATTTATACGGGATACATGAAACCATTCGTATCAACTCATCCCCCAGTTTTGCTAGTAGTATGCCCTTGCGTACCTTCTTTATCGAATTATCATCAAAAGCATACATCACTTCTACCGCGAGACATCTTGTTTCTTCTTCTAAACTTTTGTCTTTAGAAATTTTAATGAGGGCAGTAAACACCTGATCTAAATGTGAGTTGAAAAAACTTGGCTCTGTCACCACCAACTCAACTAATTTCTTGAGACTTTCCTGGGCATTAGGCTCCTCATCTTTATTTCGAAGAAAATGCGAGACCCCATTTATCATTGGCAGTAATAGGTCAGAAAATTGAGAATAATAGTCACTTGACATATGTTGAACATGACTAACTAATGCACATAAGGCAAGAACTTTGCTCATTCCTTTTGATTTATAAAACTTTTTCGACAATGTTGATTTGAGTTGTGGAAAATAGTGTCTCAGTTCATTGCCCATACATTTGGGCAAATCCAAAAAAAACGATAGCGCACAATCTTGAATGTACAATGGACCCGAAAACAGAGAGTCGAAAAAGAATCTGAGCATACCCTGCCACTCTCCCTGTTTCTCAGCAATAATACAGCTGAAAATTTGAGATGCTGTGTTCCACATCAATTCGCAAACCTTAACCGGGTTATCTCCTTTAAGAATATCAAGAATCCTGCTTTTAAGCTGATCTTTGACGATGTGGGTGGAGGATCTCCATATGCTGCATGAATCACTGGGAGAATCAAGAAGAGAATGAATGAGATCAGCGCATTTAGATTTGATTTCAAGGGTATTTCCAGGAGAATGTAGGAGGTGCTCTGATAGCTTCAAAAACAATTCATATGGATGATTTTCTACACAATATTAGTACAATGTCATTTTATCTTGGGACTCTTCCATATCTGTAAGAAATTTTTGAATGAAGTAGTAATCTGGAGAATTAAGAAGTTCATCTGCCATTACAGAAGAAGAACCTCTAGCAGACATTGTAGAATGAAAACAGATAAAATGAAAGAGGGGGTTTGGCGGTTATCAACGGAATAAAGGCAAGTTTATTGCTTTTTTAAAAACATAGTAAAAAGACAAAAAATACCGGTAAGGTGTCAAATTAATTTAAAATATCAAGAATTTTATTTTATTAAATATTATTAATTTTTTAATACTTACATACTTATAATAATTACTTAATGGTGATATAGTAAAATTATGGTTGAAGCAGTTGAGACAAGTCATAAATATCTATTTTATTTTTTTTCTAAAATCAAAATTTTATTAATTTTCTAATACGTAAATGTGATAATCTAGAGTTAATTGATCACTTTATGTTTATTTTACCACATTTATAAAATATTATTAATTTTTAATACTTAATAATTACTTACGGGCGATATAGTAAAATTACGGTTGGAGTTGTTGAAGCGGACATGTCATAAATATCTGTTTTACTTTTATTAAAATTCAATTTTATTAATTTTCTAACACGTAAATGTCATATAATAATTAATTAGGGGGCAATATAGTAAATCACGGAACAAGCAGGCAGCTAGAAGAAGGCATGTCGATCGTCAGTTGCCTGCTTCCAGCAGCTCCCACTCGCACTTCTACATAGTAAGAACTAGATATTGAAGGCCCGTGCAATATATGTTATTATTTTAAATTTTTTGTTATTGCAATTTATAATATTCTTCGCGTTCAAACTTTTTAAGTATTGATAATGAATTGGTCGTGGTTTAGATGGAACCTTCATTTCGGTAAGGAAATGGAAACCTAATTTCGTCCCCAGCAAGACACAAGTAGATTCAATAGTAATTTGGCTACGCCTTTCTCAACTCCCCACCGAATTCTATGATTCCAAAATTTTCCAAAGGGTGAGGAAGAGAATTGGGAAACTACTAAAGATCGATACATGCACCTCCACCACACTGCGGGGTCTCTATGCCAGGCTATGCATCCAAATTCAATTGGGCATCTTCGTCATGGCCTTCATCAATATTGGAGGCCACCACCAATACATCGAATACGAAGGGGATGGGATTCTATGCACATCGTGTGGACACTTAGGCCACGCTTCCTCCAACTGTCACTCCCAGCAAACCCCCATCGATCAAACCAACCCAGAGCGACACCTGAGTCAAGTACAAAGACTGAATAACACCTTGTGTCCTTTCAAAAAAGGAAAAAAAGGAACCAAAATACCAAGGAAGATCCAGTCCATAATCCAAATCATACCAAGGACGGTAGGAGCGATCTGATGGCAACAGGAAAGTCCCCTTCTCACCTTGGCGGCGATGACGGAGTCAAGCTAGGGAAAACCAAGCAATCTGGTCCACCTCGGGGAAAGATCGAATTGGGCCAACAACCGGAACCCCCAGTTTCTCCCCCTCTTGAGGCAGGCCTAAGCTTTGACGCTGAAGTTCACATGGACTCCCCCATGGCCCATCTCCCTAATGAGACAGGACTCAATTCTTCTGATCCCAAGAGACCCACAACCTCCTTTAACCCGAACAGGCCCAGTTCATCTTCTAATTTAAACAGTTTATTTCCCTTAGAAGTAGGGAATAATAAAAAGAAAAAGAAAATTGATGGGCCCCATAGAATCTAGCTCAGCTTAGACAATCATGAGTTTAGAGCTGGAAATTCACACACGCCCATCGGATACCTTTTCGATTCTCGGGGTGATGTGATGGACACTATCCATCACGCAGACATTGCATTTAATGTAAATGTCATTACCAATGCCCAAGCCCCTCAGCTTTCTTTCCTTAATAGATCTCCTTCTGATAACATGGAGGTCAACTATACCTCTCAAGAAGAACAGCATAGACTCTCCACTAAACTCCAACATGATCACTCTAATCACAGAGGCCTTACCATTGGATTATATTCCTACCTCATGGTTGGAAGTCTTCCTCTCCAACCAATCAATCCCACTTCATGCCCAAGTGAAGGGGCGACAGGTTACTCTTTACATCCAGGACCCCAGCTACCTTGCCCTTCTGGTCAAGGAATGTCCGTATCAGGGCCTAGAGAGCTATGGATAAAATGTCTGGATGGTAACCCTTTTCCATGTAATAGGCTCATCCTACCTGGAAGAACTGACTCCAGAGATTCTGTCACTCCCCATGAACCAGATAAGCAACAACCTTTCTTTCTTTCCACCCTCAAACCCACTCCTACTATCTCAGGGACCAATTTTTGTGTCCTTACCTGGGAAAGACAAGCCCTTCTAGTACCAATGGTGAATACCTCACCACTTATAACTCTCCTTTCACTGGAAAGGGTAGAAAGAGGGAAAAAAATAGAGGCCCTGAGAGAAAGAAACAAGGAAATAAAAGGCCTCCTTGCACAGATGAGAATTCCAAAAACGGATGTCTTCACTCTGGAAAGGCCTGTAAACCTAGAGTTTATAGAACTCGTCCACGAGATGGTCATTGTTCTCTTGCCGCAGCTACTGACCAATCTAGACCTAAAACTAATTCCACCAAACCTTATGATAGGGGAACACTTCACAACCAAAGTGACACCCATATCCAGGAGGAGAAAGATCTCAGAGATAGCTGGGTCCTCCAATCCTGTGGGAAAAAGGAAGGAAACCATGTCAACCCCACAACAAAAACAGAAACCAATGATGAAGAACTGCCTAATCTGGAATACTAGGGGGGAAATAGTCCAGAATTTATAAAACAATGTAAGTCCATGATTAGCATCCACCACCCTTGCATCCTGGACCTCCTGGAAACTAAGATGGTGGACCACAGAAACATCTCCTATGAGTTGGGCTTCCATAACTTCATAGAGTCTAGTGCCTCTGGCAACTTAGGTAACATTGTTATCATATTGAATGGGGGTAACATCTCCATCACCAGTATCTCAATCTCTTTCCAGTCTATTCATGCCTCTGTTAAGGTATGATCCTTCCTCTCTACATGGATTCTTAGCATTGTTTATGCCAGTAATGATTTTAATTCTAGAAAGCTCCTATGGGATCAACTCATTTCCCTAGCTGATGTCATCCCTTCCACAGGTAGTAATAGTTGGATTATGGGAGGGGACTTTAATGAAGTCCTTAGGGACAGTGAAAATTTTGGAGGCAACCCCATTAACATTCACAGAACATCCCTCTTTTGGGACTGTATTAATAAATACAACCTCATGGACCTTGGCTTCATGGGTAGAAAATTCACCTGGTCTAATATGAGATATAAAAAGAGTCAAGGCTTGATTCTGAAAAGGCTAGACAGGTGTCTAGACAATTAACATTGAATTCACCTTTATCTTGAAGTCTCTGTTACCCACCTCCCTAGAATTCACTCTGACTACTCCCCTCTTATACTCAACCTTACTAGAACTCCCAATTCTCTCCCTAAACTCTTTAGGGTGGAATATATGTGGTGTAACAACCCGAATTTTAGAAATCTCATCCATGACTCCTTTCTTGAAGGGGCTAACCTCACCCAAGCCACCCACCTATTCTAAGAAATTGCAAAAACCTGGAATAGGGAAACTTTTAGAGATATCTTTAAAAAAAGAATCATCTACTTGCTATGCTAGCAAGTATCCAAAAATATACCTAATACCTCACCAGCTCCTACCTCCAAAACCTGGAAAATACTCTTTCTAAGGAGTTTAACTACATCCTGGATCAAGAGAATGAGTTTTGGAGGCTCAAATCCAACATTAACTGGCTCATACATGGAGACAGAAATATAAATTTTTTCCACACTTCTACCCTGAATAGAAAAAGGAAGAATGGAATTTACTCCCTCCAGGATAATGATTGTTGGATCTTTGAGCCTAATGAGATCACCAAAACTGTCACTTCTTTCTATGAATCCATTTACTTTTCTATTTACTTCTCCTTCCCACTCAAATGTCAGTCCAATCCCTCCAACAAGGGCTCCCTCAATCCCTCTACCTACTCCTATCTTGACTTCATCCCTGACCTTGACGAGATCAAGAGGGCTATCTTTTCCTTTGTCTCCACCAAATATCCTGAACTGAATGATATACACCAATTCATGTACCAGAATTATTGTTCTAATATGGCCTCCCTCCCCCACCAGTTCTATACTACCACCTTCACCACTTAGACCATGGACCCAGCTGTTAACTCTACCTTTCTTTGCCTCATTCCTAAATTCAAGGATGCTACCTCCCTGAAGAACTTCAGACCCATAGGTTTGTGCAACACCCAATACAAAATCAGTACCAAGATCATCTCTGCTAGATTAAAGCCCCTTTTTTAATCTATTATTGGTCATAACCAAGCTAGTTTCTCTAAAAAATGAGATCTTGTGAAAATGTCATCATTGTACAAGAGTACATAGTCCAATTCAAGAAAAAGAAGGGCATTAATCCTAGTATGGTTCTAAAAATTGACCTGGATAAAGCCTTTGATAGGCTTGAATGGTTCTTCATTAGACAAGCCTTAGCTTTCTTACACTTCCCCCTGGCCTGTCCAAACTCATCCTCTCATGCATCTCCTTATTTTCTATCTCTGTCCTTCTAAATAGAAACATAACCCCCTCCTACAATCCCACAAGAGGGTTAAGACAATGAGACCCCATGTCACCATATCTCTTCATCCTTTGCATGGATCTCTTCTTAAGGAAAATCAACTATGAAGTGGATATCCTCAACTGAACCCCTATTTCCACTAGCAAAGGGGGTCCAAAACTCTTTCTCCTATTCTTTGCTGGTGAACATACCTTTTTTTCTACAACTGATTTCCAAAACTGTCATACCATCTTCAATACTCTAGACAACTTCAGTAAATACTCAAGTCAAAGAGTTAACAATGCCAAGTCTAAATTGCTTTTTTCCAGCAATTATGATGATGCTGCTAGACTCAACCTATCCACCATCTTAGGTATAAAATCCAGTAACAGCTTTGGCAAATACCTAGACTTCCCCACCTTTCATAAGTATCCCACTCTTGCAGACTTCTACTTTCTTCTAGATAACTTGAACTTCAAGCTTGCTGGCTGGAAGTCCAATTTCCTCAATATAGCTGACAGAACTACCCTCGCCAAATCTTGTCTTAGCAGCATGCCCAACCAAGTCATGAAATTTATAATTCTCCCTAATAAGATTCTCAAGCTCATTGATAGAGCCTAAAGGAATTTCATCTAGGGATCCACTAAATCTAGGAAGAAAATGCATGTGGTCAATTGGGGGACCATCACTAGAACCAAAAAAGAGGGAGGCCCAGGAATCCAAAAGGTCAGCATAAATAATGACACCTTGCTCAGGAGCTTCGCTTGGAGACTTAACTCTAATCCCTCTTCTTTATGGGCCTCTGTCCTAAACCATAAGTAAAATCACTTCTCCAGTCCTACCAACTGCTGTAGGACCTGAAATTATATCCAAAGAGGTTGGAAACTATGCAAGAATGTCATTTGTTAGTCCATCCACAATGGCAGAAAAATTGATGGTTGGGAAGTTTGTTGGATTCCAAACCTTCCACCCCTTAGAAATATTATTTAGGGACCTGTACCTGGGCACATTAACATCATCCTCTTTTTCAATGTTTGGCAGAAAGGCAACTAGAATCTAGACTCCCCCTCCTTTGAAATCCCTACATCCATCTTCCATACTATCTGGAATACTTTCTTTTCAAATCCCTTAATTCATCAATATACCCCCCTGTGGCTTTTAAGTGGTTTAGGCATGTTCACATGTAAGAGTTCCTATAATCTCATCCACTCAAACAGAGCACCTTTCCTCAACAATCAAAAAACTTAGAATTGGATTTGGAAAACCACCATCCCTGAAAAGCTGAACTTTTTTCTCTGGCTTTTGAACCATGATAGTCTTCCTACTAAGGGAGCTCTTCTTAAAAGGGGCATCAATATTGACCATACATGTCCCTATTGTGCCTACCTCTAAGAAGAGATCCACCATCTTTTATTCCAATGTAGACATGCTAACACTTTGTGGAGGGAGCTGGTTCTTTAGTACAATAGGGAACACAATATCTCCACCCTTAATTTCTCACCCAGTAATTGGAAAACCACCTGGAAGACTCTAAGTCACAACAACTTTAACAGTAGAGTGGAGTGGGGCACTCTCCTCCCCTTTTGTCTCTGGAATAATTGGAAAATCATAAATAATAATGTCTTCAACAACAAAAATTACCCCCTCCTTTAAACATGCTTACTCTGAAGCTGTGGAATTTCTGCACATCAGTGAGCATTCTACTGACCCCCTAATCTTACCATCTTTCTCTGCTAGACCCCTCCCCCTAAACATGTCTACAAGCTAAACACTGATAGGTCATGCCTGGGGAACACTAATAAAGGGGGCATTGGGGGAGTGGTCATAAATGCCTCGGGCACTTGGGTTCTTGGCTTCATGCAGAGCTTCCACCATGCTTTCAATAACTTTATGGAACTCATGGCCCTTCGAAAGGTTCTTCTGGTGGTTGAGGAGAACAACGTGTGCCCTATTGAGATATGTACTGATTTAGAAGAGATCATTAACTGGTTATCAAAAGGGAATTTATTATATAACCCAATTATTCATGATTGCAGATCTCTGATAAGAAGATTGGGCAGACCTCCGGTTCACCATAGCTACAGAGAGCAGAATAGGGTAGCTGACACCATGGCGAAAGCTAGAGCGAAAATAACTCCTTTTGACAACTGTAAAGTTTTTATAACACCACCTCCTTTTGTAATTCATGAAGTATGGGCTGACATAGAAGGAAATGCTATCCTCGTAGGGTTCCTTCTTACCAAAACTATTCAAGTCATTGCCTAACAATTTTGGTAATCGAGACAGACTGAGCTCCCGAACTAACAACTTCAGTTATTGCTGTTTTATGTTTAATGCATCTTATCTACCAAAAATATTACTTAGGGTGATACAGTAAAATTACGGTTGAAGCAGCTGAAGCAGACATGTCATAAATATCTGTTGTACTTTTTTTAAAATTCAATTTTATTAATTTTCTAATAGTTAAATATCATATAATAATTAATTAGGGGCTATATAGTAAAATCACGGAACAAGCACATAGCTGGAAGCAGACATGTTGACCGCAAACTACTGTTTCTAGCAACTCCCGCTCATGCTTCGATATAGTAAGAATATAAGTGAGGATAGGCTGCTGAAGCAGGAAGCTTGTGGACGACATGCCTTCTTCAACAGTGATTTTACTATATCATCTCTAATCAATTAATTATTATTAGTCATTTATATATTAGAAAAATAATAATATTTAATTAAAAATAAAGTAGATATTTAAGACGCATCTGCTTCAACTTCTTCAATTGTGAATATATCATCACTAATTAATTATATAAGTCATTTAAATATTAGAAAATTAATAATACATAATTTAAAAAGTAAATAGATATTTATGACATGTCTACTTCAGCTGCTTCGATCGTGATTTTACTATATCATTTTTAATTAATTATTATAAGTTATTTACGTATTAAAAGATTAATATTTAATAAAAAAGTATAATAAACATTCATGACATGTCTGCTTCAACTGCTTCAATTGTAATTTTATTATATCACCTCTAATTAATTATTATAGATCATCTAAGCATTACAAAATCGATAATATTTCATAAAAAAGGTAAAATAGACACAAAATTATAAGTTAACTCTTGATGTTTTAAATTAACTTGACGACTTATATGTGATCCACTTAAACTTTTTCCATGAGTAATTTTTTATAGTAACTTTACTATATCGCTTCTAATTAGTTAACCATTGATGTTTTAAACTAATTTGACGACTTATACGGGGTCCACTAAAAAAATTTCACAACTAATTTTTATAGTAATTTTTTTATATAACTTCTGGATAGTTATTATAAGTCATTTAAGTACTAGATAAACAATTATTATGTCATTTACGTATTAGAAAATTAATATTATTTAATTAAAAAGTAAAATAGATATTTGTGACATGTCTGCTTCAACTGCTTCAATCATAATTTTACTATATCATCCCTCATTAATTATATAAGTCATTTACGTATTAGAAAATTAATAATATATAATACAAAATTAAAATAAATATTTATGACATGTGTAACGCCTCAAGTCTGGTACCCCGCACGCTACACGGTGCTAACAATCCCAAAAGACCACTAGCTAACCCATGACTGGCACCTGCTGTGAGCACTGCATAATAGTAATACTGTAATAACAATATAACTGAGATAAATTCAAAAATAATGGGTTGAAATTCCATAAGGTTCAATATAATAATAATACTAAAAGAATGGTATAACAATACCAAAATTGATATAATTGTCTGAACATGCTATAGTCTGAAAGCCTCTAAGATGTCTGACTGTGGAGATGATAGGACAACTCCCCAACTAACTCCGACTGCTAAAATAACTAAGTTCTGAAATAATGAAATAATCATGTCCTTGAACTTTGAGGACTCACCACTGACTCTGACTGCTGAAATCTAAACTGCTAAGTGTGATCGGGAACCTGTGCGTCTGAACCTATGGTATAAAATACCATATCGCAATATAAAAGTATGCGTTAGTATGTGGGAATGTACTGGTATGCAAAATAGTATAAGGCTGAATGCATGGGTTCATATGCATGAACTATAACTGACTGAGTAACGTGAACATGAATGAGTGAGAATTCATGCATGAAAACATAGTAACTAAAGTCGTGATAAGATTGAATACTGAGTCTGAGTACTAATAACATAGATTTATGGTATCTGAATACTGTTAACTGAGTGACTGTGTCTGACAGCCCTGATTCTGATGGAACTAGCTGAGTTCCGTACTGAGCTGAGTGACTGTATCTGACAATCTCGAAATTTGTTGAACTATCTAAGTTTTACTCTGAAGACTTAGACTGAGATTGTTGGAGGTAATCATCTAACTGACATTCCCCAAATAATATGGCAGAGTTGGGGTACAATTTGCAACCCCAATTGGAAGGGCGTCAATATCGCGCCACTAGTAAGGACAAGTTGTGAGTGACCCTCATCTGTCAGGTACTCTAAAAATAATGATGGGACCCTAATCTGTCAGGTTAAGCCACCTTATTAACCCTCATCTGTCAGGTTTGATATCTCAACCTACGCTGGCTAAGTAGTTCTGGAATACAAGGATTGCTTCTATGAATCACACCATCTACTGTCAGGTGAGTCCCCATCCTTGGGTTTACTCGGTGCTGAATCCTACTCCCAACTGAATAGACACTGAACTGATTATGCAGAGCTGAACTAGTCTAAGTTCACTGAGTTTCGTAGACTAACTGATTTTACTGAGATTACTGATTTTTCCTGAGTTTTGTAACTGACTAAGTTCTACTGAGTTCTAAAATTAACTGTGAGTACTACTGATCATGGCATGACTGAGATTATATTGAAACCGACACTGGTTCTAGGCACATAGCTAAATTGTCGAGTATTAAATACCCCCAAGACTCGATAGCATGAATATTATAGGACATGATACTTCTTGAACACATAACCACAATCAACAATTCATAATACAATCATTGAGCGATTCAATGACCCCATTTTTCCTGTTTGATCAAACAAATAGGCCCGCCCATACAAACGGGCAATATTGGGTCGCTCCCCAGCCTCTCCTACATGCCTGGGTAAATTTTGTCCCACGTAATCCTCGGGCCCACCCCCATAACCATAGGCTATAGCGCACCGATTTGGCCTCAAAATGCCCCATTCGCGCTGTTTTACCCGTTTGAATAACCAAATAGCACCACCCAGACAAACGGGTAATATTGGGATGCTCCTCATCCTTGCTGTCATGTCCGGGTCGATTTACGACCCACTTCACCCTCGGACCCCGGGGCCATCCACGAAACCGTGGGAAATAGCACACTGATTTGGCCATAAAATACCCCGTTCGCGCCGTTTTGCCCGTTTGACCAACCAAATGGCCCCGCCCATACAAACGGGAAACACTGGGATTATCCCCAGCCTCCATGGCATACCCGGGTCAATTTTAAACCCACGGAACCCCCGTACCCAGATCCCACCCACAAAACTGTGGGCTATAGCACATCGATTTGACCTTAAAATGCCCCATTCACGTTGTTTTGCTGATTTGACCAACCAAATGGACCCGCCCATAAAACGAGCAACACTTGGTCACTCTCTAGCCTCTCTGGCATGCCCGAGTCAATTTTTAGACCACCCCCGGAACCGTGGGCTATAACACACCGATTTAGCTCAAAAATGTTCCGTTCATGCCATTTCGCCCATTTGACCAAGCAAATGGCCCCGCCCATACAAACGGGAAATATTGGGATGCTCCCTAGCCTCCCTGGCATACCCAAGTTGATTTTTAGCCTACGACACCCCGGACCCCAGGCCCACACAAGAAATCGTGGGCTATAGCACACCGATTTGGCCCTAAAATGCCCTATTCGCGTTGTTTCGCTTGTTTGACCAACCCAATAGCCCCGCCCACAAATACAGGCACCACTGGGGAGCTCCTTAGCCTCCCTGCCATGATCGAGTTGACTTTTGGCCCACGAAACCCCCAACCCTGGTTCCACCCACGGAATCGTGGGTTATAGCACACCGATTTGGCCTCAAATTGCCCAGTTCGTGCCGTTTTGCCCAATTGGCCAACCAAATGGCCCCACCCATGCAAACGAGAAATATTGGGTCACTCCTCAGCATCTCCAATATGCCCGGGTTGATATTTGGTGCACTACACCCCCATATCTCGGACCCACCACTGGAACCGAGGGCTATACACACTGATTTATTCCCAAAATGCCCCGTTTGTATATTTCGCCCTTTTGACCAGCCAAATGGCCCTACCCATACAAACGGGAAATACTAGAACACTCCTCAGCCTCTCTTTCACACCCGAGTTGATTTTCATCCTACGTCACCCCCGGACCTTGGGCCCACCCACGAAACCATGAACTAAAGCACACCGATTTGGCACCAAAATGCCCCGCTCGCGCTGTTTCACCCGTTTAACCAACCAAATGGCATCGCCCACACAAACTATCAACACTAGGTCGCTCCCCAGCTTCTCTAGAACACTCGGGTAAATATTTGGCTAACGGTACCCTCGAAACGTAGGCTCACCCCCAGAATCGTGGCCTATAGCACACTGATTTGGCCCCAAAATGCCCTGTTCGTGCCGTTTCACCTGTTTGACCAACCAAATGGCCCGGCCCAAACTAAAGGTAAACACTGGGACACTCCCCATCCTCCTGGTCATTCTCGGGTCAAATTTTGACCCATGGCACCCCCGTACCCCAGGCCCACCCTCGAAACTGTGGGCTATAGCACACCGATTTGGCCCCAAAATGCCCCATTCGCATCGTTTCACCCTTTTGACCAACCAAATTACCTCGTAGACATAAAAGGGCAATAGTGACATGCTCCTTAGCCTCCATGGCATGCCCGGGTTGATTTTCTAACCACGGCACTCCCGGACCCCAGGCCCGCTCCCGGAACTGTCAGCAATAGCACATCGATTTGGCCCCAAAATGCCCCATTCCCTTTGTTTCGCCCGTTTGACCAACCAAATGGCCCCACCCACACAAATGAGCAATACTGGGATGCTCTCTAGCCTCAATGGCACGCCCAGGTTGATTTTCGGCCATGGCACCCCCGGACCTCGGGCACACCCACAGAACCGTGGGCTATAGCATACCAATTTGGCCCCAAAATGCCCCGCTCACACCGATTCACCTGTTTGACCAACCAAATGGCCCCGCACACACAAACAGGCAAAACCGGGTTGGTCCCCAGCCTCTCCTATATGCTCGGGTTGATTTTTGGCCCATGAAACCCCGGACTTTGGGCCCACACTCGGAACTGATGGCTATAGCATATCTATTTGGCACCAAAATGCCTCGTTTGCGCCGTTTCTCCCTTTTGACCAACCAAATGGCCCCGCCCACATAAACAAGCAATACTGGGATGCTCCTTAGCCTTCCTGGAATTCCTGGTTCGATTTTAGGCCTACGAAACCCCGAACCCACCCACAAAACTATGGGCTATAGAACAAAGATTTTACCCCAAAATGTCCCATTTGCGCCATTTTGTTCGTTTGACCATCCAAATGGCCTCTCCCCCATAAACGAGCATCAATGGGACACTCCCTAGTCTCTGTGGCATGCCTTGGTAGATTTTAGGTCTACAACAGCCCCAGACCTCGAGGGCTATAACACACCGATTTGGCCCCAAAACTCCCCGTTTCACCTGTTTGACCAACCAAATAGCCCCACCCATACAAACTGGAAACACGGGGTCGCTCCCTAGTCTTTCCGGCATGATCGGGTCAATTTTTAGCCCATGACGCACCCAAACCCTGGCCCCACCCCCAAAACCGTGGGCTATTGCACACCGATTTGGCCCCAAAATGCCTCATTCGCACCGTTTAACCCATTTGAATAGCCAAATGACCAAGACAATTTATGGCCCACGACACCCCCGTACCCCAGGCATACCCATAGAATCGTGAGCTATAGTACACCGATTTGTCCCAAAAATGCCCCGGTCGCGTCGTTTTGCCCGTTTGACCAACGAAATGGCCCTGCCCACACAAACGGGAAACACTGGGATGGTTCCCAACCCTCCTCGCATACTCTGGTCGATTTTCAGTTGACGGCACCCCCTGACCCCGAACCCACCCATGGAACTGTGGGCTATAGCACACCGATTTGATTCTAAAATGCCCTGTTCACGCCGTTTCACCAGTTTGACCAACCAAATGGCCTTGCCCATGCAAACGGAAAATACTTGGTTGCTCCCCAGACTCTACGGCATGCCCGGGTCAATTTTCAGCCCACGACACCCCCAAAACCCGAGCCCAGCCCCAGACCCGTGGGCTATAGCACACCTATTTAGCCCCAAAATGTCTCGTTCGTGTTGTTTTACCCATTTGATCAACCAAATGGCCCCGCCCACAAAAACGGGTAACATTGGGACTCTCTCCAGCCTCCTTGGCATCCTGAGTTGATTTTTTCCCCACGATACCCCCGGACCCTGAGCCCACCCACGGAACTGTGGGCTATAGCACACCAATTTTCCCCTAAAATGCCCCGTCCATGCCTTTTCGTCTGTTTGACCAACCAAATGGCCCCACCCATACAAACGGGTAACACTGGGATGTTTCCTAGCCCCCTGTCATGTTTGGGTGTATTTACGACCCACGAGAACCCCAACCCTAAGCCTGTTCATAGAAACGTGGGCTATAGCACATTTATATAACCCCAAAATGCCCCGTTCGCGTCGTTTTTCCCGTTTGATAAACAAAATGGACCTGCCTACACAAACGGGCAATATTGGGTTACTCCCCAGACTCTCTAGCATACCCGGGTCTATTTTTTGGCCACGACATCCTCAGACCTGGGCCCACCCCTGGAACCGTGGGCTATAGCATATCGATTTGGCTAAAAAATGCCCCGTTCGTTCCATTTCGCTCGTTTGACCAACCAAATGGCCCCACCCACACAAACGGTCAACACTGAGATGCTCCCCAACCTCCCTAGCATGCTCGATTCAATTTTTGGCCCACGGTACCCCCAGACCAGGGACCCACCCACGGAACTGTGGTATATAGTACACCGATTTTGCCCTAAAATGCCCTATTCATGCCGTTTTGCCTGTTTGACCAATCAAATAGCCCTGCCCACACAAACAGGCAACACTGGGATGATCCCTAGCCTCCCTATCATACTCGGGTTAATTTTCAGCCGACAGAACCCCTAAAACCCAAGCTCACCCATTGAACCATGGGCTATAGCACATCGATTTAGCCCCAAAACTACTCGTTTTGCCTTTTTAACCAACCAAATAGCCCCGCTGACAAAAATTAGAAATACTGGATCACTTTCTATCCTCTATGGAATTCTTCAATCGATTTTTGTCCTATGACACCCCTGGACCCTAGGCCCACCCTCAGAACCATGGGCCATAGTATGCTAATTTGGCCACAAAATGCCCCATTCGTGTCGTTTTGCTCGATTGAATAACAAAATGGCCCCGCCTACACAAATGGGCAGCATTGGGATGCTCTCCATCCGTCCTGGCATGTTTGAGTTGATTTTTGGCCCACGAAACCCCCAAAACCCGTATCCACCCACAGAACCATGGGCTATATCACACCAATTTAGCACCAAAATGCCCCATTCGCGTTGTTTCGCTCGTTTGAATAACAAAATGGACAAAATGGCCACGCCTACAAAAATGGGCAATATTGGGATGCTCTCCAGCCTCCCTGTCATGCCCGAGTTGATTTTTAGTCCACGAAACCCCTGAACCCATGCCCACCCACGAAACTGCAGGCTATAGCACACTAATTTGGTCCTAAAACGCCCCGTTTGCATCATTTCACTCGTTTGACAACCCAAATAGCCCCTCCCACACAAATGGGCAACATTGGGTCGCTCCCCAGTCACTATGGCATGCCTGAAACTATTTTCAGCCAATGTCACCCCCGAACCCCGAGCCTAATCCTGAAATTATGGGCTATAGCACACCTATTTAGCCCGAAATACCTCATTCACGTCATTTTGCCTGTTTGACCAACCAAATGGCCCTATGAACACAAACGGGCAACACTGGGATGCTCCCCAGCCTCCCTGGCATGCTAGGGTTAATTTTCAGCCCATGGAACCCCCAAACCCCGGGCCCACCCACAGAACTGTGTACTATAGCACACTAACTTGGCCCTAAAATGCTCCGTTCGCGCCATTTTGCCTGTTTGACCATCCAATTGTCCTTGACCACTCAAACGGGAAATATTTGGTCGCTCCCCATCCTCTCCAGCATGCCCAAGTTGATTTTTGTCCCACGGCACCCCCGGGCCTCTATCCCACCCTCAAAACCGTGGGCTATAGCACACCGATTTAGCACTAAAATGTCCCGTTCGAGCTGTTTCGCCCGTTTGACCAACCAAATGGCCTCGACCACACAAATGGGAAATATTGGGACTATTCCTAGCCTCCCTGCCATACCCGAGTTGATTTTTGGCCCACGATACCCCCAGACCCCGAGCCCACCCTCAGAACAGTGGGCTATAGCACACCAATTTGGCCCCAAAATGCCCCGTTCATGCCTTTTCGCTCATTTGACCAACAAAATAGCCACACACACACAAATAGTTAACACTGGGATGCTTCTTATCCCCCCTGAAACGTACAGGTGTATTTTCGGCCCATAAGACCCCCAACCCTTGGCCCGCCCACAGAAACGTGAGCTATAGCACATCGATTTGGCCGCAAAATGCCCCGTTCACATCATTTTGCTCGTTTGACCAACCAAATTGCCCCTCCCACACAAACAGGAAACACTGGGTCACTCCCCAGCCTCTCTGTCATGCCTGCATTGATTTTTGTCCCACGGCACCCCCGAACCCCAGGCCCGCCCATGGAATCGTGGGCTATAGCACACCGATTTTACCCAAAAATGCCCCGTTCGCGCCGTTTCACCTGTTTGACCAACCAATTAGCCCCGACCATACAAAATAGAAGCACTGGGATTCTCCCTAATCTTCCTGGGATGCCTTGGTTGATTTTTGGCCCACGACACCACCAAACCCGGGCCCACCCCTAAACCGTGGGCTATAGCACACTGATTTCGTCCCAAAATACCCCGTTCGCACCGTTTAGACTATTTGAAAAACCAAATGGTCCCAGCCATACAAATACGCAACACGGTGATGCTATCCAGCCTCCCTGGGATGCCTGGGTTGATTTTTAGCCTACGCCATCCCCGAAACCCGAACTCACCCACAGAATCGTGGGCTATAGCACAACGATTTAGCCCCAAAATGTTCCGTTCGTGCTATTTCACTCAATGGAAAAACCAAATTTCCCCTCCCACTTAAACGGGAAATAATGGGACTCTCTCAAGTCTCCCTAGCATGACCAAGTTGATTATCGGCCCATGACACCCCTAGACCCCGGTCCCACCCACGGAACCGTGGGATATAACACACCGATTTGGCCCCAAAATGCCCCGTTCACGTCATTTCGCTCATTTGACCAACCAAATAACCTCGCCCATACAAATGGGAAACACTATGACTCTCCCCAGCCTCACTGGCACGCCTGATTCTATTTTTGGCCCATGGCACCCCCAGACCCCGGACCCACCCGCGAAACCGTGGTCTATAGCATACCTACTTTGTCCCAAAATGTCTTATTCATATCCTTTCGCCTGTTTGACTAACCAAATGGCCCTGCGCACACAAAACGGGCAATACTGGGATACTACCTAGCACACCCGGGTTGATTTTCGGCTCACTGAACCCCTAAACCCCGAGCTCACCCATGGAATCGTGGGCTATAACACATCGATTTAGCCCCAAAACTCCTCGTATTGCCTGCTTGACCAACTAAATGGCTCCGCCTACAAAAATGGGCAGCATTGTGTCACTACCTATTCTCTCCGTCATGCCCTGATCAATTTTTGGCCCACGATACCTCCAGACCCTGAGCTCGCCCTCAGAACCGTGGGATATAGCACACCAATTTGGCCCTGAAATGCCCCATTCGCGCCGTTTTGCCTGATTGAATAATAAAAGGGCCCTGCCTAAATAAATGGGCAATATTGCGATACTCTCCAGCCTCCTTGGAACGTTTAAGTTGATTTTTGGCCCACAAAACCCCCGAAACCCGTGCCCACCCACGAAACTGTGGGCAATAGCACACCAATTTGGCCGTAAAACACCCTATTCGCGCCATTTCACCCGTTTGACCAACCAAATATCCTCGCCCACACAAACGGGTAATACTGGGTTGCTTCCTAGTCTCTATGGCACGCTCGGGACTATTTTCAGCTACCAGCACCCCCATACCCCAGGCCCACCCCTAGAACAGTGGGTGATAGAACACCTATTTAGCACTAAAATGCTCCATTCACATTGTTTCGCCCGTTTGACAAACCAAATTGCCCCGACCATATAAACAGGCCACATTGGAATACTCCCCAGCCTCCCTGTCATGTTTGGGTAAATGTTCAACACACAGAACCCCTAAACCACGGGCCCACCCACGGAAACATGGGCTATAGCACACCGATTAGGCCCCAAAATGCCCCTTTCACATTGTTTCACCCATTTGACCAAACAAATAGACCCGCCAACAGAAACAAGCAACACCAAGTTGATCCTCAGCCTCTCTGGCCCACTTGAGTTTATTTTAGCCCCACGGAAGCCCCAAACCCCGAACCCACCCCCAGAACCGTAGGCTATAGCACACTGATTTGGCCTTAAAATGTCCCATTCACTTTGTTTTTCCCGTTTGACCAAAAAGATACCGCCGCCCACCTAAATAGGAAATATTGGGATACTCCCCAGCCTCATTAGCATGCCCGAGTTAATTTTCAAACCAAGGCACCTCCGTACCCCAGGCCCTCCCATGGAACCGTGGGCTATAGCACACTGATTTTGCCCTAAAACACCCTGTTCGCACTGCTTTACCCATTTGACCAACCAAATTGCCTCCCCCATACAAACGGGAAACACTAGGTCGTTCCCTAGCCTCTCTAGCATGCTTGGGTTGATTTTTGGCCCACAACACCCCCGAACCCCAGGCTCGCCCATGGAACCATGGGCTATAGCACACCGATTTGGCCCCAAAATGCCCCGTTCATGCTGTTTTGCCAGTTGGACCAATCAAATTGACCCGCCCACACAAACGGGAAACACTGGGTTGCTCCACAGCCTCTCCTACATGACTGGGTCGATTTTCATCCCATGACACCCCCAGACCCCGAGCCCACCCCCAGAATCGAGGGATATCGCACACTGATTTTGCCCCAAAATGCCCCGTTCGAACGATTTCACGCGTTTGAATAACCAAATAGACACAACCATACAAACGGGAAACATTTGGATACTCTACAGTCTCCCTAGAACACTCGGCATAGCCGGGTTGATTTTTGGCCCACGGTGCCTCAGACCACAGGCCCACCCCCAGAACCGTAAGCTATAGCACACTGATTTGGCCCTAAAATGCCCCGTTAGCTTTGTTCCTCCCGTTTGACCAACGAAATGGCCCCGCAAATACAAACAGGAAAAATTGGGATGCTCTCCAACCTCAGGTGCATGCCCGAGTAAATTTTTGGCCCACAACACCCCTGAACCCGAGCCCACCCATGGAACCGTGGGATATAGCACACCGATTTGGCCCCAAAATGCTCTGTTTGCATCGTTTCACCTATTTGTCTAACCAAATGGTCCCGCCTATACATACAGGCAAAAATGGGTCTCTCCCCCGCCTCTCTAGCATGCCTGGGTCAATTTTTGGCCCACGGCACCCCCGGACCCCTGGATCACCCCCCAAACCGTGGGCTATAGCACACTGATTTGGCCCCAAAATGCCTCGTTCACACCATTTTGCCTGTTTGACCAACCAAATGGACTCGACCATACAAACAAGAAACACTGGGATACTCCCCAGCCTCCCTGACACACCCGGGTCTATTTTTGGCCCACGCCACCCTCGGACCCCAGGCCCACCCACGAAATAGTGGGCTAGAGCACACCAATTTAGCCCCAAAATGCACCGTTCGCATCGTTTCACCCATTTGAAAAAGCAAATATCGCCGCCCAAAAAAATTGGCAATACTGGGATGCTCCACATCCTCCCTAGCACTCATGAGCTGATTTTGGGCCCATGCCACCCCGGACCGCGGACTAACCCATGGAATCATGGGCTATCATACACCGATTTGGCACCGAAATTCCCCATTCGCATCGTTTCACCTATTTAACCAACCAAATGGCCCCGCCCACACAAACGGGTAATACTAGGTAGCTCCAAGTCATTTCGACACGCACGGGTCAATTTTTAACCCATGGTACTCCTAGACCCCTAGCCCACCCTCGGAACAGTGGGCTATAGCACGCCGATTTGTCCCTAAAATGCCCCATTCCTTCCGTTTAGACAGTTTGACCAACCATATGGCCTCGTCCACATAAACGAGAAACACTGGGATGCTCCTCAGCCTCCTTGTCATGCTCGGGATGATTTTTGGCCCACGGTACCCCCGAACCCCGAGACCACCCATAGAATAGTGGGCTATAGCACATCAATTTTGCCCTAAAACTCTACGTTTGCATCATTTCTTCTGTTTGACCAACCAAATGGCCTCTCCCACACAAACTAGAATCATTGAGTCGCTTCCCAACCTCTCTTGCATGCCCGAGTTGATTTTCATCCCACGACACCCACAGACCCCATAAACTAGCAACACTAAGATACTCCCCAGCCTCCCTAGCACGCCCGAGTTAATTTTCATCCTACGGTACCCCATACCCCGGGCCCACCCCCAAAACTGTTGGCTATAGCACACCAATTTTTCCCCAAAATACCTCGTCCACACCGTTTTATTAGTTTGACTAACCAAATGGCACGCCCATATAAACGGGAAACACTGGGACACTCACCAGCCGCCCTGTCATGCCAGGGTTAATTTTGGCCCATGGTAACCCAGACCCTGGGCCCACCCCTAGAACCGTTGGCTATATCACACCGATTTGGACCCAAAATGCCCTGTTCACACCGTTTCACCGGTTTGACCAACCAAACGATACTTCCCATACAAACAGGCAACATTGGGATGCTCCCCAGACTCCCTGACATGCCCGGGTCAATTTTTTGCCAATGGCACCCCGTACCTCAGGCCCACCTATTGAACTGTGAGCTATAGCACACTAATTTGGCCCCAAAATGCCCCATTTGCGTTGTTTCACCTGTTTGACCAACCAAATAGCCCCGCCCACACAAACGGGCAAAACTGGGATGCTACCCAGCCTCCCTGGCACTCTCGTGTTGATTTTTAAACTATGATACCCTCGGACCTAAGGCCCACCCATGGAACCATGGGCTATAGCACACCAAATTTGGCCCGAAAATGCCCTATTCGTGCCGTTTCACCCATTTGAATAACAAAATAGCCCCGCCTACATAAATTGGCAACATTGGGATGATCTCCAGCCTCCTTGGCATGCTCGAGTTGATTTTGGCCCACAAAACCCCCGTAACCCATGCCCACCCACGGAACCGTGGGTTATAGCACATTGATTTTGCCCTAAAATGCCCTACTAGTGCCATTTCACCCGTTTGACCAACCAAATAGCCCTGCCCACACAAATGGGTAACACTGGATCACTCCCTAGTCTCTCTACCATGCTCAAAACTATTATCAGCCAACTAAACCCCCAAACTCTGGGCCCACCCCTGGAACCATAGGCTATAGCTCACCTATTAGCCCCAAAATGCCCCATTCATGTTGTTTCGCCTGTTTGACAAACCAAATGCCCCCTCCCATATAAACGGGCAACACTGGGATGCTCTCCAGCCTCCTGGAACACTCAAGTCGATTTTCATCCCACAGCACCCCTGAATCACGAGCCCACCCACAGAAACGTGGGCTATAGTGCACCGATTAGGCCCTAAAATCCCTGTTCACACAGTTTCGACCATTTGACCAACCAAATGGCCCTGCGCACACAAACGGCCAATAGTGGGTCAATCCCAAACCTCTCGTGCATGCCTACTGTTGAGCCATTGTCTGCTGCGCCACTTAAAGTTGAGCATGAGGATAATGAAGATTATGAAGAACTTATGGGTGCTCTAATAGAAATAGAGTCTTATACTCCTAAGCAACCGGATTGTGATCCCAAGAATCAACCAACAGCGAAGACTCCCATTGACGAGACACCAACACTAGAATCGCAAGAGCTCCCCGATTATCTAAGGTATGTGTTCTTGGAAAGTAGAAATATAGTTTCGGAGAGTGCAGATGATTTAAGTGAACAGCACGTAGAAGCTCTCATCTCTGCTCTGAAGAGATACAAGAGAGCTATGGGTTGGACTATTGATGATATAATTGGTGACTCTCCGGGGAAATGTATGAGCCATCTCAAAGAAGATCGCATGCCCACAGGTAAGCCTCATTGTCGTCTAAATCCTTTTAGAAAACGATCCTTCATTTACCTCGACGAAGTCTGAGTACTCGAGGTAACCATGTCTTGCTACGACAATAAATAAGGCGCTAGATGGGAGGCAACCCATCGTTTATCGTTTTTCATTTTTCATTTCGTTCTAGTATGTGTTTTGCTTTTGATAAATAAAAATCCAAAAATAAGAGTCGTGCCACGACCAAAACTAAGGCGCTTGATGGGAGGCAACCCATCGTTCTAATCGTTTTTATTGTTTTTGAGAAAATGTAGGTGCAAGAGGTATTCAACGAGGAGATTGATTTCAATTGACGATTTGGACGCATTGTATAGTAAAGTTGGTAAGTTAGGAATAGTGATGCATAAGTCTATGGATTGAGCATTTCTCATGCCAAACTAGGCATCGAGGAAGGCTAGGCCTAGGTAAAACTAGGCCACGAACGATGCACAACCTATCCTATAGCCTAAGGTCTCGGAATCTAGTGTGTTATACACTATGCGCCGCCTATTCCTAGGTATGCTTTTGACTATGCGCCGCCTATGCTATGGCATTTGGTTTCAGTATCTCATATGCCATAGACTATGCGGCGTATATGTATACAAATGCCATACACTATGCGGCGCATATGTCCCATTATGCCATAGACAATGCGCCGCATATACCATGACTATGCCAAGCATTATGCGCCGCATATGTAGCATTTTTGTCTCCAAAACCGATTGTAAATGGGTCAAAACCCGACCCATTCTCTTCCTATATAAAGGAGACTTAGTCTTGAAACACAAACACATTGAAAACTTGACCTAGGCGCCGCATATACTCTCCAAATCATCTCAAAACTTTTCTTTTTGCTCTCCCACTTCACAAGAACATCTCCAAAGGCTTCAATCACGTAAGTACTCTTTTGTTGTTCATCTATTTTTCGTAAGTGCTACGTTGCTATGTCTATTACGAATTGCTACATCTTGAAGAAATATTGGTGATGTTAATGTGTTTGAATAGTTGATACAAAACCAAGTGAGTGAACATGAACGTTAGGATACTCTTAACTTGTTTCCAACTAGAAATTGATTTTGATGCATTGTTATACTACTTGCGGAATTGCTATAGTCATGACCATTGCATGCTCTTGTCACTTGAATACTTACATGTTGGGATGTCTCGCTCATCGGAATAAGACTTATAGTTGCCTACCGACATAGGAGATTTTGATTATTGATAGAAACTATATCATGATGTAATCCCTATGAAGAAGTTTTGATATACCTAACATGAAAGTATTGCAAAGATTGCAAGAAGTGTTACATATCTGAATTTCTTGTTGGAATATAGACCCTAAAACGTATGTCGATGAAGTCTGAGTAATCGACCACTTTCACTTCACTAGTCTGTACCAACAAACTAAGAGTGGGGTGGTGCCACTACTGCTTGTTTATAGATTGTATCCATCGAGATGATGCTAACATGAACATTTTTTTTAAGTCTCAGGTACAATGGCACCCAAAGCAAGACCACTTCACAAAAAGGCAAGAAAAGAGGCCGAAAAGAGCAAGGAGAACCCTCCTCCCTGCAAATACCTCGACTCACTCTTGGAATTAAGTGGGATACTTATGAGGAACTTCTGAGAATGACGACTCTGATGATGATTCCGATGCAAAGGGTATGACCCCCGACATTGAGGACGAGTCCGACTGACCAGGTTCTTCGTATTTATTCTCCACTGAGGACAGTGTCCCGACTAAGTGTGGGGTGGTGGTATTGCATGATATACTTCTCTACTCGCATCTATGTTTGTTTGCTTTGTTTTTGTTTCATTTTTTTAGTAGTAAATTTTTTCTAGCTTCGCATGAAATTATTTTGATAGGCAGCATGAGATTATAACAAGAGTATGTGCTACAATTGTGACTATTGAGACGTTTAGGCTCTAGTTGTGACTCATTATGTGATATTGTGTGGTTCAATTCCTTCACTTGTTGGGTCGAGAGTCTATATTACTTCCAAGCAAGTCGACCATGTGCCTTGTGTGTGTGAGATAATCGTATATTCTATGTTTGTGGCTGATGCTAGAACTTGCCTGGTATGTATGCAAAGCGAAAATAAGGAGTGTAAGTTTAGGATATGATTTAGGCATTTCTTTGGCAACCTATATTTGTTTACCTTCAGTTTTACCTACCCATGGACATCATCCTAGTTAAACCCTTTTGAGCCTTTAGCCTATTTTCTTTGACAACCTTGTATGTAAGCCTAATCCATTTTTTTCAAGACCGTAATTTGATCCAAACTCCTAAGTGCTTTAAAGTGAAAAAGTCATGTGACAACATAAGAGGAAATTGGGTGAGTATGATGCTATAAATTGTAATGGTGCTTGAATGTGTTATGAAAAAGAAAGTGCTATCATAAGAGGTATGTTGTGAAAAGAAAAAGGAAAAGAAAGCTGAAAAGCGAGTTGTGCTTAAAATTGAAAAACAAAAGAGGAGAACAAGGGTGGTAGAATAAAAGAAAGAAAGGTTGAAAGAAAAAAAAAACAAAGTGTCAATGATACAAAGTGATGTATTAAAGCGCTTAGGAACTTAGTCACTATTCCTGGCCAAAATAGTCCTACCCGTCCCTTAGGCTACATTACAACCATCAAAAGACCTACTTGATCCTAAGCTTAGAATTCTGACATTTAGTGGAGCATTACACTAAGGGAAAGCCTATGGTCATCAGTTGCTACATATGAATTCTTTGTGAGAGTGAGAGCAAGGACATTTTGATACCCATGTTTGAAAAATATGCTATACTTGTGAGTGATTATGGGTACTATAGTGTGAGACACACATGGTTGATGAGTTTTGGGTAGTTATATATGATTCCTTGTACTTTAACATTTGCATGCGAGTTGATCACCATCACGAGTCTATGCTAGAGGTTAAATTGTTTCTACCTATAATCGAAAAGCTACTCTTTGTTGATAATTGTTGTGCCTGTCTGGACAAATGTTTTGTGTTTGTTGCTGTGAAACCCTAAGTTGATGTTTAGAAGGACATGGTATTTCGTTCGAGGACGAACAAAGCTTCAAGTGTGGGGTGTTGATGATAGGTGAATTTACACGCCTATATCAATATATTTTGCCCATATTTTAGCCTAGTTTTGAGAACAAATTATATATTTCATGCACTTTTAGTCCTTTTTCCTGTAAATGAGCTAACGAACATGATTAGTAAAGTTTCAGGTATAAATGATGCAGAATTCAGCATTTTATGGCTTACTTGACGCAAAAGAAAGCTCACGAAGGAAGGGAAGGGAGTTTACACGCCTAAGGACCAAAACTGCTGCATGGAAAATCTGTCCCGGGCTAAAACAGCAATTCTGAAGACTTTGGGGACTTACAGACACAAAGCTGGATTTTGACAATGATACATTAACCTCGTACAATTAGGTTATGTATTTCATTATTTTATGTGGATTATGATAATGTTACCTTAACCTAGTACATTTGGGTTAAGGATTTCATTAGTCTAGTAGGATTTGGTTATTTATTTCATTAGCTTAGTAGGATTAGGATATGGGTATTATAAATACCCTATCATGCTAGAGATTTTAGAATCATCTTCTTACATCTTCTTAACATCTCATCTTACAATTCAATTCTATTACTCTTCAACTCTTCTAATCTTTCCATTAATTCTATTTTTCTTCTTCTACTCTTCTATTCTTAAATTCCACAACAAGAGAATCGTTACTTGCTAAGGAATCACGCCTCACGCCTATCACTTGATCTACACGCCATTACTCAATATCGTGATATAATAACAATGTCAATCGTGATTTCCTTCGCATTCATGGGTAACTAAACTTCTCTGTTGGGGTTATGGAAGCCGAATGAGTTACTATCTATTGCTGTGAGTTTGTGAGTTCGAGACACGTATATTGCTTATATCATTATTCTCTTCATCTTAATCTACATTCTTTGCGGTTGCAAACGCAAGAATATGCCAGTTTAACATTTAACTTGTTCGAGAGAAAAGTTATTTGTCTGGAAAAGAGATAATGTCAAGGTAGTAGGACACCCTTTCCTATTAAAAAGCTAGTGCCGTAACTGGACTAACCTCTTGGAGAATTCGTACCGTTAGACACGCTTTAAGATCGAGAGAGTTAAAGTGAAATAGTCCTTGTTTAGGTCGAGAGACGCTTGGATTTACCATCGACTACAATCCTCTATAAGCAATTGCATGTCAGAATTCTACACACTCATAGCCAATAGAGACGTATACCTCAGAAGGTGGACATAACCCCAACGCTTCAATTCTCATTGTTTACAACCAACGTAACAATCTCTCTCTTTTTACTTTATTATTTTCAGCTTTTGTTTACATTACTTGCAAAACAAGAATCCCCCCTTCTTACGAGACTTGCACCAAAAGTTTAGTAATTTTACTTACTTGTTGGCCAAGCTATTCCCTGTGGGATCGACACCCAACCCAGGTTGGGTTCTATATTTGCTAACGACCGCTTTACACTCAAATGAGAGCTGTAGATTGAGCGTTATCATAAACCCCCAAACTCTGGGCCCACCCTTGGAACCATAGGCTATAGCTCACCTATTAGCCCCAAAATGCCCCATTCATGTTGTTTCACCTGTTTGACCAACCAAATGGCCCCTCCCACACAAACGGGCAACACTGGGATGCTCTCCAGCCTCCTGGAACACTCAAGTCGATTTTCATCCCACAGCACCCCTGAATCACGAGCCCACCCACAGAAACGTGGGCTATAGTGCACCGATTAGGCCCTAAAATCCCTGTTCACACAGTTTCGACCATTTGACCAACCAAATGGCCCTGCGCACACAAACGGCCAATAGTGGGTCAATCCCAAACCTCTCGTGCATGCCTACTGTTGAGCCATTGTCTGCTGCGCCACTTAAAGTTGAGCATGAGGATAATGAAGATTATGAAGAACTTATGGGTGCTCTAACAGAAATAGAGTCTTATACTCCTAAGCAACCGGATTGTGATCCCAAGAATCAACCAACAGCGAAGACTCCCATTGACGAGACACCAACACTAGAATCGCAAGAGCTCCCCGATTATCTAAGGTATGTGTTCTTGGAAAGTAGAAATATAGTTTCGGAGAGTGCAGATGATTTAAGTGAACAGCACGTAGAAGCTCTCATCTCTGCTCTGAAGAGATACAAGAGAGCTATGGGTTGGACTATTGATGATATAATTGGTGACTCTCCGGGGAAATGTATGAGCCATCTCAAAGAAGATCGCATGCCCACAGGTAAGCCTCATTGTCGTCTAAATCCTTTTAGAAAACGATCCTTCATTTACCTCGACGAAGTCTGAGTACTCGAGGTAACCATGTCTTGCTACGACAATAAATAAGGCGCTAGATGGGAGGCAACCCATCGTTTATCGTTTTTCATTTTTCATTTCGTTCTAGTATGTGTTTTGCTTTTGATAAATAAAAATCCAAAAATAAGAGTCGTGCCACGACCAAAACTAAGGCGCTTGATGGGAGGCAACCCATCGTTCTAATCGTTTTTATTGTTTTTGAGAAAATGTAGGTGCAAGAGGTATTCAACGAGGAGATTGATTTCAATTGACGATTTGGACGCATTGTATAGTAAAGTTGGTAAGTTAGGAATAGTGATGCATAAGTCTATGGATTGAGCATTTCTCATGCCAAACTAGGCATCGAGGAAGGCTAGGCCTAGGTAAAACTAGGCCACGAACGATGCACAACCTATCCTATAGCCTAAGGTCTCGGAATCTAGTGTGTTATACACTATGCGCCGCCTATTCCTAGGTATGCTTTTGACTATGCGCCGCCTATGCTATGGCATTTGGTTTTAGTATCTCATATGCCATAGACTATGCGGCGTATATGTCTACAAATGCCATACACTATGCGGCGCATATGTCCCATTATGCCATAGACAATGCGCCGCATATACCATGACTATGCCAAGCATTATGCGCCGCATATGTAGCATTTTTGTCTCCAAAACCGATTGTAAATGGGTCAAAACCCGACCCATTCTCTTCCTATATAAAGGAGACTTAGTCTTGAAACACAAACACATTGAAAACTTGACCTAGGCGCCGCATATACTCTCCAAATCATCTCAAAACTTTTCTTTTTGCTCTCCCACTTCACAAGAACATCTCCAAAGGCTTCAATCACGTAAGTACTCTTTTGTTGTTCATCTATTTTTCGTAAGTGCTACGTTGCTATGTCTATTACGAATTGCTACATCTTGAAGAAATATTGGTGATGTTAATGTGTTTGAATAGTTGATACAAAACCAAGTGAGTGAACATGAACGTTAGGATACTCTTAACTTGTTTCCAACTAGAAATTGATTTTGATGCATTGTTATACTACTTGCGGAATTGCTATAGTCATGACCATTGCATGCTCTTGTCACTTGAATACTTACATGTTGGGATGTCTCGCTCATCGGAATAAGACTTATAGTTGCCTACCGACATAGGAGATTTTGATTATTGATAGAAACTATATCATGATGTAATCCCTATGAAGAAGTTTTGATATACCTAACATGAAAGTATTGCAAAGATTGCAAGAAGTGTTACATATCTGAATTTCTTGTTGGAATATAGCCCCTAAAACGTATGTCGATGAAGTCTGAGTAATCGACCACTTTCACTTCACTAGTCTGTACCAACAAACTAAGAGTGGGGTGGTGCCACTACTGCTTGTTTATAGATTGTATCCATCGAGATGATGCTAACATGAACATTTTTTTTAAGTCTCAGGTACAATGGCACCCAAAGCAAGACCACTTCACAAAAAGGCAAGAAAAGAGGCCGAAAAGAGCAAGGAGAACCCTCCTCCCTGCAAATACCTCGACTCACTCTTGGAATTAAGTGGGATACTTATGAGGAACTTCTGAGAATGAAGACTCTGATGATGATTCCGATGCAAAGGGTATGACCCCCGACATTGAGGACGAGTCCGACTGACCAGGTTCTTCGTATTTATTCTCCACTGAGGACAGTGTCCCGACTAAGTGTGGGGTGGTGGTATTGCATGCTATACTTCTCTACTCGCATCTATGTTTGTTTGCTTTGTTTTTGTTTCATTTTTTTAGTAGTAAATTTTTTCTAGCTTCGCATGAAATTATTTTGATAGGCAGCATGAGATTATAACAAGAGTATGTGCTACAATTGTGACTATTGAGACGTTTAGGCTCTAGTTGTGACTCATTATGTGATATTGTGTGGTTCAATTCCTTCACTTGTTGGGTCGAGAGTCTATATTACTTCCAAGCAAGTCGACCATGTGCCTTGTGTGTGTGAGATAATCGTATATTCTATGTTTGTGGCTGATGCTAGAACTTGCCTGGTATGTATGCAAAGCGAAAATAAGGAGTGTAAGTTTAGGATATGATTTAGGCATTTCTTTGGCAACCTATATTTGTTTACCTTCAGTTTTACCTACCCATGGACATCATCCTAGTTAAACCCTTTTGAGCCTTTAGCCTATTTTCTTTGACAACCTTGTATGTAAGCCTAATCCATTTTTTTCAAGACCGTAATTTGATCCAAACTCCTAAGTGCTTTAAAGTGAAAAAGTCATGTGACAACATAAGAGGAAATTGGGTGAGTATGATGCTATAAATTGTAATGGTGCTTGAATGTGTTATGAAAAAGAAAGTGCTATCATAAGAGGTATGTTGTGAAAAGAAAAAGGAAAAGAAAGCTGAAAAGCGAGTTGTGCTTAAAATTGAAAAACAAAAGAGGAGAACAAGGGTGGTAGAATAAAAGAAAGAAAGGTTGAAAGAAAAAAAAAACAAAGTGTCAATGATACAAAGTGATGTATTAAAGCGCTTAGGAACTTAGTCACTATTCCTGGCCAAAATAGTCCTACCCGTCCCTTAGGCTACATTACAACCATCAAAAGACCTACTTGATCCTAAGCTTAGAATTCTGACATTTAGTGGAGCATTACACTAAGGGAAAGCCTATGGTCATCAGTTGCTACATATGAATTCTTTGTGAGAGTGAGAGCAAGGACATTTTGATACCCATGTTTGAAAAATATGCTATACTTGTGAGTGATTATGGGTACTATAGTATGAGACACACATGGTTGATGAGTTTTGGGTAGTTTTATATGATTCCTTGTACTTTAACATTTGCATGCGAGTTGATCACCATCACGAGTCTATGCTAGAGGTTAAATTGTTTCTACCTATAATCGAAAAGCTACTCTTTGTTGATAATTGTTGTGCCTGTCTGGACAAATGTTTTGTGTTTGTTGCTGTGAAACCCTAAGTTGATGTTTAGAAGGACATGGTATTTCGTTCGAGGACGAACAAAGCTTCAAGTGTGGGGTGTTGATGATAGGCGAATTTACACGCCTATATCAATATATTTTGCCCATATTTTAGCCTAGTTTTGAGAACAAATTATATATTTCATGCACTTTTAGTCCTTTTTCCTGTAAATGAGCTAACGAACATGATTAGTAAAGTTTCAGGTATAAATGATGCAGAATTCAGCATTTTATGGCTTACTTGACGCAAAAGAAAGCTCACGAAGGAAGGGAAGGGAGTTTACACGCCTAAGGACCAAAACTGCTGCATGGAAAATCTGTCCCGGGCTAAAACAGCAATTCTGAAGACTTTGGGGACTTACAGACACAAAGCTGGATTTTGACAATGATACATTAACCTCGTACAATTAGGTTATGTATTTCATTATTTTATGTGGATTATGATAATGTTACCTTAACCTAGTACATTTGGGTTAAGGATTTCATTAGTCTAGTAGGATTTGGTTATTTATTTCATTAGCTTAGTAGGATTAGGATATGGGTATTATAAATACCCTATCATGCTAGAGATTTTAGAATCATCTTCTTACATCTTCTTAACATCTCATCTTACAATTCAATTCTATTACTCTTCAACTCTTCTAATCTTTCCATTAATTCTATTTTTCTTCTTCTACTCTTCTATTCTTAAATTCCACAACAAGAGAATCGTTACTTGCTAAGGAATCACGCCTCACGCCTATCACTTGATCTACACGCCATTACTCAATATCGTGATATAATAACAATGTCAATCGTGATTTCCTTCGCATTCATGGGTAACTAAACTTCTCTGTTGGGGTTATGGAAGCCGAATGAGTTACTATCTATTGCTGTGAGTTTGTGAGTTCGAGACACGTATATTGCTTATATCATTATTCTCTTCATCTTAATCTACATTCTTTGCGGTTGCAAACGCAAGAATATGCCAGTTTAACATTTAACTTGTTCGAGAGAAAAGTTATTTGTCTGGAAAAGAGATAATGTCAAGGTAGTAGGACACCCTTTCCTATTAAAAAGCTAGTGCCGTAACTGGACTAACCTCTTGGAGAATTCGTACCGTTAGACACGCTTTAAGATCGAGAGAGTTAAAGTAAAATAGTCCTTGTTTAGGTCGAGAGACGCTTGGATTTACCATCGACTACAATCCTCTATAAGCAATTGCATGTCAGAATTCTACACACTCATAGCCAATAGAGACGTATACCTCAGAAGGTGGACATAACCCCAACGCTTCAATTCTCATTGTTTACAACCAACGTAACAATCTCTCTCTTTTTACTTTATTATTTTCAGCTTTTGTTTACATTACTTGCAAAACAAGAATCCCCCCTTCTTACGAGACTTGCACCAAAAGTTTAGTAATTTTACTTACTTGTTGGCCAAGCTATTCCCTGTGGGATCGACACCCAACCCAGGTTGGTTTCTATATTTGCTAACGACCGCTTTACACTCAAACGAGAGCTGTAGATTGAGCGTTATCAAAAATTGGCGCCGTTTCCGGGGAATACAAGTGTCAATCAAGTTCTTGATAATTACTAGACCCTTTGGTCAAAGATTCTCGTACTTTTACTTTTATTTTTTGTTTTTGTTTACTGCAAGTTTTTGTTCTGTGCATCAATGGATGCACAACGTGAAATACCGTTCGATAATGTTGATGATGATTTTGATGGTGCCGGAGCCACTGGAGCTATAATTCCACCACCATTAGCGCCCGAAGCCAAGTTCAACATCACAAGCACCATGATTCAGTTATTGCAACTCAAGGGATTATTTGGTGGACTAGCAGGCGATGATCCGAATATGCATCTCATCAACTTTATTTCTACATGCAAGTCTTTTGACAATCCTGGTGTTGGTCAGAATGCAATTCGATTACGTCTATTTCCATTGTCTCTGTCTGGGGAGGCAACACTATGGTTGAATGGGCTGACTCCTGATTCAATTACAAATTGGAGGCAATTGAGAGACGCTTTTCTAGAAAGATTCTTTCCGCCTTCTAAAAGGGCACAATTAAGAGATGAAATCAGCAACTTTTGTCAGCTTCCCACTGAAGCTCTTCATGAAACATGGGAGAGGTTCAAGACAAAGCTAGCGAGATGCCCAAACCATCACATGACTAATGTTCACCTAATGGAGATATTGTATAGAGCCTTGAATTCAATAACTAAGCCAGTGGTGGATAACGCAGCTGGAGGATCTTTTATGGACCTCACCTTTGGTCAAGCAAGCAATATGCTAGGTCGCATGACGAAACAAAGTAGAGCTTGGCATACCAGGGATTCCGAGGTAGCAAGCCCCACTTTATCTATAGGCATGACTGCAGACCAAAGAAGAAGACAAGAAGAACGTGATCAAGATTTAGCGCACATGAAAACGCAAGTGGATCTTCTGACAAAACATTTATTATCAGGGAAGACCGAAAAAGTGAAAGCTGTGGCGCTAAAAGGAAGAGACGAATCTGATTCGGAAGAGGAGGCCAACTACTTGAACAATCAGGGGGGTTTCCGTGGGAATACCCAAGGAAACCAAGGTCGGAACTATTATGATAAATCTGGAAGCAAAGACCAAGGTAGTTGGAATAAAAACAATGAAAAGAGTGGTTTGTACGTTCCCCCTGGTAGATGTGATACCACCACATCTAATTCTGGAAGTATGGAAGACATGATGGCTAAATTATTGAAAGGAGTGGAAGCAACGAGCGCGGGAGTTACTGAGGTAATTAATGATTTGTCCTCCATGAAACAACTAGTTGATTCTCATTCCACTTCAATCAAGAAAATAGAGCAGCAATTGAGACAACTCTCAGCAGCACTCAATCAAAGAAAGGCTGGCACTTTACCTAGCAACACCGTGCAAAACCCAAGGAATGATGGGTCATGCATGGCTATTACTACCCGAAGTGGTAAGGTGCTGGAAACCTCATCTAAGGGCAAGAAAGTGGTTGACGAAGTAGTGGACATTGATGATACGGCGAAAGGGGAAGATGCCGCAGCAGCTGATCCTGACGTCCATAACGTCACCCCTCACGATTTGCAACCTGAAAAAGCTGAAAAACGGAAGCAAGAGGAGAAGAAAGCCGTGGAAAGAACAATTACATACCCACCACCACCTTTTCCTCAAAGATTGAAGAAGGTGGCGGATGATACAAAGTTTAGCAAATTCATGACCATGTTGAAGCAGCTGACCATTAATGTTCCGTTGGTAGAGGCGCTAGAAAAAATGCCTGGGTACGCTAAATTCATGAAGGACCTGTTGACAAAGAAGAGGGCAGTAAGCTATGAGCCGGCAGATAATATTCATCATTGCAGTGAAATTGCCACAAGGTCCTTAGTACAGAAGAAGGCAGACCCTGGTGCTTTCACTATTCCTTGCACGGTTGGATCTATGAATTTTGCTAAAGCATTGTGCGATCTGGGTGCTAGCATCAATTTGATGCCACTATCCGTCTACAAGAAGTTGGGGCTAGGAGATCCAACACCAACCAATATGAGGCTCGTGATGGCTGATAGGATGGTAAAACGACCTGTGGGTATCTTGAATGATGTGTTGGTGAAGGTATCTTCATTTATCTTTCCTGCAGACTTCGTTATTCTGGATTGTGAGGTGGATTCTGACGTTCCCATAATCTTGGGACGCCCCTTCCTCGCAACTGGAAGTGTGCTTATTGACATGAAAGATAATGAGCTTTTGTTTCGAATTAATGACGAAGTGGTCCGCTTTGATATATGCAAAGCCATGAAGCAGCCCAGCGATATGAATGAGTTATCTGTAGCTGATGTTCATCATGAGGATATGAAAGCATTATCTATAGAGAAACAGCCTACTGTTGAGCCATTATCTGTTGCGCCACTGAAAGTTGAGCATGAGAATAATGAAGATTATGAAGAACTTATGGGTGCTCTAACAGAAATAGAGTTTTATACTCCTAAGCAACCGGATTGTGATCCCAAGAATCAACCAATAGCGAAGACTCCCATTGACGAGACACCAACACTAGAATCGCAAGAGCTCCCCGATTATCTAAGGTATGTGTTCTTGGAAAGTAGAAATATACTTCCGGAGAGTGTAGATGATTTAAGTGAACAACACGTAGAAGCTCTTATCTCTGATCTGAAGAGATACAAGAGAGCTATGGGTTGGACTATTGATGATATAATTGGTGACTCTCCGGGGAAATGTATGAGCCATCTCGAAGAAGATCGCATGCCCACAGGTAAGCCTCATTGTCGTCTAAATCCTTTTAGAAAACGATCCTCCATTTACCTCGACGAAGTCTGAGTACTCGAGGTAACCATGTCGTGCTACGACAATAAATAAGGAGCTAGATGGGAGGCAACCCATCATTTATCGTTTTTCATTTATCGTTTATCGTTTTTCATTTTTCATTTCGTTCTAGTATGTGTTTTGCTTTTGATAAATAAAAATCCAAAAATAAGAGTCGTGCCACGACCAAAACTAAGGCGCTTGATGGGAGGCAACCCATCGTTCTAATCGTTTTTATTGTTTTTGAGCAAATGTAGGTGCAAAAGGTATTCAACGAGGAGATTGATTTCAATTGACGATTTGGACGCATTGTATGGTAAAGTTGGTAAGTTAGGAATAGTGATGCATAAGGATATGGATTGAGCATTGCTCATGCCAAACTAGGCATCGAGGAAGGCTAGGCCTAGGTAAAACTAGGCCACGAACGATGCACAACCTATCCTATAGCCTAAGGTCTCGGAATCTAGTGTGCTATACACTATGCGCCGCCTATTCCTAGGTATGCTTTTGACTATGCGCCGCCTATGCTATGGCATTTGGTCCCAGTATCTCATATTCCATAGACTATGCGGCGCATATGTCTACAAATGCCATAGACTATGCGGTGCATATGTCCCATTATGCCATAGACAATGCGCAGCATATACCATGACTATGCCAAGCATTATGCGCCGCATATGTAGCATTTTTGTCTCCAAAACCGATTGTAAATGGGTCAAAACCCGACCCATTCTCTTCCTATATAAAGGAGACTTAGTCTTGAAACACAAACACATTGAAAACTTGACCTAGGCGCCACATATACTCTCCAAATCATCTCAAAACTTTTCTTTTTGCTCTCCCACTTCACAAGAAGATCTCCAAAGGCTTCAATCACGTAAGTACTCTTTTGTTCTTCATCTATTTTTCGTAAGTTCTACGTTGCTATGTCTATTACGAATTGCTACATCTTGAAGAAATATTGGTGATGTTAATGTGTTTGAATTGTTGATACAAAACCAAGTGAGTGAACATGAACGTTAGGATACTCTTAACTTGTTTCCAACTAGAAATTGATTTTGATGCATTGTTATACTACTTGCGGAATTGCTATAGTCATGAACATTGCATGCTCTTATCACTTGAATACTTACATAATGGGATGTCTCGCTCATCGGAATAAGACTTATAGTTGCCTACCGACATAGGAGATTGTGATTATTGATAGAAACTATACCATGATGTAATACCTATGAAGAAGTCTTGATATACCTAACATGAAAGTATTGCAAAGATTGCAAGAAGTGTTACATATCTGAATTTCTTGTTGGAATATAGCCCCTAAAACGTATGTCGATGAAGTCTGAGTAATCGACCACTTTTACTTCACTAGTCTGTACCAACAAACTAAGTGTGGGGTGGTGCCACTACTGCTTGTTTATAGATTGTATCCATCGAGATGATGCTAACATGAACATTTTTTTTAAGTCTCAGGTACAATGGCACCCAAAGCAAGACCACTTCACAAAAAGGCAAGAAAAGAGACCGAAAAGAGCAAGGAGAACCCTCCTCCCTGCAAATACCTCGACTCACTCTTGGAATTGAGTGGGATACTTACGAGGAACTTCTGAGAATGACGACTCTGATGATGATTCTGATGCAAAGGGTATGACCCTCGACATTGAGGACGAGTCCGACTGACCAGGTTCTTCGTATTTATTCTCCACTGAGGACAGTGTCCCGACTAAGTGTGGGGTGGTGGTATTGCATGCTATACTTCTCTACTCGCATATATGTTTGTTTTCTTTGTTTTTGTTTCATTTTTTTAGTAGTAAATTTTTTCTAGCTTCGCATGAAATTATTTTGATAGGCAGCATGAGATTATAACAAGAGTATGTTCTACAATTGTGACTATTGAGACGTTTAGGCTCTAGTTGTGACTCATTATGTGATATTGTGTGGTTCAATTCCTTCACTTGTTGGGTCGAGAGTCTATATTACTTCCAAGCAAGTCGACCATGTTCCTTGTGTGTGTGAGATAATCGTATATTCTATGTGTGTGGCTGATGCTAGAACTTGCCTGGTATGTATGCAAAGCGAAAATAAGGAGTGTAAGTTTAGGATATGATTTAGGCATTTCTTTGGCAACCTATATTTGTTTACCTTCAGTTTTACCTACCCATGGACATCATCCTAGTTAAACCCTTTTGAGCCTTTAGCCTATTTTCTTAGACAACCTTGTATGTAAGCCTAATCAATTTTTTTCAAGACCGTAATTTGATCCAAACTCCTAAGTGCTTTAAAGTGAAAAAGTCATGTGACAACATAAGAGGAAATTGGGTGAGTATGATGCTATAAATTGTAATGGTGCTTGAATGTGTTATGAAAAAGAAAGTGCTATCATAAGAGGTATGTTGTGAAAAGAAAAAGGAAAAGAAAGCTGAAAAGCGAGTTGTGCTTAAAATTGAAAAACAAAAGAGGAGAACAAGGGTGGTAGAATAAAAGAAAGAAAGGTTGAAAGAAAAAAAAACAAAGTGTCAATGATACAAAGTGATGTATTAAAGCGCTTAGGAACTTAGTCACTATTCCTGGCCAAAATAGTCCTACCCGTCCCTTAGCCTACATTACAACCATCAAAAGCCCTACTTGATCCTAAGCTTAGCATTCTGACATTTAGTGGAGCATTACACTAAGGGCAAGCCTATGGTCATCAGTTGCTACATATGAATTCTTTGTGAGAGTGAGAGCAAGGACATTTTGATACCCATGTTTGAAAAATATGCTATACTTGTGAGTGATTATGGGTACTATAGTATGAGACACACATGGTTGATGAGTTTTGGGTAGTTATATATGATTCCTTGTACTTTAACGTTTGCATGCGAGTTGATCACCATCACGAGTCTATGCTAGAGGTTAAATTGTTTCTAGCTATAATCGAAAAGCTACTCTTTGTTGATAATTGTTGTGCCTGTCTGGACAAATGTTTTGTGTTTGTTGCTGTGAAACCCTAAGTTGATGTTCAGAAGGACATGGTATTTCGTTCGACGACGAACAAAGCTTCAAGTGTGGGGTGTTGATGATAGGCGAATTTACACGCCTATATCAATATATTTTGCCCATATTTTAGCCTAGTTTTGAGAACAAATTATATATTTCATGCACTTTTAGTCCTTTTTCCTGTAAATGAGCTAACGAACATGATTAGTAAAGTTTCAGGTATAAATGATGCAGAATTCAGCATTTTATGGCTTACTTGACGCAAAAGAAAGCTCACGAAGGAAGGGAAGGGAGTTTACACGCCTAAGGACCAAAACTGCTGCATGGAAAATCTGTCCCGGGCTAAAACAGCAATTCTGAAGACTTTGGGGACTTACAGACACAAAGCTGGATTTTGACAATGATACATTAACCTCGTACAATTAGGTTATGTATTTCATTATTTTATGTGGATTATGATAATGTTACCTTAACCTAGTACATTTGGGTTAAGGATTTCATTAGTCTAGTAGGATTTGGTTATTTATTTCATTAGCTTAGTAGGATTAGGATATGGGTATTATAAATACCCTATCATGCTAGAGATTTTAGAATCATCTTCTTACATCTTCTTAACATCTCATCTTACAATTCAATTCTATTACTCTTCAACTCTTCTAATCTTTCCATTAATTCTATTTTTCTTCTTCTACTCTTCTATTCTTAAATTCCACAACAAGAGAATCGTTACTTGCTAAGGAATCACGCCTCACGCCTATCACTTGATCTACACGCTATTACTCAATATCGTGATATAATAACAATGTCAATCGTGATTTCCTTCGCATTCATGGGTAACTAAACTTCTCTGTTGGGGTTATGGAAGCCGAATGAGTTACTATCTATTGCTGTGAGTTTGTGAGTTCGAGACACGTATATTGCTTATATCATTATTCTCTTCATCTTAATCTACATTCTTTGCGGTTGCAAACGCAAGAATATGCCAGTTTAACATTTAACTTGTTCGAGAGAAAAGTTATTTGTCTGGAAAAGAGATAATGTCAAGGTAGTAGGACACCCTTTCCTATTAAAAAGCTAGTGCCGTAACTGGACTAACCTCTTGGAGAATTCGTACCGTTAGACACGCTTTAAGATCGAGAGAGTTAAAGTGAAATAGTCCTTGTTTAGGTCGAGAGACGCTTGGATTTACCATCGACTACAATCCTCTATAAGCAATTGCATGTCAGAATTCTACACACTCATAGCCAATAGAGACGTATACCTCAGAAGGTGGACATAACCCCAACGCTTCAATTCTCATTGTTTACAACCAACGTAACAATCTCTCTCTTTTTACTTTATTATTTTCAGCTTTTGTTTACATTACTTGCAAAACAAGAATCCCCCCTTCTTACGAGACTTGCACCAAAAGTTTAGTAATTTTACTTACTTGTTGGCCAAGCTATTCCCTGTGGGATCGACACCCAACCCAGGTTGGGTTCTATATTTGCTAACGACCGCTTTACACTCAAATGAGAGCTGTAGATTGAGCGTTATCATAAACCCCCAAACTCTGGGCCCACCCCTGGAACCATAGGCTATAGCTCACCTATTAGCCCCAAAATGCCCCATTCATGTTGTTTCACCTGTTTGACCAACCAAATGGCCCCTCCCACACAAACGGGCAACACTGGGATGCTCTCCAGTCTCCTGGAACACTCAAGTCGATTTTCATTCCACAGCACCCCTGAATCACGAGCCCACCCACAGAAACGTGGGCTATAGTGCACTGATTAGGCCCTAAAAGCCCTGTTCACACCGTTTCGATCATTTGACCAACCAAATGGCCCCGCGCACACAAACGGCCAATATTGGGTCAATCCCAAACCTCTCGGGCATGCCTGGGTAAATTTTTGATGCACTACACCCTAGGACCCCGAGCCCACCCCCCAGAACCATGGGCTATAGCACACTGATTTGGCCTCAAAATTCCCCATTCGCACCGTTTTTCCTATTTGACCAAACAAATGGCCCTTCCCACACAAATAGGAAATACTGGGATGCTCCCCAACTACCTTGGAATGCTCGAGTTGATTTTTGCCCACGACACCCCTCGACCCCAGGACCAACCATGGAATCGTTGGGAATAACACATCAATTTTGCCCTAAAATACCCTGTTCGCACTGTTGTACCCGTTTGACCAACCAAATGGCCCTGCCTATACAAAAGGGAAACAATGGGTCACTTCCCAGCCTCTTTGACACGATTGGGATGATTTTTGCCCCACGGCACCTTCGAACCCCAGGCCTTGATTTAATTTGGCCCCAAAATGTATCGTTCACGCCATTTCGCCAGTTTGACCAATCAAATGGCCTCGCCCACATAAACGAACAACACTAGGTCACTCCCCAGCCTCTTTTACATGCTCGGTTAATTTTTGGGCCACGATCGAGCCCACCCCCAGAACCAAGGGCTATAGCACACTAATTTGGCCCTAAAATGCCTCGTTCGCGCAATTTCACCCATTTGACCAACAAAATATCCCCACCAACACAAATGGAAAATACTGGGATGCTCCCCATCCTCCCTGGCATGCTCGAGTTGATTTTCATCCCACAGCACCCCCGGGCCCACCCACGTAATTGTGGGCTATAGCACACCAATATGTCTCCAAAATGCCCTGTTCATGCCGTTTTGCCCGTTTGACCAACAACATGACCCCGATTAGACAAATAGACAACACTGGGTTTCTCCCCAACCTCACTGGGACTGTTAGGTCGATTTTTGACCCACGGCACCCCCGAAACAGTGGGTTATAGAACACTTGTTTGTCCCCAAAATGCCTCATTCGTGTTGTTTCGCCTATTTGACCAACCAAATGGCCTCGCCCATACAAAAAGGAAACACTGGGATGCTCCCCATCCTCCGTGGCATGCCCAGATCAATTTTCAACCCACGACACCTCCGTAACCCAGGCCCACCCCCGAAATCGTGCGCTATAGCACATCGATTTTTCCCAAAAATGCCTCGTTCAGGCTATTTTCCTGTTTGATCAACCAAATGGGCCTGTCCATACAAACGAGAAATACTAGGATGCTCCCCAGCCTCCCTGGCATGCCCGAGATTATTTTTGGCCCACGGTAATCCGGACCCCAGGCACACCTACGGAACCATGGGCTATAGCACACTGATTTGGGCCCAAAACTCCCCGTTCACGTTGTTTCGCCTGTTTGAAAACCAAATGGAACCACATATATAATCGGGAATCACTGGGTCACTTCCCAGCCTCTCCAACAAGCTCGGGTCAATTTTTCACCCACGGCATCCCCAGATCCTGGGCCCATCCCCAAAACCGTGTGCTATAATACACCGATTTGGCCCTAAAATGCCCCATTTGCGCTATTTCACCTATTTGAAAAAACAAATGGCTCGACCCACACAAACGGGCAACACTGGGATGCTCCCCAGCCTCCCTGGCATACTCGGGTTGATTTTTGGTCCAGGGAACCCACGAACCCAAGGCCCACCCATGCAACCATGGGCTAAAGGACACCGATTTCATCGTAAAATGCTCCGTTCAAGCCGTTTCACCCGTTTGACCAACCAAATAGCCCTGCCGACACAAACGGGCAATACTAGGTCATTTTTCAGCTTCTCATACACACTCGGGTCGACATTCGGCCCATGACACCCCTGAATCATGGGCCCACCCACGAAACCATAGGCTATAGCACACCAATTTGGCCCCAAAATGCCCCGTTCGTGCCGTTTCGCCTGTTTGACAAAAAAATAGCCCTACCTATACAAACGAGCAACACTAGCTCACTTCCCAGCCTCTCTGTCATACCTGGGTCGATTTTAGGCCCACAGCACCCCCGACCCCAGGCCCACACCCAGAACTGTGGGCTATAGTACATCGATTTGGCCCCAAAATGCCCTGTTCACGCTGTTCTGCCCGTTTGACCAACCAAATGGCCCCATACATACAAACGGGAAATACTGGGACGCTTCTCAACCTCCCTGTCATGCTTGGATCAATTTTCGTCCCACGTCACCCTTGGACCATGGGCCTACCCCCGGAACCGTGTGCTATAACACACCAATTTAGCCCCAAAATGCCCCGATCGCACTGTTTTGCCCGTTTGACAAACCAAATGGCCCTGCCCATATAAACGAGAAACACTGGGATACTACCCAGCCTCAATATCATGCTCGAGTCAATTTTTAGCCCATGGAATCCCTAGACCCCGAGCCCACCCACGAAACCATGCGCTATAGCAGATCATGGTGCGAACCCTGACTAGACCAAACAGCCATCGTGGAACAACCCTTGGCTAGGTTAAGTAGCCGTCATGGTACAACCTTGATCTTGGGTCAACTAACCCTCACAGCACGGCCCTATCTCAACCCACTACTATTTTGGACATCTAAACTCACCTTTACGCTGGTTTAAAAAATTCAAAACTCACCCGAGATGACCTATAAGTAACCCTGATCATGAGTAAACTTGGAAATCGGCATTTTAAGGTCGTGAAGGTTGAATTAAAATTCATCGAAGTTGATAGGACAAAATAATACTAATCCTTTAGAACTTAGCTAAATTGTCTAAGTCTTGGACCTCTTTGACATGTAATACAAAGCTGAAATGGACTAGAATCTTATGGGGTCTTAGATATGTATTTTATTTAGTTGCTCATGAGTTATGCCAGTACAAGGGCTAGCTTGGGATAACTTATGGTCCTAAGAACTATGTGACATCCAAGGGGTAGGCTTGGGGCGTTACCAACTTGGTATTAGAGAACAAAGTTCAAGTGTCCTAGGGTGTCTGTGAAGCCGTGTCTAGTAGTCTTGCGGAACAGTACAATGAAATCCGTACTTTTCTGTGAGAGGCTACAAGGCATTTAAGAAATGTATCCTTTATTTCAGACTCTATATCATGTAGTAAAGTTATTCTTTTAGAAACTTATGCCAATTCATAAGTAACTCCATAATTCTCCGTATATTGCTTATTCTTGAGATAACATGACTAGTAAGTTCCAATTCCTCCCAAGATGATGCTCTTAAATTACTATCAGTAACTTCATAAGTCACATTAGGGGCTTGAGAGGAGCTCGTTAGTGTGATATAAGTTCTTCAAGTTGAAAGTTATGTCCTCATCTTTATGAGTCATTCAGTTAAGGTAGAATAATATGTGTATTCAGATTCCGCATTAACCCTTCAATCCAGATATTGCTCATGAAAGGATATAGTATAAACATAGATTAGTAAATAGATTTTACATTCGAGGGATGTTACAACCTAGAGTGTTATGATTTATGATTAGTAGAACCTTTTTATAGTTGGAAGTGTAGGTTTAGAAGTGTAGTGACGAGAAAAGTGGGAATGGCCATTGATAGAAAGTATAGAGATAAAGTTATGCATGCTATAGAGTTTGTATCTAGGTGATATATCCGTGTGTGTTAGTTTAGTGGAAGGCAGAGAAGAAGTTATTATTTAAGGTGAGTTGTTGTTTGCTTGAAGTAGGAAAAGAGTTATTGATGATATTTATTATGTTAGAAAAGTATAGGTTATTAATAAAGTATTTGGTGGTTTAGTATTGTTAATTTAGGCTTCCCTTGAGGTTGCAAAAGGAGTTTAGTTGAAACTTATAGAGCTATGAAAGAAATTTAGGTGCATAGATAGGTAAATAGTCATAATGTGTAGAAGGAGGAGGTGCAAATGTATTATAATAAGATAGACCATATGATCATGATCAATTATTAGTAGTATAAAGTTCTAGTAGTGTTTCTTGATGTTTTATTTTATAGTTTCCAAGTTAGAATAGTATGTATAGTTGGGTTGTAAATCATGTCTAGCACTAGACACTAAGTTTGAATAGTGGATGATGATAAAGGTGGAAATAATGATTGCTTGGGTAGTGATGCTAATTATATGGAAGTGATATAGTAGGCTTGAACAATGAATACAAGAGTTTAAGTTGATTTATTCATAATTAAGTATGATGTTGTTGGTATGATGTAGAGGTGTACCAAGGTGTTATGGGGATTGAATTATTTTCTAAGATTATTAAGTGTCATGTGTGCTTAGATAATACCCATGAGTTTCTACGTGTGAATAAGGCTAGTTATATAGTACATGGTGTTCTAAATAAAGTTAAGGAGTTATGGATAGATGGTGTTGAGTCTTTGAAGTATGATTTTGATTATTAAGGTTTAGGGAAAAACTTAAGTTTAGAGATGTGATATTAGTAGGCTATGAAGGAAAAGAAGTGACTTATGTGTTTAAGTGAGACAAGCATGTTTGTCGAGTTAAGTGTAAGTCTATGTTGATGACTATTGAAGATAAAGGAACATAAGGGTGGTATGTACTAAGAGAGTGTCCAAGAATGAAGTTAGTATTGTCTAGATATAGTTTATTCAGGTGAGTGGACTTTCATGTGTAGGCCGTTAGAGCAAAGAAATTATGGCTCATTCTCGAGGATATGGAGTAGGCCCATAAGCTTAGAATGTCGTTTTGATCTAAGGGGAATATGGTAGAGTGAAGAACCAAATCAAGTTTTGAGAATTAGATTGTGATACATATTAATAAGAGTTGTGATGAGATAGTGATCCCTTCTTACTCTAGAGTATTCCTTGGATTTTAGTCATTGTCACCAAATTCATGCCTTGCGTGATATATCCATGCCAAAGGCCAATGCTTGCACACTTCATGCATACTCAAGTCCATTTTCAGCTTCTAGTAGGTAACAACTTCACTCTGTGATTCGACTCATCCCTCATAAATCTATGAAATTCCAGTCTTATGTTAAATAACTTATGATAAGTATGAACTTATATTTCAGAGTATGATCAATTCTCAGAACTCATGGTACTAGTGAAATTCACATTATATCATGTATGTCTGCAACTTATATCTCTTTACGAAATCCATGCCTTTGACATTCTATTTCTCAGGTCTTAGTTAAATGCCAAGTTATGTATATTATTCTTTCGTACTTCAGGTCCTTATGCGTTAGCCCTTCAGTAACCTCTTTCTATGTTAAGATAATGGTGATGATAATGGATAAGCAACGGTTTAAGTCATATTGTTCTTCAAACATTGCATGGTTAAGTGCAAGGTCCATACAAAGTACCTGTTAGGATCGATTTGCCTACACACACTAGGTCTGCGAAGACGATGAAAAAAAATGAGAGAGAGAGTTCGTAAGGAGAGAGAGAGATCTGCAAGAATAGATTTCATGGTAACACCCGTGGGTAAAATCCACGGCGGACGGGCTATTTATATTAATGATTCAAAGTATGTACAATTACATAGAGAAATGAGAATAAAAGGTACAACCTGAAATTCAGGTCGGGGCGCTGCCTCGAACCCCGCCTTCGGGTGGGGGGATCCTGTCCCCCCCACACCCCGGCAACCTCACCGCGGAGGTTGAACCACGTGAACATTAATATATGACAGTACATCTCATATTAATCAGGCTCCACAAGCCAACAGTACCTATCTATGATTCTAAGTTCATATAATCAAATACTTGGTACTTGTTTTCATTTATAACCAAATATAGTTTGGTTGACAACTTCTTTTTGGTGTTGGACAAAGCTAATCCAATAACAAAGCTATAGGACAGAAAATACACTAGTGTTGTTTAAGCATATTTATTTTCTAAATATGAAAAATAAATCTGATTATATTGAAAGGAAGAACAGCCAAGATCATCAATTAATTTCACCAAAGACCGGAAAAAGTATGCTCAGAACTATCTCATAAAAGCAAATGAGTATTAACATTTTTCCTCATTATGATACATTCTACTAATAAGAGTCACAGGCTTTACATCTATCAAGACAATCACACAGAAATGCGCCCATAATGCAGTGGCCAGATTTTCCAAGACCATCGAGTTCTCATCAGGAAAGTAATTTTCGCTGGACGAATTCGAATTTAATCAAATTTCAATTGGATTATATTGGACATTTATCGAAAAAACAACAAGGTACCGTAAAACTGAGTGATTCAATAAGTTTCCCAGAGCAAAAAGAACCAGCACAAACTTTACAGCTATGATTAAATAATTTCATCGTACAGCAAAGCAAAGTAAATTGAAACTTTTTGCTAAAGGCTGTTCTTTTAGTATATTTGTTTCCTAAGTATTAAAAAATAAATCTGATTCTATTGAAAGGAAGAACAGCTGAAAATTAACTAGTAATTTCACTAAAGACCGGAAAAAGTATACTCAGAAACTATCCCAGAAAAGGAAATGAGCAGCAATGAAGAACACAAAGTGCATTCTAAAATCATTAAATCGACTATTTGAATCCTTGCAATTATTATCAAAGAAATCTTTGGATGTGTTCTGTTTCTACATAATTGTTGCTAGTTTCATGATTTGCTGAAACTGTCACAATCTTTACATCTATCAAGACATTCCCACAGAAATGTACACATTATGACACTACAAAAGCCAGATTACCAAGACCATTATTACAAGTTCTCAACAGGAACGTATTTTGCTACATACACAGTTTTGCATTCCTCTTTTGAAACTATACAAAAGCATAAGATAATAGTCAATTGGTAGATATTGCCATAATTCCTTGGGTGAATGTACAGGATTAGATGGTACATGTGTGATATGTCACAATAGCTCCTGATGTAGGTGTTGCCGAATCTCAAGGTAGAATGAGGAAAGGGACGTGAACTAAGATTCTTGAATTCCATCATCGGTTGTTCAGATTGAACGTGATAAATGTAATTGAGAAATCATAAACTTCTAACCCTGAGTACAAATCAATAAAATACAGTATATAAGTTGTATATAGAAAAAATATAAGTAGACGCTTTTGTAAATGTTAGAGAGTACTTAGAGTAAGGTTTACATGCATTGTGAAGAAAAACAACTGAAAGGTTGTTCTAATCACTAATTTATTTTAACCAGCAAAAAAAAAATAGGTCATATGCAAATGTGTTGAAGGGACAAATAAAGCGTGAAAAAATGTTTGTTTCAATTCCATTATTAAGATCATGCAAGTTACCTTACGGCTCGTTCTTGAAGGTTAAACGTACAATTTGCTTCTGCTTTTCGGTCGCAGCATTTCTCTGTATCAAGATCATATCATGTTATTAAACAAATAAACACAGTTAAGAGGTTTCCCTTATACTTGTTGTTGAAGAAAACATACCATTAGGGCTATTTGATATTCCATAAATCTGATGATGACGGTCCAGGAGCTTTCATTGCATATCTTCATCAATTTGTGGTAGTAGTTTACAATCTGCACCAAAAAGTTTTAACAGACCTACAGGAAATCAAGCCTAAGTATTTGGAGGTGATGGTGCGTACGGACCTCATCAACGATATGCTTTTCCTGCTCTGTCACATTTTCCTCCTCTGAAAACTGGTCATCTAATGTTGCTTTGAGAACCTTCTCCACCACATTTGCTGTCCGCAGAATCTTCTCTTTGTCAAGACATTTTCTAGCGCTCTGTAGAGAGGATTTGGTGGATTATTCGGAAGTGTCAGGCAAATTCCACGTATGAAATAGCAAAAACATGACATGAAGAAACAGGATTTTCATTTGTTGCCTATTGAAAGTATTGAAATTGCCTCAGTTGAGGACATGACCGACCTCGATGCATTTGGTTAATGATTTTACTATCCTTGCACAAACTTCACCATCAGCTTCCTTAATAAAAAAACATACACTTTGTTACTGAAAATAATAAAAGGAATGAAAAATAAAAATTGTATAAACTACAGGTACCTTCTCCAGAGCTTCCACCAGAGACGGTACAATTCGGAGCAGTAGTCTTTTCAGATAAGAATTTCTACTGGGAGGATCTAATTTCGTCTCAATAGAATGTTTTGCTGAGATCAATAGCTCCGGCATGGCTTAAACAGCAATTAGGTATAAAAATACATATCAGAAAGGAAAGAACTAATAAGATACAAGATAAGGGAGAATAAAAAAGAAAGTCTTTATCAAGTAAAACCGGTACCTGAAATTGCTACTTTTCTGATATCTTTATCACGAAATGTCACCAGTGGTACGAGTATGTCAGAAACCTACACAAATAATGTCAAATTTGATTAAGAAAGTCTTATACAAGAGAAACAACAACATACACAGTATTGAACCAACCATATAAATCCATTTAAGGAACTCGTTATTGAACTGACTAGTCAAGCAAAGTAATAGTTCACATGCTCTCAGTTTCACCCTCAGCATATCATGTTCTGTGGCACTGTACAAATATAAATGTTTTAGTGGAAAAGCATATGTACAAGCTAGTAATCTCAACTAAGAAAATGTACATATCTCATTTAATAAACACAAGCACACCATAGTATAATGCCAACATCCAGTACAATATAGCAGAAATGTATAATTTTCAGCTGAAGCATCAGATTGGTCATGAAGCACTTTGAAGTTTAAACATACTTATTCAAGTCCAAACTAGCTGCACGGAGCAGGCCAGGCATAAGATAATCTGGATAAAAATCATATCCGAGACATATGATAAGCTGCTTCCATGCCTTCAACAAAATAGTAGAGCACCCGTTATAGTATAAGAATAGTATGTGCATTACTACAAATAGTTTGGATAATGCATACTTGTAGAAGGGTAACTTTCAAACTGTGATCATCCTCTCTTGAATTCCTTTCAATGTTCAAGAGAATGTCCTTGACCTTATATACATGAAAATTATAGATGCTTTAATCAGTTAATGAAATGAAGAATCATAAGAATTAAATCACTAAGAAAATTTTAAGCAAACTGTAATAATGTTGGCACGCTTTAAACTCAAATGCTTGTTAAAGAAATAACAAAACACATTACCTCATTAGCATCTTTCTTGAATATATCCTTTCCAACAAGTACAACAACTGTCCAAATGCACTCAACAGCATTTTCTTTCACCAAATTACTTGTGGCTTTAGGTAGAAGTTCTTTCAGCGAAGTGATGACCGATTCATAGAAGGTACAGAAGAGATCCTATGCAAAAGCATAATTCTTTTCAGATACCACCATCAAATCCCATATGATGGATCAATAGCTAAGTCAGAGTTTCTATAATTATGGACCTTTGATGTTCTTGCAACAGATGCTAGAGCCTCTAAGGAATGGGCTTGCAGCAGCTCAGTCTCTGAACTCTGACTCTATCAGTAGATAAAATCAATTAACAATTTTAAGCTAAAGCAGATGCCCATGCATATTAGCACAAAATGGTATCTCTTTGTTTCCTTTTTCCTAGAAATCGTTAAAATTACACTTTAAAATGTCCCAAGTCAAATAAATCTACCTTGCTGATTTCAAGTAGTGCATTCACAGTTATTTGCAAGTACGGTGCTAAGTAGCATGAACTGCAACTCTTATAAAGAGTACTGATTGTGCAAACAGTATGAGCATATGAAAAATAAGAAAAGCAATTAGATTTCATTAACATAAATAATATAAATTTCAGCTGAAAAAGTAACTTAGACAACGAAAATATCATTAAATATTGGAATTTGACAAGGAAAGAAATGAAAAGTCCAGCATTTTTGGTTACCTTATTGGTGGGATTTGTGTCTCTTACAAGTGTCCCCAATAACGAAGTAATAATAGTGTAAACTTGATCATCAAGAGTTTGTGGAGGTAGTTGTTCACAAAAAGTTTTAATTGTTCTTACAGTAGCAAAGCAAACTTTGTTTTCGCTATCTGCTATTAATTTGAGACCAATTTTACAACTCCACCACGATTATCGCTAATTCCCTGAGGATAACAAGAGTAACAACACTTAGCTGAAAAAAATAGTCACAATTTATCAAGAACTAACCAAAAAATAAGTTGCATATAAAAACAGCACATGTCCAGGAAGAGCAGTCATCAATTTACAAATATACCTTTCCACATCCTTCTGTAATGAGACCAATAAAAGTAGCCCCTGCGTATCGATCTCGCCAGTTTAATGAAGTTGTCATTCTTTCTATTTGCTTGAGTACTGCTGGAATATGGAATTCGGCACTTCGCAAAATCGCAATCCGATGCAAAAACTTCTCTCCAACAAGATAATTACCAGATTTATACGGGATACATGAAACCATTCGTATCAACTCATCCCCCAGTTTTGCTAGTAGTATGCCCTTGCGTACCTTCTTTATCGAATTATCATCAAAAGCATACATCACTTCTACCGCGAGACATCTTGTTTCTTCTTCTAAACTTTTGTCTTTAGAAATTTTAATGAGGGCAGTAAACACCTGATCTAAATGTGAGTTGAAAAAACTTGGCTCTGTCACCACCAACTCAACTAATTTCTTGAGACTTTCCTGGGCATTAGGCTCCTCATCTTTATTTCGAAGAAAATGCGAGACCCCATTTATCATTGGCAGTAATAGGACAGAAAATTGAGAATAATAGTCACTTGACATATGTTGAACAAGACTAACTAATGCACGTAAGGCAAGAACTTTGCTCATTCCTTTGGATTTATAAAACTTTTTTCGACAATGTTGATTTGAGTTGTGGAAAATAGTGTCTCAGTTCATTGCCCATACATTTGGGCAAATCCAAAAAAAACGATAGCGCACAATCTTGAATGTACAATGGACCCGAAAACAGAGAGTCGAAAAAGAATCTGAGCATACCCTGCCACACTCCCTGTTTCTCAGCAATAATACAGCTGAAAATTTGAGATGCTGTGTTCCACATCAATTCGCAAACCTTAACCGGGTTATCTCCTTCAAGAATATCAAGAATCCTGCTTTTAAGCTGATCTTTGACGATGTCGGTGGAGGATCTCCATATGCTGCATGAATCACTGGGATAATCAAGAAGAGAATGAATGAGATCAGTGCATTTAGATTTGATTTCAAGGGTATTTCCAGGAGAATGTAGGAGGTGCTCTGATAGCTTCAAAAACAATTCATATGGATGATTTTCTACACAATATTCGTACAATGTCATTTTATCTTGGGACTCTTCCATATCTGTAAAAAAATTTTGAATGAAGTAGTAATCTGGAGAATTAAGAAGTTGTAGGGCCTTCTGTGGAAGTTCATCTGCCATTACAGAAGAAGAACCTCTAGCAGACATTGTAGAATGAAAACAGATAAAATGAAAGAGGGGGTTTGGCGGGTTAATATTCAGTTGGAATGTTTTCTCATTTGGCGGTTATCAACGGAATAAAGGCAAGTTTATTGCTTTTTTAAAAACACAGTAAAAAGACAAAAAATACTGGTAAGGTGTCAAATTAATTTAAAATATCAAGAATTTTATTTTATTAAATATTATTAATTTTTTAATACTTACATACTTATAATAATTACTTAATGGTGATATAGTAAAATTACGGTTGAAGCAGTTGAGACAAGTCATAAATATCTATTTTATTTTTTTTCTAAAATCAAAATTTTATTAATTTTCTAATACGTAAATGTGATAATCTAGAGTTAATTGATCACTTTATGTTTATTTTACCACATTTATAAAATATTATTAATTTTTAATACTTAATAATTACTTAGGGGCGATATAGTAAAATTACGGTTGGAGTTGTTGAAGCGGACATGTCATAAATATCTGTTTTACTTTTATTAAAATTCAATTTTATTAATTTTCTAACACGTAAATGTCATATAATAATTAATTAGGGGGCAATATAGTAAAATCACGGAGCAAGCAGGAAGCTAGAAGAAGGCATGTCGATCGCCAGCTGCCTGCTTCCAGCAGCTCCCACTCGCGCTTCTACATAGTAAGAACTAGATATTGAAGGCCCGTGCCAGCACGGGCCCAATATATGTTATTATTTTAAATTTTTTGTTATTGCAATTTATAATGTTCTTCGCGTTCAAACTTTTTAAGTATTGATAATGAATTGGTCGTGGTTTAGATGGCACCTTCATTTCGGTAAGGAAATGGAAACCTAATTTCGTCCCCAGCAAGACACAAGTAGATTCAACAGTAATCTGGCTACGCCTTTCTCAACTCCCGACCGAATTCTATGATTCCAAAATTTTCCAAAGGGTGAGGAGGAGAATTGGGAAACTACTAAAGATCGATACATGCGCCTCCCCCATACTGCGGGGTCTCTATGCCAGGCTTGCATCCAAATTCAATTGGGCATCTCCTTCATGGCCTTCATCAATATTGGAGGCCTCCACCAATACATCGAATACGAAGGGGATGGGATTCTATGCACATCGTGTGGACACTTAGGCCACGCTTCCTCCAACTGTCACTCCCAGCAAACCCCCATCGATCAAACCAACCCAGAGCGACACCTGAGTCAAGTACAAAGACTGAATAACACCTTGTGTCCTTTCAAAAAAGGAAAAAAAGGAACCAAAATACCAAGGAAGATCCAGTCCATAATCCAAATCATACCAAGGACGGTAGGAGCGATCTGATGGAAACAGGAAAGTCCCCTTCTCACCTTGGCGGCGATGACGGAGTCAAGCTAGGGAAAACCAAGCAATCTGGTCCACCTCGGGGAAAGGTCAAATTGGGCCAACAATCGGAACCCTCATTTTCTCCCCCTCTTGAGGCAGGCCTAAGCTTTGACGCTGAAGTTCATATGGACTCCCCCATGGCCCATCTCCCTAATGAGATAGGACTCAATTCTTCTGATCCTAAGAGACCCACTACCCCCTTTAACCTGAACAGGCCCAGTTCATCTTCTAATTTAAACAGTTTATTTCCCTTAGAAGTAGGGAATAATAAAAAGAAAAAGAAAATTGATGGGCCCCATAGAATCTAGCTCGGCTTAGACAATCATGAGTTTAGAGCTGGAAATTCACACACGCCCATCGAAGACCTTTTCGATTCTCAGGGTGATGTGATGGACACTATCCATCACGCAGACATTGCATTTAATGTAAATGTCATTACCAATGCCCAAGCCCCTCAGCTTTCTTTCCTTAATAGATCTCCTTCTGATAACATGGAGGTCAACTATACCTCTCAAGAAGAACAACATGGACTCTCCACTAAACTCCAACATGATCACTCTAATCACAGAGGACTTACCATTGGATTATATTCCTGCCTCATGGTTGGAAGTCTGCCTCTCCAACCAATCAATCCCACTTCATGCCCAAGTGAAGGGGCGACAGGTTACTCTTTACATCCAGGACCCCAGCTACCTTGCCCTTCTGGTCAAGGAATGTCCGCGTCAGGGCCTAGAGAGCTATGGCTAAAATGTCTGGATGGTAACCCTTTTCCATGTAATAGGCTCATCCTACCTGGAAGAACTGACTCCAGAGATTCTGTCACTCCCTATGAACCAGATAAGCAGCAACCTTCCTTTCTTTCCACCCTCAAACCCACTCCTACTATCTCAGGGACCAATTTTTGTGACCTTACCTGGGGAAAGACAAGCCCTTCTAGTACCTATGGTGAATACCTCACCACCTCTAACTCCCCTTTCACTGGAAAGGGTAGAAAGAGGGAAAACAATAGAGGCCCTGAGAGAAAGCAACAAGGAAATAAAAGGCCTCCTTGCACAGATGAGAATTCCAAAAACGGATGTCTTCACTCTGGAAAGGCCTGTAAACATAGAGTTTATAGAACTCATCCACGAGATGGTCATTGTTCTCTTGCCGCAGCTACTGACCAATCTAGACCTAAGACTAATTGCTCCAAACCTTATGATAGGGGAACACTTCACAGCCAAAGTGGCACCCATATCCAGGAGGAGAAAGATCTCAGAGATAGCTGGGTCCTCCAATCCTGTGGGAAAGAGCAAGGAAACCATGTCAACCCCCCAACAAAAACAGAAACCAATGATGAAGAACTGTCTAATCTGGAATGCTAGGGGGAAATAGTCTAGAATTTATAAAACAATGTAAGTCCATGATTAGCATCCACCACTCTTATATCCTGGACCTCCTGGAAACTAATATGGTGGACCACAGAAACATCTACTATGAGTTGGGCTTCCATAACTTCATAGAGTCTAGTGCCTCTGGCAACTTAGGTAACATTGTTATCATATTGAAGGGGGGTAACATCTCCATCACCAGTATCTCAATCTCTTTCCAGTCTATTCATGCCTCTGTTAAGGTATGATCCTTTCTCTCTACATGGATTCTTAGCATTGTTTATGCCAGTAATGATTTTAATTCTAGAAAGCTCCTATGGGATCAACTCATTTCCCTAGCTGATGTCATCCCTTCCGCAAGTAGTAATAGCTGGATTATAAGAGGGGACTTTAATGAAGTCCTTAGGGCCAGTGAAAATTTTGGAGGCAACCCTATTAACATTCACAAAACATCCCTCTTTTGGGACTGTATTAATAAATACAACCTCATGGACCTTGGCTTCATGGGTAGCAAATTCACCTGGTCTACTATGATATATAAAAAGAGTCAAGGCCTGATTCTGAAAAGGCTAGACAGGTGTCTAGACAATTAACAATGAATTCACCTTTATCTTGAAGTCTCTGTTACCCACCTCCCTAGAATTCACTCTGACTACTCCCCTCTTATACTTAACCTTACTAGAACTCCCAATTCTATCCCTAAACCCTTTAGGGTGGAATCTATGTGGTGTAACCACCCGAATTTTAGAAATCTCATCCATGACTTCTTTCTTGAAGGGGATAACCTCACCCAAGCCACCCACCTATTCTAAGAAATTGCAAAAACCTGGAATAGGGAAACTTTTAGAGATATCTTTCAAAAAAGAATCATCTACTTGCTATGCTAGCAAGTATCCAAAAATATCCATAATACCTCACCAGCTCCTACCTTCAAAACCTGGAAAATACTCTTTCTAAGGAGTTTAACTACATCCTGGATCAAGAGAATGAGTTTTGGAGGCTCAAATCCAACATCAACTGGCTCATACATGGAGACAGAAATATAAATTTTTTCCACACTTCTACCCTGAATAGAAAAAGGAGAAATGGAATTTACTCCCTCCAGGATAATGATTGTTGGATCTTTGAGCCTAATGAGATCACCAAAACTGTCACTTCTTTCTATAAATCCATTTACTTTTCTATTCACTTCTCCTTCCCACTCAAATGTCAGTCCAATACCTCCAACAAGGGCTCCCTCAATCCCTCTACCCACTCCTATCTTGACTCCATCCCTGACCTTGAGGAGATCAAGAGGGCTATCTTTTCCTTTGTCTCCACCAAATATCCTGAACTAAATGATATACACCAATTCATGTACCAGAATTATTGGTCTAATATGGCCCTCCTCCCGCACCAGTTCTATACTACCACCTTCACAACTTAGACCATGGACCCAGCTGTTAACTCTACCTTTCTTTGCCTCATTCCTAAATTCAAGGATGCTACCTTCCTGAAGAACTTCAGACCCATAGGTTTGTGAATCACCTAATACAAAATCAGTACCAAGATCATCTCTGCTAGATTAAAGCCCCTTCTTTAATCTATTATTGGTTATAACCAAGCTAGTTTCTCTAAAAAATGAGAGCTTGTGAAAATGCCATCATTGTACAAGAGTACTTAGATCACTTCAAGAAAAAAAAGGGCATTAATCCTAGTATGGTTTTAAAAATTGACCTGGATAAAGACTTTGATAGGCTTGAATTGTTCTTCATTAGACATGCCTTAGCTTTCTTCAACTTCCCCCCTGGCCTGTCCAAACTCATCCTCTCATGCATCTCCTTATTTTCTATCTCTGTCCTTCTAAATAGAAACATAACCCCCTCCTACAATCCCACAAGAGGGATAGACAATGAGACCCCATGTCACCATATCTCTTCATCCTTTGCATGGAGCTCTTCTCAAGGAGAATCAACTATGAAGTGGATATCCTCAACTGAACCCCCATTTCCACTAGCAAAGGGGGTCCAAAACTCTCTCACCTATTCTTTGCTGGTGAACATACCTTTTTTGCTACAACTGATTTCCAGAACTGTCATACCATCTTCAATACTCTAGAAAACTTCAGTAAACACTCAAGTCAAAGAGTTAACAATGCCAAGTCTAAAGTGCTTTTCTCCAGCAATTATGATGCTGCTGCTAGACTCAACCTATCCACCATCTTAGGTATAAAATCCAGTAACAACTTTGGCAAATACCTAGGCTTCCCCACCTTTCATAAGTATCCCACTCTTGCAGACTTCCACTTTCTTCTAGATAATATGAACTTCAAGCTTGCTGGCTGGAAGTCCAATTTCCTCAATATAGCTGACAGAACTACCCTAGCCAAATCTTGTCTTAGCAGCATGCCCAACCATGTCATGCAATTTATAATTCTCCCAAATAAGATTCTCAAGATCATTGATAGAGCCTAAAGGAATTTCATATAGGGATCCACTAACTCTAGGAAGAAAATGAATGTGGCAAATTGGGGGACCATCACTAGAACCAAAAAAGAGGGAGACGCAAGAATCCAAAAGGTCAGCATAAATAATGACACCTTGCTCAGCAGCTTCGCTTGGAGACACAACTCTAATCCCTCTTCTCTATGGGCCTCCGTCCTAAACCAGTCCTACCAACTGTTGTAGGACCTGAAATTATATCCAAAGAGGTTGGAAACTATGCAAGAATGTCATTTGTTAGTCCATCCACAACGGCAGAAAAATTGATGGTTGGGAAGTTTGTTGGATTCCAAACCATCCACCCCTTAGAAATATTATTCAGGGACCTGTCCCTGGGCACATTAACATCATCCTGTTTTTCAATGTTTGGCAGGAGGGCAACTAGAATCTAGGCTCCCCCTCCTTTGAAATCCCTACATCCATCTTCCATACTATCTGGAATACTTTCTTTTCAAATCCCTTAATTCATCAAGATACCCCCTGTGGCTTTTAAGTGGTTTAGTCATGTTCACATGTAAGAGTGCCTATAATCTCATCCACTCAAACAGATAACCTCTCCTCAACAATCACAAAACTTAGAATTGGATTTGGAAAACCACCATCCCTGAAAAGCTGAAATTTTTTCTCTGGCTTCTGAACTATGATAGTCTTCCTACTAAGGGAAATCTTCTTAAAAGGGGCATTAATATTGACCATACATGTCCCTATTGTGCCTACCTATAAGAAGAAATCCACCATCTTTTATTCCAATGTAGACATGCTAACACTTTGTGGAGGGAGCTAGTTCTTTAGTACAATGGGGAACACAATATCTCCACCCTTAATTTCTCACCCAGTAATTGGAAAACCACCTGCAAGACTCTAAGTCACAACAACTTTAACAGTAGAGTGGAGTGGGGCACTCTCCTCCCCTTTTGTCTCTGGAATATTTGGAAAATCATAAATAATAATGTCTTCAACAACAAAAATTACCCCTCTCCTTTAAACATGCTTACTCTGAAGTTGCGGAATTTCTTCACATCAGTGAGCATTCTACTGACCCCCCTAATCTTACCATCTTCCTCTGCTAGACCCCTCCCCCTAAACATGTCTACAAGCTAAACACTGATAGGTCATGCCTAGGGAACACTGATAAAGGGGGCATTGGGGGAGTGGTCAGAAATGCCTCGGGAACTTGGGTTCTTAGCTTCATGCAGAGCTTCCACCATGCTTTCAATAACTTTATGGAAATCATGGCCCTTAGAAAGGTTCTTCTGCTAGTTGAGGAGCACAACTTGTGCCCTATTGAGATATGTGCTGATTTAGAAGAGATCATTAACTAGTTATCCAAAGGGAATTTATTATATAACCCAATTATTCATGATTGCAGATCTCTAATAAAAAGATTGGGCAGACCTCCAGTTCACCATAACTACAGAGAGCAGAATAGGGTAGCTGACACCATGGCGAAAGCTAGAGCAAAAATAACTCCTTTTGACAACTGTAAAGTTTTTATAACACCACCTCCTTTTGTAATTCATGAAGTATGGGCTGACATAAAAGGAAATGCTATCCTCGAAAGGTTTCTTCTTACCAAAACTATTCAAGTCATTGCCAAACAATTTTGGTAATCGAGACAGACTGAGCTCCCGAACTAACAACTTCAGTTATTGCTGTTTTATGTTTAATGCATCTTATCTACCAAAAAAATTACTTAGGGTGATACAGTAAAATTACGGTTGAAGCTGCTGAAGCAGACATGTCATAAATATCTGTTGTACTTTTTTTAAAATTCAATTTTATTAATTTTCTAATAGTTAAATATCATATAATAATTAATTAGGGGCTATATAGTAAAATCACGGAACAAGCACGTAGCTGGAAGCAGACATGTTGACCACAAACTACTGTTTCTAGCAACTCCCGCTCATGCTTCTATATAGTAAGAATATAAGTGAGGATAGGCTGTTGAAGCAGGAAGCTTGTGGACAACAAGCCTTCTTCAACAATGATTTTACTATATCATCTCTAATCAATTAATTATTATTAGTCATTTATATATTAGAAAAATAATAATATTTAATTAAAAATAAAGTAGATATTTATGACGCATCTGCTTCATCTGCTTCAATTGTGACTATATCATCAGTAATTAATTATATAAGTCATTTAAATATTAGAAAATTAATAATACATAATTAAAAAAGTAAATAGATATTTATGACATGTCTACTTCAGCTGCTTCGATCGTGATTTTACTATATCATTTTTAATTAATTATTATAAGTTATTTACGTATTAAAAGATTAATATTTAATAAAAAAATATAATAAACATTCATGACATGTCTGCTTCAACTGCTTCAATTGTAATTTTATTATATCACCTCTAATTAATTATTATAGATCATCTAAGCATTACAAAATCGATAATATTTCATAAAAAAGGTAAAATAGACACAAAATTATAAGTTAACTCTTGATGTTTTAAATTAACTTGACGACTTATATGTGATCCACTTAAACTTTTTCCACGTGTAATTTTTTATAGTAACTTTACTATATCGCTTCTAATTAGTTAACCATTGATGTTTTAAATTAATTTGACGACTTAGACGGGGTCCACTAAAAAAATTTCACAACTAATTTTTGTAGTAATTTTTTGATATAACTTCTGGATAGTTATTATAAGTCATTTAAGTACTAGATAAACAATTATTATAAGTCATTTACGTATTAGAAAATTAATATTATTCAATTAAAAAGTAAAATAGATATTTATGACATGTCTGCTTCAACTGCTTCAATCATAATTTTACTATATCATCCCTCATTAATTATATAAGTCATTTACGTATTAGAAAATTAATAATATATAATACAAAATTAAAATAAATATTTATGACATGCGTAACGCCTCAAGTTTGGTACCCCGCACGCTACACGGTGCTAACAATCCCAAAAGACCACTAGCTAACCCATGACTGGCACCTGCTGTGAGCAATGCATAATAGTAATACTATAATAACAATATAACTGAGATAAATTCAAAAATAATGGGTTGAAATTCCATAAGGTTCAATATAATAATAATACTAAAAGAATGGTATAACAATACCAAAACTGATATAATTGTCTGAACATGCTATAGTCTGAAAGCCTCTAAGCTGTCTGACTGTGGATATGATAGGACAACTCCCCAACTAACTCCGGCTGCTGAAATAACTAAGTTCTGAAATAATGAAATAATCATGTCCTTGAACTTTGAGGACTCACCATTGACTCTGACTGTTGAAATCTAAACTGCTAAGTGTGATCGGGAACCTGAGCGTCTGAAACTATGGTATAAAATACCATATCGCAATATAAAAGTATGCGTTAGTATGTAGGAATGTACTGGTATGCAAAATGGTATAAGGCTGAATGCATGGGTTCATATGCATGAACTATAACTGACTGAGTAACGTGAACATGACTGAGTGAGAATTCATGAATGAAAACATAGTAACTAAAGTCGTGATAAGATTGAATACTGAGTCAGAATACTAATAACATAGATTTATGGTATCTGAATACTGTTAACTGAGTGACTATGTCTGACAGCCCTGATTCTGATGGAACTAGCTGAGTTCCGTACTAAGCTGAGTGACTGTATCTGACAGTCTTGAAATTTGTTGAACTATCTAAGTTTTATTCTGAAGACTTAGACTGAGACTGTGGGAGGTAATCATCTAAATAACATTCCCCAAATAATATGGTGGAGTTGGGGTACAATCTGCAACCCCAATTGGAAGGGCGTCAATATCGCGCCACTAGTAAGGACAAGTTGTGAGTGACCCTCATCTGTCAGGTACTCTAAAAAGAATGATGGGACCCTAATCTGTCAGGTTAAGCCACCTTATTAACCCTCATCTGTCAGGTTTGATATCTCAACCTACGCTGGCTAAGTAGTTCTGGAATACAAGGATTGCTTCTAAGAATCACACCATCTACTTTCAGGTGAGTCCCCATCCTTGGGTTTACTCGGTGCTGAATCCTACTCCAAACTGAATAGACATTGAACTGATTATGCAGAGCTGAACAAGTCTAAGTTCACTGAGTTTCGTAGACTAACTGATTTTACTGAGATTACTGATTTTTCTTGAGTTTTGTAACTGACTAAGTTCTACTGAGTTCTAAAATTAACTGTGAGTACTACTGGTCATGGCATGACTGAGATTATATTGAAACCGATACTGGTTCTAGGTACATAGCTAAATTGTCGGGTATTAAATACCCCCAAGACTCGATAGAAAGAATATTATAGGACATGATACTTCTTGAACACATAACCACAATCAACAATTCATAATACAATCATTGAGCGATTCAATGACCCCATTTTGCCTGTTTGACCAAACAAGTAGGCCTGCCCATACAAACGGGCAATATTGGGTCGCTCCCCAGCCTCTCCTACATGCCTAGGTAAATTTTGGCCCACGTAACCCTCGGGTACACCCCCAGAACCGTAGGCTATAGCGCATCGATTTGGACTCAAAATGCCCCATTCGCGCTGTTTTACCCGTTTGAATAACCAAATAGCACCACCCAGACAAACGGGTAATATTGGGACACTCTTCATCCTTGCTGGCATGTACGGGTAGATTTACGATCCACTTCACCCTCGGACCCTGGGGCCATCCACGAAACCTTGGGAAGTAGCACACTGATTTGGCCATAAAATACCCCGTTCGCGCCGTTTTGCCCGTTTGACCAACCAAATGCCCCCGCCCATACAAACGGTCAACACTGAGATTATCCCCAGCCTCCATGGAATACTCGGGTCAATTTTAAACCCACAGAACCCCCATACCCCGATCCCACCCACAAAACTGTAGGCTATAGCACATCGATTTGACCTTAAAATGCCCCATTCGTGCTGTTTTGCTGATTTGACCAACCAAATGGCCCCGCCCATAAAACGAGAAACACTTGGTCACTCTCTAGCCTCTCTGGCATTCCCGAGTCAATTTTTAGACCACCTCCGGAACCGTGGGCTATAGCACACCGATTTAGCTAAAAATGTTCCGTTTATGCCATTTCGCCCGTTTGACCAAGCAAATGGCCCCTCCCATACAAACGGGAAATATTGGGATGCTCCCTAGCCTCCCTGGCATACCCAAGTTGATTTTTAGCCTACGACACCACCGGATCCCAGGCCCACACAAGAAATCATGGGCTATAGTACACCGATTTGGCCCTAAAATTCCCCGTTCGTGCTGTTTCGCTTGTTTGACCAACCAAATAGCCCCGCCCACAAATACAGGCACCACTGGGGTGCTCCCTAGCCTCTCTTCCACGCTCGAGTTAATTTTTGGCCCACGAAACCCCCAACCCTGGTTCCACCCACGGAACCATGGGTTATAGCACACCGATTTGGCCTCAAATTGCCAGTTCGTGCCGTTTTGCCCAATTGGCCAACCAAATGGCCCCACCCATGCAAATGAGAAATATTGGGTCACTCCTCAGCATCTCCTATATTCCCGGGTTGATTTTTGGTACACGACACCCCCATATCCCGGACCCACCACTGGAACCGAGGGCTATACACACTGATTTATTCCCAAAATGCCCCGTTTGTACATTTCGCCCTTTTGACCAGCCAAATGGCCCTGCCCATACAAACGGGCAATACTAGGACACTCCCCAGCCTCTCTTTCACACCCGAGTTGATTTTCATCCTACATCACCCCCGGACCCTGGGCCCACCCACGAAACCATGAACTAAAGCACACCGATTTGGCACCAAAATGCCCCGCTCGCACTGTTTCACCCGTTTGACCAACCAAATGGCATCTCCCACACAAACTAGCAACACTAGGTCACTCCCCAGCTTCTCTAGAACACTCGGGTAAATATTTGGCTAACGGTACCCCCGAAACGTAGGCTCACCCCCGGAATCGTGGCTTATAGCAGACTGATTTGGCCCCAAAATGCCCTGTTCGTGCCGTTTCACCTGTTTGACCAACCAAATGGCCCAGCCCACACAAAAGGTAAACACTGGGACACTCCCCATCCTCCTGGTCATGCTCGGGTCAAATTTCGACCCATGGCACCCCCGTACCCCAGGCCCACCCTCAAAACTGTGGGCTATAACACACCGATTTGGCCCTAAAATGCCCCGTTCGCATCGTTTCACCCGTTTGACCAACCAAATTACCCCGTACACATAAAAGGGCAAAAGTGACATGCTCCCCAGCCTCCCTGGCACGCCCGGGTTGATTTTCGAACCACGACACCCCCGAACCCCAGGCCCTCTCCTGGAACTGTCAGCTATAGCACATCGATTTGGCCCCAAAATGCCCCATTCTCTTTGTTTCGCCCGTTTGACCAACCAAATGGCCCCACCCACACAAATAAGCAACACTGGGATGCTCTCCAGCCTCAATGGCACGCCCAAGTTGATTTTCGGCCACGGCACCCCCGGACCTCGGGCACACCCACAGAACCGTGGGTTATAGCATACCAATTTGGCCCCAAAATGCCCCGCTCACACCGATTCACCTGTTTGACCAGCCACATGGCCCCGCACACACAAACGGGCAAAATCGGGTTGCTCCCCAGCCTCTCCTATATGCTCGGGTTGATTTTTGGCCCATGAAACCCCCGGACTTTGGGCCCACCCTCGGAACTGATGGCTATAGCATATCTATTTGGCACCAAAATGCCTCGTTTGCGTCGTTTCTCCCTTTTGACAAACCAAACGGCCCCGCCCACATAAAAAAGCAATACTGGGATGCTCCTTAGCTTTCCTGGAATGCCTGGTTCGATTTTAGGCCCACGAAACCCCGAACCCACCCACAGAACTGTGGGCTATAGAACAAAGATTTTACCCCAAAATGTCCCATTTACACCATTTTGTTTGTTTGACCATCCAAATGGCCTCTCCCCCATAAACGAGCATCAATGGGACACTCCCTAGTCTCTGTGGCATGCCTTGGTAGATTTTAGGTCTACAACACCCCCCAGACCCCGAGCTCACCCATGGAACCGAGGGCTATAACACACCGATTTGGCCCCAAAACTCCCCGTTTCACCTATTTGACCAACCAAATAGCCCCGCCCATACGAACTGGAAACACTGGGTCGCTCTCTAGTCTTTCCGGCATGATCGGGTCAATTTTTAGCCCAAGACACACCCAAACCTTGGCCCCAACCCCAAAACCGTGGGCTATTGCACACCGATTTGGCCCCAAAATGCCTCATTCGCACCGTTTAACCCATTTGAATAACCAAATGACCAAGCCAATTTATGGCCCATGGCACCCCCGTACACCAGGCATACCCATAGAATCGTAAGCTATCGTACACCGATTTGTCCCAAAAATGCCCCGGTCGCGTCGTTTTTCCCATTTGACCAACCAAATGGCCTCGCCCACACAAATGGGCAACATTGGGATGGTTCCCAACCCTCCTCGCATACTCAGGTCGATTTTCAGTCGACGGCACCCCCTGACCCCGAGCCCACCCATGGAACTATGGGCTATAGCACACCGATTTGATTCTAAAATGCCCCGTTCACGCCGTTTCACCAGTTTGACCAACCAAATGGCCTTGCCCATGCAAACGGAAAACACTTGGTTTCTCCCCAGACTCTCCGGCATGCTCGGGTGAATTTTCAGCCCACGACACCCCCGAAACACGAGCCCACCCCCAGAACCGTGGGCTATAGAACACCTATTTAGCCCCAAAATGTCTCGTTCGTGCTTTTTTACCCATTTGACCAACGAAATGTCCCCGCCCACACAAACGGGTAACATTGGGACTCTCTCCAGCCTCCTTGGCATCCTGAGTTGATTTTTGGCCCACGATACCCCCGGACCCTGAGCCCACCCACGGAACTGTGGGCTATAGCACACCAATTTGTCCCTTAAATGCCCCGTCCATGCCTTTTCTCCTGTTTCACCAACCAAATGGCCCTGCCCATACAAACGGGTAACACTGGGATGTTTCCCAGTCCCATGGCATGTTTGGGTGTATTTGCGACACACGAGAAACCCAACCCCAAGCCTGTTCATAGAAACGTGGGCTATAGCACATTTATATAACCCCAAAATGCCCCGTTCGCGTCGTTTTTCCCGTTTGATAAACAAAATAGACCCGCCTACACAAACGGGCAATATTGGGTTACTCCCCAGACTCTCTATCATACCCGGGTCTATTTATTGGCCACGACCTCCTCAGACCCGGGCCCACCCCAGGAACCGTGGGCTATAGCACATCGATTTGCGTAAAAAATGCCCCGTTCGTTCCATTTCGCTCGTTTGACCAACCAAATGGCCCCTCCCACACAAACGGTCAACACTGAGATGCTCCCCAGCCTCCCTGGCATGCCCGATTCAAGATTTGGCCCACGGTACCCCCTGACCAGGGACCCACCCACGGAACTGTGGTATATAGTACATCGATTTTGCCCTAAAATGCCTTGTTCATGCCGTTTCACCTGTTTGACCAATCAAATAGCCCTGCCCACACAAACAGGCAACACTGGGATGATCCCTAGCCTCCCTAGCATACTCGGGTTAATTTTTGGCTGACAGAACCCCTAAAACCCAAGCTCACCCATTGAACCATGGGCTATAGCACATCGATTTAGCCCCAAAACTACTCGTTTTGCCTTTTTAACCAACCAAATAGCCCCGCTGACAAAAATGGGAAATACTGGATCACTTTCTATCCTCTCTGGAATGCCTCAATCGATGTTTGTCCTACGACACCCATGGACCCTAGGCCCACCCTCAGAACCATGGGCCATAGTATACCAGTTTGGCCACAAAATTCCCCAGTCGTGCCGTTTTGCTCGTTTGAATAACAAAATGGCCCCACCTACACAAATGGGCAGCATTGGGATGCTCTCCAGCCGGCCTGGCATGCTCAAGTTGATTTTTGGCCCACGAAACCCCCAAAACCCGTATCCACCCACAGAACCGTGGGCTATATCACACCAATTTAGCACCAAAATGCCCCATTCGCGTTGTTTCGCTCGTTTGAATAACAAAATGGATAAAATGGCCATGCCTACAAAAATGGGCAATATTGGGATGCTCTCCAGCCTCCCTTTCATGCCCGAGTTGATTTTTAGTCCACGAAACCCCTGAACGCATGCCCACCCACGAAACTGCAGGCTATAGCACACTAATTTGGCCCTAAAATGCCCCGTTTGCATCATTTCACTCGTTTGACCAACCAAACAGCCCCACCCACACAAATGGGCAACATTGGGTCGCTCCCCAGTCACTATGGCATGCCCGAAACTTTTTTCAACCAACGGCACCCCCAAACCCCGAGCCTAATCCTGAAACCGTGGGATATAGCACATTTATTTAGCCCGAAATGGCCCTATGAACACAAACGGGCAACACTGGGATGCTCCCCAGCCTCCTTGGCATGCTAGGGTTGATTTTCAGCCCATGGAACCCCCAAACCCCAGGCCCACCCACAGAACTGTGGACTATAACACACCAACTTGGCCCTAAAATGCCCCGTTCGCGCCATTTTGCCTGTTTGACCATCCAAATGGCCTTGACCACTAAAACGGGAAATATTTGGTAGCTCCCCATCCTCTCCAGCATGCCCAAGTTGATTGTCGGCCCACGGTACCCCCGGGCCCCGATCCCACCCTCAAAACCGTGGGCTATAGCACACCGATTTTGCTCTAAAATGTCCCGTTCGAGCTGTTTTTCCCGTTTCACCAACCAAATGGCCTCGCCCACACAAATGGGAAATATTGGGACTATTTCTAGCCTCCCTGGCATACTTGAGTTGATTTTTGGCCCACATCTATCAAGACAATCACACATAAATGCGCCCAGAATGCAGTGGCCAGATTTTCCAAGACCATCGAGTTCTCATCAGGAAAGTAATTTTCGCTGGACGAATTTGAATTTAATCAAATTTCAATTGGATTATATTGGACATTTATCGAAAAAACAACAAGGTTCCGTAAAACTGAGTTATTCAATAAGTTTCCCAGAGCAAAAAGAACCAGCACAAACTTTACAGCTATGATTAAATAATTTCATCATACAGCAAAGCAAAATAAATTGAAACTTTTTGCTAAAGGCTGAGTTATTCAATAAGTTTCCCAGAGCAAAAAGAACCAGCACAAACCTTGCAATTGTTATCAAAGAAATCTTTGGATGTGTTCTGTTTCTACATAATTGTTGCTAGTTTCATGATTTGCTGAAACTGTCACAATCTTTACATCTACCAAGACATTCCCACAGAAATGTACACATTATGACACTACAAAAGCCAGATTACCAAGACCATTATTACAAGTTCTCAACAGGAACGTATTTTGCTACATACACAGATTTGCATTCCTCTTTTGAAACTATACAAAAGCATAAGATAATAGTCAATTGGTAGATATTGCCATAATTCCTTGGGTGAATGTACAGGATTAGATGGTACATGTGTGATATGTCACAATAGCTCCTGATGTAGGTGTTGCCGAATCTCAAGGTAGAATGAGGAAAGGGACGTGAACTAAGATTCTTGAATTCCATCATCGGTTGTTCAGATTGAACGTGATAAATGTAATTGAGAAATCATAAACTTCTAACCCTGAGTACAATTCAATAAAATACAGTATATAAGTTGTATATAGAAAAAATATAAGTAGACGCTTTTGTAAATGTTAGAGAGTACTTAGAGTAAGGTTTACATGCATTGTGAAGAAAAACAACTGAAAGGTTGTTCTAATCACTAATTTATTTTAACCAGCAAAAAAAAAATAGGTCATATGCAAATGTGTTGAAGGGACAAATAAAGCGTGAAAAAATGTTTGTTTCAATTCCATTATTAAGATCATGCAAGTTACCTTAAGGCTCGTTCTTGAAGGTTAAACGTACAATTTGCTTCTGCTTTTCGGTCGCAGCACTTCTCTGTATCAAGATCATATCATGTTATTAAACAAATAAACACACTTAAGAGGTTTCCCTTATACTTGTTGTTGAAGAAAACATACCATTAGGGCTATTTGATATTCCATAAATCTGATGATGATGGTCCAGGAGCTTTCATCGTATATCTTCATCAATTTGAGGTGATGGTGCGTACGGACCTCATCAACGATATGCTTTTCCTGCTCTGTCACATTTTCCTCCTCTGAAAACTGGTCATCTAATGTTCCTTTGAGAACCTTCTCCACCACATTTGTTGTCTGCAGAATCTTCTCTTTGTCAAGACATTTTCCAGCGCTCTGTAGAGAGGATTTGGTGGATTATTCGGAAGTGTCAGGCAAATTCCACGTATGAAATAGCAAAAACATGACATGAAGAAACAGGATTTTCATTTGTTGCCTATTGAAAGTATTGAAATTGCCTCAGTTGAGGACATAACCGACCTCGATGCATTTGGTTAATGATTTTACTATCCTTGCACAAACTTCACCATCAGCTTCCTTAATAAAAAACATACACTTTGTTACTGAAAATAATAAAAGGAATGAAAAATAAAAATTGTATAAACTACAGGTACCTTCTCTAGATCTTCTACCAGAGACGGTACAATTCGGAGCAGTAGTCTTTTCAGATAAGAATTTCTACTGGGAGGATCTAATTTCGTCTCGATAGAATGTTTTGCTGAGATCAATAGCTCCGGCATGGCTTAAACAATAATTAGGTATAAAAATACATATCAGAAAGGAAAGAACTAATAAGATACAAGATAAAGGAGAATAAAAAAGAAAGTCTTTATCAAGTAAAACCGGTACCTGAAATTTCTACTTTTCTGATATCTTTATCACGAAATGTCACCAGTGGTACGGGTATGTCAGAAACCTACACAAATAATGTCAAATTTGATTAAGAAAGTCTTATACAAGAGAAACAACAACATACACAGTATTGAACCAACCATATCAATCCATTTAAGGAACTCGTTATTGAACTGACTAATCAAGCAAAGTAATAGTTCACATGCTCTCAGCATATCATGTTCTGTGGCACTGTACAAATATAAATGTTTTAGTGGAAAAGCATATGTACAAGCTAGTTATTTCAACTAAGAAAATGTACATATCTCATTTAATAAACACAAGCACACCCTAGTATCATGCCAACATCCAGTACAATATAGCAGAAATGTATAATTTTCAGCTGAAGCATCAGATTGGTCATGAAGCACTTTGAAGTTTAAACATACTTATTCAAGTCCAAACTAGCTGCACGGAGCAGACCAGGCATAAGATCATCTGGATAAAAATCATATCCGAGACATATGATCAGCTGCTCCCATGCCTTCAACACAAATAGTAGAGCACCCGTTATAGTATAAGAATAGTATGTGCATTACTACAAATAGTTTGGATAATGCATACTTGTAGAAGGGTAACTTTCAAACTGTGATCATCCTCTCTTGAATTCCTTTCAATGTTCAAGAGAATGTCCTTGACCTTATATACATGAAAATTAAAGATGCTTTAATCAGTTAATGAAATGAAGAATCATAAGAATTAAATCACTACGAAAATTTTAAGCAAACTGTAATAATGTTGGCACGCTTTAAACTCAAATGCTTGTTAAAGAAATAACAAAACACATTACCTCATTAGCATCTTTCTTGAATATATCCTTTCCAACAACTACAGCAACTGTCCAAATGCACTCAACAGCATTTTCTTTCACCAAATTACTTGTGGCTTTAGGTAGAAGTTCTTTCAGCGAAGTGATGACCGATTCATAGAAGGTACAGAAGAGATCCTATGCAAAAGCATAATTCTTTTCAGATACCACCATCAAATCCCATATGATGGATCAATAGCTAAGTCAGAGTTACTATAATTATGGACCTTTGATGTTCTTGCAACAGATGCTAGAGCCTCTAAGGAATGGGCTTGCAGCAGCTCAGTCTCTGAACTCTGACTCTATCAGTAGATAAAATCAATTAACAATTTTAATCTAAAGCAGATGCCCATGCATATTAGCACAAAATGGTATCTCTTTGTTTCCTTTTTCCTAGAAATCGTTAAAATTACTCTTTAAAATGTCCCAAGTCAAATAAATCTACCTTGCTGATTTCAAGTAGTGCATTCACAGTTATTTGCAAGTACGGTGCTAAGTAGCTTGAACTGCAACTCTTATAAAGAGTACTGATTGTGCAAACAGTATGAGCCTATGAAAAATAAGAAAAGCAATTAGATTTCATTAACATAAATAATATAAATTTCAGCTGAAAAAAGTAACTTAGACAACGAAAATATCATTAACTATTGGAATTTGACAAGGAAAGAAATGAAAAGTCCAGCATTTTTGGTTACCTTATTGGTGGGATTTGTGTCTCTTACAAGTGTCCCCAATAACGAAGTAATAATAGTGTAAACTTGATCATCAAGAGTTTGTGGAGGTAGTTGTTCACACAAAGTTTTAATTGTTCTTACAGTAGCAAAGAAAACTTTGTTTTCCCTATCTGCTATTAATTTGAAGACCAATTTTACAACTCCTCCACGATTATCGCTAATTCCCTGAGGATAACAAGAATAACAACACTTAGCTGAAAAAAATAGTCACAATTTATCAAGAACTAACCAAAAAATAAGTTGCATATAAAAACAGCACATGTCCAAGAAGAGCAGTCATCAATTTACAAATATACCTTTCCACATCCTTCTGTAATGAGACCAATAAAAGTAGCCCCTGCGTATCGATCTCGCCACTTTAATGAAGTTATCATTCTTTCTATTTGCTTGAGTACTGCTGGAATATGGAATTCGGCACTTCGCAAAATCGCAATCCGATGCAAAAACTTCTCTCCAACAAGATAATTACCAGATTTATGCGGGATACATGAAACCATTCGTATCAACTCATCCCCCAGTTTTGCTAGTAGTATGCCCTTGCGTACCTTCTTTATCGAATTATCATCAAAAGCATACATCACTTCTACCGCGAACATCTTGTTTCTTCTTCTAAACTTTTGTCTTTAGAAATTTTAATGAGGGCAGTAAACACCTGATCTAAATGTGAGTTGAAAAATCTTGGCTCTGTCACCACCAACTCAACTAATTTCTTGAGACTTTCCTGGGCATTAGGCTCCTCATCTTTATTTCGAAGAAAATGCGAGACCCCATTTATCATTGGCAGTAATAGGTCAGAAAATTGAGAATAATAGTCACTTGACATATGTTGAACAAGACTAACTAATGCACATAAGGCAAGAACTTTGCTCATTCCTTAGGTAACATTGTTAACATGTTGAAGGGGGGTAACATCTCCATCACCAGTATCTCAATCTCTTTCCAGTCTATTCATGCCTCTGTTAAGGTATGATCCTTCCTCTTTACATGGATTCTTAGCATTGTTTATGCCAGTAATGATTTTAATTCTAGAAAGCTCCTATGGGATCAACTCATTTCCCTAGCTGATGTCATCCCTTCCGCAGGTAGTAATAGCTGGATTATGGAAGGGGACTTTAATGAAGTCCTTAGGGCCAGTGAAACTTTTGGAGGCAACCCCATTAACATTCACAAAACATCCCTCTTTTGGGATTGTATTAATAAATACAACCTCATGGACCTTGGCTTCATGGGTAGCAAATTCACCTGGTCTAATATGAGATATAAAAAGAGTCAAGGCCTGATTCTGAAAAGGCTAGACAGGTGTCTAGACAATTAACAATGAATTCACCTTTATCTTGAAGTCTCTGTTACCCACCTCCCTAGAATTCACTCTGACTACTCCCCTCTTATACTCAACCTTACTAGAACTCCCAATTCTCCCCCTAAACCCTTTAGGGTGGAATCTATGTGGATTAACCACCCGAATTTTAGAAATCTCATCCATGTCTCCTTTCTTGAAGGGGCTAACCTCACCCAAGCCACCCACCTATTCTAAGAAATTGCAAAAACCTGGAATAGGGAAACTTTTAGAGATATCTTTCAAAAAAGAATCATCTACTTGCTATGCTAGCAAGTATCCAAAAATATCCCTAAAACCTCACCAACTCCTACCTTCAAAACCTGGAAAATACTCTTTCTAAGGAGTTTAACTACATCCTGGATCAAGAGAATGAGTTTTGGAGGCTCAAATCCAACATCAACTGGCTCATACATGGAGACAGAAATATAAATTTTTTCCACACTTCTACCCTGAATAGAAAAAGGAGAAATGGAATTTACTCCCTCCAGGATAATGATTGTTGGATCTTTGAGCCTAATGAGATCACCAAAACTGTCACTTCTTTCTATGAATCCATTTACTTTTCTATTCACTTCTCCTTCCCACTAAAATATCAGTCCAATCCCTCCAACAAGGGCTCCCTCAATCCCTCTACCCACTCCTATCTTGACTCCATCCCTAACCTTGAGGTGATCAAGAGGGCTATCTTTTCCTTTGTCTCCACCAAAGATCCTGAACAAAATGATATACACCAATTCATGTACCAGAATTATTGGTCTAATATGGCCCCCCTCCCCCACCAGTTCTATACTACCACCTTCACAACTTAGACCATGGACCCAGCTGTTAACTCTACCTTTCTTTGCCTCATTCCTAAATTCAAGGATGCTACCTCCCTGAAGAACTTCAGACCCATAGGTTTGTGCAACACCCAATACAAAATCAGTACCAAGATCATCTCTGCTAGATTAAAGCCCCTTCTTTAATCTATTATTGGTCATAACCAAGCTAATTTCTCTAAAAAATAAGAGCTTGTGAAAATGCCATCATTGTGCAAGAGTACTTAGATCACTTCAAGAAAAAAAAGGGCATTAATCCTAGTATGGTTTTAAAAATTGACCTGGATAAAACCTTTGATAGGCTTGAATGGTTCTTCATTAGACAAGCCTTAGCTTTCTTCAACTTCCCCCTTGGCCTGTCCAAACTCATCCTCTCATGCATCTCCTTATTTTCTATCTCTGTCCTTCTAAATAGATACATAACCCCCTGCTACAATCCCACAAGAGGGATAAGACAATGAGACCCCATGTCATCATATCTCTTCATACTTTGCATGGAGCTCTTCTCAAGAAGAATCAACTATGAAGTGGATATTCTCAACTGAACCCCCATTTCCACTAGCAAAGGTGGTCCAAAACTCTCTCACCTATTCTTTGCTGGTGAACATACCTTTTTTGCTACAACTGATTTCCAGAACTGTCATACCATCTTCAATACTCTAGACAACTTCAGTAAACACTCAAGTCAAAGAGTTAACAATGCCAAGTCTAAAGTGCTTTTCTCCAGCAATTATGATGATGTGCTAGACTCAACCTATCCACCATCTTAGGTATAAAATCCAGTAACAGCTTTGGCAAATACCTAGGCTTCCCCACCTTTCATAAGTATCCCACTCTTGCAGACTTCCACTTTCTTCTAGATAACATGAACTTCAAGCTTGCTGGCTGGAAGTCCAATTTCCTCAATATAGCTGACAGAACTACCCTAGCCAAATCTTGTCTTAGCAGCATGCCCAACCATGTTATGCAATTTATAATTCTCCCTAATAAGATTCTCAAGATCATTGAAAGAGCCTAAAGGAATTTCATCTAGGAATCCACTAACTCTAGGATGAAAATGCATGTGGTCAATTGGGGGACCATCACTAGAACCAAAAAAGAGGGAGGCCCAGGAATCCAAAAGGTCAGCATAAATAATAACACCTTGTTCAGCAGCTTCGCTTGGAGACTCAACTCTAATCCCTCTTCTCTATGGGCCTCTGTCCTAAACCATAAGTAAAATCACTTCTCCAGTCCTGCCAACTATTATAGGACCTGAAATTATATCCAAAGAGGTTGGAAACTATGCAAGAATGTCATTTGTTAGTCCATCCACAATGGCAGAAAAATTGATGGTTGGGAAGTTTGTTGGATTCCAAACCTTCCACCCGTTAGAAATATTATTCAGGGACCTGTCCCTGGGCACATTAACATCATCCTGTTTTTCAATTTTAGGCAGGAGGGCAACTAGAATCTAGACTCCCCCTCCTTTGAAATCCCTACATCCATCTTCCATACTATCTGGAATACTTTCTTTTCAAATCCCTTAATTCATCAAGATACCCCCCCCTGTGGCTTTTAAGTGATTTAGGCATGTTCACATGTAAGAGTGCCTATAATCTCATCCACTCAAATAGAGCACCTCTCATCAACAATCACAAAACTTAGAATTGGATTTGGAAAACCACCATCCCTGAAAAGCTGAAATTTTTTCTCTGGATTTTGAACTATGATAGTCTTCCTAATAAGGGAAATCTTCTTAAAAGGGGAATCAATATTGACCATACATGTCCCTATTGTTCCTACCTATAAGAAGAAATCCACCATCTTTTATTCCAATGTAGACATGCTAACACTTTGTGGAGGGAGCTGGTTCTTTAGTACAATGGGGAACAAAATATCTCCACCCTTAATTTCTCACCTAGTAATTGGAAAACCACCTGGAAGACTCTAAGTCACAACAACTTTAACAGTAGAGTGGAGTGGGGCACTCTCCTCCCCTTTTGTCTCTGGAATATTTGGAAAATCATAAATAATAATGTCTTCACCAACAAAAATTACCCCCCTCCTTTAAACATGCTTACTCTGAAGCTGTGGAATTTCTTCACATCAGTGAGCATTATACTGACCCCCATAATCTTACCATCTTCCTCTGCTAGACCCCTCCCCCTAAACATGTCTACAAGCTAAACACTGATAGGTCATGCGTGGGGAACACTGATAAAGGGGGCATTGGGGGAGTGGTCAGAAATGCCTCGGGCACTTGGGTTCTTGGCTTCATGCAGAGCTTCCACCATGCTTTCAATAACTTTATGGAACTCATGGCCCTTAGAAAGGTTCTTCTGCTGGTTGAGGAGCAGAACTTGTGCCCTATTGAGATATGTGCTGATTTAGAAGAGATCATTAACTGGTTATCAAAAGGGAATTTATTATATAGACCAATTATTCATGATTGCAGATCTCTGATAAGAAGATTGGGCAAACCTCCGGTTCACCATAGCTACAGAGAGCAGAATAGGGTAGCTGACACCATGGCGAAAGCTAGAGCGAAAATAACTCCTTTTGACAACTGTAAAGTTTTTATAACACCACCTCCTTTTGTATTTCATGAAGTATGGGCTGACATAGAAGGAAATGCTATCCTCGTAGGGTTCCTTCTTACCAAAACTATTCAAGTCATTGCCAAACAATTTTGGTAATTGAGACAGACTGAGCTCCCGAACTAACAACTTTAGTTATTGCTGTTTTATGTTTAATGCATCTTATCTACCAAAAAAATTACTTAGGGTGATACAGTAAAATTACGGTTGAAGCTGCTGAAGCAGACATGCCATAAATATCTGTTGTACTTTTTTTAAAATTCAATTTTATTAATTTTCTAATAGTTAAATATCATATAATAATTAATTAGGGGCTATATAGTAAAATCACGGAACAAACACGTAGCTGGAAGCAGACATGTTGACCGCAAACTACTGTTTCTAGCAACTCCCGCTCATGCTTCTATATAGTAAGAAGATAAGTGAGGATAGGCTGCTGAAGCAGGAAGCTTGCGGACGACATGCCTTCTTCAACAGTGATTTTACTATATCATCTCTAATCAATTAATTATTATTAGTCATTTATATATTAGAAAAATAATAATATTTAATTAAAAATAAAGTAGATATTTATGACGCATCTGCTTCAACTACTTCAATTGTGACTATATCATCACTAATTAATTATATAAGTCATTTAAATATTAGAAAATTAATAATACATAATTCAAAAAGTAAATAGATATTTATGACATGTCTACTTCAGCTGCTTCGATCGTGATTTTACTAAATCATTTTTAATTAATTATTATAAGTTATTTACGTATTAAAAGATTAATATTTTATAAAAAAATATTATAAACATTCATGACATGTCTGCTTCAACTGCTTCAATTGTAATTTTATTATATCACCTCTAATTAATTATTATAGATCATCTAAGCATTACAAAATCGATAATATTTCATAAAAAAGGTAAAATAGACACAAAATTATAAGTTAACTCTTGATGTTTTAAATTAACTTGATGACTTATATGTGATACACTTAAACTTTTTCCACGAGTAATTTTTTATAGTAACTTTATAGTAATTTTTTGATATAACTTCATAACTAATTTTTATAGTAATTTTTTGATATAACTTCTGGATAGTTATTATAAGTCATTTAAGTACTAGATAAACAATTATTATAAGTCATTTACGTATTAGAAAATTAATATTATTTAATTAAAAAGTAAAATAGATATTTATGACATGTCTGCTTCAACTGCTTCAATCATAATTTTACTATATCATCCCTCATTAATTATATAAGTCATTTACTTATTAGAAAATTAATAATATATAATAAAAAATAAAAATAAATATTTATGACATGTGTAACGCCTCAAGACTTGTACCCCGCACGCTACACGGTACTAACAATCCCAAAAGACCACTAGCTAACCCATGGCTGGCACCTGCTGTGAGCACTGCATTATAGTAATACTGTAATAACAATATAACTGAGATAAATTCAAAAATAATGGGTTGAAATTCCATAAGGTTCAATATAATAATAATACTAAAAGAATGGTATAACAATACCAAAACTGATATAATGGTCTGAACATGCTATAGTCTGAAAGCCTCTAAGTTGTCTGACTGTGGAGATGATAGGACAACTCCCCAACTAACTCCGGCTGCTGAAATAACTAAGTTCTGAAATAATGAAATAATCATGTCCTTGAACTTTGAGGACTCACCACTGACTCTGACTGCTGAAATCTAAACTGCTAAGTGTGATCGGGAACCTGAGCGTCTGAACCTATGGTATAAAATACCATATCGCAATATAAAAGTATGCGTTAGTATGTAGGAATGTACTGGTATGCAAAATGGTATAAGGCTGAATGTATGGGTTCATATGCATGAACTATAACTGACTGAGTAACGTGAACATGACTGAGTGAGAATTCATGCATGAAAACATAGTAACTAAAGTCGTGATAAGATTGAATACTGATTCAAAATACTAATAACATAGATTTATGGTATCTGAATACTGTTAACTGAGTGACTGTGTCTGACAACCCTGATTCTGATGGAACTAGCTGAGTTCCGTACTAAGCTGAGTGACTGTATCTGAAAGTCTTGAAATTTGTTGAACTATCTAAGTTTTATTCTGAAGACTTAGACTGAGACTGTGGGAGGTAATCATCTAACTGACATTCCCCAAATAATATGGCGGAGTTGGGGTACAATCTGCAACCCCAATTGGAAGGGCGTCAATATCGCGCCACTAGTAAGGATAAGTTGTGAGTGACCCTCATCTGTCAGGTACTCTAAAAAGAATGATGGGACCCTAATCTGTCAGGTTAAGCCACCTTATTAACCCTCATCTGTCAGGTTTGATATCTCAACCTACGCTGGCTAAGTAGTTCTGGAATACAAGGAATGCTTCTAAGAATCACACCATCTACTGTCAGGTGAGTCCCCATCCTTGGGTTTACTCGGTGCTGAATCCTACTCCCAACTGAATAGACACTGAACTGATTATGCTGAGATGAACTAGTCTAAGTTCACTGAGTTTCGTAGACTAACTGATTTTACTGAGATTACTGATTTTTCCTGAGTTTTGTAACTGACTAAGTTCTACTGAGTTCAAAAAGTAACTGTGAGTACTACTGATCATGGCATGACTGAGATTATATTGAAACCGATACTGGTTCTAGGTACATAGCTAAATTGTCGGGTATTAAATACCCCCAAGACTCGATAGAATGAATATTATAGGACATGATACTTCTTGAACACATAACCACAATCAACAATTCATAATACAATCATTGAGCGATTCAATGACCCCATTTTGCCTGTTTGACCAAACAAATAGGCCCGCCCACACAAACGGGCAATATTGGGTCGCTCCCCAGCCTCTCCTACATGCCTGGGTAAATTTTGGCCCACGTAACCCTCGGGCACACCCCCAGAACCGTAGGCTATAGCGCACCGATTTGGACTCAAAATGCCCCATTCACGCTGTTTTACCCGTTTGAATAACCAAATAGCACCACCCAGACAAACGGGTAATGTTGGGACACTACTCATCCTTGCTGGAATGTCCGGGCAGATTTACGACCCACTTCACCCTCGGACCCCGGGTCAATCCACGAAACCGTGGGAAATAGCACACTGATTTGGCCATAAAATACCCCGTTCGCGCCGTTTTGCCCGTTTGACCAACTAAATGGCCCCGCCCATACAAAAAGGCAACACTGGGATTATCCCCAGCCTCCATGGCATACCCGGGTCTATTTTAAACCCACGGAACCCCCGTACCCCGATCCCACCCACAAAACTGTAGGCTATAGCACATCGATTTGACCTTAAAATGCCTCATTCGCACTGTTTTGCTGATTTGACCAACCAAATGGCCTCGCCCATAAAACGAGAAACACTTGGTCACTCTCTAGCCTCTCTGGCATTCCCGAGTGAATTTTTAGACCACCTCCGGAACCGTGGGCTATGGCACACCGATTTAGCTCAAAAATGTTCTGTTTATGCCATTTCGCCCGTTTGACCAAGCAAATGGCCCCTCCCATACAAACGGGAAATATTAGGATGCTCCCTAGCCTCCCTGGCATACCCAAGTTGATTTTTAGCCTACGATACCCCCGGAACCCAGGCCCACACAAGAAATCGTAGGCTATAGCACACCGATTTGGCCCTAAAATGCCCTGTCCGCGCTGTTTCGCTTGTTTGACCAACCAAATAGCTCCGCCCATAAATACAGGCACCACTGGGGCGCTCCCTAGCCTCCCTTCCACGCTCGAGTTGATTTTTGGCCCACGAAACCCCCAACCCTGGTTCCACCCACGGAACCGTGGGTTATAGCACACCGATTTGGCCTCAAATTGCCCTGTTTGTGCCGTTTTGCCCAATTGGCCAACCAAATGGCCCCACCCATGCAAACGAAAAATATTGGGTCACTCCTCAGCATCTCCTATATGCCCGGGTTGATTTTTGGTACACGACACCCCCATATCCCGGACCCACCACTGGAACCGAGGACTATACACACTGATTTATTCCCAAAATGCCCCGTTTGTACATTTCGCCCTTTTGACCAGCCAAATGGCCCTGCCCATACAAACGGGCAATACTAGGACACTCCCCAGCCTCTATTTCACACCCGAGTTGATTTTCATCCTACGTCACCCCCGGACCCTGGGCCCACCAACAAAACCATGAACTAAAGCACACCGATTTGACCCCAAAATTCCCCGCTCGCGCTGTTTCACCCGTTTGACCAACCAAATGGCATCGCCCACACAAACTAGAAACACTAGGTCACTCCCCAGCTTCTCTAGCACACTCGAGTAAATATTTGGCTAACGGTACCCCCGAAATGTAGGCTCACCCCCGGAATCGTGGCCTATAGCACACTGATTTGGCCCCAAAATGCCCTGTTCGTGCCGTTTCACCTATTTGACCGACCAAATGGCCCGTCCCACACAAAAGGTAAACACTGGGACACTCCCCATCTTCCTGGTCATGCTCGGGTAAAATTTTGACCCATGGCACCCCCGTATCCCAGGCCCACCCTCGAAACTGTGGGCTATAGCACACCGATTTGTCCTCAAAATGCCCCGTTCGCATCGTTTCACCCGTTTGACCAACCAAATTACCTTGTACACATAAAAGCGCAATAGTAACATGCTCCCCAGCCTCCTTGGCATGCCCGGGTTGATTTTCGAACCACGGCACCCCCGGATCCCAGGCCCTCTCCCGGAACTGTCAGCTATAGCACATCGATTTAGCCCCAAAATGCCCCATTCCTTTTGTTTTGCCCGTTTACCAACCAAATGGCCCAACCCACACAAATGAGCAACACTGGGATGCTCTCCAGCCTCAATGGAACGCCCAGGTTGATTTTCGGCCACGGCACCCCCGGACCTCGGGCACACCCACAGAACCGTGGGCTATAGCATACCAATTTGGCCCCAAAATGCCCCGCTCACACGGATTCACCTGTTTGACCAGCCACATGGTCCCACACACACAAACGATAAAAACCGGGTTGCTCCCCAGCCTCTCCTATATGTTCGGGTAGATTTTTGGCCCACAAAACCCCCGTACTTTGGGCCCACCATCGGAACTGATGGCTATAGCATATCTATTTGGCACCAAAAATGCCTCGTTTGCGCCGTTTCTCCCTTTTGACCAACCAAACGGCTTCGCCCACATAAACAAGCAATACTGGGATGCTCCATAGCCTTCCTGGAATGCCTGGTTCGATTTTAGGCCCACGAAACCCCGAACCCACCCACAGAACTGTGGCCTATAGAACAAAGATTTTACCCAAAAATGTGCCATTTACGCCATTTTGTCCGTTTGACAATCCAAATGGCCTCTCCCCCATAAACGAGCATCAATGGGACACTCCCTAGTCTCTGTGGCATGCCTTGGTAGATTTTAGGTCTACAGCACCCCCCAGACCCCGAGCTCACCCTTGGAACCGAGGGCTATAATATACCGATTTGGCCCCAAAACTCCCCGTTTCACCTATTTGACCAACCAAATAGCCCCGCCCATACAAACTGGAAACACTGGGTCGTTCCCTAGTCTTTCCGGCATGATCGGGACAATTTTTAGCCCATGACACACCCAAACCCTGGCCCCACCCCCAAAACCGTGGGCTATTGCACACCGATTTGGCCCCAAAATGCCTCATTCGCACCATTTAACCCATTTGAATAACCAAATTACCAAGCCAATTTATGCCCATGGCACCCCCGTACCCCAGGCATACCCATAGAATCGTGAGCTATAGTACACCGATTTGTCCCAAAAATGCCCCGATCGCGTCGTTTTGCCCGTTTGACCAACCAAATGGCCCCGCCCACACAAATGGGCAACACTAGGATGGTTCCCTACCCCCCTCGCATAATCAGGTCGATTTTCAGTCGACGACACCCCCTGACCCCGAGCCCACCCATGGAACTGTCGGCTATAGCACACCGATTTGATTCTAAAATGCCCCGTTCACGCCGTTTCACCAGTTTGACCAACCAAATGGCCTTGCCCATGCAAAAGGAAAACACTTGGTTTCTACCCAGACTCTCCGGCATGCCCGGGTGAATTTTCAACCCACGACAACCCCCGAAACCCGAGCCCACCCCCATAACCGTGGGCTATAGCACACCTATTTAGCCCCAAAATGTCTCGTTCGTGCTGTTTTACCCATTTGACCAACCAAATGGCCCCGCCCACACAAACGGGTAACATTGGGACTCTCTCTAGCCTCCTTGGCATCCTGAGTTAATTTTTGGCCCACGATACCCCCGGACCCCGAGCCCACCCACGGAATTGTGGGCTATAGCACACCAATTTGCCCCTAAAATGCCCCGTCCATGCCTTTTCGCCTGTTTCACCAACCAAATGGCCCCGCCCATACAAACGGGTAACACTAGGATGTTTCCCAGCCCCTGGTATGTTTGGGTGTATTTGCGACCCACGAGAACCCCAACCCTAAGCCTGTTCATAGAAACATGGGCTATAGCACATTTATATAACCCCAAAATGCCCCGTTCGCGTCGTTTTTCCCATTTGATAAACAAAATGGCCCCTCCTACACAAACGGGAAATATTGGGTTACTCCCCAGACTCTCTATCATACCCGGGTCTATTTTTTGGCCACGGCATCCTCAGACCCGGGACCATCCCTGGAACCGTGGGCTATAGCACATCGATTTGCCAAAAAAATGCCCCGTTCGTTCCATTTCGCTCGTTTGACCAACCAAATGGCCCCGCCTACAAAAAGGTCAACACTGAGATGCTCCCCAGCCACCCTGGCATGCCTGATTCAATTTTTGGCCCACAGTACCCCCAGACCAGGGACCCACCCACGGAACTGTGGTATATAGTACACCGATTTTGTCCTAAAATGCCCTGTTCATGCTGTTTCGCCTGTTTGACCAATCAAATAGCCCTGCCCACACAAACAGGCAACACTGGTATGATCCCTAGACTCCTTAGCATACTCGGGTTAATTTTTGGCCGACAGAACCCCTAAAACCCAAGCTCACCCATTGAACCATAGGCTATAGCACATCGATTTAGCCCCAAAACTACTCGTTTTGCCTTTTTAACCAACCAAATAGCCCCGCTGACAAAAATGGGAAAATACTGGATCACTTTCTATCCTCTCAGGAATGCCTCAATCGATTTTTGTGCTATGACACCCCTGGACCCTAGGCCCACCCTCAGAACCATGGGCCATAGTATGCGAGTTTGGCCACAAAATGCCCCATTCATACCGTTTTGCTCGTTTGAATAACAAAATGGCCCCGCCTACACAAATGGGCAGCATTGGGATGCTCTCCAGCCGCCCTGGCACGCTCGAGTTGATTTTTGGCCCACGAAATCCCCAAAACCCGTATCCACCCACAGAACCGTGGGCTATATCACACCAATTTAGCACCAAAATGCCCCATTCGCGTTGTTTCGCTCGTTTGAATAACAAAATGGCCACACCTACAAAAATGGGAAATATTGGGATGCTCTCCAGCCTCCCTGTCATGCCCAAGTTGATTATTAGTCCACGAAACCCCTGAACCCATGCCCACCCACGAAACTGCAGGCTATAGCACACTAATTTGGCCCTAAAATGCCCCGTTTGCATCATTTCACTCGTTTGACCAACCAAATAGCCCCGCCCACACAAATGGGCAACATTGGGTTGCTCCCCAGTCACTATGGCATGCCCGAAACTATTTTCAACCAACGGCACCCCCGAACCCCGAGCCTAATCCTGAAACCGTGGGCTATAGCACACCTATTTAGCCCGAAATGGCCCTATGAACACAAACGGGCAACACTGGGATGCTCCCCAGCCTCCTTGGCATGCTACGGTTGATTTTCAGCCCATGGAACCCCCAAAACCCGGGCCCACCCACAGAACTGTGGACTATAGCACACCAACTTGGCCCTAAAATGCCCCGTTCGCGCCATTTTTCCTGTTTGACCATCCAAATGGCCTTGACCACTCAAACGGGAAATATTTGGTAGCTCTCCATCCTCTCCAGCATGCCCAAGTTGATTTTCGGCCCACGGTACCCCCGGGCCCCGATCCCACCCTCAAAACCGTGGGCTATAGCACACCGATTTATCTCTAAAATGTCCCGTTCGAGCTGTTTTTCCCGTTTGACCAACCAAATGGCCTCGCCCATACAAATGGGAAATATTGGGACTATTCTTAGCCTCCCTGGCATACCTGAGTTGATTTTTGGCCCACGATACCCCTAGACCCCGACCCCACCCTCAGAACAGTGGACTATAGCACACCAATTTGGCCCCAAAATGCCCCGTTCATGCCTTTTCGCTCATTTGACCAACAAAATAGCCACGGACACATAAATGGGTAAAACTGGGATGCTTCTTAGCCCCCCTGAAACGTACAGGTGTGTTTTTGGCCTATGAGACCCCTAAACCTTGGCCCTCCCACAGAAACGTGAGCTATAGCACATCGATTTGGCCCCAAAATGCCCCGTTCACATGATTTTGCTCGTTTGACCAACCAAATTTCCCCTCCCACACAAACGGGAAACACTGGGTCACTCCCCAGCTTCTCTTTCATGCCTGCATTGATTTTTGTCCCACGGAACCCCCGAACCCCAGGCCCGCCCATGGAATCGTGGGCTATAGCACACCGATTTTACCCAAAAATGCCCCGTTCGCACCGTTTCACCTGTTTGACCAACCAAATAGCCCCAACCATACAAAATAGAAGCACTGGGATGCTCCCTAACCTTCCTGGGATGCCTTGGTAGATTTTTCTCCCACGACACCACCAAACCCCGGGCCCACCCCTAGAACTGTGGGCTATAGCACACTGATTTCATCCCAAAATGCCTCGTTCGCACCGTTTAGCCTATTTAAAAAACCAAATGGTCCCACCCATACAAATACGCAATACCGTGATGCTCTCCAGCCTCCCTAGCATGCCTGGGTTGATTTTTAGCCTACGCCACCCCCGGAACCCGAACTCACCCACGGAACCGTGGGCTATTGCATAACGATTTTGCACCAAAATGTTCCGTTCGTTCTATTTCACTCGTTTGACAAACCAAATTGCCCTTCCCACTTAAATGGTAAATAATGGGACCCTCTCAAGCCTCCCTAGCTTGCCCAAGTTGATTATCGGAACATGACACCCCCAGACCCCGGTCCCACTTACGGAACCGTGGGCTATAACACACCGATTTGGCCCCAAAATGCCCCGTTCACGTCATTTCGCTCATTTGACCAACCAAATAGCCTCGCCCATACAAATGGGAAACACTGTGACTCTCCCTAGCCTCACTGGTACGCCTAATTCGATTTTTGGCCCATGGCACCCCAGACCCCGGACCCACCCGCGGAACCGTGGTCTATAGTACACCAACTTTGTCCCAAAATGTCTTATTCATGTCCTTTCGCCTGTTTGACTAACCAAATGGCCCTGCGCACACAAACGGGCAATACTGGAATACTCCCTAGTACGCCCGGGTCGATTTTTAGCTCACTGAACCCCTAAACCCCGAGCTCACCCATGGAACCGTGGGCTATATCACATCAATTTAGCCCCAAAACTCCTCGTATTGCCTGCTTGACCAACCAAATGGCCCCGCCCATAAAAATGGGCAGCATTAGGTCACTACCTATTCTCTCCACCATGCCCTGATCAATTTTTGGCCCACGATACCGCCAGACCCTGAGCTCGCCCTCAGAACCGTGGGATATAGCACACCAATTTGGCCCTGAAATGCCCCATTCGCGCCGTTTTGCCTGTTTGAATAATAAAAGGGCCCTGCCTAAACAAATGGGCAATATTGAAATACTCTCTAACCTCCTTGGAACGTTTAAGTTGGTTTTGGCCCACAAAACCCCCGAAACCCGTGCCCACCCACGAAACTGTGGGCAATAGCACACCAATTTGGCCGTAAAACACCCCATTCGCGCCATTTCACCCGTTTGACCAACCAGTCTGTCATGTTTGGGTCAATTTTCGACACACAAAACCCCTAAACCACGGGCCCACCCACGGAAACATGGGCTATAGCACACCGATTAGGCCTCAAAATGCCCCTTTCACGTTGTTTCACCCATTTGACCAAACAAATAGACCCGCCCACATAAACGAGCAACACTAAGTTGATCCTCAGCCTCTCTGTCCCACTTGAGTTTATTTTAGCCCCACGGAAGCCCCAAACCCCGAACCCACCCCCAGAACCGTGGGCTATAACACACTGATTTGGCCTTAAAATGTCCTATTCACTTTGTTTTTCCCGTTTGACCAAAAAAATGCCTCCGCCCACCTAAACAGGCAATATTGGGATACTCCCCATCCTCCTTGGCATGCCCGAGTTAATTTTCAACCCAAGGCACCTCCGTACCTCGGGCCCTCCCATGGAACCGTGGGCTATAGCACACTGATTTTGCCCCAAAACACCCTGTTCGCACTGTTTTACCCATTTGACCAACCAAATTGCCTCCCCCATACAAACAGGAAACACTAGGTCATTCCCTAGCCTCTCTATCATGCTCGAGTTGATTTTTGGCCCACAGCACCCCCGAACCCCAGGCTCGCCCATGGAACCATAGGCTATAGCACACCGATTTGGCCCCAAAATTCCCCGTTCATGCTGTTTTGCCAGTTGGACCAATCAAATTGACCCACCCATACAAACGGGAAACACTGGGTCGCTCCACAGCCTCTCATACATGACTGGGTCGATTTTCATCTCACGACACCCCCAAACCCCGAGCCCACCCCTAGAACCGAGGGCTATCGCACACTGATTTGGCCTCAAAATGCCCCGTTCGAACGATTTCACTCGTTTGAATAACCAAATAGCCACAACCATACAAACGGGAAACATTTGGATACTCTCGAGTCTCCCTAGAACACTCGGCTTAGCCGGGTTAATTTTTGGCCCACGGTACCTCAGACCACAGGCCCACCCCCAGAACCGTGAGCTATAGCACACTGATTTGGCCCTAAAATGCCCCGTTAGCTTTGTTCCTCCCGTTTGACCAACCAAATGGCCCCGCCCATACAAAAAAGAAAAATTGGGATGCTCCCCAACCTCCGGTGCATGCCCGAGTCAATTTTTGGCCCATGACACCCATGAACCCGAGCCCACCCATGGAACCGTGGGATATAGCACACCGATTTGGTGCCAAAATGCTCTGTTTGCATCGTTTCACCTATTTGTCTAACCAAATGGCCCCGCCCATACATACAAGAAAAACTGGGTCTCTCCCCCGCCTCTCTAGCATGCCTGGGTTAATTTTTGGCCCACGGCACCCCCGGACCACAGGATCACCCCCAAAACCGTGGGCTATAGCACACTGATTTGGCCCCAAAATGCCTCGTTCACACCATTTTGCCTGTTTGACCAACCAAATGGACTCGACCACACAAACAAGAAACACTGGGATACTCCCCAGCCTCCCTGACACGCCCGGGTCTATTTTTGGCCCAGGCCACCCTCGGACCCCAGGCCCACCCACGAAACCGTGGGCTAGAGCACACCAATTTAGCCCCAAAATGCACCTTTCACATCGTTTCACCCATTTGAAAAAACAAATATCGCCGCCCAAAAAATTTGGCAATACTGGGATACTCCACATCCTCCCTAGCACTCATGAGCTGATTTTGGGCCCATGACACCCCGAACCGCGGACTAACCCATGGAATCATGGGCTATCGCACACCGATTTGGCACCAAAATTCCCCATTCTCGTTGTTTCACCTGTTTAACCAACCAAATAGCCCCTCCCACACAAACGAGTAATACTAGGTTGCTCCCCAGTCTTTTCGACACGCCCGGGTTAATTTTTAACCCACGGTACCCCTAAACCCCTAGCCCACCCCCGGAACCGTGGGCTATAGCACGCCGATTTGGCCCTAAAATGCCCCGTTCCTGCCGTTTAGCCAGTTTGACCAACCATATGGACTCTTCCACATAAACAAGAAATACTAGGATGCTCCTCAGCCTCCTTGACATGCTCGGGATGATTTTTGGCCCACGGTACCCCTGAACCCCGAGACCACCCATAGAATAGTGGGCTATAGCACATCGATTTTGCCCTAAAACTCTACGTTTGCATCGTTTCATCTGTTTGACCAACCAAATGGCCCCTCCCACACAAACTAGAATCACTGAGTCGCTTCCCAACCTCTCTGGCATGCCCGAGTTGATTTTCATCCCACGACACCCACAGACCCCATAAACTAGCAACACTAAGATACTCCCCAGCCTCCCTAGCATGCCCTAGTTAATTTTTGTCCCACGGTACCCCATACCCCGGGCCCACCCCCAAAACTGTTGGCTATAGCACACCAATTTTTCCCTAAAATACCTCGTCCGCACCGTTTTATTAGTTTGACTAACCAAATGGCATGCCCATATAAACGGGAAACACTGGGACACTCACCAGCCTCCCTGGCATGCCAGTGTCAATTTTGGCCCATGGTACCCCAGACCCTGGGCCCACCCCTAGAACCGTTGGCTATATCACACCGATTTGGACCCAAAATGCCCTGTTCACACCGTTTCACCGGTTTGACCAACCAAACGATACCGCCCATACAAACAGGCAACATTGGGATGCTCCCTAGACCCCCTGACATGCTCGGGTTAATTTTTTTGCCAATGGCAGCTTGTACCTCAGGCCCACCTATGGAATTGTGAGCTATTGCACACTAATTTGGCCCCAAAATGCCCCGTTTGCGTTGTTTCACCCGTTTGACCAACCAAATAGCCCTGCCCATACAAACGGGCAACACTGGGATGCTCCCCAGCCTCCCTAGCACTCTCGAGTTGATTTTTAACTTATGACACCCTCGGACCTGAGGCCCACCCATGGAACCATGGGCTATAGCACACCAAATTTGGCCCGAAAATGCCCTATTCGTGCTGTTTCGCCCATTTAAATAAGAAAATGGCCCCGCCTACATAAATTGGAAACATTGGGATGCTCTCCAGCCTCTTTTGCATGCTCGAGTTGATTTTTGGCCCACAAAACCCCCGGAACCCATGCCCACCCACGGAACCATGGGTTATAGCACACTGATTTTTCCCTAAAATGCCCCACTAGTGTCATTTCACCCGTTTGACCAACCAAATAGCCCCGCCCACACAAATGGGTAACTATGGATCACTCCCAGTCTCTCTAGCACGCTCAAAACTATTTTCAGCCAACTAAAACCCCAAACTCTGGGCCCACCCCTGGAACCATAGGCTATAGCTCACCTATTAGCCCCAAAATGCCCCATTCATGTTGTTTCGCCTGTTTGACCAACCAAATGTCCCCTCCCACACAAACGGGCAACACTGGGATGCTCTCCCGCCTCCTGGAACACTTAAGTCGATTTTCATCCCACAGCACCCCTGAATCACGAGCCCACCCATAGAAACATGGGCTATAGTGCACCGATTAGGCCCTAAAAGCCCTGTTCACACCGTTTCGACCATTTGACCAACCAAATGGCCCCGCGCACACAAACGGCCAATATTGGGTCAATCCCAAACCTCTCGGGCATGCCTGGGTCAATTTTTTATGCACTACACCCTAGGACCCCGAGCCCACCCCCCAGAACCATGGGCTATAGCACACTGATTTGGCCTCAAAATGCCCCATTCGCACCGTTTTTCCTGTTTGACCAAAAAAATGGCCCTTCCCATACAAACAGGTAATACTGGGATGCTCCCCAACTACCTTGGAATGGTCGAGTTGATTTTTTCCCACAACACCCCTGGACCCCGGGACCAGCCATGGAATCGTTGGGAATAACACATCAATTTTGCCCTAAAATACCCTGTTCGCACCGTTGTACCCGTTTGACCAACAAAATGGCCCTGACTATACAAAAGTGAAACAATGGGTTACTTCCCAGCCTCTTTGACACGATTGGGATAATTTTTGGCCCATGGCACCTTCGAACCCCAGGCCTGGATTTAATTTGGCCCCAAAATGTATCGTTCGCACCATTTCGCCAGTTTGACCAATCAAATGGCCTCGCCCACATAAACGGACAACACTGGGTCACTCCCTAGCCTCTTTTACATGCTCGGTTAATTTTTGGGCCACGACACCCCTGGAACCCGAGCCCACCCCAGAACCAAGGGCTATAGCACACTAATTTGGCCCTAAAATGCCTCGTTCGCACAATTTCACCCATTTGACCAACAAAATAGCCCCACCCACACAAATGGGAAATACTGGGATGCTCCCCATCCTCCCTGGCATGCTCGAGTTGATTTTCATCCCACAGCACCCCCGGGCCCACCCACGTAATTGTGGGCTATAGCACACCAATATGTCCTGTTCATGCCGTTTTGCCCGTTTGACCAACAACATGACCCCTATTAGACAAATAGACAACACTGGGTTGCTCCCCAACCTCACTGGGACTGTTAGGTCGATTTTTGACTCACGGCACCCCCGAAACAGTGGGTTATAGAACACTTATTTGTCCCCAAAATGCCTCGTTCGTGTTGTTTCGCCTATTTGACCAACGAAATGGCCTCGACCATACAAAAAGGAAACACTGGGATGCTCCCCATCCTCCCTGGAATGCCCAGATCAATTTTCAACCCATGACACCTCCGTAACCCAGGCCCACCCCCGAAACCGTTCGCTATAGCACATCGATTTTTCCTAAAACTGCCTTGTTCGGGCTATTTTGCCTGTTTGATCAACCAAATGGGCCCGTCCATACAAACGAGCAATACTAGGATGCTCTCCAGCCTCTCTGGCATGCCCGAGATTATTTTTGGCCCACGTCACTCCGGACCCCAGGCACACCCACGAAACCATGGGCTATAGCACACTGATTTGGCCCCAAAACTCCCCGTTCACGTTGTTTCTCCTATTTGACAAACCAAATGGAACCACACATATAATCGAGAATCACTGGGTCACTTCCCAGCCTCTCCAACAAGCTCGGGTCAATTTTTCACCCACGACATCCCCAGATCCTAGGCCCATCCCCAAAACCGTGTGCTATAATACACCGATTTGGCCCTAAAATGCCCCATTTGCGCTATTTCACCCATTTGAAAAAACAAATGGCTCGACCCACACAAACGGGCAACACTGGGATGCTCCCCAGCCTCCCTGGCATACTCGGGTTGATTTTTGGTCCAGGGAACCCACGAACCCAAGGCCCACCCATGCAACCATGGGCTAAAGGACACCGATTTCGTCGTAAAATTCTCCGTTCAAGCCGTTTCACCCGTTTGACCAACCAAATAGCCCTACCGACACAAACGGGAAATACTGGATCATTTTTCAGCTTCTCATACACTCTCGGGTTGATATTCGGCCCATGACACCCCCGAATCATGGGCCCACCCACGGAACCATAGGCTATAGCACACCGATTTGGCCCCAAAATGCCACGTTCGTGCCGTTTCGCCCGTTTGACAAAAAAATAGCCCTACCTATACAAACGGGAAACACTAGCTCGCTTCCCAGTCTCTCTGGCATACCTGGGTCGATTTTAGGCCCACAGCACCCCCGACCCAGGCCCACACCCAGAACTGTGGGCTATAGTACACCGATTTGGCCCCAAAATGTCCTGTTCACGCCGTTCTACCCGTTTGACCAACCAAATGGCCCCATACATACAAACGGGAAATACTGGGATGCTTCTCAACCTCCCTGTCATGCTTGGATCGATTTTCATCCCACGTCACCCCTGGACCATGGGCCTACCCCCGGAACCATGTGCTATAACACACCAATTTAGCCCCAAAATGCCCCGATCACACTGTTTTGTCCGTTTGACAAATCAAATGGCCCTGCCCATATAAACGGGAAACACTGGGATACTACCCAGCCTCAATATCATGCTCGAGTCAATTTTTAGCCCATGGAATCCCTAGACCCCAAGCCCACCCACGAAACCATGCGCTATAGAAGATCATGGTGCGACCCCTGACTAGACCAAGCAGCCATCGTGGCACGACCCTTGGCTGGTTCAAGCAGCCGTCATGGCACAACCTTGATCTTGGATCAACTAACCCTCACAGCACGGCCCTATCTCAACCCACTACTATTTTGGCCATCTAAACTCACCTTTACGCTGGTTTAAAAAATTCAAAACTCACCCGAGATGACCTATAAGTAACCCTGATCATGAGTAAACTTGGAAATCGGCATTTTAAGGTCGTGAAGGTTGAATTAAAATTCATCAAAGTTGAGAGGAAAAAATAATACTAATCCTTTAGAACTTAGCTAAATTGTCTAAGTCTTGGACCTCTTTGACATGTAATACAAAGCTGAAATGGACTAGAATCTTATGGGGCCTTAGATATGTATTTTATTCAGTTGCTCATGAGTTATACCAGTACAAGGGCTAGCTTGGGATAACTTATGGTCCTAAGCACTATGTGAAATCCAAGGGGTAGGCTTGGGGCATTACAAACTTGGTATTAGAGCACAAAGTTCAAGTGTCCTAGGGTGTCTGTGAAGCCGTGTCTAGTAGTCTTGCGGAACAGTACAGTGACATCCGTACTTTTCTGTAAGAGGCTACAACGCATTTAAGAAATGTATCCTTTATTTCATACTCTATATCATGTAGTAAAGTTATTCTTTTAGAAACTTATGCCAATTCATAAGTAACTCCATAATTCTCCGTATATTGCTTATTCTTGAGATAACATGACTAGTAAGTTCCAATTCCTCCCAAGATGATGCTCTTAAATTACTACCAGTAACTTCATAAGTCACATTAGGGGCTTGAGAGGAGATCGTTAGTGTGATATAAGTTCTTCAAGTTGAAAGTTATGTCCTCATCTTTATGAATCATTCAGTTAAGGTAGAATAATATGTGTATTCAGATTCTGCATTAACCCTTCAATCCAGATATTGCTCATGAGAGGATATAGTATAAACATAGATTAGTAAATAGAGTTTACATTCGAGGGATGTTACAACCTAGAGTGTTATGATTTATGATTAGTAGAACCTTTATATAGTTGGAAGTGTAGGTTTAGAAGTGTAGTGACGAGAAAAGTGGAAATGACCATTGATAGAAAGTATAGAGATAAAGTTATGCATGCTATAGAGTTTGTATCTAGGTGATATATCCGTGTGTGTTAGTTTAGTGGAAGGCAGAGAAAAAGTTATTATTTAAGGTGAGTTGTTGTTTGCTTGAAGTACGAAAAGAGTTATTGATGATATTTATTATGTTAGAAAAGTATAGGATATTAATAAAGTATTTGGTGGTTTAGTATTGTTAATTTAGGCTTCCTTTGAGGTTGCAAAAGGAGTTTAGTTGAAACTTATAGAGCTATGAAAGAAATTTAGGTGCATAGATAGGTAAATAGTCATAATGTGTAGAAGGAGGAGGTGCAAATGTATTATAATAAGATAGACCATATGATCATGATCAATTATTAGTAGTATAAAGTTCTAGTAGTGTTTCTTGATGTTTTATTTTATAGTTTCCAAGTTAGAATAGTATGTATAGTTGGGTTGTAAATCGTGTCTAGCACTAGACACTAAGTTTGAATAGTGGATGATGATAAAGGTGGAAATAATGATTGCTTGGGTAGTGATGCTAATTATATGGAAGTGATATAGTAGGCTTGAACAGTGTATACAAGAGTTTAAGTTGATTTATTCATAATTAAGTATGATGTTGTTGGTATGATGTAGAGGTGTACCAAGGTGTTATGGGGATTGAATTATTTTCTAAGATTATTAAGTGTCATGTGTTCTTAGATAATACCCATGAGTTTCTACGTGTGAATAAGGCTAGTTATATAGTACATGGTGTTCTAAATAAAGTTAAGGAGTTATGGATAGATGGTGTTGAGTCTTTTAAGTATGATTTTGATTATTAAGGTTTAGGGAAAAACTTAAGTTTAGAGATGTGATATTAGTAGGCTATGAAGGCAAAGAAGTGACTTATGTGTTTAAGTGAGACAAGCATGTTTGTCGAGTTAAGTGTAAGTCTATGTTGATGACTATTGAAGCTAAAGGAACATAAGGGTGGTATGTACTAAGAGAGTGTCCATGAATGAAGTTAGTATTGTCTAGATATAGTTTATTCAGGTGAGTGGACTTTCATGTGTAGGCCGTTAGAGCAAAGAAATTATGGCTCATTCTCGAGGATATGGAGTAGGCCCATAAGCTTAGAATGTCGTTTTGATCTAAGGGGAATATGGTAGAGTGAAGAACCAAATCTAGTTTTGAGAATTAGATTGTGATACATATTAATAAGAGTTGTGATGAGATAGTGATCCCTTCTTACTCTAGAGTATTCCTTGGATTTTAGTCATTGTCACCAAATTCATGCCTTGCGTGATATATCCATGCCAAAGGCCAATGCTTGCACAATTCATGCATACTCAAGTCCATTTTCAGCTTCTAGTAGGTAACAACTTCACTCTGTGATTCGACTCATCCATCATAAATCTATGAAATTCCAGTCTTATGTTGAATAACTTATGATAAGTATGAACTTATATTTCAGAGTATGATCAATTCTCAGAACTCATGGTACTAGTGAAATTCACATTATATCATGTATGTCTGCAATTTATATCTCTTTATGAAATCCATGCCTTTGACATTCTATTTCTCAGGCCTTAGTTAAATGCCAAGTTATGTATATTATTCTTTCGTACTTCAGGTCCTTATGCGTTAGCCCTTCAGTAACCTCTTTCTATGTTAAGATAATGGTGATGATAATGGATAAGCAATGGTTTAAGTCATATTGTGCTTCAAACATTGCATGGTTAAGTGCAAGGTCCATACAAAGTACCTGTTAGGATCGATTTGCCTACACACACTAGGTCTGCGGAGACGATGAAAAAAAATGAGAGAGAGAGTTCGTAAGGAGAGAGAGAGATCTGCAAGAATAGATTTCATGGTAACACCCGTGGGTAAACTCCACGGTGGACGGGATATTTATATTAATGATTCAAAGTATGTACAATTACATAGAGAAATGAGAATAAAAGGTACAACCTGAAATTCGGGTCGGGGCGCTGCCTCGAACCCCGCCTTCGGGTGGGGGGCTCCTGTCCCCCCCCCCCGGCAACCTCACCGCGGAGGTTGAACCACGTGAACATTAATATATGACAGTACATCACATATTAATCAGGCTCCACAAGCCAACAGTACCTACCTATGATTCTAAGTTCATATAATCAAATACTTGGTACTTGTTTTCATTTATAACCAAATATAGTTTGGTTGACAACTTCTTTTTGGTGTTGGACAAAGCTAATCCAATAAAAAAGCTATAGGACAGAAAATACACTAGTGTTGTTTAAGCATATTTATTTTCTAAATATGAAAAATAAATCTGATTATATTGAAAGGAAGAACAGCTAAGATCAACAATTAATTTCACCAAAGACCGGAAAAAGTATGCTCAGAACTATCTCATAAAAGCAAATGAGTATTAACATTTTTCCTCATTATGATACATTCTACTAATAAGAGTCACAGGCTTTACATCTATCAAGACAATCACACAGAAATGCGCCCATAATGCAGTGGCCAGATTTTCCAAGACCATCGAGTTCTCATCAGGAAAGTAATTTTCGCTGGACAAATTCGAATTTAATCAAATTTCAATTGGATTCTATTGGACATTTATCGAAAATACAACAAGGTACCGTAAAACTGAGTGATTCAATAAGTTTCCCAGAGAAAAAAGAACCAGCACAAACTTTACAGCTATGATTAAATAATTTCATCGTACAGCAAAGCAAAATAAATTGAAACTTTTTGCTAAAGGCTGTTCTTTTAGTATATTTGTTTCCTAAGTATTAAAAAATAAATCTGATTCTATTGAAAGGAAGAACAGCTGAAAATTAACTAGTAATTTCACTAAAGACCGGAAAAAGTATACTCAGAAACTATCCCAGAAAAGGAAATGAGCAGCAATGAAGAACACAAAGTTCATTCTAAAATCATTAAATCGACTATTTGAATCCTTGCAATTGTTATCAAAGAAATCTTTGGATGTGTTCTGTTTCTACATAATTGTTGCTAGTTTCATTATTTGCTGAAACTGTCACAATCTTTACATCTATCAAGACATTCCCACAGAAATGTACACATTATGACACTACAAAAGCCAGATTACCAAGACCATTATTACAAGTTCTCAACAGGAACGTATTTTGCTACATACACAGTTTTGCATTCCCCTTTTGAAACTATACAAAAGCATAAGATAATAGTCAATTGGTAGATATTGCCGTAATTCCTGGGGTGAATGTACAGGATTAGATGGTACATGTGTGATATGTCACAATAGCTCCTGATGTAGGTGTTGCCGAATCTCAAGGTAGAATGAGGAAAGGGACGTGAACTAAGATTCTTGAATTCCATCATCGGTTGTTCAGATTGAACGTGATAAATGTAATTGAGAAATCATAAACTTCTAACCCTGAGTACAAATCAATAAAATACAGTATATAAGTTGTATATAGAAAAAATATAAGTAGACGCTTTTGTAAATGTTAGAGAGTACTTAGAGTAAGGTTTACATGCATTGTGAAGAAAAACAACTGAAAGGTTGTTCTAATCCCTAATTTATTTTAACCAGCAAAAAAAAAATAGGTCATATGCAAATGTGTTGAAGGGACAAATAAAGCGTGAAAAAATGTTTGTTTCAATTCCATTATTAAGATCATGCAAGTTACCTTACGGCTCGTTCTTGAAGGTTAAACGTACAATTTGCTTCTGCTTTTCGGTCGCAGCATTTCTCTGTATAAAGATCATATCATGTTATTAAACAAATAAACACATTTAAGAGGTTTCCCTTATACTTGTTGTTGAAGAAAACATACCATTAGGGCTATTTGATATTCCATAAATCAGATGATGATGGTCCAGGAGCTTTCATTGTATATCTTCATCAATTTGAGGTGATGGTGCGTACGGACCTCATCAACGATATGCTTTTCCTGCTCTGTCACATTTTCCTCCTCTGAAAACTGGTCATCTAATGTTGCTTTGAGAACCTTCTCCACCACATTTGCTGTCCGCAGAATCTTCTTTGTCAAGACATTTTCCAGCGCTCTGTAGAGAGGATTTGGTTGATTATTCGGAAGTGTCAGGCAAATTCCACGTATGAAATATCAAAAACATGACATGAAGAAACAGGGTTTTCATTTGTTGCCTATTGAAAGTATTGAAATTGCCTCAGTTGAGGACATGACCGACCTCGATGCATTTGGTTAATGATTTTACTATCCTTGCACAAACTTCACCATCAGCTTCCTTAATAAAAAACATACACTTTGTTACTGAAAATAATAAAAGGAATGAAAAATAAAAATTGTATAAACTACAGGTACCTTCTCTAGAGCTTCTACCAGAGACGGTACAATTCGGAGCAGTAGTCTTTTCAGATAAGAATTTCTACTGGGAGGATCTAATTTCATCTCAATAGAATGTTTTGCTGAGATCAATAGCTCCGGCATGGCTTAAACAACAATTAGGTATAAAAATACATATCAGAAAGGAAAGAACTAATAAGATACAAGATAAAGGAGAATAAAAAAGAAAGTCTTTATCAAGTAAAACCGGTACCTGAAATTTCTACTTTTCTGATATCTTTATCACGAAATGTCACTAGTGGTACGGGTATGTCAGAAACCTACACAAATAATGTCAAATTTGATTAAGAAAGTCTTATACAAGAGAAACAACAACATACACAGTATTGAACCAACCATATCAATCCATTTAAGGAACTCGTCATTGAACTGACTAGTCAAGCAAAGTAATAGTTCACATGCTCTCAGCATATCATGTTCTGTGGCACTGTACAAATATAAATGTTTTAGTGGAAAAGCATATGTACAAGCTAGTTATCTCAACTAAGAAAATGTACATATCTCATTTAATAAACACAAGCACACCCTAGTATAATGCCAACATCCAGTACAATATAGCAGAAATGTATAATTTTCAGCTGAAGCATCAGATTGGTCATGAAGCACTTTGAAGTTTAAACATACTTATTCAAGTCCAAACTAGCTGCAAGGAGCAGACCAGGCATAAGATCATCTGGATAAAAATCATATCCGAGACATATGATCAGCTGCTCCCATGCCTTCAACACAATTAGTAGAGCACCCGTTATAGGATAAGAATAGTATGTGCGTTACTACAAATAGTTTGGATAATACATACTTGTAGAAGGGTAACTTTCAAACTATGATCATCCTCTCTTGAATTCCTTTCAATGTTCAAGAGAATGTCCTTGACCTTATATACATGAAAATTATAGATGCTTTAATCAGTTAATGAAATGAAGAATCATAAGAATTAAATCACTAAGAAAATTTTAAGCAAACTGTAATAATGTTGGCACGCTTTAAACTCAAATGCTTGTTAAAGAAATAACAAAACACATTACCTCATTAGCATCTTTCTTGAATATATCCTTTCCAACAACTACAGCAACTGTCCAAATGCACTCAACAGCATTTTCTTTCACCAAATTACTTGTGGCTTTAGGTAGAAGTTCTTTCAGCGAAGTGATGACCGATTCATAGAAGGTACAGAAGAGATCCTATGCAAAAGCATAATTCTTTTCAGATACCACCATCAAATCCCATATGATGGATCAATAGCTAAGTCAGAGTTTCTATAATTATGGACCTTTGATGTTCTTGCAACAGATGCTAGAGCCTCTAAGGAATGGCTTGCAGCAGCTCAGTCTCTGAACTCTGACTCTATCAGTAGATAAAATCAATTAACAATTTTAAGCTAAAGTAGATGCCCGTGCATATTAGCACAAAATGGTATCTCTTTGTTTCCTTTTTCCTAGAAATTGTTAAAATTACACTTTAAAATGTCCCAAGTAATAAATCTACCTTGCTGATTTCAAGTAGTGCATTCACAGTTATTTGCAAGTACGGTGCTAAGTAGCTTGAACTGCAACTCTTATAAAGAGTACTGATTGTGCAAACAGTATGAGCCTATAAAAAATAAGAAAAGCAATTAGATTTCATTAACATAAATAATATAAATTTCAGCTGAAAAAGTAACTTAGACAATGAAAATATCATTAAATATTGGAATTTGACAAGGAAAGAAATGAAAAGTCCAGCATTTTTGGTTACCTTATTGGTGGGATTTATGTCTCTTACAAGTGTCCCCAATAACGAAGTAATAATAGTGTAAACTTGATCATCAAGAGTTTGTGGAGGTAGTTGTTCACACAAAGTTTTAATTGTTCTTACAGTAGCAAAGCAAACTTTGTTTTCGCTATCTGCTATTAATTTGAAGACCAATTTTACAACTCCTCCACGATTATCGCTAATTCCCTGAGGATAATAAGAATAACAACACTTAGCTGGAAAAAATAGTCACAATTTATCAAGAACTAACCAAAAAATAAGTTGCATATAAAAACAGCACATGTCCAAGAAGAGCACTCATCAATTTACAAATATACCTTTCCACATCCTTCTGTAATGAGACCTATAAAAGTAGCCCCTGCGTATCGATCTCGCCAGTTTAATGAAGTTATCATTCTTTCTATTTGCTTGAGTACTGCTGGAATATGGAATTCGGCACTTCGCAAAATCCCAATCCGAAGCAAAAACTTCTCTCCAACAAGACAATTACCCGATTTATGCGGGATACATGAAACCATTCGTATCAACTCATCCCCCAGTTTTGCTAGTAGTATGCCCTTGCGTACCTTCTTTATCGAATTATCATCAAAAGCATACATCACTTCTACCGCGAGACATCTTGTTTCTTCTTCTAAACTTTTGTCTTTAGAAATTTTAATGAGGGCAGTAAACACCTGATCTAAATGTGAGTTGAAAAAACTTGGCTCTGTCACCACCAACTCAACTAATTTCTTGAGACTTTCCTGGGCATTAGGCTCCTCATCTTTATTTCGAAGAAAATGCGAGACCCCATTTATCATTGGCAGTAATAGGTCAGAAAATTGAGAATAATAGTCACTTGACATATGTTGAACAAGACTAACTAATGCACATAAGGCAAGAACTTTGCTCATTCCTTTTGATTTATAAAACTTTTTCGACAATGTTGATTTGAGTTGTGGAAAATAGTGTCTCAGTTCATTGCCCATACATTTGGGCAAATCCAAAAAAAACGATAGCGCACAATCTTGAATGTACAATGGACCCGAAAACAGAGAGTCGAAAAAGAATCTGAGCATACCCTGCCACTCTCCCTGTTTCTCAGCAATAATACAGCTGAAAATTTGAGATGCTGTGTTCCACATCAATTCGCAAACCTTAACCGGGTTATCTCCTTCAAGAATATCAAGAATCCTGCTTTTAAGCTGATCTTTGACGATGTCGGTGTAGGATCTCCATATGCTGCATGAATCACTGGGATAATCAAGAAGAGAATGAATGAGATCAGTGCATTTAGATTTGATTTCAAGGGTATTTCCAGGAGAATGTAGGAGGTGCTCTGATAGCTTCAAAAACAATTCATATGGATGATTTTCTACACAATATTCGTACAATGTCATTTTATCTTGGGACTCTTCCATATCTGTAAGAAATTTTTGAATGAAGTAGTAATCTGGAGAATTAAGAAGTTGTAGGGCCTTCTGTGGAAGTTCATCTGCCATTACAGAAGAAGAACCTCTAGCAGACATTGTAGAATGAAAACAGATAAAATGAAAGAGGGGGTTTGGCGGGTTAATATTCAGTTGGAATGTTTTCTCATTTGGCGGTTATCAACGGAATAAAGGCAAGTTTATTGCTTTTTTAAAAACATAGTAAAAAGACAAAAAATACTGGTAAGGTGTCAAATTAATTTAAAATATCAAGAATTTTATTTTGTTAAATATTATTAATTTTTTAATACTTACATACTTATAATAATTACTTAATGGTGATATAGTAAAATTACGGTTGAAGCAGTTGAGGCAAGTCATAAATATCTATTTTATTTTTTTTCTAAAATCAAAATTTTATTAATTTTCTAATACGTAAATGTGATAATCTAGAGTTAATTGATCACTTTATGTTTATTTTACCACATTTATAAAATATTATTAATTTTTAATACTTAATAATTACTTAGGGGCGATATAATAAAATTACGGTTGGAGTTGTTGAAGCGGACATGTCATAAATATCTGTTTTACTTTTATTAAAATTCAATTTTATTAATTTTCTAACACGTAAATGTCATATAATAATTAATTAGGGGGCAATATAGTAAAATCACGGAGCAAGCAGGCAGCTAGAAGAAGGCATGTCGATCGCCAGCTGCCTGCTTCTAGCAGCTCCCACTCGCGCTTCTACATAGTAAGAACTAGATATTGAAGGCCCGTGCCAGCACGGGCCCAATATATGTTATTATTTTAAATTTTTTGTTATTGCAATTTATAATGTTCTTCGCGTTCAAACTTTTTAATTATTGATAATGAATTGGTCGTGGTTTAGATGGCACCTTCATTTCGGTAAGGAAATGGAAACCTAATTTCGTCCCCAGCAAGACACAAGTAGATTCAACAGTAATCTGGCTACGCTTTTCTCAACTCCCCACCGAATTCTATGATTCCAAAATTTTCCAAAGGGTGAGGAGGAGAATTGGGAAACTACTAAAGATCGATACATGCACCTCCGCCACACTGCGGGGTCTCTATGCCAGGCTATGCATCCAAATTCAATTGGGCATCTCCTTCATGGCCTTCATCAATATTGGAGTCCACCACCAATACATCGAATACGAAGGGGATGGGATTCTATGCACATCGTGTGGACACTTAGGCCACGCTTCCTCCAACTGTCACTCCCAGCAAACCCCCATCGATCAAACCAACCATGAGCGACACCTGAGTCAAGTACAAAGACTGAATAACACCTTGTGTCCTTTAAAAAAGGAAAAAAAGGAACCAAAATACCAAGGAAGATCCAGTCCATAATCCAAATCATACCAAGGACGGTAGGAGCGATCTGATGGCAACAGGAAAGTCCCCTTCTCACCTTGGCGGTGATGACGGAGTCAAGCTAGGGAAAACTAAGCAATCTGGTCCACCTCGAGGCAAGTTCGAATTGGGCCAACAATCGGAACCCTCAGTTTCTCCCCCTCTTGAGGTAGGCCTAAGCTTTGACGCTGAAGTTCACATGGACTCCCCCATGGCCCATCTCCCTAATGAGACAGGACTCAATTCTTCTGATCCCAAGAGACCCACAACCTCCTTTAACCCGAACAGGCCCAGTTCATCTTCTAATTTAAACAGTTTATTTCCCTTAGAAGTAGGGAATAATAAAAAGTAAAAGAAAATTGATGGGCCCCATAGAATCTATCTCGGCTTAGACAATCATGAGTTTGGAGCTGGAAATTCACACACGCCCATCGGAGACCTTTTCGATTCTCAGGGTGATGTGATGGACACTATCCATCACGCAGATATTGCATTTAATGTAAATGTCATTACCAATGCCCAAGCCCCTCAGCTTTCTTTCCTTAATAGATCTCCTTCTGATAACATGGAGGTCAGCTATACCTCTCAAGAAGAACATCATGGACTCTCCACTAAACTCCAACATGATCACTCTAATCATAGAGGCCTTACCATTGGATTATATTCCTGCCTCATGGTTGGAAGTCTGCCTCTCCAACCAATCAATCCCACTTCATGCCCAAGTGAAGGGGCGACAGGTTACTCTTTACATCCAGGACCCCAGCTACCTTGCCCTTCTGGTCAAGGAATGTCCGCGTCAGGGCCTAGAGAGCTATGGATAAAATGTCTGGATGGTAACCCTTTTCCATGTAATAGGCCCATCCTACCTGGAAGAACTGACTCCAGATATTCTGTCACTCCCCATGAACCAGATAAGCAACAACCTTCCTTTCTTTCCACCTTCAAACCCACTCCTACTATCTCAGGGACCAATTTTTGTGACCTTACCTGGGGAAAGACAAGCCCTTCTAGTACCAATGGTGAATACCTCACCACCTCTAACTCCCCTTTCAGTGGAAAGGGTAGAAAGAGGGAAAACAATAGAGGCCCTGAGAGAAAGCAACAAGGAAATAAAAGGCCTCCTTGCACAGATGAGAATTCCAAAAACGGATGTCTTCACTCTGGAAAGGCCTGTAAACATAGAGTTTATAGAACTCGTCCACAAGATGGTCATTGTTCTCTTACCGCAGTTACTGACCAATCTAGACCTAAAACTAATTGCACCAAACCTTATGATAGGGGAACACTTCACAGCCAAAGTGACACCCATATCCAGGAGGAGAAAGATCTCAGAGATAGCTGGGTCCTCCAATCCTGTGGGAAAGAGGAAGAAAACCATGTCAACCCCCCAACAAAAATAGAAACCAATGATGAAGAACTGCCTAATCAGGAATGCTAGGGGGGAAATAGTCTAGAATTTATAAAACAATGTAAGTCCATGATTAGCATCCACCACTCTTGCATCCTGGACCTCCTGGAAACTAAGATGGTGGACCACAGAAACATATCCTATGAGTTGGGCTTCCATAACTTCATAGAGTCTAGTGCCTCTGGCAACTTAGGTAACATTGTTATCATATTGAAGGGGGGTAACATCTCCATCACCAGTATCTCAATCTCTTTCCAGTCTATTCATGCCTCTGTTAAGGTATGATCCTTCCTCTCTACATGGATTCTTAGCATTGTTTATGCCAGTAATGATTTTAATTCTAGAAAGCTCCTATGGGATCAACTCATTTCCCTAGCTGATGTCATCCCTTCCGCAGGTAGTAATAGCTGGATTATGGGAGGGGACTTTAAAGAAGTCCTTAGGGCTAGTGAAAATTTTGGAGGCAACCCCATTAACATTCACAAAACATCCCTCTTTTGGGACTGTATTAATAAATACAACCTCATGGACCTTGGCTTCATGGGTAGCAAATTCACCTGGTCTACTATGAGATATAAAAAGAGTCAAGGCCTGATTCTGAAAAGGCTAGACAGGTGTCTAGACAATTAACAATGAATTCACCTTTATCTTGAAGTCTCCGTTACCCACCTCCCTAGAATTCACTCTGACTGCTGCCCTCTTATACTCAACCTTACTAGAACTCCCAATTCTCTCCCTAAACCCGTTAGGGTGGAATCTATATGGTGTAACCACCCAAATTTTAGAAATCTCATCCATGACTCCTTTCTTGAGGGGGCTAACCTCACCCAAGCCACCCACTTATTCTAAGAAATTGCAAAAACCTGGAATAGGGAAACTTTTAGAGATATCCTTAAAAAAAGAATCATCTACTTGCTATGCTAGCAAGTATCCAAAAATATCCCTAATACCTCACCAGCTCCTACCTTCAAAACCTGGAAAATACCCTTTCTAAGGATTTTAACTACATCCTGGATCAAGAGAATGAGTTTTGGAGGCTCAAATCCAACATCAACTGGCTCATACATGGAGACAGAAATATAAATTTTTTCCACACTTCTACCCTGAATAGAAAAAGGAGAAATGGAATTTACTCCCTCCAGGATAATGATTGTTGGATCTTTGAGCCTAATGAGATCACCAAAACTGTCACTTCTTTCTATGAATCCATTTACTTTTCTATTCACTTCTCCTTCCCACTTAAATGTCAGTCCAATCCCTCCAACAAGGGCTCCCTCAATCCCTCTACCCACTCCTATCTTGACTCCATCCCTGACCTTGAGGAGATCAAGAGGGCTATATTTTCCTTTGTCTCCACCAAAGATCCTGAACTGAATGATATACACCAATTCATGTACCAGAATTATTGGTCTAATATGGCCCCCCTCCCCCACCAGTTCTATACTACCACCTTCGCAACTTAGAACATGGACCCAGCTGTTAACTCTACCTTTCTTTGCCTCATTCCTAAATTCAAGGATGCTACCTCCCTGAAGAACTTCAGACCCATAGGTTTGTGAAACACCCAATACAAAATCAGTACCAAGATTATCTCTGCTAGATTAAAGCCCCTTCTTTAATCTATTATTGGTCATAACCAAGCTAGTTTCTCTAAGAAATGAGAGCTTGTGAAAATGCCATCATTGTACAAGAGTACTTAGATCACTTCAAGAAAAAAAAGGGCATTAATCCTAGTATGGTTTTAAAAATTGACCTGGATAAAGCCTTTGATAGGCTTGAATTGTTCTTCATTAGACATGCCTTAGCTTTCTTCAACTTCCCCCCTGGCCTGTCCAAACTCATCCTCTCATGCATCTCCTTATTTTCTATCTCTGTCCTTCTAAATAGAAACATAACCCCCTCCTACAATCCCACAATAGGGATAAGACAATGAGACCCCATGCCACCATATCTCTTCATCCTTTGCATGGAGCTCTTCTCAAGGAGAATTAACTATGAAGTGGATATCCTCAACTGAACCCCCATTTCCACTAGCAAAGGGGGTACAAAACTCTCTCACCTATTCTTTGCTGGTGAACATACCTTTTTTGCTACAACTGATTTCCAGAACTGTCATACCATCTTCAATACTCTAGAAAACTTCAGTAAACACTCAAGTCAAAGAGTTAACAATGCCAAGTCTAAAGCGCTTTTCTCCAGCAATTATGATGATGCTGCTAGACTCAACCTATCCACCATCTTAGGTATAAAATCCAGTAACAGCTTTGGCAAATACCTAGGCTTCCCCACCTTTCATAAGTATCCCACTCTTGCAGACTTCCACTTTCTTCTTGATAACATGAACTTCAAGTTTGCTGGATGGAAGTCCAAATTCCTCAATATAGCTGACAGAACTACCCTAGCCAAATCTTGTCTTCGCATCATGCCCAACCATGTCATGCAATTTATAATTCTCCCAAATAAGATTCTCAAGATCATTGATAGAGCCTAAAGGAATTTCATCTAGGGATCCACTAACTCTAGGAAGAAAATGCATGTTGTCAATTGGGGGACCATCACTAGAACCAAAAAAGAGGGAGGCCCAGGAATCCAAAAGGTCAGCATAAATAATGAAACCTTGCTCAGCAGCTTCGCTTGGAGACTCAACTCTAATCCCTCTTATCTATGGGCCTCTGTCCTAAACAATAAGTAAAATCACTTCTCCAGTCCTACCAACTATTGTAGGACCTGAAATTATATCCAAAGAGGTTGGAAACTATGCAAGAATGTCATTTGTTAGTCCATCCACAATGGCAGAAAAATTGATGGTTGGGAAGTTTGTTGGATTCCAAACCTTCCACCCCTTAGAAATATTATTCAGGGACCTGTCCCTGGGCACATTAACATCATCCTCTTTTTCAATGTTTGGCAGGAGGGCAACTAGAATCTAGACTCCCCCTCCTTTGAAATCCCTACATCCATCTTCCATACTATCTGGAATACTTTCTTTTCAAATCCCTTAATTCATCAAGATACCCCCCCCCCCTGTGGCTTTTAAGTGGTTTAGGCATGTTCACATGTAAGAGTGCCTATAATCTCATCCACTCAAATAGAGCACCTCTCCTCAACAATCACAAAACTTAGAATTGGATTAGGAAAACCACCATCCCTGAAAAGCTGAAATTTTTTCTCTGGCTTTTGAACTATGATAGTCTTCCTAATAAGGGAAATCTTCTTAAAAGCGGAATCAATATTGACCATACATGTCCCTATTGTTCCTACCTATAAGAAGAAATCCACCATCTTTTATTCCAATGTAGACATGCTAACACTTTGTGGAGGGAGCTGGTTCTTTAGTACAATGGGGAACAAAATATCTCCACCCTTAATTTCTCACTTAGTAATTGGAAAACCACCTGGAAGACTCTAAGTCACAACAACTTTAACAGTAGAGTGGAGTGGGGCACTCTCCTCCCCTTTTGTCTCTGGAATATTTTGAAAATCATAAATAATAATGTCTTCAACAACAAAAATTACCCCCCTCCTTTAAACATGCTTACTCTGAAGCTGTGGAATTTCTTCACATCAGTGAGCATTCTACTGACCCCCCTAATCTTACCATCTTCCTCTGCTAGACCCCTCCCCCTAAACATGTCTACAAGCTAAACACTGATAGGTCATGCCTGGGGAACACTGATAAAGGGGGCATTGGGGGAGTGGTCAGAAATGCCTCGGGCACTTGGGTTCTTGGCTTCATCCAGAGCTTCCACCATGCTTTCAATAACTTTATGGAACTCATGGCCCTTAGAAAGGTTCTTCTGCTGGTTGAGGAACACAACTTGTGCCCTATTGAGATATGTGCTGATTTAGAAGAGATCATTAACTGGTTATCAAAAGGGAATTTATTATATAACCCAATTATTCATGATTGCAGATCTCTGATAAGAAGATTGGGCAAACCTCCGGTTCACCATAGCTACATAGAGAAGAATAGGGTAGCTGACACCATGGCGAAAGCTAGAGCGAAAATAACTCCTTTTGACAACTGTAAAGTTTTTATAACACCACCTCCTTTTGTAATTCATGAAGTATGGGCTGACATAGAAGGAAATGCTATCCTCGTAGGGTTCCTTCTTACCAAAACTATTCAAGTCATTGCCAAACAATTTTGGTAATCGAGACAGACTGAGCTCCCGAACTAACAACTTTAGTTATTGCTATTTTATGTTTAATGCATCTTATCTACCCAAAAAATTACTTAGGGTGATACAGTAAAATTATGGTTGAAGCTGCTGAAGCAGACATGCCATAAATATCTGTTGTACTTTTTTTAAAATTCAATTTTATTAATTTTCTAATAGTTAAATATCATATAATAATTAATTAGGGGCTATATAGTAAAATCACGGAACAAGCACGTAGCTGGAAGCAGACATGTTGACCGCAAACTACTGTTTCTAGCAACTCCCGCTCATGCTTCTATATAGTAAGAATATAAGTGAGGATAGGCTGCTGAAGCAGGAAGCTTGTGGACGACATGCCTTCTTCAACAGTGATTTTACTATATCATCTCTAATCAATTAATTATTATTAGTCATTTATATATTAGAAAAATAATAATATTTAATTAAAAATAAAGTAGATATTTATGACGCATCTGCTTCAACTGCTTCAATTGTGACTATATCATCACTAATTAATTATATAAGTCATTTAAATATTAGAAAATTAATAATACATAATTAAAAAAGTAAATAGATATTTATGACATGTCTACTTCAGCTGCTTCGATCGTGATTTTACTATATCATTTTTAATTAATTATTATAAGTTATTTACGTATTAAAAGATTAATATTTAATAAAAAAATATAATAAACATTCATGACATGTCTTCTTCAACTGCTTCAATTGTAATTTTATTATATCACCTCTAATTAATTATTATAGATCATCTAAGCATTACAAAATCGATAATATTTCATAAAAAAGGTAAAATAGACACAAAATTATAAGTTAACTCTTGATATTTTAAATTAACTTGACAACTTATATGTGATCCACTTAAACTTTTTCCACGTGTAATTTTTTTTAGTAACTTTACTATATCGCTTCTAATTAGTTAACCATTGATGTTTTAAATTAATTTGACGACTTATACGGGGTCCACTAAAAAAATTTCACAACTAATTTTTATAGTAATTTTTTGATATAACTTCTGGATAGTTATTATAAGTCATTTAAGTACTAGATAAACAATTATTATAAGTCATTTACGTATTAGAAAATTAATATTATTTAATTAAAAAGTAAAATAGATATTTATGACATGTCTGCTTCAACTGCTTCAATCATAATTTTAATAAATCATCCCTCATTAATTATATAAGTCATTTACGTATTAGAAAATTAATAATATATAATACAAAATTAAAATAAATATTTATGACATGTGTAATGCCTCAAGTCTTGTACCTCGCACGCTACACGGTGCTAACAATCCCAAAAGACCACTAGCTAACCCATGACTGGCACCTGCTGTGAGCAATGCATAATAGTAATACTGTAATAACAATATAACTGAGATAAATTCAAAAATAATGGGTTGAAATTCCATAAAGTTCAATATAATAATAATACTTAAAGAATGGTATAACACTACCAAAACTGATATAATTGTCTGAACATGCTATAGTCTGAAAGCCTCTAAGCTGTCTGACTGTGGAGATGATAGGACAACTCCCCAACTAACTCCGGCTGCTGAAATAACTAAGTTCTGAAATAATGAAATAATCATGTCCTTGAACTTTGAGGACTCACCACTGACTCTGACTGCTGAAATCTAAACTGCTAAGTGTGATCGGGAACCTGAGCGTCTGAACCTATGGTATAAAATACCATATCGCAATATAAAAGTATGCGTTAGTATGTGGGAATGTACTGGTATGCAAAATGGTATAAGGCTGAATGCATGGGTTCATATGCATGAACTATAACTGACTGAGTAACGTGAACATGACTGAGTGAGAATTCATGCATGAAAACATAGTAACTAAAGTCGTGATAAGATTGAATACTGAGTCAGAATACTAATAACATAGATTTATGGTATCTGAATACTGTTAACTGAGTGACTGTGTCTGACAACCCTGATTCTGATGGAACTAGCTGAGTTCCGTACTAAGCTGAGTGACTGTATCTGAAAGTCTTGAAATTTGTTGAACTATCTAAGTTTTATTCTGAAGACTTAGACTGAGACTGTGGGAGGTAATCATCTAACTGACATTCCCCAAATAATATGGCGGAGTTGGGGTACAATCTGCAACCCCAATTGGAAGGGCGTCAATATCGCGCCACTAGTAAGGACAAGTTATGAGTGACCCTCATCTGTCAGGTACTCTAAAAAGAATGATGGGACCCTAATCTGTCAGGTTAAGCCACCTTATTAACCCTCATCTGTCAGGTTTGATATCTCAACCTACGCTGGCTAAGTAGTTCTGGAATACAAGGATTGCTTCTAAGAATCACACCATCTACTGCCAGGTGAGTCCCCATCCTTGGGTTTACTCGGTGCTGAATCCTACTCCAAACTGAATAGACACTGAACTGATTATGCAGAGCTGAACTAGTCTAAGTTCACTGAGTTTCGTAGACTAACTGATTTTACTGAGATTACTGATTTTTCCTGAGTTTTGTAACTGACTAAGTTCTAAAATTAACTGTGAGTACTACTGATCATGGCATTACTGAGATTATATTGAAACCGATACTGGTTCTAGGTACATAGCTAAATTGTCGGGTATTAAATTCCCCCAAGACTCTATAGAATGAATATTATAGGACATGATACTTCTTGAACACATAACCACAATCAACAATTCATAATAAAATCATTGAGCGATTTAATGACCCCATTTTGCCTGTTTGACCAAACAAATAGGCCCGCCCACACAAACGGGCAATATTGGGTCGCTCCCCAGCCTCTCCTACATGCCTGGGTAAATTTTGGCCCACGTAACCCTCGAGAACACCCCCAGAACCATAGGATATAGCGCACCGATTTGGACTCAAAATGCCCCATTCGCGCTGTTTTACCCGTTTGAATAACCAAATAGCACCACCCAGACAAACGGGTAATATTGGGGAACTCCTCATCCTTTCTGGCATGTACGGGTAGATTTACGACCCACTTCACCCTCGGACCCCGGGGCCATCCACGAAACCGTGGGAAATAGCACACTGATTTGGCCATAAAATACCTCGTTCGCGCCGTTTTGCCCGTTTGACCAACCAAATGGCCCCTCCCATACAAACGGGCAACACTGGGATTATCCCCAGCCTCCATGGAATACCCGGGTCAATTTTAAACCCACGGAACCCCCGTACCCCGATCCCACCCACAAAACTGTAGGCTATAGCACATCGATTTGACCTTAAAATGCCTCATTCGCGTTGTTTTGCTGATTTGACCAACCAAATAGCCCCGCCCATAAAACGAGAAACACTTGGTCACTCTCTAGCCTCTATGGCATTCCCGAGTCAATTTTTAGACCACCTACGGAACCGTGGGCTATAGCACACCGATTTAGCTCAAAAATGTTCCGTTTATGCCATTTCGCCCGTTTGACCAAGCAAATGGCCCCTCCCATACAAAAGGGAAATATCGGGATACTCCCTAGCCTCCCTGGCATACCCAAGTTGATTTTTAGCCTACGAAACCCCCGGACTCCAGGCCCACACAAGAAATCGTGGGCTATAGTACACCGATTTGGCCCTAAAATGCCCCGTTCGCGCTGTTTCGCTTGTTTGACCAACCAAATAGCCCCGCCCACAAATACAGGCACCACTGGGGCGCTCCCTAGCCTTCCTTCCACACTCGAGTTGATTTTTGGCCCACGAAACACCCAACCCTGGTTCCACCCACGGAAATGTGGGTTACAGCACACCGATTTGGCCTCAAATTGCCCAGTTCGTGCCGTTTTGCCCAATTGGCCAACCAAATGGCCCCACCCACACAAACGAGAAACATTGGGTCACTCCTCAGCATATCTTATATTCCCGGGTTGATTTTTGGTACACGACACCCCCATATCCCGGACCCACCACTGGAACCGAGGGCTATACACACTGATTTATTCCCAAAATGCCCCGTTTGTACATTTCGCCCTTTTGACCAGCCAAATGGCCCTGCCCATACAAACGGGCAATACTAGGACACTCCTCAACCTCTCTTTCATACCCGAGTTGATTTTCATCCTACGTCACCCCCGGACCCTGGGCCCACCCACGAAACCATGAACTAAAGCACGCCGATTTGGCCCCAATATGCCCCGCTCGCGCTGTTTCACTCGTTTGACCAACCAAATGGCATCGCCCACACAAACTAGCAACACTAGGTCACTCCCCAGCTTCTCTAGCACACTCGGGTAAATATTTGGCTAACGGTACCCCCGAAACGTAGGCTCACCCCCGGAATCGTGGCCTATAGCACATTGATTTGGCCCCAAAATGCCCTGTTCGTGCCGTTTCACCTGTTTGACCAACCAAATGGCCCGGCCCACACAAAAGGTAAACACTGGGACACTCCCCATCCTCCTGGTCATGCTCGGGTCAAATTTCGACCCATGGCACCCCCATACCCCAGGCCCACCCTCGAAACTGTAGGCTATAGCACACCGATTTGGCCCTAAAATGCCCCGTTCGCATCGTTTCACCCATTTGACCAACCAAATTACCCCGTACACATAAAAGGGAAATAATGACATGCTCCCCAGCCTCCCTGGCACGCCCGGGTTGATTTTCGAACCACGGCACCCCCGTACCCCAGGCCCGCTCCCGGAACTGTCAGCTATAGCACATCGATTTGGCCCCAAAATGCCCCATTCTCTTTGTTTCGCCCGTTTGACCAACCAAATGGCCCCACCCATACAAATGAGCAACACTGGGATGCTCTCCAGCCTCAATGGCACACCCAGGTTGATTTTCGGCCACGGCACCCCCGGACCTCGGGCACACCCACAGAACCGTGGGCTATAGCATACCAATTTGGCCCCAAAATACCCCGCTCACACCGATTCACCTGTTTGACAAGACACATGGCCCCGCACACACAAACGGGAAAAACCGGGTTGCTCCCCAGCCTCTCCTATAAGCTCGAGTTGATTTTTGGCCCACGAAACCCCCGGACTTTGGGCCCACCCTCGGAACTGATGACTATAGCATATCTATTTGGCACCAAAATGCCTCGTTTGCGCCGTTTCTCCCTTTTGACAAACCAAACGGCCCCGCCCACATAAAAAAGCAATACTGGGATGCTCCTTAGCCTTCCTGGAATGCCTGGTTCGATTTTAGGCCCACGAAACCCTGAACCCACCCACAGAACTGTGGGCTATAGAACAAAGATTTTACCCCAAAATGTCCCATTTACGCCATTTTGTCCGTTTGACCATCCAAATGGCCTCTCCCCCATAAACGAGCATCAATGGTACACTCCCTAGTATCTGTGGCATGCCTTGGTAGATTTTAGGTCAACAACACCCCCCAGACCCCGAGCTCACCCATGGAACCGAGGGCTATAACACACCGATTTGGCGCCAAAACTCCCCGTTTCACCTATTTGACCAAGCAAAAAGCCCCGCCCATACAAACTGGAAACACTGGGTCACTCCCTAGTCTTTCCGGCATGATCGGGTTAATTTTTAGCCCATGACACACCCAAACCTTGGCCCCACCCCCAAAACCGTGGGCTATTGCAGACCGATTTGGCCCCAAAATGCCTCATTCGCACCGTTTAACCCATTTGAATAACCAAATGACCAAGCCAATTTATGGCCCATGGCACCCCTGTACACCAGGCATACCCATAGAATCGTAAGCTATAGTACACCGATTTGTCTCAAAAATGCCCCGGTCGTGTCGTTTTTCCCGTTTGACCAACCAAATGGCCCCGCCCACACAAATGGGCAACACTGGAATGGTTCCCAACCCCCCTCGCATACTTAGGTCGATTTTCAGTCGACGGCAACCCCTGACCCCGAGCCCACCCATGGAATTGTGGGCTATAGCACACCGATTTGACTCTAAAATGCCCCGTTCACGCCGTTTCACCAGTTTGACCAACCAAATGTCCTTGCCCATGAAAACGGAAAACACTTGGTTTCTCCCCAGACTCTCCGGCATGCCCGGGTGAATTTTCAGCCCACGACACCCCCGAAACCCGAGCCCACCCCCAGAACCGTGGGCTATAGCACACGTATTTAGCCCCAAAATGTCTCGTTCGTGCTGTTTTACCCATTTGACCAACCAAATGGCCCCGCCCACACAAACGGGTAACATTGGGACTCTCTCCAGCCTCCTTGGCATCCTGAGTTGATTTTTGGCCCACGATACCCCCGGACCCTGAGCCCACCCACGGAACTGTGGGCTATAGCACACCAATTTGCCCCTAAAATGCCCCGTCCATGCCTTTTCGCCTGTTTCACCAGCCAAATGGCCCCGCCCATAAAAACGGGTAACACTGGGATGTTTCCCAGTCCCCTGGCATGTTTGGGTGTATTTGCGACCCACGAGAACCCCATCCCTAAGCCTGTTCATAGAAACGTGGGCTATAGCACATTTATATAACCCCAAAATGCCCCGTTCGCGTTGTTTTTCCCGTTTGATAAAAAAATGGACCCGCCTACACAAACGGGCAATATTGGGTTACTCCCCAGACTCTCTATCATACTCGGGTCTATTTATTGGCCACGGCATCCTCAGACCCGGGCCCACCCCAGGAACCGTGGGCTATAGCACATCGATTTGCCTAAAAAATGCCCCGTTCGTTCTATTTCGCTTGTTTGACCAACCAAATGGCCCCGCCCACACAAACGGTCAACACTGAGATGCTCCCCAGCCTCCCTGGCATGCTCGATTCAATTTTTGGCCCACGGTACCCCCAGACCAAGGACCCACCCACGAAACTGTGGTATATAGTACACCGATTTTTCCCTAAAATGCACTGTTCATGCCGTTTCGCCTGTTTGACCAATCAAATAGCCCTGCCCACACAAACAGGCAACACTGGGATGATCCCTAGCCTCCCTAGCATACTCGGGTTAATTTTTGGCCGACAGAACCCCTAAAACCCAAGCTCACCCATTGAACCATGGGCTATAGCACATCGATTTAGCCCTAAAACTACTCGTTTTGCCTTTTTAACCAACCAAATAGCCCCGCTGACAAAAATGGGAAATACTGGATCACTTTCTATCCTCTCTGGAATGCCTCAATCGATTTTTGTCCTACGACACCCCTGGACCCTAGGCCCACCCTCAGAACCATGGGCCATAGTATGCCAGTTTGGCCACAAAATGCCCCATCCGTGCCGTTTTGCTCGTTTGAATAACAAAATGGCCCCGCCTACACAAATGGGCAGCATTGGGATGCTCTTCAGTTGCCCTGGCATGCTCGAGTTGATTTTTGGCGCACGAAACCCCCAAAACCCGTATCCACCCACAGAACCGTGGTCTATATCACACCAATTTAGCACCAAAATGCCCCATTCACGTTGTTTCGCTCATTTGAATAACAAAATGGCTAAAATGGCCACGCCTGCAAAAATGGGCAATATTGGGATGCTCTCCAGCCTCCCTGTCATGCCCGAGTTGATTTTTAGTCCACTAAACCACTGAACCCATGCCCACCCACGAAACTGCAGGCTATAGCACACTAATTTGGCCCTAAAACGCCCCGTTTGCATCATTTGACTCGTTTGATCAACCAAATAGCCCCGCCCACACAAATGGGAAACATTGGGTTACTCCCCAGTCACTATGGCATGCCCGAAACTATTTTCAACCAACGGCACCCCCAAACCCCGAGCCTAATCCTGAAACCGTGGGCTATAGCACACCTATTTAGCCCGAAATGGCCCTATGAACACAAACGGGCAACACTGGGATGCTCCCCAGCCTCCTTGGCATGCTAGGTTTGATTTTCAGCCCATGGAACCCCCAAAACCCGGTCCCACCCACAGAACTGTGGACTATAGCACACCAACTTGGCCCTAAAATGCCCCGTTCGCGCCATTTTGCTTGTTTGACCATCCAAATGGCCTTGACCACTAAAACGGGAAATATTTGGTAGCTCCCTATCCTCTCCAGCATGCCCAAGTTGATTTTCGGCCCACGGTACCCCCGGGCCCCGATCCCACCCTCAAAACCGTGGGCTATAGCACACCGATTTAGCTCTAAAATGTCCCGTTCGAGCTGTTTTTCCCGTTTGACCAACCAAATGGCCTCGCCCACAAAAATGGGAAATATTGGGACTATTCCTAGCCTCCCTGGCATACTTGAGTTGATTTTTGGCCCACGATACCCCCAGACCCCGAGCCCACCCTCAGAACAGTGGGCTATAGCACGCCAATTTGGCCCCAAAACGCCCCGTTCATGCCTTTTCGCTCATTTGACCAACAAAATAGCCACGGACACACAAATGGGTAACACTGGGATTCTTCTTAGACCCCCTGAAACGTACAGGTGTATTTTCGGCCCATGACACCCTTAACCTATGGCCCGCCCACAGAAACGTGAGCTATAGCACATCGATTTGTCCCCAAAATGCCCCGTTCACATCATTTTGCTCGTTTGACCAACCAAATTTCCTCTCCCATACAAACGGGAAACACTGGGTCACTCCCCAGCCTCTCTTTCATGCCTGCATTGATTTTTGTCCCACGGCACCCCCGAACCCCAGGCCCGCCCATGGAATCGTGGGCTATAGCACACCGATTTTACCCAAAAATGCCCCGTTCGTGCCGTTTCACCTGTTTTACCAACCAAATAGAGCACTGGGATGCTCCCTAACCTTCCTGGGATGCCTTGGTTGATTTTTCTCCCACGACACCACCAAACCCCGGGTGTACCCCTAGAACCGTGGGCTATAGCACACTGATTTCATCCAAAAATGCCCGTTCACACCGTTTAGCCTATTTAAAAAACTAAATGGTCCCACCCATACAAATACGCAACACCGTGATGCTCTCCAGCCTTCCTGGCATGCCTGGGTTGATTTTTAGCCTACGCCACCCCCGAAACCCGAACTCACCCACGGAACCGTGGGCTATAGCACAACGATTTGTCCCCAAAATGTTCCGTTCGTGCTATTTCACTCGTTTGACAAACAAAATTTCCCTTCCCACTTAAACGAGAAATAATGGGACCCTATCAAGCCTCCCTAGCATGCCCAAGTTGATTATCGGCCTATGACACCCCCAGACCCCGATCCCACCCACGGAACCGTGGGCTATAACACACCGATTTGGCCCCAAAATGCCCCGTTCACGTCATTTCGCTCATTTGACCAACCAAATAGCCTCGCCCATACAAATGGGAAACACTGTGACTCTCCCCAGCCTCATTGGTATGCCTGATTCGATTTTTGGCCCATGGCACCCCCAGACCCCGAACCCACCCGCGGAACCGTGGTGTATATCACACCAACTTTGTCCCAAAATATCTTATTCTTGTCCTTTCACCTGTTTGACTAACCAAATGGCCCTGCGCACACAAACGGGAAATACTGGGATACTCCCTAGCACGCCGGGGTCAATTTTCGGCTCACTGAACCCCTAAACCCCAAGCTCACCCATGGAACCGTGGGCTATAGCACATCGATTTAGCCCCAAAACTCCTCGTATTGCCTGCTTGACCAACCAAATGGCCCCGCCCACAAAAATGGGCAGCATTGGGTCACTACTTATTCTCTCCATCATGCCCTGATCATTTTTTGGCCCACAATACCACCAGAACCTGAGCTCGCCCTCAAAACCATGGGATATAGCACACCAATTTGGCCTTGAAATGCCCCATTCGCGCCGTTTTGCCTGTTTGAATAATAAAAGGGCCCTTCCTATACAAATGGGAAATATTGCGATACTCTCCAGCCTCCTTGGAACGTTTAGGTTGATTTTTGGCCCACAAAACCCCCCGAAACCCGTGCCCACCCACGAAACTGTGGGCAATAGCACACCAATTTGGCCGTAAAACAACCCATTCGTGCCATTTCACCCGTTTGACCAACCAAATAGCCTCTCCCATACAAATGGGTAATACTTGGTCGCTTCCTAGTCTCTCTGGCACGCTCAGGACTATTTTCAGCCAGAAGCATCCCCATACCCCAGGCCCACCCCTGGAACAGTGGGTGATAGCACACCTATTTAGCACTAAAATGATCCGTTCACGTTGTTTCGCCCGTTTGACAAACCAAATCACCCCGACCATATAAACGGGACACATTGGAATGCTCCCCAGCCTCCCTGTCATTTTTGGGTCAATGTTCGACACACAGAACCCCTAAACCATGGGCCCACCCATGGAAACATGGGCTATAGCACACCGATTAGACCCCAAAATGCCCCTTTCACGTTGTTTCACCCATTTGACCAAACAAATAGACCCGCCCATATAAACGAGCAACACTAAGTTGATCCTTAGACTTTCTGTCCCAATTGAGTTTATTTTAGCCCCACGACAGCCCCAAACCCCGAACCCACCCCCAGAACCGTGGGCTATAACACACTGATTTGGCCTTAAAATGTCCCATTCACTTTGTTTTTCCCGTTAGACCAAAAAAATGTCCTCGCCCACCTAAACAGGCAATATTGGGATACTCCCCAGCCTCCTTGGCATGCCCGAGTTAATTTTCAACCCAAGGCACCTCCGTACCTCGGGCCCTCCCATGGAACCGTGGGCTATATCACACTGATTTTGCCCCAAAACACCCTGTTCGCACTGTTTTACCCATTTGACCAACCAAATTTACTCCCCCATACAAATGGGAAACACTAGGTCGTTCTCTAGCCTCTCTATCATGCTCAGGTTGATTTTCGGCCCACAGCACCCCCGAACCCCAGGCTCGCCCATGGAACCATGGGCTATAGCACACCGATTTGGCCCCAAAATTCCCCGTTCATGCTGGTTTTCCAGTTGGACCAATCAAATTGACCCGCCCACACAAACGGGAAACACTGGGTCGCTCCACAGCCTCTATTACATGACTGGGTCGATTTTCATCCCATGACACCCTCATACCCCGAGCCCACCCCCAGAACCGAGGGCTATCGCACACTGATTTGGCCCTAAAATGCCCCGTTCGAACGATTTCATGCGTTTGAATAACCAAATAGACACAACCATACAAACGGGAAACATTTGGATATTCTCTAGTCTCCCTAGAACACTCGGCATAGCCGGGTTGATTTTTGGCCCACGGTACCCTAGACCACAGGACCACCCCCAGAACCGTGAGCTATAGCACACTGATTTGGCCCTAAAATGCCCCGTTAGCTTTGTTCCTCCCGTTTGACCAACCAAATGGCCCCGCCCATACAAACAGGAAAAATTGGGATGCTCCCCAACCTCCGGTGCATGCCCGAGTCGATTTTTGGCCCACGACACCCATGAACCCGAGCCCACCCATGGAACCGTGGGATATAGCACACCGATTTGGCGCCAAAATGCTCCATTTGCATCGTTTCGCCTATTTTTCTAACCAAATGGCACCGCCCATACATACAGGCAAAACTGGGTCTCTCCCCCGCCTCTCTAGCATGCCTGGGTCAATTTTTGGCCCACGGCACCCCCGGACCCCAGGATCACCCCTAAAACCGTGGGCTATAGCACACTGATTTGGCCCCAAAATGCCTCGTTCACACCATTTTGCCTGTTTGACCAACCAAATGGACTCGACCACACAAACAAGAAACACTGGGATACTCCCCAGCCTCCCTGACACGCCCGGGTCTATTTTTGGCCCACGCCACCCTCGGACCCCAGGCCCACCTATGAAACCGTGGGCTAGAGCACACCAATTTAGCCCCAAAATTCACCATTCGCATCGTTTCACCCATTTGAAAAAACAAATATCGCTGCCCAAAAAATTTGGCAATACTGGGATGCTCCACATTCTCCCTAGCACTCATGAGCTGATTTTGGGCCCATGCCACCCCGGACCGTGGGCTAACCCATGGAATCATGGGCTATCGCATACCGATTTGGCACCAAAATTCCCCATTCTCGTCGTTTCACCTGTTTAACCAATCAAATGGCCCCGCCCACATAAACGGTTAATACTAGGTTGCTCCCCAGTCTTTTCGACACGCCCGGGTCAATTTTTAATCCACGGTACCCCTAAACCCCTAGCCCACCCCCGGAACCGTGGGCTATAGCACGCCGATTTGGCCCTAAAATGCCCTGTTCCTTCCATTTAGCCAGTTTGACCAACCATATGGCCTCGTCCACATAAACGAGAAACACTGGGATTCTCCTCAGCCTCCTTGACATGCTCAGGATGATTTTTGGCCCACGGTACCCCCGAACCCCGAGACCACCCATAGAATAGTGGGCTATAGCACATCGATTTTGCGCTAAAACTCTACGTTTGCATCGTTTCGTTTGTTTGACCAACCAAATGGCCCCTCCCACACAAACTAGAATAATTGAGTCGTTTCCCAACCTCTCTGGCATGCCCGAGTTGATTTTCATCCCACGACACCCACAGACCCCATAAACTAGCAACACTAAGATACTCCCCAGCCTCCCTAGCATGCCCTAGTTAATTTTCATCCCACGGTACCCCATACTCCGGGCCCACCCCCAAAACTGTTGGCTATAGCACACCAATTTTTCCCCAAAATACCTCGACTGCACTGTTTTATTAGTTTGACTAACCAAATGGCATGCCCATATAAACGGGAAACACTGGGACACTCGCCAGCCTCCCTGGCATGCCAGGGTCAATTTTGGCCCATGGTACCCCAGACCCTAGGCCCACCCCTAAAACCGTTGGCTATATCACACTGATTTGGACCCAAAATCCCCTGTTCACACCGTTTCACCGGTTTGACCAACCAAACGATACCGCCCATACAAACAGGCACCATTAGGATGCTCCCTAGACCCCCTGACATGCCCAAATCAATTTTTTGCCAATGGCACCCCGTACCTCAGGACCACCTATGGAATTGTGAGCTATTGCACACTAATTTGGCCCAAAAATGCCCCGTTTGCGTTGTTTCACCCGTTTGACCAACCAAATAGCCCCGCCCACACAAACGGGAAACACTGGGATGCTCCCCAGCCTCCCTAGCACTCTTGAGTTGATTTTTAACTTATGACACCCTCGGACCTGAGGCCCACCCATGGAACCATGGGCTATAGCACACCAAATTTGGCCCGAAAATACCCTATTCGTGCCATTTCGCCCATTTGAATAACAAAAGGGCCCCGCCTACATAAATTGGAAACATTGGGATGCTATCCAGCCTCCTTTGCATGCTCGAGTTGATTTTTGGCCGACAAAACCCACGAAACCCATGCCCACCCATGGAACCATGGGTTATAGCACACTGATTTTGCCCTAAAATGCCCCACTAGTGCCATTTCACCCGTTTGACCAACCAAATAGCCCCGCCCACATAAATGGGTAACAATGGATCACTCCCCAGTCTCTCTAGCACGCTCAAAACTATTTTCAGACAACTAAACCCCTAAACTCTGGGCCCACCCCTGGAATCATAGGCTATAGCTCACCTATTAGCCCCAAGATACCCCATTCATGTTGTTTCGCCTGTTTGACCAACCAAATGGCCCCTCCCATATAAACGGGCAACACTGGGATGCTCTCCAGCCTCCTGGAACACTCAAGTCGATTTTCATCCCAAATCACCCCTGAATCACGAGCCCACCCACAGAAACGTGGGCTATAGTGCACCGATTAGGCCCTAAAAGCCCCGTTCACACCGTTTTGACCATTTGACCAACCAAATGGCCCCGCGCACACAAACGTCCAATACTGGGTCAATCCCAAACCTCTCGGGCATGCCTGGGTAAATTTTTTATGCACTACACCGTAGGACCCCGAGCCCACCCCCCAGAACCATGGGCTATAGCACACTGATTTGGCCTCAAAATGCCCCATTCGCACCGTTTTTCCTGTTTGACCAAAAAAATGGCCCTTCCCATACAAACAGGCAATACTGGGATGCTCCCCAACTACCTTGGAATGGTCGAGTCAATTTTTGCCCACGACACCCCTGGACCCCGGGACCAGCCATGGAATCGTTGGGAATAACACATCAATTTTGCCCTAAAATACCCTGTTCACACCGTTGTACCTGTTTGACCAAAAAAATGGCCTAGCCTATACAAAAGGGAAACAATGGGTCACTTCCCAGTCTCTTTGACACGATTGGGATGATTTTTGGCCCACGGCACCTTCGAACCCCAGGCCTGGATTTAATTTGGCCCAAAATATATCGTTCGCGCCATTTCGCCAGTTTGACAAATCAAATGGCCTCGCCCACATAAACGGACAACACTGGGTCACTCCCTAGCCTCTTTTACATGCTCGGTTAATTTTTGGGCCATGACACCCCTGGACCCCGAGCCCACCCCCAGAACCAAGGGCTATAGCATACTAATTTGGCCCTAAAATGCCTTGTTCACGCAATTTCACCCATTTGACCAACAAAATAGCCCCACCCACAAAAATGGGAAATACTGGGATGCTCCCCATCCTCCCTGGAATGCTCGAGTTGATTTTCATCCCACAGCACCCCCGGGCCCACCCACGTAATTGTGGGCTATAGCACACCAATATGTCTCCAAAATGCCCTGTTCATGCCGTTTTGCCCATTTGACCAACAACATGACCACTATTAGACAAATAGACAACACTGGGTTGCTCCCCAACCTCACTGGGACTGTTAGGTCGATTTTTAACCCACGGCACCCCCGAAACAGTGGGTTATAGAACACTTATTTGTCCCCAAAATGCCTCGTTCGTGTTGTTTCGCCTATTTGACCAACCAAATGGCCTCGCCCATACAAAAAGGAAACACTGGGATGCTCCCCATCCTCCCTGTCATGCCCAGATCAATTTTCAACCCACAAAACCTCCGTAGCCCAGGCCCACCCCCAAAACCGTGCGCTATAGCACATCGATTTTTCCTAAAATTGCCTCGTTCGGGCTATTTTGCCTGTTTGATCAACCAAATGGGCCCGTCCATACAAACGAGAAATACTAGGATGCTCTCCAGCCTCCCTGGTATGCCCGAGATTATTTTTAGCCTACGTCACTCCGGACCCTAGGCGCACCCATGGAACCATGGGCTATAGCACACTGATTTGGCCCCAAAACTCCCCGTTCACGTTTTTCGCCTGTTTGACAAACAAAATGGAACCACACATATAATCAGGAATCACTGGGTCACTTCCCAGCCTCTCCAACAAGCTCAGGTCAATTTTTCACCCACGGCATCCCCAGATCCTAGGCCCATCCCCAAAACCGTGTGCTATAATACACCGATTTGGCCCTAAAATGCCCCATTTGCGCTATTTCACCCATTTGAAAAAACAAATGGCTCGAACCATACAAACGGGAAACACTGGGATGCTCCCCAGCCTCCCTGGCATACTCGGGTTGATTTTTGGTCCAGGGAACCCACGAACCCAAGGCCCACCCATGCAACCATGGGCTAAAGGACACCGATTTCATCGTAAAATTCTCCGTTCAAGCCGTTTCACCCGTTTGACCAACCAAATAGCCCTGCCGACACAAACGGGCAATACTGGATCATTTTTTAGCTTCTCATACACACTCGGGTCAACATTCGGCCCATGAAACCCCCGAATCATGGGCCCACCCACAGAACCATAGGCTATAGCACACCGATTTGGCCCCAAAATGCCCCGTTCGTGCCGTTTTGCCTGTTTGACAAAAAAATAGCCCTACCTATACAAACGGGCAACACTAGATCGCTTTCCAGCCTCTCTGGCATACCTGGGTCAATTTTAGGCCCACAGCACCCCCGACCCCAGGCCCACACCCAGAACTGTGGGCTATAGTACATCGATTTGGCCCCAAAATGGCCTGTTCATGTCGTTCTACCCATTTGACCAACCAAATGGCCCCATACATACAAACGAGAAATACTGGGACGCTTCTCAACCTCCCTGTCATGCTTGGATCGATTTTCATCCCACGTCACCCCTGGACCATGGGCCTACCCCCGGAACCGTGTGCTATAACACACCAATTTAGCCCCAAAATGCCCCTATCGCACTGTTTTGCCCGTTTGACAAACCAAATGGCCCTTCCTATATAAACGGGAAACACTGGGATACTACCCAACCTCAATATCATGCTTGAGTCAATTTTTAGCCCATGGAATCCCTAGACCCCGAGCCCACCCACGAAACCATGTGCTATAGCAGATCATGGTGCGACCCCTGACTAGACCAAGCAGCCATCATGGAACCACCCTTGGCTGGGTCAAGCAGCCGTCATGGCACAACCTTGATCTTGGGTCAACTAACCCTCACAGCACGACCCTATCTCAACCCACTACTATTTTGGACATCTAAACTCACCTTTACGCTGGTTTAAAAAATTCAAAACTCACCCGAGATGACCTATAAGTAACCCTGATCATGAGTAAACTTGGAAATCCGCATTTTAAGGTCGTGAAGGTCGAATTAAAATTCATCGAAGTTGAGAGGAAAAAATAATACTAATCCTTTAGAACTTAGCTAAATTGTCTAAGTCTTGGACCTCTTTGACATGTAATACAAAGCTGAAATGGACTAGAATCTTATGGGGTCTTAGATATGTATTTTATTCAGTTGCTCATGAGTTATGCCAGTACAAGGGCTAGCTTAGGATAACTTATTGTCCTAAGCCCTATGTGACATCCAAGGGGTAGGCTTGGGGCGTTACAAACTTGGTATTAGAGCATAAAGTTCAAGTGTCCTAGGGTGTCTGTGAAGCCGTGTCTAGTAGTCTTGCGGAACAGTACAGTGACATCCGTACTTTTCTGTGAGAGGCTACAAGGCATTTAAGAAATGTATCCTTTATTTCATACTCTATATCATGTAGTAAAGTTATTCTTTTAGAAACTTATGCCAATTCATAAGTAACTCCATAATTCTTCGTATATTGCTTATTCTTGAGATAACATGACTAGTAAGTTCCAATTCCTCCCAAGATGATGCTCTTAAATTACTATCAGTAACTTCATAAGTCACATTAGGGGCTTGAGAGGAGCTCGTTAGTGTGATATAAGTTCTTCAAGTTGAAAGTTATGTCCTCATCTTTATGAGTCATTCAGTTAAGGTAGAATAATATGTGTATTCAGATTCCGCATTAACCCTTCAATCCAAATATTGCTCATGAGAGGATATAGTATAAACATAGATTAGTAAATAGAGTTTACATTCGAGGGATGTTACCACCTAGAGTGTTATGATTTATGATTAGTAGAACCTTTTTATAGTTGAAAGTGTAGGTTTAGAAGTGTAGTGACGATAAAAGTGGGAATGACCATTGATAGAAAGTATACAGATAAAGTTATGCATGCTATAGAGTTTGTATCTAGGTGATATATCCGTGTGTGTTAGTTTAGTGGAAGGCAGAGAAGAAGTTATTATTTAAGGTGAGTTGTTGTTTGCTTGAAGTAGGAAAAGAGTTATTGATGATATTTATTATGATAGAAAAGTATAGGTTATTTATAAAGTATTTGGTGGTTTAGTATTGTTAATTTGGGCTTCCCTTGAGGTTGCAAAAGGAGTTTAGTTGAAACTTATAGAGCTATGAAATAAATTTAGGTGCATAGATAGGTAAATAGTCATAATGTGTAGAAGGAGGAGGTGCTAATGTATTATAATAAGATAGACCATATGATCATGATCAATTATTAGTAGTATAAAGTTCTAGTAGTGTTTCTTGATGTTTTATTTTATAGTTTCCAAGTTAGAATAGTATGTATAGTTGGGTTGTAAATCATGTCTAGCACTAGACACTAAGTTTGAATAGTGGATGATGATAAAGGTGGAAATAATGATTGCTTGGGTAGTGATGCGAATTATATGGAAGTGATATAGTAGGCTTGAACAGTGTATACAAGAGTTTAAGTTGATTTATTCATAATTAAGTATGATGTTGTTGGTATGATGTAGAGGAGAACCAAGGTGTTATGGGGATTTAATTATTTTCTAAGATTATTAAGTTTCATGTTTTCTTAGATAATACCCATGACTTTCTACGTGTGAATAAGGCTAGTTATATAGTACATGGTGTTCTAAATAAAGTTAAGGAGTTATGGATAAATAGTGTTGAGTCTTTTAAGTATGATTTTGATTATTAAGGTTTAGGGAAAAACTTAAGTTTAGAGATGTGATATTAGTAGGCTATGAAGGCAAAGAAGTAACTTATGTGTTTAAGTGAGACAAGCATGTTTTTCGAGTTAAGTGTAAGTCTATGCTGATGACTATTGAAGCTAAAGGAACATAAGGGTGGTATGTACTAAGAGAGTGTCCAAGAATGAAGTTAGTATTGTCTAGATATAGTTTATTCAGGTGAGTGGACTTTCATGTGTAGGCCGTTAGAGCAAAGAAATTATGGCTCATTCTCGAGGATATGGAGTAGGCCCATAAGCTTAGAATGTCGTTTTGATCTAAGGGGAATATGGTAGAGTGAAGAACCAAATCAAGTTTTGAGAATTAGATTGTGATACATATTAATAAGAGTTGTGATGAGATAGTGATCCCTTCTTACTCTAGAGTATTCCTTGGATTTTAGTCATTGTCACCAAATTCATACCTTGCGTGATATATCCATGCCAAAGTCCAATGCTTGCATACTTCATGCATACTCAAGTCCATTTTCAGCTTCTAGTAGGTAACAACTTCACTCTGTGATTCTACTCATCCCTCATAAATCTATGAAATTCCAGTCTTATGTTGAATAACTTATGATAAGTATGAACTTATATTTCAGAGTATGATCAATTCTCAGAACTCATGGTACTAGTGAAATTCACATTATATCATGTATGTCTGCAATTTATATCTCCTTACGAAATCCATGCCTTTGACATTCTATTTCTCAGGCCTTAGTTAAATGCCAAGTTATGTATATTATTCTTTCGTACTTCAGGTCCTTATGCATTAGCCCTTCAGTAACCTCTTTCTATGTTAAGATAATGGTGATGATAATGGATAAGCAATGGTTTAAGTCATATTGTGCTTCAAACATTGCATGGTTAAGTGCAAGGGCCATACAAAGTACCTGTTATGATCGATTTGCCTACACACACTAGGTCTGAGGAGACGATGAAAAGAAATGAGAGAGAGAGTTAGTAAGGAGAGAGAGAGATATGCATGAATAGATTTCATGGTAACAACCGTGGGTAAACTCCACGGCGGACGGGCTATTTATATTAATGATTCAAAGTATGTACAATTACATAGAGAAATGAGAATAAAAGGTACAACCTGAAATTCGGGTCGGGGCGCTGCCTCGAACCCCGCCTTCGGGTGGGGGGATCCTGTCCCCCCCACACCCCGGAAACCTCACCGCGGAGGTTGAACCACGTGAACATTAATATATGACAGTACATCACATATTAATCTGGCTCCACAAGCCAACAGTACCTACCTATGATTCTAAGTTCATATAATCAAATACTTGGTACTTGTTTTCATTTATAACCAAATATAGTTTGGTTGACAACTTATTTTTGGTGTTGGACAAAGCTAATCCAATAAAAAAGCTATAGGAAAGAAAATACACTAGTGTTGTTTAAGCATATTTATTTTCTAAATATGAAAAATAAATCTGATTATATTGAAAGGAAGAACAGCCAAGATCAACAATTAATTTCACCAAAGACCGGAAAAAGTATGCTCAGAACTATCTCATAAAAGCAAATGAGTATTAACATTTTTCCTCATTATGATACATTCTACTAATAAGAGTCACAGGCTTTACATCTATCAAGACAATCACCAATGTAATTGAGAAATCATAAACTTCTAACCCTGAGTACAATTCAATAAAATACAGTATATAAGTTGTATATAGAAAAAATATAAGTAGACGCTTTTGTAAATGTTAGAGAGTACTTAGAGTAAGGTTTACATGCATTGTGAAGAAAAACAACTGAAAGGTTGTTCTAATCCCTAATTTATTTTAACCAGCAAAAAAAAAATAGGTCATATGCAAATGTGTTGAAGGGACAAATAAAGCGTGAAAAAATGTTTGTTTCAATTCCATTATTAAGATCATGCAAGTTACCTTACGGCTCGTTCTTGAAGGTTAAACGTACAATTTGCTTCTGCTTTTCGATCGCAGCACTTCTCTGTATCAAGATCATATCATGTTATTAAACAAATAAACACACTTAAGAGGTTTCCCTTATACTTGTTGTTGAAGAAAACATACCATTAGGGCTATTTGATATTCCATAAATCTGATGATGATGGTCCAGGAGCTTTCATCGTATATCTTCATCAATTTGTGGTAGTAGTTTACAATCTGCACCAAAAAGTTTTAACAGACCTACAGGAAATCAAGCCTAAGTATTTGGAGGTGATGGTGCGTACGGACCTCATCAACGATATGCTTTTCCTGCTCTGTCACATTTTCCTCCTCTGAAAACTGGTCATCTAATGTTGCTTTGAGAACCTTCTCCACCACATTTGCTGTCCGCAGAATCTTCTCTTTGTCAAGACATTTTCCAGCGCTCTGTAGAGAGGATTTGGTCGATTATTCGGAAGTGTCAGGCAAATTCCTCGTATGAAATAGCAAAAACATGACATGAAGAAACAGGATTTTCATTTGTTGCCTATTGAAAGTATTGAAATTGCCTCAGTTGAGGACATGACCGACCTCGATGCATTTGGTTAATGATTTTACTATCCTTGCACAAACTTCACCATCAGCTTCCTTAATAAAAAACATGCACTTTGTTACTGAAAATAATAAAAGGAATGAAAAATAAAAATTGTATAAACTACAGGTACCTTCTCTAGAGCTTCTACCTGAGACGGTACAATTCGGAGCAGTAGTCTTTTCAGATAAGAATTTCTACTGGGAGTATCTAATTTCGTCTCGATAGAATGTTTTGCTGAGATCAATAGCTCCGGCATGGCTTAAACAATAATTAGGTATAAAAATACATATCAGAAAGGAAAGAACTAATAAGATACAAGATAAAGGAGAATAAAAAAGAAAGTCTTTATCAAGTAAAACCGGTACCTGAAATTTCTACTTTTCTGATATCTTTATCACGAAATGTCACCAGTGGTACGGGTATGTCAGAAACCTACACAAATAATGTCAAATTTGATTAAGAAAGTCTTATACAAGAGAAACAACAACATACACAGTATTGAACCAACCATATCAATCCATTTAAGGAACTCGTTATTGAACTGACTAGTCAAGCAAAGTAATAGTTCACATGCTCTCAGCATATCATGTTCTGTGGCACTGTACAAATATAAATGTTTTAGTGGAAAAGCATATGTACAAGCTAGTTATCTCAACTAAGAAAATGTACATATCTCATTTAATAAACACAAGAACACCCTAGTATCACGCCAACATCCAGTACAATATAGCAGAAATGTATAATTTTCAGCTGAAGCATCAGATTGGTCATGAAGCACTTTGAAGTTTAAACATACTTATTCAAGTCCAAACTAGCTGCACGGAGCAGACCAGGCATAAGATCATCTGGATAAAAATCATATCCGAGACATATGATCAGCTGCTCCCATGCCTTCAACACAAATAGTAGAGCACCCGTTATAGTATAAGAATAGTATGTGCATTACTACAAATAGTTTGGATAATGCATACTTGTAGAAGGGTAACTTTCAAACTGTGATCATCCTCTCTTGAATTCCTTTCAATATTCAAGAGAATGTCCTTGACCTTATATACATGAAAATTATAGATGCTTTAATCAGTTAATGAAATGAAGAATCATAAGAATTAAATCACTAAGAAAATTTTAAGCAAACTGTAATAATGTTGGCACGCTTTAAACTCAAATGCTTGTTAAAGAAATAACAAAACACATTACCTCATTAGCATCTTTCTTGAATATATCCTTTCCAACAACTACAACAACTGTCCAAATGCACTCAACAGCATTTTCTTTCACCAAATTACTTGTGGCTTTAGGTAGAAGTTCTTTCAGCGAAGTGATGACCGATTCATAGAAGGTACAGAAGAGATCCTATGCAAAAGCATAATTCTTTTCAGATACCACCATCAAATCCCATATGATGGATCAATAGCTAAGTCAGAGTTTCTATAATTATGGACCTTTGATGTTCTTGCGACAGATGCTAGAGCCTCTAAGGAATGGGCTTGCAGCAGCTCAGTCTCTGAACTCTGACTCTATCAGTAGATAAAATCAATTAACAATTTTAAGCTAAAGCAGATGCCCATGCATATTAGCACAAAATGGTATCTCTTTGTTTCCTTTTTCCTAGAAATCGTTAAAATTACACTTTAAAATGTCCCAAGTCAAATAAATCTACCTTGCTGATTTCAAGTAGTGCATTCACAGTTATTTGCAAGTACGGTGCTAAGTAGCTTGAACTGCAACTCTTATAAAGAGTACTGATTGTGCAAACAGTATGAGCCTATGAAAAATAAGAAAAGCAATTAGATTTCATTAACATAAATAATATAAATTTCAGCTGAAAAAATAACTTAGACAACGAAAATATCATTAAATATTGGAATTTGACAAGGAAAGAAATGAAAAGTCCAGCATTTTTGGTTACCTTATTGGTGGGATTTGTGTCTCTTACAAGTGTCCCCAATAACGAAGTAATAATAGTGTAAACTTGATCATCAAGAGTTTGTGGAGGTAGTTGTTCACACAAAGTTTTAATTGTTCTTACAGTAGCAAAGCAAACTTTGTTTTCGCTATCTACTATTAATTTGAAGACCAATTTTACAACTCCTCCACGATTATCGCTAATTCCCTGAGGATAACAAGAATAACAACACTTAGCTGAAAAAAATAGTCACAATTTATCAAGAACTAACCAAAAAATAAGTTGCATATAAAAACAGCACATGTCCAAGAAGAGCAGTCATCAATTTACAAATATACCTTTCCACATCCTTCTGTAATGAGACCAATAAAAGTAGCCCCTGCGTATCGATCTCGCCAGTTTAATGAAGTTATCATTCTTTCTATTTGCTTGAGTACTACTGGAATATGGAATTCGGCACTTAGCAAAATCGCAATCCGATGCAAAAACTTCTCTCCAACAAGATAATTACCCGATTTATGCGGGATACATGAAACCATTCGTACCAACTCATCCCCCAGTTTTGCTAGTAGTATGCCCTTGCGTACCTTCTTTATCGAATTATCATCCAAAGCATACATCACTTCTACCGCGAGACATCTTGTTTCTTCTTCTAAACTTTTGTCATTAGAAATTTTAATGAGGGCAGTAAACACCTGATCTAAATGTGAGTTGAAAAAACTTGGCTCTGTCACCACCAACTCAACTAATTTCTTGAGACTTTCCTGGGCATTAGGCTCCTCATCTTTATTTCGAAGAAAATGCGAGACCCCATTTATCATTGGCAGTAATAGGTCAGAAAATTGAGAATAATAGTCACTTGACATATGTTGAACAAGACTAACTAATGCACATAAGGCAAGAACTTTGCTCATTCCTTTGGATTTATAAAACTTTTTCGACAATGTTGATTTGAGTTGTGGAAAATAGTGTCTCAGTTCATTTCCCCAAAAAAAAACGATAGCGCACAATCTTGAATGTACAATGGACCCGAAAATAGAGAGTCGAAAAAGAATCTGAGCATACCCTGCCACTCTCCCTGTTTCTCAGCAATAATACAGCTGAAAATTTGTGATGCTGTGTTCCACATCAATTCGCAAACCTTAACCGGGTTATCTCCTTTAAGAATATCAAGAATCCTGCTTTTAAGCTGATCTTTGACGATGTCGGTGGAGGATCTCCATTTGCTTCATGAATCACTGGGAGAATCAAGAAGAGAATGAATGAGATCAGCGCATTTAGATTTGATTTCAAGGGTATTTCCAGGAGAATGTAGGAGGTGCTCTGATAGCTTCAAAAACAATTCATATGGATGATTTTCTACACAATATTCGTACAATGTCATTTTATCTTGGGACTCTTCCATATCTGTAAGAAATTTTTGAATGAAGTAGTAATCTGGAGAATTAAGAAGTTGTAGGGCCTTCTGTGGAAGTTCATCTGCCATTACAGAAGAAGAACCTCTAGCAGACATTGTAGAATGAAAACAGATAAAATGAAAGAGGGGGTTTGGCGGGTTAATATTCAGTTGGAATGTTTTCTCATTTGGCGGTTATCAACGGAATAAAGGCAAGTTTATTGCTTTTTTAAAAACATAGTAAACAGACAAAAAATACTGGTAAGGTGTCAAATTAATTTAAAATATCAAAAATTTTATTTTATTAAATATTATTAATTTTTTAATACTTACATACTTATAATAATTACTTAATGGTGATATAGTAAAATTACGGTTGAACCAGTTGAGAAAAGTCATAAATATCTATTTTATTTTTTTTCTAAAATCAAAATTTTATTAATTTTCTAATACGTAAATGTGATAATCTAGAGTTAATTGATCACTTTATGTTTATTTTACCACATTTATAAAATATTATTAATTTTTAATACTTAATAATTACTTAGGGGCGATATAGTAAAATTACGGTTGGAGTTGTTGAAGCGGACATGTCATAAATATCTGTTTTACTTTTATTAAAATTCAATTTTATTAATTTTCTAACACGTAAATGTCATATAATAATTAATTAGGGGGAAATATAGTAAAATCACGGAACAAGCAGACAGCTAGAAGAAGGCATGTCGATCGTCAGCTGCCTGCTTCCAGCAGCTCCCACTCGCGCTTCTACATCGTAAGAACTAGATATTGAAGGCACGTGCCAGCACGGGCCCAATATATGTTATTATTTTAAATTTTTTGTTATTGCAATTTATAATATTCTTCGCGTTCAAACTTTTTAAGTATTGATAATGAATTGGTCGTGGTTTAGATGGCACCTTCATTTCGGTAAGGAAATGGAAACCTAATTTCGTCCCCAGCAAGACACAAGTAGATTCAATAGTAATTTGGCTACACTTTTCTCAACTCCCCACCGAATTCTATGATTCCAAAATTTTCCAAAGGGTGAGGAGGAGAATTGGGAAACTACTAAAGATCGATACATGCACCTCCACCACACTGCGGGGTCTCTATGCCAGGCTATGCATCCAAATTCAATTGGGCATCTTCGTTATGGCCTTCATCAATATTGGAGGCCACCACCAATACATCGAATACGAAGGGGATGGGATTCTATGCACATCGTGTGGACACTTAGGCCACGCTTCCTCCAACTGTCACTCCCAGCAAACCCCCATCGATCAAACCAACCCAGAGCGACACCTGAGTCAAGTACAAAGACTGAATAGCACCTTGTGTCCTTTCAAAAAAGGAAAAAAAGGAACCAAAATACCAAGGAAGATCCAGTCCATAATCCAAATCATACCAAGGACGGTAGGAGCGATTTGATGGCAACAGGAAAGTCCCCTTCTCACCTTGGCGGCGATGACGGAGTCAAGCTAGGGAAAACCAAGCAATCTGGTCCACCTCGGGGCAAGATCGAATTGGGCCAACAACCGGAACCCCCAGTTTCTCCCCCTCTTGAGGCAGGCCTAAGCTTTGACGCTGAAGTTCACATGGACTCCCCCATGGCCCATCTCCCTAATGAGACAGGACTCAATTCTTCTGATCCCAAGAGACCCACTACCTCCTTTAACCCGAACAGGCCCAGTTCATCTTCTAATTTAAACAGTTTATTTCCCTTAGAAGTAGGGAATAATAAAAAGAAAAAGAAAATTGATGGGCCCCATAGAATCTAGCTCAGCTTAGACAATCATGAGTTTAGAGCTGGAAATTCACACACGCCCATCGGAGACCTTTTCGATTCTCGGGGTGATGTGATGGACACTATCCATCACGCAGACATTGCATTTAATGTAAATGTCATTACCAATGCCCAAGCCCCTCAGCTTTCTTTCCTTAATAGATCTCCTTCTGATAACATGGAGGTCAACTATACCTCTCAAGAAGAACAGCATAGACTCTCCACTAAACTCCAACATGATCACTCTAATCACAGAGGCCTTACCATTGGATTATATTCCTACCTCATGGTTGGAAGTCTGCCTCTCTAACCAATCAATCCCACTTCATGCCCAAGTGAAGGGGCGACAGGTTACTCTTTACATCCAGGACCCCAGCTACCTTGCCCTTCTGGTCAAGGAATGTCCGCATCAGGGCCTAGAGAGCTATGGCTAAAATTTCTGGATGGTAACCCTTTTCCATGTAATAGGCTCATCCTACCTGGAAGAACTGACTCCAGAGATTCTGTCACTCCCCATGAACCAGATAAGCAGCAACCTTCCTTTCTTTCCACCCTCAAACCCACTCCTACTATCTCAGGGACCAATTTTTGTGTCCTTACCTGGGAAAGACAAGCCCTTCTAGTACCAATGGTGAATACCTCACCACTTATAACTCTCCTTTCACTGGAAAGGGTAGAAAGAGGGAAAAAAATAGAGGCCCTGAGAGAAAGCAACAAGGAAATAAAAGGCCTCCTTGCACAGATGAGAATTCCAAAAACGGATGTCTTCACTCTGGAAAGGCCTGTAAACCTAGAGTTTATAGAACTCGTCCACGAGATGGTCATTGTTCTCTTGCCGCAGCTACTGACCAATCTAGACCTAAAACTAATTCCACCAAACCTTATGATAGGGGAACACTTCACAACCAAAGTGACACCCATATCCAGGAGGAGAAAGATCTCAGAGATAGCTGGGTCCTCCAATCCTGTGGGAAAGAGGAAGGAAACCATGTCAACCCCACAACAAAATCAGAAACCAATGATGAAGAACTGCCTAATCTGGAATGCTAGGGGGGAAATAGTCCAGAATTTATAAAACAATGTAAGTCCATGGTTAGCATCCACCACCCTTGCATCCTGGACCTCCTGGAAACTAAGATGGTGGACCACAGAAACATCTCCTATGAGTTGGGCTTCCATAACTTCATAGAGTCTAGTGCCTCTGGCAACTTAGGTAACATTGTTATCATGTTGAATGGGGGTAACATCTCCATCACCAGTATCTCAATCTCTTTCCAGTCTATTCATGCCTCTGTTAAGGTATGATCCTTCCTCTCTACATGGATTCTTAGCATTGTTTATGCCAGTAATGATTTTACTTCTAGAAAGCTCCTATGGGATCAACTCATTTCCCTAGCTGATGTCATCCCTTCCACAGGTAGTAATAGTTGGATTATGGGAGGGGACTTTAATGAAGTCCTTAGGGCCAGTGAAAATTTTGGAGGCAACCCCATTAACATTCACAGAACATCCCTCTTTTGGGACTGTATTAATAAATACAACCTCATGGACCTTGGCTTCATGGGTAGCAAATTCACCTGGTCTAATATGAGATATAAAAAAAGTCAAGGCCTGATTCTAAAAAGGCTAGACAGGTGTCTAGACAATTAACAATGAATTCACCTTTATCTTGAAGTCTCTGTTACCCACCTCCCTAGAATTCACTCTGACTACTCCCCTCTTATACTCAACCTTACTAGAACTCCCAATTCTCTCCCTAAACCCTTTAGGGTGGAATATATGTGGTGTAACCACCCGAATTTTAGAAATCTCATCCATGACTCCTTTCTTGAAGGGGCTAACCTCACCCAAGCCACCCACCTATTCTAAGAAATTGCAAAAACCTGGAATAGGGAAACTTTTAGAGATATCTTTAAAAAAAGAATCATCTACTTTCTATGCTAGCAAGTATCCAAAAATATCCCTAATACCTCACCAGCTCCTACCTTCAAAACCTGGAAAATACTCTTTCTAAGGAGTTTAACTACATCCTGGATCAAGAGAATGAGTTTTAGAGGCTCAAATCCAACATTAACTGGCTCATACATGGAGACAGAAATATAAATTTTTTCCACACTTCTACCCTGAATAGAAAAAGGAGGAATGGAATTTACTCCCTCCAGGATAATAATTGTTGGATCTTTGAGCCTAATGAGATCACCAAAACTGTCACTTCTTTCTATGAATCCATTTACTTTTCTTTTTACTTCTCCTTCCCACTCAAATGTCAGTCCAATCCCTCCAACAAGGGCTCCCTCAATCCCTCTACCTACTCCTATCTTGACTCCATCCCTGACCTTGACGAGATCAAGAGGGCTATCTTTTCCTTTGTCTCCACCAAATATCCTGAACTGAATGATATACACCAATTCATGTACCAGAATTATTATTCTAATATGGCCCCCCTCTCTCACCAGTTCTATACTACCACCTTCACCACTTAGACCATGGACCCAGCTGTTAACTCTACCTTTCTTTGCCTCATTCCTAAATTCAAGGATGCTACCTCCCTGAAGAACTTCAGAACCATAGGTTTGTGCAACACCCAATACAAAATCAGTACCAAGATCATCTCTGCTAGATTAAAGCCCCTTCTTTAATCTATTATTGGTCATAACCAAGATAGTTTCTCTAAAAAATGAGATCTTGTGAAAATGCCATCATTGTACAAGAGTACATAGACCAATTCAAGAAAAAGAAGGGCATTAATCCTAGTATGGTTCTAAAAATTGACCTGGATAAAGCCTTTGATAGGCTTGAATGGTTCTTCATTAGACAAGCCTTAGCTTTCTTCAACTTCCCCCTGGCCTGTCCAAACTCATCCTCTCATGCATCTCCTTATTTTCTATCTCTGTCCTTCTAAATAGAAACATAACCCCCTCCTACAATCCCACAAGAGGGTTAAGACAATGAGACCCCATGTCACCATATCTCTTCATCCTTTGCTTGGATCTCTTCTCAAGGAAAATCAACTATGAAGTGGATATCCTCAACTGAACCCCCATTTCCACTAGCAAAGGGGGTCCAAAACTCTCTCTCCTATTCTTTGCTGGTGAACATACCTTTTTTTCTACAACTGATTTCCAGAACTGTCATACCATCTTCAATACTCTAGACAACTTCAGTATATACTCAAGTCAAAGAGTTAACAATGCCAAGTCTAAATTGCTTTTTTCCAGCAATTATAATGATGCTGCTAGACTCAACCTATCCACCATCTTAGGTATAAAATCCAGTAACAGCTTTGGCAAATACCTAGACTTCCCCACCTTTCATAAGTATCCCACTCTTGCAGACTTCTACTTTCTTCTAGATAACTTGAACTTCAAGCTTGCTGGCTGGAAGTCCAATTTCCTCAATATAGCTGACAGAAATACCCTCGCCAAATCTTGTCTTAGCAGCATGCCCAACCAAGTCATGCAATTTATAATTCTCCCTAATAAGATTCTCAAGCTCATTGATAGAGCCTAAAGGAATTTCATCTAGGGATCCACTAACTCTAGGAAGAAAATGCATGTGGTCAATTGGGGGACCATCACTAGAACCAAAAAAGAGGGAGGCCCAGGAATCCAAAAGGTCAGCATAAATAATGACACCTTACTCAGGAGCTTCGCTTGGAGACTTAACTCTAATCCCACTTCTTTATGGGCCTCTGTCCTAAACCATAAGTAAAATCACTTCTCCAGTCCTACCAACTGCTGTAGGACCTGAAATTATATCCAAAGAGGTTGGAAACTATGCAAGAATGTCATTTGTTAGTCCATCCACAATGGCAGAAAAATTGATGGTTGGGAAGTTTGTTGGATTCCAAACCTTCCACCCCTTAGAAATATTATTTAGGGACCTGTACCTGAGCACATTAACATCATCCTCTTTTTCAATGTTTGGCAGAAGGGCAACTAGAATCTAGACTCCCCCTCCTTTGAAATCCCTACATCCATCTTCCATACTATCTGGAATACTTTCTTTTCAAATCCCTTAATTCATCAAGATACCCCCCTGTGGATTTTAAGTGGTTTAGGCATGTTCACATGTAAGAGTTCCTATAATCTCATCCACTCAAACAGAGCACCTCTCCTCAACAATAAAAAAACTTAGAATTGGATTTGGAAAACCACCATCCCTGAAAAGCTGAACTTTTTTCTCTGGCTTTTGAACCATGATAGTCTTCCTACTAAGGGAACTCTTCTTAAAAGGGGCATCAATATTGACCATACATGTCACTATTGTGCCTACCTCTAAGAAGAAATCCACCATCTTTTATTCCAATGTAGACATGCTAACACTTTGTGGAGGGAGCTGGTTCTTTAGTACAATAGGGAACACAATATCTCCACCCTTAATTTCTCACCCAGTAATTGGAAAACCACCTGGAAGACTCTAAGTCACAAAAACTTTAACAGTAGAGTGGAGTGGGGCACTCTCCTCCCCTTTTGTCTCTGGAATAATTGGAAAATCATAAATAATAATGTCTTCAACAACAAAAATTACCCCCTCCTTTAAACATGCTTACTCTGAAGCTGTGGAATTTCTGCACATCAGTGAGCATTCTACTGACCCCCTAATCTTACCATCTTTCTCTGCTAGACCCCTCCCCCTAAACATGTCTACAAGCTAAACACTGATAGGTCATGCCTGGGGAACACTAATAAAGGGGGCATTGGGGGAGTGGTCATAAATGCCTCGGGCACTTGGGTTCTTGGCTTCATGCAGAGCTTCCACCATGCTTTCAATAACTTTATGGAACTCATGGCCCTTAGAAAGGTTCTTCTGGTGGTTGAGGAGCACAACGTGTGCCCTATTGAGATATGTACTGATTTAGAAGAGATCATTAACTGGTTATCAAAAGGGAATTTATTATATAACCCAATTATTCATGATTGCAGATCTCTGATAAGAAGATTGGGCAGACCTCCGGTTCACCATAGCTACAGAGAGCAGAATAGGGTAGCTGACACCATGGCGAAAGCTAGAGCGAAAATAACTCCTTTTGACAACTGTAAAGTTTTTATAACACCACCTCCTTTTGTAATTCATGAAGTATGGGCTGGCATAGAAGGAAATGCTATCCTCGTAGGGTTCCTTCTTACCAAAATATTCAAGTCATTGCCTAACAATTTTGGTAATCGAGACAGACTGAGCTCCCGAACTAACAACTTCAGTTATTGCTGTTTTATGTTTAATGCATCTTATCTACCAAAAATATTACTTAGGGTGATACAGTAAAATTACGGTTGAAGCAGCTGAAGCAGACATGTCATAAATATCTGTTGTACTTTTTTTAAAATTCAATTTTATTAATTTTCTAATAGTTAAATATCATATAATAATAAATTAGGGGCTATATAGTAAAATCACGGAACAAGCACATAGCTGGAAGCAAACATGTTGACCGCAAACTACTGTTTCTAGCAACTCCCGCTCATGCTTCTATATAGTAAGAATATAAGTGAGGATAGGCTGCTGAAGCAGGAAGCTTGTGGACGACATGCCTTCTTCAACAGTGATTTTACTATATCATCTCTAATAAATTAATTATTATTAGTCATTTATATATTAGAAAAATAATAATATTTAATTAAAAATAAAGTAGATATTTAAGACGCATCTGCTTCAACTTCTTCAATTGTGACTATATCATCACTAATTAATTATATAAGTCATTTAAATATTAGAAAATTAATAATACATAATTAAAAAAGTAAATAGATATTTATGACATGTCTACTTCAGCTGCTTCGATCGTGATTTTACTATATCATTTTTAATTAATTATTATAAGTTATTTACGTATTAAAAGATTAATATTTAATAAAAAAATATAATAAACATTCATGACATGTCTGCTTCAACTGCTTCAATTGTAATTTTATTATATCACCTCTAATTAATTATTATAGATCATCTAAGCATTACAAAATCGATAATATTTCATAAAAAAGGTAAAATAGACACAAAATTATAAGTTAACTCTTGATGTTTTAAATTAACTTGACGACTTATATGTGATCCACTTAAACTTTTTCCACGAGTAATTTTTTATAGTAACTTTACTATATCGCTTCTAATTAGTTAACCATTGATGTTTTAAACTAATTTGACGACTTATACGGGGTCCACTAAAAAAATTTCACAACTAATTTTTATAGTAATTTTTTGATATAACTTCTGGATAGTTATTATAAGTCATTTAAGTACTAGATAAACAATTATTATGTCATTTACGTATTAGAAAATTAATATTATTTAATTAAAAAGTAAAATAGATATTTGTGACATGTCTGCTTCAACTGCTTCAATCATAATTTTACTATATCATCCCTCATTAATTATATAAGTCATTTACGTATTAGAAAATTAATAATATATAATACAAAATTAAAATAAATATTTATGACATGTGTAACACCTCAAGTCTGGTACCCCGCACGCTACACGGTGCTAACAATCCCAAAAGACCACTAGCTAACCCATGACTGGCACCTGCTGTGAGCACTGCATAATAGTAATACTGTAATAACAATATAACTGAGATAAGTTCAAAAATAATGGGTTGAAATTCCATAAGGTTCAATATAATAATAATAATACTAAAAGAATAGTATAACAATACCAAAATTGATATAATTGTCTGAACATGCTATAGTCTGAAAGCCTCTAAGATGTCTGACTGTGGAGATGATAGGACAACTCCCCAACTAACTCCGACTGCTAAAATAACTAAGTTCTGAAATAATGAAATAATCATGTCCTTGAACTTTGAGGACTCACCACTGACTCTGACTGCTGAAATCTAAACTGCTAAGTGTGATCGGGAACCTGTGCGTCTGAACCTATGGTATAAAATACCATATCGCAATATAAAAGTATGCGTTAGTATGTGGGAATGTACTGGTATGCAAAATAGTATAAGGCTGAATGCATGGGTTCATATGCATGAACTATAACTGACTGAGTAACGTGAACATGAATGAGTGAGAATTCATGCATGAAAACATAGTAACTAAAGTCGTGATAAGATTGAATACTGAGTCTGAGTACTAATAACATAGATTTATGGTATCTGAATATTGTTAACTGAGTGACTGTGTCTGACAGCCCTGATTCTGATGGAACTAGCTGAGTTCCGTACTGAGCTGAGTGACTGTATCTGACAATCTCGAAATTTGTTGAACTATCTAAGTTTTATTCTGAAGACTTAGACTGAGATTGTTGGAGGTAATCATTTAACTGACATTCCCCAAATAATATGGCAGAGTTGGGGTACAATTTGCAACCCCAATTGGAAGGGCGTCAATATCGCGCCACTAGTAAGGACAAGTTGTGAGTGACCCTCATCTGTCAGGTACTCTAAAAATAATGATGGGACCCTAATCTGTCAGGTTAAGCCACCTTATTAACCCTCATCTGTCAGGTTTGATATCTCAACCTACGCTGGCTAAGTAGTTCTGGAATACAAGGATTGCTTCTAAGAATCACACCATCTACTGTCAGGTGAGTCCCCATCCTTGGGTTTACTCAGTGCTGAATCCTACGCCCAACTGAATAGACACTGAACTGATTATGCAGAGCTGAACTAGTCTAAGTTCACTGAGTTTCGTAGACTAACTGATTTTACTGAGATTACTGATTTTTCCTGAGTTTTGTAACTGACTAAGTTCTACTTAGTTCTAAAATTAACTGTGAGTACTACTGATCATGGCATGACTGAGATTATATTGAAACCGACACTGGTTCTAGGCACATAGCTAAATTGTCGGGTATTAAATACCCCCAAGACTCGATAGCATGAATATTATAGGACATGATACTTCTTGAACACATAACCACAATCAACAATTCATAATACAATCATTGAGCGATTCAATGACCTCATTTTTCCTGTTTGATCAAACAAATAGGCCCGCCCATACAAACGGGCAATATTGGGTCGCTCCCCAGCCTCTCCTACATGCCTGGGTAAATTTTGGCCCACGTAATCCTCGGGCCCACCCCCATAACCATAGGCTATAGCGCACCGATTTGGCCTCAAAATGCCCCATTCGCGCTGTTTTACCCATTTGAATAACCAAATAGCACCACCCAGACAAACGGGTAATATTGGGATGCTCCTCATCCTTGCTGTCATGTCCGGGTCGATTTACGACCCAATTCACCCTCGGACCCTGGGGCCATCCACGAAACCGTGGGAAATAGCACACTGATTTGGCCATAAAATACCCCGTTCGCGCCGTTTTGCCCGTTTGACCAACCAAATGGCCCCACCCATACAAACGGGAAACACTGGGATTATCCCTAGCCTCCATGGCATACCCGGGTCAATTTTAAACCCACGGAACCCCCGTACCCAGATCCCACCCACAAAACTGTGGGCTATAGCACATCGATTTGACCTTAAAATGCCCCATTCGCGTTGTTTTGCTGATTTGACCAACCAAATGGACCCTCCCATAAAACGAGCAACACTTGGTCACTCTCTAGCCTCTCTGGCATGCCCGAGTCAATTTTTAGACCACCCCCGGAACCGTGGGCTATAACACACCGATTTAGCTCAAAAATGTTCCGTTCATGCCATTTCGCTCGTTTGACCAAGCAAATGGCCCCGCCCATACAAATGGGAAATATTGGGATACTCCCTAGCCTCCCTGGCATACCCAAGTTGATTTTTAGCCTACGACACCCCGGACCCCAGGCCCACACAAGAAATCGTGGGTTATAGCACACCGATTTGGCCCTAAAATGCCCTATTCGCGCTGTTTCGCTTGTTTGACCAACCCAATAGCCCCGCCCACAAATACAGGCACCACTGGGGAGCTCCTTAGCCTCCCTGCCATGATCGAGTTGATTTTTGGCCCACGAAACCCCCAACCCTGGTTCCACCCACGGAATCGTGGGTTATAGCACACCGATTTGGCCTCAAATTGCCCAGTTCGTGCCGTTTTGCCCAATTGGCCAACCAAATAGCCCCACCCATGCAAACGAGAAATATTGGGTCACTCCTCAGCATCTCCAATATGCCCGGGTTGATTTTTGGTGCACTACACCCCCATATCTCGGACCCACCACTGGAACCGAGGGCTATACACACTGATTTATTCCCAAAATGCCCCGTTTGTATATTTCGCCCTTTTGACCAGCCAAATGGCCCTACACATACAAACGGGAAATACTAGAACACTCCTCAGCCTCTCTTTCACACCCGAGTTGATTTTCATCCTACGTCACCCCCGGACCTTGGGCCCACCCACGAAACCATGAACTAAAACACACCGATTTGGCCCCAAAATGCCCCGCTCGCGCTGTTTCACCCGTTTGAACAACCAAATGGCATCGCCCACACAAACTATCAACACTAGGTCACTCCCTAGCTTCTCTAGAACACTCGGGTAAATATTTGGCTAACGGTACCCCCGAAACGTAGGCTCACCCCCAGAATCGTGGCCTATAACACACTGATTTGGCCCCAAAATGCCCTGTTCGTGCCGTTTCACCTGTTTGACCAACCAAATGGCCCGGCCCAAACTAAAGGTAAACACTGGGACACTCCCCATCCTCCTGGTCATTCTCGGGTCAAATTTTGACCCATGGCACCCCCGTACCCCAGGCCCACCCTCGAAACTGTGGGCTATAGCACACCGATTTGGCCCCAAAATGCCCCATTCGCATCGTTTCACCCTTTTGACCAACCAAATTACCCCGTACACATAAAAGGGCAATAGTGACATGCTCCTTAGCCTTCATGGCATGCCCGGGTTGATTTTCTAACCACGGCACTCCCGGACCCCAGGCCCGCTCCCGGAACTGTCAGCAATAGCACATCGATTTAGCCCCAAAATGCCCCATTCCCTTTGTTTCGCCCGTTTGACCAACCAAATGGCCCCACCCACACAAATGAGCAACACTGGGATGCTCTCCAGCCTCAATGGCACGCCCAGGTTGATTTTTGGCCATGGCACCCCCGGACCTCGGGCACACCCACAGAACCGTGGGCTATAGCATACCAATTTGGCCCCAAAATGCCCCGCTCACACCGATTCACCTGTTTGACCAACCAAATGGCCTCGCACACACAAACGGGAAAAACCGGGTTGGTCCCCAACCTCTCCTATATGCTCGGGTTGATTTTTGGCCCATGAAACCCCGGACTTTGGGCCCACACTCGGAACTGATGGCTATAGCATATCTATTTGGCACCAAAATGCCTCGTTTGCACCGTTTCTCCCTTTTGACCAACCAAATGGCCCCGCCCACATAAACAAGCAATACTGGGATGCTCCTTAGCCTTCCTGGAATGCCTGGTTCGATTTTAGGCCTACGAAACCCCGAACCCACCCACAGAACTATGGGCTATAGAACAAAGATTTTACCCCAAAATGTCCCATTTGCGCCATTTTGTTCGTTTGACCATCCAAATGGCCTCTCCCCCATAAACGAGCATCAATGGGACACTCCCTAGTCTCTGTGGCATGCCTTGGTAGATTTTAGGTCTACAACACCCCCCAGACCTCGAGGGCTATAACACACCGATTTGGCCCCAAAACTTCCCATTTTACCTGTTTGACCAACCAAATAGCCCCGCCCATAAAAACTGGAAACACGGGGTCGCTCCCTAGTCTTTCCGGCATGATCGGGTCAATTTTTAGCCCATGACGCTCCCAAACCCTGGCCCCACCCCCAAAACCGTGGGCTATTGCACACCGATTTGGCCCCAAAATGCCTCATTCACACTATTTAACCCATTTGAATAGCCAAATGACCAAGACAATTTATGGCCCATGGCACCCCCGTACCCCAGGCATACCCATAGAATCGTGAGCTATAGTACACCGATTTGTCCCAAAAATGCCCCGGTCGCGTCGTTTTGCCCGTTTGACCAACGAAATGGCCCTGCCCATACAAACGGGAAACACTGGGATGGTTCCCAACCCTCCTCACATACTCAGGTCAATTTTCAGTCGACGGCACCCCCTGACCCTGAGCCCACCCATGGAACTGTGGGCTATAGCACACCGATTTGATTCTAAAATGCCCTGTTCACGCCGTTTCACCAGTTTGACCAACCAAATGGCCTTGCCCATGCAAACGGAAAACACTTGGTTGCTCCCCAGACTCTACGGCATGCCCGGGTCAATTTTCAGCCCATGACACCCCCAAAACCCGAGCCCACCCCCAGACCTGTGGGCTATAGCACACCTATTTAGCCCCAAAATGTCTCGTTCGTGTTGTTTTACCCATTTGATCAACCAAATGGCCCCGCCCACAAAAATGGGTAACATTGGGACTCTCTCCAGCCTCCTTGGCATCCTGAGTTGATTTTTGCCCCACGATACCCCCGGACCCTGAGCCCACCCACGGAACTGTGGGCTATAGCACACCAATTTGCCCCTAAAATGCCCCGTCCATGCCTTTTCGTCTGTTTGACCAACCAAATGCTCACGCCCATACAAACGGGTAACACTGGGATGTTTCCCAGCCCCCTGTCATGTTTGGGTGTATTTACAACCCACGAGAACCCCAACCCTAAGCCTGTTCATAGAAACGTGGGCTATAGCACATTTATATAACCCCAAAATGCCCCGTTCGCGTCGTTTTTCCCGTTTGATAAACAAAATGGACCTTCCTACACAAACGGGCAATATTGGGTTACTCCCCAGACTCTCTAGCATACCCGGGTCTATTTTTTGGCCACGACATCCTCAGACCCGGGCCCACCCCTGGAACCGTGGGCTATAGCATATCGATTTGGCTAAAAAATGCCCCGTTCGTTCCATTTCGCTCGTTTGACCAACCAAATGGCCCCGTCCACAGAAACGGTCAACACTGAGATGCTCCCCAGCTTCCCTGGCATGCTCGATTCAATTTTTGGCCCACGGTACCCCCAGACCAGGGACCCACCCACGGAACTGTGGTATATAGTACATCGATTTTGCCCTAAAATGCCCTATTCATGCCGTTTTGCCTGTTTGACCAATCAAATAGCCCTTCCCACACAAACAGGCAACACTGGGATGATCCCTAGCCTCCCTATCATACTCGGGTTAATTTTCAGCCGACAGAACCCCTAAAACCCAAGCTCACCCATTGAACCATGGGCTATAGCACATCGATTTAGCCCCAAAACTACTCGTTTTGCCTTTTTAACCAACCAAATAGCCCCGCTGACAAAAATGAGAAAGACTAGATCACTTTCTATCCTCTATGAAATTCTTCAATCGATTTTTGTCCTACGACACCCCTGGACCCTAGGCCCACCCTCAGAACCATGGGCCATAGTATGCTAATTTGGCCACAAAATGCCCCATTCATGTCGTTTTGCTCGTTTGAATAACAAAATGGCCCCGCCTACACAAATGGGCAGCATTGGGATGCTCTCCATCCGCCCTGGCACGTTCGAGTTGATTTTTGGCCCACGAAACCCCCAAAACCCATATCCACCCACAGAACCGTGGGCTATATCACACCAATTTAGCACCAAAATGCCCCATTCGCGTTGTTTCGCTCGTTTGAATAACAAAATGGAAAAAATGGCCACGCCTACAAAAATGGGCAATATTGGGATGCTTTCCAGCCTCCCTGTCATGCCCGAGTTGATTTTTAGTCCACGAAACCCCTGAACCCATGCCCACCCACGAAACTGCAGGCTATAGCACACTAATTTGGTCCTAAAACGCCTCGTTTGCATCATTTCACTCGTTTGACAACCCAAATAGCCCCGCCCACACAAATGGGCAACATTGGGTCGCTCCCCAGTCACTATGGCATGCCCGAAACTATTTTCAGCCAATGTCACCCCCGAACCCCGAGCCTAATCCTGAAATTATGGGCTATAGCACACCTATTTAGCCCGAAATACCTCATTCACGTCATTTTGCCTGTTTGACCAACCAAATGGCCCTATGAACACAAACGGGCAACACTGGGATGCTCCCCAGCCTCCCTGGCATGCTAGGGTTAATTTTCAGCCCATGGAACCCCCAAACCCCGGGCCCACCCACAGAACTGTGTACTATAGCACACCAACTTGGCCCTAAAATGCTCCGTTCGCGCCATTTTGCCTGTTTGACCATCCAATTGTCCTTGACCACTCAAACGGGAAATATTTGGTCGCTCCCCATCCTCTCCAGCATGCCCAAGTTGATTTTTGTCCCACGGCACCCCCGGGCCTCTATCCCACCCTCAAAACCGTGGGCTATAGCACACCGATTTAGCACTAAAATGTCCCGTTCGAGCTGTTTCGCCCGTTTGACCAACCAAATGGCCTCGACCACACAAATGGGAAATATTGGGACTATTCCTAGCCTCCCTGCCATACCCGAGTTGATTTTTGGCCCACGATACCCCCAGACCCCGAGCCCACCCTCAGAACAGTGGGCTATAGCACACCAATTTGGCCCCAAAATGCCCCGTTCATGCCTTTTCGCTCATTTGACCAACAAAATAGCCACACACACACAAATAGGTAACACTGGGATGCTTCTTATCCCCCCTGAAACGTACAGGTGTATTTTCGGCCCATGAGACCCCCAACCCTTGGCCCGCCCATAGAAACGTGAGCTATAGCACATCGATTTGGCTGCAAAATGCCCCGTTCACATCATTTTACTCGTTTGACCAACCAAATTGCCCCTCCCACACAAACGGGAAATACTGGGTCACTCCCCAGCCTCTCTGTCATGCCTGCATTGATTTTTGTCCCACGGCACCCCCGAACCCCAGGCCCGCCCATGGAATCGTGGGTTATAGCACACCGATTTTACCCAAAAATGCCCCGTTCGCGCCGTTTCACCTGTTTGACCAACCAATTAGCCCCGACCATACAAAATAGAAGCACTGGGATTCTCCCTAATCTTCCTGGGATGCCTTGGTTGATTTTTGGCCCACGACACCACCAAACCCGGGCCCACCCCTAAACCGTGGGCTATTGCACACTGATTTCGTCCCAAAATACCCCGTTCGAACCATTTAGACTATTTGAAAAACCAAATGGTCCCAGCCAGACAAATACGCAACACCGTGATGCTATCCAGCCTCCCTGGGATGCCTGGGTTGATTTTTAGCCTACGCCACCCCCGGAACCCGAACTCACCCACAGAATCGTGGGCTATAGCACAACGATTTAGCCCCAAAATGTTCCGTTCGTGCTATTTCACTCATTGGACAAACCAAATTTCCCCTCCCACTTAAACGGGAAATAATGGGACCCTCTCAAGTCTCCCTAGCATGCCCAAGTTGATTATCGGCCCATGACACCCCCAGACCCCGGTCCCACCCACGGAACCGTGGGATATAACACACCGATTTGGCCCCAAAATGCCCCGTTCACGTCATTTCGCTCATTTGACCAACCAAATAACCTCACCCATACAAATGGGAAACACTGTGACTCTCCCCAGCCTCACTGGCACGCCTGATTCTATTTTTGGCCCATGGCACCCCCAGACCCCGGACCCACCCGCGGAACCGTGGTCTATAGCACACCAACTTTGTCCCAAAATGTCTTATTCATGTCCTTTCGCCTGTTTGACTAACCAAATGGCCCTGCGCACACAAACGGGCAATACTGGGATACTACCTAGCACACCCGGGTCGATTTTCGGCTCACTGAACCCCTAAACCCCGAGCTCACCCATGGAACCGTGGGCTATAACACATCGATTTAGCCCCAAAACTCCTCGTATTGCCTGCTTGACCAACCAAATGGCTCCGCCTACAAAAATGGGCAGCATTGTGTCACTACCTATTCTCTCCGTCATGCCCTGATCAATTTTTGGCCCACGATACCTCCAGACCCTGAGCTCGCCCTCAGAACCGTGGGATATAGCACACCAATTTGGCCCTGAAATGCCCCATTCGCGCCGTTTTGCCTGTTTGAATAATAAAAGGGCCCTGCCTAAATAAATGGGCAATATTGCGATACTCTCCAGCCTCCTTGGAACGTTTAAGTTGATTTTTGGCCCACAAAACCCCCGAAACCCGTGCCCACCCACGAAACTGTGGGCAATAGAACACCAATTTGGCCGTAAAACACCCTATTCGCGCCATTTCACCCGTTTGACCAACCAAATATCCTCGCCCACACAAACGGGTAATACTGGGTCGCTTCCTAGTCTCTATGGCACGCTCGGGACTATTTTCAGCTACCAGCACCCCCATACCCCAGGCCCACCCCTAGAACAGTGGGTGATAGCACACCTATTTAGCACTAAAATGCTCCGTTCACGTTGTTTCGCCCGTTTGACAAACCAAATTGCCCCGACCATATAAACAGGCCACATTGGAATACTCCCCAGCCTCCCTATCATGTTTGGGTAAATGTTCAACACACAGAACCCCTAAACCACGGGCCCACCCACGGAAACATGGGCTATAGCACACCGATTAGGCCCCAAAATGCCCCTTTCACATTGTTTCACCCATTTGACCAAACAAATAGACCCGCCAACAGAAACGAGCAACACCAAGTTGATCCTCAGCCTCTCTGGCCCACTTGAGTTTATTTTAGCCCCACGGAAGCCCCAAACCCCGAACCCACCCCCAGAACCGTAGGCTATAGCACACTGATTTGGCCTTAAAATGTCCCATTCACTTTGTTTTTCCCGTTTGACCAAAAAGATACCGCCGCCCACCTAAATAGGAAATATTGGGATACTCCCCAGCCTCATTAGCATGCCCGAGTTAATTTTCAACCCAAGGCACCTCCGTACCCTAGGCCCTCCCATGGAACCGTGGGCTATAGCACACTGATTTTACCCTAAAACACCCTGTTTGCACTACTTTACCCATTTGACCAACCAAATTGCCTCCCCCATACAAACGGGAAACACTAGGTCGTTCCCTAGCCTCTCTAGCATGCTTGGGTTGATTTTTGGCCCACAGCACCCCCGAACCCCAGGCTCGCCCATGGAACCATGGGCTATAGCACACCGATTTGGCCCCAAAATGCCCCGTTCATGCTGTTTTGCCAGTTGGACCAATCAAATTGACCCGCCCACACAAACGGGAAACACTGGGTTGCTCCACAGCCTCTCCTACATGACTGGGTCGATTTTCATCCCATGAAACCCCCAGAACCCGAGCCCACCCCCAGAATCGAGGGATATCGCACACTGATTTGGCCCCAAAATGCCCGGTTCGAACGATTTCACGCGTTTGAATAACCAAATAGACACAACCATACAAACGGGAAACATTTGGATACTCTACAGTCTCCCTAGAACACTCGGCATAGCCGGGTTGATTTTTGGCCCACGGTGCCTCAGACCACAGGCCCACCCCCAGAACCGTAAGCTATAGCACACTGATTTGGCCCTAAAATTCCCCGTTAGCTTTGTTCCTCCCGTTTGACCAATGAAATGGCCCCGCAAATACAAACAGGAAAAATTGGGATGCTCTCCAACCTCAGGTGCATGCCCGAGTAAATTTTTGGCCCACGATACCCCTGAACCCGAGCCCACCCATGGAACCGTGGGATATAGCACACCGATTTGGCCACAAAATGCTCTGTTTGCATCGTTTCACCTATTTGTCTAACCAAATGGTCCCGCCTATACATACAGGCAAAAATGGGTCTCTCCCCCGCCTCTCTAGCATGCCTGGGTTAATTTTTGGCCCACGGCACCCCCGGACCCCTGGATCACCCCCCAAACCGTAGGCTATAGCACACTGATTTGGCCCCAAAATGCCTCGTTCATACCATTTTGCCTGTTTGACCAACCAAATGGACTCGACCATACAAACAAGAAACACTGGGATACTCCCCAGCCTCCCTGACACACCCGGGTCTATTTTTGGCCCACGCCACCCTCGGACCCCAGGCCCACCCACGAAACAGTGGGCTAGAGCACACCAATTTAGCCCCAAAATGCACCGTTCGCATCGTTTCACCCATTTGAAAAAACAAATATCGCCGCCCAAAAAATTTGGCAATACTGGGATGCTCCACATCCTCCCTAGCACTCATGAGCTGATTTTAGGCCCATGCCACCCCGGACCGCGGACTAACCCATGGAATCATGGGCTATCGCACACCGATTTGGCACCGAAATTCCCCATTCGCATCGTTTCACCTATTTAACCAACCAAATGGCTCCGCCCACACAAACGGGTAATACTAGGTAGCTCCAAGTCATTTCAACACGCACGGGTTAATTTTTAACCCATGGTACTCCTAGACCCCTAGCCCACCCCCGGAACCGTGGGCTATAGCACGCCGATTTGGCCCTAAAATGCCCCATTCCTTCCGTTTAGCCAGTTTGACCAACTATATGGCCTCGTCCACATAAACGAGAAACACTGGGATGCTCCTCAGCCTCCTTGGCATGCTCGGGATGATTTTTGGCCCACGGTACCCCCGAACCCCGAGACCACCCATAGAATAGTGGGCTATAGCACATCAATTTTGCCCTAAAACTCTACGTTTGCATCGTTTCTTCTGTTTGACCAACCAAATGGCCTCTCCCACACAAACTAGAATCATTGAGTCGCTTCCCAACCTCTCTTGCATGCCCGAGTTGATTTTCATCCCACGACACCCACAGACCCCATAAACTAGCAACACTAAGATACTTCCCAGCCTCCCTAGCACGCCCGAGTTAATTTTCATCCCACGGTACCCCATACCCCGGGCCCACCCCCAAAACTGTTGGCTATAGCACACCAATTTTTCCCCAAAATACCTCGTCCACACCGTTTTATTAGTTTGACTAACCAAATGGCACGCCCATATAAACGGGAAACACTGGGACACTCACTAGCCGCCCTGGCATGCCAGGGTTAATTTTGGCCCATGGTAACCCAGACCCTGGGCCCACCCCTAGAACCATTGGCTATATCACACCGATTTGGACCCAAAATGCCCTGTTCACACCGTTTCACCGGTTTGACCAACCAAACGATACTACCCATACAAACAGGCAACATTAGGATGCTCCCCAGACTCCCTGACATGCCCGGGTCAATTTTTTGCCAATGGCACCCCGTACCTCAGGCCCACCTATTGAACTGTGAGCTATAGCACACTAATTTGGCCCCAAAATGCCCCATTTGCGTTGTTTCACCTGTTTGACCAACCAAATAGCCCCGCCCACACAAACGGGCAAAACTGGGATGCTCCCCAGCCTCCCTAGCACTCTCGTGTTGATTTTTAACCTATGATACCCTCGGACCTAAGGCCCACCCATGGAACCATGGGCTATAGCACACCAAATTTGGCCCAAAAATGCCCTATTCGTGCTGTTTCGCCCATTTGAATAACAAAATGGCCCCGCCTACATAAATTGGCAACATTGGGATGCTCTCCAGCCTCCTTGGCATGCTCGAGTTGATTTTGGCCCACAAAACCCCCGTAACCCATGCCCACCCACGGAACCGTGGGTTATAGCACATTGATTTTTCCCTAAAATGCCCTACTAGTGCCATTTCACCCGTTTGACCAACCAAATATCCCCGCCCACACAAATGGGTAACACTGGATCACTCCCTAGTCTCTCTACCAAGCTCAAAACTATTTTCAGCCAACTAAACCCCCAACTCTGGGCCCACCCCTAGAACCATAGGCTATAGCTCACCTATTAGCCCCAAAATGCCCCATTCATGTTGTTTCACCTGTTTGACCAACCAAATGCCCCCTCCCATATAAACGGGCAACACTGGGATGCTCTCCAGCCTCCTGGAACACTCAAGTCGATTTTCATCCCACAGCACCCCTGAATCACGAGCCCACCCACAGAAACGTGGGCTATAGTGCACCGATTAAGCCCTAAAATCCCTGTTCACACCGTTTCGACCATTTGACCAACCAAATGGCCCTGCGCACACAAACGGCCAATACTGGGTCAATCCCAAACCTCTCGTGCATGCCTACTGTTGAGCCATTGTCTGCTGCGCCACTTAAAGTTGAGCATGAGGATAATGAAGATTATGAAGAACTTATGGGTGCTCTAACAGAAATAGAGTCTTATACTCCTAAGCAACCGGATTGTGATCCCAAGAATCAACCAACAGCGAAGACTCCCATTGACGAGACACCAACACTAGAATCGCAAGAGCTCCCCGATTATCTAAGGTATGTGTTCTTGGAAAGTAGAAATATACTTCCGGAGAGTGCAGATGATTTAAGTGAACAGCACGTAGAAGCTCTCATCTCTGCTCTGAAGAGATACAAGAGAGCTATGGGTAGGACTATTGATGATATAATTGGTGACTCTCCGGGGAAATGTATGAGCCATCTCGAAGAAGATCGCATGCCCACAGGTAAGCCTCATTGTCGTCTAAATCCTTTTAGAAAACGATCCTCCATTTACCTCGACGAAGTCTGAGTACTCGAGGTAACCATGTCTTGCTACGACAATAAATAAGGCGCTAGATGGGAGGCAACCCATCGTTTATCGTTTTTCATTTATCGTTTATCGTTTTTCATTTTTCATTTCGTTCTAGTATGTGTTTTGCTTTTGATAAATAAAAATCCAAAAATAAGAGTCGTGCCACGACCAAAACTAAGGCGCTTGATGGGAGGCAACCCATCGTTCTAATCGTTTTTATTGTTTTTGAGAAAATGTAGGTGCAAGAGGTATTCAACGAGGAGATTGATTTCAATTGACGATTTGGACGCATTGTATGGTAAAGTTGGTAAGTTAGGAATAGTGATGCATAAGGCTATGGATTGAGCATTGCTCATGCCAAACTAGGCATAGAGGAAGGCTAGGCCTAGGTAAAACTAGGCCACGAACGATGCACAACCTATCCTATAGCCTAAGGTCTCGGAATCTAGTGTGCTATACACTATGCGCCGCCTATTCCTAGGTATGCTTTTGACTATGCGCCGCCTATGCTATGGCATTTGGTCTCAGTATCTCATATGCCATAGACTATGCGGAGCATATGTCTACAAATGCCATAGACTATGCGGCGCATATGTCCCATTATGCCATAGACAATGCGCCGCATATACCATGACTATGCCAAGCATTATGCGCCGCATATGTAGCATTTTTGTCTCCAAAACCGATTGTAAATGGGTCAAAACCCGACCCATTCTCTTCCTATATAAAGGAGACTTAGTCTTGAAACACAAACACATTGAAAACTTGACCTAGGCGCCGCATATACTCTCCAAATCATCTCATAACTTTTCTTTTTGCTCTCCCACTTCACAAGAACATCTCCAAAGGCTTCAATCACGTAAGTACTCTTTTGTTCTTCATCTATTTTTCGTAAGTGCTACGTTGCTATGTCTATTACGAATTGCTACATATTGAAGAAATATTGGTGATGTTAATGTGTTTGAATTTTTGATACAAAACCAAGTGAGTGAACATGAACGTTAGGATACTCATAACTTGTTTCCAACTAGAAATTGATTTTGATGCATTGTTATACTACTTGCGGAATTGCTATAGTCATGAACATTGCATGCTCTTGTCACTTGAATACTTACATGTTGGGATGTCTCGCTCATCGGAATAAGACTTATAGTTGCCTACCGACATAGGAGATTTTGATTATTGATAGAAACTATACCATGATGTAATCCCTATGAAGAAGTCTTGATATACCTAACATGAAAGTATTTCAAAGATTGAAAGAAGTGTTACATATCTGAATTTCTTGTTGGAATATAGCCCCTAAAACGTATGTCGATGAAGTCTGAGTAATCGACCACTTTCACTTCACTAGTCTGTACCAACAAACTAAGTGTGGGGTGGTGCCACTACTGCTTGTTTATAGATTGTATCCATCGAGATGATGCTAACATGAACATTTTTTTAAGTCTCAGGTACAATGGCACCCAAAGCAAGACCACTTCACAAAAAGGCAAGAAAAGAGGCCGAAAAGAGCAAGGAGAACCCTCCTCCCTGCAAATACCTCGACTCACTCTTGGAATTAAGTGGGATACTTATGAGTAACTTCTGAGAATGACGACTCTGATGATGATTCCGATGCAAAGGGTATGACCCCCGACATTGAGGACGAGTCCGACTGACCAGGTTCTTCGTATTTATTCTCCACTGAGGACAGTGTCCCGACTAAGTGTGGGGTGGTGGTATTGCATGCTATACTTCTCTACTCGCATCTATGTTTGTTTGCTTTGTTTTTATTCATTTTTTTAGTAGTAAATTTTTTCTAGCTTCGCATGAAATTATTTTTATAGGCAGCATGAGATTATAACAAGAGTATGTGCTACAATTGTGACTATTGAGACGTTTAGGCTCTAGTTGTGACTCTTTATGTGATATTGTGTGGTTCAATTCCTTCACTTGTTGGGTCGAGAGTCTATATTACTTCCAAGCAAGTCGACCATGTGCCTTGTGTGTGTGAGATAATCGTATATTCTATGTTTGTGGCTGATGCTAGAACTTGCCTGGTATGTATGCAAAGCGAAAATAAGGAGTGTAAGTTTAGGATATGATTTAGGCATTTCTTTGGCAACCTATATTTGTTTACCTTCAGTTTTACCTACCCATGGACATCATCCTAGTTAAACCCTTTTGAGCCTTTAGCCTATTTTCTTTGACAACCTTGTATGTAAGCCTAATCCATTTTTTCCAAGACCGTAATTTGATCCAAACTCCTAAGTACTTTAAAGTGAAAAAGTCATGTGACAACATAAGAGGAAATTGGGTGAGTATGATGCTATAAATTGTAATGGTGCTTGAATGTGTTATGAAAAAGAAAGTGCTATCATAAGAGGTATGTTGTGAAAAGAAAAAGGAAACGAAAGCTGAAAAGCGAGTTGTGCTTAAAATTGAAAAACAAAAGAGGAGAACAAGGGTGGTAGAATAAAAGAAAGAAAGGTTGAAAGAAAAAAAAAACAAAGTGTCAATGATACAAAGTGATGTATCAAAGCGCTTAGGAACTTAGTCACTATTCTTGGCCAAAATAGTCCTACCCGTCCCTTAGCCTACATTATAACCATCAAAAGACCTACTTGATCCTAACCTTAGAATTCTGACATTTAGTGGAGCATTACACTAAGGGCAAGCCTATGGTCATCAGTTGCTACATATGAATTCTTTGTGAGAGTGAGAGCAAGGACATTTTGATACCCATGTTTGAAAAATATGCTATACTTGTGAGTGATTATGGATACTGTAGTGTGAGACACACATGGTTGATGAGTTTTGGGTAGTTATATATGATTCCTTGTACTTTAACATTTGCATGTGAGTTGATCACCATCACGAGTCTATGCTAGAGGTTAAATTGTTTCTACCTATAATCGAAAAGCTACTCTTTGTTGATAATTGTTGTGCCTGTCTGGACAAATGTTTTGTGTTGTTGCTGTGAAACCCTAAGTTGATGTTTAGAAGGACATGGTATTTCGTTCGAGGAAGAACAAAGATTCAAGTGTGGGGTGTTGATGATAGGATAATTTACACGCCTATATCAATATATTTTGCCCATATTTTAGCCTAGTTTTGAGAACAAATTATATATTTCATGCACTTTTAGTCCTTTTTCCTGTAAATGAGCTAACGAACATGATTAGTAAAGTTTCAGGTATAAATGATGCAGAATTCAGCATTTTATGGCTTACTTGACGCAAAAGAAAGCTCACGAAGGAAGGGAAGGGAGTTTACACGCCTAAGGACCAAAACTGCTGCATGGAAAATCTGTCCCGGGCTAAAACAGCAATTCTGAAGACTTTGGGGACTTACAGACACAAAGCTGGATTTTGACAATGATACATTAACCTAGTACAATTAGGTTATGTATTTCATTATTTTATGTGGATTATGATAATGTTACCTTAACCTAGTACATTTGGGTTAAGGATTTCATTAGTCTAGTAGGATTTGATTATTTATTTCATTAGCTTAGTAGGATTAGGATATGGGTATTATAAATACCCTATCATGCTAGAGATTTTAGAATCATCTTCTTACATCTTCTTAACATCTCATCTTACAATTCAATTTTATTACTCTACAACTCTTCTAATCTTTCCATTAATTCTATTTTTCTTCTTCTACTCTTCTATTCTTAAATTCCACAACAAGAGAATCGTTACTTGCTAAGGAATCACGCCTCACGCCTATCACTTGATCTACACGCCATTACTCAATATCGTGATATAATAACAATGTCAATCGTGATTTCCTTCGCATTCATGGGTAACTAAACTTCTCTGTTGGGGTTATGGAAGCCGAATGAGTTACTATCTATTGCTGTGAGTTTGTGAGTTCGAGGCACGTATATTGCTTATATCATTATTCTCTTCATCTTAATCTACATTCTTTGCGGTTGCAAACGCAAGAATATGCCATTCTAACATTTAACTTGTTCGAGAGAAAAGTTATTTGTCTGGAAAAGAGATAATGTCAAGGTAGTAGGACACCCTTTCCTATTAAAAAGCTAGTGCCGTAACTGGACTAACCTCTTGGAGAATTCATACCGTTAGACACGCTTTAAGCTCGAGAGATTTAAAGTGAAATAGTCCTTGTTTAGGTCGAGAGACGCTTGGATTTACCATCGACTACAATCCCCTATAAGCAATTGCATGTCAGAATTCTACACACTCATAGCCAATAGAGACGTATACCTCAGAAGGTGGACATAACCCCAACGCTTCAATTCTCATTGTTTACAACCAACATAACAATCTCTCTCTTTTTACTTTATTATTTTCAGCTTTTGTTTACATTACTTGCAAAACAAGAATCCCCCCTTCTTACGAGACTTGCACCAAAAGTTTAGTAATTTTACTTACTTGTTGGCCAAGCTATTCCCTGTGGGATCGACACCCAACCCAGGTTGGTTTCTATATTTGCTAACGACCACTTTACACTCAAACGAGAGTTATAGATTGAGCGTTATCAAAAATTGGCACCGTTTCCGGGGAATACAAGTGTCAATCAAGTTCGTGATAATTACTAGACCCTTTGGTCAAAGATTCTCGTACTTTTACTTTTAGTTTTTGTTTTTGTTTACTGCAAGTTTTTGTTCAGTGCATCAATGGATGCACAACGTGAAATACCGTTCGATGATGTTGATGATGATTTTGATGGTGCCAGAGCCACTAGAGCTATAATTCCACCACCATTAGCGCCCGGAGCCAAGTTCAACATCACAAGCACCATGATTCAGTTATTGCAACTCAAGGGATTATTTGGTGGACTTGCAGGCGATGATCCGAATATGCATCTCATCAACTTTATTTCTACATGCAAGTCTTTTGACAATCCTGGTGTTGGTCAGAATGCAATTCGATTACGTCTATTTCCATTGTCTCTGTCTGGGGAGGCAACACTATGGTTGAATGGGCTGACTCCTGATTCAATTACAAATTGGAGGCAATTGAGAGAGGCTTTCCTAGAAAGATTTTTTCCGCCTTCTAAAAGGGCACAATTGAGAGATGAAATCAGCAACTTTTGTCAGCTTCCCACTGAAGCTCTTCATGAAACATGGGAGAGGTTCAAGACAAAGATAGCGAGATGCCCAAACCATCACATGACTAATGTTCACCTCATGGAGATATTGTATAGAGCCTTGAATTCAATAACTAAGCCAGTGGTGGATAACGCAGCTGGAGGATCTTTTATGGACCTCACCTTTGGTCAAGCAAGCAATATGCTAGATCGCATGACGAAACAAAGTAGAGCTTGGCATACCAGGGATTCCGAGGTAGCAAGCCCCACTTTATCTATAGGCATGACTGCAGACCAAAGAAGAAGACAAGAAGAACGTGATCAAGATTTAGCGCACATGAAAACGCAAGTGGATCTTCTGACAAAACATTTATTATCAGGGAAGACCGAAAAAGTGAAAGTTGTGGCGCTAAAAGGAAGAAACGAATATGATTCGGAAGAGGAGGCCAACTACTTGAACAATCAGGGGGGTTTCCGTGGGAATACCCAACGAAACCAAGGTCGGAACTATTATGATAAATCTGGAAGCAAAGACCAAGGTAGTTGGAATAAAAACAATGGAAAGAGTGGTTTGTACGTTCCCCCTGGTAGACGTGATACCACCACATCTAATTCTGGAAGTATGGAAGACATGATGACTAAATTATTGAAAGGAGTGGAAGCAACGAGCGCGGGAGTTACTGAGGTAATTAATGATTTGTCCTCCATGAAACAACTAGTTGATTCTCATTCCACTTCAATCAAGCAAATAGAGCAGCAATTGAGCCAACTCTCAGCAGCACTCAATCAAAGAAAGGCTGGCACTTTACCTAGCAACACCGTGCAAAACCCAAGGAATGATGGGTCATGCATGGCTATTACTACCCGAAGTGGTAAGGTGCTGGAAACCTCATCTAAGGGCAAGCAAGTGGTTGACGAAGTAGTGGACATTGATGATACGGCGAAAGGGGAAGATGCCGCAGCAGCTGATCCTGACGTCCATAACGTCACCCCTCACGATTTGCAACCTGAAAAAGCTGAAAAACGGAAGCAAGAGGAGAAGAAAGCCATGGAAAGAACAATTCCATACCCACCACCACCTTTTCCTCAAAGATTGAAGAAGGTGGCGGATGATACAAAGTTCAGCAAATTCATGACCATGTTGAAGCAGCTGACCATTAATGTTCCGTTGGTAGAGGCGCTAGAAAAAATGCCTGGGTACGCTAAATTCATGAAGGACCTGTTGACAAAGAAGAGGGCAGTAAGCTATGAGCCGGCAGATAATATTCATCATTGCAGTGCAATTGCCACAAGGTCCTTAGTACAGAAGAAGGCAGACCCTGGTGCTTTCACTATTCCTTGCACGGTTGGATCTATGAATTTTGCTAAGGCATTGTGCGATCTGGGTGCTAGCATCAATTTGATGCCACTATCCGTCTACAAGAAGTTGGGGCTAGGAGATCCAACACCAACCAATATGAGGCTCGTGATGGCTGATAGGATGGTAAAACGACCTGTGGGTATCTTGAATGATGTGTTGGTGAAGGTATCTTCATTTATCTTTCCTGCAGACTTCGTTATTCTAGATTGTGAGGTGGATTCTGACGTTCCCATAATCTTGGGACGCCCCTTCCTCGCAACTGGAAGTGTGCTTATTGACATGAAAGATAATGAGCTTTTGTTTCGAATTAATGACGAAGTGGTCCGCTTTGATATATGCAAAGCCATGAAGCAGCCCAGCGATATGAATGAGTTATCTGTAGCTGATGTTCATCATGAGGATATGAAAGCATTATCTATAGAGAAACAGCCTACTGTTGAGCCATTATCTGCTGCGCCACTGAAAGTTGAGCATGAGAATAATGAAGATTATGAAGAACTTATGGGTGCTCTAACAGAAATAGAGTTTTATACTCCTAAGCAACCAGATTGTGATCCCAAGAATCAACCAACAGCGAAGACTCCCATTGACGAGACACCAACACTACAATCGCAAGAGCTCCCCGATTATCTAAGGTATGTGTTCTTGGAAAGTAGAAATATACTTCCGGAGAGTGTAGATGATTTAAGTGAACAGCACGTAGAAGCTCTCATCTCTGCTCTGAAGAGATACAAGAGAGCTATGGGTTGGACTATTGATGATATAATTGGTGACTCTCCGGGGAAATGTATGAGCCATCTCAAAGAAGATCGCATGCCCACAGGTAAGCCTCATTGTCGTCTAAATCCTTTTAGAAAATGATCCTCCATTTACCTCGATGAAGTCTGAGTACTCGAGGTAACCATGTCGTGCTACGACAATAAATAAGGCGCTAGATGGGAGGCAACCCATCGTTTATCGTTTTTCATTTATCGTTTATCGTTTTTCATTTTTCATTTCGTTCTAGTATGTGTTTTGCTTTTGATAAATAAAAATCCAAAAATAAGAGTCGTGCCACGACAAAAACTAAGGCGCTTGATGGGAGGCAACCCATCGTTCTAATCGTTTTTATTGTTTTTGAGCAAATGTAGGTGCAAGAGGTATTCAACGAGGAGATTGATTTCAATTGACGATTTGGACGCATTGTATGGTAAAGTTGGTAAGTTAGGAATAGTGATGCATAAGGCTATGGATTGAGCATTGCTCATGCCAAACTAGGCATCGAGGAAGGCTAGGCCTAGGTAAAACTAGGCCACGAACGATGCACAACCTATCCTATAGCCTAAGGTCTCAGAATCTAGTGTGCTATACACTATGCGCCGCCTATTCCTAGGTATGCTTTTGACTATGCGCCGCCTATGCTATGGCATTTGGTCTCAGTATCTCATATGCCATAGACTATGCGGCGCATATGTCTACAAATGCCATAGACTATGCGGTGCATATGTCCCATTATGCCATAGACAATGCGCAGCATATACCATGACTATGCCAAGCATTATGCGCCGCATATGTAGCATTTTTGTCTCCAAAACCGATTGTAAATGGGTCAAAACCCGACCCATTCTCTTCCTATATAAAGGAGACTTAGTCTTGAAACACAAACACATTGAAAACTTGACCTAGGCGCCACATATACTCTCCAAATCATCTCAAAACTTTTCTTTTTGCTCTCCCACTTCACAAGAACATCTCCAAAGGCTTCAATCACGTAAGTACTCTTTTGTTCTTCATCTATTTTTCGTAAGTGCTACGTTGCTATGTCTATTACGAATTGCTACATCTTGAAGAAATATTGGTGATGTTAATGTGTTTGAATTGTTGATACAAAACCAAGTGAGTGAACATGAACGTTAGGATACTCTTAACTTGTTTCCAACTAGAAATTGATTTTGATGCATTGTTATACTACTTGCGGAATTTCTATAGTCATGAACATTGCATGCTCTTATCACTTGAATACTTACATATTGGGATGTCTCGCTCATAGGAATAAGACTTATAGTTGCCTACCGACATAGGAGATTGTGATTATTGATAGAAACTATACCATGATGTAATCCCTATGAAGAAGTCTTGATATACCTAACATGAAAGTATTGCAAAGATTGCAAGAAGTGTTACATATCTGAATTTCTTGTTGGAATATAGCCTCTAAAACGTATGTCGATGAAGTCTGAGTAATCGATCACTTTCACTTCACTAGTCTGTACCAACAAACTAAGTGTGGGGTGGTGCCACTACTGCTTGTTTATAGATTGTATCCATCGAGATGATGCTAACATGAACATTTTTTTTAAGTTTCAGGTACAATGGCACCCAAAGCAAGACCACTTCACAAAAAGGCAAGAAAAGAGGCCGAAAAGAGCAAGGAGAACCCTCCTCCCCGCAAATACCTCGACTCACTCTTGGAATTAAGTGGGATACTTATGAGGAACTTCTGAGAATGACGACTCTGATGATGATTCCGATGCAAAGGGTATGACCCCCGACATTGAGGACGAGTCCGACTGACCAGGTTCTTCGTATTTATTCTCCACTGAGGACAGTGTCCCGACTAAGTGTGGGGTGGTGGTATTGCATGCTATACTTCTCTACTCGCATATATGTTTGTTTGCTTTGTTTTTGTTTCATTTTTTGAGTAGTAAATTTTTTCTAGCTTCGCATGAAATTATTTTGATAGGCAGCATGAGATTATAATAAGAGTATGTGCTACAATTGTGACTATTGAGACGTTTAGGCTCTAGTTGTGACTCATTATGTGATATTGTGTGGTTCAATTCCTTCACTTGTTGGGTCGAGAGTCTATATTACTTCCAAGCAAGTCGACCATGTTCCTTGTGTGTGTGAGATAATCGTATATTCTATGTGTGTGGCTGATGCTAGAACTTGCCTGGTATGTATGCAAATCGAAAATAAGGAGTGTAAGTTTAGGATATGATTTAGGCATTTCTTTGGCAACCTATATTTGTTTACCTTCAGTTTTACCTACCCATGGACATCATCCTAGTTAAACCCTTTTGAGCCTTTAGCCTATTTTCTTTGACAACCTTGTATGTAAGCCTAATCCATTTTTTTCAAGACCGTAATTTGATCCAAACTCCTAAGTGCTTTAAAGTGAAAAAGTCATGTGACAACATAAGAGGAAATTGGGTGAGTATGATGCTATAAATTGTAATGGTGCTTGAATGTGTTATGAAAAAGAAAGTGCTATCATAAGAGGTATGTTGTGAAAAGAAAAAGGAAAAGAAAGCTGAAAAGCGAGTTGTGCTTAAAATTGAAAAACAAAAGAGGAGAACAAGGGTGGTAGAATAAAAGAAAGAAAGGTTGAAAGAAAAAAAAACAAAGGGTCAATGATACAAAGTGATGTATTAAAGCGCTTAGGAACTTAGTCACTATTCCTGGCCAAAATAGTCCTACCCGTCCCTTAGCCTACATTACAACCATCAAAAGACCTACTTGATCCTAAGCTTAGCATTCTGACATTTAGTGGAGCATTACACTAAGGGCAAGCCTATGGTCATCAGTTGCTACATATGAATTCTTTGTGAGAGTGAGAGCAAGGACATTTTGATACCCATGTTTGAAAAATATACTATACTTGTGAGTGATTATGGGTACTATAGTATGAGACACACATGGTTGATGAGTTTTGGGTAGTTATATATGATTCCTTGTACTTTAACGTTTGCATGCGAGTTGATCACCATCACGAGTCTATGCTAGAGGTTAAATTGTTTCTACCTATAATCGAAAAGCTACTCTTTGTTGATAATTGTTGTGCCTGTCTGGACAAATGTTTTGTGTTGTTGCTGTGAAACCCTAAGTTGATGTTTAGAAGGACATGGTATTTCGTTCGAGGACGAACAAAGCTTCAAGTGTGGGGTGTTGATGATAGGCGAATTTACACGCCTATATCAATATATTTTGCCCATATTTTAGCCTAGTTTTGAGAACAAATTATATATTTCATGCACTTTTAGTCCTTTTTCCTGTAAATGAGCTAACGAACATGATTAGTAAAGTTTCAGGTATAAATGATGCAGAATTCAGCATTTTATGGCTTACTTGACGCAAAAGAAAGCTCACGAAGGAAGGGAAGGGAGTTTACATGCCTAAGGACCAAAACTGCTGCTTGGAAAATCTGTCCCGGGCTAAAACAGCAATTCTGAAGACTTTGGGGACTTACAGACACAAAGCTGGATTTTGACAATGATACATTAACCTAGTACAATTAGGTTATGTATTTCATTATTTTATGTGGATTATGATAATGTTACCTTAACCTAGTACATTTGGGTTAAGGATTTCATTAGTCTAGTAGGATTTGGTTATTTATTTCATTAGCTTAGTAGGATTAGGATATGGGTATTATAAATACCCTATCATGCTAGAGATTTTAGAATCATCTTCTTACATCTTCTTAACATCTCATCTTACAATTCAATTCTATTACTCTACAACTCTTCTAATCTTTCCATTAATTCTATTTTTCTTCTTCTACTCTTCTATTCTCAAATTCCACAACAAGAGAATCGTTACTTGCTAAGGAATCACGCCTCACGCCTATCACTTGATCTACACGCCATTACTCAATATCGTGATATAATAACAATGTAAATCGTGATTTCCTTCGCATTCATGGGTAACTAAACTTCTCTGTTGGGGTTATGGAAGTCGAATGAGTTACTATCTATTGCTGTGAGTTTGTGAGTTGGAGGCACGTATATTGCTTATATCATTATTCTCTTCATCTTAATCTACATTCTTTGTGGTTGCAAACGCAAGAATATGCCAGTCTAACATTTAACTTGTTCGAGAGAAAAGTTATTTTTCTGGAAAAGAGATAATGTCAAGGTAGTAGGACACCCTTTCCTATTAAAAAGCTAGTGCCGTAACTGGACTAACCTCTTAGAGAATTCGTACCGTTAGACACGCTTTAAGCTCGAAGAGTTAAAGTGAAATAGTCCTTGTTTAGGTCGAGAGACGCTTGGATTTACCATCGACTACAATCCTCTATAAGCAATTGCATGTCAGAATTCTACACACTCATAGCCAATAGAGACGTATACCTCAGAAGGTGGACATAACCCCAACGCTTCAATTCTCATTGTTTACAACCAACATAACAATCTCTCTCTTTTTACTTTATTATTTTCAGCTTTTGTTTACATTACTTGCAAAACAAGAATCCCCCCTTCTTACGAGACTTGCACCAAAAGTTTAGTAATTTTACTTACTTGTTGGCCAAGCTATTCCCTGTGGGATCAACACCCAACCCAGTTTGGGTTCTATATTTGCTAACGACCACTTTACACTCAAATGAGAGCTGTAGATTGAGCGTTATCATAAACCCCCAAACTCTGGGCCCACCCCTGGAACCATAGGCTATAGCTCACCTATTAGCCCCAAAATGCCCCATTCATGTTGTTTCACCTGTTTGACCAACCAAATGGCCCCTCCCACACAAACGGGCAACACTGGGATGCTCTCCAGTCTCCTGGAACACTCAAGTCGATTTTCATTCCACAGCACCCCTGAATCACGAGCCCACCCACAGAAACGTGGGCTATAGTGCACCGATTAGGCCCTAAAAGCCCTGTTCACACCGTTTCGACCATTTGACCAACCAAATGGCCCCGCGCACACAAACGGCCAATATTGGGTCAATCCCAAACCTCTCGGGCATGCCTGGGTAAATTTTTGATGCACTACACCCTAGGACCCCGAGCCCACCCCCCAGAACCATGGGCTATAGCACACTGATTTGGCCTCAAAATTCCCCATTCGCACCGTTTTTCCTATTTGACCAAACAAATGGCCCTTCCCACACAAATAGGAAATACTGGGATGCTCCCCAACTACCTTGGAATGCTCGAGTTGATTTTTTCCCACGACACCCCTGGACCCCGGGACCAACCATGGAATCGTTGGGAATAACACATCAATTTTGCCCTAAAATACCCTGTTCGCACCGTTGTACCCGTTTGACCAACCAAATGGCCCTGCCTATACAAAAGGGAAACAATGGGTCACTTCCCAGCCTCTTTGACACGATTGGGAAGATTTTTGGCCCACGGTACCTTCGAACCCCAGGCCTTGATTTAATTTGGCCCCAAAATGTATCGTTCACGCCATTTCGCCAGTTTGACCAATCAAATGGCCTCGCCCACATAAACGAACAACACTAGGTCACTCCCCAGCCTCTTTTACATGCTCGGTTAATTTTTGGGCCACGATCGAGCCCACCCCCAGAACCAAGGGCTATAGCACACTAATTTGGCCCTAAAATGCCTCATTCGCGCAATTTCACCCATTTGACCAACAAAATATCCCCACCAACACAAATGGAAAATACTGGGATGCTCCCCATCCTCCCTGGCATGCTCAAGTTGATTTTCATCCCACAGCACCCCCGGGCTCACCCACGTAATTGTGGGCTATAGCACACCAATATGTCTCCAAAATGCCCTGTTCATGCCGTTTTGCCCGTTTGACCAACAACATGACACCGATTAGACAAATAGACAACACTGGGTTGCTCCCCAACCTCACTGGGACTGTTAGGTCGATTTTTGACCCACGGCACCCCCGAAACAGTGGGTTATAGAACACTTGTTTGTCCCCAAAATGCCTCATTCGTGTTGTTTCGCCTATTTGACCAACCAAATGGCCTCGCCCATACAAAAAGGAAACACTGGGATGCTCCCCATCCTCCGTGGCATGCCCAGATCAATTTTCAACCCACGACACCTACGTAACCCAGGCCCACCCCCGAAATCGTGCGCTATAGCACATCGATTTTTCCCAAAAATGCCTCGTTTGGGCTATTTTCCTGTTTGATCAACCAAATGTGCCCGTCCATACAAACGAGAAATACTAGGATGCTCCCCAGCCTCCCTGGCATGCCCGAGATTATTTTTGGCCCACGGTACTCCGGACCCCAGGCACACCTACGGAACCATGGGCTATAGCACACTGATTTGGGCCCAAAACTCCCCGTTCACGTTGTTTCGCCTGTTTGACAAACCAAATGGAACCACACATGTAATCGGGAATCACTGGGTCACTTCCCAGCCTCTCCAACAAGCTCGGGTCAATTTTTCACCCACGGCATCCCCAGATCCTGGGCCCATCCCCAAAACCGTGTGCTATAATACACCGATTTGGCCCTAAAATGCCCCATTTGCGCTATTTCACCTATTTGAAAAAACAAATGGCTCGACCCACACAAACGGGCAACACTGGGATGCTCCCCAGCCTCCCTGGCATACTCGGGTTGATTTTTGGTCCAGGAAACCCACGAACCCAAGGCCCACCCATGCAACCATGGGCTAAAGGACACCGATTTCATCGTAAAATGCTCCGTTCAAGCCGTTTCACCCGTTTGACCAACCAAATAGCCCTGCCGACACAAACGGGCAATACTGGATCATTTTTCAGCTTCTCATACACACTCGGGTCGACATTCGGCCCATGACACCCTCGAATCATGGGCCTACCCACGAAACCATAGGCTATAGCACACCAATTTGGCCCCAAAATGCCCCGTTCGTGTCGTTTAGCCTGTTTGATAAACAAATAGCCCTACATATACAAACGAGCAACACTAGCTCACTTCCCAGCCTCTCTGTCATACCTGGGTCGATTTTAGGCCCACAGCACCCCCGACCCAGGCCCACACCCAGAACTGTGGGCTATAGTACATCGATTTGGCCCCAAAATGCCCTGTTCACGCTGTTCTACCCGTTTGACCAACCAAATGGCCCCATACATACAAACGGGAAATACTGGGACGCTTCTCAACCTCCCTGTCATGCTTGGATCAATTTTCGTCCCACGTCACCCTTGGACCATGGGCCTACCCCCGGAACCGTGTGCTATAACACACCAATTTAGCCCCAAAATGCCCCGATCGCACTGTTTTGCCCATTTGACAAACCAAATGGCCCTGCCCATATAAACGAGAAACACTGGGATACTACCCAGCCTCAATATCATGCTCGAGTCAATTTTTAGCCCATGGAATCCCTAGACCCCGAGCCCACCCATGAAACCATGCGCTATAGCAGATCATGGTGCGAACCCTGACTAGACCAAGCAGCCATCGTGGCACGACCCTTGGCTAGGTCAAGTAGCCGTCATGGCACAACCTTGATTTTGGGTCAACTAACCCTCACAGCACGTCCCTATCTCAACCCACTACTATTTTGGACATCTAAACTCACCTTTACGCTGGTTTAAAAAATTCAAAACTCACCCGAGATGACCTATAAGTAACCCTGATCATGAGTAAACTTGGAAATCGGCATTTTAAGGTCGTGAAGGTTTAATTAAAATTCATCGAAGTTGATAGGACAAAATAATACTAATCCTTTAGAACTTAGCTAAATTGTCTAAGTCTTGGACCTCTTTGACATGTAATACAAAGCTGAAATGGACTAGAATCTTATGGGGTCTTAGATATGTATTTTATTTAGTTGCTCATGAGTTATGCCAGTACAAGGGCTAGCTTGGGATAACTTATGGTCCTAAGAACTATGTGACATCCAAGGGGTAGGCTTGGGGCGTTACCAACTTGGTATTAGAGAACAAAGTTCAAGTGTCCTAGGGTGTCTGTGAAGCCGTGTCTAGTAGTCTTGCGGAACAGTACAATGAAATCCGTACTTTTCTGTGAGAGGCTACAAGGCATTTAAGAAATGTATCCTTTATTTCATACTCTATATCATGTAGTAAAGTTATTCTTTTAGAAACTTATGCCAATTCATAAGTAACTCCATAATTCTCCGTATATTGCTTATTCTTGAGATAACATGACTAGTAAGTTCCAATTCCTCCCAAGATGATGCTCTTAAATTACTATCAGTAACTTCATAAGTCACATTAGGGGCTTGAGAGGAGCTCGTTAGTGTGATATAAGTTCTTCAAGTTGAAAGTTATGTCCTCATCTTTATGAGTCATTCAGTTAAGGTAGAATAATATGTGTATTCAGATTCCGCATTAACCCTTCAATCCAGATATTGCTCATGAAAGGATATAGTATAAACATAGATTAGTAAATAGAGTTTACATTCGAGGGATGTTACAACCTAGAGTGTTATGATTTATGATTAGTAGAACCTTTTTATAGTTGGAAGTGTAGGTTTAGAAGTGTAGTGACGAGAAAAGTGGGAATGGCCATTGATAGAAAGTATAGAGATAAAGTTATGCATGCTATAGAGTTTGTATCTAGGTGATATATCAGTGTGTGTTAGTTTAGTGGAAGGCAGAGAAGAAGTTATTATTTAAGGTGAGTTGTTGTTTGCTTGAAGTAGGAAAAGAGTTATTGATGATATTTATTATGTTAGAAAAGTATAGGTTATTAATAAAGTATTTGGTGGTTTAGTATTGTTAATTTAGGCTTCCCTTGAGGTTGCAAAAGGAGTTTAGTTGAAACTTATAGAGCTATGAAAGAAATTTAGGTGCATAGATAGGTAAATAGTCATAATGTGTAGAAGGAGGAGGTGCAAATGTATTATAATAAGATAGACCATATGATCATGATCAATTATTAGTAGTATAAAGTTCTAGTAGTGTTTCTTGATGTTTTATTTTATAGTTTCCAAGTTAGAATAGTATGTATAGTTGGGTTGTAAATCATGTCTAGCACTAGACACTAAGTTTGAATAGTGGATGATGATAAAGGTGGAAATAATGATTGCTTGGGTAGTGATGCTAATTATATGGAAGTGATATAGTAGGCTTGAACAATGTATACAAGAGTTTAAGTTGATTTATTCATAATTAAGTATGATGTTGTTGGTATGATGTAGAGGTGTACCAAGGTGTTATGGGGATTGAATTATTTTCTAAGATTATTAAGTGTCATGTGTGCTTAGATAATACCCATGAGTTTCTACGTGTGAATAAGGCTAGTTATATAGTACATGGTGTTCTAAATAAAGTTAAGGAGTTATGGATAGATGGTGTTGAGTCTTTTAAGTATGATTTTGATTATTAAGGTTTAGGGAAAAACTTAAGTTTAGAGATGTGATATTAGTAGGCTATGAAGGAAAAGAAGTGACTTATGTGTTTAAGTGAGACAAGCATGTTTGTCGAGTTAAGTGTAAGTCTATGTTGATGACTATTGAAGCTAAAGGAACATAAGGGTGGTATGTACTAAGAGAGTGTCCAAGAATGAAGTTAGTATTGTCTAGATATAGTTTATTCAGGTGAGTGGACTTTCATGTGTAGGCCGTTAGAGCAAAGAAATTATGGCTCATTCTCGAGGATATGGAGTAGGCCCATAAGCTTAGAATGTCGTTTTGATCTAAGGGGAATATGGTAGAGTGAAGAACCAAATCAAGTTTTGAGAATTAGATTGTGATACATATTAATAAGAGTTGTGATGAGATAGTGATCCCTTCTTACTCTAGAGTATTCCTTGGATTTTAGTCATTGTCACCAAATTCATGCCTTGCGTGATATATCCATGCCAAAGGCCAATGCTTGCACACTTCATGCATACTCAAGTCCATTTTCAGCTTCTAGTAGGTAACAACTTCACTCTGTGATTCGACTCATCCCTCATAAATCTATGAAATTCCAGTCTTATGTTAAATAACTTATGATAAGTATGAACTTATATTTCAGAGTATGATCAATTCTCAGAACTCATGGTACTAGTGAAATTCACATTATATCATGTATGTCTGCAACTTATATCTCTTTACGAAATCCATGCCTTTGACATTCTATTTCTCAGGTCTTAGTTAAATGCCAAGTTATGTATATTATTCTTTCGTACTTCAGGTCCTTATGCGTTAGCCCTTCAGTAACCTCTTTCTATGTTAAGATAATGGTGATGATAATGGATAAGCAACGGTTTAAGTCATATTGTTCTTCAAACATTGCATGGTTAAGTGCAAGGTCCATACAAAGTACCTGTTAGGATCGATTTGCCTACACACACTAGGTCTGCGAAGACGATGAAAAAAAATGAGAGAGAGAGTTCGTAAGGAGAGAGAGAGATCTGCAAGAATAGATTTCATGGTAACACCCGTGGGTAAAATCCACGGCGGACGGGCTATTTATATTAATGATTCAAAGTATGTACAATTACATAGAGAAATGAGAATAAAAGGTACAACCTGAAATTCAGGTCGGGGCGCTGCCTCGAACCCCGCCTTCGGGTGGGGGGATCCTGTCCCCCCCACACCCCGGCAACCTCACCGCGGAGGTTGAACCACGTGAACATTAATATATGACAGTACATCTCATATTAATCAGGCTCCACAAGCCAACAGTACCTATCTATGATTCTAAGTTCATATAATCAAATACTTGGTACTTGTTTTCATTTATAACCAAATATAGTTTGGTTGACAACTTCTTTTTGGTGTTGGACAAAGCTAATCCAATAACAAAGCTATAGGACAGAAAATACACTAGTGTTGTTTAAGCATATTTATTTTCTAAATATGAAAAATAAATCTGATTATATTGAAAGGAAGAACAGCCAAGATCATCAATTAATTTCACCAAAGACCGGAAAAAGTATGCTCAGAACTATCTCATAAAAGCAAATGAGTATTAACATTTTTCCTCATTATGATACATTCTACTAATAAGAGTCACAGGCTTTACATCTATCAAGACAATCACACAGAAATGCGCCCATAATGCAGTGGCCAGATTTTCCAAGACCATCGAGTTCTCATCAGGAAAGTAATTTTCGCTGGACGAATTCGAATTTAATCAAATTTCAATTGGATTATATTGGACATTTATCGAAAAAACAACAAGGTACCGTAAAACTGAGTGATTCAATAAGTTTCCCAGAGCAAAAAGAACCAGCACAAACTTTACAGCTATGATTAAATAATTTCATCGTACAGCAAAGCAAAATAAATTGAAACTTTTTGCTAAAGGCTGTTCTTTTAGTATATTTGTTTCCTAAGTATTAAAAAATAAATCTGATTCTATTGAAAGGAAGAACAGCTGAAAATTAACTAGTAATTTCACTAAAGACCGGAAAAAGTATACTCAGAAACTATCCCAGAAAAGGAAATGAGCAGCAATGAAGAACACAAAGTGCATTCTAAAATCATTAAATCGACTATTTGAATCCTTGCAATTATTATCAAAGAAATCTTTGGATGTGTTCTGTTTCTACATAATTGTTGCTAGTTTCATGATTTGCTGAAACTGTCACAATCTTTACATATATCAAGACATTCCCACAGAAATGTACACATTATGACACTACAAAAGCCAGATTACCAAGACCATTATTACAAGTTTTGCTACATACACAGTTTTGCATTCCTCTTTTGAAACTATACAAAAGCATAAGATAATAGTCAATTGGTAGATATTGCCATAATTCCTTGGGTGAATGTACAGGATTAGATGGTACATGTGTGATATGTCACAATAGCTCCTGATGTAGGTGTTGCCGAATCTCAAGGTAGAATGAGGAAAGGGACGTGAACTAAGATTCTTGAATTCCATCATCGGTTGTTCAGATTGAACGTGATAAATGTAATTGAGAAATCATAAACTTCTAACCCTGAGTACAAATCAATAAAATACAGTATATAAGTTGTATATAGAAAAAATATAAGTAGACGCTTTTGTAAATGTTAGAGAGTACTTAGAGTAAGGTTTACATGCATTGTGAAGAAAAACAACTGAAAGGTTGTTCTAATCCCTAAGTTATTTTAACCAGCAAAAAATTAAATAAAAAAAAATAGGTCATATGCAAATGTGTTGAAGGGACAAATAAAGCGTGAAAAAATGTTTGTTTCAATTCCATTATTAAGCTCATGCAAGTTACCTTACGGCTCGTTCTTGAAGGTTAAACATACAATTTGCTTCTGCTTTTCGGTCGCAGCATTTCTCTGTATCAAGATCATATCATGTTATTAAACAAATAAACACACTTAAGAGGTTTCCCTTATACTTGTTGTTGAAGAAAACATACCATTAGGGCTATTTGATATTCCATAAATCTGATGATGACGGTCCAGGAGCTTTCATCGCATATCTTCATCAATTTGTGGTAGTAGTTTACAATCTGCACCAAAAAGTTTTAACAGACCTACAGGAAATCAAGCCTAAGTATTTGGAGGTGATGGTGCGTACGGACCTCATCAACGATATGCTTTTCCTGCTCTGTCACATTTTCCTCCTCTGAAAACTGGTCATCTAATGTTGCTTTGAGAACCTTCTCCACCACATTTGCTGTCCGCAGAATCTTCTCTTTGTCAAGACATTTTCTAGCGCTCTGTAGAGAGGATTTGGTGGATTATTCGGAAGTGTCAGGCAAATTCCACGTATGAAATAGCAAAAACATGACATGAAGAAACAGGATTTTCATTTGTTGCCTATTGAAAGTATTGAAATTGCCTCAGTTGAGGACATGACCGACCTCGATGCATTTGGTTAATGATTTTACTATCCTTGCACAAACTTCACCATCAGCTTCCTTAATAAAAAAACATACACTTTGTTACTGAAAATAATAAAAGGAATGAAAAATAAAAATTGTATAAACTACAGGTACCTTCTCCAGAGCTTCCACCAGAGACGGTACAATTCGGAGCAGTAGTCTTTTCAGATAAGAATTTCTACTGGGAGGATCTAATTTCGTCTCAATAGAATGTTTTGCTGAGATCAATAGCTCCGGCATGGCTTAAACAGCAATTAGGTATAAAAATACATATCAGAAAGGAAAGAACTAATAAGATACAAGATAAGGGAGAATAAAAAAGAAAGTCTTTATCAAGTAAAACCGGTACCTGAAATTGCTACTTTTCTGATATCTTTATCACGAAATGTCACCAGTGGTACGAGTATGTCAGAAACCTACACAAATAATGTCAAATTTGATTAAGAAAGTCTTATACAAGAGAAACAACAACATACACAGTATTGAACCAACCATATAAATCCATTTAAGGAACTCGTTATTGAACTGACTAGTCAAGCAAAGTAATAGTTCACATGCTCTCAGTTTCACCCTCAGCATATCATGTTCTGTGGCACTGTACAAATATAAATGTTTTAGTGGAAAAGCATATGTACAAGCTAGTTATCTCAACTAAGAAAATGTACATATCTCATTTAATAAACACAAGCACACCATAGTATAATGCCAACATCCAGTACAATATAGCAGAAATGTATAATTTTCAGCTGAAGCATCAGATTGGTCATGAAGCACTTTGAAGTTTAAACATACTTATTCAAGTCCAAACTAGCTGCACGGAGCAGGCCAGGCATAAGATCATCTGGATAAAAATCATATCCGAGACATATGATAAGCTGCTTCCATGCCTTCAACAAAATAGTAGAGCACCCGTTATAGTATAAGAATAGTATGTGCATTACTACAAATAGTTTGGATAATGCATACTTGTAGAAGGGTAACTTTCAAACTGTGATCATCCTCTCTTGAATTCCTTTCAATGTTCAAGAGAATGTCCTTGACCTTATATACATGAAAATTATAGATGCTTTAATCAGTTAATGAAATGAAGAATCATAAGAATTAAATCACTAAGAAAATTTTAAGCAAACTGTAATAATGTTGGCACGCTTTAAACTCAAATGCTTGTTAAAGAAATAACAAAACACATTACCTCATTAGCATCTTTCTTGAATATATCCTTTCCAACAAGTACAGCAACTGTCCAAATGCACTCAACAACATTTTCTTTCACCAAATTACTTGTGGCTTTAGGTAGAAGTTCTTTCAGCGAAGTGATGACCGATTCATAGAAGGTACAGAAGAGATCCTATGCAAAAGCATAATTCTTTTCAGATACCACCATCAAATCCCATATGATGGATCAATAGCTAAGTAAGAGTTTCTATAATTATGGACCTTTGATGTTCTTGCAACAGATGCTAGAGCCTCTAAGGAATGGGCTTGCAGCAGCTCAGTCTCTGAACTCTGACTCTATCAGTAGATAAAATCAATTAACAATTTTAAGCTAAAGCAGATGCCCATGCATATTAGCACAAAATGGTATCTCTTTGTTTCCTTTTTCCTAGAAATCGTTAAAATTACACTTTAAAATGTCCCAAGTCAAATAAATCTACCTTGCTGATTTCAAGTAGTGCATTCACAGTTATTTGCAAGTACGGTGCTAAGTAGCTTGAACTGCAACTCTTATAAAGAGTACTGATTGTGCAAACAGTATGAGCCTATGAAAAATAAGAAAAGCAATTAGATTTCATTAACATAAATAATATAAATTTCAGCTGAAAAAGTAACTTAGACAACGAAAATATCATTAAATATTGGAATTTGACAAGGAAAGAAATGAAAAGTCCAGCATTTTTGGTTACCTTATTGGTGGGATTTGTGTCTCTTACAAGTGTCCCCAATAACGAAGTAATAATAGTGTAAACTTGATCATCAAGAGTTTGTGGAGGTAGTTGTTCACAAAAAGTTTTAATTGTTCTTACAGTAGCAAAGCAAACTTTGTTTTCGCTATCTGCTATTAATTTGAGACCAATTTTACAACTCCACCACGATTATCGCTAATTCCCTGAGGATAACAAGAGTAACAACACTTAGCTGAAAAAAATAGTCACAATTTATCAAGAACTAACCAAAAAATAAGTTGCATATAAAAACAGCACATGTCCAGGAAGAGAAGTCATCAATTTACAAATATACCTTTCCACATCCTTCTGTAATGAGACCAATAAAAGTAGCCCCTGCGTATCGATCTCGCCAGTTTAATGAAGTTGTCATTCTTTCTATTTGCTTGAATACTGCTGGAATATGGAATTCGGCACTTCGCAAAATCGCAATCCGATGCAAAAAATTCTCTCCAACAAGATAATTACCAGATTTATACGGGATACATGAAACCATTCGTATCAACTCATCCCCCAGTTTTGCTAGTAGTATTCCCTTGCGTACCTTCTTTATCGAATTATCATCAAAAGCATACATCACTTCTACCGCGAGACATCTTGTTTCTTCTTCTAAACTTTTGTCTTTAGAAATTTTAATGAGGGCAGTAAACACCTGATCTAAATGTGAGTTGAAAAAACTTGGCTCTGTCACCACCAACTCAACTAATTTCTTGAGACTTTCCTGGGCATTAGGCTCCTCATCTTTATTTCGAAGAAAATACGAGACCCCATTTATCATTGGCAGTAATAGGTCAGAAAATTGAGAATAATAGTCACTTGACATATGTTGAACAAGACTAACTAATGCACATAAGGCAAGAACTTTGCTCATTCCTTTTGATTTATAAAACTTTTTCGACAATGTTGATTTGAGTTGTGGAAAATAGTGTCTCAGTTCATTGCCCATACATTTGGGCAAATCCAAAAAAAACGATAGCGCACAATCTTGAATGTACAATGGACCCGAAAACAGAGAGTCGAAAAAGAATCTGAGCATACCCTGCCACTCTCCCTGTTTCTCAGCAATAATACAGCTGAAAATTTGAGATGCTGTGTTCCACATCAATTCGCAAACCTTAACCGGGTTATCTCCTTTAAGAATATCAAGAATCCTGCTTTTAAGCTGATCTTTGACGATGTCGGTGGAGGATCTCCATATGCTGCATGAATCACTGGGAGAATCAAGAAGAGAATGAATGAGATCAGCGCATTTAGATTTGATTTCAAGGGTATTTCCAGGAGAATGTAGGAGGTGCTCTGATAGCTTCAAAAACAATTCATATGGATGATTTTCTACACAATATTAGTACAATGTCATTTTATCTTGGGACTCTTCCATATCTGTAAGAAATTTTTGAATGAAGTAGTAATCTGGAGAATTAAGAAGTTCATCTGCCATTACAGAAGAAGAACCTCTAGCAGACATTGTAGAATGAAAACAGATAAAATGAAAGAGGGGGTTTGGCGGTTATCAACGGAATAAAGGCAAGTTTATTGCTTTTTTAAAAACATAGTAAAAAGACAAAAAATACTGGTAAGGTGTCAAATTAATTTAAAATATCAAGAATTTTATTTTATTAAATATTATTAATTTTTTAATACTTACATACTTATAATAATTACTTAATGGTGATATAGTAAAATTATGGTTGAAGCAGTTGAGACAAGTCATAAATATCTATTTTATTTTTTTTCTAAAATCAAAATTTTATTAATTTTCTAATACGTAAATGTGATAATCTAGAGTTAATTGATCACTTTATGTTTATTTTACCACATTTATAAAATATTATTAATTTTTAATACTTAATAATTACTTAGGGGCGATATAGTAAAATTACGGTTGGAGTTGTTGAAGCGGACATGTCATAAATATCTGTTTTACTTTTATTAAAATTCAATTTTATTAATTTTCTAACACGTAAATGTCATATAATAATTAATTAGGGGGCAATATAGTAAATCACGGAACAAGCAGGCAGCTAGAAGAAGGCATGTCGATCGTCAGTTGCCTGCTTCCAGCAGCTCCCACTCGCACTTCTACATAGTAAGAACTAGATATTGAAGGCCCGTGCAATATATGTTATTATTTTAAATTTTTTGTTATTGCAATTTATAATATTCTTCGCGTTCAAACTTTTTAAGTATTGATAATGAATTGGTCGTGGTTTAGATGGAACCTTCATTTCGGTAAGGAAATGGAAACCTAATTTCGTCCCCAGCAAGACACAAGTAGATTCAATAGTAATTTGGCTACGCCTTTCTCAACTCCCCACCGAATTCTATGATTCCAAAATTTTCCAAAGGGTGAGGAGGAGAATTGGGAAACTACTAAAGATCGATACATGCACCTCCACCACACTGCGGGGTCTCTATGCCAGGCTATGCATCCAAATTCAATTGGGCATCTTCGTCATGGCCTTCATCAATATTGGAGGCCACCACCAATACATCGAATACGAAGGGGATGGGATTCTATGCACATCGTGTGGACACTTAGGCCACGCTTCCTCCAACTGTCACTCCCAGCAAACCCCCATCGATCAAACCAACCCAGAGCGACACCTGAGTCAAGTACAAAGACTGAATAGCACCTTGTGTCCTTTCAAAAAAGGAAAAAAAGGAACCAAAATACCAAGGAAGATCCAGTCCATAATCCAAATCATACCAAGGACGGTAGGAGCGATCTGATGGCAACAGGAAAGTCCCCTTCTCACCTTGGCGGCGATGACGGAGTCAAGCTAGGGAAAACCAAGCAATCTGGTCCACCTCGGGGCAAGATCGAATTGGGCCAACAACCGGAACCCCCAGTTTCTCCCCCTCTTGAGGCAGGCCTAAGCTTTGACACTGAAGTTCACATGGACTCCCCCATGGCCCATCTCCCTAATGAGACAGGACTCAATTCTTCTGATCCCAAGAGACCCACTACCTCCTTTAACCCGAACAGGCCCAGTTCATCTTCTAATTTAAACAGTTTATTTCCCTTAGAAGTAGGGAATAATAAAAAGAAAAAGAAAATTGATGGGGCCCATAGAATCTAGCTCAGCTTAGACAATCATGAGTTTAGAGCTGGAAATTCACACACGCCCATCGGAGACCTTTTCGATTCTCGGGGTGATGTGATGGACACTATCCATCACGCAGACATTGCATTTAAGGTGAATGTCATTACCAATGCCCAAGCCCCTCAGCTTTCTTTCCTTAATAGATCTCCTTCTGATAACATGGAGGTCAACTATACCTCTCAAGAAGAACAGCATAGACTCTCCACTAAACTCCAACATGATCACTCTAATCACAGAGGCCTTACCATTGGATTATATTCCTACCTCATGGTTGGAAGTCTGCCTCTCCAACCAATCAATCCCACTTCATGCCCAAGTGAAGGGGCGACAGGTCACTCTTTACATCCAGGACCCCAGCTACCTTGCCCTTCTGGTCAAGGAATGTCCGCATCAGGGCCTAGAGAGCTATGGCTAAAATGTCTGGATGGTAACCCTTTTTCATGTAATAGGCTCATCCTACCTGGAAGAACTGACTCCAGAGATTCTGTCACTCCCCATGAACCAGATAAGCAGCAACCTTCCTTTCTTTCCACCCTCAAACCCACTCCTACTATCTCAGGGACCAATTTTTGTGTCCTTACCTGGGAAAGAAAAGCCCTTCTAGTACCAATGGTGAATACCTCACCACTTATAACTCTCCTTTCACTGGAAAGGGTAGAAAGAGGGAAAAAAATAGAGGCCCTGAGAGAAAGCAACAAGGAAATAAAAGGCCTCCTTGCACAGATGAGAATTCCAAAAATGGATGTCTTCACTCTGGAAAGGCCTGTAAACCTAGAGTTTATAGAACTCGTCCACGAGATGGTCATTGTTCTCTTGCCGCAGCTACTGACCAATCTAGACCTAAAACTAATTCCACCAAACCTTATGATAGGGGAACACTTCACAACCAAAGTGACACCCATATCCAGGAGGAGAAAGATCTCAGAGATAGCTGGGTCCTCCAATCCTGTGGGAGAGAGGAAGGAAACCATGTCAACCCCACAACAAAAATAGAAACCAATGATGAAGAACTGCCTAATCTGGAATGCTAGGGGGGAAATAGTCCAGAATTTATAAAACAATGTAAGTCCATGATTAACATCCACCACCCTTGCATCCTGGACCTCCTGGAAACTAAGATGGTGGACCACAGAAACATCTCCTATGAGTTGGGCTTCCATAACTTCATAGAGTCTAGTGCCTCTGGCAACTTAGGTAACATTGTTATCATGTTGAATGGGGGTAACATCTCCATCACCAGTATCTCAATCTCTTTCCAGTCTATTCATGCCTCTGTTAAGGTATGATCCTTCCTCTCTACATGGATTCTTAGCATTGTTTATGCCAGTAATGATTTTAATTCTAGAAAGCTCCTATGGGATCAACTCATTTCCCTAGCTGATGTCATCCCTTCCACAGGTAGTAATAGTTGGATTATGGGAGGGGACTTTAATGAAGTACTTAGGGCCAGTGAAAATTTTGGAGGCAACCCCATTAACATTCACAGAACATCCCTCTTTTGGGACTGTATTAATAAATACAACCTCATGGACCTTGGCTTCATGGGTAGCAAATTCACCTGGTCTAATATGAGATATAAAAAGAGTCAAGGCCTGATTCTGAAAAGGCTAGACAGGTGTCTAGACAATTAACAATGAATTCACCTTTATCTTGAAGTCTCTGTTACCCACCTCCCTAGAATTTACTCTGACTACTCCCCTCTTATACTCAACCTTACTAGAACTCCCAATTCTCTCCCTAAACCCTTTAGGGTGGAATATATGTGGTGTAACCACCCGAATTTTAGAAATCTCATCCATGACTCCTTTCTTGAAGGGGCTAACCTCACCCAAGCCACCCACCTATTCTAAGAAATTGCAAAAACCTGGAATAGGGAAACTTTTAGAGATATCTTTAAAAAAAGAATCATCTACTTGCTATGCTAGCAAGTATCCAAAAATATCCCTAATACCTCACCAGCTCCTACCTTCAAAACCTGGAAAATACTCTTTCTAAGGAGTTTAGCTACATCCTGGATCAAGAGAATGAGTTTTGGAGGCTCAAATCCAACATTAACTGGCTCATACATGGAGACAGAAATATAAATTTTTTCCACACTTCTACCCTGAATAGAAAAAGGAGGAATGGAATTTACTCCCTCCAGGATAATGATTGTTGGATCTTTGAGCCTAATGGGATCACAAAAACTGTCACTTCTTTCTATGAATCCATTTACTTTTCTATTTACTTCTCCTTCCCACTCAAATGTCAGTCCAATCCCTCCAACAAGGGCTCCCTCAATCCCTCTACCTACTCCTATCTTGACTCCATCCCTGACCTTGACGAGATCAAGAGGGCTATCTTTTCCTTTGTCTCCACCAAATATCCTGAACTGAATGATATACACCAATTCATGTACCAGAATTATTGTTCTAATATGGCCCCCCTCCCCCACCAGTTCTATACTACCACCTTCACCACTTAGACCATGGACCCAGCTGTTAACTCTACCTTTCTTTGCCTCATTCCTAAATTCAAGGATGCTACCTCCCTGAAGAACTTCAGACCCATAGGTTTGTGCAACACCCAATACAAAATCAGTACCAAGATCATCTCTGCTAGATTAAAGCCCCTTCTTTAATCTATTATTAGTCATAACCAAGCTAGTTTCTCTAAAAAATGAGATCTTGTGAAAATGCCATCATTGTACAAGAGTACATAGACCAATTCAAGAAAAAGAAGGGCATTAATCCTAGTATGGTTCTAAAAATTGACCTGGATAAAGCCTTTGATAGGCTTGAATGGTTCTTCATTAGACAAGCCTTAGCTTTCTTCAACTTCCCCCTGGCCTGTCCAAACTCATCCTCTCATGCATCTCCTTATTTTCTATCTCTGTCCTTCTAAATAGAAACATAACCCCCTCCTACAATCCCACAAGAGGGTTAAGACAATGAGACCCCATGTCACCATATCTCTTCATCCTTTGCATGGATCTCTTCTCAAGGAAAATCAACTATGAAGTGGATATCCTCAACTGAACCCCCATTTCCACTAGCAAAGGGGGTCCAAAACTCTCTCTCCTATTCTTTGCTGGTGAACATACCTTTTTTTCTACAACTGATTTCCAGAACTGTCATACCATCTTCAATACTCTAGACAACTTCAGTAAATACTCAAGTCAAAGAGTTAACAATGCCAAGTCTAAATTGCTTTTTTCCAGCAATTATGATGATGCTGCTAGACTCAACCTATCCACCATCTTAGGTATAAAATCCAGTAACAGCTTTGGCAAATACCTAGACTTCCCTACCTTTCATAAGTATCCCACTCTTGCAGACTTCTACTTTCTTCTAGATAACTTGAACTTCAAGCTTGCTGGCTAGAAGTCCAATTTCCTCAATATAGCTGACAGAACTACCCTCGCCAAATCTTGTCTTAGCAGCATGCCCAACCAAGTCATGCAATTTATAATTCTCCCTAATAAGATTCTCAAGCTCATTGATAGAGCCTAAAGGAATTTCATCTAGGGATCCACTAACTCTAGGAAGAAAATGCATGTGGTCAATTGGGGGACCATCACTAGAACCAAAAAAGAGGGAGGCCCAGGAATCCAAAAGGTCAGCATAAATAATGACACCTTGCTCAGGAGCTTCGCTTGGAGACTTAACTCTAATCCCTCTTCTTTATGGGCCTCTGTCCTAAACCATAAGTAAAATCACTTCTCCAGTCCTACCAACTGCTGTAGGACCTGAAATTATATCCAAAGAGGTTGGAAACTATGCAAGAATGTCATTTGTTAGTCCATCCACAATGGCAGAAAAATTGATGGTTGGGAAGTTTGTTGGATTCCAAACCTTCCACCCCTTAGAAATATTATTTAGGGACCTGTACCTGGGCACATTAACATCATCCTCTTTTTCAATGTTTGGCAGAAGGGCAACTAGAATCTAGACTCCCCCTCCTTTGAAATCCCTACATCCATCTTCCATACTATCTGGAATACTTTCTTTTCAAATCCCTTAATTCATCAAGATACCCCCCTGTGGCTTTTAAGTGGTTTAGGCATGTTCACATGTAAGAGTTCCTATAATCTCATCCACTCAAACAGAGCACCTCTCCTCAACAATCAAAAAACTTAGAATTGGATTTGGAAAACCACCATCCCTGAAAAGCTGAACTTTTTTCTCTGGCTTTTGAACCATGATAGTCTTCCTACTAAGGGAACTCTTCTTAAAAGGGGCATCAATATTGACCATACATGTCCCTATTGTGCCTACCTCTAAGAAGAGATCCACCATCTTTTATTCCAATGTAGACATGCTAACACTTTGTGGAGGGAGCTGGTTCTTTAGTACAATAGGGAACACAATATCTCCACCCTTAATTTCTCACCCAGTAATTGGAAAACCACCTGGAAGACTCTAAGTCACAACAACTTTAACAGTAGAGTGGAGTGGGGCACTCTCCTCCCCTTTTGTCTCTGGAATAATTGGAAAATCATAAATAATAATGTCTTCAACAACAAAAATTACCCCCTCCTTTAAACATGCTTACTCTGAAGCTGTGGAATTTCTGCACATCAGTGAGCATTCTACTGACCCCCTAATCTTACCATCTTTCTCTGCTAGACCCCTCCCCCTAAACATGTCTACAAGCTAAACACTGATAGGTCATGCCTGGGGAACACTAATAAAGGGGGCATTGGGGGAGTGGTCATAAATGCCTCGGGAACTTGGGTTCTTGGCTTCATGCAGAGCTTCCACCATGCTTTCAATAACTTTATGGAACTCATGGCCCTTAGAAAGGTTCTTCTGGTGGTTGAGGAGCACAACGTGTGCCTTATTGAGATATGTACTGATTTAGAAGAGATCATTAACTGGTTATCAAAAGGGAATTTATTATATAACCCAATTATTCATGATTGCAGATCTCTGATAAGAAGATTGGGCAGACCTCCGGTTCACCATAGCTACAGAGAGCAGAATAGGGTAGCTGACACCATGGCGAAAGCTAGAGCGAAAATAACTCTTTTTGACAACTGTAAAGTTTTTATAACACCACCTCCTTTTGTAATTCATGAAGTATGGGCTGACATAGAAGGAAATGCTATCCTCGTAGGGTTCCTTCTTACCAAAACTATTCAAGTCATTGCCTAACAATTTTGGTAATCGAGACAGACTGAGCTCCCGAACTAACAACTTCAGTTATTGTTGTTTTATGTTTAATGCATCTTATCTACCAAAAATATTACTTAGGGTGATACAGTAAAATTACGGTTGAAGCAGCTGAAGCAGACATGTCATAAATATCTATTGTACTTTTTTTAAAATTCAATTTTATTAATTTTCTAATAGTTAAATATCATATAATAATTAATTAGGGGCTATATAGTAAAATCACGGAACAAGCACATAGCTGGAAGCAGACATGTTGACCGCAAACTACTGTTTCTAGCAACTCCCGCTCATGCTTCTATATAGTAAGAATATAAGTGAGGATAGGCTGCTGAAGCAGGAAGCTTGTGGACGACATGCCTTCTTCAAAAGTGATTTTACTATATCATCTCTAATCAATTAATTATTATTAGTCATTTATATATTAGAAAAATAATAATATTTAATTAAAAATAAAGTAGATATTTAAGACGCATCTTCTTCAACTTCTTCAATTGTGACTATATCATCACTAATTAATTATATAAGTCATTTAAATATTAGAAAATTAAAAATACATAATTAAAAAAGTAAATAGATATTTATGACATGTCTACTTCTGCTGCTTCGATCGTGATTTTACTATATCATTTTTAATTAATTATTATAAGTTATTTACGTATTAAAAGATTAATATTTAATAAAAAAATATAATAAACATTCATGACATGTCTGCTTCAACTGCTTCAATTGTAATTTTATTATATCACCTCTAATTAATTATTATAGATCATCTAAGCATTACAAAATCGATAATATTTCATAAAAAAGGTAAAATAGACACAAAATTATAAGTTAACTCTTGATGTTTTAAATTAACTTGACGACTTATATGTTATCCACTTAAACTTTTTCCACGAGTAATTTTTTATAGTAACTTTACTATATCGCTTCTAATTAGTTAACCATTGATGTTTTAAACTAATTTGACGACTTATACGGGGTCCACTAAAAAAATTTCACAACTAATTTTTATAGTAATTTTTTGATATAACTTCTGGATAGTTATTATAAGTCATTTAAGTACTAGATAAACAATTATTATGTCATTTACGTATTAGAAAATTAATATTATTTAATTAAAAAGTAAAATAGATATTTGTGACATGTCTGCTTCAACTGCTTCAATCATAATTTTACTATATCATCCCTCATTAATTATATAAGTCATTTACGTATTAGAAAATTAATAATATATAATACAAAATTAAAATAAATATTTATGACATGTGTAACGCCTCAAGTCTGGTACCCCGCACGCTACACGGTGCTAACAATCCCAAAAGACCACTAGCTAACCCATGACTGGCACCTGCTGTGAGCACTGCATAATAGTAATACTGTAATAACAATATAACTGAGATAAATTCAAAAATAATGGGTTGAAATTCCATAAGGTTCAATATAATAATAATACTAAAAGAATGGTATAACAATACCAAAATTGATATAATTGTCTGAACATGCTATAGTCTGAAAGCCTCTAAGATGTCTGACTGTGGAGATGATAGGAAAACTCCCCAACTAACTCCGACTGCTAAAATAACTAAGTTCTGAAATAATGAAATAATCATGTCCTTGAACTTTGAGGACTCACCACTGAGTCTGACTGCTGAAATCTAAACTGCTAAGTGTGATCGGGAACCTGTGCGTCTGAACCTATGGTATAAAATACCATATCGCAATATAAAAGTATGCGTTAGTATGTGGGAATGTACTGGTATGCAAAATAGTATAAGGCTGAATGCATGGGTTCATATGCATGAACTATAACTGACTGAGTAACGTGAACATGAATGAGTGAGAATTCATGCATGAAAACATAGTAACTAAAGTCGTGATAAGATTGAATACTGAGTCTGAGTACTAATAACATAGATTTATGGTATCTGAATACTGTTAACTGAGTGATTGTGTCTGACAGCCCTGATTCTGATGGAACTAGCTGAGTTCCGTACTGAGCTGAGTGACTGTATCTGACAATCTCGAAATTTGTTGAACTATCTAAGTTTTATTCTGAAGACTTAGACTGAGATTGTTGGAGGTAATCATCTAACTGACATTCCCCAAATAATATGGCAGAGTTGGGGTACAATTTGCAACCCCAATTGGAAGGGCGTCAATATCGCGCCACTAGTAAGGACAAGTTGTGAGTGACCCTCATCTGTCAGGTACTCTAAAAATAATGATGGGACCCTAATCTGTCAAGTTAAGCCACCTTATTAACCCTCATCTGTCAGGTTTGATATCTCAACCTACGCTGGCTAAGTAGTTCTGGAATACAAGGATTGCTTCTAAGAATCACACCATCTACTGTCAGGTGAGTCCCCATCCTTGGGTTTACTCGGTGCTGAATCCTACTCCCAACTGAATAGACACTGAACTGATTATGCAGAGATGAACTAGTCTAAGTTCACTGAGTTTCGTAGACTAACTGATTTTACTGAGATTACTGATTTTTCCTGAGTTTTGTAACTGACTAAGTTCTACTGAGTTCTAAAATTAACTGTGAGTACTACTGATCATGGCATGACTGAGATTATATTGAAACCGACACTGGTTCTAGGCACATAGCTAAATTGTCGGGTATTAAATACCCCCAAGACTCGATAGCATGAATATTATAGGACATGATACTTCTTGAACACATAACCACAATCAACAATTCATAATACAATCATTGAGCGATTCAATGACCCCATTTTTCCTGTTTGATCAAACAAATAGGCCCGCCCATACAAACGGGCAATATTGGGTCGCTCCCCAGCCTCTCCTACATGCCTGGGTAAATTTTGGCCCACGTAATCCTCGGGCCCACCTCCATAACCATAGGCTATAGCGCACCGATTTGGCCTCAAAATGCCCCATTCGCGCTGTTTTACCCGTTTGAATAACCAAATAGCACCACCCAGACAAACGGGTAATATTGGGATGCTCCTCATCCTTGCTGTCATGTCCGGGTCGATTTACGACCCACTTCACCCTCGGACCCCGGGGCCATCCACGAAACCGTGGGAAATAGCACACTGATTTGGCCATAAAATACCCCGTTCGCGCCGTTTTGCCCGTTTGACCAACCAAATGGCCCCGCCCATACAAACGGGAAACACTGGGATTATCCCCAGCCTCCATGGCATACCCGGGTCAATTTTAAACCCACGGAACCCCCGTACCCAGATCCCACCCACAAAACTGTGGGCTATAGCACATCGATTTGACCTTAAAATGCCCCATTCGCGTTGTTTTGCTGATTTGACCAACCAAATGGACCCGCCCATAAAACGAGCAACACTTGGTCACTCTCTAGCCTCTCTGGCATGCCCGAGTCAATTTTTAGACCACCCCCGGAACCGTGGGCTATAACACACCGATTTAGCTCAAAAATGTTCCGTTCATGCCATTTCGCCCGTTTGACCAAGCAAATGGCCCCGCCCATACAAACGGGAAATATTGGGATGCTCCCTAGCCTCCCTGGCATACCCAAGTTGATTTTTAGCCTACGACACCCCGGACCCCAGGCCCACACAAGAAATCGTGGGCTATAGCACACCGATTTGGCCCTAAAATGCCCTATTCGCGCTGTTTCGCTTGTTTGACCAACCCAATAGCCCCGCCCACAAATACAGGCACCACTGGGGAGCTCCTTAGCCTCCCTGCCATGATTGAGTTGATTTTTGGCCCACAAAACCCCCAACCCTAGTTCCACCCACGGAATCGTGGGTTATAGCACACCGATTTGGCCTCAAATTGCCCAGTTCGTGCCGTTTTGCCCAATTGCCCAACCAAATGGCCCCACCCATGCAAACGAGAAATATTGGGTCACTCCTCAGCATCTCTAATATGCCCGGGTTGATTTTTGGTGCACTACACCCCCATATCTCGGACCCACCACTGGAACCGAGGGCTATACACACTGATTTATTCCCAAAATGCCCCATTTGTATATTTCGCCCTTTTGACCAGCCAAATGGCCCTACCCATACAAACAGGAAATACTAGAACACTCCTCAGCCTCTCTTTCACACCCGAGTTGATTTTCATCCTACGTCACCCCCGGACCTTGGGCCCACCCACGAAACCATGAACTAAAGCACACCGATTTGGCCCCAAAATGCCCCGCTCGCGCTGTTTCACCCGTTTGACCAACCAAATGGCATCTCCCACACAAACTATCAACACTAGGTCGCTCCCCAGCTTCTCTAGAACACTCGGGTAAATATTTGGCTAACGGTACCCCCGAAACGTAGGCTCACCCCCAGAATCGTGGCCTATAGCACACTGATTTGGCCCCAAAATGCCCTGTTCATGCCGTTTCACCTGTTTGACCAACCAAATGGCCCGGCCCAAACTAAAGGTAGACACTGGGACACTCCCCATCCTCCTGGTCATTCTCGGGTCAAATTTTGACCCATGGCACCCCCGTACCCCAGGCCCACCCTCGAAACTGTGGGCTATAGCACATCGATTTGGCCCCAAAATGCCCCATTCGCATCGTTTCACCCTTTTGATCAACCAAATTACCCCGTACACATAAAAGGGCAATAGTGACATGCTCCTTAGCCTCCATGGCATGCCCGGGTTGATTTTCTAACCACGGCACTCACGGACCCCAGGCCCGCTCCCGGAACTGTCAGCAATAGCACATCGATTTGGCCCCAAAATGCCCCATTCCCTTTGTTTCGCCCGTTTGACCAACCAAATGGCCCCACCCACACAAATGAGCAATACTGGGATGCTCTCTAGCCTCAATGGCACGCCCAGGTTGATTTTCGGCCATGGCACCCCCGGACCTCGGGCACACCCACAGAACCGTGGGCTATAGCATATCAATTTGGCCCCAAAATTCCCCGCTCACACCGATTCACCTGTTTGACCAACCAAATGGCCCCGCACACATAAACGGGCAAAACCGGGTTGGTCCCCAACCTCTCCTATATGCTAGGGTTGATTTTTGGCCCATGAAACCCCGGACTTTGGGCCCACACTCGGAACTGATGGCTATAGCATATCTATTTGGCACCAAAATGCCTCGTTTGCGCCGTTTCTCCCTTTTGACCAACCAAATGGCCCCGCCCACATAAACAAGCAATACTGGGATGCTCCTTAGCCTTCCTGGAATGCCTGGTTCGATTTTAGGCCTACGAAACCCCGAACCCACCCACAGAACTATGGGCTATAGAACAAAGATTTTACCCCAAAATGTCCCATTTGCGCCATTTTGTTCGTTTGACCATCCAAATGGCCTCTCCCCCATAAACGAGCATCAATGGGACACTCCCTAGTCTCTGTGGCATGCCTTGGTAGATTTTAGGTCTACAACACCCCCCAGACCTCGAGGGCTATAACACACCGATTTGGCCCCAAAACTCCCCGTTTCACCTGTTTGACCAACCAAATAGCCCCGCCCATACAAACTGGAAACACGGGGTCGCTCCCTAGTCTTTCCGGCATGATCGGGTTAATTTTTAGCCCATGACGCACCCAAACCCTGGCCCCACCCCCAAAACCGTGGGCTATTGCACACCGATTTGGCCCCAAAATGCCTCATTCGCACCGTTTAACCCATTTGAATAGCCAAATGACCAAGACAATTTATGGCCCACGGCACCCCCGTACCCCAGGCATACCCATAGAATCGTGAGCTATAGTACACCGATTTGTCCCAAAAATGCCCCGGTCGCGTCGTTTTGCCCGTTTGACCAACGAAATGGCCCTGCCCACACAAACGGGAAACACTGGGATGGTTCCCAACCCTCCTCGCATACTCAGGTCGATTTTCAGTCGACGGCACCCCCTGACCCCGAGCCCACCCATGGAACTGTGGGCTATAGCACACCGATTTGATTCTAAAATGCCCTGTTCACGCCGTTTCACTAGTTTGACCAACCAAATGGCCTTGCCCATGCAAACGGAAAACACTTGGTTGCTCCCCAGACTCTACGGCATGCCCGGGTCAATTTTCAGCCCACGACACCCCCAAAACCCGAGCCCACCCCCAGACCCGTGGGCTATAGCACACCTATTTAGCCCCAAAATGTCTCGTTCGTGTTGTTTTACCCATTTGATCAACCAAATGGCCCCGCCCACAAAAACGGGTAACATTGAGACTCTCTCCATCCTTCTTGGCATCCTGAGTTGATTTTTTCCCCACGATACCCCCGGACCCTGAGCCCACCCACGGAACTGTGGGCTATAGCACACCAATTTGCCCCTAAAATGCCCCGTCCATGCCTTTTCGTCTGTTTGACCAACCAAATGGCCCCTCCCATACAAACGGGTAACACTGGGATGTTTCCCAGCCCCCTGTCATGTTTGGGTGTATTTACGACCCACGAGAACCCCAACCCTAAGCCTGTTCATAGAAACATGGGCTATAGCACATTTATATAACCCCAAAATGCCCCGTTCGCGTCGTTTTTCTCGTTTGATAAACAAAATGGACCTGCCTACACAAACGGGCAATATTGGGTTACTCCCCAGACTCTCTAGCATACCCGGGTCTATTTTTTGGCCACGACATCCTCAGACCCGGGCCCACCCCTGGAACCGTGGGCTATAGTATATCGATTTGGCTAAAAAATGCCCCGTTCATTCCATTTCGCTCGTTTGACCAACCAAATGGCCCCGCCCACACAAACGGTCAACACTGAGATGCTCCCCAGCCTCCCTGGCATGCTCGATTCAATTTTTGGCCCACGGTACCCCCAGACCAGGGACCCACCCACGGAACTGTGGTATATAGTACACCGATTTTGCCATAAAATGCCCTATTCATGCCGTTTTGCCTGTTTGACCAATCAAATAGCCCTGCCCACACAAACAGGCAACACTGGGATGATCCCTATCCTCCCTATCATACTCGGGTTAATTTTCAGCCGACAGAACCCCTAAAAACCAAGCTCACCCATTGAACCATGGGCTATAGCACATCGATTTAGCCCCAAAACTACTCGTTTTGCCTTTTTAACCAACTAAATAGCCCCGCTGACAAAAATGAGAAATACTGGATCACTTTCTATCCTCTATGGAATTCTTCAATCGATTTTTGTCCTACGACACCCCTGGACCCTAGGCCCACCCTCAGAACCATGGGCCATAGTATGCTAATTTGTCCACAAAATGCCCCATTCGTGTCGTTTTGCTCGTTTGAATAACAAAATGGCCCCGCCTACACAAATGGGCAGCATTGGGATGCTCTCCATCCGCCCTGGCACGTTCGAGTTGATTTTTGGCCCACGAAACCCCCAAAACCCGTATCCACCCACAGAACCGTGGGCTATATCACACCAATTTAGCACCAAAATGCCCCATTCACGTTGTTTCGCTCGTTTGAATAACAAAATGGACAAAATGGCCACGCCTACAAAAATGGGCAATATTGGGATGCTCTCCAGCCTCCTTGTCATGCTCGAGTTGATTTTTAGTCCACGAAACCCCTGAACCCATGCCCACCCACGAAACTGCAGGCTATAGCACACTAATTTGGTCCTAAAACGCCCCGTTTGCATCATTTCACTCGTTTGACAACCCAAATAGGCCCGCCCACACAAATGGGCAACATTGGGTCGCTCCCCAGTCACTATGGCATGCCTGAAACTATTTTCAGCCAATGTCACCCCCGAACCCCGAGCCTAATCCTGAAATTATGGGCTATAGCACACCTATTTAGCCCGAAATACCTCATTCACGTCATTTTGCCTGTTTGACCAACCAAATGGCCCTATGAACACAAACGGGCAACACTGGGATGCTCCCCAGCCTCCCTGGCATGCTAGGGTTAATTTTCAGCCCATGGAACCCCCAAACCCCGGGCCCACCCACAGAACTGTGTACTATAGCACACCAACTTGGCCCTAAAATGCTCCGTTCGCGCCATTTTGCCTGTTTGACCATCCAATTGTCCTTGACCACTCAAACGGGAAATATTTGGTCGTTCCCCATCCTCTCCAGCATGCCCAAGTTGATTTTTGTCCCACGGCACCCCCGAGCCTCTATCCCACCCTCAAAACCGTGGGCTATAGCACACCGATTTAGCACTAAAATGTCCCGTTCGAGCTGTTTCGCCCGTTTGACCAACCAAATGGCCTCAACCACACAAATGGGAAATATTGGGACTATTCCTAGCCTCCCTGCCATACCTGAGTTGATTTTTGGCCCACGATACCCCCAGACCCCGAGCCCACCCTCAGAACAGTGGGCTATAGCACACCAATTTGGCCCCAAAATGCCCCGTTCATGCCTTTTCGCTCATTTGACCAACAAAATAGCCACACACACACAAATAGGTAACACTGGGATGCTTCTTATCCCCCCTGAAACGTACAGGTGTATTTTCGGCCCATGAGACCCCCAACCCTTGGCCCGCCCACAGAAACGTGAGCTATAGCACATCGATTTGGCCGCAAAATGCCCCATTCACATCATTTTGCTCATTTGACCAACCAAATTGCCCCTCCCACACAAACGGGAAACACTGGGTCACTCCCCAGCCTCTCTGTCATGCCTGCATTGATTTTTGTCCCACGGCACCCCCGAACCCCCGAACCCCAGGCCCGCCCATGGAATCGTGGGCTATAGCACACCGATTTTACCCAAAAATGCCCCGTTCGCGCCGTTTCACCTGTTTGACCAACCAATTAGCCCCGACCATACAAAATAGAAGCACTGGGATTCTTCCTAATCTTCCTGGGATGCCTTGGTTGATTTTTGGCCCACGACACCACCAAACCCGGGCCCACCCCTAAACCGTGGGCTATAGCACACTGATTTCGTCCCAAAATACCCCGTTCGCACCGTTTAGACTATTTGAAAAACCAAATGGTCCCAGCCATACAAATACGCAACACCGTGATGCTATCCAGCCTCCCTGGGATGCCTGGGTTGATTTTTAGCCTACGCCACCCCCGGAACCCGAACTCACCCACAAAATCATGGGCTATAGCACAACGATTTAGCCCCAAAATGTTCCGTTCGTGCTATTTCACTCATTGGACAAACCAAATTTCCCCTCCCACTTAAACGGGAAATAATGGGACCCTCTCAAGTCTCCCTAGCATGCCCAAGTTGATTATCGGCCCATGACACCCCCAGACCCCGGTCCCACCCACGGAACCGTGGGATATAACACACCGATTTGGCCCCAAAATGCTCCGTTCACGTCATTTCGCTCATTTGACCAACCAAATAACCTCGCCCATACAAATGGGAAACACTGTGACTCTCCCCAGCCTCACTGGCACGCCTGATTCTATTTTTGGCCCATGGCACCCCCAGACCCCGGACCCACCCGCGGAACCGTGGTCTATAGCACACCAACTTTGTCCCAAAATGTCTTATTCATGTCCTTTCGCCTGTTTGACTAACCAAATGGCCCTGCGCACACAAACGGGCAATACTGGGATACTACCTAGCACACCCGGGTCGATTTTCGGCTCACTGAACCCCTAAACCCCGAGCTCACCCATGGAACCGTGGGCTATAACACATCGATTTAGCCCCAAAACTCCTCGTATTGCCTGCTTGACCAACCAAATGGCTCCGCCTACAAAAATGGGCAGCATTGTGTCACTACCTATTCTCTCCGTCATGCCCTGATCAATTTTTGGCCCACGATACCTCCAGACCCTGAGCTCGCCCTCAGAACCGTGGGATATAGCACACCAATTTGGCCCTGAAATGCCCCATTCGCGCCGTTTTTCCTGTTTGAATAATAAAAGGGCCCTGCCTAAATAAATGGGCAATATTGAGATACTCTCCAGCCTCCATGGAACGTTTAAGTTGATTTTTGGCCCACAAAACCCCCGAAACCCGTGCCCACCCACGAAACTGTGGGCAATAGCACACCAATTTGGCCGTAAAACACCCTATTCGCGCCATTTCACCCGTTTGACCAACCAAATATCCTCGCCCACACAAACGGGTAATACTGGGTCACTTCCTAGTCTCTATGGCACGCTCGGGACTATTTTCAGCTACCAGCACCCCCATACCCCAGGCCCACCCCTAGAACAGTGGGTGATAGCACACCTATTTAGCACTAAAATTCTCCGTTCACGTTGTTTCGCCCGTTTGACAAACCAAATTGCCCCGACCATATAAACAGGCCACATTAGAATACTCCCCAGCCTCCCTGTCATGTTTGGGTAAATGTTCAACACACAGAACCCCTAAACCACGGGCCCACCCACGGAAACATGGGCTATAGCACACCGATTAGGCCCCAAAATGCCCCTTTCACATTGTTTCACCCATTTGACCAAACAAATAGACCCGCCAACAGAAACGAGCAACACCAAGTTGATCCTCAGCCTCTCTGGCCCACTTGAGTTTATTTTAGCCCCACGGAAGCCCCAAACCCCGAACCCACCCCCAGAACCGTAGGCTATGGCACACTGATTTGGCCTTAAAATGTCCCATTCACTTTGTTTTTCCCGTTTGACCAAAAAGATACCGCCGCCCACCTATATAGGAAATATTGGGATACTCCCCAGCCTCATTAGCATGCCCGAGTTAATTTTCAATCCAAGGCACCTCCGTACCCCAGGCCCTCCCATGGAACCGTGGGCTATAGCACACTGATTTTGCCCCAAAACACCCTGTTCGCACTGCTTTACCCATTTGACCAACCAAATTGCCTCCCCCATACAAACGGGAAACACTAGGTCATTCCCTAGCCTCTCTAGAATGCTTGGGTTGATTTTTGGCCCACAGCACCCCCGAACCCCAGGCTCGCCCATGGAACCATGGGCTATAGCACACCGATTTGGCCCCAAAATGCCCCGTTCATGCTGTTTTGCCAGTTGGACCAATAAAATTGACCCGCCCACACAAACGGGAAACACTGGGTTGCTCCATAGCCTCTCCTACATGACTGGGTCGATTTTCATCCCATGACACCCCCAGACCCCGAGCCCACCCCCAGAATCGAGGGATATCGCACACTGATTTGGCCCCAAAATGCCCCGTTCGAACGATTTCACGCATTTGAATAACCAAATAGACACAACCATACAAACGGGAAACATTTGGATACTCTACAGTCTCCCTAGAACACTCGGCATAGCCGGGTTGATTTTTGGCCCACGGTGCCTCAGACCACAGGCCCACCCCCAGAACCGTAAGCTATAGCACACTGATTTGGCCCTAAAATGCCCCGTTAGCTTTGTTCCTCCCGTTTGACCAACGAAATGGCCCCGCAAATACAAACAGGAAAAATTGGGATGCTCTCCAACCTCAGGTGCATGCCCGAGTAAATTTTTGGCCCACGACACCCCTGAACCCGAGCCCACCCATGGAACCGTGGGATATAGCACACCGATTTGGCCCCAAAATGCTCTGTTTGCATTGTTTCACCTATTTGTCTAACCAAATGGTCCCGCCTATACATACAGGCAAAAATGGGTCTCTCCCCCGCCTCTCTAGCATGCCTTGGTCAATTTTTTGCCCACGGTACCCCCGGACCCCTGGATCACCCCCCAAACCGTGGGCTATAGCACACTGATTTGGCCCCAAAATGCCTCGTTCACACCATTTTTCCTGTTTGACCAACCAAATGGACTCGACCATACAAACAAGAAACACTGGGATACTCCCCAGCCTCCCTGACACACCCGGGTCTATTTTTGGCCCACGCCACCTTCGGACCCCAGGCCCACCCACGAAATAGTGGGCTAGAGCACACCAATTTAGCCCCAAAATGCACCGTTCGCATCGTTTCACCCATTTGAAAAAACAAATATCGCCGCCCAAAAAATTTGGCAATACTGGGATGCTCCACATCCTCCCTAGCACTCATGAGCTGATTTTGGGCCCATGCCACCCCGGACCGCGGACTAACCCATGGAATCATGGGCTATCGCACACCGATTTGGCACCGAAATTCCCCATTCGCATCGTTTCACCTATTTAACCAACCAAATGGCCCCGCCCACACAAACGGGTAATACTAGGTAGCTCCAAGTCATTTCGACACGCACGGGTCAATTTTTAACCCATGGTACTCCTAGACCCCTAGCCCACCCCCGGAACCGTGGGCTATAGCATGCCGATTTGGCCCTAAAATGCCCCATTCCTTCCGTTTAGCCAGTTTGACCAACCATATGGCCTCGTCCACATAAACGAGAAACACTGGGATGCTCCTCAGCCTCCTTGGCATGCTCGGGATGATTTTTGGCCCACGGTACCCCCGAACCCCGAGACCACCCATAGAATAGTGGGCTATAGCACATCAATTTTGCCCTAAAACTCTATGTTTGCATCGTTTCTTCTGTTTGACCAACTAAATGGCCTCTCCCACACAAACTAGAATCATTGAGTCGCTTCCCAACCTCTCTTGCATGCCCGAGTTGATTTTCATCCCACGACACCCACAGACCCCATAAACTAGCAACACTAAGATACTCCCCAGCCTCCCTAGCACGCCCGAGTTAATTTTCATCCCACGGTACCCCATACCCCGGGCCCACCCCCAAAACTGTTGGCTATAGCACACCAATTTTTTCCCAAAATACCTCGTCCACACCATTTTATTAGTTTGACTAACCAAATGGCACGCCCATATAAACGGGAAACACTGGGACACTCACCAGCCGCCCTGGCATGCCAGGGTTAATTTTGGCCCATGGTAACCCAGACCCTGGGCCCACCCCTAGAACCGTTGTCTATATCACACCGATTTGGACCCAAAATGCCCTGTTCACACCGTTTCACCGGTTTGACCAACCAAACGATACTGCCCATACAAACAGGCAACATTGGGATGCTCCCCAGACTCCCTGACATGCCCGGGTCAATTTTTTGCCAATGGCACCCCGTACCTCAGGCCCACCTATTGAACTGTGAGCTATAGCACACTAATTTGGCCCCAAAATGCCCCATTTGCGTTGTTTCACCTGTTTGACCAACCAAATAACCCCGCCCACACAAACGGGCAAAACTGGGATGCTCCCCAGCCTTCCTTGCACTCTCGTGTTGATTTTTAACCTATGATACCCTCGGACCTAAGGCCCACCCATGGAACCATGGGCTATAGCACATCAAATTTGGCCCGAAAATGCCCTAGTCGTGCTGTTTCGCCCATTTGAATAACAAAATGGCCCCGCCTACATAAATTAGCAACATTGGGATGCTCTCCAGCCTCCTTGGCATGCTCGAGTTGATTTTGGCCCACAAAACCCCCGTAACCCATGCCCACCCACGGAACCGTGGGTTATAGCACATTGATTTTGCCCTAAAATGCCCTACTAGTGCCATTTCACCCGTTTGACCAACCAAATAGCCCCGCCCACACAAATGGGTAACACTGGATCACTCCCTAGTCTCTCTACCACGCTCAAAACTATTTTAAGCCAACTAAACCCCCAAACTCTGGGCCCACCCCTGGAACCATAGGCTATAGCTCACCTATTAGCCCCAAAATGCCCCATTCATGTTGTTTCGCCTGTTTGACCAACCAAATGCCCCTTCCCATATAAACGGGCAACACTGGGATGCTCTCCAGCCTCCTGGAACACTCAAGTCGATTTTCATCCCACAGCACCCCTGAATCACGAGCCCACCCACAGAAACGTGGGCTATAGTGCACCGATTAGGCCCTAAAATCCCTGTTCACACCGTTTCGACCATTTGACCAACCAAATGGCCCTGCGCACACAAACGGCCAATAGTGGGTCAATCCCAAACCTCTCGTGCATGCCTACTGTTGAGCCATTGTCTGCTGCGCCACTTAAAGTTGAGCATGAGGATAATGAAGATTATGAAGAACTTATGGGTGCTCTAACAGAAATAGAGTCTTATACTCCTAAGCAACCGGATTGTGATCCCAAGAATCAACCAACAGCGAAGACTCCCATTGACGAGACACCAACACTAGAATCGCAAGAGCTCCCCGATTATCTAAGGTATGTGTTCTTGGAAAGTAGAAATATACTTCCGGAGAGTGCAGATGATTTAAGTGAACAGCACGTAGAAGCTCTCATCTCTGCTCTGAAGAGATACAAGAGAGCTATGGGTTGGACTATTGATGATATAATTGGTGACTCTCCGGGGAAATGTATGAGCCATCTCGAAGAAGATCGCATGCCCACAGGTAAGCCTCATTGTCGTCTAAATCCTTTTAGAAAACGATCCTCAATTTACCTCGACGAAGTCTGAGTACTCGAGGTAACCATGTCTTGCTACGATAATAAATAAGGCGCTAGATGGGAGGCAACCCATCGTTTATCGTTTTTCATTTATCGTTTATCATTTTTCATTTTTCATTTCGTTCTAGTATGTGTTTTGCTTTTGATAAATAAAAATCCAAAAATAAGAGTCGTGCCATGACCAAAACAAAGGCGCTTGATGGGAGGCAACCCATCGTTCTAATCGTTTTTATTGTTTTTGAGAAAATATAGGTGCAAGAGGTATTCAACGAGGAGATTGATTTCAATTGACGATTTGGACGCATTGTATGGTAAAGTTGGTAAGTTAGGAATAGTGATGCATAAGGCTATGGATTGAGCATTGCTCATGCCAAACTAGGCATCGAGGAAGGCTAGGCCTAGGTAAAACTAGGCCACGAACGATGCACAACCTATCCTATAGCCTAAGGTCTCGGAATCTAGTGTGCTATACACTATGCGCCGCCTATTCCTAGGTATGCTTTTGACTATGCGCCGCCTATGCTATGGCATTTGGTCTCAGTATCTCATATGCCATAGACTATGCGGCGCATATGTCTACAAATGCCATAGACTATGCGGCGCATATGTCCCATTATGCCATAGACAATGCGCCGCATATACCATGACTATGCCAAGCATTATGCGCCGCATATGTAGCATTTTTGTCTCCAAAACTGATTGTAAATGGGTCAAAACCCGACCCATTCTCTTCCTATATAAAGGAGACTTAGTCTTGAAACACAAACACATTGAAAACTTGACCTAGGCGCCGCATATACTCTCCAAATCATCTCAAAACTTTTCTTTTTGCTCTCCCACTTCACAAGAACATCTCCAAAGGCTTCAATCACGTAAGTACTCTTTTGTTCTTCATCTATTTTTCGTAAGTGCTACGTTGCTATGTCTATTACGAATTGCTACATTTTAAAAAATATTGCTGATGTTAATGTGTTTGAATTGTTGATACAAAACCAAGTGAGTGAACATGAACGTTAGGATACTCTTAACTTGTTTCCAACTAGAAATTGATTTTGATGCATTGTTATACTACTTGTGGAATTGCTATAGTCATGAACATTGCATGCTCTTGTCACTTGAATACTTACATGTTGGGATGTCTCGCTCATCGGAATAAGACTTATAGTTGCCTACCGACATAGGAGATTTTGATTATTGATAGAAACTATACCATGATGTAATCCCTATGAAGAAGTCTTGATATACCTATAATGAAAGTATTGCAAAGATTGCAAGAAGTGTTACATATCTGAATTTCTTGTTGGAATATAGCCCCTAAAACGTATGTCGATGAAGTCTGAGTAATCGACCACTTTCACTTCACTAGTCTGTACCAACAAACTAAGTGTGGGGTGGTGCCACTACTTCTTGTTTATAGATTGTATCCATCGAGATGATGCTAACATGAACATTTTTTTTAAGTCTCAGGTACAATGGCACCCAAAGCAAGACCACTTCACAAAAAGGCAAGAAAAGAGGCCGAAAAGAGCAAGGAGAACCCTCCTCCCTGCAAATACCTCGACTCACTCTTGGAATTAAGTGGGATACTTATGAGGAACTTCTGAGAATGACGACTCTGATGATGATTCCGATGCAAAGGGTATGACCCCCGACATTGAGGACGAGTCCGACTGACCAGGTTCTTCGTATTTATTCTCCACTGAGGACATTGTCCCGACTAAGTGTGGGGTGGTGGTATTGCATGCTATACTTCTCTACTCGCATCTATGTTTGTTTGCTTTGTTTTTGTTTCATTTTTTTAGTAGTAAATTTTTTCTAGCTTCGCATGAAATTATTTTGATAGGCAGCATGAGATTATAACAAGAGTATGTGCTACAATTGTGACTATTGAGACGTTTAGGCTCTAGTTGTGACTCATTATGTGATATTGTGTGGTTCAATTCCTTCACTTGTTGGGTCGAGAGTCTATATTACTTCCAAGCAAGTCGACCATGTGCCTTGTGTGTGTGAGATAATCGTATATTCTATGTTTGTGGCTGATGCTAGAACTTGCCTGGTATGTATGCAAAGCGAAAATAAGGAGTGTAAGTTTAGGATATGATTTAGGCATTTCTTTGGCAACCTATATTTGTTTACCTTCAGTTTTACCTACCCATGGACATCATCCTAGTTAAACCCTTTTGAGCCTTTAGCCTATTTTCTTTGACAACCTTGTATGTAAGCCTAATCCATTTTTTTCAAGACCGTAATTTGATCCAAACTCCTAAGTGCTTTAAAGTGAAAAAGTCATGTGACAACATAAGAGGAAATTGGGTGAGTATGATGCTATAAATTGTAATGGTGCTTAAAGGGGTAATGAAAAAGAAAGTGCTATCATAAGAGGTATGTTGTGAAAAGAAAAAGGAAAAGAAAGCTGAAAAGCGAGTTGTGCTTAAAATTGAAAAACAAAAGAGGAGAACAAGGGTGGTAGAATAAAAGAAAGAAAGGTTGAAAGAAAAAAAAAACAAAGTGTCAATGATACAAAGTGATGTATTAAAGCGCTTAGGAACTTAGTCACTATTCCTGGCCAAAATAGTCCTACCCGTCCCTTAGCCTACATTACAACCATCAAAAGACCTATTTGATCCTAAGCTTAGAATTCTGACATTTAGTGGAGCATTACACTAAGGGCAAGCCTATGGTCATCAGTTGCTACATATGAATTCTTTGTGAGAGTGAGAGCAAGGACATTTTGATACCCATGTTTGAAAAATATGCTATACTTGTGAGTGATTATGGGTACTATAGTGTGAGACACACATGGTTGATGAGTTTTGGGTAGTTATTTATGATTCCTTGTACATTAACATTTGCATGCGAGTTGATCACCATCACGAGTCTATGCTAGAGGTTAAATTGTTTCTACCTATAATCGAAAAGCTACTCTTTGTTGATAATTGTTGTCCCTGTCTGGACAAATGTTTTGTGTTGTTGCTGTGAAACCCTAAGTTGATGTTTAGAAGGACATGGTATTTCGTTCGAGGACGAACAAAGCTTCAAGTGTGGGGTGTTGATGATAGGCGAATTTACACGCCTATATCAATATATTTTGCCCATATTTTAGCCTAGTTTTGAGAACAAATTATATATTTCATGCACTTTTAGTCCTTTTTCCTGTAAATGAGCTAACGAACATGAATAGTAAAGTTTCAGGTATAAATGATGCAGAATTCAGCATTTTATGGCTTACTTGACGCAAAAGAAAGCTCACGATGGAAGGGAAGGGAGTTTACACGCCTAAGGACCAAAACTGCTGCATGGAAAATCTGTCCCGGGCTAAAACAGCAATTCTGAAGACTTTGGGGACTTACAGACACAAAGCTGGATTTTGACAATGATACATTAACCTAGTACAATTAGGTTATGTATTTCATTATTTTATGTGGATTATGATAATGTTACCTTAACCTAGTACATTTGGGTTAAGGATTTCATTAGTCTAGTAGGATTTGGTTATTTATTTCATTAGCTTAGTAGGATTAGGATATGGGTATTATAAATACCCTATCATGCTAGAGATTTTAGAATCATCTTCTTACATCTTCTTAACATCTCATCTTACAATTCAATTCTATTACTCTACAACTCTTCTAATCTTTCCATTAATTCTATTTTTCTTCTTCTACTCTTCTATTCTTAAATTCCACAACTAGAGAATCGTTACTTGCTAAGGAATCACGCCTCACGCCTATCACTTGATCTACACGCCATTACTCAATATCGTGATATAATAACAATGTCAATCGTGATTTACTTCGCATTCATGGGTAACTAAACTTCTCTGTTGGGGTTATGGAAGCCGAATGTGTTACTATCTATTGCTGTGAGTTTGTGAGTTTGAGACACGTATATTGCTTATATCATTATTCTCTTCATCTTAATCTACATTCTTTGCGGTTGCAAACGCAAGAATATGCCAGTTTAACATTTAACTTGTTCGAGAGAAAAGTTATTTGTCTGGAAAAGAGATAATGTCAAGGTAGTAGGACACCCTTTCCTATTAAAAAGCTAGTGCCGTAACTGGACTAACCTCTTGGAGAATTCGTACCGTTAGACACGCTTTAAGCTCGAGAGAGTTAAAGTGAAATAGTCCTTGTTTAGGTCGAGAGACGCTTGGATTTACCATCGACTACAATCCTCTATAAGCAATTGCATGTCAGAATTCTACACACTCATAGCCAATAGAGACGTATACCTCAGAAGGTGGACATAACCCCAACGCTTCAATTCTCATTGTTTACAACCAACGTAACAATCTCTCTCTTTTTACTTTATTATTTTCAGCTTTTGTTTACATTACTTGCAAAACAAGAATCCCCCCTTCTTACGAGACTTGCACCAAAAGTTTAGTAATTTTACTTACTTGTTGGCCAAGCTATTCCCTGTGGGATCGACACCCAACCCAGGTTGGTTTCTATATTTGGTAACGACCGCTTTACACTAAAACGAGAGCTGTAGATTGAGCGTTATCAAAAATTGGCGCCGTTTCCGGGGAATACAAGTGTCAATCAAGTTCATGATAATTACTAGACCCTTTGGTCAATGATTCTCGTACTTTTACTTTTAGTTTTTGTTTTTGTTTACTGCAAGTTTTTGTTCTGTGCATCAATGGATGCACAACGTGAAATACCGTTCGATGATGTTGTTGATGATTTTGATGGTGCCGGAGCCACTGGAGCTATAATTCCACCACCATTAGCGCCCGGAGCCAAGTTCAACATCACAAGCACCATGATTCAGTTATTGCAACTCAAGGGATTATTTGGTGGACTAGCAGGCGATGATCCGAATATGCATCTCATCAACTTTATTTCTACATGCAAGTCTTTTGACAATCCTGGTGTTGGTCAGAATGCAATTCGATTACGTCTATTTCCATTGTCTCTGTCTGGGGAGGCAACACTATGGTTGAATGGGTTGACTTCTGATTCAATTATAAATTGGAGGCAATTGAGAGACGCTTTCCTAGAAAGATTCTTTCCGCCTTCTAAAAGGGCACAATTGAGAGATGAAATCAGCAACTTTTGTCAGCTTCCCACTGAAGCTCTTCATGAAACATGGGAGAGATTCAAGACAAAGCTAGCGAGATGCCCAAACCATCACATGACTAATGTTCACCTCATGGAGATATTGTATAGAGCCTTGAATTCAATAACTAAGCCAGTGGTGGATAACACAGCTGGAGGATCTTTTATGGACCTCACCTTTGGTCAAGCAAGCAATATGCTAGATCGCATGACGAAACAAAGTAGAGCTTGGCATACCAGGGATTCCGAGGTAGCAAGCCCCACTTTATCTATAGGCATGACTGCAGACCAAAGAAGAAGACAAGAAGAACGTGATCAAGATTTAGCGCATATGAAAACGCAAGTGGATCTTCTGACAAAACATTTATTATCAGGGAAGACCGAAAATTGAAAGCTGTGGCGCTAAAAGGAAGAGACGAATCTGATTCGGAAGAGGAGGCCAACTACTTGAACAATCAGGGGGGTTTCCGTGGGAATACCCAAGGAAACCAAGGTCGGAACTATTATGATAAATCTGGAAGCAAAGACCAAGGTAGTTGGAATAAAAACAATGAAAAGAGTGGTTTGTACGTTCCCCCTGGTAGACGTGATACCACCACATCTAATTCTGGAAGTATGGAAGACATGATGGCTAAATTATTGAAAGGAGTGGAAGCAACGAGCGCGGAGTTACTGAGGTAATTAATGATTTGTCCTCCATGAAACAACTAGTTGATTCTCATTCCACTTCAATCAAGCAAATAGAGCAGCAATTGAGCCAACTCTCAGCAGCACTCAATCAAAGAAAGGCTGGCACTTTACCTAGCAACACCGTGCAAAACCCAAGGAATGATGGGTCATGCATGGCTATTACTACCCGAAGTGGTAAGGTGCTGGAAACCTCATCTAAGGGCAAGCAAGTGGTTGACGAAGTAGTGGACATTGATGATACGGCGAAAGGGGAAGATGCCGCAGCAGCTGATCCTGACGTCCATAACGTCACCCCTCACGATTTGCAACCTGAAAAAGCTGAAAAACGGAAGCAAGAGGAGAAGAAAGCCGTGGAAAGAACAATTACATACCCACCACCACCTTTTCCTCAAAGATTGAAGAAAGTGGCGGATGATACAAAGTTCAGCAAATTCATGACCATGTTGAAGCAGCTGACCATTAATGTTCCGTTGGTAGAGGCGCTAGAAAAAATGCCTGGGTACGCTAAATTCATGAAGGACCTGTTGACAAAGAAGAGGGCAGTAAGCTATGAGCCGGCAGATAATATTCATCATTGCAGTGCAATTGCCACAAGGTCCTTAGTACAGAAGAAGGCAGACCCTGGTGCTTTCACTATTCCTTGCACGGTTGGATCTATGAATTTTGCTAAGGCATTGTGCGATCTGGGTGCTAGCATCAATTTGATGCCACTATCCGTCTACAAGAATTTGGGGCTAGGAGATCCAACACCAACCAATATGAGGCTCGTGATGGCTGATAGGATGGTAAAACGACCTGTGGGTATCTTGAATGATGTGTTGGTGAAGGTATCTTCATTTATCTTTCCTGCAGACTTCGTTATTCTGGATTGTGAGGTGGATTCTGACGTTCCCATAATCTTGGGACGCCCCTTCCTCGCAACTGGAAGTGTGCTTATTGACATGAAAGATAATGAGCTTTTGTTTCGAATTAATGATGAAGTGGTCCGCTTTGATATATGCAAATCCATGAAGCAGCCCAGCGATATGAATGAGTTATCTGTAGCTGATGTTCATCATGAGGATATGAAAGCATTATCTATAGAGAAACAGCCTACTGTTGAGCCATTATCTGTTGCGCCACTGAAAGTTGAGCATGAGAATAATGAAGATTATGAAGAACTTATGGGTGCTCTAACAGAAATAGAGTTTTATACTCCTAAGCAACCGAATTGTGATCCCAAGAATCAACCAACAGCGAAGACTCCCATTGACGAGACACCAACACTAGAATCGCAAGAGCTCCCCGATTATCTAAGGTATGTGTTCTTGGAAAGTAGAAATATACTTCCGGAGAGTGTAGATGATTTAAGTGAACAGCACATAGAAGCTCTTATCTCTGCTCTGAAGAGATACAAGAGAGCTATGGGTTGGACTATTGATGATATAATTGGTGACTCTCCAGGGAAATGTATGAGCCATCTCGAAGAAGATCGCATGCCCACAGGTAAGCCTCATTGTCGTCTAAATCCTTTTAGAAAACGATCCTCCATTTACCTCGATGAAGTCTGAGTACTCGAGGTAACCATGTCGTGCTACGACAATAAATAAGGCGCTAGATGGGAGGCAACCCATCGTTTATCGTTTTTCATATATCGTTTATCGTTTTTCATTTTTCATTTCGTTCTAGTATGTGTTTTGCTTTTGATAAATAAAAATCCAAAAATAAGAGTCGTGCCACGACCAAAACTAAGGCGCTTGATGGGAGGCAACCCATCGTTCTAATCGTTTTTATTGTTTTTGAGCAAATGTAGGTGCAAGAGGTATTCAACGAGGAGATTGATTTCAATTGACGAATTGGACGCATTGTATGGTAAAGTTGGTAAGTTAGGAATAGTGATGCATAAGGCTATGGATTGAGCATTGCTCATGCCAAACTAGGCATCGAGGAAGGCTAGGCCTAGGTAAAACTAGGCCACGAACGATGCACAACCTATCCTATAGCCTAAGGTCTCGGAATCTAGTGTGCTATACACTATGCGCCGCCTATTCCTAGGTATGCTTTTGACAATGCGCCGCCTATGCTATGGCATTTGGTCTCAGTATCTCATATTCCATAGACTATGCGGCGCATATGTCTACAAATGCCATAGACTATGCGGTGCATATGTCCCTTTATGCTATAGACAATGCGCAGCATATACCATGACTATGCCAAGCATTATGCGCCGCATATGTAGCATTTTTGTCTCCAAAAACGATTGTAAATGGGTCAAAACCCGACCCATTCTCTTCCTATATAAAGGAGACTTAGTCTTGAAACACAAACACATTGAAAACTTGACCTAGGCGCCACATATACTCTCCAAATCATCTCAAAACTTTTCTTTTTGCTCTCCTACTTCACAAGAACATCTCCAAAGGCTTCAATCACGTAAGTACTCTTTTGTTCTTCATCTATTTTTCGTAAGTTCTACGTTGCTATGTCTATTACGAATTGCTACATCTTGAAGAAATATTGGTGATGTTAATGTGTTTGAATTGTTGATACAAAACCAAGTGAGTGAACATGAACGTTAGGATACTCTTAACTTGTTTCCAACTAGAAATTGATTTTGATGCATTGTTATACTACTTGCGGAATTGCTATAGTCATGAACATTGCATGCTCTTATCACTTGAATACTTACATATTGGGATGTCTCGCTCATCGGAATAAGACTTATAGTTGCCTACCGACATAGGAGATTGTGATTATTGATAGAAACTATACCATGATGTAATCCCTATGAAGAAGTCTTGATATACCTAACATGAAAGTATTGCAAAGATTGCAAGAAGTGTTACATATCTGAATTTCTTGTTGGAATATAGCCCCTAAAACGTATGTCGATGAAGTCTGAGTAATCGACCACTTTCACTTCACTAGTCTGTACCAACAAACTAAGTGTGGGGTGGTGCCACTACTGCTTGTTTATAGATTGTATCCATCGAGATGATGCTAACATAAACTTTTTTTTTATGTCTCAGGTACAATGGCACCCAAAGCAAGACCACTTCACAAAAAGGCAAGAAAAGAGGCCGAAAAGAGCAAGGAGAACCCTCCTCCCTGCAAATACCTCGACTCACTCTTGGAATTAAGTGGGATACTTATGAGGAACTTCTGAGAATGACGACTCTGATGATGATTCCGATGCAAAGGGTATGACCCCCGACATTGAGGACGAGTCCGACTGACCAGGTTCTTCGTATTTATTCTCCACTGAGGACAGTGTCCCGACTAAGTGTGGGGTGGTGGTATTGCATGCTATACTTCTCTACTCGCATATATGTTTGTTTGCTTTATTTTGTTTCATTTTTTTAGTAGTAAATTTTTTCTAGCTTCGCATGAAATTATTTTGATAGGCAGCATGAGATTATAACAAGAGTATGTGCTACAATTGTGACTATTGAGACGTTTAAGCTCTATTTGTGACTCATTATGTGATATTGTGTGGTTCAATTCCTTCACTTGTTGGGTCGAGAGTCTATATTACTTCCAAGCAAGTCGACCATGTTCCTTGTGTGTGTGAGATAATCGTATATTCTATGTGTGTGGCTGATGCTAGAACTTGCCTGGTATGTATGCAAAGCGAAAATAAGGAGTGTAAGTTTAGGATATGATTTAGGCATTTCTTTGGCAACCTATATTTGTTTACCTTCAGTTTTACCTACCCATGGACATCATCCTAGTTAAACCCTTTTGAGCCTTTAGCCTATTTTCTTTGACAACCTTGTATGTAAGCCTAATCCATTTTTTTCAAGACCGTAATTTGATCCAAACTCCTAAGTGCTTTAAAGTGAAAAAGTCATGTGACAACATAAGAGGAAATTGGGTGAGTATGATGCTATAAATTGTAATGGTGCTTGAATGTATTATGAAAAAGAAAGTGCTATCATAAGAGGTATGTTATGAAAAAAAAAAGGAAAAGAAAGCTGAAAAGCGAGTTGTGCGTAAAATTGAAAAACAAAAGAGGAGAACAAGGGTGGTAGAATAAAAGAAAGAAAGGTTGAAAGAAAAAAAAAATAAAGTGTCAATAATACAAAGTGATGTATTAAAGCGCTTAGGAACTTAGTCACTATTCCTGGCCAAAATAGTCCTACCCGTCCCTTAGCCTACATTACAACCATCAAAAGACCTGCTTGATCCTAAGCTTAGCATTCTGACATTTAGTGGAGCATTACACTAAGGGCAAGCTTATGGTCATCAGTTGCTACATATGAATTCTTTGTGAGAGTGAGAGCAAGGACATTTTGTTACCCATGTTTGAAAAATATGCTATACTTGTGAGTGATTATGGGTACTATAGTTTGAGACACACATGGTTGATGAGTTTAGGGTAGTTATATATGATTCCTTGTACTTTAACATTTGCATGCGAGTTGATCACCATCACGAGTCTATGCTAGAGGTTAAATTGTTTCTACCTATAATCGAAAAGCTACTCTTTGTTGATAATTGTTGTGCCTGTCTGGACAAATGTTTTGTGTTGTTGCTGTGAAACCCTAAGTTGATGTTTAGAAGGACATGGTATTTCGTTCGAGGACGAACAAAGCTTCAAGTGTGGGGTGTTGATGATAGGCGAATTTACACGCCTATATCAATATATTTTGCCCATATTTTAGCCTAGTTTTGAGAACAAATTATATATTTCATGCACTTTTAGTCCTTTTTCCTGTAAATGAGCTAACGAACATGATTAGTAAAGTTTCAGGTATAAATGATGCAGAATTCAGCATTTTATGGCTTACTTGACGCAAAAGAAAGCTCACGAAGGAAGGGAAGGGAGTTTACACGCCTAAGGACCAAAACTGCTGCATGGAAAATCTGTCCCGGGCTAAAATAGCAATTCTGAAGACTTTGGGGACTTACAGACACAAAGCTGGATTTTGACAATGATACATTAACCTAGTGCAATTAGGTTATATATTTCATTATTTTATGTGGATTATGATAATGTTACCTTAACCTAGTACATTTGGGTTAAGGATTTCATTAGTCTAGTAGGATTTGGTTATTTATTTCATTAGCTTAGTAGGATTAGGATATGGGTATTATAAATACCCTATCATGCTAGAGATTTTAGAATCATCTTCTTACATCTTCTTAACATCTCATCTTACAATTCAATTCTATTACTCTACAACTCTTCTAATCTTTCCATTAATTCTATTTTTCTTCTTCTACTCTTCTATTCTTAAATTCCACAACTAGAGAATCGTTACTTGCTAAGGAATCACGCCTCACGCCTATCACTTGATCTACACGCCATTACTCAATATCGTGATATAATAACAATGTAAATCGTGATTTCCTTCGCATTCATGGGTAACTAAACTTCTCTGTTGGGGTTATGGAAGCCGAATGAGTTACTATCTATTGCTGTGAGTTTGTGAGTTCGAGGCACGTATATTGCTTATATCATTATTCTCTTCATCTTAATCTACATTCTTTGCGGTTGCAAACGCAAGAATATGCCATTCTAACATTTAACTTGTTCGAGAGAAAAGTGATTTGTCTGGAAAAGAGATAATGTCAAGGTAGTAGGACACCCTTTCCTATTAAAAAGCTAGTGCCGTAACTGGACTAACCTCTTAGAGAATTCGTACCGTTAGACACGCTTTAAGCTCGAAGAGTTAAAGTGAAATAGTCCTTGTTTAGGTCGAGAGACGCTTGGATTTACCATCGACTACAATCCTCTATAAGCAATTGCATGTCAGAATTCTACACACTCATAGCCAATAGAGACGTATACCTCAGAAGGTGGACATAACCCCAACGCTTCAATTCTCATTGTTTACAACCAACGTAACAATCTCTCTCTTTTTACTTTATTATTTTCAGCTTTTGTTTACATTAATTGCAAAACAAGAATCCCCCCTTCTTACGAGACTTGCACCAAAAGTTTAGTAATTTTACTTACTTGTTGGCCAAGCTATTCCCTGTGGGATCGACACCCAACCCAGGTTGGGTTCTATATTTGCTAACGACCGCTTTACACTCAAATGAGAGCTGTAGATTGAGCGTTATCATAAACCCCCAAACTCTGGGCCCACCCTTGGAACCATAGGCTATAGCTCACCTATTAGCCCCAAAATGCCCCATTCATGTTGTTTCACCTGTTTGACCAACCAAATGGCCCCTCCCACACAAACGGGCAACACTGGGATGCTCTCCAGTCTCCTGGAACACTCAAGTCGATTTTCATTCCACAACACCCCTGAATCACGAGCCCACCCACAGAAACGTGGGCTATAGTGCACCGATTAGGCCCTAAAAGCCCTGTTCACACCGTTTCGACCATTTGACCAACCAAATGGCCCCGCGCACACAAACGGACAATATTGGGTCAATCCCAAACCTCTCGGGCATGCCTGGGTAAATTTTTGATGCACTACACCCTAGGACCCCGAGCCCACCCCCCAGAACCATGGGCTATAGCACACTGATTTGGCCTCAAAATTCCCCATTCGCACCGTTTTTCCTATTTGACCAAACAAATGGCCCTTCCCACACAAATAGGAAATACTGGGATGCTCCCCAACTACCTTGGAATGCTCGAGTTGATTTTTGCCCACGACACCCCTGGACCCTGGGACCAACCATGGAATCGTTGGGAATAACACATCAATTTTGCCCTAAAATACCCTGTTCGCACCGTTGTACCCGTTTGACCAACCAAATGGCCCTGCCTATACAAAAGGGAAACAATGGGTCACTTCCCAGCCTCTTTGACACGATTGGGATGATTTTTGGCCCACGGCACCTTCGAACCCCAGGCCTTGATTTAATTTGGCCCCAAAATGTATCGTTCACGCCATTTCGCCAGTTTGACCAATCAAATGGCCTCGCCCACATAAACGAACAACACTAGGTCACTCCCCAGCCTCTTTTACATGCTCGGTTAATTTTTGGGCCACGATCGAGCCCACCCCCAGAACCAAGGGCTATAACACACTAATTTGGCCCTAAAATGCCTCGTTCGCGCAATTTCACCCATTTGACCAACAAAATATCCCCACCAACACAAATGGAAAATACTGGGATGCTCCCCATCCCCCCTGGCATGCTCGATTTGATTTTCATCCCACAGCACCCCCGGGCCCACCCACGTAATTGTGGGCTATAGCACACCAATATGTCTCCAAAATGCCCTGTTCATGCCGTTTTGCCCGTTTGACCAACAACATGACCCCGATTAGACAAATAGACAACACGGGGTTGATCCCCAACCTCACTGGGACTGTTAGGTCGATTTTTGACCCACGGCACCCCCGAAACAGTGGGTTATAGAACACTTGTTTGTCCCCAAAATGCCTCATTTGTGTTGTTTCGCCTATTTGACCAACCAAATGGCCTCGCCCATACAAAAAGGAAACACTGGGATGCTCCCCATCCTCCGTGGCATGCCCAGATCAATTTTCAACCCACGACACCTCCGTAACCCAGGCCCACCCCCGAAATCGTGCGCTATAGCACATCGATTTTTCCCAAAAATGCCTCGTTCGGGCTATTTTCCTGTTTGATCAACCAAATGGGCCCGTCCATACAAACGAGAAATACTAGGATGCTCCCCAGCCTCCCTGGCATGCCCGAGATTATTTTTGGCCCACGGTACTCCGGACCCCAGGCACACCTACGGAACCATGGGCTATAGCACACTGATTTGGGCCCAAAACTCCCCGTTCACGTTGTTTCGCCTGTTTGACAAACCAAATGGAACCACACATATAATCGGGAATCACTGGGTCACTTCCCAGCCTCTCCAACAAGCTCGGGTCAATTTTTCACCCATGGCATCCCCAGATCCTGGTCCCATCCCCAAAACCGTGTGCTATAATACACCGATTTGGCCCGAAAATGCCCCATTTGCGCTATTTCACCTATTTGAAAAAACAAATGGCTCGACCCACACAAACGGGCAACACTGGGATGCTCCCCAGCCTCCCTGGCATACTCGGGTTGATTTTTGGTCCAGGGAACCCACGAACCCAAGGCCCACCCATGCAACCATGGGCTAAAGGACACCGATTTCATCGTAAAATGCTCCGTTCAAGCCGTTTCACCCGTTTGACCAACCAAATAGCCCTGCCGACACAAACGGGAAATACTGGGTCATTTCTCAGCTTCTCATACACACTCGGGTCGACATTCGGCCCATGACACCCCCGAATCATGGGCCCACCCATGAAACCATAGGCTATAGCACACCAATTTGGCCCCAAAATGCCCCGTTCGTGCCGTTTCTCCTGTTTGACAAACAAATAGCCCTACCTATAAAAACGAGCAACACTAGCTCACTTCCCAGCCTCTCTGGCATACCTGGGTCGATTTTAGGCCCACAGCACCCCCGACCCCAGGCCCACACCCAGAACTGTGGGCTATAGTACATTGATTTGGCCCCAAAATGCCCTGTTCACGCTGTTCTGCCCGTTTGACCAACCAAATGGCCCCATACATACAAACGGGAAATACTGGAACGCTTCTCAACCTCCCTGTCATGCTTGGATCAATTTTTGTCCCACGTCACCCTTGGACCATGGGCCTACCCCCGGAACCGTGTGCTATAACACACCAATTTAGCCCCAAAATGCCCCGATCACACTGTTTTGCCCGTTTGACAAACCAAATGGCCCTGCCCATATAAACGAGAAACACTGGGATACTACCCATCCTCAATATCATGCTCGAGTCAATTTTTAGCCCATGGAATCCCTAGACCCCGAGCCCACCCACGAAACCATGCGCTATAGCAGATCATGGTGCGAACCGTGACTAGACCAAGCAGCCATCGTGGCACGACCCTTGGCTAGGTCAAGTAGCCGTCATGGAACAACCTTGATCTTGGGTCAACTAACCCTCACAGCATGGCCCTATCTCAACCCACTACTATTTTGGACATCTAAACTCACCTTTACGCTGGTTTAAAAAATTCAAAACTCACCCGAGATGACCTATAAGTAACCCTGATCATGAGTAAACTTGGAAATCGGCATTTTAAGGTCGTGAAGGTTGAATTAAAATTCATCGAAGTTGATAGGACAAAATAATACTAATCCTTTAGAACTTAGCTAAATTGTCTAAGTCTTGGACCTCTTTGACATGTAATACAAAGCTGAAATGGACTAGAATCTTATGGGGTCTTAGATATGTATTTTATTTAGTTGCTCATGAGTTATGCCAGTACAAGGGCTAGCTTGGGATAACTTATGGTCCTAAGAACTACGTGACATCCAAGGGGTAGGCTTGGGGCGTTACCAACTTGGTATTAGAGAACAAAGTTCAAGTGTCCTAGGGTGTCTGTGAAGCCGTGTCTAGTAGTCTTGCGGAACAGTACAATGAAATCCGTACTTTTCTGTGAGAGGCTACAAGGCATTTAAGAAATGTATCCTTTATTTCATACTCTATATCATGTAGTAAAGTTATTCTTTTAGAAACTTATGCCAATTCATAAGTAACTCCATAATTCTCCGTATATTGCTTATTCTTGAGATAACATGACTAGTAAGTTCCAATTCCTCCCAAGATGATGCTCTTAAATTACTATCAGTAACTTCATAAGTCACATTAGGGGCTTGAGAGGAGCTCGTTAGTGTGATATAAGTTCTTCAAGTTGAAAGTTATGTCCTCATCTTTATGAGTCATTCAGTTAAGGTAGAATAATATGTGTATTCAGATTCCGCATTAACCCTTCAATCCAGATATTGCTCATGAAAGGATATAGTATAAACATAGATTAGTAAAAAGAGTTTACATTCGAGGGATGTTACAACCTAGAGTGTTATGATTTATGATTAGTAGAACCTTTTTATAGTTGGAAGTGTAGGTTTAGAAGTGTAGTGACGAGAAAAGTGGGAATGGCCATTGATAGAAAGTATAGAGATAAAGTTATGCATGCTATAGAGTTTGTATCTAGGTGATATATCCGTGTTTGTTAGTTTAGTGGAAGGCAGAGAAGAAGTTATTATTTAAGGTGAATTGTTGTTTGCTTGAAGTAGGAAAAGAGTTATTGATGATATTTATTATGTTAGAAAAGTATAGGTTATTAATAAAGTATTTGGTGGTTTAGTATTGTTAATTTAGGCTTCCCTTGAGGTTGCAAAAGGAGTTTAGTTGAAACTTATAGAGCTATGAAAGAAATTTAGGTGCATAGATAGGTAAATAGTCATAATGTGTAGAAGGAGGAGGTGCAAATGTATTATAATAAGATAGACCATATGATCATGATCAATTATTAGTAGTATAAAGTTCTAGTAGTGTTTCTTGATGTTTTATTTTATAGTTTCCAAGTTAGAATAGTATGTATAGTTGGGTTGTAAATCATGTCTAGCACTAGACACTAAGTTTGAATAGTGGATGATGATAAAGGTGGAAATAATGATTGCTTGGGTAGTGATGCTAATTATATGGAAGTGATATAGTAGGCTTGAACAATGTATACAAGAGTTTAAGTTGATTTATTCATAATTAAGTATGATGTTGTTGGTATGATGTAGAGGTGTACCAAGGTGTTATGGGGATTGAATTATTTTCTAAGATTATTAAGTGTCATGTGTGCTTAGATAATACCCATGAGTTTCTACGTGTGAATAAGGCTAGTTATATAGTACATGGTGTTCTAAATAAAGTTAAGGAGTTATGGATAGATGGTGTTGAGTCTTTTAAGTATGATTTTGATTATTAAGGTTTAGGGAAAAACTTAAGTTTAGAGATGTGATATTAGTAGGCTATGAAGGAAAAGAAGTGACTTATGTGTTTAAGTGAGACAAGCATGTTTGTCGAGTTAAGTGTAAGTCTATGTTGATGACTATTGAAGCTAAAGGAACATAAGGGTGGTATGTACTAAGAGAGTGTCCAAGAATGAAGTTAGTATTGTCTAGATATAGTTTATTCAGGTGAGTGGACTTTCATGTGTAGGCCGTTAGAGCAAAGAAATTATGGCTCATTCTCGAGGATATGGAGTAGGCCCATAAGCTTAGAATGTCGTTTTGATCTAAGGGGAATATGGTAGAGTGAAGAACCAAATCAAGTTTTGAGAATTAGATTGTGATACATATTAATAAGAGTTGTGATGAGATAGTGATCCCTTCTTACTCTAGAGTATTCCTTGGATTTTAGTCATTGTCACCAAATTCATGCCTTGCGTGATATATCCATGCCAAAGGCCAATGCTTGCACACTTCATGCATACTCAAGTCCATTTTCAGCTTCTAGTAGGTAACAACTTCACTCTGTGATTCGACTCATCCCTCATAAATCTATGAAATTCCAGTCTTATGTTAAATAACTTATGATAAGTATGAACTTATATTTCAGAGTATTATCAATTCTCAGAACTCATGGTACTAGTGAAATTCACATTATATCATGTATGTCTGCAACTTATATCTCTTTACGAAATCCATGCCTTTGACATTCTATTTCTCAGGTCTTAGTTAAATGCCAAGTTATGTATATTATTCTTTCGTACTTCAGGTCCTTATGCGTTAGCCCTTCAGTAACCTCTTTCTATGTTAAGATAATGGTGATGATAATGGATAAGCAACGGTTTAAGTCATATTGTGCTTCAAACATTGCATGGTTAAGTGCAAGGTCCATACAAAGTACCTGTTAGGATCGATTTGCCTACACACACTAGGTCTGCGAAGATGATGAAAAAAAATGAGAGAGAGAGTTCGTAAGGAGAGAGAGAGATCTGCAAGAATAGATTTCATGGTAACACCCATGGGTAAAATCCACGGCGGACGGGATATTTATATTAATGATTCAAAGTATGTACAATTACATAGAGAAATGAGAATAAAAGGTACAACCTGAAATTCAGGTCGGGGCGCTGCCTCGAACCCCGCCTTCGGGTGGGGGGATCCTGTCCCCCCCACACCCCGGCAACCTCACCGCGGAGGTTGAACCACGTGAACATTAATATATGACAGTACATCTCATATTAATCAGGCTCCACAAGCCAACAGTACCTATCTATGATTCTAAGTTCATATAATCAAATACTTGGTACTTGTTTTCATTTATAACCAAATATAGTTTGGTTGACAACTTCTTTTTGGTGTTGGACAAAGCTAATCCAATAACAAAGCTATAGGACAGAAAATACACTAGTGTTGTTTAAGCATATTTATTTTCTAAATATGAAAAATAAATCTGATTATATTGAAAGGAAGAACAGCCAAGATCATCAATTAATTTCACCAAAGACCGGAAAAAGTATGCTCAGAACTATCTCATAAAAGCAAATGAGTATTAACATTTTTCCTCATTATGATACATTCTACTATTAAGAGTCACAGGCTTTACATCTATCAAGACAATCACACAGAAATGCGCCCATAATGCAGTGGCCAGATTTTCCAAGACCATCGAGTTCTCATCAGCAAAGTAATTTTCGCTGGAGGAATTCGAATTTAATCAAATTTCAATTGGATTATATTGGACATTTATCGAAAAAACAACAAGGTACCGTAAAGCTGAGTGATTCAATAAGTTTCCCAGAGGAAAAAGAACCAGCACAAACTTTACAGCTATGATTAAATAATTTCATCGTACAGCAAAGCAAAATAAATTGAAACTTTTTGCTAAAGGCTGTTCTTTTAGTATATTTGTTTCCTAAGTATTAAAAAATAAATCTGATTCTATTGAAAGGAAGAACAGCTGAAAATTAACTAGTAATTTCACTAAAGACCGGAAAAAGTTTACTCAGAAACTATCCCAGAAAAGGAAATGAGCAGCAATGAAGAACACAAAGTGCATTCTAAAATCATTAAATCGACTATTTGAATCCTTGCAATTATTATCAAAGAAATCTTTGGATGTGTTCTGTTTCTACATAATTGTTGCTAGTTTCATGATTTGCTGAAACTGTCACAATCTTTACATCTATCAAGACATTCCCACAGAAATGTACACATTATGACACTACAAAAGCCAGATTACCAAGACCATTATTACAAGTTCTCAACAGGAACGTATTTTGCTACATACACAGTTTTGCATTCCTCTTTTTAAACTATACAAAAGCATAAGATAATAGTCAATTGGTAGATATTGCCATAATTCCTTGGGTGAATGTACAGGATTAGATGGTACATGTGTGATATGTCACAATAGCTCCTGATGTAGGTGTTGCTGAATCTCAAGGTAGAATGAGGAAAGGGACGTGAACTAAGATTCTTGAATTCCATCATCGGTTGTTCAGATTGAACGTGATAAATGTAATTGAGAAATCATAAACTTCTAACCCTGAGTACAAATCAATAAAATACAGTATATAAGTTGTATATAGAAAAAATATAAGTAGACGCTTTTGTAAATGTTAGAGAGTACTTAGAGTAAGGTTTACATGCATTGTGAAGAAAAACAACTGAAAGGTTGTTCTAATCCCTAAGTTATTTTAACCAGCAAAAAATTAAATAAAAAAAAATAGGTCATATGCAAATGTGTTGAAGGGACAAATAAAGCGTGAAAAAATGTTTGTTTCAATTCCATTATTAAGATCATGCAAGTTACCTTACGGCTCGTTCTTGAAGGTTAAACGTACAATTTGCTTCTGCTTTTCGGTCGCAGCATTTCTCTGTATCAAGATCATATCATGTTATTAAACAAATAAACACACTTAAGAGGTTTCCCTTATACTTGTTGTTGAAGAAAACATACCATTAGGGCTATTTGATATTCCATAAATCTGATGATGACGGTCCAGGAGCTTTCATCGCATATCTTCATCAATTTGTGGTAGTAGTTTACAATCTGCACCAAAAAGTTTTAACAGACCTACAGGAAATCAAGCCTAAGTATTTGGAGGTGATGGTGCGTACGGACCTCATCAACGATATGCTTTTCCTGCTCTGTCACATTTTCCTCCTCTGAAAACTGGTCATCTAATGTTGCTTTGAGAACCTTCTCCACCACATTTGCTGTCCGCAGAATCTTCTCTTTGTCAAGACATTTTCTAGCGCTCTGTAGAGAGGATTTGGTGGATTATTCGGAAGTGTCAGGCAAATTCCACGTATGAAATAGCAAAAACATGACATGAAGAAACAGGATTTTCATTTGTTGCCTATTGAAAGTATTGAAATTGCCTCAGTTGAGGACATGACCGACCTCGATGCATTTGGTTAATGATTTTACTATCCTTGCACAAACTTCACCATCAGCTTCCTTAATAAAAAAACATACACTTTGTTACTGAAAATAATAAAAGGAATGAAAAATAAAAATTGTATAAACTACAGGTACCTTCTCCAGAGCTTCCACCAGAGACGGTACAATTCGGAGCAGTAGTCTTTTCAGATAAGAATTTCTACTGGGAGGATCTAATTTCGTCTCAATAGAATGTTTTGCTGAGATCAATAGCTCCGGCATGGCTTAAACAGCAATTAGGTATAAAAATACATATCAGAAAGGAAAGAACTAATAAAATACAAGATAAGGGAGAATAAAAAAGAAAGTCTTTATCAAGTAAAACCGGTACCTGAAATTGCTACTTTTCTGATATCTTTATCACGAAATGTCACCAGTGGTACGAGTATGTCAGAAACCTACACAAATAATGTCAAATTTGATTAAGAAAGTCTTATACAAGAGAAACAACAACATACACAGTATTGAACCAACCATATAAATCCATTTAAGGAACTCGTTATTGAACTGACTAGTCAAGCAAAGTAATAGTTCACATGCTCTCAGTTTCACCCTCAGCATATCATGTTCTGTGGCACTGTACAAATATAAATGTTTTAGTGGAAAAGCATATGTACAAGCTAGTTATCTCAACTAAGAAAATGTACATATCTCATTTAATAAACACAAGCACACCATAGTATAATGCCAACATCCAGTACAATATAGCAGAAATGTATAATTTTCAGCTGAAGCATCAGATTGGTCATGAAGCACTTTGAAGTTTAAACATACTTATTCAAGTCCAAACTAGCTGCACGGAGCAGGCCAGGCATAAGATCATCTGGATAAAAATCATATCCGAGACATATGATAAGCTGCTTCCATGCCTTCAACAAAATAGTAGAGCACCCGTTATAGTATAAGAATAGTATGTGCATTACTACAAATAGTTTGGATAATGCATACTTGTAGAAGGGTAACTTTCAAACTGTGATCATCCTCTCTTGAATTCCTTTCAATGTTCAAGAGAATGTCCTTGACCTTATATACATGAAAATTATAGATGCTTTAATCAGTTAATGAAATGAAGAATCATAAGAATTAAATCACTAAGAAAATTTTAAGCAAACTGTAATAATGTTGGCACGCTTTAAACTCAAATGCTTGTTAAAGAAATAACAAAACACATTACCTCATTAGCATCTTTCTTGAATATATCCTTTCCAACAAGTACAGCAACTGTCCAAATGCACTCAACAGCATTTTCTTTCACCAAATTACTTGTGGCTTTAGGTAGAAGTTCTTTCAGCGAAGTGATGACCGATTCATAGAAGGTACAGAAGAGATCCTATGCAAAAGCATAATTCTTTTCAGATACCACCATCAAATCCCATATGATGGATCAATAGCTAAGTCAGAGTTTCTATAATTATGGACCTTTGATGTTCTTGCAACAGATGCTAGAGCCTCTAAGGAATGGGCTTGCAGCAGCTCAGTCTCTGAACTCTGACTCTATCAGTAGATAAAATCAATTAACAATTTTAAGCTAAAGCAGATGCCCATGCATATTAGCACAAAATGGTATCTCTTTGTTTCCTTTTTCCTAGAAATCGTTAAAATTACACTTTAAAATGTCCCAAGTCAAATAAATCTACCTTGCTGATTTCAAGTAGTGCATTCACAGTTATTTGCAAGTACGGTGCTAAGTAGCTTGAACTGCAACTCTTATAAAGAGTACTGATTGTGCAAACAGTATGAGCCTATGAAAAATAAGAAAAGCAATTAGATTTCATTAACATAAATAATATAAATTTCAGCTGAAAAAGTAACTTAGACAACGAAAATATCATTAAATATTGGAATTTGACAAGGAAAGAAATGAAAAGTCCAGCATTTTTGGTTACCTTATTGGTGGGATTTGTGTCTCTTACAAGTGTCCCCAATAACGAAGTAATAATAGTGTAAACTTGATCATCAAGAGTTTGTGGAGGTAGTTGTTCACAAAAAGTTTTAATTGTTCTTACAGTAGCAAAGCAAACTTTGTTTTCGCTATCTGCTATTAATTTGAGACCAATTTTACAACTCCACCACGATTATCGCTAATTCCCTGAGGATAACAAGAGTAACAACACTTAGCTGAAAAAAATAGTCACAATTTATCAAGAACTAACCAAAAAATAAGTTGCATATAAAAACAGCACATGTCCAGGAAGAGAAGTCATCAATTTACAAATATACCTTTCCACATCCTTCTGTAATGAGACCAATAAAAGTAGCCCCTGCGTATCGATCTCGCCAGTTTAATGAAGTTGTCATTCTTTCTATTTGCTTGAGTACTGCTGGAATATGGAATTCGGCACTTCGCAAAATCGCAATCCGATGCAAAAAATTCTCTCCAACAAGATAATTACCAGATTTATACGGGATACATGAAACCATTCGTATCAACTCATCCCCCAGTTTTGCTAGTAGTATGCCCTTGCGTACCTTCTTTATCGAATTATCATCAAAAGCATACATCACTTCTACCGCGAGACATCTTGTTTCTTCTTCTAAACTTTTGTCTTTAGAAATTTTAATGAGGGCAGTAAACACCTGATCTAAATGTGAGTTGAAAAAACTTGGCTCTGTCACCACCAACTCAACTAATTTCTTGAGACTTTCCTGGGCATTAGGCTCCTCATCTTTATTTCGAAGAAAATGCGAGACCCCATTTATCATTGGCAGTAATAGGTCAGAAAATTGAGAATAATAGTCACTTGACATATGTTGAACAAGACTAACTAATGCACATAAGGCAAGAACTTTGCTCATTCCTTTTGATTTATAAAACTTTTTCGACAATGTTGATTTGAGTTGTGGAAAATAGTGTCTCAGTTCATTGCCCATACATTTGGGCAAATCCAAAAAAAACGATAGCGCACAATCTTGAATGTACAATGGACCCGAAAACAGAGAGTCGAAAAAGAATCTGAGCATACCCTGCCACTCTCCCTGTTTCTCAGCAATAATACAGCTGAAAATTTGAGATGCTGTGTTCCACATCAATTCGCAAACCTTAACCGGGTTATCTCCTTTAAGAATATCAAGAATCCTGCTTTTAAGCTGATCTTTGACGATGTCGGTGGAGGATCTCCATATGCTGCATGAATCACTGGGAGAATCAAGAAGAGAATGAATGAGATCAGCGCATTTAGATTTGATTTCAAGGGTATTTCCAGGAGAATGTAGGAGGTGCTCTGATAGCTTCAAAAACAATTCATATGGATGATTTTCTACACAATATTAGTACAATGTCATTTTATCTTGGGACTCTTCCATATCTGTAAGAAATTTTTGAATGAAGTAGTAATCTGGAGAATTAAGAAGTTCATCTGCCATTACAGAAGAAGAACCTCTAGCAGACATTGTAGAATGAAAACAGATAAAATGAAAGAGGGGGTTTGGCGGTTATCAACGGAATAAAGGCAAGTTTATTGCTTTTTTAAAAACATAGTAAAAAGACAAAAAATACCGGTAAAGTGTCAAATTAATTTAAAATATCAAGAATTTTATTTTATTAAATATTATTAATTTTTTAATACTTACATACTTATAATAATTACTTAATGGTGATATAGTAAAATTATGGTTGAAGCAGTTGAGACAAGTCATAAATATCTATTTTATTTTTTTTCTAAAATCAAAATTTTATTAATTTTCTAATACGTAAATGTGATAATCTAGAGTTAATTGATCACTTTATGTTTATTTTACCACATTTATAAAATATTATTAATTTTTAATACTTAATAATTACTTACGGGCGATATAGTAAAATTACGGTTGGAGTTGTTGAAGCGGACATGTCATAAATATCTGTTTTACTTTTATTAAAATTCAATTTTATTAATTTTCTAACACGTAAATGTCATATAATAATTAATTAGGGGGCAATATAGTAAATCACGGAACAAGCAGGCAGCTAGAAGAAGGCATGTCGATCGTCAGTTGCCTGCTTCCAGCAGCTCCCACTCGCACTTCTACATAGTAAGAACTAGATATTGAAGGCCCGTGCAATATATGTTATTATTTTAAATTTTTTGTTATTGCAATTTATAATATTCTTCGCGTTCAAACTTTTTAAGTATTGATAATGAATTGGTCGTGGTTTAGATGGAACCTTCATTTCGGTAAGGAAATGGAAACCTAATTTCGTCCCCAGCAAGACACAAGTAGATTCAATAGTAATTTGGCTACGCCTTTCTCAACTCCCCACCGAATTCTATGATTCCAAAATTTTCCAAAGGGTGAGGAGGAGAATTGGGAAACTACTAAAGATCGATACATGCACCTCCACCACACTGCGGGGTCTCTATGCCAGGCTATGCATCCAAATTCAATTGGGCATCTTCGTCATGGCCTTCATCAATATTGGAGGCCACCACCAATACATCGAATACGAAGGGGATGGGATTCTATGCACATCGTGTGGACACTTAGGCCACGCTTCCTCCAACTGTCACTCCCAGCAAACCCCCATCGATCAAACCAACCCAGAGCGACACCTGAGTCAAGTACAAAGACTGAATAACACCTTGTGTCCTTTCAAAAAAGGAAAAAAAGGAACCAAAATACCAAGGAAGATCCAGTCCATAATCCAAATCATACCAAGGACGGTAGGAGCGATCTGATGGCAACAGGAAAGTCCCCTTCTCACCTTGGCGGCGATGACGGAGTCAAGCTAGGGAAAACCAAGCAATCTGGTCCACCTCGGGGAAAGATCGAATTGGGCCAACAACCGGAACCCCCAGTTTCTCCCCCTCTTGAGGCAGGCCTAAGCTTTGACGCTGAAGTTCACATGGACTCCCCCATGGCCCATCTCCCTAATGAGACAGGACTCAATTCTTCTGATCCCAAGAGACCCACAACCTCCTTTAACCCGAACAGGCCCAGTTCATCTTCTAATTTAAACAGTTTATTTCCCTTAGAAGTAGGGAATAATAAAAAGAAAAAGAAAATTGATGGGCCCCATAGAATCTAGCTCAGCTTAGACAATCATGAGTTTAGAGCTGGAAATTCACACACGCCCATCGGATACCTTTTCGATTCTCGGGGTGATGTGATGGACACTATCCATCACGCAGACATTGCATTTAATGTAAATGTCATTACCAATGCCCAAGCCCCTCAGCTTTCTTTCCTTAATAGATCTCCTTCTGATAACATGGAGGTCAACTATACCTCTCAAGAAGAACAGCATAGACTCTCCACTAAACTCCAACATGATCACTCTAATCACAGAGGCCTTACCATTGGATTATATTCCTACCTCATGGTTGGAAGTCTGCCTCTCCAACCAATCAATCCCACTTCATGCCCAAGTGAAGGGGCGACAGGTTACTCTTTACATCCAGGACCCCAGCTACCTTGCCCTTCTGGTCAAGGAATGTCCGTATCAGGGCCTAGAGAGCTATGGCTAAAATGTCTGGATGATAACCCTTTTCCATGTAATAGGCTCATCCTACCTGGAAGAACTGACTCCAGAGATTCTGTCACTCCCCATGAACCAGATAAGCAACAACCTTCCTTTCTTTCCACCCTCAAACCCACTCCTACTATCTCAGGGACCAATTTTTGTGTCCTTACCTGGGAAAGACAAGCCCTTCTAGTACCAATGGTGAATACCTCACCACTTATAACTCTCCTTTCACTGGAAAGGGTAGAAAGAGGGAAAAAAATAGAGGCCCTGAGAGAAAGAAACAAGGAAATAAAAGGCCTCCTTGCACAGATGAGAATTCCAAAAACGGATGTCTTCACTCTGGAAAGGCCTGTAAACCTAGAGTTTATAGAACTCGTCCACGAGATGGTCATTGTTCTCTTGCCGCAGCTACTGACCAATCTAGACCTAAAACTAATTCCACCAAACCTTATGATAGGGGAACACTTCACAACCAAAGTGACACCCATATCCAGGAGGAGAAAGATCTCAGAGATAGCTGGGTCCTCCAATCCTGTGGGAAAAAGGAAGGAAACCATGTCAACCCCACAACAAAAACAGAAACCAATGATGAAGAACTGCCTAATCTGGAATACTAGGGGGGAAATAGTCCAGAATTTATAAAACAATGTAAGTCCATGATTAGCATCCACCACCCTTGCATCCTGGACCTCCTGGAAACTAAGATGGTGGACCACAGAAACATCTCCTATGAGTTGGGCTTCCATAACTTCATAGAGTCTAGTGCCTCTGGCAACTTAGGTAACATTGTTATCATATTGAATGGGGGTAACATCTCCATCACCAGTATCTCAATCTCTTTCCAGTCTATTCATGCCTCTGTTAAGGTATGATCCTTCCTCTCTACATGGATTCTTAGCATTGTTTATGCCAGTAATGATTTTAATTCTAGAAAGCTCCTATGGGATCAACTCATTTCCCTAGCTGATGTCATCCCTTCCACAGGTAGTAATAGTTGGATTATGGGAGGGGACTTTAATGAAGTCCTTAGGGCCAGTGAAAATTTTGGAGGCAACCCCATTAACATTCACAGAACATCCCTCTTTTGGGACTGTATTAATAAATACAACCTCATGGACCTTGGCTTCATGGGTAGAAAATTCACCTGGTCTAATATGAGATATAAAAAGAGTCAAGGCTTGATTCTGAAAAGGCTAGACAGGTGTCTAGACAATTAACATTGAATTCACCTTTATCTTGAAGTCTCTGTTACCCACCTCCCTAGAATTCACTCTGACTACTCCCCTCTTATACTCAACCTTACTAGAACTCCCAATTCTCTCCCTAAACTCTTTAGGGTGGAATATATGTGGTGTAACCACCCGAATTTTAGAAATCTCATCCATGACTCCTTTCTTGAAGGGGCTAACCTCACCCAAGCCACCCACCTATTCTAAGAAATTGCAAAAACCTGGAATAGGGAAACTTTTAGAGATATCTTTAAAAAAAGAATCATCTACTTGCTATGCTAGCAAGTATCCAAAAATATACCTAATACCTCACCAGCTCCTACCTCCAAAACCTGGAAAATACTCTTTCTAAGGAGTTTAACTACATCCTGGATCAAGAGAATGAGTTTTGGAGGCTCAAATCCAACATTAACTGGCTCATACATGGAGACAGAAATATAAATTTTTTCCACACTTCTACCCTGAATAGAAAAAGGAAGAATGGAATTTACTCCCTCCAGGATAATGATTGTTGGATCTTTGAGCCTAATGAGATCACCAAAACTGTCACTTCTTTCTATGAATCCATTTACTTTTCTATTTACTTCTCCTTCCCACTCAAATGTCAGTCCAATCCCGCCAACAAGGGCTCCCTCAATCCCTCTACTTACTCCTATCTTGACTTCATCCCTGACCTTGACGAGATCAAGAGGGCTATCTTTTCCTTTGTCTCCACCAAATATCCTGAACTGAATGATATACACCAATTCATGTACCAGAATTATTGTTCTAATATGGCCTCCCTCCCCCACCAGTTCTATACTACCACCTTCACCACTTAGACCATGGACCCAGCTGTTAACTCTACCTTTCTTTGCCTCATTCCTAAATTCAAGGATGCTACCTCCCTGAAGAACTTCAGACCCATAGGTTTGTGCAACACCCAATACAAAATCAGTACCAAGATCATCTCTGCTAGATTAAAGCCCCTTTTTTAATCTATTATTGGTCATAACCAAGCTAGTTTCTCTAAAAAATGAGATCTTGTGAAAATGTCATCATTGTACAAGAGTACATAGTCCAATTCAAGAAAAAGAAGGGCATTAATCCTAGTATGGTTCTAAAAATTGACCTGGATAAAGCCTTTGATAGGCTTGAATGGTTCTTCATTAGACAAGCCTTAGCTTTCTTACACTTCCCCCTGGCCTGTCCAAACTCATCCTCTCATGCATCTCCTTATTTTCTATCTCTGTCCTTCTAAATAGAAACATAACCCCCTCCTACAATCCCACAAGAGGGTTAAGACAATGAGACCCCATGTCACCATATCTCTTCATCCTTTGCATTGATCTCTTCTTAAGGAAAATCAACTATGAAGTGGATATCCTCAACTGAACCCCTATTTCCACTAGCAAAGGGGGTCCAAAACTCTTTCTCCTATTCTTTGCTGGTGAACATACCTTTTTTTCTACAACTGATTTCCAAAACTGTCATACCATCTTCAATACTCTAGACAACTTCAGTAAATACTCAAGTCAAAGAGTTAACAATGCCAAGTCTAAATTGTTTTTTTCCAGCAATTATGATGATGCTGCTAGACTCAACCTATCCACCATCTTAGGTATAAAATCCAGTAACAGCTTTGGCAAATACCTAGACTTCCCCACCTTTCATAAGTATCCCACTCTTGCAGACTTCTACTTTCTTCTAGATAACTTGAACTTCAAGCTTGCTGGCTGGAAGTCCAATTTCCTCAATATAGCTGACAGAACTACCCTCGCCAAATCATGTCTTAGCAGCATGCCCAACCAAGTCATGAAATTTATAATTCTCCCTAATAAGATTCTCAAGCTCATTGATAGAGCCTAAAGGAATTTCATCTAGGGATCCACTAAATCTAGGAAGAAAATGCATGTGGTCAATTGGGGGACCATCACTAGAACCAAAAAAGAGGGAGGCCCAGGAATCCAAAAGGTCAGCATAAATAATGACACCTTGCTCAGGAGCTTCGCTTGGAGACTTAACTCTAATCCCTCTTCTTTATGGGCCTCTGTCCTAAACCATAAGTAAAATCACTTCTCCAGTCCTACCAACTGCTGTAGGACCTGAAATTATATCCAAAGAGGTTGGAAACTATGCAAGAATGTCATTTGTTAGTCCATCCACAATGGCAGAAAAATTGATGGTTGGGAAGTTTGTTGGATTCCAAACCTTCCACCCCTTAGAAATATTATTTAGGGACCTGTACCTGGGCACATTAACATCATCCTCTTTTTCAATGTTTGGCAGAAAGGCAACTAGAATCTAGACTCCCCCTCCTTTGAAATCCCTACATCCATCTTCCATACTATCTGGAATACTTTCTTTTCAAATCCCTTAATTCATCAATATACCCCCCTGTGGCTTTTAAGTGGTTTAGGCATGTTCACATGTAAGAGTTCCTATAATCTCATCCACTCAAACAGAGCACCTTTCCTCAACAATCAAAAAACTTAGAATTGGATTTGGAAAACCACCATCCCTGAAAAGCTGAACTTTTTTCTCTGGCTTTTGAACCATGATAGTCTTCCTACTAAGGGAGCTCTTCTTAAAAGGGGCATCAATATTGACCATACATGTCCCTATTGTGCCTACCTCTAAGAAGAGATCCACCATCTTTTATTCCAATGTAGACATGCTAACACTTTGTGGAGGGAGCTGGTTCTTTAGTACAATAGGGAACACAATATCTCCACCCTTAATTTCTCACCCAGTAATTGGAAAACCACCTGGAAGACTCTAAGTCACAACAACTTTAACAGTAGAGTGGAGTGGGGCACTCTCCTCCCCTTTTGTCTCTGGAATAATTGGAAAATCATAAATAATAATGTCTTCAACAACAAAAATTACCCCCTCCTTTAAACATGCTTACTCTGAAGCTGTGGAATTTCTGCACATCAGTGAGCATTCTACTGACCCCCTAATCTTACCATCTTTCTCTGCTAGACCCCTCCCCCTAAACATGTCTACAAGCTAAACACTGATAGGTCATGCCTGGGGAACACTAATAAAGGGGGCATTGGGGGAGTGGTCATAAATGCCTCGGGCACTTGGGTTCTTGGCTTCATGCAGAGCTTCCACCATGCTTTCAATAACTTTATGGAACTCATGGCCCTTCGAAAGGTTCTTCTGGTGGTTGAGGAGAACAACGTGTGCCCTATTGAGATATGTACTGATTTAGAAGAGATCATTAACTGGTTATCAAAAGGGAATTTATTATATAACCCAATTATTCATGATTGCAGATCTCTGATAAGAAGATTGGGCAGACCTCCGGTTCACCATAGCTACAGAGAGCAGAATAGGGTAGCTGACACCATGGCGAAAGCTAGAGCGAAAATAACTCCTTTTGACAACTGTAAAGTTTTTATAACACCACCTCCTTTTGTAATTCATGAAGTATGGGCTGACATAGAAGGAAATGCTATCCTCGTAGGGTTCCTTCTTACCAAAACTATTCAAGTCATTGCCTAACAATTTTGGTAATCGAGACAGACTGAGCTCCCGAACTAACAACTTCAGTTATTGCTGTTTTATGTTTAATGCATCTTATCTACCAAAAATATTACTTAGGGTGATACAGTAAAATTACGGTTGAAGCAGCTGAAGCAGACATGTCATAAATATCTGTTGTACTTTTTTTAAAATTCAATTTTATTAATTTTCTAATAGTTAAATATCATATAATAATTAATTAGGGGCTATATAGTAAAATCACGGAACAAGCACATAGCTGGAAGCAGACATGTTGACCGCAAACTACTATTTCTAGCAACTCCCGCTCATGCTTCGATATAGTAAGAATATAAGTGAGGATAGGCTGCTGAAGCAGGAAGCTTGTGGACGACATGCCTTCTTCAACAGTGATTTTACTATATCATCTCTAATCAATTAATTATTATTAGTCATTTATATATTAGAAAAATAATAATATTTAATTAAAAATAAAGTAGATATTTAAGACGCATCTGCTTCAACTTCTTCAATTGTGAATATATCATCACTAATTAATTATATAAGTCATTTAAATATTAGAAAATTAATAATACATAATTTAAAAAGTAAATAGATATTTATGACATGTCTACTTCAGCTGCTTCGATCGTGATTTTACTATATCATTTTTAATTAATTATTATAAGTTATTTACGTATTAAAAGATTAATATTTAATAAAAAAGTATAATAAACATTCATGACATGTCTGCTTCAACTGCTTCAATTGTAATTTTATTATATCACCTCTAATTAATTATTATAGATCATCTAAGCATTACAAAATCGATAATATTTCATAAAAAAGGTAAAATAGACACAAAATTATAAGTTAACTCTTGATGTTTTAAATTAACTTGACGACTTATATGTGATCCACTTAAACTTTTTCCATGAGTAATTTTTTATAGTAACTTTACTATATCGCTTCTAATTAGTTAACCATTGATGTTTTAAACTAATTTGACGACTTATACGGGGTCCACTAAAAAAATTTCACAACTAATTTTTATAGTAATTTTTTTATATAACTTCTGGATAGTTATTATAAGTCATTTAAGTACTAGATAAACAATTATTATGTCATTTACGTATTAGAAAATTAATATTATTTAATTAAAAAGTAAAATAGATATTTGTGACATGTCTGCTTCAACTGCTTCAATCATAATTTTACTATATCATCCCTCATTAATTATATAAGTCATTTACGTATTAGAAAATTAATAATATATAATACAAAATTAAAATAAATATTTATGACATGTGTAACGCCTCAAGTCTGGTACCCCGCACGCTACACGGTGCTAACAATCCCAAAAGACCACTAGCTAACCCATGACTGGCACCTGCTGTGAGCACTGCATAATAGTAATACTGTAATAACAATATAACTGAGATAAATTCAAAAATAATGGGTTGAAATTCCATAAGGTTCAATATAATAATAATACTAAAAGAATGGTATAACAATACCAAAATTGATATAATTGTCTGAACATGCTATAGTCTGAAAGCCTCTAAGATGTCTGACTGTGGAGATGATAGGACAACTCCCCAACTAACTCCGACTGCTAAAATAACTAAGTTCTGAAATAATGAAATAATCATGTCCTTGAACTTTGAGGACTCACCACTGACTCTGACTGCTGAAATCTAAACTGCTAAGTGTGATCGGGAACCTGTGCGTCTGAACCTATGGTATAAAATACCATATCGCAATATAAAAGTATGCGTTAGTATGTGGGAATGTACTGGTATGCAAAATAGTATAAGGCTGAATGCATGGGTTCATATGCATGAACTATAACTGACTGAGTAACGTGAACATGAATGAGTGAGAATTCATGCATGAAAACATAGTAACTAAAGTCGTGATAAGATTGAATACTGAGTCTGAGTACTAATAACATAGATTTATGGTATCTGAATACTGTTAACTGAGTGACTGTGTCTGACAGCCCTGATTCTGATGGAACTAGCTGAGTTCCGTACTGAGCTGAGTGACTGTATCTGACAATCTCGAAATTTGTTGAACTATCTAAGTTTTACTCTGAAGACTTAGACTGAGATTGTTGGAGGTAATCATCTAACTGACATTCCCCAAATAATATGGCAGAGTTGGGGTACAATTTGCAACCCCAATTGGAAGGGCGTCAATATCGCGCCACTAGTAAGGACAAGTTGTGAGTGACCCTCATCTGTCAGGTACTCTAAAAATAATGATGGGACCCTAATCTGTCAGGTTAAGCCACCTTATTAACCCTCATCTGTCAGGTTTGATATCTCAACCTACGCTGGCTAAGTAGTTCTGGAATACAAGGATTGCTTCTATGAATCACACCATCTACTGTCAGGTGAGTCCCCATCCTTGGGTTTACTCGGTGCTGAATCCTACTCCCAACTGAATAGACACTGAACTGATTATGCAGAGCTGAACTAGTCTAAGTTCACTGAGTTTCGTAGACTAACTGATTTTACTGAGATTACTGATTTTTCCTGAGTTTTGTAACTGACTAAGTTCTACTGAGTTCTAAAATTAACTGTGAGTACTACTGATCATGGCATGACTGAGATTATATTGAAACCGACACTGGTTCTAGGCACATAGCTAAATTGTCGAGTATTAAATACCCCCAAGACTCGATAGCATGAATATTATAGGACATGATACTTCTTGAACACATAACCACAATCAACAATTCATAATACAATCATTGAGCGATTCAATGACCCCATTTTTCCTGTTTGATCAAACAAATAGGCCCGCCCATACAAACGGGCAATATTGGGTCGCTCCCCAGCCTCTCCTACATGCCTGGGTAAATTTTGTCCCACGTAATCCTCGGGCCCACCCCCATAACCATAGGCTATAGCGCACCGATTTGGCCTCAAAATGCCCCATTCGCGCTGTTTTACCCGTTTGAATAACCAAATAGCACCACCCAGACAAACGGGTAATATTGGGATGCTCCTCATCCTTGCTGTCATGTCCGGGTCGATTTACGACCCACTTCACCCTCGGACCCCGGGGCCATCCACGAAACCGTGGGAAATAGCACACTGATTTGGCCATAAAATACCCCGTTCGCGCCGTTTTGCCCGTTTGACCAACCAAATGGCCCCGCCCATACAAACGGGAAACACTGGGATTATCCCCAGCCTCCATGGCATACCCGGGTCAATTTTAAACCCACGGAACCCCCGTACCCAGATCCCACCCACAAAACTGTGGGCTATAGCACATCGATTTGACCTTAAAATGCCCCATTCACGTTGTTTTGCTGATTTGACCAACCAAATGGACCCGCCCATAAAACGAGCAACACTTGGTCACTCTCTAGCCTCTCTGGCATGCCCGAGTCAATTTTTAGACCACCCCCGGAACCGTGGGCTATAACACACCGATTTAGCTCAAAAATGTTCCGTTCATGCCATTTCGCCCATTTGACCAAGCAAATGGCCCCGCCCATACAAACGGGAAATATTGGGATGCTCCCTAGCCTCCCTGGCATACCCAAGTTGATTTTTAGCCTACGACACCCCGGACCCCAGGCCCACACAAGAAATCGTGGGCTATAGCACACCGATTTGGCCCTAAAATGCCCTATTCGCGTTGTTTCGCTTGTTTGACCAACCCAATAGCCCCGCCCACAAATACAGGCACCACTGGGGAGCTCCTTAGCCTCCCTGCCATGATCGAGTTGACTTTTGGCCCACGAAACCCCCAACCCTGGTTCCACCCACGGAATCGTGGGTTATAGCACACCGATTTGGCCTCAAATTGCCCAGTTCGTGCCGTTTTGCCCAATTGGCCAACCAAATGGCCCCACCCATGCAAACGAGAAATATTGGGTCACTCCTCAGCATCTCCAATATGCCCGGGTTGATATTTGGTGCACTACACCCCCATATCTCGGACCCACCACTGGAACCGAGGGCTATACACACTGATTTATTCCCAAAATGCCCCGTTTGTATATTTCGCCCTTTTGACCAGCCAAATGGCCCTACCCATACAAACGGGAAATACTAGAACACTCCTCAGCCTCTCTTTCACACCCGAGTTGATTTTCATCCTACGTCACCCCCGGACCTTGGGCCCACCCACGAAACCATGAACTAAAGCACACCGATTTGGCACCAAAATGCCCCGCTCGCGCTGTTTCACCCGTTTAACCAACCAAATGGCATCGTCCACACAAACTATCAACACTAGGTCGCTCCCCAGCTTCTCTAGAACACTCGGGTAAATATTTGGCTAACGGTACCCTCGAAACGTAGGCTCACCCCCAGAATCGTGGCCTATAGCACACTGATTTGGCCCCAAAATGCCCTGTTCGTGCCGTTTCACCTGTTTGACCAACCAAATGGCCCGGCCCAAACTAAAGGTAAACACTGGGACACTCCCCATCCTCCTGGTCATTCTCGGGTCAAATTTTGACCCATGGCACCCCCGTACCCCAGGCCCACCCTCGAAACTGTGGGCTATAGCACACCGATTTGGCCCCAAAATGCCCCATTCGCATCGTTTCACCCTTTTGACCAACCAAATTACCCCGTAGACATAAAAGGGCAATAGTGACATGCTCCTTAGCCTCCATGGCATGCCCGGGTTGATTTTCTAACCACGGCACTCCCGGACCCCAGGCCCGCTCCCGGAACTGTCAGCAATAGCACATCGATTTGGCCCCAAAATGCCCCATTCCCTTTGTTTCGCCCGTTTGACCAACCAAATGGCCCCACCCACACAAATGAGCAATACTGGGATGCTCTCTAGCCTCAATGGCACGCCCAGGTTGATTTTCGGCCATGGCACCCCTGGACCTCGGGCACACCCACAGAACCGTGGGCTATAGCATACCAATTTGGCCCCAAAATGCCCCGCTCACACCGATTCACCTGTTTGACCAACCAAATGGCCCCGCACACACAAACAGGCAAAAACGGGTTGGTCCCCAGCCTCTCCTATATGCTCGGGTTGATTTTTGGCCCATGAAACCCCGGACTTTGGGCCCACACTCGGAACTGATGGCTATAGCATATCTATTTGGCACCAAAATGCCTCGTTTGCGCCGTTTCTCCCTTTTGACCAACCAAATGGCCCCGCCCACATAAACAAGCAATACTGGGATGCTCCTTAGCCTTCCTGGAATTCCTGGTTCGATTTTAGGCCTACGAAACCCCGAACCCACCCACAAAACTATGGGCTATAGAACAAAGATTTTACCCCAAAATGTCCCATTTGCGCCATTTTGTTCGTTTGACCATCCAAATGGCCTCTCCCCCATAAACGAGCATCAATGGGACACTCCCTAGTCTCTGTGGCATGCCTTGGTAGATTTTAGGTCTACAACAGCCCCAGACCTCGAGGTCTATAACACACCGATTTGGCCCCAAAACTCCCCGTTTCACCTGTTTGACCAACCAAATAGCCCCACCCATACAAACTGGAAACACGGGGTCGCTCCCTAGTCTTTCCGGCATGATCGGGTCAATTTTTAGCCCATGACGCACCCAAACCCTGGCCCCACCCCCAAAACCGTGGGCTATTGCACACCGATTTGGCCCCAAAATGCCTCATTCGCACCGTTTAACCCATTTGAATAGCCAAATGACCAAGACAATTTATGGCCCACGACACCCCCGTACCCCAGGCATACCCATAGAATCATGAGCTATAGTACACCGATTTGTCCCAAAAATGCCCCGGTCGCGTCGTTTTGCCCGTTTGACCAACGAAATGGCCCTGCCCACACAAACGGGAAACACTGGGATGGTTCCCAACCCTCCTCGCATACTCTGGTCGATTTTCAGTTGACGGCACCCCCTGACCCCGAACCCACCCATGGAACTGTGGGCTATAGCACACCGATTTGATTCTAAAATGCCCTGTTCACGCCGTTTCACCAGTTTGACCAACCAAATGGCCTTGCCCATGCAAACGGAAAATACTTGGTTGCTCCCCAGACTCTACGGCATGCCCGGGTCAATTTTCAGCCCACGACACCCCCAAAACCCGAGCCCAGCCCCAGACCCGTGGGCTATAGCACACCTATTTAGCCCCAAAATGTCTCGTTCGTGTTGTTTTACCCATTTGATCAACCAAATGGCCCCGCCCACAAAAACGGGTAACATTGGGACTCTCTCCAGCCTCCTTGGCATCCTGAGTTGATTTTTTCCCCACGATACCCCCGGACCCTGAGCCCACCCACGGAACTGTGGGCTATAGCACACCAATTTTCCCCTAAAATGCCCCGTCCATGCCTTTTCGTCTGTTTGACCAACCAAATGGCCCCACCCATACAAACGGGTAACACTGGGATGTTTCCCAGCCCCCTGTCATGTTTGGGTGTATTTACGACCCACGAGAACCCCAACCCTAAGCCTGTTCATAGAAACGTGGGCTATAGCACATTTATATAACCCCAAAATGCCCCGTTCGCGTCGTTTTTCCCGTTTGATAAACAAAATGGACCTGCCTACACAAACGGGCAATATTGGGTTACTCCCCAGACTCTCTAGCATACCCGGGTCTATTTTTTGGCCACGACATCCTCAGACCTGGGCCCACCCCTGGAACCGTGGGCTATAGCATATCGATTTGGCTAAAAAATGCCCCGTTCGTTCCATTTCGCTCGTTTGACCAACCAAATGGCCCCACCCACACAAACGGTCAACACTGAGATGCTCCCCAGCCTCCCTAGCATGCTCGATTCAATTTTTGGCCCACGGTACCCCCAGACCAGGGACCCACCCACGGAACTGTGGTATATAGTACACCGATTTTGCCCTAAAATGCCCTATTCATGCCGTTTTGCCTGTTTGACCAATCAAATAGCCCTGCCCACACAAACAGGCAACACTGGGATGATCCCTAGCCTCCCTATCATACTCGGGTTAATTTTCAGCCGACAGAACCCCTAAAACCCAAGCTCACCCATTGAACCATGGGCTATAGCACATCGATTTAGCCCCAAAACTACTCGTTTTGCCTTTTTAACCAACCAAATAGCCCCGCTGACAAAAATTAGAAATACTGGATCACTTTCTATCCTCTATGGAATTCTTCAATCGATTTTTGTCCTATGACACCCCTGGACCCTAGGCCCACCCTCAGAACCATGGGCCATAGTATGCTAATTTGGCCACAAAATGCCCCATTCGTGTCGTTTTGCTCGATTGAATAACAAAATGGCCCCGCCTACACAAATGGGCAGCATTGGGATGCTCTCCATCCGTCCTGGCACGTTTGAGTTGATTTTTGGCCCACGAAACCCCCAAAACCCGTATCCACCCACAGAACCATGGGCTATATCACACCAATTTAGCACCAAAATGCCCCATTCGCGTTGTTTCGCTCGTTTGAATAACAAAATGGACAAAATGGCCACGCCTACAAAAATGGGCAATATTGGGATGCTCTCCAGCCTCCCTGTCATGCCCGAGTTGATTTTTAGTCCACGAAACCCCTGAACCCATGCCCACCCACGAAACTGCAGGCTATAGCACACTAATTTGGTCCTAAAACGCCCCGTTTGCATCATTTCACTCGTTTGACAACCCAAATAGCCCCTCCCACACAAATGGGCAACATTGGGTCGCTCCCCAGTCACTATGGCATGCCTGAAACTATTTTCAGCCAATGTCACCCCCGAACCCCGAGCCTAATCCTGAAATTATGGGCTATAGCACACCTATTTAGCCCGAAATACCTCATTCACGTCATTTTGCCTGTTTGACCAACCAAATGGCCCTATGAACACAAACGGGCAACACTGGGATGCTCCCCAGCCTCCCTGGCATGCTAGGGTTAATTTTCAGCCCATGGAACCCCCAAACCCCGGGCCCACCCACAGAACTGTGTACTATAGCACACTAACTTGGCCCTAAAATGCTCCGTTCGCGCCATTTTGCCTGTTTGACCATCCAATTGTCCTTGACCACTCAAACGGGAAATATTTGGTCGCTCCCCATCCTCTCCAGCATGCCCAAGTTGATTTTTGTCCCACGGCACCCCCGGGCCTCTATCCCACCCTCAAAACCGTGGGCTATAGCACACCGATTTAGCACTAAAATGTCCCGTTCGAGCTGTTTCGCCCGTTTGACCAACCAAATGGCCTCGACCACACAAATGGGAAATATTGGGACTATTCCTAGCCTCCCTGCCATACCCGAGTTGATTTTTGGCCCACGATACCCCCAGACCCCGAGCCCACCCTCAGAACAGTGGGCTATAGCACACCAATTTGGCCCCAAAATGCCCCGTTCATGCCTTTTCGCTCATTTGACCAACAAAATAGCCACACACACACAAATAGTTAACACTGGGATGCTTCTTATCCCCCCTGAAACGTACAGGTGTATTTTCGGCCCATGAGACCCCCAACCCTTGGCCCGCCCACAGAAACGTGAGCTATAGCACATCGATTTGGCCGCAAAATGCCCCGTTCACATCATTTTGCTCGTTTGACCAACCAAATTGCCCCTCCCACACAAACAGGAAACACTGGGTCACTCCCCAGCCTCTCTGTCATGCCTGCATTGATTTTTGTCCCACGGCACCCCCGAACCCCAGGCCCGCCCATGGAATCGTGGGCTATAGCACACCGATTTTACCCAAAAATGCCCCGTTCGCGCCGTTTCACCTGTTTGACCAACCAATTAGCCCCGACCATACAAAATAGAAGCACTGGGATTCTCCCTAATCTTCCTGGGATGCCTTGGTTGATTTTTGGCCCACGACACCACCAAACCCGGGCCCACCCCTAAACCGTGGGCTATAGCACACTGATTTCGTCCCAAAATACCCCGTTCGCACCGTTTAGACTATTTGAAAAACCAAATGGTCCCAGCCATACAAATACGCAACACGGTGATGCTATCCAGCCTCCCTGGGATGCCTGGGTTGATTTTTAGCCTACGCCATCCCCGAAACCCGAACTCACCCACAGAATCGTGGGCTATAGCACAACGATTTAGCCCCAAAATGTTCCGTTCGTGCTATTTCACTCAATGGAAAAACCAAATTTCCCCTCCCACTTAAACGGGAAATAATGGGACTCTCTCAAGTCTCCCTAGCATGACCAAGTTGATTATCGGCCCATGACACCCCTAGACCCCGGTCCCACCCACGGAACCGTGGGATATAACACACCGATTTGTCCCCAAAATGCCCCGTTCACGTCATTTCGCTCATTTGACCAACCAAATAACCTCGCCCATACAAATGGGAAACACTATGACTCTCCCCAGCCTCACTGGCACGCCTGATTCTATTTTTGGCCCATGGCACCCCCAGACCCCGGACCCACCCGCGGAACCGTGGTCTATAGCATACCTACTTTGTCCCAAAATGTCTTATTCATATCCTTTCGCCTGTTTGACTAACCAAATGGCCCTGCGCACACAAAACGGGCAATACTGGGATACTACCTAGCACACCCGGGTTGATTTTCGGCTCACTGAACCCCTAAACCCCGAGCTCACCCATGGAATCGTGGGCTATAACACATCGATTTAGCCCCAAAACTCCTCGTATTGCCTGCTTGACCAACTAAATGGCTCCGCCTACAAAAATGGGCAGCATTGTGTCACTACCTATTCTCTCCGTCATGCCCTGATCAATTTTTGGCCCACGATACCTCCAGACCCTGAGCTCGCCCTCAGAACCGTGGGATATAGCACACCAATTTGGCCTTGAAATGCCCCATTCGCGCCGTTTTGCCTGATTGAATAATAAAAGGGCCCTGCCTAAATAAATGGGCAATATTGCGATACTCTCCAGCCTCCTTGGAACGTTTAAGTTGATTTTTGGCCCACAAAACCCCCGAAACCCGTGCCCACCCACGAAACTGTGGGCAATAGCACACCAATTTGGCCGTAAAACACCCTATTCGCGCCATTTCACCCGTTTGACCAACCAAATATCCTCGCCCACACAAACGGGTAATACTGGGTTGCTTCCTAGTCTCTATGGCACGCTCGGGACTATTTTCAGCTACCAGCACCCCCATACCCCAGGCCCACCCCTAGAACAGTGGGTGATAGAACACCTATTTAGCACTAAAATGCTCCGTTCACGTTGTTTCGCCCGTTTGACAAACCAAATTGCCCCGACCATATAAACAGGCCACATTGGAATACTCCCCAGCCTCCCTGTCATGTTTGGGTAAATGTTCAACACACAGAACCCCTAAACCACGGGCCCACCCACGGAAACATGGGCTATAGCACACCGATTAGGCCCCAAAATGCCCCTTTCACATTGTTTCACCCATTTGACCAAACAAATAGACCCGCCAACAGAAACAAGCAACACCAAGTTGATCCTCAGCCTCTCTGGCCCACTTGAGTTTATTTTAGCCCCACGGAAGCCCCAAACCCCGAACCCACCCCCAGAACCGTAGGCTATAGCACACTGATTTGGCCTTAAAATGTCCCATTCACTTTGTTTTTCCCGTTTGACCAAAAAGATACCGCCGCCCACCTAAATAGGAAATATTGGGATACTCCCCAGCCTCATTAGCATGCCCGAGTTAATTTTCAAACCAAGGCACCTCCGTACCCCAGGCCCTCCCATGGAACCGTGGGCTATAGCACACTGATTTTGCCCTAAAACACCCTGTTCGCACTGCTTTACCCATTTGACCAACCAAATTGCCTCCCCCATACAAACGGGAAACACTAGGTCGTTCCCTAGCCTCTCTAGCATGCTTGGGTTGATTTTTGGACCACAACACCCCCGAACCCCAGGCTCGCCCATGGAACCATGGGCTATAGCACACCGATTTGGCCCCAAAATGCCCCGTTCATGCTGTTTTGCCAGTTGGACCAATCAAATTGACCCGCCCACACAAACGGGAAACACTGGGTTGCTCCACAGCCTCTCCTACATGACTGGGTCGATTTTCATCCCATGACACCCCCAGACCCCGAGCCCACCCCCAGAATCGAGGGATATCGCACACTGATTTTGCCCCAAAATGCCCCGTTCGAACGATTTCACGCGTTTGAATAACCAAATAGACACAACCATACAAACGGGAAACATTTGGATACTCTACAGTCTCCCTAGAACACTCGGTATAGCCGGGTTGATTTTTGGCCCACGGTGCCTCAGACCACAGGCCCACCCCCAGAACCGTAAGCTATAGCACACTGATTTGGCCCTAAAATGCCCCGTTAGCTTTGTTCCTCCCGTTTGACCAACGAAATGGCCCCGCAAATACAAACAGGAAAAATTGGGATGCTCTCCAACCTCAGGTGCATGCCCGAGTAAATTTTTGGCCCACAACACCCCTGAACCCGAGCCCACCCATGGAACCGTGGGATATAGCACACCGATTTGGCCCCAAAATGCTCTGTTTGCATTGTTTCACCTATTTGTCTAACCAAATGGTCCCGCCTATACATACAGGCAAAAATGGGTCTCTCCCCCGCCTCTCTAGCATGCCTGGGTCAATTTTTGGCCCACGGCACCCCCGGACCCCTGGATCACCCCCCAAACCGTGGGCTATAGCACACTGATTTGGCCCCAAAATGCCTCGTTCACACCATTTTGCCTGTTTGACCAACCAAATGGACTCGACCATACAAACAAGAAACACTGGGATACTCCCCAGCCTCCCTGACACACCCGGGTCTATTTTTGGCCCACGCCACCCTCGGACCCCAGGCCCACCCACGAAATAGTGGGCTAGAGCACACCAATTTAGCCCCAAAATGCACCGTTCGCATCGTTTCACCCATTTGAAAAAGCAAATATCGCCGCCCAAAAAAATTGGCAATACTGGGATGCTCCACATCCTCCCTAGCACTCATGAGCTGATTTTGGGCCCATGCCACCCCGGACCGCGGACTAACCCATGGAATCATGGGCTATCATACACCGATTTGGCACCGAAATTCCCCATTCGCATCGTTTCACCTATTTAACCAACCAAATGGCCCCGCCCACACAAACGGGTAATACTAGGTAGCTCCAAGTCATTTCGACACGCACGGGTCAATTTTTAACCCATGGTACTCCTAGACCCCTAGCCCACCCTCGGAACAGTGGGCTATAGCACGCCGATTTGTCCCTAAAATGCCCCATTCCTTCCGTTTAGCCAGTTTGACCAACCATATGGCCTCGTCCACATAAACGAGAAACACTGGGATGCTCCTCAGCCTCCTTGTCATGCTCGGGATGATTTTTGGCCCACGGTACCCCCGAACCCCGAGACCACCCATAGAATAGTGGGCTATAGCACATCAATTTTGCCCTAAAACTCTACGTTTGCATCATTTCTTCTGTTTGACCAACCAAATGGCCTCTCCCACACAAACTAGAATCATTGAGTCGCTTCCCAACCTCTCTTGCATGCCCGAGTTGATTTTCATCCCACGACACCCACAGACCCCATAAACTAGCAACACTAAGATACTCCCCAGCCTCCCTAGCACGCCCGAGTTAATTTTCATCCTACGGTACCCCATACCCCGGGCCCACCCCCAAAACTGTTGGCTATAGCACACCAATTTTTCCCCAAAATACCTCGTCCACACCGTTTTATTAGTTTGACTAACCAAATGGCACGCCCATATAAACGGGAAACACTGGGACACTCACCAGCCGCCCTGTCATGCCAGGGTTAATTTTGGCCCATGGTAACCCAGACCCTGGGCCCACCCCTAGAACCGTTGGCTATATCACACCGATTTGGACCCAAAATGCCCTGTTCACACCGTTTCACCGGTTTGACCAACCAAACGATACTTCCCATACAAACAGGCAACATTGGGATGCTCCCCAGACTCCCTGACATGCCCGGGTCAATTTTTTGCCAATGGCACCCCGTACCTCAGGCCCACCTATTGAACTGTGAGCTATAGCACACTAATTTGGCCCCAAAATGCCCCATTTGCGTTGTTTCACCTTTTTGACCAACCAAATAGCCCCGCCCACACAAACGGGCAAAACTGGGATGCTACCCAGCCTCCCTGGCACTCTCGTGTTGATTTTTAACCTATGATACCCTCGGACCTAAGGCCCACCCATGGAACCATAGGCTATAGCACACCAAATTTGGCCCGAAAATGCCCTATTCGTGCCGTTTCACCCATTTGAATAACAAAATAGCCCCGCCTACATAAATTGGCAACATTGGGATGCTCTCCAGCCTCCTTGGCATGCTCGAGTTGATTTTGGCCCACAAAACCCCCGTAACCCATGCCCACCCACGGAACCGTGGGTTATAGCACATTGATTTTGCCCTAAAATGCCCTACTAGTGCCATTTCACCCGTTTGACCAACCAAATAGCCCTGCCCACACAAATGGGTAACACTGGATCACTCCCTAGTCTCTCTACCATGCTCAAAACTATTATCAGCCAACTAAACCCCCAAACTCTGGGCCCACCCCTGGAACCATAGGCTATAGCTCACCTATTAGCCCCAAAATGCCCCATTCATGTTGTTTCGCCTGTTTGACAAACCAAATGCCCCCTCCCATATAAACGGGCAACACTGGGATGCTCTCCAGCCTCCTGGAACACTCAAGTCGATTTTCATCCCACAGCACCCCTGAATCACGAGCCCACCCACAGAAACGTGGGCTATAGTGCACCGATTAGGCCCTAAAATCCCTGTTCACACAGTTTCGACCATTTGACCAACCAAATGGCCCTGCGCACACAAACGGCCAATAGTGGGTCAATCCCAAACCTCTCGTGCATGCCTACTGTTGAGCCATTGTCTGCTGCGCCACTTAAAGTTGAGCATGAGGATAATGAAGATTATGAAGAACTTATGGGTGCTCTAATAGAAATAGAGTCTTATACTCCTAAGCAACCGGATTGTGATCCCAAGAATCAACCAACAGCGAAGACTCCCATTGACGAGACACCAACACTAGAATCGCAAGAGCTCCCCGATTATCTAAGGTATGTGTTCTTGGAAAGTAGAAATATAGTTTCGGAGAGTGCAGATGATTTAAGTGAACAGCACGTAGAAGCTCTCATCTCTGCTCTGAAGAGATACAAGAGAGCTATGGGTTGGACTATTGATGATATAATTGGTGACTCTCCGGGGAAATGTATGAGCCATCTCAAAGAAGATCGCATGCCCACAGGTAAGCCTCATTGTCGTCTAAATCCTTTTAGAAAACGATCCTTCATTTACCTCGACGAAGTCTGAGTACTCGAGGTAACCATGTCTTGCTACGACAATAAATAAGGCGCTAGATGGGAGGCAACCCATCGTTTATCGTTTTTCATTTTTCATTTCGTTCTAGTATGTGTTTTGCTTTTGATAAATAAAAATCCAAAAATAAGAGTCGTGCCACGACCAAAACTAAGGCGCTTGATGGGAGGCAACCCATCGTTCTAATCGTTTTTATTGTTTTTGAGAAAATGTAGGTGCAAGAGGTATTCAACGAGGAGATTGATTTCAATTGACGATTTGGACGCATTGTATAGTAAAGTTGGTAAGTTAGGAATAGTGATGCATAAGTCTATGGATTGAGCATTTCTCATGCCAAACTAGGCATCGAGGAAGGCTAGGCCTAGGTAAAACTAGGCCACGAACGATGCACAACCTATCCTATAGCCTAAGGTCTCGGAATCTAGTGTGTTATACACTATGCGCCGCCTATTCCTAGGTATGCTTTTGACTATGCGCCGCCTATGCTATGGCATTTGGTTTCAGTATCTCATATGCCATAGACTATGCGGCGTATATGTATACAAATTCCATACACTATGCGGCGCATATGTCCCATTATGCCATAGACAATGCGCCGCATATACCATGACTATGCCAAGCATTATGCGCCGCATATGTAGCATTTTTGTCTCCAAAACCGATTGTAAATGGGTCAAAACCCGACCCATTCTCTTCCTATATAAAGGAGACTTAGTCTTGAAACACAAACACATTGAAAACTTGACCTAGGCGCCGCATATACTCTCCAAATCATCTCAAAACTTTTCTTTTTGCTCTCCCACTTCACAAGAACATCTCCAAAGGCTTCAATCACGTAAGTACTCTTTTGTTGTTCATCTATTTTTCGTAAGTGCTACGTTGCTATGTCTATTACGAATTGCTACATCTTGAAGAAATATTGGTGATGTTAATGTGTTTGAATAGTTGATACAAAACCAAGTGAGTGAACATGAACGTTAGGATACTCTTAACTTGTTTCCAACTAGAAATTGATTTTGATGCATTGTTATACTACTTGCGGAATTGCTATAGTCATGACCATTGCATGCTCTTGTAACTTGAATACTTACATGTTGGGATGTCTCGCTCATCGGAATAAGACTTATAGTTGCCTACCGACATAGGAGATTTTGATTATTGATAGAAACTATATCATGATGTAATCCCTATGAAGAAGTTTTGATATACCTAACATGAAAGTATTGCAAAGATTGCAAGAAGTGTTACATATCTGAATTTCTTGTTGGAATATAGACCCTAAAACGTATGTCGATGAAGTCTGAGTAATCGACCACTTTCACTTCACTAGTCTGTACCAACAAACTAAGAGTGGGGTGGTGCCACTACTGCTTGTTTATAGATTGTATCCATCGAGATGATGCTAACATGAACATTTTTTTTAAGTCTCAGGTACAATGGCACCCAAAGCAAGACCACTTCACAAAAAGGCAAGAAAAGAGGCCGAAAAGAGCAAGGAGAACCCTCCTCCCTGCAAATACCTCGACTCACTCTTGGAATTAAGTGGGATACTTATGAGGAACTTCTGAGAATGACGACTCTGATGATGATTCCGATGCAAAGGGTATGACCCCCGACATTGAGGACGAGTCCGACTGACCAGGTTCTTCGTATTTATTCTCCACTGAGGACAGTGTCCCGACTAAGTGTGGGGTGGTGGTATTGCATGATATACTTCTCTACTCGCATCTATGTTTGTTTGCTTTGTTTTTGTTTCATTTTTTTAGTAGTAAATTTTTTCTAGCTTCGCATGAAATTATTTTGATAGGCAGCATGAGATTATAACAAGAGTATGTGCTACAATTGTGACTATTGAGACGTTTAGGCTCTAGTTGTGACTCATTATGTGATATTGTGTGGTTCAATTCCTTCACTTGTTGGGTCGAGAGTCTATATTACTTCCAAGCAAGTCGACCATGTGCCTTGTGTGTGTGAGATAATCGTATATTCTATGTTTGTGGCTGATGCTAGAACTTGCCTGGTATGTATGCAAAGCGAAAATAAGGAGTGTAAGTTTAGGATATGATTTAGGCATTTCTTTGGCAACCTATATTTGTTTACCTTCAGTTTTACCTACCCATGGACATCATCCTAGTTAAACCCTTTTGAGCCTTTAGCCTATTTTCTTTGACAACCTTGTATGTAAGCCTAATCCATTTTTTTCAAGACCGTAATTTGATCCAAACTCCTAAGTGCTTTAAAGTGAAAAAGTCATGTGACAACATAAGAGGAAATTGGGTGAGTATGATGCTATAAATTGTAATGGTGCTTGAATGTGTTATGAAAAAGAAAGTGCTATCATAAGAGGTATGTTGTGAAAAGAAAAAGGAAAAGAAAGCTGAAAAGCGAGTTGTGCTTAAAATTGAAAAACAAAAGAGGAGAACAAGGGTGGTAGAATAAAAGAAAGAAAGGTTGAAAGAAAAAAAAAACAAAGTGTCAATGATACAAAGTGATGTATTAAAGCGCTTAGGAACTTAGTCACTATTCCTGGCCAAAATAGTCCTACCCGTCCCTTAGGCTACATTACAACCATCAAAAGACCTACTTGATCCTAAGCTTAGAATTCTGACATTTAGTGGAGCATTACACTAAGGGCAAGCCTATGGTCATCAGTTGCTACATATGAATTCTTTGTGAGAGTGAGAGCAAGGACATTTTCATACCCATGTTTGAAAAATATGCTATACTTGTGAGTGATTATGGGTACTATAGTGTGAGACACACATGGTTGATGAGTTTTGGGTAGTTATATATGATTCCTTGTACTTTAACATTTGCATGCGAGTTGATCACCATCACGAGTCTATGCTAGAGGTTAAATTGTTTCTACCTATAATCGAAAAGCTACTCTTTGTTGATAATTGTTGTGCCTGTCTGGACAAATGTTTTGTGTTTGTTGCTGTGAAACCCTAAGTTGATGTTTAGAAGGACATGGTATTTCGTTCGAGGACGAACAAAGCTTCAAGTGTGGGGTATTGATGATAGGTGAATTTACACGCCTATATCAATATATTTTGCCCATATTTTAGCCTAGTTTTGAGAACAAATTATATATTTCATGCACTTTTAGTCCTTTTTCCTGTAAATGAGCTAACGAACATGATTAGTAAAGTTTCAGGTATAAATGATGCAGAATTCAGCATTTTATGGCTTACTTGACGCAAAAGAAAGCTCACGAAGGAAGGGAAGGGAGTTTACACGCCTAAGGACCAAAACTGCTGCATGGAAAATCTGTCCCGGGCTAAAACAGCAATTCTGAAGACTTTGGGGACTTACAGACACAAAGCTGGATTTTGACAATGATACATTAACCTCGTACAATTAGGTTATGTATTTCATTATTTTATGTGGATTATGATAATGTTACCTTAACCTAGTACATTTGGGTTAAGGATTTCATTAGTCTAGTAGGATTTGGTTATTTATTTCATTAGCTTAGTAGGATTAGGATATGGGTATTATAAATACCCTATCATGCTAGAGATTTTAGAATCATCTTCTTACATCTTCTTAACATCTCATCTTACAATTCAATTCTATTACTCTTCAACTCTTCTAATCTTTCCATTAATTCTATTTTTCTTCTTCTACTCTTCTATTCTTAAATTCCACAACAAGAGAATCGTTACTTGCTAAGGAATCACGCCTCACGCCTATCACTTGATCTACACGCCATTACTCAATATCGTGATATAATAACAATGTCAATCGTGATTTCCTTCGCATTCATGGGTAACTAAACTTCTCTGTTGGGGTTATGGAAGCCGAATGAGTTACTATCTATTGCTGTGAGTTTGTGAGTTCGAGACACGTATATTGCTTATATCATTATTCTCTTCATCTTAATCTACATTCTTTGCGGTTGCAAACGCAAGAATATGCCAGTTTAACATTTAACTTGTTCGAGAGAAAAGTTATTTGTCTGGAAAAGAGATAATGTCAAGGTAGTAGGACACCCTTTCCTATTAAAAAGCTAGTGTCGTAACTGGACTAACCTCTTGGAGAATTCGTACCGTTAGACACGCTTTAAGATCGAGAGAGTTAAAGTGAAATAGTCCTTGTTTAGGTCGAGAGACGCTTGGATTTACCATCGACTACAATCCTCTATAAGCAATTGCATGTCAGAATTCTACACACTCATAGCCAATAGAGACGTATACCTCAGAAGGTGGACATAACCCCAACGCTTCAATTCTCATTGTTTACAACCAACGTAACAATCTCTCTCTTTTTACTTTATTATTTTCAGCTTTTGTTTACATTACTTGCAAAACAAGAATCCCCCCTTCTTACGAGACTTGCACCAAAAGTTTAGTAATTTTACTTACTTGTTGGCCAAGCTATTCCCTGTGGGATCGACACCCAACCCAGGTTGGGTTCTATATTTGCTAACGACCGCTTTACACTCAAATGAGAGCTGTAGATTGAGCGTTATCATAAACCCCCAAACTCTGGGCCCACCCTTGGAACCATAGGCTATAGCTCACCTATTAGCCCCAAAATGCCCCATTCATGTTGTTTCACCTGTTTGACCAACCAAATGGCCCCTCCCACACAAACGGGCAACACTGGGATGCTCTCCAGCCTCCTGGAACACTCAAGTCGATTTTCATCCCACAGCACCCCTGAATCACGAGCCCACCCACAGAAACGTGGGCTATAGTGCACCGATTAGGCCCTAAAATCCCTGTTCACACAGTTTCGACCATTTGACCAACCAAATGGCCCTGCGCACACAAACGGCCAATAGTGGGTCAATCCCAAACCTCTCGTGCATGCCTACTGTTGAGCCATTGTCTGCTGCGCCACTTAAAGTTGAGCATGAGGATAATGAAGATTATGAAGAACTTATGGGTGCTCTAACAGAAATAGAGTCTTATACTCCTAAGCAACCGGATTGTGATCCCAAGAATCAACCAACAGCGAAGACTCCCATTGACGAGACACCAACACTAGAATCGCAAGAGCTCCCCGATTATCTAAGGTATGTGTTCTTGGAAAGTAGAAATATAGTTTCGGAGAGTGCATATGATTTAAGTGAACAGCACGTAGAAGCTCTCATCTCTGCTCTGAAGAGATACAAGAGAGCTATGGGTTGGACTATTGATGATATAATTGGTGACTCTCCGGGGAAATGTATGAGCCATCTCAAAGAAGATCGCATGCCCACAGGTAAGCCTCATTGTCGTCTAAATCCTTTTAGAAAACGATCCTTCATTTACCTCGACGAAGTCTGAGTACTCGAGGTAACCATGTCTTGCTACGACAATAAATAAGGCGCTAGATGGGAGGCAACCCATCGTTTATCGTTTTTCATTTTTCATTTCGTTCTAGTATGTGTTTTGCTTTTGATAAATAAAAATCCAAAAATAAGAGTCGTGCCACGACCAAAACTAAGGCGCTTGATGGGAGGCAACCCATCGTTCTAATCGTTTTTATTGTTTTTGAGAAAATGTAGGTGCAAGAGGTATTCAACGAGGAGATTGATTTCAATTGACGATTTGGACGCATTGTATAGTAAAGTTGGTAAGTTAGGAATAGTGATGCATAAGTCTATGGATTGAGCATTTCTCATGCCAAACTAGGCATCGAGGAAGGCTAGGCCTAGGTAAAACTAGGCCACGAACGATGCACAACCTATCCTATAGCCTAAGGTCTCGGAATCTAGTGTGTTATACACTATGCGCCGCCTATTCCTAGGTATGCTTTTGACTATGCGCCGCCTATGCTATGGCATTTGGTTTCAGTATCTCATATGCCATAGACTATGCGGCGTATATGTCTACAAATGCCATAGACTATGCGGCGCATATGTCCCATTATGCCATAGACAATGCGCCGCATATACCATGACTATGCCAAGCATTATGCGCCGCATATGTAGCATTTTTGTCTCCAAAACCGATTGTAAATGGGTCAAAACCCGACCCATTCTCTTCCTATATAAAGGAGACTTAGTCTTGAAACACAAACACATTGAAAACTTGACCTAGGCGCCGCATATACTCTCCAAATCATCTCAAAACTTTTCTTTTTGCTCTCCCACTTCACAAGAACATCTCCAAAGGCTTCAATCACGTAAGTACTCTTTTGTTGTTCATCTATTTTTCGTAAGTGCTACGTTGCTATGTCTATTACGAATTGCTACATCTTGAAGAAATATTGGTGATGTTAATGTGTTTGAATAGTTGATACAAAACCAAGTGAGTGAACATGAACGTTAGGATACTCTTAACTTGTTTCCAACTAGAAATTGATTTTGATGCATTGTTATACTACTTGCGGAATTGCTATAGTCATGACCATTGCATGCTCTTGTCACTTGAATACTTACATGTTGGGATGTCTCGCTCATCGGAATAAGACTTATAGTTGCCTACCGACATAGGAGATTTTGATTATTGATAGAAACTATATCATGATGTAATCCCTATGAAGAAGTTTTGATATACCTAACATGAAAGTATTGCAAAGATTGCAAGAAGTGTTACATATCTGAATTTCTTGTTGGAATATAGCCCCTAAAACGTATGTCGATGAAGTCTGAGTAATCGACCACTTTCACTTCACTAGTCTGTACCAACAAACTAAGAGTGGGGTGGTGCCACTACTGCTTGTTTATAGATTGTATCCATCGAGATGATGCTAACATGAACATTTTTTTTAAGTCTCAGGTACAATGGCACCCAAAGCAAGACCACTTCACAAAAAGGCAAGAAAAGAGGCCGAAAAGAGCAAGGAGAACCCTCCTCCCTGCAAATACCTCGACTCACTCTTGGAATTAAGTGGGATACTTATGAGGAACTTCTGAGAATGACGACTCTGATGATGATTCCGATGCAAAGGGTATGACCCCCGACATTGAGGACGAGTCCGACTGACCAGGTTCTTCGTATTTATTCTCCACTGAGGACAGTGTCCCGACTAAGTGTGGGGTGGTGGTATTGCATGCTATACTTCTCTACTCGCATCTATGTTTGTTTGCTTTGTTTTTGTTTCATTTTTTTAGTAGTAAATTTTTTCTAGCTTCGCATGAAATTATTTTGATAGGCAGCATGAGATTATAACAAGAGTATGTGCTACAATTGTGACTATTGAGACGTTTAGGCTCTAGTTGTGACTCATTATGTGATATTGTGTGGTTCAATTCCTTCACTTGTTGGGTCGAGAGTCTATATTACTTCCAAGCAAGTCGACCATGTGCCTTGTGTGTGTGAGATAATCGTATATTCTATGTTTGTGGCTGATGCTAGAACTTGCCTGGTATGTATGCAAAGCGAAAATAAGGAGTGTAAGTTTAGGATATGATTTAGGCATTTCTTTGGCAACCTATATTTGTTTACCTTCAGTTTTACCTACCCATGGACATCATCCTAGTTAAACCCTTTTGAGCCTTTAGCCTATTTTCTTTGACAACCTTGTATGTAAGCCTAATCCATTTTTTTCAAGACCGTAATTTGATCCAAACTCCTAAGTGCTTTAAAGTGAAAAAGTCATGTGACAACATAAGAGGAAATTGGGTGAGTATGATGCTATAAATTGTAATGGTGCTTGAATGTGTTATGAAAAAGAAAGTGCTATCATAAGAGGTATGTTGTGAAAAGAAAAAGGAAAAGAAAGCTGAAAAGCGAGTTGTGCTTAAAATTGAAAAACAAAAGAGGAGAACAAGGGTGGTAGAATAAAAGAAAGAAAGGTTGAAAGAAAAAAAAAACAAAGTGTCAATGATACAAAGTGATGTATTAAAGCGCTTAGGAACTTAGTCACTATTCCTGGCCAAAATAGTCCTACCCGTCCCTTAGGCTACATTACAACCATCAAAAGACCTACTTGATCCTAAGCTTAGAATTCTGACATTTAGTGGAGCATTACACTAAGGGCAAGCCTATGGTCATCAGTTGCTACATATGAATTCTTTGTGAGAGTGAGAGCAAGGACATTTTGATACCCATGTTTGAAAAATATGCTATACTTGTGAGTGATTATGGGTACTATAGTATGAGACACACATGGTTGATGAGTTTTGGGTAGTTATATATGATTCCTTGTACTTTAACATTTGCATGCGAGTTGATCACCATCACGAGTCTATGCTAGAGGTTAAATTGTTTCTACCTATAATCAAAAAGCTACTCTTTGTTGATAATTGTTGTGCCTGTCTGGACAAATGTTTTGTGTTTGTTGCTGTGAAACCCTAAGTTGATGTTTAGAAGGACATGGTATTTCGTTCGAGGACGAACAAAGCTTCAAGTGTGGGGTGTTGATGATAGGCGAATTTACACGCCTATATCAATATATTTTGCCCATATTTTAGCCTAGTTTTGAGAACAAATTATATATTTCATGCACTTTTAGTCCTTTTTCCTGTAAATGAGCTAACGAACATGATTAGTAAAGTTTCAGGTATAAATGATGCAGAATTCAGCATTTTATGGCTTACTTGACGCAAAAGAAAGCTCACGAAGGAAGGGAAGGGAGTTTACACGCCTAAGGACCAAAACTGCTGCATGGAAAATCTGTCCCGGGCTAAAACAGCAATTCTGAAGACTTTGGGGACTTACAGACACAAAGCTGGATTTTGACAATGATACATTAACCTCGTACAATTAGGTTATGTATTTCATTATTTTATGTGGATTATGATAATGTTACCTTAACCTAGTACATTTGGGTTAAGGATTTCATTAGTCTAGTAGGATTTGGTTATTTATTTCATTAGCTTAGTAGGATTAGGATATGGGTATTATAAATACCCTATCATGCTAGAGATTTTAGAATCATCTTCTTACATCTTCTTAACATCTCATCTTACAATTCAATTCTATTACTCTTCAACTCTTCTAATCTTTCCATTAATTCTATTTTTCTTCTTCTACTCTTCTATTCTTAAATTCCACAACAAGAGAATCGTTACTTGCTAAGGAATCACGCCTCACGCCTATCACTTGATCTACACGCCATTACTCAATATCGTGATATAATAACAATGTCAATCGTGATTTCCTTCGCATTCATGGGTAACTAAACTTCTCTGTTGGGGTTATGGAAGCCGAATGAGTTACTATCTATTGCTGTGAGTTTGTGAGTTCGAGACACGTATATTGCTTATATCATTATTCTCTTCATCTTAATCTACATTCTTTGCGGTTGCAAACGCAAGAATATGCCAGTTTAACATTTAACTTGTTCGAGAGAAAAGTTATTTGTCTGGAAAAGAGATAATGTCAAGGTAGTAGGACACCCTTTCCTATTAAAAAGCTAGTGCCGTAACTGGACTAACCTCTTGGAGAATTCGTACCGTTAGACACGCTTTAAGATCGAGAGAGTTAAAGTAAAATAGTCCTTGTTTAGGTCGAGAGACGCTTGGATTTACCATCGACTACAATCCTCTATAAGCAATTGCATGTCAGAATTCTACACACTCATAGCCAATAGAGACGTATACCTCAGAAGGTGGACATAACCCCAACGCTTCAATTCTCATTGTTTACAACCAACGTAACAATCTCTCTCTTTTTACTTTATTATTTTCAGCTTTTGTTTACATTACTTGCAAAACAAGAATCCCCCCTTCTTACGAGACTTGCACCAAAAGTTTAGTAATTTTACTTACTTGTTGGCCAAGCTATTCCCTGTGGGATCGACACCCAACCCAGGTTGGTTTCTATATTTGCTAACGACCGCTTTACACTCAAACGAGAGCTGTAGATTGAGCGTTATCAAAAATTGGCGCCGTTTCCGGGGAATACAAGTGTCAATCAAGTTCTTGATAATTACTAGACCCTTTGGTCAAAGATTCTCGTACTTTTACTTTTATTTTTTGTTTTTGTTTACTGCAAGTTTTTGTTCTGTGCATCAATGGATGCACAACGTGAAATACCGTTCGATAATGTTGATGATGATTTTGATGGTGCCGGAGCCACTGGAGCTATAATTCCACCACCATTAGCGCCCGAAGCCAAGTTCAACATCACAAGCACCATGATTCAGTTATTGCAACTCAAGGGATTATTTGGTGGACTAGCAGGCGATGATCCGAATATGCATCTCATCAACTTTATTTCTACATGCAAGTCTTTTGACAATCCTGGTGTTGGTCAGAATGCAATTCGATTACGTCTATTTCCATTGTCTCTGTCTGGGGAGGCAACACTATGGTTGAATGGGCTGACTCCTGATTCAATTACAAATTGGAGGCAATTGAGAGACGCTTTTCTAGAAAGATTCTTTCCGCCTTCTAAAAGGGCACAATTAAGAGATGAAATCAGCAACTTTTGTCAGCTTCCCACTGAAGCTCTTCATGAAACATGGGAGAGGTTCAAGACAAAGCTAGCGAGATGCCCAAACCATCACATGACTAATGTTCACCTAATGGAGATATTGTATAGAGCCTTGAATTCAATAACTAAGCCAGTGGTGGATAACGCAGCTGGAGGATCTTTTATGGACCTCACCTTTGGTCAAGCAAGCAATATGCTAGGTCGCATGACGAAACAAAGTAGAGCTTGGCATACCAGGGATTCCGAGGTAGCAAGCCCCACTTTATCTATAGGCATGACTGCAGACCAAAGAAGAAGACAAGAAGAACGTGATCAAGATTTAGCGCACATGAAAACGCAAGTGGATCTTCTGACAAAACATTTATTATCAGGGAAGACCGAAAAAGTGAAAGCTGTGGCGCTAAAAGGAAGAGACAAATCTGATTCGGAAGAGGAGGCCAACTACTTGAACAATCAGGGGGGTTTCCGTGGGAATACCCAAGGAAACCAAGGTCGGAACTATTATGATAAATCTGGAAGCAAAGACCAAGGTAGTTGGAATAAAAACAATGAAAAGAGTGGTTTGTACGTTCCCCCTGGTAGACGTGATACCACCACATCTAATTCTGGAAGTATGGAAGACATGATGGCTAAATTATTGAAAGGAGTGGAAGCAACGAGCGCGGGAGTTACTGAGGTAATTAATGATTTGTCCTCCATGAAACAACTAGTTGATTCTCATTCCACTTCAATCAAGAAAATAGAGCAGCAATTGAGACAACTCTCAGCAGCACTCAATCAAAGAAAGGCTGGCACTTTACCTAGCAACACCGTGCAAAACCCAAGGAATGATGGGTCATGCATGGCTATTACTACCCGAAGTGGTAAGGTGCTGGAAACCTCATCTAAGGGCAAGAAAGTGGTTGACGAAGTAGTGGACATTGATGATACGGCGAAAGGGGAAGATGCCGCAGCAGCTGATCCTGACGTCCATAACGTCACCCCTCACGATTTGCAACCTGAAAAAGCTGAAAAACGGAAGAAAGAGGAGAAGAAAGCCGTGGAAAGAACAATTACATACCCACCACCACCTTTTCCTCAAAGATTGAAGAAGGTGGCGGATGATACAAAGTTTAGCAAATTCATGACCATGTTGAAGCAGCTGACCATTAATGTTCCGTTGGTAGAGGCGCTAGAAAAAATGCCTGGGTACGCTAAATTCATGAAGGACCTGTTGACAAAGAAGAGGGCAGTAAGCTATGAGCCGGCAGATAATATTCATCATTGCAGTGAAATTGCCACAAGGTCCTTAGTACAGAAGAAGGCAGACCCTGGTGCTTTCACTATTCCTTGCACGGTTGGATCTATGAATTTTGCTAAAGCATTGTGCGATCTGGGTGCTAGCATCAATTTGATGCCACTATCCGTCTACAAGAAGTTGGGGCTAGGAGATCCAACACCAACCAATATGAGGCTCGTGATGGCTGATAGGATGGTAAAACGACCTGTGGGTATCTTGAATGATGTGTTGGTGAAGGTATCTTCATTTATCTTTCCTGCAGACTTCGTTATTCTGGATTGTGAGGTGGATTCTGACGTTCCCATAATCTTGGGACGCCCCTTCCTCGCAACTGGAAGTGTGCTTATTGACATGAAAGATAATGAGCTTTTGTTTCGAATTAATGACGAAGTGGTCCGCTTTGATATATGCAAAGCCATGAAGCAGCCCAGCGATATGAATGAGTTATCTGTAGCTGATGTTCATCATGAGGATATGAAAGCATTATCTATAGAGAAACAGCCTACTGTTGAGCCATTATCTGTTGCGCCACTGAAAGTTGAGCATGAGAATAATGAAGATTATGAAGAACTTATGGGTGCTCTAACAGAAATAGAGTTTTATACTCCTAAGCAACCGGATTGTGATCCCAAGAATCAACCAATAGCGAAGACTCCCATTGACGAGACACCAACACTAGAATCGCAAGAGCTCCCCGATTATCTAAGGTATGTGTTCTTGGAAAGTAGAAATATACTTCCGGAGAGTGTAGATGATTTAAGTGAACAACACGTAGAAGCTCTTATCTCTGATCTGAAGAGATACAAGAGAGCTATGGGTTGGACTATTGATGATATAATTGGTGACTCTCCGGGGAAATGTATGAGCCATCTCGAAGAAGATCGCATGCCCACAGGTAAGCCTCATTGTCGTCTAAATCCTTTTAGAAAACGATCCTCCATTTACCTCGACGAAGTCTGAGTACTCGAGGTAACCATGTCATGCTACGACAATAAATAAGGAGCTAGATGGGAGGCAACCCATCATTTATCGTTTTTCATTTATCGTTTATCGTTTTTCATTTTTCATTTCGTTCTAGTATGTGTTTTGCTTTTGATAAATAAAAATCCAAAAATAAGAGTCGTGCCACGACCAAAACTAAGGCGCTTGATGGGAGGCAACCCATCGTTCTAATCGTTTTTATTGTTTTTGAGCAAATGTAGGTGCAAAAGGTATTCAACGAGGAGATTGATTTCAATTGACGATTTGGACGCATTGTATGGTAAAGTTGGTAAGTTAGGAATAGTGATGCATAAGGATATGGATTGAGCATTGCTCATGCCAAACTAGGCATCGAGGAAGGCTAGGCCTAGGTAAAACTAGGCCACGAACGATGCACAACCTATCCTATAGCCTAAGGTCTCGGAATCTAGTGTGCTATACACTATGCGCCGCCTATTCCTAGGTATGCTTTTGACTATGCGCCGCCTATGCTATGGCATTTGGTCCCAGTATCTCATATTCCATAGACTATGCGGCGCATATGTCTACAAATTCCATAGACTATGCGGTGCATATGTCCCATTATGCCATAGACAATGCGCAGCATATACCATGACTATGCCAAGCATTATGCGCCGCATATGTAGCATTTTTGTCTCCAAAACCGATTGTAAATGGGTCAAAACCCGACCCATTCTCTTCCTATATAAAGGAGACTTAGTCTTGAAACACAAACACATTGAAAACTTGACCTAGGCGCCACATATACTCTCCAAATCATCTCAAAACTTTTCTTTTTGCTCTCCCACTTCACAAGAAGATCTCCAAAGGCTTCAATCACGTAAGTACTCTTTTGTTCTTCATCTATTTTTCGTAAGTTCTACGTTGCTATGTCTATTACGAATTGCTACATCTTGAAGAAATATTGGTGATGTTAATGTGTTTGAATTGTTGATACAAAACCAAGTGAGTGAACATGAACGTTAGGATACTCTTAACTTGTTTCCAACTAGAAATTGATTTTGATGCATTGTTATACTACTTGCGGAATTGCTATAGTCATGAACATTGCATGCTCTTATCACTTGAATACTTACATAATGGGATGTCTCGCTCATCGGAATAAGACTTATAGTTGCCTACCGACATAGGAGATTGTGATTATTGATAGAAACTATACCATGATGTAATACCTATGAAGAAGTCTTGATATACCTAACATGAAAGTATTGCAAAGATTGCAAGAAGTGTTACATATCTGAATTTCTTGTTGGAATATAGCCCCTAAAACGTATGTCGATGAAGTCTGAGTAATCGACCACTTTTACTTCACTAGTCTGTACCAACAAACTAAGTGTGGGGTGGTGCCACTACTGCTTGTTTATAGATTGTATCCATCGAGATGATGCTAACATGAACATTTTTTTTAAGTCTCAGGTACAATGGCACCCAAAGCAAGACCACTTCACAAAAAGGCAAGAAAAGAGACCGAAAAGAGCAAGGAGAACCCTCCTCCCTGCAAATACCTCGACTCACTCTTGGAATTGAGTGGGATACTTACGAGGAACTTCTGAGAATGACGACTCTGATGATGATTCCGATGCAAAGGGTATGACCCTCGACATTGAGGACGAGTCCGACTGACCAGGTTCTTCGTATTTATTCTCCACTGAGGACAGTGTCCCGACTAAGTGTGGGGTGGTGGTATTGCATGCTATACTTCTCTACTCGCATATATGTTTGTTTTCTTTGTTTTTGTTTCATTTTTTTAGTAGTAAATTTTTTCTAGCTTCGCATGAAATTATTTTGATAGGCAGCATGAGATTATAACAAGAGTATGTTCTACAATTGTGACTATTGAGACGTTTAGGCTCTAGTTGTGACTCATTATGTGATATTGTGTGGTTCAATTCCTTCACTTGTTGGGTCGAGAGTCTATATTACTTCCAAGCAAGTCGACCATGTTCCTTGTGTGTGTGAGATAATCGTATATTCTATGTGTGTGGCTGATGCTAGAACTTGCCTGGTATGTATGCAAAGCGAAAATAAGGAGTGTAAGTTTAGGATATGATTTAGGCATTTCTTTGGCAACCTATATTTGTTTACCTTCAGTTTTACCTACCCATGGACATCATCCTAGTTAAACCCTTTTGAGCCTTTAGCCTATTTTCTTAGACAACCTTGTATGTAAGCCTAATCAATTTTTTTCAAGACCGTAATTTGATCCAAACTCCTAAGTGCTTTAAAGTGAAAAAGTCATGTGACAACATAAGAGGAAATTGGGTGAGTATGATGCTATAAATTGTAATGGTGCTTGAATGTGTTATGAAAAAGAAAGTGCTATCATAAGAGGTATGTTGTGAAAAGAAAAAGGAAAAGAAAGCTGAAAAGCGAGTTGTGCTTAAAATTGAAAAACAAAAGAGGAGAACAAGGGTGGTAGAATAAAAGAAAGAAAGGTTGAAAGAAAAAAAAACAAAGTGTCAATGATACAAAGTGATGTATTAAAGCGCTTAGGAACTTAGTCACTATTCCTGGCCAAAATAGTCCTACCCGTCCCTTAGCCTACATTACAACCATCAAAAGCCCTACTTGATCCTAAGCTTAGCATTCTGACATTTAGTGGAGCATTACACTAAGGGCAAGCCTATGGTCATCAGTTGCTACATATGAATTCTTTGTGAGAGTGAGAGCAAGGACATTTTGATACCCATGTTTGAAAAATATGCTATACTTGTGAGTGATTATGGGTACTATAGTATGAGACACACATGGTTGATGAGTTTTGGGTAGTTATATATGATTCCTTGTACTTTAACGTTTGCATGCGAGTTGATCACCATCACGAGTCTATGCTAGAGGTTAAATTGTTTCTAGCTATAATCGAAAAGCTACTCTTTGTTGATAATTGTTGTGCCTGTCTGGACAAATGTTTTGTGTTTGTTGCTGTGAAACCCTAAGTTGATGTTCAGAAGGACATGGTATTTCGTTCGACGACGAACAAAGCTTCAAGTGTGGGGTGTTGATGATAGGCGAATTTACACGCCTATATCAATATATTTTGCCCATATTTTAGCCTAGTTTTGAGAACAAATTATATATTTCATGCACTTTTAGTCCTTTTTCCTGTAAATGAGCTAACGAACATGATTAGTAAAGTTTCAGGTATAAATGATGCAGAATTCAGCATTTTATGGCTTACTTGACGGAAAAGAAAGCTCACGAAGGAAGGGAAGGGAGTTTACACGCCTAAGGACCAAAACTGCTGCATGGAAAATCTGTCCCGGGCTAAAACAGCAATTCTGAAGACTTTGGGGACTTACAGACACAAAGCTGGATTTTGACAATGATACATTAACCTCGTACAATTAGGTTATGTATTTCATTATTTTATGTGGATTATGATAATGTTACCTTAACCTAGTACATTTGGGTTAAGGATTTCATTAGTCTAGTAGGATTTGGTTATTTATTTCATTAGCTTAGTAGGATTAGGATATGGGTATTATAAATACCCTATCATGCTAGAGATTTTAGAATCATCTTCTTACATCTTCTTAACATCTCATCTTACAATTCAATTCTATTACTCTTCAACTCTTCTAATCTTTCCATTAATTCTATTTTTCTTCTTCTACTCTTCTATTCTTAAATTCCACAACAAGAGAATCGTTACTTGCTAAGGAATCACGCCTCACGCCTATCACTTGATCTACACGCTATTACTCAATATCGTGATATAATAACAATGTCAATCGTGATTTCCTTCGCATTCATGGGTAACTAAACTTCTCTGTTGGGGTTATGGAAGCCGAATGAGTTACTATCTATTGCTGTGAGTTTGTGAGTTCGAGACACGTATATTGCTTATATCATTATTCTCTTCATCTTAATCTACATTCTTTGCGGTTGCAAACGCAAGAATATGCCAGTTTAACATTTAACTTGTTCGAGAGAAAAGTTATTTGTCTGGAAAAGAGATAATGTCAAGGTAGTAGGACACCCTTTCCTATTAAAAAGCTAGTGCCGTAACTGGACTAACCTCTTGGAGAATTCGTACCGTTAGACACGCTTTAAGATCGAGAGAGTTAAAGTGAAATAGTCCTTGTTTAGGTCGAGAGACGCTTGGATTTACCATCGACTACAATCCTCTATAAGCAATTGCATGTCAGAATTCTACACACTCATAGCCAATAGAGACGTATACCTCAGAAGGTGGACATAACCCCAACGCTTCAATTCTCATTGTTTACAACCAACGTAACAATCTCTCTCTTTTTACTTTATTATTTTCAGCTTTTGTTTACATTACTTGCAAAACAAGAATCCCCCCTTCTTACGAGACTTGCACCAAAAGTTTAGTAATTTTACTTACTTGTTGGCCAAGCTATTCCCTGTGGGATCGACACCCAACCCAGGTTGGGTTCTATATTTGCTAACGACCGCTTTACACTCAAATGAGAGCTGTAGATTGAGCGTTATCATAAACCCCCAAACTCTGGGCCCACCCCTGGAACCATAGGCTATAGCTCACCTATTAGCCCCAAAATGCCCCATTCATGTTGTTTCACCTGTTTGACCAACCAAATGGCCCCTCCCACACAAACGGGCAACACTGGAATGCTCTCCAGTCTCCTGGAACACTCAAGTCGATTTTCATTCCACAGCACCCCTGAATCACGAGCCCACCCACAGAAACGTGGGCTATAGTGCACTGATTAGGCCCTAAAAGCCCTGTTCACACCGTTTCGATCATTTGACCAACCAAATGGCCCCGCGCACACAAACGGCCAATATTGGGTCAATCCCAAACCTCTCGGGCATTCCTGGGTAAATTTTTGATGCACTACACCCTAGGACCCCGAGCCCACCCCCCAGAACCATGGGCTATAGCACACTGATTTGGCCTCAAAATTCCCCATTCGCACCGTTTTTCCTATTTGACCAAACAAATGGCCCTTCCCACACAAATAGGAAATACTGGGATGCTCCCCAACTACCTTGGAATGCTCGAGTTGATTTTTGCCCACGACACCCCTCGACCCCAGGACCAACCATGGAATCGTTGGGAATAACACATCAATTTTGCCCTAAAATACCCTGTTCGCACCGTTGTACCCGTTTGACCAACCAAATGGCCCTGCCTATACAAAAGGGAAACAATGGGTCACTTCCCAGCCTCTTTGACACGATTGGGATGATTTTTGGCCCACGGCACCTTCGAACCCCAGGCCTTGATTTAATTTGGCCCCAAAATGTATCGTTCACGCCATTTCGCCAGTTTGACCAATCAAATGGCCTCGCCCACATAAACGAACAACACTAGGTCACTCCCCAGCCTCTTTTACATGCTCGGTTAATTTTTGGGCCACGATCGAGCCCACCCCCAGAACCAAGGGCTATAGCACACTAATTTGGCCCTAAAATGCCTCGTTCGCGCAATTTCACCCATTTGACCAACAAAATATCCCCACCAACACAAATGGAAAATACTGGGATGCTCCCCATCCTCCCTGGCATGCTCGAGTTGATTTTCATCCCACAGCACCCCCGGGCCCACCCACGTAATTGTGGGCTATAGCACACCAATATGTCTCCAAAATGCCCTGTTCATGCCGTTTTGCCCGTTTGACCAACAACATGACCCCGATTAGACAAATAGACAACACTGGGTTTCTCCCCAACCTCACTGGGACTGTTAGGTCGATTTTTGACCCACGGCACCCCCGAAACAGTGGGTTATAGAACACTTGTTTGTCCCCAAAATGCCTCATTCGTGTTGTTTCGCCTATTTGACCAACCAAATGGCCTCGCCCATACAAAAAGGAAACACTGGGATGCTCCCCATCCTCCGTGGCATGCCCAGATCAATTTTCAACCCACGACACCTCTGTAACCCAGGCCCACCCCCGAAATCGTGCGCTATAGCACATCGATTTTTCCCAAAAATGCCTCGTTCAGGCTATTTTCCTGTTTGATCAACCAAATGGGCCTGTCCATACAAACGAGAAATACTAGGATGCTCCCCAGCCTCCCTGGCATGCCCGAGATTATTTTTGGCCCACGGTAATCCGGACCCCAGGCACACCTACGGAACCATGGGCTATAGCACACTGATTTGGGCCCAAAACTCCCCGTTCACGTTGTTTCGCCTGTTTGAAAACCAAATGGAACCACATATATAATCGGGAATCACTGGGTCACTTCCCAGCCTCTCCAACAAGCTCGGGTCAATTTTTCACCCACGGCATCCCCAGATCCTGGGCCCATCCCCAAAACCGTGTGCTATAATACACCGATTTGGCCCTAAAATGCCCCATTTGCGCTATTTCACCTATTTGAAAAAACAAATGGCTCGACCCACACAAACGGGCAACACTGGGATGCTCCCCAGCCTCCCTGGCATACTCGGGTTGATTTTTGGTCCAGGGAACCCACGAACCCAAGGCCCACCCATGCAACCATGGGCTAAAGGACACCGATTTCATCGTAAAATGCTCCGTTCAAGCCGTTTCACCCGTTTGACCAACCAAATAGCCCTGCCGACACAAACGGGCAATACTAGGTCATTTTTCAGCTTCTCATACACACTCGGGTCGACATTCGGCCCATGACACCCCTGAATCATGGGCCCACCCACGAAACCATAGGCTATAGCACACCAATTTGGCCCCAAAATGCCCCGTTCGTGCCGTTTCGCCTGTTTGACAAAAAAATAGCCCTACCTATACAAACGAGCAACACTAGCTCACTTCCCAGCCTCTCTGTCATACCTGGGTCGATTTTAGGCCCACAGCACCCCCGACCCCAGGCCCACACCCAGAACTGTGGGCTATAGTACATCGATTTGGCCCCAAAATGCCCTGTTCACGCTGTTCTGCCCGTTTGACCAACCAAATGGCCCCATACATACAAACGGGAAATACTGGGACGCTTCTCAACCTCCCTTTCATGCTTGGATCAATTTTCGTCCCACGTCACCCTTGGACCATGGGCCTACCCCCGGAACCGTGTGCTATAACACACCAATTTAGCCCCAAAATGCCCCGATCGCACTGTTTTGCCCGTTTGACAAACCAAATGGCCCTGCCCATATAAACGAGAAACACTGGGATACTACCCAGCCTCAATATCATGCTCGAGTCAATTTTTAGCCCATGGAATCCCTAGACCCCGAGCCCACCCACGAAACCATGCGCTATAGCAGATCATGGTGCGAACCCTGACTAGACCAAACAGCCATCGTGGAACAACCCTTGGCTAGGTTAAGTAGCCGTCATGGTACAACCTTGATCTTGGGTCAACTAACCCTCACAGCACGGCCCTATCTCAACCCACTACTATTTTGGACATCTAAACTCACCTTTACGCTGGTTTAAAAAATTCAAAACTCACCCGAGATGACCTATAAGTAACCCTGATCATGAGTAAACTTGGAAATCGGCATTTTAAGGTCGTGAAGGTTGAATTAAAATTCATCGAAGTTGATAGGACAAAATAATACTAATCCTTTAGAACTTAGCTAAATTGTCTAAGTCTTGGACCTCTTTGACATGTAATACAAAGCTGAAATGGACTAGAATCTTATGGGGTCTTAGATATGTATTTTATTTAGTTGCTCATGAGTTATGCCAGTACAAGGGCTAGCTTGGGATAACTTATGGTCCTAAGAACTATGTGACATCCAAGGGGTAGGCTTGGGGCGTTACCAACTTGGTATTAGAGAACAAAGTTCAAGTGTCCTAGGGTGTCTGTGAAGCCGTGTCTAGTAGTCTTGCGGAACAGTACAATGAAATCCGTACTTTTCTGTGAGAGGCTACAAGGCATTTAAGAAATGTATCCTTTATTTCAGACTCTATATCATGTAGTAAAGTTATTCTTTTAGAAACTTATGCCAATTCATAAGTAACTCCATAATTCTCCGTATATTGCTTATTCTTGAGATAACATGACTAGTAAGTTCCAATTCCTCCCAAGATGATGCTCTTAAATTACTATCAGTAACTTCATAAGTCACATTAGGGGCTTGAGAGGAGCTCGTTAGTGTGATATAAGTTCTTCAAGTTGAAAGTTATGTCCTCATCTTTATGAGTCATTCAGTTAAGGTAGAATAATATGTGTATTCAGATTCCGCATTAACCCTTCAATCCAGATATTGCTCATGAAAGGATATAGTATAAACATAGATTAGTAAATAGAGTTTACATTCGAGGGATGTTACAACCTAGAGTGTTATGATTTATGATTAGTAGAACCTTTTTATAGTTGGAAGTGTAGGTTTAGAAGTGTAGTGACGAGAAAAGTGGGAATGGCCATTGATAGAAAGTATAGAGATAAAGTTATGCATGCTATAGAGTTTGTATCTAGGTGATATATCCGTGTGTGTTAGTTTAGTGGAAGGCAGAGAAGAAGTTATTATTTAAGGTGAGTTGTTGTTTGCTTGAAGTAGGAAAAGAGTTATTGATGATATTTATTATGTTAGAAAAGTATAGGTTATTAATAAAGTATTTGGTGGTTTAGTATTGTTAATTTAGGCTTCCCTTGAGGTTGCAAAAGGAGTTTAGTTGAAACTTATAGAGCTATGAAAGAAATTTAGGTGCATAGATAGGTAAATAGTCATAATGTGTAGAAGGAGGAGGTGCAAATGTATTATAATAAGATAGACCATATGATCATGATCAATTATTAGTAGTATAAAGTTCTAGTAGTGTTTCTTGATGTTTTATTTTATAGTTTCCAAGTTAGAATAGTATGTATAGTTGGGTTGTAAATCATGTCTAGCACTAGACACTAAGTTTGAATAGTGGATGATGATAAAGGTGGAAATAATGATTGCTTGGGTAGTGATGCTAATTATATGGAAGTGATATAGTAGGCTTGAACAATGAATACAAGAGTTTAAGTTGATTTATTCATAATTAAGTATGATGTTGTTGGTATGATGTAGAGGTGTACCAAGGTGTTATGGGGATTGAATTATTTTCTAAGATTATTAAGTGTCATGTGTGCTTAGATAATACCCATGAGTTTCTACGTGTGAATAAGGCTAGTTATATAGTACATGGTGTTCTAAATAAAGTTAAGGAGTTATGGATAGATGGTGTTGAGTCTTTGAAGTATGATTTTGATTATTAAGGTTTAGGGAAAAACTTAAGTTTAGAGATGTGATATTAGTAGGCTATGAAGGAAAAGAAGTGACTTATGTGTTTAAGTGAGACAAGCATGTTTGTCGAGTTAAGTGTAAGTCTATGTTGATGACTATTGAAGCTAAAGGAACATAAGGGTGGTATGTACTAAGAGAGTGTCCAAGAATGAAGTTAGTATTGTCTAGATATAGTTTATTCAGGTGAGTGGACTTTCATGTGTAGGCCGTTAGAGCAAAGAAATTATGGCTCATTCTCGAGGATATGGAGTAGGCCCATAAGCTTAGAATGTCGTTTTGATCTAAGGGGAATATGGTAGAGTGAAGAACCAAATCAAGTTTTGAGAATTAGATTGTGATACATATTAATAAGAGTTGTGATGAGATAGTGATCCCTTCTTACTCTAGAGTATTCCTTGGATTTTAGTCATTGTCACCAAATTCATGCCTTGCGTGATATATCCATGCCAAAGGCCAATGCTTGCACACTTCATGCATACTCAAGTCCATTTTCAGCTTCTAGTAGGTAACAACTTCACTCTATGATTCGACTCATCCCTCATAAATCTATGAAATTCCAGTCTTATGTTAAATATCTTATGATAAGTATGAACTTATATTTCAGAGTATGATCAATTCTCAGAACTCATGGTACTAGTGAAATTCACATTATATCATGTATGTCTGCAACTTATATTTCTTTACGAAATCCATGCCTTTGACATTCTATTTCTCAGGTCTTAGTTAAATGCCAAGTTATGTATATTATTCTTTCGTACTTCAGGTCCTTATGCGTTAGCCCTTCAGTAACCTCTTTCTATGTTAAGATAATGGTGATGATAATGGATAAGCAACGGTTTAAGTCATATTGTGCTTCAAACATTGCATGGTTAAGTGCAAGGTCCATACAAAGTACCTGTTAGGATCGATTTGCCTACACACACTAGGTCTGCGAAGACGATGAAAAAAAATGAGAGAGAGAGTTCGTAAGGAGAGAGAGAGATCTGCAAGAATAGATTTCATGGTAACACCCGTGGGTAAAATCCACGGCGGACGGGCTATTTATATTAATGATTCAAAGTATGTACAATTACATAGAGAAATGAGAATAAAAGGTACAACCTGAAATTCAGGTTGGGGCGCTGCCGCGAACCCCGCCTTCGGGTGGGGGGATCCTGACCCCCCCCACACCCCGGCAACCTCACCGCGGAGGTTGAACCACGTGAACATTAATATATGACAGTACATCTCATATTAATCAGGCTCCACAAGCCAACAGTACCTATCTATGATTCTAAGTTCATATAATCAAATACTTGGTACTTGTTTTCATTTATAACCAAATATAGTTTGGTTGACAACTTCTTTTTGGTGTTGGACAAAGCTAATCCAATAACAAAGCTATAGGACAGAAAATACACTAGTGTTGTTTAAGCATATTTATTTTCTAAATATGAAAAATAAATCTGATTATATTGAAAGGAAGAACAGCCAAGATCATCAATTAATTTCACCAAAGACCGGAAAAAGTATGCTCAGAACTATCTCATAAAAGCAAATGAGTATTAACATTTTTACTCATTATGATACATTCTACTAATAAGAGTCACAGGCTTTACATCTATCAAGACAATCACACAGAAATGCGCCCATAATGCAGTGGCCAGATTTTCCAAGACCATCGAGTTCTCATCAGGAAAGTAATTTTCGCTGGACGAATTCGAATTTAATCAAATTTCAATTGGATTATATTGGACATTTATCGAAAAAACAACAAGGTACCGTAAAACTGAGTGATTCAATAAGTTTCCCAGAGCAAAAAGAACCAGCACAAACTTTACAGCTATGATTAAATAATTTCATCGTACAGCAAAGCAAAGTAAATTGAAACTTTTTGCTAAAGGCTGTTCTTTTAGTATATTTGTTTCCTAAGTATTAAAAAATAAATCTGATTCTATTGAAAGGAAGAACAGCTGAAAATTAACTAGTAATTTCACTAAAGACCGGAAAAAGTATACTCAGAAACTATCCCAGAAAAGGAAATGAGCAGCAATGAAGAACACAAAGTGCATTCTAAAATCATTAAATCGACTATTTGAATCCTTGCAATTATTATCAAAGAAATCTTTGGATGTGTTCTGTTTCTACATAATTGTTGCTAGTTTCATGATTTGCTGAAACTGTCACAATCTTTACATCTATCAAGACATTCCCACAGAAATGTACACATTATGACACTACAAAAGCCAGATTACCAAGACCATTATTACAAGTTCTCAACAGGAACGTATTTTGCTACATACACAGTTTTGCATTCCTCTTTTGAAACTATACAAAAGCATAAGATAATAGTCAATTGGTAGATATTGCCATAATTCCTTGGGTGAATGTACAGGATTAGATGGTACATGTGTGATATGTCACAATAGCTCCTGATGTAGGTGTTGCCGAATCTCAAGGTAGAATGAGGAAAGGGACGTGAACTAAGATTCTTGAATTCCATCATCGGTTGTTCAGATTGAACGTGATAAATGTAATTGAGAAATCATAAACTTCTAACCCTGAGTGCAAATCAATAAAATACAGTATATAAGTTGTATATAGAAAAAATATAAGTAGACGCTTTTGTAAATGTTAGAGAGTACTTAGAGTAAGGTTTACATGCATTGTGAAGAAAAACAACTGAAAGGTTGTTCTAATCACTAATTTATTTTAACCAGCAAAAAAAAAATAGGTCATATGCAAATGTGTTGAAGGGACAAATAAAGCGTGAAAAAATGTTTGTTTCAATTCCATTATTAAGATCATGCAAGTTACCTTACGGCTCGTTCTTGAAGGTTAAACGTACAATTTGCTTCTGCTTTTCGGTCGCAGCATTTCTCTGTATCAAGATCATATCATGTTATTAAACAAATAAACACAGTTAAGAGGTTTCCCTTATACTTGTTGTTGAAGAAAACATACCATTAGGGCTATTTGATATTCCATAAATCTGATGATGACGGTCCAGGAGCTTTCATTGCATATCTTCATCAATTTGTGGTAGTAGTTTACAATCTGCACCAAAAAGTTTTAACAGACCTACAGGAAATCAAGCCTAAGTATTTGGAGGTGATGGTGCGTACGGACCTCATCAACGATATGCTTTTCCTGCTCTGTCACATTTTCCTCCTCTGAAAACTGGTCATCTAATGTTGCTTTGAGAACCTTCTCCACCACATTTGCTGTCCGCAGAATCTTCTCTTTGTCAAGACATTTTCTAGCGCTCTGTAGAGAGGATTTGGTGGATTATTCGGAAGTGTCAGGCAAATTCCACGTATGAAATAGCAAAAACATGACATGAAGAAACAGGATTTTCATTTGTTGCCTATTGAAAGTATTGAAATTGCCTCAGTTGAGGACATGACCGACCTCGATGCATTTGGTTAATGATTTTACTATCCTTGCACAAACTTCACCATCAGCTTCCTTAATAAAAAAACATACACTTTGTTACTGAAAATAATAAAAGGAATGAAAAATAAAAATTGTATAAACTACAGGTACCTTCTCCAGAGCTTCCACCAGAGACGGTACAATTCGGAGCAGTAGTCTTTTCAGATAAGAATTTCTACTGGGAGGATCTAATTTCGTCTCAATAGAATGTTTTGCTGAGATCAATAGCTCCGGCATGGCTTAAACAGCAATTAGGTATAAAAATACATATCAGAAAGGAAAGAACTAATAAGATACAAGATAAGGGAGAATAAAAAAGAAAGTCTTTATCAAGTAAAACCGGTACCTGAAATTGCTACTTTTCTGATATCTTTATCACGAAATGTCACCAGTGGTACGAGTATGTCAGAAACCTACACAAATAATGTCAAATTTGATTAAGAAAGTCTTATACAAGAGAAACAACAACATACACAGTATTGAACCAACCATATAAATCCATTTAAGGAACTCGTTATTGAACTGACTAGTCAAGCAAAGTAATAGTTCACATGCTCTCAGTTTCACCCTCAGCATATCATGTTCTGTGGCACTGTACAAATATAAATGTTTTAGTGGAAAAGCATATGTACAAGCTAGTAATCTCAACTAAGAAAATGTACATATCTCATTTAATAAACACAAGCACACCATAGTATAATGCCAACATCCAGTACAATATAGCAGAAATGTATAATTTTCAGCTGAAGCATCAGATTGGTCATGAAGCACTTTGAAGTTTAAACATACTTATTCAAGTCCAAACTAGCTGCACGGAGCAGGCCAGGCATAAGATCATCTGGATAAAAATCATATCCGAGACATATGATAAGCTGCTTCCATGCCTTCAACAAAATAGTAGAGCACCCGTTATAGTATAAGAATAGTATGTGCATTACTACAAATAGTTTGGATAATGCATACTTGTAGAAGGGTAACTTTCAAACTGTGATCATCCTCTCTTGAATTCCTTTCAATGTTCAAGAGAATGTCCTTGACCTTATATACATGAAAATTATAGATGCTTTAATCAGTTAATGAAATGAAGAATCATAAGAATTAAATCACTAAGAAAATTTTAAGCAAACTGTAATAATGTTGGCACGCTTTAAACTCAAATGCTTGTTAAAGAAATAACAAAACACATTACCTCATTAGCATCTTTCTTGAATATATCCTTTCCAACAAGTACAGCAACTGTCCAAATGCACTCAACAGCATTTTCTTTCACCAAATTACTTGTGGCTTTAGGTAGAAGTTCTTTCAGCGAAGTGATGACCGATTCATAGAAGGTACAGAAGAGATCCTATGCAAAAGCATAATTCTTTTCAGATACCACCATCAAATCCCATATGATGGATCAATAGCTAAGTCAGAGTTTCTATAATTATGGACCTTTGATGTTCTTGCAACAGATGCTAGAGCCTCTAAGGAATGGGCTTGCAGCAGCTCAGTCTCTGAACTCTGACTCTATCAGTAGATAAAATCAATTAACAATTTTAAGCTAAAGCAGATGCCCATGCATATTAGCACAAAATGGTATCTCTTTGTTTCCTTTTTCCTAGAAATCGTTAAAATTACACTTTAAAATGTCCCAAGTCAAATAAATCTACCTTGCTGATTTCAAGTAGTGCATTCACAGTTATTTGCAAGTACGGTGCTAAGTAGCATGAACTGCAACTCTTATAAAGAGTACTGATTGTGCAAACAGTATGAGCATATGAAAAATAAGAAAAGCAATTAGATTTCATTAACATAAATAATATAAATTTCAGCTGAAAAAGTAACTTAGACAACGAAAATATCATTAAATATTGGAATTTGACAAGGAAAGAAATGAAAAGTCCAGCATTTTTGGTTACCTTATTGGTGGGATTTGTGTCTCTTACAAGTGTCCCCAATAACGAAGTAATAATAGTGTAAACTTGATCATCAAGAGTTTGTGGAGGTAGTTGTTCACAAAAAGTTTTAATTGTTCTTACAGTAGCAAAGCAAACTTTGTTTTCGCTATCTGCTATTAATTTGAGACCAATTTTACAACTCCACCACGATTATCGCTAATTCCCTGAGGATAACAAGAGTAACAACACTTAGCTGAAAAAAATAGTCACAATTTATCAAGAACTAACCAAAAAATAAGTTGCATATAAAAACAGCACATGTCCAGGAAGAGCAGTCATCAATTTACAAATATACCTTTCCACATCCTTCTGTAATGAGACCAATAAAAGTAGCCCCTGCGTATCGATCTCGCCAGTTTAATGAAGTTGTCATTCTTTCTATTTGCTTGAGTACTGCTGGAATATGGAATTCGGCACTTCGCAAAATCGCAATCCGATGCAAAAACTTCTCTCCAACAAGATAATTACCAGATTTATACGGGATACATGAAACCATTCGTATCAACTCATCCCCCAGTTTTGCTAGTAGTATGCCCTTGCGTACCTTCTTTATCGAATTATCATCAAAAGCATACATCACTTCTACCGCGAGACATCTTGTTTCTTCTTCTAAACTTTTGTCTTTAGAAATTTTAATGAGGGCAGTAAACACCTGATCTAAATGTTAGTTGAAAAAACTTGGCTCTGTCACCACCAACTCAACTAATTTCTTGAGACTTTCCTGGGCATTAGGCTCCTCATCTTTATTTCGAAGAAAATGCGAGACCCCATTTATCATTGGCAGTAATAGGACAGAAAATTGAGAATAATAGTCACTTGACATATGTTGAACAAGACTAACTAATGCACGTAAGGCAAGAAATTTGCTCATTCCTTTGGATTTATAAAACTTTTTTCGACAATGTTGATTTGAGTTGTGGAAAATAGTGTCTCAGTTCATTGCCCATACATTTGGGCAAATCCAAAAAAAACGATAGCGCACAATCTTGAATGTACAATGGACCCGAAAATAGAGAGTCGAAAAAGAATCTGAGCATACCCTGCCACACTCCCTGTTTCTCAGCAATAATACAGCTGAAAATTTGAGATGCTGTGTTCCACATCAATTCGCAAACCTTAACCGGGTTATCTCCTTCAAGAATATCAAGAATCCTGCTTTTAAGCTGATCTTTGACGATGTCGGTGGAGGATCTCCATATGCTGCATGAATCACTGGGATAATCAAGAAGAGAATGAATGAGATCAGTGCATTTAGATTTGATTTCAAGGGTATTTCCAGGAGAATGTAGGAGGTGCTCTGATAGCTTCAAAAACAATTCATATGGATGATTTTCTACACAATATTCGTACAATGTCATTTTATCTTGGGACTCTTCCATATCTGTAAAAAAATTTTGAATGAAGTAGTAATCTGGAGAATTAAGAAGTTGTAGGGCCTTCTGTGGAAGTTCATCTGCCATTACAGAAGAAGAACCTCTAGCAGACATTGTAGAATGAAAACAGATAAAATGAAAGAGGGGGTTTGGCGGGTTAATATTCAGTTGGAATGTTTTCTCATTTGGCGGTTATCAACGGAATAAAGGCAAGTTTATTGCTTTTTTAAAAACACAGTAAAAAGACAAAAAATACTGGTAAGGTGTCAAATTAATTTAAAATATCAAGAATTTTATTTTATTAAATATTATTAATTTTTTAATACTTACATACTTATAATAATTACTTAATGGTGATATAGTAAAATTACGGTTGAAGCAGTTGAGACAAGTCATAAATATCTATTTTATTTTTTTTCTAAAATCAAAATTTTATTAATTTTCTAATACGTAAATGTGATAATCTAGAGTTAATTGATCACTTTATGTTTATTTTACCACATTTATAAAATATTATTAATTTTTAATACTTAATAATTACTTAGGGGCGATATAGTAAAATTACGGTTGGAGTTGTTGAAGCGGACATGTCATAAATATCTGTTTTACTTTTATTAAAATTCAATTTTATTAATTTTCTAACACGTAAATGTCATATAATAATTAATTAGGGGGCAATATAGTAAAATCACGGAGCAAGCAGGAAGCTAGAAGAAGGCATGTCGATCGCCAGCTGCCTGCTTCCAGCAGCTCCCACTCGCGCTTCTACATAGTAAGAACTAGATATTGAAGGCCCGTGCTGTATGTTATTATTTTAAATTTTTTGTTATTGCAATTTATAATGTTCTTCGCGTTCAAACTTTTTAAGTATTGATAATGAATTGGTCGTGGTTTAGATGGCACCTTCATTTCGGTAAGGAAATGGAAACCTAATTTCGTCCCCAGCAAGACACAAGTAGATTCAACAGTAATCTGGCTACGCCTTTCTCAACTCCCGACCGAATTCTATGATTCCAAAATTTTCCAAAGGGTGAGGAGGAGAATTGGGAAACTACTAAAGATCGATACATGCGCCTCCCCCACACTGCGGGGTCTCTATGCCAGGCTTGCATCCAAATTCAATTGGGCATCTCCTTCATGGCCTTCATCAATATTGGAGGCCTCCACCAATACATCGAATACGAAGGGGATGGGATTCTATGCACATCGTGTGGACACTTAGGCCACGCTTCCTCCAACTGTCACTCCCAGCAAACCCCCATCGATCAAACCAACCCAGAGCGACACCTGAGTCAAGTACAAAGACTGAATAACACCTTGTGTCCTTTCAAAAAAGGAAAAAAAGGAACCAAAATACCAAGGAAGATCCAGTCCATAATCCAAATCATACCAAGGACGGTAGGAGCGATCTGATGGAAACAGGAAAGTCCCCTTCTCACCTTGGCGGCGATGACGGAGTCAAGCTAGGGAAAACCAAGCAATCTGGTCCACCTCGGGGAAAGGTCAAATTGGGCCAACAATCGGAACCCTCATTTTCTCCCCCTCTTGAGGCAGGCCTAAGCTTTGACGCTGAAGTTCATATGGACTCCCCCATGGCCCATCTCCCTAATGAGATAGGACTCAATTCTTCTGATCCTAAGAGACCCACTACCCCCTTTAACCTGAACAGGCCCAGTTCATCTTCTAATTTAAACAGTTTATTTCCCTTAGAAGTAGGGAATAATAAAAAGAAAAAGAAAATTGATGGGCCCCATAGAATCTAGCTCGGCTTAGACAATCATGAGTTTAGAGCTGGAAATTCACACACGCCCATCAAAGACCTTTTCGATTCTCAGGGTGATGTGATGGACACTATCCATCACGCAGACATTGCATTTAATGTAAATGTCATTACCAATGCCCAAGCCCCTCAGCTTTCTTTCCTTAATAGATCTCCTTCTGATAACATGGAGGTCAACTATACCTCTCAAGAAGAACAACATGGACTCTCCACTAAACTCCAACATGATCACTCTAATCACAGAGGACTTACCATTGGATTATATTCCTGCCTCATGGTTGGAAGTCTGCCTCTCCAACCAATCAATCCCACTTCATGCCCAAGTGAAGGGGCGACAGGTTACTCTTTACATCCAGGACCCCAGCTACCTTGCCCTTCTGGTCAAGGAATGTCCGCGTCAGGGCCTAGAGAGCTATGGCTAAAATGTCTGGATGGTAACCCTTTTCCATGTAATAGGCTCATCCTACCTGGAAGAACTGACTCCAGAGATTCTGTCACTCCCTATGAACCAGATAAGCAGCAACCTTCCTTTCTTTCCACCCTCAAACCCACTCCTACTATCTCAGGGACTAATTTTTGTGACCTTACCTGGGGAAAGACAAGCCCTTCTAGTACCTATGGTGAATACCTCACCACCTCTAACTCCCCTTTCACTGGAAAGGGTAGAAAGAGGGAAAACAATAGAGGCCCTGAGAGAAAGCAACAAGGAAATAAAAGGCCTCCTTGCACAGATGAGAATTCCAAAAACGGATGTCTTCACTCTGGAAAGGCCTGTAAACATAGAGTTTATAGAACTCATCCACGAGATGGTCATTGTTCTCTTGCCGCAGCTACTGACCAATCTAGACCTAAGACTAATTGCTCCAAACCTTATGATAGGGGAACACTTCACAGCCAAAGTGGCACCCATATCCAGGAGGAGAAAGATCTCAGAGATAGCTGGGTCCTCCAATCCTGTGGGAAAGAGCAAGGAAACCATGTCAACCCCCCAACAAAAACAGAAACCAATGATGAAGAACTGTCTAATCTGGAATGCTAGGGGGAAATAGTCTAGAATTTATAAAACAATGTAAGTCCATGATTAGCATCCACCACTCTTATATCCTGGACCTCCTGGAAACTAATATGGTGGACCACAGAAACATCTCCTATGAGTTGGGCTTCCATAACTTCATAGAGTCTAGTGCCTCTGGCAACTTAGGTAACATTGTTATCATATTGAAGGGGGGTAACATCTCCATCACCAGTATCTCAATCTCTTTCCAGTCTATTCATGCCTCTGTTAAGGTATGATCCTTTCTCTCTACATGGATTCTTAGCATTGTTTATGCCAGTAATGATTTTAATTCTAGAAAGCTCCTATGGGATCAACTCATTTCCCTAGCTGATGTCATCCCTTCCGCAAGTAGTAATAGCTGGATTATAAGAGGGGACTTTAATGAAGTCCTTAGGGCCAGTGAAAATTTTGGAGGCAACCCTATTAACATTCACAAAACATCCCTCTTTTGGGACTGTATTAATAAATACAACCTCATGGACCTTGGCTTCATGGGTAGCAAATTCACCTGGTCTACTATGATATATAAAAAGAGTCAAGGCCTGATTCTGAAAAGGCTAGACAGGTGTCTAGACAATTAACAATGAATTCACCTTTATCTTGAAGTCTCTGTTACCCACCTCCCTAGAATTCACTCTGACTACTCCCCTCTTATACTTAACCTTACTAGAACTCCCAATTCTATCCCTAAACCCTTTAGGGTGGAATCTATGTGGTGTAACCACCCGAATTTTAGAAATCTCATCCATGACTTCTTTCTTGAAGGGGATAACCTCACCCAAGCCACCCACCTATTCTAAGAAATTGCAAAAACCTGGAATAGGGAAACTTTTAGAGATATCTTTCAAAAAAGAATCATCTACTTGCTATGCTAGCAAGTATCCAAAAATATCCATAATACCTCACCAGCTCCTACCTTCAAAACCTGGAAAATACTCTTTCTAAGGAGTTTAACTACATCCTGGATCAAGAGAATGAGTTTTGGAGGCTCAAATCCAACATCAACTGGCTCATACATGGAGACAGAAATATAAATTTTTTCCACACTTCTACCCTGAATAGAAAAAGGAGAAATGGAATTTACTCCCTCCAGGATAATGATTGTTGGATCTTTGAGCCTAATGAGATCACCAAAACTGTCACTTCTTTCTATAAATCCATTTACTTTTCTATTCACTTCTCCTTCCCACTCAAATGTCAGTCCAATCCCTCCAACAAGGGCTCCCTCAATCCCTCTACCCACTCCTATCTTGACTCCATCCCTGACCTTGAGGAGATCAAGAGGGCTATCTTTTCCTTTGTCTCCACCAAATATCCTGAACTAAATGATATACACCAATTCATGTACCAGAATTATTGGTCTAATATGGCCCTCCTCCGGCACCAGTTCTATACTACCACCTTCACAACTTAGACCATGGACCCAGCTGTTAACTCTACCTTTCTTTGCCTCATTCCTAAATTCAAGGATGCTACCTTCCTGAAGAACTTCAGACCCATAGGTTTGTGAATCACCTAATACAAAATCAGTACCAAGATCATCTCTGCTAGATTAAAGCCCCTTCTTTAATCTATTATTGGTTATAACCAAGCTAGTTTCTCTAAAAAATGAGAGCTTGTGAAAATGCCATCATTGTACAAGAGTACTTAGATCACTTCAAGAAAAAAAAGGGCATTAATCCTAGTATGGTTTTAAAAATTGACCTGGATAAAGACTTTGATAGGCTTGAATTGTTCTTCATTAGACATGCCTTAGCTTTCTTCAACTTCCCCCCTGGCCTGTCCAAACTCATCCTCTCATGCATCTCCTTATTTTCTATCTCTGTCCTTCTAAATAGAAACATAACCCCCTCCTACAATCCCACAAGAGGGATAGACAATGAGACCCCATGTCACCATATCTCTTCATCCTTTGCATGGAGCTCTTCTCAAGGAGAATCAACTATGAAGTGGATATCCTCAACTGAACCCCCATTTCCACTAGCAAAGGGGGTCCAAAACTCTCTCACCTATTCTTTGCTGGTGAACATACCTTTTTTGCTACAACTGATTTCCAGAACTGTCATACCATCTTCAATACTCTAGAAAACTTCAGTAAACACTCAAGTCAAAGAGTTAACAATGCCAAGTCTAAAGTGCTTTTCTCCAGCAATTATGATGCTGCTGCTAGACTCAACCTATCCACCATCTTAGGTATAAAATCCAGTAACAACTTTGGCAAATACCTAGGCTTCCCCACCTTTCATAAGTATCCCACTCTTGCAGACTTCCACTTTCTTCTAGATAATATGAACTTCAAGCTTGCTGGCTGGAAGTCCAATTTCCTCAATATAGCTGACAGAACTACCCTAGCCAAATCTTGTCTTAGCAGCATGCCCAACCATGTCATGCAATTTATAATTCTCCCAAATAAGATTCTCAAGATCATTGATAGAGCCTAAAGGAATTTCATATAGGGATCCACTAACTCTAGGAAGAAAATGAATGTGGCAAATTGGGGGACCATCACTAGAACCAAAAAAGAGGGAGACGCAAGAATCCAAAAGGTCAGCATAAATAATGACACCTTGCTCAGCAGCTTCGCTTGGAGACACAACTCTAATCCCTCTTCTCTATGGGCCTCCGTCCTAAACCAGTCCTACCAACTGTTGTAGGACCTGAAATTATATCCAAAGAGGTTGGAAACTATGCAAGAATGTCATTTGTTAGTCCATCCACAATGGCAGAAAAATTGATGGTTGGGAAGTTTGTTGGATTCCAAACCATCCACCCCTTAGAAATATTATTCAGGGACCTGTCCCTGGGCACATTAACATCATCATGTTTTTCAATGTTTGGCAGGAGGGCAACTAGAATCTAGGCTCCCCCTCCTTTGAAATCCCTACATCCATCTTCCATACTATCTGGAATACTTTCTTTTCAAATCCCTTAATTCATCAAGATACCCCCTGTGGCTTTTAAGTGGTTTAGTCATGTTCACATGTAAGAGTGCCTATAATCTCATCCACTCAAACAGATAACCTCTCCTCAACAATCACAAAACTTAGAATTGGATTTGGAAAACCACCATCCCTGAAAAGCTGAAATTTTTTCTCTGGCTTCTGAACTATGATAGTCTTCCTACTAAGGGAAATCTTCTTAAAAGGGGCATTAATATTGACCATACATGTCCCTATTGTGCCTACCTATAAGAAGAAATCCACCATCTTTTATTCCAATGTAGACATGCTAACACTTTGTGGAGGGAGCTAGTTCTTTAGTACAATGGGGAACACAATATCTCCACCCTTAATTTCTCACCCAGTAATTGGAAAACCACCTGCAAGACTCTAAGTCACAACAACTTTAACAGTAGAGTGGAGTGGGGCACTCTCCTCCCCTTTTGTCTCTGGAATATTTGGAAAATCATAAATAATAATGTCTTCAACAACAAAAATTACCCCTCTCCTTTAAACATGCTTACTCTGAAGTTGCGGAATTTCTTCACATCAGTGAGCATTCTACTGACCCCCCTAATCTTACCATCTTCCTCTGCTAGACCCCTCCCCCTAAACATGTCTACAAGCTAAACACTGATAGGTCATGCCTAGGGAACACTGATAAAGGGGGCATTGGGGGAGTGGTCAGAAATGCCTCGGGAACTTGGGTTCTTAGCTTCATGCAGAGCTTCCACCATGCTTTCAATAACTTTATGGAAATCATGGCCCTTAGAAAGGTTCTTCTGCTAGTTGAGGAGCACAACTTGTGCCCTATTGAGATATGTGCTGATTTAGAAGAGATCATTAACTAGTTATCCAAAGGGAATTTATTATATAACCCAATTATTCATGATTGCAGATCTCTAATAAAAAGATTGGGCAGACCTCCAGTTCACCATAACTACAGAGAGCAGAATAGGGTAGCTGACACCATGGCGAAAGCTAGAGCAAAAATAACTCCTTTTGACAACTGTAAAGTTTTTATAACACCACCTCCTTTTGTAATTCATGAAGTATGGGCTGACATAAAAGGAAATGCTATCCTCGAAAGGTTTCTTCTTACCAAAACTATTCAAGTCATTGCCAAACAATTTTGGTAATCGAGACAGACTGAGCTCCCGAACTAACAACTTCAGTTATTGCTGTTTTATGTTTAATGCATCTTATCTACCAAAAAAATTACTTAGGGTGATACAGTAAAATTACGGTTGAAGCTGCTGAAGCAGACATGTCATAAATATCTGTTGTACTTTTTTTAAAATTCAATTTTATTAATTTTCTAATAGTTAAATATCATATAATAATTAATTAGGGGCTATATAGTAAAATCACGGAACAAGCACGTAGCTGGAAGCAGACATGTTGACCACAAACTACTGTTTCTAGCAACTCCCGCTCATGCTTCTATATAGTAAGAATATAAGTGAGGATAGGCTGTTGAAGCAGGAAGCTTGTGGACAACAAGCCTTCTTCAACAATGATTTTACTATATCATCTCTAATCAATTAATTATTATTAGTCATTTATATATTAGAAAAATAATAATATTTAATTAAAAATAAAGTAGATATTTATGACGCATCTGCTTCATCTGCTTCAATTGTGACTATATCATCAGTAATTAATTATATAAGTCATTTAAATATTAGAAAATTAATAATACATAATTAAAAAAGTAAATAGATATTTATGACATGTCTACTTCAGCTGCTTCGATCGTGATTTTACTATATCATTTTTAATTAATTATTATAAGTTATTTACGTATTAAAAGATTAATATTTAATAAAAAAATATAATAAACATTCATGACATGTCTGCTTCAACTGCTTCAATTGTAATTTTATTATATCACCTCTAATTAATTATTATAGATCATCTAAGCATTACAAAATCGATAATATTTCATAAAAAAGGTAAAATAGACACAAAATTATAAGTTAACTCTTGATGTTTTAAATTAACTTGACGACTTATATGTGATCCACTTAAACTTTTTCCACGTGTAATTTTTTATAGTAACTTTACTATATCGCTTCTAATTAGTTAACCATTGATGTTTTAAATTAATTTGACGACTTAGACGGGGTCCACTAAAAAAATTTCACAACTAATTTTTGTAGTAATTTTTTGATATAACTTCTGGATAGTTATTATAAGTCATTTAAGTACTAGATAAACAATTATTATAAGTCATTTACGTATTAGAAAATTAATATTATTCAATTAAAAAGTAAAATAGATATTTATGACATGTCTGCTTCAACTGCTTCAATCATAATTTTACTATATCATCCCTCATTAATTATATAAGTCATTTACGTATTAGAAAATTAATAATATATAATACAAAATTAAAATAAATATTTATGACATGCGTAACGCCTCAAGTTTGGTACCCCGCACGCTACACGGTGCTAACAATCCCAAAAGACCACTAGCTAACCCATGACTGGCACCTGCTGTGAGCAATGCATAATAGTAATACTATAATAACAATATAACTGAGATAAATTCAAAAATAATGGGTTGAAATTCCATAAGGTTCAATATAATAATAATACTAAAAGAATGGTATAACAATACCAAAACTGATATAATTGTCTGAACATGCTATAGTCTGAAAGCCTCTAAGCTGTCTGACTGTGGATATGATAGGACAACTCCCCAACTAACTCCGGCTGCTGAAATAACTAAGTTCTGAAATAATGAAATAATCATGTCCTTGAACTTTGAGGACTCACCATTGACTCTGACTGTTGAAATCTAAACTGCTAAGTGTGATCGGGAACCTGAGCGTCTGAAACTATGGTATAAAATACCATATCGCAATATAAAAGTATGCGTTAGTATGTAGGAATGTACTGGTATGCAAAATGGTATAAGGCTGAATGCATGGGTTCATATGCATGAACTATAACTGACTGAGTAACGTGAACATGACTGAGTGAGAATTCATGAATGAAAACATAGTAACTAAAGTCGTGATAAGATTGAATACTGAGTCAGAATACTAATAACATAGATTTATGGTATCTGAATACTGTTAACTGAGTGACTATGTCTGACAGCCCTGATTCTGATGGAACTAGCTGAGTTCCGTACTAAGCTGAGTGACTGTATCTGACAGTCTTGAAATTTGTTGAACTATCTAAGTTTTATTCTGAAGACTTAGACTGAGACTGTGGGAGGTAATCATCTAAATAACATTCCCCAAATAATATGGTGGAGTTGGGGTACAATCTGCAACCCCAATTGGAAGGGCGTCAATATCGCGCCACTAGTAAGGACAAGTTGTGAGTGACCCTCATCTGTCAGGTACTCTAAAAAGAATGATGGGACCCTAATCTGTCAGGTTAAGCCACCTTATTAACCCTCATCTGTCAGGTTTGATATCTCAACCTACGCTGGCTAAGTAGTTCTGGAATACAAGGATTGCTTCTAAGAATCACACCATCTACTTTCAGGTGAGTCCCCATCCTTGGGTTTACTCGGTGCTGAATCCTACTCCAAACTGAATAGACATTGAACTGATTATGCAGAGCTGAACAAGTCTAAGTTCACTGAGTTTCGTAGACTAACTGATTTTACTGAGATTACTGATTTTTCTTGAGTTTTGTAACTGACTAAGTTCTACTGAGTTCTAAAATTAACTGTGAGTACTACTGGTCATGGCATGACTGAGATTATATTGAAACCGATACTGGTTCTAGGTACATAGCTAAATTGTCGGGTATTAAATACCCCCAAGACTCGATAGAAAGAATATTATAGGACATGATACTTCTTGAACACATAACCACAATCAACAATTCATAATACAATCATTGAGCGATTCAATGACCCCATTTTGCCTGTTTGACCAAACAAGTAGGCCTGCCCATACAAACGGGCAATATTGGGTCGCTCCCCAGCCTCTCCTACATGCCTAGGTAAATTTTGGCCCACGTAACCCTCGGGTACACCCCCAGAACCGTAGGCTATAGCGCATCGATTTGGACTCAAAATGCCCCATTCGCGCTGTTTTACCCGTTTGAATAACCAAATAGCACCACCCAGACAAACGGGTAATATTGGGACACTCTTCATCCTTGCTGGCATGTACGGGTAGATTTACGACCCACTTCACCCTCGGACCCTGGGGCCATCCACGAAACCTTGGGAAGTAGCACACTGATTTGGCCATAAAATACCCCGTTCGCGCCGTTTTGCCCGTTTGACCAACCAAATGCCCCCGCCCATACAAACGGTCAACACTGAGATTATCCCCAGCCTCCATGGAATACTCGGGTCAATTTTAAACCCACGGAACCCCCATACCCCGATCCCACCCACAAAACTGTAGGCTATAGCACATCGATTTGACCTTAAAATGCCCCATTCGTGCTGTTTTGCTGATTTGACCAACCAAATGGCCCCGCCCATAAAACGAGAAACACTTGGTCACTCTCTAGCCTCTCTGGCATTCCCGAGTCAATTTTTAGACCACCTCCGGAACCGTGGGCTATAGCACACCGATTTAGCTAAAAATGTTCCGTTTATGCCATTTCGCCCGTTTGACCAAGCAAATGGCCCCTCCCATACAAACGGGAAATATTGGGATGCTCCCTAGCCTCCCTGGCATACCCAAGTTGATTTTTAGCCTACGACACCACCGGATCCCAGGCCCACACAAGAAATCATGGGCTATAGTACACCGATTTGGCCCTAAAATTCCCCGTTCGTGCTGTTTCGCTTGTTTGACCAACCAAATAGCCCCGCCCACAAATACAGGCACCACTGGGGTGCTCCCTAGCCTCTCTTCCACGCTCGAGTTAATTTTTGGCCCACGAAACCCCCAACCCTGGTTCCACCCACGGAACCATGGGTTATAGCACACCGATTTGGCCTCAAATTGCCAGTTCGTGCCGTTTTTCCCAATTGGCCAACCAAATGGCCCCACCCATGCAAATGAGAAATATTGGGTCACTCCTCAGCATCTCCTATATTCCCGGGTTGATTTTTGGTACACGACACCCCCATATCCCGGACCCACCACTGGAACCGAGGGCTATACACACTGATTTATTCCCAAAATGCCCCGTTTGTACATTTCGCCCTTTTGACCAGCCAAATGGCCCTGCCCATACAAACGGGCAATACTAGGACACTCCCCAGCCTCTCTTTCACACCCGAGTTGATTTTCATCCTACATCACCCCCGGACCCTGGGCCCACCCACGAAACCATGAACTAAAGCACACCGATTTGGCACCAAAATGCCCCGCTCGCACTGTTTCACCCATTTGACCAACCAAATGGCATCTCCCACACAAACTAGCAACACTAGGTCACTCCCCAGCTTCTCTAGAACACTCGGGTAAATATTTGGCTAACGGTACCCCCGAAACGTAGGCTCACCCCCGGAATCGTGGCTTATAGCAGACTGATTTGGCCCCAAAATGCCCTGTTCGTGCCGTTTCACCTGTTTGACCAACCAAATGGCCCAGCCCACACAAAAGGTAAACACTGGGACACTCCCCATCCTCCTGGTCATGCTCGGGTCAAATTTCGACCCATGGCACCCCCGTACCCCAGGCCCACCCTCAAAACTGTGGGCTATAACACACCGATTTGGCCCTAAAATGCCCCGTTCGCATCGTTTCACCCGTTTGACCAACCAAATTACCCCGTACACATAAAAGGGCAAAAGTGACATGCTCCCCAGCCTCCCTGGCACGCCCGGGTTGATTTTCGAACCACGACACCCCCGAACCCCAGGCCCTCTCCTGGAACTGTCAGCTATAGCACATCGATTTGGCCCCAAAATGCCCTATTCTCTTTGTTTCGCCCGTTTGACCAACCAAATGGCCCCACCCACACAAATGAGCAACACTGGGATGCTCTCCAGCCTCAATGGCACGCCCAAGTTGATTTTTGGCCACGGCACCCCCGGACCTCGGGCACACCCACAGAACCGTGGGTTATAGCATACCAATTTGGCCCCAAAATGCCCCGCTCACACCGATTCACCTGTTTGACCAGCCACTTGGCCCCGCACACACAAACGGGCAAAATCGGGTTGCTCCCCAGCCTCTCCTATATGCTCGGGTTGATTTTTGGCCCATGAAACCCCCGGACTTTGGGCCCACCCTCGGAACTGATGGCTATAGCATATCTATTTGGCACCAAAATGCCTCGTTTGCGTCGTTTCTCCCTTTTGACAAACCAAACGGCCCCGCCCACATAAAAAAGCAATACTGGGATGCTCCTTAGCTTTCCTGGAATGCCTGGTTCGATTTTAGGCCCACGAAACCCCGAACCCACCCACAGAACTGTGGGCTATAGAACAAAGATTTTACCCCAAAATGTCCCATTTACACCATTTTGTTCGTTTGACCATCCAAATGGCCTCTCCCCCATAAACGAGCATCAATGGGACACTCCCTAGTCTCTGTGGCATGCCTTGGTAGATTTTAGGTCTACAACACCCCCCAGACCCCGAGCTCACCCATGGAACCGAGGGCTATAACACACCGATTTGGCCCCAAAACTCCCCGTTTCACCTATTTGACCAACCAAATAGCCCCGCCCATACGAACTGGAAACACTGGGTCGCTCTCTAGTCTTTCCGGCATGATCGGGTCAATTTTTAGCCCAAGACACACCCAAACCTTGGCCCCAACCCCAAAACCGTGGGCTATTGCACACCGATTTGGCCCCAAAATGCCTCATTCGCACCGTTTAACCCATTTGAATAACCAAATGACCAAGCCAATTTATGGCCCATGGCACCCCCGTACACCAGGCATACCCATAGAATCGTAAGCTATCGTACACCGATTTGTCCCAAAAATGCCCCGGTCGCGTCGTTTTTCCCATTTGACCAACCAAATGGCCTCGCCCACACAAATGGGCAACATTGGGATGGTTCCCAACCCTCCTCGCATACTCAGGTCGATTTTCAGTCGACGGCACCCCCTGACCCCGAGCCCACCCATGGAACTATGGGCTATAGCACACCGATTTGATTCTAAAATGCCCCGTTCACGCCGTTTCACCAGTTTGACCAACCAAATGGCCTTGCCCATGCAAACGGAAAACACTTGGTTTCTCCCCAGACTCTCCGGCATGCTCGGGTGAATTTTCAGCCCACGACACCCCCGAAACACGAGCCCACCCCCAGAACCGTGGGCTATAGAACACCTATTTAGCCCCAAAATGTCTCGTTCGTGCTTTTTTACCCATTTGACCAACGAAATGTCCCCGCCCACACAAACGGGTAACATTGGGACTCTCTCCAGCCTCCTTGGCATCCTGAGTTGATTTTTGGCCCACGATACCCCCGGACCCTGAGCCCACCCACGGAACTGTGGGCTATAGCACACCAATTTGTCCCTTAAATGCCCCGTCCATGCCTTTTCTCCTGTTTCACCAACCAAATGGCCCTGCCCATACAAACGGGTAACACTGGGATGTTTCCCAGTCCCATGGCATGTTTGGGTGTATTTGCGACACACGAGAAACCCAACCCCAAGCCTGTTCATAGAAACGTGGGCTATAGCACATTTATATAACCCCAAAATGCCCCGTTCGCGTCGTTTTTCCCGTTTGATAAACAAAATAGACCCGCCTACACAAACGGGCAATATTGGGTTACTCCCCAGACTCTCTATCATACCCGGGTCTATTTATTGGCCACGACCTCCTCAGACCCGGGCCCACCCCAGGAACCGTGGGCTATAGCACATCGATTTGCCTAAAAAATGCCCCGTTCGTTCCATTTCGCTCGTTTGACCAACCAAATGGCCCCTCCCACACAAACGGTCAACACTAAGATGCTCCCCAGCCTCCCTGGCATGCCCGATTCAAGATTTGGCCCACGGTACCCCCTGACCAGGGACCCACCCACGGAACTGTGGTATATAGTACATCGATTTTGCCCTAAAATGCCTTGTTCATGCCGTTTCACCTGTTTGACCAATCAAATAGCCCTGCCCACACAAACAGGCAACACTGGGATGATCCCTAGCCTCCCTAGCATACTCGGGTTAATTTTTGGCTGACAGAACCCCTAAAACCCAAGCTCACCCATTGAACCATGGGTTATAGCACATCGATTTAGCCCCAAAACTACTCGTTTTGCCTTTTTAACCAACCAAATAGCCCCGCTGACAAAAATGGGAAATACTGGATCACTTTCTATCCTCTCTGGAATGCCTCAATCGATGTTTGTCCTACGACACCCATGGACCCTAGGCCCACCCTCAGAACCATGGGCCATAGTATACCAGTTTGGCCACAAAATTCCCCAGTCGTGCCGTTTTGCTCGTTTGAATAACAAAATGGCCCCACCTACACAAATGGGCAGCATTGGGATGCTCTCCAGCCGGCCTGGCATGTTCAAGTTGATTTTTGGCCCACGAAACCCCCAAAACCCGTATCCACCCACAGAACCGTGGGCTATATCACACCAATTTAGCACCAAAATGCCCCATTCGCGTTGTTTCGCTCGTTTGAATAACAAAATGGATAAAATGGCCATGCCTACAAAAATGGGCAATATTGGGATGCTCTCCAGCCTCCCTTTCATGCCCGAGTTGATTTTTAGTCCACGAAACCCCTGAACCCATGCCCACCCACGAAACTGCAGGCTATAGCACACTAATTTGGCCCTAAAATGCCCCGTTTGCATCATTTCACTCGTTTGACCAACCAAACAGCCCCACCCACACAAATGGGCAACATTGGGTCGCTCCCCAGTCACTATGGCATGCCCGAAACTTTTTTCAACCAACGGCACCCCCAAACCCCGAGCCTAATCCTGAAACCGTGGGATATAGCACATTTATTTAGCCCGAAATGGCCCTATGAACACAAACGGGCAACACTGGGATGCTCCCCAGCCTCCTTGGCATGCTAGGGTTGATTTTCAGCCCATGGAACCCCCAAACCCCAGGCCCACCCACAGAACTGTGGACTATAGCACACCAACTTGGCCCTAAAATGCCCCGTTCGCGCCATTTTGCCTGTTTGACCATCCAAATGGCCTTGACCACTAAAACGGGAAATATTTGGTAGCTCCCCATCCTCTCCAGCATGCCCAAGTTGATTGTCGGCCCACGGTACCCCCGGGCCCCGATCCCACCCTCAAAACCGTGGGCTATAGCACACCGATTTTGCTCTAAAATGTCCCGTTCGAGCTGTTTTTCCCGTTTCACCAACCAAATGGCCTCGCCCACACAAATGGGAAATATTGGGACTATTTCTAGCCTCCCTGGCATACTTGAGTTGATTTTTGGCCCACATCTATCAAGACAATCACACATAAATGCGCCCAGAATGCAGTGGCCAGATTTTCCAAGACCATCGAGTTCTCATCAGGAAAGTAATTTTCGCTGGACGAATTTGAATTTAATCAAATTTCAATTGGATTATATTGGACATTTATCGAAAAAACAACAAGGTTCCGTAAAACTGAGTTATTCAATAAGTTTCCCAGAGCAAAAAGAACCAGCACAAACTTTACAGCTATGATTAAATAATTTCATCATACAGCAAAGCAAAATAAATTGAAACTTTTTGCTAAAGGCTGAGTTATTCAATAAGTTTCCCAGAGCAAAAAGAACCAGCACAAACCTTGCAATTGTTATCAAAGAAATCTTTGGATGTGTTCTGTTTCTACATAATTGTTGCTAGTTTCATGATTTGCTGAAACTGTCACAATCTTTACATCTACCAAGACATTCCCACAGAAATGTACACATTATGACACTACAAAAGCCAGATTACCAAGACCATTATTACAAGTTCTCAACAGGAACGTATTTTGCTACATACACAGATTTGCATTCCTCTTTTGAAACTATACAAAAGCATAAGATAATAGTCAATTGGTAGATATTGCCATAATTCCTTGGGTGAATGTACAGGATTAGATGGTACATGTGTGATATGTCACAATAGCTCCTGATGTAGGTGTTGCCGAATCTCAAGGTAGAATGAGGAAAGGGACGTGAACTAAGATTCTTGAATTCCATCATCGGTTGTTCAGATTGAACGTGATAAATGTAATTGAGAAATCATAAACTTCTAACCCTGAGTACAATTCAATAAAATACAGTATATAAGTTGTATATAGAAAAAATATAAGTAGACGCTTTTGTAAATGTTAGAGAGTACTTAGAGTAAGGTTTACATGCATTGTGAAGAAAAACAACTGAAAGGTTGTTCTAATCACTAATTTATTTTAACCAGCAAAAAAAAAATAGGTCATATGCAAATGTGTTGAAGGGACAAATAAAGCGTGAAAAAATGTTTGTTTCAATTCCATTATTAAGATCATGCAAGTTACCTTAAGGCTCGTTCTTGAAGGTTAAACGTACAATTTGCTTCTGCTTTTCGGTCGCAGCACTTCTCTGTATCAAGATCATATCATGTTATTAAACAAATAAACACACTTAAGAGGTTTCCCTTATACTTGTTGTTGAAGAAAACATACCATTAGGGCTATTTGATATTCCATAAATCTGATGATGATGGTCCAGGAGCTTTCATCGTATATCTTCATCAATTTGAGGTGATGGTGCGTACGGACCTCATCAACGATATGCTTTTCCTGCTCTGTCACATTTTCCTCCTCTGAAAACTGGTCATCTAATGTTCCTTTGAGAACCTTCTCCACCACATTTGTTGTCTGCAGAATCTTCTCTTTGTCAAGACATTTTCCAGCGCTCTGTAGAGAGGATTTGGTGGATTATTCGGAAGTGTCAGGCAAATTCCACGTATGAAATAGCAAAAACATGACATGAAGAAACAGGATTTTCATTTGTTGCCTATTGAAAGTATTGAAATTGCCTCAGTTGAGGACATAACCGACCTCGATGCATTTGGTTAATGATTTTACTATCCTTGCACAAACTTCACCATCAGCTTCCTTAATAAAAAACATACACTTTGTTACTGAAAATAATAAAAGGAATGAAAAATAAAAATTGTATAAACTACAGGTACCTTCTCTAGATCTTCTACCAGAGACGGTACAATTCGGAGCAGTAGTCTTTTCAGATAAGAATTTCTACTGGGAGGATCTAATTTCGTCTCGATAGAATGTTTTGCTGAGATCAATAGCTCCGGCATGGCTTAAACAATAATTAGGTATAAAAATACATATCAGAAAGGAAAGAACTAATAAGATACAAGATAAAGGAGAATAAAAAAGAAAGTCTTTATCAAGTAAAACCGGTACCTGAAATTTCTACTTTTCTGATATCTTTATCACGAAATGTCACCAGTGGTACGGGTATGTCAGAAACCTACACAAATAATGTCAAATTTGATTAAGAAAGTCTTATACAAGAGAAACAACAACATACACAGTATTGAACCAACCATATCAATCCATTTAAGGAACTCGTTATTGAACTGACTAATCAAGCAAAGTAATAGTTCACATGCTCTCAGCATATCATGTTCTGTGGCACTGTACAAATATAAATGTTTTAGTGGAAAAGCATATGTACAAGCTAGTTATTTCAACTAAGAAAATGTACATATCTCATTTAATAAACACAAGCACACCCTAGTATCATGCCAACATCCAGTACAATATAGCAGAAATGTATAATTTTCAGCTGAAGCATCAGATTGGTCATGAAGCACTTTGAAGTTTAAACATACTTATTCAAGTCCAAACTAGCTGCACGGAGCAGACCAGGCATAAGATCATCTGGATAAAAATCATATCCGAGACATATGATCAGCTGCTCCCATGCCTTCAACACAAATAGTAGAGCACCCGTTATAGTATAAGAATAGTATGTGCATTACTACAAATAGTTTGGATAATGCATACTTGTAGAAGGGTAACTTTCAAACTGTGATCATCCTCTCTTGAATTCCTTTCAATGTTCAAGAGAATGTCCTTGACCTTATATACATGAAAATTATAGATGCTTTAATCAGTTAATGAAATGAAGAATCATAAGAATTAAATCACTACGAAAATTTTAAGCAAACTGTAATAATGTTGGCACGCTTTAAACTCAAATGCTTGTTAAAGAAATAACAAAACACATTACCTCATTAGCATCTTTCTTGAATATATCCTTTCCAACAACTACAGCAACTGTCCAAATGCACTCAACAGCATTTTCTTTCACCAAATTACTTGTGGCTTTAGGTAGAAGTTCTTTCAGCGAAGTGATGACCGATTCATAGAAGGTACAGAAGAGATCCTATGCAAAAGCATAATTCTTTTCAGATACCACCATCAAATCCCATATGATGGATCAATAGCTAAGTCAGAGTTACTATAATTATGGACCTTTGATGTTCTTGCAACAGATGCTAGAGCCTCTAAGGAATGGGCTTGCAGCAGCTCAGTCTCTGAACTCTGACTCTATCAGTAGATAAAATCAATTAACAATTTTAATCTAAAGCAGATGCCCATGCATATTAGCACAAAATGGTATCTCTTTGTTTCCTTTTTCCTAGAAATCGTTAAAATTACTCTTTAAAATGTCCCAAGTCAAATAAATCTACCTTGCTGATTTCAAGTAGTGCATTCACAGTTATTTGCAAGTACGGTGCTAAGTAGCTTGAACTGCAACTCTTATAAAGAGTACTGATTGTGCAAACAGTATGAGCCTATGAAAAATAAGAAAAGCAATTAGATTTCATTAGCATAAATAATATAAATTTCAGCTGAAAAAAGTAACTTAGACAACGAAAATATCATTAACTATTGGAATTTGACAAGGAAAGAAATGAAAAGTCCAGCATTTTTGGTTACCTTATTGGTGGGATTTGTGTCTCTTACAAGTGTCCCCAATAACGAAGTAATAATAGTGTAAACTTGATCATCAAGAGTTTGTGGAGGTAGTTGTTCACACAAAGTTTTAATTGTTCTTACAGTAGCAAAGAAAACTTTGTTTTCCCTATCTGCTATTAATTTGAAGACCAATTTTACAACTCCTCCACGATTATCGCTAATTCCCTGAGGATAACAAGAATAACAACACTTAGCTGAAAAAAATAGTCACAATTTATCAAGAACTAACCAAAAAATAAGTTGCATATAAAAACAGCACATGTCCAAGAAGAGCAGTCATCAATTTACAAATATACCTTTCCACATCCTTCTGTAATGAGACCAATAAAAGTAGCCCCTGCGTATCGATCTCGCCACTTTAATGAAGTTATCATTCTTTCTATTTGCTTGAGTACTGCTGGAATATGGAATTCGGCACTTCGCAAAATCGCAATCCGATGCAAAAACTTCTCTCCAACAAGATAATTACCAGATTTATGCGGGATACATGAAACCATTCGTATCAACTCATCCCCCAGTTTTGCTAGTAGTATGCCCTTGCGTACCTTCTTTATCGAATTATCATCAAAAGCATACATCACTTCTACCGCGAACATCTTGTTTCTTCTTCTAAACTTTTGTCTTTAGAAATTTTAATGAGGGCAGTAAACACCTGATCTAAATGTGAGTTGAAAAATCTTGGCTCTGTCACCACCAACTCAACTAATTTCTTGAGACTTTCCTGGGCATTAGGCTCCTCATCTTTATTTCGAAGAAAATGCGAGACCCCATTTATCATTGGCAGTAATAGGTCAGAAAATTGAGAATAATAGTCACTTGACATATGTTGAACAAGACTAACTAATGCACATAAGGCAAGAACTTTGCTCATTCCTTTGGATTTATAAAACTTTTTCGACAATGTTGATTTGAGTTGTGGAAAATAGTGTCTCAGTTCATTTCCCAAAAAAAAAATGATAGCGCACAATCTTGAATGTACAATGGACCCGAAAACAGAGAGTCGAAAAAGAATCTGAGCATACCCAGCCACTCTCCCTGTTTCTCAGCAATAATACAGCTGAAAATTTGAGATGCTGTGTTCCACATCAATTCGCAAACCTTAACCGGGTTATCTCCTTTAAGAATATCAAGAATCCTGCGTTTAAGCTGATCTTTGACGATGTCGGTGGAGGATCTCCATATGCTGCATGAATCACTGGGAGAATCAAGAAGAGAATGAATGAGATCAGCGCATTTAGATTTGATTTCAAGGGTATTTCCAGGAGAATGTAGGAGGTGCTCTGATAGCTTCAAAAACAATTCATATGGATGATTTTCTACACAATATTCGTACAATGTCATTTTATCTTGGGACTCTTCCATATCTGTAAGAAATTTTTGAATGAAGTAGTAATCTGGAGAATTAAGAAGTTGTAGGGCCTTCTGTGGAAGTTCATCTGCCATTACAGAAGAAGAACCTCTAGCAGACATTGTAGAATGAAAACAGATAAAATGAAAGAGGGGGTTTGGCGGGTTAATATTCAGTTGGAATGTTTTCTCATTTGGCGGTTATCAACGGAATAAAGGCAAGTTTATTGCTTTTTTAAAAACACAGTAAAAAGACAAAAAATACTGGTAAGGTGTCAAATTAATTTAAAATATCAAGAATTTTATTTTATTAAATATTATTAATTTTTTAATACTTACATACTTATAATAATTACTTAATGGTGATATAGTAAAATTACGGTTGAAGCAGCTGAGACAAGTCATAAATATATATTTTTTTTTCTTTCTAAAATCAAAATTTTATTAATTTTCTAATACGTAAATGTGATAATCTAGAGTTAATTGATCACTTTATGTTTATTTTACCACATTTATAAAATATTATAACTATCTGTTTTACTTTTATTAAAATTCAATTTTATTAATTTTCTGACACATAAATGTCATATAATAATTAATTAGGGGGCAATATAGTAAAATCACGGAACAAGCAGGCAGCTAGAAGAAGGCATGTCGATCGTCAGCTGCCTGCTTCCAGCAGCTCCCACTCGCGCTTCTACATAGTAAGAACTAGATATTGAAGGCTCGTGCCAGCACGGGCCCAATATATGTTATTATTTTAAATTTTTTGTTATTGCAATTTATAATGTTCTTCGCGTTCAAACTTTTTAAGTATTGATAATGAACTGGTTGTGGTTTAGATGGCACCTTCATTTCGGTAAGGAAATGGAAACCTAATTTCGTCCCCAGCATGACACAAGTAGATTCAACAGTAATCTGGCTACGCCTTTCTCAACTCCCCACCGAATACTATGATTCCAAAATTTTCCAAAGGGTGAGGAGGTGAATTGGGAAACTACTAAAGATCGATACATGCACCTCCGCCACACTGCGGGGTCTCTATGCCAGGCTATGCATCCAAATTCAATTGGGCATCTCCTTCATGGCCTTCATCAATATTGGAGGCCACCACCAATACATCGAATACGAAGGGGATGGGATTCTATGCACATCGTGTGGACACTTAGGCCACGCTTCCTCCAACTGTCACTCCCAGCAAACCCACATCGATCAAACCAACCCAGAGCGACACCTGAGTCAAGTACAAAGACTGAATAACACCTTGTGTCCTTTCAAAAAAGGAAAAAAAGGAACCAAAATACCAAGGAAGATCCAGTCCATAATCCAAATCATACCAAGGACGGTAGGAGCGATCTGATGGCAACAGGAAAGTCCCCTTCTCACTTTGGCGGCGATGACGGAGTCAAGCTAGGGAAAACCAAGAAATCTGGTCCACCTCGGGGCAAGGTCGAATTAGGCCAACAATTGGAACCCCCAGTTTCTCCCCCTCTTGAGGCAGGCCTAAGCTTTGACGCTGAAGTTCACATGGACTCCCCCATGGCCCATCTCCCTAATGAGACAGGACTCAATTCTTCTGATCCCAAGAGACCCACTACCTCCTTTAACCCGAACAGGCCCAGTTCATCTTCTAATTTAAACAGTTTATTTCCCTTAGAAGTAGGGAATAATAAAAAGAAAAAGAAAATTGATGGGCCCCATAGAATCTAGCTCGGCTTAGACAATCATGAGTTTAGAGCTGGAAATTCACACACGCCCATCGAAGACCTTTTCGATTCTCAGGGTGATGTGATGGACACTATCCATCACGCAGACATTGCATTTAATGTAAATGTCATTACCAATGCCCAAGCCCCTCAGCTTTCTTTCCTTAATAGATCTCCTTCTGATAACATGGAGGTCAACTATACCTCTCAAGAAGAACAACATGGACTCTCCACTAAACTCCAACATGATCACTCTAATCACAGAGGACTTACCATTGGATTATATTCCTGCCTCATGGTTGGAAGTCTGCCTCTCCAACCAATCAATCCCACTTCATGCCCAAGTGAAGGGGCGACAGGTTACTCTTTACATCCAGGACCCCAGCTACCTTGCCCTTCTGGTCAAGGAATGTCCGCGTCAGGGCCTAGAGAGCTATGGATAAAATGTCTGGATGGTAACCCTTTTCCATGTAATAGGCTCATCCTACCTGGAAGAACTGACTCCAGAGATTCTGTCACTCCCCATGAACCAGATAAGCAGAAACCTTCCTTTCTTTCCACCCTTAAACCCACTCCTACTATCTCAGGGACCAATTTTTGTGACCTTACCTGGGGAAAGACAAGCCCTTCTAGTACTAATGGTGAATACCTCACCACCTCTAACTCCCCTTTCACTGGAAAGGGTAGAAAGAGGGAAAACAATAGAGGCCCTGAGAGAAAAAAACAAGGAAATAAAAGGCCTCATTGCACAGATGAGAATTCAAAAAATGGATGTCATCACTCTGGAAAGGCCTGTAAACATAGAGTTTATAGAACTCGTCCACGAGATGGTCATTGTTCTCTTACCGCAGCTACTGACCAATCTAGACCTAAAACTAATTGCACCAAACCTTATGATAGGGGAACACTTCACAGCCAAAGTGACACCCATATCCAGAAGGAGAAAGATCTCAGAGATAGCTGGGTCCTCCAATCCTGTGGGAAAGAGGAAGGAAACCATGTCAACCCCCCCAACACAAACAGAAACCAATGATGAAGAACTAGCTAATCTGGAATGCTAGGGGGGAAATAGTCCAGAATTTATAAAACAATGTAAGTCCATGATTAGCATCCACCACTCTTGCATCCTGGACCTCCTGGAAACTAAGATGGTGGACCACAGAAACATCTCCTATGAGTTGGGCTTCCATAACTTCATAGAGTCTAGTGCCTCTGGCAACTTAGGTAACATTGTTAACATGTTGAAGGGGGGTAACATCTCCATCACCAGTATCTCAATCTCTTTCCAGTCTATTCATGCCTCTGTTAAGGTATGATCCTTCCTCTTTACATGGATTCTTAGCATTGTTTATGCCAGTAATGATTTTAATTCTAGAAAGCTCCTATGGGATCAACTCATTTCCCTAGCTGATGTCATCCCTTCCGCAGGTAGTAATAGCTGGATTATGGAAGGGGACTTTAATGAAGTCCTTAGGGCCAGTGAAACTTTTGGAGGCAACCCCATTAACATTCACAAAACATCCCTCTTTTGGGATTGTATTAATAAATACAACCTCATGGACCTTGGCTTCATGGGTAGCAAATTCACCTGGTCTAATATGAGATATAAAAAGAGTCAAGGCCTGATTCTGAAAAGGCTAGACAGGTGTCTAGACAATTAACAATGAATTCACCTTTATCTTGAAGTCTCTGTTACCCACCTCCCTAGAATTCACTCTGACTACTCCCCTCTTATACTCAACCTTACTAGAACTCCCAATTCTCCCCCTAAACCCTTTAGGGTGGAATCTATGTGGATTAACCACCCGAATTTTAGAAATCTCATCCATGTCTCCTTTCTTGAAGGGGCTAACCTCACCCAAGCCACCCACCTATTCTAAGAAATTGCAAAAACCTGGAATAGGGAAACTTTTAGAGATATCTTTCAAAAAAGAATCATCTACTTGCTATGCTAGCAAGTATCCAAAAATATCCCTAAAACCTCACCAACTCCTACCTTCAAAACCTGGAAAATACTCTTTCTAAGGAGTTTAACTACATCCTGGATCAAGAGAATGAGTTTTGGAGGCTCAAATCCAACATCAACTGGCTCATACATGGAGACAGAAATATAATTTTTTTCCACACTTCTACCCTGAATAGAAAAAGGAGAAATGGAATTTACTCCCTCCAGGATAATGATTGTTGGATCTTTGAGCCTAATGAGATCACCAAAACTGTCACTTCTTTCTATGAATCCATTTACTTTTCTATTCACTTCTCCTTCCCACTAAAATATCAGTCCAATCCCTCCAACAAGGGCTCCCTCAATCCCTCTACCCACTCCTATCTTGACTCCATCCCTAACCTTGAGGTGATCAAGAGGGCTATCTTTTCCTTTGTCTCCACCAAAGATCCTGAACAAAATGATATACACCAATTCATGTACCAGAATTATTGGTCTAATATGGCCCCCCTCCCCCACCAGTTCTATACTACCACCTTCACAACTTAGACCATGGACCCAGCTGTTAACTCTACCTTTCTTTGCCTCATTCCTAAATTCAAGGATGCTACCTCCCTGAAGAACTTCAGACCCATAGGTTTGTGCAACACCCAATACAAAATCAGTACCAAGATCATCTCTGCTAGATTAAAGCCCCTTCTTTAATCTATTATTGGTCATAACCAAGCTAATTTCTCTAAAAAATAAGAGCTTGTGAAAATGCCATCATTGTGCAAGAGTACTTAGATCACTTCAAGAAAAAAAAGGGCATTAATCCTAGTATGGTTTTAAAAATTGACCTGGATAAAACCTTTGATAGGCTTGAATGGTTCTTCATTAGACAAGCCTTAGCTTTCTTCAACTTCCCCCTTGGCCTGTCCAAACTCATCCTCTCATGCATCTCCTTATTTTCTATCTCTGTCCTTCTAAATAGATACATAACCCCCTGCTACAATCCCACAAGAGGGATAAGACAATGAGACCCCATGTCATCATATCTCTTCATACTTTGCATGGAGCTCTTCTCAAGAAGAATCAACTATGAAGTGGATATTCTCAACTGAACCCCCATTTCCACTAGCAAAGGTGGTCCAAAACTCTCTCACCTATTCTTTGCTGGTGAACATACCTTTTTTGCTACAACTGATTTCCAGAACTGTCATACCATCTTCAATACTCTAGACAACTTCAGTAAACACTCAAGTCAAAGAGTTAACAATGCCAAGTCTAAAGTGCTTTTCTCCAGCAATTATGATGATGCTGCTAGACTCAACCTATCCACCATCTTAGGTATAAAATCCAGTAACAGCTTTGGCAAATACCTAGGCTTCCCCACCTTTCATAAGTATCCCACTCTTGCAGACTTCCACTTTCTTCTAGATAACATGAACTTCAAGCTTGCTGGCTGGAAGTCCAATTTCCTCAATATAGCTGACAGAACTACCCTAGCCAAATCTTGTCTTAGCAGCATGCCCAACCATGTTATGCAATTTATAATTCTCCCTAATAAGATTCTCAAGATCATTGAAAGAGCCTAAAGGAATTTCATCTAGGAATCCACTAACTCTAGGATGAAAATGCATGTGGTCAATTGGGGGACCATCACTAGAACCAAAAAAGAGGGAGGCCCAGGAATCCAAAAGGTCAGCATAAATAATAACACCTTGTTCAGCAGCTTCGCTTGGAGACTCAACTCTAATCCCTCTTCTCTATGGGCCTCTGTCCTAAACCATAAGTAAAATCACTTCTCCAGTCCTGCCAACTATTATAGGACCTGAAATTATATCCAAAGAGGTTGGAAACTATGCAAGAATGTCATTTGTTAGTCCATCCACAATGGCAGAAAAATTGATGGTTGGGAAGTTTGTTGGATTCCAAACCTTCCACCCGTTAGAAATATTATTCAGGGACCTGTCCCTGGGCACATTAACATCATCCTGTTTTTCAATTTTTGGCAGGAGGGCAACTAGAATCTAGACTCCCCCTCCTTTGAAATCCCTACATCCATCTTCCATACTATCTGGAATACTTTCTTTTCAAATCCCTTAATTCATCAAGATACCCCCCCCTGTGGCTTTTAAGTGATTTAGGAATGTTCACATGTAAGAGTGCCTATAATCTCATCCACTCAAATAGAGCACCTCTCATCAACAATCACAAAACTTAGAATTGGATTTGGAAAACCACCATCCCTGAAAAGCTGAAATTTTTTCTCTGGATTTTGAACTATGATAGTCTTCCTAATAAGGGAAATCTTCTTAAAAGGGGAATCAATATTGACCATACATGTCCCTATTGTTCCTACCTATAAGAAGAAATCCACCATCTTTTATTCCAATGTAGACATGCTAACACTTTGTGGAGGGAGCTGGTTCTTTAGTACAATGGGGAACAAAATATCTCCACCCTTAATTTCTCACCTAGTAATTGGAAAACCACCTGGAAGACTCTAAGTCACAACAACTTTAACAGTAGAGTGGAGTGGGGCACTCTCCTCCCCTTTTGTCTCTGGAATATTTGGAAAATCATAAATAATAATGTCTTCACCAACAAAAATTACCCCCCTCCTTTAAACATGCTTACTCTGAAGCTGTGGAATTTCTTCACATCAGTGAGCATTCTACTGACCCCCATAATCTTACCATCTTCCTCTGCTAGACCCCTCCCCCTAAACATGTCTACAAGCTAAACACTGATAGGTCATGCGTGGGGAACACTGATAAAGGGGGCATTGGGGGAGTGGTCAGAAATGCCTCGGGCACTTGGGTTCTTGGCTTCATGCAGAGCTTCCACCATGCTTTCAATAACTTTATGGAACTCATGGCCCTTAGAAAGGTTCTTCTGCTGGTTGAGGAGCAGAACTTGTGCCCTATTGAGATATGTGCTGATTTAGAAGAGATCATTAACTGGTTATCAAAAGGGAATTTATTATATAGCGCAATTATTCATGATTGCAGATCTCTGATAAGAAGATTGGGCAAACGTCCGGTTCACCATAGCTACAGAGAGCAGAATAGGGTAGCTGACACCATGGCGAAAGCTAGAGCGAAAATAACTCCTTTTGACAACTGTAAAGTTTTTATAACACCACCTCCTTTTGTATTTCATGAAGTATGGGCTGACATAGAAGGAAATGCTATCCTCGTAGGGTTCCTTCTTACCAAAACTATTCAAGTCATTGCCAAACAATTTTGGTAATTGAGACAGACTGAGCTCCCGAACTAACAACTTTAGTTATTGCTGTTTTATGTTTAATGCATCTTATCTACCAAAAAAATTACTTAGGGTGATACAGTAAAATTACGGTTGAAGCTGCTGAAGCAGACATGCCATAAATATCTGTTGTACTTTTTTTAAAATTCAATTTTATTAATTTTCTAATAGTTAAATATCATATAATAATTAATTAGGGGCTATATAGTAAAATCACGGAACAAACACGTAGCTGGAAGCAGACATGTTGACCGCAAACTACTGTTTCTAGCAACTCCCGCTCATGCTTCTATATAGTAAGAAGATAAGTGAGGATAGGCTGCTGAAGCAGGAAGCTTGCGGACGACATGCCTTCTTCAACAGTGATTTTACTATATCATCTCTAATCAATTAATTATTATTAGTCATTTATATATTAGAAAAATAATAATATTTAATTAAAAATAAAGTAGATATTTATGACGCATCTGCTTCAACTGCTTCAATTGTGACTATATCATCACTAATTAATTATATAAGTCATTTAAATATTAGAAAATTAATAATACATAATTAAAAAAGTAAATAGATATTTATGACATGTCTACTTCAGCTGCTTCGATCGTGATTTTACTAAATCATTTTTAATTAATTATTATAAGTTATTTACGTATTAAAAGATTAATATTTTATAAAAAAATATTATAAACATTCATGACATGTCTGCTTCAACTGCTTCAATTGTAATTTTATTATATCACCTCTAATTAATTATTATAGATCATCTAAGCATTACAAAATCGATAATATTTCATAAAAAAGGTAAAATAGACACAAAATTATAAGTTAACTCTTGATGTTTTAAATTAACTTGATGACTTATATGTGATACACTTAAACTTTTTCCACGAGTAATTTTTTATAGTAACTTTATAGTAATTTTTTGATATAACTTCATAACTAATTTTTATAGTAATTTTTTGATATAACTTCTGGATAGTTATTATAAGTCATTTAAGTACTAGATAAACAATTATTATAAGTCATTTACGTATTAGAAAATTAATATTATTTAATTAAAAAGTAAAATAGATATTTATGACATGTCTGCTTCAACTGCTTCAATCATAATTTTACTATATCATCCCTCATTAATTATATAAGTCATTTACTTATTAGAAAATTAATAATATATAATAAAAAATAAAAATAAATATTTATGACATGTGTAACGCCTCAAGACTTGTACCCCGCACGCTACACGGTACTAACAATCCCAAAAGACCACTAGCTAACCCATGGCTGGCACCTGCTGTGAGCACTGCATTATAGTAATACTGTAATAACAATATAACTGAGATAAATTCAATAATAATGGGTTGAAATTCCATAAGGTTCAATATAATAATAATACTAAAAGAATGGTATAACAATACCAAAACTGATATAATGGTCTGAACATGCTATAGTCTGAAAGCCTCTAAGTTGTCTGACTGTGGAGATGATAGGACAACTCCCCAACTAACTCCGGCTGCTGAAATAACTAAGTTCTGAAATAATGAAATAATCATGTCCTTGAACTTTGAGGACTCACCACTGACTCTGACTGCTGAAATCTAAACTGCTAAGTGTGATCGGGAACCTGAGCGTCTGAACCTATGGTATAAAATACCATATCGCAATATAAAAGTATGCGTTAGTATGTGGGAATGTACTGGTATGCAAAATGGTATAAGGCTGAATGTATGGGTTCATATGCATGAACTATAACTGACTGAGTAACGTGAACATGACTGAGTGAGAATTCATGCATGAAAACATAGTAACTAAAGTCGTGATAAGATTGAATACTGATTCAAAATACTAATAACATAGATTTATGGTATCTGAATACTGTTAACTGAGTGACTGTGTCTGACAACCCTGATTCTGATGGAACTAGCTGAGTTCCGTACTAAGCTGAGTGACTGTATCTGAAAGTCTTGAAATTTGTTGAACTATCTAAGTTTTATTCTGAAGACTTAGACTGAGACTGTGGGAGGTAATCATCTAACTGACATTCCCCAAATAATATGGCGGAGTTGGGGTACAATCTGCAACCCCAATTGGAAGGGCGTCAATATCGCGCCACTAGTAAGGATAAGTTGTGAGTGACCCTCATCTGTCAGGTACTCTAAAAAGAATGATGGGACCCTAATCTGTCAGGTTAAGCCACCTTATTAACCCTCATCTGTCAGGTTTGATATCTCAACCTACGCTGGCTAAGTAGTTCTGGAATACAAGGAATGCTTCTAAGAATCACACCATCTACTGTCAGGTGAGTCCCCATCCTTGGGTTTACTCGGTGCTGAATCCTACTCCCAACTGAATAGACACTGAACTGATTATGCTGAGATGAACTAGTCTAAGTTCACTGAGTTTCGTAGACTAACTGATTTTACTGAGATTACTGATTTTTCCTGAGTTTTGTAACTGACTAAGTTCTACTGAGTTCAAAAAGTAACTGTGAGTACTACTGATCATAGCATGACTGAGATTATATTGAAACCGATACTGGTTCTAGGTACATAGCTAAATTGTCGGGTATTAAATACCCCCAAGACTCGATAGAATGAATATTATAGGACATGATACTTCTTGAACACATAACCACAATCAACAATTCATAATACAATCATTGAGCGATTCAATGACCCCATTTTGCCTGTTTGACCAAACAAATAGGCCCGCCCACACAAACGGGCAATATTGGGTCGCTCCCCAGCCTCTCCTACATGCCTGGGTAAATTTTGGCCCACGTAACCCTCGGGCACACCCCCAGAACCGTAGGCTATAGCGCACCGATTTGGACTCAAAATGCCCCATTCACGCTGTTTTACCCGTTTGAATAACCAAATAGCACCACCCAGACAAACGGGTAATGTTGGGACACTACTCATCCTTGCTGGAATGTCCGGGAAGATTTACGACCCACTTCACCCTCGGACCCCGGGTCAATCCACGAAACCGTGGGAAATAGCACACTGATTTGGCCATAAAATACCCCGTTCGCGCCGTTTTGCCCGTTTGACCAACTAAATGGCCCCGCCCATACAAAAAGGCAACACTGGGATTATCCCCAGCCTCCATGGCATACCCGGGTCTATTTTAAACCCACGGAACCCCCGTACCCCGATCCCACCCACAAAACTGTAGGCTATAGCACATCGATTTGACCTTAAAATGCCTCATTCGCACTGTTTTGCTGATTTGACCAACCAAATGGCCTCGCCCATAAAACGAGAAACACTTGGTCACTCTCTAGCCTCTCTGGCATTCCCGAGTGAATTTTTAGACCACCTCCGGAACCGTGGGCTATGGCACACCGATTTAGCTCAAAAATGTTCTGTTTATGCCATTTCGCCCGTTTGACCAAGCAAATGGCCCCTCCCATACAAACGGGAAATATTAGGATGCTCCCTAGCCTCCCTGGCATACCCAAGTTGATTTTTAGCCTACGATACCCCCGGAACCCAGGCCCACACAAGAAATCGTAGGCTATAGCACACCGATTTGGCCCTAAAATGCCCTGTCCGCGCTGTTTCGCTTATTTGACCAACCAAATAGCTCCGCCCATAAATACAGGCACCACTGGGGCGCTCCCTAGCCTCCCTTCCACGCTCGAGTTGATTTTTGGCCCACGAAACCCCCAACCCTGGTTCCACCCACGGAACCGTGGGTTATAGCACACCGATTTGGCCTCAAATTGCCCTGTTTGTGCCGTTTTGCCCAATTGGCCAACCAAATGGCCCCACCCATGCAAACGAAAAATATTGGGTCACTCCTCAGCATCTCCTATATGCCCGGGTTGATTTTTGGTACACGACACCCCCATATCCCGGACCCACCACTGGAACCGAGGACTATACACACTGATTTATTCCCAAAATGCCCCGTTTGTACATTTCGCCCTTTTGACCAGCCAAATGGCCCTGCCCATACAAACGGGCAATACTAGGACACTCCCCAGCCTGTATTTCACACCCGAGTTGATTTTCATCCTACGTCACCCCCGGACCCTGGGCCCACCAACAAAACCATGAACTAAAGCACACCGATTTGACCCCAAAATTCCCCGCTCGCGCTGTTTCACCCGTTTGACCAACCAAATGGCATCGCCCACACAAACTAGAAACACTAGGTCACTCCCCAGCTTCTCTAGCACACTCGAGTAAATATTTGGCTAACGGTACCCCCGAAATGTAGGCTCACCCCCGGAATCGTGGCCTATAGCACACTGATTTGGCCCCAAAATGCCCTGTTCGTGCCGTTTCACCTATTTGACCGACCAAATGGCCCGTCCCACACAAAAGGTAAACACTGGGACACTCCCCATCTTCCTGGTCATGCTCGGGTAAAATTTTGACCCATGGCACCCCCGTATCCCAGGCCCACCCTCGAAACTGTGGGCTATAGCACACCGATTTGTCCTCAAAATGCCCCGTTCGCATCGTTTCACCCGTTTGACCAACCAAATTACCTTGTACACATAAAAGCGCAATAGTAACATGCTCCCCATCCTCCTTGGCATGCCCGGGTTGATTTTCGAACCACGGCACCCCCGGATCCCAGGCCCACTCCCGGAACTGTCAGCTATAGCACATCGATTTAGCCCCAAAATGCCCCATTCCTTTTGTTTTGCCCGTTTACCAACCAAATGGCCCAACCCACACAAATGAGCAACACTGGGATGCTCTCCAGCCTCAATGGAACGCCCAGGTTGATTTTCGGCCACGGCACCCCCGGACCTCGGGCACACCCACAGAACCGTGGGCTATAGCATACCAATTTGGCCCCAAAATGCCCCGCTCACACGGATTCACCTGTTTGACCAGCCACATGGTCCCACACACACAAACGGGAAAAACCGGGTTGCTCCCCAGCCTCTCCTATATGTTCGGGTAGATTTTTGGCCCACAAAACCCCCGTACTTTGGGCCCACCATCGGAACTGATGGCTATAGCATATCTATTTGGCACCAAAAATGCCTCGTTTGCGCCGTTTCTCCCTTTTGACCAACCAAACGGCTCCGCCCACATAAACAAGCAATACTGGGATGCTCCATAGCCTTCCTGGAATGCCTGGTTCGATTTTAGGCCCACGAAACCCCGAACCCACCCACAGAACTGTGGCCTATAGAACAAAGATTTTACCCCAAAATGTGCCATTTACGCCATTTTGTCCGTTTGACAATCCAAATGGCCTCTCCCCCATAAACGAGCATCAATGGGACACTCCCTAGTCTCTGTGGCATGCCTTGGTAGATTTTAGGTCTACAGCACCCCCCAGACCCCGAGCTCACCCTTGGAACCGAGGGCTATAATATACCGATTTGGCCCCAAAACTCCCCGTTTCACCTATTTGACCAACCAAATAGCCCCGCCCATACAAACTGGAAACACTGGGTCGTTCCCTAGTCTTTCCGGCATGATCGGGACAATTTTTAGCCCATGACACACCCAAACCCTGGCCCCACCCCCAAAACCGTGGGCTATTGCACACCGATTTGGCCCCAAAATGCCTCATTCGCACCATTTAACCCATTTGAATAACGAAATTACCAAGCCAATTTATGCCCATGGCACCCCCGTACCCAGGCATACCCATAGAATCGTGAGCTATAGTACACCGATTTGTCCCAAAAATGCCCCGATCGCGTCGTTTTGCCCGTTTGACCAACCAAATGGCCCCGCCCACACAAATGGGCAACACTAGGATGGTTCCCTACCCCCCTCGCATAATCAGGTCGATTTTCAGTCGACGACACCCCCTGACCCCGAGCCCACCCATGGAACTGTCGGCTATAGCACACCGATTTGATTCTAAAATGCCCCGTTCACGCCGTTTCACCAGTTTGACCAACCAAATGGCCTTGCCCATGCAAAAGGAAAACACTTGGTTTCTACCCAGACTCTCCGGCATGCCCGGGTGAATTTTCAGCCCACGACAACCCCCGAAACCCGAGCCCACCCCCATAACCGTGGGCTATAGCACACCTATTTAGCCCCAAAATGTCTCGTTCGTGCTGTTTTACCCATTTGACCAACCAAATGGCCCCGCCCACACAAACGGGTAACATTGGGACTCTCTCTAGCCTCCTTGGCATCCTGAGTTAATTTTTGGCCCACGATACCCCCGGACCCCGAGCCCACCCACGGAATTGTGGGCTATAGCACACCAATTTGCCCCTAAAATGCCCCGTCCATGCCTTTTCGCCTGTTTCACCAACCAAATGGCCCCGCCCATACAAACGGGTAACACTAGGATGTTTCCCAGCCCCTGGTATGTTTGGGTGTATTTGCGACCCACGAGAACCCCAACCCTAAGCCTGTTCATAGAAACATGGGCTATAGCACATTTATATAACCCCAAAATGCCCCGTTCGCGTCGTTTTTCCCATTTGATAAACAAAATGGCCCCTCCTACACAAACGGGCAATATTGGGTTACTCCCCAGACTCTCTATCATACCCGGGTCTATTTTTTGGCCACGGCATCCTCAGACCCGGGACCATCCCTGGAACCGTGGGCTATAGCACATCGATTTGCCAAAAAAATACCCCGTTCGTTCCATTTCGCTCGTTTGACCAACCAAATGGCCCCGCCTACAAAAAGGTCAACACTGAGATGCTCCCCAGCCACCCTGGCATGCCTGATTCAATTTTTGGCCCACAGTACCCCCAGACCAGGGACCCACCCACGGAACTGTGGTATATAGTACACCGATTTTGTCCTAAAATGCCCTGTTCATGCTGTTTCGCCTGTTTGACCAATCAAATAGCCCTGCCCACACAAACAGGCAACACTGGTATGATCCCTAGACTCCTTAGCATACTCGGGTTAATTTTTGGCCGACAGAACCCCTAAAACCCAAGCTCACCCATTGAACCATAGGCTATAGCACATCGATTTAGCCCCAAAACTACTCGTTTTGCCTTTTTAACCAACCAAATAGCCCCGTTGACAAAAATGGGAAAATACTGGATCACTTTCTATCCTCTCAGGAATGCCTCAATCGATTTTTGTGCTATGACACCCCTGGACCCTAGGCCCACCCTCAGAACCATGGGCCATAGTATGCGAGTTTGGCCACAAAATGCCCCATTCATACCGTTTTGCTCGTTTGAATAACAAAATGGCCCCGCCTACACAAATGGGCAGCATTGGGATGCTCTCCAGCCGCCCTGGCACGCTCGAGTTGATTTTTGGCCCACGAAATCCCCAAAACCCGTATCCACCCACAGAACCGTGGGCTATATCACACCAATTTAGCACCAAAATGCCCCATTCGCGTTGTTTCGCTCGTTTGAATAACAAAATGGCCACACCTACAAAAATGGGCAATATTGGGATGCTCTCCAGCCTCCCTGTCATGCCCAAGTTGATTATTAGTCCACGAAACCCCTGAACCCATGCCCACCCACGAAACTGCAGGCTATAGCACACTAATTTGGCCCTAAAATGCCCCGTTTGCATCATTTCACTCGTTTGACCAACCAAATAGCCCCGCCCACACAAATGGGCAACATTGGGTTGCTCCCCAGTCACTATGGCATGCCCGAAACTATTTTCAACCAACGGCACCCCCGAACCCCGAGCCTAATCCTGAAACCGTGGGCTATAGCACACCTATTTAGCCCGAAATGGCCCTATGAACACAAACGGGCAACACTGGGATGCTCCCCAGCCTCCTTGGCATGCTACGGTTGATTTTCAGCCCATGGAACCCCCAAAACCCGGGCCCACCCACAGAACTGTGGACTATAGCACACCAACTTGGCCCTAAAATGCCCCGTTCGCGCCATTTTTCCTGTTTGACCATCCAAATGGCCTTGACCACTCAAACGGGAAATATTTGGTAGCTCTCCATCCTCTCCAGCATGCCCAAGTTGATTTTCGGCCCACGGTACCCCCGGGCCCCGATCCCACCCTCAAAACCGTGGGCTATAGCACACCGATTTATCTCTAAAATGTCCCGTTCGAGCTGTTTTTCCCGTTTGACCAACCAAATGGCCTCGCCCATACAAATGGGAAATATTGGGACTATTCTTAGCCTCCCTGGCATACCTGAGTTGATTTTTGGCCCACGATACCCCTAGACCCCGACCCCACCCTCAGAACAGTGGACTATAGCACACCAATTTGGCCCCAAAATGCCCCGTTCATGCCTTTTCGCTCATTTGACCAACAAAATAGCCACGGACACATAAATGGGTAAAACTGGGATGCTTCTTAGCCCCCCTGAAACGTACAGGTGTGTTTTTGGCCTATGAGACCCCTAAACCTTGGCCCTCCCACAGAAACGTGAGCTATAGCACATCGATTTGGCCCCAAAATGCCCCGTTCACATGATTTTGCTCGTTTGACCAACCAAATTTCCCCTCCCACACAAACGGGAAACACTGGGTCACTCCCCAGCTTCTCTTTCATGCCTGCATTGATTTTTGTCCCACGGAACCCCCGAACCCCAGGCCCGCCCATGGAATCGTGGGCTATAGCACACCGATTTTACCCAAAAATGCCCCGTTCGCACCGTTTCACCTGTTTGACCAACCAAATAGCCCCAACCATACAAAATAGAAGCACTGGGATGCTCCCTAACCTTCCTGGGATGCCTTGGTAGATTTTTCTCCCACGACACCACCAAACCCCGGGCCCACCCCTAGAACTGTGGGCTATAGCACACTGATTTCATCCCAAAATGCCTCGTTCGCACCGTTTAGCCTATTTAAAAAACCAAATGGTCCCACCCATACAAATACGCAATACCGTGATGCTCTCCAGCCTCCCTAGCATGCCTGGGTTGATTTTTAGCCTACGCCACCCCCGGAACCCGAACTCACCCACGGAACCGTGGGCTATTGCATAACGATTTTGCACCAAAATGTTCCGTTCGTTCTATTTCACTCGTTTGACAAACCAAATTGCCCTTCCCACTTAAATGGTAAATAATGGGACCCTCTCAAGCCTCCCTAGCTTGCCCAAGTTGATTATCGGAACATGACACCCCCAGACCCCGGTCCCACTTACGGAACCGTGGGCTATAACACACCGATTTGGCCCCAAAATGCCCCGTTCACGTCATTTCGCTCATTTGACCAACCAAATAGCCTCGCCCATACAAATGGGAAACACTGTGACTCTCCCTAGCCTCACTGGTACGCCTAATTCGATTTTTGGCCCATGGCACCCCAGACCCCGGACCCACCCGCGGAACCGTGGTCTATAGTACACCAACTTTGTCCCAAAATGTCTTATTCATGTCCTTTCGCCTGTTTGACTAACCAAATGGCCCTGCGCACACAAACGGGCAATACTGGAATACTCCCTAGTACGCCCGGGTCGATTTTTAGCTCACTGAACCCCTAAACCCCGAGCTCACCCATGGAACCGTGGGCTATATCACATCAATTTAGCCCCAAAACTCCTCGTATTGCCTGCTTGACCAACCAAATGGCCCCGCCCATAAAAATGGGCAGCATTAGGTCACTACCTATTCTCTCCACCATGCCCTGATCAATTTTTGGCCCACGATACCGCCAGACCCTGAGCTCGCCCTCAGAACCGTGGGATATAGCACACCAATTTGGCCCTGAAATGCCCCATTCGCGCCGTTTTGCCTGTTTGAATAATAAAAGGGCCCTGCCTAAACAAATGGGCAATATTGAAATACTCTCTAACCTCCTTGGAACGTTTAAGTTGGTTTTGGCCCACAAAACCCCCGAAACCCGTGCCCACCCACGAAACTGTGGGCAATAGCACACCAATTTGGCCGTAAAACACCCCATTCGCGCCATTTCACCCGTTTGACCAACCAGTCTGTCATGTTTGGGTCAATTTTCGACACACAAAACCCCTAAACCACGGGCCCACCCACGGAAACATGGGCTATAGCACACCGATTAGGCCTCAAAATGCCCCTTTCACGTTGTTTCACCCATTTGACCAAACAAATAGACCCGCTCACATAAACGAGCAACACTAAGTTGATCCTCAGCCTCTCTGTCCCACTTGAGTTTATTTTAGCCCCACGGAAGCCCCAAACCCCGAACCCACCCCCAGAACCGTGGGCTATAACACACTGATTTGGCCTTAAAATGTCCTATTCACTTTGTTTTTCCCGTTTGACCAAAAAAATGCCCCCGCCCACCTAAACAGGCAATATTGGGATACTCCCCATCCTCCTTGGCATGCCCGAGTTAATTTTCAACCCAAGGCACCTCCGTACCTCGGGCCCTCCCATGGAACCGTGGGCTATAGCACACTGATTTTGCCCCAAAACACCCTGTTCGCACTGTTTTACCCATTTGACCAACCAAATTGCCTCCCCCATACAAACAGGAAACACTAGGTCATTCCCTAGCCTCTCTATCATGCTCGAGTTGATTTTTGGCCCACAGCACCCCCGAACCCCAGGCTCGCCCATGGAACCATGGGCTATAGCACACCGATTTGGCCCCAAAATTCCCCGTTCATGCTGTTTTGCCAGTTGGACCAATCAAATTGACCCACCCATACAAACGGGAAACACTGGGTCGCTCCACAGCCTCTCATACATGACTGGGTCGATTTTCATCTCACGACACCCCCAAACCCCGAGCCCACCCCTAGAACCGAGGGCTATCGCACACTGATTTGGCCTCAAAATGCCCCGTTCGAACGATTTCACTCGTTTGAATAACCAAATAGCCACAACCATACAAACGGGAAACATTTGGATACTCTCTAGTCTCCCTAGAACACTCGGCTTAGCCGGGTTAATTTTTGGCCCACGGTACCTCAGACCACAGGCCCACCCCCAGAACCGTGAGCTATAGCACACTGATTTGGCCCTAAAATGCCCCGTTAGCTTTGTTCCTCCCGTTTGACCAACCAAATGGCCCCGCCCATACAAAAAAGAAAAATTGGGATGCTCCCCAACCTCCGGTGCATGCCCGAGTCAATTTTTGGCCCATGACACCCATGAACCCGAGCCCACCCATGGAACCGTGGGATATAGCACACCGATTTGGTGCCAAAATGCTCTGTTTGCATCGTTTCACCTATTTGTCTAACCAAATGGCCCCGCCCATACATACAAGAAAAACTGGGTCTCTCCCCCGCCTCTCTAGCATGCCTGGGTTAATTTTTGGCCCACGGCACCCCCGGACCACAGGATCACCCCCAAAACCGTGGGCTATAGCACACTGATTTGGCCCCAAAATGCCTCGTTCACACCATTTTGCCTGTTTGACCAACCAAATGGACTCGACCACACAAACAAGAAACACTGGGATACTCCCCAGCCTCCCTGACACGCCCGGGTCTATTTTTGGCCCAGGCCACCCTCGGACCCCAGGCCCACCCACGAAACCGTGGGCTAGAGCACACCAATTTAGCCCCAAAATGCACCTTTCGCATCGTTTCACCCATTTGAAAAAACAAATATCGCCGCCCAAAAAATTTGGCAATACTGGGATACTCCACATCCTCCCTAGCACTCATGAGCTGATTTTGGGCCCATGACACCCCGAACCGCGGACTAACCCATGGAATCATGGGCTATCGCACACCGATTTGGCACCAAAATTCCCCATTCTCGTTGTTTCACCTGTTTAACCAACCAAATAGCCCCTCCCACACAAACGAGTAATACTAGGTTGCTCCCCAGTCTTTTCGACACGCCCGGGTTAATTTTTAACCCACGGTACCCCTAAACCCCTAGCCCACCCCCGGAACCGTGGGCTATAGCACGCCGATTTGGCCCTAAAATGCCCCGTTCCTACCGTTTAGCCAGTTTGACCAACCATATGGACTCTTCCACATAAACAAGAAATACTAGGATGCTCCTCAGCCTCCTTGACATGCTCGGGATGATTTTTGGCCCACGGTACCCCTGAACCCCGAGACCACCCATAGAATAGTGGGCTATAGCACATCGATTTTGCCCTAAAACTCTACGTTTGCATCGTTTCATCTGTTTGACCAACCAAATGGCCCCTCCCACACAAACTAGAATCACTGAGTCGCTTCCCAACCTCTCTGGCATGCCCGAGTTGATTTTCATCCCACGACACCCACAGACCCCATAAACTAGCAACACTAAGATACTCCCCAGCCTCCCTAGCATGCCCTAGTTAATTTTTGTCCCACGGTACCCCATACCCCGGGCCCACCCCCAAAACTGTTGGCTATAGCACACCAATTTTTCCCTAAAATACCTCGTCCGCACCGTTTTATTAGTTTGACTAACCAAATGGCATGCCCATATAAACGGGAAACACTGGGACACTCACCAGCCTCCCTGGCATGCCAGTGTCAATTTTGGCCCATGGTACCCCAGACCCTGGGCCCACCCCTAGAACCGTTGGCTATATCACACCGATTTGGACCCAAAATGCCCTGTTCACACCGTTTCACCGGTTTGACCAACCAAACGATACCGCCCATACAAACAGGCAACATTGGGATGCTCCCTAGACCCCCTGACATGCTCGGGTTAATTTTTTTGCCAATGGCAGCTTGTACCTCAGGCCGACCTATGGAATTGTGAGCTATTGCACACTAATTTGGCCCCAAAATGCCCCGTTTGCGTTGTTTCACCCGTTTGACCAACCAAATAGCCCTGCCCATACAAACGGGCAACACTGGGATGCTCCCCAGCCTCCCTAGCACTCTCGAGTTGATTTTTAACTTATGACACCCTCGGACCTGAGGCCCACCCATGGAACCATGGGCTATAGCACACCAAATTTGGCCCGAAAATGCCCTATTCGTGCTGTTTCGCCCATTTAAATAAGAAAATGGCCCCGCCTACATAAATTGGAAACATTGGGATGCTCTCCAGCCTCTTTTGCATGCTCGAGTTGATTTTTGGCCCACAAAACCCCCGGAACCCATGCCCACCCACGGAACCATGGGTTATAGCACACTGATTTTTCCCTAAAATGCCCCACTAGTGCCATTTCACCCGTTTGACCAACCAAATAGCCCCGCCCACACAAATGGGTAACTATGGATCACTCCCAGTCTCTCTAGCACGCTCAAAACTATTTTCAGCCAACTAAAACCCCAAACTCTGGGCCCACCCCTGGAACCATAGGCTATAGCTCACCTATTAGCCCCAAAATGCCCCATTCATGTTGTTTCGCCTGTTTGACCAACCAAATGTCCCCTCCCACACAAACGGGCAACACTGGGATGCTCTCCCGCCTCCTGGAACACTTAAGTCGATTTTCATCCCACAGCACCCCTGAATCACGAGCCCACCCATAGAAACATGGGCTATAGTGCACTGATTAGGCCCTAAAAGCCCTGTTCACACCGTTTCGACCATTTGACCAACCAAATGGCCCCGCGCACACAAACGTCCAATATTGGGTCAATCCCAAACCTCTCGGGCATGCCTGGGTCAATTTTTTATGCACTACACCCTAGGACCCCGAGCCCACCCCCCAGAACCATGGGCTATAGCACACTGATTTGGCCTCAAAATGCCCCATTCGCACCGTTTTTCCTGTTTGACCAAAAACATGGCCCTTCCCATACAAACAGGTAATACTGGGATGCTCCCCAACTACCTTGGAATGGTCGAGTTGATTTTTTCCCACAACACCCCTGGACCCCGGGACCAGCCATGGAATCGTTGGGAATAACACATCAATTTTGCCCTAAAATACCCTGTTCGCACCGTTGTACCCGTTTGACCAACAAAATGGCCCTGCCTATACAAAAGTGAAACAATGGGTTACTTCCCAGCCTCTTTGACACGATTGGGATAATTTTTGGCCCATGGCACCTTCGAACCCCAGGCCTGGATTTAATTTGGCCCCAAAATGTATCGTTCGCACCATTTCGCCAGTTTGACCAATCAAATGGCCTCGCCCACATAAACGGACAACACTGGGTCACTCCCTAGCCTCTTTTACATGCTCGGTTAATTTTTGGGCCACGACACCCCTGGAAACCGAGCCCACCCCAGAACCAAGGGCTATAGCACACTAATTTGGCCCTAAAATGCCTCGTTCGCACAATTTCACCCATTTGACCAACAAAATAGCCCCACCCACACAAATGGGAAATACTGGGATGCTCCCCATCCTCCCTGGCATGCTCGAGTTGATTTTCATCCCACAGCACCCCCGGGCCCACCCACGTAATTGTGGGCTATAGCACACCAATATGTCCTGTTCATGCCGTTTTGCCCGTTTGACCAACAACATGACCCCTATTAGACAAATAGACAACACTGGGTTGCTCCCCAACCTCACTGGGACTGTTAGGTCGATTTTTGACTCACGGCACCCCCGAAACAGTGGGTTATAGAACACTTATTTGTCCTCAAAATGCCTCGTTCGTGTTGTTTCGCCTATTTGACCAACGAAATGGCCTCGACCATACAAAAAGGAAACACTGGGATGCTCCCCATCCTCCCTGGAATGCCCAGATCAATTTTCAACCCATGACACCTCCGTAACCCAGGCCCACCCCCGAAACCGTTCGCTATAGCACATCGATTTTTCCTAAAACTGCCTTGTTCGGGCTATTTTGCCTGTTTGATCAACCAAATGGGCCCGTCCATACAAACGAGCAATACTAGGATGCTCTCCAGCCTCTCTGGCATGCCCGAGATTATTTTTGGCCCACGTCACTCCGGACCCCAGGCACACCCACGAAACCATGGGCTATAGCACACTGATTTGGCCCCAAAACTCCCCGTTCACGTTGTTTCTCCTATTTGACAAACCAAATGGAACCACACATATAATCGAGAATCACTGGGTCACTTCCCAGCCTCTCCAACAAGCTCGGGTCAATTTTTCACCCACGACATCCCCAGATCCTAGGCCCATCCCCAAAACCGTGTGCTATAATACACCGATTTGGCCCTAAAATGCCCCATTTGCGCTATTTCACCCATTTGAAAAAACAAATGGCTCGACCCACACAAACGGGCAACACTGGGATGCTCCCCAGCCTCCCTGGCATACTCGGGTTGATTTTTGGTCCAGGGAACCCACGAACCCAAGGCCCACCCATGCAACCATGGGCTAAAGGACACCGATTTCGTCGTAAAATTCTCCGTTCAAGCCGTTTCACCCGTTTGACCAACCAAATAGCCCTACCGACACAAACGGGAAATACTGGATCATTTTTCAGCTTCTCATACACTCTCGGGTTGATATTCGGCCCATGACACCCCCGAATCATGGGCCCACCCACGGAACCATAGGCTATAGCACACCGATTTGGCCCCAAAATGCCACGTTCGTGCCGTTTCGCCCGTTTGACAAAAAAATAGCCCTACCTATACAAACGGGAAACACTAGCTCGCTTCCCAGTCTCTCTGGCATACCTGGGTCGATTTTAGGCCCACAGCACCCCCGACCCAGGCCCACACCCAGAACTGTGGGCTATAGTACACCGATTTGGCCCCAAAATGTCCTGTTCACGCCGTTCTACCCGTTTGACCAACCAAATGGCCCCATACATACAAACGGGAAATACTGGGATGCTTCTCAACCTCCCTGTCATGCTTGGATCGATTTTCATCCCACGTCACCCCTGGACCATGGGCCTACCCCCGGAACCATGTGCTATAACACACCAATTTAGCCCCAAAATGCCCCGATCACACTGTTTTGTCCGTTTGACAAATCAAATGGCCCTGCCCATATAAACGGGAAACACTGGGATACTACCCAGCCTCAATATCATGCTCGAGTCAATTTTTAGCCCATGGAATCCCTAGACCCCAAGCCCACCCACGAAACCATGCGCTATAGAAGATCATGGTGCGACCCCTGACTAGACCAAGCAGCCATCGTGGCACGACCCTTGGCTGGTTCAAGCAGCCGTGATGGCACAACCTTGATCTTGGATCAACTAACCCTCACAGCACGGCCCTATCTCAACCCACTACTATTTTGGCCATCTAAACTCACCTTTACGCTGGTTTAAAAAATTCAAAACTCACCCGAGATGACCTATAAGTAACCCTGATCATGAGTAAACTTGGAAATCGGCATTTTAAGGTCGTGAAGGTTGAATTAAAATTCATCAAAGTTGAGAGGAAAAAATAATACTAATCCTTTAGAACTTAGCTAAATTGTCTAAGTCTTGGACCTCTTTGACATGTAATACAAAGCTGAAATGGACTAGAATCTTATGGGGCCTTAGATATGTATTTTATTCAGTTGCTCATGAGTTATACCAGTACAAGGGCTAGCTTGGGATAACTTATGGTCCTAAGCACTATGTGAAATCCAAGGGGTAGGCTTGGGGCATTACAAACTTGGTATTAGAGCACAAAGTTCAAGTGTCCTAGGGTGTCTGTGAAGCCGTGTCTAGTAGTCTTGCGGAACAGTACAGTGACATCCGTACTTTTCTGTAAGAGGCTACAACGCATTTAAGAAATGTATCCTTTATTTCATACTCTATATCATGTAGTAAAGTTATTCTTTTAGAAACTTATGCCAATTCATAAGTAACTCCATAATTCTCCGTATATTGCTTATTCTTGAGATAACATGACTAGTAAGTTCCAATTCCTCCCAAGATGATGCTCTTAAATTACTACCAGTAACTTCATAAGTCACATTAGGGGCTTGAGAGGAGATCGTTAGTGTGATATAAGTTCTTCAAGTTGAAAGTTATGTCCTCATCTTTATGAATCATTCAGTTAAGGTAGAATAATATGTGTATTCAGATTCTGCATTAACCCTTCAATCCAGATATTGCTCATGAGAGGATATAGTATAAACATAGATTAGTAAATAGAGTTTACATTCGAGGGATGTTACAACCTAGAGTGTTATGATTTATGATTAGTAGAACCTTTATATAGTTGGAAGTGTAGGTTTAGAAGTGTAGTGACGAGAAAAGTGGAAATGACCATTGATAGAAAGTATAGAGATAAAGTTATGCATGCTATAGAGTTTGTATCTAGGTGATATATCCGTGTGTGTTAGTTTAGTGGAAGGCAGAGAAAAAGTTATTATTTAAGGTGAGTTGTTGTTTGCTTGAAGTACGAAAAGAGTTATTGATGATATTTATTATGTTAGAAAAGTATAGGATATTAATAAAGTATTTGGTGGTTTAGTATTGTTAATTTAGGCTTCCTTTGAGGTTGCAAAAGGAGTTTAGTTGAAACTTATAGAGCTATGAAAGAAATTTAGGTGCATAGATAGGTAAATAGTCATAATGTGTAGAAGGAGGAGGTGCAAATGTATTATAATAAGATAGACCATATGATCATGATCAATTATTAGTAGTATAAAGTTCTAGTAGTGTTTCTTGATGTTTTATTTTATAGTTTCCAAGTTAGAATAGTATGTATAGTTGGGTTGTAAATCGTGTCTAGCACTAGACACTAAGTTTGAATAGTGGATGATGATAAAGGTGGAAATAATGATTGCTTGGGTAGTGATGCTAATTATATGGAAGTGATATAGTAGGCTTGAACAGTGTATACAAGAGTTTAAGTTGATTTATTCATAATTAAGTATGATGTTGTTGGTATGATGTAGAGGTGTACCAAGGTGTTATGGGGATTGAATTATTTTCTAAGATTATTAAGTGTCATGTGTTCTTAGATAATACCCATGAGTTTCTACGTGTGAATAAGGCTAGTTATATAGTACATGGTGTTCTAAATAAAGTTAAGGAGTTATGGATAGATGGTGTTGAGTCTTTTAAGTATGATTTTGATTATTAAGGTTTAGGGAAAAACTTAAGTTTAGAGATGTGATATTAGTAGGCTATGAAGGCAAAGAAGTGACTTATGTGTTTAAGTGAGACAAGCATGTTTGTCGAGTTAAGTGTAAGTCTATGTTGATGACTATTGAAGCTAAAGGAACATAAGGGTGGTATGTACTAAGAGAGTGTCCATGAATGAAGTTAGTATTGTCTAGATATAGTTTATTCAGGTGAGTGGACTTTCATGTGTAGGCCGTTAGAGCAAAGAAATTATGGCTCATTCTCGAGGATATGGAGTAGGCCCATAAGCTTAGAATGTCGTTTTGATCTAAGGGGAATATGGTAGAGTGAAGAACCAAATCTAGTTTTGAGAATTAGATTGTGATACATATTAATAAGAGTTGTGATGAGATAGTGATCCCTTCTTACTCTAGAGTATTCCTTGGATTTTAGTCATTGTCACCAAATTCATGCCTTGCGTGATATATCCATGCCAAAGGCCAATGCTTGCACAATTCATGCATACTCAAGTCCATTTTCAGCTTCTAGTAGGTAACAACTTCACTCTGTGATTCGACTCATCCATCATAAATCTATGAAATTCCAGTCTTATGTTGAATAACTTATGATAAGTATGAACTTATATTTCAGAGTATGATCAATTCTCAGAACTCATGGTACTAGTGAAATTCACATTATATCATGTATGTCTGCAATTTATATCTCTTTATGAAATCCATGCCTTTGACATTCTATTTCTCAGGCCTTAGTTAAATGCCAAGTTATGTATATTATTCTTTCGTACTTCAGGTCCTTATGCGTTAGCCCTTCAGTAACCTCTTTCTATGTTAAGATAATGGTGATGATAATGGATAAGCAATGGTTTAAGTCATATTGTGCTTCAAACATTGCATGGTTAAGTGCAAGGTCCATACAAAGTACCTGTTAGGATCGATTTGCCTACACACACTAGGTCTGCGGAGACGATGAAAAAAAATGAGAGAGAGAGTTCGTAAGGAGAGAGAGAGAGATCTGCAAGAATAGATTTCATGGTAACACCCGTGGGTAAACTCCACGGTGGACGGGATATTTATATTAATGATTCAAAGTATGTACAATTACATAGAGAAATGAGAATAAAAGGTACAACCTGAAATTCGGGTCGGGGCGCTGCCTCGAACCCCGCCTTCGGGTGGGGGGCTCCTGTCCCCCCCCCCCCCGGCAACCTCACCGCGGAGGTTGAACCACGTGAACATTAATATATGACAGTACATCACATATTAATCAGGCTCCACAAGCCAACAGTACCTACCTATGATTCTAAGTTCATATAATCAAATACTTGGTACTTGTTTTCATTTATAACCAAATATAGTTTGGTTGACAACTTCTTTTTGGTGTTGGACAAAGCTAATCCAATAAAAAAGCTATAGGACAGAAAATACACTAGTGTTGTTTAAGCATATTTATTTTCTAAATATGAAAAATAAATCTGATTATATTGAAAGGAAGAACAGCTAAGATCAACAATTAATTTCACCAAAGACCGGAAAAAGTATGCTCAGAACTATCTCATAAAAGCAAATGAGTATTAACATTTTTCCTCATTATGATACATTCTACTAATAAGAGTCACAGGCTTTACATCTATCAAGACAATCACACAGAAATGCGCCCATAATGCAGTGGCCAGATTTTCCAAGACCATCGAGTTCTCATCAGGAAAGTAATTTTCGCTGGACAAATTCGAATTTAATCAAATTTCAATTGGATTCTATTGGACATTTATCGAAAATACAACAAGGTACCGTAAAACTGAGTGATTCAATAAGTTTCCCAGAGCAAAAAGAACCAGCACAAACTTTACAGCTATGATTAAATAATTTCATCGTACAGCAAAGCAAAATAAATTGAAACTTTTTGCTAAAGGCTGTTCTTTTAGTATATTTGTTTCCTAAGTATTAAAAAATAAATCTGATTCTATTGAAAGGAAGAACAGCTGAAAATTAACTAGTAATTTCACTAAAGACCGGAAAAAGTATACTCAGAAACTATCCCAGAAAAGGAAATGAGCAGCAATGAAGAACACAAAGTTCATTCTAAAATCATTAAATCGACTATTTGAATCCTTGCAATTGTTATCAAAGAAATCTTTGGATGTGTTCTGTTTCTACATAATTGTTGCTAGTTTCATTATTTGCTGAAACTGTCACAATCTTTACATCTATCAAGACATTCCCACAGAAATGTACACATTATGACACTACAAAAGCCAGATTACCAAGACCATTATTACAAGTTCTCAACAGGACCGTATTTTGCTACATACACAGTTTTGCATTCCCCTTTTGAAACTATACAAAAGCATAAGATAATAGTCAATTGGTAGATATTGCCGTAATTCCTGGGGTGAATGTACAGGATTAGATGGTACATGTGTGATATGTCACAATAGCTCCTGATGTAGGTGTTGCCGAATCTCAAGGTAGAATGAGGAAAGGGACGTGAACTAAGATTCTTGAATTCCATCATCGGTTGTTCAGATTGAACGTGATAAATGTAATTGAGAAATCATAAACTTCTAACCCTGAGTACAAATCAATAAAATACAGTATATAAGTTGTATATAGAAAAAATATAAGTAGACGCTTTTGTAAATGTTAGAGAGTACTTAGAGTAAGGTTTACATGCATTGTGAAGAAAAACAACTGAAAGGTTGTTCTAATCCCTAATTTATTTTAACCAGCAAAAAAAAAATAGGTCATATGCAAATGTGTTGAAGGGACAAATAAAGCGTGAAAAAATGTTTGTTTCAATTCCATTATTAAGATCATGCAAGTTACCTTACGGCTCGTTCTTGAAGGTTAAACGTACAATTTGCTTCTGCTTTTCGGTCGCAGCATTTCTCTGTATCAAGATCATATCATGTTATTAAACAAATAAACACATTTAAGAGGTTTCCCTTATACTTGTTGTTGAAGAAAACATACCATTAGGGCTATTTGATATTCCATAAATCAGATGATGATGGTCCAGGAGCTTTCATTGTATATCTTCATCAATTTGAGGTGATGGTGCGTACGGACCTCATCAACGATATGCTTTTCCTGCTCTATCACATTTTCCTCCTCTGAAAACTGGTCATCTAATGTTGCTTTGAGAACCTTCTCCACCACATTTGCTGTCCGCAGAATCTTCTTTGTCAAGACATTTTCCAGCGCTCTGTAGAGAGGATTTGGTTGATTATTCGGAAGTGTCAGGCAAATTCCACGTATGAAATATCAAAAACATGACATGAAGAAACAGGGTTTTCATTTGTTGCCTATTGAAAGTATTGAAATTGCCTCAGTTGAGGACATGACCGACCTCGATGCATTTGGTTAATGATTTTACTATCCTTGCACAAACTTCACCATCAGCTTCCTTAATAAAAAACATACACTTTGTTACTGAAAATAATAAAAGGAATGAAAAATAAAAATTGTATAAACTACAGGTACCTTCTCTAGAGCTTCTACCAGAGACGGTACAATTCGGAGCAGTAGTCTTTTCAGATAAGAATTTCTACTGGGAGGATCTAATTTCATCTCAATAGAATGTTTTGCTGAGATCAATAGCTCCGGCATGGCTTAAACAACAATTAGGTATAAAAATACATATCAGAAAGGAAAGAACTAATAAGATACAAGATAAAGGAGAATAAAAAAGAAAGTCTTTATCAAGTAAAACCGGTACCTGAAATTTCTACTTTTCTGATATCTTTATCACGAAATGTCACCAGTGGTACGGGTATGTCAGAAACCTACACAAATAATGTCAAATTTGATTAAGAAAGTCTTATACAAGAGAAACAACAACATACACAGTATTGAACCAACCATATCAATCCATTTAAGGAACTCGTCATTGAACTGACTAGTCAAGCAAAGTAATAGTTCACATGCTCTCAGCATATCATGTTCTGTGGCACTGTACAAATATAAATGTTTTAGTGGAAAAGCATATGTACAAGCTAGTTATCTCAACTAAGAAAATGTACATATCTCATTTAATAAACACAAGCACACCCTAGTATAATGCCAACATCCAGTACAATATAGCAGAAATGTATAATTTTCAGCTGAAGCATCAGATTGGTCATGAAGCACTTTGAAGTTTAAACATACTTATTCAAGTCCAAACTAGCTGCAAGGAGCAGACCAGGCATAAGATCATCTGGATAAAAATCATATCCGAGACATATGATCAGCTGCTCCCATGCCTTCAACACAATTAGTAGAGCACCCGTTATAGGATAAGAATAGTATGTGCGTTACTACAAATAGTTTGGATAATACATACTTGTAGAAGGGTAACTTTCAAACTATGATCATCCTCTCTTGAATTCCTTTCAATGTTCAAGAGAATGTCCTTGACCTTATATACATGAAAATTATAGATGCTTTAATCAGTTAATGAAATGAAGAATCATAAGAATTAAATCACTAAGAAAATTTTAAGCAAACTGTAATAATGTTGGCACGCTTTAAACTCAAATGCTTGTTAAAGAAATAACAAAACACATTACCTCATTAGCATCTTTCTTGAATATATCCTTTCCAACAACTACAGCAACTGTCCAAATGCACTCAACAGCATTTTCTTTCACCAAATTACTTGTGGCTTTAGGTAGAAGTTCTTTCAGCGAAGTGATGACCGATTCATAGAAGGTACAGAAGAGATCCTATGCAAAAGCATAATTCTTTTCAGATACCACCATCAAATCCCATATGATGGATCAATAGCTAAGTCAGAGTTTCTATAATTATGGACCTTTGATGTTCTTGCAACAGATGCTAGAGCCTCTAAGGAATGGCTTGCAGCAGCTCAGTCTCTGAACTCTGACTCTATCAGTAGATAAAATCAATTAACAATTTTAAGCTAAAGTAGATGCCCGTGCATATTAGCACAAAATGGTATCTCTTTGTTTCCTTTTTCCTAGAAATTGTTAAAATTACACTTTAAAATGTCCCAAGTAATAAATCTACCTTGCTGATTTCAAGTAGTGCATTCACAGTTATTTGCAAGTACGGTGCTAAGTAGCTTGAACTGCAACTCTTATAAAGAGTACTGATTGTGCAAACAGTATGAGCCTATAAAAAATAAGAAAAGCAATTAGATTTCATTAACATAAATAATATAAATTTCAGCTGAAAAAGTAACTTAGACAATGAAAATATCATTAAATATTGGAATTTGACAAGGAAAGAAATGAAAAGTCCAGCATTTTTGGTTACCTTATTGGTGGGATTTGTGTCTCTTACAAGTGTCCCCAATAACGAAGTAATAATAGTGTAAACTTGATCATCAAGAGTTTGTGGAGGTAGTTGTTCACACAAAGTTTTAATTGTTCTTACAGTAGCAAAGCAAACTTTGTTTTCGCTATCTGCTATTAATTTGAAGACCAATTTTACAACTCCTCCACGATTATCGCTAATTCCCTGAGGATAATAAGAATAACAACACTTAGCTGGAAAAAATAGTCACAATTTATCAAGAACTAACCAAAAAATAAGTTGCATATAAAAACAGCACATGTCCAAGAAGAGCACTCATCAATTTACAAATATACCTTTCCACATCCTTCTGTAATGAGACCTATAAAAGTAGCCCCTGCGTATCGATCTCGCCAGTTTAATGAAGTTATCATTCTTTCTATTTGCTTGAGTACTGCTGGAATATGGAATTCGGCACTTCGCAAAATCCCAATCCGAAGCAAAAACTTCTCTCCAACAAGACAATTACCCGATTTATGCGGGATACATGAAACCATTCGTATCAACTCATCCCCCAGTTTTGCTAGTAGTATGCCCTTGCGTACCTTCTTTATCGAATTATCATCAAAAGCATACATCACTTCTACCGCGAGACATCTTGTTTCTTCTTCTAAACTTTTGTCTTTAGAAATTTTAATGAGGGCAGTAAACACCTGATCTAAATGTGAGTTGAAAAAACTTGGCTCTGTCACCACCAACTCAACTAATTTCTTGAGACTTTCCTGGGCATTAGGCTCCTCATCTTTATTTCGAAGAAAATGCGAGACCCCATTTATCATTGGCAGTAATAGGTCAGAAAATTGAGAATAATAGTCACTTGACATATGTTGAACAAGACTAACTAATGCACATAAGGCAAGAACTTTGCTCATTCCTTTTGATTTATAAAACTTTTTCGACAATGTTGATTTGAGTTGTGGAAAATAGTGTCTCAGTTCATTGCCCATACATTTGGGCAAATCCAAAAAAAACGATAGCGCACAATCTTGAATGTACAATGGACCCGAAAACAGAGAGTCGAAAAAGAATCTGAGCATACCCTGCCACTCTCCCTGTTTCTCAGCAATAATACAGCTGAAAATTTGAGATGCTGTGTTCCACATCAATTCGCAAACCTTAACCGGGTTATCTCCTTCAAGAATATCAAGAATCCTGCTTTTAAGCTGATCTTTGACGATGTCGGTGTAGGATCTCCATATGCTGCATGAATCACTGGGATAATCAAGAAGAGAATGAATGAGATCAGTGCATTTAGATTTGATTTCAAGGGTATTTCCAGGAGAATGTAGGAGGTGCTCTGATAGCTTCAAAAACAATTCATATGGATGATTTTCTACACAATATTCGTACAATGTCATTTTATCTTGGGACTCTTCCATATCTGTAAGAAATTTTTGAATGAAGTAGTAATCTGGAGAATTAAGAAGTTGTAGGGCCTTCTGTGGAAGTTCATCTGCCATTACAGAAGAAGAACCTCTAGCAGACATTGTAGAATGAAAACAGATAAAATGAAAGAGGGGGTTTGGCGGGTTAATATTCAGTTGGAATGTTTTCTCATTTGGCGGTTATCAACGGAATAAAGGCAAGTTTATTGCTTTTTTAAAAACATAGTAAAAAGACAAAAAATACTGGTAAGGTGTCAAATTAATTTAAAATATCAAGAATTTTATTTTGTTAAATATTATTAATTTTTTAATACTTACATACTTATAATAATTACTTAATGGTGATATAGTAAAATTACGGTTGAAGCAGTTGAGGCAAGTCATAAATATCTATTTTATTTTTTTTCTAAAATCAAAATTTTATTAATTTTCTAATACGTAAATGTGATAATCTAGAGTTAATTGATCACTTTATGTTTATTTTACCACATTTATAAAATATTATTAATTTTTAATACTTAATAATTACTTAGGGGCGATATAATAAAATTACGGTTGGAGTTGTTGAAGCGGACATGTCATAAATATCTGTTTTACTTTTATTAAAATTCAATTTTATTAATTTTCTAACACGTAAATGTCATATAATAATTAATTAGGGGGCAATATAGTAAAATCACGGAGCAAGCAGGCAGCTAGAAGAAGGCATGTCGATCGCCAGCTGCCTGCTTCTAGCAGCTCCCACTCGCGCTTCTACATAGTAAGAACTAGATATTGAAGGCCCGTGCCAGCACGGGCCCAATATATGTTATTATTTTAAATTTTTTGTTATTGCAATTTATAATGTTCTTCGCGTTCAAACTTTTTAATTATTGATAATGAATTGGTCGTGGTTTAGATGGCACCTTCATTTCGGTAAGGAAATGGAAACCTAATTTCGTCCCCAGCAAGACACAAGTAGATTCAACAGTAATCTGGCTACGCTTTTCTCAACTCCCCACCGAATTCTATGATTCCAAAATTTTCCAAAGGGTGAGGAGGAGAATTGGGAAACTACTAAAGATCGATACATGCACCTCCGCCACACTGCGGGGTCTCTATGCCAGGCTATGCATCCAAATTCAATTGGGCATCTCCTTCATGGCCTTCATCAATATTGGAGGCCACCACCAATACATCGAATACGAAGGGGATGGGATTCTATGCACATCGTGTGGACACTTAGGCCACGCTTCCTCCAACTGTCACTCCCAGCAAACCCCCATCGATCAAACCAACCATGAGCGACACCTGAGTCAAGTACAAAGACTGAATAACACCTTGTGTCCTTTAAAAAAGGAAAAAAAGGAACCAAAATACCAAGGAAGATCCAGTCCATAATCCAAATCATACCAAGGACGGTAGGAGCGATCTGATGGCAACAGGAAAGTCCCCTTCTCACCTTGGCGGTGATGACGGAGTCAAGCTAGGGAAAACTAAGCAATCTGGTCCACCTCGAGGCAAGTTCGAATTGGGCCAACAATCGGAACCCTCAGTTTCTCCCCCTCTTGAGGTAGGCCTAAGCTTTGACGCTGAAGTTCACATGGACTCCCCCATGGCCCATCTCCCTAATGAGACAGGACTCAATTCTTCTGATCCCAAGAGACCCACAACCTCCTTTAACCCGAACAGGCCCAGTTCATCTTCTAATTTAAACAGTTTATTTCCCTTAGAAGTAGGGAATAATAAAAAGAAAAAGAAAATTGATGGGCCCCATAGAATCTATCTCGGCTTAGACAATCATGAGTTTGGAGCTGGAAATTCACACACGCCCATCGGAGACCTTTTCGATTCTCAGGGTGATGTGATGGACACTATCCATCACGCAGATATTGCATTTAATGTAAATGTCATTACCAATGCCCAAGCCCCTCAGCTTTCTTTCCTTAATAGATCTCCTTCTGATAACATGGAGGTCAGCTATACCTCTCAAGAAGAACATCATGGACTCTCCACTAAACTCCAACATGATCACTCTAATCATAGAGGCCTTACCATTGGATTATATTCCTGCCTCATGGTTGGAAGTCTGCCTCTCCAACCAATCAATCCCACTTCATGCCCAAGTGAAGGGGCGACAGGTTACTCTTTACATCCAGGACCCCAGCTACCTTGCCCTTCTGGTCAAGGAATGTCCGCGTCAGGGCCTAGAGAGCTATGGATAAAATGTCTGGATGGTAACCCTTTTCCATGTAATAGGCCCATCCTACCTGGAAGAACTGACTCCAGATATTCTTTCACTCCCCATGAACCAGATAAGCAACAACCTTCCTTTCTTTCCACCTTCAAACCCACTCCTACTATCTCAGGGACCAATTTTTGTGACCTTACCTGGGGAAAGACAAGCCCTTCTAGTACCAATGGTGAATACCTCACCACCTCTAACTCCCCTTTCAGTGGAAAGGGTAGAAAGAGGGAAAACAATAGAGGCCCTGAGAGAAAGCAACAAGGAAATAAAAGGCCTCCTTGCACAGATGAGAATTCCAAAAACGGATGTCTTCACTCTGGAAAGGCCTGTAAACATAGAGTTTATAGAACTCGTCCACAAGATGGTCATTGTTCTCTTACCGCAGTTACTGACCAATCTAGACCTAAAACTAATTGCACCAAACCTTATGATAGGGGAACACTTCACAGCCAAAGTGACACCCATATCCAGGAGGAGAAAGATCTCAGAGATAGCTGGGTCCTCCAATCCTGTGGGAAAGAGGAAGAAAACCATGTCAACCCCCCAACAAAAATAGAAACCAATGATGAAGAACTGCCTAATCAGGAATGCTAGGGGGGAAATAGTCTAGAATTTATAAAACAATGTAAGTCCATGATTAGCATCCACCACTCTTGCATCCTGGACCTCCTGGAAACTAAGATGGTGGACCACAGAAACATATCCTATGAGTTGGGCTTCCATAACTTCATAGAGTCTAGTGCCTCTGGCAACTTAGGTAACATTGTTATCATATTGAAGGGGGGTAACATCTCCATCACCAGTATCTCAATCTCTTTCCAGTCTATTCATGCCTCTGTTAAGGTATGATCCTTCCTCTCTACATGGATTCTTAGCATTGTTTATGCCAGTAATGATTTTAATTCTAGAAAGCTCCTATGGGATCAACTCATTTCCCTAGCTGATGTCATCCCTTCCGCAGGTAGTAATAGCTGGATTATGGGAGGGGACTTTAAAGAAGTCCTTAGGGCCAGTGAAAATTTTGGAGGCAACCCCATTAACATTCACAAAACATCCCTCTTTTGGGACTGTATTAATAAATACAACCTCATGGACCTTGGCTTCATGGGTAGCAAATTCACCTGGTCTACTATGAGATATAAAAAGAGTCAAGGCCTGATTCTGAAAAGGCTAGACAGGTGTCTAGACAATTAACAATGAATTCACCTTTATCTTGAAGTCTCCGTTACCCACCTCCCTAGAATTCACTCTGACTGCTGCCCTCTTATACTCAACCTTACTAGAACTCCCAATTCTCTCCCTAAACCCGTTAGGGTGGAATCTATATGGTGTAACCACCCAAATTTTAGAAATCTCATCCATGACTCCTTTCTTGAGGGGGCTAACCTCACCCAAGCCACCCACTTATTCTTAGAAATTGCAAAAACCTGGAATAGGGAAACTTTTAGAGATATCCTTAAAAAAAGAATCATCTACTTGCTATGCTAGCAAGTATCCAAAAATATCCCTAATACCTCACCAGCTCCTACCTTCAAAACCTGGAAAATACCCTTTCTAAGGATTTTAACTACATCCTGGATCAAGAGAATGAGTTTTGGAGGCTCAAATCCAACATCAACTGGCTCATACATGGAGACAGAAATATAAATTTTTTCCACACTTCTACCCTGAATAGAAAAAGGAGAAATGGAATTTACTCCCTCCAGGATAATGATTGTTGGATCTTTGAGCCTAATGAGATCACCAAAACTGTCACTTCTTTCTATGAATCCATTTACTTTTCTATTCACTTCTCCTTCCCACTTAAATGTCAGTCCAATCCCTCCAACAAGGGCTCCCTCAATCCCTCTACCCACTCCTATCTTGACTCCATCCCTGACCTTGAGGAGATCAAGAGGGCTATATTTTCCTTTGTCTCCACCAAAGATCCTGAACTGAATGATATACACCAATTCATGTACCAGAATTATTGGTCTAATATGGCCCCCCTCCCCCACCAGTTCTATACTACCACCTTCGCAACTTAGAACATGGACCCAGCTGTTAACTCTACCTTTCTTTGCCTCATTCCTAAATTCAAGGATGCTACCTCCCTGAAGAACTTCAGACCCATAGGTTTGTGAAACACCCAATACAAAATCAGTACCAAGATTATCTCTGCTAGATTAAAGCCCCTTCTTTAATCTATTATTGGTCATAACCAAGCTAGTTTCTCTAAGAAATGAGAGCTTGTGAAAATGCCATCATTGTACAAGAGTACTTAGATCACTTCAAGAAAAAAAAGGGCATTAATCCTAGTATGGTTTTAAAAATTGACCTGGATAAAGCCTTTGATAGGCTTGAATTGTTCTTCATTAGACATGCCTTAGCTTTCTTCAACTTCCCCCCTGGCCTGTCCAAACTCATCCTCTCATGCATCTCCTTATTTTCTATCTCTGTCCTTCTAAATAGAAACATAACCCCCTCCTACAATCCCACAATAGGGATAAGACAATGAGACCCCATGCCACCATATCTCTTCATCCTTTGCATGGAGCTCTTCTCAAGGAGAATTAACTATGAAGTGGATATCCTCAACTGAACCCCCATTTCCACTAGCAAAGGGGGTACAAAACTCTCTCACCTATTCTTTGCTGGTGAACATACCTTTTTTGCTACAACTGATTTCCAGAACTGTCATACCATCTTCAATACTCTAGAAAACTTCAGTAAACACTCAAGTCAAAGAGTTAACAATGCCAAGTCTAAAGCGCTTTTCTCCAGCAATTATGATGATGCTGCTAGACTCAACCTATCCACCATCTTAGGTATAAAATCCAGTAACAGCTTTGGCAAATACCTAGGCTTCCCCACCTTTCATAAGTATCCCACTCTTGCAGACTTCCACTTTCTTCTTGATAACATGAACTTCAAGTTTGCTGGCTGGAAGTCCAAATTCCTCAATATAGCTGACAGAACTACCCTAGCCAAATCTTGTCTTCGCATCATGCCCAACCATGTCATGCAATTTATAATTCTCCCAAATAAGATTCTCAAGATCATTGATAGAGCCTAAAGGAATTTCATCTAGGGATCCACTAACTCTAGGAAGAAAATGCATGTTGTCAATTGGGGGACCATCACTAGAACCAAAAAAGAGGGAGGCCCAGGAATCCAAAAGGTCAGCATAAATAATGAAACCTTGCTCAGCAGCTTCGCTTGGAGACTCAACTCTAATCCCTCTTATCTATGGGCCTCTGTCCTAAACAATAAGTAAAATCACTTCTCCAGTCCTACCAACTATTGTAGGACCTGAAATTATATCCAAAGAGGTTGGAAACTATGCAAGAATGTCATTTGTTAGTCCATCCACAATGGCAGAAAAATTGATGGTTGGGAAGTTTGTTGGATTCCAAACCTTCCACCCCTTAGAAATATTATTCAGGGACCTGTCCCTGGGCACATTAACATCATCCTCTTTTTCAATGTTTGGCAGGAGGGCAACTAGAATCTAGACTCCCCCTCCTTTGAAATCCCTACATCCATCTTCCATACTATCTGGAATACTTTCTTTTCAAATCCCTTAATTCATCAAGATAACCCCCCCCCTGTGGCTTTTAAGTGGTTTAGGCATGTTCACATGTAAGAGTGCCTATAATCTCATCCACTCAAATAGAGCACCTCTCCTCAACAATCACAAAACTTAGAATTGGATTTGGAAAACCACCATCCCTGAAAAGCTGAAATTTTTTCTCTGGCTTTTGAACTATGATAGTCTTCCTAATAAGGGAAATCTTCTTAAAAGCGGAATCAATATTGACCATACATGTCCCTATTGTTCCTACCTATAAGAAGAAATCCACCATCTTTTATTCCAATGTAGACATGCTAACACTTTGTGGAGGGAGCTGGTTCTTTAGTACAATGGGGAACAAAATATCTCCACCCTTAATTTCTCACCTAGTAATTGGAAAACCACCTGGAAGACTCTAAGTCACAACAACTTTAACAGTAGAGTGGAGTGGGGCACTCTCCTCCCCTTTTGTCTCTGGAATATTTTGAAAATCATAAATAATAATGTCTTCAACAACAAAAATTACCCCCCTCCTTTAAACATGCTTACTCTGAAGCTGTGGAATTTCTTCACATCAGTGAGCATTCTACTGACCCCCCTAATCTTACCATCTTCCTCTGCTAGACCCCTCCCCCTAAACATGTCTACAAGCTAAACACTGATAGGTCATGCCTGGGGAACACTGATAAAGGGGGCATTGGGGGAGTGGTCAGAAATGCCTCGGGCACTTGGGTTCTTGGCTTCATCCAGAGCTTCCACCATGCTTTCAATAACTTTATGGAACTCATGGCCCTTAGAAAGGTTCTTCTGCTGGTTGAGGAACACAACTTGTGCCCTATTGAGATATGTGCTGATTTAGAAGAGATCATTAACTGGTTATCAAAAGGGAATTTATTATATAACCCAATTATTCATGATTGCAGATCTCTGATAAGAAGATTGGGCAAACCTCCGGTTCACCATAGCTACATAGAGAAGAATAGGGTAGCTGACACCATGGCGAAAGCTAGAGCGAAAATAACTCCTTTTGACAACTGTAAAGTTTTTATAACACCACCTCCTTTTGTAATTCATGAAGTATGGGCTGACATAGAAGGAAATGCTATCCTCGTAGGGTTCCTTCTTACCAAAACTATTCAAGTCATTGCCAAACAATTTTGGTAATCGAGACAGACTGAGCTCCCGAACTAACAACTTTAGTTATTGCTATTTTATGTTTAATGCATCTTATCTACCCAAAAAATTACTTAGGGTGATACAGTAAAATTATGGTTGAAGCTGCTGAAGCAGACATGCCATAAATATCTGTTGTACTTTTTTTAAAATTCAATTTTATTAATTTTCTAATAGTTAAATATCATATAATAATTAATTAGGGGCTATATAGTAAAATCACGGAACAAGCACGTAGCTGGAAGCAGACATGTTGACCGCAAACTACTGTTTCTAGCAACTCCCGCTCATGCTTCTATATAGTAAGAATATAAGTGAGGATAGGCTGCTGAAGCAGGAAGCTTGTGGACGACATGCCTTCTTCAACAGTGATTTTACTATATCATCTCTAATCAATTAATTATTATTAGTCATTTATATATTAGAAAAATAATAATATTTAATTAAAAATAAAGTAGATATTTATGACGCATCTGCTTCAACTGCTTCAATTGTGACTATATCATCACTAATTAATTATATAAGTCATTTAAATATTAGAAAATTAATAATACATAATTAAAAAAGTAAATAGATATTTATGACATGTCTACTTCAGCTGCTTCGATCGTGATTTTACTATATCATTTTTAATTAATTATTATAAGTTATTTACGTATTAAAAGATTAATATTTAATAAAAAAATATAATAAACATTCATGACATGTCTTCTTCAACTGCTTCAATTGTAATTTTATTATATCACCTCTAATTAATTATTATAGATCATCTAAGCATTACAAAATCGATAATATTTCATAAAAAAGGTAAAATAGACACAAAATTATAAGTTAACTCTTGATATTTTAAATTAACTTGACAACTTATATGTGATCCACTTAAACTTTTTCCACGTGTAATTTTTTTTAGTAACTTTACTATATCGCTTCTAATTAGTTAACCATTGATGTTTTAAATTAATTTGACGACTTATACGGGGTCCACTAAAAAAATTTCACAACTAATTTTTATAGTAATTTTTTGATATAACTTCTGGATAGTTATTATAAGTCATTTAAGTACTAGATAAACAATTATTATAAGTCATTTACGTATTAGAAAATTAATATTATTTAATTAAAAAGTAAAATAGATATTTATGACATGTCTGCTTCAACTGCTTCAATCATAATTTTAATATATCATCCCTCATTAATTATATAAGTCATTTACGTATTAGAAAATTAATAATATATAATACAAAATTAAAATAAATATTTATGACATGTGTAATGCCTCAAGTCTTGTACCTCGCACGCTACACGGTGCTAACAATCCCAAAAGACCACTAGCTAACCCATGACTGGCACCTGCTGTGAGCAATGCATAATAGTAATACTGTAATAACAATATAACTGAGATAAATTCAAAAATAATGGGTTGAAATTCCATAAAGTTCAATATAATAATAATACTTAAAGAATGGTATAACACTACCAAAACTGATATAATTGTCTGAACATGCTATAGTCTGAAAGCCTCTAAGTTGTCTGACTGTGGAGATGATAGGACAACTCCCCAACTAACTCCGGCTGCTGAAATAACTAAGTTCTGAAATAATGAAATAATCATGTCCTTGAACTTTGAGGACTCACCACTGACTCTGACTGCTGAAATCTAAACTGCTAAGTGTGATCGGGAACCTGAGCGTCTGAACCTATGGTATAAAATACCATATCGCAATATAAAAGTATGCGTTAGTATGTGGGAATGTACTGGTATGCAAAATGGTATAAGGCTGAATGCATGGGTTCATATGCATGAACTATAACTGACTGAGTAACGTGAACATGACTGAGTGAGAATTCATGCATGAAAACATAGTAACTAAAGTCGTGATAAGATTGAATACTGAGTCAGAATACTAATAACATAGATTTATGGTATCTGAATACTGTTAACTGAGTGACTGTGTCTGACAACCCTGATTCTGATGGAACTAGCTGAGTTCCGTACTAAGCTGAGTGACTGTATCTGAAAGTCTTGAAATTTGTTGAACTATCTAAGTTTTATTCTGAAGACTTAGACTGAGACTGTGGGAGGTAATCATCTAACTGACATTCCCCAAATAATATGGCGGAGTTGGGGTACAATCTGCAACCCCAATTGGAAGGGCGTCAATATCGCGCCACTAGTAAGGACAAGTTATGAGTGACCCTCATCTGTCAGGTACTCTAAAAAGAATGATGGGACCCTAATCTGTCAGGTTAAGCCACCTTATTAACCCTCATCTGTCAGGTTTGATATCTCAACCTACGCTGGCTAAGTAGTTCTGGAATACAAGGATTGCTTCTAAGAATCACACCATCTACTGCCAGGTGAGTCCCCATCCTTGGGTTTACTCGGTGCTGAATCCTACTCCAAACTGAATAGACACTGAACTGATTATGCAGAGCTGAACTAGTCTAAGTTCACTGAGTTTCGTAGACTAACTGATTTTACTGAGATTACTGATTTTTCCTGAGTTTTGTAACTGACTAAGTTCTAAAATTAACTGTGAGTACTACTGATCATGGCATTACTGAGATTATATTGAAACCGATACTGGTTCTAGGTACATAGCTAAATTGTCGGGTATTAAATTCCCCCAATACTCTATAGAATGAATATTATAGGACATGATACTTCTTGAACACATAACCACAATCAACAATTCATAATAAAATCATTGAGCGATTTAATGACCCCATTTTGCCTGTTTGACCAAACAAATAGGCCCGCCCACACAAACGGGCAATATTGGGTCGCTCCCCAGCCTCTCCTACATGCCTGGGTAAATTTTGGCCCACGTAACCCTCGAGAACACCCCCAGAACCATAGGATATAGCGCACCGATTTGGACTCAAAATGCCCCATTCGCGCTGTTTTACCCGTTTGAATAACCAAATAGCACCACCCAGACAAACGGGTAATATTGGGGAACTCCTCATCCTTTCTGGCATGTACGGGTAGATTTACGACCCACTTCACCCTCGGACCCCGGGGCCATCCACGAAACCGTGGGAAATAGCACACTGATTTGGCCATAAAATACCTCGTTCGCGCCGTTTTGCCCGTTTGACCAACCAAATGGCCCCTCCCATACAAACGGGCAACACTGGGATTATCCCCAGCCTCCATGGAATACCCGGGTCAATTTTAAACCCACGGAACCCCCGTACCCCGATCCCACCCACAAAACTGTAGGCTATAGCACATCGATTTGACCTTAAAATGCCTCATTCGCGTTGTTTTGCTGATTTGACCAACCAAATAGCCCCGCCCATAAAACGAGAAACACTTGGTCACTCTCTAGCCTCTATGGCATTCCCGAGTCAATTTTTAGACCACCTACGGAACCGTGGGCTATAGCACACCGATTTAGCTCAAAAATGTTCCGTTTATGCCATTTCGCCCGTTTGACCAAGCAAATGGACCCTCCCATACAAAAGGGAAATATCGGGATACTCCCTAGCCTCCCTGGCATACCCAAGTTGATTTTTAGCCTACGAAACCCCCGGACTCCAGGCCCACACAAGAAATCGTGGGCTATAGTACACCGATTTGGCCCTAAAATGCCCCGTTCGCGCTGTTTCGCTTGTTTGACCAACCAAATAGCCCCGCCCACAAATACAGGCACCACTGGGGCGCTCCCTAGCCTTCCTTCCACACTCGAGTTGATTTTTGGCCCACGAAACACCCAACCCTGGTTCCACCCACGGAAATGTGGGTTACAGCACACCGATTTGGCCTCAAATTGCCCAGTTCGTGCCGTTTTGCCCAATTGGCCAACCAAATGGCCCCACCCACACAAACGAGAAACATTGGGTCACTCCTCAGCATATCTTATATTCCCGGGTTGATTTTTGGTACACGACACCCCCATATCCCGGACCCACCACTGGAACCGAGGGCTATACACACTGATTTATTCCCAAAATGCCCCGTTTGTACATTTCGCCCTTTTGACCAGCCAAATGGCCCTGCCCATACAAACGGGCAATACTAGGACACTCCTCAACCTCTCTTTCATACCCGAGTTGATTTTCATCCTACGTCACCCCCGGACCCTGGGCCCACCCACGAAACCATGAACTAAAGCACGCCGATTTGGCCCCAATATGCCCCGCTCACGCTGTTTCACCCGTTTGACCAACCAAATGGCATCGCCCACACAAACTAGCAACACTAGGTCACTCCCCAGCTTCTCTAGCACACTCGGGTAAATATTTGGCTAACGGTACCCCCGAAACGTAGGCTCACCCCCGGAATCGTGGCCTATAGCACATTGATTTGGCCCCAAAATGCCCTGTTCGTGCCGTTTCACCTGTTTGACCAACCAAATGGCCCGGCCCACACAAAAGGTAAACACTGGGACACTCCCCATCCTCCTGGTCATGCTCGGGTCAAATTTCGACCCATGGCACCCCCATACCCCAGGCCCACCCTCGAAACTGTAGGCTATAGCACACCGATTTGGCCCTAAAATGCCCCGTTCGCATCGTTTCACCCATTTGACCAACCAAATTACCCCGTACACATAAAAGGGAAATAATGACATGCTCCCCAGCCTCCCTGGCACGCCCGGGTTGATTTTCGAACCACGGCACCCCCGTACCCCAGGCCCGCTCCCGGAACTGTCAGCTATAGCACATCGATTTGGCCCCAAAATGCCCCATTCTCTTTGTTTCGCCCGTTTGACCAACCAAATGGCCCCACCCATACAAATGAGCAACACTGGGATGCTCTCCAGCCTCAATGGCACACCCAGGTTGATTTTCGGCCACGGCACCCCCGGACCTCGGGCACACCCACAGAACCGTGGGCTATAGCATACCAATTTGGCCCCAAAATACCCCGCTCACACCGATTCACCTGTTTGACAAGACACATGGCCCCGCACACACAAACGGGAAAAACCGGGTTGCTCCCCAGCCTCTCCTATAAGCTCGAGTTGATTTTTGGCCCACGAAACCCCCGGACTTTGGGCCCACCCTCGGAACTGATGACTATAGCATATCTATTTGGCACCAAAATGCCTCGTTTGCGCCGTTTCTCCCTTTTGACAAACCAAACGGCCCCGCCCACATAAAAAAGCAATACTGGGATGCTCCTTAGCCTTCCTGGAATGCCTGGTTCGATTTTAGGCCCACGAAACCCTGAACCCACCCACAGAACTGTGGGCTATAGAACAAAGATTTTACCCCAAAATGTCCCATTTACGCCATTTTGTCCGTTTGACCATCCAAATGGCCTCTCCCCCATAAACGAGCATCAATGGTACACTCCCTAGTATCTGTGGCATGCCTTGGTAGATTTTAGGTCAACAACACCCCCCAGACCCCGAGCTCACCCATGGAACCGAGGGCTATAACACACCGATTTGGCGCCAAAACTCCCCGTTTCACCTATTTGACCAAGCAAAAAGCCCCGCCCATACAAACTGGAAACACTGGGTCACTCCCTAGTCTTTCCGGCATGATCGGGTTAATTTTTAGCCCATGACACACCCAAACCTTGGCCCCACCCCCAAAACCGTGGGCTATTGCAGACCGATTTGGCCCCAAAATGCCTCATTCGCACCGTTTAACCCATTTGAATAACCAAATGACCAAGCCAATTTATGGCCCATGGCACCCCTGTACACCAGGCATACCCATAGAATCGTAAGCTATAGTACACCGATTTGTCTCAAAAATGCCCCGGTCGTGTCGTTTTTCCCGTTTGACCAACCAAATGGCCCCGCCCACACAAATGGGCAACACTGGAATGGTTCCCAACCCTCCTCGCATACTTAGGTCGATTTTCAGTCGACGGCAACCCCTGACCCCGAGCCCACCCATGGAATTGTGGGCTATAGCACACCGATTTGACTCTAAAATGCCCCGTTCACGCCGTTTCACCAGTTTGACCAACCAAATGTCCTTGCCCATGAAAACGGAAAACACTTGGTTTCTCCCCAGACTCTCCGGCATGCCCGGGTGAATTTTCAGCCCACGACACCCCCGAAACCCGAGCCCACCCCCAGAACCGTGGGCTATAGCACACGTATTTAGCCCCAAAATGTCTCGTTCGTGCTGTTTTACCCATTTGACCAACCAAATGGCCCCGCCCACACAAACGGGTAACATTGGGACTCTCTCCAGCCTCCTTGGCATCCTGAGTTGATTTTTGGCCCACAATACCCCCGGACCCTGAGCCCACCCACGGAACTGTGGGCTATAGCACACCAATTTGCCCCTAAAATGCCCCGTCCATGCCTTTTCGCCTGTTTCACCAGCCAAATGGCCCCGCCCATAAAAACGGGTAACACTGGGATGTTTCCCAGTCCCCTGGCATGTTTGGGTGTATTTGCGACCCACGAGAACCCCATCCCTAAGCCTGTTCATAGAAACGTGGGCTATAGCACATTTATATAACCCCAAAATGCCCCGTTCGCGTTGTTTTTCCCGTTTGATAAAAAAATGGACCCGCCTACACAAACGGGCAATATTGGGTTACTCCCCAGACTCTCTATCATACTCGGGTCTATTTATTGGCCACGGCATCCTCAGACCCGGGCCCACCCCAGGAACCGTGGGCTATAGCACATCGATTTGCCTAAAAAATGCCCCGTTCGTTCTATTTCGCTTGTTTGACCAACCAAATGGCCCCGCCCACACAAACGGTCAACACTGAGATGCTCCCCAGCCTCCCTGGCATGCTCGATTCAATTTTTGGCCCACGGTACCCCCAGACCAAGGACCCACCCACGAAACTGTGGTATATAGTACACCGATTTTTCCCTAAAATGCACTGTTCATGCCGTTTCGCCTGTTTGACCAATCAAATAGCCCTGCCCACACAAACAGGCAACACTGGGATGATCCCTAGCCTCCCTAGCATACTCGGGTTAATTTTTGGCCGACAGAACCCCTAAAACCCAAGCTCACCCATTGAACCATGGGCTATAGCACATCGATTTAGCCCTAAAACTACTCGTTTTGCCTTTTTAACCAACCAAATAGCCCCGCTGACAAAAATGGGAAATACTGGATCACTTTCTATCCTCTCTGGAATGCCTCAATCGATTTTTGTCCTACGACACCCCTGGACCCTAGGCCCACCCTCAGAACCATGGGCCATAGTATGCCAGTTTGGCCACAAAATGCCCCATCCGTGCCGTTTTGCTCGTTTGAATAACAAAATGGCCCCGCCTACACAAATGGGCAGCATTGGGATGCTCTTCAGTTGCCCTGGCATGCTCGAGTTGATTTTTGGCGCACGAAACCCCCAAAACCCGTATCCACCCACAGAACCGTGGTCTATATCACACCAATTTAGCACCAAAATGCCCCATTCACGTTGTTTCGCTCATTTGAATAACAAAATGGCTAAAATGGCCACGCCTGCAAAAATGGGCAATATTGGGATGCTCTCCAGCCTCCCTGTCATGCCCGAGTTGATTTTTAGTCCACTAAACCCCTGAACCCATGCCCACCCACGAAACTGCAGGCTATAGCACACTAATTTGGCCCTAAAACGCCCCGTTTGCATCATTTGACTCGTTTGATCAACCAAATAGCCCCGCCCACACAAATGGGAAACATTGGGTTACTCCCCAGTCACTATGGCATGCCCGAAACTATTTTCAACCAACGGCACCCCCAAACCCCGAGCCTAATCCTGAAACCGTGGGCTATAGCACACCTATTTAGCCCGAAATGGCCCTATGAACACAAACGGGCAACACTGGGATGCTCCCCAGCCTCCTTGGCATGCTAGGTTTGATTTTCAGCCCATGGAACCCCCAAAACCCGGTCCCACCCACAGAACTGTGGACTATAGCACACCAACTTGGCCCTAAAATGCCCCGTTCGCGCCATTTTGCTTGTTTGACCATCCAAATGGCCTTGACCACTAAAACGGGAAATATTTGGTAGCTCCCTATCCTCTCCAGCATGCCCAAGTTGATTTTCGGCCCACGGTACCCCCGGGCCCCGATCCCACCCTCAAAACCGTGGGCTATAGCACACCGATTTAGCTCTAAAATGTCCCGTTCGAGCTGTTTTTCCCGTTTGACCAACCAAATGGCCTCGCCCACAAAAATGGGAAATATTGGGACTATTCCTAGCCTCCCTGGCATACTTGAGTTGATTTTTGGCCCACGATACCCCCAGACCCCGAGCCCACCCTCAGAACAGTGGGCTATAGCACGCCAATTTGGCCCCAAAACGCCCCGTTCATGCCTTTTCGCTCATTTGACCAACAAAATAGCCACGGACACACAAATGGGTAACACTGGGATTCTTCTTAGACCCCCTGAAACGTACAGGTGTATTTTCGGCCCATGAGACCCTTAACCTATGGCCCGCCCACAGAAACGTGAGCTATAGCACATCGATTTGTCCCCAAAATGCCCCGTTCACATCATTTTGCTCGTTTGACCAACCAAATTTCCTCTCCCATACAAACGGGAAACACTGGGTCACTCCCCAGCCTCTCTTTCATGCCTGCATTGATTTTTGTCCCACGGCACCCCCGAACCCCAGGCCCGCCCATGGAATCGTGGGCTATAGCACACCGATTTTACCCAAAAATGCCCCGTTCGTGCCGTTTCACCTGTTTTACCAACCAAATAGAGCACTGGGATGCTCCCTAACCTTCCTGGGATGCCTTGGTTGATTTTTCTCCCACGACACCACCAAACCCCGGGTGTACCCCTAGAACCGTGGGCTATAGCACACTGATTTCATCCAAAAATGCCCGTTCACACCGTTTAGCCTATTTAAAAAACTAAATGGTCCCACCCATACAAATACGCAACACCGTGATGCTCTCCAGCCTTCCTGGCATGCCTGGGTTGATTTTTAGCCTACGCCACCCCCGAAACCCAAACTCACCCACGGAACCGTGGGCTATAGCACAACGATTTGTCCCCAAAATGTTCCGTTCGTGCTATTTCACTCGTTTGACAAACAAAATTTCCCTTCCCACTTAAACGAGAAATAATGGGACCCTATCAAGCCTCCCTAGCATGCCCAAGTTGATTATCGGCCTATGACACCCCCAGACCCCGATCCCACCCACGGAACCGTGGGCTATAACACACCGATTTGGCCCCAAAATGCCCCGTTCACGTCATTTCGCTCATTTGACCAACCAAATAGCCTCGCCCATACAAATGGGAAACACTGTGACTCTCCCCAGCCTCATTGGTATGCCTGATTCGATTTTTGGCCCATGGCACCCCCAGACCCCGAACCCACCCGCGGAACCGTGGTGTATATCACACCAACTTTGTCCCAAAATATCTTATTCTTGTCCTTTCACCTGTTTGACTAACCAAATGGCCCTGCGCACACAAACGGGAAATACTGGGATACTCCCTAGCACGCCGGGGTCAATTTTCGGCTCACTGAACCCCTAAACCCCAAGCTCACCCATGGAACCGTGGGCTATAGCACATCGATTTAGCCCCAAAACTCCTCGTATTGCCTGCTTGACCAACCAAATGGCCCCGCCCACAAAAATGGGCAGCATTGGGTCACTACTTATTCTCTCCATCATGCCCTGATCATTTTTTGGCCCACAATACCGCCAGAACCTGAGCTCGCCCTCAAAACCATGGGATATAGCACACCAATTTGGCCTTGAAATGCCCCATTCGCGCCGTTTTGCCTGTTTGAATAATAAAAGGGCCCTGCCTATACAAATGGGAAATATTGCGATACTCTCCAGCCTCCTTGGAACGTTTAGGTTGATTTTTGGCCCACAAAACCCCCCGAAACCCGTGCCCACCCACGAAACTGTGGGCAATAGCACACCAATTTGGCCGTAAAACAACCCATTCGTGCCATTTCACCCGTTTGACCAACCAAATAGCCTCTCCCATACAAATGGGTAATACTTGGTCGCTTCCTAGTCTCTCTGGCACGCTCAGGACTATTTTCAGCCAGAAGCACCCCCATACCCCAGGCCCACCCCTGGAACAGTGGGTGATAGCACACCTATTTAGCACTAAAATGATCCGTTCACGTTGTTTCGCCCGTTTGACAAACCAAATCACCCCGACCATATAAACGGGACACATTGGAATGCTCCCCAGCCTCCCTGTCATTTTTGGGTCAATGTTCGACACACAGAACCCCTAAACCATGGGCCCACCCATGGAAACATGGGCTATAGCACACCGATTAGACCCCAAAATGCCCCTTTCACGTTGTTTCACCCATTTGACCAAACAAATAGACCCGCCCATATAAACGAGCAACACTAAGTTGATCCTTAGACTTTCTGTCCCAATTGAGTTTATTTTAGCCCCACGACAGCCCCAAACCCCGAACCCACCCCCAGAACCGTGGGCTATAACACACTGATTTGGCCTTAAAATGTCCCATTCACTTTGTTTTTCCCGTTAGACCAAAAAAATGTCCTCGCCCACCTAAACAGGAAATATTGGGATACTCCCCAGCCTCCTTGGCATGCCCGAGTTAATTTTCAACCCAAGGCACCTCCGTACCTCGGGCCCTCCCATGGAACCGTGGGCTATATCACACTGATTTTGCCCCAAAACACCCTGTTCGCACTGTTTTACCCATTTGACCAACCAAATATACTCCCCCATACAAATGGGAAACACTAGGTCGTTCTCTAGCCTCTCTATCATGCTCAGGTTGATTTTCGGCCCACAGCACCCCCGAACCCCAGGCTCGCCCATGGAACCATGGGCTATAGCACACCGATTTGGCCCCAAAATTCCCCGTTCATGCTGGTTTTCCAGTTGGACCAATCAAATTGACCCGCCCACACAAACGGGAAACACTGGGTCGCTCCACAGCCTCTATTACATGACTGGGTCGATTTTCATCCCATGACACCCTCATACCCCGAGCCCACCCCCAGAACCGAGGGCTATCGCACACTGATTTGGCCCTAAAATGCCCCGTTCGAACGATTTCATGCGTTTGAATAACCAAATAGACACAACCATACAAACGGGAAACATTTGGATATTCTCTAGTCTCCCTAGAACACTCGGCATAGCCGGGTTGATTTTTGGCCCACGGTACCCTAGACCACAGGACCACCCCCAGAACCGTGAGCTATAGCACACTGATTTGGCCCTAAAATGCCCCGTTAGCTTTGTTCCTCCCGTTTGACCAACCAAATGGCCCCGCCCATACAAACAGGAAAAATTGGGATGCTCCCCAACCTCCGGTGCATGCCCGAGTCGATTTTTGGCCCACGACACCCATGAACCCGAGCCCACCCATGGAACCGTGGGATATAGCACACCGATTTGGCGCCAAAATGCTCCATTTGCATCGTTTCGCCTATTTTTCTAACCAAATGGCACCGCCCATACATACAGGCAAAACTGGGTCTCTCCCCCGCCTCTCTAGCATGCCTGGGTCAATTTTTGGCCCACGGCACCCCCGGACCCCAGGATCACCCCTAAAACCGTGGGCTATAGCACACTGATTTGGCCCCAAAATGCCTCGTTCACACCATTTTGCCTGTTTGACCAACCAAATGGACTCGACCACACAAACAAGAAACACTGGGATACTCCCCAGCCTCCCTGACACGCCCGGGTCTATTTTTGGCCCACGCCACCCTCGGACCCCAGGCCCACCTATGAAACCGTGGGCTAGAGCACACCAATTTAGCCCCAAAATTCACCATTCGCATCGTTTCACCCATTTGAAAAAACAAATATCGCTGCCCAAAAAATTTGGCAATACTGGGATGCTCCACATTCTCCCTAGCACTCATGAGCTGATTTTGGGCCCATGCCACCCCGGACCGTGGGCTAACCCATGGAATCATGGGCTATCGCATACCGATTTGGCACCAAAATTCCCCATTCTCGTCGTTTCACCTGTTTAACCAATCAAATGGCCCCGCCCACATAAACGGTTAATACTAGGTTGCTCCCCAGTCTTTTCGACACGCCCGGGTCAATTTTTAATCCACGGTACCCCTAAACCCCTAGCCCACCCCCGGAACCGTGGGCTATAGCACGCCGATTTGGCCCTAAAATGCCCTGTTCCTTCCATTTAGCCAGTTTGACCAACCATATGGCCTCGTCCACATAAACGAGAAACACTGGGATTCTCCTCAGCCTCCTTGACATGCTCAGGATGATTTTTGGCCCACGGTACCCCCGAACCCCGAGACCACCCATAGAATAGTGGGCTATAGCACATCGATTTTGCGCTAAAACTCTACGTTTGCATCGTTTCGTTTGTTTGACCAACCAAATGGCCCCTCCCACACAAACTAGAATAATTGAGTCGTTTCCCAACCTCTCTGGCATGCCCGAGTTGATTTTCATCCCACGACACCCACAGACCCCATAAACTAGCAACACTAAGATACTCCCCAGCCTCCCTAGCATGCCCTAGTTAATTTTCATCCCACGGTACCCCATACTCCGGGCCCACCCCCAAAACTGTTGGCTATAGCACACCAATTTTTCCCCAAAATACCTCGACTGCACTGTTTTATTAGTTTGACTAACCAAATGGCATGCCCATATAAACGGGAAACACTGGGACACTCGCCAGCCTCCCTGGCATGCCAGGGTCAATTTTGGCCCATGGTACCCCAGACCCTAGGCCCACCCCTAAAACCGTTGGCTATATCACACTGATTTGGACCCAAAATCCCCTGTTCACACCGTTTCACCGGTTTGACCAACCAAACGATACCGCCCATACAAACAGGCACCATTAGGATGCTCCCTAGACCCCCTGACATGCCCAAGTCAATTTTTTGCCAATGGCACCCCGTACCTAAGGACCACCTATGGAATTGTGAGCTATTGCACACTAATTTGGCCCAAAAATGCCCCGTTTGCGTTGTTTCACCCGTTTGACCAACCAAATAGCCCCGCCCACACAAACGGGAAACATTGGGATGCTCCCCAGCCTCCCTAGCACTCTTGAGTTGATTTTTAACTTATGACACCCTCGGACCTGAGGCCCACCCATGGAACCATGGGCTATAGCACACCAAATTTGGCCCGAAAATACCCTATTCGTGCCATTTCGCCCATTTGAATAACAAAAGGGCCCCGCCTACATAAATTGGAAACATTGGGATGCTATCCAGCCTCCTTTGCATGCTCGAGTTGATTTTTGGCCGACAAAACCCACGAAACCCATGCCCACCCATGGAACCATGGGTTATAGCACACTGATTTTGCCCTAAAATGCCCCACTAGTGCCATTTCACCCGTTTGACCAACCAAATAGCCCCGCCCACACAAATGGGTAACAATGGATCACTCCCCAGTCTCTCTAGCACGCTCAAAACTATTTTCAGACAACTAAACCCCCAAACTCTGGGCCCACCCCTGGAATCATAGGCTATAGCTCACCTATTAGCCCCAAGATACCCCATTCATGTTGTTTCGCCTGTTTGACCAACCAAATGGCCCCTCCCATATAAACGGGCAACACTGGGATGCTCTCCAGCCTCCTGGAACACTCAAGTCGATTTTCATCCCAAATCACCCCTGAATCACGAGCCCACCCACAGAAACGTGGGCTATAGTGCACCGATTAGGCCCTAAAAGCCCCGTTCACACCGTTTTGACCATTTGACCAACCAAATGGCCCCGCGCACACAAACGTCCAATACTGGGTCAATCCCAAACCTCTCGGGCATGCCTGGGTAAATTTTTTATGCACTACACCGTAGGACCCCGAGCCCACCCCCCAGAACCATGGGCTATAGCACACTGATTTGGCCTCAAAATGCCCCATTCGCACCGTTTTTCCTGTTTGACCAAAAAAATGGCCCTTCCCATACAAACAGGCAATACTGGGATGCTCCCCAACTACCTTGGAATGGTCGAGTCAATTTTTGCCCACGACACCCCTGGACCCCGGGACCAGCCATGGAATCGTTGGGAATAACACATCAATTTTGCCCTAAAATACCCTGTTCACACCGTTGTACCTGTTTGACAAAAAAAATGGCCTAGCCTATACAAAAGGGAAACAATGGGTCACTTCCCAGTCTCTTTGACACGATTGGGATGATTTTTGGCCCACGGCACCTTCGAACCCCAGGCCTGGATTTAATTTGGCCCAAAATATATCGTTCGCGCCATTTCGCCAGTTTGACAAATCAAATGGCCTCGCCCACATAAACGGACAACACTGGGTCACTCCCTAGCCTCTTTTACATGCTCGGTTAATTTTTGGGCCATGACACCCCTGGACCCCGAGCCCACCCCCAGAACCAAGGGCTATAGCATACTAATTTGGCCCTAAAATGCCTTGTTCACGCAATTTCACCCATTTGACCAACAAAATAGCCCCACCCACAAAAATGGGAAATACTGGGATGCTCCCCATCCTCCCTGGAATGCTCGAGTTGATTTTCATCCCACAGCACCCCCGGGCCCACCCACGTAATTGTGGGCTATAGCACACCAATATGTCTCCAAAATGCCCTGTTCATGCCGTTTTGCCCATTTGACCAACAACATGACCACTATTAGACAAATAGACAACACTGGGTTGCTCCCCAACCTCACTGGGACTGTTAGGTCGATTTTTAACCCACGGCACCCCCGAAACAGTGGGTTATAGAACACTTATTTGTCCCCAAAATGCCTCGTTCGTGTTGTTTCGCCTATTTGACCAACCAAATGGCCTCGCCCATACAAAAAGGAAACACTGGGATGCTCCCCATCCTCCCTGTCATGCCCAGATCAATTTTCAACCCACAAAACCTCCGTAGCCCAGGCCCACCCCCAAAACCGTGCGCTATAGCACATCGATTTTTCCTAAAATTGCCTCGTTCGGGCTATTTTGCCTGTTTGATCAACCAAATGGGCCCGTCCATACAAACGAGAAATACTAGGATGCTCTCCAGCCTCCCTGGTATGCCCGAGATTATTTTTAGCCTACGTCACTCCGGACCCTAGGCGCACCCATGGAACCATGGGCTATAGCACACTGATTTGGCCCCAAAACTCCCCGTTCACGTTTTTCGCCTGTTTGACAAACAAAATGGAACCACACATATAATCAGGAATCACTGGGTCACTTCCCAGCCTCTCCAACAAGCTCAGGTCAATTTTTCACCCACGGCATCCCCAGATCCTAGGCCCATCCCCAAAACCGTGTGCTATAATACACCGATTTGGCCCTAAAATGCCCCATTTGCGCTATTTCACCCATTTGAAAAAACAAATGGCTCGAACCATACAAACGGGAAACACTGGGATGCTCCCCAGCCTCCCTGGCATACTCGGGTTGATTTTTGGTCCAGGGAACCCACGAACCCAAGGCCCACCCATGCAACCATGGGCTAAAGGACACCGATTTCATCGTAAAATTCTCCGTTCAAGCCGTTTCACCCGTTTGACCAACCAAATAGCCCTGCCGACACAAACGGGCAATACTGGATCATTTTTTAGCTTCTCATACACACTCGGGTCAACATTCGGCCCATGAAACCCCCGAATCATGGGCCCACCCACAGAACCATAGGCTATAGCACACCGATTTGGCCCCAAAATGCCCCGTTCGTGCCGTTTTGCCTGTTTGACAAAAAAATAGCCCTACCTATACAAACGGGCAACACTAGATCGCTTTCCAGCCTCTCTGGCATACCTGGGTCAATTTTAGGCCCACAGCACCCCCGACCCCAGGCCCACACCCAGAACTGTGGGCTATAGTACATCGATTTGGCCCCAAAATGGCCTGTTCATGTCGTTCTACCCATTTGACCAACCAAATGGCCCCATACATACAAACGAGAAATACTGGGACGCTTCTCAACCTCCCTGTCATGCTTGGATCGATTTTCATCCCACGTCACCCCTGGACCATGGGCCTACCCCCGGAACCGTGTGCTATAACACACCAATTTAGCCCCAAAATGCCCCTATCGCACTGTTTTGCCCGTTTGACAAACCAAATGGCCCTTCCTATATAAACGGGAAACACTGGGATACTACCCAACCTCAATATCATGCTTGAGTCAATTTTTAGCCCATGGAATCCCTAGACCCCGAGCCCACCCACGAAACCATGTGCTATAGCAGATCATGGTGCGACCCCTGACTAGACCAAGCAGCCATCATGGAACCACCCTTGGCTGGGTCAAGCAGCCGTCATGGCACAACCTTGATCTTGGGTCAACTAACCCTCACAGCACGACCCTATCTCAACCCACTACTATTTTGGACATCTAAACTCACCTTTACGCTGGTTTAAAAAATTCAAAACTCACCCGAGATGACCTATAAGTAACCCTGATCATGAGTAAACTTGGAAATCCGCATTTTAAGGTCGTGAAGGTCGAATTAAAATTCATCGAAGTTGAGAGGAAAAAATAATACTAATCCTTTAGAACTTAGCTAAATTGTCTAAGTCTTGGACCTCTTTGACATGTAATACAAAGCTGAAATGGACTAGAATCTTATGGGGTCTTAGATATGTATTTTATTCAGTTGCTCATGAGTTATGCCAGTACAAGGGCTAGCTTAGGATAACTTATTGTCCTAAGCCCTATGTGACATCCAAGGGGTAGGCTTGGGGCGTTACAAACTTGGTATTAGAGCATAAAGTTCAAGTGTCCTAGGGTGTCTGTGAAGCCGTGTCTAGTAGTCTTGCGGAACAGTACAGTGACATCCGTACTTTTCTGTGAGAGGCTACAAGGCATTTAAGAAATGTATCCTTTATTTCATACTCTATATCATGTAGTAAAGTTATTCTTTTAGAAACTTATGCCAATTCATAAGTAACTCCATAATTCTTCGTATATTGCTTATTCTTGAGATAACATGACTAGTAAGTTCCAATTCCTCCCAAGATGATGCTCTTAAATTACTATCAGTAACTTCATAAGTCACATTAGGGGCTTGAGAGGAGCTCGTTAGTGTGATATAAGTTCTTCAAGTTGAAAGTTATGTCCTCATCTTTATGAGTCATTCAGTTAAGGTAGAATAATATGTGTATTCAGATTCTGCATTAACCCTTCAATCCAAATATTGCTCATGAGAGGATATAGTATAAACATAGATTAGTAAATAGAGTTTACATTCGAGGGATGTTACCACCTAGAGTGTTATGATTTATGATTAGTAGAACCTTTTTATAGTTGAAAGTGTAGGTTTAGAAGTGTAGTGACGATAAAAGTGGGAATGACCATTGATAGAAAGTATAGAGATAAAGTTATGCATGCTATAGAGTTTGTATCTAGGTGATATATCCGTGTGTGTTAGTTTAGTGGAAGGCAGAGAAGAAGTTATTATTTAAGGTGAGTTGTTGTTTGCTTGAAGTAGGAAAAGAGTTATTGATGATATTTATTATGATAGAAAAGTATAGGTTATTTATAAAGTATTTGGTGGTTTAGTATTGTTAATTTGGGCTTCCCTTGAGGTTGCAAAAGGAGTTTAGTTGAAACTTATAGAGCTATGAAATAAATTTAGGTGCATAGATAGGTAAATAGTCATAATGTGTAGAAGGAGGAGGTGCTAATGTATTATAATAAGATAGACCATATGATCATGATCAATTATTAGTAGTATAAAGTTCTAGTAGTGTTTCTTGATGTTTTATTTTATAGTTTCCAAGTTAGAATAGTATGTATAGTTGGGTTGTAAATCATGTCTAGCACTAGACACTAAGTTTGAATAGTGGATGATGATAAAGGTGGAAATAATGATTGCTTGGGTAGTGATGCGAATTATATGGAAGTGATATAGTAGGCTTGAACAGTGTATACAAGAGTTTAAGTTGATTTATTCATAATTAAGTATGATGTTGTTGGTATGATGTAGAGGAGAACCAAGGTGTTATGGGGATTTAATTATTTTCTAAGATTATTAAGTTTCATGTTTTCTTAGATAATACCCATGACTTTCTACGTGTGAATAAGGCTAGTTATATAGTACATGGTGTTCTAAATAAAGTTAAGGAGTTATGGATAAATAGTGTTGAGTCTTTTAAGTATGATTTTGATTATTAAGGTTTAGGGAAAAACTTAAGTTTAGAGATGTGATATTAGTAGGCTATGAAGGCAAAGAAGTAACTTATGTGTTTAAGTGAGACAAGCATGTTTTTCGAGTTAAGTGTAAGTCTATGCTGATGACTATTGAAGCTAAAGGAACATAAGGGTGGTATGTACTAAGAGAGTGTCCAAGAATGAAGTTAGTATTGTCTAGATATAGTTTATTCAGGTGAGTGGACTTTCATGTGTAGGCCGTTAGAGCAAAGAAATTATGGCTCATTCTCGAGGATATGGAGTAGGCCCATAAGCTTAGAATGTCGTTTTGATCTAAGGGGAATATGGTAGAGTGAAGAACCAAATCAAGTTTTGAGAATTAGATTGTGATACATATTAATAAGAGTTGTGATGAGATAGTGATCCCTTCTTACTCTAGAGTATTCCTTGGATTTTAGTCATTGTCACCAAATTCATACCTTGCGTGATATATCCATGCCAAAGTCCAATGCTTGCATACTTCATGCATACTCAAGTCCATTTTCAGCTTCTAGTAGGTAACAACTTCACTCTGTGATTCTACTCATCCCTCATAAATCTATGAAATTCCAGTCTTATGTTGAATAACTTATGATAAGTATGAACTTATATTTCAGAGTATGATCAATTCTCAGAACTCATGGTACTAGTGAAATTCACATTATATCATGTATGTCTGCAATTTATATCTCCTTACGAAATCCATGCCTTTGACATTCTATTTCTCAGGCCTTAGTTAAATGCCAAGTTATGTATATTATTCTTTCGTACTTCAGGTCCTTATGCATTAGCCCTTCAGTAACCTCTTTCTATGTTAAGATAATGGTGATGATAATGGATAAGCAATGGTTTAAGTCATATTGTGCTTCAAACATTGCATGGTTAAGTGCAAGGGCCATACAAAGTACCTGTTATGATCGATTTGCCTACACACACTAGGTCTGAGGAGACGATGAAAAGAAATGAGAGAGAGAGTTAGTAAGGAGAGAGAGAGATATGCATGAATAGATTTCATGGTAACAACCGTGGGTAAACTCCACGGCGGACGGGCTATTTATATTAATGATTCAAAGTATGTACAATTACATAGAGAAATGAGAATAAAAGGTACAACCTGAAATTCGGGTCGGGGCGCTGCCTCGAACCCCGCCTTCGGGTGGGGGGATCCTGTCCCCCCCACACCCCGGAAACCTCACCGCGGAGGTTGAACCACGTGAACATTAATATATGACAGTACATCACATATTAATCTGGCTCCACAAGCCAACAGTACCTACCTATGATTCTAAGTTCATATAATCAAATACTTGGTACTTGTTTTCATTTATAACCAAATATAGTTTGGTTGACAACTTATTTTTGGTGTTGGACAAAGCTAATCCAATAAAAAAGCTATAGGAAAGAAAATACACTAGTGTTGTTTAAGCATATTTATTTTCTAAATATGAAAAATAAATCTGATTATATTGAAAGGAAGAACAGCCAAGATCAACAATTAATTTCACCAAAGACCGGAAAAAGTATGCTCAGAACTATCTCATAAAAGCAAATGAGTATTAACATTTTTCCTCATTATGATACATTCTACTAATAAGAGTCACAGGCTTTACATCTATCAAGACAATCACCAATGTAATTGAGAAATCATAAACTTCTAACCCTGAGTACAATTCAATAAAATACAGTATATAAGTTGTATATAGAAAAAATATAAGTAGACGCTTTTGTAAATGTTAGAGAGTACTTAGAGTAAGGTTTACATGCATTGTGAAGAAAAACAACTGAAAGGTTGTTCTAATCCCTAATTTATTTTAACCAGCAAAAAAAAAATAGGTCATATGCAAATGTGTTGAAGGGACAAATAAAGCGTGAAAAAATGTTTGTTTCAATTCCATTATTAAGATCATGCAAGTTACCTTACGGCTCGTTCTTGAAGGTTAAACGTACAATTTGCTTCTGCTTTTCGATCGCAGCACTTCTCTGTATCAAGATCATATCATGTTATTAAACAAATAAACACACTTAAGAGGTTTCCCTTATACTTGTTGTTGAAGAAAACATACCATTAGGGCTATTTGATATTCCATAAATCTGATGATGATGGTCCAGGAGCTTTCATCGTATATCTTCATCAATTTGTGGTAGTAGTTTACAATCTGCACCAAAAAGTTTTAACAGACCTACAGGAAATCAAGCCTAAGTATTTGGAGGTGATGGTGCGTACGGACCTCATCAATGATATGCTTTTCCTGCTCTGTCACATTTTCCTCCTCTGAAAACTGGTCATCTAATGTTGCTTTGAGAACCTTCTCCACCACATTTGCTGTCCGCAGAATCTTCTCTTTGTCAAGACATTTTCCAGCGCTCTGTAGAGAGGATTTGGTCGATTATTCGGAAGTGTCAGGCAAATTCCTCGTATGAAATAGCAAAAACATGACATGAAGAAACAGGATTTTCATTTGTTGCCTATTGAAAGTATTGAAATTGCCTCAGTTGAGGACATGACCGACCTCGATGCATTTGGTTAATGATTTTACTATCCTTGCACAAACTTCACCATCAGCTTCCTTAATAAAAAACATGCACTTTGTTACTGAAAATAATAAAAGGAATGAAAAATAAAAATTGTATAAACTACAGGTACCTTCTCTAGAGCTTCTACCTGAGACGGTACAATTCGGAGCAGTAGTCTTTTCAGATAAGAATTTCTACTGGGAGTATCTAATTTCGTCTCGATAGAATGTTTTGCTGAGATCAATAGCTCCGGCATGGCTTAAACAATAATTAGGTATAAAAATACATATCAGAAAGGAAAGAACTAATAAGATACAAGATAAAGGAGAATAAAAAAGAAAGTCTTTATCAAGTAAAACCGGTACCTGAAATTTCTACTTTTCTGATATCTTTATCACGAAATGTCACCAGTGGTACGGGTATGTCAGAAACCTACACAAATAATGTCAAATTTGATTAAGAAAGTCTTATACAAGAGAAACAACAACATACACAGTATTGAACCAACCATATCAATCCATTTAAGGAACTCGTTATTGAACTGACTAGTCAAGCAAAGTAATAGTTCACATGCTCTCAGCATATCATGTTCTGTGGCACTGTACAAATATAAATGTTTTAGTGGAAAAGCATATGTACAAGCTAGTTATCTCAACTAAGAAAATGTACATATCTCATTTAATAAACACAAGAACACCCTAGTATCACGCCAACATCCAGTACAATATAGCAGAAATGTATAATTTTCAGCTGAAGCATCAGATTGGTCATGAAGCACTTTGAAGTTTAAACATACTTATTCAAGTCCAAACTAGCTGCACGGAGCAGACCAGGCATAAGATCATCTGGATAAAAATCATATCCGAGACATATGATCAGCTGCTCCCATGCCTTCAACACAAATAGTAGAGCACCCGTTATAGTATAAGAATAGTATGTGCATTACTACAAATAGTTTGGATAATGCATACTTGTAGAAGGGTAACTTTCAAACTGTGATCATCCTCTCTTGAATTCCTTTCAATATTCAAGAGAATGTCCTTGACCTTATATACATGAAAATTATAGATGCTTTAATCAGTTAATGAAATGAAGAATCATAAGAATTAAATCACTAAGAAAATTTTAAGCAAACTGTAATAATGTTGGCACGCTTTAAACTCAAATGCTTGTTAAAGAAATAACAAAACACATTACCTCATTAGCATCTTTCTTGAATATATCCTTTCCAACAACTACAACAACTGTCCAAATGCACTCAACAGCATTTTCTTTCACCAAATTACTTGTGGCTTTAGGTAGAAGTTCTTTCAGCGAAGTGATGACCGATTCATAGAAGGTACAGAAGAGATCCTATGCAAAAGCATAATTCTTTTCAGATACCACCATCAAATCCCATATGATGGATCAATAGCTAAGTCAGAGTTTCTATAATTATGGACCTTTGATGTTCTTGCGACAGATGCTAGAGCCTCTAAGGAATGGGCTTGCAGCAGCTCAGTCTCTGAACTCTGACTCTATCAGTAGATAAAATCAATTAACAATTTTAAGCTAAAGCAGATGCCCATGCATATTAGCACAAAATGGTATCTCTTTGTTTCCTTTTTCCTAGAAATCGTTAAAATTACACTTTAAAATGTCCCAAGTCAAATAAATCTACCTTGCTGATTTCAAGTAGTGCATTCACAGTTATTTGCAAGTACGGTGCTAAGTAGCTTGAACTGCAACTCTTATAAAGAGTACTGATTGTGCAAACAGTATGAGCCTATGAAAAATAAGAAAAGCAATTAGATTTCATTAACATAAATAATATAAATTTCAGCTGAAAAAATAACTTAGACAACGAAAATATCATTAAATATTGGAATTTGACAAGGAAAGAAATGAAAAGTCCAGCATTTTTGGTTACCTTATTGGTGGGATTTGTGTCTCTTACAAGTGTCCCCAATAACGAAGTAATAATAGTGTAAACTTGATCATCAAGAGTTTGTGGAGGTAGTTGTTCACACAAAGTTTTAATTGTTCTTACAGTAGCAAAGCAAACTTTGTTTTCGCTATCTGCTATTAATTTGAAGACCAATTTTACAACTCCTCCACGATTATCGCTAATTCCCTGAGGATAACAAGAATAACAACACTTAGCTGAAAAAAATAGTCACAATTTATCAAGAACTAACCAAAAAATAAGTTGCATATAAAAACAGCACATGTCCAAGAAGAGCAGTCATCAATTTACAAATATACCTTTCCACATCCTTCTGTAATGAGACCAATAAAAGTAGCCCCTGCGTATCGATCTCGCCAGTTTAATGAAGTTATCATTCTTTCTATTTGCTTGAGTACTACTGGAATATGGAATTCGGCACTTAGCAAAATCGCAATCCGATGCAAAAACTTCTCTCCAACAAGATAATTACCCGATTTATGCGGGATACATGAAACCATTCGTACCAACTCATCCCCCAGTTTTGCTAGTAGTATGCCCTTGCGTACCTTCTTTATCGAATTATCATCCAAAGCATACATCACTTCTACCGCGAGACATCTTGTTTCTTCTTCTAAACTTTTGTCATTAGAAATTTTAATGAGGGCAGTAAACACCTGATCTAAATGTGAGTTGAAAAAACTTGGCTCTGTCACCACCAACTCAACTAATTTCTTGAGACTTTCCTGGGCATTAGGCTCCTCATCTTTATTTCGAAGAAAATGCGAGACCCCATTTATCATTGGCAGTAATAGGTCAGAAAATTGAGAATAATAGTCACTTGACATATGTTGAACAAGACTAACTAATGCACATAAGGCAAGAACTTTGCTCATTCCTTTGGATTTATAAAACTTTTTCGACAATGTTGATTTGAGTTGTGGAAAATAGTGTCTCAGTTCATTTCCCCAAAAAAAAACGATAGCGCACAATCTTGAATGTACAATGGACCCGAAAACAGAGAGTCGAAAAAGAATCTGAGCATACCCTGCCACTCTCCCTGTTTCTCAGCAATAATACAGCTGAAAATTTGTGATGCTGTGTTCCACATCAATTCGCAAACCTTAACCGGGTTATCTCCTTTAAGAATATCAAGAATCCTGCTTTTAAGCTGATCTTTGACGATGTCGGTGGAGGATCTCCATTTGCTTCATGAATCACTGGGAGAATCAAGAAGAGAATGAATGAGATCAGCGCATTTAGATTTGATTTCAAGGGTATTTCCAGGAGAATGTAGGAGGTGCTCTGATAGCTTCAAAAACAATTCATATGGATGATTTTCTACACAATATTCGTACAATGTCATTTTATCTTGGGACTCTTCCATATCTGTAAGAAATTTTTGAATGAAGTAGTAATCTGGAGAATTAAGAAGTTGTAGGGCCTTCTGTGGAAGTTCATCTGCCATTACAGAAGAAGAACCTCTAGCAGACATTGTAGAATGAAAACAGATAAAATGAAAGAGGGGGTTTGGCGGGTTAATATTCAGTTGGAATGTTTTCTCATTTGGCGGTTATCAACGGAATAAAGGCAAGTTTATTGCTTTTTTAAAAACATAGTAAACAGACAAAAAATACTGGTAAGGTGTCAAATTAATTTAAAATATCAAAAATTTTATTTTATTAAATATTATTAATTTTTTAATACTTACATACTTATAATAATTACTTAATGGTGATATAGTAAAATTACGGTTGAACCAGTTGAGAAAAGTCATAAATATCTATTTTATTTTTTTTCTAAAATCAAAATTTTATTAATTTTCTAATACGTAAATGTGATAATCTAGAGTTAATTGATCACTTTATGTTTATTTTACCACATTTATAAAATATTATTAATTTTTAATACTTAATAATTACTTAGGGGCGATATAGTAAAATTACGGTTGGAGTTGTTGAAGCGGACATGTCATAAATATCTGTTTTACTTTTATTAAAATTCAATTTTATTAATTTTCTAACACGTAAATGTCATATAATAATTAATTAGGGGGCAATATAGTAAAATCACGGAACAAGCAGACAGCTAGAAGAAGGCATGTCGATCGTCAGCTGCCTGCTTCCAGCAGCTCCCACTCGCGCTTCTACATCGTAAGAACTAGATATTGAAGGCACGTGCCAGCACGGGCCCAATATATGTTATTATTTTAAATTTTTTGTTATTGCAATTTATAATATTCTTCGCGTTCAAACTTTTTAAGTATTGATAATGAATTGGTCGTGGTTTAGATGGCACCTTCATTTCGGTAAGGAAATGGAAACCTAATTTCGTCCCCAGCAAGACACAAGTAGATTCAATAGTAATTTGGCTACACTTTTCTCAACTCCCCACCGAATTCTATGATTCCAAAATTTTCCAAAGGGTGAGGAGGAGAATTGGGAAACTACTAAAGATCGATACATGCACCTCCACCACACTGCGGGGTCTCTATGCCAGGCTATGCATCCAAATTCAATTGGGCATCTTCGTTATGGCCTTCATCAATATTGGAGGCCACCACCAATACATCGAATACGAAGGGGATGGGATTCTATGCACATCGTGTGGACACTTAGGCCACGCTTCCTCCAACTGTCACTCCCAGCAAACCCCCATCGATCAAACCAACCCAGAGCGACACCTGAGTCAAGTACAAAGACTGAATAGCACCTTGTGTCCTTTCAAAAAAGGAAAAAAAGGAACCAAAATACCAAGGAAGATCCAGTCCATAATCCAAATCATACCAAGGACGGTAGGAGCGATTTGATGGCAACAGGAAAGTCCCCTTCTCACCTTGGCGGCGATGACGGAGTCAAGCTAGGGAAAACCAAGCAATCTGGTCCACCTCGGGGCAAGATCGAATTGGGCCAACAACCGGAACCCCCAGTTTCTCCCCCTCTTGAGGCAGGCCTAAGCTTTGATGCTGAAGTTCACATGGACTCCCCCATGGCCCATCTCCCTAATGAGACAGGACTCAATTCTTCTGATCCCAAGAGACCCACTACCTCCTTTAACCCGAACAGGCCCAGTTCATCTTCTAATTTAAACAGTTTATTTCCCTTAGAAGTAGGGAATAATAAAAAGAAAAAGAAAATTGATGGGCCCCATAGAATCTAGCTCAGCTTAGACAATCATGAGTTTAGAGCTGGAAATTCACACACGCCCATCGGAGACCTTTTCGATTCTCGGGGTGATGTGATGGACACTATCCATCACGCAGACATTGCATTTAATGTAAATGTCATTACCAATGCCCAAGCCCCTCAGCTTTCTTTCCTTAATAGATCTCCTTCTGATAACATGGAGGTCAACTATACCTCTCAAGAAGAACAGCATAGACTCTCCACTAAACTCCAACATGATCACTCTAATCACAGAGGCCTTACCATTGGATTATATTCCTACCTCATGGTTGGAAGTCTGCCTCTCTAACCAATCAATCCCACTTCATGCCCAAGTGAAGGGGCGACAGGTTACTCTTTACATCCAGGACCCCAGCTACCTTGCCCTTCTGGTCAAGGAATGTCCGCATCAGGGCCTAGAGAGCTATGGCTAAAATTTCTGGATGGTAACCCTTTTCCATGTAATAGGCTCATCCTACCTGGAAGAACTGACTCCAGAGATTCTGTCACTCCCCATGAACCAGATAAGCAGCAACCTTCCTTTCTTTCCACCCTCAAACCCACTCCTACTATCTCAGGGACCAATTTTTGTGTCCTTACCTGGGAAAGACAAGCCCTTCTAGTACCAATGGTGAATACCTCACCACTTATAACTCTCCTTTCACTGGAAAGGGTAGAAAGAGGGAAAAAAATAGAGGCCCTGAGAGAAAGCAACAAGGAAATAAAAGGCCTCCTTGCACAGATGAGAATTCCAAAAACGGATGTCTTCACTCTGGAAAGGCCTGTAAACCTAGAGTTTATAGAACTCGTCCACGAGATGGTCATTGTTCTCTTGCCGCAGCTACTGACCAATCTAGACCTAAAACTAATTCCACCAAACCTTATGATAGGGGAACACTTCACAACCAAAGTGACACCCATATCCAGGAGGAGAAAGATCTCAGAGATAGCTGGGTCCTCCAATCCTGTGGGAAAGAGGAAGGAAACCATGTCAACCCCACAACAAAATCAGAAACCAATGATGAAGAACTGCCTAATCTGGAATGCTAGGGGGGAAATAGTCCAGAATTTATAAAACAATGTAAGTCCATGATTAGCATCCACCACCCTTGCATCCTGGACCTCCTGGAAACTAAGATGGTGGACCACAGAAACATCTCCTATGAGTTGGGCTTCCATAACTTCATAGAGTCTAGTGCCTCTGGCAACTTAGGTAACATTGTTATCATGTTGAATGGGGGTAACATCTCCATCACCAGTATCTCAATCTCTTTCCAGTCTATTCATGCCTCTGTTAAGGTATGATCCTTCCTCTCTACATGGATTCTTAGCATTGTTTATGCCAGTAATGATTTTACTTCTAGAAAGCTCCTATGGGATCAACTCATTTCCCTAGCTGATGTCATCCCTTCCACAGGTAGTAATAGTTGGATTATGGGAGGGGACTTTAATGAAGTCCTTAGGGCCAGTGAAAATTTTGGAGGCAACCCCATTAACATTCACAGAACATCCCTCTTTTGGGACTGTATTAATAAATACAACCTCATGGACCTTGGCTTCATGGGTAGCAAATTCACCTGGTCTAATATGAGATATAAAAAAAGTCAAGGCCTGATTCTAAAAAGGCTAGACAGGTGTCTAGACAATTAACAATGAATTCACCTTTATCTTGAAGTCTCTGTTACCCACCTCCCTAGAATTCACTCTGACTACTCCCCTCTTATACTCAACCTTACTAGAACTCCCAATTCTCTCCCTAAACCCTTTAGGGTGGAATATATGTGGTGTAACCACCCGAATTTTAGAAATCTCATCCATGACTCCTTTCTTGAAGGGGCTAACCTCACCCAAGCCACCCACCTATTCTAAGAAATTGCAAAAACCTGGAATAGGGAAACTTTTAGAGATATCTTTAAAAAAAGAATCATCTACTTTCTATGCTAGCAAGTATCCAAAAATATCCCTAATACCTCACCAGCTCCTACCTTCAAAACCTGGAAAATACTCTTTCTAAGGAGTTTAACTACATCCTGGATCAAGAGAATGAGTTTTAGAGGCTCAAATCCAACATTAACTGGCTCATACATGGAGACAGAAATATAAATTTTTTCCACACTTCTACCCTGAATAGAAAAAGGAGGAATGGAATTTACTCCCTCCAGGATAATAATTGTTGGATCTTTGAGCCTAATGAGATCACCAAAACTGTCACTTCTTTCTATGAATCCATTTACTTTTCTTTTTACTTCTCCTTCCCACTCAAATGTCAGTCCAATCCCTCCAACAAGGGCTCCCTCAATCCCTCTACCTACTCCTATCTTGACTCCATCCCTGACCTTGACGAGATCAAGAGGGCTATCTTTTCCTTTGTCTCCACCAAATATCCTGAACTGAATGATATACACCAATTCATGTACCAGAATTATTATTCTAATATGGCCCCCCTCTCTCACCAGTTCTATACTACCACCTTCACCACTTAGACCATGGACCCAGCTGTTAACTCTACCTTTCTTTGCCTCATTCCTAAATTCAAGGATGCTACCTCCCTGAAGAACTTCAGAACCATAGGTTTGTGCAACACCCAATACAAAATCAGTACCAAGATCATCTCTGCTAGATTAAAGGCCCTTCTTTAATCTATTATTGGTCATAACCAAGATAGTTTCTCTAAAAAATGAGATCTTGTGAAAATGCCATCATTGTACAAGAGTACATAGACCAATTCAAGAAAAAGAAGGGCATTAATCCTAGTATGGTTCTAAAAATTGACCTGGATAAAGCCTTTGATAGGCTTGAATGGTTCTTCATTAGACAAGCCTTAGCTTTCTTCAACTTCCCCCTGGCCTGTCCAAACTCATCCTCTCATGCATCTCCTTATTTTCTATCTCTGTCCTTCTAAATAGAAACATAACCCCCTCCTACAATCCCACAAGAGGGTTAAGACAATGAGACCCCATGTCACCATATCTCTTCATCCTTTGCTTGGATCTCTTCTCAAGGAAAATCAACTATGAAGTGGATATCCTCAACTGAACCCCCATTTCCACTAGCAAAGGGGGTCCAAAACTCTCTCTCCTATTCTTTGCTGGTGAACATACCTTTTTTTCTACAACTGATTTCCAGAACTGTCATACCATCTTCAATACTCTAGACAACTTCAGTAAATACTCAAGTCAAAGAGTTAACAATGCCAAGTCTAAATTGCTTTTTTCCAGCAATTATAATGATGCTGCTAGACTCAACCTATCCACCATCTTAGGTATAAAATCCAGTAACAGCTTTGGCAAATACCTAGACTTCCCCACCTTTCATAAGTATCCCACTCTTGCAGACTTCTACTTTCTTCTAGATAACTTGAACTTCAAGCTTGCTGGCTGGAAGTCCAATTTCCTCAATATAGCTGACAGAAATACCCTCGCCAAATCTTGTCTTAGCAGCATGCCCAACCAAGTCATGCAATTTATAATTCTCCCTAATAAGATTCTCAAGCTCATTGATAGAGCCTAAAGGAATTTCATCTAGGGATCCACTAACTCTAGGAAGAAAATGCATGTGGTCAATTGGGGGACCATCACTAGAACCAAAAAAGAGGGAGGCCCAGGAATCCAAAAGGTCAGCATAAATAATGACACCTTACTCAGGAGCTTCGCTTGGAGACTTAACTCTAATCCCACTTCTTTATGGGCCTCTGTCCTAAACCATAAGTAAAATCACTTCTCCAGTCCTACCAACTGCTGTAGGACCTGAAATTATATCCAAAGAGGTTGGAAACTATGCAAGAATGTCATTTGTTAGTCCATCCACAATGGCAGAAAAATTGATGGTTGGGAAGTTTGTTGGATTCCAAACCTTCCACCCCTTAGAAATATTATTTAGGGACCTGTACCTGGGCACATTAACATCATCCTCTTTTTCAATGTTTGGCAGAAGGGCAACTAGAATCTAGACTCCCCCTCCTTTGAAATCCCTACATCCATCTTCCATACTATCTGGAATACTTTCTTTTCAAATCCCTTAATTCATCAAGATACCCCCCTGTGGATTTTAAGTGGTTTAGGCATGTTCACATGTAAGAGTTCCTATAATCTCATCCACTCAAACAGAGCACCTCTCCTCAACAATAAAAAAACTTAGAATTGGATTTGGAAAACCACCATCCCTGAAAAGCTGAACTTTTTTCTCTGGCTTTTGAACCATGATAGTCTTCCTACTAAGGGAACTCTTCTTAAAAGGGGCATCAATATTGACCATACATGTCACTATTGTGCCTACCTCTAAGAAGAAATCCACCATCTTTTATTCCAATGTAGACATGCTAACACTTTGTGGAGGGAGCTGGTTCTTTAGTACAATAGGGAACACAATATCTCCACCCTTAATTTCTCACCCAGTAATTGGAAAACCACCTGGAAGACTCTAAGTCACAAAAACTTTAACAGTAGAGTGGAGTGGGGCACTCTCCTCCCCTTTTGTCTCTGGAATAATTGGAAAATCATAAATAATAATGTCTTCAACAACAAAAATTACCCCCTCCTTTAAACATGCTTACTCTGAAGCTGTGGAATTTCTGCACATCAGTGAGCATTCTACTGACCCCCTAATCTTACCATCTTTCTCTGCTAGACCCCTCCCCCTAAACATGTCTACAAGCTAAACACTGATAGGTCATGCCTGGGGAACACTAATAAAGGGGGCATTGGGGGAGTGGTCATAAATGCCTCGGGCACTTGGGTTCTTGGCTTCATGCAGAGCTTCCACCATGCTTTCAATAACTTTATGGAACTCATGGCCCTTAGAAAGGTTCTTCTGGTGGTTGAGGAGCACAACGTGTGCCCTATTGAGATATGTACTGATTTAGAAGAGATCATTAACTGGTTATCAAAAGGGAATTTATTATATAACCCAATTATTCATGATTGCAGATCTCTGATAAGAAGATTGGGCAGACCTCCGGTTCACCATAGCTACAGAGAGAAGAATAGGGTAGCTGACACCATGGCGAAAGCTAGAGCGAAAATAACTCCTTTTGACAACTGTAAAGTTTTTATAACACCACCTCCTTTTGTAATTCATGAAGTATGGGCTGGCATAGAAGGAAATGCTATCCTCGTAGGGTTCCTTCTTACCAAAATATTCAAGTCATTGCCTAACAATTTTGGTAATCGAGACAGACTGAGCTCCCGAACTAACAACTTCAGTTATTGCTGTTTTATGTTTAATGCATCTTATCTACCAAAAATATTACTTAGGGTGATACAGTAAAATTACGGTTGAAGCAGCTGAAGCAGACATGTCATAAATATCTGTTGTACTTTTTTTAAAATTCAATTTTATTAATTTTCTAATAGTTAAATATCATATAATAATAAATTAGGGGCTATATAGTAAAATCACGGAACAAGCACATAGCTGGAAGCAAACATGTTGACCGCAAACTACTGTTTCTAGCAACTCCCGCTCATGCTTCTATATAGTAAGAATATAAGTGAGGATAGGCTGCTGAAGCAGGAAGCTTGTGGACGACATGCCTTCTTCAACAGTGATTTTACTATATCATCTCTAATAAATTAATTATTATTAGTCATTTATATATTAGAAAAATAATAATATTTAATTAAAAATAAAGTAGATATTTAAGACGCATCTGCTTCAACTTCTTCAATTGTGACTATATCATCACTAATTAATTATATAAGTCATTTAAATATTAGAAAATTAATAATACATAATTAAAAAAGTAAATAGATATTTATGACATGTCTACTTCAGCTGCTTCGATCGTGATTTTACTATATCATTTTTAATTAATTATTATAAGTTATTTACGTATTAAAAGATTAATATTTAATAAAAAAATATAATAAACATTCATGACATGTCTGCTTCAACTGCTTCAATTGTAATTTTATTATATCACCTCTAATTAATTATTATAGATCATCTAAGCATTACAAAATCGATAATATTTCATAAAAAAGGTAAAATAGACACAAAATTATAAGTTAACTCTTGATGTTTTAAATTAACTTGACGACTTATATGTGATCCACTTAAACTTTTTCCACGAGTAATTTTTTATAGTAACTTTACTATATCGCTTCTAATTAGTTAACCATTGATGTTTTAAACTAATTTGACGACTTATACGGGGTCCACTAAAAAAATTTCACAACTAATTTTTATAGTAATTTTTTGATATAACTTCTGGATAGTTATTATAAGTCATTTAAGTACTAGATAAACAATTATTATGTCATTTACGTATTAGAAAATTAATATTATTTAATTAAAAAGTAAAATAGATATTTGTGACATGTCTGCTTCAACTGCTTCAATCATAATTTTACTATATCATCCCTCATTAATTATATAAGTCATTTACGTATTAGAAAATTAATAATATATAATACAAAATTAAAATAAATATTTATGACATGTGTAACACCTCAAGTCTGGTACCCCGCACGCTACACGGTGCTAACAATCCCAAAAGACCACTAGCTAACCCATGACTGGCACCTGCTGTGAGCACTGCATAATAGTAATACTGTAATAACAATATAACTGAGATAAGTTCAAAAATAATGGGTTGAAATTCCATAAGGTTCAATATAATAATAATAATACTAAAAGAATAGTATAACAATACCAAAATTGATATAATTGTCTGAACATGCTATAGTCTGAAAGCCTCTAAGATGTCTGACTGTGGAGATGATAGGACAACTCCCCAACTAACTCCGACTGCTAAAATAACTAAGTTCTGAAATAATGAAATAATCATGTCCTTGAACTTTGAGGACTCACCACTGACTCTGACTGCTGAAATCTAAACTGCTAAGTGTGATCGGGAACCTGTGCGTCTGAACCTATGGTATAAAATACCATATCGCAATATAAAAGTATGCGTTAGTATGTGGGAATGTACTGGTATGCAAAATAGTATAAGGCTGAATGCATGGGTTCATATGCATGAACTATAACTGACTGAGTAACGTGAACATGAATGAGTGAGAATTCATGCATGAAAACATAGTAACTAAAGTCGTGATAAGATTGAATACTGAGTCTGAGTACTAATAACATAGATTTATGGTATCTGAATATTGTTAACTGAGTGACTGTGTCTGACAGCCCTGATTCTGATGGAACTAGCTGAGTTCCGTACTGAGCTGAGTGACTGTATCTGACAATCTCGAAATTTGTTGAACTATCTAAGTTTTATTCTGAAGACTTAGACTGAGATTGTTGGAGGTAATCATTTAACTGACATTCCCCAAATAATATGGCAGAGTTGGGGTACAATTTGCAACCCCAATTGGAAGGGCGTCAATATCGCGCCACTAGTAAGGACAAGTTGTGAGTGACCCTCATCTGTCAGGTACTCTAAAAATAATGATGGGACCCTAATCTGTCAGGTTAAGCCACCTTATTAACCCTCATCTGTCAGGTTTGATATCTCAACCTACGCTGGCTAAGTAGTTCTGGAATACAAGGATTGCTTCTAAGAATCACACCATCTACTGTCAGGTGAGTCCCCATCCTTGGGTTTACTCAGTGCTGAATCCTACTCCCAACTGAATAGACACTGAACTGATTATGCAGAGCTGAACTAGTCTAAGTTCACTGAGTTTCGTAGACTAACTGATTTTACTGAGATTACTGATTTTTCCTGAGTTTTGTAACTGACTAAGTTCTACTTAGTTCTAAAATTAACTGTGAGTACTACTGATCATGGCATGACTGAGATTATATTGAAACCGACACTGGTTCTAGGCACATAGCTAAATTGTCGGGTATTAAATACCCCCAAGACTCGATAGCATGAATATTATAGGACATGATACTTCTTGAACACATAACCACAATCAACAATTCATAATACAATCATTGAGCGATTCAATGACCTCATTTTTCCTGTTTGATCAAACAAATAGGCCCGCCCATACAAACGGGCAATATTGGGTCGCTCCCCAGCCTCTCCTACATGCCTGGGTAAATTTTGGCCCACGTAATCCTCGGGCCCACCCCCATAACCATAGGCTATAGCGCACCGATTTGGCCTCAAAATGCCCCATTCGCGCTGTTTTACCCATTTGAATAACCAAATAGCACCACCCAGACAAACGGGTAATATTGGGATGCTCCTCATCCTTGCTGTCATGTCCGGGTCGATTTACGACCCAATTCACCCTCGGACCCTGGGGCCATCCACGAAACCGTGGGAAATAGCACACTGATTTGGCCATAAAATACCCCGTTCGCGCCGTTTTGCCCGTTTGACCAACCAAATGGCCCCACCCATACAAACGGGAAACACTGGGATTATCCCTAGCCTCCATGGCATACCCGGGTCAATTTTAAACCCACGGAACCCCCGTACCCAGATCCCACCCACAAAACTGTGGGCTATAGCACATCGATTTGACCTTAAAATGCCCCATTCGCGTTGTTTTGCTGATTTGACCAACCAAATGGACCCTCCCATAAAACGAGCAACACTTGGTCACTCTCTAGCCTCTCTGGCATGCCCGAGTCAATTTTTAGACCACCCCCGGAACCGTGGGCTATAACACACCGATTTAGCTCAAAAATGTTCCGTTCATGCCATTTCGCTCGTTTGACCAAGCAAATGGCCCCGCCCATACAAATGGGAAATATTGGGATACTCCCTAGCCTCCCTGGCATACCCAAGTTGATTTTTAGCCTACGACACCCCGGACCCCAGGCCCACACAAGAAATCGTGGGCTATAGCACACCGATTTGGCCCTAAAATGCCCTATTCGCGCTGTTTCGCTTGTTTGACCAACCCAATAGCCCCGCCCACAAATACAGGCACCACTGGGGAGCTCCTTAGCCTCCCTGCCATGATCGAGTTGATTTTTGGCCCACGAAACCCCCAACCCTGGTTCCACCCACGGAATCGTGGGTTATAGCACACCGATTTGGCCTCAAATTGCCCAGTTCGTGCCGTTTTGCCCAATTGGCCAACCAAATAGCCCCACCCATGCAAACGAGAAATATTGGGTCACTCCTCAGCATCTCCAATATGCCCGGGTTGATTTTTGGTGCACTACACCCCCATATCTCGGACCCACCACTGGAACCGAGGGCTATACACACTGATTTATTCCCAAAATGCCCCGTTTGTATATTTCGCCCTTTTGACCAGCCAAATGGCCCTACACATACAAACGGGAAATACTAGAACACTCCTCAGCCTCTCTTTCACACCCGAGTTGATTTTCATCCTACGTCACCCCCGGACCTTGGGCCCACCCACGAAACCATGAACTAAAACACACCGATTTGGCCCCAAAATGCCCCGCTCGCGCTGTTTCACCCGTTTGAACAACCAAATGGCATCTCCCACACAAACTATCAACACTAGGTCACTCCTTAGCTTCTCTAGAACACTCGGGTAAATATTTGGCTAACGGTACCCCCGAAACGTAGGCTCACCCCCAGAATCGTGGCCTATAACACACTGATTTGGCCCCAAAATGCCCTGTTCGTGCCGTTTCACCTGTTTGACCAACCAAATGGCCCGGCCCAAACTAAAGGTAAACACTGGGACACTCCCCATCCTCCTGGTCATTCTCGGGTCAAATTTTGACCCATGGCACCCCCGTACCCCAGGCCCACCCTCGAAACTGTGGGCTATAGCACACCGATTTGGCCCCAAAATGCCCCATTCGCATCGTTTCACCCTTTTCACCAACCAAATTACCCCGTACGCATAAAAGGGCAATAGTGACATGCTCCTTAGCCTTCATGGCATGCCCGGGTTGATTTTCTAACCACGGCACTCCCGGACCCCAGGCCCGCTCCCGGAACTGTCAGCAATAGCACATCGATTTAGCCCCAAAATGCCCCATTCCCTTTGTTTCGCCCGTTTGACCAACCAAATGGCCCCACCCACACAAATGAGCAACACTGGGATGCTCTCCAGCCTCAATGGCACGCCCAGGTTGATTTTTGGCCATGGCACCCCCGGACCTCGGGCACACCCACAGAACCGTGGGCTATAGCATACCAATTTGGCCCCAAAATGCCCCGCTCACACCGATTCACCTGTTTAACCAACCAAATGGCCTCGCACACACAAACGGGAAAAACCGGGTTGGTCCCCAACCTCTCCTATATGCTCGGGTTGATTTTTGGCCCATGAAACCCCGGACTTTGGGCCCACACTCGGAACTGATGGCTATAGCATATCTATTTGGCACCAAAATGCCTCGTTTGCACCGTTTCTCCCTTTTGACCAACCAAATGGCCCCGCCCACATAAACAAGCAATACTGGGATGCTCCTTAGCCTTCCTGGAATGCCTGGTTCGATTTTAGGCCTACGAAACCCCGAACCCACCCACAGAACTATGGGCTATAGAACAAAGATTTTACCCCAAAATGTCCCATTTGCGCCATTTTGTTCGTTTGACCATCCAAATGGCCTCTCCCCCATAAACGAGCATCAATGGGACACTCCCTAGTCTCTGTGGCATGCCTTGGTAGATTTTAGGTCTACAACACCCCCCAGACCTCGAGGGCTATAACACACCGATTTGGCCCCAAAACTTCCCATTTTACCTGTTTGACCAACCAAATAGCCCCGCCCATAAAAACTGGAAACACGGGGTCGCTCCCTAGTCTTTCCGGCATGATCGGGTCAATTTTTAGCCCATGACGCACCCAAACCCTGGCCCCACCCCCAAAACCGTGGGCTATTGCACACCGATTTGGCCCCAAAATGCCTCATTCACACTATTTAACCCATTTGAATAGCCAAATGACCAAGACAATTTATGGCCCATGGCACCCCCGTACCCCAGGCAAACCCATAGAATCGTGAGCTATAGTACACCGATTTGTCCCAAAAATGCCCCGGTCGCGTCGTTTTGCCCGTTTGACCAACGAAATGGCCCTGCCCATACAAACGGGAAACACTGGGATGGTTCCCAACCCTCCTCACATACTCAGGTCAATTTTCAGTCGACGGCACCCCCTGACCCTGAGCCCACCCATGGAACTGTGGGCTATAGCACACCGATTTGATTCTAAAATGCCCTGTTCACGCCGTTTCACCAGTTTGACCAACCAAATGGCCTTGCCCATGCAAACGGAAAACACTTGGTTGCTCCCCAGACTCTACGGCATGCCCGGGTCAATTTTCAGCCCATGACACCCCCAAAACCCGAGCCCACCCCCAGACCTGTGGGCTATAGCACACCTATTTAGCCCCAAAATGTCTCGTTCGTGTTGTTTTACCCATTTGATCAACCAAATGGCCCCGCCCACAAAAATGGGTAACATTGGGACTCTCTCCAGCCTCCTTGGCATCCTGAGTTGATTTTTGCCCCACGATACCCCCGGACCCTGAGCCCACCCACGGAACTGTGGGCTATAGCACACCAATTTGCCCCTAAAATGCCCCGTCCATGCCTTTTCGTCTGTTTGACCAACCAAATGCTCACGCCCATACAAACGGGTAACACTGGGATGTTTCCCAGCCCCCTGTCATGTTTGGGTGTATTTACAACCCACGAGAACCCCAACCCTAAGCCTGTTCATAGAAACGTGGGCTATAGCACATTTATATAACCCCAAAATGCCCCGTTCGCGTCGTTTTTCCCGTTTGATAAACAAAATGGACCTTCCTACACAAACGGGCAATATTGGGTTACTCCCCAGACTCTCTAGCATACCCGGGTCTATTTTTTGGCCACGACATCCTCAGACCCGGGCCCACCCCTGGAACCGTGGGCTATAGCATATCGATTTGGCTAAAAAATGCCCCGTTCGTTCCATTTCGCTCGTTTGACCAACCAAATGGCCCCGTCCACAGAAACGGTCAACACTGAGATGCTCCCCAGCTTCCCTGGCATGCTCGATTCAATTTTTGGCCCACGGTACCCTCAGACCAGGGACCCACCCACGGAACTGTGGTATATAGTACATCGATTTTGCCCTAAAATGCCCTATTCATGCCGTTTTGCCTGTTTGACCAATCAAATAGCCCTTCCCACACAAACAGGCAACACTGGGATGATACCTAGCCTCCCTATCATACTCGGGTTAATTTTCAGCCGACAGAACCCCTAAAACCCAAGCTCACCCATTGAACCATGGGCTATAGCACATCGATTTAGCCCCAAAACTACTCGTTTTGCCTTTTTAACCAACCAAATAGCCCCGCTGACAAAAATGAGAAAGACTAGATCACTTTCTATCCTCTATGAAATTCTTCAATCGATTTTTGTCCTACGACACCCCTGGACCCTAGGCCCACCCTCAGAACCATGGGCCATAGTATGCTAATTTGGCCACAAAATGCCCCATTCATGTCGTTTTGCTCGTTTGAATAACAAAATGGCCCCGCCTACACAAATGGGCAGCATTGGGATGCTCTCCATCCGCCCTGGCACGTTCGAGTTGATTTTTGGCCCACGAAACCCCCAAAACCCATATCCACCCACAGAACCGTGGGCTATATCACACCAATTTAGCACCAAAATGCCCCATTCGCGTTGTTTCGCTCGTTTGAATAACAAAATGGAAAAAATGGCCACGCCTACAAAAATGGGCAATATTGGGATGCTTTCCAGCCTCCCTGTCATGCCCGAGTTGATTTTTAGTCCACGAAACCCCTGAACCCATGCCCACCCACGAAACTGCAGGCTATAGCACACTAATTTGGTCCTAAAACGCCTCGTTTGCATCATTTCACTCGTTTGACAACCCAAATAGCCCCGCCCACACAAATGGGCAACATTGGGTCGCTCCCCAGTCACTATGGCATGCCCGAAACTATTTTCAGCCAATGTCACCCCCGAACCCCGAGCCTAATCCTGAAATTATGGGCTATAGCACACCTATTTAGCCCGAAATACCTCATTCACGTCATTTTGCCTGTTTGACCAACCAAATGGCCCTATGAACACAAACGGGCAACACTGGGATGCTCCCCAGCCTCCCTGGCATGCTAGGGTTAATTTTCAGCCCATGGAACCCCCAAACCCCGGGCCCACCCACAGAACTGTGTACTATAGCACACCAACTTGGCCCTAAAATGCTCCGTTCGCGCCATTTTGCCTGTTTGACCATCCAATTGTCCTTGACCACTCAAACGGGAAATATTTGGTCGCTCCCCATCCTCTCCAGCATGCCCAAGTTGATTTTTGTCCCACGGCACCCCCGGGCCTCTATCCCACCCTCAAAACCGTGGGCTATAGCACACCGATTTAGCACTAAAATGTCCCGTTCGAGCTGTTTCGCCCGTTTGACCAACCAAATGGCCTCGACCACACAAATGGGAAATATTGGGACTATTCCTAGCCTCCCTGCCATACCCGAGTTGATTTTTGGCCCACGATACCCCCAGACCCCGAGCCCACCCTCAGAACAGTGGGCTATAGCACACCAATTTGGCCCCAAAATGCCCCGTTCATGCCTTTTCGCTCATTTGACCAACAAAATAGCCACACACACACAAATAGGTAACACTGGGATGCTTCTTATCCCCCCTGAAACGTACAGGTGTATTTTCGGCCCATGAGACCCCCAACCCTTGGCCCGCCCATAGAAACGTGAGCTATAGCACATCGATTTGGCTGCAAAATGCCCCGTTCACATCATTTTACTCGTTTGACCAACCAAATTGCCCCTCCCACACAAACGGGAAATACTGGGTCACTCCCCAGCCTCTCTGTCATGCTTGCATTGATTTTTGTCCCACGGCACCCCCGAACCCCAGGCCCGCCCATGGAATCGTGGGTTATAGCACACCGATTTTACCCAAAAATGCCCCGTTCGCGCCGTTTCACCTGTTTGACCAACCAATTAGCCCCGACCATACAAAATAGAAGCACTGGGATTCTCCCTAATCTTCCTGGGATGCCTTGGTTGATTTTTGGCCCACGACACCACCAAACCCGGGCCCACCCCTAAACCGTGGGCTATTGCACACTGATTTCGTCCCAAAATACCCCGTTCGAACCATTTAGACTATTTGAAAAACCAAATGGTCCCAGCCAGACAAATACGCAACACCGTGATGCTATCCAGCCTCCCTGGGATGCCTGGGTTGATTTTTAGCCTACGCCACCCCCGGAACCCGAACTCACCCACAGAATCGTGGGCTATAGCACAACGATTTAGCCCCAAAATGTTCCGTTCGTGCTATTTCACTCATTGGACAAACCAAATTTCCCCTCCCACTTAAACGGGAAATAATGGGACCCTCTCAAGTCTCCCTAGCATGCCCAAGTTGATTATCGGCCCATGACACCCCCAGACCCCGGTCCCACCCACGGAACCGTGGGATATAACACACCGATTTGGCCCCAAAATGCCCCGTTCACGTCATTTCGCTCATTTGACCAACCAAATAACCTCACCCATACAAATGGGAAACACTGTGACTCTCCCCAGCCTCACTGGCACGCCTGATTCTATTTTTGGCCCATGGCACCCCCAGACCCCGGACCCACCCGCGGAACCGTGGTCTATAGCACACCAACTTTGTCCCAAAATGTCTTATTCATGTCCTTTCGCCTGTTTGACTAACCAAATGGCCCTGCGCACACAAACGGGCAATACTGGGATACTACCTAGCACACCCGGGTCGATTTTCGGCTCACTGAACCCCTAAACCCCGAGCTCACCCATGGAACCGTGGGCTATAACACATCGATTTAGCCCCAAAACTCCTCGTATTGCCTGCTTGACCAACCAAATAGCTCCGCCTACAAAAATGGGCAGCATTGTGTCACTACCTATTCTCTCCGTCATGCCCTGATCAATTTTTGGCCCACGATACCTCCAGACCCTGAGCTCGCCCTCAGAACCGTGGGATATAGCACACCAATTTGGCCCTGAAATGCCCCATTCGCGCCGTTTTGCCTGTTTGAATAATAAAAGGGCCCTGCCTAAATAAATGGGCAATATTGTGATACTCTCCAGCCTCCTTGGAACGTTTAAGTTGATTTTTGGCCCACAAAACCCCCGAAACCCGTGCCCACCCACGAAACTGTGGGCAATAGAACACCAATTTGGCCGTAAAACACCCTATTCGCGCCATTTCACCCGTTTGACCAACCAAATATCCTCGCCCACACAAACGGGTAATACTGGGTCGCTTCCTAGTCTCTATGGCACGCTCGGGACTATTTTCAGCTACCAGCACCCCCATACCCCAGGCCCACCCCTAGAACAGTGGGTGATAGCACACCTATTTAGCACTAAAATGCTCCGTTCACGTTGTTTCGCCCGTTTGACAAACCAAATTGCCCCGACCATATAAACAGGCCACATTGGAATACTCCCCAGCCTCCCTATCATGTTTGGGTAAATGTTCAACACACAGAACCCCTAAACCACGGGCCCACCCACGGAAACATGGGCTATAGCACACCGATTAGGCCCCAAAATGCCCCTTTCACATTGTTTCACCCATTTGACCAAACAAATAGACCCGCCAACAGAAACGAGCAACACCAAGTTGATCCTCAGCCTCTCTGGCCCACTTGAGTTTATTTTAGCCCCACGGAAGCCCCAAACCCCGAACCCACCCCCAGAACCATAGGCTATAGCACACTGATTTGGCCTTAAAATGTCCCATTCACTTTGTTTTTCCCGTTTGACCAAAAAGATACCGCCGCCCACCTAAATAGGAAATATTGGGATACTCCCCAGCCTCATTAGCATGCCCGAGTTAATTTTCAACCCAAGGCACCTCCGTACCCTAGGCCCTCCCATGGAACCGTGGGCTATAGCACACTGATTTTACCCTAAAACACCCTGTTTGCACTACTTTACCCATTTGACCAACCAAATTGCCTCCCCCATACAAACGGGAAACACTAGGTCGTTCCCTAGCCTCTCTAGCATGCTTGGGTTGATTTTTGGCCCACAGCACCCCCGAACCCCAGGCTCGCCCATGGAACCATGGGCTATAGCACACCGATTTGGCCCCAAAATGCCCCGTTCATGCTGTTTTGCCAGTTGGACCAATCAAATTGACCCGCCCACACAAACGGGAAACACTGGGTTGCTCCACAGCCTCTCCTACATGACTGGGTCGATTTTCATCCCATGAAACCCCCAGAACCCGAGCCCACCCCCAGAATCGAGGGATATCGCACACTGATTTGGCCCCAAAATGCCCGGTTCGAACGATTTCACGCGTTTGAATAACCAAATAGACACAACCATACAAACGGGAAACATTTGGATACTCTACAGTCTCCCTAGAACACTCGGCATAGCCGGGTTGATTTTTGGCCCACGGTGCCTCAGACCACAGGCCCACCCCCAGAACCGTAAGCTATAGCACACTGATTTGGCCCTAAAATTCCCCGTTAGCTTTGTTCCTCCCGTTTGACCAATGAAATGGCCCCGCAAATACAAACAGGAAAAATTGGGATGCTCTCCAACCTCAGGTGCATGCCCGAGTAAATTTTTGGCCCACGATACCCCTGAACCCGAGCCCACCCATGGAACCGTGGGATATAGCACACCGATTTGGCCACAAAATGCTCTGTTTGCATCGTTTCACCTATTTGTCTAACCAAATGGTCCCGCCTATACATACAGGCAAAAATGGGTCTCTCCCCCGCCTCTCTAGCATGCCTGGGTTAATTTTTGGCCCACGGCACCCCCGGACCCCTGGATCACCCCCCAAACCGTAGGCTATAGCACACTGATTTGGCCCCAAAATGCCTCGTTCATACCATTTTGCCTGTTTGACCAACCAAATGGACTCGACCATACAAACAAGAAACACTGGGATACTCCCCAGCCTCCCTGACACACCCGGGTCTATTTTTGGCCCACGCCACCCTCGGACCCCAGGCCCACCCACGAAACAGTGGGCTAGAGCACACCAATTTAGCCCCAAAATGCACCGTTCGCATCGTTTCACCCATTTGAAAAAACAAATATCGCCGCCCAAAAAATTTGGCAATACTGGGATGCTCCACATCCTCCCTAGCACTCATGAGCTGATTTTAGGCCCATGCCACCCCGGACCGCGGACTAACCCATGGAATCATGGGCTATCGCACACCGATTTGGCACCGAAATTCCCCATTCGCATCGTTTCACCTATTTAACCAACCAAATGGCTCCGCCCACACAAACGGGTAATACTAGGTAGCTCCAAGTCATTTCAACACGCACGGGTTAATTTTTAACCCATGGTACTCCTAGACCCCTAGCCCACCCCCGGAACCGTGGGCTATAGCACGCCGATTTGGCCCTAAAATGCCCCATTCCTTCCGTTTAGCCAGTTTGACCAACTATATGGCCTCGTCCACATAAACGAGAAACACTGGGATGCTCCTCAGCCTCCTTGGCATGCTCGGGATGATTTTTGGCCCACGGTACCCCCGAACCCCGAGACCACCCATAGAATAGTGGGCTATAGCACATCAATTTTGCCCTAAAACTCTACGTTTGCATCGTTTCTTCTGTTTGACCAACCAAATGGCCTCTCCCACACAAACTAGAATCATTGAGTCGCTTCCCAACCTCTCTTGCATGCCCGAGTTGATTTTCATCCCACGACACCCACAGACCCCATAAACTAGCAACACTAAGATACTTCCCAGCCTCCCTAGCACGCCCGAGTTAATTTTCATCCCACGGTACCCCATACCCCGGGCCCACCCCCAAAACTGTTGGCTATAGCACACCAATTTTTCCCCAAAATACCTCGTCCACACCGTTTTATTAGTTTGACTAACCAAATGGCACGCCCATATAAACGGGAAACACTGGGACACTCACTAGCCGCCCTGGCATGCCAGGGTTAATTTTGGCCCATGGTAACCCAGACCCTGGGCCCACCCCTAGAACCATTGGCTATATCACACCGATTTGGACCCAAAATGCCCTGTTCACACCGTTTCACCGGTTTGACCAACCAAACGATACTACCCATACAAACAGGCAACATTAGGATGCTCCCCAGACTCCCTGACATGCCCGGGTCAATTTTTTGCCAATGGCACCCCGTACCTCAGGCCCACCTATTGAACTGTGAGCTATAGCACACTAATTTGGCCCCAAAATGCCCCATTTGCGTTGTTTCACCTGTTTGACCAACCAAATAGCCCCGCCCACACAAACGGGCAAAACTGGGATGCTCCCCAGCCTCCCTAGCACTCTCGTGTTGATTTTTAACCTATGATACCCTCGGACCTAAGGCCCACCCATGGAACCATGGGCTATAGCACACCAAATTTGGCCCGAAAATGCCCTATTCGTGCTGTTTCGCCCATTTGAATAACAAAATGGCCCCGCCTACATAAATTGGCAACATTGGGATGCTCTCCAGCCTCCTTGGCATGCTCGAGTTGATTTTGGCCCACAAAACCCCCGTAACCCATGCCCACCCACGGAACCGTGGGTTATAGCACATTGATTTTGCCCTAAAATGCCCTACTAGTGCCATTTCACCCGTTTGACCAACCAAATAGCCCCGCCCACACAAATGGGTAACACTGGATCACTCCCTAGTCTCTCTACCAAGCTCAAAACTATTTTCAGCCAACTAAACCCCCAACTCTGGGCCCACCCCTAGAACCATAGGCTATAGCTCACCTATTAGCCCCAAAATGCCCCATTCATGTTGTTTCACCTGTTTGACCAACCAAATACCCCCTCCCATATAAACGGGCAACACTGGGATGCTCTCCAGCCTCCTGGAACACTCAAGTCGATTTTCATCCCACAGCACCCCTGAATCACGAGCCCACCCACAGAAACGTGGGCTATAGTGCACCGATTAGGCCCTAAAATCCCTGTTCACACCGTTTCGACCATTTGACCAACCAAATGGCCCTGCGCACACAAACGGCCAATACTGGGTCAATCCCAAACCTCTCGTGCATGCCTACTGTTGAGCCATTGTCTGCTGCGCCACTTAAAGTTGAGCATGAGGATAATGAAGATTATGAAGAACTTATGGGTGCTCTAACAGAAATAGAGTCTTATACTCCTAAGCAACCGGATTGTGATCCCAAGAATCAACCAACAGCGAAGACTCCCATTGACGAGACACCAACACTAGAATCGCAAGAGCTCCCCGATTATCTAAGGTATGTGTTCTTGGAAAGTAGAAATATACTTCCGGAGAGTGCAGATGATTTAAGTGAACAGCACGTAGAAGCTCTCATCTCTGCTCTGAAGAGATACAAGAGAGCTATGGGTAGGACTATTGATGATATAATTGGTGACTCTCCGGGGAAATGTATGAGCCATCTCGAAGAAGATCGCATGCCCACAGGTAAGCCTCATTGTCGTCTAAATCCTTTTAGAAAACGATCCTCCATTTACCTCGACGAAGTCTGAGTACTCGAGGTAACCATGTCTTGCTACGACAATAAATAAGGCGCTAGATGGGAGGCAACCCATCGTTTATCGTTTTTCATTTATCGTTTATCGTTTTTCATTTTTCATTTCGTTCTAGTATGTGTTTTGCTTTTGATAAATAAAAATCCAAAAATAAGAGTCGTGCCACGACCAAAACTAAGGCGCTTGATGGGAGGCAACCCATCGTTCTAATCGTTTTTATTGTTTTTGAGAAAATGTAGGTGCAAGAGGTATTCAACGAGGAGATTGATTTCAATTGACGATTTGGACGCATTGTATGGTAAAGTTGGTAAGTTAGGAATAGTGATGCATAAGGCTATGGATTGAGCATTGCTCATGCCAAACTAGGCATAGAGGAAGGCTAGGCCTAGGTAAAACTAGGCCACGAACGATGCACAACCTATCCTATAGCCTAAGGTCTCGGAATCTAGTGTGCTATACACTATGCGCCGCCTATTCCTAGGTATGCTTTTGACTATGCGCCGCCTATGCTATGGCATTTGGTCTCAGTATCTCATATGCCATAGACTATGCGGAGCATATGTCTACAAATGCCATAGACTATGCGGCGCATATGTCCCATTATGCCATAGACAATGCGCCGCATATACCATGACTATGCCAAGCATTATGCGCCGCATATGTAGCATTTTTGTCTCCAAAACCGATTGTAAATGGGTCAAAACCCGACCCATTCTCTTCCTATATAAAGGAGACTTAGTCTTGAAACACAAACACATTGAAAACTTGACCTAGGCGCCGCATATACTCTCCAAATCATCTCATAACTTTTCTTTTTGCTCTCCCACTTCACAAGAACATCTCCAAAGGCTTCAATCACGTAAGTACTCTTTTGTTCTTCATCTATTTTTCGTAAGTGCTACGTTGCTATGTCTATTACGAATTGCTACATCTTGAAGAAATATTGGTGATGTTAATGTGTTTGAATTTTTGATACAAAACCAAGTGAGTGAACATGAACGTTAGGATACTCATAACTTGTTTCCAACTAGAAATTGATTTTGATGCATTGTTATACTACTTGCGGAATTGCTATAGTCATGAACATTGCATGCTCTTGTCACTTGAATACTTACATGTTGGGATGTCTCGCTCATCGGAATAAGACTTATAGTTGCCTACCGACATAGGAGATTTTGATTATTGATAGAAACTATACCATGATGTAATCCCTATGAAGAAGTCTTGATATACCTAACATGAAAGTATTTCAAAGATTGAAAGAAGTGTTACATATCTGAATTTCTTGTTGGAATATAGCCCCTAAAACGTATGTCGATGAAGTCTGAGTAATCGACCACTTTCACTTCACTAGTCTGTACCAACAAACTAAGTGTGGGGTGGTGCCACTACTGCTTGTTTATAGATTGTATCCATCGAGATGATGCTAACATGAACATTTTTTTAAGTCTCAGGTACAATGGCACCCAAAGCAAGACCACTTCACAAAAAGGCAAGAAAAGAGGCCGAAAAGAGCAAGGAGAACCCTCCTCCCTGCAAATACCTCGACTCACTCTTGGAATTAAGTGGGATACTTATGAGTAACTTCTGAGAATGACGACTCTGATGATGATTCCGATGCAAAGGGTATGACCCCCGACATTGAGGACGAGTCCGACTGACCAGGTTCTTCGTATTTATTCTCCACTGAGGACAGTGTCCCGACTAAGTGTGGGGTGGTGGTATTGCATGCTATACTTCTCTACTCGCATCTATGTTTGTTTGCTTTGTTTTTATTCATTTTTTTAGTAGTAAATTTTTTCTAGCTTCGCATGAAATTATTTTTATAGGCAGCATGAGATTATAACAAGAGTATGTGCTACAATTGTGACTATTGAGACGTTTAGGCTCTAGTTGTGACTCTTTATGTGATATTGTGTGGTTCAATTCCTTCACTTGTTGGGTCGAGAGTCTATATTACTTCCAAGCAAGTCGACCATGTGCCTTGTGTGTGTGAGATAATCGTATATTCTATGTTTGTGGCTGATGCTAGAACTTGCCTGGTATGTATGCAAAGCGAAAATAAGGAGTGTAAGTTTAGGATATGATTTAGGCATTTCTTTGGCAACCTATATTTGTTTACCTTCAGTTTTACCTACCCATGGACATCATCCTAGTTAAACCCTTTTGAGCCTTTAGCCTATTTTCTTTGACAACCTTGTATGTAAGCCTAATCCATTTTTTCCAAGACCGTAATTTGATCCAAACTCCTAAGTACTTTAAAGTGAAAAAGTCATGTGACAACATAAGAGGAAATTGGGTGAGTATGATGCTATAAATTGTAATGGTGCTTGAATGTGTTATGAAAAAGAAAGTGCTATCATAAGAGGTATGTTGTGAAAAGAAAAAGGAAACGAAAGCTGAAAAGCGAGTTGTGCTTAAAATTGAAAAACAAAAGAGGAGAACAAGGGTGGTAGAATAAAAGAAAGAAAGGTTGAAAGAAAAAAAAAACAAAGTGTCAATGATACAAAGTGATGTATCAAAGCGCTTAGGAACTTAGTCACTATTCTTGGCCAAAATAGTCCTACCCGTCCCTTAGCCTACATTATAACCATCAAAAGACCTACTTGATCCTAACCTTAGAATTCTGACATTTAGTGGAGCATTACACTAAGGGCAAGCCTATGGTCATCAGTTGCTACATATGAATTCTTTGTGAGAGTGAGAGCAAGGACATTTTGATACCCATGTTTGAAAAATATGCTATACTTGTGAGTGATTATGGATACTGTAGTGTGAGACACACATGGTTGATGAGTTTTGGGTAGTTATATATGATTCCTTGTACTTTAACATTTGCATGTGAGTTGATCACCATCACGAGTCTATGCTAGAGGTTAAATTGTTTCTACCTATAATCGAAAAGCTACTCTTTGTTGATAATTGTTGTGCCTGTCTGGACAAATGTTTTGTGTTGTTGCTGTGAAACCCTAAGTTGATGTTTAGAAGGACATGGTATTTCGTTCGAGGAAGAACAAAGATTCAAGTGTGGGGTGTTGATGATAGGATAATTTACACGCCTATATCAATATATTTTGCCCATATTTTAGCCTAGTTTTGAGAACAAATTATATATTTCATGCACTTTTAGTCCTTTTTCCTGTAAATGAGCTAACGAACATGATTAGTAAAGTTTCAGGTATAAATGATGCAGAATTCAGCATTTTATGGCTTACTTGACGCAAAAGAAAGCTCACGAAGGAAGGGAAGGGAGTTTACACGCCTAAGGACCAAAACTGCTGCATGGAAAATCTGTCCCGGGCTAAAACAGCAATTCTGAAGACTTTGGGGACTTACAGACACAAAGCTGGATTTTGACAATGATACATTAACCTAGTACAATTAGGTTATGTATTTCATTATTTTATGTGGATTATGATAATGTTACCTTAACCTAGTACATTTGGGTTAAGGATTTCATTAGTCTAGTAGGATTTGGTTATTTATTTCATTAGCTTAGTAGGATTAGGATATGGGTATTATAAATACCCTATCATGCTAGAGATTTTAGAATCATCTTCTTACATCTTCTTAACATCTCATCTTACAATTCAATTTTATTACTCTACAACTCTTCTAATCTTTCCATTAATTCTATTTTTCTTCTTCTACTCTTCTATTCTTAAATTCCACAACAAGAGAATCGTTACTTGCTAAGGAATCACGCCTCACGCCTATCACTTGATCTACACGCCATTACTCAATATCGTGATATAATAACAATGTCAATCGTGATTTCCTTCGCATTCATGGGTAACTAAACTTCTCTGTTGGGGTTATGGAAGCCGAATGAGTTACTATCTATTGCTGTGAGTTTGTGAGTTCGAGGCACGTATATTGCTTATATCATTATTCTCTTCATCTTAATCTACATTCTTTGCGGTTGCAAACGCAAGAATATGCCAGTCTAACATTTAACTTGTTCGAGAGAAAAGTTATTTGTCTGGAAAAGAGATAATGTCAAGGTAGTAGGACACCCTTTCCTATTAAAAAGCTAGTGCCGTAACTGGACTAACCTCTTGGAGAATTCATACCGTTAGACACGCTTTAAGCTCGAGAGATTTAAAGTGAAATAGTCCTTGTTTAGGTCGAGAGACGCTTGGATTTACCATCGACTACAATCCCCTATAAGCAATTGCATGTCAGAATTCTACACACTCATAGCCAATAGAGACGTATACCTCAGAAGGTGGACATAACCCCAACGCTTCAATTCTCATTGTTTACAACCAACATAACAATCTCTCTCTTTTTACTTTATTATTTTCAGCTTTTGTTTACATTACTTGCAAAACAAGAATCCCCCCTTCTTACGAGACTTGCACCAAAAGTTTAGTAATTTTACTTACTTGTTGGCCAAGCTATTCCCTGTGGGATCGACACCCAACCCAGGTTGGTTTCTATATTTGCTAACGACCACTTTACACTCAAACGAGAGTTATAGATTGAGCGTTATCAAAAATTGGCACCGTTTCCGGGGAATACAAGTGTCAATCAAGTTCGTGATAATTACTAGACCCTTTGGTCAAAGATTCTCGTACTTTTACTTTTAGTTTTTGTTTTTGTTTACTGCAAGTTTTTGTTCAGTGCATCAATGGATGCACAACGTGAAATACCGTTCGATGATGTTGATGATGATTTTGATGGTGCCAGAGCCACTAGAGCTATAATTCCACCACCATTAGCGCCCGGAGCCAAGTTCAACATCACAAGCACCATGATTCAGTTATTGCAACTCAAGGGATTATTTGGTGGACTAGCAGGCGATGATCCGAATATGCATCTCATCAACTTTATTTCTACATGCAAGTCTTTTGACAATCCTGGTGTTGGTCAGAATGCAATTCGATTACGTCTATTTCCATTGTCTCTGTCTGGGGAGGCAACACTATGGTTGAATGGGCTGACTCCTGATTCAATTACAAATTGGAGGCAATTGAGAGAGGCTTTCCTAGAAAGATTTTTTCCGCCTTCTAAAAGGGCACAATTGAGAGATGAAATCAGCAACTTTTGTCAGCTTCCCACTGAAGCTCTTCATGAAACATGGGAGAGGTTCAAGACAAAGCTAGCGAGATGCCCAAACCATCACATGACTAATGTTCACCTCATGGAGATATTGTATAGAGCCTTGAATTCAATAACTAAGCCAGTGGTGGATAACGCAGCTGGAGGATCTTTTATGGACCTCACCTTTGGTCAAGCAAGCAATATGCTAGATCGCATGACGAAACAAAGTAGAGCTTGGCATACCAGGGATTCCGAGGTAGCAAGCCCCACTTTATCTATAGGCATGACTGCAGACCAAAGAAGAAGACAAGAAGAACGTGATCAAGATTTAGCGCACATGAAAACGCAAGTGGATCTTCTGACAAAACATTTATTATCAGGGAAGACCGAAAAAGTGAAAGTTGTGGCGCTAAAAGGAAGAAACGAATATGATTCGGAAGAGGAGGCCAACTACTTGAACAATCAGGGGGGTTTCCGTGGGAATACCCAAGGAAACCAAGGTCGGAACTATTATGATAAATCTGGAAGCAAAGACCAAGGTAGTTGGAATAAAAACAATGGAAAGAGTGGTTTGTACGTTCCCCCTGGTAGACGTGATACCACCACATCTAATTCTGGAAGTATGGAAGACATGATGACTAAATTATTGAAAGGAGTGGAAGCAACGAGCGCGGGAGTTACTGAGGTAATTAATGATTTGTCCTCCATGAAACAACTAGTTGATTCTCATTCCACTTCAATCAAGCAAATAGAGCAGCAATTGAGCCAACTCTCAGCAGCACTCAATCAAAGAAAGGCTGGCACTTTACCTAGCAACACCGTGCAAAACCCAAGGAATGATGGGTCATGCATGGCTATTACTACCCGAAGTGGTAAGGTGCTGGAAACCTCATCTAAGGGCAAGCAAGTGGTTGACGAAGTAGTGGACATTGATGATACGGCGAAAGGGGAAGATGCCGCAGCAGCTGATCCTGACGTCCATAACGTCACCCCTCACGATTTGCAACCTGAAAAAGCTGAAAAACGGAAGCAAGAGGAGAAGAAAGCCATGGAAAGAACAATTCCATACCCACCACCACCTTTTCCTCAAAGATTGAAGAAGGTGGCGGATGATACAAAGTTCAGCAAATTCATGACCATGTTGAAGCAGCTGACCATTAATGTTCCGTTGGTAGAGGCGCTAGAAAAAATGCCTGGGTACGCTAAATTCATGAAGGACCTGTTGACAAAGAAGAGGGCAGTAAGATATGAGCCGGCAGATAATATTCATCATTGCAGTGCAATTGCCACAAGGTCCTTAGTACAGAAGAAGGCAGACCCTGGTGCTTTCACTATTCCTTGCACGGTTGGATCTATGAATTTTGCTAAGGCATTGTGCGATCTGGGTGCTAGCATCAATTTGATGCCACTATCCGTCTACAAGAAGTTGGGGCTAGGAGATCCAACACCAACCAATATGAGGCTCGTGATGGCTGATAGGATGGTAAAACGACCTGTGGGTATCTTGAATGATGTGTTGGTGAAGGTATCTTCATTTATCTTTCCTGCAGACTTCGTTATTCTAGATTGTGAGGTGGATTCTGACGTTCCCATAATCTTGGGACGCCCCTTCCTCGCAACTGGAAGTGTGCTTATTGACATGAAAGATAATGAGCTTTTGTTTCGAATTAATGACGAAGTGGTCCGCTTTGATATATGCAAAGCCATGAAGCAGCCCAGCGATATGAATGAGTTATCTGTAGCTGATGTTCATCATGAGGATATGAAAGCATTATCTATAGAGAAACAGCCTACTGTTGAGCCATTATCTGCTGCGCCACTGAAAGTTGAGCATGAGAATAATGAAGATTATGAAGAACTTATGGGTGCTCTAACAGAAATAGAGTTTTATACTCCTAAGCAACCAGATTGTGATCCCAAGAATCAACCAACAGCGAAGACTCCCATTGACGAGACACCAACACTACAATCGCAAGAGCTCCCCGATTATCTAAGGTATGTGTTCTTGGAAAGTAGAAATATACTTCCGGAGAGTGTAGATGATTTAAGTGAACAGCACGTAGAAGCTCTCATCTCTGCTCTGAAGAGATACAAGAGAGCTATGGGTTGGACTATTGATGATATAATTGGTGACTCTCCGGGGAAATGTATGAGCCATCTCAAAGAAGATCGCATGCCCACAGGTAAGCCTCATTGTCGTCTAAATCCTTTTAGAAAATGATCCTCCATTTACCTCGATGAAGTCTGAGTACTCGAGGTAACCATGTCGTGCTACGACAATAAATAAGGCGCTAGATGGGAGGCAACCCATCGTTTATCGTTTTTCATTTATCGTTTATCGTTTTTCATTTTTCATTTCGTTCTAGTATGTGTTTTGCTTTTGATAAATAAAAATCCAAAAATAAGAGTCGTGCCACGACAAAAACTAAGGCGCTTGATGGGAGGCAACCCATCGTTCTAATCGTTTTTATTGTTTTTGAGCAAATGTAGGTGCAAGAGGTATTCAACGAGGAGATTGATTTCAATTGACGATTTGGACGCATTGTATGGTAAAGTTGGTAAGTTAGGAATAGTGATGCATAAGGCTATGGATTGAGCATTGCTCATGCCAAACTAGGCATCGAGGAAGGCTAGGCCTAGGTAAAACTAGGCCACGAACGATGCACAACCTATCCTATAGCCTAAGGTCTCAGAATCTAGTGTGCTATACACTATGCGCCGCCTATTCCTAGGTATGCTTTTGACTATGCGCCGCCTATGCTATGGCATTTGGTCTCAGTATCTCATATGCCATAGACTATGCGGCGCATATGTCTACAAATGCCATAGACTATGCGGTGCATATGTCCCATTATGCCATAGACAATGCGCAGCATATACCATGACTATGCCAAGCATTATGCGCCGCATATGTAGCATTTTTGTCTCCAAAACCGATTGTAAATGGGTCAAAACCCGACCCATTCTCTTCCTATATAAAGGAGACTTAGTCTTGAAACACAAACACATTGAAAACTTGACCTAGGCGCCACATATACTCTCCAAATCATCTCAAAACTTTTCTTTTTGCTCTCCCACTTCACAAGAACATCTCCAAAGGCTTCAATCACGTAAGTACTCTTTTGTTCTTCATCTATTTTTCGTAAGTGCTACGTTGCTATGTCTATTACGAATTGCTACATCTTGAAGAAATATTGGTGATGTTAATGTGTTTGAATTGTTGATACAAAACCAAGTGAGTGAACATGAACGTTAGGATACTCTTAACTTGTTTCCAACTAGAAATTGATTTTGATGCATTGTTATACTACTTGCGGAATTTCTATAGTCATGAACATTGCATGCTCTTATCACTTGAATACTTACATATTGGGATGTCTCGCTCATAGGAATAAGACTTATAGTTGCCTACCGACATAGGAGATTGTGATTATTGATAGAAACTATACCATGATGTAATCCCTATGAAGAAGTCTTGATATACCTAACATGAAAGTATTGCAAAGATTGCAAGAAGTGTTACATATCTGAATTTCTTGTTGGAATATAGCCTCTAAAACGTATGTCGATGAAGTCTGAGTAATCGATCACTTTCACTTCACTAGTCTGTACCAACAAACTAAGTGTGGGGTGGTGCCACTACTGCTTGTTTATAGATTGTATCCATCGAGATGATGCTAACATGAACATTTTTTTTAAGTTTCAGGTACAATGGCACCCAAAGCAAGACCACTTCACAAAAAGGCAAGAAAAGAGGCCGAAAAGAGCAAGGAGAACCCTCCTCCCTGCAAATACCTCGACTCACTCTTGGAATTAAGTGGGATACTTATGAGGAACTTCTGAGAATGACGACTCTGATGATGATTCCGATGCAAAGGGTATGACCCCCGACATTGAGGACGAGTCCGACTGACCAGGTTCTTCGTATTTATTCTCCACTGAGGACAGTGTCCCGACTAAGTGTGGGGTGGTGGTATTGCATGCTATACTTCTCTACTCGCATATATGTTTGTTTGCTTTGTTTTTGTTTCATTTTTTGAGTAGTAAATTTTTTCTAGCTTCGCATGAAATTATTTTGATAGGCAGCATGAGATTATAATAAGAGTATGTGCTACAATTGTGACTATTGAGACGTTTAGGCTCTAGTTGTGACTCATTATGTGATATTGTGTGGTTCAATTCCTTCACTTGTTGGGTCGAGAGTCTATATTACTTCCAAGCAAGTCGACCATGTTCCTTGTGTGTGTGAGATAATCGTATATTCTATGTGTGTGGCTGATGCTAGAACTTGCCTGGTATGTATGCAAATCGAAAATAAGGAGTGTAAGTTTAGGATATGATTTAGGCATTTCTTTGGCAACCTATATTTGTTTACCTTCAGTTTTACCTACCCATGGACATCATCCTAGTTAAACCCTTTTGAGCCTTTAGCCTATTTTCTTTGACAACCTTGTATGTAAGCCTAATCCATTTTTTTCAAGACCGTAATTTGATCCAAACTCCTAAGTGCTTTAAAGTGAAAAAGTCATGTGACAACATAAGAGGAAATTGGGTGAGTATGATGCTATAAATTGTAATGGTGCTTGAATGTGTTATGAAAAAGAAAGTGCTATCATAAGAGGTATGTTGTGAAAAGAAAAAGGAAAAGAAAGCTGAAAAGCGAGTTGTGCTTAAAATTGAAAAACAAAAGAGGAGAACAAGGGTGGTAGAATAAAAGAAAGAAAGGTTGAAAGAAAAAAAAACAAAGGGTCAATGATACAAAGTGATGTATTAAAGCGCTTAGGAACTTAGTCACTATTCCTGGCCAAAATAGTCCTACCCGTCCCTTAGCCTACATTACAACCATCAAAAGACCTACTTGATCCTAAGCTTAGCATTCTGACATTTAGTGGAGCATTACACTAAGGGCAAGCCTATGGTCATCAGTTGCTACATATGAATTCTTTGTGAGAGTGAGAGCAAGGACATTTTGATACCCATGTTTGAAAAATATACTATACTTGTGAGTGATTATGGGTACTATAGTATGAGACACACATGGTTGATGAGTTTTGGGTAGTTATATATGATTCCTTGTACTTTAACGTTTGCATGCGAGTTGATCACCATCACGAGTCTATGCTAGAGGTTAAATTGTTTCTACCTATAATCGAAAAGCTACTCTTTGTTGATAATTGTTGTGCCTGTCTGGACAAATGTTTTGTGTTGTTGCTGTGAAACCCTAAGTTGATGTTTAGAAGGACATGGTATTTCGTTCGAGGACGAACAAAGCTTCAAGTGTGGGGTGTTGATGATAGGCGAATTTACACGCCTATATCAATATATTTTGCCCATATTTTAGCCTAGTTTTGAGAACAAATTATATATTTCATGCACTTTTAGTCCTTTTTCCTGTAAATGAGCTAACGAACATGATTAGTAAAGTTTCAGGTATAAATGATGCAGAATTCAGCATTTTATGGCTTACTTGACGCAAAAGAAAGCTCACGAAGGAAGGGAAGGGAGTTTACATGCCTAAGGACCAAAACTGCTGCTTGGAAAATCTGTCCCGGGCTAAAACAGCAATTCTGAAGACTTTGGGGACTTACAGAAACAAAGCTGGATTTTGACAATGATACATTAACCTAGTACAATTAGGTTATGTATTTCATTATTTTATGTGGATTATGATAATGTTACCTTAACCTAGTACATTTGGGTTAAGGATTTCATTAGTCTAGTAGGATTTGGTTATTTATTTCATTAGCTTAGTAGGATTAGGATATGGGTATTATAAATACCCTATCATGCTAGAGATTTTAGAATCATCTTCTTACATCTTCTTAACATCTCATCTTACAATTCAATTCTATTACTCTACAACTCTTCTAATCTTTCCATTAATTCTATTTTTCTTCTTCTACTCTTCTATTCTCAAATTCCACAACAAGAGAATCGTTACTTGCTAAGGAATCACGCCTCACGCCTATCACTTGATCTACACGCCATTACTCAATATCGTGATATAATAACAATGTAAATCGTGATTTCCTTCGCATTCATGGGTAACTAAACTTCTCTGTTGGGGTTATGGAAGTCGAATGAGTTACTATCTATTGCTGTGAGTTTGTGAGTTGGAGGCACGTATATTGCTTATATCATTATTCTCTTCATCTTAATCTACATTCTTTGTGGTTGCAAACGCAAGAATATGCCAGTCTAACATTTAACTTGTTCGAGAGAAAAGTTATTTTTCTGGAAAAGAGATAATGTCAAGGTAGTAGGACACCCTTTCCTATTAAAAAGCTAGTGCCGTAACTGGACTAACCTCTTAGAGAATTCGTACCGTTAGACACGCTTTAAGCTCGAAGAGTTAAAGTGAAATAGTCCTTGTTTAGGTCGAGAGACGCTTGGATTTACCATCGACTACAATCCTCTATAAGCAATTGCATGTCAGAATTCTACACACTCATAGCCAATAGAGACGTATACCTCAGAAGGTGGACATAACCCCAACGCTTCAATTCTCATTGTTTACAACCAACATAACAATCTCTCTCTTTTTACTTTATTATTTTCAGCTTTTGTTTACATTACTTGCAAAACAAGAATCCCCCCTTCTTACGAGACTTGCACCAAAAGTTTAGTAATTTTACTTACTTGTTGGCCAAGCTATTCCCTGTGGGATCAACACCCAACCCAGTTTGGGTTCTATATTTGCTAACGACCACTTTACACTCAAATGAGAGCTGTAGATTGAGCGTTATCATAAACCCCCAAACTCTGGGCCCACCCCTGGAACCATAGGCTATAGCTCACCTATTAGCCCCAAAATGCCCCATTCATGTTGTTTCACCTGTTTGACCAACCAAATGGCCCCTCCCACACAAACGGGCAACACTGGGATGCTCTCCAGTCTCCTGGAACACTCAAGTCGATTTTCATTCCACAGCACCCCTGAATCACGAGCCCACCCACAGAAACGTGGGCTATAGTGCACCGATTAGGCCCTAAAAGCCCTGTTCACACCGTTTCGACCATTTGACCAACCAAATGGCCCCGCGCACACAAACGGCCAATATTGGGTCAATCCCAAACCTCTCGGGCATGCCTGGGTAAATTTTTGATGCACTACACCCTAGGACCCCGAGCCCACCCCCCAGAACCATGGGCTATAGCACACTGATTTGGCCTCAAAATTCCCCATTCGCACCGTTTTTCCTATTTGACCAAACAAATGGCCCTTCCCACACAAATAGGAAATACTGGGATGCTCCCCAACTACCTTGGAATGCTCGAGTTGATTTTTTCCCACGACACCCCTGGACCCCGGGACCAACCATGGAATCGTTGGGAATAACACATCAATTTTGCCCTAAAATACCCTGTTCGCACCGTTGTACCCGTTTGACCAACCAAATGGCCCTGCCTATACAAAAGGGAAACAATGGGTCACTTCCCAGCCTCTTTGACACGATTGGGAAGATTTTTGGCCCACGGTACCTTCGAACCCCAGGCCTTGATTTAATTTGGCCCCAAAATGTATCGTTCACGCCATTTCGCCAGTTTGACCAATCAAATGGCCTCGCCCACATAAACGAACAACACTAGGTCACTCCCCAGCCTCTTTTACATGCTCGGTTAATTTTTGGGCCACGATCGAGCCCACCCCCAGAACCAAGGGCTATAGCACACTAATTTGGCCCTAAAATGCCTCGTTCGCGCAATTTCACCCATTTGACCAACAAAATATCCCCACCAACACAAATGGAAAATACTGGGATGCTCCCCATCCTCCCTGGCATGCTCGAGTTGATTTTCATCCCACAGCACCCCCGGGCTCACCCACGTAATTGTGGGCTATAGCACACCAATATGTCTCCAAAATGCCCTGTTCATGCCGTTTTGCCCGTTTGACCAACAACATGACACCAATTAGACAAATAGACAACACTGGGTTGCTCCCCAACCTCACTGGGACTGTTAGGTCGATTTTTGACCCACGGCACCCCCGAAACAGTGGGTTATAGAACACTTGTTTGTCCCCAAAATGCCTCATTCGTGTTGTTTCGCCTATTTGACCAACCAAATGGCCTCGCCCATACAAAAAGGAAACACTGGGATGCTCCCCATCCTCCGTGGCATGCCCAGATCAATTTTCAACCCACGACACCTACGTAACCCAGGCCCACCCCCGAAATCGTGCGCTATAGCACATCGATTTTTCCCAAAAATGCCTCGTTCGGGCTATTTTCCTGTTTGATCAACCAAATGTGCCCGTCCATACAAACGAGAAATACTAGGATGCTCCCCAGCCTCCCTGGCATGCCCGAGATTATTTTTGGCCCACGGTACTCCGGACCCCAGGCACACCTACGGAACCATGGGCTATAGCACACTGATTTGGGCCCAAAACTCCCCGTTCACGTTGTTTCGCCTGTTTGACAAACCAAATGGAACCACACATGTAATCGGGAATCACTGGGTCACTTCCCAGCCTCTCCAACAAGCTCGGGTCAATTTTTCACCCACGGCATCCCCAGATCCTGGGCCCATCCCCAAAACCGTGTGCTATAATACACCGATTTGGCCCTAAAATGCCCCATTTGCGCTATTTCACCTATTTGAAAAAACAAATGGCTCGACCCACACAAACGGGCAACACTGGGATGCTCCCCAGCCTCCCTGGCATACTCGGGTTGATTTTTGGTCCAGGAAACCCACGAACCCAAGGCCCACCCATGCAACCATGGGCTAAAGGACACCGATTTCATCGTAAAATGCTCCGTTCAAGCCGTTTCACCCGTTTGACCAACCAAATAGCCCTGCCGACACAAACGGGCAATACTGGATCATTTTTCAGCTTCTCATACACACTCGGGTCGACATTCGGCCCATGACACCCTCGAATCATGGGCCTACCCACGAAACCATAGGCTATAGCACACCAATTTGGCCCCAAAATGCCCCGTTCGTGTCGTTTAGCCTGTTTGATAAACAAATAGCCCTACATATACAAACGAGCAACACTAGCTCACTTCCCAGCCTCTCTGGCATACCTGGGTCGATTTTAGGCCCACAGCACCCCCGACCCCAGGCCCACACCCAGAACTGTGGGCTATAGTACATCGATTTGGCCCCAAAATGCCCTGTTCACGCTGTTCTACCCGTTTGACCAACCAAATGGCCCCATACATACAAACGGGAAATACTGGGACGCTTCTCAACCTCCCTGTCATGCTTGGATCAATTTTCGTCCCACGTCACCCTTGGACCATGGGCCTACCCCCGGAACCGTGTGCTATAACACACCAATTTAGCCCCAAAATGCCCCGATCGCACTGTTTTGCCCATTTGACAAACCAAATGGCCCTGCCCATATAAACGAGAAACACTGGGATACTACCCAGCCTCAATATCATGCTCGAGTCAATTTTTAGCCCATGGAATCCCTAGACCCCGAGCCCACCCATGAAACCATGCGCTATAGCAGATCATGGTGCGAACCCTGACTAGACCAAGCAGCCATCGTGGCACGACCCTTGGCTAGGTCAAGTAGCCGTCATGGCACAACCTTGATTTTGGGTCAACTAACCCTCACAACACGTCCCTATCTCAACCCACTACTATTTTGGACATCTAAACTCACCTTTACGCTGGTTTAAAAAATTCAAAACTCACCCGAGATGACCTATAAGTAACCCTGATCATGAGTAAACTTGGAAATCGGCATTTTAAGGTCGTGAAGGTTTAATTAAAATTCATCGAAGTTGATAGGACAAAATAATACTAATCCTTTAGAACTTAGCTAAATTGTCTAAGTCTTGGACCTCTTTGACATGTAATACAAAGCTGAAATGGACTAGAATCTTATGGGGTCTTAGATATGTATTTTATTTAGTTGCTCATGAGTTATGCCAGTACAAGGGCTAGCTTGGGATAACTTATGGTCCTAAGAACTATGTGACATCCAAGGGGTAGGCTTGGGGCGTTACCAACTTGGTATTAGAGAACAAAGTTCAAGTGTCCTAGGGTGTCTGTGAAGCCGTGTCTAGTAGTCTTGCGGAACAGTACAATGAAATCCGTACTTTTCTGTGAGAGGCTACAAGGCATTTAAGAAATGTATCCTTTATTTCATACTCTATATCATGTAGTAAAGTTATTCTTTTAGAAACTTATGCCAATTCATAAGTAACTCCATAATTCTCCGTATATTGCTTATTCTTGAGATAACATGACTAGTAAGTTCCAATTCCTCCCAAGATGATGCTCTTAAATTACTATCAGTAACTTCATAAGTCACATTAGGGGCTTGAGAGGAGCTCGTTAGTGTGATATAAGTTCTTCAAGTTGAAAGTTATGTCCTCATCTTTATGAGTCATTCAGTTAAGGTAGAATAATATGTGTATTCAGATTCCGCATTAACCCTTCAATCCAGATATTGCTCATGAAAGGATATAGTATAAACATAGATTAGTAAATAGAGTTTACATTCGAGGGATGTTACAACCTAGAGTGTTATGATTTATGATTAGTAGAACCTTTTTATAGTTGGAAGTGTAGGTTTAGAAGTGTAGTGACGAGAAAAGTGGGAATGGCCATTGATAGAAAGTATAGAGATAAAGTTATGCATGCTATAGAGTTTGTATCTAGGTGATATATCAGTGTGTGTTAGTTTAGTGGAAGGCAGAGAAGAAGTTATTATTTAAGGTGAGTTGTTGTTTGCTTGAAGTAGGAAAAGAGTTATTGATGATATTTATTATGTTAGAAAAGTATAGGTTATTAATAAAGTATTTGGTGGTTTAGTATTGTTAATTTAGGCTTCCCTTGAGGTTGCAAAAGGAGTTTAGTTGAAACTTATAGAGCTATGAAAGAAATTTAGGTGCATAGATAGGTAAATAGTCATAATGTGTAGAAGGAGGAGGTGCAAATGTATTATAATAAGATAGACCATATGATCATGATCAATTATTAGTAGTATAAAGTTCTAGTAGTGTTTCTTGATGTTTTATTTTATAGTTTCCAAGTTAGAATAGTATGTATAGTTGGGTTGTAAATCATGTCTAGCACTAGACACTAAGTTTGAATAGTGGATGATGATAAAGGTGGAAATAATGATTGCTTGGGTAGTGATGCTAATTATATGGAAGTGATATAGTAGGCTTGAACAATGTATACAAGAGTTTAAGTTGATTTATTCATAATTAAGTATGATGTTGTTGGTATGATGTAGAGGTGTACCAAGGTGTTATGGGGATTGAATTATTTTCTAAGATTATTAAGTGTCATGTGTGCTTAGATAATACCCATGAGTTTCTACGTGTGAATAAGGCTAGTTATATAGTACATGGTGTTCTAAATAAAGTTAAGGAGTTATGGATAGATGGTGTTGAGTCTTTTAAGTATGATTTTGATTATTAAGGTTTAGGGAAAAACTTAAGTTTAGAGATGTGATATTAGTAGGCTATGAAGGAAAAGAAGTGACTTATGTGTTTAAGTGAGACAAGCATGTTTGTCGAGTTAAGTGTAAGTCTATGTTGATGACTATTGAAGCTAAAGGAACATAAGGGTGGTATGTACTAAGAGAGTGTCCAAGAATGAAGTTAGTATTGTCTAGATATAGTTTATTCAGGTGAGTGGACTTTCATGTGTAGGCCGTTAGAGCAAAGAAATTATGGCTCATTCTCGAGGATATGGAGTAGGCCCATAAGCTTAGAATGTCGTTTTGATCTAAGGGGAATATGGTAGAGTGAAGAACCAAATCAAGTTTTGAGAATTAGATTGTGATACATATTAATAAGAGTTGTGATGAGATAGTGATCCCTTCTTACTCTAGAGTATTCCTTGGATTTTAGTCATTGTCACCAAATTCATGCCTTGCGTGATATATCCATGCCAAAGGCCAATGCTTGCACACTTCATGCATACTCAAGTCCATTTTCAGCTTCTAGTAGGTAACAACTTCACTCTGTGATTCGACTCATCCCTCATAAATCTATGAAATTCCAGTCTTATGTTAAATAACTTATGATAAGTATGAACTTATATTTCAGAGTATGATCAATTCTCAGAACTCATGGTACTAGTGAAATTCACATTATATCATGTATGTCTGCAACTTATATCTCTTTACGAAATCCATGCCTTTGACATTCTATTTCTCAGGTCTTAGTTAAATGCCAAGTTATGTATATTATTCTTTCGTACTTCAGGTCCTTATGCGTTAGCCCTTCAGTAACCTCTTTCTATGTTAAGATAATGGTGATGATAATGGATAAGCAACGGTTTAAGTCATATTGTTCTTCAAACATTGCATGGTTAAGTGCAAGGTCCATACAAAGTACCTGTTAGGATCGATTTGCCTACACACACTAGGTCTGCGAAGACGATGAAAAAAAATGAGAGAGAGAGTTCGTAAGGAGAGAGAGAGATCTGCAAGAATAGATTTCATGGTAACACCCGTGGGTAAAATCCACGGCGGACGGGCTATTTATATTAATGATTCAAAGTATGTACAATTACATAGAGAAATGAGAATAAAAGGTACAACCTGAAATTCAGGTCGGGGCGCTGCCTCGAACCCCGCCTTCGGGTGGGGGGATCCTGTCCCCCCCACACCCCGGCAACCTCACCGCGGAGGTTGAACCACGTGAACATTAATATATGACAGTACATCTCATATTAATCAGGCTCCACAAGCCAACAGTACCTATCTATGATTCTAAGTTCATATAATCAAATACTTGGTACTTGTTTTCATTTATAACCAAATATAGTTTGGTTGACAACTTCTTTTTGGTGTTGGACAAAGCTAATCCAATAACAAAGCTATAGGACAGAAAATACACTAGTGTTGTTTAAGCATATTTATTTTCTAAATATGAAAAATAAATCTGATTATATTGAAAGGAAGAACAGCCAAGATCATCAATTAATTTCACCAAAGACCGGAAAAAGTATGCTCAGAACTATCTCATAAAAGCAAATGAGTATTAACATTTTTCCTCATTATGATACATTCTACTAATAAGAGTCACAGGCTTTACATCTATCAAGACAATCACACAGAAATGCGCCCATAATGCAGTGGCCAGATTTTCCAAGACCATCGAGTTCTCATCAGGAAAGTAATTTTCGCTGGACGAATTCGAATTTAATCAAATTTCAATTGGATTATATTGGACATTTATCGAAAAAACAACAAGGTACCGTAAAACTGAGTGATTCAATAAGTTTCCCAGAGCAAAAAGAACCAGCACAAACTTTACAGCTATGATTAAATAATTTCATCGTACAGCAAAGCAAAATAAATTGAAACTTTTTGCTAAAGGCTGTTCTTTTAGTATATTTGTTTCCTAAGTATTAAAAAATAAATCTGATTCTATTGAAAGGAAGAACAGCTGAAAATTAACTAGTAATTTCACTAAAGACCGGAAAAAGTATACTCAGAAACTATCCCAGAAAAGGAAATGAGCAGCAATGAAGAACACAAAGTGCATTCTAAAATCATTAAATCGACTATTTGAATCCTTGCAATTATTATCAAAGAAATCTTTGGATGTGTTCTGTTTCTACATAATTGTTGCTAGTTTCATGATTTGCTGAAACTGTCACAATCTTTACATATATCAAGACATTCCCACAGAAATGTACACATTATGACACTACAAAAGCCAGATTACCAAGACCATTATTACAAGTTTTGCTACATACACAGTTTTGCATTCCTCTTTTGAAACTATACAAAAGCATAAGATAATAGTCAATTGGTAGATATTGCCATAATTCCTTGGGTGAATGTACAGGATTAGATGGTACATGTGTGATATGTCACAATAGCTCCTGATGTAGGTGTTGCCGAATCTCAAGGTAGAATGAGGAAAGGGACGTGAACTAAGATTCTTGAATTCCATCATCGGTTGTTCAGATTGAACGTGATAAATGTAATTGAGAAATCATAAACTTCTAACCCTGAGTACAAATCAATAAAATACAGTATATAAGTTGTATATAGAAAAAATATAAGTAGACGCTTTTGTAAATGTTAGAGAGTACTTAGAGTAAGGTTTACATGCATTGTGAAGAAAAACAACTGAAAGGTTGTTCTAATCCCTAAGTTATTTTAACCAGCAAAAAATTAAATAAAAAAAAATAGGTCATATGCAAATGTGTTGAAGGGACAAATAAAGCGTGAAAAAATGTTTGTTTCAATTCCATTATTAAGCTCATGCAAGTTACCTTACGGCTCGTTCTTGAAGGTTAAACATACAATTTGCTTCTGCTTTTCGGTCGCAGCATTTCTCTGTATCAAGATCATATCATGTTATTAAACAAATAAACACACTTAAGAGGTTTCCCTTATACTTGTTGTTGAAGAAAACATACCATTAGGGCTATTTGATATTCCATAAATCTGATGATGACGGTCCAGGAGCTTTCATTGCATATCTTCATCAATTTGTGGTAGTAGTTTACAATCTGCACCAAAAAGTTTTAACAGACCTACAGGAAATCAAGCCTAAGTATTTGGAGGTGATGGTGCGTACGGACCTCATCAACGATATGCTTTTCCTGCTCTGTCACATTTTCCTCCTCTGAAAACTGGTCATCTAATGTTGCTTTGAGAACCTTCTCCACCACATTTGCTGTCCGCAGAATCTTCTCTTTGTCAAGACATTTTCTAGCGCTCTGTAGAGAGGATTTGGTGGATTATTCGGAAGTGTCAGGCAAATTCCACGTATGAAATAGCAAAAACATGACATGAAGAAACAGGATTTTCATTTGTTGCCTATTGAAAGTATTGAAATTGCCTCAGTTGAGGACATGACCGACCTCGATGCATTTGGTTAATGATTTTACTATCCTTGCACAAACTTCACCATCAGCTTCCTTAATAAAAAAACATACACTTTGTTACTGAAAATAATAAAAGGAATGAAAAATAAAAATTGTATAAACTACAGGTACCTTCTCCAGAGCTTCCACCAGAGACGGTACAATTCGGAGCAGTAGTCTTTTCAGATAAGAATTTCTACTGGGAGGATCTAATTTCGTCTCAATAGAATGTTTTGCTGAGATCAATAGCTCCGGCATGGCTTAAACAGCAATTAGGTATAAAAATACATATCAGAAAGGAAAGAACTAATAAGATACAAGATAAGGGAGAATAAAAAAGAAAGTCTTTATCAAGTAAAACCGGTACCTGAAATTGCTACTTTTCTGATATCTTTATCACGAAATGTCACCAGTGGTACGAGTATGTCAGAAACCTACACAAATAATGTCAAATTTGATTAAGAAAGTCTTATACAAGAGAAACAACAACATACACAGTATTGAACCAACCATATAAATCCATTTAAGGAACTCGTTATTGAACTGACTAGTCAAGCAAAGTAATAGTTCACATGCTCTCAGTTTCACCCTCAGCATATCATGTTCTGTGGCACTGTACAAATATAAATGTTTTAGTGGAAAAGCATATGTACAAGCTAGTTATCTCAACTAAGAAAATGTACATATCTCATTTAATAAACACAAGCACACCATAGTATAATGCCAACATCCAGTACAATATAGCAGAAATGTATAATTTTCAGCTGAAGCATCAGATTGGTCATGAAGCACTTTGAAGTTTAAACATACTTATTCAAGTCCAAACTAGCTGCACGGAGCAGGCCAGGCATAAGATCATCTGGATAAAAATCATATCCGAGACATATGATAAGCTGCTTCCATGCCTTCAACAAAATAGTAGAGCACCCGTTATAGTATAAGAATAGTATGTGCATTACTACAAATAGTTTGGATAATGCATACTTGTAGAAGGGTAACTTTCAAACTGTGATCATCCTCTCTTGAATTCCTTTCAATGTTCAAGAGAATGTCCTTGACCTTATATACATGAAAATTATAGATGCTTTAATCAGTTAATGAAATGAAGAATCATAAGAATTAAATCACTAAGAAAATTTTAAGCAAACTGTAATAATGTTGGCACGCTTTAAACTCAAATGCTTGTTAAAGAAATAACAAAACACATTACCTCATTAGCATCTTTCTTGAATATATCCTTTCCAACAAGTACAGCAACTGTCCAAATGCACTCAACAGCATTTTCTTTCACCAAATTACTTGTGGCTTTAGGTAGAAGTTCTTTCAGCGAAGTGATGACCGATTCATAGAAGGTACAGAAGAGATCCTATGCAAAAGCATAATTCTTTTCAGATACCACCATCAAATCCCATATGATGGATCAATAGCTAAGTCAGAGTTTCTATAATTATGGACCTTTGATGTTCTTGCAACAGATGCTAGAGCCTCTAAGGAATGGGCTTGCAGCAGCTCAGTCTCTGAACTCTGACTCTATCAGTAGATAAAATCAATTAACAATTTTAAGCTAAAGCAGATGCCCATGCATATTAGCACAAAATGGTATCTCTTTGTTTCCTTTTTCCTAGAAATCGTTAAAATTACACTTTAAAATGTCCCAAGTCAAATAAATCTACCTTGCTGATTTCAAGTAGTGCATTCACAGTTATTTGCAAGTACGGTGCTAAGTAGCTTGAACTGCAACTCTTATAAAGAGTACTGATTGTGCAAACAGTATGAGCCTATGAAAAATAAGAAAAACAATTAGATTTCATTAACATAAATAATATAAATTTCAGCTGAAAAAGTAACTTAGACAACGAAAATATCATTAAATATTGGAATTTGACAAGGAAAGAAATGAAAAGTCCAGCATTTTTGGTTACCTTATTGGTGGGATTTGTGTCTCTTACAAGTGTCCCCAATAACGAAGTAATAATAGTGTAAACTTGATCATCAAGAGTTTGTGGAGGTAGTTGTTCACAAAAAGTTTTAATTGTTCTTACAGTAGCAAAGCAAACTTTGTTTTCGCTATCTGCTATTAATTTGAGACCAATTTTACAACTCCACCACGATTATCGCTAATTCCCTGAGGATAACAAGAGTAACAACACTTAGCTGAAAAAAATAGTCACAATTTATCAAGAACTAACCAAAAAATAAGTTGCATATAAAAACAGCACATGTCCAGGAAGAGAAGTCATCAATTTACAAATATACCTTTCCACATCCTTCTGTAATGAGACCAATAAAAGTAGCCCCTGCGTATCGATCTCGCCAGTTTAATGAAGTTGTCATTCTTTCTATTTGCTTGAATACTGCTGGAATATGGAATTCGGCACTTCGCAAAATCGCAATCCGATGCAAAAAATTCTCTCCAACAAGATAATTACCAGATTTATACGGGATACATGAAACCATTCGTATCAACTCATCCCCCAGTTTTGCTAGTAGTATGCCCTTGCGTACCTTCTTTATCGAATTATCATCAAAAGCATACATCACTTCTACCGCGAGACATCTTGTTTCTTCTTCTAAACTTTTGTCTTTAGAAATTTTAATGAGGGCAGTAAACACCTGATCTAAATGTGAGTTGAAAAAACTTGGCTCTGTCACCACCAACTCAACTAATTTCTTGAGACTTTCCTGGGCATTAGGCTCCTCATCTTTATTTCGAAGAAAATGCGAGACCCCATTTATCATTGGCAGTAATAGGTCAGAAAATTGAGAATAATAGTCACTTGACATATGTTGAACAAGACTAACTAATGCACATAAGGCAAGAACTTTGCTCATTCCTTTTGATTTATAAAACTTTTTCGACAATGTTGATTTGAGTTGTGGAAAATAGTGTCTCAGTTCATTGCCCATACATTTGGGCAAATCCAAAAAAAACGATAGCGCACAATCTTGAATGTACAATGGACCCGAAAACAGAGAGTCGAAAAAGAATCTGAGCATACCCTGCCACTCTCCCTGTTTCTCAGCAATAATACAGCTGAAAATTTGAGATGCTGTGTTCCACATCAATTCGCAAACCTTAACCGGGTTATCTCCTTTAAGAATATCAAGAATCCTGCTTTTAAGCTGATCTTTGACGATGTCGGTGGAGGATCTCCATATGCTGCATGAATCACTGGGAGAATCAAGAAGAGAATGAATGAGATCAGCGCATTTAGATTTGATTTCAAGGGTATTTCCAGGAGAATGTAGGAGGTGCTCTGATAGCTTCAAAAACAATTCATATGGATGATTTTCTACACAATATTAGTACAATGTCATTTTATCTTGGGACTCTTCCATATCTGTAAGAAATTTTTGAATGAAGTAGTAATCTGGAGAATTAAGAAGTTCATCTGCCATTACAGAAGAAGAACCTCTAGCAGACATTGTAGAATGAAAACAGATAAAATGAAAGAGGGGGTTTGGCGGTTATCAACGGAATAAAGGCAAGTTTATTGCTTTTTTAAAAACATAGTAAAAAGACAAAAAATACCGGTAAGGTGTCAAATTAATTTAAAATATCAAGAATTTTATTTTATTAAATATTATTAATTTTTTAATACTTACATACTTATAATAATTACTTAATGGTGATATAGTAAAATTATGGTTGAAGCAGTTGAGACAAGTCATAAATATCTATTTTATTTTTTTTCTAAAATCAAAATTTTATTAATTTTCTAATACGTAAATGTGATAATCTAGAGTTAATTGATCACTTTATGTTTATTTTACCACATTTATAAAATATTATTAATTTTTAATACTTAATAATTACTTAGGGGCGATATAGTAAAATTACGGTTGGAGTTGTTGAAGCGGACATGTCATAAATATCTGTTTTACTTTTATTAAAATTCAATTTTATTAATTTTCTAACACGTAAATGTCATATAATAATTAATTAGGGGGCAATATAGTAAATCACGGAACAAGCAGGCAGCTAGAAGAAGGCATGTCGATCGTCAGTTGCCTGCTTCCAGCAGCTCCCACTCGCACTTCTACATAGTAAGAACTAGATATTGAAGGCCCGTGCAATATATGTTATTATTTTAAATTTTTTGTTATTGCAATTTATAATATTCTTCGCGTTCAAACTTTTTAAGTATTGATAATGAATTGGTCGTGGTTTAGATGGAACCTTCATTTCGGTAAGGAAATGGAAACCTAATTTCGTCCCCAGCAAGACACAAGTAGATTCAATAGTAATTTGGCTACGCCTTTCTCAACTCCCCACCGAATTCTATGATTCCAAAATTTTCCAAAGGGTGAGGAGGAGAATTGGGAAACTACTAAAGATCGATACATGCACCTCCACCACACTGCGGGGTCTCTATGCCAGGCTATGCATCCAAATTCAATTGGGCATCTTCGTCATGGCCTTCATCAATATTGGAGGCCACCACCAATACATCGAATACGAAGGGGATGGGATTCTATGCACATCGTGTGGACACTTAGGCCACGCTTCCTCCAACTGTCACTCCCAGCAAACCCCCATCGATCAAACCAACCCAGAGCGACACCTGAGTCAAGTACAAAGACTGAATAGCACCTTGTGTCCTTTCAAAAAAGGAAAAAAAGGAACCAAAATACCAAGGAAGATCCAGTCCATAATCCAAATCATACCAAGGACGGTAGGAGCGATCTGATGGCAACAGGAAAGTCCCCTTCTCACCTTGGCGGCGATGACGGAGTCAAGCTAGGGAAAACCAAGCAATCTGGTCCACCTCGGGGAAAGATCGAATTGGGCCAACAACCGGAACCCCCAGTTTCTCCCCCTCTTGAGGCAGGCCTAAGCTTTGACGCTGAAGTTCACATGGACTCCCCCATGGCCCATCTCCCTAATGAGACAGGACTCAATTCTTCTGATCCCAAGAGACCCACAACCTCCTTTAACCCGAACAGGCCCAGTTCATCTTCTAATTTAAACAGTTTATTTCCCTTAGAAGTAGGGAATAATAAAAAGAAAAAGAAAATTGATGGGCCCCATAGAATCTAGCTCAGCTTAGACAATCATGAGTTTAGAGCTGGAAATTCACACACGCCCATCGGATACCTTTTCGATTCTCGGGGTGATGTTATGGACACTATCCATCACGCAGACATTGCATTTAATGTAAATGTCATTACCAATGCCCAAGCCCCTCAGCTTTCTTTCCTTAATAGATCTCCTTCTGATAACATGGAGGTCAACTATACCTCTCAAGAAGAACAGCATAGACTCTCCACTAAACTCCAACATGATCACTCTAATCACAGAGGCCTTACCATTGGATTATATTCCTACCTCATGGTTGGAAGTCTGCCTCTCCAACCAATCAATCCCACTTCATGCCCAAGTGAAGGGGCGACAGGTTACTCTTTACATCCAGGACCCCAGCTACCTTGCCCTTCTGGTCAAGGAATGTCCGTATCAGGGCCTAGAGAGCTATGGCTAAAATGTCTGGATGGTAACCCTTTTCCATGTAATAGGCTCATCCTACCTGGAAGAACTGACTCCAGAGATTCTGTCACTCCCCATGAACCAGATAAGCAACAACCTTCCTTTCTTTCCACCCTCAAACCCACTCCTACTATCTCAGGGACCAATTTTTGTGTCCTTACCTGGGAAAGACAAGCCCTTCTAGTACCAATGGTGAATACCTCACCACTTATAACTCTCCTTTCACTGGAAAGGGTAGAAAGAGGGAAAAAAATAGAGGCCCTGAGAGAAAGCAACAAGGAAATAAAAGGCCTCCTTGCACAGATGAGAATTCCAAAAACGGATGTCTTCACTCTGGAAAGGCCTGTAAACCTAGAGTTTATAGAACTCGTCCACGAGATGGTCATTGTTCTCTTGCCGCAGCTACTGACCAATCTAGACCTAAAACTAATTCCACCAAACCTTATGATAGGGGAACACTTCACAACCAAAGTGACACCCATATCCAGGAGGAGAAAGATCTCAGAGATAGCTGGGTCCTCCAATCCTGTGGGAAAAAGGAAGGAAACCATGTCAACCCCACAACAAAAACAGAAACCAATGATGAAGAACTGCCTAATCTGGAATACTAGGGGGGAAATAGTCCAGAATTTATAAAACAATGTAAGTCCATGATTAGCATCCACCACCCTTGCATCCTGGACCTCCTGGAAACTAAGATGGTGGACCACAGAAACATCTCCTATGAGTTGGGCTTCCATAACTTTATAGAGTCTAGTGCCTCTGGCAACTTAGGTAACATTGTTATCATATTGAATGGGGGTAACATCTCCATCACCAGTATCTCAATCTCTTTCCAGTCTATTCATGCCTCTGTTAAGGTATGATCCTTCCTCTCTACATGGATTCTTAGCATTGTTTATGCCAGTAATGATTTTAATTCTAGAAAGCTCCTATGGGATCAACTCATTTCCCTAGCTGATGTCATCCCTTCCACAGGTAGTAATAGTTGGATTATGGGAGGGGACTTTAATGAAGTCCTTAGGGCCAGTGAAAATTTTGGAGGCAACCCCATTAACATTCACAGAACATCCCTCTTTTGGGACTGTATTAATAAATACAACCTCATGGACCTTGGCTTCATGGGTAGAAAATTCACCAGGTCTAATATGAGATATAAAAAGAGTCAAGGCTTGATTCTGAAAAGGCTAGACAGGTGTCTAGACAATTAACATTGAATTCACCTTTATCTTGAAGTCTCTGTTACCCACCTCCCTAGAATTCACTCTGACTACTCTCCTCTTATACTCAACCTTACTAGAACTCCCAATTCTCTCCCTAAACTCTTTAGGGTGGAATATATGTGGTGTAACCACCCGAATTTTAGAAATCTCATCCATGACTCCTTTCTTGAAGGGGATAACCTCACCCAAGCCACCCACCTATTCTAAGAAATTGCAAAAACCTGGAATAGGGAAACTTTTAGAGATATCTTTAAAAAAAGAATCATCTACTTGCTATGCTAGCAAGTATCCAAAAATATACCTAATACCTCACCAGCTCCTACCTCCAAAACCTGGAAAATACTCTTTCTAAGGAGTTTAACTACATCCTGGATCAAGAGAATGAGTTTTGGAGGCTCAAATCCAACATTAACTGGCTCATACATGGAGACAGAAATATAAATTTTTTCCACACTTCTACCCTGAATAGAAAAAGGAAGAATGGAATTTACTCCCTCCAGGATAATGATTGTTGGATCTTTGAGCCTAATGAGATCACCAAAACTGTCACTTCTTTCTATGAATCCATTTACTTTTCTATTTACTTCTCCTTCCCACTCAAATGTCAGTCCAATCCCTCCAACAAGGGCTCCCTCAATCCCTCTACCTACTCCTATCTTGACTTCATCCCTGACCTTGACGAGATCAAGAGGGCTATCTTTTCCTTTGTCTCCACCAAATATCCTGAACTGAATGATATACACCAATTCATGTACCAGAATTATTGTTCTAATATGGCCTCCCTCCCCCACCAGTTCTATACTACCACCTTCACCACTTAGACCATGGACCCAGCTGTTAACTCTACCTTTCTTTGCCTCATTCCTAAATTCAAGGATGCTACCTCCCTGAAGAACTTTAGACCCATAGGTTTGTGCAACACCCAATACAAAATCAGTACCAAGATCATCTCTGCTAGATTAAAGCCCCTTCTTTAATCTATTATTGGTCATAACCAAGCTAGTTTCTCTAAAAAATGAGATCTTGTGAAAATGTCATCATTGTACAAGAGTACATAGTCCAATTCAAGAAAAAGAAGGGCATTAATCCTAGTATGGTTCTAAAAATTGACCTGGATAAAGCCTTTGATAGGCTTGAATGGTTCTTCATTAGACAAGCCTTAGCTTTCTTACACTTCCCCCTGGCCTGTCCAAACTCATCCTCTCATGCATCTCCTTATTTTCTATCTCTGTCCTTCTAAATAGAAACATAACCCCCTCCTACAATCCCACAAGAGGGTTAAGACAATGAGACCCCATGTCACCATATCTCTTCATCCTTTGCATGGATCTCTTCTTAAGGAAAATCAACTATGAAGTGGATATCCTCAACTGAACCCCTATTTCCACTAGCAAAGGGGGTCCAAAACTCTTTCTCCTATTCTTTGCTGGTGAACATACCTTTTTTTCTACAACTGATTTCCAAAACTGTCATACCATCTTCAATACTCTAGACAACTTCAGTAAATACTCAAGTCAAAGAGTTAACAATGCCAAGTCTAAATTGCTTTTTTCCAGCAATTATGATGATGCTGCTAGACTCAACCTATCCACCATCTTAGGTATAAAATCCAGTAACAGCTTTGGCAAATACCTAGACTTCCCCACCTTTCATAAGTATCCCACTCTTGCAGACTTCTACTTTCTTCTAGATAACTTGAACTTCAAGCTTGCTGGCTGGAAGTCCAATTTCCTCAATATAGCTGACAGAACTACCCTCGCCAAATCTTGTCTTAGCAGCATGCCCAACCAAGTCATGAAATTTATAATTCTCCCTAATAAGATTCTCAAGCTCATTGATAGAGCCTAAAGGAATTTCATCTAGGGATCCACTAAATCTAGGAAGAAAATGCATGTGGTCAATTGGGGGACCATCACTAGAACCAAAAAAGAGGGAGGCCCAGGAATCCAAAAGGTCAGCATAAATAATGACACCTTGCTCAGGAGCTTCGCTTGGAGACTTAACTCTAATCCCTCTTCTTTATGGGCCTCTGTCCTAAACCATAAGTAAAATCACTTCTCCAGTCCTACCAACTGCTGTAGGACCTGAAATTATATCCAAAGAGGTTGGAAACTATGCAAGAATGTCATTTGTTAGTCCATCCACAATGGCAGAAAAATTGATGGTTGGGAAGTTTGTTGGATTCCAAACCTTCCACCCCTTAGAAATATTATTTAGGGACCTGTACCTTGGCACATTAACATCATCCTCTTTTTCAATGTTTGGCAGAAAGGCAACTAGAATCTAGACTCCCCCTCTTTTGAAATCCCTACATCCATCTTCCATACTATCTGGAATACTTTCTTTTCAAATCCCTTAATTCATCAATATACCCCCCTGTGGCTTTTAAGTGGTTTAGGCATGTTCACATGTAAGAGTTCCTATAATCTCATCCACTCAAACAGAGCACCTTTCCTCAACAATCAAAAAACTTAGAATTGGATTTGGAAAACCACCATCCCTGAAAAGCTGAACTTTTTTCTCTGGCTTTTGAACCATGATAGTCTTCCTACTAAGGGAGCTCTTCTTAAAAGGGGCATCAATATTGACCATACATGTCCCTATTGTGCCTACCTCTAAGAAGAGATCCACCATCTTTTATTCCAATGTAGACATGCTAACACTTTGTGGAGGGAGCTGGTTCTTTAGTACAATAGGGAACACAATATCTCCACCCTTAATTTCTCACCCAGTAATTGGAAAACCACCTGGAAGACTCTAAGTCACAACAACTTTAACAGTAGAGTGGAGTGGGGCACTCTCCTCCCCTTTTGTCTCTGGAATAATTGGAAAATCATAAATAATAATGTCTTCAACAACAAAAATTACCCCCTCCTTTAAACATGCTTACTCTGAAGCTGTGGAATTTCTGCACATCAGTGAGCATTCTACTGACCCCCTAATCTTACCATCTTTCTCTGCTAGACCCCTCCCCCTAAACATGTCTACAAGCTAAACACTGATAGGTCATGCCTGGGGAACACTAATAAAGGGGGCATTGGGGGAGTGGTCATAAATGCCTCGGGCACTTGGGTTCTTGGCTTCATGCAGAGCTTCCACCATGCTTTCAATAACTTTATGGAACTCATGGCCCTTCGAAAGGTTCTTCTGGTGGTTGAGGAGAACAACGTGTGCCCTATTGAGATATGTACTAATTTAGAAGAGATCATTAACTGGTTATCAAAAGGGAATTTATTATATAACCCAATTATTCATGATTGCAGATCTCTGATAAGAAGATTGGGCAGACCTCCGGTTCACCATAGCTACAGAGAGCAGAATAGGGTAGCTGACACCATGGCGAAAGCTAGAGCGAAAATAACTCCTTTTGACAACTGTAAAGTTTTTATAACACCACCTCCTTTTGTAATTCATGAAGTATGGGCTGACATAGAAGGAAATGCTATCCTCGTAGGGTTCCTTCTTACCAAAACTATTCAAGTCATTGCCTAACAATTTTGGTAATCGAGACAGACTGAGCTCCCGAACTAACAACTTCAGTTATTGCTGTTTTATGTTTAATGCATCTTATCTACCAAAAATATTACTTAGGGTGATACAGTAAAATTACGGTTGAAGCAGCTGAAGCAGACATGTCATAAATATCTGTTGTACTTTTTTTAAAATTCAATTTTATTAATTTTCTAATAGTTAAATATCATATAATAATTAATTAGGGGCTATATAGTAAAATCACGGAACAAGAACATAGCTGGAAGCAGACATGTTGACCGCAAACTACTGTTTCTAGCAACTCCCGCTCATGCTTCGATATAGTAAGAATATAAGTGAGGATAGGCTGCTGAAGCAGGAAGCTTGTGGACGACATGCCTTCTTCAACAGTGATTTTACTATATCATCTCTAATCAATTAATTATTATTAGTCATTTATATATTAGAAAAATAATAATATTTAATTAAAAATAAAGTAGATATTTAAGACGCATCTGCTTCAACTTCTTCAATTGTGACTATATCATCACTAATTAATTATATAAGTCATTTAAATATTAGAAAATTAATAATACATAATTTAAAAAGTAAATAGATATTTATGACATGTCTACTTCAGCTGCTTCGATCGTGATTTTACTATATCATTTTTAATTAATTATTATAAGTTATTTACGTATTAAAAGATTAATATTTAATAAAAAAGTATAATAAACATTCATGACATGTCTGCTTCAACTGCTTCAATTGTAATTTTATTATATCACCTCTAATTAATTATTATAGATCATCTAAGCATTACAAAATCGATAATATTTCATAAAAAAGGTAAAATAGACACAAAATTATAAGTTAACTCTTGATGTTTTAAATTAACTTGACGACTTATATGTGATCCACTTAAACTTTTTCCATGAGTAATTTTTTATAGTAACTTTACTATATCGCTTCTAATTAGTTAACCATTGATGTTTTAAACTAATTTGACGACTTATACGGGGTCCACTAAAAAAATTTCACAACTAATTTTTATAGTAATTTTTTTATATAACTTCTGGATAGTTATTATAAGTCATTTAAGTACTAGATAAACAATTATTATGTCATTTACGTATTAGAAAATTAATATTATTTAATTAAAAAGTAAAATAGATATTTGTGACATGTCTGCTTCAACTGCTTCAATCATAATTTTACTATATCATCCCTCATTAATTATATAAGTCATTTACGTATTAGAAAATTAATAATATATAATACAAAATTAAAATAAATATTTATGACATGTGTAACGCCTCAAGTCTGGTACCCCGCACGCTACACGGTGCTAACAATCCCAAAAGACCACTAGCTAACCCATGACTGGCACCTGCTGTGAGCACTGCATAATAGTAATACTGTAATAACAATATAACTGAGATAAATTCAAAAATAATGGGTTGAAATTCCATAAGGTTCAATATAATAATAATACTAAAAGAATGGTATAACAATACCAAAATTGATATAATTGTCTGAACATGCTATAGTCTGAAAGCCTCTAAGATGTCTGACTGTGGAGATGATAGGACAACTCCCCAACTAACTCCGACTGCTAAAATAACTAAGTTCTGAAATAATGAAATAATCATGTCCTTGAACTTTGAGGACTCACCACTGACTCTGACTGCTGAAATCTAAACTGCTAAGTGTGATCGGGAACCTGTGCGTCTGAACCTATGGTATAAAATACCATATCGCAATATAAAAGTATGCGTTAGTATGTGGGAATGTACTGGTATGCAAAATAGTATAAGGCTGAATGCATGGGTTCATATGCATGAACTATAACTGACTGAGTAACGTGAACATGAATGAGTGAGAATTCATGCATGAAAACATAGTAACTAAAGTCGTGATAAGATTGAATACTGAGTCTGAGTACTAATAACATAGATTTATGGTATCTGAATACTGTTAACTGAGTGACTGTGTCTGACAGCCCTGATTCTGATGGAACTAGCTGAGTTCCGTACTGAGCTGAGTGACTGTATCTGACAATCTCGAAATTTGTTGAACTATCTAAGTTTTACTCTGAAGACTTAGACTGAGATTGTTGGAGGTAATCATCTAACTGACATTCCCCAAATAATATGGCAGAGTTGGGGTACAATTTGCAACCCCAATTGGAAGGGCGTCAATATCGCGCCACTAGTAAGGACAAGTTGTGAGTGACCCTCATCTGTCAGGTACTCTAAAAATAATGATGGGACCCTAATCTGTCAGGTTAAGCCACCTTATTAACCCTCATCTGTCAGGTTTGATATCTCAACCTACGCTGGCTAAGTAGTTCTGGAATACAAGGATTGCTTCTATGAATCACACCATCTACTGTCAGGTGAGTCCCCATCCTTGGGTTTACTCGGTGTTGAATCCTACTCCCAACTGAATAGACACTGAACTGATTATGCAGAGCTGAACTAGTCTAAGTTCACTGAGTTTCGTAGACTAACTGATTTTACTGAGATTACTGATTTTTCCTGAGTTTTGTAACTGACTAAGTTCTACTGAGTTCTAAAATTAACTGTGAGTACTACTGATCATGGCATGACTGAGATTATATTGAAACCGACACTGGTTCTAGGCACATAGCTAAATTGTCGAGTATTAAATACCCCCAAGACTCGATAGCATGAATATTATAGGACATGATACTTCTTGAACACATAACCACAATCAACAATTCATAATACAATCATTGAGCGATTCAATGACCCCATTTTTCCTGTTTGATCAAACAAATAGGCCCGCCCATACAAACGGGCAATATTGGGTCGCTCCCCAGCCTCTCCTACATGCCTGGGTAAATTTTGTCCCACGTAATCCTCGGGCCCACCCCCATAACCATAGGCTATAGCGCACCGATTTGGCCTCAAAATGCCCCATTCGCGCTGTTTTACCCGTTTGAATAACCAAATAGCACCACCCAGACAAACGGGTAATATTGGGATGCTCCTCATCCTTGCTGTCATGTCCGGGTCGATTTACGACCCACTTCACCCTCGGACCCCGGGGCCATCCACGAAACCGTGGGAAATAGCACACTGATTTGGCCATAAAATACCCCGTTCGCGCCGTTTTGCCCGTTTGACCAACCAAATGCCCCCGCCCATACAAACGGGAAACACTGGGATTATCCCCAGCCTCCATGGCATACCCGGGTCAATTTTAAACCCACGGAACCCCCGTACCCAGATCCCACCCACAAAACTGTGGGCTATAGCACATCGATTTGACCTTAAAATGCCCCATTCACGTTGTTTTGCTGATTTGACCAACCAAATGGACCCGCCCATAAAACGAGCAACACTTGGTCACTCTCTAGCCTCTCTGGCATGCCCGAGTCAATTTTTAGACCACCCCCGGAACCGTGGGCTATAACACACCGATTTAGCTCAAAAATGTTCCGTTCATGCCATTTCGCCCATTTGACCAAGCAAATGGCCCCGCCCATACAAACGGGAAATATTGGGATGCTCCCTAGCCTCCCTGGCATACCCAAGTTGATTTTTAGCCTACGACACCCCGGACCCCAGGCCCACACAAGAAATCGTGGGCTATAGCACACCGATTTGGCCCTAAAATGCCCTATTCGCGCTGTTTCGCTTGTTTGACCAACCCAATAGCCCCGCCCACAAATACAGGCACCACTGGGGAGCTCCTTAGCCTCCCTGCCATGATCGAGTTGACTTTTGGCCCACGAAACCCCCAACCCTGGTTCCACCCACGGAATCGTGGGTTATAGCACACCGATTTGGCCTCAAATTGCCCAGTTCGTGCCGTTTTGCCCAATTGGCCAACCAAATGGCCCCACCCATGCAAACGAGAAATATTGGGTCACTCCTCAGTATCTCCAATATGCCCGGGTTGATATTTGGTGCACTACACCCCCATATCTCGGACCCACCACTGGAACCGAGGGCTATACACACTGATTTATTCCCAAAATGCCCCGTTTGTATATTTCGCCCTTTTGACCAGCCAAATGGCCCTACCCATACAAACGGGAAATACTAGAACACTCCTCAGCCTCTCTTTCACACCCGAGTTGATTTTCATCCTACGTCACCCCCGGACCTTGGGCCCACCCACGAAACCATGAACTAAAGCACACCGATTTGGCACCAAAATGCCCCGCTCGCGCTGTTTCACCCGTTTAACCAACCAAATGGCATCGCCCACACAAACTATCAACACTAGGTCGCTCCCCAGCTTCTCTAGAACACTCGGGTAAATATTTGGCTAACGGTACCCTCGAAACGTAGGCTCACCCCCAGAATCGTGGCCTATAGCACACTGATTTGGCCCCAAAATGCCCTGTTCGTGCCGTTTCACCTGTTTGACCAACCAAATGGCCCGGCCCAAACTAAAGGTAAACACTGGGACACTCCCCATCCTCCTGGTCATTCTCGGGTCAAATTTTGACCCATGGCACCCCCGTACCCCAGGCCCACCCTCGAAACTGTGGGCTATAGCACACCGATTTGGCCCCAAAATGCCCCATTCGCATCGTTTCACCCTTTTGACCAACCAAATTACCCCGTAGACATAAAAGGGCAATAGTGACATGCTCCTTAGCCTCCATGGCATGCCCGGGTTGATTTTCTAACCACGGCACTCCCGGACCCCAGGCCCGCTCCCGGAACTGTCAGCAATAGCACATCGATTTGGCCCCAAAATGCCCCATTCCCTTTGTTTCGCCCGTTTGACCAACCAAATGGCCCCACCCACACAAATGAGCAATACTGGGATGCTCTCTAGCCTCAATGGCACGCCCAGGTTGATTTTCGGCCATGGCACCCCCGGACCTCGGGCACACCCACAGAACCGTGGGCTATAGCATACCAATTTGGCCCCAAAATGCCCCGCTCACACCGATTCACCTGTTTGACCAACCAAATGGCCCCGCACACACAAACAGGCAAAACCGGGTTGGTCCCCAGCCTCTCCTATATGCTCGGGTTGATTTTTGGCCCATGAAACCCCGGACTTTGGGCCCACACTCGGAACTGATGGCTATAGCATATCTATTTGGCACCAAAATGCCTCGTTTGCGCCGTTTCTCCCTTTTGACCAACCAAATGGCCCCGCCCACATAAACAAGCAATACTGGGATGCTCCTTAGCCTTCCTGGAATTCCTGGTTCGATTTTAGGCCTACGAAACCCCGAACCCACCCACAAAACTATGGGCTATAGAACAAAGATTTTACCCCAAAATGTCCCATTTGCGCCATTTTGTTCGTTTGACCATCCAAATGGCCTCTCCCCCATAAACGAGCATCAATGGGACACTCCCTAGTCTCTGTGGCATGCCTTGGTAGATTTTAGGTCTACAACAGCCCCAGACCTCGAGGGCTATAACACACCGATTTGGCCCCAAAACTCCCCGTTTCACCTGTTTGACCAACCAAATAGCCCCACCCATACAAACTGGAAACACGGGGTCGCTCCCTATTCTTTCCGGCATGATCGGGTCAATTTTTAGCCCATGACGCACCCAAACCCTGGCCCCACCCCCAAAACCGTGGGCTATTGCACACCGATTTGGCCCCAAAATGCCTCATTCGCACCGTTTAACCCATTTGAATAGCCAAATGACCAAGACAATTTATGGCCCATGACACCCCCGTACCCCAGGCATACCCATAGAATCGTGAGCTATAGTACACCGATTTGTCCCAAAAATGCCCCGGTCGCGTCGTTTTGCCCGTTTGACCAACGAAATGGCCCTGCCCACACAAACGGGAAACACTGGGATGGTTCCCAACCCTCCTCGCATACTCTGGTCGATTTTCAGTTGACGGCACCCCCTGACCCCGAACCCACCCATGGAACTGTGGGCTATAGCACACCGATTTGATTCTAAAATGCCCTGTTCACGCCGTTTCACCAGTTTGACCAACCAAATGGCCTTGCCCATGAAAACGGAAAATACTTGGTTGCTCCCCAGGCTCTACGGCATGCCCGGGTCAATTTTCAGCCCACGACACCCCCAAAACCCGAGCCCAGCCCCAGACCCGTGGGCTATAGCACACCTATTTAGCCCCAAAATGTCTCGTTCGTGTTGTTTTACCCATTTGATCAACCAAATGGCCCCGCCCACAAAAACGGGTAACATTGGGACTCTCTCCAGCCTCCTTGGCATCCTGAGTTGATTTTTTCCCCACGATACCCCCGGACCCTGAGCCCACCCACGGAACTGTGGGCTATAGCACACCAATTTTCCCCTAAAATGCCCCGTCCATGCCTTTTCGTCTGTTTGACCAACCAAATGGCCCCACCCATACAAACGGGTAACACTGGGATGTTTCCCAGCCCCCTGTCATGTTTGGGTGTATTTACGACCCACGAGAACCCCAACCCTAAGCCTGTTCATAGTAACGTGGGCTATAGCACATTTATATAACCCCAAAATGCCCCGTTCGCGTCGTTTTTCCCGTTTGATAAACAAAATGGACCTGCCTACACAAACGGGCAATATTGGGTTACTCCCCAGACTCTCTAGCATACCCGGGTCTATTTTTTGGCCACGACATCCTCAGACCTGGGCCCACCCCTGGAACCGTGGGCTATAGCATATCGATTTGGCTAAAAAATGCCCCGTTCGTTCCATTTCGCTCGTTTGACCAACCAAATGGCCCCACCCACACAAACGGTCAACACTGAGATGCTCCCCAGCCTCCCTAGCATGCTCGATTCAATTTTTGGCCCACGGTACCCCCAGACCAGGGACCCACCCACGGAACTGTGGTATATAGTACACCGATTTTGCCCTAAAATGCCCTATTCATGCCGTTTTGCCTGTTTGACCAATCAAATAGCCCTACCCACACAAACAGGCAACACTGGGATGATCCCTAGCCTCCCTATCATACTCGGGTTAATTTTCAGCCGACAGAACCCCTAAAACCCAAGCTCACCCATTGAACCATGGGCTATAGCACATCGATTTAGCCCCAAAACTACTCGTTTTGCCTTTTTAACCAACCAAATAGCCCCGCTGACAAAAATTAGAAATACTGGATCACTTTCTATCCTCTATGGAATTCTTCAATCGATTTTTGTCCTATGACACCCCTGGACCCTAGGCCCACCCTCAGAACCATGGGCCATAGTATGCTAATTTGGCCACAAAATGCCCCATTCGTGTCGTTTTGCTCGATTGAATAACAAAATGGCCCCGCCTACACAAATGGGCAGCATTGGGATGCTCTCCATCCGTCCTGGCACGTTTGAGTTGATTTTTGGCCCACGAAACCCCCAAAACCCGTATCCACCCACAGAACCATGGGCTATATCACACCAATTTAGCACCAAAATGCCCCATTCGCGTTGTTTCGCTCGTTTGAATAACAAAATGGACAAAATGGCCACGCCTACAAAAATGGGCAATATTGGGATGCTCTCCAGCCTCCCTGTCATGCCCGAGTTGATTTTTAGTCCACGAAACCCCTGAACCCATGCCCACCCACGAAACTGCAGGCTATAGCACACTAATTTGGTCCTAAAACGCCCCGTTTGCATCATTTCACTCGTTTGACAACCCAAATAGCCCCTCCCACACAAATGGGCAACATTGGGTCGCTCCCCAGTCACTATGGCATGTCTGAAACTATTTTCAGCCAATGTCACCCCCGAACCTCGAGCCTAATCCTGAAATTATGGGCTATAGCACACCTATTTAGCCCGAAATACCTCATTCACGTCATTTTGCCTGTTTGACCAACCAAATGGCCCTATGAACACAAACGGGCAACACTGGGATGCTCCCCAGCCTCCCTGGCATGCTAGGGTTAATTTTCAGCCCATGGAACCCCCAAACCCCGGGCCCACCCACAGAACTGTGTACTATAGCACACTAACTTGGCCCTAAAATGCTCCGTTCGCGCCATTTTGCCTGTTTGACCATCCAATTGTCCTTGACCACTCAAACGGGAAATATTTGGTCGCTCCCCATCCTCTCCAGCATGCCCAAGTTGATTTTTGTCCCACGGCACCCCCGGGCCTCTATCCCACCCTCAAAACCGTGGGCTATAGCACACCGATTTAGCACTAAAATGTCCCGTTCGAGCTGTTTCGCCCGTTTGACCAACCAAATGGCCTCGACCACACAAATGGGAAATATTGGGACTATTCCTAGCCTCCCTGCCATACCCGAGTTGATTTTTGGCCCACGATACCCCCAGACCCCGAGCCCACCCTCAGAACAGTGGGCTATAGCACACCAATTTGGCCCCAAAATGCCCCGTTCATGCCTTTTCGCTCATTTGACCAACAAAATAGCCACACACACACAAATAGTTAACACTGGGATGCTTCTTATCCCCCCTGAAACGTACAGGTGTATTTTCGGCCCATGAGACCCCCAACCCTTGGCCCGCCCACAGAAACGTGAGCTATAGCACATCGATTTGGCCGCAAAATGCCCCGTTCACATCATTTTGCTCGTTTGACCAACCAAATTGCCCCTCCCACACAAACAGGAAACACTGGGTCACTTCCTAGCCTCTCTGTCATGCCTGCATTGATTTTTGTCCCACGGCACCCCCGAACCCCAGGCCCGCCCATGGAATCGTGGGCTATAGCACACCGATTTTACCCAAAAATGCCCCGTTCGCGCCGTTTCACCTGTTTGACCAACCAATTAGCCCCGACCATACAAAATAGAAGCACTGGGATTCTCCCTAATCTTCCTGGGATGCCTTGGTTGATTTTTGGCCCACGACACCACCAAACCCGGGCCCACCCCTAAACCGTGGGCTATAGCACACTGATTTCGTCCCAAAATACCCCGTTCGCACCGTTTAGACTATTTGAAAAACCAAATGGTCCCAGCCATACAAATACGCAACACCGTGATGCTATCCAGCCTCCCTGGGATGCCTGGGTTGATTTTTAGCCTACGTCATCCCCGAAACCCGAACTCACCCACAGAATCGTGGGCTATAGCACAACGATTTAGCCCCAAAATGTTCCATTCGTGCTATTTCACTCAATGGAAAAACCAAATTTCCCCTCCCACTTAAACGGGAAATAATGGGACTCTCTCAAGTCTCCCTAGCATGACCAAGTTGATTATCGGCCCATGACACCCCTAGACCCCGGTCCCACCCACGGAACCGTGGGATATAACACACCGATTTGGCCCCAAAATGCCCCGTTCACGTCATTTCGCTCATTTGACCAACCAAATAACCTCGCCCATACAAATGGGAAACACTGTGACTCTCCCCAGCCTCACTGGCACGCCTGATTCTATTTTTGGCCCATGGCACCCCCAGACCCCGGACCCACCCGCGGAACCGTGGTCTATAGCATACCTACTTTGTCCCAAAATGTCTTATTCATATCCTTTCGCCTGTTTGACTAACCAAATGGCCCTGCGCACACAAAACGGGCAATACTGGGATACTACCTAGCACACCCGGGTTGATTTTCGGCTCACTGAACCCCTAAACCCCGAGCTCACCCATGGAATCGTGGGCTATAACACATCGATTTAGCCCCAAAACTCCTCGTATTGCCTGCTTGACCAACTAAATGGCTCCGCCTACAAAAATGGGCAGCATTGTGTCACTACCTATTCTCTCCGTCATGGCCTGATCAATTTTTGGCCCACGATACCTCCAGACCCTGAGCTCGCCCTCAGAACCGTGGGATATAGCACACCAATTTGGCCCTGAAATGCCCCATTCGCGCCGTTTTGCCTGATTGAATAATAAAAGGGCCCTGCCTAAATAAATGGGCAATATTGCGATACTCTCCAGCCTCCTTGGAACGTTTAAGTTGATTTTTGGCCCACAAAACCCCCGAAACCCGTGCCCACCCACGAAACTGTGGGCAATAGCACACCAATTTGGCCGTAAAACACCCTATTCGCGCCATTTCACCCGTTTGACCAACCAAATATCCTCGCCCACACAAACGGGTAATACTGGGTTGCTTCCTAGTCTCTATGGCACGCTCGGGACTATTTTCAGCTACCAGCACCCCCATACCCCAGGCCCACCCCTAGAACAGTGGGTGATAGAACACCTATTTAGCACTAAAATGCTCCGTTCACGTTGTTTCGCCCGTTTGACAAACCAAATTGCCCCGACCATATAAACAGGCCACATTGGAATACTCCCCAGCCTCCCTGTCATGTTTGGGTAAATGTTCAACACACAGAACCCCTAAACCACGGGCCCACCCACGGAAACATGGGCTATAGCACACCGATTAGGCCCCAAAATGCCCCTTTCACATTGTTTCACCCATTTGACCAAACAAATAGACCCGCCAACAGAAACAAGCAACACCAAGTTGATCCTCAGCCTCTCTGGCCCACTTGAGTTTATTTTAGCCCCACGGAAGCCCCAAACCCCGAACCCACCCCCAGAACCGTAGGCTATAGCACACTGATTTGGCCTTAAAATGTCCCATTCACTTTGTTTTTCCCGTTTGACCAAAAAGATACCGCCGCCCACCTAAATAGGAAATATTGGGATACTCCCCAGCCTCATTAGCATGCCCGAGTTAATTTTCAAACCAAGGCACCTCCGTACCCCAGGCCCTCCCATGGAACCGTGGGCTATAGCACACTGATTTTGCCCTAAAACACCCTGTTCGCACTGCTTTACCCATTTGACCAACCAAATTGCCTCCCCCATACAAACGGGAAACACTAGGTCGTTCCCTAGCCTCTCTAGTATGCTTGGGTTGATTTTTGGCCCACAGCACCCCCGAACCCCAGGCTCGCCCATGGAACCATGGGCTATAGCACACCGATTTGGCCCCAAAATGCCCCGTTCATGCTGTTTTGCCAGTTGGACCAATCAAATTGACCCGCCCACACAAACGGGAAACACTGGGTTGCTCCACAGCCTCTCCTACATGACTGGGTCGATTTTCATCCCATGACACCCCCAGACCCCGAGCCTACCCCCAGAATCGAGGGATATCGCACACTGATTTTGCCCCAAAATGCCCCGTTCGAACGATTTCACGCGTTTGAATAACCAAATAGACACAACCATACAAACGGGAAACATTTGGATACTCTACAGTCTCCCTAGAACACTCGGCATAGCCGGGTTGATTTTTGGCCCACGGTGCCTCAGACCACAGGCCCACCCCCAGAACCGTAAGCTATAGCACACTGATTTGGCCCTAAAATGCCCCGTTAGCTTTGTTCCTCCCGTTTGACCAACGAAATGGCCCCGCAAATACAAACAGGAAAAATTGGGATGCTCTCCAACCTCAGGTGCATGCCCGAGTAAATTTTTGGCCCACAACACCCCTGAACCCGAGCCCACCCATGGAACCGTGGGATATAGCACACCGATTTGGCCCCAAAATGCTCTGTTTGCATCGTTTCACCTATTTGTCTAACCAAATGGTCCCGCCTATACATACAGGCAAAAATGGGTCTCTCCCCCGCCTCTCTAGCATGCCTGGGTCAATTTTTGGCCCACGGCACCCCCGGACCCCTGGATCACCCCCCAAACCGTGGGCTATAGCACACTGATTTGGCCCCAAAATGCCTCGTTCACACCATTTTGCCTGTTTGACCAACCAAATGGACTCGACCATACAAACAAGAAACACTGGGATACTCCCCAGCCTCCCTGACACACCCGGGTCTATTTTTGGCCCACGCCACCCTCGGACCCCAGGCCCACCCACGAAATAGTGGGCTAGAGCACACCAATTTAGCCCCAAAATGCATCGTTCGCATCGTTTCACCCATTTGAAAAAGCAAATATCGCCGCCCAAAAAAATTGGCAATACTGGGATGCTCCACATCCTCCCTAGCACTCATGAGCTGATTTTGGGCCCATGCCACCCCGGACCGTGGACTAACCCATGGAATCATGGGCTATCATACACCGATTTGGCACCGAAATTCCCCATTCGCATCGTTTCACCTATTTAACCAACCAAATGGCCCCGCCCACACAAACGGGTAATACTAGGTAGCTCCAAGTCATTTCGACACGCACGGGTCAATTTTTAACCCATGGTACTCCTAGACCCCTAGCCCACCCCCGGAACAGTGGGCTATAGCACGCCGATTTGTCCCTAAAATGCCCCATTCCTTCCGTTTAGCCAGTTTGACCAACCATATGGCCTCGTCCACATAAACGAGAAACACTGGGATGCTCCTCAGCCTCCTTGTCATGCTCGGGATGATTTTTGGCCCACGGTACCCCCGAACCCCGAGACCACCCATAGAATAGTGGGCTATAGCACATCAATTTTGCCCTAAAACTCTACGTTTGCATCATTTCTTCTGTTTGACCAACCAAATGGCCTCTCCCACACAAACTAGAATCATTGAGTCGCTTCCCAACCTCTCTTGCATGCCCGAGTTGATTTTCATCCCACGACACCCACAGACCCCATAAACTAGCAACACTAAGATACTCCCCAGCCTCCCTAGCACGCCCGAGTTAATTTTCATCCTACGGTACCCCATACCCCGGGCCCACCCCCAAAACTGTTGGCTATAGCACACCAATTTTTCCCCAAAATACCTCGTCCACACCGTTTTATTAGTTTGACTAACCAAATGGCACGCCCATATAAACGGGAAACACTGGGACACTCACCAGCCGCCCTGTCATGCCAGGGTTAATTTTGGCCCATGGTAACCCAGACCCTGGGCCCACCCCTAGAACCGTTGGCTATATCACACCGATTTGGACCCAAAATGCCCTGTTCACACCGTTTCACCGGTTTGACCAACCAAACGATACTTCCCATACAAACAGGCAACATTGGGATGCTCCCCAGACTCCCTGACATGCCCGGGTCAATTTTTTGCCAATGGCACCCCGTACCTCAGGCCCACCTATTGAACTGTGAGCTATAGCACACTAATTTGGCCCCAAAATGCCCCATTTGCATTGTTTCACCTGTTTGACCAACCAAATAGCCCCGCCCACACAAACGGGCAAAACTGGGATGCTACCCAGCCTCCCTGGCACTCTCGTGTTGATTTTTAACCTATGATACCCTCGGACCTAAGGCCCACCCATGGAACCATGGGCTATAGCACACCAAATTTGGCCCGAAAATGCCCTATTCGTGCCGTTTCACCCATTTGAATAACAAAATAGCCCCGCCTACATAAATTGGCAACATTGGGATGCTCTCCAGCCTCCTTGGCATGCTCGAGTTGATTTTGGCCCACAAAACCCCCGTAACCCATGCCCACCCACGGAACCGTGGGTTATAGCACATTGATTTTGCCCTAAAATGCCCTACTAGTGCCATTTCACCCGTTTGACCAACCAAATAGCCCTGCCCACACAAATGGGTAACACTGGATCACTCCCTAGTCTCTCTACCATGCTCAAAACTATTTTCAGCCAACTAAACCCCCAAACTCTGGGCCCACCCCTGGAACCATAGGCTATAGCTCACCTATTAGCCCCAAAATGCCCCATTCATGTTGTTTCGCCTGTTTGACAAACCAAATGCCCCCTCCCATATAAACGGGCAACACTGGGATGCTCTCCAGCCTCCTGGAACACTCAAGTCGATTTTCATCCCACAGCACCCCTGAATCACGAGCCCACCCACAGAAACGTGGGCTATAGTGCACCGATTAGGCCCTAAAATCCCTGTTCACACAGTTTCGACCATTTGACCAACCAAATGGCCCTTCGCACACAAACGGCCAATAGTGGGTCAATCCCAAACCTCTCGTGCATGCCTACTGTTGAGCCATTGTCTGCTGCGCCACTTAAAGTTGAGCATGAGGATAATGAAGATTATGAAGAACTTATGGGTGCTCTAACAGAAATAGAGTCTTATACTCCTAAGCAACCGGATTGTGATCCCAAGAATCAACCAACAGCGAAGACTCCCATTGACGAGACACCAACACTAGAATCGCAAGAGCTCCCCGATTATCTAAGGTATGTGTTCTTGGAAAGTAGAAATATAGTTTCGGAGAGTGCAGATGATTTAAGTGAACAGCACGTAGAAGCTCTCATCTCTGCTCTGAAGAGATACAAGAGAGCTATGGGTTGGACTATTGATGATATAATTGGTGACTCTCCGGGGAAATGTATGAGCCATCTCAAAGAAGATCGCATGCCCACAGGTAAGCCTCATTGTCGTCTAAATCCTTTTAGAAAACGATCCTTCATTTACCTCGACGAAGTCTGAGTACTCGAGGTAACCATGTCTTGCTACGACAATAAATAAGGCGCTAGATGGGAGGCAACCCATCGTTTATCGTTTTTCATTTTTCATTTCGTTCTAGTATGTGTTTTGCTTTTGATAAATAAAAATCCAAAAATAAGAGTCGTGCCACGACCAAAACTAAGGCGCTTGATGGGAGGCAACCCATCGTTCTAATAGTTTTTATTGTTTTTGAGAAAATGTAGGTGCAAGAGGTATTCAACGAGGAGATTGATTTCAATTGACGATTTGGACGCATTGTATAGTAAAGTTGGTAAGTTAGGAATAGTGATGCATAAGTCTATGGATTGAGCATTTCTCATGCCAAACTAGGCATCGAGGAAGGCTAGGCCTAGGTAAAACTAGGCCACGAACGATGCACAACCTATCCTATAGCCTAAGGTCTCGGAATCTAGTGTGTTATACACTATGCGCCGCCTATTCCTAGGTATGCTTTTGACTATGCGCCGCCTATGCTATGGCATTTGGTTTCAGTATCTCATATGCCATAGACTATGCGGCGTATATGTCTACAAATGCCATAGACTATGCGGCGCATATGTCCCATTATGCCATAGACAATGCGCCGCATATACCATGACTATGCCAAGCATTATGCGCCGCATATGTAGCATTTTTGTCTCCAAAACCGATTGTAAATGGGTCAAAACCCGACCCATTCTCTTCCTATATAAAGGAGACTTAGTCTTGAAACACAAACACATTGAAAACTTGACCTAGGCGCCGCATATACTCTCCAAATCATCTCAAAACTTTTCTTTTTGCTCTCCCACTTCACAAGAACATCTCCAAAGGCTTCAATCACGTAAGTACTCTTTTGTTGTTCATCTATTTTTCGTAAGTGCTACGTTGCTATGTCTATTACGAATTGCTACATCTTGAAGAAATATTGGTGATGTTAATGTGTTTGAATAGTTGATACAAAACCAAGTGAGTGAACATGAACGTTAGGATACTCTTAACTTGTTTCCAACTAGAAATTGATTTTGATGCATTGTTATACTACTTGCGGAATTGCTATAGTCATGACCATTGCATGCTCTTGTCACTTGAATACTTACATGTTGGGATGTCTCGCTCATCGGAATAAGACTTATAGTTGCCTACCGACATAGGAGATTTTGATTATTGATAGAAACTATATCATGATGTAATCCCTATGAAGAAGTTTTGATATACCTAACATGAAAGTATTGCAAAGATTGCAAGAAGTGTTACATATCTGAATTTTTTGTTGGAATATAGCCCCTAAAACGTATGTCGATGAAGTCTGAGTAATCGACCACTTTCACTTCACTAGTCTGTACCAACAAACTAAGAGTGGGGTGGTGCCACTACTGCTTGTTTATAGATTGTATCCATCGAGATGATGCTAACATGAACATTTTTTTTAAGTCTCAGGTACAATGGCACCCAAAGCAAGACCACTTCACAAAAAGGCAAGAAAAGAGGCCGAAAAGAGCAAGGAGAACCCTCCTCCCTGCAAATACCTCGACTCACTCTTGGAATTAAGTGGGATACTTATGAGGAACTTCTGAGAATGACGACTCTGATGATGATTCCGATGCAAAGGGTATGACCCCCGACATTGAGGACGAGTCCGACTGACCAGGTTCTTCGTATTTATTCTCCACTGAGGACAGTGTCCCGACTAAGTGTGGGGTGGTGGTATTGCATGCTATACTTCTCTACTCGCATCTATGTTTGTTTGCTTTGTTTTTGTTTCATTTTTTTAGTAGTAAATTTTTTCTAGCTTCGCATGAAATTATTTTGATAGGCAGCATGAGATTATAACAAGAGTATGTGCTACAATTGTGACTATTGAGACGTTTAGGCTCTAGTTGTGACTCATTATGTGATATTGTGTGGTTCAATTCCTTCACTTGTTGGGTCGAGAGTCTATATTACTTCCAAGCAAGTCGACCATGTGCCTTGTGTGTGTGAGATAATCGTATATTCTATGTTTGTGGCTGATGCTAGAACTTGCCTGGTATGTATGCAAAGCGAAAATAAGGAGTGTAAGTTTAGGATATGATTTAGGCATTTCTTTGGCAACCTATATTTGTTTACCTTCAGTTTTACCTACCCATGGACATCATCCTAGTTAAACCCTTTTGAGCCTTTAGCCTATTTTCTTTGACAACCTTGTATGTAAGCCTAATCCATTTTTTTCAAGACCGTAATTTGATCCAAACTCCTAAGTGCTTTAAAGTGAAAAAGTCATGTGACAAAATAAGAGGAAATTGGGTGAGTATGATGCTATAAATTGTAATGGTGCTTGAATGTGTTATGAAAAAGAAAGTGCTATCATAAGAGGTATGTTGTGAAAAGAAAAAGGAAAAGAAAGCTGAAAAGCGAGTTGTGCTTAAAATTGAAAAACAAAAGAGGAGAACAAGGGTGGTAGAATAAAAGAAAGAAAGGTTGAAAGAAAAAAAAAACAAAGTGTCAATGATACAAAGTGATGTATTAAAGCGCTTAGGAACTTAGTCACTATTCCTGGCCAAAATAGTCCTACCCGTCCCTTAGGCTACATTACAACCATCAAAAGACCTACTTGATCCTAAGCTTAGAATTCTGACATTTAGTGGAGCATTACACTAAGGGAAAGCCTATGGTCATCAGTTGCTACATATGAATTCTTTGTGAGAGTGAGAGCAAGGACATTTTGATACCCATGTTTGAAAAATATGCTATACTTGTGAGTGATTATGGGTACTATAGTGTGAGACACACATGGTTGATGAGTTTTGGGTAGTTATATATGATTCCTTGTACTTTAACATTTGCATGCGAGTTGATCACCATCACGAGTCTATGCTAGAGGTTAAATTGTTTCTACCTATAATCGAAAAGCTACTCTTTGTTGATAATTGTTGTGCCTGTCTGGACAAATGTTTTGTGTTTGTTGCTGTGAAACCCTAAGTTGATGTTCAGAAGGACATGGTATTTCGTTCGACGACGAACAAAGCTTCAAGTGTGGGGTGTTGATGATAGGCGAATTTACACGCCTATATCAATATATTTTGCCCATATTTTAGCCTAGTTTTGAGAACAAATTATATATTTCATGCACTTTTAGTCCTTTTTCCTGTAAATGAGCTAACGAACATGATTAGTAAAGTTTCAGGTATAAATGATGCAGAATTCAGCATTTTATGGCTTACTTGACGCAAAAGAAAGCTCACGAAGGAAGGGAAGGGAGTTTACACGCCTAAGGACCAAAACTGCTGCATGGAAAATCTGTCCCGGGCTAAAACAGCAATTCTGAAGACTTTGGGGACTTACAGACACAAAGCTGGATTTTGACAATGATACATTAACCTCGTACAATTAGGTTATGTATTTCATTATTTTATGTGGATTATGATAATGTTACCTTAACCTAGTACATTTGGGTTAAGGATTTCATTAGTCTAGTAGGATTTGGTTATTTATTTCATTAGCTTAGTAGGATTAGGATATGGGTATTATAAATACCCTATCATGCTAGAGATTTTAGAATCATCTTCTTACATCTTCTTAACATCTCATCTTACAATTCAATTCTATTACTCTTCAACTCTTCTAATCTTTCCATTAATTCTATTTTTCTTCTTCTACTCTTCTATTCTTAAATTCCACAACAAGAGAATCGTTACTTGCTAAGGAATCACGCCTCACGCCTATCACTTGATCTACACGCCATTACTCAATATCGTGATATAATAACAATGTCAATCGTGATTTCCTTCGCATTCATGGGTAACTAAACTTCTCTGTTGGGGTTATGGAAGCCGAATGAGTTACTATCTATTGCTGTGAGTTTGTGAGTTCGAGACACGTATATTGCTTATATCATTATTCTCTTCATCTTAATCTACATTCTTTGCAGTTGCAAACGCAAGAATATGCCAGTTTAACATTTAACTTGTTCGAGAGAAAAGTTATTTGTCTGGAAAAGAGATAATGTCAAGGTAGTAGGACACCCTTTCCTATTAAAAAGCTAGTGCCGTAACTGGACTAACCTCTTGGAGAATTCGTACCGTTAGACACGCTTTAAGATCGAGAGAGTTAAAGTGAAATAGTCCTTGTTTAGGTCGAGAGACGCTTGGATTTACCATCGACTACAATCCTCTATAAGCAATTGCATGTCAGAATTCTACACACTCATAGCCAATAGAGACGTATACCTCAGAAGGTGGACATAACCCCAACGCTTCAATTCTCATTGTTTACAACCAACGTAACAATCTCTCTCTTTTTACTTTATTATTTTCAGCTTTTGTTTACATTACTTGCAAAACAAGAATCCCCCCTTCTTACGAGACTTGCACCAAAAGTTTAGTAATTTTACTTACTTGTTGGCCAAGCTATTCCCTGTGGGATCGACACCCAACCCAGGTTGGTTTCTATATTTGCTAACGACCGCTTTACACTCAAACGAGAGCTGTAGATTGAGCGTTATCAAAAATTGGCGCCGTTTCCGGGGAATACAAGTGTCAATCAAGTTCTTGATAATTACTAGACCCTTTGGTCAAAGATTCTCGTACTTTTACTTTTAGTTTTTGTTTTTGTTTACTGCAAGTTTTTGTTCTGTGCATCAATGGATGCACAACGTGAAATACCGTTCGATAATTTGATGATGATTTTGATGGTGCCGGAGCCACTGGAGCTATAATTCCACCACCATTAGCGCCCGAAGCCAAGTTCAACATCACAAGCACCATGATTCAGTTATTGCAACTCAAGGGATTATTTGGTGGACTAGCAGGCGATGATCCGAATATGCATCTCATCAACTTTATTTCTACATGCAAGTCTTTTGACAATCCTGGTGTTGGTCAGAATGCAATTCGATTACGTCTATTTCCATTGTCTCTGTCTGGGGAGGCAACACTATGGTTGAATGGGCTGACTCCTGATTCAATTACAAATTGGAGGCAATTGAGAGACGCTTTCCTAGAAAGATTCTTTCCGCCTTCTAAAAGGGCACAATTAAGAGATGAAATCAGCAACTTTTGTCAGCTTCCCACTGAAGCTCTTCATGAAACATGGGAGAGGTTCAAGACAAAGCTAGCGAGATGCCCAAACCATCACATGACTAATGTTCACCTAATGGAGATATTGTATAGAGCCTTGAATTCAATAACTAAGCCAGTGGTGGATAACGCAGCTGGAGGATCTTTTATGGACCTCACCTTTGGTCAAGCAAGCAATATGCTAGGTCGCATGACGAAACAAAGTAGAGCTTGGCATACCAGGGATTCCGAGGTAGCAAGCCCCACTTTATCTATAGGCATGACTGCAGACCAAAGAAGAAGACAAGAAGAACGTGATCAAGATTTAGCGCACATGAAAACGCAAGTGGATCTTCTGACAAAACATTTATTATCAGGGAAGACCGAAAAAGTGAAAGCTGTGGCGCTAAAAGGAAGAGACGAATCTGATTCGGAAGAGGAGGCCAACTACTTGAACAATCAGGGGGGTTTCCGTGGGAATACCCAAGGAAACCAAGGTCGGAACTATTATGATAAATCTGGAAGCAAAGACCAAGGTAGTTGGAATAAAAACAATGAAAAGAGTGGTTTGTACGTTCCCCCTGGTAGACGTGATACCACCACATCTAATTCTGGAAGTATGGAAGACATGATGGCTAAATTATTGAAAGGAGTGGAAGCAACGAGCGCGGGAGTTACTGAGGTAATTAATGATTTGTCCTCCATGAAACAACTAGTTGATTCTCATTCCACTTCAATCAAGAAAATAGAGCAGCAATTGAGACAACTCTCAGCAGCACTCAATCAAAGAAAGGCTGGCACTTTACCTAGCAACACCGTGCAAAACCCAAGGAATGATGGGTCATGCATGGCTATTACTACCCGAAGTGGTAAGGTGCTGGAAACCTCATCTAAGGGCAAGAAAGTGGTTGACGAAGTAGTGGACATTGATGATACGGCGAAAGGGGAAGATGCCGCAGCAGCTGATCCTGACGTCCATAACGTCACCCCTCACGATTTGCAACCTGAAAAAGCTGAAAAACGGAAGAAAGAGGAGAAGAAAGCCGTGGAAAGAACAATTCCATACCCACCACCACCTTTTCCTCAAAGATTGAAGAAGGTGGCGGATGATACAAAGTTCAGCAAATTCATGACCATGTTGAAGCAGCTGACCATTAATGTTCCGTTGGTAGAGGCGCTAGAAAAAATGCCTGGGTACGCTAAATTCATGAAGGACCTGTTGACAAAGAAGAGGGCAGTAAGCTATGAGCCGGCAGATAATATTCATCATTGCAGTGAAATTGCCACAAGGTCCTTAGTACAGAAGAAGGCAGACCCTGGTGCTTTCACTATTCCTTGCATGGTTGGATCTATGAATTTTGCTAAAGCATTGTGCGATCTGGGTGCTAGCATCAATTTGATGCCACTATCCGTCTACAAGAAGTTGGGGCTAGGAGATCCAACACCAACCAATATGAGGCTCGTGATGGCTGATAGGATGGTAAAACGACCTGTGGGTATCTTGAATGATGTGTTGGTGAAGGTATCTTCATTTATCTTTCCTGCAGACTTCGTTATTCTGGATTGTGAGGTGGATTCTGACGTTCCCATAATCTTGGGACGCCCCTTCCTCGCAACTGGAAGTGTGCTTATTGACATGAAAGATAATGAGCTTTTGTTTCGAATTAATGACGAAGTGGTCCGCTTTGATATATGCAAAGCCATGAAGAAGCCCAGCGATATGAATGAGTTATCTGTAGCTGATGTTCATCATGAGGATATGAAAGCATTATCTATAGAGAAACAGCCTACTGTTGAGCCATTATCTGTTGCGCCACTGAAAGTTGAGCATGAGAATAATGAAGATTATGAAGAACTTATGGGTTCTCTAACAGAAATAGAGTTTTATACTCCTAAGCAACCGGATTGTGATCCCAAGAATCAACCAATAGCGAAGACTCCCATTGACGAGACACCAACACTAGAATCGCAAGAGCTCCCCGATTATCTAAGGTATGTGTTCTTGGAAAGTAGAAATATACTTCCGGAATGTGTAGATGATTTAAGTGAACAACACGTAGAAGCTCTTATCTCTGATCTGAAGAGATACAAGAGAGCTATGGGTTGGACTATTGATGATATAATTGGTGACTCTCCGGGGAAATGTATGAGCCATCTCGAAGAAGATCGCATGCCCACAGGTAAGCCTCATTGTCGTCTAAATCCTTTTAGAAAACGATCCTCCATTTACCTCGACGAAGTCTGAGTACTCGAGGTAACCATGTCGTGCTACGACAATAAATAAGGAGCTAGATGGGAGGCAACCCATCATTTATCGTTTTTCATTTATCGTTTATCGTTTTTCATTTTTCATTTCGTTCTAGTATGTGTTTTGCTTTTGATAAATAAAAATCCAAAAATAAGAGTCGTGCCACGACCAAAACTAAGGCGCTTGATGGGAGGCAACCCATCGTTCTAATCGTTTTTATTGTTTTTGAGCAAATGTAGGTGCAAAAGGTATTCAACGAGGAGATTGATTTCAATTGACGATTTGGACGCATTGTATGGTAAAGTTGGTAAGTTAGGAATAGTGATGCATAAGGATATGGATTGAGCATTGCTCATGCCAAACTAGGCATCGATGAAGGCTAGGCCTAGGTAAAACTAGGCCACGAACGATGCACAACCTATCCAATAGCCTAAGGTCTCGGAATCTAGTGTGCTATACACTATGCGCCGCCTATTCCTAGGTATGCTTTTGACTATGCGCCGCCTATGCTATGGCATTTGGTCCCAGTATCTCATATTTCATAGACTATGCGGCGCATATGTCTACAAATGCCATAGACTATGTGGTGCATATGTCCCATTATGCCATAGACAATGCGCAGCATATACCATGACTATGCCAAGCATTATGCGCCGCATATGTAGCATTTTTGTCTCCAAAACCGATTGTAAATGGGTCAAAACCCGACCCATTCTCTTCCTATATAAAGGAGACTTAGTCTTGAAACACAAACACATTGAAAACTTGACCTAGGCGCCACATATACTCTCCAAATCATCTCAAAACTTTTCTTTTTGCTCTCCCACTTCACAAGAAGATCTCCAAAGGCTTCAATCACGTAAGTACTCTTTTGTTCTTCATCTATTTTTCGTAAGTTCTACGTTGCTATGTCTATTACGAATTGCTACATCTTGAAGAAATATTGGTGATGTTAATGTGTTTGAATTGTTGATACAAAACCAAGTGAGTGAACATGAACGTTAGGATACTCTTAACTTGTTTCCAACTAGAAATTGATTTTGATGCATTGTTATACTACTTGCGGAATTGCTATAGTCATGAACATTGCATGCTCTTATCACTTGAATACTTACATAATGGGATGTCTCGCTCATCGGAATAAGACTTATAGTTGCCTACCGACATAGGAGATTGTGATTATTGATAGAAACTATACCACGATGTAATACCTATGAAGAAGTCTTGATATACCTAACATGAAAGTATTGCAAAGATTGCAAGAAGTGTTACATATCTGAATTTCTTGTTGGAATATAGCCCCTAAAACGTATGTCGATGAAGTCTGAGTAATCGACCACTTTTACTTCACTAGTCTGTACCAACAAACTAAGTGTGGGGTGGTGCCACTACTGCTTGTTTATAGATTGTATCCATCGAGATGATGCTAACATGAACATTTTTTTTAAGTCTCAGGTACAATGGCACCCAAAGCAAGACCACTTCACAAAAAGGCAAGAAAAGAGACCGAAAAGAGCAAGGAGAACCCTCCTCCCTGCAAATACCTCGACTCACTCTTGGAATTAAGTGGGATACTTACGAGGAACTTCTGAGAATGACGACTCTGGTGATGATTCCGATGCAAAGGGTATGACCCTCGACATTGAGGACGAGTCCGACTGACCAGGTTCTTCGTATTTATTCTCCACTGAGGACAGTGTCCCGACTAAGTGTGGGGTGGTGGTATTGCATGCTATACTTCTCTACTCGCATATATGTTTGTTTTCTTTGTTTTTGTTTCATTTTTTTAGTAGTAAATTTTTTCTAGCTTCGCATGAAATTATTTTGATAGGCAGCATGAGATTATAACAAGAGTATGTTCTACAATTGTGACTATTGAGACGTTTAGGCTCTAGTTGTGACTCATTATGTGATATTGTGTGGTTCAATTCCTTCACTTGTTGGGTCGAGAGTCTATATTACTTCCAAGCAAGTCGACCATGTTCCTTGTGTGTGTGAGATAATCGTATATTCTATGTGTGTGGCTGATGCTAGAACTTGCCTGGTATGTATGCAAAGCGAAAATAAGGAGTGTAAGTTTAGGATATGATTTAGGCATTTCTTTGGCAACCTATATTTGTTTACCTTCAGTTTTACCTACCCATGGACATCATCCTAGTTAAACCCTTTTGAGCCTTTAGCCTATTTTCTTAGACAACCTTGTATGTAAGCCTAATCAATTTTTTTCAAGACCGTAATTTGATCCAAACTCCTAAGTGCTTTAAAGTGAAAAAGTCATGTGACAACATAAGAGGAAATTGGGTGAGTATGATGCTATAAATTGTAATGGTGCTTGAATGTGTTATGAAAAAGAAAGTGCTATCATAAGAGGTATGTTGTGAAAAGAAAAAGGAAAAGAAAGCTGAAAAGCGAGTTGTGCTTAAAATTGAAAAACAAAAGAGGAGAACAAGGGTGGTAGAATAAAAGAAAGAAAGGTTGAAAGAAAAAAAAAACAAAGTGTCAATGATACAAAGTGATGTATTAAAGCACTTAGGAACTTAGTCACTATTCCTGGCCAAAATAGTCCTACCCGTCCCTTAGCCTACATTACAACCATCAAAAGCCCTACTTGATCCTAAGCTTAGCATTCTGACATTTAGTGGAGCATTACACTAAGGGCAAGCCTATGGTCATCAGTTGCTACATATGAATTCTTTGTGAGAGTGAGAGCAAGGACATTTTGATACCCATGTTTGAAAAATATGCTATACTTGTGAGTGATTATGGGTACTATAGTATGAGACACACATGGTTGATGAGTTTTGGGTAGTTATATATGATTCCTTGTACTTTAACGTTTGCATGCGAGTTGATCACCATCACGAGTCTATGCTAGAGGTTAAATTGTTTCTACCTATAATCGAAAAGCTACTCTTTGTTGATAATTGTTGTGCCTGTCTGGACAAATGTTTTGTGTTTGTTGCTGTGAAACCCTAAGTTGATGTTCAGAAGGACATGGTATTTCGTTCGACGACGAACAAAGCTTCAAGTGTGGGGTGTTGATGATAGGCGAATTTACACGCCTATATCAATATATTTTGCCCATATTTTAGCCTAGTTTTGAGAACAAATTATATATTTCATGCACTTTTAGTCCTTTTTCCTGTAAATGAGCTAACGAACATGATTAGTAAAGTTTCAGGTATAAATGATGCAGAATTCAGCATTTTATGGCTTACTTGACGCAAAAGAAAGCTCACGAAGGAAGGGAAGGGAGTTTACACGCCTAAGGACCAAAACTGCTGCATGGAAAATCTGTCCCGGGCTAAAACAGCAATTCTGAAGACTTTGGGGACTTACAGACACAAAGCTGGATTTTGACAATGATACATTAACCTCGTACAATTAGGTTATGTATTTCATTATTTTATGTGGATTATGATAATGTTACCTTAACCTAGTACATTTGGGTTAAGGATTTCATTAGTCTAGTAGGATTTGGTTATTTATTTCATTAGCTTAGTAGGATTAGGATATGGGTATTATAAATACCCTATCATGCTAGAGATTTTAGAATCATCTTCTTACATCTTCTTAACATCTCATCTTACAATTCAATTCTATTACTCTTCAACTCTTCTAATCTTTCCATTAATTCTATTTTTCTTCTTCTACTCTTCTATTCTTAAATTCCACAACAAGAGAATCGTTACTTGCTAAGGAATCACGCCTCACGCCTATCACTTGATCTACACGCCATTACTCAATATCGTGATATAATAACAATGTCAATCGTGATTTCCTTCGCATTCATGGGTAACTAAACTTCTCTGTTGGGGTTATGGAAGCCGAATGAGTTACTATCTATTGCTGTGAGTTTGTGAGTTCGAGACACGTATATTGCTTATATCATTATTCTCTTCATCTTAATCTACATTCTTTGCGGTTGCAAACGCAAGAATATGCCAGTTTAACATTTAACTTGTTCGAGAGAAAAGTTATTTGTCTGGAAAAGAGATAATGTCAAGGTAGTAGGACACCCTTTCCTATTAAAAAGCTAGTGTCGTAACTGGACTAACCTCTTGGAGAATTCGTACCGTTAGACACGCTTTAAGATCGAGAGAGTTAAAGTGAAATAGTCCTTGTTTAGGTCGAGAGACGCTTGGATTTACCATCGACTACAATCCTCTATAAGCAATTGCATGTCAGAATTCTACACACTCATAGCCAATAGAGACGTATACCTCAGAAGGTGGACATAACCCCAACGCTTCAATTCTCATTGTTTACAACCAACGTAACAATCTCTCTCTTTTTACTTTATTATTTTCAGCTTTTGTTTACATTACTTGCAAAATAAGAATCCCCCCTTCTTACGAGACTTGCACCAAAAGTTTAGTAATTTTACTTACTTGTTGGCCAAGCTATTCCCTGTGGGATCGACACCCAACCCAGGTTGGGTTCTATATTTGCTAACGACCGCTTTACACTCAAATGAGAGCTGTAGATTGAGCGTTATCATAAACCCCCAAACTCTGGGCCCACCCCTGGAACCATAGGCTATAGCTCACCTATTAGCCCCAAAATGCCCCATTCATGTTGTTTCACCTGTTTGACCAACCAAATGGCCCCTCCCACACAAACGGGCAACACTGGGATGCTCTCCAGTCTCCTGGAACACTCAAGTCGATTTTCATTCCACAGCACCCCTGAATCACGAGCCCACCCACAGAAACGTGGGCTATAGTGCACTGATTAGGCCCTAAAAGCCCTGTTCACACCGTTTCGATCATTTGACCAACCAAATGGCCCCGCGCACACAAACGGACAATATTGGGTCAATCCCAAACCTCTCGGGCATGCCTGGGTAAATTTTTGATGCACTACACCCTAGGACCCCGAGCCCACCCCCCAGAACCATGGGCTATAGCACACTGATTTGGCCTCAAAATTCCCCATTCGCACCGTTTTTCCTATTTGACCAAACAAATGGCCCTTCCCACACAAATAGGAAATACTGGGATGCTCCCCAACTACCTTGGAATGCTCGAGTTGATTTTTGCCCACGACACCCCTCGACCCCAGGACCAACCATGGAATCGTTGGGAATAACACATCAATTTTGCCCTAAAATACCCTGTTCGCACCGTTGTACCCGTTTGACCAACCAAATGGCCCTGCCTATACAAAAGGGAAACAATGGGTCACTTCCCAGCCTCTTTGACACGATTGGGATGATTTTTTGCCCACGGCACCTTCGAACCCCAGGCCTTGATTTAATTTGGCCCCAAAATGTATCGTTCACGCCATTTCGCCAGTTTGACCAATCAAATGGCCTCGCCCACATAAACGAACAACACTAGGTCACTCCCCAGCCTCTTTTACATGCTCGGTTAATTTTTGGGCCACGATCGAGCCCACCCCCAGAACCAAGGGCTATAGCACACTAATTTGGCCCTAAAATGCCTCGTTCGCGCAATTTCACCCATTTGACCAACAAAATATCCCCACCAACACAAATGGAAAATACTGGGATGCTCCCCATCCTCCCTGGCATGCTCGAGTTGATTTTCATCCCACAGCACCCCCGGGCCCACCCACGTAATTGTGGGCTATAGCACACCAATATGTCTCCAAAATGCCCTGTTCATGCCGTTTTGCCCGTTTGACCAACAACATGACCCCGATTAGACAAATAGACAACACTGGGTTGCTCCCCAACCTCACTGGGACTGTTAGGTCGATTTTTGACCCACGGCACCCCCGAAACAGTGGGTTATAGAACACTTGTTTGTCCCCAAAATGCCTCATTCGTGTTGTTTCGCCTATTTGACCAACCAAATGGCCTCTCCCATACAAAAAGGAAACACTGGGATGCTCTCCATCCTCCGTGGCATGCCCAGATCAATTTTCAACCCACGACACCTCCGTAACCCAGGCCCACCCCCGAAATCGTGCGCTATAGCACATCGATTTTTCCCAAAAATGCCTCGTTCAGGCTATTTTCCTGTTTGATCAACCAAATGGGCCTGTCCATACAAACGAGAAATACTAGGATGCTCCCCAGCCTCCCTGGCATGCCCGAGATTATTTTTGGCCCACGGTAATCCGGACCCCAGGCACACCTACGGAACCATGGGCTATAGCACACTGATTTGGGCCCAAAACTCCCCGTTCACGTTGTTTCGCCTGTTTGAAAACCAAATGGAACCACATATATAATCGGGAATCACTGGGTCACTTCCCAGCCTCTCCAACAAGCTCGGGTCAATTTTTCACCCACGGCATCCCCAGATCCTGGGCCCATCCCCAAAACCGTGTGCTATAATACACCGATTTGGCCCTAAAATGCCCCATTTGCGCTATTTCACCTATTTGAAAAAACAAATGGCTCGACCCACACAAACGGGCAACACTGGGATGCTCCCCAGCCTCCCTGGCATACTCGGGTTGATTTTTGGTCCAGGGAACCCACGAACCCAAGGCCCACCCATGCAACCATGGGCTAAAGGACACCGATTTCATCGTAAAATGCTCCGTTCAAGCCGTTTCACCCGTTTGACCAACCAAATAGCCCTGCCGACACAAACGGGCAATACTAGGTCATTTTTCAGCTTCTCATACACACTCGGGTCGACATTCGGCCCATGACACCCCTGAATCATGTGCCCACCCACGAAACCATAGGCTATAGCACACCAATTTGGCCCCAAAATGCCCCGTTCGTGCCGTTTCGCCTGTTTGACAAAAAAATAGCCCTACCTATACAAACGAGCAACACTAGCTCACTTCCCAGCCTCTCTGTCATACCTGGGTCGATTTTAGGCCCACAGCACCCCCGACCCCAGGTCCACACCCAGAACTGTGGGCTATAGTACATCGATTTGGCCCCAAAATGCCCTATTCACGCTGTTCTGCCCGTTTGACCAACCAAATGGCCCCATACATACAAACGGGAAATACTGGGACGCTTCTCAACCTCCCTGTCATGCTTGGATCAATTTTCGTCCCACGTCACCCTTGGACCATGGGCCTACCCCCGGAACCGTGTGCTATAACACACCAATTTAGCCCCAAAATGCCCCGATCGCACTGTTTTGCCCGTTTGACAAACCAAATGGCCCTGCCCATATAAACGAGAAACACTGGGATACTACCCAGCCTCAATATCATGCTCGAGTCAATTTTTAGCCCATGGAATCCCTAGACCCCAAGCCCACCCACGAAACCATGCGCTATAGCAGATCATGGTGCGAACCCTGACTAGACCAAGCAGCCATCGTGGAACAACCCTTGGCTAGGTTAAGTAGCCGTCATGGTACAACCTTGATCTTGGGTCAACTAACCCTCACAGCACGGCCCTATCTCAACCCACTACTATTTTGGACATCTAAACTCACCTTTACGCTGGTTTAAAAAATTCAAAACTCACCCGAGATGACCTATAAGTAACCCTGATCATGAGTAAACTTGGAAATCGGCATTTTAAGGTCGTGAAGGTTGAATTAAAATTCATCGAAGTTGATAGGACAAAATAATACTAATCCTTTAGAACTTAGCTAAATTGTCTAAGTCTTGGACCTCTTTGACATGTAATACAAAGCTGAAATGGACTAGAATCTTATGGGGTCTTAGATATGTATTTTATTTAGTTGCTCATGAGTTATGCCAGTACAAGGGCTAGCTTGGGATAACTTATGGTCCTAAGAACTATGTGACATCCAAGGGGTAGGCTTGGGGCGTTACCAACTTGGTATTAGAGAACAAAGTTCAAGTGTCCTAGGGTGTCTGTGAAGCCGTGTCTAGTAGTCTTGCGGAACAGTACAATGAAATCCGTACTTTTCTGTGAGAGGCTACAAGGCATTTAAGAAATGTATCCTTTATTTCAGACTCTATATCATGTAGTAAAGTTATTCTTTTAGAAACTTATGCCAATTCATAAGTAACTCCATAATTCTCCGTATATTGCTTATTCTTGAGATAACATGACTAGTAAGTTCCAATTCCTCCCAAGATGATGCTCTTAAATTACTATCAGTAACTTCATAAGTCACATTAGGGGCTTGAGAGGAGCTCGTTAGTGTGATATAAGTTCTTCAAGTTGAAAGTTATGTCCTCATCTTTATGAGTCATTCAGTTAAGGTAGAATAATATGTGTATTCAGATTCCGCATTAACCCTTCAATCCAGATATTGCTCATGAAAGGATATAGTATAAACATAGATTAGTAAATAGAGTTTACATTCGAGGGATGTTACAACCTAGAGTGTTATGATTTATGATTAGTAGAACCTTTTTATAGTTGGAAGTGTAGGTTTAGAAGTGTAGTGACGAGAAAAGTGGGAATGGCCATTGATAGAAAGTATAGAGATAAAGTTATGCATGCTATAGAGTTTGTATCTAGGTGATATATCCGTGTGTGTTAGTTTAGTGGAAGGCAGAGAAGAAGTTATTATTTAAGGTGAGTTGTTGTTTGCTTGAAGTAGGAAAAGAGTTATTGATGATATTTATTATGTTAGAAAAGTATAGGTTATTAATAAAGTATTTGGTGGTTTAGTATTGTTAATTTAGGCTTCCCTTGAGGTTGCAAAAGGAGTTTAGTTGAAACTTATAGAGCTATGAAAGAAATTTAGGTGCATAGATAGGTAAATAGTCATAATGTGTAGAAGGAGGAGGTGCAAATGTATTATAATAAGATAGACCATATGATCATGATCAATTATTAGTAGTATAAAGTTCTAGTAGTGTTTCTTGATGTTTTATTTTATAGTTTCCAAGTTAGAATAGTATGTATAGTTGGGTTGTAAATCATGTCTAGCACTAGACACTAAGTTTGAATAGTGGATGATGATAAAGGTGGAAATAATGATTGCTTGGGTAGTGATGCTAATTATATGGAAGTGATATAGTAGGCTTGAACAATGAATACAAGAGTTTAAGTTGATTTATTCATAATTAAGTATGATGTTGTTGGTATGATGTAGAGGTGTACCAAGGTGTTATGGGGATTGAATTATTTTCTAAGATTATTAAGTGTCATGTGTGCTTAGATAATACCCATGAGTTTCTACGTGTGAATAAGGCTAGTTATATAGTACATGGTGTTCTAAATAAAGTTAAGGAGTTATGGATAGATGGTGTTGAGTCTTTGAAGTATGATTTTGATTATTAAGGTTTAGGGAAAAACTTAAGTTTAGAGATGTGATATTAGTAGGCTATGAAGGAAAAGAAGTGACTTATGTGTTTAAGTGAGACAAGCATGTTTGTCGAGTTAAGTGTAAGTCTATGTTGATGACTATTGAAGCTAAAGGAACATAAGGGTGGTATGTACTAAGAGAGTGTCCAAGAATGAAGTTAGTATTGTCTAGATATAGTTTATTCAGGTGAGTGGACTTTCATGTGTAGGCCGTTAGAGCAAAGAAATTATGGCTCATTCTCGAGGATATGGAGTAGGCCCATAAGCTTAGAATGTCGTTTTGATCTAAGGGGAATATGGTAGAGTGAAGAACCAAATCAAGTTTTGAGAATTAGATTGTGATACATATTAATAAGAGTTGTGATGAGATAGTGATCCCTTCTTACTCTAGAGTATTCCTTGGATTTTAGTCATTGTCACCAAATTCATGCCTTGCGTGATATATCCATGCCAAAGGCCAATGCTTGCACACTTCATGCATACTCAAGTCCATTTTCAGCTTCTAGTAGGTAACAACTTCACTCTGTGATTCGACTCATCCCTCATAAATCTATGAAATTCCAGTCTTATGTTAAATAACTTATGATAAGTATGAACTTATATTTCAGAGTATGATCAATTCTCAGAACTCATGGTACTAGTGAAATTCACATTATATCATGTATGTCTGCAACTTATATCTCTTTACGAAATCCATGCCTTTGACATTCTATTTCTCAGGTCTTAGTTAAATGCCAAGTTATGTATATTATTCTTTCGTACTTCAGGTCCTTATGCGTTAGCCCTTCAGTAACCTCTTTCTATGTTAAGATAATGGTGATGATAATGGATAAGCAACGGTTTAAGTCATATTGTGCTTCAAACATTGCATGGTTAAGTGCAAGGTCCATACAAAGTACCTGTTAGGATCGATTTGCCTACACACACTAGGTCTGCGAAGACGATGAAAAAAAATGAGAGAGAGAGTTCGTAAGGAGAGAGAGAGATCTGCAAGAATAGATTTCATGGTAACACCCGTGGGTAAAATCCACGGCGGACGGGCTATTTATATTAATGATTCAAAGTATGTACAATTACATAGAGAAATGAGAATAAAAGGTACAACCTGAAATTCAGGTTGGGGCGCTGCCTCGAACCCCGCCTTCGGGTGGGGGGATCCTGACCCCCCCCCACACCCCGGCAACCTCACCGCGGAGGTTGAACCACGTGAACATTAATATATGACAGTACATCTCATATTAATTAGGCTCCACAAGCCAACAGTACCTATCTATGATTCTAAGTTCATATAATCAAATACTTGGTACTTGTTTTCATTTATAACCAAATATAGTTTGGTTGACAACTTCTTTTTGGTGTTGGACAAAGCTAATCCAATAACAAAGCTATAGGACAGAAAATACACTAGTGTTGTTTAAGCATATTTATTTTCTAAATATGAAAAATAAATCTGATTATATTGAAAGGAAGAACAGCCAAGATCATCAATTAATTTCACCAAAGACCGGAAAAAGTATGCTCAGAACTATCTCATAAAAGCAAATGAGTATTAACATTTTTCCTCATTATGATACATTCTACTAATAAGAGTCACAGGCTTTACATCTATCAAGACAATCACACAGAAATGCGCCCATAATGCAGTGGCCAGATTTTCCAAGACCATCGAGTTCTCATCAGGAAAGTAATTTTCGCTGGACGAATTCGAATTTAATCAAATTTCAATTGGATTATATTGGACATTTATCGAAAAAACAACAAGGTACCGTAAAACTGAGTGATTCAATAAGTTTCCCAGAGCAAAAAGAACCAGCACAAACTTTACAGCTATGATTAAATAATTTCATCGTACAGCAAAGCAAAGTAAATTGAAACTTTTTGCTAAAGGCTGTTCTTTTAGTATATTTGTTTCCTAAGTATTAAAAAATAAATCTGATTCTATTGAAAGGAAGAACAGCTGAAAATTAACTAGTAATTTCACTAAAGACCGGAAAAAGTATACTCAGAAACTATCCCAGAAAAGGAAATGAGCAGCAATGAAGAACACAAAGTGCATTCTAAAATCATTAAATCGACTATTTGAATCCTTGCAATTATTATCAAAGAAATCTTTGGATGTGTTCTGTTTCTACATAATTGTTGCTAGTTTCATGATTTGCTGAAACTGTCACAATCTTTACATCTATCAAGACATTCCCACAGAAATGTACACATTATGACACTACAAAAGCCAGATTACCAAGACCATTATTACAAGTTCTCAACAGGAACGTATTTTGCTACATACACAGTTTTGCATTCCTCTTTTGAAACTATAAAAAAGCATAAGATAATAGTCAATTGGTAGATATTGCCATAATTCCTTGGGTGAATGTACAGGATTAGATGGTACATGTGTGATATGTCACAATAGCTCCTGATGTAGGTGTTGCCGAATCTCAAGGTAGAATGAGGAAAGGGACGTGAACTAAGATTCTTGAATTCCATCATCGGTTGTTCAGATTGAACGTGATAAATGTAATTGAGAAATCATAAACTTCTAACCCTGAGTACAAATCAATAAAATACAGTATATAAGTTGTATATAGAAAAAATATAAGTAGACGCTTTTGTAAATGTTAGAGAGTACTTAGAGTAAGGTTTACATGCATTGTGAAGAAAAACAACTGAAAGGTTGTTCTAATCCCTAAGTTATTTTAACCAGCAAAAAATTAAATAAAAAAAAATAGGTCATATGCAAATGTGTTGAAGGGACAAATAAAGCGTGAAAAAATGTTTGTTTCAATTCCATTATTAAGATCATGCAAGTTACCTTACGGCTCGTTCTTGAAGGTTAAACGTACAATTTGCTTCTGCTTTTCGGTCGCAGCATTTCTCTGTATCAAGATCATATCATGTTATTAAACAAATAAACACAGTTAAGAGGTTTCCCTTATACTTGTTGTTGAAGAAAACATACCATTAGGGCTATTTGATATTCCATAAATCTGATGATGACGGTCCAGGAGCTTTCATTGCATATCTTCATCAATTTGTGGTAGTAGTTTACAATCTGCACCAAAAAGTTTTAACAGACCTACAGGAAATCAAGCCTAAGTATTTGGAGGTGATGGTGCGTACGGACCTCGTCAACGATATGCTTTTCCTGCTCTGTCACATTTTCCTCCTCTGAAAACTGGTCATCTAATGTTGCTTTGAGAACCTTCTCCACCACATTTGCTGTCCGCAGAATCTTCTCTTTGTCAAGACATTTTCTAGCGCTCTGTAGAGAGGATTTGGTGGATTATTCGGAAGTGTCAGGCAAATTCCACGTATGAAATAGCAAAAACATGACATGAAGAAACAGGATTTTCATTTGTTGCCTATTGAAAGTATTGAAATTGCCTCAGTTGAGGACATGACCGACCTCGATGCATTTGGTTAATGATTTTACTATCCTTGCACAAACTTCACCATCAGCTTCCTTAATAAAAAAACATACACTTTGTTACTGAAAATAATAAAAGGAATGAAAAATAAAAATTGTATAAACTACAGGTACCTTCTCCAGAGCTTCCACCAGAGACGGTACAATTCGGAGCAGTAGTCTTTTCAGATAAGAATTTCTACTGGGAGGATCTAATTTCGTCTCAATAGAATGTTTTGCTGAGATCAATAGCTCCGGCATGGCTTAAACAGCAATTAGGTATAAAAATACATATCAGAAAGGAAAGAACTAATAAGATACAAGATAAGGGAGAATAAAAAAGAAAGTCTTTATCAAGTAAAACCGGTACCTGAAATTGCTACTTTTCTGATATCTTTATCACGAAATGTCACCAGTGGTACGAGTATGTCAGAAACCTACACAAATAATGTCAAATTTGATTAAGAAAGTCTTATACAAGAGAAACAACAACATACACAGTATTGAACCAACCATATAAATCCATTTAAGGAACTCGTTATTGAACTGACTAGTCAAGCAAAGTAATAGTTCACATGCTCTCAGTTTCACCCTCAGCATATCATGTTCTGTGGCACTGTACAAATATAAATGTTTTAGTGGAAAAGCATATGTACAAGCTAGTAATCTCAACTAAGAAAATGTACATATCTCATTTAATAAACACAAGCACACCATAGTATAATGCCAACATCCAGTACAATATAGCAGAAATGTATAATTTTCAGCTGAAGCATCAGATTGGTCATGAAGCACTTTGAAGTTTAAACATACTTATTCAAGTCCAAACTAGCTGCACGGAGCAGGCCAGGCATAAGATCATCTGGATAAAAATCATATCCGAGACATATGATAAGCTGCTTCCATGCCTTCAACAAAATAGTAGAGCACCCGTTATAGTATAAGAATAGTATGTGCATTACTACAAATAGTTTGGATAATGCATACTTGTAGAAGGGTAACTTTCAAACTGTGATCATCCTCTCTTGAATTCCTTTCAATGTTCAAGAGAATGTCCTTGACCTTATATACATGAAAATTATAGATGCTTTAATCAGTTAATGAAATGAAGAATCATAAGAATTAAATCACTAAGAAAATTTTAAGCAAACTGTAATAATGTTGGCACGCTTTAAACTCAAATGCTTGTTAAAGAAATAACAAAACACATTACCTCATTAGCATCTTTCTTGAATATATCCTTTCCAACAAGTACAGCAACTGTCCAAATGCACTCAACAGCATTTTCTTTCACCAAATTACTTGTGGCTTTAGGTAGAAGTTCTTTCAGCGAAGTGATGACCGATTCATAGAAGGTACAGAAGAGATCCTATGCAAAAGCATAATTCTTTTCAGATACCACCATCAAATCCCATATGATGGATCAATAGCTAAGTCAGAGTTTCTATAATTATGGACCTTTGATGTTCTTGCAACAGATGCTAGAGCCTCTAAGGAATGGGCTTGCAGCAGCTCAGTCTCTGAACTCTGACTCTATCAGTAGATAAAATCAATTAACAATTTTAAGCTAAAGCAGATGCCCATGCATATTAGCACAAAATGGTATCTCTTTGTTTCCTTTTTCCTAGAAATCGTTAAAATTACACTTTAAAATGTCCCAAGTCAAATAAATCTACCTTGCTGATTTCAAGTAGTGCATTCACAGTTATTTGCAAGTACGGTGCTAAGTAGCATGAACTGCAACTCTTATAAAGAGTACTGATTGTGCAAACAGTATGAGCATATGAAAAATAAGAAAAGCAATTAGATTTCATTAACATAAATAATATAAATTTCAGCTGAAAAAGTAACTTAGACAACAAAAATATCATTAAATATTGGAATTTGACAAGGAAAGAAATGAAAAGTCCAGCATTTTTGGTTACCTTATTGGTGGGATTTGTGTCTCTTACAAGTGTCCCCAATAACGAAGTAATAATAGTGTAAACTTGATCATCAAGAGTTTGTGGAGGTAGTTGTTCACAAAAAGTTTTAATTGTTCTTACAGTAGCAAAGCAAACTTTGTTTTCGCTATCTGCTATTAATTTGAGACCAATTTTACAACTCCACCACGATTATCGCTAATTCCCTGAGGATAACAAGAGTAACAACACTTAGCTGAAAAAAATAGTCACAATTTATCAAGAACTAACCAAAAAATAAGTTGCATATAAAAACAGCACATGTCCAGGAAGAGCAGTCATCAATTTACAAATATACCTTTCCACATCCTTCTGTAATGAGACCAATAAAAGTAGCCCCTGCGTATCGATCTCGCCAGTTTAATGAAGTTGTCATTCTTTCTATTTGCTTGAGTACTGCTGGAATATGGAATTCGGCACTTCGCAAAATCGCAATCCGATGCAAAAACTTCTCTCCAACAAGATAATTACCAGATTTATACGGGATACATGAAACCATTCGTATCAACTCATCCCCCAGTTTTGCTAGTAGTATGCCCTTGCGTACCTTTTTTATCGAATTAACATCAAAAGCATACATCACTTCTACCGCGAGACATCTTGTTTCTTCTTCTAAACTTTTGTCTTTAGAAATTTTAATGAGGGCAGTAAACACCTGATCTAAATGTGAGTTGAAAAAACTTGGCTCTGTCACCACCAACTCAACTAATTTCTTGAGACTTTCCTGGGCATTAGGCTCCTCATCTTTATTTCGAAGAAAATGCGAGACCCCATTTATCATTGGCAGTAATAGGACAGAAAATTGAGAATAATAGTCACTTGACATATGTTGAACAAGACTAACTAATGCACGTAAGGCAAGAACTTTGCTCATTCCTTTGGATTTATAAAACTTTTTTCGACAATGTTGATTTGAGTTGTGGAAAATAGTGTCTCAGTTCATTGCCCATACATTTGGGCAAATCCAAAAAAAACGATAGCGCACAATCTTGAATGTACAATGGACCCGAAAACAGAGAGTCGAAAAAGAATCTGAGCATACCCTGCCACACTCCCTGTTTCTCAGCAATAATACAGCTGAAAATTTGAGATGCTGTGTTCCACATCAATTCGCAAACCTTAACCGGGTTATCTCCTTCAAGAATATCAAGAATCCTGCTTTTAAGCTGATCTTTGACGATGTCGGTGGAGGATCTCCATATGCTGCATGAATCACTGGGATAATCAAGAAGAGAATGAATGAGATCAGTGCATTTAGATTTGATTTCAAGGGTATTTCCAGGAGAATGTAGGAGGTGCTCTGATAGCTTCAAAAACAATTCATATGGATGATTTTCTACACAATATTCGTACAATGTCATTTTATCTTGGGACTCTTCCATATCTGTAAAAAAATTTTGAATGAAGTAGTAATCTGGAGAATTAAGAAGTTGTAGGGCCTTCTGTGGAAGTTCATCTGCCATTACAGAAGAAGAACCTCTAGCAGACATTGTAGAATGAAAACAGATAAAATGAAAGAGGGGGTTTGGCGGGTTAATATTCAGTTGGAATGTTTTCTCATTTGGCGGTTATCAACGGAATAAAGGCAAGTTTATTGCTTTTTTAAAAACATAGTAAAAAGACAAAAAATACTGGTAAGGTGTCAAATTAATTTAAAATATCAAGAATTTTATTTTATTAAATATTATTAATTTTTTAATACTTACATACTTATAATAATTACTTAATGGTGATATAGTAAAATTACGGTTGAAGCAGTTGAGACAAGTCATAAATATCTATTTTATTTTTTTTCTAAAATCAAAATTTTATTAATTTTCTAATACGTAAATGTGATAATCTAGAGTTAATTGATCACTTTATGTTTATTTTACCACATTTATAAAATATTATTAATTTTTAATACTTAATAATTACTTAGGGGCGATATAGTAAAATTACGGTTGGAGTTGTTGAAGCGGACATGTCATAAATATCTGTTTTACTTTTATTAAAATTCAATTTTATTAATTTTCTAACACGTAAATGTCATATAATAATTAATTAGGGGGCAATATAGTAAAATCACGGAGCAAGCAGGCAGCTAGAAGAAGGCATGTCGATCGCCAGCTGCCTGCTTCCAGCAGCTCCCACTCGCGCTTCTACATAGTAAGAACTAGATATTGAAGGCCCGTGCCAGCACGGGCCCAATATATGTTATTATTTTAAATTTTTTGTTATTGCAATTTATAATGTTCTTCGCGTTCAAACTTTTTAAGTATTGATAATGAATTGGTCGTGGTTTAGATGGCACCTTCATTTCGGTAAGGAAATGGAAACCTAATTTCGTCCCCAGCAAAACACAAGTAGATTCAACAGTAATCTGGCTACGCCTTTCTCAACTCCCGACCGAATTCTATGATTCCAAAATTTTCCAAAGGGTGAGGAGGAGAATTGGGAAACTACTAAAGATCGATACATGCGCCTCCCCCACACTGCGGGGTCTCTATGCCAGGCTTGCATCCAAATTCAATTGGGCATCTCCTTCATGGCCTTCATCAATATTGGAGGCCTCCACCAATACATCGAATACGAAGGGGATGGGATTCTATGCACATCGTGTGGACACTTAGGCCATGCTTCCTCCAACTGTCACTCCCAGCAAACCCCCATCGATCAAACCAACCCAGAGCGACACCTGAGTCAAGTACAAAGACTGAATAGCACCTTGTGTCCTTTCAAAAAAGGAAAAAAAGGAACCAAAATACCAAGGAAGATCCAGTCCATAATCCAAATCATACCAAGGACGGTAGGAGCGATCTGATGGAAACAGGAAAGTCCCCTTCTCACCTTGGCGGCGATGACGGAGTCAAGCTAGGGAAAACCAAGCAATCTGGTCCACCTCGGGGCAAGGTCAAATTGGGCCAACAATCGGAACCCTCATTTTCTCCCCCTCTTGAGGCAGGCCTAAGCTTTGACGCTGAAGTTCATATGGACTCCCCCATGGCCCATCTCCCTAATGAGATAGGACTCAATTCTTCTGATCCTAAGAGACCCACTACCCCCTTTAACCTGAACAGGCCCAGTTCATCTTCTAATTTAAACAGTTTATTTCCCTTAGAAGTAGGGAATAATAAAAAGAAAAAGAAAATTGATGGGCCCCATAGAATCTAGCTCGGCTTAGACAATCATGAGTTTAGAGCTGGAAATTCACACACGCCCATCGGAGACCTTTTCGATTCTCAGGGTGATGTGATGGACACTATCCATCACGCAGACATTGCATTTAATGTAAATGTCATTACCAATGCCCAAGACCCTCAGCTTTCTTTCCTTAATAGATCTCCTTCTGATAACATGGAGGTCAACTATACCTCTCAAGAAGAACAGCATGGACTCTCCACTAAACTCCAAAATGATCACTCTAATCACAGAGGCCTTACCATTGGATTATATTCCTGCCTCATGGTTGGAAGTCTGCCTCTCCAACCAATCAATCCCACTTCATGCCCAAGTGAAGGGGCGACAGGTTACTCTTTACATCCAGGACCCCAGCTACCTTGCCCTTCTGGTCAAGGAATGTCCGCGTCAGGGCCTAGAGAGCTATGGCTAAAATGTCTGGATGGTAACCCTTTTCCATGTAATAGGCTCATCCTACCTGGAAGAACTGACTCCAGAGATTCTGTCACTCCCTATGAACCAGATAAGCAGCAACCTTCCTTTCTTTCTACCCTCAAACCCACTCCTACTATCTCAGGGACCAATTTTTGTGACCTTACCTGGGGAAAGACAAGCCCTTCTAGTACCTATGGTGAATACCTCACCACCTCTAACTCCCCTTTCACTGGAAAGGGTAGAAAGAGGGAAAACAATAGAGGCCCTGAGAGAAAGCAACAAGGAAATAAAAGGCCTCCTTGCACAGATGAGAATTCCAAAAACGGATGTCTTCACTCTGGAAAGGCCTGTAAACATAGAGTTTATAGAACTCATCCACGAGATGGTCATTGTTCTCTTGCCGCAGCTACTGACCAATCTAGACCTAAGACTAATTGCTCCAAACCTTATGATAGGGGAACACTTCACAGCCAAAGTGGCACCCATATCCAGGAGGAGAAAGATCTCAGAGATAGCTGGGTCCTCCAATCCTGTGGGAAAGAGCAAGGAAACCATGTCAACCCCCCAACAAAAACAGAAACCAATGATGAAGAACTGTCTAATCTGGAATGCTAGGGGGAAATAGTCTAGAATTTATAAAACAATGTAAGTCCATGATTAGCATCCACCACTCTTATATCCTGGACCTCCTGGAAACTAATATGGTGGACCACAGAAACATCTCCTATGAGTTGGGCTTCCATAACTTCATAGAGTCTAGTGCCTCTGGCAACTTAGGTAACATTGTTATCATATTGAAGGGGGGTAACATCTCCATCACCAGTATCTCAATCTCTTTCCAGTCTATTCATGCCTCTGTTAAGGTATGATCCTTTCTCTCTACATGGATTCTTAGCATTGTTTATGCCAGTAATGATTTTAATTCTAGAAAGCTCCTATGGGATCAACTCATTTCCCTAGCTGATGTCATCCCTTCCGCAAGTAGTAATAGCTGGATTATAGGAGGGGACTTTAATGAAGTCCTTAGGGCCAGTGAAAATTTTGGAGGCAACCCTATTAACATTCACAAAACATCCCTCTTTTGGGACTGTATTAATAAATACAACCTCATGGACCTTGGCTTCATGGGTAGCAAATTCACCTGGTCTACTATGATATATAAAAAGAGTCAAGGCCTGATTCTGAAAAGGCTAGACAGGTGTCTAGACAATTAACAATGAATTCACCTTTATCTTGAAGTCTCTGTTACCCACCTCCCTAGAATTCACTCTGACTACTCCCCTCTTATACTTAACCTTACTAGAACTCCCAATTCTATCCCTAAACCCTTTAGGGTGGAATCTATGTGGTGTAACCACCCGAATTTTAGAAATCTCATCCATGACTTCTTTCTTGAAGGGGATAACCTCACCCAAGCCACCCACCTATTCTAAGAAATTGCAAAAACCTGGAATAGGGAAACTTTTAGAGATATCTTTCAAAAAAGAATCATCTACTTGCTATGCTAGCAAGTATCCAAAAATATCCATAATACCTCACCAGCTCCTACCTTCAAAACCTGGAAAATACTCTTTCTAAGGAGTTTAACTACATCCTGGATCAAGAGAATGAGTTTTGGAGGCTCAAATCCAACATCAACTGGCTCATACATGGAGACAGAAATATAAATTTTTTCCACACTTCTACCCTGAATAGAAAAAGGAGAAATGGAATTTACTCCCTCCAGGATAATGATTGTTGGATCTTTGAGCCTAATGAGATCACCAAAACTGTCACTTCTTTCTATAAATCCATTTACTTTTCTATTCACTTCTCCTTCCCACTCAAATGTCAGTCCAATCCCTCCAACAAGGGCTCCCTCAATCCCTCTACCCACTCCTATCTTGACTCCATCCCTGACCTTGAGGAGATCAAGAGGGCTATCTTTTCCTTTGTCTCCACCAAATATCCTGAACTAAATGATATACACCAATTCATGTACCAGAATTATTGGTCTAATATGGCCCTCCTCCCGCACCAGTTCTATACTACCACCTTCACAACTTAGACCATGGACCCAGCTGTTAACTCTACCTTTCTTTGCCTCATTCCTAAATTCAAGGATGCTACCTTCCTGAAGAACTTCAGACCCATAGGTTTGTGAATCACCTAATACAAAATCAGTACCAAGATCATCTCTGCTAGATTAAAGCCCCTTCTTTAATCTATTATTGGTTATAACCAAGCTAGTTTCTCTAAAAAATGAGAGCTTGTGAAAATGCCATCATTGTACAAGAGTACTTAGATCACTTCAAGAAAAAAAAGGGCATTAATCCTAGTATGGTTTTAAAAATTGACCTGGATAAAGACTTTGATAGGCTTGAATTGTTCTTCATTAGACATGCCTTAGCTTTCTTCAACTTCCCCCCTGGCCTGTCCAAACTCATCCTCTCATGCATCTCCTTATTTTCTATCTCTGTCCTTCTAAATAGAAACATAACCCCCTCCTACAATCCCACAAGAGGGATAGACAATGAGACCCCATGTCACCATATCTCTTCATCCTTTGCATGGAGCTCTTCTCAAGGAGAATCAACTATGAAGTGGATATCCTCAACTGAACCCCCATTTCCACTAGCAAAGGGGGTCCAAAACTCTCTCACCTATTCTTTGCTGGTGAACATACCTTTTTTGCTACAACTGATTTCCAGAACTGTCATACCATCTTCAATACTCTAGAAAACTTCAGTAAACACTCAAGTCAAAGAGTTAACAATGCCAAGTCTAAAGTGCTTTTCTCCAGCAATTATGATGATGCTGCTAGACTCAACCTATCCACCATCTTAGGTATAAAATCCAGTAACAACTTTGGCAAATACCTAGGCTTCCCCACCTTTCATAAGTATCCCACTCTTGCAGACTTCCACTTTCTTCTAGATAATATGAACTTCAAGCTTGCTGGCTGGAAGTCCAATTTCCTCAATATAGCTGACAGAACTACCCTAGCCAAATCTTGTCTTAGCAGCATGCCCAACCATGTCATGCAATTTATAATTCTCCCAAATAAGATTCTCAAGATCATTGATAGAGCCTAAAGGAATTTCATATAGGGATCCACTAACTCTAGGAAGAAAATGAATGTGGCAAATTGGGGGACCATCACTAGAACCAAAAAAGAGGGAGACGCAAGAATCCAAAAGGTCAGCATAAATAATGACACCTTGCTCAGCAGCTTCGCTTGGAGACACAACTCTAATCCCTCTTCTCTATGGGCCTCCGTCCTAAACCAGTCCTACCAACTGTTGTAGGACCTGAAATTATATCCAAAGAGGTTGGAAACTATGCAAGAATGTCATTTGTTAGTCCATCCACAATGGCAGAAAAATTGATGGTTGGGAAGTTTGTTGGATTCCAAACCATCCACCCCTTAGAAATATTATTCAGGGACCTGTCCCTGGGCACATTAACATCATCCTGTTTTTCAATGTTTGGCAGGAGGGCAACTAGAATCTAGGCTCCCCCTCCTTTGAAATCCCTACATCCATCTTCCATACTATCTGGAATACTTTCTTTTCAAATCCCTTAATTCATCAAGATACCCCCCTGTGGCTTTTAAGTGGTTTAGTCATGTTCACATGTAAGAGTGCCTATAATCTCATCCACTCAAACAGATAACCTCTCCTCAACAATCACAAAACTTAGAATTGGATTTGGAAAACCACCATCCCTGAAAAGCTGAAATTTTTTCTCTGGCTTCTGAACTATGATAGTCTTCCTACTAAGGGAAATCTTCTTAAAAGGGGCATTAATATTGACCATACATGTCCCTATTGTGCCTACCTATAAGAAGAAATCCACCATCTTTTATTCCAATGTAGACATGCTAACACTTTGTGGAGGGAGCTAGTTCTTTAGTACAATGGGGAACACAATATCTCCACCCTTAATTTCTCACCCAGTAATTGGAAAACCACCTGCAAGACTCTAAGTCACAACAACTTTAACAGTAGAGTGGAGTGGGGCACTCTCCTCCCCTTTTGTCTCTGGAATATTTGGAAAATCATAAATAATAATGTCTTCAACAACAAAAATTACCCCTCTCCTTTAAACATGCTTACTCTGAAGTTGCGGAATTTCTTCACATCAGTGAGCATTCTACTGACCCCCCTAATCTTACCATCTTCCTCTGCTAGACCCCTCCCCCTAAACATGTCTACAAGCTAAACACTGATAGGTCATGCCTAGGGAACACTGATAAAGGGGGCATTGGGGGAGTGGTCAGAAATGCCTCGGGAACTTGGGTTCTTAGCTTCATGCAGAGCTTCCACCATGCTTTCAATAACTTTATGGAAATCATGGCCCTTAGAAAGGTTCTTCTGCTAGTTGAGGAGCACAACTTGTGCCCTATTGAGATATGTGCTGATTTAGAAGAGATCATTAACTAGTTATCCAAAGGGAATTTATTATATAACCCAATTATTCATGATTGCAGATCTCTAATAAAAAGATTGGGCAGACCTCCAGTTCACCATAACTACAGAGAGCAGAATAGGGTAGCTGACACCATGGCGAAAGCTAGAGCAAAAATAACTCCTTTTGACAACTGTAAAGTTTTTATAACACCACCTCCTTTTGTAATTCATGAAGTATGGGCTGACATAAAAGGAAATGCTATCCTCGAAAGGTTTCTTCTTACCAAAACTATTCAAGTCATTGCCAAACAATTTTGGTAATCGAGACAGACTGAGCTCCCGAACTAACAACTTCAGTTATTGTTGTTTTATGTTTAATGCATCTTATCTACCAAAAAAATTACTTAGGGTGATACAGTAAAATTACGGTTGAAGCTGCTGAAGCAGACATGTCATAAATATCTGTTGTACTTTTATTAAATTCAATTTTATTAATTTTCTAATAGTTAAATATCATATAATAATTAATTAGGGGCTATATAGTAAAATCACGGAACAAGCACGTAGCTGGAAGCAGACATGTTGACCACAAACTACTGTTTCTAGCAACTCCCGCTCATGCTTCTATATAGTAAGAATATAAGTGAGGATAGGCTGTTGAAGCAGGAAGCTTGTGGACAACAAGCCTTCTTCAACAATGATTTTACTATATCATCTCTAATCAATTAATTATTATTAGTCATTTATATATTAGAAAAATAATAATATTTAATTAAAAATAAAGTAGATATTTATGACGCATCTGCTTCATCTGCTTCAATTGTGACTATATCATCAGTAATTAATTATATAAGTCATTTAAATATTAGAAAATTAATAATACATAATTAAAAAAGTAAATAGATATTTATGACATGTCTACTTCAGCTGCTTCGATCGTGATTTTACTATATCATTTTTAATTAATTATTATAAGTTATTTACGTATTAAAAGATTAATATTTAATAAAAAAATATAATAAACATTCATGACATGTCTGCTTCAACTGCTTCAATTGTAATTTTATTATATCACCTCTAATTAATTATTATAGATCATCTAAGCATTACAAAATCGATAATATTTCATAAAAAAGGTAAAATAGACACAAAATTATAAGTTAACTCTTGATGTTTTAAATTAACTTGACGACTTATATGTGATCCACTTAAACTTTTTCCACGTGTAATTTTTTATAGTAACTTTACTATATCGCTTCTAATTAGTTAACCATTGATGTTTTAAATTAATTTGACGACTTAGACGGGGTCCACTAAAAAAATTTCACAACTAATTTTTGTAGTAATTTTTTGATATAACTTCTGGATAGTTATTATAAGTCATTTAAGTACTAGATAAACAATTATTATAAGTCATTTACGTATTAGAAAATTAATATTATTCAATTAAAAAGTAAAATAGATATTTATGACATGTCTGCTTCAACTGCTTCAATCATAATTTTACTATATCATCCCTCATTAATTATATAAGTCATTTACGTATTAGAAAATTAATAATATATAATACAAAATTAAAATAAATATTTATGACATGCGTAACGCCTCAAGTTTGGTACCCCGCACGCTACACGGTGCTACCAATCCCAAAAGACCACTAGCTAACCCATGACTGGCACCTGCTGTGAGCAATGCATAATAGTAATACTATAATAACAATATAACTGAGATAAATTCAAAAATAATGGGTTGAAATTCCATAAGGTTCAATATAATAATAATACTAAAAGAATGGTATAACAATACCAAAACTGATATAATTGTCTGAACATGCTATAGTCTGAAAGCCTCTAAGTTGTCTGACTGTGGATATGATAGGACAACTCCCCAACTAACTCCGGCTGCTGAAATAACTAAGTTCTGAAATAATGAAATAATCATGTCCTTGAACTTTGAGGACTCACCATTGACTCTGACTGTTGAAATCTAAACTGCTAAGTGTGATCGGGAACCTGAGCGTCTGAAACTATGGTATAAAATACCATATCGCAATATAAAAGTATGCGTTAGTATGTAGGAATGTACTGGTATGCAAAATGGTATAAGGCTGAATGCATGGGTTCATATGCATGAACTATAACTGACTGAGTAACGTGAACATGACTGAGTAAGAATTCATGAATGAAAACATAGTAACTAAAGTCGTGATAAGATTGAATACTGAGTCAGAATACTAATAACATAGATTTATGGTATCTGAATACTGTTAACTGAGTGACTATGTCTGACAGCCCTGATTCTGATGGAACTAGCTGAGTTCCGTACTAAGCTGAGTGACTGTATCTGACAGTCTTGAAATTTGTTGAACTATCTAAGTTTTATTCTGAAGACTTAGACTGAGACTGTGGGAGGTAATCATCTAAATAACATTCCCCAAATAATATGGTGGAGTTGGGGTACAATCTGCAACCCCAATTGGAAGGGCGTCAATATCGCGCCACTAGTAAGGACAAGTTGTGAGTGACCCTCATCTGTCAGGTACTCTAAAAAGAATGATGGGACCCTAATCTGTCAGGTTAAGCCACCTTATTAACCCTCATCTGTCAGGTTTGATATCTCAACCTACGCTGGCTAAGTAGTTCTGGAATACAAGGATTGCTTCTAAGAATCACACCATCTACTTTCAGGTGAGTCCCCATCCTTGGGTTTACTCGGTGCTGAATCCTACTCCAAACTGAATAGACATTGAACTGATTATGCAGAGCTGAACAAGTCTAAGTTCACTGAGTTTCGTAGACTAACTGATTTTACTGAGATTACTGATTTTTCTTGAGTTTTGTAACTGACTAAGTTCTACTGAGTTCTAAAATTAACTGTGAGTACTACTGGTCATGGCATGACTGAGATTATATTGAAACCGATACTGGTTCTAGGTACATAGCTAAATTGTCGGGTATTAAATACCCCCAAGACTCGATAGAAAGAATATTATAGGACATGATACTTCTTGAACACATAACCACAATCAACAATTCATAATACAATCATTGAGCGATTCAATGACCCCATTTTGCCTGTTTGACCAAACAAGTAGGCCTGCCCATACAAACGGGCAATATTGGGTCGCTCCCCAGCCTCTCCTACATGCCTAGGTAAATTTTGGCCCACGTAACCCTCGGGTACACCCCCAGAACCGTAGGCTATAGCGCATCGATTTGGACTCAAAATGCCCCATTCGCGCTGTTTTACCCGTTTGAATAACCAAATAGCACCACCCAGACAAACGGGTAATATTGGGACACTCTTCATCCTTGCTGGCATATACGGGTAGATTTACGACCCACTTCACCCTCGGACCCTGGGGCCATCCACGAAACCTTGGGAAGTAGCACACTGATTTGGCCATAAAATACCCCGTTCGCGCCGTTTTGCCCGTTTGACCAACCAAATGCCCCCGCCCATACAAACGGTCAACACTGAGATTATCCCCAGCCTCCATGGAATACTCGGGTCAATTTTAAACCCACGGAACCCCCATACCCCGATCCCACCCACAAAACTGTAGGCTCTAGCACATCGATTTGACCTTAAAATGCCCCATTCATGCTGTTTTGCTGATTTGACCAACCAAATGGCCCCGCCCATAAAACGAGAAACACTTGGTCACTCTCTAGCCTCTCTGGCATTCCCGAGTCAATTTTTAGACCACCTCCGAAACCGTGGGCTATAGCACACCGATTTAGCTAAAAATGTTCCGTTTATGCCATTTCGCCCGTTTGACCAAGCAAATGGCCCCTCCCATACAAACGGGAAATATTGGGATGCTCCCTAGCCTCCCTGGCATACCCAAGTTGATTTTTAGCCTACGACACCACCGGATCCCAGGCCCACACAAGAAATCATGGGCTATAGTACACCGATTTGGCCCTAAAATTCCCCGTTCGTGCTGTTTCGCTTGTTTGACCAACCAAATAGCCCCGCCCACAAATACAGGCACCACTGGGGTGCTCCCTAGCCTCTCTTCCACGCTCGAGTTAATTTTTGGCCCACGAAACCCCCAACCCTGGTTCCACCCACGGAACCATGGGTTATAGCACACCGATTTGGCCTCAAATTGCCAGTTCGTGCCGTTTTTCCCAATTGGCCAACCAAATGGCCCCACCCATGCAAATGAGAAATATTGGGTCACTCCTCAGCATCTCCTATATTCCCGGGTTGATTTTTGGTACACGACACCCCCATATCCCGGACCCACCACTGGAACCGAGGGCTATACACACTGATTTATTCCCAAAATGCCCCGTTTGTACATTTCGCCCTTTTGACCAGCCAAATGGCCCTGCCCATACAAACGGGCAATACTAGGACACTCCCCAGCCTCTCTTTCACACCCGAGTTGATTTTCATCCTACATCACCCCCGGACCCTGGGCCCACCCACGAAACCATGAACTAAAGCACACCGATTTGGCACCAAAATGCCCCGCTCGCACTGTTTCACCCGTTTGACCAACCAAATGGCATCTCCCACACAAACTAGCAACACTAGGTCACTCCCCAGCTTCTCTAGAACACTCGGGTAAATATTTGGCTAACGGTACCCCCGAAACGTAGGCTCACCCCCGGAATCGTGGCTTATAGCAGACTGATTTGGCCCCAAAATGCCCTGTTCGTGCCGTTTCACCTGTTTGACCAACCAAATGGCCCAGCCCACACAAAAGGTAAACACTGGGACACTCCCCATCCTCCTGGTCATGCTCGGGTCAAATTTCGACCCATGGCACCCCCGTACCCCAGGCCCACCCTCAAAACTGTGGGCTATAACACACCGATTTGGCCCTAAAATGCCCCGTTCGCATCGTTTCACCCGTTTGACCAACCAAATTACCCCGTACACATAAAAGGGCAAAAGTGACATGCTCCCCAGCCTCCCTGGCACGCCCGGGTTGATTTTCGAACCACGACACCCCCGGACCCCAGGCCCTCTCCTGGAACTGTCAGCTATAGCACATCGATTTGGCCCCAAAATGCCCCATTCTCTTTGTTTCGCCCGTTTGACCAACCAAATGGCCCCACCCACACAAATGAGCAACACTGGGATGCTCTCCAGCCTCAATGGCACGCCCAAGTTGATTTTCGGCCACGGCACCCCCGGACCTCGGGCACACCCACAGAACCGTGGGTTATAGCATACCAATTTGGCCCCAAAATGCCCCGCTCACACCGATTCACCTGTTTGACCAGCCACATGGCCCCGCACACACAAACGGGCAAAATCGGGTTGCTCCCCAGCCTCTCCTATATGCTCGGGTTGATTTTTGGCCCATGAAACCCCCGGACTTTGGGCCCACCCTCGGAACTGATGGCTATAGCATATCTATTTGGCACCAAAATGCCTCGTTTGCGTCGTTTCTCCCTTTTGACAAACCAAACGGCCCCGCCCACATAAAAAAGCAATACTGGGATGCTCCTTAGCTTTCCTGGAATGCCTGGTTCGATTTTAGGCCCACGAAACCCCGAACCCACCCACAGAACTGTGGGCTATAGAACAAAGATTTTACCCCAAAATGTCCCATTTACACCATTTTGTTCGTTTGACCATCCAAATGGCCTCTCCCCCATAAACGAGCATCAATGGGACACTCCCTAGTCTCTGTGGCATGCCTTGGTAGATTTTAGGTCTACAACACCCCCCAGACCCCGAGCTCACCCATGGAACCGAGGGCTATAACACACCGATTTGGCCCCAAAACTCCCCGTTTCACCTATTTGACCAACCAAATAGCCCCGCCCATACGAACTGGAAACACTGGGTCGCTCTCTAGTCTTTCCGGCATGATCGGGTCAATTTTTAGCCCAAGACACACCCAAACCTTGGCCCCAACCCCAAAACCGTGGGCTATTGCACACCGATTTGGCCCCAAAATGCCTCATTCGCACCGTTTAACCCATTTGAATAACCAAATGACCAAGCCAATTTATGGCCCATGGCACCCCCGTACACCAGGCATACCCATAGAATCGTAAGCTATCGTACACCGATTTGTCCCAAAAATGCCCCGGTCGCGTCGTTTTTCCCATTTGACCAACCAAATGGCCTCGCCCACACAAATGGGCAACATTGGGATGGTTCCCAACCCTCCTCGCATACTCAGGTCGATTTTCAGTCGACGGCACCCCCTGACCCCGAGCCCACCCATGGAACTATGGGCTATAGCACACCGATTTGATTCTAAAATGCCCCGTTCACGCCGTTTCACCAGTTTGACCAACCAAATGGCCTTGCCCATGCAAACGGAAAACACTTGGTTTCTCCCCAGACTCTCCGGCATGCTCGGGTGAATTTTCAGCCCACGACACCCCCGAAACACGAGCCCACCCCCAGAACCGTGGGCTATAGAACACCTATTTAGCCCCAAAATGTCTCGTTCGTGCTTTTTTACCCATTTGACCAACGAAATGTCCCCGCCCACACAAACGGGTAACATTGGGACTCTCTCCAGCCTCCTTGGCATCCTGAGTTGATTTTTGGCCCACGATACCCCCGGACCCTGAGCCCACCCACGGAACTGTGGGCTATAGCACACCAATTTGTCCCTTAAATGCCCCGTCCATGCCTTTTCTCCTGTTTCACCAACCAAATGGCCCTGCCCATACAAACGGGTAACACTGGGATGTTTCCCAGTCCCATGGCATGTTTGGGTGTATTTGCGACACACGAGAAACCCAACCCCAAGCCTGTTCATAGAAACGTGGGCTATAGCACATTTATATAACCCCAAAATGCCCCGTTCGCGTCGTTTTTCCCGTTTGATAAACAAAATAGACCCGCCTACACAAACGGGCAATATTGGGTTACTCCCCAGACTCTCTATCATACCCGGGTCTATTTATTGGCCACGACCTCCTCAGACCCGGGCCCACCCCAGGAACCGTGGGCTATAGCACATCGATTTGCCTAAAAAATGCCCCGTTCGTTCCATTTCGCTCGTTTGACCAACCAAATGGCCCCTCCCACACAAACGGTCAACACTGAGATGCTCCCCAGCCTCCCTGGCATGCCCGATTCAAGATTTGGCCCACGGTACCCCCTGACCAGGGACCCACCCACGGAACTGTGGTATATAGTACATCGATTTTGCCCTAAAATGCCTTGTTCATGCCGTTTCACCTGTTTGACCAATCAAATAGCCCTGCCCACACAAACAGGCAACACTGGGATGATCCCTAGCCTCCCTAGCATACTCGGGTTAATTTTTGGCTGACAGAACCCCTAAAACCCAAGCTCACCCATTGAACCATGGGCTATAGCACATCGATTTAGCCCCAAAACTACTCGTTTTGCCTTTTTAACCAACCAAATAGCCCCGCTGACAAAAATGGGAAATACTGGATCACTTTCTATCCTCTCTGGAATGCCTCAATCGATGTTTGTCCTACGACACCCATGGACCCTAGGCCCACCCTCAGAACCATGGGCCATAGTATACCAGTTTGGCCACAAAATTCCCCAGTCGTGCCGTTTTGCTCGTTTGAATAACAAAATGGCCCCACCTACACAAATGGGCAGCATTGGGATGCTCTCCAGCCGGCCTGGCATGCTCAAGTTGATTTTTGGCCCACGAAACCCCCAAAACCCGTATCCACCCACAGAACCGTGGGCTATATCACACCAATTTAGCACCAAAATGCCCCATTCGCGTTGTTTCGCTCGTTTGAATAACAAAATGGATAAAATGGCCATGCCTACAAAAATGGGCAATATTGGGATGCTCTCCAGCCTCCCTTTCATGCCCGAGTTGATTTTTAGTCCACGAAACCCCTGAACCCATGCCCACCCACGAAACTGCAGGCTATAGCACACTAATTTGGCCCTAAAATGCCCCGTTTGCATCATTTCACTCGTTTGACCAACCAAACAGCCCCACCCACACAAATGGGCAACATTGGGTCGCTCCCCAGTCACTATGGCATGCCCGAAACTTTTTTCAACCAACGGCACCCCCAAACCCCGAGCCTAATCCTGAAACCGTGGGATATAGCACATTTATTTAGCCCGAAATGGCCCTATGAACACAAACGGGCAACACTGGGATGCTCCCCAGCCTCCTTGGCATGCTAGGGTTGATTTTCAGCCCATGGAACCCCCAAACCCCAGGCCCACCCACAGAACTGTGGACTATAGCACACCAACTTGGCCCTAAAATGCCCCGTTCGCGCCATTTTGCCTGTTTGACCATCCAAATGGCCTTGACCACTAAAACGGGAAATATTTGGTAGCTCCCCATCCTCTCCAGCATGCCCAAGTTGATTGTCGGCCCACGGTACCCCCGGGCCCCGATCCCACCCTCAAAACCGTGGGCTATAGCACACCGATTTTGCTCTAAAATGTCCCGTTCGAGCTGTTTTTCCCGTTTCACCAACCAAATGGCCTCGCCCACACAAATGGGAAATATTGGGACTATTCCTAGCCTCCCTGGCATACTTGAGTTGATTTTTGGCCCACATCTATCAAGACAATCACACATAAATGCGCCCAGAATGCAGTGGCCAGATTTTCCAAGACCATCGAGTTCTCATCAGGAAAGTAATTTTCGCTGGACGAATTTGAATTTAATCAAATTTCAATTGGATTATATTGGACATTTATCGAAAAAACAACAAGGTTCCGTAAAACTGAGTTATTCAATAAGTTTCCCAGAGCAAAAAGAACCAGCACAAACTTTACAGCTATGATTAAATAATTTCATCATACAGCAAAGCAAAATAAATTGAAACTTTTTGCTAAAGGCTGAGTTATTCAATAAGTTTCCCAGAGCAAAAAGAACCAGCACAAACCTTGCAATTGTTATCAAAGAAATCTTTGGATGTGTTCTGTTTCTACATAATTGTTGCTAGTTTCATGATTTGCTGAAACTGTCACAATCTTTACATCTACCAAGACATTCCCACAGAAATGTACACATTATGACACTACAAAAGCCAGATTACCAAGACCATTATTACAAGTTCTCAACAGGAACGTATTTTGCTACATACACAGTTTTGCATTCCTCTTTTGAAACTATACAAAAGCATAAGATAATAGTCAATTGGTAGATATTGCCATAATTCCTTGGGTGAATGTACAGGATTAGATGGTACATGTGTGATATGTCACAATAGCTCCTGATGTAGGTGTTGCCGAATCTCAAGGTAGAATGAGGAAAGGGACGTGAACTAAGATTCTTGAATTCCATCATCGGTTGTTCAGATTGAACGTGATAAATGTAATTGAGAAATCATAAACTTCTAACCCTGAGTACAATTCAATAAAATACAGTATATAAGTTGTATATAGAAAAAATATAAGTAGACGCTTTTGTAAATGTTAGAGAGTACTTAGAGTAAGGTTTACATGCATTGTGAAGAAAAACAACTGAAAGGTTGTTCTAATCACTAATTTATTTTAACCAGCAAAAAAAAAATAGGTCATATGCAAATGTGTTGAAGGGACAAATAAAGCGTGAAAAAATGTTTGTTTCAATTCCATTATTAAGATCATGCAAGTTACCTTAAGGCTCGTTCTTGAAGGTTAAACGTACAATTTGCTTCTGCTTTTCGGTCGCAGCACTTCTCTGTATCAAGATCATATCATGTTATTAAACAAATAAACACACTTAAGAGGTTTCCCTTATACTTGTTGTTGAAGAAAACATACCATTAGGGCTATTTGATATTCCATAAATCTGATGATGATGGTCCAGGAGCTTTCATCGTATATCTTCATCAATTTGAGGTGATGGTGCGTACGGACCTCATCAACGATATGCTTTTCCTGCTCTGTCACATTTTCCTCCTCTGAAAACTGGTCATCTAATGTTCCTTTGAGAACCTTCTCCACCACATTTGTTGTCTGCAGAATCTTCTCTTTGTCAAGACATTTTCCAGCGCTCTGTAGAGAGGATTTGGTGGATTATTCGGAAGTGTCAGGCAAATTCCACGTATGAAATAGCAAAAACATGACATGAAGAAACAGGATTTTCATTTGTTGCCTATTGAAAGTATTGAAATTGCCTCAGTTGAGGACATAACCGACCTCGATGCATTTGGTTAATGATTTTACTATCCTTGCACAAACTTCACCATCAGCTTCCTTAATAAAAAACATACACTTTGTTACTGAAAATAATAAAAGGAATGAAAAATAAAAATTGTATAAACTACAGGTACCTTCTCTAGATCTTCTACCAGAGACGGTACAATTCGGAGCAGTAGTCTTTTCAGATAAGAATTTCTACTGGGAGGATCTAATTTCGTCTCGATAGAATGTTTTGCTGAGATCAATAGCTCCGGCATGGCTTAAACAATAATTAGGTATAAAAATACATATCAGAAAGGAAAGAACTAATAAGATACAAGATAAAGGAGAATAAAAAAGAAAGTCTTTATCAAGTAAAACCGGTACCTGAAATTTCTACTTTTCTGATATCTTTATCACGAAATGTCACCAGTGGTACGGGTATGTCAGAAACCTACACAAATAATGTCAAATTTGATTAAGAAAGTCTTATACAAGAGAAACAACAACATACACAGTATTGAACCAACCATATCAATCCATTTAAGGAACTCGTTATTGAACTGACTAATCAAGCAAAGTAATAGTTCACATGCTCTCAGCATATCATGTTCTGTGGCACTGTACAAATATAAATGTTTTAGTGGAAAAGCATATGTACAAGCTAGTTATTTCAACTAAGAAAATGTACATATCTCATTTAATAAACACAAGCACACCCTAGTATCATGCCAACATCCAGTACAATATAGCAGAAATGTATAATTTTCAGCTGAAGCATCAGATTGGTCATGAAGCACTTTGAAGTTTAAACATACTTATTCAAGTCCAAACTAGCTGCACGGAGCAGACCAGGCATAAGATCATCTGGATAAAAATCATATCCGAGACATATGATCAGCTGCTCCCATGCCTTCAACACAAATAGTAGAGCACCCGTTATAGTATAAGAATAGTATGTGCATTACTACAAATAGTTTGGATAATGCATACTTGTAGAAGGGTAACTTTCAAACTGTGATCATCCTCTCTTGAATTCCTTTCAATGTTCAAGAGAATGTCCTTGACCTTATATACATGAAAATTATAGATGCTTTAATCAGTTAATGAAATGAAGAATCATAAGAATTAAATCACTACGAAAATTTTAAGCAAACTGTAATAATGTTGGCACGCTTTAAACTCAAATGCTTGTTAAAGAAATAACAAAACACATTACCTCATTAGCATCTTTCTTGAATATATCCTTTCCAACAACTACAGCAACTGTCCAAATGCACTCAACAGCATTTTCTTTCACCAAATTACTTGTGGCTTTAGGTAGAAGTTCTTTCAGCGAAGTGATGACCGATTCATAGAAGGTACAGAAGAGATCCTATGCAAAAGCATAATTCTTTTCAGATACCACCATCAAATCCCATATGATGGATCAATAGCTAAGTCAGAGTTACTATAATTATGGACCTTTGATGTTCTTGCAACAGATGCTAGAGCCTCTAAGGAATGGGCTTGCAGCAGCTCAGTCTCTGAACTCTGACTCTATCAGTAGATAAAATCAATTAACAATTTTAATCTAAAGCAGATGCCCATGCATATTAGCACAAAATGGTATCTCTTTGTTTCCTTTTTCCTAGAAATCGTTAAAATTACTCTTTAAAATGTCCCAAGTCAAATAAATCTACCTTGCTGATTTCAAGTAGTGCATTCACAGTTATTTGCAAGTACGGTGCTAAGTAGCTTGAACTGCAACTCTTATAAAGAGTACTGATTGTGCAAACAGTATGAGCCTATGAAAAATAAGAAAAGCAATTAGATTTCATTAACATAAATAATATAAATTTCAGCTGAAAAAAGTAACTTAGACAACGAAAATATCATTAACTATTGGAATTTGACAAGGAAAGAAATGAAAAGTCCAGCATTTTTGGTTACCTTATTGGTGGGATTTGTGTCTCTTACAAGTGTCCCCAATAACGAAGTAATAATAGTGTAAACTTGATCATCAAGAGTTTGTGGAGGTAGTTGTTCACACAAAGTTTTAATTGTTCTTACAGTAGCAAAGAAAACTTTGTTTTCCCTATCTGCTATTAATTTGAAGACCAATTTTACAACTCCTCCACGATTATCGCTAATTCCCTGAGGATAACAAGAATAACAACACTTAGCTGAAAAAAATAGTCACAATTTATCAAGAACTAACCAAAAAATAAGTTGCATATAAAAACAGCACATGTCCAAGAAGAGCAGTCATCAATTTACAAATATACCTTTCCACATCCTTCTGTAATGAGACCAATAAAAGTAGCCCCTGCGTATCGATCTCGCCACTTTAATGAAGTTATCATTCTTTCTATTTGCTTGAGTACTGCTGGAATATGGAATTCGGCACTTCGCAAAATCGCAATCCGATGCAAAAACTTCTCTCCAACAAGATAATAACCAGATTTATGCGGGATACATGAAACCATTCGTATCAACTCATCCCCCAGTTTTGCTAGTAGTATGCCCTTGCGTACCTTCTTTATCGAATTATCATCAAAAGCATACATCACTTCTACCGCGAACATCTTGTTTCTTCTTCTAAACTTTTGTCTTTAGAAATTTTAATGAGGGCAGTAAACACCTGATCTAAATGTGAGTTGAAAAATCTTGGCTCTGTCACCACCAACTCAACTAATTTCTTGAGACTTTCCTGGGCATTAGGCTCCTCATCTTTATTTCGAAGAAAATGCGAGACCCCATTTATCATTGGCAGTAATAGGTCAGAAAATTGAGAATAATAGTCACTTGACATATGTTGAACAAGACTAACTAATGCACATAAGGCAAGAACTTTGCTCATTCCTTTGGATTTATAAAACTTTTTCGACAATGTTGATTTGAGTTGTGGAAAATAGTGTCTCAGTTCATTTCCCAAAAAAAAAATGATAGCGCACAATCTTGAATGTACAATGGACCCGAAAACAGAGAGTCGAAAAAGAATCTGAGCATACCCAGCCACTCTCCCTGTTTCTCAGCAATAATACAGCTGAAAATTTGAGATGCTGTGTTCCACATCAATTCGCAAACCTTAACCGGGTTATCTCCTTTAAGAATATCAAGAATCCTGCGTTTAAGCTGATCTTTGACGATGTCGGTGGAGGATCTCCATATGCTGCATGAATCACTGGGAGAATCAAGAAGAGAATGAATGAGATCAGCGCATTTAGATTTGATTTCAAGGGTATTTCCAGGAGAATGTAGGAGGTGCTCTGATAGCTTCAAAAACAATTCATATGGATGATTTTCTACACAATATTCGTACAATGTCATTTTATCTTGGGACTCTTCCATATCTGTAAGAAATTTTTGAATGAAGTAGTAATCTGGAGAATTAAGAAGTTGTAGGGCCTTCTGTGGAAGTTCATCTGCCATTACAGAAGAAGAACCTCTAGCAGACATTGTAGAATGAAAACAGATAAAATGAAAGAGGGGGTTTGGCGGGTTAATATTCAGTTGGAATGTTTTCTCATTTGGCGGTTATCAACGGAATAAAGGCAAGTTTATTGCTTTTTTAAAAACACAGTAAAAAGACAAAAAATACTGGTAAGGTGTCAAATTAATTTAAAATATCAAGAATTTTATTTTATTAAATATTATTAATTTTTTAATACTTACATACTTATAATAATTACTTAATGGTGATATAGTAAAATTACGGTTGAAGCAGCTGAGACAAGTCATAAATATATATTTTTTTTTCTTTCTAAAATCAAAATTTTATTAATTTTCTAATACGTAAATGTGATAATCTAGAGTTAATTGATCACTTTATGTTTATTTTACCACATTTATAAAATATTATAACTATCTGTTTTACTTTTATTAAAATTCAATTTTATTAATTTTCTGACACATAAATGTCATATAATAATTAATTAGGGGGCAATATAGTAAAATCACGGAACAAGCAGGCAGCTAGAAGAAGGCATGTCGATCGTCAGCTGCCTGCTTCCAGCAGCTCCCACTCGCGCTTCTACATAGTAAGAACTAGATATTGAAGGCTCGTGCCAGCACGGGCCCAATATATGTTATTATTTTAAATTTTTTGTTATTGCAATTTATAATGTTCTTCGCGTTCAAACTTTTTAAGTATTGATAATGAACTGGTTGTGGTTTAGATGGCACCTTCATTTCGGTAAGGAAATGGAAACCTAATTTCGTCCCCAGCATGACACAAGTAGATTCAACAGTAATCTGGCTACGCCTTTCTCAACTCCCCACCGAATACTATGATTCCAAAATTTTCCAAAGGGTGAGGAGGTGAATTGGGAAACTACTAAAGATCGATACATGCACCTCCGCCACACTGCGGGGTCTCTATGCCAGGCTATGCATCCAAATTCAATTGGGCATCTCCTTCATGGCCTTCATCAATATTGGAGGCCACCACCAATACATCGAATACGAAGGGGATGGGATTCTATGCACATCGTGTGGACACTTAGGCCACGCTTCCTCCAACTGTCACTCCCAGCAAACCCACATCGATCAAACCAACCCAGAGCGACACCTGAGTCAAGTACAAAGACTGAATAACACCTTGTGTCCTTTCAAAAAAGGAAAAAAAGGAACCAAAATACCAAGGAAGATCCAGTCCATAATCCAAATCATACCAAGGACGGTAGGAGCGATCTGATGGCAATAGGAAAGTCCCCTTCTCACTTTGGCGGCGATGACGGAGTCAAGCTAGGGAAAACCAAGAAATCTGGTCCACCTCGGGGCAAGGTCGAATTAGGCCAACAATTGGAACCCCCAGTTTCTCCCCCTCTTGAGGCAGGCCTAAGCTTTGACGCTGAAGTTCACATGGACTCCCCCATGGCCCATCTCCCTAATGAGACAGGACTCAATTCTTCTGATCCCAAGAGACCCACTACCTCCTTTAACCCGAACAGGCCCAGTTCATCTTCTAATTTAAACAGTTTATTTCCCTTAGAAGTAGGGAATAATAAAAAGAAAAAGAAAATTGATGGGCCCCATAGAATCTAGCTCGGCTTAGACAATCATGAGTTTAGAGCTGGAAATTCACACACGCCCATCGAAGACCTTTTCGATTCTCAGGGTGATGTGATGGACACTATCCATCACGCAGACATTGCATTTAATGTAAATGTCATTACCAATGCCCAAGCCCCTCAGCTTTCTTTCCTTAATAGATCTCCTTCTGATAACATGGAGGTCAACTATACCTCTCAAGAAGAACAACATGGACTCTCCACTAAACTCCAACATGATCACTCTAATCACAGAGGACTTACCATTGGATTATATTCCTGCCTCATGGTTGGAAGTCTGCCTCTCCAACCAATCAATCCCACTTCATGCCCAAGTGAAGGGGCGACAGGTTACTCTTTACATCCAGGACCCCAGCTACCTTGCCCTTCTGGTCAAGGAATGTCCGCGTCAGGGCCTAGAGAGCTATGGATAAAATGTCTGGATGGTAACCCTTTTCCATGTAATAGGCTCATCCTACCTGGAAGAACTGACTCCAGAGATTCTGTCACTCCCCATGAACCAGATAAGCAGAAACCTTCCTTTCTTTCCACCCTTAAACCCACTCCTACTATCTCAGGGACCAATTTTTGTGACCTTACCTGGGGAAAGACAAGCCCTTCTAGTACTAATGGTGAATACCTCACCACCTCTAACTCCCCTTTCACTGGAAAGGGTAGAAAGAGGGAAAACAATAGAGGCCCTGAGAGAAAAAAACAAGGAAATAAAAGGCCTCATTGCACAGATGAGAATTCAAAAAATGGATGTCATCACTCTGGAAAGGCCTGTAAACATAGAGTTTATAGAACTCGTCCACGAGATGGTCATTGTTCTCTTACCGCAGCTACTGACCAATCTAGACCTAAAACTAATTGCACCAAACCTTATGATAGGGGAACACTTCACAGCCAAAGTGACACCCATATCCAGAAGGAGAAAGATCTCAGAGATAGCTGGGTCCTCCAATCCTGTGGGAAAGAGGAAGGAAACCATGTCAACCCCCCCAACACAAACAGAAACCAATGATGAAGAACTAGCTAATCTGGAATGCTAGGGGGGAAATAGTCCAGAATTTATAAAACAATGTAAGTCCATGATTAGCATCCACCACTCTTGCATCCTGGACCTCCTGGAAACTAAGATGGTGGACCACAGAAACATCTCCTATGAGTTGGGCTTCCATAACTTCATAGAGTCTAGTGCCTCTGGCAACTTAGGTAACATTGTTAACATGTTGAAGGGGGGTAACATCTCCATCACCAGTATCTCAATCTCTTTCCAGTCTATTCATGCCTCTGTTAAGGTATGATCCTTCCTCTTTACATGGATTCTTAGCATTGTTTATGCCAGTAATGATTTTAATTCTAGAAAGCTCCTATGGGATCAACTCATTTCCCTAGCTGATGTCATCCCTTCCGCAGGTAGTAATAGCTGGATTATGGAAGGGGACTTTAATGAAGTCCTTAGGGCCAGTGAAAATTTTGGAGGCAACCCCATTAACATTCACAAAACATCCCTCTTTTGGGATTGTATTAATAAATACAACCTCATGGACCTTGGCTTCATGGGTAGCAAATTCACCTGGTCTAATATGAGATATAAAAAGAGTCAAGGCCTGATTCTGAAAAGGCTAGACAGGTGTCTAGACAATTAACAATGAATTCACCTTTATCTTGAAGTCTCTGTTACCCACCTCCCTAGAATTCACTCTGACTACTCCCCTCTTATACTCAACCTTACTAGAACTCCCAATTCTCCCCCTAAACCCTTTAGGGTGGAATCTATGTGGATTAACCACCCGAATTTTAGAAATCTCATCCATGTCTCCTTTCTTGAAGGGGCTAACCTCACCCAAGCCACCCACCTATTCTAAGAAATTGCAAAAACCTGGAATAGGGAAACTTTTAGAGATATCTTTCAAAAAAGAATCATCTACTTGCTATGCTAGCAAGTATCCAAAAATATCCCTAAAACCTCACCAACTCCTACCTTCAAAACCTAGAAAATACTCTTTCTAAGGAGTTTAACTACATCCTGGATCAAGAGAATGAGTTTTGGAGGCTCAAATCCAACATCAACTGGCTCATACATGGAGACAGAAATATAAATTTTTTCCACACTTCTATCCTGAATAGAAAAAGGAGAAATGGAATTTACTCCCTCCAGGATAATGATTGTTGGATCTTTGAGCCTAATGAGATCACCAAAACTGTCACTTCTTTCTATGAATCCATTTACTTTTCTATTCACTTCTCCTTCCCACTAAAATATCAGTCCAATCCCTCCAACAAGGGCTCCCTCAATCCCTCTACCCACTCCTATCTTGACTCCATCCCTAACCTTGAGGTGATCAAGAGGGCTATCTTTTCCTTTGTTTCCACCAAAGATCCTGAACAAAATGATATACACCAATTCATGTACCAGAATTATTGGTCTAATATGGCCCCCCTCCCCCACCAGTTCTATACTACCACCTTCACAACTTAGACCATGGACCCAGCTGTTAACTCTACCTTTCTTTGCCTCATTCCTAAATTCAAGGATGCTACCTCCCTGAAGAACTTCAGACCCATAGGTTTGTGCAACACCCAATACAAAATCAGTACCAAGATCATCTCTGCTAGATTAAAGCCCCTTCTTTAATCTATTATTGGTCATAACCAAGCTAATTTCTCTAAAAAATAAGAGCTTGTGAAAATGCCATCATTGTACAAGAGTACTTAGATCACTTCAAGAAAAAAAAGGGCATTAATCCTAGTATGGTTTTAAAAATTGACCTGGATAAAACCTTTGATAGGCTTGAATGGTTCTTCATTAGACAAGCCTTAGCTTTCTTCAACTTCCCCCTTGGCCTGTCCAAACTCATCCTCTCATGCATCTCCTTATTTTCTATCTCTGTCCTTCTAAATAGATACATAACCCCCTGCTACAATCCCACAAGAGGGATAAGACAATGAGACCCCATGTCATCATATCTCTTCATACTTTGCATGGAGCTCTTCTCAAGAAGAATCAACTATGAAGTGGATATTCTCAACTGAACCCCCATTTCCACTAGCAAAGGTGGTCCAAAACTCTCTCACCTATTCTTTGCTGGTGAACATACCTTTTTTGCTACAACTGATTTCCAGAACTGTCATACCATCTTCAATACTCTAGACAACTTCAGTAAACACTCAAGTGCCAAGTCTAAAGTGCTTTTCTCCAGCAATTATGATGATGCTGCTAGACTCAACCTATCCACCATCTTAGGTATAAAATCCAGTAACAGCTTTGGCAAATACCTAGGCTTCCCCACCTTTCATAAGTATCCCACTCTTGCAGACTTCCACTTTCTTCTAGATAACATGAACTTCAAGCTTGCTGGCTGGAAGTCCAATTTCCTCAATATAGCTGACAGAACTACCCTAGCCAAATCTTGTCTTAGCAGCATGCCCAACCATGTTATGCAATTTATAATTCTCCCTAATAAGATTCTCAAGATCATTGAAAGAGCCTAAAGGAATTTCATCTAGGAATCCACTAACTCTAGGATGAGAATGCATGTGGTCAATTGGGGGACCATCACTAGAACCAAAAAAGAGGGAGGCCCAGGAATCCAAAAGGTCAGCATAAATAATAACACCTTGTTCAGCAGCTTCGCTTGGAGACTCAACTCTAATCCCTCTTCTCTATGGGCCTCTGTCCTAAACCATAAGTAAAATCACTTCTCCAGTCCTGCCAACTATTATAGGACCTGAAATTATATCCAAAGAGGTTGGAAACTATGCAAGAATGTCATTTGTTAGTCCATCCACAATGGCAGAAAAATTGATGGTTGGGAAGTTTGTTGGATTCCAAACCTTCCACCCGTTAGAAATATTATTCAGGGACCTGTCCCTGGGCACATTAACATCATCCTGTTTTTCAATTTTTGGCAGGAGGGCAACTAGAATCTAGACTCCCCCTCCTTTGAAATCCCTACATCCATCTTCCATACTATCTGGAATACTTTCTTTTCAAATCCCTTAATTCATCAAGATACCCCCCCCTGTGGCTTTTAAGTGATTTAGGCATGTTCACATGTAAGAGTGCCTATAATCTCATCCACTCAAATAGAGCACCTCTCATCAACAATCACAAAACTTAGAATTGGATTTGGAAAACCACCATCCCTGAAAAGCTGAAATTTTTTCTCTGGATTTTGAACTATGATAGTCTTCCTAATAAGGGAAATCTTCTTAAAAGGGGAATCAATATTGACCATACATGTCCCTATTGTTCCTACCTATAAGAAGAAATCCACCATCTTTTATTCCAATGTAGACATGCTAACACTTTGTGGAGGGAGCTGGTTCTTTAGTACAATGGGGAACAAAATATCTCCACCCTTAATTTCTCACCTAGTAATTGGAAAACCACCTGGAAGACTCTAAGTCACAACAACTTTAACAGTAGAGTGGAGTGGGGCACTCTCCTCCCCTTTTGTCTCTGGAATATTTGGAAAATCATAAATAATAATGTCTTCACCAACAAAAATTACCCCCCTCCTTTAAACATGCTTACTCTGAAGCTGTGGAATTTCTTCACATCAGTGAGCATTCTACTGACCCCCATAATCTTACCATCTTCCTCTGCTAGACCCCTCCCCCTAAACATGTCTACAAGCTAAACACTGATAGATCATGCGTGGGGAACACTGATAAAGGGGGCATTGGGGGAGTGGTCAGAAATGCCTCGGGCACTTGGGTTCTTGGCTTCATGCAGAGCTTCCACCATGCTTTCAATAACTTTATGGAACTCATGGCCCTTAGAAAGGTTCTTCTGCTGGTTGAGGAGCAGAACTTGTGCCCTATTGAGATATGTGCTGATTTAGAAGAGATCATTAACTGGTTATCAAAAGGGAATTTATTATATAGCCCAATTATTCATGATTGCAGATCTCTGATAAGAAGATTGGGCAAACCTCCGGTTCACCATAGCTACAGAGAGCAGAATAGGGTAGCTGACACCATGGCGAAAGCTAGAGCGAAAATAACTCCTTTTGACAACTGTAAAGTTTTTATAACACCACCTCCTTTTGTAATTCATGAAGTATGGGCTGACATAGAAGGAAATGCTATCCTCGTAGGGTTCCTTCTTACCAAAACTATTCAAGTCATTGCCAAACAATTTTGGTAATTGAGACAGACTGAGCTCCCGAACTAACAACTTTAGTTATTGCTGTTTTATGTTTAATGCATCTTATCTACCAAAAAAATTACTTAGGGTGATACAGTAAAATTACGGTTGAAGCTGCTGAAGCAGACATGCCATAAATATCTGTTGTACTTTTTTTAAAATTCAATTTTATTAATTTTCTAATAGTTAAATATCATATAATAATTAATTAGGGGCTATATAGTAAAATCACGGAACAAACACGTAGCTGGAAGCAGACATGTTGACCGCAAACTACTGTTTCTAGCAACTCCCGCTCATGCTTCTATATAGTAAGAAGATAAGTGAGGATAGGCTGCTGAAGCAGGAAGCTTGCGGACGACATGCCTTCTTCAACAGTGATTTTACTATATCATCTCTAATCAATTAATTATTATTAGTCATTTATATATTAGAAAAATAATAATATTTAATTAAAAATAAAGTAGATATTTATGACGCATCTGCTTCAACTGCTTCAATTGTGACTATATCATCACTAATTAATTATATAAGTCATTTAAATATTAGAAAATTAATAATACATAATTAAAAAAGTAAATAGATATTTATGACATGTCTACTTCAGCTGCTTCGATCGTGATTTTACTAAATCATTTTTAATTAATTATTATAAGTTATTTACGTATTAAAAGATTAATATTTTATAAAAAAATATTATAAACATTCATGACATGTCTGCTTCAACTGCTTCAATTGTAATTTTATTATATCACCTCTAATTAATTATTATAGATCATCTAAGCATTACAAAATCGATAATATTTCATAAAAAAGGTAAAATAGACACAAAATTATAAGTTAACTCTTGATGTTTTAAATTAACTTGATGACTTATATGTGATACACTTAAACTTTTTCCACGAGTAATTTTTTATAGTAACTTTATAGTAATTTTTTGATATAACTTCATAACTAATTTTTATAGTAATTTTTTGATATAACTTCTGGATAGTTATTATAAGTCATTTAAGTACTAGATAAACAATTATTATAAGTCATTTACGTATTAGAAAATTAATATTATTTAATTAAAAAGTAAAATAGATATTTATGACATGTCTGCTTCAACTGCTTCAATCATAATTTTACTATATCATCCCTCATTAATTATATAAGTCATTTACTTATTAGAAAATTAATAATATATAATAAAAAATTAAAATAAATATTTATGACATGTGTAACGCCTCAAGACTTGTACCCCGCACGCTACACGGTACTAACAATCCCAAAAGACCACTAGCTAACCCATGGCTGGCACCTGCTGTGAGCACTGCATTATAGTAATACTGTAATAACAATATAACTGAGATAAATTCAAAAATAATGGGTTGAAATTCCATAAGGTTCAATATAATAATAATACTAAAAGAATGGTATAACAATACCAAAACTGATATAATGGTCTGAACATGCTATAGTCTGAAAGCCTCTAAGTTGTCTAACTGTGGAGATGATAGGACAACTCCCCAACTAACTCCGGCTGCTGAAATAACTAAGTTCTGAAATAATGAAATAATCATGTCCTTGAACTTTGAGGACTCACTACTGACTCTGACTGCTGAAATCTAAACTGCTAAGTGTGATCGGGAACCTGAGCGTCTGAACCTATGGTATAAAATACCATATCGCAATATAAAAGTATGCGTTAGTATGTGGGAATGTACTGGTATGCAAAATGGTATAAGGCTGAATGTATGGGTTCATATGCATGAACTATAACTGACTGAGTAACGTGAACATGACTGAGTGAGAATTCATGCATGAAAACATAGTAACTAAAGTCGTGATAAGATTGAATACTGATTCAAAATACTAATAACATAGATTTATGGTATCTGAATACTGTTAACTGAGTGACTGTGTCTGACAACCCTGATTCTGATGGAACTAGCTGAGTTCCGTACTAAGCTGAGTGACTGTATCTGAAAGTCTTGAAATTTGTTGAACTATCTAAGTTTTATTCTGAAGACTTAGACTGAGACTGTGGGAGGTAATCATCTAACTGACATTCCCCAAATAATTTGGCGGAGTTGGGGTACAATCTGCAACCCCAATTGGAAGGGCGTCAATATCGCGCCACTAGTAAGGATAAGTTGTGAGTGACCCTCATCTGTCAGGTACTCTAAAAAGAATGATGGGACCCTAATCTGTCAGGTTAAGCCACCTTATTAACCCTCATCTGTCAGGTTTGATATCTCAACCTACGCTGGCTAAGTAGTTCTGGAATACAAGGAATGCTTCTAAGAATCACACCATCTACTGTCAGGTGAGTCCCCATCCTTGGGTTTACTCGGTGCTGAATCCTACTCCCAACTGAATAGACACTGAACTGATTATGCTGAGATGAACTAGTCTAAGTTCACTGAGTTTCGTAGACTAACTGATTTTACTGAGATTACTGATTTTTCCTGAGTTTTGTAACTGACTAAGTTCTACTGAGTTCAAAAAGTAACTGTGAGTACTACTGATCATGGCATGACTGAGATTATATTGAAACCGATACTGGTTCTAGGTACATAGCTAAATTGTCGGGTATTAAATACCCCCAAGACTCGATAGAATGAATATTATAGGACATGATACTTCTTGAACACATAACCACAATCAACAATTCATAATACAATCATTGAGCGATTCAATGACCCCATTTTGCCTGTTTGACCAAACAAATAGGCCCGCCCACACAAACGGGCAATATTGGGTCGCTCCCCAGCCTCTCCTACATGCCTGGGTAAATTTTGGCCCACGTAACCCTCGGGCACACCCCCAGAACCGTAGGCTATAGCGCACCGATTTGGACTCAAAATGCCCCATTCACGCTGTTTTACCCGTTTGAATAACCAAATAGCACCACCCAGACAAACGGGTAATGTTGGGACACTACTCATCCTTGCTGGAATGTCCGGGCAGATTTACGACCCACTTCACCCTCGGACCCCGGGTCAATCCACGAAACCGTGGGAAATAGCACACTGATTTGGCCATAAAATACCCCGTTCGCGCCGTTTTGCCCGTTTGACCAACTAAATGGCCCCGCCCATACAAAAAGGCAACACTGGGATTATCCCCAGCCTCCATGGCATACCCGGGTCTATTTTAAACCCACGGAACCCCCGTACCCCGATCCCACCCACAAAACTGTAGGCTATAGCACATCGATTTGACCTTAAAATGCCCCATTCGCACTGTTTTGCTGATTTGACCAACCAAATGGCCTCGCCCATAAAACGAGAAACACTTGGTCACTCTCTAGCCTCTCTGGCATTCCCGAGTGAATTTTTAGACCACCTCCGGAACCGTGGGCTATGGCACACCGATTTAGCTCAAAAATGTTTTGTTTATGCCATTTCGCCCGTTTGACCAAGCAAATGGCCCCTCCCATACAAACGGGAAATATTAGGATGCTCCCTAGCCTCCCTGGCATACCCAAGTTGATTTTTAGCCTACGATACCCCCGGAACCCAGGCCCACACAAGAAATCGTAGGCTATAGCACACCGATTTGGCCCTAAAATGCCCTGTCCGCGCTTTTTCGCTTGTTTGACCAACCAAATAGCTCCGCCCATAAATACAGGCACCACTGGGGCGCTCCCTAGCCTCCCTTCCATGCTCGAGTTGATTTTTGGCCCACGAAACCCCCAACCCTGGTTCCACCCACGGAACCGTGGGTTATAGCACACCGATTTGGCCTCAAATTACCCTGTTTGTGCCGTTTTGCCCAATTGGCCAACCAAATGGCCCCACCCATGCAAACGACAAATATTGGGTCACTCCTCAGCATCTCCTATATGCCCGGGTTGATTTTTGGTACACGACACCCCCATATCCCGGACCCACCACTGGAACCGAGGACTATACACACTGATTTATTCCCAAAATGCCCCGTTTGTACATTTCGCCCTTTTGACCAGCCAAATGGCCCTGCCCATACAAACGGGCAATACTAGGACACTCCCCAGCCTCTATTTCACACCCGAGTTGATTTTTATCCTACGTCACCCCCGGACCCTGGGCCCACCAACAAAACCATGAACTAAAGCACACCGATTTGACCCCAAAATTCCCCGCTCGCGCTGTTTCACCCGTTTGACCAACCAAATGGCATCGCCCACACAAACTAGAAACACTAGGTCACTCCCCAGCTTCTCTAGCACACTCGAGTAAATATTTGGCTAACGGTACCCCCGAAATGTAGGCTCACCCCCGGAATCGTGGCCTATAGCACACTGATTTGGCCCCAAAATGCCCTGTTCGTGCCGTTTCACCTATTTGACCGACCAAATGGCCCGTCCCACACAAAAGGTAAACACTGGGACACTCCCCATCTTCCTGGTCATGCTCGGGTAAAATTTTGACCCATGGCACCCCCGTATCCCAGGCCCACCCTCGAAACTGTGGGCTATAGCACACCGATTTGTCCTCAAAATGCCCCGTTCGCATCGTTTCACCCGTTTGACCAACCAAATTACCTTGTACACATAAAAGCGCAATAGTAACATGCTCCCCAGCCTCCTTGGCATGCCCGGGTTGATTTTCGAACCACGGCACCCCCGGATCCCAGGCCCGCTCCCGGAACTGTCAGCTATAGCACATCGATTTAGCCCCAAAATGCCCCATTCCTTTTGTTTTGCCCGTTTGACCAACCAAATGGCCCAACCCACACAAATGAGCAACACTGGGATGCTCTCCAGCCTCAAAGGAACGCCCAGGTTGATTTTCGGCCACGGCACCCCCGGACCTCGGGCACACCCACAGAACCGTGGGCTATAGCATACCAATTTGGCCCCAAAATGCCCCGCTCACACGGATTCACCTGTTTGACCAGCCACATGGTCCCACACGCACAAACGGGCAAAACCGGGTTGCTCCCCAGCCTCTCCTATATGTTCGGGTAGATTTTTGGCCCACAAAACCCCCGTACTTTGGGCCCACCATCAGAACTGATGGCTATAGCATATCTATTTGGCACCAAAAATGCCTCGTTTGCGCCGTTTCTCCCTTTTGACCAACCAAACGGCTCCGCCCACATAAACAAGCAATACTGGGATGCTCCATAGCCTTCCTGGAATGCCTGGTTCGATTTTAGGCCCACGAAACCCCGAACCCATCCACAGAACTGTGGCCTATAGAACAAAGATTTTACCCCAAAATGTGCCATTTACGCCATTTTGTCCGTTTGACAATCCAAATGGCCTCTCCCCCATAAACGAGCATCAATGGGACACTCCCTAGTCTCTGTGGCATGCCTTGGTAGATTTTAGGTCTACAGCACCCCCCAGACCCCGAGCTCACCCTTGGAATCGAGGGCTATAATATACCGATTTGGCCCCAAAACTCCCCGTTTCACCTATTTGACCAACCAAATAGCCCCGCCCATACAAACTGGAAACACTGGGTCGTTCCCTAGTCTTTCCGGCATGATCGGGTCAATTTTTAGCCCATGACACACCCAAACCCTGGCCCCACCCCCAAAACCGTGGGCTATTGCACACCGATTTGGCCCCAAAATGCCTCATTCGCACCATTTAACCCATTTGAATAACCAAATTACCAAGCCAATTTATGCCCATGGCACCCCCGTACCCCAGGCATACCCATAGAATCGTGAGCTATAGTACACCGATTTGTCCCAAAAATGCCCCGATCGCGTCGTTTTTCCCGTTTGACCAACCAAATGGCCCCGCCCACACAAATGGGCAACACTAGGATGGTTCCCTACCCCCCTCGCATAATCAGGTCGATTTTCAGTCGACGACACCCCCTGACCCCGAGCCCACCCATGGAACTGTCGGCTATAGCACACCGATTTGATTCTAAAATGCCCCGTTCACGTCGTTTCACTAGTTTGACCAACCAAATGGCCTTGCCCATGCAAAAGGAAAACACTTGGTTTCTACCCAGACTCTCCGGCATGCCCGGGTGAATTTTCAGCCCACGACAACCCCCGAAACCCGAGCCCACCCCCATAACCGTGGGCTATAGCACACCTATTTAGCCCCAAAATGTCTCGTTCGTGCTGTTTTACCCATTTGACCAACCAAATGGTCCCGCCCACACAAACGGGTAACATTGGGACTCTCTCTAGCCTCCTTGGCATCCTGAGTTAATTTTTGGCCCACGATACCCCCGGACCCCGAGCCCACCCACGGAATTGTGGGCTATAGCACACCAATTTGCCCCTAAAATGCCCCGTCCATGCCTTTTCGCCTGTTTCACCAACCAAATGGCCCCGCCCATACAAACGGGTAACACTAGGATGTTTCCCAGCCCCTGGTATGTTTGGGTGTATTTGCGACCCACGAGAACCCCAACCCTAAGCCTGTTCATAGAAACATGGGCTATAGCACATTTATATAACCCCAAAATGCCCCGTTCGCGTCGTTTTTCCCATTTGATAAACAAAATGGCCCCTCCTACACAAACGGGCAATATTGGGTTACTCCCCAGACTCTCTATCATACCCGGGTCTATTTTTTGGCCACGGCATCCTCAGACCCGGGACCATCCCTGGAACCGTGGGCTATAGCACATCGATTTGCCAAAAAAATGCCCCGTTCGTTCCATTTCGCTCGTTTGACCAACCAAATGGCCCCGCCTACAAAAAGGTCAACACTGAGATGCTCCCCAGCCACCCTGGCATGCCTGATTCAATTTTTGGCCCACAGTACCCCCAGACCAGGGACCCACCCACGGAACTGTGGTATATAGTACACCGATTTTGTCCTAAAATGCCCTGTTCATGCTGTTTCGCCTGTTTGACCAATCAAATAGCCCTGCCCACACAAACAGGCAACACTGGTATGATCCCTAGACTCCTTAGCATACTCGGGTTAATTTTTGGCCGACAGAACCCCTAAAACCCAAGCTCACCCATTGAACCATAGGCTATAGCACATCGATTTAGCCCCAAAACTACTCGTTTTGCCTTTTTAACCAACCAAATAGCCCCGCTGACAAAAATGGGAAAATACTGGATCACTTTCTATCCTCTCAGGAATGCCTCAATCGATTTTTGTGCTATGACACCCCTGGACCCTAGGCCCACCCTCAGAACCATGGGCCATAGTATGCGAGTTTGGCCACAAAATGCCCCATTCGTACCGTTTTGCTCGTTTGAATAACAAAATGGCCCCGCCTACACAAATGGGCAGCATTGGGATGCTCTCCAGCCGCCCTGGCACGCTCGAGTTGATTTTTGGCCCACGAAATCCCCAAAACCCGTATCCACCCACAGAACCGTGGGCTATATCACACCAATTTAGCACCAAAATGCCCCATTCGCGTTGTTTCGCTCGTTTGAATAACAAAATGGCCACACCTACAAAAATGGGCAATATTGGGATGCTCTCCAGCCTCCCTGTCATGCCCAAGTTGATTATTAGTCCACGAAACCCCTGAACCCATGCCCACCCACGAAACTGCAGGCTATAGCACACTAATTTGGCCCTAAAATGCCCCGTTTGCATCATTTCACTCGTTTGACCAACCAAATAGCCCCGCCCACACAAATGGGCAACATTGGGTTGCTCCCCAGTCACTATGGCATGCCCGAAACTATTTTCAACCAACGGCACCCCCGAACCCCGAGCCTAATCCTGAAACCGTGGGCTATAGCACACCTATTTAGCCCGAAATGGCCCTATGAACACAAACGGGCAACACTGGGATGCTCCCCAGCCTCCTTGGCATGCTACGGTTGATTTTCAGCCCATGGAACCCCCAAAACCCGGGCCCACCCACAGAACTGTGGACTATAGCACACCAACTTGGCCCTAAAATGCCCCGTTCGCGCCATTTTTCCTGTTTGACCATCCAAATGGCCTTGACCACTCAAACGGGAAATATTTGGTAGCTCTCCATCCTCTCCAGCATGCCCAAGTTGATTTTCGGCCCACGGTACCCCCGGGCCCCGATCCCACCCTCAAAACCGTGGGCTATAGCACACCGATTTATCTCTAAAATGTCCCGTTCGAGCTGTTTTTCCCGTTTGACCAACCAAATGGCCTCGCCCATACAAATGGGAAATATTGGGACTATTCTTAGCCTCCCTGGCATACCTGAGTTGATTTTTGGCCCACGATAACCCTAGACCCCGACCCCACCCTCAGAACAGTGGACTATAGCACACCAATTTGGCCCCAAAATGCCCCGTTCATGCCTTTTCGCTCATTTGACCAACAAAATAGCCACGGACACATAAATGGGTAAAACTGGGATGCTTCTTAGCCCCCCTGAAACGTACAGGTGTGTTTTTGGCCTATGAGACCCCTAAACCTTGGCCCTCCCACAGAAACGTGAGCTATAGCACATCGATTTGGCCCCAAAATGCCCCGTTCACATGATTTTGCTCGTTTGACCAACCAAATTTCCCCTCCCACAAAAACGGGAAACACTGGGTCACTCCCCAGCTTCTCTTTCATGCCTGCATTGATTTTTGTCCCACGGAACCCCCGAACCCCAGGCCCGCCCATGGAATCGTGGGCTATAGCACACCGATTTTACCTAAAAATGCCCCGTTCGCACCGTTTCACCTGTTTGACCAACCAAATAGCCCCAACCATACAAAATAGAAGCACTGGGATGCTCCCTAACCTTCCTGGGATGCCTTGGTAGATTTTTCTCCCACGACACCACCAAACCCCGGGCCCACCCCTAGAACTGTGGGCTATAGCACACTGATTTCATCCCAAAATGCCTCGTTCGCACCGTTTAGCCTATTTAAAAAACCAAATGGTCCCACCCATACAAATACGCAATACCGTGATGCTCTCCAGCCTCCCTAGCATGCCTGGGTTGATTTTTAGCCTACGCCACCCCCGGAACCCGAACTCACCCACGGAACCGTGGGCTATAGCATAACGATTTTGCACCAAAATGTTCCGTTCGTTCTATTTCACTCGTTTGACAAACCAAATTGCCCTTCCCACTTAAATGGTAAATAATGGGACCCTCTCAAGCCTCCCTAGCTTGCCCAAGTTGATTATCGGAACATGACACCCCCAGACCCCGGTCCCACCTACGGAACCGTGGGCTATAACACACCGATTTGGCCCCAAAATGCCCCGTTCACGTCATTTCACTCATTTGACCAACCAAATAGCCTCGCCCATACAAATGGGAAACACTGTGACTCTCCCTAGCCTCACTGGTACGCCTAATTCGATTTTTGGCCCATGGCACCCCAGACCCCGGACCCACCCGCGGAACCGTGGTCTATAGTACACCAACTTTGTCCCAAAATGTCTTATTCATGTCCTTTCGCCTGTTTGACTAACCAAATGGCCCTGCGCACACAAACGGGCAATACTGGAATACTCCCTAGTACGCCCGGGTCGATTTTTAGCTCACTGAACCCCTAAACCCCGAGCTCACCCATGGAACCGTGGGCTATATCACATCAATTTAGCCCCAAAACTCCTCGTATTGCCTGCTTGACCAACCAAATGGCCCCGCCCATAAAAATGGGCAGCATTAGGTCACTACCTATTCTCTCCACCATGCCCTGATCAATTTTTGGCCCACGATACCGCCAGACCCTGAGCTCGCCCTCAGAACCGTGGGATATAGCACACCAATTTGGCCCTGAAATGCCCCATTCGCGCCGTTTTGCCTGTTTGAATAATAAAAGGGCCCTGCCTAAACAAATGGGCAATATTGAAATACTCTCTAACCTCCTTGGAACGTTTAAGTTGGTTTTGGCCCACAAAACCCCCGAAACCCGTGCCCACCCACGAAACTGTGGGCAATAGCACACCAATTTGGCCGTAAAACACCCCATTCGCGCCATTTCACCCGTTTGACCAACCAGCCTGTCATGTTTGGGTCAATTTTCGACACACAAAACCCCTAAACCACGGGCCCACCCACGGAAACATGGGCTATAGCACACCGATTAGGCCTCAAAATGCCCCTTTCACGTTGTTTCACCCATTTGACCAAACAAATAGACCCGCCCACATAAACGAGCAACACTAAGTTGATCCTCAGCCTCTCTGTCCCACTTGAGTTTATTTTAACCCCACGGAAGCCCCAAACCCCGAACCCACCCCCAGAACCGTGGGCTATAACACACTGATTTGGCCTTAAAATGTCCTATTCACTTTGTTTTTCCCGTTTGACCAAAAAAATGCCCCCGCCCACCTAAACAGGCAATATTGGGATACTCCCCATCCTCCTTGGCATGCCCGAGTTAATTTTCAACCCAAGGCACCTCCGTACCTCGGGCCCTCCCATGGAACCGTGGGCTATAGCACACTGATTTTGCCCCAAAACACCATGTTCGCACTGTTTTACCCATTTGACCAACCAAATTGCCTCCCCCATACAAACAGGAAACACTAGGTCATTCCCTAGCCTCTCTATCATGCTCGAGTTGATTTTTGGCCCACAGCACCCCCGAACCCCAGGCTCGCCCATGGAACCATGGGCTATAGCACACCGATTTGGCCCCAAAATTCCCCGTTCATGCTGTTTTGCCAGTTGGACCAATCAAATTGACCCACCCACACAAACGGGAAACACTGGGTCGCTCCACAGCCTCTCATACATGACTGGGTCGATTTTCATCTCACGACACCCCCAAACCCCGAGCCCACCCCTAGAACCGAGGGCTATCGCACACTGATTTGGCCTCAAAATGCCCCGTTCGAACGATTTCACTCGTTTGAATAACCAAATAGCCACAACCATACAAACGGGAAACATTTGGATACTCTCTAGTCTCCCTAGAACACTCGGCTTAGCCGGGTTGATTTTTGGCCCACGGTACCTCAGACCACAGGCCCACCCCCAGAACCGTGAGCTATAGCACACTGATTTGGCCCTAAAATGCCCCGTTAGCTTTGTTCCTCCCGTTTGACCAACCAAATGGCCCCGCCCATACAAAAAAGAAAAATTGGGATGCTCCCCAACCTCCGGTGCATGCCCGAGTCAATTTTTGGCCCATGACACCCATGAACCCGAGCCCACCCATGGAACCGTGGGATATAGCACACCGATTTGGTGCCAAAATGCTCTGTTTGCATCGTTTCACCTATTTGTCTAACCAAATGGCCCCGCCCATACATACAAGAAAAACTGGGTCTCTCCCCCGCCTCTCTAGCATGCCTGGGTCAATTTTTGGCCCACGGCACCCCCGGACCACAGGATCACCCCCAAAACCGTGGGCTATAGCACACTGATTTGGCCCCAAAATGCCTCGTTCACACCATTTTGCCTGTTTGACCAACCAAATGGACTCGACCACACAAACAAGAAACACTGGGATACTCCCCAGCCTCCCTGACACGCCCGGGTCTATTTTTGGCCCAGGCCACCCTCGGACCCCAGGCCCACCCACGAAACCGTGGGCTAGAGCACACCAATTTAGCCCCAAAATGCACCTTTCGCATCGTTTCACCCATTTGAAAAAACAAATATCGCCGCCCAAAAAATTTGGCAATACTGGGATACTCCACATCCTCCCTAGCACTCATGAGCTGATTTTGGGCCCATGACACCCCGAACCGCGGACTAACCCATGGAATCATGGGCTATCGCACACCGATTTGGCACCAAAATTCCCCATTCTCGTTGTTTCACCTGTTTAACCAACCAAATAGCCCCTCCCACACAAACGAGTAATACTAGGTTGCTCCTCAGTCTTTTCGACACGCCCGGGTTAATTTTTAACCCACGGTACCCCTAAACCCCTAGCCCACCCCCGGAACCGTGGGCTATAGCACGCCGATTTGGCCCTAAAATGCCCCGTTCCTGCCGTTTAGCCAGTTTGACCAACCATATGGACTCTTCCACATAAACAAGAAATACTAGGATGCTCCTCAGCCTCCTTGACATGCTCGGGATGATTTTTGGCCCACGGTACCCCTGAACCCCGAGACCACCCATAGAATAGTGGGCTATAGCACATCGATTTTGCCCTAAAACTCTACGTTTGCATCGTTTCATCTGTTTGACCAACCAAATGGCCCCTCCCACACAAACTAGAATCACTGAGTCGCTTCCCAACCTCTCTGGCATGCCCGAGTTGATTTTCATCCCACGACACCCACAGACCCCATAAACTAGCAACACTAAGATACTCCCCAGCCTCCCTAGCATGCCCTAGTTAATTTTTGTCCCACGGTACCCCATACCCCGGGCCCACCCCCAAAACTGTTGGCTATAGCACACCAATTTTTCCCTAAAATACCTCGTCCGCACCGTTTTATTAGTTTGACTAACCAAATGGCATGCCCATATAAACGGGAAACACTGGGACACTCACCAGCCTCCCTGGCATGCCAGTGTCAATTTTGGCCCATGGTACCCCAGACCCTGGGCCCACCCCTAGAACCGTTGGCTATATCACACCGATTTGGACCCAAAATGCCCTGTTCACACCGTTTCACCGGTTTGACCAACCAAACGATACCGCCCATACAAACAGGCAACATTGGGATGCTCCCTAGACCCCCTGACATGCTCGGGTTAATTTTTTTGCCAATGGCAGCTTGTACCTCAGGCCCACCTATGGAATTGTGAGCTATTGCACACTAATTTGGCCCCAAAATGCCCCGTTTGCGTTGTTTCACCCGTTTGACCAACCAAATAGCCCTGCCCATACAAACGGGCAACACTGGGATGCTCCCCAGCCTCCCTAGCACTCTCGAGTTGATTTTTAACTTATGACACCCTCGGACCTGAGGCCCACCCATGGAACCATGGGCTATAGCACACCAAATTTGGCCCGAAAATGCCCTATTCGTGCTGTTTCGCCCATTTAAATAAGAAAATGGCCCCGCCTACATAAATTGGAAACATTGGGATGCTCTCCAGCCTCTTTTGCATGCTCGAGTTGATTTTTGGCCCACAAAACCCCCGGAACCCATGCCCACCCACGGAACCATGGGTTATAGCACACTGATTTTTCCCTAAAATGCCCCACTAGTGCCATTTCACCCGTTTGACCAACCAAATAGCCCCGCCCACACAAATGGGTAACTATGGATCACTCCCAGTCTCTCTAGCACGCTCAAAACTATTTTCAGCCAACTAAAACCCCAAACTCTGGGCCCACCCCTGGAACCATAGGCTATAGCTCACCTATTAGCCCCAAAATGCCCCATTCATGTTGTTTCGCCTGTTTGACCAACCAAATGTCCCCTCCCACACAAACGGGCAACACTGGGATGCTCTCCCGCCTCCTGGAACACTTAAGTCGATTTTCATCCCACAGCACCCCTGAATCACGAGCCCACCCATAGAAACATGGGCTATAGTGCACCGATTAGGCCCTAAAAGCCCTGTTCACACCGTTTCGACCATTTGACCAACCAAATGGCCCCGCGCACACAAACGGCCAATATTGGGTCAATCCCAAACCTCTCGGGCATGCCTGGGTCAATTTTTTATGCACTACACCCTAGGACCCCGAGCCCACCCCCCAGAACCATGGGCTATAGCACACTGATTTGGCCTCAAAATGCCCCATTCGCACCGTTTTTCCTGTTTGACCAAAAAAATGGCCCTTCCCATACAAACAGGTAATACTGGGATGCTCCCCAACTACCTTGGAATGGTCGAGTTGATTTTTTCCCACAACACCCCTGGACCCCGGGACCAGCCATGGAATCGTTGGGAATAACACATCAATTTTGCCCTAAAATACCCTGTTCGCACCGTTGTACCCGTTTGACCAACAAAATGGCCCTGCCTATACAAAAGTGAAACAATGGGTTACTTCCCAGCCTCTTTGACACGATTGGGATAATTTTTGGCCCATGGCACCTTCGAACCCCAGGCCTGGATTTAATTTGGCCCCAAAATGTATCGTTCGCACCATTTCGCCAGTTTGACCAATCAAATGGCCTCGCCCACATAAACGGACAACACTGGGTCACTCCCTATCCTCTTTTACATGCTCGGTTAATTTTTGGGCCACGACACCCCTGGAACCCGAGCCCACCCCAGAACCAAGGGCTATAGCACACTAATTTGGCCCTAAAATGCCTCGTTCGCACAATTTCACCCATTTGACCAACAAAATAGCCCCACCCACACAAATGGGAAATACTGGGATGCTCCCCATCCTCCCTGGCATGCTCGAGTTGATTTTCATCCCACAGCACCCCCGGGCCCACCCACGTAATTGTGGGCTATAGCACACCAATATGTCCTGTTCATGCCGTTTTGCCCGTTTGACCAACAACATGACCCCTATTAGACAAATAGACAACACTGGGTTGCTCCCCAACCTCACTGGGACTGTTAGGTCGATTTTTGACTCACGGCACCCCCGAAACAGTGGGTTATAGAACACTTATTTGTCCCCAAAATGCCTCGTTCGTGTTGTTTCGCCTATTTGACCAACGAAATGGCCTCGACCATACAAAAAGGAAACACTGGGATGCTCCCCATCCTCCCTGGAATGCCCAGATCAATTTTCAACCCATGACACCTCCGTAACCCAGGCCCACCCCCGAAACCGTTCGCTATAGCACATCGATTTTTCCTAAAACTGCCTTGTTCGGGCTATTTTGCCTGTTTGATCAACCAAATGGGCCCGTCCATACAAACGAGCAATACTAGGATGCTCTCCAGCCTCCCTGGCATGCCCGAGATTATTTTTGGCCCACGTCACTCCGGACCCCAGGCACACCCACGAAACCATGGGCTATAGCACACTGATTTGGCCCCAAAACTCCCCGTTCACGTTGTTTCTCCTATTTGACAAACCAAATGGAACCACACATATAATCGAGAATCACTGGGTCACTTCCCAGCCTCTCCAACAAGCTCGGGTCAATTTTTCACCCACGACATCCCCAGATCCTAGGCCCATCCCCAAAACCGTGTGCTATAATACACCGATTTGGCCCTAAAATGCCCCATTTGCGCTATTTCACCCATTTGAAAAAACAAATGGCTCGACCCACACAAACGGGCAACACTGGGATGCTCCCCAGCCTCCCTGGCATACTCGGGTTGATTTTTGGTCCAGGGAACCCACGAACCCAAGGCCCACCCATGCAACCATGGGCTAAAGGACACCGATTTCGTCGTAAAATTCTCCGTTCAAGCCGTTTCACCCGTTTGACCAACCAAATAGCCCTACCGACACAAACGGGAAATACTGGATCATTTTTCAGCTTCTCATACACTCTCGGGTTGATATTCGGCCCATGACACCCCCGAATCATGGGCCCACCCACGGAACCATAGGCTATAGCACACCGATTTGGCCCCAAAATGCCACGTTCGTGCCGTTTCGCCCGTTTGACAAAAAAATAGCCCTACCTATACAAACGGGAAACACTAGCTCGCTTCCCAGTCTCTCTGGCATACCTGGGTCGATTTTAGGCCCACAGCACCCCCGACCCAGGCCCACACCCAGAACTGTGGGCTATAGTACACCGATTTGGCCCCAAAATGGCCTGTTCACGCCGTTCTACCCGTTTGACCAACCAAATGGCCCCATACATACAAACGGGAAATACTGGGATGCTTCTCAACCTCCCTGTCATGCTTGGATCGATTTTCATCCCACGTCACCCCTGGACCATGGGCCTACCCCCGGAACCGTGTGCTATAACACACCAATTTAGCCCCAAAATGCCCCGATCACACTGTTTTGTCCGTTTGACAAATCAAATGGCCCTGCCCATATAAACGGGAAACACTGGGATACTACCCAGCCTCAATATCATGCTCGAGTCAATTTTTAGCCCATGGAATCCCTAGACCCCAAGCCCACCCACGAAACCATGCGCTATAGAAGATCATGGTGCGACCCCTGACTAGACCAAGCAGCCATCGTGGCACGACCCTTGGCTGGTTCAAGCAGCCGTCATGGCACAACCTTGATCTTGGATCAACTAACCCTCACAGCACGGCCCTATCTCAACCCACTACTATTTTGGCCATCTAAACTCACCTTTACGCTGGTTTAAAAAATTCAAAACTCACCCGAGATGACCTATAAGTAACCCTGATCATGAGTAAACTTGGAAATCGGCATTTTAAGGTCGTGAAGGTTGAATTAAAATTCATCAAAGTTGAGAGGAAAAAATAATACTAATCCTTTAGAACTTAGCTAAATTGTCTAAGTCTTGGACCTCTTTGACATGTAATACAAAGCTGAAATGGACTAGAATCTTATGGGGCCTTAGATATGTATTTTATTCAGTTGCTCATGAGTTATACCAGTACAAGGGCTAGCTTGGGATAACTTATGGTCCTAAGCACTATGTGAAATCCAAGGGGTAGGCTTGGGGCATTACAAACTTGGTATTAGAGCACAAAGTTCAAGTGTCCTAGGGTGTCTGTGAAGCCGTGTCTAGTAGTCTTGCGGAACAGTACAGTGACATCCGTACTTTTCTGTAAGAGGCTACAACGCATTTAAGAAATGTATCCTTTATTTCATACTCTATATCATGTAGTAAAGTTATTCTTTTAGAAACTTATGCCAATTCATAAGTAACTCCATAATTCTCCGTATATTGCTTATTCTTGAGATAACATGACTAGTAAGTTCCAATTCCTCCCAAGATGATGCTCTTAAATTACTACCAGTAACTTCATAAGTCACATTAGGGGCTTGAGAGGAGATCGTTAGTGTGATATAAGTTCTTCAAGTTGAAAGTTATGTCCTCATCTTTATGAATCATTCAGTTAAGGTAGAATAATATGTGTATTCAGATTCTGCATTAACCCTTCAATCCAGATATTGCTCATGAGAGGATATAGTATAAACATAGATTAGTAAATAGAGTTTACATTCGAGGGATGTTACAACCTAGAGTGTTATGATTTATGATTAGTAGAACCTTTATATAATTAGAAGTGTAGGTTTAGAAGTGTAGTGACGAGAAAAGTGGAAATGACCATTGATAGAAAGTATAGAGATAAAGTTATGCATGCTATAGAGTTTGTATCTAGGTGATATATCCGTGTGTGTTAGTTTAGTGGAAGGCAGAGAAAAAGTTATTATTTAAGGTGAGTTGTTGTTTGCTTGAAGTACGAAAAGAGTTATTGATGATATTTATTATGTTAGAAAAGTATAGGATATTAATAAAGTATTTGGTGGTTTAGTATTGTTAATTTAGGCTTCCCTTGAGGTTGCAAAAGGAGTTTAGTTGAAACTTATAGAGCTATGAAAGAAATTTAGGTGCATAGATAGGTAAATAGTCATAATGTGTAGAAGGAGGAGGTGCTAATGTATTATAATAAGATAGACCATATGATCATGATCAATTATTAGTAGTATAAAGTTCTAGTAGTGTTTCTTGATGTTTTATTTTATAGTTTCCAAGTTAGAATAGTATGTATAGTTGGGTTGTAAATCGTGTCTAGCACTAGACACTAAGTTTGAATAGTGGATGATGATAAAGGTGGAAATAATGATTGCTTGGGTAGTGATGCTAATTATATGGAAGTGATATAGTAGGCTTGAACAGTGTATACAAGAGTTTAAGTTGATTTATTCATAATTAAGTATGATGTTGTTGGTATGATGTAGAGGTGTACCAAGGTGTTATGGGGATTGAATTATTTTCTAAGATTATTAAGTGTCATGTGTTCTTAGATAATACCCATGAGTTTCTACGTGTGAATAAGGCTAGTTATATAGTACATGGTGTTCTAAATAAAGTTAAGGAGTTATGGATAGATGGTGTTGAGTCTTTTAAGTATGATTTTGATTATTAAGGTTTAGGGAAAAACTTAAGTTTAGAGATGTGATATTAGTAGGCTATGAAGGCAAAGAAGTGACTTATGTGTTTAAGTGAGACAAGCATGTTTGTCGAGTTAAGTGTAAGTCTATGTTGATGACTATTGAAGCTAAAGGAACATAAGGGTGGTATGTACTAAGAGAGTGTCCATGAATGAAGTTAGTATTGTCTAGATATAGTTTATTCAGGTGAGTGGACTTTCATGTGTAGGCCGTTAGAGCAAAGAAATTATGGCTCATTCTCGAGGATATGGAGTAGGCCCATAAGCTTAGAATGTCGTTTTGATCTAAGGGGAATATGGTAGAGTGAAGAACCAAATCTAGTTTTGAGAATTAGATTGTGATACATATTAATAAGAGTTGTGATGAGATAGTGATCCCTTCTTACTCTAGAGTATTCCTTGGATTTTAGTCATTGTCACCAAATTCATGCCTTGCGTGATATATCCATGCCAAAGGCCAATGCTTGCACAATTCATGCATACTCAAGTCCATTTTCAGCTTCTAGTAGGTAACAACTTCACTCTGTGATTCGACTCATCCATCATAAATCTATGAAATTCCAGTCTTATGTTGAATAACTTATGATAAGTATGAACTTATATTTCAGAGTATGATCAATTCTCAGAACTCATGGTACTAGTGAAATTCACATTATATCATGTATGTCTGCAATTTATATCTCTTTATGAAATCCATGCCTTTGACATTCTATTTCTCAGGCCTTAGTTAAATGCCAAGTTATGTATATTATTCTTTCGTACTTCAGGTCCTTATGCGTTAGCCCTTCAGTAACCTCTTTCTATGTTAAGATAATGGTGATGATAATGGATAAGCAATGGTTTAAGTCATATTGTGCTTCAAACATTGCATGGTTAAGTGCAAGGTCCATACAAAGTACCTGTTAGGATCGATTTGCCTACACACACTAGGTCTGCGGAGACGATGAAAAAAAATGAGAGAGAGAGTTCGTAAGGAGAGAGAGAGATCTGCAAGAATAGATTTCATGGTAACACCCGTGGGTAAACTCCACGGTGGACGGGATATTTATATTAATGATTCAAAGTATGTACAATTACATAGAGAAATGAGAATAAAAGGTACAACCTGAAATTCGGGTCGGGGCGCTGCCTCGAACCCCGCCTTCGGGTGGGGGGCTCCTGTCCCCCCCCCCCGGCAACCTCACCGCGGAGGTTGAACCACGTGAACATTAATATATGACAGTACATCACATATTAATCAGGCTCCACAAGCCAACAGTACCTACCTATGATTCTAAGTTCATATAATCAAATACTTGGTACTTGTTTTCATTTATAACCAAATATAGTTTGGTTGACAACTTCTTTTTGGTGTTGGACAAAGCTAATCCAATAAAAAAGCTATAGGACAGAAAATACACTAGTGTTGTTTAAGCATATTTATTTTCTAAATATGAAAAATAAATCTGATTATATTGAAAGGAAGAACAGCTAAGATCAACAATTAATTTCACCAAAGACCGGAAAAAGTATGCTCAGAACTATCTCATAAAAGCAAATGAGTATTAACATTTTTCCTCATTATGATACATTCTACTAATAAGAGTCACAGGCTTTACATCTATCAAGACAATCACACAGAAATGCGCCCATAATGCAGTGGCCAGATTTTCCAAGACCATCGAGTTCTCATCAGGAAAGTAATTTTCGCTGGACAAATTCGAATTTAATCAAATTTCAATTGGATTCTATTGGACATTTATCGAAAATACAACAAGGTACCGTAAAACTGAGTGATTCAATAAGTTTCCCAGAGCAAAAAGAACCAGCACAAACTTTACAGCTATGATTAAATAATTTCATCGTACAGCAAAGCAAAATAAATTGAAACTTTTTGCTAAAGGCTGTTCTTTTAGTATATTTGTTTCCTAAGTATTAAAAAATAAATCTGATTCTATTGAAAGGAAGAACAGCTGAAAATTAACTAGTAATTTCACTAAAGACCGGAAAAAGTATACTCAGAAACTATCCCAGAAAAGGAAATGAGCAGCAATGAAGAACACAAAGTTCATTCTAAAATCATTAAATCGACTATTTGAATCCTTGCAATTGTTATCAAAGAAATCTTTGGATGTGTTCTGTTTCTACATAATTGTTGCTAGTTTCATTATTTGCTGAAACTGTCACAATCTTTACATCTATCAAGACATTCCCACAGAAATGTACACATTATGACACTACAAAAGCCAGATTACCAAGACCATTATTACAAGTTCTCAACAGGAACGTATTTTGCTACATACACAGTTTTGCATTCCCCTTTTGAAACTATACAAAAGCATAAGATAATAGTCAATTGGTAGATATTGCCGTAATTCCTGGGGTGAATGTACAGGATTAGATGGTACATGTGTGATATGTCACAATAGCTCCTGATGTAGGTGTTGCCGAATCTCAAGGTAGAATGAGGAAAGGGACGTGAACTAAGATTCTTGAATTCCATCATCGGTTGTTCAGATTGAACGTGATAAATGTAATTGAGAAATCATAAACTTCTAACCCTGAGTACAAATCAATAAAATACAGTATATAAGTTGTATATAGAAAAAATATAAGTAGACGCTTTTGTAAATGTTAGAGAGTACTTAGAGTAAGGTTTACATGCATTGTGAAGAAAAACAACTGAAAGGTTGTTCTAATCCCTAATTTATTTTAACCAGCAAAAAAAAAATAGGTCATATGCAAATGTGTTGAAGGGACAAATAAAGCGTGAAAAAATGTTTGTTTCAATTCCATTATTAAGATCATGCAAGTTACCTTACGGCTCGTTCTTGAAGGTTAAACGTACAATTTGCTTCTGCTTTTCGGTCGCAGCACTTCTCTGTATCAAGATCATATCATGTTATTAAACAAATAAACACACTTAAGAGGTTTCCCTTATACTTGTTGTTGAAGAAAACATACCATTAGGGCTATTTGATATTCCATAAATCTGATGATGATGGTCCAGGAGCTTTCATCGTATATCTTCATCAATTTGAGGTGATGGTGCGTACGGACCTCATCAACGATATGCTTTTCCTGCTCTGTCACATTTTCCTCCTCTGAAAACTGGTCATCTAATGTTGCTTTGAGAACCTTCTCCACCACATTTGCTGTCCGCAGAATCTTCTTTGTCAAGACATTTTCCAGCGCTCTGTAGAGAGGATTTGGTTGATTATTCGGAAGTGTCAGGCAAATTCCACGTATGAAATATCAAAAACATGACATGAAGAAACAGGGTTTTCATTTGTTGCCTATTGAAAGTATTGAAATTGCCTCAGTTGAGGACATGACCGACCTCGATGCATTTGGTTAATGATTTTACTATCCTTGCACAAACTTCACCATCAGCTTCCTTAATAAAAAACATACACTTTGTTACTGAAAATAATAAAAGGAATGAAAAATAAAAATTGTATAAACTACAGGTACCTTCTCTAGAGCTTCTACCAGAGACGGTACAATTCGGAGCAGTAGTCTTTTCAGATAAGAATTTCTACTGGGAGGATCTAATTTCATCTCAATAGAATGTTTTGCTGAGATCAATAGCTCCGGCATGGCTTAAACAACAATTAGGTATAAAAATACATATCAGAAAGGAAAGAACTAATAAGATACAAGATAAAGGAGAATAAAAAAGAAAGTCTTTATCAAGTAAAACCGGTACCTGAAATTTCTACTTTTCTGATATCTTTATCACGAAATGTCACCAGTGGTACGGGTATGTCAGAAACCTACACAAATAATGTCAAATTTGATTAAGAAAGTCTTATACAAGAGAAACAACAACATACACAGTATTGAACCAACCATATCAATCCATTTAAGGAACTCGTCATTGAACTGACTAGTCAAGCAAAGTAATAGTTCACATGCTCTCAGCATATCATGTTCTGTGGCACTGTACAAATATAAATGTTTTAGTGGAAAAGCATATGTACAAGCTAGTTATCTCAACTAAGAAAATGTACATATCTCATTTAATAAACACAAGCACACCCTAGTATAATGCCAACATCCAGTACAATATAGCAGAAATGTATAATTTTCAGCTGAAGCATCAGATTGGTCATGAAGCACTTTGAAGTTTAAACATACTTATTCAAGTCCAAACTAGCTGCAAGGAGCAGACCAGGCATAAGATCATCTGGATAAAAATCATATCCGAGACATATGATCAGCTGCTCCCATGCCTTCAACACAATTAGTAGAGCACCCGTTATAGGATAAGAATAGTATGTGCGTTACTACAAATAGTTTGGATAATACATACTTGTAGAAGGGTAACTTTCAAACTATGATCATCCTCTCTTGAATTCCTTTCAATGTTCAAGAGAATGTCCTTGACCTTATATACATGAAAATTATAGATGCTTTAATCAGTTAATGAAATGAAGAATCATAAGAATTAAATCACTAAGAAAATTTTAAGCAAACTGTAATAATGTTGGCACGCTTTAAACTCAAATGCTTGTTAAAGAAATAACAAAACACATTACCTCATTAGCATCTTTCTTGAATATATCCTTTCCAACAACTACAGCAACTGTCCAAATGCACTCAACAGCATTTTCTTTCACCAAATTACTTGTGGCTTTAGGTAGAAGTTCTTTCAGCGAAGTGATGACCGATTCATAGAAGGTACAGAAGAGATCCTATGCAAAAGCATAATTCTTTTCAGATACCACCATCAAATCCCATATGATGGATCAATAGCTAAGTCAGAGTTTCTATAATTATGGACCTTTGATGTTCTTGCAACAGATGCTAGAGCCTCTAAGGAATGGCTTGCAGCAGCTCAGTCTCTGAACTCTGACTCTATCAGTAGATAAAATCAATTAACAATTTTAAGCTAAAGTAGATGCCCGTGCATATTAGCACAAAATGGTATCTCTTTGTTTCCTTTTTCCTAGAAATTGTTAAAATTACACTTTAAAATGTCCCAAGTAATAAATCTACCTTGCTGATTTCAAGTAGTGCATTCACAGTTATTTGCAAGTACGGTGCTAAGTAGCTTGAACTGCAACTCTTATAAAGAGTACTGATTGTGCAAACAGTATGAGCCTATAAAAAATAAGAAAAGCAATTAGATTTCATTAACATAAATAATATAAATTTCAGCTGAAAAAGTAACTTAGACAATGAAAATATCATTAAATATTGGAATTTGACAAGGAAAGAAATGAAAAGTCCAGCATTTTTGGTTACCTTATTGGTGGGATTTGTGTCTCTTACAAGTGTCCCCAATAACGAAGTAATAATAATGTAAACTTGATCATCAAGAGTTTGTGGAGGTAGTTGTTCACACAAAGTTTTAATTGTTCTTACAGTAGCAAAGCAAACTTTGTTTTCGCTATCTGCTATTAATTTGAAGACCAATTTTACAACTCCTCCACGATTATCGCTAATTCCCTGAGGATAATAAGAATAACAACACTTAGCTGGAAAAAATAGTCACAATTTATCAAGAACTAACCAAAAAATAAGTTGCATATAAAAACAGCACATGTCCAAGAAGAGCACTCATCAATTTACAAATATACCTTTCCACATCCTTCTGTAATGAGACCTATAAAAGTAGCCCCTGCGTATCGATCTCGCCAGTTTAATGAAGTTATCATTCTTTCTATTTGCTTGAGTACTGCTGGAATATGGAATTCGGCACTTCGCAAAATCCCAATCCGAAGCAAAAACTTCTCTCCAACAAGACAATTACCCGATTTATGCGGGATACATGAAACCATTCGTATCAACTCATCCCCCAGTTTTGCTAGTAGTATGCCCTTGCGTACCTTCTTTATCGAATTATCATCAAAAGCATACATCACTTCTACCGCGAGACATCTTGTTTCTTCTTCTAAACTTTTGTCTTTAGAAATTTTAATGAGGGCAGTAAACACCTGATCTAAATGTGAGTTGAAAAAACTTGGCTCTGTCACCACCAACTCAACTAATTTCTTGAGACTTTCCTGGGCATTAGGCTCCTCATCTTTATTTCGAAGAAAATGCGAGACCCCATTTATCATTGGCAGTAATAGGTCAGAAAATTGAGAATAATAGTCACTTGACATATGTTGAACAAGACTAACTAATGCACATAAGGCAAGAACTTTGCTCATTCCTTTTGATTTATAAAACTTTTTCGACAATGTTGATTTGAGTTGTGGAAAATAGTGTCTCAGTTCATTGCCCATACATTTGGGCAAATCCAAAAAAAACGATAGCGCACAATCTTGAATGTACAATGGACCCGAAAACAGAGAGTCGAAAAAGAATCTGAGCATACCCTGCCACTCTCCCTGTTTCTCAGCAATAATACAGCTGAAAATTTGAGATGCTGTGTTCCACATCAATTCGCAAACCTTAACCGGGTTATCTCCTTCAAGAATATCAAGAATCCTGCTTTTAAGCTGATCTTTGACGATGTCGGTGTAGGATCTCCATATGCTGCATGAATCACTGGGATAATCAAGAAGAGAATGAATGAGATCAGTGCATTTAGATTTGATTTCAAGGGTATTTCCAGGAGAATGTAGGAGGTGCTCTGATAGCTTCAAAAACAATTCATATGGATGATTTTCTACACAATATTCGTACAATGTCATTTTATCTTGGGACTCTTCCATATCTGTAAGAAATTTTTGAATGAAGTAGTAATCTGGAGAATTAAGAAGTTGTAGGGCCTTCTGTGGAAGTTCATCTGCCATTACAGAAGAAGAACCTCTAGCAGACATTGTAGAATGAAAACAGATAAAATGAAAGAGGGGGTTTGGCGGGTTAATATTCAGTTGGAATGTTTTCTCATTTGGCGGTTATCAACGGAATAAAGGCAAGTTTATTGCTTTTTTAAAAACATAGTAAAAAGACAAAAAATACTGGTAAGGTGTCAAATTAATTTAAAATATCAAGAATTTTATTTTGTTAAATATTATTAATTTTTTAATACTTACATACTTATAATAATTACTTAATGGTGATATAGTAAAATTACGGTTGAAGCAGTTGAGGCAAGTCATAAATATCTATTTTATTTTTTTTCTAAAATCAAAATTTTATTAATTTTCTAATACGTAAATGTGATAATCTAGAGTTAATTGATCACTTTATGTTTATTTTACCACATTTATAAAATATTATTAATTTTTAATACTTAATAATTACTTAGGGGCGATATAGTAAAATTACGGTTGGAGTTGTTGAAGCGGACATGTCATAAATATCTGTTTTACTTTTATTAAAATTCAATTTTATTAATTTTCTAACACGTAAATGTCATATAATAATTAATTAGGGGGCAATATAGTAAAATCACGGAGCAAGCAGGCAGCTAGAAGAAGGCATGTCGATCGCCAGCTGCCTGCTTCTAGCAGCTCCCACTCGCGCTTCTACATAGTAAGAACTAGATATTGAAGGCCCGTGCCAGCACGGGCCCAATATATGTTATTATTTTAAATTTTTTGTTATTGCAATTTATAATGTTCTTCGCGTTCAAACTTTTTAATTATTGATAATGAATTGGTCGTGGTTTAGATGGCACCTTCATTTCGGTAAGGAAATGGAAACCTAATTTCGTCCCCAGCAAGACACAAGTAGATTCAACAGTAATCTGGCTACGCTTTTCTCAACTCCCCACCGAATTCTATGATTCCAAAATTTTCCAAAGGGTGAGGAGGAGAATTGGGAAACTACTAAAGATCGATACATGCACCTCCGCCACACTGCGGGGTCTCTATGCCAGGCTATGCATCCAAATTCAATTGGGCATCTCCTTCATGGCCTTCATCAATATTGGAGGCCACCACCAATACATCGAATACGAAGGGGATGGGATTCTATGCACATCGTGTGGACACTTAGGCCACGCTTCCTCCAACTGTCACTCCCAGCAAACCCCCATCGATCAAACCAACCATGAGCGACACCTGAGTCAAGTACAAAGACTGAATAGCACCTTGTGTCCTTTAAAAAAGGAAAAAAAGGAACCAAAATACCAAGGAAGATCCAGTCCATAATCCAAATCATACCAAGGACGGTAGGAGCGATCTGATGGCAACAGGAAAGTCCCCTTCTCACCTTGGCGGTGATGACGGAGTCAAGCTAGGGAAAACCAAGCAATCTGGTCCACCTCGAGGCAAGTTCGAATTGGGCCAACAATCGGAACCCTCAGTTTCTCCCCCTCTTGAGGTAGGCCTAAGCTTTGACGCTGAAGTTCACATGGACTCCCCCATGGCCCATCTCCCTAATGAGACAGGACTCAATTCTTCTGATCCCAAGAGACCCACAACCTCCTTTAACCCGAACAGGCCCAGTTCATCTTCTAATTTAAACAGTTTATTTCCCTTAGAAGTAGGGAATAATAAAAAGAAAAAGAAAATTGATGGGCCCCATAGAATCTATCTCGGCTTAGACAATCATGAGTTTGGAGCTGGAAATTCACACACGCCCATCGGAGACCTTTTCGATTCTCAGGGTGATGTGATGGACACTATCCATCACGCAGATATTGCATTTAATGTAAATGTCATTACCAATGCCCAAGCCCCTCAGCTTTCTTTCCTTAATAGATCTCCTTCTGATAACATGGAGGTCAGCTATACCTCTCAAGAAGAACATCATGGACTCTCCACTAAACTCCAACATGATCACTCTAATCATAGAGGCCTTACCATTGGATTATATTCCTGCCTCATGGTTGGAAGTCTGCCTCTCCAACCAATCAATCCCACTTCATGCCCAAGTGAAGGGGCGACAGGTTACTCTTTACATCCAGGACCCCAGCTACCTTGCCCTTCTGGTCAAGGAATGTCCGCGTCAGGGCCTAGAGAGCTATGGATAAAATGTCTGGATGGTAACCCTTTTCCATGTAATAGGCCCATCCTACCTGGAAGAACTGACTCCAGATATTCTGTCACTCCCCATGAACCAAATAAGCAACAACCTTCCTTTCTTTCCACCTTCAAACCCACTCCTACTATCTCAGGGACCAATTTTTGTGACCTTACCTGGGGAAAGACAAGCCCTTCTAGTACCAATGGTGAATACCTCACCACCTCTAACTCCCCTTTCAGTGGAAAGGGTAGAAAGAGGGAAAACAATAGAGGCCCTGAGAGAAAGCAACAAGGAAATAAAAGGCCTCCTTGCACAGATGAGAATTCCAAAAACGGTTGTCTTCACTCTGGAAAGGCCTGTAAACATAGAGTTTATAGAACTCGTCCACAAGATGGTTATTGTTCTCTTACCGCAGTTACTGACCAATCTAGACCTAAAACTAATTGCACGAAACCTTATGATAGGGGAACACTTCACAGCCAAAGTGACACCCATATCCAGGAGGAGAAAGATCTCAGAGATAGCTGGGTCCTCCAATCCTGTGGGAAAGAGGAAGAAAACCATGTCAACCCCCCAACAAAAATAGAAACCAATGATGAAGAACTGCCTAATCAGGAATGCTAGGGGGGAAATAGTCTAGAATTTATAAAACAATGTAAGTCCATGATTAGCATCCAACACTCTTGCATCCTGGACCTCCTGGAAACTAAGATGGTGGACCACAGAAACATATCCTATGAGTTGGGCTTCCATAACTTCATAGAGTCTAGTGCCTCTGGCAACTTAGGTAACATTGTTATCATATTGAAGGGGGGTAACATCTCCATCACCAGTATCTCAATCTCTTTCCAGTCTATTCATGCCTCTGTTAAGGTATGATCCTTCCTCTCTACATGGATTCTTAGCATTGTTTATGCCAGTAATGATTTTAATTCTAGAAAGCTCCTATGGGATCAACTCATTTCCCTAGCTGATGTCATCCCTTCCGCAGGTAGTAATAGCTGGATTATGGGAGGGGACTTTAAAGAAGTCCTTAGGGCCAGTGAAAATTTTGGAGGCAATCCCATTAACATTCACAAAACATCCCTCTTTTGGGACTGTATTAATAAATACAACCTCATGGACCTTGGCTTCATGGGTAGCAAATTCACCTGGTCTACTATGAGATATAAAAAGAGTCAAGGCCTGATTCTGAAAAGGCTAGACAGGTGTCTAGACAATTAACAATGAATTCACCTTTATCTTGAAGTCTCTGTTACCCACCTCCCTAGAATTCACTCTGACTGCTGCCCTCTTATACTCAACCTTACTAGAACTCCCAATTCTCTCCCTAAACCCGTTAGGGTGGAATCTATATGGTGTAACCACCCAAATTTTAGAAATCTCATCCATGACTCCTTTCTTGAGGGGGCTAACCTCACCCAAGCCACCCACTTATTCTAAGAAATTGCAAAAACCTGGAATAGGGAAACTTTTAGAGATATCCTTAAAAAAAGAATCATCTACTTTCTATGCTAGCAAGTATCCAAAAATATCCCTAATACCTCACCAGCTCCTACCTTCAAAACCTGGAAAATACCCTTTCTAAGGATTTTAACTACATCCTGGATCAAGAGAATGAGTTTTGGAGGCTCAAATCCAACATCAACTGGCTCATACATGGAGACAGAAATATAAATTTTTTCCACACTTCTACCCTGAATAGAAAAAGGAGAAATGGAATTTACTCCCTCCAGGATAATGATTGTTGGATCTTTGAGCCTAATGAGATCACCAAAACTGTCACTTCTTTCTATGAATCCATTTACTTTTCTATTCACTTCTCCTTCCCACTTAAATGTCAGTCCAATCCCTCCAACAAGGGCTCCCTCAATCCCTCTACCCACTCCTATCTTGACTCCATCCCTGACCTTGAGGAGATCAAGAGGGCTATATTTTCCTTTGTCTCCACCAAAGATCCTGAACTGAATGATATACACCAATTCATGTACCAGAATTATTGGTCTAATATGGCCCCCCTCCCCCACCAGTTCTATACTACCACCTTCGCAACTTAGAACATGGACCCAGCTGTTAACTCTACCTTTCTTTGCCTCATTCCTAAATTCAAGGATGCTACCTCCCTGAAGAACTTCAGACCCATAGGTTTGTGAAACACCCAATACAAAATCAGTACCAAGATCATCTCTGCTAGATTAAAGCCCCTTCTTTAATCTATTATTGGTCATAACCAAGCTAGTTTCTCTAAGAAATGAGAGCTTGTGAAAATGCCATCATTGTACAAGAGTACTTAGATCACTTCAAGAAAAAAAAGGGCATTAATCCTAGTATGGTTTTAAAAATTGACCTGGATAAAGCCTTTGATAGGCTTGAATTGTTCTTCATTAGACATGCCTTAGCTTTCTTCAACTTCCCCCCTGGCCTGTCCAAACTCATCCTCTCATGCATCTCCTTATTTTCTATCTCTGTCCTTCTAAATAGAAACATAACCCCCTCCTACAATCCCACAATAGGGATAAGACAATGAGACCCCATGCCACCATATCTCTTCATCCTTTGCATGGAGCTCTTCTCAAGGAGAATTAACTATGAAGTGGATATCCTCAACTGAACCCCCATTTCCACTAGCAAAGGGGGTACAAAACTCTCTCACCTATTCTTTGCTGGTGAACATACCTTTTTTGCTACAACTGATTTCCAGAACTGTCATACCATCTTCAATACTCTAGAAAACTTCAGTAAACACTCAAGTCAAAGAGTTAACAATGCCAAGTCTAAAGCGCTTTTCTCCAGCAATTATGATGATGCTGCTAGACTCAACCTATCCACCATCTTAGGTATAAAATCCAGTAACAGCTTTGGCAAATACCTAGGCTTCCCCACCTTTCATAAGTATCCCACTCTTGCAGACTTCCACTTTCTTCTTGATAACATGAACTTCAAGTTTGCTGGCTGGAAGTCCAAATTCCTCAATATAGCTGACAGAACTACCCTAGCCAAATCTTGTCTTCGCATCATGCCCAACCATGTCATGCAATTTATAATTCTCCCAAATAAGATTCTCAAGATCATTGATAGAGCCTAAAGGAATTTCATCTAGGGATCCACTAACTCTAGGAAGAAAATGCATGTTGTCAATTGGGGGACCATCACTAGAACCAAAAAAGAGGGAGGCCCAGGAATCCAAAAGGTCAGCATAAATAATGAAACCTTGCTCAGCAGCTTCGCTTGGAGACTCAACTCTAATCCCTCTTATCTATGGGCCTCTGTCCTAAACAATAAGTAAAATCACTTCTCCAGTCCTACCAACTATTGTAGGACCTGAAATTATATCCAAAGAGGTTGGAAACTATGCAAAAATGTCATTTGTTACTCCATCCACAATGGCAGAAAAATTGATGGTTGGGAAGTTTGTTGGATTCCAAACCTTCCACCCCTTAGAAATATTATTCAGGGACCTGTCCCTGGGAACATTAACATCATCCTCTTTTTCAATGTTTGGCAGGAGGGCAACTAGAATCTAGACTCCCCCTCCTTTGAAATCCCTACATCCATCTTCCATACTATCTGGAATACTTTCTTTTCAAATCCCTTAATTCATCAAGATACCCCCCCCCCTGTGGCTTTTAAGTGGTTTAGGCATGTTCACATGTAAGAGTGCCTATAATCTCATCCACTCAAATAGAGCACCTCTCCTCAACAATCACAAAACTTAGAATTGGATTTGGAAAACCACCATCCCTGAAAAGCTGAAATTTTTTCTCTGGCTTTTGAACTATGATAGTCTTCCTAATAAGGGAAATCTTCTTAAAAGGGGAATCAATATTGACCATACATGTCCCTATTGTTCCTACCTATAAGAAGAAATCCACCATCTTTTATTCCAATGTAGACATGCTAACACTTTGTGGAGGGAGCTGGTTCTTTAGTACAATGGGGAACAAAATATCTCCACCCTTAATTTCTCACCTAGTAATTGGAAAACCACCTGGAAGACTCTAAGTCACAACAACTTTAACAGTAGAGTGGAGTGGGGCACTCTCCTCCCCTTTTGTCTCTGGAATATTTTGAAAATCATAAATAATAATGTCTTCAACAACAAAAATTACCCCCCTCCTTTAAACATGCTTACTCTGAAGCTGTGGAATTTCTTCACATCAGTGAGCATTCTACTGACCCCCCTAATCTTACCATCTTCCTCTGCTAGACCCCTCCCCCTAAACATGTCTACAAGATAAACACTGATAGGTCATGCCTGGGGAACACTGATAAAGGGGGCATTGGGGGAGTGGTCAGAAATGCCTCGGGCACTTGGGTTCTTGGCTTCATCCAGAGCTTCCACCATGCTTTCAATAACTTTATGGAACTCATGGCCCTTAGAAAGGTTCTTCTGCTGGTTGAGGAACACAACTTGTGCCCTATTGAGATATGTGCTGATTTAGAAGAGATCATTAACTGGTTATCAAAAGGGAATTTATTATATAACCCAATTATTCATGATTGCAGATCTCTGATAAGAAGATTGGGCAAACCTCCGGTTCACCATAGCTACATAGAGAAGAATAGGGTAGCTGACACCATGGCGAAAGCTAGAGCGAAAATAACTCCTTTTGACAACTGTAAAGTTTTTATAACACCACCTCCTTTTGTAATTCATAAAGTATGGGCTGACATAGAAGGAAATGCTATCCTCGTAGGGTTCCTTCTTACCAAAACTATTCAAGTCATTGCCAAACAATTTTGGTAATCGAGACAGACTGAGCTCCCGAACTAACAACTTTAGTTATTGCTATTTTATGTTTAATGCATCTTATCTACCCAAAAAATTACTTAGGGTGATACAGTAAAATTATGGTTGAAGCTGCTGAAGCAGACATGCCATAAATATCTGTTGTACTTTTTTTAAAATTCAATTTTATTAATTTTCTAATAGTTAAATATCATATAATAATTAATTAGGGGCTATATAGTAAAATCACGGAACAAGCACGTAGCTGGAAGCAGACATGTTGACCGCAAACTACTGTTTCTAGCAACTCCCGCTCATGCTTCTATATAGTAAGAATATAAGTGAGGATAGGCTGCTGAAGCAGGAAGCTTGTGGACGACATGCCTTCTTCAACAGTGATTTTACTATATCATCTCTAATCAATTAATTATTATTAGTCATTTATATATTAGAAAAATAATAATATTTAATTAAAAATAAAGTAGATATTTATGACGCATCTGCTTCAACTGCTTCAATTGTGACTATATCATCACTAATTAATTATATAAGTCATTTAAATATTAGAAAATTAATAATACATAATTAAAAAAGTAAATAGATATTTATGACATGTCTACTTCAGCTGCTTCGATCGTGATTTTACTATATCATTTTTAATTAATTATTATAAGTTATTTACGTATTAAAAGATTAATATTTAATAAAAAAATATAATAAACATTCATGACATGTCTTCTTCAACTGCTTCAATTGTAATTTTATTATATCACCTCTAATTAATTATTATAGATCATCTAAGCATTACAAAATCGATAATATTTCATAAAAAAGGTAAAATAGACACAAAATTATAAGTTAACTCTTGATGTTTTAAATTAACTTGACAACTTATATGTGATCCACTTAAACTTTTTCCACGTGTAATTTTTTTTAGTAACTTTACTATATCGCTTCTAATTAGTTAACCATTGATGTTTTAAATTAATTTGACGACTTATACGGGGTCCACTAAAAAAATTTCACAACTAATTTTTATAGTAATTTTTTGATATAACTTCTGGATAGTTATTATAAGTCATTTAAGTACTAGATAAACAATTATTATAAGTCATTTACGTATTAGAAAATTAATATTATTTAATTAAAAAGTAAAATAGATATTTATGACATGTCTGCTTCAACTGCTTCAATCATAATTTTAATATATCATCCCTCATTAATTATATAAGTCATTTACGTATTAGAAAATTAATAATATATAATACAAAATTAAAATAAATATTTATGACATGTGTAATGCCTCAAGTCTTGTACCTCGCACGCTACACGGTGCTAACAATCCCAAAAGACCACTAGCTAACCCATGACTGGCACCTGCTGTGAGCAATGCATAATAGTAATACTGTAATAACAATATAACTGAGATAAATTCAAAAATAATGGGTTGAAATTCCATAAAGTTCAATATAATAATAATACTTAAAGAATGGTATAACACTACCAAAACTGATATAATTGTCTGAACATGCTATAGTCTGAAAGCCTCTAAGCTGTCTGACTGTGGAGATGATAGGACAACTCCCCAACTAACTCCGGCTGCTGAAATAACTAAGTTCTGAAATAATGAAATAATCATGTCCTTGAACTTTGAGGACTCACCACTGACTCTGACTGCTGAAATCTAAACTGCTAAGTGTGATCGGGAACCTGAGCGTCTGAACCTATGGTATAAAATACCATATCGCAATATAAAAGTATGCGTTAGTATGTGGGAATGTACTGGTATGCAAAATGGTATAAGGCTGAATGTATGGGTTCATATGCATGAACTATAACTGATTGAGTAACGTGAACATGACTGAGTGAGAATTCATGCATGAAAACATAGTAACTAAAGTCGTGATAAGATTGAATACTGAGTCAGAATACTAATAACATAGATTTATGGTATCTGAATACTGTTAACTGAGTGACTGTGTCTGACAACCCTGATTCTGATGGAACTAGCTGAGTTCCGTACTAAGCTGAGTGACTGTATCTGAAAGTCTTGAAATTTGTTGAACTATCTAAGTTTTATTCTGAAGACTTAGACTGAGACTGTGGGAGGTAATCATCTAACTGACATTCCCCAAATAATATGGCGGAGTTGGGGTACAATCTGCAACCCCAATTGGAAGGGCGTCAATATCGCGCCACTAGTAAGGACAAGTTATGAGTGACCCTCATCTGTCAGGTACTCTAAAAAGAATGATGGGACCCTAATCTGTCAGGTTAAGCCACCTTATTAACCCTCATCTGTCAGGTTTGATATCTCAACCTACGCTGGCTAAGTAGTTCTGGAATACAAGGATTGCTTCTAAGAATCACACCATCTACTGCCAGGTGAGTCCCCATCCTTGGGTTTACTCGGTGCTGAATCCTACTCCAAACTGAATAGACATTGAACTGATTATGCAGAGCTGAACTAGTCTAAGTTCACTGAGTTTCGTAGACTAACTGATTTTACTGAGATTACTGATTTTTCCTGAGTTTTGTAACTGACTAAGTTCTAAAATTAACTGTGAGTACTACTGATCATGGCATTACTGAGATTATATTGAAACCGATACTGGTTCTAGGTACATAGCTAAATTGTCGGGTATTAAATTCCCCCAAGACTCTATAGAATGAATATTATAGGACATGATACTTCTTGAACACATAACCACAATCAACAATTCATAATAAAATCATTGAGCGATTTAATGACCCCATTTTGCCTGTTTGACCAAACAAATAGGCCCGCCCACACAAACGGGCAATATTGGGTCGCTCCCCAGCCTCTCCTACATGCCTGGGTAAATTTTGGCCCACGTAACCCTCGAGAACACCCCCAGAACCATAGGATATAGCGCACCGATTTGGACTCAAAATGCCCCATTCGCGCTGTTTTACCCGTTTGAATAACCAAATAGCACCACCCAGACAAACGGGTAATATTGGGGCACTCCTCATCCTTTCTGGCATGTACGGGTAGATTTACGACCCACTTCACCCTCGGACCCCGGGGCCATCCACGAAACCGTGGGAAATAGCACACTGATTTGGCCATAAAATACCCCGTTCGCGCCGTTTTGCCCGTTTGACCAACCAAATGGCCCCTCCCATACAAACGGGCAACACTGGGATTATCCCCAGCCTCCATGGAATACCCGGGTCAATTTTAAACCCACGGAACCCCCGTACCCCGATCCCACCCACAAAACTGTAGGCTATAGCACATCGATTTGACCTTAAAATGCCTCATTCGCGTTGTTTTGCTGATTTGACCAACCAAATAGCCCCGCCCATAAAACGAGAAACACTTGGTCACTCTCTAGCCTCTATGGCATTCCCGAGTCAATTTTTAGACCACCTACGGAACCGTGGGCTATAGCACACCGATTTAGCTCAAAAATGTTCCGTTTATGCCATTTCGCCCGTTTGACCAAGCAAATGGCCCCTCCCATACAAAAGGGAAATATCGGGATACTCCCTAGCCTCCCTGGCATACCCAAGTTGATTTTTAGCCTACGAAACCCCCGGACTCCAGGCCCACACAAGAAATCGTGGGCTATAGTACACCGATTTGGCCCTAAAATGCCCCGTTCGCGCTGTTTCGCTTGTTTGACCAACCAAATAGCCCCGCCCACAAATACAGGCACCACTGGGGCGCTCCCTAGCCTTCCTTCCACACTCGAGTTGATTTTTGGCCCACGAAACACCCAACCCTGGTTCCACCCACGGAAATGTGGGTTACAGCACACCGATTTGGCCTCAAATTGCCCAGTTCGTGCCGTTTTGCCCAATTGGCCAACCAAATGGCCCCACCCACACAAACGAGAAACATTGGGTCACTCCTCAGCATATCTTATATTCCCGGGTTGATTTTTGGTACACGACACCCCCATATCCCGGACCCACTACTGGAACCGAGGGCTATACACACTGATTTATTCCCAAAATGCCCCGTTTGTACATTTCGCCCTTTTGACCAGCCAAATGGCCCTGCCCATACAAACGGGCAATACTAGGACACTCCTCAACCTCTCTTTCATACCCGAGTTGATTTTCATCCTACGTCACCCCCGGACCCTGGTCCCACCCACGAAACCATGAACTAAAGCACGCCGATTTGGCCCCAATATGCCCCGCTCGCGCTGTTTCACCCGTTTGACCAACCAAATGGCATCGCCCACACAAACTAGCAACACTAGGTCACTCCCCAGCTTCTCTAGCACACTCGGGTAAATATTTGGCTAACGGTACCCCCGAAACGTAGGCTCACCCCCGGAATCGTGGCCTATAGCACATTGATTTGGCCCCAAAATGCCCTGTTCGTGCCGTTTCACCTGTTTGACCAACCAAATGGCCCGGCCCACACAAAAGGTAAACACTGGGACACTCCCCATCCTCCTGGTCATGCTCGGGTCAAATTTCGACCCATGGCACCCCCATACCCCAGGCCCACCCTCGAAACTGTAGGCTATAGCACACCGATTTGGCCCTAAAATGCCCCGTTCGCATCGTTTCACCCATTTGACCAACCAAATTACCCCGTACACATAAAAGGGAAATAATGACATGCTCCCCAGCCTCCCTGGCACGCCCGGGTTGATTTTCGAACCACGGCACCCCCGTACCCCAGGCCCGCTCCCGGAACTGTCAGCTATAGCACATCGATTTGGCCCCAAAATGCCCCATTCTCTTTGTTTCGCCCGTTTGACCAACCAAATGGCTCCACCCATACAAATGAGCAACACTGGGATGCTCTCCAGCCTCAATGGCACACCCAGGTTGATTTTCGGCCACGGCACCCCCGGACCTCGGGCACACCCACAGAACCGTGGGCTATAGCATACCAATTTGGCCCCAAAATACCCCGCTCACACCGATTCACCTATTTGACAAGACACATGGCCTCGCACACACAAACGGGAAAAACCGGGTTGCTCCCCAGCCTCTCCTATAAGCTCGAGTTGATTTTTGGCCCACGAAACCCCCGGACTTTGGGCCCACCCTCGGAACTGATGACTATAGCATATCTATTTGGCACCAAAATGCCTCGTTTGCGCCGTTTCTCCCTTTTGACAAACCAAACGGCCCCGCCCATATAAAAAAGCAATACTGGGATGCTCCTTAGCCTTCCTGGAATGCCTGGTTCGATTTTAGGCCCACGAAACCCTGAACCCACCCACAGAACTGTGGGCTATAGAACAAAGATTTTACCCCAAAATGTCCCATTTACGCCATTTTGTCCGTTTGACCATCCAAATGGCCTCTCCCCCATAAACGAGCATCAATGGTACACTCCCTAGTATCTGTGGCATGCCTTGGTAGATTTTAGGTCAACAACACCCCCCAGACCCCGAGCTCACCCATGGAACCGAGGGCTATAACACACCGATTTGGCGCCAAAACTCCCCGTTTCACCTATTTGACCAAGCAAAAAGCCCCGCCCATACAAACTGGAAACACTGGGTCACTCCCTAGTCTTTCCGGCATGATCGGGTTAATTTTTAGCCCATGACACACCCAAACCTTGGCCCCACCCCCAAAACCGTGGGCTATTGCAGACCGATTTGGCCCCAAAATGCCTCATTCGCACCGTTTAACCCATTTGAATAACCAAATGACCAAGCCAATTTATGGCCCATGGCACCCCTGTACACCAGGCATACCCATAGAATCGTAAGCTATAGTACACCGATTTGTCTCAAAAATGCCCCGGTCGTGTCGTTTTTCCCGTTTGACCAACCAAATGGCCCCGCCCACACAAATGGGCAACACTGGAATGGTTCCCAACCCTCCTCGCATACTTAGGTCGATTTTCAGTTGACGGCAACCCCTGACCCCGAGCCCACCCATGGAATTGTGGGCTATAGCACACCGATTTGACTCTAAAATGCCCCGTTCACGCCGTTTCACCAGTTTGACCAACCAAATGTCCTTGCCCATGAAAACGGAAAACACTTGGTTTCTCCCCAGACTCTCCGGCATGCCCGGGTGAATTTTCAGCCCACGACACCCCCGAAACCCGAGCCCACCCCCAGAACCGTGGGCTATAGCACACGTATTTAGCCCCAAAATGTCTCGTTCGTGCTGTTTTACCCATTTGACCAACCAAATGGCCCCGCCCACACAAACGGGTAACATTGGGACTCTCTCCAGCCTCCTTGGCATCCTGAGTTGATTTTTGGCCCACGATACCCCCGGACCCTGAGCCCACCCACGGAACTGTGGGCTATAGCACACCAATTTGCCCCTAAAATGCCCCGTCCATGCCTTTTCGCCTGTTTCACCAGCCAAATGGCCCCGCCCATAAAAACGGGTAACACTGGGATGTTTCCCAGTCCCCTGGCATGTTTGGGTGTATTTGCGACCCACGAGAACCCCATCCCTAAGCCTATTCATAGAAACGTGGGCTATAGCACATTTATATAACCCCAAAATGCCCCGTTCGTGTTGTTTTTCCCGTTTGATAAAAAAATGGACCCGCCTACACAAACGGGCAATATTGGGTTACTCCCCAGACTCTCTATCATACTCGGGTCTATTTATTGGCCACGGCATCCTCAGACCCGGGCCCACCCCAGGAACCGTGGGCTATAGCACATCGATTTGCCTAAAAAATGCCCCGTTCGTTCTATTTCGCTTGTTTGACCAACCAAATGGCCCCGCCCACACAAACGGTCAACACTGAGATGCTCCCCAGCCTCCCTGGCATGCTCGATTCAATTTTTGGCCCACGGTACCCCCAGACCAAGGACCCACCCACGAAACTGTGGTATATAGTACACCGATTTTTCCCTAAAATGCACTGTTCATGCCGTTTCGCCTGTTTGACCAATCAAATAGCCCTGCCCACACAAACAGGCAACACTGGGATGATCCCTAGCCTCCCTAGCATACTCGGGTTAATTTTTGGCCGACAGAACCCCTAAAACCCAAGCTCACCCATTGAACCATGGGCTATAGCACATCGATTTAGCCCTAAAACTACTCGTTTTGCCTTTTTAACCAACCAAATAGCCCCGCTGACAAAAATGGGAAATACTGGATCACTTTCTATCCTCTCTGGAATGCCTCAATCGATTTTTGTCCTACGACACCCCTGGACCCTAGGCCCACCCTCAGAACCATGGGCCATAGTATGCCAGTTTGGCCACAAAATGCCCCATCCGTGCCGTTTTGCTCGTTTGAATAACAAAATGGCCCCGCCTACACAAATGGGCAGCATTGGGATGCTCTTCAGTTGCCCTGGCATGCTCGAGTTGATTTTTGGCGCACGAAACCCCCAAAACCCGTATCCACCCACAGAACCGTGGTCTATATCACACCAATTTAGCACCAAAATGCCCCATTCACGTTGTTTCGCTCATTTGAATAACAAAATGGCTAAAATGGCCACGCCTGCAAAAATGGGCAATATTGGGATGCTCTCCAGCCTCCCTGTCATGCCCGAGTTGATTTTTAGTCCACTAAACCCCTGAACCCATGCCCACCCACGAAACTGCAGGCTATAGCACACTAATTTGGCCCTAAAACGCCCCGTTTGCATCATTTGACTCGTTTGATCAACCAAATAGCCCCGCCCACACAAATGGGAAACATTGGGTTACTCCCCAGTCACTATGGCATGCCCGAAACTATTTTCAACCAACGGCACCCCCAAACCCCGAGCCTAATCCTGAAACCGTGGGCTATAGCACACCTATTTAGCCCGAAATGGCCCTATGAACACAAACGGGCAACACTGGGATGCTCCCCAGCCTCCTTGGCATGCTAGGTTTGATTTTCAGCCCATGGAACCCCCAAAACCCGGTCCCACCCACAGAACTGTGGACTATAGCACACCAACTTGGCCCTAAAATGCCCCGTTCGCGCCATTTTGCTTGTTTGACCATCCAAATGGCCTTGACCACTAAAACGGGAAATATTTGGTAGCTCCCTATCCTCTCCAGCATGCCCAAGTTGATTTTCGGCCCACGGTACCCCCGGGCCCCGATCCCACCCTCAAAACCGTGGGCTATAGCACACCGATTTAGCTCTAAAATGTCCCGTTCGAGCTGTTTTTCCCGTTTGACCAACCAAATGGCCTCGCCCACAAAAATGGGAAATATTGGGACTATTCCTAGCCTCCCTGGCATACTTGAGTTGATTTTTGGCCCACGATACCCCCAGACCCCGAGCCCACCCTCAGAACAGTGGGCTATAGCACGCCAATTTGGCCCCAAAACGCCCCGTTCATGCCTTTTCGCTCATTTGACCAACAAAATAGCCACGGACACACAAATGGGTAACACTGGGATTCTTCTTAGACCCCCTGAAACGTACAGGTGTATTTTCGGCCCATGAGACCCTTAACCTATGGCCCGCCCACAGAAACGTGAGCTATAGCACATCGATTTGTCCCCAAAATGCCCCGTTCACATCATTTTGCTCGTTTGACCAACCAAATTTCCTCTCCCATACAAACGGGAAACACTGGGTCACTCCCCAGCCTCTCTTTCATGCCTGCATTGATTTTTGTCCCACGGCACCCCCGAACCCCAGGCCCGCCCATGGAATCGTGGGCTATAGCACACCGATTTTACCCAAAAATGCCCCGTTCGTGCCGTTTCACCTGTTTTACCAACCAAATAGAGCACTGGGATGCTCCCTAACCTTCCTGGGATGCCTTGGTTGATTTTTCTCCCACGACACCACCAAACCCCGGGTGTACCCCTAGAACCGTGGGCTATAGCACACTGATTTCATCCAAAAATGCCCGTTCACACCGTTTAGCCTATTTAAAAAACTAAATGGTCCCACCCATACAAATACGCAACACCGTGATGCTCTCCAGCCTTCCTGGCATGCCTGGGTTGATTTTTAGCCTACGCCACCCCCGAAACCCGAACTCACCCACGGAACCGTGGGCTATAGCACAACGATTTGTCCCCAAAATGTTCCGTTCGTGCTATTTCACTCGTTTGACAAACAAAATTTCCCTTCCCACTTAAACGGGAAATAATGGGACCCTATCAAGCCTCCCTAGCATGCCCAAGTTGATTATCGGCCTATGACACCCCCAGACCCCGATCCCACCCACGGAACCGTGGGCTATAACACACCGATTTGGCCCCAAAATGCCCCGTTCACGTCATTTCGCTCATTTGACCAACCAAATAGCCTCGCCCATACAAATGGGAAACACTGTGACTCTCCCCAGCCTCATTGGTATGCCTGATTCGATTTTTGGCCCATGGCACCCCCAGACCCCGAACCCACCCGCGGAACCGTGGTGTATATCACACCAACTTTGTCCCAAAATATCTTATTCTTGTCCTTTCACCTGTTTGACTAACCAAATGGCCCTGCGCACACAAACGGGAAATACTGGGATACTCCCTAGCACGCCGGGGTCAATTTTCGGCTCACTGAACCCCTAAACCCCAAGCTCACCCATGGAACCGTGGGCTATAGCACATCGATTTAGCCCCAAAACTCCTCGTATTGCCTGCTTGACCAACCAAATGGCCCCGCCCACAAAAATGGGCAGCATTGGGTCACTACTTATTCTCTCCATCATGCCCTGATCATTTTTTGGCCCACAATACCGCCAGAACCTGAGCTCGCCCTCAAAACCATGGGATATAGCACACCAATTTGGCCTTGAAATGCCCCATTCGCGCCGTTTTGCCTGTTTGAATAATAAAAGGGCCCTGCCTATACAAATGGGAAATATTGCGATACTCTCCAGCCTCCTTGGAACGTTTAGGTTGATTTTTGGCCCACAAAACCCCCCGAAACCCATGCCCACCCACGAAACTGTGGGCAATAGCACACCAATTTGGCCGTAAAACAACCCATTCGTGCCATTTCACCCGTTTGACCAACCAAATAGCCTCTCCCATACAAACGGGTAATACTTGGTCGCTTCCTAGTCTCTCTGGCACGCTCAGGACTATTTTCAGCCAGAAGCACCCCCATACCCCAGGCCCACCCCTGGAACAGTGGGTGATAGCACACCTATTTAGCACTAAAATGATCCGTTCACGTTGTTTCGCCCGTTTGACAAACCAAATCACCCCGACCATATAAACGGGACACATTGGAATGCTCCCCAGCCTCCCTGTCATTTTTGGGTCAATGTTCGACACACAGAACCCCTAAACCATGGGCCCACCCATGGAAACATGGGCTATAGCACACCGATTAGACCCCAAAATGCCCCTTTCACGTTGTTTCACCCATTTGACCAAACAAATAGACCCGCCCATATAAACGAGCAACACTAAGTTGATCCTTAGACTTTCTGTCCCAATTGAGTTTATTTTAGCCCCACGACAGCCCCAAACCCCGAACCCACCCCCAGAACCGTGGGCTATAACACACTGATTTGGCCTTAAAATGTCCCATTCACTTTGTTTTTCCCGTTAGACCAAAAAAATGTCCTCGCCCACCTAAACAGGCAATATTGGGATACTCCCCAGCCTCCTTGGCATGCCCGAGTTAATTTTCAACCCAAGGCACCTCCGTACCTCGGGCCCTCCCATGGAACCGTGGGCTATAGCACACTGATTTTGCCCCAAAACACCCTGTTCGCACTGTTTTACCCATTTGACCAACCAAATTTACTCCCCCATACAAATGGGAAACACTAGGTCGTTCTCTAGCCTCTCTATCATGCTCGGGTTGATTTTCGGCCCACAGCACCCCCGAACCCCAGGCTCGCCCATGGAACCATGGGTTATAGCACACCGATTTGGCCCCAAAATTCCTCGTTCATGCTGGTTTTCCAGTTGGACCAATCAAATTGACCCGCCCACACAAACGGGAAACACTGGGTCGCTCCACAGCCTCTATTACATGACTGGGTCAATTTTCATCCCATGACACCCTCATACCCCGAGCCCACCCCCAGAACCGAGGGCTATCGCACACTGATTTGGCCCTAAAATGCCCCGTTCGAACGATTTCATGCGTTTGAATAACCAAATAGACACAACCATACAAACGGGAAACATTTGGATATTCTCTAGTCTCCCTAGAACACTCGGCATAGCCGGGTTGATTTTTGGCCCACGGTACCCTAGACCACAGGACCACCCCCAGAACCGTGAGCTATAGCACACTGATTTGGCCCTAAAATGCCCCGTTAGCTTTGTTCCTCCCGTTTGACCAACCAAATGGCCCTGCCCATACAAACAGGAAAAATTGGGATGCTCCCCAACCTCCGGTGCATGCCCGAGTCGATTTTTGGCCCACGACACCCATGAACCCGAGCCCACCCATGGAACCGTGGGATATAGCACACCGATTTGGCGCCAAAATGCTCCATTTGCATCGTTTCGCCTATTTTTCTAACCAAATGGCCCCGCCCATACATACAGGCAAAACTGGGTCTCTCCCCCGCCTCTCTAGCATGCCTGGGTCAATTTTTGGCCCACGGCACCCCCGGACCCCAGGATCACCCCTAAAACTGTGGGCTATAGCACACTGATTTGGCCCCAAAATGCCTCGTTCACACCATTTTGCCTGTTTGACCAACCAAATGGACTCGACCACACAAACAAGAAACACTGGGATACTCCCCAGCCTCCCTGACACGCCCGGGTCTATTTTTGGCCCACGCCACCCTCGGACCCCAGGCCCACCTACGAAACCGTGGGCTAGAGCACACCAATTTAGCCCCAAAATTCACCATTCGCATCGTTTCACCCATTTGAAAAAACAAATATCGCTGCCCAAAAAATTTGGCAATACTGGGATGCTCCACATTCTCCCTAGCACTCATGAGCTGATTTTGGGCCCATGCCACCCCGGACCGTGGGCTAACCCATGGAATCATGGGCTATCGCATACCGATTTGGCACCAAAATTCCCCATTCTCGTCGTTTCACCTGTTTAACCAATCAAATGGCCCCGCCCACATAAACGGTTAATACTAGGTTGCTCCCCAGTCTTTTCGACACGCCCGGGTCAATTTTTAATCCACGGTACCCCTAAACCCCTAGCCCACCCCCGGAACCGTGGGCTATAGCATGCCGATTTGGCCCTAAAATGCCCTGTTCCTTCCATTTAGCCAGTTTGACCAACCATATGGCCTCGTCCACATAAACGAGAAACACTGGGATTCTCCTCAGCCTCCTTGACATGCTCAGGATGATTTTTGGCCCACGGTACCCCCGAACCCCGAGACCACCCATAGAATAGTGGGCTATAGCACATCGATTTTGCGCTAAAACTCTACGTTTGAATCGTTTCGTTTGTTTGACCAACCAAATGGCCCCTCCCACACAAACTAGAATAATTGAGTCGTTTCCCAACCTCTCTGGCATGCCCGAGTTGATTTTCATCCCACGACACCCACAGACCCCATAAACTAGCAACACTAAGATACTCCCCAGCCTCCCTAGCATGCCCTAGTTAATTTTCATCCCACGGTACCCCATACTCCGGGCCCACCCCCAAAACTGTTGGCTATAGCACACCAATTTTTCCCCAAAATACCTCGACTGCACTGTTTTATTAGTTTGACTAACCAATTGGCATGCCCATATAAACGGGAAACACTGGGACACTCGCCAGCCTCCCTGGCATGCCAGGGTCAATTTTGGCCCATGGTACCCCAGACCCTAGGCCCACCCCTAAAACCGTTGGCTATATCACACTGATTTGGACCCAAAATCCCCTGTTCACACCGTTTCACCGGTTTGACCAACCAAACGATACCGCCCATACAAACAGGCACCATTAGGATGCTCCCTAGACCCCCTGACATGCCCAAGTCAATTTTTTGCCAATGGCACCCCGTACCTCAGGACCACCTATGGAATTGTGAGCTATTGCACACTAATTTGGCCCAAAAATGCCCCGTTTGCGTTGTTTCACCCGTTTGACCAACCAAATAGCCCCGCCCACACAAACGGGAAACACTGGGATGCTCCCCAGCCTCCCTAGCACTCTTGAGTTGATTTTTAACTTATGACACCCTCGGACCTGAGGCCCACCCATGGAACCATGGGCTATAGCACACCAAATTTGGCCCGAAAATACCCTATTCGTGCCATTTCGCCCATTTGAATAACAAAAGGGCCCCGCCTACATAAATTGGAAACATTGGGATGCTATCCAGCCTCCTTTGCATGCTCGAGTTGATTTTTGGCCGACAAAACCCACGAAACCCATGCCCACCCATGGAACCATGGGTTATAGCACACTGATTTTGCCCTAAAATGCCCCACTAGTGCCATTTCACCCGTTTGACCAACCAAATAGCCCCGCCCACACAAATGGGTAACAATGGATCACTCCCCAGTCTCTCTAGCACGCTCAAAACTATTTTCAGACAACTAAACCCCCAAACTCTGGGCCCACCCCTGGAATCATAGGCTATAGCTCACCTATTAGCCCCAAGATACCCCATTCATGTTGTTTCGCCTGTTTGACCAACCAAATGGCCCCTCCCACATAAACGGGCAACACTGGGATGCTCTCCAGCCTCCTGGAACACTCAAGTCGATTTTCATCCCAAATCACCCCTGAATCACGAGCCCACCCACAGAAACGTGGGCTATAGTGCACCGATTAGGCCCTAAAAGCCCCGTTCACACCGTTTTGACCATTTGACCAACCAAATGGCCCCGCGCACACAAACGTCCAATACTGGGTCAATCCCAAACCTCTCGGGCATGCCTGGGTAAATTTTTTATGCACTACACCGTAGGACCCCGAGCCCACCCCCCAGAACCATGGGCTATAGCACACTGATTTGGCCTCAAAATGCCCCATTCGCACCGTTTTCCTGTTTGACCAAAAAAATGGCCCTTCCCATACAAACAGGCAATACTGGGATGCTCCCCAACTACCTTGGAATGGTCGAGTCAATTTTTGCCCACGACACCCCTGGACCCCGGGACCAGCCATGGAATCGTTGGGAATAACACATCAATTTTGCCCTAAAATACCCTGTTCGCACCGTTGTACCTGTTTGACCAAAAAAATGGCCTAGCCTATACAAAAGGGAAACAATGGGTCACTTCCCAGTCTCTTTGACACGATTGGGATGATTTTTGTCCCACGGCACCTTCGAACCCCAGGCCTGGATTTAATTTGGCCCAAAATATATCGTTCGCGCCATTTCGCCAGTTTGACAAATCAAATGGCCTCGCCCACATAAACGGACAACACTGGGTCACTCCCTAGCCTCTTTTACATGCTCGGTTAATTTTTGGGCCATGACACCCCTGGACCCCGAGCCCACCCCCAGAACCAAGGGCTATAGCATACTAATTTGGCCCTAAAATGCCTTGTTCACGCAATTTCACCCATTTGACCAACAAAATAGCCCCACCCACAAAAATGGGAAATACTGGGATGCTCCCCATCCTCCCTGGAATGCTCGAGTTGATTTTCATCCCACAGCACCCCCGGGCCCACCCACGTAATTGTGGGCTATAGCACACCATTATGTCTCCAAAATGCCCTGTTCATGCCGTTTTGCCCATTTGACCAACAACATGACCACTATTAGACAAATAGACAACACTGGGTTGCTCCCCAACCTCACTGGGACTGTTAGGTCGATTTTTAACCCACGGCACCCCCGAAACAGTGGGTTATAGAACACTTATTTGTCCCCAAAATGCCTCGTTCGTGTTGTTTCGCCTATTTGACCAACCAAATGGCCTCGCCCATACAAAAAGGAAACACTGGGATGCTCCCCATCCTCCCTGTCATGCCCAGATCAATTTTCAACCCACAAAACCTCCGTAGCCCAGGCCCACCCCCAAAACCGTGCGCTATAGCACATCGATTTTTCCTAAAATTGCCTCGTTCGGGCTATTTTGCCTGTTTGATCAACCAAATGGGCCCGTCCATACAAACGAGCAATACTAGGATGCTCTCCAGCCTCCCTGGTATGCCCGAGATTATTTTTAGCCTACGTCACTCCGGACCCTAGGCGCACCCATGGAACCATGGGCTATAGCACACTGATTTGGCCCCAAAACTCCCCGTTCACGTTTTTCGCCTGTTTGACAAACAAAATGGAACCACACATATAATCAGGAATCACTGGGTCACTTCCCAGCCTCTCCAACAAGCTCAGGTCAATTTTTCACCCACGGCATCCCCAGATCCTAGGCCCATCCCCAAAACCGTGTGCTATAATACACCGATTTGGCCCTAAAATACCCCATTTGCGCTATTTCACCCATTTGAAAAAACAAATGACTCGAACCATACAAACGGGAAACACTGGGATGCTCCCCAGCCTCCCTGGCATACTCGGGTTGATTTTTGGTCCAGGGAACCCACGAACCCAAGGCCCACCCATGCAACCATGGGCTAAAGGACACCGATTTCATCGTAAAATTCTCCGTTCAAGCCGTTTCACCCGTTTGACCAACCAAATAGCCCTGCCGACACAAACGGGCAATACTGGATCATTTTTTAGCTTCTCATACACACTCGGGTCAACATTCGGCCCATGAAACCCCCGAATCATGGGCCCACCCACAGAACCATAGGCTATAGCACACCGATTTGTCCCCAAAATGCCCCGTTCGTGCCGTTTCGCCTGTTTGACAAAAAAATAGCCCTACCTATACAAACGGGCAACACTAGATCGCTTTCCAGCCTCTCTGGCATACCTGGGTCAATTTTAGGCCCACAGCACCCCCGACCCCAGGCCCACACCCAGAACTGTGGGCTATAGTACATCGATTTGGCCCCAAAATGGCCTGTTCATGTCGTTCTACCCATTTGACCAACCAAATGGCCCCATACATACAAACGGGAAATACTGGGACGCTTCTCAACCTCCCTGTCATGCTTGGATCGATTTTCATCCCACGTCACCCCTGGACCATGGGCCTACCCCCGGAACCGTGTGCTATAACACACCAATTTAGCCCCAAAATGCCCCTATCGCACTGTTTTGCCCGTTTGACAAACCAAATGGCCCTTCCTATATAAACGGGAAACACTGGGATACTACCCAACCTCAATATCATGCTTGAGTCAATTTTTAGCCCATGGAATCCCTAGACCCCGAGCCCACCCACGAAACCATGTGCTATAGCAGATCATGGTGCGACCCCTGACTAGACCAAGCAGCCATCATGGAACCACCCTTGGCTGGGTCAAGCAGCCGTCATGGCACAACCTTGATCTTGGGTCAACTAACCCTCACAGCACGACCCTATCTCAACCCACTACTATTTTGGACATCTAAACTCACCTTTACGCTGGTTTAAAAAATTCAAAACTCACCCGAGATGACCTATAAGTAACCCTGATCATGAGTAAACTTGGAAATCCGCATTTTAAGGTCGTGAAGGTCGAATTAAAATTCATCGAAGTTGAGAGGAAAAAATAATACTAATCCTTTAGAACTTAGCTAAATTGTCTAAGTCTTGGACCTCTTTGACATGTAATACAAAGCTGAAATGGACTAGAATCTTATGGGGTCTTAGATATGTATTTTATTCAGTTGCTCATGAGTTATGCCAGTACAAGGGCTAGCTTAGGATAACTTATTGTCCTAAGCCCTATGTGACATCCAAGGGGTAGGCTTGGGGCGTTACAAACTTGGTATTAGAGCATAAAGTTCAAGTGTCCTAGGGTGTCTGTGAAGCCGTGTCTAGTAGTCTTGCGGAACAGTACAGTGACATCCGTACTTTTCTGTGAGAGGCTACAAGGCATTTAAGAAATGTATCCTTTATTTCATACTCTATATCATGTAGTAAAGTTATTCTTTTAGAAACTTATGCCAATTCATAAGTAACTCCATAATTCTTCGTATATTGCTTATTCTTGAGATAACATGACTAGTAAGTTCCAATTCCTCCCAAGATGATGCTCTTAAATTACTATCAGTAACTTCATAAGTCACATTAGGGGCTTGAGAGGAGCTCGTTAGTGTGATATAAGTTCTTCAAGTTGAAAGTTATGTCCTCATCTTTATGAGTCATTCAGTTAAGGTAGAATAATATGTGTATTCAGATTCCGCATTAACCCTTCAATCCAAATATTGCTCATGAGAGGATATAGTATAAACATAGATTAGTAAATAGAGTTTACATTCGAGGGATGTTACCACCTAGAGTGTTATGATTTATGATTAGTAGAACCTTTTTATAGTTGAAAGTGTAGGTTTAGAAGTGTAGTGACGATAAAAGTGGGAATGACCATTGATAGAAAGTATAGAGATAAAGTTATGCATGCTATAGAGTTTGTATCTAGGTGATATATCCGTGTGTGTTAGTTTAGTGGAAGGCAGAGAAGAAGTTATTATTTAAGGTGAGTTGTTGTTTGCTTGAAGTAGGAAAAGAGTTATTGATGATATTTATTATGATAGAAAAGTATAGGTTATTTATAAAGTATTTGGTGGTTTAGTATTGTTAATTTAGGCTTCCCTTGAGGTTGCAAAAGGAGTTTAGTTGAAACTTATAGAGCTATGAAATAAATTTAGGTGCATAGATAGGTAAATAGTCATAATGTGTAGAAGGAGGAGGTGCTAATGTATTATAATAAGATAGACCATATGATCATGATCAATTATTAGTAGTATAAAGTTCTAGTAGTGTTTCTTGATGTTTTATTTTATAGTTTCCAAGTTAGAATAGTATGTATAGTTGGGTTGTAAATCATGTCTAGCACTAGACACTAAGTTTGAATAGTGGATGATGATAAAGGTGGAAATAATGATTGCTTGGGTAGTGATGCGAATTATATGGAAGTGATATAGTAGGCTTGAACAGTGTATACAAGAGTTTAAGTTGATTTATTCATAATTAAGTATGATGTTGTTGGTATGATGTAGAGGAGAACCAAGGTGTTATGGGGATTTAATTATTTTCTAAGATTATTAAGTTTCATGTTTTCTTAGATAATACCCATGACTTTCTACGTGTGAATAAGGCTAGTTATATAGTACATGGTGTTCTAAATAAAGTTAAGGAGTTATGGATAAATAGTGTTGAGTCTTTTAAGTATGATTTTGATTATTAAGGTTTAGGGAAAAACTTAAGTTTAGAGATGTGATATTAGTAGGCTATGAAGGCAAAGAAGTAACTTATGTGTTTAAGTGAGACAAGCATGTTTTTCGAGTTAAGTGTAAGTCTATGCTGATGACTATTGAAGCTAAAGGAACATAAGGGTGGTATGTACTAAGAGAGTGTCCAAGAATGAAGTTAGTATTGTCTAGATATAGTTTATTCAGGTGAGTGGACTTTCATGTGTAGGCCGTTAGAGCAAAGAAATTATGGCTCATTCTCGAGGATATGGAGTAGGCCCATAAGCTTAGAATGTCGTTTTGATCTAAGGGGAATATGGTAGAGTGAAGAACCAAATCAAGTTTTGAGAATTAGATTGTGATACATATTAATAAGAGTTGTGATGAGATAGTGATCCCTTCTTACTCTAGAGTATTCCTTGGATTTTAGTCATTGTCACCAAATTCATACCTTGCGTGATATATCCATGCCAAAGTCCAATGCTTGCATACTTCATGCATACTCAAGTCCATTTTCAGCTTCTAGTAGGTAACAACTTCACTCTGTGATTCTACTCATCCCTCATAAATCTATGAAATTCCAGTCTTATGTTGAATAACTTATGATAAGTATGAACTTATATTTCAGAGTATGATCAATTCTCAGAACTCATGGTACTAGTGAAATTCACATTATATCATGTATGTCTGCAATTTATATCTCCTTACGAAATCCATGCCTTTGACATTCTATTTCTCAGGCCTTAGTTAAATGCCAAGTTATGTATATTATTCTTTCGTACTTCAGGTCATTATGCATTAGCCCTTCAGTAACCTCTTTCTATGTTAAGATAATGGTGATGATAATGGATAAGCAATGGTTTAAGTCATATTGTGCTTCAAACATTGCATGGTTAAGTGCAAGGGCCATACAAAGTACCTGTTATGATCGATTTGCCTACACACACTAGGTCTGAGGAGACGATGAAAAGAAATGAGAGAGAGAGTTAGTAAGGAGAGAGAGAGATATGCATGAATAGATTTCATGGTAACAACCGTGGGTAAACTCCACAGCGGACGGGCTATTTATATTAATGATTCAAAGTATGTACAATTACATAGAGAAATGAGAATAAAAGGTACAACCTGAAATTCGGGTCGGGGCGCTGCCTCGAACCCCGCCTTCGGGTGGGGGGATCCTGTCCCCCCCACACCCCGGAAACCTCACCGCGGAGGTTGAACCACGTGAACATTAATATATGACAGTACATCACATATTAATCTGGCTCCACAAGCCAACAGTACCTACCTATGATTCTAAGTTCATATAATCAAATACTTGGTACTTGTTTTCATTTATAACCAAATATAGTTTGGTTGACAACTTATTTTTGGTGTTGGACAAAGCTAATCCAATAAAAAAGCTATAGGAAAGAAAATACACTAGTGTTGTTTAAGCATATTTATTTTCTAAATATGAAAAATAAATCTGATTATATTGAAAGGAAGAACAGCCAAGATCAACAATTAATTTCACCAAAGACCGGAAAAAGTATGCTCAGAACTATCTCATAAAAGCAAATGAGTATTAACATTTTTCCTCATTATGATACATTCTACTAATAAGAGTCACAGGCTTTACATCTATCAAGACAATCACCAATGTAATTGAGAAATCATAAACTTCTAACCCTGAGTACAATTCAATAAAATACAGTATATAAGTTGTATATAGAAAAAATATAAGTAGACGCTTTTGTAAATGTTAGAGAGTACTTAGAGTAAGGTTTACATGCATTGTGAAGAAAAACAACTGAAAGGTTGTTCTAATCCCTAATTTATTTTAACCAGCAAAAAAAAAATAGGTCATATGCAAATGTGTTGAAGGGACAAATAAAGCGTGAAAAAATGTTTGTTTCAATTCCATTATTAAGATCATGCAAGTTACCTTACGGCTCGTTCTTGAAGGTTAAACGTACAATTTGCTTCTGCTTTTCGATCGCAGCACTTCTCTGTATCAAGATCATATCATGTTATTAAACAAATAAACACACTTAAGAGGTTTCCCTTATACTTGTTGTTGAAGAAAACATACCATTAGGGCTATTTGATATTCCATAAATCTGATGATGATTGTCCAGGAGCTTTCATCGTATATCTTCATCAATTTGTGGTAGTAGTTTACAATCTGCACCAAAAAGTTTTAACAGACCTACAGGAAATCAAGCCTAAGTATTTGGAGGTGATGGTGCGTACGGACCTCATCAACGATATGCTTTTCCTGCTCTGTCACATTTTCCTCCTCTGAAAACTGGTCATCTAATGTTGCTTTGAGAACCTTCTCCACCACATTTGCTGTCCGCAGAATCTTCTCTTTGTCAAGACATTTTCCAGCGCTCTGTAGAGAGGATTTGGTCGATTATTCGGAAGTGTCAGGCAAATTCCACGTATGAAATAGCAAAAACATGACATGAAGAAACAGGATTTTCATTTGTTGCCTATTGAAAGTATTGAAATTGCCTCAGTTGAGGACATGACCGACCTCGATGCATTTGGTTAATGATTTTACTATCCTTGCACAAACTTCACCATCAGCTTCCTTAATAAAAAACATGCACTTTGTTACTGAAAATAATAAAAGGAATGAAAAATAAAAATTGTATAAACTACAGGTACCTTCTCTAGAGCTTCTACCTGAGACGGTACAATTCGGAGCAGTAGTCTTTTCAGATAAGAATTTCTACTGGGAGTATCTAATTTCGTCTCGATAGAATGTTTTGCTGAGATCAATAGCTCCGGCATGGCTTAAACAATAATTAGGTATAAAAATACATATCAGAAAGGAAAGAACTAATAAGATACAAGATAAAGGAGAATAAAAAAGAAAGTCTTTATCAAGTAAAACCGGTACCTGAAATTTCTACTTTTCTGATATCTTTATCACGAAATGTCACCAGTGGTACGGGTATGTCAGAAACCTACACAAATAATGTCAAATTTGATTAAGAAAGTCTTATACAAGAGAAACAACAACATACACAGTATTGAACCAACCATATCAATCCATTTAAGGAACTCGTTATTGAACTGACTAGTCAAGCAAAGTAATAGTTCACATGCTCTCAGCATATCATGTTCTGTGGCACTGTACAAATATAAATGTTTTAGTGGAAAAGCATATGTACAAGCTAGTTATCTCAACTAAGAAAATGTACATATCTCATTTAATAAACACAAGAACACCCTAGTATCACGCCAACATCCAGTACAATATAGCAGAAATGTATAATTTTCAGCTGAAGCATCAGATTGGTCATGAAGCACTTTGAAGTTTAAACATACTTATTCAAGTCCAAACTAGCTGCACGGAGCAGACCAGGCATAAGATCATCTGGATAAAAATCATATCCGAGACATATGATCAGCTGCTCCCATGCCTTCAACACAAATAGTAGAGCACCCGTTATAGTATAAGAATAGTATGTGCATTACTACAAATAGTTTGGATAATGCATACTTGTAGAAGGGTAACTTTCAAACTGTGATCATCCTCTCTTGAATTCCTTTCAATATTCAAGAGAATGTCCTTGACCTTATATACATGAAAATTATAGATGCTTTAATCAGTTAATGAAATGAAGAATCATAAGAATTAAATCACTAAAAAAATTTTAAGCAAACTGTAATAATGTTGGCACGCTTTAAACTCAAATGCTTGTTAAAGAAATAACAAAACACATTACCTCATTAGCATCTTTCTTGAATATATCCTTTCCAACAACTACAACAACTGTCCAAATGCACTCAACAGCATTTTCTTTCACCAAATTACTTGTGGCTTTAGGTAGAAGTTCTTTCAGCGAAGTGATGACCGATTCATAGAAGGTACAGAAGAGATCCTATGCAAAAGCATAATTCTTTTCAGATACCACCATCAAATCCCATATGATGGATCAATAGCTAAGTCAGAGTTTCTATAATTATGGACCTTTGATGTTCTTGCGACAGATGCTAGAGCCTCTAAGGAATGGGCTTGCAGCAGCTCAGTCTCTGAACTCTGACTCTATCAGTAGATAAAATCAATTAACAATTTTAAGCTAAAGCAGATGCCCATGCATATTAGCACAAAATGGTATCTCTTTGTTTCCTTTTTCCTAGAAATCGTTAAAATTACACTTTAAAATGTCCCAAGTCAAATAAATCTACCTTGCTGATTTCAAGTAGTGCATTCACAGTTATTTGCAAGTACGGTGCTAAGTAGCTTGAACTGCAACTCTTATAAAGAGTACTGATTGTGCAAACAGTATGAGCCTATGAAAAATAAGAAAAGCAATTAGATTTCATTAACATAAATAATATAAATTTCAGCTGAAAAAATAACTTAGACAACGAAAATATCATTAAATATTGGAATTTGACAAGGAAAGAAATGAAAAGTCCAGCATTTTTGGTTACCTTATTGGTGGGATTTGTGTCTCTTACAAGTGTCCCCAATAACGAAGTAATAATAGTGTAAACTTGATCATCAAGAGTTTGTGGAGGTAGTTGTTCACACAAAGTTTTAATTGTTCTTACAGTAGCAAAGCAAACTTTGTTTTCGCTATCTGCTATTAATTTGAAGACCAATTTTACAACTCCTCCACGATTATCGCTAATTCCCTGAGGATAACAAGAATAACAACACTTAGCTGAAAAAAATAGTCACAATTTATCAAGAACTAACCAAAAAATAAGTTGCATATAAAAACAGCACATGTCCAAGAAGAGCAGTCATCAATTTACAAATATACCTTTCCACATCCTTCTGTAATGAGACCAATAAAAGTAGCCCCTGCGTATCGATCTCGCCAGTTTAATGAAGTTATCATTCTTTCTATTTGCTTGAGTACTACTGGAATATGGAATTCGGCACTTAGCAAAATCGCAATCCGATGCAAAAACTTCTCTCCAACAAGATAATTACCCGATTTATGCGGGATACATGAAACCATTCGTACCAACTCATCCCCCAGTTTTGCTAGTAGTATGCCCTTGCGTACCTTCTTTATCGAATTATCATCCAAAGCATACATCACTTCTACCGCGAGACATCTTGTTTCTTCTTCTAAACTTTTGTCATTAGAAATTTTAATGAGGGCAGTAAACACCTGATCTAAATGTGAGTTGAAAAAACTTGGCTCTGTCACCACCAACTCAACTAATTTCTTGAGACTTTCCTGGGCATTAGGCTCCTCATCTTTATTTCGAAGAAAATGCGAGACCCCATTTATCATTGGCAGTAATAGGTCAGAAAATTGAGAATAATAGTCACTTGACATATGTTGAACAAGACTAACTAATGCACATAAGGCAAGAACTTTGCTCATTCCTTTGGATTTATAAAACTTTTTCGACAATGTTGATTTGAGTTGTGGAAAATAGTGTCTCAGTTCATTTCCCCAAAAAAAAACGATAGCGCACAATCTTGAATGTACAATGGACCCGAAAACAGAGAGTCGAAAAAGAATCTGAGCATACCCTGCCACTCTCCCTGTTTCTCAGCAATAATACAGCTGAAAATTTGTGATGCTGTGTTCCACATCAATTCGCAAACCTTAACCGGGTTATCTCCTTTAAGAATATCAAGAATCCTGCTTTTAAGCTGATCTTTGACGATGTCGGTGGAGGATCTCCATTTGCTTCATGAATCACTGGGAGAATCAAGAAGAGAATGAATGAGATCAGCGCATTTAGATTTGATTTCAAGGGTATTTCCAGGAGAATGTAGGAGGTGCTCTGATAGCTTCAAAAACAATTCATATGGATGATTTTCTACACAATATTCGTACAATGTCATTTTATCTTGGGACTCTTCCATATCTGTAAGAAATTTTTGAATGAAGTAGTAATCTGGAGAATTAAGAAGTTGTAGGGCCTTCTGTGGAAGTTCATCTGCCATTACAGAAGAAGAACCTCTAGCAGACATTGTAGAATGAAAACAGATAAAATGAAAGAGGGGGTTTGGCGGGTTAATATTCAGTTGGAATGTTTTCTCATTTGGCGGTTATCAACGGAATAAAGGCAAGTTTATTGCTTTTTTAAAAACATAGTAAACAGACAAAAAATACTGGTAAGGTGTCAAATTAATTTAAAATATCAAAAATTTTATTTTATTAAATATTATTAATTTTTTAATACTTACATACTTATAATAATTACTTAATGGTGATATAGTAAAATTACGGTTGAACCAGTTGAGAAAAGTCATAAATATCTATTTTATTTTTTTTCTAAAATCAAAATTTTATTAATTTTCTAATACGTAAATGTGATAATCTAGAGTTAATTGATCACTTTATGTTTATTTTACCACATTTATAAAATATTATTAATTTTTAATACTTAATAATTACTTAGGGGCGATATAGTAAAATTACGGTTGGAGTTGTTGAAGCGGACATGTCATAAATATCTGTTTTACTTTTATTAAAATTCAATTTTATTAATTTTCTAACACGTAAATGTCATATAATAATTAATTAGGGGGCAATATAGTAAAATCACGGAACAAGCAGGCAGCTAGAAGAAGGCATGTCGATCGTCAGCTGCCTGCTTCCAGCAGCTCCCACTCGCGCTTCTACATCGTAAGAACTAGATATTGAAGGCCCGTGCCAGCACGGGCCCAATATATGTTATTATTTTAAATTTTTTGTTATTGCAATTTATAATATTCTTCGCGTTCAAACTTTTTAAGTATTGTTAATGAATTGGTCGTGGTTTAGATGGCACCTTCATTTCGGTAAGGAAATGGAAACCTAATTTCGTCCCCAGCAAGACACAAGTAGATTCAATAGTAATTTGGCTACACTTTTCTCAACTCCCCACCGAATTCGATGATTCCAAAATTTTCCAAAGGGTGAGGAGGAGAATTGGGAAACTACTAAAGATCGATACATGCACCTCCACCACACTGCGGGGTCTCTATGCCAGGCTATGCATCCAAATTCAATTGGGCATCTTCGTTATGGCCTTCATCAATATTGGAGGCCACCACCAATACATCGAATACGAAGGGGATGGGATTCTATGCACATCGTGTGGACACTTAGGCCACGCTTCCTCCAACTGTCACTCCCAGCAAACCCCCATCGATCAAACCAACCCAGAGCGACACCTGAGTCAAGTACAAAGACTGAATAGCACCTTGTGTCCTTTCAAAAAAGGAAAAAAAGGAACCAAAATACCAAGGAAGATCCAGTCCATAATCCAAATCATACCAAGGACGGTAGGAGCGATCTGATGGCAACAGGAAAGTCCCCTTCTCACCTTGGCGGCGATGACGGAGTCAAGCTAGGGAAAACCAAGCAATCTGGTCCACCTCGGGGCAAGATCGAATTGGGCCAACAACCGGAACCCCCAGTTTCTCCCCCTCTTGAGGCAGGCCTAAGCTTTGACGCTGAAGTTCACATGGACTCCCCCATGGCCCATCTCCCTAATGAGACAGGACTCAATTCTTCTGATCCCAAGAGACCCACTACCTCCTTTAACCCGAACAGGCCCAGTTCATCTTCTAATTTAAACAGTTTATTTCCCTTAGAAGTAGGGAATAATAAAAAGAAAAAGAAAATTGATGGGCCCCATAGAATCTAGCTCAGCTTAGACAATCATGAGTTTAGAGCTGGAAATTCACACACGCCCATCGGAGACCTTTTCGATTCTCGGGGTGATGTGATGGACACTATCCATCACGCAGACATTGCATTTAATGTAAATGTCATTACCAATGCCCAAGCCCCTCAGCTTTCTTTCCTTAATAGATCTCCTTCTGATAACATGGAGGTCAACTATACCTCTCAAGAAGAACAGCATAGACTCTCCACTAAACTCCAACATGATCACTCTAATCACAGAGGCCTTACCATTGGATTATATTCCTACCTCATGGTTGGAAGTCTGCCTCTCTAACCAATCAATCCCACTTCATGCCCAAGTGAAGGGGCGACAGGTTACTCTTTACATCCAGGACCCCAGCTACCTTGCCCTTCTGGTCAAGGAATGTCCGCATCAGGGCCTAGAGAGCTATGGCTAAAATTTCTGGATGGTAACCCTTTTCCATGTAATAGGCTCATCCTACCTGGAAGAACTGACTCCAGAGATTCTGTCACTCCCCATGAACCAGATAAGCAGCAACCTTCCTTTCTTTCCACCCTCAAACCCACTCCTACTATCTCAGGGACCAATTTTTGTGTCCTTACCTGGGAAAGACAAGCCCTTCTAGTACCAATGGTGAATACCTCACCACTTATAACTCTCCTTTCACTGGAAAGGGTAGAAAGAGGGAAAAAAATAGAGGCCCTGAGAGAAAGCAACAAGGAAATAAAAGGCCTCCTTACACAGATGAGAATTCCAAAAACGGATGTCTTCACTCTGGAAAGGCCTGTAAACCTAGAGTTTATAGAACTCGTCCACGAGATGGTCATTGTTCTCTTGCCGCAGCTACTGACCAATCTAGACCTAAAACTAATTCCACCAAACCTTATGATAGGGGAACACTTCACAACCAAAGTGACACCCATATCCAGGAGGAGAAAGATCTCAGAGATAGCTGGGTCCTCCAATCCTGTGGGAAAGAGGAAGGAAACCATGTCAACCCCACAACAAAATCAGAAACCAATGATGAAGAACTGCCTAATCTGGAATGCTAGGGGGGAAATAGTCCAGAATTTATAAAACAATGTAAGTCCATGATTAGCATCCACCACCCTTGCATCCTGGACCTCCTGGAAACTAAGATGGTGGACCACAGAAACATCTCCTATGAGTTGGGCTTCCATAACTTCATAGAGTCTAGTGCCTCTGGCAACTTAGGTAACATTGTTATCATGTTGAATGGGGGTAACATCTCCATCACCAGTATCTCAATCTCTTTCCAGTCTATTCATGCCTCTGTTAAGGTATGATCCTTCCTCTCTACATGGATTCTTAGCATTGTTTATGCCAGTAATGATTTTACTTCTAGAAAGCTCCTATGGGATCAACTCATTTCCCTAGCTGATGTCATCCCTTCCACAGGTAGTAATAGTTGGATTATGGGAGGGGACTTTAATGAAGTCCTTAGGGCCAGTGAAAATTTTGGAGGCAACCCCATTAACATTCACAGAACATCCCTCTTTTGGGACTGTATTAATAAATACAACCTCATGGACCTTGGCTTCATGGGTAGCAAATTCACCTGGTCTAATATGAGATATAAAAAAAGTCAAGGCCTGATTCTAAAAAGGCTAGACAGGTGTCTAGACAATTAACAATGAATTCACCTTTATCTTGAAGTCTCTGTTACCCACCTCCCTAGAATTCACTCTGACTACTCCCCTCTTATACTCAACCTTACTAGAACTCCCAATTCTCTCCCTAAACCCTTTAGGGTGGAATATATGTGGTGTAACCACCCGAATTTTAGAAATCTCATCCATGACTCCTTTCTTGAAGGGGCTAACCTCACCCAAGCCACCCACCTATTCTAAGAAATTGCAAAAACCTGGAATAGGGAAACTTTTAGAGATATCTTTAAAAAAAGAATCATCTACTTTCTATGCTAGCAAGTATCCAAAAATATCCCTAATACCTCACCAGCTCCTACCTTCAAAACCTGGAAAATACTCTTTCTAAGGAGTTTAACTACATCCTGGATCAAGAGAATGAGTTTTAGAGGCTCAAATCCAACATTAACTGGCTCATACATGGAGATAGAAATATAAATTTTTTCCACACTTCTACCCTGAATAGAAAAAGGAGGAATGGAATTTACTCCCTCCAGGATAATAATTGTTGGATCTTTGAGCCTAATGAGATCACCAAAACTGTCACTTCTTTCTATGAATCCATTTACTTTTCTTTTTACTTCTCCTTCCCACTCAAATGTCAGTCCAATCCCTCCAACAAGGGCTCCCTCAATCCCTCTACCTACTCCTATCTTGACTCCATCCCTGACCTTGACGAGATCAAGAGGGCTATCTTTTCCTTTGTCTCCACTAAATATCCTGAACTGAATGATATACACCAATTCATGTACCAGAATTATTATTCTAATATGGCCCCCCTCCCTCACCAGTTCTATACTACCACCTTCACCACTTAGACCATGGACCCAGCTGTTAACTCTACCTTTCTTTGCCTCATTCCTAAATTCAAGGATGCTACCTCCCTGAAGAACTTCAGAACCATAGGTTTGTGCAACACCCAATACAAAATCAGTACCAAGATCATCTCTGCTAGATTAAAGCCCCTTCTTTAATCTATTATTGGTCATAACCAAGCTAGTTTCTCTAAAAAATGAGATCTTGTGAAAATGCCATCATTGTACAAGAGTACATAGACCAATTCAAGAAAAAGAAGGGCATTAATCCTAGTATGGTTCTAAAAATTGACCTGGATAAAGCCTTTGATAGGCTTGAATGGTTCTTCATTAGACAAGCCTTAGCTTTCTTCAACTTCCCCCTGGCCTGTCCAAACTCATCCTCTCATGCATCTCCTTATTTTCTATCTCTGTCCTTCTAAATAGAAACATAACCCCCTCCTACAATCCCACAAGAGGGTTAAGACAATGAGACCCCATGTCACCATATCTCTTCATCCTTTGCTTGGATCTCTTCTCAAGGAAAATCAACTATGAAGTGGATATCCTCAACTGAACCCCCATTTCCACTAGCAAAGGGGGTCCAAAACTCTCTCTCCTATTCTTTGCTGGTGAACATACCTTTTTTTCTACAACTGATTTCCAGAACTGTCATACCATCTTCAATACTCTAGACAACTTCAGTAAATACTCAAGTCAAAGAGTTAACAATGCCAAGTCTAAATTGCTTTTTTCCAGCAATTATAATGATGCTGCTAGACTCAACCTATCCACCATCTTAGGTATAAAATCCAGTAACAGCTTTGGCAAATACCTAGACTTCCCCACCTTTCATAAGTATCCCACTCTTGCAGACTTCTACTTTCTTCTAGATAACTTGAACTTGAAGTTTGCTGGCTGGAAGTCCAATTTCCTCAATATAGCTGACAGAAATACCCTCGCCAAATCTTGTCTTAGCAGCATGCCCAACCAAGTCATGCAATTTATAATTCTCCCTAATAAGATTCTCAAGCTCATTGATAGAGCCTAAAGGAATTTCATCTAGGGATCCACTAACTCTAGGAAGAAAATGCATGTGGTCAATTGGGGGACCATCACTAGAACCAAAAAAGAGGGAGGCCCAGGAATCCAAAAGGTCAGCATAAATAATGACACCTTACTCAGGAGCTTCGCTTGGAGACTTAACTCTAATCCCACTTCTTTATGGGCCTCTGTCCTAAACCATAAGTAAAATCACTTCTCCAGTCCTACCAACTGCTGTAGGACCTGAAATTATATCCAAAGAGGTTGGAAACTATGCAAGAATGTCATTTGTTAGTCCATCCACAATGGCAGAAAAATTGATGGTTGGGAAGTTTGTTGGATTCCAAACCTTCCACCCCTTAGAAATATTATTTAGGGACCTGTACCTGGGCACATTAACATCATCCTCTTTTTCAATGTTTGGCAGAAGGGCAACTAGAATCTAGACTCCCCCTCCTTTGAAATCCCTACATCCATCTTCCATACTATCTGGAATACTTTCTTTTCAAATCCCTTAATTCATCAAGATACCCCCCTGTGGATTTTAAGTGGTTTAGGCATGTTCACATGTAAGAGTTCCTATAATCTCATCCACTCAAACAGAGCACCTCTCCTCAACAATAAAAAAACTTAGAATTGGATTTGGAAAACCACCATCCCTGAAAAGCTGAACTTTTTTCTCTGGCTTTTGAACCATGATAGTCTTCCTACTAAGGGAACTCTTCTTAAAAGGGGCATCAATATTGACCATACATGTCACTATTGTGCCTACCTCTAAGAAGAAATCCACCATCTTTTATTCCAATGTAGACATGCTAACACTTTGTGGAGGGAGCTGGTTCTTTAGTACAATAGGGAACACAATATCTCCACCCTTAATTTCTCACCCAGTAATTGGAAAACCACCTGGAAGACTCTAAGTCACAACAACTTTAACAGTAGAGTGGAGTGGGGCACTCTCCTCCCCTTTTGTCTCTGGAATAATTGGAAAATCATAAATAATAATGTCTTCAACAACAAAAATTACCCCCTCCTTTAAACATGCTTACTCTGAAGCTGTGGAATTTCTGCACATCAGTGAGCATTCTACTGACCCCCTAATCTTACCATCTTTCTCTGCTAGACCCCTCCCCCTAAACATGTCTACAAGCTAAACACTGATAGGTCATGCCTGGGGAACACTAATAAAGGGGGCATTGGGGGAGTGGTCATAAATGCCTCGGGCACTTGGGTTCTTGGCTTCATGCAGAGCTTCCACCATGCTTTCAATAACTTTATGGAACTCATGGCCCTTAGAAAGGTTCTTCTGGTGGTTGAGGAGCACAACGTGTGCCCTATTGAGATATGTACTGATTTAGAAGAGATCATTAACTGGTTATCAAAAGGGAATTTATTATATAACCCAATTATTCATGATTGCAGATCTCTGATAAGAAGATTGGGCAGACCTCCGGTTCACCATAGCTACAGAGAGCAGAATAGGGTAGCTGACACCATGGCGAAAGCTAGAGCGAAAATAACTCCTTTTGACAACTGTAAAGTTTTTATAACACCACCTCCTTTTGTAATTCATGAAGTATGGGCTGACATAGAAGGAAATGCTATCCTCGTAGGGTTCCTTCTTACCAAAACTATTCAAGTCATTGCCTAACAATTTTGGTAATCGAGACAGACTGAGCTCCCGAACTAACAACTTCAGTTATTGCTGTTTTATGTTTAATGCATCTTATCTACCAAAAATATTACTTAGGGTGATACAGTAAAATTACGGTTGAAGCAGCTGAAGCAGACATGTCATAAATATCTGTTGTACTTTTTTTAAAATTCAATTTTATTAATTTTCTAATAGTTAAATATCATATAATAATAAATTAGGGGCTATATAGTAAAATCACGGAACAAGCACATAGCTGGAAGCAAACATGTTGACCGCAAACTACTGTTTCTAGCAACTCCCGCTCATGCTTCTATATAGTAAGAATATAAGTGAGGATAGGCTGCTGAAGCAGGAAGCTTGTGGACGACATGCCTTCTTCAACAGTGATTTTACTATATCATCTCTAATAAATTAATTATTATTAGTCATTTATATATTAGAAAAATAATAATATTTAATTAAAAATAAAGTAGATATTTAAGACGCATCTGCTTCAACTTCTTCAATTGTGACTATATCATCACTAATTAATTATATAAGTCATTTAAATATTAGAAAATTAATAATACATAATTAAAAAAGTAAATAGATATTTATGACATGTCTACTTCAGCTGCTTCGATCGTGATTTTACTATATCATTTTTAATTAATTATTATAAGTTATTTACGTATTAAAAGATTAATATTTAATAAAAAAATATAATAAACATTCATGATATGTCTGCTTCAACTGCTTCAATTGTAATTTTATTATATCACCTCTAATTAATTATTATAGATCATCTAAGCATTACAAAATCGATAATATTTCATAAAAAAGGTAAAATAGACACAAAATTATAAGTTAACTCTTGATGTTTTAAATTAACTTGACGACTTATATGTGATCCACTTAAACTTTTTCCACGAGTAATTTTTTATAGTAACTTTACTATATCGCTTCTAATTAGTTAACCATTGATGTTTTAAACTAATTTGACGACTTATACGGGGTCCACTAAAAAAATTTCACAACTAATTTTTATAGTAATTTTTTGATATAACTTCTGGATAGTTATTATAAGTCATTTAAGTACTAGATAAACAATTATTATGTCATTTACGTATTAGAAAATTAATATTATTTAATTAAAAAGTAAAATAGATATTTGTGACATGTCTGCTTCAACTGCTTCAATCATAATTTTACTATATCATCCCTCATTAATTATATAAGTCATTTACGTATTAGAAAATTAATAATATATAATACAAAATTAAAATAAATATTTATGACATGTGTAACACCTCAAGTCTGGTACCCCGCACGCTACACGGTGCTAACAATCCCAAAAGACCACTAGCTAACCCATGACTGGCACCTGCTGTGAGCACTGCATAATAGTAATACTGTAATAACAATATAACTGAGATAAGTTCAAAAATAATGGGTTGAAATTCCATAAGGTTCAATATAATAATAATACTAAAAGAATAGTATAACAATACCAAAATTGATATAATTGTCTGAACATGCTATAGTCTGAAAGCCTCTAAGATGTCTGACTGTGGAGATGATAGGACAACTCCCCAACTAACTCCGACTGCTAAAATAACTAAGTTCTGAAATAATGAAATAATCATGTCCTTGAACTTTGAGGACTCACCACTGACTCTGACTGCTGAAATCTAAACTGCTAAGTGTGATCGGGAACCTGTGCGTCTGAACCTATGGTATAAAATATCATATCGCAATATAAAAGTATGCGTTAGTATGTGGGAATGTACTGGTATGCAAAATAGTATAAGGCTGAATGCATGGGTTCATATGCATGAACTATAACTGACTGAGTAACGTGAACATGAATGAGTGAGAATTCATGCATGAAAACATAGTAACTAAAGTCGTGATAAGATTGAATACTGAGTCTGAGTACTAATAACATAGATTTATGGTATCTGAATATTGTTAACTGAGTGACTGTGTCTGACAGCCCTGATTCTGATGGAACTAGCTGAGTTCCGTACTGAGCTGAGTGACTGTATCTGACAATCTCGAAATTTGTTGAACTATCTATGTTTTATTCTGAAGACTTAGACTGAGATTGTTGGAGGTAATCATTTAACTGACATTCCCCAAATAATATGGCAGAGTTGGGGTACAATTTGCAACCCCAATTGGAAGGGCGTCAATATCGCGCCACTAGTAAGGACAAGTTGTGAGTGACCCTCATCTGTCAGGTACTCTAAAAATAATGATGGGACCCTAATCTGTCAGGTTAAGCCACCTTATTAACCCTCATCTGTCAGGTTTGATATCTCAACCTACGCTGGCTAAGTAGTTCTGGAATACAAGGATTGCTTCTAAGAATCACACCATCTACTGTCAGGTGAGTCCCCATCCTTGGGTTTACTCAGTGCTGAATCCTACTCCCAACTGAATAGACACTGAACTGATTATGCAGAGCTGAACTAGTCTAAGTTCACTGAGTTTCGTAGACTAACTGATTTTACTGAGATTACTGATTTTTCCTGAGTTTTGTAACTGACTAAGTTCTACTTAGTTCTAAAATTAACTGTGAGTACTACTGATCATGGCATGACTGAGATTATATTGAAACCGACACTGGTTCTAGGCACATAGCTAAATTGTCGGGTATTAAATACCCCCAAGACTCGATAGCATGAATATTATAGGACATGATACTTCTTGAACACATAACCACAATCAACAATTCATAATACAATCATTGAGCGATTCAATGACCTCATTTTTCCTGTTTGATCAAACAAATAGGCCCGCCCATACAAACGGGCAATATTGGGTCGCTCCCCAGCCTCTCCTACATGCCTGGGTAAATTTTGGCCCACGTAATCCTCGGGCCCACCCCCATAACCATAGGCTATAGCGCACCGATTTGGCCTCAAAATGCCCCATTCGCGCTGTTTTACCCATTTGAATAACCAAATAGCACCACCCAGACAAACGGGTAATATTGGGATGCTCCTCATCCTTGCTGTCATGTCCGGGTCGATTTACGACCCAATTCACCCTCGGACCCTGGGGCCATCCACGAAACCGTGGGAAATAGCACACTGATTTGGCCATAAAATACCCCGTTCGCGCCGTTTTGCCCGTTTGACCAACCAAATGGCCCCACCCATACAAACGGGAAACACTGGGATTATCCCTAGCCTCCATGGCATACCCGGGTCAATTTTAAACCCACGGAACCCCCGTACCCAGATCCCACCCACAAAACTGTGGGCTATAGCACATCGATTTGACCTTAAAATGCCCCATTCGCGTTGTTTTGCTGATTTGACCAACCAAATGGACCCTCCCATAAAACGAGCAACACTTGGTCACTCTCTAGCCTCTCTGGCATGCCCGAGTCAATTTTTAGACCACCCCCGGAACCGTGGGCTATAACACACCGATTTAGCTCAAAAATGTTCCGTTCATGCCATTTCGCTCGTTTGACCAAGCAAATGGCCCCGCCCATACAAATGGGAAATATTGGGATACTCCCTAGCCTCCCTGGCATACCCAAGTTGATTTTTAGCCTACGACACCCCGGACCCCAGGCCCACACAAGAAATCGTGGGCTATAGCACACCGATTTGGCCCTAAAATGCCCTATTCGCGCTGTTTCGCTTGTTTGACCAACCCAATAGCCCCGCCCACAAATACAGGCACCACTGGGGAGCTCCTTAGCCTCCCTGCCATGATCGAGTTGATTTTTGGCCCACGAAACCCCCAACCCTGGTTCCACCCACGGAATCGTGGGTTATAGCACACCGATTTGGCCTCAAATTTCCCAGTTCGTGCCGTTTTGCCCAATTGGCCAACCAAATAGCCCCACCCATGCAAACGAGAAATATTGGGTCACTCCTCAGCATCTCCAATATGCCCGGGTTGATTTTTGGTGCACTACACCCCCATATCTCGGACCCACCACTGGAACCGAGGGCTATACACACTGATTTATTCCCAAAATGCCCCGTTTGTATATTTCGCCCTTTTGACCAGCCAAATGGCCCTACACATACAAACGGGAAATACTAGAACACTCCTCAGCCTCTCTTTCACACCCGAGTTGATTTTCATCCTACGTCACCCCCGGACCTTGGGCCCACCCACGAAACCATGAACTAAAACACACCGATTTGGCCCCAAAATGCCCCGCTCGCGCTGTTTCACCCGTTTGAACAACCAAATGGCATCGCCCACACAAACTATCAACACTAGGTCACTCCCTAGCTTCTCTAGAACACTCGGGTAAATATTTGGCTAACGGTACCCCCGAAACGTAGGCTCACCCCCAGAATCGTGGCCTATAACACACTGATTTGGCCCCAAAATGCCCTGTTCGTGCCGTTTCACCTGTTTGACCAACCAAATGGCCCGGCCCAAACTAAAGGTAAACACTGGGACACTCCCCATCCTCCTGGTCATTCTCGGGTCAAATTTTGACCCATGGCACCCCCGTACCCCAGGCCCACCCTCGAAACTGTGGGCTATAGCACACCGATTTGGCCCCAAAATGCCCCATTCGCATCGTTTCACCCTTTTCACCAACCAAATTACCCCTTACACATAAAAGGGCAATAGTGACATGCTCCTTAGCCTTCATGGCATGCCCGGGTTGATTTTCTAACCACGGCACTCCCGGACCCCAGGCCCGCTCCCGGAACTGTCAGCAATAGCACATCGATTTAGCCCCAAAATGCCCCATTCCCTTTGTTTCGCCCGTTTGACCAACCAAATGGCCCCACCCACACAAATGAGCAACACTGGGATGCTCTCCAGCCTCAATGGCACGCCCAGGTTGATTTTTGGCCATGGCACCCCCGGACCTCGGGCACACCCACAGAACCGTGGGCTATAGCATACCAATTTGGCCCCAAAATGCCCTGCTCACACCGATTCACCTGTTTGACCAACCAAATGGCCCCGCACACACAAACGGGAAAAACCGGGTTGGTCCCCAACCTCTCCTATATGCTCGGGTTGATATTTGGCCCATGAAACCCCGGACTTTGGGCCCACACTCGGAACTGATGGCTATAGCATATCTATTTGGCACCAAAATGCCTCGTTTGCACCGTTTCTCCCTTTTGACCAACCAAATGGCCCCGCCCACATAAACAAGCAATACTGGGATGCTCCTTAGCCTTCCTGGAATGCCTGGTTCGATTTTAGGCCTACGAAACCCCGAACCCACCCACAGAACTATGGGCTATAGAACAAAGATTTTACCCCAAAATGTCCCATTTGCGCCATTTTGTTCGTTTGACCATCCAAATGGCCTCTCCCCCATAAACGAGCATCAATGGGACACTCCCTAGTCTCTGTGGCATGCCTTGGTAGATTTTAGGTCTACAACACCCCCCAGACCTCGAGGGCTATAACACACCGATTTGGCCCCAAAACTTCCCATTTTACCTGTTTGACCAACCAAATAGCCCCGCCCATAAAAACTGGAAACACGGGGTCGCTCCCTAGTCTTTCCGGCATGATCGGGTCAATTTTTAGCCCATGACGCACCCAAACCCTGGCCCCACCCCCAAAACCGTGGGCTATTGCACACCGATTTGGCCCCAAAATGCCTCATTCACACCATTTAACCCATTTGAATAGCCAAATGACCAAGACAATTTATGGCCCATGGCACCCCCATACCCCAGGCATACCCATAGAATCGTGAGCTATAGTACACCGATTTGTCCTAAAAATGCCCCGGTCGCGTCGTTTTGCCCGTTTGACCAACGAAATGGCCCTGCCCACACAAACGGGAAACACTGGGAGGGTTCCCAACCCTCCTCACATACTCAGGTCAATTTTCAGTCGACGGCACCCCCTGACCCTGAGCCCACCCATGGAACTGTGGGCTATAGCACACCGATTTGATTCTAAAATGCCCTGTTCACGCCGTTTCACCAGTTTGACCAACCAAATGGCCTTGCCCATGCAAACGGAAAACACTTGGTTGCTCCCCAGACTCTACGGCATGCCCGGGTCAATTTTCAGCCCATGACACCCCCAAAACCCGAGCCCACCCCCAGACCTGTGGGCTATAGCACACCTATTTAGCCCCAAAATGTCTCGTTCGTGTTGTTTTACCCATTTGATCAACCAAATGGCCCCGCCCACAAAAATGGGTAACATTGGGACTCTCTCCAGCCTCCTTGGCATCCTGAGTTGATTTTTGCCCCACGATACCCCCGGACCCTGAGCCCACCCACGGAACTGTGGGCTATAGCACACCAATTTGCCCCTAAAATGCCCCGTCCATGCCTTTTCGTCTGTTTGACCAACCAAATGCTCACGCCCATACAAACGGGTAACACTGGGATGTTTCCCAGCCCCCTGTCATGTTTGGGTGTATTTACAACCCACGAGAACCCCAACCCTAAGCCTGTTCATAGAAACGTGGGCTATAGCACATTTATATAACCCCAAAATGCCCCGTTCGCGTCGTTTTTCCCGTTTGATAAACAAAATGGACCTTCCTACACAAACGGGCAATATTGGGTTACTCCCCAGACTCTCTAGCATACCCGGGTCTATTTTTTGGCCACGACATCCTCAGACCCGGGCCCACCCCTGGAACCGTGGGCTATAGCATATCGATTTGGCTAAAAAATGCCCCGTTCGTTCCATTTCGCTCGTTTGACCAACCAAATGGCCCCGTCCACAGAAACGGTCAACACTGAGATGCTCCCCAGCTTCCCTGGCATGCTCGATTCAATTTTTGGCCCACGGTACCCCCAGACCAGGGACCCACCCATGGAACTGTGGTATATAGTACATCGATTTTTCCCTAAAATGCCCTATTCATGCCGTTTTGCCTGTTTGACCAATCAAATAGCCCTTCCCACACAAACAGGCAACACTGGGATGATCCCTAGCCTCCCTATCATACTCGGGTTAATTTTCAGCCGACAGAACCCCTAAAACCCAAGCTCACCCATTGAACCATGGGCTATAGCACATCGATTTAGCCCCAAAACTACTCGTTTTGCCTTTTTAACCAACCAAATAGCCCCGCTGACAAAAATGAGAAAGACTAGATCACTTTCTATCCTCTATGAAATTCTTCAATCGATTTTTGTCCTACGACACCCCTGGACCCTAGGCCCACCCTCAGAACCATGGGCCATAGTATGCTAATTTGGCCACAAAATGCCCCATTCATGTCGTTTTGCTCGTTTGAATAACAAAATGGCCCCGCCTACACAAATGGGCAGCATTGGGATGCTCTCCATCCGCCCTGGCACGTTCGAGTTGATTTTTGGCCCACGAAACCCCCAAAACCCGTATCCACCCACAGAACCGTGGGCTATATCACACCAATTTAGCACCAAAATGCCCCATTCGCGTTGTTTCGCTCGTTTGAATAACAAAATGGAAAAAATGGCCACGCCTACAAAAATGGGCAATATTGGGATGCTCTCCAGCCTCCCTGTCATGCCCGAGTTGATTTTTAGTCCACGAAACCCCTGAACCCATGCCCACCCACGAAACTGCAGGCTATAGCACACTAATTTGGTCCTAAAACGCCTCGTTTGCATCATTTCACTCGTTTGACAACCCAAATAGCCCCGCCCACACAAATGGGCAACATTGGGTCGCTCCCCAGTCACTATGGCATGCCCGAAACTATTTTCAGCCAATGTCACCCCCGAACCCCGAGCCTAATCCTGAAATTATGGGCTATAGCACACCTATTTAGCCCGAAATACCTCATTCACGTCATTTTGCCTGTTTGACCAACCAAATGGCCCTATGAACACAAACGGGCAACACTGGGATGCTCCCCAGCCTCCCTGGCATGCTAGGGTTAATTTTCAGCCCATGGAACCCCCAAACCCCGGGCCCACCCACAGAACTGTGTACTATAGCACACCAACTTGGCCCTAAAATGCTCCGTTCGCGCCATTTTGCCTGTTTGACCATCCAATTGTCCTTGACCACTCAAACGGGAAATATTTGGTCGCTCCCCATCCTCTCCAGCATGCCCAAGTTGATTTTTGTCCCACGGCACCCCCGGGCCTCTATCCCACCCTCAAAACCGTGGGCTATAGCACACCGATTTAGCACTAAAATGTCCCGTTCGAGCTGTTTCGCCCGTTTGACCAACCAAATGGCCTCGACCACACAAATGGGAAATATTGGGACTATTCCTAGCCTCCCTGCCATACCCGAGTTGATTTTTGGCCCACGATACCCCCAGACCCCGAGCCCACCCTCATAACAGTGGGCTATAGCACACCAATTTGGCCCCAAAATGCCCCGTTCATGCCTTTTCGCTCATTTGACCAACAAAATAGCCACACACACACAAATAGGTAACACTGGGATGCTTCTTATCCCCCCTGAAACGTACAGGTGTATTTTCGGCCCATGAGACCCCCAACCCTTGGCCCGCCCATAGAAACGTGAGCTATAGCACATCGATTTGGCTGCAAAATGCCCCGTTCACATCATTTTACTCGTTTGACCAACCAAATTGCCCCTCCCACACAAACGGGAAACACTGGGTCACTCCCCAGCCTCTCTGTCATGCCTGCATTGATTTTTGTCCCACGGCACCCCCGAACCCCAGGCCCGCCCATGGAATCGTGGGTTATAGCACACCGATTTTACCCAAAAATGCCCCGTTCGCGCCGTTTCACCTGTTTGACCAACCAATTAGCCCCGACCATACAAAATAGAAGCACTGGGATTCTCCCTAATCTTCCTGGGATGCCTTGGTTGATTTTTGGCCCACGACACCACCAAACCCGGGCCCACCCCTAAACCGTGGGCTATTGCACACTGATTTCGTCCCAAAATACCCCGTTCGAACCATTTAGACTATTTGAAAAACCAAATGGTCCCAGCCAGACAAATACGCAACACCGTGATGCTATCCAGCCTCCCTGGGATGCCTGGGTTGATTTTTAGCCTACGCCACCCCCGGAACCCGAACTCACCCACAGAATCGTGGGCTATAGCACAACGATTTAGCCCCAAAATGTTCCGTTCGTGCTATTTCACTCATTGGACAAACCAAATTTCCCCTTCCACTTAAACGGGAAATAATGGGACCCTCTCAAGTCTCCCTAGCATGCCCAAGTTGATTATCGGCCCATGACACCCCCAGACCCCGGTCCCACCCACGGAACCGTGGGATATAACACACCGATTTGGCCCCAAAATGCCCCGTTCATGTCATTTCGCTCATTTGACCAACCAAATAACCTCACCCATACAAATGGGAAACACTGTGACTCTCCCCAGCCTCACTGGCACGCCTGATTCTATTTTTGGCCCATGGCACCCCCAGACCCCGGACCCACCCGCGGAACCGTGGTCTATAGCACACCAACTTTGTCCCAAAATGTCTTATTCATGTCCTTTCGCCTGTTTGACTAACCAAATGGCCCTGCGCACACAAACGGGCAATACTGGGATACTACCTAGCACACCCGGGTCGATTTTCGGCTCACTGAACCCCTAAACCCCGAGTTCACCCATGGAACCGTGGGCTATAACACATCGATTTAGCCCCAAAACTCCTCGTATTGCCTGCTTGACCAACCAAATGGCTCCGCCTACAAAAAGGGCAGCATTGTGTCACTACCTATTCTCTCCGTCATGCCCTGATCAATTTTTGGCCCACGATACCTCCAGACCCTGAGCTCGCCCTCAGAACCGTGGGATATAGCACACCAATTTGGCCCTAAAATGCCCCATTCGCGCCGTTTTGCCTGTTTGAATAATAAAAGGGCCCTGCCTAAATAAATGGGCAATATTGCGATACTCTCCAGCCTCCTTGGAACGTTTAAGTTGATTTTTGGCCCACAAAACCCCCGAAACCCGTGCCCACCCACGAAACTGTGGGCAATAGAACACCAATTTGGCCGTAAAACACCCTATTCGCGCCATTTCACCCGTTTGACCAACCAAATATCCTCGCCCACACAAACGGGTAATACTGGGTCGCTTCCTAGTCTCTATGGCACGCTCGGGACTATTTTCAGCTACCAGCACCCCCATACCCCAGGCCCACCCCTAGAACAGTGGGTGATAGCACACCTATTTAGCACTAAAATGCTCCGTTCACGTTGTTTCGCCCGTTTGACAAACCAAATTGCCCCGACCATATAAACAGGCCACATTGGAATACTCCCCAGCCTCCCTATCATGTTTGGGTAAATGTTCAACACACAGAACCCCTAAACCACGGGCCCACCCACGGAAACATGGGCTATAGCACACCGATTAGGCCCCAAAATGCCCCTTTCACATTGTTTCACCCATTTGACCAAACAAATAGACCCGCCAACAGAAACGAGCAACACCAAGTTGATCCTCAGCCTCTCTGGCCCACTTGAGTTTATTTTAGCCCCACGGAAGCCCCAAACCCCGAACCCACCCCCAGAACCGTAGGCTATAGCACACTGATTTGGCCTTAAAATGTCCCATTCACTTTGTTTTTCCCGTTTGACCAAAAAGATACCGCCGCCCACCTAAATAGGAAATATTGGGATACTCCCCAGCCTCATTAGCATGCCCGAGTTAATTTTCAACCCAAGGCACCTCCGTACCCTAGGCCCTCCCATGGAACCGTGGGCTATAGCACACTGATTTTACCCTAAAACACCCTGTTTGCACTACTTTACCCATTTGACCAACCAAATTGCCTCCCCCATACAAACGGGAAACACTAGGTCGTTCCCTAGCCTCTCTAGCATGCTTGGGTTGATTTTTGGCCCACAGCACCCCCGAACCCCAGGCTCGCCCATGGAACCATGGGCTATAGCACACCGATTTGGCCCCAAAATGCCCCGTTCATGCTGTTTTGCCAGTTGGACCAATCAAATTGACCCGCCCACACAAACGGGAAACACTGGGTTGCTCCACAGCCTCTCCTACATGACTGGGTCGATTTTCATCCCATGAAACCCCCAGAACCCGAGCCCACCCCCAGAATCGAGGGATATCGCACACTGATTTGGCCCCAAAATGCCCGGTTCGAACGATTTCACGCGTTTGAATAACCAAATAGACACAACCATACAAACGGGAAACATTTGGATACTCTACAGTCTCCCTAGAACACTCGGCATAGCCGGGTTGATTTTTGGCCCACGGTGCCTCAGACCACAGGCCCACCCCCAGAACCGTAAGCTATAGCACACTGATTTGGCCCTAAAATTCCCCGTTAGCTTTGTTCCTCCCGTTTGACCAATGAAATGGCCCCGCAAATACAAACAGGAAAAATTGGGATGCTCTCCAACCTCAGGTGCATGCCCGAGTAAATTTTTGGCCCACGATACCCCTGAACCCGAGCCCACCCATGGAACCGTGGGATATAGCACACCGATTTGGCCACAAAATGCTCTGTTTGCATCGTTTCACCTATTTGTCTAACCAAATGGTCCCGCCTATACATACAGGCAAAAATGGGTCTCTCCCCCGCCTCTCTAGCATGCCTGGGTTAATTTTTGGCCCACGGCACCCCCGGACCCCTGGATCACCCCCCAAACCGTGGGCTATAGCACACTGATTTGGCCCCAAAATGCCTCGTTCATACCATTTTGCCTGTTTGACCAACCAAATGGACTCGACCATACAAACAAGAAACACTGGGATACTCCCCAGCCTCCCTGACACACCCGGGTCTATTTTTGGCCCACGCCACCCTCGGACCCCAGGCCCACCCATGAAACAGTGGGCTAGAGCACACCAATTTAGCCCCAAAATGCACCGTTCGCATCGTTTCACCCATTTGAAAAAACAAATATCGCCGCCCAAAAAATTTGGCAATACTGGGATGCTCCACATCCTCCCTAGCACTCATGAGCTGATTTTAGGCCCATGCCACCCCGGACCGCGGACTAACCCATGGAATCATGGGCTATCGCACACCGATTTGGCACCGAAATTCCCCATTCGCATCGTTTCACCTATTTAACCAACCAAATGGCTCCGCCCACACAAACGGGTAATACTAGGTAGCTCCAAGTCATTTCAACACGCACGGGTTAATTTTTAACCCATGGTACTCCTAGACCCCTAGCCCACCCCCGGAACCGTGGGCTATAGCACGCCGATTTGGCCCTAAAATGCCCCATTCCTTCCGTTTAGCCAGTTTGACCAACCATATGGCCTCGTCCACATAAACGAGAAACACTGGGATGCTCCTCAGCCTCCTTGGCATGCTCGGGATGATTTTTGGCCCACGGTACCCCCGAACCCCGAGACCACCCATAGAATAGTGGGCTATAGCACATCAATTTTGCCCTAAAACTCTACGTTTGCATCGTTTCTTCTGTTTGACCAACCAAATGGCCTCTCCCACACAAACTAGAATCATTGAGTCGCTTCCCAACCTCTCTTGCATGCCCGAGTTGATTTTCATCCCACGACACCCACAGACCCCATAAACTAGCAAAACTAAGATACTTCCCAGCCTCCCTAGCACGCCCGAGTTAATTTTCATCCCACGGTACCCCATACCCCGGGCCCACCCCCAAAACTGTTGGCTATAGCACACCAATTTTTCCCCAAAATACCTCGTCCACACCGTTTTATTAGTTTGACTAACCAAATGGCACGCCCATATAAATGGGAAACACTGGGACACTCACCAGCCGCCCTGGCATGCCAGGGTTAATTTTGGCCCATGGTAACCCAGACCCTGGGCCCACCCCTAGAACCATTGGCTATATCACACCGATTTGGACCCAAAATGCCCTGTTCACACCGTTTCACCGGTTTGACCAACCAAACGATACTACCCATACAAACAGGCAACATTAGGATGCTCCCCAGACTCCCTGACATGCCCGGGTCAATTTTTTGCCAATGGCACCCCGTACCTCAGGCCCACCTATTGAACTGTGAGCTATAGCACACTAATTTGGCCCCAAAATGCCCCATTTGCGTTGTTTCACCTGTTTGACCAACCAAATAGCCCCGCCCACACAAACGGGCAAAACTGGGATGCTCCCCAGCCTCCCTAGCACTCTCGTGTTGATTTTTAACCTATGATACCCTCGGACCTAAGGCCCACCCATGGAACCATGGGCTATAGCACACCAAATTTGGCCCGAAAATGCCCTATTCGTGCTGTTTCGCCCATTTGAATAACAAAATGGCCCCGCCTACATAAATTGGCAACATTGGGATGCTCTCCAGCCTCCTTGGCATGCTCGAGTTGATTTTGGCCCACAAAACCCTCGTAACCCATGCCCACCCACGGAACCGTGGGTTATAGCACATTGATTTTGCCCTAAAATGCCCTACTAGTGCCATTTCACCCGTTTGACCAACCAAATAGCCCCGCCCACACAAATGGGTAACACTGGATCACTCCCTAGTCCCTCTACCAAGGTCAAAACTATTTTCAGCCAACTAAACCCCCAACTCTGGGCCCACCCCTGGAACCATAGGCTATAGCTCACCTATTAGCCCCAAAATGCCCCATTCATGTTGTTTCACCTGTTTGACCAACCAAATGCCCCCTCCCATATAAACGGGCAACACTGGGATGCTCTCCAGCCTCCTGGAACACTCAAGTCGATTTTCATCCCACAGCACCCCTGAATCACGAGCCCACCCACAGAAACGTGGGCTATAGTGCACCGATTAGGCCCTAAAATCCCTGTTCACACCGTTTCGACCATTTGACCAACCAAATGGCCCTGCGCACACAAACGGCCAATACTGGGTCAATCCCAAACCTCTCGTGCATGCCTACTGTTGAGCCATTGTCTGCTGCGCCACTTAAAGTTGAGCATGAGGATAATGAAGATTATGAAGAACTTATGGGTGCTCTAACAGAAATAGAGTCTTATACTCCTAAGCAACCGGATTGTGATCCCAAGAATCAACCAACAGCGAAGACTCCCATTGACGAGACACCAACACTAGAATCGCAAGAGCTCCCCGATTATCTAAGGTATGTGTTCTTGGAAAGTAGAAATATACTTCCGGAGAGTGCAGATGATTTAAGTGAACAGCACATAGAAGCTCTCATCTCTGCTCTGAAGAGATACAAGAGAGCTATGGGTAGGACTATTGATGATATAATTGGTGACTCTCCGGGGAAATGTATGAGCCATCTCGAAGAAGATCGCATGCCCACAGGTAAGCCTCATTGTCGTCTAAATCCTTTTAGAAAACGATCCTCCATTTACCTCGACGAAGTCTGAGTACTCGAGGTAACCATGTCTTGCTACGACAATAAATAAGGCGCTAGATGGGAGGCAACCCATCGTTTATCGTTTTTCATTTATCGTTTATCGTTTTTCATTTTTCATTTCGTTCTAGTATGTGTTTTGCTTTTGATAAATAAAAATCCAAAAATAAGAGTCGTGCCACGACCAAAACTAAGGCGCTTGATGGGAGGCAACCCATCGTTCTAATCGTTTTTATTGTTTTTGAGAAAATGTAGGTGCAAGAGGTATTCAACGAGGAGATTGATTTCAATTGACGATTTGGACGCATTGTATGGTAAAGTTGGTAAGTTAGGAATAGTGATGCATAAGGCTATGGATTGAGCATTGCTCATGCCAAACTAGGCATAGAGGAAGGCTAGGCCTAGGTAAAACTAGGCCACGAACGATGCACAACCTATCCTATAGCCTAAGGTCTCGGAATCTAGTGTGCTATACACTATGCGCCGCCTATTCCTAGGTATGCTTTTGACTATGCGCCGCCTATGCTATGGCATTTGGTCTCAGTATCTCATATGCCATAGACTATGCGGAGCATATGTCTACAAATGCCATAGACTATGCGGCGCATATGTCCCATTATGCCATAGACAATGCGCCGCATATACCATGACTATGCCAAGCATTATGCGCCGCATATGTAGCATTTTTGTCTCCAAAACCGATTGTAAATGGGTCAAAACCCGACCCATTCTCTTCCTATATAAAGGAGACTTAGTCTTGAAACACAAACACATTGAAAACTTGACCTAGGCGCCGCATATACTCTCCAAATCATCTCATAACTTTTCTTTTTGCTCTCCCACTTCACAAGAACATCTCCAAAGGCTTCAATCACGTAAGTACTCTTTTGTTCTTCATCTATTTTTCGTAAGTGCTACGTTGCTATGTCTATTACGAATTGCTACATCTTGAAGAAATATTGGTGATGTTAATGTGTTTGAATTGTTGATACAAAACCAAGTGAGTGAACATGAACGTTAGGATACTCATAACTTGTTTCCAACTAGAAATTGATTTTGATGCATTGTTATACTACTTGCGGAATTGCTATAGTCATGAACATTGCATGCTCTTGTCACTTGAATACTTACATGTTGGGATGTCTCGCTCATCGGAATAAGACTTATAGTTGCCTACCGACATAGGAGATTTTGATTATTGATAGAAACTATACCATGATGTAATCCCTATGAAGAAGTCTTGATATACCTAACATGAAAGTATTTCAAAGATTGAAAGAAGTGTTACATATCTGAATTTCTTGTTGGAATATAGACCCTAAAACGTATGTCGATGAAGTCTGAGTAATCGACCACTTTCACTTCACTAGTCTGTACCAACAAACTAAGTGTGGGGTGGTGCCACTACTGCTTGTTTATAGATTGTATCCATCGAGATGATGCTAACATGAACATTTTTTTAAGTCTCAGGTACAATGGCACCCAAAGCAAGACCACTTCACAAAAAGGCAAGAAAAGAGGCCGAAAAGAGCAAGGAGAACCCTCCTCCCTACAAATACCTCGACTCACTCTTGGAATTAAGTGGGATACTTATGAGTAACTTCTGAGAATGACGACTCTGATGATGATTCCGATGCAAAGGGTATGACCCCCGACATTGAGGACGAGTCCGACTGACCAGGTTCTTCGTATTTATTCTCCACTGAGGACAGTGTCCCGACTAAGTGTGGGGTGGTGGTATTGCATGCTATACTTCTCTACTCGCATCTATGTTTGTTTGCTTTGTTTTTATTCATTTTTTTAGTAGTAAATTTTTTCTAGCTTCGCATGAAATTATTTTTATAGGCAGCATGAGATTATAACAAGAGTATGTGCTACAATTGTGACTATTGAGACGTTTAGGCTCTAGTTGTGACTCTTTATGTGATATTGTGTGGTTCAATTCCTTCACTTGTTGGGTCGAGAGTCTATATTACTTCCAAGCAAGTCGACCATGTGCCTTGTGTGTGTGAGATAATCGTATATTCTATGTTTGTGGCTGATGCTAGAACTTGCCTGGTATGTATGCAAAGGGAAAATAAGGAGTGTAAGTTTAGGATATGATTTAGGCATTTCTTTGGCAACCTATATTTATTTACCTTCAGTTTTACCTACCCATGGAAATCATCCTAGTTAAACCCTTTTGAGCCTTTAGCCTATTTTCTTTGACAACCTTGTATGTAAGCCTAATCCATTTTTTCCAAGACCGTAATTTGATCCAAACTCCTAAGTACTTTAAAGTGAAAAAGTCATGTGACAACATAAGAGGAAATTGGGTGAGTATGATGCTATAAATTGTAATGGTGCTTGAATGTGTTATGAAAAAGAAAGTGCTATCATAAGAGGTATGTTGTGAAAAGAAAAAGGAAACAAAAGCTGAAAAGCGAGTTGTGCTTAAAATTGAAAAACAAAAGAGGAGAACAAGGGTGGTAGAATAAAAGAAAGAAAGGTTGAAAGAAAAAAAAAACAAAGTGTCAATGATACAAAGTGATGTATCAAAGCGCTTAGGAACTTAGTCACTATTCCTGGCCAAAATAGTCCTACCCGTCCCTTAGCCTACATTATAACCATCAAAAGACCTACTTGATCCTAAGCTTAGAATTCTGACATTTAGTGGAGCATTACACTAAGGGCAAGCCTATGGTCATCAGTTGCTACATATGAATTCTTTGTGAGAGTGAGAGCAAGGACATTTTGATACCCATGTTTGAAAAATATGCTATACTTGTGAGTGATTATGGATACTGTAGTGTGAGACACACATGGTTGATGAGTTTTGGGTAGTTATATATGATTCCTTGTACTTTAACATTTGCATGTGAGTTGATCACCATCACGAGTCTATGCTAGAGGTTAAATTGTTTCTACCTATAATCGAAAAGCTACTCTTTGTTGATAATTGTTGTGCCTGTCTGGACAAATGTTTTGTGTTGTTGCTGTGAAACCCTAAGTTGATGTTTAGAAGGACATGGTATTTCGTTCGAGGAAGAACAAAGATTCAAGTGTGGGGTGTCGATGATAGGAGAATTTACACGCCTATATCAATATATTTTGCCCATATTTTAGCCTAGTTTTGAGAACAAATTATATATTTCATGCACTTTTAGTCCTTTTTCCTGTAAATGAGCTAACGAACATGATTAGTAAAGTTTCAGGTATAAATGATGCAGAATTCAGCATTTTATGGCTTACTTGACGCAAAAGAAAGCTCACGAAGGAAGGGAAGGGAGTTTACACGCCTAAGGACCAAAACTGCTGCATGGAAAATCTGTCCCGGGCTAAAACAGTAATTCTGAAGACTTTGGGGACTTATAGACACAAAGCTGGATTTTGACAATGATACATTAACCTAGTACAATTAGGTTATGTATTTCATTATTTTATGTGGATTATGATAATGTTACCTTAACCTAGTACATTTGGGTTAAGGATTTCATTAGTCTAGTAGGATTTGGTTATTTATTTCATTAGCTTAGTAGGATTAGGATATGGGTATTATAAATACCCTATCATGCTAGAGATTTTAGAATCATCTTCTTACATCTTCTTAACATCTCATCTTACAATTCAATTTTATTACTCTACAACTCTTCTAATCTTTCCATTAATTCTATTTTTCTTCTTCTACTCTTCTATTCTTAAATTCCACAACAAGAGAATCGTTACTTGCTAAGGAATCACGCCTCACGCCTATCACTTGATCTACACGCCATTACTCAATATCGTGATATAATAACAATGTCAATCGTGATTTCCTTCGCATTCATGGGTAACTAAACTTCTCTGTTGGGGTTATGGAAGCCGAATGAGTTACTATCTATTGCTGTGAGTTTGTGAGTTCGAGGCACGTATATTGCTTATATCATTATTCTCTTCATCTTAATCTACATTCTTTGCGGTTGCAAACGCAAGAATATGTCAGTCTAACATTTAACTTGTTCGAGAGAAAAGTTATTTGTCTGGAAAAGAGATAATGTCAAGGTAGTAGGACACCCTTTCCTATTAAAAAGCTAGTGCCGTAACTGGACTAACCTCTTGGAGAATTCATACCGTTAGACACGCTTTAAGCTCGAGAGAGTTAAAGTGAAATAGTCCTTGTTTAGGTCGAGAGACGCTTGGATTTACCATCGACTACAATCCCCTATAAGCAATTGCATGTCAGAATTCTACACACTCATAGCCAATAGAGACGTATACCTCAGAAGGTGGACATAACCCCAACGCTTCAATTCTCATTGTTTACAACCAACATAACAATCTCTCTCTTTTTACTTTATTATTTTCAGCTTTTGTTTACATTACTTGCAAAACAAGAATCCCCCCTTCTTACGAGACTTGCACCAAAAGTTTAGTAATTTTACTTACTTGTTGGCCAAGCTATTCCCTGTGGGATCGACACCCAACCCAGGTTGGTTTCTATATTTGCTAACGACCGCTTTACACTCAAACGAGAGTTATAGATTGAGCGTTATCAAAAATTGGCACCGTTTCCGGGGAATACAAGTGTCAATCAAGTTCGTGATAATTACTAGACCCTTTGGTCAAAGATTCTCGTACTTTTACTTTTAGTTTTTGTTTTTGTTTACTGCAAGTTTTTGTTCAGTGCATCAATGGATGCACAACGTGAAATACCGTTCGATGATGTTGATGATGATTTTGATGGTGCCAGAGCCACTAGAGCTATAATTCCACCACCATTAGCGCCCGGAGCCAAGTTCAACATCACAAGCACCATGATTCAGTTATTGCAACTCAAGGGATTATTTGGTGGACTAGCAGGCGATGATCCGAATATGCATCTCATCAACTTTATTTCTACATGCAAGTCTTTTGACAATCCTGGTGTTGGTCAGAATGCAATTCGATTACGTCTATTTCCATTGTCTCTGTCTGGGGAGGCAACACTATGGTTGAATGGGCTGACTCCTGATTCAATTACAAATTGGAGGCAATTGAGAGACGCTTTCCTAGAAAGATTTTTTCCGCCTTCTAAAAGGGCACAATTGAGAGATGAAATCAGCAACTTTTGTCAGCTTCCCACTGAAGCTCTTCATGAAACATGGGAGAGGTTCAAGACAAAGCTAGCGAGATGCCCAAACCATCACATGACTAATGTTCACCTCATGGAGATATTGTATAGAGCCTTGAATTCAATAACTATGCCAGTGGTGGATAACGCAGCTGGAGGATCTTTTATGGACCTCACCTTTGGTCAAGCAAGCAATATGCTAGATCGCATGACGAAACAAAGTAGAGCTTGGCATACCAGGGATTCCGAGGTAGCAAGCCCCACTTTATCTATAGGCATGACTGCAGACCAAAGAAGAAGACAAGAAGAACGTGATCAAGATTTAGCGCACATGAAAACGCAAGTGGATCTTCTGACAAAACATTTATTATCAGGGAAGACCGAAAAAGTGAAAGTTTTGGCGCTAAAAGGAAGAAACGAATCTGATTCGGAAGAGGAGGCCAACTACTTGAACAATCAGGGGGGTTTCCGTGGGAATACCCAAGGAAACCAAGGTCGGAACTATTATGATAAATCTGGAAGCAAAGACCAAGGTAGTTGGAATAAAAACAATGGAAAGAGTGGTTTGTACGTTCCCCCTGGTAGACGTGATACCACCACATCTAATTCTAGAAGTATGGAAGACATGATGACTAAATTATTGAAAGGAGTGGAAGCAACGAGCGCGGGAGTTACTGAGGTAATTAATGATTTGTCCTCCATGAAACAACTAGTTGATTCTCATTCCACTTCAATCAAGCAAATAGAGCAGCAATTGAGCCAACTCTCAGCAGCACTCAATCAAAGAAAGGCTGGCACTTTACCTAGCAACACCGTGCAAAACCCAAGGAATGATGGGTCATGCATGGCTATTACTACCCGAAGTGGTAAGGTGCTGGAAACCTCATCTAAGGGCAAGCAAGTGGTTGACGAAGTAGTGGACATTGATGATACGGCAAAAGGGGAAGATGCCGCAGCAGCTGATCCTGACGTCCATAACGTCACCCCTCACGATTTGCAACCTGAAAAAGCTGAAAAACGGAAGCAAGAGGAGAAGAAAGCCATGGAAAGAACAATTCCATACCCACCACCACCTTTTCCTCAAAGATTGAAGAAGGTGGCGGATGATACAAAGTTCAGCAAATTCATGACCATGTTGAAGTAGCTGACCATTAATGTTCCGTTGGTAGAGGCGCTAGAAAAAATGCCTGGGTACGCTAAATTCATGAAGGACCTATTGACAAAGAAGAGGGCAGTAAGCAATGAGCCGGCAGATAATATTCATCATTGCAGTGCAATTGCCACAAGGTCCTTAGTACAGAAGAAGGCAGACCCTGGTGCTTTCACTATTCCTTGCACGGTTGGATCTATGAATTTTGCTAAGGCATTGTGCGATCTGGGTGCTAGCATCAATTTGATGCCACTATCCGTCTACAAGAAGTTGGGGCTAGGAGATCCAACACCAACCAATATGAGGCTCGTGATGGCTGATAGGATGGTAAAACGACCTGTGGGTATCTTGAATGATGTGTTGGTGAAGGTATCTTCATTTATCTTTCCTGCAGACTTCGTTATTCTAGATTGTGAGGTGGATTCTGACGTTCCCATAATCTTGGGACGCCCCTTCCTCGCAACTGGAAGTGTGCTTATTGACATGAAAGATAATGAGCTTTTGTTTCGAATTAATGACGAAGTGGTCCGCTTTGATATATGCAAAGCCATGAAGCAGCCCAGCGATATGAATGAGTTATCTGTAGCTGATGTTCATCATGAGGATATGAAAGCATTATCTATAGAGAAACAGCCTACTGTTGAGCCATTATCTGCTGCGCCACTGAAAGTTGAGCATGAGAATAATGAAGATTATGAAGAACTTATGGGTGCTCTAACAGAAATAGAGTTTTATACTCCTAAGCAACCAGATTGTGATCCCAAGAATCAACCAACAGCGAAGACTCCCATTGACGAGACACCAACACTAGAATCGCAAGAGCTCCCCGATTATCTAAGGTATGTGTTCTTGGAAAGTAGAAATATACTTCCGGAGAGTGTAGATGATTTAAGTGAACAGCACGTAGAAGCTCTCATCTCTGCTCTGAAGAGATACAAGAGAGCTATGGGTTGGACTATTGATGATATAATTGGTGACTCTCCGGGGAAATGTATGAGCCATCTCGAAGAAGATCGCATGCCCACAGGTAAGCCTCATTGTCGTCTAAATCCTTTTAGAAAATGATCCTCCATTTACCTCGATGAAGTCTGAGTACTCGAGGTAACCATGTCGTGCTACGACAATAAATAAGGCGCTAGATGGGAGGCAACCCATCGTTTATCGTTTTTCATTTATCGTTTATCGTTTTTCATTTTTCATTTCGTTCTAGTATGTGTTTTGCTTTTGATAAATAAAAATCCAAAAATAAGAGTCGTGCCACGACCAAAACTAAGGCGCTTGATGGGAGGCAACCCATCGTTCTAATCGTTTTTATTGTTTTTGAGCAAATGTAGGTGCAAGAGGTATTCAACGAGGAGATTGATTTCAATTGACGATTTGGACGCATTGTATGGTAAAGTTGGTAAGTTAGGAATAGTGATGCATAAGGCTATGGATTGAGCATTGCTCATGCCAAACTAGGCATCGAGGAAGGCTAGGCCTAGGTAAAACTAGGCCACGAACGATGCACAACCTATCCTATAGCCTAAGGTCTCAGAATCTAGTGTGCTATACACTATGCGCCACCTATTCCTAGGTATGCTTTTGACTATGCGCCGCCTATGCTATGGCATTTGGTCTCAGTATCTCATATGCCATAGACTATGCGGCGCATATGTCTACAAATGCCATAGACTATGCGGTGCATATGTCCCATTATGCCATAGACAATGCGCAGCATATACCATGACTATGCCAAGCATTATGCGCCGCATATGTAGCATTTTTGTCTCCAAAACCGATTGTAAATGGGTCAAAACCCGACCCATTCTCTTCCTATATAAAGGAGACTTAGTCTTGAAACACAAACACATTGAAAACTTGACCTAGGCGCCACATATACTCTCCAAATCATCTCAAAACTTTTCTTTTTGCTCTCCCACTTCACAAGAACATCTCCAAAGGCTTCAATCACGTAAGTACTCTTTTGTTCTTCATCTATTATTCGTAAGTGCTACGTTTCTATGTCTATTACGAATTGCTACATCTTGAAGAAATATTGGTGATGTTAATGTGTTTGAATTGTTGATACAAAACCAAGTGAGTGAACATGAACGTTAGGATACTCTTAACTTGTTTCCAACTAGAAATTGATTTTGATGCATTGTTATACTACTTGCGGAATTTCTATAGTCATGAACATTGCATGCTCTTATCACTTGAATACTTACATATTGGGATGTCTCGCTCATAGGAATAAGACTTATAGTTGCCTACCGACATAGGAGATTGTGATTATTGATAGAAACTATACCATGATGTAATCCCTATGAAGAAGTCTTGATATACCTAACATGAAAGTATTGCAAAGATTGCAAGAAGTGTTACATATCTGAATTTCTTGTTGGAATATAGCCCCTAAAACGTATGTCGATGAAGTCTGAGTAATCGATCACTTTCACTTCACTAGTCTGTACCAACAAACTAAGTGTGGGGTGGTGCCACTACTGCTTGTTTATAGATTGTATCCATCGAGATGATGCTAACATGAACATTTTTTTTAAGTTTCAGGTACAATGGCACCCAAAGCAAGACCACTTCACAAAAAGGCAAGAAAAGAGGCCGAAAAGAGCAAGGAGAACCCTCCTCCCTGCAAATACCTCGACTCACTCTTGGAATTAAGTGGGATACTTATGAGTAACTTCTGAGAATGACGACTCTGATGATGATTCCGATGCAAAGGGTATGACCCCCGACATTGAGGACGAGTCCGACTGACCAGGTTCTTCGTATTTATTCTCCACTGAGGACAGTGTCCCGACTAAGTGTGGGGTGGTGGTATTGCATGCTATACTTCTCTACTCGCATATATGTTTGTTTGCTTTGTTTTTGTTTCATTTTTTGAGTAGTAAATTTTTTCTAGCTTCGCATGAAATTATTTTGATAGGCAGCATGAGATTATAATAAGAGTATGTGCTACAATTGTGACTATTGAGACGTTTAGGCTCTAGTTGTGACTCATTATGTGATATTGTGTGGTTCAATTCCTTCACTTGTTGGGTCGAGAGTCTATATTACTTCCAAGCAAGTCGACCATGTTCCTTGTGTGTGTGAGATAATCGTATATTCTATGTGTGTGGCTGATGCTAGAACTTGCCTGGTATGTATGCAAATCGAAAATAAGGAGTGTAAGTTTAGGATATGATTTAGGCATTTCTTTGGCAACCTATATTTGTTTACCTTCAGTTTTACCTACCCATGGACATCATCCTAGTTAAACCCTTTTGATCCTTTAGCCTATTTTCTTTGACAACCTTGTATGTAAGCCTAATCCATTTTTTTCAAGACCGTAATTTGATCCAAACTCCTAAGTGCTTTAAAGTGAAAAAGTCATGTGACAACATAAGAGGAAATTGGGTGAGTATGATGCTATAAATTGTAATGGTGCTTGAATGTGTTATGAAAAAGAAAGTGCTATCATAAGAGGTATGTTGTGAAAAGAAAAAGGAAAAGAAAGCTGAAAAGCGAGTTGTGCTTAAAATTGAAAAACAAAAGAGGAGAACAAGGGTGGTAGAATAAAAGAAAGAAAGGTTGAAAGAAAAAAAAACAAAGTGTCAATGATACAAAGTGATGTATTAAAGCGCTTAGGAACTTAGTCACTATTCCTGGCCAAAATAGTCCTACCCGTCCCTTAGCCTACATTACAACCATCAAAAGACCTACTTGATCCTAAGCTTAGCATTCTGACATTTAGTGGAGCATTACACTAAGGGCAAGCCTATGGTCATCAGTTGCTACATATGAATTCTTTGTGAGAGTGAGAGCAAGGACATTTTGATACCCATGTTTGAAAAATATACTATACTTGTGAGTGATTATGGGTACTATAGTATGAGACACACATGGTTGATGAGTTTTGGGTAGTTATATATGATTCCTTGTACTTTAACGTTTGCATGCGAGTTGATCACCATCACGAGTCTATGCTAGAGGTTAAATTGTTTCTACCTATAATCGAAAAGCTACTCTTTGTTGATAATTGTTGTGCCTGTCTGGACAAATGTTTTGTGTTGTTGCTGTGAAACCCTAAGTTGATGTTTAGAAGGACATGGTATTTCGTTCGAGGACGAACAAAGCTTCAAGTGTGGGGTGTTGATGATAGGCGAATTTACACGCCTATATCAATGTATTTTGCCCATATTTTAGCCTAGTTTTGAGAACAAATTATATATTTCATGCACTTTTAGTCCTTTTTCCTGTAAATGAGCTAACGAACATGATTAGTAAAGTTTCAGGTATAAATGATGCAGAATTCAGCATTTTATGGCTTACTTGACGCAAAAGAAAGCTCACGAAGGAAGGGAAGGGAGTTTACATGCCTAAGGACCAAAACTGCTGCTTGGAAAATCTGTCCCGGGCTAAAACAGCAATTCTGAAGACTTTGGGGACTTACAGACACAAAGCTGGATTTTGACAATGATACATTAACCTAGTACAATTAGGTTATGTATTTCATTATTTTATGTGGATTATGATAATGTTACCTTAACCTAGTACATTTGGGTTAAGGATTTCATTAGTCTAGTAGGATTTGGTTATTTATTTCATTAGCTTAGTAGGATTAGGATATGGGTATTATAAATACCCTATCATGCTAGAGATTTTAGAATCATCTTCTTACATCTTCTTAACATCTCATCTTACAATTCAATTCTATTACTCTACAACTCTTCTAATCTTTCCATTAATTCTATTTTTCTTCTTCTACTCTTCTATTCTCAAATTCCACAACAAGAGAATCGTTACTTGCGAAGGAATCACGCCTCACGCCTATCACTTGATCTACACGCCATAACTCAATATCGTGATATAATAACAATGTAAATCGTGATTTCCTTCGCATTCATGGGTAACTAAACTTCTCTGTTGGGGTTATGGAAGTCGAATGAGTTACTATCTATTGCTGTGAGTTTGTGAGTTCGAGGCACGTATATTGCTTATATCATTATTCTCTTCATCTTAATCTACATTCTTTGTGGTTGCAAACGCAAGAATATGCCAGTCTAACATTTAACTTGTTCGAGAGAAAAGTTATTTTTCTGGAAAAGAGATAATGTCAAGGTAGTAGGACACCCTTTCCTATTAAAAAGCTAGTGCCGTAACTGGACTAACCTCTTAGAGAATTCGTACCGTTAGACACGCTTTAAGCTCGAAGAGTTAAAGTGAAATAGTCCTTGTTTAGGTTGAGAGACGCTTGGATTTACCATCGACTACAATCCTCTATAAGCAATTGCATGTCAGAATTCTACACACTCATAGCCAATAGAGACGTATACCTCAGAAGGTGGACATAACCCCAACGCTTCAATTCTCATTGTTTACAACCAACATAACAATCTCTCTCTTTTTACTTTATTATTTTCAGCTTTTGTTTACATTACTTGCAAAACAAGAATCCCCCCTTCTTACGAGACTTGCACCAAAAGTTTAGTAATTTTACTTACTTGTTGGCCAAGCTATTCCCTGTGGGATCAACACCCAACCCAGTTTGGGTTCTATATTTGCTAACGACCACTTTACACTCAAATGAGAGCTGTAGATTGAGCGTTATCATAAACCCCCAAACTCTGGGCCCACCCCTGGAACCATAGGCTATAGCTCACCTATTAGCCCCAAAATGCCCCATTCATGTTGTTTCACCTGTTTGACCAACCAAATGGCCCCTCCCACACAAACGGGCAACACTGGGATGCTCTCCAGTCTCCTGGAACACTCAAGTCGATTTTCATTCCACAGCACCCCTGAATCACGAGCCCACCCACAGAAACGTGGGCTATAGTGCACCGATTAGGCCCTAAAAGCCCTGTTCACACCGTTTCGACCATTTGACCAACCAAATGGCCCCGCGCACACAAACGGCCAATATTGGGTCAATCCCAAACCTCTCGGGCATGCCTGGGTAAATTTTTGATGCACTACACCCTAGGACCCCGAGCCCACCCCCCAGAACCATGGGCTATAGCACACTGATTTGGCCTCAAAATTCCCCATTCGCACCGTTTTTCCTATTTGACCAAACAAATGGCCCTTCCCACACAAATAGGAAATACTGGGATGCTCCCCAACTACCTTGGAATGCTCGAGTTGATTTTTTCCCACGACACCCCTGGACCCCGGGACCAACCATGGAATCGTTGGGAATAACACATCAATTTTGCCCTAAAATACCCTGTTCGCACCGTTGTACCCGTTTGACCAACCAAATGGCCCTGCCTATACAAAAGGGAAACAATGGGTCACTTCCCAGCCTCTTTGACACGATTGGGATGATTTTTGGCCCACGGTACCTTCGAACCCCAGGCCTTGATTTAATTTGGCCCCAAAATGTATCGTTCACGCCATTTCGCCAGTTTGACCAATCAAATGGCCTCGCCCACATAAACGAACAACACTAGGTCACTCCCCAGCCTCTTTTACATGCTCGGTTAATTTTTGGGCCACGATCGAGCCCACCCCCAGAACCAAGGGCTATAGCACACTAATTTGGCCCTAAAATGCCTCGTTCGCGCAATTTCACCCATTTGACCAACAAAATATCCCCACCAACACAAATGGAAAATACTGGGATGCTCCCCATCCTCCCTGGCATGCTCGAGTTGATTTTCATCCCACAGCACCCCCGGGCTCACCCACGTAATTGTGGGCTATAGCACACCAATATGTCTCCAAAATGCCCTGTTCATGCCGTTTTGCCCGTTTGACCAACAACATGACACCGATTAGACAAATAGACAACACTGGGTTGCTCCCCAACCTCACTGGGACTGTTAGGTCGATTTTTGACCCACGGCACCCCCGAAACAGTGGGTTATAGAACACTTGTTTGTCCCCAAAATGCCTCATTCGTGTTGTTTCGCCTATTTGACCAACCAAATGGCCTCGCCCATACAAAAAGGAAACACTGGGATGCTCCCCATCCTCCGTGGCATGCCCAGATCAATTTTCAACCCACGACACCTACGTAACCCAGGCCCACCCCCGAAATCGTGCGCTATAGCACATCGATTTTTCCCAAAAATGCCTCGTTCGGGCTATTTTCCTGTTTGATCAACCAAATGTGCCCGTCCATACAAACGAGAAATACTAGGATGCTCCCCAGCCTCCCTGGCATGCCCGAGATTATTTTTGGCCCACGGTACTCCGGACCCCAGGCACACCTACGGAACCATGGGCTATAGCACACTGATTTGGGCCCAAAACTCCCCGTTCACGTTGTTTCGCCTGTTTGACAAACCAAATGGAACCACACATGTAATCGGGAATCACTGGGTCACTTCCCAGCCTCTCCAACAAGCTCGGGTCAATTTTTCACCCACGGCATCCCCAGATCCTGGGCCCATCCCCAAAACCGTGTGCTATAATACACCGATTTGGCCCTAAAATGCCCCATTTGCGCTATTTCACCTATTTGAAAAAACAAATGGCTCGACCCACACAAACGGGCAACACTGGGATGCTCCCCAGCCTCCCTGGCATACTCGGGTTGATTTTTGGTCCAGGAAACCCACGAACCCAAGGCCCACCCATGCAACCATGGGCTAAAGGACACCGATTTCATCGTAAAATGCTCCGTTCAAGCCGTTTCACCCGTTTGACCAACCAAATAGCCCTGCCGACACAAATGGGCAATACTGGATCATTTTTCAGCTTCTCATACACACTCGGGTCGACATTCGGCCCATGACACCCTCGAATCATGGGCCTACCCACGAAACCATAGGCTATAGCACACCAATTTGGCCCCAAAATGCCCCGTTCGTGTCGTTTCGCCTGTTTGATAAACAAATAGCCCTACATATACAAACGAGCAACACTAGCTCACTTCCCAGCCTCTCTGGCATACCTGGGTCGATTTTAGGCCCACAGCACCCCCGACCCCAGGCCCACACCCAGAACTGTGGGCTATAGTACATCGATTTGGCCCCAAAATGCCCTGTTCACGCTGTTCTACCCGTTTGACCAACCAAATGGCCCCATACATACAAACGGGAAATACTGGGACGCTTCTCAACCTCCCTGTCATGCTTGGATCAATTTTCGTCCCACGTCACCCTTGGACCATGGGCCTACCCCCGGAACCGTGTGCTATAACACACCAATTTAGCCCCAAAATGCCCCGATCGCACTGTTTTGCCCATTTGACAAACCAAATGGCCCTGCCCATATAAACGAGAAACACTGGGATACTACCCAGCCTCAATATCATGCTCGAGTCAATTTTTAGCCCATGGAATCCCTAGACCCCGAGCCCACCCATGAAACCATGCGCTATAGCAGATCATGGTGCGAACCCTGACTAGACCAAGCAGCCATCGTGGCACGACCCTTGGCTAGGTCAAGTAGCCGTCATGGCACAACCTTGATTTTGGGTCAACTAACCCTCACAGCACGTCCCTATCTCAACCCACTACTATTTTGGACATCTAAACTCACCTTTACGCTGGTTTAAAAAATTCAAAACTCACCCGAGATGACCTATAAGTAACCCTGATCATGAGTAAACTTGGAAATCGGCATTTTAAGGTCGTGAAGGTTTAATTAAAATTCATCGAAGTTGATAGGACAAAATAATACTAATCCTTTAGAACTTAGCTAAATTGTCTAAGTCTTGGACCTCTTTGACATGTAATACAAAGCTGAAATGGACTAGAATCTTATGGGGTCTTAGATATGTATTTTATTTAGTTGCTCATGAGTTATGCCAGTACAAGGGCTAGCTTGGGATAACTTATGGTCCTAAGAACTATGTGACATCCAAGGGGTAGGCTTGGGGCGTTACCAACTTGGTATTAGAGAACAAAGTTCAAGTGTCCTAGGGTGTCTGTGAAGCCGTGTCTAGTAGTCTTGCGGAACAGTACAATGAAATCCGTACTTTTCTGTGAGAGGCTACAAGGCATTTAAGAAATGTATCCTTTATTTCATACTCTATATCATGTAGTAAAGTTATTCTTTTAGAAACTTATGCCAATTCATAAGTAACTCCATAATTCTCCGTATATTGCTTATTCTTGAGATAACATGACTAGTAAGTTCCAATTCCTCCCAAGATGATGCTCTTAAATTACTATCAGTAACTTCATAAGTCACATTAGGGGCTTGAGAGGAGCTCGTTAGTGTGATATAAGTTCTTCAAGTTGAAAGTTATGTCCTCATCTTTATGAGTCATTCAGTTAAGGTAGAATAATATGTGTATTCAGATTCCGCATTAACCCTTCAATCCAGATATTGCTCATGAAAGGATATAGTATAAACATAGATTAGTAAATAGAGTTTACATTCGAGGGATGTTACAACCTAGAGTGTTATGATTTATGATTAGTAGAACCTTTTTATAGTTGGAAGTGTAGGTTTAGAAGTGTAGTGACGAGAAAAGTGGGAATGGCCATTGATAGAAAGTATAGAGATAAAGTTATGCATGCTATAGAGTTTGTATCTAGGTGATATATCAGTGTGTGTTAGTTTAGTGGAAGGCAGAGAAGAAGTTATTATTTAAGGTGAGTTGTTGTTTGCTTGAAGTAGGAAAAGAGTTATTGATGATATTTATTATGTTAGAAAAGTATAGGTTATTAATAAAGTATTTGGTGGTTTAGTATTGTTAATTTAGGCTTCCCTTGAGGTTGCAAAAGGAGTTTAGTTGAAACTTATAGAGCTATGAAAGAAATTTAGGTGCATAGATAGGTAAATAGTCATAATGTGTAGAAGGAGGAGGTGCAAATGTATTATAATAAGATAGACCATATGATCATGATCAATTATTAGTAGTATAAAGTTCTAGTAGTGTTTCTTGATGTTTTATTTTATAGTTTCCAAGTTAGAATAGTATGTATAGTTGGGTTGTAAATCATGTCTAGCACTAGACACTAAGTTTGAATAGTGGATGATGATAAAGGTGGAAATAATGATTGCTTGGGTAGTGATGCTAATTATATGGAAGTGATATAGTAGGCTTGAACAATGTATACAAGAGTTTAAGTTGATTTATTCATAATTAAGTATGATGTTGTTGGTATGATGTAGAGGTGTACCAAGGTGTTATGGGGATTGAATTATTTTCTAAGATTATTAAGTGTCATGTGTGCTTAGATAATACCCATGAGTTTCTACGTGTGAATAAGGCTAGTTATATAGTACATGGTGTTCTAAATAAAGTTAAGGAGTTATGGATAGATGGTGTTGAGTCTTTTAAGTATGATTTTGATTATTAAGGTTTAGGGAAAAACTTAAGTTTAGAGATGTGATATTAGTAGGCTATGAAGGAAAAGAAGTGACTTATGTGTTTAAGTGAGACAAGCATGTTTGTCGAGTTAAGTGTAAGTCTATGTTGATGACTATTGAAGCTAAAGGAACATAAGGGTGGTATGTACTAAGAGAGTGTCCAAGAATGAAGTTAGTATTGTCTAGATATAGTTTATTCAGGTGAGTGGACTTTCATGTGTAGGCCGTTAGAGCAAAGAAATTATGGCTCATTCTCGAGGATATGGAGTAGGCCCATAAGCTTAGAATGTCGTTTTGATCTAAGGGGAATATGGTAGAGTGAAGAACCAAATCAAGTTTTGAGAATTAGATTGTGATACATATTAATAAGAGTTGTGATGAGATAGTGATCCCTTCTTACTCTAGAGTATTCCTTGGATTTTAGTCATTGTCACCAAATTCATGCCTTGCGTGATATATCCATGCCAAAGGCCAATGCTTGCACACTTCATGCATACTCAAGTCCATTTTCAGCTTCTAGTAGGTAACAACTTCACTCTGTGATTCGACTCATCCCTCATAAATCTATGAAATTCCAGTCTTATGTTAAATAACTTATGATAAGTATGAACTTATATTTCAGAGTATGATCAATTCTCAGAACTCATGGTACTAGTGAAATTCACATTATATCATGTATGTCTGCAACTTATATCTCTTTACGAAATCCATGCCTTTGACATTCTATTTCTCAGGTCTTAGTTAAATGCCAAGTTATGTATATTATTCTTTCGTACTTCAGGTCCTTATGCGTTAGCCCTTCAGTAACCTCTTTCTATGTTAAGATAATGGTGATGATAATGGATAAGCAACGGTTTAAGTCATATTGTGCTTCAAACATTGCATGGTTAAGTGCAAGGTCCATACAAAGTACCTGTTAGGATCGATTTGCCTACACACACTAGGTCTGCGAAGACGATGAAAAAAAATGAGAGAGAGAGTTCGTAAGGAGAGAGAGAGATCTGCAAGAATAGATTTCATGGTAACACCCGTGGGTAAAATCCACGGCGGACGGGCTATTTATATTAATGATTCAAAGTATGTACAATTACATAGAGAAATGAGAATAAAAGGTACAACCTGAAATTCAGGTCGGGGCGCTGCCTCGAACCCCGCCTTCGGGTGGGGGGATCCTGTCCCCCCCACACCCCGGCAACCTCACCGCGGAGGTTGAACCACGTGAACATTAATATATGACAGTACATCTCATATTAATCAGGCTCCACAAGCCAACAGTACCTATCTATGATTCTAAGTTCATATAATCAAATACTTGGTACTTGTTTTCATTTATAACCAAATATAGTTTGGTTGACAACTTCTTTTTGGTGTTGGACAAAGCTAATCCAATAACAAAGCTATAGGACAGAAAATACACTAGTGTTGTTTAAGCATATTTATTTTCTAAATATGAAAAATAAATCTGATTATATTGAAAGGAAGAACAGCCAAGATCATCAATTAATTTCACCAAAGACCGGAAAAAGTATGCTCAGAACTATCTCATAAAAGCAAATGAGTATTAACATTTTTCCTCATTATGATACATTCTACTAATAAGAGTCACAGGCTTTACATCTATCAAGACAATCACACAGAAATGCGCCCATAATGCAGTGGCCAGATTTTCCAAGACCATCGAGTTCTCATCAGGAAAGTAATTTTCGCTGGACGAATTCGAATTTAATCAAATTTCAATTGGATTATATTGGACATTTATCGAAAAAACAACAAGGTACCGTAAAACTGAGTGATTCAATAAGTTTCCCAGAGCAAAAAGAACCAGCACAAACTTTACAGCTATGATTAAATAATTTCATCGTACAGCAAAGCAAAATAAATTGAAACTTTTTGCTAAAGGCTGTTCTTTTAGTATATTTGTTTCCTAAGTATTAAAAAATAAATCTGATTCTATTGAAAGGAAGAACAGCTGAAAATTAACTAGTAATTTCACTAAAGACCGGAAAAAGTATACTCAGAAACTATCCCAGAAAAGGAAATGAGCAGCAATGAAGAACACAAAGTGCATTCTAAAATCATTAAATCGACTATTTGAATCCTTGCAATTATTATCAAAGAAATCTTTGGATGTGTTCTGTTTCTACATAATTGTTGCTAGTTTCATGATTTGCTGAAACTGTCACAATCTTTACATATATCAAGACATTCCCACAGAAATGTACACATTATGACACTACAAAAGCCAGATTACCAAGACCATTATTACAAGTTTTGCTACATACACAGTTTTGCATTCCTCTTTTGAAACTATACAAAAGCATAAGATAATAGTCAATTGGTAGATATTGCCATAATTCCTTGGGTTAATGTACAGGATTAGATGGTACATGTGTGATATGTCACAATAGCTCCTGATGTAGGTGTTGCCGAATCTCAAGGTAGAATGAGGAAAGGGACGTGAACTAAGATTCTTGAATTCCATCATCGGTTGTTCAGATTGAACGTGATAAATGTAATTGAGAAATCATAAACTTCTAACCCTGAGTACAAATCAATAAAATACAGTATATAAGTTGTATATAGAAAAAATATAAGTAGACGCTTTTGTAAATGTTAGAGAGTACTTAGAGTAAGGTTTACATGCATTGTGAAGAAAAACAACTGAAAGGTTGTTCTAATCCCTAAGTTATTTTAACCAGCAAAAAATTAAATAAAAAAAAATAGGTCATATGCAAATGTGTTGAAGGGACAAATAAAGCGTGAAAAAATGTTTGTTTCAATTCCATTATTAAGATCATGCAAGTTACCTTACGGCTCGTTCTTGAAGGTTAAACGTACAATTTGCTTCTGCTTTTCGGTCGCAGCATTTCTCTGTATCAAGATCATATCATGTTATTAAACAAATAAACACACTTAAGAGGTTTCCCTTATACTTGTTGTTGAAGAAAACATACCATTAGGGCTATTTGATATTCCATAAATCTGATGATGACGGTCCAGGAGCTTTCATCGCATATCTTCATCAATTTGTGGTAGTAGTTTACAATCTGCACCAAAAAGTTTTAACAGACCTACAGGAAATCAAGCCTAAGTATTTGGAGGTGATGGTGCGTACGGACCTCATCAACGATATGCTTTTCCTGCTCTGTCACATTTTCCTCCTCTGAAAACTGGTCATCTAATGTTGCTTTGAGAACCTTCTCCACCACATTTGCTGTCCGCAGAATCTTCTCTTTGTCAAGACATTTTCTAGCGCTCTGTAGAGAGGATTTGGTGGATTATTCGGAAGTGTCAGGCAAATTCCACGTATGAAATAGCAAAAACATGACATGAAGAAACAGGATTTTCATTTGTTGCCTATTGAAAGTATTGAAATTGCCTCAGTTGAGGACATGACCGACCTCGATGCATTTGGTTAATGATTTTACTATCCTTGCACAAACTTCACCATCAGCTTCCTTAATAAAAAAACATACACTTTGTTACTGAAAATAATAAAAGGAATGAAAAATAAAAATTGTATAAACTACAGGTACCTTCTCCAGAGCTTCCACCAGAGACGGTACAATTCGGAGCAGTAGTCTTTTCAGATAAGAATTTCTACTGGGAGGATCTAATTTCGTCTCCATAGAATGTTTTGCTGAGATCAATAGCTCCGGCATGGCTTAAACAGCAATTAGGTATAAAAATACATATCAGAAAGGAAAGAACTAATAAAATACAAGATAAGGGAGAATAAAAAAGAAAGTCTTTATCAAGTAAAACCGGTACCTGAAATTGCTACTTTTCTGATATCTTTATCACGAAATGTCACCAGTGGTACGAGTATGTCAGAAACCTACACAAATAATGTCAAATTTGATTAAGAAAGTCTTATACAAGAGAAACAACAACATACACAGTATTGAACCAACCATATAAATCCATTTAAGGAACTCGTTATTGAACTGACTAGTCAAGCAAAGTAATAGTTCACATGCTCTCAGTTTCACCCTCAGCATATCATGTTCTGTGGCACTGTACAAATATAAATGTTTTAGTGGAAAAGCATATGTACAAGCTAGTTATCTCAACTAAGAAAATGTACATATCTCATTTAATAAACACAAGCACACCATAGTATAATGCCAACATCCAGTACAATATAGCAGAAATGTATAATTTTCAGCTGAAGCATCAGATTGGTCATGAAGCACTTTGAAGTTTAAACATACTTATTCAAGTCCAAACTAGCTGCACGGAGCAGGCCAGGCATAAGATCATCTGGATAAAAATCATATCCGAGACATATGATAAGCTGCTTCCATGCCTTCAACAAAATAGTAGAGCACCCGTTATAGTATAAGAATAGTATGTGCATTACTACAAATAGTTTGGATAATGCATACTTGTAGAAGGGTAACTTTCAAACTGTGATCATCCTCTCTTGAATTCCTTTCAATGTTCAAGAGAATGTCCTTGACCTTATATACATGAAAATTATAGATGCTTTAATCAGTTAATGAAATGAAGAATCATAAGAATTAAATCACTAAGAAAATTTTAAGCAAACTGTAATAATGTTGGCACGCTTTAAACTCAAATGCTTGTTAAAGAAATAACAAAACACATTACCTCATTAGCATCTTTCTTGAATATATCCTTTCCAACAAGTACAGCAACTGTCCAAATGCACTCAACAGCATTTTCTTTCACCAAATTACTTGTGGCTTTAGGTAGAAGTTCTTTCAGCGAAGTGATGACCGATTCATAGAAGGTACAGAAGAGATCCTATGCAAAAGCATAATTCTTTTCAGATACCACCATCAAATCCCATATGATGGATCAATAGCTAAGTCAGAGTTTCTATAATTATGGACCTTTGATGTTCTTGCAACAGATGCTAGAGCCTCTAAGGAATGGGCTTGCAGCAGCTCAGTCTCTGAACTCTGACTCTATCAGTAGATAAAATCAATTAACAATTTTAAGCTAAAGCAGATGCCCATGCATATTAGCACAAAATGGTATCTCTTTGTTTCCTTTTTCCTAGAAATCGTTAAAATTACACTTTAAAATGTCCCAAGTCAAATAAATCTACCTTGCTGATTTCAAGTAGTGCATTCACAGTTATTTGCAAGTACGGTGCTAAGTAGCTTGAACTGCAACTCTTATAAAGAGTACTGATTGTGCAAACAGTATGAGCCTATGAAAAATAAGAAAAGCAATTAGATTTCATTAACATAAATAATATAAATTTCAGCTGAAAAAGTAACTTAGACAACGAAAATATCATTAAATATTGGAATTTGACAAGGAAAGAAATGAAAAGTCCAGCATTTTTGGTTACCTTATTGGTGGGATTTGTGTCTCTTACAAGTGTCCCCAATAACGAAGTAATAATAGTGTAAACTTGATCATCAAGAGTTTGTGGAGGTAGTTGTTCACAAAAAGTTTTAATTGTTCTTACAGTAGCAAAGCAAACTTTGTTTTCGCTATCTGCTATTAATTTGAGACCAATTTTACAACTCCACCACGATTATCGCTAATTCCCTGAGGATAACAAGAGTAACAACACTTAGCTGAAAAAAATAGTCACAATTTATCAAGAACTAACCAAAAAATAAGTTGCATATAAAAACAGCACATGTCCAGGAAGAGCAGTCATCAATTTACAAATATACCTTTCCACATCCTTCTGTAATGAGACCAATAAAAGTAGCCCCTGCGTATCGATCTCGCCAGTTTAATGAAGTTGTCATTCTTTCTATTTGCTTGAGTACTGCTGGAATATGGAATTCGGCACTTCGCAAAATCGCAATCCGATGCAAAAACTTCTCTCCAACAAGATAATTACCAGATTTATACGGGATACATGAAACCATTCGTATCAACTCATCCCCCAGTTTTGCTAGTAGTATGCCCTTGCGTACCTTCTTTATCGAATTATCATCAAAAGCATACATCACTTCTACCACGAGACATCTTGTTTCTTCTTCTAAACTTTTGTCTTTAGAAATTTTAATGAGGGCAGTAAACACCTGATCTAAATGTGAGTTGAAAAAACTTGGCTCTGTCACCACCAACTCAACTAATTTCTTGAGACTTTCCTGGGCATTAGGCTCCTCATCTTTATTTCGAAGAAAATGCGAGACCCCATTTATCATTGGCAGTAATAGGTCAGAAAATTGAGAATAATAGTCACTTGACATATGTTGAACAAGACTAACTAATGCACATAAGGCAAGAACTTTGCTCATTCCTTTTGATTTATAAAACTTTTTCGACAATGTTGATTTGAGTTGTGGAAAATAGTGTCTCAGTTCATTGCCCATACATTTGGGCAAATCCAAAAAAAACGATAGCGCACAATCTTGAATGTACAATGGACCCGAAAACAGAGAGTCGAAAAAGAATCTGAGCATACCCTGCCACTCTCCCTGTTTCTCAGCAATAATACAGCTGAAAATTTGAGATGCTGTGTTCCACATCAATTCGCAAACCTTAACCGGGTTATCTCCTTCAAGAATATCAAGAATCCTGCTTTTAAGCTGATCTTTGACGATGTCGGTGGAGGATCTCCATACGCCGCATGAATCACTGGGATAATCAAGAAGAGAATGAATGAGATCAGCGCATTTAGATTTGATTTCAAGGGTATTTCCAGGAGAATGTAGGAGGTGCTCTGATAGCTTCAAAAACAATTCATATGGATGATTTTCTACACAATATTCGTACAATGTCATTTTATCTTGGGACTCTTCCATATCTGTAAGAAATTTTTGAATGAAGTAGTAATCTGGAGAATTAAGAAGTTGTAGGGCCTTCTGTGGAAGTTCATCTGCCATTACAGAAGAAGAACCTCTAGCAGACATTGTAGAATGAAAACAGATAAAATGAAAGAGGGGGTTTGGCGGTTATCAACGGAATAAAGGCAAGTTTATTGCTTTTTTAAAAACATAGTAAAAAGACAAAAAATACTGGTAAGGTGTCAAATTAATTTAAAATATCAAGAATTTTATTTTATTAAATATTATTAATTTTTTAATACTTACATACTTATAATAATTACTTAATGGTGATATAGTAAAATTATGGTTGAAGCAGTTGAGACAAGTCATAAATATCTATTTTATTTTTTTTCTAAAATCAAAATTTTATTAATTTTCTAATACGTAAATGTGATAATCTAGAGTTAATTGATCACTTTATGTTTATTTTACCACATTTATAAAATATTATTAATTTTTAATACTTAATAATTACTTAGGGGCGATATAGTAAAATTACGGTTGGAGTTGTTGAAGCGGACATGTCATAAATATCTGTTTTACTTTTATTAAAATTCAATTTTATTAATTTTCTAACACGTAAATGTCATATAATAATTAATTAGGGGGAAATATAGTAAATCACGGAACAAGCAGGCAGCTAGAAGAAGGCATGTCGATCGTCAGCTGCCTGCTTCCAGCAGCTCCCACTCGCGCTTCTACATCGTAAGAACTAGATATTGAAGGCCCGTGCCAGCACGGGCCCAATATATGTTATTATTTTAAATTTTTTGTTATTGCAATTTATAATATTCTTCGCGTTCAAACTTTTTAAGTATTGATAATGAATTGGTCGTGGTTTAGATGGCACCTTCATTTCGGTAAGGAAATGGAAACCTAATTTCGTCCCCAGCAAGACACAAGTAGATTCAATAGTAATTTGGCTATGCCTTTCTCAACTCCCCACCGAATTCTATGATTCCAAAATTTTCCAAAGGGTGAGGAGGAGAATTGGGAAACTACTAAAGATCGATACATGCACCTCCACCACACTGCGGGGTCTCTATGCCAGGCTATGCATCCAAATTCAATTGGGCATCTTCGTCATGGCCTTCATCAATATTGGAGGCCACCACCAATACATCGAATACGAAGGGGATGGGATTCTATGCACATCGTGTGGACACTTAGGCCACGCTTCCTCCAACTGTCACTCCCAGCAAACCCCCATCGATCAAACCAACCCAGAGCGACACCTGAGTCAAGTACAAAGACTGAATAGCACCTTGTGTCCTTTCAAAAAAGGAAAAAAAGGAACCAAAATACCAAGGAAGATCCAGTCCATAATCCAAATCATACCAAGGACGGTAGGAGCGATCTGATGGCAACAGGAAAGTCCCCTTCTCACCTTGGCGGCGATGACGGAGTCAAGCTAGGGAAAACCAAGCAATCTGGTCCACCTCGGGGCAAGATCGAATTGGGCCAACAACCGGAACCCCCAGTTTCTCCCCCTCTTGAGGCAGGCCTAAGCTTTGACGCTGAAGTTCACATGGACTCCCCCATGGCCCATCTCCCTAATGAGACAGGACTCAATTCTTCTGATCCCAAGAGACCCACTACCTCCTTTAACCCGAACAGGCCCAGTTCATCTTCTAATTTAAACAGTTTATTTCCCTTAGAAGTAGGGAATAATAAAAAGAAAAAGAAAATTGATGGGGCCCATAGAATCTAGCTCAGCTTAGACAATCATGAGTTTAGAGCTGGAAATTCACACACGCCCATCGGAGACCTTTTCGATTCTCGGGGTGATGTGATGGACACTATCCATCACGCAGACATTGCATTTAATGTAAATGTCATTACCAATGCCCAAGCCCCTCAGCTTTCTTTCCTTAATAGATCTCCTTATGATAACATGGAGGTCAACTATACCTCTCAAGAAGAACAGCATAGACTCTCCACTAAACTCCAACATGATCACTCTAATCACAGAGGCCTTACCATTGGATTATATTCCTACCTCATGGTTGGAAGTCTTCCTCTCCAACCAATCAATCCCACTTCATGCCCAAGTGAAGGGGCGACAGGTTACTCTTTACATCCAGGACCCCAGCTACCTTGCCCTTCTGGTCAAGGAATGTCCGCATCAGGGCCTAGAGAGCTATGGCTAAAATTTCTGGATGGTAACCCTTTTCCATGTAATAGGCTCATCCTACCTGGAAGAACTGACTCCAGAGATTCTGTCACTCCCCATGAACCAGATAAGCAGCAACCTTCCTTTCTTTCCACCCTCAAACCCACTCCTACTATCTCAGGGACAATTTTTTGTGTCCTTACCTGGGAAAGACAAGCCCTTCTAGTACCAATGGTGAATACCTCACCACTTATAACTCTCCTTTCACTGGAAAGGGTAGAAAGAGGGAAAAAAATAGAGGCCCTAAGAGAAAGCAACAAGGAAATAAAAGGCCTCCTTGCACAGATGAGAATTCCAAAAACGGATGTCTTCACTCTGAAAAGGCCTGTAAACCTAGATTTTATAGAACTCGTCCACGAGATGGTCATTGTTCTCTTGCCGCAGCTACTGACCAATCTAGACCTAAAACTAATTCCACCAAACCTTATGATAGGGGAACACTTCACAACCAAAGTGACACCCATATCCAGGAGGAGAAAGATCTCAGAGATAGCTGGGTCCTCCAATCCTGTGGGAAAGAGGAAGGAAACCATGTCAACCCCACAACAAAAACAGAAACCAATGATGAAGAACTGCCTAATCTGGAATGCTAGGGGGAAATAGTCCAGAATTTATAAAACAATGTAAGTCCATGATTAGCATCCACCACCCTTGCATCCTGGACCTCCTGGAAACTAAGATGGTGGACCACAGAAACATCTCCTATGAGTTGGGCTTCCATAACTTCATAGAGTCTAGTGCCTCTGGCAACTTAGGTAACATTGTTATCATGTTGAATGGGGGTAACATCTCCATCACCAGTATCTCAATCTCTTTCCAGTCTATTCATGCCTCTGTTAAGGTATGATCCTTCCTCTCTACATGGACTCTTAGCATTGTTTATGCCAGTAATGATTTTAATTCTAGAAAGCTCCTATGGGATCAACTCATTTCCCTAGCTGATGTCATCCCTTCCACAGGTAGTAATAGTTGGATTATGGGAGGGGACTTTAATGAAGTCCTTAGGGCCAGTGAAAATTTTGGAGGCAACCCCATTAACATTCACAGAACATCCCTCTTTTGGGACTGTATTAATAAATACAACCTCATGGACCTTGGCTTCATGGGTAGCAAATTCACCTGGTCTAATATGAGATATAAAAAGAGTCAAGGCCTGATTCTGAAAAGGCTAGACAGGTGTCTAGACAATTAACAATGAATTCACCTTTATCTTGAAGTCTCTGTTACCCACCTCCCTAGAATTCACTCTGACTACTCCCCTCTTATACTCAACCTTACTAGAACTCCCAATTCTCTCCCTAAACCCTTTAGGGTGGAATATATGTGGTGTAACCACCCGAATTTTAGAAATCTCATCCATGACTCCTTTCTTGAAGGGGCTAACCTCACCCAAGCCACCCACCTATTCTAAGAAATTGCAAAAACCTGGAATAGGGAAACTTTTAGAGATATCTTTAAAAAAAGAATCATCTACTTGCTATGCTAGCAAGTATCCAAAAATATCCCTAATACCTCACCAGCTCCTACCTTCAAAACCTGGAAAATACTCTTTCTAAGGAGTTTAACTACATCCTGGATCAAGAGAATGAGTTTTGGAGGCTCAAATCCAACATTAACTGGCTCATACATGGAGACAGAAATATAAATTTTTTCCACACTTCTACCCTGAATAGAAAAAGGAGGAATGGAATTTACTCCCTCCAGGATAATAATTGTTGGATCTTTGAGCCTAATGAGATCACCAAAACTGTCACTTCTTTCTATGAATCCATTTACTTTTCTATTTACTTCTCCTTCCCACTCAAATGTCAGTCCAATCCCTCCAACAAGGGCTCCCTCAATCCCTCTACCTACTCCTATCTTGACTCCATCCCTGACCTTGACGAGATCAAGAGCGCTATCTTTTCCTTTGTCTCCACCAAATATCCTGAACTGAATGATATACACCAATTCATGTACCATAATTATTGTTCTAATATGGCCCCCCTCCCCCACCAGTTCTATACTACCACCTTCACCACTTAGACCATGGACCCAGCTGTTAACTCTACCTTTCTTTGCCTCATTCCTAAATTCAAGGATGCTACCTCCCTGAAGAACTTCAGACCCATAGGTTTGTGAAACACCCAATACAAAATCAGTACCAAGATCATCTCTGCTAGATTAAAGCCCCTTCTTTAATCTATTATTGGTCATAACCAAGCTAGTTTCTCTAAAAAATGAGATCTTGTGAAAATGCCATCATTGTACAAGAGTACATAGACCAATTCAAGAAAAAGAAGGGCATTAATCCTAGTATGGTTCTAAAAATTGACCTGGATAAAGCCTTTGATAGGCTTGAATGGTTCTTCATTAGACAAGCTTTAGCTTTCTTCAACTTCCCCCTGGTCTGTCCAAACTCATCCTCTTATGCATCTCCTTATTTTCTATCTCTGTCCTTCTAAATAGAAACATAACCCCCTCCTACAATCCCACAAGAGGGTTAAGACAATGAGACCCCATGTCACCATATCTCTTCATCCTTTGCATGGATCTCTTCTCAAGGAAAATCAACTATGAAGTGGATATCCTCAACTGAACCCCCATTTCCACTAGCAAAGGGGGTCCAAAACTCTCTCTCCTATTCTTTGCTGGTGAACATACCTTTTTTTCTACAACTGATTTCCAGAACTGTCATACCATCTTCAATACTCTAGACAACTTCAGTAAATACTCAAGTCAAAGAGTTAACAATGCCAAGTCTAAATTGCTTTTTTCCAGCAATTATAATGATGCTGCTAGACTCAACCTATCCACCATCTTAGGTATGAAATCCAGTAACAGCTTTGGCAAATACCTAGACTTCCCCACCTTTCATAAGTATCCCACTCTTGCAGACTTCTACTTTCTTCTAGATAACTTGAACTTCAAGCTTGCTGGCTGGAAGTCCAATTTCCTCAATATAGCTGATAGAACTACCCTCGCCAAATCTTGTCTTAGCAGCATGCCCAACCAAGTCATGCAATTTATAATTCTCCCTAATAAGATTCTCAAGCTCATTGATAGAGCCTAAAGGAATTTCATCTAGGGATCCACTAACTCTAGGAAGAAAATGCATGTGGTCTATTGGGGGACCATCACTAGAACCAAAAAAGAGGGAGGCCCAGGAATCCAAAAGGTCAGCATAAATAATGACACCTTACTCAGGAGCTTCGCTTGGAGACTTAACTCTAATCCCACTTCTTTATGGGCCTCTGTCCTAAACCATAAGTAAAATCACTTCTCCAGTCCTACCAACTGCTGTAGGACCTGAAATTATATCCAAAGAGGTTGGAAACTATGCAAGAATGTCATTTGTTAGTCCATCCACAATGGCAGAAAAATTGATGGTTGGGAAGTTTGTTGGATTCCAAACCTTCCACCCCTTAGAAATATTATTTAGGGACCTGTACCTGGGCACATTAACATCATCCTCTTTTTCAATGTTTGGCAGAAGGGCAACTAGAATCTAGACTCCCCCTCCTTTGAAATCCCTACATCCATCTTCCATACTATCTGGAATACTTTCTTTTCAAATCCCTTAATTCATCAAGATACCCCCCTGTGGATTTTAAGTGGTTTAGGCATGTTCACATGTAAGAGTTCCTATAATCTCATCCACTCAAACAGAGCACCTCTCCTCAACAATAAAAAAACTTAGAATTGGATTTGGAAAACCACCATCCCTGAAAAGCTGAACTTTTTTCTCTGGCTTTTGAACCATGATAGTCTTCCTACTAAGGGAACACTTCTTAAAAGGGGCATCAATATTGACCATACATGTCCCTATTGTGCCTACCTCTAAGAAGAAATCCACCATCTTTTATTCCAATGTAGACATGCTAACACTTTGTGGAGGGAACTGGTTCTTTAGTACAATAGGGAACACAATATCTCCACCCTTAATTTCTCACCCAGTAATTGGAAAACCACCTGGAAGACTCTAAGTCACAACAACTTTAACAGTAGAGTGGAGTGGGGCACTCTCCTCCCCTTTTGTCTCTGGAATAATTGGAAAATCATAAATAATAATGTCTTCAACAACAAAAATTACCCCCTCCTTTAAACATGCTTACTCTGAAGCTGTGGAATTTCTGCACATCAGTGAGCATTCTACTGACCCCCTAATCTTACCATCTTTCTCTGCTAGACCCTTCCCCCTAAACATGTCTACAAGCTAAACACTGATAGGTCATGCCTGGGGAACACTAATAAAGGGGGCATTGGGGGAGTGGTCATAAATGCCTCGGGCACTTGGGTTCTTGGCTTCATGCAGAGCTTCCACCATGCTTTCAATAACTTTATGGAACTCATGGCCCTTAGAAAGGTTCTTCTGGTGGTTGAGGAGCACAACGTGTGCCCTATTGATCCCTGTTGAGGAGCACAACGTGTGCCCTAATTAATTATTATAGATCATCTAAGCATTACAAAATCGATAATATTTCATAAAAAAGGTAAAATAGACACAAAATTATAAGTTAACTCTTGATGTTTTAAATTAACTTGACGACTTATATGTGATCCACTTAAACTTTTTCCACGAGTAATTTTTTATAGTAACTTTACTATATCGCTTCTAATTAGTTAACCATTGATGTTTTAAACTAATTTGACGACTTATACGGGGTCCACTAAAAAAATTTCACAACTAATTTTTATAGTAATTTTTTGATATAACTTCTGGATAGTTATTATAAGTCATTTAAGTACTAGATAAACAATTATTATGTCATTTACGTATTAGAAAATTAATATTATTTAATTAAAAAGTAAAATAGATATTTGTGACATGTCTGCTTCAACTGCTTCAATCATAATTTTACTATATCATCCCTCATTAATTATATAAGTCATTTACGTATTAGAAAATTAATAATATATAATACAAAATTAAAATAAATATTTATGACATGTGTAACACCTCAAGTCTGGTACCCCGCACGCTACACGGTGCTAACAATCCCAAAAGACCACTAGCTAACCCATGACTGGCACCTGCTGTGAGCACTGCATAATAGTAATACTGTAATAACAATATAACTGAGATAAATTCAAAAATAATGGGTTGAAATTCCATAAGGTTCAATATAATAATAATACTAAAAGAATAGTATAACAATACCAAAATTGATATAATTGTCTGAACATGCTATAGTCTGAAAGCCTCTAAGATGTCTGACTGTGGAGATGATAGGACAACTCCCCAACTAACTCCGACTGCTAAAATAACTAAGTTCTGAAATAATGAAATAATCATGTCCTTGAACTTTGAGGACTCACCACTGACTCTGACTGCTGAAATCTAAACTGCTAAGTGTGATCGAGAACCTGTGCGTCTGAACCTATGGTATAAAATACCATATTGCAATATAAAAGTATGCGTTAGTATGTGGGAATGTACTGGTATGCAAAATAGTATAAGGCTGAATGCATGGGTTCATATGCATGAACTATAACTGACTGAGTAACGTGAACATGAATGAGTGAGAATTCATGCATGAAAACATAGTAACTAAAGTCGTGATAAGATTGAATACTGAGTCTGAGTACTAATAACATAGATTTATGGTATCTGAATACTGTTAACTGAGTGACTGTGTCTGACAGCCCTGATTCTGATGGAACTAGCTGAGTTCCGTACTGAGCTGAGTGACTGTATCTGACAATCTCGAAATTTGTTGAACTATCTAAGTTTTATTCTGAAGACTTAGACTGAGATTGTTGGAGGTAATCATCTAACTGACATTCCCCAAATAATATGGCAGAGTTGGGGTACAATTTGCAACCCCAATTGGAAGGGCGTCAATATCGCGCCACTAGTAAGGACAAGTTGTGAGTGACCCTCATCTGTCAGGTACTCTAAAAATAATGATGGGACCCTAATCTGTCAGGTTAAGCCACCTTATTAACCCTCATCTGTCAGGTTTGATATCTCAACCTACGCTGGCTAAGTAGTTTTGGAATACAAGGATTGCTTCTAAGAATCACACCATCTACTGTCAGGTGAGTCCCCATCCTTGGGTTTACTCGGTGCTGAATCCTACTCCCAACTGAATAGACACTGAACTGATTATGCAGAGCTGAACTAGTCTAAGTTCACTGAGTTTCGTAGACTAACTGATTTTACTGAGATTACTGATTTTTCCTGAGTTTTGTAACTGACTAAGTTCTACTTAGTTCTAAAATTAACTGTGAGTACTACTGATCATGGCATGACTGAGATTATATTGAAACCGACACTGGTTCCAGGCACATAGCTAAATTGTCGGGTATTAAATACCCCCAAGACTCGATAGCATGAATATTATAGGACATGATACTTCTTGAACACATAACCGCAATCAACAATTCATAATACAATCATTGAGTGATTCAATGACCTCATTTTTCCTGTTTGATCAAACAAATAGGCCCGCCCATACAAACGGGCAATATTGGGTCGCTCCCCAGCCTCTCCTACATGCCTGGGTAAATTTTGGCCCACGTAATCCTCGGGCCCACCCCCATAACCATAGGCTATAGCGCACCGATTTGGCCTCTAAATGCCCCATTCGCGCTGTTTTACCCATTTGAATAACCAAATAGCACCACCCAGACAAACGGGTAATATTGGGATGCTCCTCATCCTTGCTGTCATGTCCGGGTTGATTTACGACCCACTTCACCCTCGGACCCCGGGGCCATCCACGAAACCGTGGGAAATAGCACACTGATTTGGCCATAAAATACCCCGTTCGCGCCGTTTTGCCCGTTTGACCAACCAAATGGCCCCGCCCATACAAACGGGAAACACTGGGATTATCCCCAGCCTCCATGGCATACCCGGGTCAATTTTAAACCCACGGAACCCCCGTACCCAGATCCCACCCACAAAACTGTGGGCTATAGCACATCGATTTGACCTTAAAATGCCCCATTCGCGTTGTTTTGCTGATTTGACCAACCAAATGGACCCGCCCATAAAACGAGCAACACTTGGTCACTCTCTAGACTCTCTGGCATGCCCGAGTCAATTTTTAGACCACCCCCGGAACCGTGGGCTATAACACACCGATTTATCTCAAAAATGTTCCGTTCATGCCATTTCGCCCGTTTGACCAAGAAAATGGCCCCGCCCATACAAACGGGAAATATTGGGATGCTCTCTAGCCTCCCTGGCATGCCCAAGTTGATTTTTAGCCTACGACACCCCGGACCCCAGGCCCACACAAGAAATCGTGGGCTATAGCACACCGATTTGGCCCTAAAATGCCCTATTCGCGCTGTTTTGCTTGTTTGACCAACCCAATAGCCCCGCCCACAAATACAGGCACCACTGGGGAGCTCCTTAGCCTTCCTGCCATGATCGAGTTGATTTTTGGCCCACGAAACCCCCAACCCTGGTTCCACCCACGGAATCGTGGGTTATAGCACACCGATTTGGCCTCAAATTGCCCAGTTCGTGCCGTTTTGCCCAATTGGCCAACCAAATAGCCCCACCCATGCAAACGAGAAATATTGGGTCACTCCTCAGAATCTCCAATATGCCCGGGTTGATTTTTGGTGCACTACACCCCCATATCTCGGACCCACCACTGGAACCGAGGGCTATACACACTGATTTATTCCCAAAATGCCCCGTTTGTATATTTTGCCCTTTTGACCAGCCAAATGGCCCTACCCATACAAACGGGAAATACTAGAACACTCCTCAGCCTCTCTTTCACACCCGAGTTGATTTTCATCCTACGTCACCCCCGGACCTTGGGCCCACCCACGAAACCATGAACTAAAACACACCGATTTGGCCCCAAAATGCCCCGCTCGTGCTGTTTCACCCGTTTGACCAACCAAATGGCATCGCCCACACAAACTATCAACACTAGGTCGCTCCCCAGCTTCTCTAGAACACTCGGGTAAATATTTGGCTAACGGTACCCCCGAAACGTAGGCTCACCCCCAGAATCGTGGCCTATAGCACACTGATTTGGCCCCAAAATGCCCTGTTCGTGCCGTTTCACCTGTTTGACCAACCAAATGGCCCGGCCCAAACTAAAGGTAAACACTGGGACACTCCCCATCCTCCTGGTCATTCTCGGGTCAAATTTTGACCCATGGCACCCCCGTACCCCAGGCCCACCCTCGAAACTGTGGGCTATAGCACACCGATTTGGCCCCAAAATGCCCCATTCGCATCGTTTCACCCTTTTCACCAACCAAATTACCCCGTACACATAAAAGGGCAATAGTGACATGCTCCTTAGCCTCCATGGCATGCCCGGGTTGATTTTCTAACCACGGCACTCCCGGACCCCAGGCCCGCTCCCGGAACTGTCAGCAATAGCACATCGATTTAGCCCCAAAATGCCCCATTCCCTTTGTTTCGCCCGTTTGACCAACCAAATGGCCCCACCCACACAAATGAGCAACACTGGGATGCTCTCCAACCTCAATGGCACGCCCAGGTTGATTTTCAGCCATGGCACCCCCGGACCTCGGGCACACCTACAGAACCGTGGGCTATAGCATACCAATTTGGCCCCAAAATGCCCCGCTCACACCGATTCACCTGTTTGACCAACCAAATGGCCCCGCACACACAAACGGGCAAAACCGGGTTGGTCCCCAGCCTCTCCTATATGCTCGGGTTGATTTTTGGCCCATGAAACCCCGGACTTTGGGCCCACACTCGGAACTGATGGCTATAGCATATCTATTTGGCACCAAAATGCCTCGTTTGCGCCGTTTCTCCCTTTTGACCAACCAAATGGCCCCGCCCACATAAACAAGCAATACTAGGATGCTCCTTAGCCTTCCTGGAATGCCTGGTTCGATTTTAGGCCTACGAAACCCCGAACCCACCCATAGAACTATGGGCTATAGAACAAAGATTTTACCCCAAAATGTCCCATTTGCGCCATTTTGTTCGTTTGACCATCCAAATGGCCTCTCCCCCATAAACGAGCATCAATGGGACACTCCCTAGTCTCTGTGGCATGCCTTGGTAGATTTTAGGTCTACAACACCCCCCAGACCTCGAGGGCTATAACACACCAATTTGGCCCCAAAACTCCCCGTTTTACCTGTTTGACCAACCAAATAGCCCCGCCCATACAAACTGGAAACACGGGGTCGCTCCCTAGTCTTTCCGGCATGATCGGGTCAATTTTTAGCCCATGACGCACCCAAACCCTGGCCCCACCCCCAAAACCGTGGGCTATTGCACACCGATTTGGCCCCAAAATGCCTCATTCGCACCGTTTAACCCATTTGAATAGCCAAATGACCAAGACAATTTATGGCCCACGGCACCCCCGTACCCCAGGCATACCCATAGAATCGTGAGCTATAGTACACCGATTTGTCCCAAAAATGCCCCGGTCGCGTCGTTTTGCCCGTTTGACCAACGAAATGGCCCTGCCCACACAAACGGGAAACACTGGGATGGTTCCCAACCCTCCTCGCATACTCAGGTCGATTTTCAGTCGACGGCACCCCCTGACCCCGAGCCCACCCATGGAACTGTGGGCTATAGCACACCGATTTGATTCTAAAATGCCCTGTTCACGCCGTTTCACCAGTTTGACCAACCAAATGGCCTTGCCCATGCAAACGGAAAACACTTGGTTGCTCCCCAGACTCTACGGCATGCCCGGGTCAATTTTCAGCCCACGACACCCCCAAAACCCGAGCCCACCCCCAGACCTGTGGGCTATAGCACATCTATTTAGCCCCAAAATGTCTCGTTCGTGTTGTTTTACCCATTTGATCAACCAAATGGCCCCGCCCACAAAAACGGGTAACATTGGGACTCTCTCCAGCCTCCTTGGTATCCTGAGTTGATTTTTGCCCCACGATACCCCCGGACCCTGAGCCCACCCACGGAACTGTGGGCTATAGCACACCAATTTGCCCCTAAAATGCCCCGTCCATGCCTTTTCGTCTGTTTGACCAATCAAATGGCCCCGCCCATACAAACGGGTAACACTGGGATGTTTCCCAGCCCCCTGTCATGTTTGGGTGTATTTACGACCCACGAGAACCCCAACCCTAAGCCTGTTCATAGAAACGTGGGCTATAGCACATTTATATAATCCCAAAATGCCCCGTTCGCGTCGTTTTTCCCGTTTGATAAACAAAATGGACCTTCCTACACAAACGGGCAATATTGGGTTACTCCCCAGACTCTCTAGCATACCCGGGTCTATTTTTTGGCCACGACATCCTCAGACCCGGGCCCACCCCTGGAACCGTGGGCTATAGCATATCGATTTGGCTAAAAAATGCCCCGTTCGTTCCATTTTGCTCGTTTGACCAACCAAATGGCCCCTCCCACACAAACGGTCAACACTAAGATGCTCCCCAGCCTCCCTGGCATGCTCGATTCAATTTTTGGCCCACGGTACCCCCAGACCAGGGACCCACCCACGGAACTGTGGTATATAGTACACCGATTTTGCCCTAAAATGCCCTATTCATGCCGTTTTGCCTGTTTGACCAATCAAATAGCCCTGCCCACACAAACAGGCAACACTGGGATGATCCCTAGCCTCCCTATCATACTCGGGTTAATTTTCAGCCGACAGAACCCCTAAAACCCAAGCTCACCCATTGAACCATGGGCTATAGCACATCGATTTAGCCCCAAAACTACTCGTTTTGCCTTTTTAACCAACCAAATAGCCCCGCTGACAAAAATGAGAAATACTGGATCACTTTCTATCCTCTATGGAATTCTTCAATCGATTTTTGTCCTACGACACCCCTGGACCCTAGGCCCACCCTCAGAACCATGGGCCATAGTATGCTAATTTGGCCACAAAATGCCCCATTCGTGTCGTTTTGCTCGTTTGAATAACAAAATGGCCCCGCCTACACAAATGGGCAGCATTGGGATTCTCTCCATCCGCCCTGGCACGTTCGAGTTGATTTTTGGCCCACGAAACCCCCAAAACCCGTATCCACCCACAAAACCGTGGGCTATATCACACCAATTTAGCACCAAAATGCCCCATTCGCGTTGTTTCGCTCGTTTGAATAACAAAATGGACAAAATGGCCACGCCTACAAAAATGGGTAATATTGGGATGCTCTCCAGCCTCCCTGTCATGCCCGAGTTGATTTTTAGTCCACAAAACCCCTGAACCCATGCCCACCTACGAAACTGCAGGCTATAGCACACTAATTTGGTCGTAAAACGCCCCGTTTGCATCATTTCACTCGTTTGACAACCCAAATAGCCCCGCCCACACAAATGGGCAACATTGGGTCGCTCCCCAGTCACTATGGCATGCCCGAAACTATTTTCAGCCAATGTCACCCCCGAACCCCGAGCCTAATCCTGAAATTATGGGCTATAGCACACCTATTTAGCCCGAAATACCTCATTCACGTCATTTTGCCTGTTTGACCAACCAAATGGCCCTATGAACACAAACGGGCAACACTGGGATGCTCCCCAGCCTCCCTGGCATGCTAGGGTTAATTTTCAGCCCATGGAACCCCCAAACCCCGGGCCCACCCACAGAACTGTGTACTATAGCACACCAACTTGGCCCTAAAATGCTCCGTTCGCGCCATTTTGCCTGTTTGACCATCCAATTGTCCTTGACCACTCAAACGGGAAATATTTGGTCGCTCCCCATCCTCTCCAGCATGCCCAAGTTGATTTTTGTCCCACGGCACCCCCGGGCCTCTATCCCACCCTCAAAACCGTGGGCTATAGCACACCGATTTAGCACTAAAATGTCCCGTTCGAGCTGTTTCGCCCGTTTGACCAACCAAATGGCCTCGACCACACAAATGGGAAATATTGGGACTATTCCTAGCCTCCCTGCCATACCCGAGTTGATTTTTGGCCCACGATACCCCCAGACCCCGAGCCCACCCTCAGAACAGTGGGCTATAGCACACCAATTTGGCCCCAAAATGCCCCGTTCATGCCTTTTCGCTCATTTGACCAACAAAATAGCCACACACACACAAATAGGTAACACTGGGATGCTTCTTATCCCCCCTGAAACGTACAGGTGTATTTTCGGCCCATGAGACCCCCAACCCTTGGCCCGCCCACAGAAACGTGAGCTATAGCACATCGATTTGGCCGCAAAATGCCCCGTTCACATCATTTTGCTCGTTTGACCAACCAAATTGCCCCTCCCACACAAACGGGAAACACTGGGTCACTACCCAACCTCTCTGTCATGCCTGCATTGATTTTTGTCCCACGGCACCCCCGAACCCCAGGCCCGCCCATGGAATCGTGGGCTATAGCACACCGATTTTACCCAAAAATGCCCCGTTCGCGCCGTTTCACCTGTTTGACCAACCAATTAGCCCCGACCATACAAAATAGAAGCACTGGGATTCTCCCTAATCTTCCTGGGATGCCTTGGTTGATTTTTGGCCCACGACACCACCAAACCCGGGCCCACCCCTAAACCGTGGGCTGTAGCACACTGATTTCGTCCCAAAATACCCCGTTCGCACCGTTTAGACTATTTGAAAAAACAAATGGTCCCAGCCATACAAATACGCAACACCGTGATGCTATCCAGCCTCCCTGGGATGCCTGGGTTGATTTTTAGCCTACGCCACCCCCGGAACCCGAACTCACCCACAGAATCGTGGGCTATAGCACAACGATTTATCCCCAAAATGTTCCGTTCGTGCTATTTCACTCATTGGACAAACCAAATTTCCCCTCCCACTTAAACGGGAAATAATGGGACCCTCTCAAGTCTCCCTAGCATGCCCAAGTTGATTATCGGCCCATGACACCCCCAGACCTCGGTCCCACCCACGGAACCGTGGGATATAACACACCGATTTGGCCCCAAAATGCCCCATTCACGTCATTTCGCTCATTTGACCAACCAAATAACCTCGCCCATACAAATGGGAAACACTGTGACTCTCCCCAGCCTCACTGGCACGCTTGATTCTATTTTTGGCCCATGGCACCCCCAGACCCCGGACCCACCCGCGGAACCGTGGTCTATAGCACACCAACTTTGTCCCAAAATGTCTTATTCATGTCCTTTCGCCTGTTTGACTAACCAAATGGCCCTGCACACACAAACGGGCAATACTGGGATACTACCTAGCACACCCGGGTCGATTTTCGGCTTACTGAACCCCTAAACCCCGAGCTCACCCATGGAACCGTGGGCTATAACACATCGATTTAGCCCCAAAACTCCTCGTATTGCCTGCTTGACCAACCAAATGGCTCCGCCTACAAAAATGGGCAGCATTGTGTCACTACCTATTCTCTCCGTCATGCTCTGATCAATTTTTGGCCCACGATACCTCCAGACCCTGAGCTCGCCCTCAGAACCGTGGGATATAGCACACCAATTTGGCCCTGAAATGCCCCATTCGCGCCGTTTTGCCTGTTTGAATAATAAAAGGGCCCTGCCTAAATAAATGGGCAATATTGTGATACTCTCCAGCCTCCTTGGAACGTTTAAGTTGATTTTTGGCCCACAAAACCCCCGAAACCCATGCCCACCCACGAAACTGTGGGCAATAGCACACCAATTTGGCCGTAAAACACCCTATTCGCGCCATTTCACCCGTTTGACCAACCAAATATCCTTGCCCACACAAACGGGTAATACTGGGTCGCTTCCTAGTCTCTATGGCACGCTCGGGACTATTTTCAGCTACCAGCACCCCCATACCCCAGGCCCACCCCTAGAACAGTGGGTGATAGCACACCTATTTAGCACTAAAATGCTCCGTTCACGTTGTTTCGCCCGTTTGACAAACCAAATTGCCCCGACCATATAAACAGGCCACATTGGAATACTCCACAGCCTCCCTGTCATGTTTGGGTAAATGTTCAACACACAGAACCCCTAAACCACGGGCCCACCCACGGAAACATGGGCTATAGCACACCGATTAGGCCCCAAAATGCCCCTTTCACATTGTTTCACCCATTTGACCAAACAAATAGACCCGCCAACAGAAACGAGCAACACCAAGTTGATCCTCAGCCTCTCTGTCCCACTTGAGTTTATTTTAGCCCCATCGAAGCCCCAAACCCCGAACCCACCCCCAGAACCGTAGGCTATAGCACACTGATTTGGCCTTAAAATGTCCCATTCACTTTGTTTTTCCCGTTTGACCAAAAAGATACCGCCGCCCACCTAAATAGGAAATATTGGGATACTCCCCAGCCTCATTAGCATGCTCGAGTTAATTTTCAACCCAAGGCACCTCCGTACCCCAGGCCCTCCCATGGAACCGTGGGCTATAGCACACTGATTTTGCCCCAAAACACCCTGTTTGCACTACTTTGCCCATTTGACCAACCAAATTGCCTCCCCCATACAAACGGGAAACACTAGGTCGTTCCCTAGCCTCTCTAGCATGCTTGGGTTGATTTTTGGCCCACAGCACCCCCGAACCCCAGGCTCGCCCATGGAACCATGGGCTATAGCACACCGATTTGGCCCCAAAATGCCCCGTTCATGCTGTTTTGCCAGTTGGACCAATCAAATTGACCCGCCCACACAAACGGGAAACACTGGGTTGCTCCACAGCCTCTTCTACATGACTGGGTCGATTTTCATCCCATGACACCCCCAGACCCCGAGCCCACCCCCAGAATCGAGGGATATCGCACACTGATTTGGCCCCAAAATACCCGGTTCGAACGATTTCACGCGTTTGAATAACCAAATAGACACAACCATACAAACGGGAAACATTTGGATACTCTACAGTCTCTCTAGAACACTCGGCATAGCCGGGTTGATTTTTGGCCCACGGTGCCTCAGACCACAGGCCCACCCCCAGAACCGTAAGCTATAGCACACTGATTTGGCCCTAAAATTCCCCGTTAGCTTTGTTCCTCCCGTTTGACCAACGAAATGGCCCCGCAAATACAAACAGGAAAAATTGGGATGCTCTCCAACCTCAGGTGCATGCTCGAGTAAATATTTGGCCCACGACACCCCTGAACCCGAGCCCACCCATGGAACCGTGGGATATAGCACACCGATTTGGCCCCAAAATGCTTTGTTTGCATCGTTTCACCTATTTGTCTAACCAAATGGTCCCGCCTATACATACAGGCAAAAATGGGTCTCTCCCCAGCCTCTCTAGCATGCCTGGGTCAATTTTTGGCCCACGGCACCCCCGGACCCCTGGATCACCCCCCAAACTGTGGGCTATAGCACACTGATTTGGCCCCAAAATGCCTCGTTCACACTATTTTGCCTGTTTGACCAACCAAATGGACTCGACCATACAAACAAGAAACACTGGGATACTCCCCAGCCTCCCTGACACACCCGGGTCTATTTTTGGCCCACGCCACCCTCGGACCCCAGGCCCACCCACGAAACAGTGGGCGAGATCACACCAATTTAGCCCCAAAATGCACCGTTCGCATCGTTTCACCCATTTGAAAAAACAAATATCGCCGCCCAAAAAATTTGGCAATACTGGGATGCTCCACATCCTCCCTAGCACTCATGAGCTGATTTTAGGCCCATGCCACCCCGGACCGCGGACTAACCCATGGAATCATGGGCTATCGCACACCGATTTGGCACCGAAATTCCCCATTCGCATCGTTTCACCTATTTAACCAACCAAATGGCCCCGCCCACACAAACGGGTAATACTAGGTAGCTCCAAGTCATTTCGACACGCACGGGTCAATTTTTAACCCATGGTACTCCTAGACCCCTAGCCCACCCCCGGAACCGTGGGCTATAGCACGCCGATTTGGCCCTAAAATGCCCCATTCCTTCCGTTTAGCCAGTTTGACCAACCATATGGCCTCGTCCACATAAACGAGAAACACTGGGATGCTCCTCAGCCTCCTTGGCATGCTCGGGATGATTTTTGGCCTACGGTACCCCCGAACCCCGAGACCACCCATAGAATAGTGGGCTATAGCACATCAATTTTGCCCTAAAACTCTACGTTTGCATCGTTTCTTCTGTTTGACCAACCAAATGGCCTCTCCCACACAAACTAGAATCATTGAGTCGCTTCCCAACCTCTCTTGTATGCCCGAGTTGATTTTCATCCCACGACACCCACAGACCCCATAAACTAGCAACACTAAGATACTTCCCAGCCTCCCTAGCACGCCCGAGTTAATTTTCATCCCACGGTACCCCATACCCCGGGCCCACCCCCAAAACTGTTGGCTATAGCACACCAATTTTTCCCCAAAATACCTCGTCCACACCGTTTTATTAGTTTGACTAACAAAATGGCACGCCCATATAAAAGGGAAACACTGGGACACTCACCAGCCGCCCTGGCATGCCAGGGTTAATTTTGGCCCATGGTAACCCAGACCCTGGGCCCACCCCTAGAACCATTGGCTATATCACACCGATTTGGACCCAAAATGCCCTGTTCACACCGTTTCACCGGTTTGACCAACCAAACGATACTGCCCATACAAACAGGCAACATTGGGATGCTCCCCAGACTCCCTGACATGCCCGGGTCAATTTTTTGCCAATGGCACCCTGTACCTCAGGCCCACCTATTGAACTGTGAGCTATAACACACTAATTTGGCCCCAAAATGCCCCATTTGCGTTGTTTCACCTGTTTGACCAACCAAATAGCCCCGCCCACACAAACGGGCAAAACTGGGATGCTCCCCAGCCTCCCTAGCACTCTCGTGTTGATTTTTAACCTATGATACCCTCGGACCTAAGGCCCACCCATGGAACCATGGGCTATAGCACACCAAATTTGGCCCGAAAATGCCCTATTCGTGCCGTTTTGCCCATTTGAATAACAAAATGGCCCCGCCTACATAAATTGGCAACATTGGGATGCTCTCCAGCCTCCTTGGCATGCTCGAGTTGATTTTGGCCCACAAAACCCCCATAACCCATGCCCACCCACGGAACCGTGGGTTATAGCACATTGATTTTGCCCTAAAATGCCCTACTAGTGCCATTTCACCCGTTTGACCAACCAAATAGCCCCGCCCACACAAATGGGTAACACTGGATCACTCCCTAGTCTCTCTACCACGCTCAAAACTATTTTAGCCAACTAAACCCCCAACTCTGGGCCCACCCCTGGAACCATAGGCTATAGCTCACCTATTAGCCCCAAAATGCCCCATTCATGTTGTTTCGCCTGTTTGACCAACCAAATGCCCCCTCCCATATAAACGGGCAACACTAGGATGCTCTCCAGCCTCCTGGAACACTCAAGTCGATTTTCATCCCACAGCACCCCTGAATCACGAGCCCACCCACAGAAACGTGGGCTTTAGTGCACCGATTAGGCCCTAAAATCCCTGTTCACACCGTTTCGACCATTTGACCAACCAAATGGCCCTGCGCACACAAACGGCCAATACTGGGTCAATCCCAAACCTCTCGTGCATGCCTACTGTTGAGCCATTATCTGCTGCGCCACTTAAAGTTGAGCATGAGGATAATGAAGATTATGAAGAACTTATGGGTGCTCTAACAGAAATAGAGTCTTATACTCCTAAGCAACCGGATTGTGATCCCAAGAATCAACCAACATCGAAGACTCCCATTGACGAGACACCAACACTAGAATCGCAAGAGCTCCCCGATTATCTAAGGTATGTGTTCTTGGAAAGTAGAAATATACTTCCGGAGAGTGCAGATGATTTAAGTGAACAGCACGTAGAAACTCTCATCTCTGCTCTGAAGAGATACAAGACAGCTATGGGTTGGACTATTGATGATATAATTGGTGACTCTCTGGGGAAATGTATGAGCCATCTCGAAGAAGATCGCATGCCCACAGGTAAGCCTCATTGTCGTCTAAATCCTTTTAGAAAATGATCCTCCATTTACCTCGACGAAGTCTGAGTACTCGAGGTAACCATGTCTTGCTACGACAATAAATAAGGCGCTAGATGGGAGGCAACCCATCATTTATCATTTTTCATTTATCGTTTATCGTTTTTCATTTTTCATTTCGTTCTAGTATGTGTTTTGCTTTTGATAAATAAAAATCCAAAAATAAGAGTCGTGCCACGACCAAAACTAAGGCGCTTGATGGGAGGCAACCCATCGTTCTAATCGTTTTTATTGTTTTTGAGAAAATGTAGGTGCAAGAGGTATTCAACGAGGAGATTGATTTCAATTGACGATTTGGACGCATTGTATGGTAAAGTTGGTAAGTTAGGAATAGTGATGCATAAGGCTATGGATTGAGCATTGCTCATGCCAAACTAGGCATCGAGAAAGGCTAGGCCTAGGTAAAACTAGGCCACGAACGATGCACAACCTATCCTATAGCCTAAGGTCTCGGAATCTAGTGTGCTATACACTATGCGCCGCCTATTCCTAGGTATGCTTTTGACTATGCGCCGCCTATGCTATGGCATTTGGTCTCAGTATCTCATATGCCATAGACTATGCGGCGCATATGTCTACAAATGACATAGACTATGCGGCGCATATGTCCCATTATGCCATAGACAATGCGCCGCATATACCATGACTATGCCAAGCATTATGCGTCGCATATGTAGCATTTTTGTCTCCAAAACCGATTGTAAATGGGTCAAAACCCGACCCATTCTCTTCCTATATAAAGGAGACTTAGTCTTGAAACACAAACACATTGAAAACTTGACCTAGGCGCCGCATATACTCTCCAAATCATCTCAAAACTTTTCTTTTTGCTCTCCCACTTCACAAGAACATCTCCAAAGGCTTCAATCACGTAAGTACTCTTTTGTTCTTCATCTATTTTTCATAAGTGCTACGTTTCTATGTCTATTACGAATTGCTACATCATGAAGAAATATTGGTGATGTTAATGTGTTTGAATTGTTGATACAAAACCAAGTGAGTGAACATGAACGTTAGGATACTCTTAACTTGTTTCCAACTAGAAATTGATTTTGATGCATTGTTATACTACTTGCGGAATTGCTATAGTCATGAACATTGCATGCTCTTGTCACTTGAATACTTACATGTTGGGATGTCTCGCTCATCGGAATAAGACTTATAGTTGCCTACCGACATAGGAGATTTTGATTATTGATAGAAACTATACCATGATGTAATCCCTATGAAGAAGTCTTGATATACCTAACATGAAAGTATTGCAAAGATTGCAAGAAGTGTTACATATCTGAATTTCTTGTTGGAATATAGCCCCTAAAACGTATGTCGATGAAGTCTGAGTAATCGACCACTTTCACTTCACTAGTCTGTACCAACAAACTAAGTGTGGGGTGGTGCCACTACTTCTTGTTTATAGATTGTATCCATCGAGATGATGCTAACATGAACATTTTTTTTAAGTCTCAGGTACAATGGCACCCAAAGCAAGACCACTTCACAAAAAGGCAAGAAAAGAGGCCGAAAAGAGCAAGGAGAACCCTCCTCCCTGCAAATACCTCGACTCACTCTTGGAATTAAGTGGGATACTTATGAGGAACTTCTGAGAATGACGACTCTGATGATGATTCCGATGCAAAGGGTATGACCCCCGACATTGAGGACGAGTCCGACTGACCAGGTTCTTCGTATTTATTCTCCACTGAGGACAGTGTCCCGACTAAGTGTGGGGTGGTGGTATTGCATGCTATACTTCTCTACTCGCATCTATGTTTGTTTGCTTTGTTTTTGTTTCATTTTTTTAGTAGTAAATTTTTTCTAGCTTCGCATGAAATTATTTTTATAGGCAGCATGAGATTATAATAAGAGTATGTGCTACAATTGTGACTATTGAGACGTTTAGGCTCTAGTTGTGACTCATTATGTGATATTGTGTGGTTCAATTCCTTCACTTGTTGGGTCGAGAGTCTATATTACTTCCAAGCAAGTCGACCATGTGCCTTGTGTGTGTGAGATAATCGTATATTCTATGTTTGTGGCTGATGCTAGAGCTTGCCTGGTATGTATGCAAAGCGAAAATAAGGAGTGTAAGTTTAGGATATGATTTAGGCATTTCTTTGGCAACCTATATTTGTTTACCTTCAGTTTTACCTACCCATGGACATCATCCTAGTTAAACCCTTTTGAGCCTTTAGCCTATTTTCTTTGACAACCTTGTATGTAAGCCTAATCCATTTTTTTCAAGACCGTAATTTGATCCAAACTCCTAAGTACTTTAAAGTGAAAAAGTCATTTGACAACATAAGAGGAAATTGGGTGAGTATGATGCTATAAATTGTAATGGTGCTTGAATGTGTTATGAAAAAGAAAGTGCTATCATAAGAGGTATGTTGTGAAAAGAAAAAGGAAAAGAAAGATGAAAAGCGAGTTGTGCTTAAAATTGAAAAACAAAAGAGGAGAACAAGGGTGGTAGAATAGAAGAAAGAAAGGTTGAAAGAAAAAAAAAACAAAGTGTCAATGATACAAAGTGATGTATTAAAGCGCTTAGGAACTTAGTCACTATTCCTGGCCAAAATAGTCCTACCTGTCCCTTAGCCTACATTACAACCATCAAAAGACCTACTTGATCCTAAGCTTAGAATTCTGACATTTAGTGGAGCATTACACTAAGGGCAAGCCTATGGTCATTAGTTGCTACATATGAATTCTTTGTGAGAGTGAGAGCAAGGACATTTTGATACCCATGTTTGAAAAATATGCTATACTTGTGAGTGATTATGGGTACTGTAGTGTGAGACACACATGGTTGATGAGTTTTGGGTAGTTATATATGATTCCTTGTACTTTAACATTTGCATGTGAGTTGATCACCATCACGAGTCTATGCTAGAGGTTAAATTGTTTCTACCTATAATCGAAAAGCTACTCTTTGTTTATAATTGTTGTGCCTGTCTGGACAAATGTTTTGTGTTGTTGCTGTGAAACCCTAAGTTGATGTTTAGAAGGACATGGTATTTCGTTCGAGGACGAACAAATCTTCAAGTGTGGGGTGTTGATGATAGGAGAATTTACTCGCCTATATCAATATATTTTGCCCATATTTTAGCCTAGTTTTGAGAACAAATTATATATTTCATGCACTTTTAGTCCTTTTTCCTGTAAATGAGCTAACGAACATGATTAGTAAAGTTTCAGGTATAAATGATGCAGAATTTAGCATTTTATGGCTTACTTGACGCAAAAGAATGCTCACGAAGGAAGGGAAGGGAGTTTACACGCCTAAGGACCAAAACTGCTGCATGGAAAATCTGTCCCGGGCTAAAACAGCAATTCTGAAGACTTTGGGGACTTACAGACACAAAGCTGGATTTTGACAATGATACATTAACCTAGTACAATTAGGTTATGTATTTCATTATTTTATGTGGATTATGATAATGTTACCTTAACCTAGTACATTTGGGTTAAGGATTTCATTAGTCTAGTAGGATTTGGTTATTTATTTCATTAGCTTAGTAGGATTAGGATATGGGTATTATAAATACCCTATCATGCTAGAGATTTTAGAATCATCTTCTTACATCTTCTTAACATCTCATCTTTCAATTCAATTTTATTACTCTACAACTCTTCTAATCTTTCCATTAATTCTATTTTTCTTCTTCTACTCTTCTATTCTTAAATTCCACAACAAGAGAATCGTTACTTGCTAAGGAATCACGCCTCACGCCTATCACTTGATCTACACGCCATTACTCAATATCGTGATATAATAACAATGTCAATCGTGATTTCCTTCGCATTCATGGGTAACTAAACTTCTCTGTTGGGGTTATGGAAGCCGAATGAGTTACTATCTATTGCTGTGAGTTTGTGAGTTCGAGACACGTATATTGCTTATATCATTATTCTCTTCATCTTAATCTACATTCTTTGCGGTTGCAAACGCAAGAATATGCCAGTCTAACATTTAACTTGTTCGAGAGAAAAGTTATTTGTCTGGAAAAGAGATAATGTCAAGGTAGTAGGACACCCTTTCCTATTAAAAAGCTAGTGCCGTAACTGGACTAACCTCTTGGAGAATTCGTACCATTAGACACGCTTTAAGCTTGAGAGAGTTAAAGTGAAATAGTCCTTGTTTAGGTCGAGAGACGCTTGGATTTACCATCGACTACAATCCTCTATAAGCAATTGCATGTCAGAATTCTACACACTCATAGCCAATAGAGACGTATACCTCAGAAGGTGGACATAACCCCAACGCTTCAATTCTCATTGTTTACAACCAACGTAACAATCTCTCTCTTTTTACTTTATTATTTTCAGCTTTTGTTTACATTACTTGCAAAACAAGAATCCCCCCTTCTTACGAGACTTGCACCAAAAGTTTAGTAATTTTACTTACTTGTTGGCCAAGCTATTCCCTGTGGGATCGACACCCAACCCAGGTTGGTTTCTATATTTGCTAACGACCGCTTTACACTCAAACGAGAGCTGTAGATTGAGCGTTATCAAAAATTGGCGCCGTTTCCGGGGAATACAAGTGTCAATCAAGTTCGTGATAATTACTAGACCCTTTGGTCAAAGATTCTCGTACTTTTACTTTTAGTTTTTGTTTTTGTTTACTGCAAGTTTTTGTTCAGTGCATCAATGGATGCACAACGTGAAATACCGTTCGATGATGTTGATGATGATTTTGATGGTGTCGGAGCCACTAGAGCTATAATTCCACCACCATTAGCGCCCGGAGCCAAGTTCAACATCACAAGCACCATGATTCAGTTATTGCAACTCAAGGGATTATTTGGTGGACTAGCAGGCGATGATCCGAATATGCATCTCATCAACTTTATTTCTACATGCAAGTCTTTTGACAATCCTTGTGTTGGTCAGAATGCAATTCGATTACGTCTATTTCCATTGTCTCTGTCTGGGGAGGCAACACTATGGTTGAATGGGCTGACTCCTGATTCAATTACAAATTGGAGGCAATTGAGAGACGCTTTCCTAGAAAGATTTTTTCCGCCTTCTAAAAGGGCACAATTGAGAGATGAAATCAGCAACTTTTGTCAGCTTCCCACTGAAGCTCTTCATGAAACATGGGAGAGGTTCAAGACAAAGCTAGCGAGATGCCCAAACCATCACATGACTAATGTTCACCTCATGGAGATATTGTATAGAGCCTTGAATTCAATAACTAAGCCAGTGGTGGATAACGCAGCTGGAGGATCTTTTATGGACCTCACCTTTGGTCAAGCAAGCAATATGCTAGATCGCATGACGAAACAAAGTAGAGCTTGGCATACCAGGGATTCCGAGGTAGCAAGCCCCACTTTATCTATAGGCATGACTGCAGACCAAAGAAGAAGACAAGAAGAACGTGATCAAGATTTAGCGCACATGAAAACGCAAGTGGATCTTCTGACAAAACATTTATTATCAGGGAAGACCGAAAAAGTGAAAGCTGTGGCGCTAAAAGGAAGAGACGAATCTGATTCGGAAGAGGAGGCCAACTACTTGAACAATCAGGGGGGTTTCCGTGGGAATACCCAAGGAAACCAAGGTCGGAACTATTATGATAAATCTGGAAGCAAAGACCAAGGTAGTTGGAATAAAAACAATGGAAAGAGTGGTTTGTACGTTCCCCCTGGTAGACGTGATACCACCACATCTAATTCTGGAAGTATGGAAGACATGATGGCTAAATTATTGAAAGGAGTGGAAGCAACGAGCGCGGGAGTTACTGAGGTAATTAATGATTTGTCCTCCATGAAACAACTAGTTGATTCTCATTCCACTTCAATCAAGCAAATAGAGCAGCAATTGAGCCAACTCTCAGCAGCACTCAATCAAAGAAAGGCTGGCACTTTACCTAGCAACACCGTGCAAAACCCAAGGAATGATGGGTCATGCATGGCTATTACTACCCGAAGTGGTAAGGTGCTGGAAACCTCATCTAAGGGCAAGCAAGTGGTTGACGAAGTAGTGGACATTGATGATACGGCGAAAGGGGAAGATGCCGCAGCAGCTGATCCTGACGTCCATAACGTCACCCCTCACGATTTGCAACCTGAAAAAGCTGAAAAACAGAAGCAAGAGGAGAAGAAAGCCATGGAAAGAACAATTCCATACCCACCACCACCTTTTCCTCAAAGATTGAAGAAGGTGGCGGATGATACAAAGTTCAGCAAATTCATGACCATGTTGAAGCAGCTGACCATTAATGTTCCGTTGGTAGAGGCGCTAGAAAAGATGCCTGGGTACGCTAAATTCATGAAGGACCTGTTGACAAAGAAGAGGGCAGTAGGCTATGAGCCGGCAGATAATATTCATCATTGCAGTGCAATTGCCACAAGGTCCTTAGTACAGAAGAAGGCAGACCCTGGTGCTTTCACTATTCCTTGCACGGTTGGATCTATGAATTTTGCTAAGGCATTGTGCTATCTGGGTGCTAGCATCAATTTGATGCCACTATCCGTCTACAAGAAGTTGGGGCTAGGAGATCCAACACCAACCAATATGAGGCTCGTGATGGCTGATAGGATGGTAAAACGACCTGTGGGTATCTTGAATGATGTGTTGGTGAAGGTATCTTCATTTATCTTTCCTGCAGACTTCGTTATTCTGGATTATGAGGTGGATTCTGACGTTCCCATAATCTTGGGACGCCCCTTCCTCGCAACTGGAAGTGTGCTTATTGACATGAAAGATAATGAGCTTTTGTTTCGAATTAATGACGAAGTGGTCCGCTTTGATATATGCAAAGCCATGAAGCAGCCCAGCGATATGAATGAGTTATCTGTAGCTGATGTTCATCATGAGGATATGAAAGCATTATCTATAGAGAAACAGCCTACTGTTGAGCCATTATCTGCAGCGCCACTGAAAGTTGAGCATGAGAATAATGAAGATTATGAAGAACTTATGGGTGCTCTAACAGAAATAGAGTTTTATACTCCTAAGCAACCGGATTGTGATCCCAAGAATCAACCAACAGCGAAGACTCCCATTGACGAGACACCAACACTAGAATCGCAAGAGCTCCCCGATTATCTAAGGTATGTGTTCTTGGAAAGTAGAAATATACTTCCGGAGAGTGTAGATGATTTAAGTGAACAGCACGTAGAAGCTCTCATCTCTGCTCTGAAGAGATACAAGAGAGCTATGGGTTGGACTATTGATGATATAATTGGTGACTCTCCGGGGAAATGTATGAGCCATCTCGAAGAAGATCGCATGCCCACAGGTAAGCCTCATTGTCGTCTAAATCCTTTTAGAAAACGATCCTCCATTTACCTCGATGAAGTCTGAGTACTCGAGGTAACCATGTCGTGCTACGACAATAAATAAGGCGCTAGATGGGAGGCAACCCATCGTTTATCGTTTTTAATTTATCGTTTATCATTTTTCATTTTTCATTTCGTTCTAGTATGTGTTTTGCTTTTGATAAATAAAAATCCAAAAATAAGAGTCGTTCCACGACCAAAACTAAGGCGCTTGATGGGAGGCAACCCATCGTTCTAATCGTTTTTATTGTTTTTGAGCAAATGTAGGTGCAAGAGGTATTCAACGAGGAGATTGATTTCAATTGACGATTTGGACGCATTGTATGGTAAAGTTGGTAAGTTAGGAATAGTGATGCATAAGGCTATGGATTGAGCATTGCTCATGCCAAACTAGGCATCGAGGAAGGCTAGGCCTAGGTAAAACTAGGCCACGAACGATGCACAACCTATCCTATAGCCTAAGGTCTCGGAATCTAGTGTGCTATACACTATGCGCCGCCTATTCCTAGGTATGCTTTTGACTATACGCCGCCTATGCTATGGCATTTGGTCTCAGTATCTCATATGCCATATACTATGCGGCGCATATGTCTACAAATGCCATAGACTATGCGGTGCATATGTCCCATTATGCCATAGACAATGCGCAGCATATACCATGACTATGCCAAGCATTATGCGCCGCATATGTAGCATTTTTGTCTCCAAAACCGATTGTAAATGGGTCAAAACCCGACCCATTCTCTTCCTATATAAAGGAGACTTAGTCTTGAAACACAAACACATTGAAAACTTGACCTAGGCGCCACATATACTCTCCAAATCATCTCAAAACTTTTCTTTTTGCTCTCCCACTTCACAAGAACATCTCCAAAGGCTTCAATCACGTAAGTACTCTTTTGTTCTTCATCTATTTTTCGTAAGTTCTACGTTGCTATGTCTATTACGAATTGCTACATCTTGAAGAAATATTGGTGATGTTAATGTGTTTGAATTGTTGATACAAAACCAAGTGAGTGAACATGAACGTTAGGATACTCTTAACTTGTTTCCAACTAGAAATTGATTTTGATGCATTGTTATACTACTTGCGGAATTGCTATAGTCATGAACATTGCATGCTCTTATCACTTGAATACTTACAAATTGGGATGTCTCGCTCATCGGAATAAGACTTATAGTTGCCTACCGACATAGGAGATTGTGATTATTGATAGAAACTATACCATGATGTAATCCCTATGAAGAAGTCTTGATATACCTAACATGAAAGTATTGCAAAGATTGCAAGAAGTGTTACATATCTCAATTTCTTGTTGGAATATAGCCCCTAAAACGTATGTCGATGAAGTCTGAGTAATCGACCACTTTCACTTCACTAGTCTGTACCAACAAACTAAGTGTGGAGTGGTGCCACTACTGCTTGTTTATAGATTGTATCCATCGAGATGATGCTAACATGAACATTTTTTTTAAGTTTCAGGTACAATGGCACCCAAAGCAAGACCACTTCACAAAAAGGCAAGAAAAGAGGCCGAAAAGAGCAAGGAGAACCCTCCTCCCTGCAAATACCTCGACTCACTCTTGGAATTAAGTGGGATACTTATGAGGAACTTCTGAGAATGACGACTCTGATGATGATTCCGATGCAAAGGGTATGACCCCCGACATTGAGGACGAGTCCGACTGACCAGGTTCTTCGTATTTATTCTCCACTGAGGACAGTGTCCCGACTAAGTGTGGGGTGGTGGTATTGCATGCTATACTTCTCTACTCGCATATATGTTTGTTTGCTTTGTTTTTGTTTCATTTTTTTAGTAGTAAATTTTTTCTAGCTTCGCATGAAATTATTTTGATAGGCAGCATGAGATTATAACAAGAGTATGTGCTACAATTGTGACTATTGAGACGTTTAGGCTCTAGTTGTGACTCATTATGTGATATTGTGTGGTTCAATTCCTTCACTTGTTGGGTCGAGAGTCTATATTACTTCCAAGCAAGTCGACCATGTTCCTTGTGTGTGTGAGATAATCGTATATTCTATGTGTGTGGCTGATGCTAGAACTTGCCTGGTATGTATGCAAATCGAAAATAAGGAGTGTAAGTTTAGGATATGATTTAGGCATTTCTTTGGCAACCTATATTTGTTTACCTTCAGTTTTACCTACCCATGGACATCATCCTAGTTAAACCCTTTTGAGCCTTTAGCCTATTTTCTTTGACAACCTTGTATGTAAGCCTAATCCATTTTTTTCAAGACCGTAATTTGATCCAAACTCCTAAGTGCTTTAAAGTGAAAAAGTCATGTGACAACATAAGAGGAAATTGGGTGAGTATGATGCTATAAATTGTAATGGTGCTTGAATGTGTTATGAAAAAGAAAGTGCTATCATAAGAGGTATGTTGTGAAAAGAAAAAAGAAAAGAAAGCTGAAAAGCGAGTTGTGCTTAAAATTGAAAAACAAAAGAGGAGAACAAGGGTGGTAGAATAAAAGAAAGAAAGGTTGAAAGAAAGAAAAAACAAAGTGTCAATGATACAAAGTGATGTATTAAAGCGCTTAGGAACTTAGTCACTATTCCTAGCCAAAATAGTCCTACCCGTCCCTTAGCCTACATTACAACCATCAAAAGACCTACTTGATCCTAAACTTAGCATTCTGACATTTAGTGGAGCATTACACTAAGGGCAAGCCTATGGTCATCAGTTGCTACATATGAATTCTTTGTGAGAGTGAGAGCAAGGACATTTTGATACCCATGTTTGAAAAATATGCTATACTTGTGAGTGATTATGGGTACTATAGTATGAGACACACATGGTTGATGAGTTTTGGGTAGTTATATATGATTCCTTGTACTTTAACGTTTGCATGCGAGTTGATCACCATCACGAGTCTATGCTAGAGGTTAAATTGTTTCTACCTATAATCGAAAAGCTACTCTTTGTTGATAATTGTTGTGCCTGTCTGGACAAATGTTTTGTGTTGTTGCTGTGAAACCCTAAGTTGATGTTTAGAAGGACATGGTATTTCGTTCGAGGACGAACAAAGCTTCAAGTGTGGGGTGTTGATGATAGGCGAATTTACACGCCTATATCAATATATTTTGCCCATATTTTAGCCTAGTTTTGAGAACAAATTATATATTTCATGCACTTTTAGTCCTTTTTCCTGTAAATGAGCTAACGAACATGATTAGTAAAGTTTCAGGTATAAATGATGCAGAATTCAGCATTTTATGGCTTACTTGACGCAAAAGAAAGCTCACGAAGGAAGGGAAGGGAGTTTACATGCCTAAGGACCAAAACTGCTGCATGGAAAATCTGTCCCTGGCTAAAACAGCAATTCTGAAGACTTTGGGGACTTACAGACACAAAGCTGGATTTTGACAATGATACATTAACCTAGTACAATTAGGTTATGTATTTCATTATTTTATGTGGCTTATGATAATGTTACCTTAACCTAGTACATTTGGGTTAAGGATTTCATTAGTCTAGTAGGATTTGGTTATTTATTTCATTAGCTTAGTAGGATTAGGATATGGGTATTATAAATACCCTATCATGCTAGAGATTTTAGAATCATCTTCTTACATTTTCTTAACATCTCATCTTACAATTCAATTCTATTACTCTACAACTCTTCTAATCTTTCCATTAATTCTATTTTTCTTCTTCTACTCTTCTATTCTCAAATTCCACAACAAGAGAATCGTTACTTGCTAAGGAATCACGCCTCACGCCTATCACTTGATCTACACGCCATTACTCAATATCGTGATATAATAACAATGTAAATCGTGATTTCCTTCGCATTCATGGGTAACTAAACTTCTCTGTTGGGGTTATGGAAGTCGAATGAGTTACTATCTATTGCTGTGAGTTTGTGAGTTCGAGGCACGTATATTGCTTATATCATTATTCTCTTCATCTTAATCTACATTCTTTGCGGTTGCAAACGCAAGAATATGCCAGTCTAACATTTAACTTGTTCGAGAGAAAAGTTATTTGTCTGGAAAAGAGATAATGTCAAGGTAGTAGGACACCCTTTCCTATTAAAAAGCTAGTGCCGTAACTGGACTAACCTCTTAGAGAATTCGTACCGTTAGACACGCTTTAAGCTCGAAGAGTTAAAGTGAAATAGTCCTTGTTTAGGTCGAGAGATGCTTGGATTTACCATCGACTACAATCCTCTATAATTGCATGTCAGAATTCTACACACTCATAGCCAATAGAGACGTATACCTCAGAAGGTGGACATAACCCCAACGCTTCAATTCTCATTGTTTACAACCAACGTAACAATCTCTCTCTTTTTACTTTATTATTTTCAGCTTTTGTTTACATTACTTGCAAAACAAGAATCCCCCCTTCTTACGAGACTTGCACCAAAAGTTTAGTAATTTTACTTACTTGTTGGCCAAGCTATTCCCTGTGGGATCGACACCCAACCCAGGTTGGGTTCTATATTTGCTAACGACCGCTTTACACTCAAATGAGAGCTGTAGATTGAGCGTTATCATAAACCCCCAAACTCTGGGCCCACCCCTGGAACCATAGGCTATAGCTCACATATTAGCCCCAAAATGCCCCATTCATGTTGTTTCACCTGTTTGACCAACCAAATGGCCCCTCCCACACAAACGGGCAACACTGGGATGCTCTCCAGTCTCCTGGAACACTCAAGTCGATTTTCATTCCACAGCACCCCTGAATCACGAGCCCACCCACAGAAACGTGGGCTATAGTGCACCGATTAGGCCCTAAAAGCCCTGTTCACAACGTTTCGACCATTTGACCAACCAAATGGCCCCGCGCACACAAACGGCCAATATTGGGTCAATCCCAAACCTCTCGGGAATGCCTAGGTAAATTTTTGATGCACTACACCCTAGGACCCCGAGCCCACCCCCCAGAACCATGGGCTATAGCACACTGATTTGGCCTCAAAATTCCCCATTCGCACCGTTTTTCCTATTTGACCAAACAAATGGCCCTTCCCACACAAATAGGAAATACTGGGATGCTCCCCAACTACCTTGGAATGCTCGAGTTGATTTTTTCCCACGACACCCCTGGACCCCGGGACCAACCATGGAATCGTTGGGAATAACACATCAATTTTGCCCTAAAATACCCTGTTCGCACCGTTGTACCCGTTTGACCAACCAAATGACCCTGCCTATACAAAAGGGAAATAATGGGTCACTTCCCAGCCTCTTTGACACGATTGGGATGATTTTTGGCCCACGGCACCTTCGAACCCCAGGCCTTGATTTAATTTGGCCCCAAAATGTATCGTTCACGCCATTTCGCCAGTTTGACCAATCAAATGGCCTCTCCCACATAAACGAACAACACTAGGTCACTCCCCAGCCTCTTTTACATGCTCGGTTAATTTTTGGGCCACGATCGAGCCCACCCCCAGAACCAAGGGCTATAGCACACTAATTTGGCCCTAAAATGCCTCGTTCGCGCAATTTCACCCATTTGACCAACAAAATATCCCCACCAACACAAATGGAAAATACTGGGATGCTCCCCATCCTCCCTGGCATGCTCGAGTTGATTTTCATCCCACAGCACCCCCGGGCCCACCCACGTAATTGTGGGCTATAGCACACCAATATGTCTCCAAAATGCCCTGTTCATGCCGTTTTGCCCGTTTGACCAACAACATGACACCGATTAGACAAATAGACAACACTGGGTTGCTCCCCAACCTCACTGGGACTGTTAGGTCGATTTTTGACCCACGGCACCCCCGAAACAGTGGGTTATAGAACACTTGTTTGTCCCCAAAATGCCTCATTCGTGTTGTTTCGCCTGTTTGACCAACCAAATGGCCTCGCCCATACAAAAAGGAAACACGGGGATGCTCCCCATCCTCCGTGGCATTCCCAGATCAATTTTCAACCCACGACACCTCTGTAACCCAGGCCCACCCCCGAAATCGTGCGCTATAGCACATCGATTTTTCCCAAAAATGCCTCGTTCGGCTATTTTCCTGTTTGATCAACCAAATGGGCCCGTCCATACAAACGAGAAATACTAGGATGCTCCCCAGCCTCCCTGGCATGCCCGAGATTATTTTTGGCCCACGGTACTCCGGACCCCAGGCACACCTACGGAACCATGGGCTATAGCACACTGATTTGGGCCCAAAACTCCCCGTTCACGTTGTTTCGCCTGTTTGACAAACCAAATGGAACCACACATATAATCGGGAATCACTGGGTCACTTCCTAGCCTCTCCAACAAGCTCGGGTCAATTTTTCACCCACGGCATCCCCAGATCCTGGGCCCATCCCCAAAACCGTGTGCTATAATACACCGATTTGGCCCTAAAATGCCCCATTTGCGCTATTTCACCTATTTGAAAAAACAAATGGCTCGACCCACACAAACGGGCAATACTGGGATGCTCCCCAGCCTCCCTGGCATACTCGGGTTGATTTTTGGTCCAGGGAACCCACGAACCCAAGGCCCACCCATGCAACCATGGGCTAAAGGACACCGATTTCATCGTAAAATGCTCCGTTCAAGCCGTTTCACCCGTTTGACCAACCAAATAGCCCTGCCGACACAAACGGGCAATACTGGGTCATTTTTCAGCTTCTCATACACACTCGGGTCGACATTCGGCCCATGACACCCCCGAATCATGGGCCCACCCACGAAACCATAGGCTATAGCACACCAATTTGGCCCCAAAATGCCCCGTTCGTGTCGTTTCGCCTGTTTGATAAACAAATAGCCCTACCTATACAAACGAGCAACACTAGCTCACTTCCCAGCCTCTCTGGCATACCTGGGTCGATTTTAGGCCCACAGCACCCCCGACCCCAGGCCCACACCCAGAACTGTGGGCTATAGTACATCGATTTGGCCCCAAAATGCCCTGTTCACGTTGTTCTGCCCGTTTGACCAACCAAATGGCCCCATACATACAAACGGGAAATACTGGGACGTTTCTCAACCTCCCTGTCATGCTTGGATCAATTTTCGTCCCACGTCACCCTTGGACCATGGGCCTACCCCCGGAACCGTGTGCTATAACACACCAATTTAGCCCCAAAATGCCCCGATCGCACTGTTTTGCCCGTTTGACAAACCAAATGGCCCTGCCCATATAAACGAGAAACACTGGGATACTACCCAGCCTCAATATCATGCTCGAGTCAATTTTTAGCCCATGGAATCCCTAGACCCCAAGCCCACCCATGAAACCATGCGCTATAGAAGATCATGGTGCGAACCCTGACTAGACCAAGCAGCCATCGTGGCACGACCCTTGGCTAGGTCAAGTAGCCGTCATGGCACAACCTTGATCTTGGGTCAACTAACCCTCACAGCACGTCCCTATCTCAACCCACTACTATTTTGGACATCTAAACTCACCTTTACGCTGGTTTAAAAAATTCAAAACTCACCCGAGATGACCTATAAGTAACCCTGATCATGAGTAAACTTGGAAATCAGCATTTTAAGGTCGTGAAGGTTTAATTAAAATTCATCGAAGTTGATAGGACAAAATAATACTAATCCTTTAGAACTTAGCTAAATTGTCTAAGTCTTGGACCTCTTTGACATGTAATACAAAGCTGAAATGGACTAGAATCTTATGGGGTCTTAGATATGTATTTTATTTAGTTGCTCATGAGTTATGCCAGTACAAGGGCTAGCTTGGGATAACTTATGGTCCTAAGAACTATGTGACATCCAAGGGGTAGGCTTGGGGCGTTACCAACTTGGTATTAGAGAACAAAGTTCAAGTGTCCTAGGGTGTCTGTGAAGCCGTGTCTAGTAGTCTTGCGGAACAGTACAATGAAATCCGTCCTTTTCTGTGAGAGGCTACAAGGCATTTAAGAAATGTATCCTTTATTTCATACTCTATATCATGTAGTAAAGTTATTCTTTTAGAAACTTATGCCAATTCATAAGTAACTCCATAATTCTCCGTATATTGCTTATTCTTGAGATAACATGACTAGTAAGTTCCAATTCCTCCCAAGATGATGCTCTTAAATTACTATCAGTAACTTCATAAGTCACATTAGGGGCTTGAGAGGAGCTCGTTAGTGTGATATAAGTTCTTCAAGTTGAAAGTTATGTCCTCATCTTTATGAGTCATTCAGTTAAGGTAGAATAATATGTGTATTCAGATTCCGCATTAACCCTTCAATCCAGATATTGCTCATGAAAGGATATAGTATAAACATAGATTAGTAAATAGAGTTTACATTCGAGGGATGTTACAACCTAGAGTGTTATGATTTATGATTAGTAGAACCTTTTTATAGTTGGAAGTGTAGGTTTAGAAGTGTAGTGACGAGAAAAGTGGGAATGGCCATTGATAGAAAGTATAGAGATAAAGTTATGCATGCTATAGAGTTTGTATCTAGGTGATATATCCGTGTGTGTTAGTTTAGTGGAAGGCAGAGAAGAAGTTATTATTTAAGGTGAGTTGTTGTTTGCTTGAAGTAGGAAAAGAGTTATTGATGATATTTATTATGTTAGAAAAGTATAGGTTATTAATAAAGTATTTGGTGGTTTAGTATTGTTAATTTAGGCTTCCCTTGAGGTTGCAAAAGGAGTTTAGTTGAAACTTATAGAGCTATGAAAGAAATTTAGGTGCATAGATAGGTAAATAGTCATAATGTGTAGAAGGAGGAGGTGCAAATGTATTATAATAAGATAGACCATATGATCATGATCAATTATTAGTAGTATAAAGTTCTAGTAGTGTTTCTTGATGTTTTATTTTATAGTTTCCAAGTTAGAATAGTATGTATAGTTGGGTTGTAAATCATGTCTAGCACTAGACACTAAGTTTGAATAGTGGATGATGATAAAGGTGGAAATAATGATTGCTTGGGTAGTGATGCTAATTATATGGAAGTGATATAGTAGGCTTGAACAATGTATACAAGAGTTTAAGTTGATTTATTCATAATTAAGTATGATGTTGTTGGTATGATGTAGAGGTGTACCAAGGTGTTATGGGGATTGAATTATTTTCTAAGATTATTAAGTGTCATGTGTGCTTAGATAATACCCATGAGTTTCTACGTGTGAATAAGGCTAGTTATATAGTACATGGTGTTCTAAATAAAGTTAAGGAGTTATGGATAGATGGTGTTGAGTCTTTTAAGTATGATTTTGATTATTAAGGTTTAGGGAAAAACTTAAGTTTAGAGATGTGATATTAGTAGGCTATGAAGGAAAAGAAGTGACTTATGTGTTTAAGTGAGACAAGCATGTTTGTCGAGTTAAGTGTAAGTCTATGTTGATGACTATTGAAGCTAAAGGAACATAAGGGTGGTATGTACTAAGAGAGTGTCCAAGAATGAAGTTAGTATTGTCTAGATATAGTTTATTCAGGTGAGTGGACTTTCATGTGTAGGCCGTTAGAGCAAAGAAATTATGGCTCATTCTCGAGGATATGGAGTAGGCCCATAAGCTTAGAATGTCGTTTTGATCTAAGGGGAATATGGTAGAGTGAAGAACCAAATCAAGTTTTGAGAATTAGATTGTGATACATATTAATAAGAGTTGTGATGAGATAGTGATCCCTTCTTACTCTAGAGTATTCCTTGGATTTTAGTCATTGTCACCAAATTCATGCCTTGCGTGATATATCCATGCCAAAGGCCAATGCTTGCACACTTCATGCATACTCAAGTCCATTTTCAGCTTCTAGTAGGTAACAACTTCACTCTGTGATTCGACTCATCCCTCATAAATCTATGAAATTCCAGTCTTATGTTAAATAACTTATGATAAGTATGAACTTATATTTCAGAGTATGATCAATTCTCAGAACTCATGGTACTAGTGAAATTCACATTATATCATGTATGTCTGCAACTTATATCTCTTTACGAAATCCATGCCTTTGACATTCTATTTCTCAGGTCTTAGTTAAATGCCAAGTTATGTATATTATTCTTTCGTACTTCAGGTCCTTATGCGTTAGCCCTTCAGTAACCTCTTTCTATGTTAATATAATGGTGATGATAATGGATAAGCAACGGTTTAAGTCATATTGTGCTTCAAACATTGCATGGTTAAGTGCAAGGTCCATACAAAGTACCTGTTAGGATCGATTTGCCTACACACACTAGGTCTGCGAAGACGATGAAAAAAAATGAGAGAGAGAGTTCGTAAGGAGAGAGAGAGATCTGCAAGAATAGATTTCATGGTAACACCCGTGGGTAAAATCCACGGCGGACGGGATATTTATATTAATGATTCAAAGTATGTACAATTACATAGAGAAATGAGAATAAAAGGTACAACCTGAAATTCAGGTCGGGGCGCTGCCTCGAACCCCGCCTTCGGGTGGGGGGATCCTGTCCCCCCCCCACACCCCGGCAACCTCACCGCGGAGGTTGAACCACGTGAACATTAATATATGACAGTACATCTCATATTAATCAGGCTCCACAAGCCAACAGTACCTATCTATGATTCTAAGTTCATATAATCAAATACTTGGTACTTGTTTTCATTTATAACCAAATATAGTTTGGTTGACAACTTCTTTTTGGTGTTGGACAAAGCTAATCCAATAACAAAGCTATAGGACAGAAAATACACTAGTGTTGTTTAAGCATATTTATTTTCTAAATATGAAAAATAAATCTGATTATATTGAAAGGAAGAACAGCCAAGATCATCAATTAATTTCACCAAAGACCGGAAAAAGTATGCTCAGAACTATCTCATAAAAGCAAATGAGTATTAACATTTTTCCTCATTATGATACATTCTACTAATAAGAGTCACAGGCTTTACATCTATCAAGACAATCACACAGAAATGCGCCCATAATGCAGTGGCCAGATTTTCCAAGACCATCGAGTTCTCATCAGGAAAGTAATTTTCGCTGGACTAATTCGAATTTAATCAAATTTCAATTGGATTATATTGGACATTTATCGAAAAAACAACAAGGTACCGTAAAACTGAGTGATTCAATAAGTTTTCCAGAGCAAAAAGAACCAGCACAAACTTTACAGCTATGATTAAATAATTTCATCGTACAGCAAAGCAAAATAAATTGAAACTTTTTGCTAAAGGCTGTTCTTTTAGTATATTTGTTTCCTAAGTATTAAAAAATAAATCTGATTCTATTGAAAGGAAGAACAGCTGAAAATTAACTAGTAATTTCACTAAAGACCGGAAAAAGTATACTCAGAAACTATCCCAGAAAAGGAAATGAGAAGCAATGAAGAACACAAAGTGCATTCTAAAATTATTAAATCGACTATTTGAATCCTTGCAATTATTATCAAAGAAATCTTTGGATGTGTTCTGTTTCTACATAATTGTTGCTAGTTTCATGATTTGCTGAAACTGTCACAATCTTTACATCTATCAAGACATTCCCACAGAAATGTACACATTATGACACTACAAAAGCCAGATTAACAAGACCATTATTACAAGTTCTCAACAGGAACGTATTTTGCTACATACACAGTTATGCATTCCTCTTTTGAAACTATACAAAAGCATAAGATAATAGTCAATTGGTAGATATTGCCATAATTCCTTGGGTGAATGTACAGGATTAGATGGTACATGTGTGATATGTCACAATAGCTTCTGATGTAGGTGTTGCCGAATCTCAAGGTAGAATGAGGAAAGGAGCGTGAACTAAGATTCTTGAATTCCATCATCGGTTGTTCAGATTGAACGTGATAAATGTAATTGAGAAATCATAAACTTCTAACCCTGAGTACAAATCAATAAAATACAGTATATAAGTTGTATATAGAAAAAATATAAGTAGACGCTTTTGTAAATGTTAAAGAGTACTTAGAGTAAGGTTTACATGCATTGTGAAGAAAAACAACTGAAAGGTTGTTCTAATCCCTAATTTATTTTAACCAGCAAAAAGAAAATAAAAAAAAATAGGTCATATGCAAATGTGTTGAAGGGACAAATAAAGCGTGAAAAAATGTTTGTTTCAATTCCATTATTAAGATCATGCAAGTTACCTTACGGCTCGTTCTTGAAGGTTAAACGTACAATTTGCTTCTGCTTTACGGTCGCAGCATTTCTCTGTATCAAGATCATATCATGTTATTAAACAAATAAACACACTTAAGAGGTTTCCCTTATACTTGTTGTTGAAGAAAACATACCATTAGGGCTATTTGATATTCCATAAATCTGATGGTGATGGTCCAGGAGCTTTCATCGTATATCTTCATCAATTTGTGGTAGTAGTTTACAATCTGCACCAAAAAGTTTTAACAGACCTACAGGAAATCAAGCCTAAGTATTTGGAGGTGATGGTGCATACGGACCTCATCAACGATATGCTTTTCCTGCTCTGTCACATTTTCCTCCTCTGAAAGCTGGTCATCTAATGTTGCTTTGAGAACCTTCTCCACCACATTTGCTGTCCGCAGAATCTTCTCTTTGTCAAGACATTTTCCAGCGCTCTGTAGAGAGGATTTGGTGGATTATTCGGAAGTGTCAGGCAAATTCCACGTATGAAATAGAGAAAACATGACACGAAGAAACAGGATTTTCATTTGTTGCCTATTGAAAGTATTGAAATTGCCTCAGTTGAGGACATGACCGACCTCGATGCATTTGGTTAATGATTTTACTATCCTTGCACAAACTTCACCATCAGCTTCCTTAATAAAAAAACATACACTTTGTTACTGAAAATAATAAAAGGAATGAAAAATAAAAATTGTATAAACTACAGGTACCTTCTCCAGAGCTTCTACCAGAGACGGTACAATTCGGAGCAGTAGTCTTTTCAGATAAGAATTTCTACTGGGAGGATCTAATTTCGTCTCAATAGAATGTTTTGCTGAGATCAATAGCTCCGGCATGGCTTAAACAGCAATTAGGTATAAAAATACATATCAGAAAGGAAAGAACTAATAAGATACAAGATAAGGGAGAATAAAAAAGAGAGTCTTTATCAAGTAAAACCGGTACCTGAAATTGCTACTTTTCTGATATCTTTATCACGAAATGTCACCAGTGGTACGAGTACGTCAGAAACCTACACAAATAATGTCAAATTTGATTAAGAAAGTCTTATACAAAAGAAACAACAACATACAAAGTATTGAACCAACCATATCAATCCATTTAAGGAACGCGTTATTGAACTGACTAGTCAAGCAAAGTAATAGTTCACATGCTCTCAGTTTCACCCTCAGCATATCATGTTCTGTGGCACTGTACAAATATAAATGTTTTAGTGGAAAAGCATATGTACAAGCTAGTTATCTCAACTAAGAAAATGTACATATCTCATTTAATAAACACAAGCACACCCTAGTATAATGCCAACATCCAGTACAATATAGCAGAAATGTATAATTTTCAGCTGAAGCATCAGATTGGTCATGAAGCACTTTGAAGTTTAAACATACTTATTCAAGTCCAAACTAGCTGCACGGAGCAGACCAGGCATAAGATCATCTGGATAAAAATCATATCCGAGAAATATGATAAGCTGCTTCCATGCCTTCAACACAAATAGTAGAGCACCCGTTATAGTATAAGAATAGTATGTGCATTACTACAAATAGTTTGGATAATGCATACTTGTAGAAGGGTGACTTTCAAACTGTGATCATCCTCTCTTAAATTCCTTTCAATGTTCAAGAGAATGTCCTTGACCTTATATACATGAAAATTATAGATGCTTTAATCAGTTAATGAAATGAAGAATCATAAGAATTAAATCACTAAGAAAATTTTAAGCAAACTGTAATAATGTTGGCACACTTTAAACTCAAATGCTTGTTAAAGAAATAACAAAACACATTACCTCATTAGCATCTTTCTTGAATATATCCTTTCCAACAACTACAGCAACTGTCCAAATGCACTCAACAGCATTTTCTTTCACCAAATTACTTGTGGCTTTAGGTAGAAGTTCTTTCAGCGAAGTGATGACCGATTCATACAAGGCACAGAAGAGATCCTATGCAAAAGCATAATTCTTTTCAGATACCACCATCAAATCCCATATGATGGATCAATAGCTAAGTCAGTTTCTATAATTATGGACCTTTGATGTTCTTGCAACAGATGCTAGAGCCTCTAAGGAATGGGCTTGCAGCAGCTCAGTCTCTGAACTCTGACTCTATCAGTAGATAAAATCAATTAACAATTTTAAGCTAAAGCAGATGCCCATGCATATTAGCACAAAATGGTATCTCTTTGTTTCCTTTTTCCTAGAAATCGTTAAAATTACACTTTAAAATGTCCCAAGTCAAATAAATCTACCTTGCTGATTTCAAGTAGTGCATTCACAGTTATTTGCAAGTACGGTGCTAAGTAGCTTGAACTGCAACTCTTATAAAGAGTACTGATTGTGCAAACAGTTTGAGCCTATGAAAAATAAGAAAACCAATTAGATTTCATTAATATAAATAATATAAATTTCAGCTGAAAAAGTAACTTAGACAACGAAAATATCATTAAATATTGAAATTTGACAAGGAAAGAAATGAAAAGTCCAGCATTTTTGGTTACCTTATTGGTGGGATTTGTGTCCCTTACAAGTGTCCCCAATAACGAAGTAATAATAATGTAAACTTGATCATCAAGAGTTTGAGGAGGTAGTTGTTCACACAAAGTTTTAATTGTTCTTACAGTACCAAAGCAAACATTGTTTTTGCTATCTGCTATTAATTTGAAGACCAATTTTACAACTCCTCCACGATTATCGCTAATTCCCTGAGGATAACAAGAATAACAACACTTAGCTGAAAAAAATAGTCACAATTTATCAAGAACTAACCAAAAAAGAAGTTGCATATAAAAACAGCACATGTCCAAGAAGAGCAGTCATCTATTTACAAATATACCTTTCCACATCCTTCTGTAATGAGACCAATAAAACTAGCCCCTGCGTATCGATCCCGCCAGTTTAATGAAGTTATCATTCTTTCTATTTGCTTGAGTACTGCTGGAATATAGAATTCGGCACTTCGCAAAATCGCAATCCGATGCAAAAACTTCTCTCCAACAAGATAATTACCCGATTTATGCGGGATACATGAAACCATTCGTATCAACTCATCCCCCAGTTTTGCTAGTAGTATGCCCCTGCGTACCTTCTTTATCGAATTATCATCAAAAGCATACATCACTTCTACCGCGAGACATCTTGTTTCTTCTTCTAAACTATCGTCTTCAGAAATTTTAATGAGGGCAGTAAACACCTGATCTAAATGTGAGTTGAAAAAACTTGGCTCTGTCACCACCAACTCAACTAATTTCTTGAGACATTCCTGGGCATTAGGCTCCTAGCCTTTATTTAGAAGAAAATGCGAGGCCCCATTTATCATTGGCAGTAATACGTCAGAAAATTGAGAATAATAGTCACTTGACATATGTTGAACAAGACTAACTAATGCACATAAGGCAAGAACTTTGCTCATTCCTTTGGATTTATAGAACTTTTTCGACAATGTTGATTTGAGTTGTGGAAAATAGTGTCTCAGTTCATTGCCCATACATTTGGGCAAATCCAAGAAAAACGATAGCGCACAATCTTGAATGTGCAATGGACCCGAAAACAGAGAGTCGAAAAAGAATCTGAGCATACCCTGCCACTCTCCCTGTTTCTCAAAAATAATACAGCTGAAAATTTGAGACGCTGTGTTCCACATCAATTCGCAAACCTTAACTGGGTTATCTCCTTCAAGAATATCAAGAATCCTGCTTTTAAGCTGATCTTTGACGACGTCGGTGGAGGATCTCCATATGCTGCATGAATCACTGGGAGAATCAAGAAGAGAATGAATGAGATCAGCGCATTTAGATTTGATTTCAACGGTATTTCCAGGAGAATGTAGGAGGTGCTCTGATAGCTTCAAAAACAATTCATATGGATGATTTTCTACACAATATCCGTACAATGTCATTTTCTCTTGGGACGCTTCCATATCTGTAAGAAATTTTTGAGTGAAGTAGTAATCTGGAGAATTAAGAAGTTGTAGGGCCTTCTGTGGAAGTTCATCTGCCATTACAGAAGAAGAACCTCTAGCAGACATTGTAGAATGAAAACGGATAAAATGAAAGAGGGGGTTAGGCGGGTTAATATTCAGTTGGAATGTTTTCTCATTTGGCGGTTATCAACGGAATAAAGGCAAGTTTATTGCTTTTTTAAAAACATAGTAAAAAGACAAAAAATACCGGTAAGGTGTCAAATTAATTTAAAATATCAAGAATTTTATTTTATTAAATATTATTAATTTTTTAATACTTACGTACTTATAATAATTACTTAATGGTGATATAGTAAAATTACGGTTGAAGCAGCTGAGACAAGTCATAAATATTTATTTTATTTTTTTTCTAAAATTAAAATTTTATTAATTTTCTAATACGTAAATGTGATAATCTAGAGTTAATTGATCACTTTATGTTTATTTTACCACATTTATAAAATATTATTAATTTTTAATACTTAATAATTACTTAGGGGCGATATAGTAAAATTATGGTTGGATTTGTTGAAGCGGACATGTCATAAATATCTGTTTTACTTTTATTAAAATTCAATTTTATTAATTTTCTAACACGTAAATGTCATATAATAATTAATTAGGGGGCAATATAGTAAAATCACGGAACAAGCAGGCAGCTAGAAGAAGGCATGCCGATCGTCAGCTACCTGCTTCCAGCAGCTCCCACTCGCGCTTCTACATAGTAAGAACTAGATCTTGAAGGCCCATGCCAGCAGGGCCCAATATATGTTATTATTTTAAATTTTTTGCTATTGCAATTTATAATGTTCTTCGCTTTCAAACTTTTTAAGTATTGAGAATGAATTGGTCGTGGTTTAGATGGCACCTTCATTTCGGTAAGGAAATGGAAACCTAATTTCGTCCCCAGCAAGACACAAGTAGATTCAACAGTAATCTGGCTACGCCTTTCTCAACTCCCCACCGAATTCTATGATTCCAAAATTTTCCAAAGGGTGAGGAGGAGAATTGGGAAACTACTAAAGATCGATACATGCACCTCCGCCACACTGCGGGGTCTCTATGCCAGGCTATGCATCCAAATTCAATTGGGCACCTCCTTCATCGCCTTCATCAATATTGGAGGCCACCACCAATACATCGAATACGAAGGGGATGGGATTCTATGCACATCGTGTGGACACTTAGGCCACGCTTCCTCCAACTGTCACTCCCAGCAAACCCCCATCGATCAAACCAACCCAGAGAGACACCTGAGTCAAGTACAAAGACTGAATAGCACCTTGTGTCCTTTCAAAAAAGGAAAAAGAGGAACCAAAATACCAAGAAAGATCCAGTCCATAATCCAAATCATACCAAGGACGGTAGGAGAGATCTGATGGCAACAGGAAAGTCCCCTTCTCACCTTGGCAGCGATGACGGAGTCAAGCTAGGGAAAACCAAGCAATCTGGTCCACCTCGGGGCAAGGTCGAATTGGGCCAACAACCGGAACCCCCAGTTTCTCCCCCTCTTGAGGCAGGCCTAAGCTTTGACGCTGAAGTATGTGCTGCCTGAGAGTTCAAAAAAATCATGCATTTAAATTATAATAGCCTTTGAAAAATATGAACTTAACTTGGAAAAGTTTAGGAAACACCTCAGTATTAGATTCTTGGGCACACTCAGCCTGACGAAACGTGTATGTATCATAAAAAAAATTCCACCACTGACCACTCCCTTAGAAACCCCTCAGGGGATTCAATAGCTGAAACAAATCGCAGAAATCAAATAATTATACATTATCACATCACCACAAATAAAAGTATCAGTCAATACATTGTCCACGTCCCTCCAAAATAATGAATAGTAATTAATGCAATTTAGAAAAACGAAAAGCACTTTCAAGAAAAATTGATATGGCACATTTTCCTTATTAGCCACATAAATAAAACTAGTCAGGGTCTATCGAAAACAACCTTTTAACTTCTTCTTAGGTAGTGGTATGGACTATGTACACTCTACCTATTACGACCCGACCAGAGGCTCTGGCCACAATGGGCATCCTGAACCACGAAGGCTCGAGAGACCCCGTAACTCCCCAACCTAATAGTGATATTGTTCGTTTTGGGCCCAGGATTGCACGGCTTTAAAATGCATCACGAGGGAGTAAGACTTTCTTACTTATATACCCAGAATCCCTCTTGTGTTTTGCTGATGTGGGACTCCTTCCAAAGTTAGGGTATTACATACACCCCCTTATAGACTAGTGTCCTCGCTGAGGTTTCCCCACCAAATGGGATTTTCCTACACTCAGGACTGAGATTTTCCCCTCTTTACTGGGATTTGTCTACACTCCGTTTGAACTCTGGCCCACATCTACAGGGATAACACAGGAGCTGCTTCCAAAGTTGGGGTGTTACACTACCCTCCCCAGACCCCACTTTGTGGGATTACACTTGGTATGTTGTTGTTAATGTGCTCATACATATAAAATTAAAATGATATCAAAGGAATAAACAGAGTTTTTAAATTAGTTATTGATGCTTTAGTTAGAGTAGATTGTCTAGGTCACTTTGGATGAATACGGGTTGCTTAGTGCCTCGAGATTATCATTCATTTGAAGTTGACTACTGATTCACATCCCTTTTTTTTGTAGACTTAGGATGAATGCATGATGATACGTGCCTCAAGATTATCATTCATTTGGAGTTATTTATTGATGCTTGGGTTAGTGTAGCCTACCTAGGTCACAACCCCTTGGGTTGCGGGACTTTCTCCCAATCTTTAATGAATGCATGATGCTTCGTGCCTCAAGATTATCATTGATTTGAAGTTAGTCATGATGCTTGTGTTAGGATAGGATGCCTAGCATACATCCACTTAGGCGGGGGGCATTTATGCTGAACTTCGAGTGAATGCACAATGGTTTGTTCCTCAAGATTACTATTCATTTGAAGTTAGATATTGGTGTTTGGGTTAGGGTAGCCAGCCTAAGTTATATCCCCTTGGGCTGGGAGCCCTTTTCCTTGACTTTGAGTGAATGCAGGATGCTTCGTGCATCGAGATTATCATTCATTTGAAGTTAGCTAATGATGCTTGGGTTAGTGTAGGTCGAAATGATAATCAATCTGTCCATATATAGGTCGGATCAATAATCAATCTGTCGGATTGATAATCGGTCTGTCCATATATAGGTCGAATCAACAATCAAATTATCGAATCGACAATCGATGTGTCGGGTCGATAATCGATCTATCTATATATCGGTCAGATAGATAATAGATAATATATCTGTCTCAAAAATGGGTCATTTCCCAAAAAAACACTTATATTCTTTTAATTAAAAAAAACTTATATTCTATTTAATTAAAAAGAAGATTTGAAAAAGTCATTTAACAAAGAATTTCAAGATTATAAACAACTTTTAATATATGATAATCAGGATTGTTACATTATAGCATAATAATAAGTTCAGATCAGTAATAATTTTTATTAAAAAAAAAAAACTTACCAACATGATTGGGATAAACAACATTAGCTTCAATGGCAAATAAATCAGCAGTCAAATGCAGCCCCTTCTTAACCAAGTAATCATGCACATACTTGTCAAACCTGAAAATTTCCAATAGAGAATCATAAATTATTTTATTATGTGGCGTAATTGAAATTTTGAGATTTGAATTTAGACATAAAAAATGTAAGTTTTAAGAAATAAAATTTATATAATTAATAAATTTAATTATTTAAAAGCTATATAAAAAATTTCAATGAAAAAATAATTTAATTAACTCTCAAATTTATACTGTGCCACGTAATTTGAAACGGAGAAAGTGAAACGATTATTATTAAAATTTGCCCTTGTGTTAATTTAAATTGGTCAATTTTATGATTAATTAAATTTTTGTGTCTAGTCATTGCCTTGAAATTAATGAATTGTGTCATATTTGATACTATCATAAATGAGGTATTATCTGAATAAGTGGACTTTTTAAGTGTCCAATTTTTTGGGAAAAAAAGTAGTTACTCCTATTTACTCTTTAAAATTGGATTAAAATTTAATATTATCTCATTACAACAATAATAACAACATATTTAGTGTAATTTTATAGGTGGGGTCTGAGAAGAGTGATATATACGTTATTGTATTTCTTGGTCAATAATAGACTACATATATAATTATTAAATACATCTGGGTTATTCTGTAATTAGTTATTCTTCAGTTCTCTATATATACAGTTGTAACCCCTTCAATATTAATGAGATCAATTAATTCTTAAATCTGTATCATGGTATCAGAGCTAGGGTTTCTTCTTCCGCCCAAACCCTAATCTCTCCTCTTTTCCGACGTGTGTGCGCCGCCGCCACCGTCTACACCACGCCGCACGGCCTCCCTCCTCCGCCGTAGGTCGGCGCCATGGACAAGGTTATTGATCCTCTGTCAAAATTACCGTCTGGATTAAAATTACTGCTCAGGAATCTCCACAATCTCATCCCCGAAAAATTATCTGACAACAACTACCCGGCCTGGGCACTTAACGTCCGCACCGCCCTCGCAGCCAACTTGCTGCTCGGATGGATTGACGGTGCGGAGAAGCCGCAGCCCGAGACAGCCGAGAAGGACGGCGTCAAGCTCCCAAATCCCGACTACCTTCCGTGGATGATCGTAGACACTCAGATCCGAGCCTGTCTTCTCGCAGTTATTAGCCCCTCTGTGCACAAACACGCCCGGGGTTTTCTCACATCGGCTTCACTTTGGGACGCACTAGCCACAAGGTACAACTCTGTGTCCACGGTTCATATTTTTCAGTTGCGTGACAAATTGCATACTCTTCGGAAGGGAACGAAGACGATGACTCAATACCTTGATGATGTGGCCTCTATTCTGTCTGACCTAGATGCTGTGAACGAGATTATTCCTGAACGAGACGTGGTGAATGCCGTGATACGTGGTCTTCCGGCTGGCTATTCCTCTCTCAAACAGCATATTCGCCTCTCGCCTGTCGAAATCACTCTGAATCAACTGTCTGGATGGCTTAATGCAGAAGAATTGAATCTATACATGGAACACAAATTACTGCTCGGAGAAGCCAGTTCCACCCCTGGCGTCACGGCTCTTTACTCGGCTGGCAGCGGAGGCTCGGCCAGGGGTCGCGGTGACGATCGCCGTAACCAAGGGCGAGGCAGCGGCGGCGGTGACCGTCGAAACACCGGGCAGCAAGGCAGAGGCGGGCCTCCACCGAGGGACGGCTTCCAGTCAGGCCGCGGACAGGGACGAGGAAACCAGCGGATGCCCACACGAGATCTTCCGACGTGCCAAATTTGTGCTAAACGGGGCCATTCTGCGGCTAATTGCTGGTATCGTTATGATGACTCGCAGAATGTAAATAGCCAGTCCGGAGGATCAAGGGCGATGCATGCGTCCACAAACGCTCAATCTGGCGATTGGTATCTAGACACAGGTGCTAACACCCATGTGACGTCGGATTATTCACAACTTCAAGCTCCTCATCCGTATCATGGCTCAGAAACTATTACAGTAGGCAATGGTCAATCCCTTCCCATCACAAACACCGGCTCTGGGTATGTCTATACCCCAAATGGTAAATTTCATCTCTCAACCCTTCACCACGTCCCTTCCCTCACATCCAATCTTTTATCTGTTTATCGATTTACTAAAGAAAATAACTGCACCCTCATTTTTAATGACACCAATTTCCAGATAGTGGACAATACCACGAACCGGGTGCGGTACACGGGACGCTGTGAGCATGGGCTATACACTCTTCCATCCAGGTCTCCGTCTGTTGTGAGTCAAGCCATTCTCTCGTCAACCTGGCATCGCCGGCTTGGGCACCCATCATCCGCCATCACCAAATCCATTTTATCTTCCTTAGGTTTTAATTTTTCAGAAAAATTACATTGCGAGTCCTGTTCAGTGTCTAAATCTTGTCGTTTACCTTTTTCACTGTCTGAACACAAGGCCACTGCGCCATTTCAATTAATTCATTCTGATGTTTGGGGTCCAACCTCAGTTCCTTCTGTTCAAGGTTTTCGTTATTATATCTGTTTTGTTGATGATTACAGTAAATTCACTTGGCTTTATCCTCTGAAATTTAAATCCGAAGCTTATACTATTTTTGTAAACTTTGACCGAATGGTTCAAAATCAATTTAATGCCAAAATCAAAAAATTTCGAAGTGACAATGGCAAAGAATTTGTCAACAATGCATTTGGTGTTTTTCTTCAAAATCTAGGGGCTCTTCATCACACTTCATGTCCATATACCCCTGAACAAAATGGCGTTGCTGAGCGCAAACACCGTCACCTAATAGAAACAGTTGTTGCGCTCCTCCATGATTCCACCTTACCTGTTTCCTTTTGGGTTGATGCCCTTGCTACTGCCAACTACCTCATAAATCGCATGCCCACTCACACTCTCTCCAACTCCACTCCATATGCCCGTCTCTACAATCATCCACCCGACTATATCCATCTCCGCCCGTTTGGGTGTCTAGTTTATCCCTGGTTGCGTCCGCACACTCAACATAAACTTCAACCTCGGTCCACCCCTTGTGTCTTTCTAGGCTATCATCCCACTATCAAAGGTTACAAATGTTTCGATCCTGTATCTCAGAAAACATATGTTTCCCGTCATGTTCGTTTTGTGGAGGAACAATTTCCTTACACAAGTCTTTCCTCTACTCCATACTCCCCCAATCCACTTGGCGTTGTGCCATTATTTCCGTCCTTTTCTCACGCTCATGCTCCGGCTCACTCGGCACCTAACCCGGTACCCCACTACACCACTACCCACCCGAAACCCCAAACCTCCCACCCGAACACCCAGCCGACTGCCACACAACCCACCACTTCCCTACATCATACTCCTAACACACATACAGCCACCCCATCCACCGCTGCACATCCCATCTCCCACGGCAGCCCCACCCAACCCCCGCTCACGCATCATACAACTCCACCACCCCTTCCTAATCACCCTCCACTCAACACTCATCCTATGACAACCCGAGCCAAGGCCGGTACGTTCAAACCCAAAGCCTACCACACTCAAATACCCTTTGATGCACATCCCACAACTGAGCCTACTACCTACAACCAAGCCTCCAAAAATAGTTTCTGGTGCCAAGCTATGGATGAGGAATTTCAGGCTCTGAATGAACAACGTACATGGGATTTGGTACCTCTGCCTAGTAACCGAAAGTCTATTGGGTGCAAATGGGTGTTTCGCATCAAACGAAATTCAGATGGATCTCTTTCTCGCTATAAAGCACGTCTGGTTGCAAAAGGGTATCATCAGGAGTATGGTGTGGATTATAAGGAGACCTTCAGCCCTGTTGTTAAGCAACAGACTATTCGTCTGGTCTTGTCTCTTGCTCTTCACTATGATTGGCCGCTTCATCAGCTAGACGTCAGCAATGCCTTTCTTCATGGTCATCTTGAGGAAGAAATCTATATGGTTCAGCCACCGGGATATGTTAATCCCAACCGTCCTCACTATGTTTGCAAGCTTCGCAAATCACTGTATGGCCTGAAACAGGCCCCTCGTGCCTGGTACACACGTCTCTCTACTTTTCTGCAGGGTCTTGGTTTTCGCACCTACCATCATGACAATAGCCTCTTCACCCTTCACTGTTCTCGAGGGACAGTCATCATTCTTATCTATGTGGATGATATTGTTATTACAGGCAGCTCGTCATCACTCATCACTGAAATTACTGAAGCTATGCATCGTGACTTCAAACTTAAGGACCTCGGTCCTCTGGAGTTCTTTCTTGGCCTCGAACTCATCCGCAAATCGGGAACCATATTGATGCATCAGACAAAATATACCCTTGAACTTCTAAATCGGGCTGGAATGACAGACTGCAAACCCGCGGTCACTCCCATGGCAGTCCGCCAATCCCCAGGGCCGAATACTCCCTTTGCCGATCCTACACTATATCGGAGCCTCGTCGGTGGACTTCATTATCTTGCTGTTACTCGTCCGGACATCCAATATGCAGTCAATCGAGTCTCCCAATCAATGCATGCTCCCACAGAACAACACTTTCAGGCCTTGAAACGCATTTTGCGCTATCTTCAAGGTACTCTTCACTGTGGAATTTTATTTCAAAAGGGCTCGTTTGATATATCTGTTTTTTCTGATTCGGATTGGGCTAACGACAAAGATGATCGAAAGTCCACTACTGGATATATTGTTATGATGGGACCGAATCTGATTTCCTGGTGCACCAAGAAGCAAACGCGAGTGTCCCGTTCCTCCACAGAAGCAGAATATCGTGCCATGGCTGCGGGTGTTGCTGAAGTCATGTGGTTACGATACCTTACGGATGCACTTGGCATTCCCCCGACGAAACCACAGATTTATTGTGACAATCAGTCCACTATTTGTGTTACCAAAAATCCAGTCCTTCATGATCGTATGAAGCATGTTGGGTCTGACTGTCACTTTGTTCGCGATGAGGTACTTGCAGGAGCAATGGCCACGCACTATGTCCCATCTACTGACCAGCTTGCTGATATTCTCACCAAGCCTCTTCCGTTACAGCCTTTTCAGTCTCTCTGCTCCAAGCTGCCCCTCGTTACCGCTGATCAGCTTGCGGGGGGATAATAGACTACATATATAATTATTAAATACATCTGGGTTATTCTGTAATTAGTTATTCTTCAGTTCTCTATATATACAGCTGTAACCCCTTCAATATTAATGAGATCAATTAATTCTTAAATCTGTATCAGTCAAAATAGAGAAATTAAGATTTCTTGGTCACTTGTAAATAAATAGATAACATAAAATGGTCTTTTCAAATCTCCTTTGAGTAAACATTGAGATCTTTCGTAAAAAAAGACATAAAATTAAAGAAACTGTAAGTGACCTAAAAAATCAATGCACATACAAAACATTGAACAAGTTTTAAATTCATTTATTAATTCGACCCGATTTAATCCTTTCAAATGTAACTCAATCTTTTCCTTAAGACCCCCTAGTAAGACGTTCTTTTTAATTCTATACTCATCTCATATCACTTATTTCAATCAAAACATATACATTTTCCCTACTTTTATATCTTAAAAATAGCTATCAAAGCAAAAACAATTCTATAAAGCATGTTTTCATATAAGTTTCAATGATTAAAAAAGAACATTTAAGCCTACGAGAATATAAAAAGAGAAAAGAATGCATATCACTAAAGAACCATTAAAATATTAGAGTTAAAAAAAAAAAAATCATGAGAAGAAAAGGAGAAACAACATTACAAAATTTAATTAGAAAAATAATTTTTTTAGCAACTTACACTATTTGATTGCTCCATGAATTCATAATCACTAAAAAAAGAAAAGAAAAAGATAGAATAAAGAAGTGAAAGTGAAGAAAAGAAGAAGAGAGAATAGTGGAGAAAGAGAGGGGGAAAAAAAAAGAAAAAGAAGAGAAAATAAGATTACAATTATATATTGAAGAGAAGTTAGTAGCATGCAAAATCTAAATAAAAGAAAATATAGAAACCAACAAGAAAAATTTGAATTGAAAATACTAAGAAAAGATTACAAGTTACAACTAAAATTTTCTCTAAAATTAAACTACTTCATTTATTACTAATTAACTCCAATCACACTTTTCTTTCACAAAAAAAAAAAAAAACTTTCATCCAAAGATATCAATTAAATAAAAAAGAAGAAAAAAAAAGTGAATTCTATTAAGTATGACTTTTGCATAATTGGACAATACCCTAATTAATTTTATTTTTTTTAAAAAAAAGACTAGTGGAGAGCTTTGGTGACACAATAACATTGTTGAGTGATGGATCATGATACTTGTGAACATTTTTTAGCATACTGTAGATGAGTGAGTCATATGATCGGAAACTCCAGAATCAACAAGACAAAAATTAGTTGCAAGATCATTACCTGGCAGCCCTAAAGTTAAAAAAGCTGACATGATCATTTGTCTTATCATTTCAGGAGTAAGAACTTGTCCCTAAGATGAGTTCTCAGTGGTGAAGCCATTTGTCCCAGCTTGTAAAGCATTAACCTTATGGTTTTGAGGGTGTGTGAGACACTATGATAATGTGTCCTTGTTGTTTGCAATAATTACAAAACTTCCTGCCACAATTGCTAGCAATATGACCATATCCCTTGCAACTGTAGTCTTGAGTTCTAGTCATATCCCTACCCTTTCCTTTACCTTGGGCAGCAAATGCAACATCAATATCATCAACTTGCTTAAAAGCATTTTTTGTGACAAAACGTTGCTCTTCACGAAGTAATTCCCTAAAACAAACATCCAAGGAGGGAGACGGGTCACGATTCATCAAATGGGAGCGAACACTCTCAAACTCAGAGCGTAACTTCATCAAAAATTGATCTCGCTTGCTTTGCTCATGGACTTGTTGAATTGCAAAGAGAGACTCGATAGGTATTTTGGCATAAACAATATCTGTAAATTCAGCCCATAAGTTCTGAAATCCAGAAAAATAATCCTGAACCGAAAGACCTCCTTAAGAGTAATTAGCAATTTCATACTCTAAGTGAAAGCATCGGGCACTATTATCTTGGTTGTAAACCCTTTGTAAATAATCCCACGTGGCTTTAGCTGTCTTGTAAGGCATGAGATTAAGAACAATAAGAGGTTCAACTGACCCTAAAAGCCATGTCTCCATCCGTGCATCTCTAATCTTCCATTCACCTAACTTTTTAGGATCAAAAGGAGCAGGATCGGCTCCATCTATATTGCACCATAGTTCTTTTCTAGTGACAAATAACTGAAACTCCCATGACAAAAAATTCTTTCCAGTGAAACAAACACTAAATGATTCAAGCTGATATGAAGTCATATTTATGAAAACTAGAAATACTGACTCAAAAAGAATAACCAAAATGACCAAGATCAAAGTCCAAGGTATTAATTGCTGAGGAACGATCAACAAAAATTGAAATTTCCCAAAACGACTGAAAGGAACCACAAATGAACTCTATGAAACAAGACAGCCAAGAGAAGGCTTTGATACCATATCAATTTTCCGCCGCTGAATGCCTCTCAATATTGAGAGTTTTTTCATTAAATATAAAGTATCAAAGATTACATCCCTAAAGATCATCATGCTAGCACTCCCACCGCACGAAATTTGCCTAGAGTGTTTTGATGCCATTTGTAACGGTCCAACCACCTAGTGATATTGTCTGCTGAAGGCCTAGACTCGCACGGCTTTAAATGTGTCGCTAGTTTGTAAGGCCTACTTACTTATATACTCAACATCTCTCCTGTGTCTTGCCGATATGGGGCTATTATCCTAAGTTGGAGTGACACAAATTTAAAAAATACAACGTGTTCGATACTATGAGACTTTATTGGTTTCTCTTGCATCTGATTCTGTGAAGTTGTTGGCTTTTCATATACGCGATGTCAACTGTGAAGTCGAGAGTTACCTCTTCGCGGTCACACTCAGGCTAGGCATTAGTCGAGAGTTTTCACAGTTTGGGATAAGTGGGAGATCTAGAGAACGTCCTAGAGGGCTCGTATAGATCGGGAGAAAGGGATATAGAGAACGAGCTAGTTTGGGGAGGCTTAGTCTATACTAGTGGATTTTTCTATGTCTACTTATTATGACTCTTTAAGGTAAATATTTTCTGTTGATGCTGCTGCTAACATATCATCTCTTTTGGAATTGGAGTATTTTGTACTTAGTTTAGTCTTTTTTTCCACCCGCCCATATCATCATTTTGACAAATGATCAGTAAGAATTTCAAGCAAATCCATAAATAGACGATGAATTAATCTGTGTAGATATATTTATAGCCTAGTTCAACCTCCTAGGCGCCATCTAGTCGTTGATGTTTGAATGATTTATTTCATATTTCTGAAGGTGCATTGTGATGTATGATGACGTACATTGTCACAAACCTCAATAAAGTAATGGCGTGGCTGCTGCTTCGGGTGGCTGATATACATGGTATAATCTGTGAGTTTTTCGTGCAAAATTTTGTAGTTTACATTTGGTAGATCGCGCTAAGTTCAAAATTCGTAAGTCTTTTCTTTTTGGTCTAGTCTCTCATAATTCAAGAGCTTTGTCACAGACTATGTAGCACATTGCTTTGTTAAGAAATCGTCGACACAGGTAGTAATTTCAAGTATGATACTCCATCAGCTAATTTGCTTATATCACAATAAATGACGCTTAGATTCTTATTTCTTTGCAGGCAATTCTTTGATTTGTCGTCCTTATTTTACTAGAAGCAAGATAATGTGTTTCCACTTTCATCACAATCGAACTGTGTAGGCTGTTGTAGAGGAAGGGTGTTGGCTGATGGCACTATGTGACTCGACTTACTCGCGTTTCAAAGAACGGTCAATTTGATGTCACTTCTTCCTCAGGTGAAACGATTTGGCAAAACTCTTGCATTTTTTGGCGAACAAATTTGACTCTTTACCTTGCATCACATGAACACTTGATCTAATAGGAAACTGAATAACCATGGTTTTATAATAGACAGGATGTTTCACCCCTATTGGCATAAAGTCAAGCAATGTTTACTTGGTTTTACTGTTGGGTCTTAATGTTCATATGGTGCAAGGCAGACTAATCATATTTTTTTACTGAGATAATGCAATAGTTAAGCTACATCGTGATACCTGATGATGAAGTGGGTACCGAATTCACTATTCGAGTCACATGGTGCCATCCACAACAAGATCTGGGAAAGGCGCAAGCCGATATGGTCTCCTGGAAAAGTCATCAGTGGACAACAATGCACCATCATCGGATGTTGCACGTGGCACAATCAATTCAACTCAACGTCTTACACTAATAGAAGTTTCTTAGTTTCCTATCAGCGAAACAAAATGACTGGAAAATAAGTTTGTTGATTTGTATAGGGAAAATCCTGCATAAACGACTGGTACATTGAAAGGGAAATTATCTCAGGATCTCCTGTTTTTCTCTTGTTACGGGATTGTGCGACAACTTACTGATACTTGCAATAAAATTCAAGAGAAACAAATGGTGATGCAGTTTGAAAAAAGTAATCTCCGAAAAATTAGACCTGTGTTGGAGCTGCTGAAGCGTCTGTCTTCAAATATGGAAGGTTCAAGATCAGACAAGCTAAAGCAAGTAAATTATTCTTACTGAACTTTTTACTTTGATTTTCTTCCTTGCAGTACAAATTTTGATGTCAACAAACTTTTTGTCAATTCCTTCGGCTACCATTTTCCTGGATCATGTAGTTTGTATAAGAGTGACATGAATAGACTTCATTAGGTCTGCTGTTGCTGACATCTCATCTCTTTTGGAAATGGACTATATATCTTGTTTATCGTTTTGTCTCCGTTTTTTTCTCGCACCGGTATAATAATCACTTCAAACAAAGTATGGAACGGATATCTAGTGCGGCAACTTATACTTATATCTGATTGATAAAGATGTTGACTTGCCGTAAGCTACAATAGATGATGCTGAAAATAAAAAGCAAAGGCAACTTGTCTCAAGGTGAAGATATCTAATTAGTACAAGCAATTCGTACTGTGCTTTCTTCAGCATATACTCAACCTGAACAGAAAGATTGATGAGTGCAAGTTTTATTAGAAGTTAGCAAAGGTGCTCGTGTTCTATCTTTGTTAAAACCATTGAGTAAGTAGCACGTTGCATAGCTGCAGGTAGTAAGTTCAAGTATGATAATCCATCATAAATGACGCTTCAATTCGTGCTTCTTTGAAGGCTTGGTCTGTAGTCCTCATTCTACTACAAACAAGATAAATGTGTTTCCACTTTCATCAGAATGGAAGTGTGTTGGCTGATGTTGGGCATGAGAAAAAGAGAGAAGTGTGTTGGCTGATGGCACCATGTGACTCGACTTATTCGTTTCAAATAAATAATGGTCAATTTGATGTCACTGCTTCCTCAGGTGCAACGATTTGGCATAGCTCTTGCATTTTCTCGGCCAAAAGATTTGATTCTGTTTCCCTTTCATCACACGAACACTTGATCTAATAGGATGTTCACCCCTATTAGCATAAAGTCAACCAACGTTTACGTGGTTTTCTAGTGGATCTTAATATTCATATGATGCAAGGGCAGACTAATCATATTATTTTTACTGAGATAATGCAAGAGAGAAGCTACATCACGATACCTGCTGACAAAGTGGTACCGAATTCACTATTCGTAGAGATGGATAAGACCAGTGACGAGTCACATGGTGCCATCCACAACAGGATCTGGATAACATTTATGTGTCAGTACTTCTATGAGGAAAATCCATTCTCTACCAGATTCCCTGCTATAATTCAATTAATCCAGATGATAAGGGAAATACTAATGAGACTACCAATACCTTTTATCGAGTAAGTCATACCGAGCCTTTTGTTGCGGCATGATCAGGCCCTACTTAGTTGACTGACAATGACAAAGACTTGTGAGTCCTATAGAGAAAAACCCTCGTTTTGTATTGCTGAGACAATGCGCCTAAGGAAAAAGTCTTTGTAACTGAAGTGAGCCGAGGATGGGTCAGGTTTATATAGACAGCAACAAGAGTAACAATACGGTTTATAATGTGGCCCCGTTAAAGTCTTAAGTTCAATTCAAAGTAAAGGCTGAAACCGGAAGGAAGAAGCGAAGATTCCTTGTATCGCCAGCCACATGATGAACCTATGCTTGGGTAGAACGTGTTTACTCCAAACAAGATCATCCACTCTCATCCTGGACCGCTTCTCTATCACCACCAAGAGTAAGCACATTCCTGTCAGTACTCCCAGCTTCTTGATTCTTTTATCATCACTTTTCCTGCAATTTGTATCAATCAACAATGTCTCATTGCTCTTGCAGACGCTGTGTGCTTGAGTAAAAGAGACTGCGAAAATGCAAAGTTTCTCATGTAACGTTGCAATTTTCACCAGAAATAATTTTTTTATCCTGTAAAAGCATTGTGCCTATGTTCTTGTTGTTTGCATTTTCATCTATGTTGGTCATTTTAGTCTTCAATGTAGAAGGTTGAAGAGCAAGTATTGGGGAATTTTTTGAGTGATTTGTTTATTCTTTATGTCATGATTTATCCAAGATAGGGTTGGCTTACATGAGAAGAAATAGTAGAAACTTCCTACACTCTATGTATAACTTCCCATAGTCTATGTACAGCTGTACAGTGTATGTACAGCTGTCTATTCATGTAAGAAACTAACAATTAACTTATATTCTATCCTAAAAGTATATACAATAAAGTTACAAAATTCTCTCTTCATCCTCAATATTTGTAGCAGCGGTATCTCCAGTGTCAATAACATTCAATGTGGAGACATTTGAAGCTTGTATTTTCACTGTTCTTCTTGGGATATCTTCTTCACTATTGTATTTCCTTTTCAAACCTGCTATGTATTGTTTTACTTGAGCCGGTTCTTTTAGGAACAACCTCTCTGCCTTCACAGGTCAGGGGCGGAGCCACCTTGTACCAAGAGTGGTCAGGTGAACAACCTTCACTTGAAATTTATATCGTGTATATAGATAAAATGCTATTCTATTTGGTTAAATATAAATATTTGAACAATCTTAGCACATTTGAGGGGTATAGTTTAGTGGTGAAAGATGTTCAGTAAAAGCTAGAGGTAGGTCTGCACACGGGTTCTAAACATTTTAATATTTTTTCGGTCCCCAACAACTGCAAACATTTTAATATTTTTAAAGGAGCTTCTATTTTATTGAACACCCTTCTTAAAATTTCTAGCTCCGCTACTGTCACAGGTAGGGGGTAGCGATGCGTAGGCACAATACCCCATTTGTGGGATTATACTGTTATTTTTTCCTCCACGGGTACAAGAATCTGTATACTAAAAACAACAACTTCAACTAGTTCAAGTTTAAGAACAAGAACACAATGAAGTATAGACAATACCCTCAACCCACGATAAAAGTAATCTTTATAAGAGGTGTATTTTATTTTTTAGAAATAAAGATGAAACAGAAGTGGCCAACTTGTCCAAATTCACGGACTTTCCTTAAGGAATAATTCCCTTCACTGTACCCGAGGTTATGGAATCTTCCTCCCAGGATAAAATGGCCTTCAATCCGACTATAGCGGTACCTCAAATAGGCGGATTCTTCAAACTCACAAAACGTTTTGAATGATCACACAGAATATTTGTAAAGACAAGAAGAGTTTTTGTTTTCTGAAAATTTTTTATGTCTAAACATGTGGATGAAAGCAGGTTTATAAAGCCATAACATGCCTCTTCTGAAAAGAGGCAATGGTTCACTTAAAAAGTATAACTTTTCCTGAAAAATCATGTCTATTCGTCCAAACAGTGTGTCTTTTCCGAACAGGCATGCCATTTCATGAATCAGTGTGTCTTTTTCTGAATAGACACAACTATCTGAATAGTCACAGCTTTTCCAAAACAATGTCTTTTTTTTCTTGTAACGCCCCGATTTTCTATAACCGGAATGTCACACGGTGATTGTAATCCCAAAGGACCACAAGCTAACCCTCTTCTGATATCTGTACCTGTTCACGACATAATATAATAAAATACATGCAAAAAACTGACGAAAACTTGCCATAAGGTTCAAAATATCTAAAATACATAATACTGCAAACTGAATACTTACACATCTGTCCGAAAAGCCTCTAACTGTCTGAACTGTGGATTTGAAGCAACATGTCTCCAACTAACTCCAACTACCTAAACTGAACTGAAATAATAAGATAATCAAAGTGATGAAGACTCACTACTGAATCTAGATGCTGGCACCTGAAATGCTACTGATGCTCTGGATTTTGTGCTTCTGAACCTATGGTGTAAAATAAAAAGATACACCATAGCACAAATGAGTCAGTACGTTGGAATGTACTGAGTATGTAAGTGAGGTAGGCTATATTGAAAGGGTTTACATGCATGAACAATACTTGACTGAATAATATGTATAACTGGATCAACATATATGGAAACTTTGTAACTACTGAATATGAACATGATTATATGAGAACGCATACATGAAGGCATAACTGTAACTGAAATCATCATAACTGTAGACACTGATTTTGAATAATGAATCACTGAAATTTGAATCTACTGATACTGGTAACTGAGGCTTTGATACCCAAGTTTCTAATCTTACTGATAACTAACTTTCTGAACTTACTGATACTGGAATACTGAATGACTGAGTCTACCAATGACTGATAACTGAGTTTACTGTTACTGCTTGATTTTATCTGAGATCAAGCCTATCTGACAGGTGATCTCTAAAACTATTAATAAAGGTAATGATTTATTGTAACTAAGATCAAACTTGTCTAACGGGTGATCTTTGAATCTGATACTGATAGAAATAATTTGAATGAATAATGAATAACTTTAATTTGAGATCAGGCCTATCTGACGGGTGATCTCTGAATCTTCTGATAAGAAATGATTATTGTAATTTGAGATCAGACCTATCTGATGGGTGATCTATAATCTTATAATACTGATACTAACTGAATGTATATGACAGTCATGATTTATGATTTCTTTTCTGAAGACTGAATCTGAGACTGAGACTTTATCTATAACTGTGACTGAAACTGTGGGAGTTCTCACTTATCCGACATGCCCCGAATCTGAACTAGTGGGGTCCATCCTATAACCCCAGCTGGAAGAGTGTCAATACCGTGCCACGGGTAAGGACCTCTCTGTTCAATCCTCTCTAACAGGTGACCCTCAAGAGGAAGTCAAGCTTAAGGCTATGTGGACTCCTGCAGGTAGTCAAGCCTTTTATCTGACGGGTGACACCTCATCCTGCGCTGGCTACGCAGTTCTGGAGTATAGGGATTGATTCTAACGACTCTGCCTCCCTAATGGGGAAGTCATCATTCTGCACTCGCTCGGTGCAAGTTTCCTACTCCCAACTGAAAGACTCTGAACTGATTCTTAACTGAACTTACACTGAGCTGAATCTTGTTACTGAGTATATTACTGAGCTGATTTGACTGAGTTCACTTGGTTCTGTTATCTGGCGTAATACTACAGAATATTTGATAACTAATTGAATACTACTGAGTTATGTTATCTCACTGAGTTTACTGAATTCTGTAACTGAATACTGAAATACTACGGAGATCTAAAGTGGACTAGATTGATACTTGAGATTCTGAGTTTCTTAATCTGAATACTATACTGAGATTGATTTTCTGAATCTACTAAGTTTTCCTGAGTCCTGTAACTGACTGAAACTTACTGATCATGGCTTAATTTAGATTATCTTGAAACTGACTCGGCTCTAGATAAGCAGGCTAATTTCGGGTATCAATACCCCCAGTACTCGATAGCGTAATTAAATACAATACAGAAATACTTGCATAACATAACAACAGTCAATTACTCGCAACAAAAAAATCAATAAGACACTCTTTCAGGTACTTGAAAGTCATAAACCCAAATCATGATCAAGAATGCATAATATTCTTCAAACACTTGGAAATCTTAAATATGAAGTTGTGTAAGGATTCATAATAATGCCTCATAAATTCATTCAACAAGGAATTCTCATGGATAGGATTTTCACACAATATACCATAACTAATTTACTAGAGATTTTCAACCACACTTGGCATGAACTTATACATAGCTTGGGAATTTCTTGTCAACATATTATAATGACTCTATTTTCTTCACTTAAGTATTTTATCAAACACTTGAATGGCATAAATTAACACATATTGGATGGAATGAATTAATACACATACTTATATGATATAATTTCTCTTATTTAATTCACACAAGCATTCATTAAATACTTGAAAGACATAAAATTTAATCATAATGCAAATCAATACTTGAGTATCACAATTCCAACACCAAGTTCACCATCTCAAGGCTCTAATATGAATTCACATAATACTATATACATAATAATTATTAATTTCACATAAATCACAATTGCTAAATGTCCATAGCCTCCTGTTTATAGATGCGGTGCACGACACACTGATAAACAAGACTCTACGTAGACACGTCTTTGTAGACTCACTAGGAAGAACTTCTCTAATACCACTTTTGTCATACCTCAAATCCTATTGGGGCGGACTGGCACCCGTAATCGAGGAGGCCCGGGAGAACCAGCTCATAACCTTATACTTCCCATGCATAACTCTATGAAAACCCAAAATTCGGACAACATCATGTCGCATATAAAAGGAAATAATCACCTGTATAAGCTCGAGCACACATATATATTTATATACAATACTTGGCCGTTGGAGCCATCACGTCTATTAACAAAACACCACCTTGACTGTACATTAGGTCTACAAAGCCTCTAGATAATACACAGAATTTAACTAAGGTCGGGACATACCCCGCCATATAACTAACTTCTATACAATACCAAAAGTGACTGGATATGACATGGAAATCCCCGAAGCAAACTGGAGCTCACCAAAAGCAGCTGGATATCCTGGCTCCTACTTGTGCGGTGTATGAGCTGAGGTACCTGTGCCTGCAGCATGAAATGCAGGTCCCCCGTGGGGAACGTCAGTACGAAATATGTACTGAGTATGTAAAGCTTTAGATAATCACATATGATATAGGAGCTCAATAGAAATCAGAAACAAGTGAATAAATCGTAATAGGAGTGGACCACACTTACTAGAACTTGTGACAACCTGTACATTGTATTTATTCAATCACTTTACCTTCATTCTTATCATCTTTGTAATCATTACTGTACTATACTGACCATTAGGCTGCCTCCAGTACATATCAACTGGGATCAACCCATGATAGGATTATGCCCCTGGGATACCACCCATAAACACATAAATAGGGATCGACCCATGATAGGCTTATGCCCCTGGGATACCACCCGATAAGAGAGAACTTCCATCACTTAGTTCAATTAATCTTTGAGATTGTTATTTCGGTCGCCGCCGTATTTTTGATACTTTGAAAAAATGATACATCAATAAGAGACATATAAATAGACCATCAATGCAATAACAATGAAGTAAAAACTCATTGGCACATTAATGCCATAACAATGAAGTAGGAACTTATTGGTATATCAATGAAACATTTTAGAGTCATTAATAGAACATGGATCTTGTTTGAGTAACCGGATACCTTTTGACATTCATTAGTGTAATAAACATGTAAGATTTGGAAAACAAGTAAGTATTGGAATGTCTTGACATCTTGTAGGGTGGAAACAAGTTCATTGGTAACGTAGGACATCATACAAAACCATTATGGATCACATGTTATTGAATAACTTTGGAAACTTTCTTAATAGAACAATTGTACACTTTCATGCCAAAGATATGGTATAGAGTATGCTTTACATACCTGATTGTCAACCTTCAATACTAGTCCCAAATGGACTTCCCGTCTTTTCGGATTACTTATCTATAATGAACATATATAACAATCTAGTATTAGCAACCAAACGTCACAACTCAATTATTTGAATTCACCAAACTAGTGGTTGAGTAGTAAGCCTTAATTACACCATAAAGGGTGTCACTTTAACCCTCTTCTACTCCAATTACATTCACATGCCATGCATATTCATACAACATCCTCCAATATCAAGTTTGGATTCATTTATCCTTCCAACCAATCAATTAAATTGAGCCATAGACATAAATAATCATCAATTCAATAGTATATCACCATATCCACCTTCCATAACTCAATTACCATATCCACCTTCCATAACTCAATTACCATATCCACCTTCCATAATTCAATACAACTAAACCATGCAAAATAGTCCATAACCCTATTTCCATCACCTTTCAATAACAACCAACACATATAATCATCTATCACACATATACATATGGAAAAGAACGAACACAAACAATATTCATACCTTAGAATTCACCTCTTGATTATTCAATCTTGTTTGCACAAATAATAGGTTCCGTTCGAAGCTCTCGAGATGACAAACGCAGTTATCGGATTACTTTGGAATTTCTACGGTTGAATCAAAAGTAATTTAAAGGTCAAATTTTGCTAGGGTTTGTTCTTTCTCAATGATTGATGATGAAAATGAGTTTTGAACTCATATACATGTATATATACACATATTACCATCCTTAATATAATAGGAAATGACCAAAATGCCTTTAAAATTTAAATAATGTCAAATCTGTCCTTTGGTGGACTGTTTTGTTAAGCTAAAGTAGATCGACCAAAACTCTTTGCTCCAATATTGGATTTGGGTGAAATTGGTATTATTAGAAGGATAATTCAAAGGGATTTCATTTCATATAAAGTAGGCCACCTAGTTCGTCCTGTACAAGGAGTTATGGTCGTTTGAAGTTGACTCTAAAAATCTGTTTTGATAGGCTGAAGTAAAACGAGTATTACTCCTTACTCAGACGTTGTATTTGGATGAAACCAATTGCATTAGAAAGAAGACTCAAAGATATTTCTTTTCATAGGTCGAAGATCTCCCAGTTCATTATATTAAGTAAGTTATGATCATTCAAAGTTGACCCAAAAATTCGGCTGGCCTCAGTAGTTTATGTGCAGGAAATTTTCCTGCACATTTACTATTCCCAAATATCCCGGCCACCGTTTTATAGTTTTGAACGTGCTCAATTATATCCGAAACCTATCTATTTTTGGAAATCTTTATATCATTGGAAATATTATTCAATAACCTTCGCATGGAACCATCGACGGGCAAATTTCGGTATAAATAAAATAAAAAAATTAATTCCATATAAATAAGACCAATACACGTACTTGAATACGCCAATACATGTACTTGAATACAGGGTGTTACAATCCTAACCCTTAGTATATTTTATTTCTTATTTTAAGTTGAGGGTGTAGGAAAACTGTTGTTGTACACGTTCTGTAGATAATTAGGGGTAGTGCAAGTACTTAAGGAAGTGAGCTCGTTTTGTGATTTTTAAGTACCTCTCCAATGGTCTGATATGAAGTGAACTGTGTGAAATGCATCTGGTGTGACCACTGTGTATCTATTTGTGGCAAGAGTGTGGCAAATAAATAACCTATAGAAAACAAATGCATGAAACGGATGAGTAGTGATGTGCTATATACTTGTGTGCCATGTGCGTGTAAGGTCTTACTCAGTTCCCATTGTGCGTTGAATCTAGAGCTTGCCCAGTTAGTCGTACCATAGTCATAGGATAAGCGTTAGGAAAGGATCATAGGCTATTTTTGTATGTTAACCCAGTTTAGCTTAAATGACCATCCAAATTTGAATAATATCCCTTGATCCCTTTTTAGCCTAAATAGATTGATTCTTTCTTGTATACCTTTCACCTTCCCATCACATCACAATGAACCTATTTTGGCCCTGGTCCTCCTTGGACACTGTGCACCTTGACTTAGGAAAATAGCCTAAGTTGAGGGTGGCTACTATAGGGGTGCGGGATACATTATGAGTATGGAGAGAGGTAAAAGAAGGAAAATGAATAACAAGTTGGGTGTAGTGAAAAAGAAAATAGGAAAAGAGAAAACTGAAAAAGTTAATCTAATGCTTGAACATACAACACCCATCTTGAGAATACTTGTCAAATAAAAGATGGAAGAAAAGAAGGTCAAAAGTTGAAACCCCATGATTTAATGTAGTGCCAAGGAGGTGTAGTCACTATGAAATACCCTTGAATATCATACCATCCCCTAGCCTATGTTACAAGATCAGAAAAGCCCTATAGTGATCCTAACTGACTTATCTAAAGACTTTGGTACTGACTATAAGGGAAAGCCCATGGTATTTGATGCGCAATGTTGGAACTTCATTCTTAGAGTGAGTCTTACGTTCATCCCTATGTTAATACATGTGAAAATCTGAGTGAAAAAGGGATTTCTTTATTGTGAGGGCACACCAGGTATGTTGCTATTAACTGCTTTGTTCGGAGAATGTAATTTGGGTATGTGCTAGCTTGTTATTGCTGAAATTTTTTCCATATCTAGATGCTTGTGATTTACATGGTTGTTTTCAAATATTAGACACAGTTGAGTTTATTTTGATTGATCATGGAGATGGTGCATGTATTATGAACTGATAAGAGTAGTTAGCTGCCGAATTATACTTTGTTTACTCCTAGTTATGTTTTGGTTTCTTAAGGACAAGCAATTGTATAAGTTAAGGGTGTTGATGTGTGAGCCGATGCTAACACATTTGAAGGTTTTAACTCTGAATAATTGCGAAGTCTTAAGAAACTTTCGTTGTTTTTGACTGCTTTTAGTGTGTAAATGCAGATATAAGTGATTAGGGAGGAAACCAAAGGAAAGAAGAATAAATCAGATGACATCTGGTATAAATAAGCTGAAGTGTATCTGACGTCAATTCTGAAGCACCGTCATACATAGGACAAGCAGTCAAAGTTGCCGTCAAGCTTAGACAGAACCTGAAGAGTTGAGAGGAAATGTGACGGTGATGTTGAAGGGCCGTCAAATATGGGACATGGCGTCAAAATTGCCGTCAACCAGAGACAGAGTATGCTGATTTCCAGTGAACATGTAACGACAGTTTTCATGTGTTGTCAGGATTTTTGACACGCCATCAGGATTGCCGTCTGAAGATGCAGAAGATAAAAGTTCACTGGAACCTTTGACGACATCTCGCACACATCGTCAGGACTCTGACACGCCGTCAAAACCATCGTCGTCTAATCCGAAGAGAAAACTGAAACTTTAATTTTATTTCCTTATTTAGTGTTTACTATTTAAAGACTTGTTTTGGGGGTTTTATTGATGATTATCTGTCATTATCTAAGAGATATTAACCTAGAGAAGAGAGGCACGTAACATTGCTCTCTTTCATCATTTAATTTTCTTGTTTCTTATAGACTATTTTTGGGTTTCTACCTTGGGATTTAATTGAGGAAACTACTTTTTTGTTTTCCATCTAATCGTGAGTTATCCTTATCATTATGAATTCAACTTGTAATTTCGTTCATCAAATCATGAATGGCTAATTCCATTAGCCGGGGTTATGTGATCCATCGATTAGGGTTTGATATGATTCTAGGTGTTTAACGGATTCAAAGAGTGGTTGCAAATATTTGGTTATGCCTTAGGTTTTATTTGCTTCTAACGGAGAAATAGACTAGAGGACGTGAATTATCAACAGGGACTCAGAAGCTACCAACCTTCTGTTTAATGATTAATGTCGTAACTGGATTAATCTACCTGAGATAACATCCTATTGGAAATAGACAATTTGTCTAAGTTCGAGAGAATTAGATAATAAATTGTCTGGTGAGGTCGAGAGATAAGTCAGATAGTATAATTGTCAGGGATATTCTGTTGTTCTACTCATTCCGAGAATCTCTAGCATTACCTAGTATCTGTCAATTCCCGAAACCCTTGGCGAACATAGCTTTGGTTTCCCATTTATCTTGATTACAAACACTAAAATTCAGAAAGTGAAAATTGATTCATTGCGAACCTTAAACCCCCATCTTTCAGAGATGGTAAACTACCAGTAAAGCATTTCGTAAACAAATTGACGTTCACACCCTATTCCCTGTGGGATTCGACCCCAACCTAGTTGGGTTTAATATTGACAACGATCACTTACACCATTCAAGAGTGTAATTTGAGCGTTATCAGCACACAAATTGAATTCATAACTTAAAAGATTAACTTACAATAATAAAGGAAATCAAAAGTGTACTTTCAATTGAATCACAAGGCTAAACACCAGAATATTGGTCTTATAGAGAGAGAGAAAAAAGTCGTATATTTTAGGATATGTCAATTGATTGATGGATAATAGAAAAAAAATCCTAAAACAAGGCTTTAAATAGTTAACCCTAAATAAGGAAATAAAATTAAAGTTTCAGGTTTTATTCGGAATAGATGACGGCGCCCGTGATGGCCTACCATGATTTTGATAGCCTATCATGGACGTCATAAGCTTCTTTGCAAATTCATCTTCTGCTGCCTAAGGTTGACGACGACGGTAATGCCCTATCATCATCTTGACAGCGTGTCATGAACGTCGTCACAAAATATCCTACAACTTCTATCTTCTGTTTAAGGTTCACGGCATCCTTGACAGCCTATCACTAGGATGACGGCGCGTCATGGATGTCATCAGCCACACTTAGCTCTTTATTTGCTTCTGATTTCACTCTTTTTGCTTCCTTTATTGGTGGTTCCCCTTCTTCTCTACTTTTACTGCAAAATCAAAGTAAACTAATCAAAAATGACTAAAGTTGCTCAGGAATTTGCAATTATTTAGAGTTAAAACCTTCAAATGTGTTAGCATGGGCTCACCACATCAATAGCACACTGATTTGGCCTCAAAATGCTCCATTCGTACCTTTTCTCCCGTTTGACCAACCAAATGGCCCCGACCATAAAAACGGGAAACACTGGGACTCTTCCCAGCATCCCTGGCATGCCCCGATTGAATTTCGGCCCACGACATCGCCGGACCCTTGGCCCACCTCTGGAACTGTGGCCTATAGCACATCGATTTGGCTGCAAAATGCCCCGTTCGTACCATTTCGCCCATTTGACCAATCAAAGGGCCCCACCCACACAAACGAGAAAATTTGGGATGCTTCCAAGCCACCTTGACATGCCCAGGTCAATTTTTGACCCACGAAAACCCCGGACCCTGGGCCCACTCCCGGAATCATGGGTTATAGCACACCGATTTGGCCCCAAAATGCCCCATTCATGTGGTTTCGCTCATTTGACCTACCAAATGGCCCTTCCCACACAAACGGGAAATACTGGAAAGCTCCCCAGCCTACCTGACATGCACGAGTCAATTTTTGTCCCACGACACTCCCGTACCTCGGGCCCACCCCCGGAACTGTGGGCTATAGCACACCGACTAGGCCCCAAAATGCCCCGTTTGCACCATTTTCCCGTTTGACCAACCAAATGGCCCTGCCCACACAAACGGGGAATACTGGTACTCTTCTCAGCCTCCCTAGCATTCTCCAATAATTTTTCAGCCTACGATACCCCCGAACATCGGGCGCACCCCGAGAATTGTGGCTATAGCACACCGATATTGCCCTAAAATGCCTTATTTGCATCGTGTGTCCCATTTGACCAACCAAATGGCCCCACCCACACAAACAGGCAACATTGGATGCTTCCCAGCCACCCTGGCATGCCCGAGTTAATTTTTGGCCCATGCACCCCCGAAACCCGCACCCCACTCCCAAAAATGTAGGCTATAGCACACCGATTTAGCCCCAAAATGCCCCGTTTGCACTAATTTGCCCGTTTGACCAACAAAATAGCCTCTCCCACATAAAAGGGAGACACTGGGATGCACATAAGCATCCCTGGCATGCCCGGGGTGATTTTTAGCCTACGGTACCCCCAAAATCGTGGGCTATAGCACACCGATTTGGCCTTAAAATGCCCCGTTCATGCCGTTTCACCCGTTTGACCGACCAAAATCCCCGCCCACACAAATGGGAAACGCTCCTAGCCTCCCTGTCATGCTTGAGTTAATTTATTTCCTATGTCTCAACCCCTATAACCATGGGCTAGCACACCGATTTGGCCTTAAAATGCCCTGTTCGTGCTATTTCACCCGTTGGAATAATAAAATGGTGACATCCACACAAACGGGCAAAATGCCCCGTTCGTGCCATTTTGCCCGTTTGACCAACCAAATGGCACTGCCTATACAAACGGAAAACACTGGGATGATCTCCATCCTTCCTGGCATGCTCGAATCAATTTTTAGCCCACGACACCTCCGAACCCCGGGCCCACCCTCAGAACCGTGTGCTCTAACACACCGATTTGGCCCAAAAATGCCCTGTTCGCTCTGTTTTGCCTGTTTAACAAACCACATGGTCCGGCACACACAAAAGGGAAACACTGGATGCTCCCCATCCTTTATGGCATGCTCAAGTCAACTTTTATCCCACGGCACCCCTTAACCCTAGGCCTAGTCGCAGAACCATGGGCTATAGCACACTGATATGGCCCCAAAATGCTCCGTTCGCGCCGTTTCGCCTATTTGACCAACTAAATGGACCTACCCACATAAAAGGGAAATACTGGGATGCTCCCCAACCTCCCTGGTATGTTCGGGTCGATTTTTGGCCCAGGCACCCGCAGATCCCGGGCCTCCCCCAGAACAATGGGCTTTAGCATACTAATTTGGCCCAAAAATGCACCGTTCGCACCGTTTCTCCTGATTGGCAAACCAAATGGCCCTGCACACACACACGAGCATTAGTGGGATGCTCCCTATCCTCCCTGCCACGCCCAGATCAATTTTATACCTACGACACCCCCGGACCCCGGGCCCACCCTCGAAACCATGGGCAATAGCATACTAATTTGGCTCAAAAAGGCCTCGTTCAAGACGTTTTGCCTGTTTGACAAACCAAATGGCCCCTTCGACACAAAAAGGCAACATTGGGACTCTCCCCAGCATCCCTGGCATGCCCAGGTCAATTTTAGGCCCACGGCACACACGGACCCTAGGCTCACCCCCGGAACTGTAGGCTATAGCACACCGATTTGGCCTCAAAATACCCCATTTGCGCCGTTTCGCCCATTTGACAAACAAAATAGCCTCGCCCACACAAACGGGGAACACTAGGATGCTCTTCAGCCTCCCTGGCATGCCCGGGTCAATTTTCAACCTACATCACCCCCGAACCCTGGGCCCACCCCCAGAATCGTGGGCTATAGCACACCGATTTGGCCTCAAAATGCCCCATTCGCGCCATTTTACCTGTTTGACCAACCAAATTGCCCCGCCCACATGAACAAACAATTGATAACGCTCAATCTACAGCTCTCGTAGGAGTGTAAAGCGGTCGTTAGCAAATATAGAACCCAACTGGGTTGGGTATCGATCCCACAGGGAATAGCTTGGTCAACAAGTAAGTAAAGATTGCTAGACTTTTAGTGCAAGTCTCGTAAAAAAGGGGGGATTGTAATGTGTCACCAAAACAATTAAATAAAAGCTGAAAATAGCAAAGCAAAAGAGAAAGATTGTTACGTAAGTTGTAAACAATGAGAATTGAGAAGTTGGGGTTATGTCCACCTTCTGAGGTATACGTCTCTATTGGCTATGAGCGTGTAGAATTCTGACATGCAACTGCTTATAGAGAATTGTATTCGATGGTAAATCCAAGCGTCTTTCGACCTAAACAAGGACTATTTCACTTTAACTCTCTCGAGCTTAAAGCGTATCTAACGGTACGAATTCTCCAAGAGGTTAGTCCAGTTACGGCACTAGCTTTTTAATAGGAAAGGGTGTCCTACTACCTTGACATTATCTCTTTTCCAGCCAAATAACTTTTCTCTCGAACAAGTTAAATGTTAGACTGGCGTATTCTTGCGTTTGCAACCGCAAAGAATGTAGATTAAGATGAAGAGAATAATGATATAAGCAATATACGTGCCTCGAACTCACAAACTCACAGCAATAGATAGTATCTCATACGACTTCCATAACCCCAACAGAGAGGTTTAGTTACCCATGAATGCAAAGAAAACCACAATTGACATTGTTATTATACCACAATAATGATCAATTTCGTGTAGCCCAAGAGTGGTAGGCGTTAGGTGTGATTTCTTGTAGAGTAACGTTTCTCTTGTTGCGGAAATTTAAGAATATAAGAATAGACGAAAATAGAATTGATGGAAAGAGTAGAAGAGTTGTAGAATTGTTTGTATTGTAGAATAAGAGAGGAGTAGCAGATCCCCCTAAATCTCTAGCATGATAGGGTATTTATAATACCCATATCCTAATCCTACTAAGCTAATGAAATAAATAACCAAATCCTACTAGACTAATGAAATCCTTAACCCATATGTACTAGGTTAAGGTAACATTATCATAATCCACTTAAAATAATGAAATACATAACCTAATTGTACTAGGTTAATGTATCATTGTCAAAATCCAGCTTTGTGTCTGTAAGTCCCCAAAGTCTTCAGAATTGCTGTTTTAGCCCGGGACAGATTATCCATGCAGCAGTTTTGGTCCCCCAAAGTCTTCAGAAATGCTGTTTTAGCCCGGGACAGATTTTCCATGCAGCAGTTTTGGTCCTTAGGCGTGTAAACTCCCTTCCCTTCCTTCGTGAGCTTTCTTTAGCGTCAAGTAAGCCATAAAATGCTGAATTATGCATCATTTATACCTGAAACTTTACTAATCATGTTCGTTAGCTCATTTACAGGAAAAAGGACTAAAAGTGCATGAAATATATAATTTGTTCTCAAAACTAGGCTAAAATATGGACAAAATATATTGATATAGGCGCGTAAATTCGCCTATCATCAACACCCCACACTTAGAGCTTTGTTCGTCCTCGAACAACATATCATGTCCTTCTAAGCATCAACTTAAGGTTTTTACAGAAACAACACAAAACACTCTTCAAGACAAGCACAACAATTATCAACAAAGAGTAGCTTTCCGATTATAAGTAGAAACAGTTTAACCTCTAGCGTAGACTCGTGATGGTGATCAACTCGCATGCAAACGTTAAAGTGCATAGAATCATATACAACTATCCAAAACTCATCAACCATGTGTGTCTCACACTATAGTACCCATAATCATTCACAAGTATAGCATATTTTTCAAACATGGGTATCAAAATATCCTTGCTCTCGCTCTCACAAAGAATTCATATGAAGCAACTGATGACCATAGGCTTGCCCTTAGTGTAATGCTCCACTAAATGTTGGAATGTTAAGATTAAGATCAAGTAGGTCTTTTGATGGTTGTAATGTAGGCTAAGGGACGGGTATGACTATTTTGGCCAGGAATAGTGACTAAGTTCCTAAGCGCTTTAATACATCACTTTGTATCATTGACACTTTTTTTTTTTTTCTTTCAACCTTTCTTTCTTTTATTCTACCACCCTTGTTCTCCTCTTTTGTTTTTCAATTTTAAGCACAACTCGCTTTTCAGCTTTCTTTTCCTTTTTCTTTTCACAACATACCTCTTATGATAACACTTTCTTTTTCATAACACATTCAAGCACCATTATAATTTATAGCATCATACTCACCCAATTTCCTCTTATGTTGTCACATGACTTTTTCACTTTAAAGCACTTAGGAATTTGGATCAAATTATGGTCTTGAAAAAAAAATGGATTAGGCTTACATACAAGGTTGTCAAAGAAAATAGGCTAAAGGCTCAAAAGGGTTTAACTAGGATGATGTCCATGGGTAGGTAAAACTGAAGGTAAACAAATATGGGTTGCCAAAGAAATGCCTAAATCATATCCTAAACTTACACTCCTTATTTTCGCTTTGCATACATACCAGGCAAGTTCTAGCATCAGCCACAATCATAGAATATACGATTATCTCACACACACAAGGCACATGGTCGACTTGCTTGGAAGTAATATAGACTCTCGACCCAACAAGTGAAGGAATTGAATCACACAATATCACATATTGAGTCACAACTAGAGCCTAAATGTCTCAATAGTCACAATTGAAGCACATACTCTTGTTCTAATCTCATGCTGCCTATCAAAATAATTTCATGCGAAGCTAGAAAAAAAAATTTACTACTAAAAAAAATGAAAAAAAACGAAACAAAAACAAAGCAAACAAACATAGATGCAATAGAGAAGTATAGCATACGATACTGCCACCCCACACTTAAACGGGACACTGCCCTCAGTGGAAATAAATACGAGGAACCTGGTTAGTCGGACTCTTCCTCATTGTCGGGGGTCATACCCCCTTCGTCGGAATCATCATAAGAGTCGTCGTCAGAGTTCTCCTCCTCGTCAGAGTCTGGTAAGCGTCGATCGTCATCAGTCGGCACATCATCATCTAGAGGTTCCTCAAAGTATACGCCCACTCCACACATCTCCCGTGCATGCATGTTCATGGGATAATCATGGTCCAGCTGTTGGAGCTCTGCAGCAGTTGGAATACGACCTCCGCTCATCATTGTAAACCTCATCATGCCGTACATATGGCGGGAGAAACTCTCATCCCGAGCATGTCTCTCTGCCGTAGTAAGGTTTATGCCATGTGTTGATTCAGCATCTTTGACCTTTGTGAGGTCAACCTTCTTCGGATTGTGTGGGAGTTTATGATCAGCTGGTTCCTCTTCGATATCCTCCTTCCGCAATATTGCTGTCAACAAATTGCCAAATGTGAAATGGGACCTTTTGTGTAGTCTGGCCTTCCTCATAGTGGATCGAATGATTGCCCCAAAGTTGATTGGGACATTCGTCATCAAAGCATAGACCAAACACACTCTATCTCTTGATATCTTGGTGTATTGAGTCCCAGGAATAAGACATGAGTTGACAATGCGCATCCAGATTCTTGCTTCCCTATTTAGTGGAGCATAGGGAAAGGTGTTGTGTCGGCCTGTTTCTTTATGTCTGCCCCACCTTGCCATTGATCTGCTTCCACAAAGCGTGTGTCGTATTGCTCTATAAGGAGGCCTGCTGCACAGCTCTTTGAATGGTGCTGCGTCGATTGAAGGTAAGCCAAGAAAAGAGTTGATCCAGTCCGCGGTGAGCTGTAACACCTGGCCCCGAATTTTGACTTCATTGCCTGTTGTGTTTGGCGACCAGTTGGCATAAAACTCTCTTGTTAGATCCAGATTGCACTCTCCCATGTCGCGGAAGATGAAATCCAACTTCAAAGCCATTATTTTTGCCAACATACGCGGCTCCTTCTTTGCTAAGGTATCCTTGTTGATCAAGTCGACGTGCACATATTTTCTTTCTTTGTTGTTGCTGTACCATGCTTTGGCTTCTTCCTCAAGAACCCATTTTATTCCGAACATTCTGCGTGGTGGTTGTGCTGAGGATGATTCTCCTTGGTCTTTTCGACTTCTCTTCTTGCCCTTTTGGGAAGTGGTCGCCTTCTCCTTGCCTTGCCTCGCTTTAGGTGCCATTGTACCTGAGACTAGAAATAGTGTTAGTTGCAGCACAGTTTCGCTTGATACAATCTATAAGCAAGCATTAGGGGTACCACCCCACACTTAGTTTTGTTATCACAAATCAGTGAGGTGAAAGTAGTTGATTTACTCAGATTTTGTTGACATACGTTTAAGGATTGCATTCCGGCAAGAAAATCAGTAATGCATCACTTACTTGCAGCCATTGGGCTACTTTCATGGTAAATATAGCAACACTACTACATGGGGGTTATCGTTATTCTTACAACAATCACAACCTCCTAAGTCGGTAGGCACTATAAGTCTTATCCCGATGGCCGGGATAGTCTAACATGTCAGTATCCAAACAACAATCTTAAGCAATATTCATAGCCATAGCAATTCCGCAAATATCATAATAATGCTATTGAAACCAAATTCAAGTCGGAAACAAGTCAAGATTTACCTACGTATATGTTCACTCACATGATTTTGTAACAACAATCCAAACACATGAACATCACCAACAATCTTATATAATTTAGCAGTTAATAATAGCCATAGCAACGTAGTACTTACGAGAAATAAATGAAGAATAAGAGAGCACTTACTTGCTTGAAGCTTGTGGAGATGGTTTTGTGAATTGGAAGAGCAAAAGAAGAAAAATTTTAGAGGATTTGGGAGAGTATGCGGCGCCTTTAGGGTAGTTTCTATTGTGGTTGTGTTTATAAGACTAAGTCCTCTTTATATAGGAAGAGTATGGGTCGGGTTATGACCCATTTAAAATCGGTTTTGGAGACAAAATTCCTACATATGCGGCGCATTGTCTATGGCATAATGGGACATATGCGCCGCATAGTCTATGGCATTTGTAGACATATGCGGCGCATTGTCTATGGCATAATGGGACATATGCGCCGCATAGTCTATGGCATATGAGATACTGAGACCAAATGCCATAGCATAGGCGGCGCATAGTCAAAAGCATACTTAGGGATAGGCGGCGCATAGTGTATAGCACACTAGATTCCGAGACCTTAGGCTATAGGATAGGTTGTGCATCGTTTGTGGCCTAGTTTTACCAAGGCCTAGCCTTCCTCGAAGCCTATTTTGGTGTGGGAAAGGCTCAATCCATAGCCTTATGCATCACCCTTCCTAATTTACCAACTTTACCATACAATGCGTCCAAATCGTCAATTGAAATCAATCTCCTCGTTGAAAACTTCTTGCATCTATATTCGCTCAAACAAATGAAAACGATTAGTACGATGGGTTGCCTCCCACCAAGCGCCTTAGTTTTGGTCGTGGCACGACTCTTATTTTTGGATTTTTATTTATCAAAAGCAAAACACATACTGAAATGAAAAATGATAAACGATAAACGATAAACGATAAACGATAAACGATGGGTTGCCTCCCATCTAGCGCCTTATTTATTGTCGTGGCTCGACGTAGTAATCTCGAGTACTTAGACTTCGTCGAGATAAGTGATGGCCATGTCATTCATCGAGTCAAGAGGACCGATATACGGCTTAACACGTTGGCCATTCACTTTGAAGACAACACCCTTATTGTCTTCCAATTCGACTACTCCAGACGAGTAGACTTGGATAACTTTAAATGGACCAGACCACTTAGATTTTAACTTACCTGGGAATAGCTTAAATCTGGAGTTGAAGAGTAGTACCATATCACCCTTTTGGAAGTTTCGTCGAACAATCCGCTGATCATGATACTTCTTCATCCGCTCCTTGTATAAATCCGATCTTTCATATGCATGGAGACGGAACTCATCTAATTCGTTCAGCTGCTCCAACCTCAGATTCTTCACATCATTCCAATTCAGATTCAAGTGCTTCAATGCCCACAATGCCTTGTATTCAAGCTCGATGGGTAGATGACAAGCCTTCCCATAAACTAGTTGATAAGGAGACATGCCAATGGGTGTCTTGAATGCAGTCCTATATGCCCATAGTGCATCATCTAGTTTTCGAGACCAATCCTTCCTATTTGCATTAACCGTCTTTGCAAGGATTTGCTTAATCTCGCGATTGGAAACCTCTACTTGTCCACTAGTTTGGGGATGATAAGGCGTAGCTACCTTGTGTTGCTTGACACCATACTTGGCCAATACAGATTTGAATAGCTTGTTGCAAAAGTGAGATCCTCCATCACTTATGATAGTACGAGGTACCCCAAAGCAAGAGAAGATATTCTTCTTTAAGAACGCTACAACACGCTTTCCTTCGTTGTCGGCCAATGCTACAGCTTCAACCCATTTTGAAACATAATCCACAGCAACCAAGATGTACTTCATTCCAAACGAATTCACGAATGGACCCATGAAATCAATACCCCACACATCAAAAAGTTCTACCTCCATAATTTTGGACATGGGCATTTCATGGTGTTTTGAAATAGTACCTTGACGTTGGCATTGGTCACACCTTCTCACATAGTCGTATGCATCTCTGAATATCGAGGGCCAATAATATCCACTTTGCAATACTTTTCTTGCGGTTCGATTTCCTGCATGATGTCCACCAACTTGCGAAGTGTGGCATGCTTCCAATATAGCAGGTACTTCTTCATGGGATATACATCGTCGAATGATCCCATCCGCGCATCTTCGAAACAAATAAGGTTCATCCCAATAGTAGTGCTGAACGTCATGCATAAACTTCCTCCTTTGGTGGTAAGATAAGTTGGCAGGTATCACATTACTCTCTACGAAATTTGCAAAGTCGGCATACCATGGTACTTTCTCCATTTTTGTCGCCAATATCTCCTCGTCAGGGAATGCATCATCAATCTGAATTTTAGGTTGCGCCACATGTTCATTCTCAAGTCTAGATAGGTGATCAGCCACTTGGTTCTCGCAACCTCTTCTATCTTTGACTTCGAAATCAAACTCTTGCAGCAGCAGTACCCATCGAATTAACCTTGGTTTGGCATCCTTCTTCGTCATTAGATACTTAAGAGCTGCATGGTCTGTATGGACGATCACATTGGTACCCAATAGATAGGCACGAAACTTCTCAAACGCATATACAACCGCTAGGAGCTCTTGTTCAGTAACAGTGTAGTTCCTTTGGGCTTCATTTAGGACCTTACTCGCATAGTAGATAGGATGAAATAGTTTCTCCTTTCTTTGTCCAAGAACAGCACCAACGGCTACACCACTAGCATCGCACATGACTTCAAACGGGAGCGTCCAATCTGGTGATACCATGATAGGGGCTTCAATAAGTTTTCCTTTAAGACATTCGAAAGCCTTTAAGCAATTGTCATTGAAGTCGAACTTCGCATCTTTCTCCAGTAGTTTGCACAATGGACTAGAGATTTTGGAAAAGTCTTTGATGAATCTACGATAGAAACCAGCATGGCCAAGAAAACTACGGACTCCCTTCACCGAAATTGGAGGCGGTAGCTTCTCAATTACCTCTATTTTTGCTCGATCAACCTCTATTCCTTTTTCAGAGATCTTGTGCCCAAGAACGATTCCTTCTTTTACCATGAAGTGGCACTTCTCCCAATTCAGCACAAGGTTGAACTCTACACATCTTTGCAATGCCATGCTCAAGTTTGCTAAACATGCTTCAAAAGACTCACCGACAACTGAAAAGTCGTCCATAAATACCTCCAAAGTGTCTTCAACCATATCAGAGAAAATAGACATCATACACCGTTGAAAGGTGGCTGGTGCATTACACAACCCGAATGGCATGCGTTTGAAGGCAAACGTACCATATGGGCATGTGAACGTTGTCTTCTCTTGATCTTCGGGAGAAATACAAATCTGATTATAACCTGAATAACCATCCAAGAAGCAAAACCATCCTTTCCCCGCTAATCGATCTAGCATTTGGTCCATAAATGGCATGGGGAAGTGATCCTTGAGTGTCCACGAATTCAGCTTGCGGTAGTCCATGCATACTCTCCATCCAGTAACGGGCCTGAGTGGAATCAGTTCATTCTTTGCATTTGCGACTACCGTCATTCCTCCTTTCTTGGGAACACATTGTACAGGACTTACCCACGTACTATCAGAGATAGGATATACAACTCCTGCGTCTAACCACTTTATAATCTCCTTCTTCACCACTTCTTGCATAGGTGGGTTTAAACGCCTTTGATGTTCAATGGTGGGTGTGCACTTTTCTTGAAGCTGAATTTTATGTGAGCAAATCCCAGGTGGAATACCAATAATATCCGCAATGGTCCATCCAATGGCTCTAATATATTTTTGTAAGATCGAAATAAGAGCTGCAACTTGTTGCTCACCCAAATCGGCTGCCACTATGACTGGAAGTGTGTTTACGCTTCCTAAGAATGCGTACTTCAGATGACTTGGCAGCTCCTTCAATTCTAGTGTGGGTGGTTCTTCAATAGATGGCTTGGCTGGTGGTGTGGGTCGATTCTTGAGATCAAGATCCAGCTTCTTGGGAGTATAGCGATATGTCCCTAATCCCGATAGCGCACAAACAGCTTCTTCAGAAATTTCAGCATCCTCGTTCTCTCCTTTCATGAGCAAAACCTCCAAAGGATCATCAAGAATTTGCTCTTCTTCACGGCATCCTTTCTCATCGTCAAAGACAACATCAGCCACAGAAAATACACTCAGATCTTTGGGTTGCTTCATTGATTTGCAAACATCAAATCGAACCACTTCGTCATTTATTCTGAATGAAAGTTCATTAGCTCTCAAATCAATGAGCACACTTCCTGTAGCAAGGAAAGGGCGTCCCAAGATTATGGGAACCTCTGAATCTGCTTCACAATCCAAGATGACAAAGTCTGCTGGAAAGATAAATGAAGAAACCTTTACCAAGACATCACATAGAATACCAACCGGTCGTTTTACCGACCTATCTGCCATAACCAGCCTCATGTTAGTTGGCGTAGGATCTCCTAACCCCAACTTCTTGTAGATCGATAATGGCATCAAGTTGATGCTGGCTCCTAAGTCACATAATGCTTTGGCAAAGTTCAAAGATCCGACAGTGCAAGGAATAGTGAAAGCTCCGGGGTCGGCCTTCTTCTGAACTATCGATCGGGTAGCAATTGCACTACAATGATGCACATCATCCTTCAGCTCATAACTTGCTGCCCTCTTCTTAGTCAAAAGATCTTTCATAAACTTCGCATACCCAGGCATTTGTTCAAGTGCCTCCACCAATGGAACATTAATGGTCAGCTGCTTTAACATAGTCATGAATTTGCTGAACTTCGTGTCCTCAGCCACCTTCTTCAATCTTTGAGGAAAAGGTGGTGGTGGGTATGGAAGTGTTCTCTCCATGGCTTTCTTCTCCTCTTGCTTCCGCTGTTCTATTTTTTTAGGCTGCACGTCACTGGGCATGACGTCCTTGACGTCAGGACTGGTTGTTGCGGCATTTTCTCCTTTTGCGTTATCATCCATGTCCGCAACTTCTTCAACCACTTGCTTGCCTTTTGCTGAAGGTTCCAGCACCTTACCACTTCTGGTAGTGATGGCCATGCATGACCCATCTTTCCTTGGGTTTTGCACAGTATCGCTAGGTAAAGTGCCAGCCTTTCTTTGATTGAGTGCTGCTGAAAGTTGGCTTAGTTGCTGCTCTATTTGCTTGATTGAAGTGGAATGAGAATCAACTAGTTGTTTCATAGAAGACAAATCATTGATTACCTCAGTAACTCCCGCGCTTGTTGTTTCCACTCCTTTCAATAATTTAGCCATCATGTCTTCCATACTTCCAGAATTAGATGTGGTGGTATCACGTCTACCAGGGGGAACATAAACACCACTCTTTTCATTGTTTTTTCTCCAACTACCTTGGTCCTTGTTTCCAGAATTATCATAATAGTTCCGACCTTGGTTTCCTTGGGCATTCCCTCGGAAACCCCCCTGATTGTTCAAGTAGTTGGCTTCTTCTTCTGAATCAGATTCGTCTCTTCCTTTTAGCGCCACAGCTTTCACTTTTTCGGTCTTCCCTGATAATAAATGCTTTGTAAGAAGATCCATTTGTGTTTTCATGTGCGCCATATCTTGATCACGTTCTTCTTGTCTTCTTCTTTGGTCTGCAGTCATGCCTATAGAATAAGTAGGGCTTGCTACCTCAGAATCCCTGGTATGCCAAGCTCTACTTTGTTTCGTCATGCGATCTAGCATATTGCTTGCTTGACCAAATGTGAGGTCCATAAAAGATCCTCCAGCTGCGTTATCCACCACTGGCTTAGTTATTGAATTCAAGGCTCTATACAATATCTCCATGAGGTGAACATTAGTCATGTGATGGTTTGGGCATCTTGCTAGCTTTGTCTTGAACCTCTCCCATGTTTCATGAAGAGCTTCAGTGGGAAGCTGACGAAAGTTGCTGATTTCATCTCTCAATTGTGCTCTTTTGGATGGCGGAAAGAATCTTTCTAGGAAAGCGTCTCTCAATTGCCTCCAATTTGTAATTGAATCAGGAGTCAGCCCATTCAACCATAGTGTTGCTTCCCCAGACAGAGACAATGGAAATAGACGTAATCGAATTGCATTCTGACCAACACCAGGATTGTCAAAAGACTTGCATGTAGAAATAAAGTTGATGAGATGCATATTCGGATCATCGCCTGCTAGTCCACCAAACAATCCCTTGAGTTGCAATAACTGAATCATGGTGCTTGTGATGTTGAACTTGGCTCCGGGCGCTAATGGTGGTGGGATGATAGCTCCAGTGGCTCCGGCACCATCAAGATCATCATCATCATCGTCGAAAGCTGGCTGCATAGGTTGGTGATCATATCTATACCGAGCTTGTCGACCTCTTCTGTTGGCAGGTGTTACGATTTCAGCATCACGCCTAGGGTTTAGTAACTCGTCATCACCTAAATCCTCATCGTCAGGATTTGGTGCTCGTGCAGGGTTATCAATGTTCTGCTGTTGAACCTGGGCTGCGGCAAGGGCAGCCAATCTTGCTTGTTCCTGTTGAGCAGCCATCCTTGCGATTTCAGCTTGTGCTTCCATTCTACCAATGCGTTGTGGTTCAGGATTGATTGGTAATAACGGTTGACCAGAACTTCGAGTATGGGGCATGCACTAAAATAAAAACCTGCAGTAGACAAAAACAAAAACTAAAAGTAAAAGTACGAGAATCTTTGACCAAAGGGTCTAGTAATTATTACGAACTTAATTGACACTTGTATTCCCCGGCAACGGCGCCAATTTTTGATAACGCTCAATCTACAGCTCTCGTAGGAGTGTAAAGCGGTCGTTAGCAAATATAGAACCCAACTGGGTTGGGTATCGATCCCACAGGGAATAGCTTGGTCAACAAGTAAGTAAAGATTGCTAGACTTTTAGTGCAAGTCTCGTAAAAAAGGGGGGATTGTAATGTGTCACCAAAACAATTAAATAAAAGCTGAAAATAGCAAAGCAAAAGAGAAAGATTGTTACGTAAGTTGTAAACAATGAGAATTGAGAAGTTGGGGTTATGTCCACCTTCTGAGGTATACGTCTCTATTGGCTATGAGCGTGTAGAATTCTGACATGCAACTGCTTATAGAGAATTGTATTCGATGGTAAATCCAAGCGTCTTTCGACCTAAACAAGGACTATTTCACTTTAACTCTCTCGAGCTTAAAGCGTATCTAACGGTACGAATTCTCCAAGAGGTTAGTCCAGTTACGGCACTAGCTTTTTAATAGGAAAGGGTGTCCTACTACCTTGACATTATCTCTTTTCCAGCCAAATAACTTTTCTCTCGAACAAGTTAAATGTTAGACTGGCGTATTCTTGCGTTTGCAACCGCAAAGAATGTAGATTAAGATGAAGAGAATAATGATATAAGCAATATACGTGCCTCGAACTCACAAACTCACAGCAATAGATAGTATCTCATACGACTTCCATAACCCCAACAGAGAGGTTTAGTTACCCATGAATGCAAAGAAAACCACAATTGACATTGTTATTATACCACAATAATGATCAATTTCGTGTAGCCCAAGAGTGGTAGGCGTTAGGTGTGATTTCTTGTAGAGTAACGTTTCTCTTGTTGCGGAAATTTAAGAATATAAGAATAGACGAAAATAGAATTGATGGAAAGAGTAGAAGAGTTGTAGAATTGTTTGTATTGTAGAATAAGAGAGGAGTAGCAGATCCCCCTAAATCTCTAGCATGATAGGGTATTTATAATACCCATATCCTAATCCTACTAAGCTAATGAAATAAATAACCAAATCCTACTAGACTAATGAAATCCTTAACCCATATGTACTAGGTTAAGGTAACATTATCATAATCCACTTAAAATAATGAAATACATAACCTAATTGTACTAGGTTAATGTATCATTGTCAAAATCCAGCTTTGTGTCTGTAAGTCCCCAAAGTCTTCAGAATTGCTGTTTTAGCCCGGGACAGATTATCCATGCAGCAGTTTTGGTCCCCCAAAGTCTTCAGAAATGCTGTTTTAGCCCGGGACAGATTTTCCATGCAGCAGTTTTGGTCCTTAGGCGTGTAAACTCCCTTCCCTTCCTTCGTGAGCTTTCTTTAGCGTCAAGTAAGCCATAAAATGCTGAATTATGCATCATTTATACCTGAAACTTTACTAATCATGTTCGTTAGCTCATTTACAGGAAAAAGGACTAAAAGTGCATGAAATATATAATTTGTTCTCAAAACTAGGCTAAAATATGGACAAAATATATTGATATAGGCGCGTAAATTCGCCTATCATCAACAATACAGTGAAGCTACCCATCCTCCCTGACACACCCAGGTTGATTTTTTCCCCAGGGACCCCCAGACCCCGAGCCCACCTTCAGAACTGTGGGCTACAGTACATCGATTTAGCACCAAAATGCCCCGTTTACGTCGTTTTGATCGTTTGACCAACCAAATGGCCCTGCCCATACAAACGGGCAATACTGATGACATGCCCAGGTCGATTTTATACCCAAGGAACCCCTGAACCTCGGGCCCACCTCCAAAAACGTAGGCTATAGCACACCAATTTGGCCCCAAAATGCCCCGTTCTTGCTGTTTCACCCGTTTGACTAACCAAATGGCCCTAACCACACAAATGGGAAATAATGGGATGATCTCCAGCTTCTCTGGAAATCCCAATAAGATTTGTGGACAATGACACCCCTGGACACCGGGCCCTCCCCCAGAATCGTGGGCTATAGCACACCGTTTTGGCACAAAAATGCTCTATTCGCACCGTTTTGCTTGTTTGACTAAACAAATGGCCCGGTGCACACAAATGGGGCAATAATGGGATGCTACCCAGCCTACCTAGCATGTACAAGTTGATTTCGGCCAATGACACCCCCGTACCCTGGGCCCACCCCCAAAACTGTGGGCTATAGCATACTGATTTAGCCACGAAATTCCTCATTCACATCGTTTTACCTGTTTGACCAACCAAATGGCCTCGCCAACACAAACGGGAAACACTGGGATGCTCCCCAGCTCCCTGTCACGCGCGGTTCAGTTTTTGAACCACGGCACCCCTGAACCTATTCCTACCCCCGAAACCATAGGATATAACACACCGATTTGGCCCCCAAAATATCCCATTCGGGCCATTTCACCCGTTTGACCGACCAAGTGGCCCCGCCCTCAGAAACGGGCAACACTGGGATGCTCCCTAGCCTCTTTGGCATGCACGGGCCAATTTTCAGCCCATGAAACCCTCGGACCCCAGGTCCAATCCTGGAACCGTGGGATATAGCACACCTATTTAGCATTAAAACATCCCGTTTGCGTCTTTTTGCCTATTTGACCAACCAAATGGCCCTCCCCCCACACACCGGCAATAATAGGATTCTCTCCAGCCTCTCTGGTATGCCCGGGTTGATTTTTTCCCTACGACACCCCCGGACCTCAGGCCCACCGCCGGAACCGTGGGATATAGCACATCGATTTATCCCCAAAATGCCCGTTCATGCTTTATCACCTATTTGACCAACAAAATGCCCTCGCCTATACAAATGAGGAATATTGGGATGCTCCCTAGACTCTCTGGCTTTCCTAGGTCAATTTTTGTCCCACGGCACCATCAAAGCCCGAGCCCACCCCCGGAACCATGGGCTATAGCACACTAATTTGGCCCTAAAATTCCACGTTCTCGCCGTTTCTCCCGTTCGACCAACCAAATGGCCCCGTCACAAAAATGGGCAATACAGGGATGCTCCCTAGAGTTCCGCGGTTAATTTTTGGCCCACGACACCCCTGGACCCCGAGCCCACCCCCGGAACCCTGGGCTATAGCACACTGATTTGGCCTCAATATACCCCATTCGCGTCGTTTCGCCTATTTAACTAACCAAATAGCCCCGCCCATAGAAACGGACAACACTGGGATGCTCCCGAACCTCTCTGGTATGCCCGAGACAATTTTCAGCCAACGAAACCCCCAAACCTCGAGCCCACCTTAGGAACCGTGAGCTTTAGCACACCAATTTGGCCAGAAAATACCCCATTTTCTCCATTTTTCCTGTTTGAACAATCAAATGGCCCCGCCCATACAAACGAGAAATACTAGGATAATCTCCAGCATTCCTGGCATGCCCGGGTTAATTTTTAGCCCACAGCACTCCCAAACCCTGGATCTACTCCCAAAACCGTGGGCTATAGCACACTAATTTGGCCCAAAATGCCCCGTTTACACCGTTTTACCTGCTTGATCAACCAAATGGACCGGCCCTTACAAATGGACAACACTAAGACCCTCCCTAGCCTTATTGGCACGTTTGGGTTGATTTTTGTCTCACGAAATCCCCATACCCCGGGTCCACCCCCAAAACCGTGGGCTATAGCACACCGATTTGTCCTCAAAATACCCTATTCACGCCGTTTCACCCATTTGACCAAACTAATGGACCCGTCCACACAAATAAGAAATACTGGGTTGCTCCCTAGCCTCCCGAGAATGCCTGAGTGGATTTTTTCCCACGATACCCACGTACCTCGGGACCAGCCCCACAACCGTGGGTTATAGCACGCCGATTTGGCCCAAAATTCACTGTCCGCACCGTTTTGCCTGTTTGACCAACCAAATGGAACCGCCTATACAAACAGGAAACACTGGAATGCTTCTCAACCTCCCTGATATGCTCGAATCAATTTTTGGCCCACGACAGCCTCGGACCCCGGGCCCACCCCCAGAACCGTGGACTATAGTACACCGATTTAGCCACAAAATGTTCCGTTCGCGCCGTTTTTCCCATTTGACCAACCAAATGGCCCTGCCCACACAAACGGGCAACAACATTGGGATACTCCTAAGCGTCCCTAGGACGCTCGAGTTGATTTTTATCCTACGACACCCCCAGACCCCAGGCCTACCCCCATAATCGTTGGCTATAGCACACTGATTTGGCCTCAATATACCCCATTCACGTCGTTTCGCCTATTTGACTAACCAAATGGCCTCTCCCATAAAAACGGGCAACACTGGGATGCTCCCGAACCTCTCTGGAATTCCCATGTCAATTTTCAGCCCATGAAACCCCCGAACCTCGAGCCCACCTTAGGAACCGTGAGCTATAGCACACCAAATTTGCCCCAAAATGCCCTTTTTTCTCCGTTTTGCCTATTTGACCAACCAAATGGCCCTGCCCATACAAACGGGAAACACTAGGATGATCTCCAGCCATCCTGGCTTGCCCGGGTCAATTTTTATCCTACAGCACTCCCAAACCCTAGACCCACTCCCAAAACCGTGGGCTATAGCACACTGATTTGGCCCCAAAATGCCCCGTTTACAGCGTTTTACCTGCTTGATCAACCAAATGGCCCCACCCTTACAAATGGACAATACTAAGACCCTTCCTAGCCTTACTGGCACGTTCAGGTTGATTTTTTTCTCATGAAAGCCCCATACCCCAGGTCCACCCCCAAAACCGTGGGCTATAACACACCAATTTATCCTCAAAATATCTCATTCACGTCGTTTCACCCGTTTGACCAACCTAATGGCCCCGGCCACACAAATGAGAAATACTGGGTTGCTCCCCATCCTCCCAGGAATACCTGAGTGGATTTTTCTCCCATGATACCCACGTACCTCGGGACCAGCCCCACAGCCGTGGGTTATAGCACGCTGATTTGGCCTAAAATTCACTGTTCACACCGTTTCGCCTGTTTGACCAACCAAATAGAACCGCCTATACAAACAGGAAACACTAGAATGCTTCTCAACCTCCTTGACATGCTCGAGTCAATTTTTCGCCCATGACATCCTTGGACCCCGGGCCCACCCCCGGACCCGTGGGCTATAGTATACCAATTTGGCCCCAAAATGCCCCGTTTGAGCCGTTTTTCCCGTTTGACCAACCAAATGGCCCCTCCCACACAAACGGGCAACAGCATTGGGATGCTCCTAAGCTTCCCTATGACGCTTGATTTAATTTTTGTCCCACGACATCCCCGGACCCTAGGCCTACCCCCGTAACCGTTGGCTATAGCACATCGATTTAGCCCCAAAATGCCTTGTTCACGTCATTTTGCCCGTTTGACCAACCAAATGGCCCACCCACACAAACGGGCAACACTGGTACTCTCCCTAGCATCCCTGCCATGCCTTGGGTGATTTTCGGTCCACAACACCCCCGGACCCCGAAACCACCCCTAGAACCGTAGGCAATAGAAAACCGATTAGGTACAAAAATTCCCCGTTCGCGCCGTTTTGCTCATTTGACCAACCAAATGTCCCTGCCAACACAAACAAGCAACACTGGGATGCTCGGTAGCCTCCCTGCCATGCCCGAGGCTATTTTTGGCCCACGACACCTCCATTACTATGGGCTATAGCACACCAATTTGGCCCCAAAATGCCCCGTTCGTGCCGTTTCACCCGTTTGACTAATAAAATGGCCCCGCCCATACAAACAGGCAATACTGGGATGCTCCCCAGCCTCCCTAGCACGCTTGAGTTGATTTTTATCCCACGGCATTCCAGAACCCCAGGCCCACCCCCGGAACTGTGGGCTATAGCATATCGATTTAGCCCCAAAATGCGTCGTTCGCGTCGTTTCACCCATTTGACCAACCAAATCGCCCCGCACACATAAATGGGAAACACTGGGATGCTTCATTACCTCATAGGCATACCCGAGTTGATTTTTTGCCCACGACACCCCTGAACCCCGAGTCCACCCCTAAAACCGTAGGCTATAGCACACCGATTTGGCCCCATAATGCCGCGTTCATGCTGTATTGCCTGTTTGACAACCCAAATGGCGCCACCCATACAAATGGGATACACTAGGACGCTTCTCAGCCTCCCTGGCAAACATGGGTTGATTTTTGACACTTGGCACTACAGAACCCCGGGCCCACCCCTGGTACCATATGCTTGCACACCGATTTGTCCCCAAAATGCCCCATTCATGCCGTTTCACCTGTATGAACAATAAAATGTCCTTGCCCATACAAACGGGAAATACTGGGATGCTCTCCAACCTCCATGGCACGTTTGGGTCAATTTTTAGCCTACGGTACCCCGAACCTCGGAACCGTGGGCAATAGCACATCGATTTGGCCCCAAAATGTTCCGTTTGCAATGTTTCACCCATTTGACCAACCAAATGGCCCCTTCCAAACGAACTGGAAATACTGGGATGATCCCCAACCTCCCGGGCATGCCCGGGTCAATTTTTGGCTTATGACACCCCTGGAACTGTGGGCTAAGCACATCGATTTGGCCCCAAAATGCCTCATTTGCGTTGTTTAGCCCGTTTGATCAATCAAATGGCCCTGCCCATACAAACAGGAAACACTGGGATACTTCCCAGCCTTCCTGGCATGCCCGAGTAGATTGTCAGCCCATGGAAACCTCGAACCCCGAGCCCACCCTAGGAACTGTGGGCTATAGCACACTTATTTGGCAAAAAATGTCCCGTTTGCTCCGTTTCTCCCGTTTGACCAACCAAATGGCCACGTCCACACAAACGAGCAATATTAGGATGCTCCTCAGCCTTTCTGGCATACTTGGGTCGATTTTTAGCCCATGGCACCCCCACATCTCAGGCCCACTCCCAGAATTGTGGCTATAGCACACTTATTTAGCCCACCCATTCACGCCGTTTCGCCGATTTGACCAACCAAATGGCCCCGCCCTTACAAACGGGTAACACTGAGATGCTCTCTAGCCTCCCTGGCATGCCCGGGTCAATTTTTGGCCCAGGGAACCCCCGGAACCGGCCCACTCCCAGAACCGTGGGCTATAGCACATCAATTTGGCTCCAAAATGCCCCATTTTGCCTGTTTGACCAACCAAATATCCCCCGCCCACACAAACGGGAAACACTGGGATGCTCCCCAGCCTCCCTGGTACGCCTGGGTCGAATTTTGGTCCACGAAACCCCCGGACCTCGGGGTCACCCCTGAAATCGTGGGCTATAGCACACCGATTTGGCCTCAAAAAGCCCCATTCACGTCGTTTTGCCTTCTTGACCAACCAAATGGCCCCATCCGCACAAACGGACAATACTAGGATACTCTGCAACCTCCCTGGCACACCCAATTAATTTTCTTCCCACGGCACCCCAGACCCCAAGCCCACCCACAGAACCGTGGGCTATAGCACACCAACTTAGCCCCAAAATGCCCCGTTCTCACTGTTTTACCCGTTTCACCAACTAAATGGCCTTGCCCATACAAACGGGAAATACTGGGATACACCCATGAATACCTGGCATGATCGAGGTAATTTTTAGCCCACGGCACCCTCGGAACTGTGGGCTATAACACACCAATTTGGCCCAAAAATGACCCGTTCGTGCCATTTCGCCCGTTTGACCAACCAAATGGCCCCGCCTATACAAACGGGCAACACTAAGATGCTCTTCAGTCTCCCTGGCATGTCCGAGTTGATTTTTAGCCCACGACACCCATGAACCCTAGTCCCACCCCCGAAACCGTGGGCTATAGCACAACGATTTAGCCTCAAAATGTCCCATTCACGCCGTTTCGCCCGTTTGATAAACCAAATGGCCCCGCCTACATAAAAAGGCAACACTGGGATGCTCTCTAGACTTCTTGGCTCGCCTGAGTTGATTTTCAGCCCATGTCATCCCCGTACCCCAGGCCCACCCCCGAAACCGTGGGCTATAGCACACCAATTTGGTCCCAAAATGCCCCGTTCACGTTGTTTTGCCTGTTTGACCGACCAAATGACTCCTCCCATGAAAACGCACAATATTGGAATGCTCCCCAGCCTTACTGACATGTCCAGGTTTATTTTTGGTGCACGACACCCCTGAACCCCGAGCCCACCCCCGAAACCATGGGTTATAGTACACCGATTTAGCCCCAAAATGCCCCGTTAGTGCCATTTCGACTGTTTAACCAATCAAATGGTACTTCCCACACAAACGGGTAACACTTGGATGCTCCCCAGCCTCCTTGGAACGCTCGGGTCGATTTTTAGCCCACGACACTCCCGAACGCCGGGCTTACCCCAAGAACCGTGGGCTATAACACATCGATTTGGCCTCAAATGCCCCGTTCGTTCTATTTCATCCTTTTAACCAACCAAATGGACCTTTCCATACAAACGGGAAATACTGGGTTGCACCCCACCCTTCTTGGCATGCCTGGGTTGATTTCGACTCATGGCACCCCCGGACCTCGAGCCCACCTCCAGAACTGTGGCTATAGCACACCGATTTGGCCCTAAAATTCCCCGTTCATGTCGTTTCGCCCGTTTGACAAACCAAATGGCCCCTCCCACACAAATCGGCAATATTGGGATGCTTCCCAGCATCCCTGGCATGCCCAGGTCAATTTTCAGCCCACGAAACCCTCGAACCCCGGGCCCACCCTTGAAACTAGGGACTATAGCACACTGATTTGGCCCCAAAATGCCCCGTTCATGCCGTTTCTCCTGTTTGACCAACCAAATGGACCCGCCCACACTAACATGCAATACTGGGATGCTCCCCAGCCTCCTTGTCATGCCCCGGTAGATTTTTGGCCCACGGAACCCCCAAACCCTGGCCCACTCCTAGAATCGTGGGCTATAACACACCGATTAGGGCCCAAAATGCCCCATTCGTGTGGTTTTGCCCGTTTAATCTACCAATTGGCCCCGCTCACATTAATGGGAAACACTGGGACGCTCCCCAGACCATCCTCCAGTATGCCCGGGTTGATTTTTGATCCACAGCACCTCCAGACCCCGAGCCCACCCCCAGAACCGTGGGCTATAGCACGCTGATTTTGCCATAAAATGCCTTGTTCGCGCTGTTTCCCCTGTTTGACCAACCAAATTGCCCCGCCCACACACACGGGCAATACTGAAATGCTCCCCAGCCTTCCTGGCACGCCCGCATCGATTTTTGATCCACGACACCCCCAAACCTCGGGCCCACCCTCGGAACCGTGGGCTATAGCACACCGATTTAGCTCCAAAATGCCCCGTTAGTACCGTTTTGCCTGTTTGACCAACCAAATGGCCCCGCCTACACAAACGGGCTATACTGGGACGCTCCCTAGCCTCCCTGGCATGCCCAGGTCAATTTTTGGTCCACGGCACCCCCGGAACCCAGGCCCCACCCCCCAAAACGTGGGCTATAGCACACCGATTTGGCCTCAAAATATCCCGTTCGCACCGTTTCGCCCGTTTGACCAATCAAATGGCCCCGCCCACACAAACGGGCAACACTGGGATGCTCCCTAGCCTCCCTGGCACGCCCAAATGGTACACCATGCTATTTTGATATTTGAATAATTTGTTTTTCATCACTTTTTTTACTAAAGAAGAATTAAAATTGCATATCGAATCGGGAAAAAGTGTCCATAGAAGCAGTTTTTTAGAAAATTTACTCGACCAATCCGCCTTATGGCTGCTTGTTCGCATAGATCTAGAAAAATATACTCATATACAAAAAAAAAAAATTACCTCAAATGTATATTCGAGCGCAAAGTTATGAAGGTTGAAAGTTTCACCATTTTATAATTATTTTTTTCCTATCTCCTTCACTCCCTATTTTTGATTGACCTTTTTGTCTTACACTTTCAATATTTAAAATTATATTTTAAAAAATAAGGTAGATAGAATAAGTTAAAATGTAAATTTAAACAAGTATTAAGAATAGGTGATTTAGTATTAACTGTTACTTTTAGGGGATTTGTACAAATTAATTAGGTGATTATCCAATTGTACAAAAGTCATACTTAGTAGATGCACATTTTTTTAAAGTGAGGTGTTTAAAAAATTGTTGTCTTTTGGCAAACTAAATTTATGTTTGGTCAAAAATGTATTTATTGCCTTGTTTCTCTTTAATTACATGAATTACTTTTTCTGTTCGCTTTTACTTGTCTACATCAATCCAAAACGAACGCTACACTAAATAAAAATGCTAACTACAAAAATAAAAAATTACTTACACAAATCATCACTTATTTTCCGTTAAATAGCATATAGCTAGCATTATTACCATTAATTAATTCATCGTTAAATAAGATAAACAATGAGATTTTATTGTTTTGATAAAAATTATCCGTTGCTAATTCGTGTTAAATTTGTATGATTTTGAGGTTAGTTATATAACTTTATGCAAGATCTTTTTATTGATTAAAATTCTGCTATGGGTTTATGAATTAAAGATACAAAAGTATATAGACTGTTTTTACAGTGTACAGAAAGTATTTTATGAAAATTTTGCAAGAGAAAAAAAAGTGTAATTTGAATTAGTTGACTAGTAAATGATATTCTTTGATTTTTAAAGAAAATTTTAAATGTAATCTTATCTCTCTTTTCTATCATTATATTTCAGTCAACTTAATTTTTTGTTTATTTGTGTGGATTACCATGCTAATAGTGACCGACGAACATGTTATTTAAGAATGATCTAGTATATAGTAATCTAATATGATCATATTTTGTTATGTGTATGATTGAAGGGAATATTTTGAAAATGACAATTTTATGAAAAATGAATAATTATTTATCTGACGAAATGGTGGATAAATTTAAAATACTTATTTTGTATTCACTTAAGGATATAAAAGCAGTAGATATAAGAAAAATCATATTAGAAAAAGCATTTGGTAAATATTATATGACTAGAATAAATTTCATACCATGCCTACCTAATACTCTTACAAATACTTACCATGATAAATTACATATATCTAGAATTTTGGGAAAAAAATATGAGAAACATACAGTTAGTAGAAAAACAGATGAAAGTAAATTTAGACAAATACATGAAAACTAAAGACATAAAATATATAGAATTTCTTAATGAAAATATGCAAGAACTACTTAGACTAAAACAAACAACTGAAAAATATTATGAAAAAACGTTTAATCAAGCTTAAATGATAGATGATATTAAAATACTTATTTTATATATACTTAGAGATATAGAAATCATAGACATAAAGATAATAATATGGGAAAAATTACAAGATTATGAAGAAGAAGAATTATTAAACAGTATAGAAAACTTACGCATATATTATGAACATCAATACTATTTAGATTCAGATGGATATTATACAGACTAAAAATGTCAGAATATATTAAAAAAATTAGAGAAAACCAAGAATACCTACATAAAGAAATTGATTATAGAAAACAAATTAGAGAAATAATGGAAAATCTAATAGAAAAATTAAAATGGATAGATGAAACCTTGAAAATTTAGAAAAAAGCAAAGATAAAAGTTTAGATAGTTTAAAAAATTCATTAAGAAGAGAACAAGAAAAAATAGTTAGTAGTATTACTAACCTCAAACAAGATATTAAATATAGTACAAGTAAAATAGATTATTATACATTTACTTTAGAAGAATAAAATGATAAACTACGAATATCTAAAATACTGGGAACAAAAAATGGAAGAAATAAGATTAACAGAAAACCTAATAAAAACGAATTTAATTGAATATTTTAAAACAAAAGATATAGAATATTTAGAATATCTTAAAAATAATATAGAAGACTTACAAAAACTAAGAGAAAAAGCTAAAGAATATTATAGCAAAGCATTTAATCAACTACCATTTAATCACCCCTCAAAATATGAATATCAGTAAAATTGAATATATTAATAAAATATATGAAAATAAAAAATACAAGAACGAAGATAAACAGTTAATGAATATTACTACAAAGCATTTAACAATTACATAAATTAATGGATACATCATACGAAAAGAATAAATCATTAAAAGAAATCGAAACCCAACTATATATTTTATACCAAGAATACAAAAGATTACATAGTACTAACGAGGATCCTAGAACACTAGATAATTTAATTACGATAATCTCTAATTTAGAATATGAATTAATAAAACATCTTAAGTCAAGAAGATAAAAATGAAAAATATTTCAATCGATAATATTCACAAAATAAATTATATAGAAATAAATACTTATTACCTAATAACTATTTATTTCTTAGTAAAGTTACCGCGCCTAATCCGCACCTCCCTACAATTGGTTTTGTACAAATTATCACTATCATTTTTTGGTTTCTTCTTTGTTATCTTAATTTATTTTATTTTATTTTTGAGGAGAGACTTATTCTAGAAATTATGGAATCATGGAATGCACAAATGATGTGAGTTTCTCAATGAAAACATTTATCCTAGCTAATTTTTTCGATGTTGTTTTCTATTTTTTATGTTTGTAGCTTTAGTTTTTTTTTTTTTAACTCTAGTTTACAAATCTTTTATTATATGTATTTTTTCTCCTTTAATGTTCTCATTATTTTAGATTTGAATATTTTGTCTTAATCAAAGACATTTATGTAAAACACGCTTTATCCTGAAACATATATTTTTAAAGACATTTTTTTATGGTGTTTGATAACTTTCTTAAGTTTTAAAAGTAGGGATAAAATATAAGTTTTGATTGAAACGAGTAATATATATGATGAAATATATATGATGAAATGAAAATATATTGAATAAAAGAAAATGATTTTTCACTATTTCTTTTTTAAGGAAATGGTTGAGCTACATTTAAATGGATTAAATTAGAATTGGTAAATAAATGGATTGGATTAAAATTTGTCAATTTTTGTGAGTGAGTCGATTTTTTAATTGCTTATATATTTTTACAGGCTCTCCATTATAACAAATAAAAGATTTGAAAAAAAAAATCATTTTATGTCTCTCTTATAATAAAGGAATACTCTCTTATCTGATGTGTGTCGTATAAATTAAGCCGTCAAAACTCAATATTGTTCTTCATATATTTCTTTTTTAGTGTATTTTGTTCATATGAAATCCAACTTTAAATACTTTTTATTTCATTTATCATGATTATTAAATACTTAATACTAATAAAGTGGAAAAAGTTATTTATCGAGGAACTTTGCATATTACTTTCTTTGTTTCAATTTTTTTTAATCCATTTTCTTAAAAGATATTTTTTATAAATTATTTTTTAATTTTAACTTTTCACATAACATGTTCAAACACAAAATTAAAGATTAGTTTGGTACATCCTATACATATATTTATTTTATTTAAAATTATAAAATTCAAATTTCTTCTTTACTTTTTAAAGCCTCATGTCAAGTCAAAATCTGACAAATAAAGCAAAATGAAGGGACTAAATTTTACTCATAAATTAAAATAATAAATACGAGTAACTCTTTTTTCCCAAATAATTTGACACATTTTTGTTTAGTGGAGTGAATTAGAAAAAATAGTGCATGTATTAGCTTTGTGTATTACCAATACCTTGTTTGGGCCATTTTTTTTTCATCCTATATATAACTAATGTAAATATTACTTATACACTCTATTAGATATTAAGGTGTGCATTACTAATACATCTAAATCCACGATATTAGTAACACAATGAATTCTAATGCATAAGACACCCGACACATTATTCCAAGGACGTCCTAAAGTTACCCGCCGAGCTGTAGTACTGCATTAGAATGGCTAAAGACATAATTGTCCCTCAAAATATTTTTCACATTCTTTCCACTATATTTATGGGAATTCATATTTACAATAACTAAAGACACACTATAAACAAATATTTTCTTTTAGAAACTATGCAATTCATGTTATTGTTAATAAACTAAATCAAACGCCTTATTTAAAAATACAAGCATAACTAACACAAAAATTATTAATACACTATATTTTATATTGTTATTATACACCTTACGAAACAACCTTATTCACACGAGCTTATTTAATTGTACAAGTAAATACAACAAAATTTGTTAATTCCAAGGCCATGAATAGACACAAAAGTTTAGCTAAGGATACAATTGACCAATTCAAAATAGTAGAGGGGGAAATTCAAACTATTCACCTTGTAAGATGTGTTTGGTAGAAAGGAAAATATTTTTCGAAAAATATTTCAGTATTTTCTTATGTTTGATTGAATAAAATTTTTGATAAATATTTTCTTCATTAATAAACGAAGACAATAACTTCTTAATGGAAATAGGAAAAATAAATTTTATAAGTGACATTACTGTATGCTTATTATATATATCCTCCGACCCAATATTATTTTTTCTGCTCAATTACGTATAAATTACTTTTGAGATAATAATCTTTTTTGCTTGCTTACCAAACTTCAAGAAACCAACTTATAAAACATTATAAATGTTTATTGTATTCTCCGATCCACCCAACACCCCCAATTCCTACCTCTTGACCATTCCACTCCCACCATCGCCGAGGCCCCACACCCTGACTCCCTCCCGCCTCTACATATACTTTTTTGCTAAATTATATAAAAGTATTTTTTTCTTACTTATCAATCGCAAGATTACATACAAGAAACAAACTTATTTTCGAGAAATATTTTCATAGCAAACATACCCTTGATATAAAAAAGTTTATGACTTTCTATTGAAAATTTTCAGGATGGACAAGTATATCTATAATTACTTGGTTACAAAGCGGTTGCATAAGACTGCTGAGATATTTGCTATTGAAGCAAATGTTGTAAATTCCAGAAATGTTGGTAAGTTTTTTAATTTAAATTTATGGTAGATTTGAACTCATTAAAATAATTGTTAAAAGTTATTTACGTGTGATTTATAACTTACACGTGTAACCATGAAAGTAGTTGTGGATGCTTGGGTTATAGTAATTGGAGTAGTATAATTATGTTATACTATTGGTAGATTTCATTGTCACAATATTAGTGATGGAGTCAGAATTTTTATTGAAGAGGTTCAAAAGTGTGCACACGAACTAATCGTATCCAGGGTTCATCGTCTATTATATATACACAAAAAATAATTTTAATCATATATAAATAAAGTAATTTTCCACAGGAGGTCAATCCCTTCATTGTATACTAGTTCTGCCCCGACATAAGACATATCAATAATTTTCTATTCTAAATCGAAGGAAAGTCAAATTTGTCTAAATACTAGACATAATACAGTGGAGGCTACTCTTTTATTTGATGATTATATTGTTTTTTTAACAATTATATTATTCCTTTGATTTTATTTTTATTTTGAGTTTATGATAAACGATACATTTAAATTGACACTTTTTCTCTACGAGTTTTGCACCTTTAATTTAATTATATATATATATTTGTTTATGAACTATTATTATCTATGTATTAAAATGCATTTTTTAAATAATCCAAAGTTTTGTCCCGCCTTGCCCCATTTAACTATCACCCTACCCTGTCCGTTTAACCTTTGTACTGCCCCGCCCTACTCTTGTCTTGCCCCATTGTCATTCCGAATCAATTATTTTCTTTTCCTATCTGAACGATAGTGATAGTTAAAGGTTGTCTCCGTATGAGCTATAACTCAGGGATAGTTGTAGAAATGAGCTATAACTCACGGATAGTTGTAGAAATGAGCTATAACTCAGACTTTGGGTGAATACAACATGCTTTGTGTATCTGAATACCCTTTTATTCCTTTGACTTCATTTTTAAGTGAGATAATGGTAAAGAAAAGGCACATCTGAATTATCATAGTTTCACGAGTTTCACATCTTTAATTATAGTTGTTCTCTTTTCCTACATTAACCATCAATATCTATATATTAAAACACACCTCAATTATCAGTTATTCCTTTTTCAAATAAAATAGATTGGATGGAATGATATATCATTAATATCATTCTTTGAAGCTTTTAGTGCACTTATTTAAGGTTAATTTTATTAGAAAGTGTTTTCATATATCTAAAATTGTATTAATTGCTATTTTTTTTTAATTTCTGTGATTTTTTTTAGCTATCGAATCTCCAGATGGATATTTAATGGAATGGTTGGACGGATTTTATGATATATACAATACTTATCAAGCTGAGAAGGCCCAACGATCCTATGTTAAGGTGTTACCTAAACTTTTTCAAGTTAAATTCATCTTTTCGACGATTATTTAATCTAAAGACATGATTTTTTTTAAATTCTCAGGATGCATGGATGACTGACAATGTGGTATATCATATCCCTTTTGATGGGCCAACGTATTCTCCAAATATTGCTACATCGGTTAGCTCTCCTACCATACAATCATTTGAGCCTAATTTTATATATTGTAGCGTCTCTATTAGATCTGCTAATACGGGTCGGCCTAGTCCATTCGGACTAGTCCGCACGAGCTAGCCCATACGAGCTTTGAGTTTAATGGGCCAGGCCATCAAAATGATGGGTCAAAAATACCAAGTCCACACCATTACTCTGTGGGCTGCCGGCCTTACGGGTCAATCCACTTTTTAAAAAATAATATTTTATAATTTAATTTTAGAACATTAATAAAGATAAATATTATCAGACAATATTACATAGTGTTAATACTTGTTAATCAAGTCTCCAACACCCCAAAAATATTCCTAATAGTGAAATTAAATAACTTTTGACATGATATCCTTCCAATCAATTAAAAATACTAATAAACAATCTAAATAGTTACATTTATTTGACTTATGGGCCGGCTCACGAGCTAGCCCAACCTGTATTGCTCAAGCCCCATGGACCACAGGTTTATATGGGTCGGGCTAAGAAGCCCTGTTCTTAAATGGGCTGCAAAAGCTGAAGCCAATACCATCAAATTACAGGCAGGGTCGGGCCGGTCCAACGGGCCTGACCTATATTGACGGCTCTAATCTCTATAGTAATGTCGCTCTTTTGTTTAAGTATAGGTACATGATATATCTCATGTGGAGCCGGCCTTCCACCTAACGACACCTGAGGATGAACTGAGGGCGGATTTAAGGTTTGTTGAGATGGATCATACGAGTGAAGGGGTGCCATATGTAACCGATTTTATGTAACAACATGTTATGTTTATTGCTCATATGGAGCAGCATTTCTGCATTTTGTTCACTTGACTTCATGTTATATCTATTTTTCTTTGTTCTTGAACAAAACTACATTTCCATTTGGTTTTATGCAACGCAATTATGACTGTAAAATTGAATTGATAAATAGTTATCGCGTAGATATTTCATAATGTAAGTCATCGATTTGTTTGTTGAAGTTCCTGAATAAGAAGATCGATCTCTAACTCTTTTTGATGTTCATGTGTCATACAGCCAACCAATGGAGCAGATTCCAAGTATGCCTCAACATTTAGAGGGCAAAGTATATTTAGATTTTCTAGACAACAACAATTTTTTATATTTTGTTATTTTAAAGTTGCGACATAACTGACAAGGTTTTATCCTTCCAGGACAAGGGAGAGGGGGATGATACTAACTTTGAACGAACTGTGCAGATGGAACCAAACTCCCATCCCCTTAAAAAGATTAGGCTTTCAGTTCCAGAACCTTCTGAAGTAGGTTCATTGTATTGGTTTCAAATACTTAGCCATTTATGTTTTAGAATCTTTTTTCATTGATCTTGATAACACATTTGATCCCACCTAAGTTAGTTTATAGTCTTATACATCGACTTAATATGCATTTTGAACCAGATACCAATGTCAACTTTTGTTAGCGTATGAATGTTATGGTTGTTTGGATGATCTGTTTGTCAATTATTAGCTCTTCAAGGACGATTAAATAGTTCTCTGTTATAACGGAAACTCAGATCAGATTCTTTGCTAATGATCGTTATCAGGTTGTTCCATCGGCTCTAGGTCTGTGATGCAACAAACTCCCTAGTCTAATCAAGATCTTGCGATTTTATGATCTTCCTCTGTACATGGCATTAAGAAGGTGATAAACTTGAGAAAGATCACAATTCATTAGTTGTTATACAGTATATGTAGGTTATATATGCCATGAACAAAGATGAATTTTGTTACTTGTTCATTTTAAGAACTTAAATTTTTTCTAGTAGAAGTTGCGATCGTGAATGCTCAATCATGAGTAGAATAACATTAGATGTTTTTTATTTCTCCAATCAACATGAAAAAAAAATCAATACGGACAGTAGCGGAGCCACCTTGTAATTAGGGGGTTCATCCGAATCCCCTAATGGTAAGTTAAACTTGACCAACTTACAAACAACTGAATCAATTACCTATAACTGATGCGAATCGAACTAAGACTTGGACAAGCTAAAATATCATTATCCTGTATATATCAAGAGTAGATTTATAATATGAGATCAAAACACAAACAACTCAAGACTCCATAAGACTAAATGAGCACTTAATCAGGTCCCTTGATGATGTATGAGTTGTGTTCAAAGAGACGGCTTTTGCTATGCAAAAGAAATCTTGATTTTGAAAAATTTGAATTTTATTGTGTGTAAGTATTCCTTTCATTTGACACAACAAAACCTAGAACTTCTCCTATTGGTCGAGTTTGAATGTCTCTACTACCGTGCTACCAACTTTCTGCAGGAAAGTACATCTTCCAGCTGTAGTAGGCTTGTCATCTTCAAAGAGAAACTTCATATGGGATTTATAGATATTGACTTAAGCTTCGATCAGGTCCTTTGTGGAATAGTTTGTGAATTAACAAAACTCCAAGGGTGTAATATGTTGCGCACGATTGTTTGAAGACTTGGTCTTAATATCAACTGTGGCTTTAGATAAGAGGCGAGTATAGTGTTGTGGACCTGGGTTCATCTGCACTCAGTAATTTCAATGCAAAATATTAATTTATGTGTAAAAATCTACTAAAATTTCGATCTCTAGTATGTAGGGATCAATAGTTTCAACAATACAATACAATAGGTTCAATATGAACCTTAAAGGTTGAACTTATAGGGTTTAAATTTTGGATTTGCCTATGATTTTCATTAAAGTCTCATAGTTCTCTATCATGCCTTTTTGATTACTTTTTACAAAATCCTATAAGAAGTAATATACATATAGACTAGTTTATGAAAAGCATAGGAAAATCCAGAATTTGGCGGGAAAATCTGTTATGAACTTATAGGGTTTAAATTCGATCTCTAGTATGTTAGTCTAGTTTAGAGATATGACATGGACTTAAGCTATGTTACACTTTCATCATTCTATGATCAAGGGTGTAGTCTAGCAGTCAATAAAGTGAGTGAAAATCATAGAATACCAGGATTCAAGTTCAAGCATAGATGAACCATGCTAGGTAATGTCTTCCCATTTGACCGAGTCTTGGTGGAAGGTGGTAACACAAGAAAATGTAACTACAAATACCAACTTTAATCAAACTTATGCAATTGGAGGCTCTTGGAATTGTGTCATTTTCATGTGTATCTCATGGTCCACCTTATCCCTCCCCAACACGAGGTGGATTTATCAATATCTGCGTGGACTTTGATTAAATTTGAATATATCATAGAACACGTCCCACCACTCCGTTAGCTATCCCCTGGAAAATTGATTGCTGAAACAAATTCCAAATATAATTTAGCATTGTTGGGCATTATTGAATTTTTTTTAAACTATTTGTTATGTTCCAATTTAAATAGTTTCCTGTTTTAGCATTTTATTAAATACATTTCAGTTCAATGAGTTTATTTGGAATTAGGCGGCAAAATAGGAAGCTTCTAGTAGAATTCTATTACAACTGTTAAGTGTGCACTGTTTCCACTGTTTCAGGAAACAGTTATGACAGACTCATAACAGATTTTCCCGCCAATTTCTCAATAGAGATTCAGTGCCTTCATTAGCTTGTAATTGTGGAGATTAACAGAACTTTTGGGAGAATTGAAAGTCAAGTAAAGTAAATTTCCTTTGTTTCTCTCTTGAAGGTGTTTGTTCAGGACTATTACTTAGAACACTTTTTCTTTTTCTCTTTACACTTCCCAATAAATTGGGGTTATATCATTGGTATCAGAGTTAGGTTGTTCCTCTGAATTAGGACATTATGGGTGATCATAATACCTATTTACATGAATTGCGTAAGGAGATCAATACGTTGAAAGGTTCTATGGAGTGAATTGTAACCTGTATTTCGAAGATGGGTGACATTGTTGATGTGAAGGTTGCAAATGCAATGATAGAAATCAAGTAATTAATCACAGCAATGACAGCTGGCCAAGGGAAACAACAGAATGGATCTTGTACGGGGTAGGTTGATAGGCATAGGGAAGCCCCAATTAAAGTGGAAGAGCAACATCCTGGGGTTGTGAGGGAAGGCGTAGATCGAGAGGGGGAATACCAATTGCCTACTTGAAATTACCATGTTGAATTCCCCAAGTTTGATAGAACTGGGTTGAAGGATTGGATTTATAAGCCAGAGCGGTTTTTTGAGGTGGATGAAACACCAGCAATTTCAAGGATTAAATTAGCCTCATGTAGATTGGAAGGGAAAGCACTGCAATAGCATCAAACATTCATGAAGAATATGCTTATGAGGGAATGTCAGCCTGGGGTGGGTATGTAAATTGCTGTATACAAGGTTTGGAACGGAATTCTTTAATGATCCGATGGGATATTTCAAGGATCTACGACAGGTATCCTCTGTTCAAGACTATGTTGATGAATTTGATGAACTCTTAACTAGGGTTGAACTAGCTGATGAGCATGTAGTTAGTTGCTTCATAAGAGGGTTGAAACCTGAAGTAGGTTTACCAGTTAAAATGTTTGCACTTAGGTCCTTGCTGAAGGCCATCAGTTTGGCAAGGGTCCAAGAACGAACCAATTTCTTGAACCACCAGACCACAAAAACCCCTAATTCTACTTCTTTTGCTCCAAAAACTTCTTTCAAACAACCAATTTTTTCACAACCTTCTAGTTCCCACCAATTCTCCAAAACAATTCAACCGAAAACCACTAATGTAACAAATCTAAAAGGGTCCAAACCTTAGTTTTAAAGTCCCCAGGAGATAGAAGAAAGGAGATCTAAAGGTCTTTGTTATAACTGTGATGAAAAATACAGGTTTAATCTTGTTTGAAAGAACAAAAGATAGTTATTTTCCATGGAGGTAGAGGAACCTTTAGAGTCTGGAGAGGAATAAAATGAGGGTGTCATGAATAATGTGGAATTGTGTGCTATGATGGCACAAGGATTTCCTACTGATGAGGAGGGGTCTATCATGCCATGTGTATCTGTACATTCCTTGAATGGTGTTTATGACTTTAAAACCATGAAAGTTACTTCTTCCGTGAATGACAAAGATGTGCAGGTTTTGATTGACACGGGAAGTATACACAACTTCCTAGATCTCACTACGGAAAAGAGGTTGGGATGTTGTTTATCCAGTATTAGACCTTTTCTTGTTTCTGTAGCTGATGGAAATAAAGTAGATTGTAGTTATGTTTGCAAGGAGTTCATTTGGAAGATGCAAGGTCTGTTGTTTAAGTATAATATGTTAATACTTCGTATAGGGTATTGCAACATGGTTCTCTATATTCAATGGTTGGTAACCTTGGGATATGTTGTGTGGAACTTTAGACAACTAAAATAGAGTTTTCTGTTATGGGAAAAAAGGTGTCACTTAGAGGTCTTCAACCTCCATCTGTGAAGGTGGTGCAACATAGGAAAATAGAGAAACTATTGAATCAACCAACTGAATTTTGTATGATATCTATGGGAGTCATGAAGGAAAGAACAACAGGTGATCCAGCTAGTTTGTTTTCTATTGAAGTAAAGGATGAGCCATCAGACATTCCAGCTGATCTACAAAAGGTGTTGAGTGGGTTTGAGGATGTGTTTGAGGTTCCACAAGGCTTACCTCCCAGCAGATCACATGATCATAGGATTGTCTTGAAGGAAGGTACTCCTCCAGTCAACATCAGACCCTACAGGTACCCTGTGATACAAAAAGATGAGATTGAAAAAATAGTTGAGGAATTGCTATCGTCAGGTGTTATCAGACATAGTACTAGCCCCTACTCTTCTCCTATTATGATGGTGAAGAAAAATGATGGTACATGGAGGATGTGTGTGGACTATAGGTAGCTTAATAATCACATTATCAAGGATAAGTTTCCAATACCAATGATAAAAAAATTACTTGATGAGCTGCATGGTGCAAAAATTTTTTCCAAATTGGATCTCAGGATACCATCAAATAAGGATGCATGAAGAAGACATTTCTAAAACAGCTTTCAGAACACACCATGGTCACTATGAGTTTTTGTCATGCTATTCGGATTGACTAATGCTCCTTCCACATCTCAGAGTTTGATGAACCAAGTTTTCCACTCCTATCTCTGGAAATTTATCCTTGTATTCTTTGATGATATTTTAATATATAGTGGGAGTTGGGATGCTCATCTACAACATTTACAAGAAGTTTTCAAGTTATTAAGATCCTATAAATTGTATGTGACGAAAAGCAAGTGTGTTTTTGGTGTTAAACAAATTGACTACTTAGGACATGTCATCTCTGAACAAGGTGTTTCCATGGGGGTCAAAATGTTTCAGTTGTCAAACATTGGCCTTATCCAACCACCACCAAGGGTCTTAGAGGCTTTTTAGGCCTAACTGGTTATTACAGAAGATTCATAAAGGGATATGGGAGAACTTCTATGGTCTTAACTAACCTCTTAAAGAAAGATAATTTTCATTGGTCTGATGATGCTACTATTGCTTTTGAACATCTGAAAGCTGCAATTACCTCTACCCCTATATTGGCCCTACCTGATTTCTCTACAACTTTTGTAGTAGAGACTGATGCCTCAGGAGTTGGTATTGGTGTTGTTCTACTGCGGGAAAGAAGGCCAATAGCATTTTTAAGTCAAGTACTATCAGCAAAGAAGACAGCTTTGTCTGTATATGAAAGAGAGTTACTAGATCTAGTGACTAGTGTGAAGAGGTAGAGACCCTATTTGTTAGGCAAACATTTCATAATTAAAACTGACCATAATAGCCTTAAGTTTTTACTTGAGCAAAGGATCACAACATCTAGTCAACAAAAGTGGTTGGTCAAATTGATGGGTTATGATTATGCAATCAGTTACAAAGTTGGCAAGGTGAATGTTGTTGCTGATGCTTTATCTAGAAGAGAAGATCATGTTCAATTGTGCAGTATATCAGGGGTACAATCTCATATTCTAGATGCAGTTAAGCTCACTTGGGATCAAGACCCTACACTATACAAACTACTGTAAGATCTGCAAAATGGTGGTAATCTCAAACCCTATTACAGATTCCATGGTGGTGTTCTAAGTAGGAAGGGTAAGATAAAGGTGGGAAATAATGCTAACATATAACAACTTATGCAACTTTATCATGACAGTGCAATGGGTGGTCATTCTGGGATAAATGCTACTTGGAAGAGGCTCAGACGGGTATTCTATTGGAAGAGAATGAAACAGGGTGTCTATCATTTTGTTCGGGCATCTGATACCTGCCAAAGATGCAAGCATGACACTACCCTTCTGGATGATTTGTTGCAGCCCTTGCCAATACTTGAGAAGGTGTGGAAAGATATATCTACAGACTTTATTGAGGGTCTTCCTAAAGCTTAAGGAAAGGAGGTAATTTTTGTTGTAGTGGACCGACTTAGCAAAGCTGCACACTTCATGGCCCTCAAACATCCGTATACTGCATTGGATGTTGCTCAAGTTTTTTTTGACACCGTCTTTAGGTTCATGGGATGCCTAAAACTATTGTGTCAGTGTAGTCTTTACTAGTAGGTTTTGGAAGGAATTATTTAGTTTACAAAAGGTTTCTCTTCTTACCTTAATAGCTTACCATCCTCAAATTGATGGGTAGACTGAGGTTGTTAATAGGTGTCTTGAGTGCTACTTGAGGTGCATGACCTTTGGGAAACCCAAGCAATGGCCTTAGTGGTTACCTCTTGCTGAATGGAGGTACAACACCACCTACCATACTGCGACTCATCTCACTCCTTTTGAAGAGGTTTATGGACAAAAACCACCTCCCTTATTGTCATACATGTTTTTTGATTCAGCACTTGAGATCGTGGACAGAAGTTTGCAAGCAAGAGAGGCTACTCTAAGGGCTTTGAAGTCTCATCTAGAGAAAGCTCAAGGTAGAATGAAGATCCAAGATGACAGGAAAAGAACTGATAGGACTTATACAGTAGGTGATCAGGTTTACATCAAGTTGCAATCTTATCGACAAATGTCTCTTAAGGACCATTCTTTTCAGAAGTTGTCTGCAAAGTTTTATGGTCCTTTCAGTTGCATATACTTTAGCTCTACCTCCTTACTAAAAAATCTATCCTACCTTCCACATCTCTCAACTTAAGAAGAGAATTGGTGATCATGTAGCTGTTGTTCAGTTGACGGAGGTTCATACTAAGTCTGTTTATGTGATTCTGGCTCCTAAAACTATTTTAGAGAGGCGAATGGCCCCAAAAAGGGGTACTGCAGTGACTCACGCGTTGGTGAAATGGTTCAATGTACCTGTGGAGGATAGCACATGGGATGATCTCCAAGGTTTTCAGCTGAAGTTTCCATATTTTCAGACTTGATCCTTGAGGACAAGGATAATTTCAAGCAGAGGGCATTGTTATGTTCCAATTTAAATAGTTTCTTGTTTTAGAATTTTATTAAATAAATTTCAATTCAATGAGTTTAGTTGGAATTAGGAAGCAAAATAAGAAGCTTCTAGTAGAATTCTGTTACAACTGGTTAAGTGTGCACTATTTCCACTGTTTCACTGTTTCAGGAAACAGTTATGACAGATTCATAACAGATTTTTCCTCCAATTTCTCAATAAAGTTTCAGTGCCTATATTAGCTTGTAATTGTGGAGACTAATAGAACTTTTGGGAAAATTGAAAGTCAAGTAAAGTAAATTTGCTTTGTTCCTCTCTTGAAGGTGTTTGTTCAGGACTATTCTGTAGAACACTTTTTCTTTTTCTCTTTACACTTCCCCAATAAATTGGGGTTATATCACTATCAGTTCTTGAGAGGGATTTATAGCGGATTAGGGGATGTATTCTAGATTATATTAATTGTTAATCTATCATGCATGTTCAAGAATCATATGTTATGGTGTCACCTAAACTTTTGTACATTAAATTCATTGGGCTGAAGTAATTATAGTTTGAATGTATGAATCGTGGAAATATGAGGTTATAATGTGCCTGGATTGAGGGGTGCGAAACTGATATGGAGAAAGATCTTGTTACCTAAGCATAGATTCCTATTGCAATTAGAAACGCAAGGGAAACTACTCACTAAAGGGAGGTTGACGAGAATAGGTATACATTGTGATGATGATAAATGTGTACTATGTGATCAGATGCAGATAGAAAATGCCTCTCATCTTTTTGCAATCTGATTTGTATCTGCTGTACTACTGGAGTTTTGATGGTATTACTGAAATTTTTATGATCTACAAACTATACCATAAAGGACTTGATTGGTTGCTAATTCAGTATCCACAGGACCTGTTCCCATTGGAAGTTGACTTCAGAAGAAGACAATTGAGTACATCTGGAGTCTGGAGACTGTACTTTTTGCAGTGAGTTGGTGTCATTGTAGTGGAGGTAGCCAACCTCGACCAATGGAATGCATTTTATGTTTCGTTCTCTCTTATAAAAGGGAACATTGATAAGGAACAAAACCCAGTTTTTGCAATGACGATTACTCTAAAAAACAAAACTCATTTCACAAGAACACTGCTCATACTCCACCAACAAGGGACCTGATCGAGTGTTGACTAAGTCTTGTTATGTATTTGCTCTTACATTATAAATCTACTCCTGAATTATAAAGGATGGTAAATCAATAGCTTATCTAAGTCTTAGCTTGAGTTTCCTCAATTAGATTTAATTGATCGAGTCACTTTGTATTTGGTCAAGTTTATTTTCACCTTGGGCGAAGTCTTTTCTGGGTAGAGTTACTTAGAACTGTCGGTTAGATTTAGTTGACAAGGAGTGTGATAGAGTTGCTACATCAGTCTTGTAGTAGAGTTATTACAAGAGGCTAGGATTTAGAGTTTAATCATTTGTGATTATTTGAATCTGTACTCGCTTTATTGCTTGAAGTTAGTGGAGAGTTGAAAAATCCTGTGAGAAGGGTCGTGGTTTTTCCTCCCTTAAGTAAGGAAAAACATAGTGTAAGCTTTCCCCGATTTGATTGTACTACTTATCCTTCAATTCTACTAATTGGTACTTGTTTATTTCACGATCATACGTATACCATAATGATTCGGAAACTCTCAGCTCTGATATCAAATGAAACTATGTTATGTATGATAAAAACATAAATAGAAACCATCCAGTAAATAGACAACTTCACTTTGCAAACTCCTTCCCTGAACGAATATATGTAATTCGTGAAGAACAAAAATGAAAGAGTGCCACATATATGAGACGAGGGATATATATATATATATATATACACATACATATATATATATATAAATATATATATATATACACATACATATATATATATATAAATATATATATATATACACATACATATATATATACATAAATATATATATATATATATATATATATATATATATATATATATATTCCAAAATTATGAGTAATAGTTTTTTAGTAGGAATTTGATTCAAATTATTTGAATCGATGAGTACAATAACATAAGTTTTTTTTAATTAATTAGTGTATTACATTTTTCTTAAAAGATTTTGGCATTTTCTCACTCACTTACATTAATTCTATTTTTTCTACTCATAACAAACTCACCTTTTAATTTAATTTAATTTTCCTGAGATAACTTTTTTATGTTTTGACACTTTTGACTTTCATAAAGTGGAGAGCAAGTTCATTGAAATTATAGTATATAAGTAAAAAAAAAAAACTTAAATATAATTTTCCTGAGATAACTTTCATCCAATGTTTGTTACTACTCCATTGATCCTACATTTGAAGGAAATGATATGGCCTGCTCGCATTCTAATTTCGATAAAGTTTAATATTTCATTGAACCTATTTCAAGAGGTGATGATTTGAGGCAAACTAGATCGATAAATTGGTACATGAGAATTTTTATCATGCAAGTGGAGCTGCTCAAGACTTATTCAAATTACATCAGAGAAGATACGTCAACACAGTTGCGCACCAAGAGTTCCAGACTTGGGATACATTCTTATCGACTAAATTGGTCTATACTTGGTTCATATTTCAGCAAGTATACTTGTCACTGCCCAGGTGGTTTCGCTAGCATTTTGAACTGCGTTGAAGATCAAAAGATGATGACAGAAGGTGTGATTCTAACATGGGAGATGCAGCAGCAAGTGACTGAAAAAAACAACAAGCGTCAATGTCGTGAGGCTTCAAAACAACACTGCCAAGGATCTTCCAACAAACATGGATGCTATGAGTCTTCAAAACAACACTGCCAAGGAATATTAAAGTTAGCTAAGTCAAGACGGAAATTCAGTTCATGGATAATACATCACTCAAATATTAGTTTTGCAATGTTTAGTACATCATTAGCAAGTTTAGCTTCTTTTATTCACTCATATTGTAACACCAGATTAAGACATGCTATAAGTCTTATTTTGGTCATTAGCGTAGTTTTTGACTTTAGTTTAAAGCTTTCGCTACATTTGTAATGACTTTTGATTTGGGAAAATTATAAAAAGAACCTAGGCACCTTGCCTAGTGGATTTTGTTAAAAAAAAAGTTATTAGAAAAGACTTATTTATGTCATCTGTTAAAAGTTTGACTCATTTATGTCGTTGTCATAAAAAGTCTAACTCATCTATATCATTGACGTTATAGAAAAGGTTTATTCGTGCTATTACTTTCTAGCGATGGTTTTGCAAATTCATTTTTGCCACATGACCTCTTATTAGAAATACACGTCACCAAATCTAAATTAATCAATATTAATTAAAATTCGAACCTAATAAATAAAAGCCAACCCATACCCTACCCAATTAAGGTGAGTGATGTTTTTATGAAACTAAGTGTCAAAATAAATAATGAAATTTATTAGTAAGGGTTAGTGTTGGAGATTTGTTTAAATTAATTAGGTAATTGTCCATAATGCAAAAGCCACATTAATAGAATTCGCTTCTTTTTATTCTTCTTTTTTTTTTATTTAAGTGACATCCTTGAATAAAAGTTTTTTCTTCCTTTTTTTTTAAAAAAAAAAAAGTATGATTGGAGTTAATTAGTAATAAATGAAGTTGTTTAATTTTAAAGAATGTCTAAGTTGTAATTTGTAATCTTTTCTTATTATTTTCAAATCAAATTTTTCTTGTTGGTTTCTATCTTTTTTTTTTTTAATTTAGATTTTGCATGCTATTAACTTCTCTTCAATAAATAATTATAATATTATTTTCTCTTCTTGTTATCTTTTTTTTCTCTCTCTTTCTCCACTATTCTCCTTCTTCTTTTCTTCACTTTCACTTTTTTATTTTCTTTTATCTTTTTCTTTTTAAGTGATTATGAGTTCGTGGAGCAATCAAGTGATGTAAGTTTTTAAATAAAAATTGTTCTTCTAATTAAATTTTTGATGTTTTCTCCATATGTGTTCTCATGATTTTAGTTTTTTTTTTGTTAACTCTAATTTTTTTAATGATTCTTTGGTTATTTTCATTCTTTTCTCTTTTATGTTCTCATAATTTTAAGTTTAAATGTTCTTTTTTAGTCAAAGAAATAAGACATGTCATATCTTGAGGATTTTTTTGTATTTTTTTTGCTTATATTTTGATAGTTATTTCTAAGTTATAAAAGTAGGGAAACTGTATATATTTTGATTGAAACAAGTGATATGAGATGAGTGTGGAATAAATAAAACGTCGTTCTCATATTTTGTGTGTGCATTGATATTTTAGGTCATTTACAACTTCTTTAATTTTATGTCTTTTTTACTAAAGATCTTAATATTTACTCAAAGGAGATTTGAAAAGATCATTTTATTTATTTATTTATAAGTGATCAAGAAATCTTAATTCCTCAATTTTTTACTAAGAAATAAAATAACGTATACATCATTCTTCTTAGACTCTATTTATAAAATTACACTGAATATATGTTATTATCATTATTATTGTAATGAGATAATATTAAATTTTAATCCAATTTTAAAGAGTAAATAGGAGTAACTACTTTTTTTCCAAATAATTTGGACACTTAAAAGTCCACTTATTCAGATAAGACCTCAATTAATGATAGGATCATATATGACACAATTCATTAATTCCAAGGCAATGAATAGACACAAAAATCTAATTAATGATAAAATTGACCAATTTAAAATAACACAAGGGCAAATTTTAATAATAAACGTTTCACTTTCTCCGTTTCAAATTACGTGGCACAGTATAAATTTGAGAGTCAATTAAATTATTTTTCATTGAAATCTTTTATCTAGCTTTTAAATACTTAAATTTATTAATTATATAAATTTTATTTTATAAAACTTAAATTTTTTTATGTCTTAAGTTTAAATCTCCAAATTTCAATTACGCCACATAATAAAATAATATATGATTCTCTATTGGAAATTTTCAGGTTTGACAAGTATGTGCATGATTTACTTGGTTAAGAAGTGGCTGCATTTGACTGCTGATTTATTTTCCATCGAAACTAATGTTGTTGATCCCAATTATGTTGGTAAGTTTTTTTTTAATAAAAATTATTACTGATCTAAACTTATTATTATGCTATAATATAATAATTCTGATTATCATTTATTAAAAGTTTATAATCTTGAGATTCTTTGTTAAATGACCTTTTCAAGTCTTTTTTTAATTAAATGGAATACAAGTTTTTTCTCTTTTGGGAAATGGCCCATTTTTCAGTCTATCCGACTGATATATAACAGATCGATTATCATCCAACAAATCGATTTTTGATTCGATAAATCAATTATCGATTCGATTTATATATGGACAGATCGATTATCAGTCTAATAGATCGATTATTGATCCAACCTATATATGGACCGATCGACAATTCGACCTACACTAACCCAAGCATCATTAGCTAACTCCAAATGAATGATAATCTCGATGCACAAAACATCTTGCATTCACTCAAAGTTAAGGAAAAGGGCTACCAGCCTAAGGGAATGTAACTTAGGTTGGCTACCCTAACCCAAACATCAATAACTAACTTCAAATGAATGGTAATCTCGAGGAACAAACCATAGTGCATTCACCCCAAAGTCCAAGAGAAAGGCCCCCCCCCCCCCCAAGCGGATGTAACCTAGGCATCCTATCCTAACCCAAGCGTCATAGCTAACTTCAAATCAATGATAATCTTGAGGCATAAAGCATCATGCATTCATCAAAGTCCGGCAGAAAGGCCCGCAGCCCAAGGGGATGTGACCTAGGTAGACTACACTAACCCAAACATCAATAGATAAATCCAAACGAATGATAATCTTGAGGCACTAAGCATCATGCATTCATCCTAAGTCTACGGAAAAAAAAGGGATGTGAATCAATAGTAAACTTCAAATGAATGATAATTTCACCCAAAGTGACCTAGAGAACCTACTCTAACTCAAGCATCAATAACTAATTCAAGAACTCTATTTATTCCTTTGATGTCATTTTAGTTTTATACGTATGAGTACATCAACAACAACATACCAAGTTTAATCGAACAAAGTGGGGTATGGGGAGGGTAGAGTGTACGCAGTCCATACCACTACCTAAGAAGAAGTAGAGAGGTTGTTTTCGGTAGATCCCCGACTAGTTTTATTTATGTGGCTAATAAGGAAAGTGTGCCATATCAATTTTTCTTGAAAGTGCTTTTCATGTTTCTAAATTGCACTATTTGCTATTTGTTATTTTGGAGGGATGTGGACCATGTATTGACTGATGCTTTTATTTGTGGTGATGTGCGAATGTACAATTATTTGATTTCTGTGAGTTGTTTCAGCTATCGAATCCCTGGAGGGGTTTCTAAAGGAGTGTTGGGATTTTTTCTATGATACATACACGTTTCGTCAGGCTGAGCGTACCCAAGAATCCAATACTGAGGTGTTACCTAAACTTTTCCAATTTAAGTTCATCTTTTTCAAAGACTATTATAATTTAAATGAATGATTTTTTTGAACTCTCAGGCAGCACATACTATTGACAATGTTGTATCTAATATCCCCTCCGATCTGCCAGCGCTTTCTCCTCATTCTACTATGCTATCGTTTGAGAAAAAAATATCTCCTATGGTGCCGTCCTTTCACTGACGATACCCGACTATGCGCGGATGTATGCTTTAAGCTTTGTTGATATGCATCATCCAACTCAGCTGGTGCCATTTGAAACCAATTTCAGGTAGCAACATGTTGTGTTTATTGCTTACCCGGACCAACATTTCTGCGTTTGATATATTTTATATTGTTTGGACACTTCACTTAAATTCGTGTTATATCTATTCTACATTGTTCTTGAACAAAATCACGTTTCCATTGGGTTTTGTGCAATGCAATTATGACCGTAAAAATGAATTTATTCAATTCTGTGTTGTGTTTCTTGATAACTAGTTATATTGCATAGTGAAAGCATCAATTTGGTTGTTGAAGTTCGTGAATCTGTCGATTTCTAACTCTTCTTTATGTTCATGTGTCATACAGCTACCCGATGGAGCTGATACCAGATATGCCTCAACTATGGGAGGCAAGAGTATGTGTTTACATTTCCGAGACAACAACATTTTTTTTTTAAGTTGCGACATAACAGTCGGTTTTATTCCTTCTAGGATGAAGGAGAGGGACTTGGTATTTACGCTGAACAAATTACGCAGATGGAGCCATACTCCGATGCTCTTACTACGGCTATGCTTCCGATGCCAGATCCTTCTGAAGCAGGTTTGTTTGTATTGGTTTCAAATGCCTTGCATTTAAGGCAAAAAGAAAGTCTTTTACCACAAATTAAATTTCTCATTCTCTATTTAAATTTATGTGTCATAGGGAGTGATTTTAAGAAAGAAAGGAAGTTTTTAGAAACATGACTGCTTAAATAAACTTTTTGTTATAGTAAAATAAGAATTTTAAAGTTAAATTATTCTTAAATATATACTTGAGTCATTTTGTTGAGGACAAACTAATAAGGAAAGTTTGCTGTATAAACTAGGATAAATGGAGTGTAACATACCAAAAGTAAACTTGATATATAGTACTAGGTTTCAACATGCAATGTCAATTCTTATATTAACATATCATTAAAATTAAAAATTTATTTAAAAAATTTAGATATAGAATTTTGTTGTTGTTATTATTATTATTATTATTATTTTTTAAACTGTCTAAAAAAAAAGACTACCCATAGAAAAAAGATTGGATGGAATGATTGATAATGTCATTCTTTGAAGTTTTTGGTGCACTATATCGGAAGTTAGTTTTTTCTGGAAAGTGCTTTTCGTGTTTCAAAATTTGCATTAATTGCTATTCTTTATTTTGGAAAGATGTTCACAACATAGTGACTGATCATTTTGTTTGTGGTGTTGTGCTAATAATATTCAATTATTTAATTTTGCGATTTATTTCTACAAGATTTGTGGTATGAGTTCTACAGTATGTTAAGCTCTAATCAGGCTGATCATGCCGAAGAGCCCTATGCTGAGGTGTTCTCTAGACTTTTCTAAGTTAAATTTAACTTTTTTTGAGACAACTATAATCTAAATTATTGATTTTTTATAAATTCTCAGGCTGCACAAATTATGGACAATGTGGTACCTCAAGTCCCATATGTTGTGCCAGTTAGCTCTCTTACTATGCATCGTTTGGTCCTTATTTTTTAGATTACAATGTCTCCGTTACGATGTCAATCTTTTTTCCTAACTATAGGCACATAACATATCATCTGTGGTGCCGGCCTTTAGTCCTGAGAGATCGCAAGAGAAATGCCCTTTCGATCAAACTGTGCAGATGGAACCAAGTCCCCGTGCCCATAAAAAGATTAAGCTTTCGGTGCCAGAACCTTCGGAAGCAGTTGCGTTGTATTGGTTTCAAATACTTTGAGTTTATGTTTTAGAATTTTTTTTCTTTGATTTTGATAACACATATGAGCTCACCTTAGTAGTTTTTACTCTTCTACGTTAACTTAACATGCATTAAGATGATAACCAAATACTGCTAGAAAGAATGTATCTGTAGCCTAGATTATTTGGTCATTGCAGAAGTGAATCAAAAAGTTTTTTCTTTTCACTTGTCAAAGTATGCATTTTGAACCAGAATACTAATGTCAATTTTTGTTAGTGTATGAAAATGTTATGGCCGTGTGGATGATTTGTTTGTCAATTATAAACTCTTCAACGAAAATTAAATAGTTCTCTGTTATAACGGAAACTCATATCAGATTCTTTGTTGATTATCGTTGTCAGGTTGTTACATTGACTCCAGCTCTGAGATGCAGCAAACTCCCGAGTATGATCAATATCTCGCGATTTCCGATCTTCCTCTTGACATGGCATTAAGAAGGTGATTAGTTTGAGAAAGATCATAATACGTTAGCTGTTATAATATATGTAGGCTATATATGCCATGAATAAAGACAACTGAACTTCTTTTACTTAATTTAAAGAAACAATATATTGATGGTACTTGTATTCAAGTCCATTGTTAGGTTTATATAAAAGACCGCATTCTTCCTTGGTTGTAAATAAGCCTTTCTTAGAATAGTGAGAAGCCTAGTCAACATATCGACAGATTTTTGTTAAAATGATGACGGCAACTTTGGTGCATGAAGGATTCTATGTTTACGCAAGGTTCGGGGAAGGATCATATCCCAAGAGATACAACGTAGGCTGCGTACCCTGATGCGAGCATCAATAACTGATTCCATTGCTCTAACTTGTGGCCTAAAAGTGAGACAGCGGCAACTGGTGCACCAAGCATTCCACGTTAGAAGGGTCTAGGGAAAGACAGCATTGCAAGGATTGTGATGTAGACAAGTTACCCTAATGCAAGCGTTAATGGTTGCTTTGACATCTTGAACAATTTTACCGTTCTTGCTAAAAAAATTTATTACAAGTGATTTATATCTGTGATCTCTTGAGATTACCTCAAGAGTAGAGTGCATAGATTGAGGAAAGTTTTTAAATTGTGATATTAAGTTCCCATATGGAAAGGAGAAGGCATCTTCATTGGTGGATATTATAGGAGGGGAAGTAAAGGAGGAAATGAATGTTAGTTCAATTATTGAGTTCCATAAGATTTGTTAAGTATCGGAAATTTACCTCATCGCCTTTCCTCATAGGAGAAGACCAAGAATTCTTTCTCAGGGAAACGGATGAACTACACTTAAAAGAGTAGAGCCTTGATTGTTTCCTAGCTCCATACACTTTGAGCGCGAAGCCTTCCATATGAGAACACTAGTTTGATTTGCCCACTCTCATCATTATTGATGTAATGATCACGCTGTCAAGCAAGATTAGACCATTAGGCTCCAATGTTTTGAAAAGCCAAAAGCACAAAAAGGAAACAAGATCTATGGGCGTGAAGCGAAAAGATAGAATTAAAGCGCATGCAATTCATTGAAGTAAATAACACAAAGAAGCAATGGGTTTGAAGCAAAAAGTGAGAACTAAAGCGCATGCTTCTGTGAATTAAAGCACACGAGTTGTGGAAAACAAAAAAAAAGTACCTAATATATATATATATATATATATATATATATATATATGAAGTTGATGCTATACTAAAGTTAATATTAATCCAACTCCTCATAGTTAAGCCAAATATAACCGCTTATCATTGGAATTATTTTGCGCATCATCATTTGAGCGCGGGCAAACTTATCTAAGCTTCGTCGCTTCGCTCATGAAGAGATAACTCCTTGCTTGGCTTGCTTTATTGTTTTAAACAGCAAAAACCTGAGCCTTAATAGTACTATGTTCTTATCTGATCTTGCCATCATAACATGTCCAAAAGTTGTTATTTACTTTGATCTCTTGTGCAAATAGCTTGGTATAAATCAAACATATTTTGACTACTTTGCATTTGCAAGTAGTCTAAAACCTTTTTATCTAATCCATTCCAATTTCAGCAAGTTATTACTAGGGGTCCCCGACCTAGTACAAGTAGTGCTGGAGAATGTTATAAATTAAATAGAAATATTCCATTTGCTACTTCCTTTCTCTTTTCCCTTATAATCATCATAGGATAAAGCATAAAGTAAAGATATAAATATATAAAGAAACAGAAACCTTTTTTTTCAGTTTTGAATTAAACAAATCGTCATAAATGCAAAAACGATAAAGGCTCAAATATCTTTTTATTTTCTAATGAATCGGTGATGTTGGGCAAGGTTGTTCAACTACGTGGTCTAAATAGAAAGTGTGGCTTTCCATAAGAGGCGGGTATAGTGTTGTGGCCGTGAGTTCATTTGCAACCAATACTTTCAACGCAAAATTTGAGTTATGTGTGAAAATTTGCAGAAATTTTGATGACTAGTATGTATGAATAAATAATTTCAAAAATACAATGGGTTTGATACGACAAATCTTAAAGGTTGAACCTAAAGGGGTTAAATTCTGGATTTGCCCCTGCTTTTCATTTACGTCTCACAACTCCCTATCATGCTTTCTCATTACTTTTTACAAAATCCTATAAGAAATAATATACATTTAAACATATCTTGTGGCACACTGTTTTCATGCTTATATTATGGTCTACGTCATCCCTCGCCAACATAAAGGTGGATTAGTTAAAGGGTATGTTCCTCCATATTTGTTGTTTACTAAATTTAAATTACGCACAACAATTTGAATGAACTGTTTCATGCTCGCTGTGTAATTCTTCAAAAAAAAATTAAAAGATCTTAATGCTATACTGAGAATTTTAATGTGCTTCTTTTCATTTTTTACAGGTGCTTCAGGTTTGTCAAGTTATTATGCTGGTGCCTGCAATAATTACTATAAACTGTGGTATCGCATCCTAGATATACCACTTTTGTGGCAAATACCTTAGCACCGCAAGAAGGTGATTCTTCCCTGTCCTGGTGAACAGAGTCACCTGTTGCTAGTGGGAGGTGGCAGGTATCCCATGGATTTAATCGAGGTACGTGAAAGCTGGCCCAAACTCCACAATTATCGGAAAAAAAAAGGAGTGAGCCATCAATGTGCATATACACCTTTCTATATGTTTAAATTGGAAAATGCTTTGAGACATGGTCTGCTTTAATAATAAAACGACACTTAGTTTTTCTCCTATAAGTAGGTGAAGAGCTGTGGTTATTAGGAGCTGAAATTGATTCTTAAGCTGATGCTTAAAATATGCACTATTTGGCCATCAACTTTGGTCACTGAGTTTCTGTTGGCTGATGATTGACATGACTAGTATCTTCTGATCTGTTTCGTTCATTTCAAGAAACAGTAAACAACCAACATAACAACCAGCTGAAAAACGTTAGCTAGCGCGCAATGGTTTTCTCTTATAGTGAGGCTTGCTTCTTTAAGCTCCGTCCAACCTATACAAGGTGCTGCTTGCTTTCTCTCAGCCACTAGTGGCTTATGTAGTGGTCGGCATTCCTAACTGTTGTTACTTCTTCTATAGGTATGATATGGTTTCCCTTGCTCTTGTGTTCTCTTAGCCAAAATGAAATTGATTCAACCTTCTCCTGTCTAATTTAAATATTTGATCTAAATGGCAACTAAATAACCATGAGTTGAATAGTTCCTCCTTTTGCACGATTAAACAGATATTTGTATGATGCTTACCCGTAATGGAATAAAATCAAGATTAAATGATGACATCGCAGAGGGTATAATTAAGTGTCAGTGCTAGCACAAAAGGGTGGTATGACTGTCAGTTTTATTCCTTCTAGGATGAAGGAGAGGGACTTGGAATTTACTCTGAACAAACTACGCTAATGGAACCAAGCTCCGATGCTCCTACTTACGGCTATGCTTCCAATGCCAGATTCTTCTAAAGCAGGTTTGTTTGTATTGGTTTCAAATGCCTTGCACTTAAGAAAAAAAGAAAGTCTTTTACCACAAATTAAATTTATTAATTCTTTAGTTAAAATCTATGTGTCATATGGAGCGATTTTAAGAAAGAAAGGAAGTCTTTTGAAACATGACGGCTAAAATAAACGTTAGACATGTGACTATAAATTATTATAGTAAAATGAGAATTTTAAAGTTAAATTATTCTGAAATATATAACTGAGTAATTTTGTTGAGGGCAAACTAATAAGGAAAGTTTAAATAGTATAAACAGAGTGTTAACATACCAAAAGTATCCTTGATATATAGTAGTACGTTTCAACATGTCATGTCAATTCTTATATTAACATATCATTAAAATGAAAATATTATTAAGAAAATTTAGGTATAGAATTTTGATGTTCTTGTTCTTCTTATTATTTTTAAACAGTCTAAAAAGAAAAGACTGCTCATAGAAAATAGATTGAATGGAATGAGTCATAATGTCGTACTATGAAGTTTTTGGTGCACTTATCGGAGGTTAATTTTTTTTGGGAAAGTGCTTTTCGTGTTTCTAAACTTGCATTAATTGCTATTCTTTATTTTGGAAGGATTTTCACAACATAGTGACTTGATCGTTTTGTCAGGGGTGAACCTACATATATTTTCGGGGTGCTTCGGCACCCAGTAAACTCTACGCGAAATAGGTATAATTACATAAAAAAATATACGAATATAGGTATAAAACATATAAAAGCACCTACTAAGACAAAAGTTGGTTGGGTGCACTGCCATTTAAGTTGATCTTAAGTTTCTCCACTAAAGGGATGTCTCGAGTTCGAACCTTATTGAGGTGATTTTTTTTATTTTTTTTCAGTTTTTAAATTTTTTAAGCACACACAATCTTTAAATTCTGGGTCCACCACTGCATTGTGTTTGTGGTGTTGTGCTAATGTACAAGTATTTCTTTCGGTTGTCGAATCTCAGGAGGGATTCCTTGAAGATTGGTGGTATGAGTTTTTCAGTATGTTCAATTTGAATCAGGCCAAGCATGTCGAGGTGTCCTATGTTGAGGTGTTTTCTAGACTTTTATAAGTTAAATTTAGCTTTTTTAAAAAAAAAAAATTGAGACTACTATAATCTAAAGGCTGCACAAACTATGGACAATGTGGTACCTCAAGTCCCATATGCTATGCCAGTTAGCTCACTTATTATGCATTGGTTGGTCCATATTTTATAGATTACAATGTCTCTGTTATGATGTCACTCTTTTTTCCTAATTATAGGCACATGATATATCACCTGAGAAGCCGACCTATAGTCCTGAGAGATCGCAAGAGCACTGCCCTATCGATCAAACTGTGGAGATGGAACCAAATCCCCGTGCCCTTAAAAAATTAAGCTTTTGGTGCCAGAACCTTCGGAAGCAGGTTCGTTGTATTGGTTTCAAATACTTTACGCTTATGTTTCAAAATCTTGTATTTGATCTTGATAACACATGTGAGCTCACTTAAGAAGTTTATACTCTTATATGTCGACTTAACATGCATTTTTGAACCAGAATACTAATGTCATTTATTGTTAGTGTATGAAAATGTTATGGCTGTGTGAATGATTTGTTTGTCACTTATAAGTTGTTTAAGGACAATTAAATAGTTCTCCGTTGTAACAGAAACTCATATCAAATTCTTTGCTGGTGATCGTTATCAGGTCATTCCAGCGTCTTCAGCTCTAGGATGCAACAAACTCCCTAGTCTACTCAATATCTCGGGATTTTCCGATCTTCCTCTTGGCATGGCATTATGAAGGTGATAAGTTTGAGAAAGATCATAATTCATTAGCTGTTAAACCATATATGTAGGCTATATGTTCCATGAACTAAGACAGATGAAATTCTTTTACTTAATTTGAAGCAATGTAGTACCATCAAGATTAAGGACGAAAGCAATCTTTTATATAAACCTAATAATGCACTTGACTAAAAGTACCATCAACATATTATTTCTTCAAATCAAGTACATCTATCTTAGTTCATGGCATATATAGCCTACATAGACTGTTAAACAGCTAATGAATTATGATCTTTCTCAAGTTTATCACCTTCTTAACGCCATGCCAAGAGGAAGATCGGAAAATCGTGAGATATTGATTAGTCTAGAGAGTTTGATGCACCCCCGAGGTGAAACCGGTGGAACAACCTAATAACGATCATCAACAAAGAATCTGATATGAGTTTCCGTTATAACAGAGAACTATTTAATTGTCCTTTTAGATCTTATAATTGACAAACAGTTCATCCATACAGTCATAATATTTTCAGGCACTAACAAAAATTGACATTTGTATTTTGGTTCAAAATGCATGTTAAGTCGACGTATAAGAGTATAAACTTCTTAGGTGAGCTCACATGTGTTAGCAAGATCAAAGACAACAGATTCTAAAGCATGAACGTAAAGTATTTGAAACCAATACAATGAACTGTTTTCGAAGTTTCTGGCACCGAAAACTTAATCTTTTTAAGGGCATGGGGATTTGGTTCCATCTCCGCAGTTTGATCGATAGGGCATTACTCTTGCGATCTCTCAGGACTAAAGGCCGGAACCGCAGGTGATATGTTCTATGCCAATATTTAGGACAAAAGAGTGACGTCATAACGGAGACATTGTAATTTATAAAATAAGGACCAAACGATGCATAGTAAGGGAGCTAACTAGCACAACATATGGGACTTGAGGTACCACATTGTCCATAGTTTGTGCAGCCTGAGAATTTAAAAAATAATCATTCATTTAGATTATAGTATTCTCAATAAAAAAAGAAGCTAAATTTAACTTAGGAAATTCTACAAAACACCTCAGCATAGGGCTCTTCGGCCTGATTCAAATTGAACATACTGAAGAAGTCATACCACCAATCTTTTAGGAATACCTCCTGAGATTTGATAGCTGAAAGAAATCGCAGAATTAAATAATTGTAAATTAGCACAACACCACAAACAAAATGATCAGTCACTATGTTGTGACATCCCTCCAAAATAAAGAATAGCAATTAATACGATTTTAGAAACACGAAAAGTACTTTCCAGAAAAAATTAACCTCCGATCAGTCACTATAGAAGATTGGTGGTATGCATTCAAAGGAATGTTCAGCTCAAATCAGGAAGAGCATGCCGAAGATCCTAGGATGAGGTGTTCCCTAAGCTTTTCTAAGTTATATTTATCTTTTTTTGAGACTATTATATTATAATATAAATGCATTATTTTTTTAATTCTCAGGCTGCACGGACTATGGACAATGTGGTACGTCAAGTCCCTCATGCTGCGCCAGCGTCTTTTCCTCCTTCTGGAAGACCAGTTGACTCTCCTGTCATACATCGTTTTGTCCTAATTTTATTGATTTCAATGTCTCCTTCTGATGTCACTTTTTTGTCTTGTAGGCACATAATATATCTCCTGTGGTGCCGGCCTTTAGTCGTGAGAGATTGCAAGAGCAAGGCCATCCGAGGATGGATGAAGACGAAGTGACATCTAATTTAAGATTTCTTGAGATTCGTCCCAGTCAGAGGGCACAATTTGTAACCAATTCTAGGTAACATGTTCTGTTTATTTGCTTAATACGAACCAATGTTTTTGCATTTGATGTGTTTTATAGTTTTTTACTGGTTAACTTAAATTCATGTTATACTATGCTGCTTTGTTCTGAACAAAATAATGTTTCCATTGGATTTTTTGCAACACAATTATGACCGTAAAATTGAATTTATCCTTTTCTCTGTGTTAATTTCCCTGGATAGCTAGTTATTTCTATGATATTGCATAGCATCAATTTGGTTGTTGAAGTTCTGATGAGAAGATTTATAACTCGTTTTGATTTTCATGTGTCATACAGCCGCTTGATGGAGCAGATTCCTAGTATGCGTCGACAGAGGGAGGCCAGAGTATGCTTACATTTCCGAGACGACAACATTTTGTTTTTTTTTAAGTTGTGACATAACTGACAAGATTTAATTCTTTCCAGGATGAGGGAGCGGGACATGGTACTTACTTTGAACAAACTATGCAGATGGAACCAAACGCCATGCTTCTGGTGCCAGATCCTTCTTAAGCAGGTTCGTTTGTATTGGTTGCAAATACCTTATGTTTATGTTTCAGAATCTCTCGTCTTTGGTCTTGATAAGACATGTGAGCTCACTTAAGTAGTTTCTACTCGTATATGTTGATTTAACATGCATTAAGATCGTAACTAAATTTTGCAAGTAAAGCTTTTTCGACGGAGCAATCAGTTGCATACTCGTTCTTGTATGTGTATTGCAATTACCAACACTAAATGAATTTCAGTTTTACTTCGTATCTCCAATCCTGAACACCAAGTACTTATATGGAGTAGGTTACAGCCTCGTTTCTATCCAGCTTTAAGGATATGAGATATTTCCCCTAAGATGAGGATTCATTTGGCTTATACAAGATCTCTCTATACGTAACGGAATGTATCTACAGCCTAGATTATTTGGTAATCGCGCAAGTGAATAAAAGAATTGCTTTTCTGAGAACGCCTTTTGACCTATAATATATTGTCCATTTTTGCTAGTGTATGGAAATGTTTGTCAGTTATTAGTCCTTTAAGGACGATTAAACAGTTCTCTATTATAGCTCCTGCTCTGTGATACAGCGAACTCCCTAATCAAAGTAAGATCTTCCTTGTGGCATGTAATTAAGAAGGTGATATCCTGAGAAAGCTTACAATTCATTAGCTATTGTACAGTAATGTAGGCTATCGCCGTGAGGAATGACAGATGCATTTTGTTACTTCTTGATTGTTCTAAGCTTTTAACATTTTGTAATCCAAGATTTACTCAGGAGTACTCGATCATGAGGGGAGTGACATTCGATTTTGTTGCTTTCTCTCGATTATAAACTGACTGTTGCATATTTTATTTATCAACACGGAGATTTGGGAGAATGGATCTTTAAGAAGTATCCTGTTACTTTTCCTACAAGTGGGAAGAATGACAATATCATTATAGTGCACAAGTTAAAGTGCAGTGATCAACATACCCGGTGTAATCCCAGAAGTGGGGTCCGGGTAGGGTGATGTGTACGCAGCCTAGAAGTGCAGTGTCTTGACGGTGAATGTTAAGCTGCTAATACATTGAGATGAGGCATAGAGCGTTTAGGTTTCAACACTGAGAGAACATAATGTTGATGGCCTAAGGTTATGACGCTGATGGCTTTAGGCGTTAGTGATTCAGTATAAGGTTAAGGTCACCTGTAACTTTTGGTATTCATATTAGCGGCCTTGATCGTTGATGCTTGAAGTAACTTTATGCTAATGATATTTAAGCTTTTGCAAATTAGACTCCAAATATTCTTAATGTTGATGGTACTTGTATTCAAGTTCATTATTAGGCTTATATTTGGTCATTAATAAGCCTGTTATTAGATTAGCAAGGAGCGTAGTCAATCGAATCTACAGATTTAGTGTCGAAATGATAAGGGCAGCCTGATGCATGAAGCAGCGTCTTGTGTTTCTGCTGGATCCAGGCAAGGGCCATACTCCATTGATGTAGGTAGACAGACATCTCGATGCAAACATTAATGGCTTATTCCACGGAGAACAACTTTACAGTTGCTTCAAGGTTCCCCTTCTTACAGTCAAAATCATAAAGACGGAAAGGGACTGTGCCTGCTTTTCCTGCAGAGATGTTCTCAAGAGTATAGATTGAGGAAAGTTTCTCAAGAGGGACTGTGCATCATTTGGTGGATCCCATATTGGTAAAGGGGAAAAGAAAAGAATGTTAGCACCTACTAGCCCATCCCTATTTAAGCTCGAAAAACAAAGACCAACACATAAGATTGATACGAAGTATTACAAATTTGCCTCATTGAAAGTTATTTTATGATTCAGATCATGTGACACAGTCTCAACTGGTATGACTAAGTTGACTCGATCTTTCTCTTTTGTAACTATTGCAAAATAAGAAGTACAAAGCTTTATTGAGACTAAGATTGACACACTAAGAATTTCTCGTGAAGTTGCGTGGGGTCTTCGGTCTTCAATCCTCCCTTTTACAAATTCAGCTGATTTGGCTTCTTTCTCTATAAGTAAACCCAAGGGATTTCTTCTCAAGGATTTGAATTGATTCCTTGATTGAGGAATTGCACCATCACCATATGATACGTCCATATCAGATATGTCCGTGATTGCAAGGCATCCTTCTTTTCTCGAACACCAGCTCAAAACCATACATGTTCATGTAGAGGATGTGATCTTCTTTACTTGCATAACTCCTTGTGGTATGCTGTTGTGATTGATTGTCAGTCACCTTCCTTATACTTTTAGATCTGATGAGGTCTTGCGCTTTAAGCACGAAGCCTTCCATATAAAAACATTAGTCTAATTGGCCCACTTTTATCATTGTTGATTCGGTGATCACACCATCAAACAAGCTTAGACCCATGAGGTTACAATGTTTCAAAGGCAAAAAATACAAAAAAAAAAAAAGCAATGGGGAAAGGACACAAATATCAGCTCACCCAAAATATTTTCACTAATATAGCCATTGATTTGGCAATTCCAATAAATAGCCATTTAGGATTTTCTGTTGCTACTACCTCTTTTTTTTGTGTGTGTTTTCTTTATTTATTGCTTAACTTTTAATGTCAATTATTTTACATGTTAGCTACTGTTGCGTGGGTTAGGGTAGCCTACTTAGGTCACAACCTTTGGGTCTGCGGATCCTTTTATGAATGTGTGATTCTCCGTGCCTCGTGATTATCATTCATTTGAAGTTACCTCCGATGCTTGGGTTAGGATAGGCTACCTAGGTTATATCCACTTGGGTGGGGGGACTTTTTCCTGGACTCTGGGTGAATGTAGGATGCTTTGTGCCTCGAGATTATCATTCATTTAGAGTTAGCTAATGATTCTTGGGTGGATGTAGCCAACTCCAAATGAATGATAATGTTGAGGCACGAAGCATCTTGCATTCGCCCAAAGTCTGCAGCCCAAGTGTATGTAACTTAGGTTAGCCACTCTAACCCAAGCATCAACATCTAACTTCAAATGAATGGTAATCTCGAGGAACAAACCATTGTGCATTCACCCAAAGGCCGGGATAAAGGCCCCCCACCCAAGTGGATGTAACCTAGGCATCCTATCCTAACCAAGCATCATATCTAACTTCAAATCAATGATAATCTTGAGGAACGAAGCATCATGCATTCATCAAAGTCCTGGAGAAAGGCCTGCAGCCCAACGGGGACGTGACCTAGGTAGGCTACACTAACCCAACCATCAATAGATAACTCCAAATGAATGTTAATCTCGAGGCATGAAGCACCATGCATTCATCCTAAGTCTACGAAAAAATGGATGTGAATCGATAGTCAACTTCAAATGAACTATAATCTCGAGGCACTAAGCATCCTGCATTCATCCAAAGTGACATAGACAACCTACTCTAACTCAAGCATCAATAACTAATTTAAGAACTCTGTTTATTCCTTTGATGTCATTTTAGTTTTATACGTATGAGTACATCAAGAATAACATACCAAGAATAATCCCACAAAGTGAGGTCTGGGGAGGGTAGAGTGTACGCAGTCCATACCACTATCTAAGAAGAAGTAGAGAGGTTTTTTCCGGTAGACCCCGACTAGTTTTATTTATGTGGCTAATAAGGAAAGTGTGCCATATCAATTTTTCTTGAAAGTGCTTTTCATGTTTATAAATTGCATTAATTGCTATTTGTTATTTTGGAGGGATGTGGACCATGTATTGACTGGTACTTTTATTTGTGGTGATGTGCTAATGTACAATTATTTGATTTCTGCGATTTGTTTCAGCTATCGAATCCCCGGAGGAGTTTCTAAAGGAGTGGTGGGATTTTTTCTATGACACATACACGTTTCGTCAGGCTGAGCGTGCCCAAGAATCCAATACTGAGGTGTAGCCTAAACTTTTCCAAGTTAATATCATCTTTTTCAAAGACTACTATAATCTAAATGCATGATATTTTTGAACTCTCAGGCAACACATACTATTGACAATGTTGTATCTAATATCCCCTCCGCGCTGCCAGCACTTTATCCTCATTCTACCATGCTATCGTTTGAGCATAGTATATCTCCTATGATGTATGCTTTAAGCTTTGTTGATACGCATCATCCAACTCAGCTGTTTCAATTTGAAACCAATTTTAGGTAACAACATGTTGTGTTTATTGCTTATCCAGACCAACATTTCTGCGCTTGATATATTTTATATTGTTTGCACTCTTCACTTAACATTGTGTTATATCTATTCTGCTTCGTTCTTGAACAAAATCACATTTCCATTGGGTTTTGTGCAATGCAATTATGACAGTAAAATTGAATTTATCCAATTCTGTGTTGCATAGTGAAAGCATGAATTTTGTTGCTGAAGTTAGTGAATCTGTAGATTTCTAACTCTTTTTGATGTTCATGTGTCATACAGCTACCCGATGGAGCTGATACCAGATATGCCTCAACAATGGGAGGCAAGAGTATGTGTTAACATTTCCGAGACAGCAACATATTTTTTTTAAGTTGCGACATAACTCTCGGTTTTATTCCTTCCAGGATGAAGGAGAGGGACTTGGTATTTTCGCTGAACAAACTACACAGATGGAACCAAATTACTCCTATGCTCTTGCTACGGCTATGCTTCCAATGCCAAATACTTCTGAAGCAGGTTTGTTTGTATTGGTTTCAAATGCCTTGCGTTTTAGAAAAAAAGAAAGTCTTTTACCACAAATTAAATTTCTAATTCTTTATTTAAATTTATGTGACATAGGGAGTGATTTTAAGAAAGACAGGAAGTCTTTTGAAACATGATGGTTAAAATAAACTTTTTATTATAGTAAAATGAGAATTTTAAAGTTAAATTATTCTTAAATATATAATTGAGTCATTTTGTTGAGGACAAACTAATAAGGAAAGTTTTCCATATAAATTAGAATTTTGTTGTTATTATTATTATTATTTTTTTTAAACGTTCTAAAAAGAAAAGACTACCCATAGAAAAAAGATTGGATGGAATGATTGATAATGTCATTCTTTGAAGTTTTTGGTGCACTTATCGGAAGTTATTTTTTTCTGCAAAGTGCTTTTAGTGTTTCAAAATTTGCATTAATTGCTATTCTTTATTTTGGAAGGATGTTCACAACATAGTGACTGATCATTTTGTTAGTGGTGTTGTGCTAATATACAATTATTTGATTCTGCGATTTATTTCTACAAGATTGGTGGTATGAGTTCTACAGTATGTTAAGCTCTAAACAGGCCGAGCATACCGAAGAGCCCTATGCTGAGGTGTTCTCTAGACTTTTCTAAGTTAAATTTAACTTTTTTTTGAGACAACTATAATCTAAATGATTGATTTTTATAATTTCTCTGGCTGCACAAACTATGGAGAATGTGGTACGTCAAGTCCCATGCGCTGTGCCAGTTAGCTCTCTTACTATGCATCGTTTGGTCCTTATTTATTTATTACAATGTCTCCCTTACGATGTCAATCTTTTGTCCTAACTATAGGCACATAACATATCATCTGCGGTGCCGGCGTTTAGTCCTGAGATATCGCAAGGGAAATGCCCTTTCGATCAAACTGTGCAGATGGAACCAAGTCCCCGTGCCCATAAAAAGATTAAGCTTTTGGTGCCAGAACCTTCGGAAGTAGGTTCGTTGTATTGGTTTCAAATACTTTGAGTTTATGTTTTAGAATCTTTTATCTTTGATTTTGATAACACATATGAGCTCACCTAAGTAGTTTATACTCTTATACATCTACTTAACATGCATTAAGATGATAACCAAATATTTCTAGAAAGAATGTATCTATGGCCTAGATTATTTGGTCATTACAGAAGTGACTCAAAAAGTTTTTTGTTTTGACTTGTCAAAGTATGCATTTTGAACAAGGATACTAATGTCAATTTTTGTTAGTGTATGAAAATGTTATGGCTGTGTGGATGATCTGTTTGTCAATTATATGCTCTTCAGCGAAAATTAAATAGTTCTCTATTATAACGGAAACTCATATCAGATTCTTTGTTGATTATCGTTGTCGGGTTGTTCCATTGACTCCAGAGCAGAGATGCTGCAAACTGATCAATATCATGCGATTTCTGATCTTAATCTTGGCATGGCATTAAGAAGGTGATCATAATTCGTAGCTGTTATAAAGTATATGTAGGCTATATATGCCATGAATAAAGACAGCTGAATTTCTTTTACTTAATTTAAAGAAACAATATATTGATGGTACTTGTATTCAAGTCCATTGTTAGGTATATATAAAAGATCGTATTCATCCTTGGTTGTGAATTAGCCTTTCTTAGATTAGCGAGAAGCCTAGTCAATCATATCTATAGATTACTTTGGTGCATGAAGGATTCTGTGTTTACGCAAGGTTTGGGGAGGGGCCATATACCAAGCGATACAATGTAGGCAGCCAACCCTGATGTGAGCATCAGTTGTTGATTCCATTGCTCAAACTTGTGACCTAAAAGTGACACAGCGGCAACTGGTGCACCAAGCATTCCACATTAGAAGGGTCTAGGGAAAGACCGCATTGCAAGGGTTGTGATGTAGACAAGCTATCCTAATGCAAGCATTAATGGTTGCTTTGACGTCTCGAACCCGTGACCTGTAGGTCACACAGAGACAATTTTACTGTTCTTTCTAAAAAGTTTTATTACAAGTGATTTATATCTATGATCTCTTGAGATTACCTCAAGAGTAGAGTAGACCAAGAATTCTTTCTCAGAGAAACGGATGAACTACACTTAAAAGAGTAGAGCCTTCCATATGAGAACACTAGTTTGATTCGCCCACTCTCATCATTATTGATGTAATGATCACGCTATCAAGCAAGCTTAGACCATTAGGCTCCAATGTTTTGAAAAGCGAAAAGCACAAAAAGGAAACAAGATCTATGGGAGTGAAGCGAAAAGTGAGAACTAAAGCGCATGCTTCTGTGAAATAAAGCACACGAGTTAGGGAAAACAAAAAAAAAAAACCTAATATATATGAATTTAATGCTATACTAAAGCTATATTAATCCAATTCCTCATAGATAAGCCAAAATTAACTGCTTATCATTGGAGTTATTTTGCGCATCATCTTTTGAGCGCACATTTCTCTAAAGCATCGTCTCTTCCTCGTGAAGAGATAACTCCTCGCTTGGCGTGCTTTATCGCTTTAAACAGCAAAACTCTGACCCTTAATAACACTATGAGTCTTAGCTGATCTTGCCATCATAACATGAAGGAAAGTTGCTTTTATTTACTTTGATCACTTGTGCAAGTAGCTTGGTATAAATCAAACATATTTTAATCTACTTTGGCTTTGCAAGTAGTCTAAAACCTTTTTATCTTGGACATTCCAATTTCAGCAAGTTATTAGTAGAGGGGTCCGACCTTGTACGAGTAGTAGTTCTGGAGAATGTTATAAACTAAATAGAAACATTCCATTTGTGACTTCCTTCCTCTTTTCGTTATAATTTTCATAATATAGAATATAAAGTACACAATGAAGTAAAACGCACAAGTTATGGAAACTAAAATAAGAACAATACATGTATGAATTTAATGCTATAATTAAGTTATGGTTAGGATTTTTTGCATGTCTTCATTTGAAGCGCATTGTTTCGCTCATAAAGCAACAAATCCTCGCTTGGATTGCTTTTCGTTGTTATAGTCCTGTTGCAAAATGTCCCACATCAGTTATATAGGGAGCTGATGTGGGGCTTATATAACGATGGGCTTTCCCACCTTAATAGCTAACTTTTGTAGTGTGAGTCTCCTAATTTTGTATCAATGGTATCGGAGCCACCCATCACCCTCCATGCCCACCGTGCCTTGGGTGGTGAAGCTGGTATGGCACTGTTCGGCCAGAGCTAGCAATGTCTAGAGCATAGCCGTCAAGGTGCCTGGCACCTCACCCAAAAAGGGCTACTTGGGAAAGAGCAATGTACACAAATAGAGTGAAAGAAACTGAGAGTGGAGCCGTTAAGGACGATAGATACGGAGTGTGGTGGTTTATTATGATCCTATTGCTAAAATTCCCACATCGGTTATATAGGGACTTGATGTTGAGCTCTCCCACCTTAATAGCTAGATTTTGGGGTGTGATTCTCCTAAGATTGTATCAAAAATCTTGCCATCTTAACATGTCTGAAATTCATTTCCCACTACATTGATCGGTTACTATATTCTTCAAGTAGTCGAAAACACTTCTACCTTGGTCATTCCAATTTCCACAAGATAATACTAGAGGCGTCCGACTTGGCAAGTTGTATTAGAGAATGTTGTAAACTAAATAGAAATATTCCATTTGCGACTTCCTTTCGCTTTTCTCTTATAATCATCATAGGGATAGAGCATAAATTAAAGATATAAATATATAATGAAATAGAAACCTCTTTTTTTCAGTTTTCAATTCAACAAATCATCATAAATGCATAAACAATAAAGGCTCAATCTCATTTTATTTTCTAATGAACTGGTGGTTGTTCGAATACGTGGTCTTAATAGAAAGTGTGGCTTTCCATAAGAGGGGGGTATTGTGCTGTGGTCCTGGTTTCATCTGCACACAGTACTTTCAATGCAAAATATGAGTTATGAGTAAAAATCTAGTAAAATTTTGATGAGTTGTATGTATGAATCAATAATTTCAAAAATACAATGGGTTCGATACGACAAATCTTAACGGTTGAACCTATCGGGCTTAAATTCTGGATTTGCCTCTGCTTTTCATTTACGTCTCATAGCTCCCTATCATGCTTTCTGATTACTTTTTACAAAATCCTATAAGAAATAATATACATTTAAACATATCTTGTGGCACACTGTTTTCATGCTTATATTATGGTCTACGTCATCCCTCGCCAACATAAAGGTGGGTTAGTTAAAAATATCATTGTATCCGACCAGGGAAAAAATATGTTCCTCCATATTTGTTGTTTACTAAATTTAAATTACGCACAACAATTTGAATGAACTGTTTCATGCTCGCTATGTAATTCTTCAAAAAAAATAAAAGATCTTACTGCTATACTGAGAATTTTAATGTGCTTCTTTTAATTTTGTGTTTCAGGTTTGTCAAGTTATTATCGTAGTGCCTGCAATAATTACTATACCTTCGCAGCGCAAGAAGGTGATTCTTCCCACCTGTCCTGGTGGACAGAGTCACCTGTTGCTAGTGGATTTAATCGAGGTACGTGAAAGCTGGCCCGGACACCACAATTATCAAACAAACAAAAAAAAGAGTGAGCCATATATGTGGATTTAAATTGGAAAATGTTTTGAGATATGATCTGGTTTAATAATAAAATGACACTTAGTTTTTCTCCTATAAGTAAGTGAAGAGCTGTGGTTATAAGGAGCTGAAATTGATTCTTAAGATGATGCCTAAAATATGCACTTTTTGGCCATCGACGTTGCTCATTGAGTTTCTGTTGGCTGATGATTGACATGCCTAAAATATGATCCGTTTCGTTCATTTCAAGAAACAGTAAAACGAATGTTACTTCTTGTCTGATTTGAATATTTGATCTAAATGGCAACTAAATAACCATGCGTTGAATGGTTCCTTCCTTTTGCATGATTACACAGATAACTGTACGATGCTTACTGATAATGGCATAAATTCAAGATTAAATGATGACATCGCAGAGGGTATATTTAAGTGACAGTGTTAGGACAAAAGGGCGGTAAGACTAGTGACGTGGTGCCATCAGCTGACGACCTTCCTCTCCATCCAAAGTACATATAAATCATAGTAGAATGGAGTTTAGGGCTTCAAAAGGAACGCAAAATTAGGGGTTGAGTAACCCTATGCTAAGTTGCTCGGACTCTCCAAAAATTGTGGCCACACCTATGTTGGATCCTTCAAAAATACACTACTTTTGAAGGATCCGATACGCACCCAATGACATTGTTGGAGAATCTGAGCAACATAGATCCTATGATAGAGGTGTTTTGGAACTTTATGATTCTGGAGACCTATGGGGATAATAGGCTTTCGGGATGACTTAAAGTGAAACCGTGGTTAATGGAGGTTCCAGATTGGAAGATCTGGTTCTTCTTTTCAAGATAAGAAGTTGTTTGTTATCGGTCTGCTTGGTCCAAAAAAGAAGTTGGCATGCTTGTTTGGCCATCATAATAGTTATTACTTATATTGCATAGTGATAATTAGTTATTACTTAGATATTGCATAGTGAAAGCATCGATTTGATTGTTGAAGTTCTCGAATCTGTAGATTTCAAACTCTTTTTAATGTTCATGCGTCATACAGCAACTCGACGGAGCTGATTCCATATATGCCTCAACAATGGGAGGCCAGCGTATGTGTTTACATTTCCGATACGACAACATATTTTTTTTAAAGTTGCAACATAACTGTCGGTTTTATTCCTTCCAGGATGAAGGAGAGGGGCTTTGTATTTACACTGAACAAACTACGCTAATGGAACCAAACTCCGATGCTCCTACTATGGCTATGCTTCCGATGCCAGATTCTTCTGAAGCAGGTTTGTTTGTATTGGTTTCAAATGCCGTGCGTTTAAGAAAAAAAGGAAGTCTTTTACCACAAATTTATTAATTCTTTATTTAAAAGCTATGTGTCTTAGGGAGTGATTTTAAGAAATAAAGGAAGTCTTTTGAAAGATGACGGCTAAAATAAACTTTAGACATTTGACTATAAATTATTATAGTAAAATGCGAATTTTAAAGTTAAATTATTCTGAAATATATAATTGAGTCATTTTGTTGAGGGCAAACTAATAAGGAAAGTTTACATAGGATAAACGGAGTGTTAACATATTAAAAGTATCCTTGATATATAGTAGTAGGTTTCAACATGCCATGTCAATTCTTATATTAACATATCATTAAAATGAAAATATTATTAAAAAAATTTAGATATAGAATTTTGTTGTCCTTGTTCTTATTATTATTTTTAAACAGTCTAAAAAGAAAAGACTGCCCATAGAAAATAGATTGAATGGAATGATTGATAATGCCGTACTTTGAAGTTTTTGGTGCACTTATCAGAGGTTAATTTTTTCTGGAAAATGCTTTTCGTGTTTCTAAAGTTGCATTAATTGCTATTCTTTATTTTGGAAGGATGTTCACAATATAGTGACTGATCATTTTGTTTGTGGTATTGTGCTAATGTACAATTATTTAATTCTGCGATTTTTTTCGGTTGTCGAATCTTAGGAGGTTTTCCTAGAAGATTGGTGGTATGAATTCTTCAGTATGTTAAATTTGAATCAGGCCGAGCATGCTGAAGAGCCCTATGCTGAGGTGTTCTGTAGACTTTTCTAAGTTAAATTTAGCTTCTTCTTTTTTATTGAGAATACTATAATCTAAATGAACGTTTTTTTATAAATTCTCACGCTGCACAAACTATGGACAATGTTGTACCTCAAGTCCCATATGTTGTGCCAGTTAGCTCTCTTACTATGCATCGTTTGGTCCTTATGTTATATATTACAATGTCTCCCTTACGATGTCAATCTTTTGTCCTAACTATAGGCACATAACATATCACCTGTGGTGCCGGCCTTTAGTCCTTAGAGATCGCAAGAGCAATGCCCCATCGATCAAACCATGGAGATGGAACCAAATCCCCATGCCCTTAAAAAGATTAAGCTTTCGGTGCTAGAACCTTTGGAAGCAGGTTCGTTGTATTGGTTTTAAATACTTTGTGTTTATGTTTCAAAATCTTGTCTTTGATCTTGATAACACATGTGAGCTCACCTAAGAAGTTTATCCTCTTATAAGCCGACTTAACATGCATTTTTGAACCAGAATACCAATGTCAATTTTTGTTAGTGTTTGAAAATGTTATGTCTGTGTGGATGATCTGTTTGTCCATTATAAGTTGTTCAAGGACAATTAAATAGTTCTCCGTTGTAACGGAAACTCATATTAGATTCTTTGTTGATGATCGTTATCAGTTGTTCCGTCGTCTCCAGCTCTGGGATGCAGCAAACTCCCTAGCCTAATCAATATCTCACGATTTTACGATCTTCCTCTTGGCATGGCATTAAGAATGTGATAAGTTTGAGAAAGATCATAATTCGTTAGTTGTTAAACCGTATATGTAGGCTATAAGTGTCATGAGAAATTCATCTATCTTAGTTCATGACATATATAGCCTACATATACGGTTTAACAACTAACGAATTATGATCTTTCTCAAACTTATCACCTTCTTAATGCCATGCCAAGAGGAAAATCGGAAAATCGTAAGATATTGATTAGACTAGGGAGTTTGCTGCATCCCAGAGCTGGAGACGACGGAACAACTAATAAAGATCATCAACAAAGAATCTAATATGAGTTTTCGCTACAACGGAGAACTATTTAATTGTCCTTGAAGATCTTATAATTGACAAACAGATCATCCACACAGTCATAACATTTTCAGACACTAACAAAAATTGACATTGGTATTCTGGTTCAAAATCATGTTAAGTCGATGTATAAGAGCATAAACTTCTTAGGTGAGCTCACATGTGTTATCAAGATCAAAGACAAAAGATTTTAAAATATGAACGCAATATATTTGAAACCAATACAACGAACTGCTTTCGAAGGTTCTGGTACCGAAAGCTTAATCTTTTTAAGGGCACGGGGATTTGGTTCCATCTCCACAGTTTGATCGATAGGGCATTGCTCTTGCGATCTCTCAAGAATAAAGGCCGGCCCCGCAGGTGATATGTTATGTGCCTATATTTGGGACAAAAGAGTGACATCATAACGGAGACATTGTAATTTATAAAATAAGGACCAAACGATGCATAGTAAGAGAGCTAATTGGCACAGCATATGGGACTTGAGGTACCACATTGTCCATAGTTTGTGCAGCTTGAGAATATTTAAAAAAACCGTTCATTTAGATTATAGTAGTCTCAATAAAAAAAAGAAGCTAAATTTAACTTATAAATCTTCGCGTGGTGCCGGCATTTAGTCCTGAGAGATTGCAAGAGTAATGCCATTCAAGGACGACGGATGAGGACGAAGTGACATCTAATTTAAGATTTCTTGAGATTCGTCGCAGTAAGAGGGCAAGATTTGTTACCAATTCTAGGTAACATCTTGATGTATTTTATAGTGTTTCCTTGTTAACTTAACTTCATTTTATATTATGCTGCTTTGTTCTGAACAAAATAATGTTTCCATTGGGTTTTGTGAGACACAATTATGACTGTAAAATTGAATTTATCCTATTCGCTGTGTTAATTTCCTTGAATAACTAGTTATTTCTGTGATATTTCATTAGTGAAAGCATCAATTTGGTTGTTGAAGTTCTGATGAGAAGATATATAACTAGTTTTGATTTTCATGTGTCATACAGCCACTTGATGGAGCAGATTCCTAGTATGCGTCGACAGAGGGAGGCGACAGTATGTTTACATTTCCTAGACAACAACATTTTTCTTTTTTAAGTTATGACATATCTGACAAGGTTTGATTCTTTCCAGGATGAGGGGGCGGAACTTGGTATTTACTTTGAACAAACTATGCAGATGGAACCAAACACCATGCTTCTGGTGCCAGATCCTTCTAAAGAAGGTTCGTTTGTATTGGTTTCAAATACCTTACGTTTATGTTTCAGAATCTCTCGTCTTTGGTCTTGATAACACATGTGAGCTCACTTAAGTAGTTTTTACTCATATATATTGATTTAACATGCATTAAGATCATAACTAAATTTTCCAAGTAAAGCTTCTTTGATGGAGCAATCAGTTGCATACTCGTTCTTGTATGTGTATTGCAATTGCCAACACTAAATGAATTTCAGTTTAATTTTGTATCTCCGATCCTGAACACCAAGTACTTATCTGGAGTAGGTTACAGCCTCGTTTCTATCCAGCTTTAAGGATATGAAATATTTCCCCTAAGATGAGGTTTCATTTGGCTTATACAAGATCTCTCTATACGTAACGGAATGTATCTACAGCCTAGATTATTTGGTAATCGCACAAGTGAATAAAAGAATTGCTTATCGGAAAACGCCTTTTAACCTATAATATATTGTCCATTTTTGCTAGTGTATGGAAATGTTGGCCGGTTATTAGTCCTTTAAGGACGATTAAACAGTTCTCTATTATAGCTCCTGCTCTGTGATACAGCGAACTCCCTAATCAAAGCAAGATCTTCCTTGTGGCATGTAATTAAGAAGGTGATTTCCTGAGAAAGCTTACAATTCATTAGCTATTGTACAGTAATGTAGGCTATAGCCGTGAGGAATGACAGATGCATTTTGTTACTTCTTGATTGTTCTAAGCTTTTAACATTTTGTAATCCAAGATTTACTCATGAATACTCGATCATGAGGGGAGTGACATTCGATTTTGTTGCTTTCTCTCGATTATAAACTGACTGTTGCATATTTTTTTTTATCAACACGGAGATTTGGGAGAATGGTTCTTTAAGAAGCATCCTGTTACTTTTCCTACAAGTGGGAAGAATGACAATATCATTATAGTGCACAAGTTAAAGTGCAGTGATCAACATACCCGGTGTAATCCCAGAAGTGGGGTCCGGGTAGGGTGATGTGTATACGCAGCCTTGAAGTGCAGTGTCTTGACAGTGAATGTTAAGCTGCTAATACATTGAGATGAGGCATAGAGCGTTTAGGTTTCAACACTGAGAGAACATAACGTTGATGGCCTAAGGTTATGACGTTGATGGCTTTAGGCGTTAGTGATTCAGTATAAGGTTAAGGTCACCTGCAACTTTTGGTATTCATATCAGCGGCCTTGATCGTTGATGCTTGAAGTAACTTTATTCTAATGATATTTAAGCTTTTGCAAATTAGACTCCAAATATTCTTAATGTTGATGGTACTTGTATTCAAGTCCATTATTAGGCTTATATTTGGTCATTAATAAGCTGTCATTAGATTAGCGAGGAGAGGAGTCAATCAAATCTACAGATTTAGTGTCGAAATGATAAGGGCAGCTTGATTCATGTAGCAGCGTCGTGCGTTACGGCTGGATCCAGGCAAGGGCCATACTCCATCGATGTAGGTAGACAGCCATCTCGATGCAAACATTAAAGGCTTATTCCACAGAGAACAACTTTACAGTTGCTTCAAGGCTTCCCTTCTTACCGTCAAAATCATAAAGACGGAAAGGGACTGTACCTGCTTTTCCTGCAGAGATGTTCTCAAGAGTATAGATTGAGGAAAGTTTGTCAAGAGGGACTGTGCATCATTTCGTGGATAAGATAGGAAGCAGAGTGAAAGAGGAAGAGGATTGCATATTGGTAAAGGGGAAAAGAAAAGAATGTTAGCACCTACTAGCCCATCCCTATTTAAGCTCGAAAAACAAAGACCAACACATAAGATTGATACGAAGTATTACAAATTTGCCTCATTCAAAGTCAAGTTGGGGGGGGGGGGGGATTGAATTGGAAAATTCTTTCCTGAGTCCACTGATTAGTCTTGACAGTTAACTCACCTGCAGAATAAAGTACTGAACACAAGATAAAGTTTAAATTTATAAGCAGATAAATAAGTAAATGACACAGAGATTTATCCTGGTTCGGAACACCAATGTGATGCCTACTTCCAGTGCCCTTGGGTTTCAATGATTTCTTGAGTCTTTCAAAGTAGAGTCGGAGTACAAATGTAGTAAACAAGTTCTGAAGCTTATTTTGGGATTCAGATCATGTGACATAGTCTCAACTGGTATGACTAAATTGACTCGATCTTTCTCTTTTGTAACTATTGCAAACTAAGAAGTACAAAGCTTTATTGAGACCAAGATTAACACACTAAGAATTTCTCGTGAAGTTGCGTGGGGTCTTCGGTCTTCAATCTTCTCTTTTACAGCGTTCAGCTGATTTGGCTTCTTGCTCTATAAGGAAACCCAAGGGATTTTTTCTCAATCAAGGATTTGAATTGATTCCTTGATTGAGGAATTGCACCATCACCATATGATAGTCCATATCAGATATGTCCGTGCATGCAAGGCATCCTTGTTTTCTCGAACACGAGTTCAAAACCATACATGTTCATATCAGATATGTCCATGTAGAAGATGTGATCTTCTTTACATGCATAAGGTCTATGGGCTTGAAGAAAAAATTTAGTAACTTAAGGGTAAAATTTCTTATTATGCTCTAATATAATAATCCTGATTATCATTTATTAAAAGTTGTTTATAATCTTGGGATTCTTTAAATGACTTTTCAAGTCTTTTTTTTAAATTAAATAGTTAATAAGGTTTTTTTATTTTTGGGGGTGGGGTGGGGGGAGTGGGGGTATCGATACGACAAATCGATTAGAAAGCAAAAACTAAGTCGTACGACCAATGACAGTTCACTTCAGCTAGATTTTGTTTTCAGTATCTTGATTTATCCTGATTTATCTGCTTCATCCCTCTGCCTTCCACTTTTCAGGTTTGTCACTATTAAGAGGCATGGAAATGTACAAATACTATATATGTTTTGTTCCGTGCATTTTAAAGTTCTCTTTAAAATGGTCTTTTTATTTCAGCAATTTTTTTCCGCTAATATATACATTAAAAAATAATTGTCTAATCCATATTTAAATTGGCCGATGTCTCTAAGTGTCAGATATTCTGCTTAATCTTTTTTTTTTTTTTCTTGAGCTATCATATTTCAGCATTTTTTATGTTGCTCATCTGCTTTTCACTTAGCTGATATTTTTAGTTTGTGCTGCTGGTATAGCGGAGCTTTTGGAATGGAAATAGTGTCATCTTTCAAAATCTTTCATCTAAAAAGATCGGTGGAATCATGATTACGTCTTAGGAAACAGTCCATAAGCCATTTTGATAGGAAATACAACAGTTGAAAAGTGATAATATGCAATGATCAATCCTGAAAGACAATTTTTTCGTCTAAAGATGCCTAACTCCTACAACAATCATTACAAATTTCTTGGGTCGTTTATAAGGGGGCAGATGCTTCCTAAAGAGTTAATGGAGACATACGTGCAAAGGGATGCCTAAGCTAGCATCCTTCTCATGGGAATAATGATCTAAAACTGTGTATTGTTAGTAGAACTGTGTATACCAGAAGAATTAGCTACTACAAAAAGTAACAAGATCGAGAACAACGGACCTCCACCTCAAAATGTCAGAATAGGAAAATAATTTATTAGAAAGCAATAACTAAGTCGTACGACCAATGACAGTTCACTTCTGCTAGATTTTGTTTTCAGTATCCTGATTTATCTGCTTCATCCCTCTGCCTTCCACTTTTCATGGAAATGTACAAATACTGTAGGCTCTATATATGTTTTGTTCCGTGCATTTTAAAGTTCTCTTTAAAATGGTCTTTTTATTTCAGCAATTGTTTTCCGCTAATTTTTTTTCCCCCGACCGGCGTTGAATTTATTTCTTTTATATTACCTTGAGCCGAGGGATCTATCGGGAACAACATCTCAACCTCCCAAGGTAGGGTTTAAGGTTTGCGTACATTCTACCCTCCCCGGACCTCACTTGTGTGAAGTTCTGTCAAAAGCCTGCACGATGTAAAGTCCAGATGAGCAGTCTCCCTGTAAATCGTGTGCCGAAGACATTTTATTGGTAATTTGGACACTGACGGATGAACATAAGGGGAGAGGAAGCAGAAATTGGGATATGTCACACTTCAACACGTTAATATCCCTTTAACACTTACAAAAATAAATCATTCTATGTCAAGATTTTGGTGATCAATTAAGTTTTTGTTAAAAGGAAATAGTGAGATTTATTCAACTAGCTAGAATTTCTGAAAACAGAATCATGCACAAATAAAGTGCTAAAACAAAAAAGAAAGAAGCAATATTAAAGGAATCCAAAACTAATCAAATATTTGCGGCAAACAAATTATTTGGAACAACAGATTCCAACAACATGCTCAACATGCTAGAAGTTGAATCTTGATCTTCTGTAGGATCCCTACAACATCTTTCATGTTGGTCCTTCTTGTTGGAGATTCGTTACAACAATCTAATGCAACTTTCATGATTGATGCCACACCATCTCGCTCCTTATTTAAGCGATTACCAGTTGATGTTAGCAAGTTGGCATCTACGACCTCCATGATGGCATCTGGAAGTGAATAACTCACCCATTACTTCAAGCTAAGATCTCCCTCAAACTCATTAGGCTTTCTCCTAGTAAACGTTTCCAGCAACATGACCGCATAACTATAGACGTCACACTTTGTTGACACCAGTCCTTCCAGTCCATACTCTACAGTCAGACAATACATTTAAAGATGCAATATGCTTTCTAGGTAGGAAAAAAAGAAAGGAATAATCAATGTTCAATAAATTAGCAAAACAAAGAGACGTACCCGGTGCAATATACCCGAATGTTGCTAAGGTTTTAGTGTACAAATCACCCTGATCTTCACCAAGCAGTTTTGAAATGCCAAAGTCGCTGAGGTGGGCAACCATATCTTCATCCATCAAGATGTTACTAGGCTTCACGTCACAGTGAATCACAGGCAACGAGCACCCATGGTGAAGATATTCCAAAGCACATGCCACATCTATCATTATGCCTAGCCTCTGCTTGATGTCGAGGAAGTAGTTGTGCGAATACAAATACAACTCAAGACTCCCATTAGGCATATAATCAAGAACTAAAGCCTTAAAATCAAGATTGGAACAACTAGTAATGACTTTTACGAGATTCCTATGGCGAAGGCTAGGCAAAACTTCACATTCCGTATCAAAACTATTGAATGCCGCATCCAGTTGCAGGTTGAACACTTTAACTGCAATGGTAGTTCCACTTCTGAGAACACCTTTGTAAACAGAGCCAAAACTTCCAAAACCAATCAGATTACTCTCACGAAGGTCATCCGTTGCTTGGTGCAGTTCATAGTATGAAATTCTTTCTCGTGCTACGGTAGACAATGACTCAGCTTGTTGAGGAGAACTTTTACCTCTTCTATACCTTATCCATAGGAGCACAAAGGCCATAGTAACAAATACAACTGCAATTGCGAGCAAAAGAAAAGGAACAAGTAATTTTTCCCTATTTGATTTGTGCTTTGATGAAGTGGGGCATGGCGGGATCCGAAATCTTGTAGAATCACACAATGCTTCATTGTGGATGAAAAACTGACTTGAGAGATTCTTGAAAGGATCCTAAGAGGGTATTTCACCATAAAATTTTTTGACAGAAACATTGAAATACTTCAAGTTTTGAAGTTTCTCCAAAGACTTCAGAATGATTCCAGATATATTATTGTGAGAAAAGTCTAGGAATTCCAAACCTACCATGTTGCTCATTGAGTCAGGTATAGCTCCTTATAACTTGTTGTGTCTCAAAGAAAGGTTTGCCAGATTTTGCAAGCCTCCAATTTCTGTAGGAATTCCATTTGAGAATTGATTCATTGACAGATCTATCAGTGTCGCAACCTTTAGATTTCCAATTTCTGGAGGTAAAGAACCTACCATGTTGTTTGACGATAAGTCAAGAACCACTATATCTTGAAGGTTACCTAAGCTTGGTGGTATATTGGAACTCAATTTGTTGGAATCGAGATGTATCTCCCTAAGGGAAGTAATATTCCCTAAACAATTAGGAAGAGATCCTGAAAGTTGATTTTGATCCAAGTAAATATCACCCAGATGCAGCAATTTACATATATGATCACCAATAAATCCTGTAAGTTTGTTGTTACTCAAGTTGAAGCGCTGAAGGTTTCTCAAGCTGCCAATTGATGTTGGAATCGATCCAACCAAGTTATTTCCAGAAAGATCAAGGCCTAATAAGCTTCTTAAGTTCCAAACTTCATTTGGAATTCGCCCTTCTATTTTGCAATTGTTGGCGTAAAATCTTATAAGAGATGTGGAAAGGTTCCCCGTGGAGGCTGGAAGAATGCCATTTAGACGGTTCAAAGATAGAGAAAGATTTGTCAAATTTCTGCAATTGGTTAAGGAAGTCAAGAAGCTTAACAATGAGTCACTGGTTAAATTGTTTCCCTCCAAGTTTAGGAGTTGTAGATAAGTCAAATATCCAAGAGAATTTGGAATCAAGCCAGTGAGTTGGTTGTTAGAAAGCTCTAGACGAGTAAGTTTTGAACAATTGGAGATGGAATGAGGAATAGTCCCAACAAGATTGTTAAAGGACAGATAAAGATCTTCAATGTTGGGTAACATAGAACACATGTTTGATGGTGGGAGGCTTCCTGATAGATTGTTGGATGAATTTCTCACCCCTGATATGTTGAAGATCTCCATATCAAGTCAACCACTAAAACTATTATACCCAAGATCAAGTAGCTCCAACTCAACGAGATTGCTTATCTCTTTGGGTATTTCACCTGTCAATACATGAAGAAAAAATGAATCCACGTGAGATGAACTAGTTAGCTCAATGCTTATCTATGTAATTCATACTTTAGTTTGACCTGATTAAAAGGTGTCGACAAGAATGTTAACTGTGGAGCCTAATTAATATGTAATGTACTGATTATATATTAATGTTCACGCGGTTCAACCTACGGGTGTTAATTTTAGGAATTGTAGCACTGTACTTTTTTATTTCTCCATTTCTCTGTATAATTGTACATACTCCAAATCATTAATATAAATAGCCCGTCCGCCGTGGAGTTTACCTACGGGTGTTACCACGAAATCATTTCTCTCTCTCTCTTATCTTTTTTTAGCCTCTCCACAGATCTATAGTGAGTGTAGAAGCAAATCGATCCTAACTAAGAACTCAAAAAATTGCTATTGATCAAAGTCCTAAGAAGGATGTACTTATTATACATTTTTTTTCTCCGTTAAAATTCTTAATTTAATTTTCTATGAATTTCTGATTGTGCAGGTTTGTATTTTTATATGGACTCAAATATATAAACTGATACTTTATTAGAAGTTAGCTAACTACCAACAGGACTTCAAATTTGCGCTTGAAGATTTATTTATAATTGTTATATTTTATTACTCATTACATGCATAAATTCATAAAATTTTAATAGTTCCAATGGATCTATAAAAATTAACACGAGACACCATTAGAATATATATGTACCTATAAGCTTATTTCCACTAATCCATAGATGTTGCATCTTGGTTAAGTTGCCAATCTCCCGTGGTAAGAATCCACTAAGATTGTTCATCGACAGTGACAAAATTTGCAGCGATGAGATATTTAATAAGGAGATCGGGACAGAGCCAGTAATCTGATTATACTCCATGGCTAACTCTACCAAACTAACAAGATTTCCAATTTCTTGTGGAATTATCCCTGAAATTAATGTGGGAAAAAATAAAATACTGAGAGAGTATTCATAAGATGGAACGTACCAGTGAAATGGTTAGTTCCCAGATACAGTATCTGCAGGTTACTCAATCTTCCTATTTCACTATGTATTGGTCCATCAAACTCATTATCCGATAAAGACAAAATTTGAAGTTGTAGGCATATGACCACGAAGCTTGTTAGAAGACAGATAAAGCCCTTTGAGTGTTGGGAGACCATTGCATAAACCATTGGGAAGACTTCCTGATAAGCTATTGCCTGTAAATCCTATATTTTCAATGCTAGAAATGTTGAAAACTGACAGTGGTATAGAACCCGTAAGTTGATTAGCTTGAATGGAAAACAAGTTCATGTTGTGAAGATTGCCGATCTCTTCTGGAATGTTTCCTTGAAGTGAATTGTAAGATATATCTAAAGTCTCCAACCTTGGGGCATTTGAGAGCGACAGAGGAATAGAGCCTATGAGATTGTTACCCCTAAACTTTAATTCTCTAAGGTTTCCAATCACTTTTGGTAGCTGGCCCTCTATGGAATTGAAATTCAGATTCAAAGTATCAAGTGTGGATATATTAGAAAATGAACAAGGGATGGGACCAGTGAAACTATTATTCCTAAGATTTAGAACTTGAAGTTGGTGTAAAAATCCAAACCAAGACGGAACCTCCCCGCGGAAGTTGTTGACACTTCAATCAAGAAACTTAAGCCAGCGCAAGCGTGCCATTTCTTGAGGCAAATTTCCATGGAAATTGTTGCTTCCCAAGTCGAAAGAGACGAGAAACGTGAGGTTTCCAAATTCACGGGGAATCCGGCCTTCAAGGGTCATGTTGGAAAGTTTCAAGGACTTCACTCTCTGGTGGTGAGAGCCACAAGTGACTCTAACCCAATGGCAAATGGATATAGCGAAAGACCATTGTGGTTTCCTTGTTAACCATGTTAATTTTGAATGGGTATTGTGTAGAGGTAGTAAGTTTGGTGGCTGGTTTCCTTGTTTGAATGATAATGATATATGGGTAAGGTGGACCTTAGGATCAATAGTGGCGCCATATTTGATGATGTTCTTTGTGGAGGTAATGAAACAAATGTATCTTATGGTTCCTAAGCCAAAGTTAGTCTTACTTTTTTGGTGTAGTAAGGCCATCAAGACCATTGTTGTTTCCTTATTTCTTGGTATTTTCCAAAACCATATCCTTTGTACCATTCGTGCTAAGCTTTTCATGTCACACACAAAGGACCTGTGAATGTGTTTCAAATGTGAACAACCTTGGCTTATTGATATATGTGATGGTCTCGGGTTGCACTCCTCTTCCCTTGATGTCTATCTAAGCCAAGTCCTTTGTGATGCTTGTAGTAAGTGTTTCATGATCATAACAAAGGATTGTTGGATGTATTCCAAAAGTGTACCCCCTTAGCATGATTAAATAATTTGTGACACTAATTCTAACCCTCATACCATGAGGATTGTGTGCTTGGGTCCCTCTCTTTTGTTTTGCAAGGTGTAAATTTGAGGACAAATTCCTTTCAAGATGGAGAGGATGATACAAGCGTAAAGAGAACAAGGATTACAAGTGATACGAGTACAAAGAGGGTACAAGCACAAGCAGCCATACTCAAACCATATCCAAGAAGAGGGAAGAGTGTGAAGACCTTTTCAAAAGAGTGGCAAACGGGTATCGAGAGCTCAAGACCATTCCCTAGGAGCCAAGCTCGGGAACTACAATGTCTTCAAGGCACATTCATGAAGATGGATGTGTTTGAGCATGTCTTAAGTTTATCCAAGGGAGTGTATGTATTAAAGTGTGAAGACATGCCTTGAGTGTCATAAAAACACTACAAGGCAGCCCCATTTATACACTCCGAACCCAGCCCCTTCATTTAGGGTAAAGGTGTCATTTCCCATTTCTTTTGTAATAGACTATACGTAGAACCCCTTAGTCTTATTTGCTTAGTTAGCTTATTTTTGGAATGAATATTGTAACATTGAAACACCATTTTCCTCTCAAGAAGAGAGTAGACCACCAACTTTGAACATCACAAGTGAAAGGTTCCACTTGTGTTGTGAAACGGCTAGAAACGTGAGTGCTTGAGTGAAGCGAGTCCCTCTTGTGTTTGCGTAAGAACTTGGTGCTTGTTAATGTGATTTGTAGAGGTTTTAGAGTTTGATACACTCTTTAGTTGCTACATTTCGTATTCTCTTTGTGTCAAGTTATCTATCTTCTTTATCTTTCAAGTTTGTGTTTGTTGTTTCCGCTTGGTGTCTTGTATGTGTGGACTGTTTTTGTGAGTTTGTGGACTATTTTGTGCTCTGGTAGATACCGCTTGGTATCACATGGTGAAGATATTCCAAAGAACATTCCACATCTATCATTATGCTTAGTCTCTGCTTGATGTCGAGGAAGTAGCTGTGCGAATACAAATACTTCTCAATACTTCCATTTGGCATATACTCGAGCACTAAAGCCTTAAAATCATGGTTGGAACAACTAGTTATGACTCTTACGAGATTATCCTATGGCGAAGGCTACGCAGAACTTCAAATTCTGTATCAAAGCTCTTGAATTCCGCATCTAGTTGCAGATTGAACACTTTAACTGCAATAGCAGTTCCACTTCTGAGAACGCCTTTGTAAACAGAGCCAAAACTTCCGGAACCAATCCGATTACTATCGCTAAATGCATCAGTTGCTTCGAGCAGTTCATAGTATGAAATTCTTTCTCTTGTTATGAAAGCCAATGAATCAGGTTGTTGAGGAGCTCTTTTACCTCTTTTATACCTTATCCATAAAAACACAAAGATGCTAGGAACAAATACTAGTGCAATTCCCAGCAAAAGAAAAACAACAAGCACTTTTTTCCTATTAGATCTATGCTTTGATGAAGTGGGGCATGGAGGGACACCAAATCTTGAAGAACCACACAATGCTTCATTGTAGATGAAAAACTGACTCGAGAGGTTCTTTAAAAGACCTCCCGAGGGTATTTCACCATACAATTTATTGAAAGAAACATTGAAATACTTCAGGTTTTGAAGTTTCTCCAAAGACTTAAGAATGATTCCAGATATATTGTTATGAGAAAGATCTAGGAATTCCAAACCTACCGTGTTGCTCATTGAGCCAGGTATAGCTCCTTGCAACTTATTGTGTCTCAAAGAAAGGTGTGCCAGATTCTGCAATCCTCCAATTTCTCTTGGAATTCTATTTGAAAATTTATTCATTGGCAGATCTATCAGTGTCGCAGCCTTTAGATTTCCAATTTCTAGAGGTAAAGAACCTGCCATGTTGTTTGACGATAAGTCAAGAACCACTAGATTTAGAATGTTCCCTAATCTTGGTGGTATATTGGAACTCAATTTATTGGAACCCAGATGTATCTCCCTAAGGATAGTAATATTCCCTAAACAGTTAGGAAGAGATCCTGAAAGTTGATTTCGACCCAAGTAAATATCACCCAAATGCTGCAATTTACTTATATGATCACCAATAAATCCTTTAAGTTTGTTGTTACTCAAGTTGAAGCGCTGAAGGTTTCTCAAGTTGCCAATTGTTGTGGGAATCGATCCAGCCAAGCTGTTTGCTGAAAGATCAAGGTCTAATAATCTGCTTAAGTTCCCAAAATCATTTGGAATTCTCCCTTTGATCTTGCAACTGTAGGCAACAAATGTTCTCAAAGATGTGGAAAGGTTCCCCGCGGAGGCAGGAAGCATGTGGTTTAGAGGATTCACATATAGAGCTAGAGTTGTTAATTTTCTGCAATTGGTTAAGGAGGTTAGGAAGCTTAATGATGATTCCCTGGTTAAATTGTTTCCCCCTAAATTTAGATACTGTAGATGAGTTAAATATCCAAGTGAGTTGGGAATCAAGCCTATGAGTTTGTTGCTTGAAAGCTCTAGAATAGTAAGTTTTGAACAATTGGAGATGGAATGAGGAATAGTCTCAACAAGATTGGTTAAGTTGCCCATATAAAGCTCTTCAATGTTGGGTAAGATAGAACCCATGTTTGGTGGGAGGCTTCCAGATAGATTGTTGTTTGTAAGATCAATTACTCTCAGCCCTGATAAGTTGAAGATCTCCATTGGGAGTGAACCACCAAAACTATTAAATGCAAGACGAAGTTCCTCCAACTCAATGAGACTGCTTATCTCTCGTGGTAAGAATCCACTAAGATTGTTCTCCCACACAGACAAAATTTGCAACAATGAGATATTGAATATGGAGATCGGGACAGAGCCGGTAATCTGGTTTTTCTCCATAGCTAACTCTACCAAATTAACAAGAATTTCCATTTCTTGTGGAATTATCCCTGAAATTAATGTGCATAAAAATAAAATTCTGAAGTTATAAGATACAATAGTGCTAGTATTCATTAGATGGAATGCACCAGTGAAACGGTTCATTCCGAGTTCTAATATCTGTAAGATAATCAATCTTCCAAATTCACTATGCATTGGTCCACCAAACTCATTATCCGGTAAAGCCAAAATTTGAAGTTGTGAACAATTCGACAAACTTGTAGGCATATGACCGCAAAGCTTGTTTTTCCATAAATAAAGCCCTTTGAGTGTTGGGAGACCAGTGCATAAACCATAGGGAAGATATCCTGATAAGCTATTGCCACTAAATGCAATGACTTCAATTCTAGAAATATTGAAAATTATGAAAGGTAAAGAACCCGTAAGTTGATTATCTTGTATGGATAGAACTTTCATGTTGTGAAGATTGCCGATCTCTTCTGGAATGTTTCCTTGAAGTGAATTATAAGATATATCTAAAGTCTCCAACCTTGAGGCAATCGAGAGCGACAGAGGAATAGAGCCTATCCCCTCAACTTTAATTCCATAAGGTTTCCAATCACTTTTGGTATCTGGCCCTCTATGGAATTGAAATTCAGATTCAAGGACTTCACTCTCTTGTGGTGAGAGCCACAAGTGACTCCAACCCAATGGCAAACGGATGTAGCGAAAGACCAACTTTCATCCAAGAAATGAAAGGGGACGGAAACGATTTGGGATTTCAGTGTAAAAAGAGCCAATTGATCAGTAGTAATGTTGGTTTTGGTCATGGCTGAACTAGCCATAACATAGTGAAGCAACAAGGAAGTAAGAGAAAAGAGGTGAACGCTTTCTCCATAGTTGCATAAATTACAAGGAACTTGTTATGGCCAATAAGGTTGTTGTTTAGAGAGTTTAAATAGCAACGGTATCTCCCTTTAAATATAGCCTCTGGGTACACGTGTTGTTCGTGCCGCGTGTAACCTGTCTAACAACAGTAAGAAAATACAATGGGTTAAAGATTTATGTCACATTACTAGATCATAATTATAATATAGAAACATCCAACTCTTCAAATTCTTACATTTCAAAGCAAATTCAAAATTATTAAAGGAAAAAGGCTTAAATATGTCATCCAATCTCTTATTAGAAATGACATCATATCATCGGTTAAAAATATTTCTCATCTATGCCACTATCAATACAAATTCTAAGCTAAAATTAGTGGATCCAAAAGATTACTGGCTCGTGTCATAGTTGAATTTTCCTGTTATTTGGGGCATGGAATGGGTCTAGTTAAGTAATAATCACAACTTTTACAAAAGCAAATTAAAATTCTCCACCAAGACAAGCAAAAATGATTTCTATGGTTAGTGGTGGATGCATCACAGAGATATTAAGTTTATTTGAATCCAGTATTGGAAGTAGATACTTTAAAATGGCTAAACATTTTCAAATTGGTTGGTGACCCATTCAATTTGCCCAAAATTTTAAGGATTGAGCACAATATATTTTCATGTTGACAGATTTTAGCTCAACCTAACATAACCCACCTCCAAGGGGTCATTTGCACATGAATTATTTTGGGGTGATATTTATTTATTTTTTTCCTTTAGCTCTTTAAGTTAAAAGAAATGGCCGAAAATGCCCTTGAAAGCAAAAAAGGAAAAAACAAAAGACCGCAAAGGAAAAATGGATTAGCATACTCTCCCACAAGCTTGGAGATTGATAGACATCAAGTAGTTCCACAGCCAATGGTGAGCAAATCCACAGTTTGGAATGAGTAGTGTGCACATATTGAGGTTGAATCAACTGTTATTTGATTTTTTCTCCGACAAAATGACAATCTATGTCAATATGCTTAATCCTCTCATGAAATATGAGTCACAAAATTCTTCAAGCTTGTCCGTACTCCACGTGGCCAAGAAAATACCCAATCGGGGATGAGATTGTTTTGGTACAATATCTTGACACTCCCCCTCAAGCTGGAGCATACATGTAATATGCTCCGAGCTTGCCACAAATGTATTCAATCCGAGCTCCTCTAAGTGATTTAGTAAGAATATCTGTCAATTGGTCATTTGAACTGACGAAGCTAGTGGTAATGCATCCGGACTCAATCTTCTGCCTAATAAAATGACAATCCACCTCTATATGTTTTGTTCTTTCATGAAAAACTGAATTTGAGGCAATATGTAGCGCAGTCAGATTATCACATATAAGCTTCATTTGATTGAATTCAACACATTTTAACTCTTGGAGAAGTTGTTCCATCCAAATAAGCTCGCATGTAGTAAAGGCTATAGCTCGATATTCTGCTTCTGCACTAGATCTGGAAACAACATCTTGCTTCTTACTTTTTCAGGAAATTAAATTTCCTCCAATAATGATGCAATACCCAGAAGTAGAGCGTCTATCAGATGGAGAACCTGCCCAATCCGCATCAGAATATCCAACAATGTCTATGTGACCTTTGTCTTCATATAACAATCCTTGTCCTAGAGCTTTTTTGATGTATCTGAGGATGCGAATCACTACATCCCAATGATCTTTACATGGAGCTTGGAGAAACTGACTAACCACACTTACTCCAAATGAAATATCCAGGCGTGTAATAGTAAGATAGTCCAGATATACCGACCAGTCTTCTATATCTACCAGGATCTTTCAATGGCTCCCCCTATCCAGGGACGAGTTTGATATTTGGATCCATAGGAGGGTCAATTGGTTTGCAATTTAACATGCATGACTCCTCTAATATGTATAAAGAATATTTTCTTTATGAGATGGCAATACTTGTTTTGGATTGTGCTACCTCAAGTCCCAAAAAATACTTTAACTTCCCCAAATCTTTGTTTTGAAAGTGACTGAACAAATGCTGCTTTACCTAAGATATTCCTTCTGGATCATTTCCAGTTATGACAATGTCGTCAACATAAACGACCAGAAAAATGTTCTTTCTTGGACCATTATGTCAATAGAAAACAGAGTGATCTACTTTACTTTGAGACATCCCGAACTATTGGACAACAGAACTAAATCTGCCAAACCTTGCTCTCGGAGATTGCTTGAGTCCATACAAAGAGCGTTTGAGACGGCAAACTAAGTCTGACTCCCTCTGAGCAACGAATCTGGGAGGTTGCTCCATATAAACTTCCTTAGCAAGTTTGCCATGCAAAAAGGCATTCTTAATGTCTAGTTGATGAAGCGGACAATGATGCATTGCTTCCAAGGATATAAGTAGTCGGACAGATACAATTTTGGCAACTGGAGAGAACGTGTCACCATAGTCAAGACCTAAATCTGAGTGTATCCTTTGGCAACAAGGCGAGCTTTCAGCCGATCAACTGTTCCATCTAAACCCACCTTTACTATATAGATCCATCAAATTCCAATAGTAGATTTCCCCTTCGGTAACTGGACCGATTCCCAGGTGTTATTGGTCTCTAAAGCATTCATTTCTTCAATCATAGCATCTCTCCACCCTGGATGTTATAATGCTTCGCTAACATTCTTTGGTATAGGTACATTAGATACGGTAGATACAAAGATATAATATAATGGGGGCTACCGATGATAACTTAAACAGTTATATCTCTCTGGTTGTTGATTTCGAGTATTGCGTACACCTTTGCGTATGACGATTGGTAGGGTCATTGCAACTGATGAAGGTATGACTAGAGCAGGTGGCGAAGGAGCATGAGATGAGTCATCAGGAGCTACCAATGCATCTGTACTAGGAGTAGTACTATCATTAGTATTGTTAAGAGGATAATCACGTCGGGTGTATACTTGAAGAGGACGGGGAGGAACAGTTTGGGGTTGTCTGGAAGACTGATTTGTTGTAGAGGAAGGATGGGTACTAGCAAAACTTGAGGAATTAAACTACTACTTGTAGTGCTTGGTGTAAAATAGGGAGATATTTCAAAACATGTCACATTTTCACTGATAAAATATTTATTTGATTTTGGATCATAGCACTTGTAACCTTTTTGGTGATGAGAGTATCCTAGAAAGACACAGTTAATTGATTTCGGTTGGAGTTTGTCATTTCTATTACATTGCTCATTGACAAAGCAAGTACACCCAAACACTCTCAAAGGTAGATGATAAGTATTTTGACCAGGAAAGAGATCTAAGTAAGGACTTTGTTGTTGCAACACATTAGAAGGCATTCTATTTATCAAATAACAAGCAGTGAGGACAGCATCCCCCCAAAAACGAAGAGGAACATAATGGTGTAAGAGTAAAGTTCGAGCTATCTCAATGAGATGTCTATTTTTACATTCGGAAACTCCATTTTGTTGAGGAGTATATGCATAAGAAGTTTGATGAGTGATTCCCTTAGACGACATGAAACTGGCAAAGGGTGAAGATAAGTACTCCTTTGCATTATCACTGCGTAATACCTTAATTGAAACACCAAATTGATTGTTTATTTTAGCATAGAATTTTTGACAAATAGAGAATACTTCAGAACAATTTTTCACTAAAAATACCACGTGCAATGAGAAAAATCATCAATAAAGGCAATGCAATACTGAAATCCTAAACTTGAAACAACACGACTAGGACCCCATACATCTGAGTGAATAATGTCAAACATATATGTGGCCCTTTTATTGACTCTTCTGGGAAATGAAGTGTGACTATATTTTCCAAGTTGACAAGACTCGCATTCAAATGAAGACAAAGTGGAAAGACTAGGAATTAATTTTTGAAGTTTTGATAGACTCGGGTGACCAAAACGGTTGTGGAGAAGATCAGTTGAGGCAGAAGAAGTGAAGGCAACTGGTGGTGGTAATTTTGACATGTTATATAGTCCCTATGACTCATATACTGTTCCAATCGTCTTCCCCATTATCCGGTCCTATACAACAACAGATTCAGCCAAAAAAATGAAACTACAGTTTAGGTGTTTGGTTAATTTGCTAACAGAAATCAAATTAAAGGAATATTCAGGAGAAAATAAAACTAAGTTTAAGGAAATAGAGGAAAGAAGTTGCATGTCCCCTATTCCTTTTATTGCAGTTCAGGATCCATTAGCAAGGGTAACTGTGGTGAGGGTTGTGGAATGAATAAGATTTGAAAAAAGATTTTGATTACCATAGATATGGTAAAATGCACCAGAATCCAATATCCATTGGCAGGAGGGTGAAGATCTGGTAAGACAAGCAAAGAAATCAGTTTTTGGGGTGCCAGAAAAAGGTGATTGTCGTGTAGCCGCTTTATACTATAATCTACTCCAGACAAATTAATAGAATTGGAAAGTTGACCATCTGTGTTGTTACGGTCTGAACCACGTGACCTGTACTAGAGTTGTTTGTACGTGGTGTTCGACCATGCAATTTCCAACAAGTTTGTCGAGTATGTCCTAGTTTGTTGCAATAGTTGTAAAAGGGTCTAGAGGTTTTAATGTTCCCCCTTTCCTGGACATTTTGATCCTGTGGATTTGCATTTTTCACAGCTAATACAGATGTCTCGACATTATTGGTATCATTTGTTTCTGAACCAATATGCGATAATTGAGCTGAAACATCGATTAAGGAAGGAATTAATGAACTTGCCAAAATTTGATCCCATATAGGACTCAAATCAGATCGAAGTCCTTTCAGCGCTAGAACCATAAAGAATTATCTCTTTGTTGCTCCTGTGTGGTGACACTTACAGAAAGTGGCATGAGAGAGTCAAATTGATCTTTTAAGGTTTCTATCTGTCCTAAATAACTCGCCGTATCTTGATTATTTTGCTGAAGTTGGACCAAGTTTGATACAACCTTGTATATACGTTGTATGTCATTTGTATACAAAGTCTTAGCTTTAGCCCAAACTTTATAGCAAGTTTTACAATATTGAAATTGATTGAGTAATTTAGGATCCAAAGAGTTCCATACGAGATTGCATAATTGAGCATCAATTCGAGTCCACTTAGTACTTTCACTCGCAACAATATCACTAGTATTTTTTACTAAATGGTCCTCATATCCTTGTCCCAAAAACCACATCTAAACAGATGAAGACCATGGTGTGTAATTATTACTACCTTCTAATTTCATGGTAGTAATAACAGGAGGACTTGAAATGGAGGAAAACATTGATTTGAATCACTTGATTCAATTTTATATGTGACATTGGTTACTAGAGATTCGCCTTTCTCTGCCATTATGACTTTGACAGCAAAACGAAATACCAAGAAAAAGATTGGTTAAAAGAAATCGAAATAGAGGAAGGAAAAGATCAAGGCTCCTCTTGATGATGGTAGATCTGGTAGAAACTTTTTTTCAGATCTGTACTGAACAAGAACCTTGCAGGAAAAAGAAGAAGCAGCCGATGTAGATCTGCTTTTGCTGGAAAATTTTGTGGTTGCTGAAAATTATAGGAGTGATGGGTAAAACTTGAATGAATGAGTGAGATGGATGGAAAAGAGAAAAGAAAAAAAATGCTAGAAGTGGCTACAATTAAGAGAGCTTTGATACCATGTTAATGATGCAAGTGTATTTCACTTCAAGCTTAAAATGATAAATTACATCAACAATATATACACAAAGCTAGACATAAAAGGTCAAGAGCATATCCCTAAGATCATGCTTCTACCTACAATAATTGACTAACACACAATATGAAAAATACTGCCATATCTTGACATTTATACAATATCTTGACATCAACAACCACCATATCTTGAAAGTAACCAACTCAAATAAAAGCTTTATGAGTTGTATACAACATTCTTTATTTACGTCTCCAACAGGTGACAGCTAGATCATTCATGATCAATGGAGAAAATGTGGAAGAGAAATTCAACTTTATTGATCCATTAGTCTTTTCATTGTTGTTGTTGCTCTTATTTATAGACAGGTTGTTGAGCTGAGTGAGCTTCTATTCAGCTCATTGCCAGCTCAGCATAACCGACTAACAACCTAACAACTTGTCTAACAAATTCTACAACTAACTATGCAGCTGACTCTCCAATTAACCACCTAACTAACTACTTCATCAATGTAACAGTAACTCTGTACATTTGCATATACAAGCGTTGATGCATTGTGGATCGAAACACTCCCCCTCAAGCTGCAGGGTGAATTATGCTAAGCACACCAAGCTTGCTTAACAAATGTGTATGTTGATCTTGACTCAATCCCTTGGTGAGAAGATCAGCAACTTGATCATGAGTGTGAACATATGTAGCCTGTATTAAGCCATTCTTGATCTTGTCCCTGATGAAATGGCAATCTATTTCAATGTGTTTTGTTCTTTCATGAAACACAAGATTATTTGTCAATTGTATAGATGAATTGCTGTCACTGAATACTGAAATGGGCAAGGTAATGGGATTATTGAGTTCCTGAAATAATCCAACCAGCCAGGTTGCAGTCTGCAACTGCTAAAGCCATGCTTCTATATTCATCTTCGGCAGTACTTCTGGACACAGTGTGATGTTTCTTGGACTTCCAAGAGACTAGTTATCCACCAAAATAGATAGCATATCCAGTAACTTAACGTCTAGTGTTAGGGCGGGGAGCCCAATCTGAGTCACACCAACAAGTAAGAGTGGCAGAATACCCTTGAGGTATCTGACTACCCTAATAACAGCCTCCCAATGTGAGTGTTTAGGATGCTGCATGAACTAGCTGAGGGTTTGGACAATAGAGATAATATCAGGTCTTGTGATAGTAGCATACATGACATGAGTTTGCCCATCAGTCTATGATAAGAGGAAACATTAGACAGTAACTCATCTCATTGTACACCTGTGGATTGGACTCTAAAGGAGTGAAGGCAGGCTTAGAACCACTAAGTCAGGAGATACTGCAGAATACTGGAAGTTTTGGACATGAGCAACAACATGTGGAAAATCAAGAAATCAAAACTTAGAGGTAAGAATGTGAAAACAAAAAGAGTTGTGGTGTAAAGAATTGGTTAATTCGGAAAATCTTTGAAGAACAGAGGTTGACTTTGTACTGTATTGAAAGAAGAGAAATTTAGGAACTTAGCTATCTTTCTTCTTCATTTATCATTGAGGGACCTATAGGTCACAGCATATTCAAGTCATGAAATCAGTCACTGATGTTTGTGTCAGGCAAGTTGCCTGTATTACAATCCTTGGGTGTGACACTTGTCTATATCTTGCGTGAATGCAAGATGCTTCGTGCACCAATCTACCTTTCTTTTTCATTGCTCTTTCTGTTTGTTGTTTTGATGTTATATGTCATCAGTGTTTCCCATGTAAAGCATTTACTGTATTAATTGCTATTTGTATTCATGTTAATTCCTCTAACAATTTTAAAAATTCTGCTTAAGATTTTCAAGAGGATTAATTTGGTTTTTGTTATTCAATTTATATTTACAAGTTCCACCATTTTGCAACATTAATATTATGAGGAAATCAAGTGCTAAAACAAAGCAAAGAAAGAAATGTTTACATTGTTCCACTAATTTAGCAAACATTTGCAACAAACAAGTGACTTGAAGCGACGAGAGATTCTAAGAACATGCTTAGCATGCAAGATGTTGAATGTTGATATTCTGCAGAATCGCTACAACATCTTTCATGTTAATCCTTCTCCCCGGAGATTTAGCACAACAATCTAATGCCACTTTCATGATTGATGCCACAACATCTAGCTCCTTCTGTAAGCGATTGCCAGTTGATGTTAGCAAGTTGGGATCTACCACGTCCATTACTGCCTCTGTAAGTGAATAACTCACCCATTGCTTCAAGCTAATATCTCCCTCAAACTTATTAGGCTTTTTCCTAGTCAACGTTTCCAGCAACATGATCCCGTAACTGTAGACATCGCACTTTGTTGACACTAGTCCATCCCGTCCATACTCTGTTGTCAAATAATTCATTTATTGATGCAATATGCATTATGAGTGGGGAAAAAAAGAAAGGAATAATTAATGTTTAAATAATTAGCAAAACAAAGAGATGTACCCGGAGCAATATAACTCAGTGCGCAAAGAGTCCAGCCTAGAGTTCTACTGATAATACGGCAAAGAGCCCCGAAGAGCAAAGAATGCATTTTTAAACTTGAATTACACCATCACCTGTACCAAAAATGTATAAAGATGAGTAAAGTATGAAAGCTTCTATTGATTTCATTTACATGTATGTGTATATATACAAGAGAATACAAACTAAATAAGGAAAGAATCAACTAATAAAGAATTGTGATCTTCTCCTAAATAGAAACTAAATCACTATGATATAGATCTGCTGAGATAGGGAAGATCAATCATGAGATATCTTCCAAGATAGGATGTATGCGCCAATACGTCCCCCTCAAGATAGGCAATGTGTAGCAAAGCCTAGCTTGAATAGGTGTTTATCAAAGGCTGGCTTTGGTAGATCTTTAGTTAGAGTATCCGTGATTTGTTCTGCAGCATGAATATGAACAATGTGAACTTGATTCTTCTGAGCTTGTTTGCGAACAAAGGGAAAGTTTACAGCAATGTGGTTCATGTGGCTATGAAAAACTGGATTTGCACACAAATAAGTTGCACCAACATTGTCACAGTAAATGGTTGGTCTTTGAGGGAGTGAAACATGGAATTCTTTTAGCAGATTTGTCACCCAGTTAGTTTCATCCAGCGCACTTGCAACAGCACGATACTTTGCTTCAGTTGATGAGCGAGCAATTGTTCTATGTTTCCTAGAAGACCAGCTCACAGGATTTTGTCCAAAAAACAATATGTAACCAGTAGTGGAAGCTCGATCACTCACATCTCAAGCCAAATCCACATCAGAGTACATCTGTAGATTGAAATCATTACCTCTTCGAATGTGAAGAGGGAAATGAAGTGTTCCTTGGAGATACCTGAGTACTCGTTTGAGTGCTTTCCAGTGCATTTCAGATGGAGAGTGCATAAATTGAGACAATTTATTCACAGAGAAGTTAATGTCTGGACGAGTAAAAGACAAGTACTGTAATTTTCCAAGAACTCTCCTATAGCGAGTGGCATCAGTTGGTTCCGCTACATCATGTAGTTGAGGCACTTCAGTAGCACTCATTGGGGTTTTTGCTGAATTACAGTCCATCATGTTTTCATTAGAGAGAATTTCATTGATGTAGTTGGACTGTGATAAAGAGATTCCTTTGGCAGTTCGGAGCACCTCCACTCCAAGAAAGAAGTTTAGATTCCCAAGATCCTTAATTGAAAAACGCCCAGCAAGATGACCAATAACCCGATTTACCTCTGAGTTGTGATTCCCTGTAATAATGATATCGTCTACATAAACCAGTACGTACAAAATGTTGTTTGACACTTTGTGAATAAAGAGTAAGGCATCAGATTCTGACTTGACAAATCCTAGATAAATAAGAAATGTCTTAAGTTCATTGTACCACGCCCGAGGGGCTTGCTTGAGGCCATATATTGGTTTTTTTAGACGACATATGTGGGAGGGAAACTGGTCATCGGGAGGTTTTAGCAGAAGTGAGGTGAAGGGACGGACAACGACATTTTGGCTAGCAGATGAATTGTTTTATTTCTGCGACTGTATACAATTGAAAAAGTTGATGATTGAGGCAATGGGGGATAAGAGTAGATGTCGCGGATATCAGTAGGAACAACAACATTTGTAGGAGGAGGAGGAGAAGAGTTACCTGAACTTCAGATTCTATTGGAGCGATGGCAGAGGAGACGGTGTCTTTGAGAGCATTGCTGCTATCTGAACTTGGGATAAGTATGGGGCTGAGTAATTCGCTGCTTATGGGAGAAGAAAAACTAGGGGATGTTGTTGGGGTAGTGTTAGTTGGGTTTTCACACGCAAGCTCTTTGCAAGTTGAAGAAATATTTAAAAATATATTTTGAAAAGGAAAATTATTTTCAAAAAAATTCACATCACGATATAAATATATTTTAGAAGATTTCGGATCAAAACATTGGTGACAATGATGAACTAAAGAAAATCCTAAATATACACATGGTGTTGATCGTGGATCTAATTTATTTTTTGAATAAGGTTTGAGCCAGGGATAACAAAGACACCCAAATTTTTTTAAGGAATTGTAATCCGGATTATGACCAAACAATATTTGAAAATGTGATTTATTTTGTAAAAGTGAGGTTGGCTAGCGATTTATCAAATAAACTGCATGTTGACAAGCAAAAGACCAAAGAGTCGATGGAAGTGAATCTTCATGAAGTAAAGTGCGAGCCATCTCAATAATATGTCTATGACGTCTTTCAGCAAGAGTGACTCTTTGAGGGGTGTTTGGAGGGGATAAAAGATGTTCAATACCCTGATATCTTAGGTATGAATCAAGACTTTTATATTCGCCACCACCATCTGTATAGATAGAAAGAACTTTCGTATTAAAATGACGTTCAGTTAATGCTTGAAAGTTTTTTAAAAGGTTTGTAACCTCACTTTTATTCTTTAATGTGTAAAGCCAGGTGTATCGAGTATACTGATCCACAAAAATACAATAGTATAATTTTTTGTCAATCGATTGAACTGGAGAAGGACCCCATAAATCACTAAATGTTTTTTGAAATGGTTTGGTACTTGACAAAGTAAAATGTTTAAAAGGATGGCGATGAGCCTTATTCTAGGAACAAGAATTACAAACTGAAATTTTTTCTCACAAGCAAGGTAGCGAGAATTTATTCAAAAGAAAACACAACACTCTTGCATTCGTATGACCCAACCGACTATGCCAGGTTGAAGTGGATGTGCTGGTGGAGGTCAAATGCACATGAGGAGAAGACATGGAGGGTAAATTTGGCCACTCATAGAGACCGTCCTTATTCTGACCGTGCACCAACAAAGTCCGTGTTTTCAAGTCCTTCACAAAAAAATGAAAGGAAAAGAATTCAATAGAGGTTAGGTTATCTTGACAAAATTTAGAGACAGAGAGTAAATTACATTTAATGCTAGGAGCACAGAGAGTGTTAGAGAGTTTGAAAGATTTATTTGATGTATTTAATTGAGTTGAACCAGTGTGAGTTATTGGTATTTTTTTACCATCACCTATGGAGACCGGCTCCATCCTATTGTATGGCTGCAAATTTTGAGGTTTTGTAGTGATGTGATGAGACGCGCCGGAGTCGAGAATCCAAGGATTTTTTGATGCCCTTAATTTTGAAACATAATTGGCTTTCACCTCAAAGTGATTGTGAGATTTCGATCGACAAACACTTGCAACATGACCTAGTTTATTGCACAACTGACAGTGAACAACATCAAAATAGTTGTTGGTGGTCGAAGATCATCGTGGATTGGGTGAAGTAAAGTCATTGTTGGATCGCCACTGTTGGTTGTAGCCATTTTTATTGCCGGGGCGACGATTGGTGCGATTGTTCGAAGTACCGGGCTTGCTGGAGGCAACAGCAGAGGTAGCAACAGTAGCAGTAATCTGATTGGGACCGTTTTTTGACTCTTCATGTCGAAGGAAAAGTTCATGATCCAGAAGCTTTTCGTAGAGTTCTTCTTAAGTAATAGTGGAGTCCCGAGCACGGATTGCAGCAGAGATCTCACGAAACTCTGGACCCAAACCACTAAGGATCTTGACAATAAGTTCAGAGTTGGAGACCGGAGCACCAGCAGTAGAGAGTTCATTAGAAATAGATCGAATAGTTTGCAAATATTCAGTGACTGTCTGGGAATCTTTGGTCGGACGCATAAGTCGATCATGTGGACTGAAAATTATGGTTTGGGACTTGTTCGCATAGGCAATGTGCAGCGCTTCCCAGGTTGTCTTTGCTGAGATAGCCGTTGTAATAGTTGTGGCAATTGTTGGATCAATAGACGCCATAAGTGCCTTTTGAATAAGTTGGTCTTGTCGAAACCAAGGAGTAAACGCAGGATTGGCACTAGGGACTGTGCCAGTTATGATAGTGTGAGATGGGGAAGGTGTAGACCCATCAAGATGACCATAGAGATCATTACAATGCATAAGCATGGAAAATTGCGCCTTCCATGTTGCAAAATTGTGGCTCCCAAGTAATTTAATGGCCAATTGGGACGCAGGGTTAAATTGAACAACCATCGGGATGACGTTGTTGTCAACATTAAAAACTCGAGGAGTGTCTGCCATTTGTGGAGGGTGGGTGGGACAGAAAAAGAAATCTTACTCGTTAGAGTATACTGAGGCTTCTAATACCATATAAAGATGAGTAAATATGAAAGCTTCTATTGATTTTATTTACATGTATATGTATATATACAAGAGAGTACTAACTAAATAAGGAAAGAATCAACTAATAAAGAATTGTGATCTTTTCCTAAATAGAAACTAAATCACTATGATATACTGAGATATGGAAGATCTGCTGATTTAGGGACGATCAATCATGAGGTATCTTCCAAGATAGGATGTATGCGCCAATAAAATGGACTGCGAGACATTACTCGAACAAAAGGTGGAAGATTAATAGGAGGCATACCTGGAGCTAATATAACTAACTGTTAGAACTTAGAATCATGCGCAAATCAAGTGCTAAAACAAACAAACCAAACAACAATCTTTACATGAATACAACAATTTAGAAAAATTTGAAATGAACAAGTGACTTGGAACAACAGATTCCAAAAACATGTTCAACATGCAAGAAGTTGAATCTTGATCTTTCGCAGCATCGCTACAACATCTTTCATGTTAGTCCTTCTCACCGGAGATTCAGCACAACAATCTAATGCCACTTTCATGATTGATGCCAAAACATCACATTCCGTATCAAAACTCTTGAATGCCGCACCCAGTTGCAGGTTGAACACTTTAACTGCAATGGCAGTTCCACTTCTGAGAACGCCTTTGTAAACAGAGCCAAAACTTCCGAAACCAATCAGATTACTCTCGCTAAGCGCATCAGTTGCTTGGAGCAGTTCATAGTATGAAATTCTTTCTCGTGTTATGGTAGACAATGACTTAGCTTGTTGAGGCTCACTTTTACCTCTTCTATACCTTATCCATAGGAGCACAAAGGCCATAGTAACAAATACAACTGCAATTGCGAACAAAAGAAAAAAGAACAAGCAATTTTTCCCTATTTGATTTGTGCTTTGATGAAGTGGGGCATGGCGGGACCCGAAATCTTGAATAAACACACAATGCTTCATTGTGGATGAAAAACTGACTCGAGAGATTCTTGAAAGGACCCCCAGAGGATATTTCACCATACAATTTGTTGACAGAAACATTGAAATACTTCAAGTTTTGAAGTTTCTCCAAAGACTTAGGAATGATTCCAGATATATTATTGTGAGAAAGGTCTAGAAATTCCAAGCCTACCATGTTGCTCATTGAGTCAGATATAGCTCCTTGTAACTTGTTGTGTCTCAAAGAAAGGTTTGCCAGATTTTGCAAGCCTCCAATTTCTGTATGAATTCCAAGCCTACCATGTTGCTCATTGAGTCAGGTATAGCTCCTTGTAACTTGTTGGGTCTCAAAGAAAGGTTTGCCAGATTTTGCAAGCCTCCAATTTCTGTAGGAATTCCATTTGAGAATTGATTCATTAACAAATCTATCAGTGTCGCAGCCTTTAGATTTCCAATTTCTTGAGGTAAAGAACCTAGCATGTTGTTTGACGATAAGTCAAGAACCACTAGATCTTGAAGGTTCCCTAAGCTTGGTGGTATAGTGGAACTCAATTTGTTGGAACCGAGATGTATCCCCCTAAGGGAAGTAATATTCCCTAAACAATTAGGAAGAGATCCTAAAAGTTGATTTTGATCCAAGTAAATATCACCCACATGCTGCAATTTACATATATGATCTCCAATAAATCCTGTAAATTTGTTGCTACTCAAGTTGAACCGCTGAAGGTCTCTCAAATTGCCAATTGATGCTTGAATCAATCCAACCAAGTTGTTTCCAGAAAGGCTAAGGTCTAATAAGCTGCTTAAGTTCCCAGACTCATTAGGAATTCGCCCTTTGATTTTGCAAATGTCGGCGACAAATGTTCTAAGAGAGGTGGAAAGGTTCCCCGTGGAGGCAGGAAGCATGACGTTTAGAGGATTCAAATATACAGATAGAAATGTTAAATTTCTGCAACTGGTTAAGGAAGTCAAGAAGCTTAACGTTGAATCACTTGTTAAATTGTTTCTCTCCAAGTTTAGGAACTGTAGATGAGCCAAATGTCCAAGAGAATTGAGAATCAAGCCAGTGAGTTGGTTGTTAGAAAGCTCTAGAATAGTAAGTTCTGAACAATTGGAGATAGAACACATGTTTGGTGGGAGGCTTCCTGATAGATTATTGTTTGAAATAGAAATCACTCTCAGGCGTGATATGTTGAAGATCTCTATATCAAGTTAACCACTAAAACTATTGCCCGAAAGATCAAGTACCTCCAACTCAACAAGATTGCTTATCTCTTTGGGTATTTCACCTGGAAACACATGAAGAAAACAATGAATACGAGTGAGATGAACTATTTAGCTCAATGCTTACCTATCTGATTCATTCTTTAGTTTGACCTGATAAGAAGACTCTTGAATTTTAATTGGTTCTAGGAAAAGGTATCGACAAGAAGTCAGAAAATTATGTAATAACTATATACTTCTTTTTCCTATTGTTATTGATCAAAGTCTTAAGAAGAATGTACATATTATATATTTTCTTTCTCCATTAAAGTTCTTAGTATAATTTTCTATGAATTTCTGATTGTGCAGATTTGTATTTTTATATGGACTCAAATATATAAACTGATACTTCATTAGAAGTTAGCTAACTACCAACGGGAGTTCAAATCTACTGGTTATTTGTTAAACAGATTAATTTTAAACACTAAGAGTCGCTCCTTATATGGTGTTTGTTGTCATACGCTTGAAGATTTATTTATAATTGTTACAGTTTATTACTCATTACATGCATAAATTCATAGAATGAGACACCATTAGAATATATATGTACCGATAAGATTATTGTCACCAAGCTGTAGATTCTGCATCTTGGTTAAGTTTCCAATTTCCCGTGGTAAGAATCCACTAAAGTTGTTCATCGACAGTGACAAAATTTGCAGTGATGAGATATTTAATATGGAGATCGGGACAAAGCCGGTAATCTGGTTTATCTCCATGGCTAACTCTGCCAAATTAACAAGATTTCCAATTTCTTGTGGAATTATCCCTGCAATAAATGTGTAATAAAATAAAATTCTTAAGTAATAAGATTCAATAGTGCTATTATTCATAAGATAAAAACATACCATTGAAATGGTTAAATCCGAGAAACAATGTCTGCAAGTTACTCAATCTTCCAATTTCACTATGTATTGGTCCATCAAACTCATTATCCGATAATGACAAAATTTGAAGTTGTGAACAATTTGATAAGCTTGTAGGCATATGACCGTGAAGCTTGTTTTTGGATAAATGAAGCCCTTTGAGTATTGAGAGATCATTGCATAAACCATTGGGAAGATATCATGATAAGCTATTGTCTGCAAATGCAACGACTTCAATTCTTGAAATATTGAAAATTATGAAAGGTATAGAACCCGTAAGTTGATTAGCTTGTATGGATAGCACTTTCATGTTGTGAAGATTGCCGATCCACTCTGGGATGTTTCCTTGAAGTGAATTATAAGATATCTCCAAAGTCTCCAACCTTGAGGCATTCGATAGTGACATAGGAATAAAGCCTACGAGCTTGTTACCCTTCAAGTTTAATACTTTAAGGTTTATAAGACTTCCAATCACTTTTGGTATTTGGCCCTCTATGGAACTGAAATTCAGATTCAAAGTCTCAAAGTGTGGAAACATTAGAAAATGAACAAGGGATGGAACCAGTGAAACTATTATTTCCAAGGTTTAGTACTTGAAGTTGGTGTAAAAACCCAAACCAAGAGGGAACCTCCCCGCTGAAGCTGTTGATACTCAAATCAAGAACCTTAAGTCGATACAAGTGTGTCATTTCTTGAGGCAAATTTCCATGGAAATTGTTGCTTCCCAAGTCAAGATAAACAAGAAATGTTAGGTTCCCATGTTCACGGGGTATTACGCCCGTAAGAGCCATGTTGGAAAGATTCAAGGACGTCACTCATTGGTGACGAGAGCCACAAGTGATTCCAACCCACTGACAAACAGACATAGCTGGAGACCAACTTTCATCCAAGTAATGAAAGGGGTCCGAAATGATTTGAGATTTCAGGGAAAGGAGAGCTAATTGATCAGTGGAGATGTCAAGTTGGGTCATGGCCGAACTACTTATAATATAGTACCGAAGCAACAAGAGAAAAGAGATGAAAGCTTTCTCCATAATTGCATATATTGGTAGGAATATGGATGTGGATAGTAATGATGTGGTTTTGAGACTTTAAAGAGGTCTCTCGCTCCTTCTGACTTTAAAATCTATAAGAAATTCTTTTATGATTATTTTCCATTCACACATATTTTTAGGGAAAAAGGAATAGCTTTCCTTTATTCATTAATTAAGTAGACTAATAATACAACTAAAGAAACAAAAAAAGCAACTTTAATGGCAGACCGAGAAAGAAGACTCAAAAGGAGTCTTCCACTACGTTTTTATACCAAATGTAAGATGCTAATTGGAGGAGCAAGAATAAATTGAGTAGATTTTCTTTATTATTGTCTTTGTTTAACTTCCGTAGATACAGGTGAAATTCATAATTTGTGTTTAACAACTTAAACAATACTACAATATCATAATGAATAGGGATTTATTTTTGGCAAACCAAAATTTAACTAGTGTCAGCTATAGGTTCACAGGGATTTATATCTTTTGATACAAAGTATTGATATATATATGGAAAAAGCTACAAAAAATACCAACGACTGTTAAGTTTGAACCCACAGTTTTAAAGGATTTCTCGGAGTAAACCCTCGGCAAACCCGTGCCAATTGATGTGGGGATCGATAGATCCAACTAAGTTGTTTTCGTTGAGATAATGGCATGTTAAGCTGGTTAATGTAACAACTACAACGTATATAACTTCAGATACAAACGATGAGCTATAACTTCTTATTCGAGGAAATTCATGGTCACTTAACTTTGTATCTATTAGGTAAAAGTCACTTTTTATTCATTACACAAAAGTGATGTGACAACTTTAATTAGTTCTTAATTTTAATGTAAGTGAATATACAATTTATTACTCATATTTTGACTCTTTTTATATGTGCACAACCCAATGTTCCTTATGGAGATTTTACAATAAGTCTATCGGTTAATAATGTGGCAACTTTAATTAGTTCTTAATTTTAATGTAAGTGAATATATATTATATTACTCATATTTTGAAAAAGAGTGATAAACAAGATAAATTCTTCAAAACACATAAAATAGTAATACATGTATGATATTATTTTTAAAAAATTATTTTAATTTTTTATAGATAAATCAACATGCTAAAGATAGCTTTAAAATAAAATCTTTTTAATTGTGTAATTGAGTAAGAATTGTAAAAAATTATACAAATAATGTTATAATAATAGTTGTGTTAATAAAAGTTTCAAAATATAATTAGAAATTTTAAGAGAATCAGTCGATTAGTCAAACAATTAAAAATATAAAGACAAACTCAATAGATAGAGTAGTTTAGCATATTATTATGATATACCAAACGAAAAGGTCCAACTGGCAAGAAAAAAATAATTTGATCAACAACATGTCATAATTTTAGAGTTAAAAAATAATTTTATCAACTACATGCCATAATATTAAAGGATAAAATAATTAACAACATATTTCTCAACTTTAGAGGATTTGGCCTCAAAATGCCTCGTTCGCGTCGTTTCGCCTGTTTGACCAGCCAAATGGCCCCGCCCACACAAACGGACAACACTGGGACGCTCCCAGCCTCCCTGACATGCCCGAGTTTATTTTTGGCCCACGGCTCCCCAAACCCCGGGTCTACCCTCTAAATCGTGGGCTATAGCACATCGATTTGGCCTCAAAATGCCCCGTTCACGCCGTTTCGCCCGTTTGACCAACCAAATGGCCCCGCGCACACAAACAGAGATATCAAAACATGATATTTTTACAAAGTATAGTTGAGATCCATTATAAAGCAATTTCGTATCAAATCATTTGAAAGCACATGGGTGTAATGCAATAGTTTTTCTCAACAATAATGAAATGCAACTGAGCTAGGTGGAATACCCTACATAATTTACACCAACTGTCAAACCTCGGTTGCCGCCGAGATTAGAGTATAAGTGAGGGAGAAACACACAAGACCACAAAGCATGGTGTCTCGACCCAAATCAAATATGGTAGTGCATAAGACCACAAAGCATGGCTCCTAACCATAATCCCAATTTGGGATAATATAATATCAGGTACGCAAGACCACAAAGCATGGTACCGATATTCCGTGTCGGCAAACACATTCTTCCAGCGATGAGACGCTTGTGTCTCAAACGCCTTCTTCGGGAATTCACCTTTCTCTTGTAAAATCAATGCATTCAAATATCATCTTATTCAATCGTATATCGTATTCTATAGGGTATCACCATACCCGACTTGCAAATCATCAATATCACATCCACATATGCATAATCATGTAAAAACCAAGGTGCTTCATCATTTACAAGTGGTGAACAATATTTATTTCAAATTCATGCTCTCTTTTGTTGATCACAATATAATATGCAGTATCAAAATATTATCATGGGAATTTGAAAACAATTTATCATTCATATTTATTAACTTCCATGGAAAATCTCAAATCACATATGCATGGTTTCAACCATTGAAGTATATAGGCAAACAATTCCCATGACATAAAGAAAACGACTTAGAAATCATATTGAAAGCAAGATATTAGCATTTGATTGAAAACCCCCATTTAAAAGCATGCATGTTCATAAAAACTACACCCATGAGATTTTTGGATAACCCCACGTACCTCTATTTCCAAGTATAATAAATGTTTCTTGAAGCTTGCGGATTGGTGATTCCAAATATGTAATTATCTTTGAAAACCTACGGTCAAATCTTGAACTATTTGGGTTTTTATTTTGAAACCCTAAGGAGAGTTCTTGAGCACTTTTGATGAAAAAATAAGTATTTTGGGGTCCTTGGAACTAAATCTCGTGTTTTAGGGCTAAGTAAGGGTGGAAAAGGACCACTTTGTCCTTAACACGGAGTGTTTAATTCATCAGAATTCCTTACATAGGCGCTGCCCATCCCATCGCCTATCTTCACATAGGCGCCGCCTATCCCATTGCCTATCATCACATAGGCGCCGCCTAGTCTATCACCTATGTTTACATAGGCGGCGCCTAGGCTATCGCCTATGTTCACATAGGCGATAGCCTAGGCGGCGCCTATGCTTTACAGTGGCCATGGGCGATTGGTTAGGCGTCTCTTATCACTTTGAAGGGCCATAACTAATTGCTCGAGAGTTGGATTTTATCCAAATTGGTATCGTTGGAAAGCTAACTCGAATACCTATCATTTGACACATAGTAGGCTCCCTAATTCAACATACATGGAGAGTTATGATCGATGGAAGCTGACACACTTTACAACGTCTACCAAAACTTAGTCGATCGAAATAGTTTCAACTCGTCCTTGAGTTGAAGGACCTCTATAGTCTAAATTCAAACTTGAGTGGATTCACATGCTACAAAATAATTAACATGCCGTATTGGCATAGGATTTTATGGCTTCGGGATTAGCAACGCATCGAAATCATGGTTTTTATTCTAGCCCAAAATGAGGGGCGTTACATAATAGGCTATCGGGATGACTTAAAGTGAAACCGTGATTATTGGAGGTTCCATGTTGTAACTAAGCCAAGGAAAATGGAGACGACTATCAAGGGCGTTTTTACTACTGCTTATTTTCAAGATAAGAAGTATATGAAAGACAATACGTGTTTGTTATCGGTCTGCTTGGTCCAAAAAAGAAGTTGGCTTGCTTGTTTGTCCACGACGGTCGTCTCTGTGCTGGAGAGATCAAATAAATATAGTCCACGAAGTTGCTTTTTTTTTTCTTTTCTAATTATAATGGTTATTACTTATATTGCATAGTGATAATTAGTTATTACTTAGATATTGCATAGTGAAAGCACCGATTGGATTGTTGAAGTTCTCGAATCTGTAGATTTCAAATTCTTTTTAATGTTCATCTGTCATACAGCCACCCGACGGAGCTGATTCCATATGTGCCTCAACAATGGGAGTCCAGCGTATGTTTTTACATTTCCGATACAGCAGCATATTTCTTAAAGTTGCGACATAACTGTCGGTTTTATTCCTTCCAGGATGAAGGAGAGGGACTTGGTATTTACACTGAACAAACTACGCTAATGGAACCAAACTCCGATGATCCTACTACGGCTATGCTTCCGATGCCAGATTCTTCTGAAGCAGGTTTGGTTGTATTGGTTTATGCCTTGACTTTTAAGGAAAAAAGAAAGTCTTTTAAGACAAATTTATTAATTCTTTATTTAAAAGCCATGTGTCATAGGGAGTGATTTTAAGAAATAAAGAAGTCTTTTGAAACATGACGGCTAAAATAAACTTTAGACATGTGACTATAAATTATTATAGTAAAATGAGAATTTTAAAGTTAAATTATTCTGAAATATATAATTGAGTCATTTTGTTGAGGGCAAACTAATAAGGGAGGTTTACATAGGATAAACGGAGTGTTAACATACTAAAAGTATCCTTGATATATAGTAGTAGGTTTCAACATGCCATGTCAATTCTTATATTAACATATCATTTAAATGAAAATATTATTAAAAAATTTTAGATATAGAATTTTGATATTCTTGTTCTTATTATTATTTTTAAATGGTTTAAAAAGAAAAGACTGCCCATAGAAAATAGATTGAATGGAATGATTGATAATGCCATACTTTGAAGTTTTTTAGGTGCACTTATCAGAGGTTGATTTTTTCTGGAAAATGCTTTTCGTGTTTTTAAATTTGCATTAATTGCTATTCGTTATTTTGGAAGGATGTTCATAACATATTGACTGATCATTTTGTTTGTGGTGTTGTGCTAATATACAATTATTTAATTCTGCGATTTCTTACGGCTGTCGAATCTCAGGAGGTATTCCTAGAGATTGGTGGTATGAGTTCTTCAGTATATTCAATTTGAATCAGGTCGAGCATGCCGAAGAGCCCTATGCTGAGGTGTTTTCTAGACTTTTATAAGTTAAATTTAGCTTTTTTTAAATTTCTTGAGACTACTATAATCTAAATGAATGATTTTTTTTTAAATTCTCACGCTGCACAAACTATGGACAACGTGGTACCTCAAGTCCCATATGTTGTGCCAGTTAGCTCACTTATTATGCATCGTTTGCTCCATATTTTATATATTACAATGTCTATGTTATGATGTCACTCTTTTGTCCTAATTATAGGCACATGATGTATCACCTGAGGTGACGGCCTTTAGTCCTGAGAGATTGCAAGAGCAATGCCCTATCGATCAAACTGTGGAGATGGAACCAAATCCCCATGCCCTTAAAAAGATTAAGCTTTCGGTGCCAGAGCCTTCAGAAGTAGGTTAGTTGTATTGGTTTCAAATACTTTTCGTTTATGTTTCGGAATCTTTTGTCTTTGATCTTGATAACACATGTAAGCTCACCTAAGAAGTTTAGACTCTTCTATGTCGACTTAACATGCATTTTTGAACCAGAATACTAATGTCAATTTTTGTTAGTGTATGAAAATGTTAAGGCTGTGTGGATGATCTGTTTTCAATTATAAGCTGTTCAAGGACAATTAAATAGTTCTCTGTTGTAACGGAAACTCATAATAGATTCTTTGCTGACGATCATTATCAGGTTGTTCCATCGTCTCCATCTCTGGGATGCAGTAAACTCCCTATTCTACTCAATATCTTGCGATTTTCCGATCTTCCTCCTGGCATGGAATTAAGAAGGTGATAAGTTTGAGAAAGATCATAATTCGTTAGCTGTTAAACCGTATAAGTAGGCTATATGTGCCATGAACTAAGACAAATGAGTTTCTTTTACTTAATTTGAAGCAACAATATATTGATGGTACTTGTACTCAAGTCCATTGTTAGGTTTATATAAAAGATCATATTCTTCCTTGGTTGTGAATAAGCCTTTCTTAGATTAGCGAGAAGCCTAGTCAACATATCAACAGATTCGTGTCAAAATGATGACGACAACTTTGGTGCACGAAGGATTCTGTGTTTACGCAAGGTTCATGGAAGGGCCATATCCCAAGGGATACAACGTAGGCAGCCTACCCTGATGCAAACATCAATTGATATGTAAACCTAATGATTGACTAGGCTTCTCGCTAATCTAATAAAGGCTTATTCACAATGAAGGACGAAAGCAGTCTTTTATACAAACCTAATAATGGACTTGACTACAAGTACCATCAATATATTATTTCTTCAAATTAAGTAAAAGAAATTCATCTGTCTTAGTTCATGGCATATATAATCTACATAGATTGTTTAAAAACTAATGAATTATGATCTTTCACAAGTTTATCACCTTCTTAATGCCATGCCAAGAGGGAGATCGGAAAATCAAGAGATATTGATTAGACTAGGGAGCTTGCTGCATCGCAGAGCTAGAGCCAGTGGAACAATATGATAACGACCATATCAACAACGAATCTGATATGAGTTTCCGTTGTAACAGAGAACTATTTAATTGTCCTTGAAGATCTTATAATTAACAAACAGAGTCATAACATTATCAGACACTAACTAAAATTGACATTGGTATTCTTGTTCAAAATGCATGTTAAGTCGACGTATAAGAGTATAAACATCTTAGGTGAGTTCACATGTGTTATCAAGATCAAAGAAAAAAGATTCTAAAACATAAACTCAAAGTATTTGAAACCAATACAACGAACCTACTTTCGAAGGCTCTGGCACCGAAAGTTTAATCCTTTTAAGGGCACGGGGATTTGGTTCCATCTCCACAGTTTGATCGATAGGGCATTGCTCTTGCGATCTCTCAGGACTAAAGGTCGGCACCGCAGGTGATATGTTATGTGCCTATATTTAGGACAAAAGAGTGACATCATAACGGAGACATTGTAATTTATAAAATAAGGACCAAACGATGCATAGTAAGAGAGCTAACTAGAACAACATATGGGACTTGAGGTACTACATTGTCCATAGTTTGTGCAGCCTGAGAATTTAAAAAATAATCATTCATTTAGATTATAGTAGTGTCAATTAAAAAAAAAAAGAAGTTAAATTTTACTTAGAAAGGTCTAATGAACACCTCAGCATAGGGCTCTTCAGCATGCTCCGCCTGATTCAAATTGAACATACTGAAGAACTCATACCACCAATCTTGTAGGAATACCTCCTGAGATTCGATAGCTGAAAGAAATCGCAGAATTAAATAATTGTACATTAGCACCACACCACGAACAAAATGATCAGTCACTATGTTGTGAACATCCCTCCAAAATAAAGAATAGCAATTAATGCAATTTTAGAAACACGATAAGTACTTTCCAGAAAAAATTAACCTCCGATCAGTCACTTAGAAGATTGGTGGTATGCGTTCTACGGAATGTTCAGCTCAAATCAGGATTAGCATGCTGAAGATCCGTATGCTGAGGTGTTCCCTAAGCTTTTCTAAGTTATATTTATCTTTTTTTGAGACTATTATATTATAATATAAATGTATATTTTTTTTAATTCTCAGGCCGCACGGACAATGGACAATGTGGTACGTCAAGTCCCTCATGCTGCGCCAGCATCTTTTCGCCCTTCTGCTAGACCAGTTAGCTCTCCTACCGTACATCGTTTTGTCCTAATTTTATTGATTATAATTTCTCCTTCTGATGTCACTTTTTTGTCTTATAGGGCACATAATATATCTCCTCTGGGGCCGGTCTTTAATCCTGAGAGGTTGCAAGTGCAATGCCATCCAAGGATGGATGAGGACGAAGTGACATCTAATTTAAGATTTCTTGAGATTCGTCGCAGTCAGAAGGCACCATTTGTAACCAACTCTAGGTAACGTGTTATGTTTATTTTCTAATACGAACCAATGTTTTTGCAGTTGTATTTTATAGTGTTTTCCTTGTTAACTTAACTTCATGTTATATTATGCTGCTTTGCTCAGAACAAAATAATGTTTCCATTGGATTGTTTGCAACACAATTATGACCGTAAAATTGAATTTATCCTGTTCTCAGTGTTAATTTCCCTGGATAACTAGTTATGTCTATGATATTGCATAGTGAAAGCGTCAATTTGGTTGTTGAAGTTCTGATGAGAAGATTTATAACTCGTTTTGATTTTCATGTGTCATACAGAAGCTTGATGGAGCGGACTCCTAGTATGCGTCAACAGAGGTAGGCCGGAGTATGTTTACATTTCCGAGACAACCACATTTTGTTTTTTTAAGTTGTCGCATGACTGACGAGGTTTAATTCTTTCCAGGATGATGGAGCGGGACGTGGTATTTACTTTGAACAAACTATGCAGATGGAACCAAACACCATGCTTCCGGCGCCAGATCCTTATGAAGCAGGTTCGTTTGTATTGGTTTCAAATACCTTACGTTTATGTTTCAGAATCTCGTCATTGGTCTTGATAACACATGTGAGCTCACTTAAGTAGTTTCTACTTGTGTATGTTGACTTAACATGCATTAAGATCGTAACCAAATTCTGCAAGAAAAGCTTCTTCGATGGAGCAATCAGTTGCATACTCGTTCTTATAGTGCAATTACCAACACTAAATAAATTTCTGTTTAACATTGTATCTGATCCTGAACACCAAGTACTTACATGGATTAGGTTACAGCCTCGTTTCTGTCCAGCTTTAAGGATATGAAATATTTAGCCTAAGGTGAGGTTTTGTTTGGCGTACACAAGATCTCTCGATACGTAACGGAATGTATCTAGAGCCTAGATTATTTGGTAATCACACAAGTGAATAAAAGAATTGCTTATCTTAGAACGTCTTTTGACCTATAATAAGGATGTTCATTTTTGCTAGTGTATGAAAATCTTGGTCGGTTACTAGTCCTTCAAGGACAATTAAACAGTTCTCTATTATAACGGAGATACAGCAAACTCTATAATCAGAGCAAGATCTTCCTCTTGGCATGGAATTAAGAAGGTGATATCCTGAGAAGGCTTACAATTCATTAGCTATTGTACAGTAATGTAGGCTATAGCCGTGACGAATGATGCATTTTGTTACTTCTTGATTGTTCTAAGCTTATAAGCATTTTGTAATCCAAGATTTACTCATGAGTAATCGATCATGAGTGCAATGACATCCGGTTTTGTTGCTTTCTGCCGATTATAAAATGACTGTTGCATATTTTTTCTACCAACACGGAGATTTAGGAGAAATGGTTCTTTAAGAAGCATCCTGTTACTTTTGCTACAAGCGGAAAGAATGACAATATCATATACTGTGCAACAACCCCAACATACCCGGTATAATCCCAGAAGTGGGGTCCAGGTAGGGTGATGTGTACGCAGCATTAAAGTGCAGTGTCTTGATGGTGAATGTTAAGCTGCTAATACATTGAGACATAGAGGGTTTAGGTTTCAACGCTGAGAGAACATAACGTTGATGGCTTTAAGCATTAGTGATTCAGTATAAGGTTAAGGTCACCTGCAACTTTTGGTATTCATATTAGCGGCCTTGATCGTTGATGCTTGACGTAACATTATACTAATGATAGTTAAGCTTTTTCAAATTAGACTCCAAATAGTTTTTAAAGATATTGATCCTTAGTGTTTGAAGAAACATATGTTGATGGTACTTGTATTCAAGTCCATTATTAGGCTTAAATTTGGTCGTTCATAAGCTGTTATTAGATTAGCGAGGAGCGTAATCAATCAAATCTACAGATTTAGTGTCGAAATGATAAAGGCAGCCTGATGCATGCAGCAGCGTCTTGCGTTTCTGCTGGATCCAGGTAAGGGCCATACTCCATCAATGTAGGTAGACAACCATCTCGATGCAAACATTAATGGCTTATTCCACGGAGGACAACTTTACAGTTGCTTCAAGGCTCCCCTTCTTACCGTCAAAATGATAAAAACGGAAAGGGACTGTGCCTGCTTTTCCTGCAGAGATTTTCTCAAGAATATAGATTGAGGAAAGTTTCTGTATTACGATATTTAATTCACATATAGGGGAGATACATCCTTACTGTGCATCATTTGGTGGATAAGATAGGAAGGAGAGTGAAAGAGGAAGGGGATCCTTAGCACCTACTAGCCCATTTCTATTTAAACTCGAAAAACAAAGACCAACACATAAGATTCGTATCGCGAAGTATTACAAATTTGCCTCAATTGAAAAAATCTTTCCTGAGTCCACTGATTAGTCTTGACAGTCAACTCACCTGCAGAATAGAGTACATAACACAACAGATTACGTTTAAATTTATAAGCAGATAAATAAGTAAATGACACAGAGATTTATCCTGGTTCAGAACACCAATGTGGTGCCTACTTCCAGTCCCTTGGGTTTCAATGATTTCCTTAGAGTCTTTCAAAGTAGAGTCGGAGTACAAATGTATGTCTATTTTGTGAAGCTTTCGGTGCCAGAACCTTCGGAAGCAGGTTCATTGTATTGGTTTCAAATACTTTGAGTTTATGTTTTAGAATCTTTTATCTTTGATTTTGATGACACATATGAGCTCACCTAAGTAGTTTATACTCTTATACGTCGACTTAACATACATTAAGATGATAAGCAAATACTGCTAGAAAGAATGTATCTATAGCAAAAAGTTTTTCGTTTTGACTTGTCAAAGTATGCATTTTGAACCAGAATACTAATGTCAATTTTTGTTAGTGTATGAAAATGTTATGGTTGTGTGGATGATCTGCTTGTCAATTATAAGCTCTTCAACGAAAATTAAATAGTTCCCTGTTATAACGGAAACTCATGTCAGATTCTTTGTTGGTTATCGTTGTCAGGTTGTTCCATTGACTCCAGCTCAGAGATGCTGCAAACTCCCTAATCAATATCTCGCGATTTTCGATCTTCCTCTTGACATGGCATTAAGAAGGTGATAAGTTTGAGAAAGATCATAATTCGTTAGTTGTTATAAAGTATATGTAGGCTATATATGCCATGAATAAAGACAGCTGAATTTTTTGTACTTAATTTAAAGAAACAATATATTGATGGTACTTGTATTCAAGTCCATTGTTAGGTTTATATAAAAGATCGTATTCTTCCTTGGTTGTGAATAAGCCTTTCTTAGATTAGCGAGAAGCCTAGTCAACATATTGACAGATTTGTGTCAAAATGATGACGGCAACTTTGGTGCATGAAGGATTCTGTGTTTACACAAGTTTCAGGGGAGGACCATATCCCAAGAGATACAACATAGGCAGCCTACCCTGATGCGAGCATCAATAGCTGATTCCATTGCTTGAACTTGTGACCTAAAAGCGACACAGCAGCAACTGGTGCACCAAGCATTCCATGTTAGAAGGGTCTAGGGAAAGACCGCATCGCAAGGGTTGTGATGTAGACAAGCTACCCTAATGCAAGCATTAATGGTTGCTTTGACGTCTCGAACTCGTGACCTGTAGGTCACACAAAGACAATTTTACCGTTCTTGTTAAATTTTTTTATTACAAGTGATTTATATCTGTGATCTCTTGAGATTACCTCAAGAGTAGAGTGCATAGATTGAGGAAAGGGGGAAGGCATCCTCATTGGCGGATATGATAGGAGGGGAAGTAAAGGAGGAAATGAATGTTAGTTCAATTATTGAGTTCCATAAGATTTGTTAAGTATCGAAAATTTACCTCACCGTCTTTCCTCATAGGAGAATTCTTTCTCAGAGAAACGGATGAACTACACTTAAAAGAGTAGAGCCTTGATTGTTTCCTAGCTCCATACACTTTGAGCGCGAAGCCTTCCATATGAGAAACACTAGTTTGATTCGCCCACTCTCGTCATTATTGATGTAATGATCACGCTGTCAAGCAAGCTTAGACCTTTAGGCTCCAATGTTTCGAAAAGCGAAAAGCACAAAAAGGAAACAAGATCTATGGGCATGAAGCGAAATGATAGAATTAAAGCGCATACTTCTTTGAAGTAAATCACACAAAGAAGCAATAAGATCTATGGGCTTGAAGCATAAAGTGAGAACTAAAGTGCATACTTCTGTGAATTAAAGCATATGAGTTATGGAAAACAAAAAAAAGTACCTAATATATATAAATTTAATGCTATACTAAAGCTAATATTAATCCAACTCCTCATAGTTAAGCCAAATATAACCGCTTATCATTGGAATTATTTTGCGCATCATCATTTGAGCGCGGGCAAACTTCTCTAAGCTTTGTCGCTTCGCTCATGAAGAGATAACTCCTCGCTTGGCTTGCTTTATCGTTTTCAACAGCAAAACCCTGATCTTTAATAGTACTGTGTCTTAGCTGATCTTGCCATCATAACATGTCTGAAAGTTGTTATTTACTTTGATCTCTTGTGCAAATAGCTTGGTATAAATCAAACATATTTTAGACTACTTTGTCTTTGCAAGTAGTCTAAAACCTTTTTATCTAGGCCATTCCAATTTCAACAAGTTATTACAAGTGTCTAGGGGGTCCCGACCTAGTACAAGTAGTGCTGGATAATGTTATAAACTAAATAGAAACATTCCATTTGTGAAGTCCTTTCTCTTTTCCTTATAATTTTCATAATAGAGAATATAAAGTACACAATGAAGTAAAACGCACAAGTTATGGAAACTAAAATAAGAACAATACATGTATGAATTCAATGCTATAATTAAGTTATGGTTAGGATTTTTTGCGTGTCTTCATCTGAAGCACACCCACCTTAATAACTAACTTTTGCGGTGTGGCTCTTCTAAGTCTGTATCAATGGTATTAGAGCCAACCATCACCCTCCATGCCCACCGTGCCTTGGATGGTGAAGCTGGTATGGCACTTTTCGGCCAGAGCTAGCAATGTCTAAAGCACAGCCGTCAAGGCGCCTGGGCATCTGACTCAAAAAGGGCTACTTGGGAAAGAGCTATGTACACAATTAAATAATTCTTTGCTGACGATCGTTATCAGGTTGTTTCGTCGTCTCCAGCTTTGGTATGTAGTAAAATCCCTAGTCTACTCAATATCTTGCAATTTTCCAATCTTCCTCCTGGCATGACATTAAGAAGGTGATAAGTTTGAGAAAGATCATAATTCGTTAGCTGTTAAACCGTAAATGTAGGCTATGTGTGTCATTTCTTAAGACAGATGAATTTCTTTTACTTAATTTGAAGCAACATAGTACCATCAAGATTAAGTAAAAGAAATTCAACTGTCTTAGTTCATGACACATATAGCCTACATATACGGTTTAACAGCTAACGAATTATGATCTTTCTCAAACTTATCACCTTCTTAATGCCATGCCAAGAGGAAGATCGGAAAATCGCAAGATATTGATTAGACTAGGGAGTTTGCTGCATCCCAGAGCTGGAGACGGCGGAACAACTGATAACGATCATCAACAAAGAATCTAATATGAGTTTCCGTTACAACGGAGAATTATTTAATTGTCCTTGAACAGCTTATAATTGACAAACAGATCATCCACACAGTCATAACATTTTCAGACACTAACAAAAATTGACATTGGTATTCTAGTTCAAAATGCATGTTAAGTCGATGTATAAGAGCATAAACTTCTTAGGTGAGCCACATGTGTTATCAAGATCAAATACAAAAGATTCTAAAATATGAGCGCAACGTATTTGAAACCAATACAACGAATTGCTTTCGAAGGTTCTGGTACCGAAAGCTTAATCTTTTTAAGGGCATGGGGATTTGGTTCCATCTCCACAGTTTGATCGATAGGGCATTGCTCTTGCGATCTCTCACGACTTAAGGTCGGCACCGCAGGTGATATGTTATGTGCCTATATTTGGGACAAAAGGGTGACATCATAACGGAGACATGGTAATTTATAAAATAAGGACCAAACGATGCAGAGTAAGAGAGCTAACTGGCACAACATATGGGACTTGAGGTACCACATTGTCCATAGTTTGTGCAGCCTGAGAATTTTTAAAAAATAGTTCATTTAGATTATAGTAGTCTCAATTAAAAAAAGAAGAAGCTAAATTTAACTTATAAATCTTCCCGTGGTGCCGGCATTTGGTCCTGAGAGATTGCAAGAGTAATGCCATTCAAGGACGGATGAGGGCGAAGTGACATCTAATTTTGTTACCAATTCTAGGTAACATCTTGATGCATTTTATAGTGTTTCCTTGTTAACTTAACTTCATGTTATATTATGCTGCTTTGTTCTGACCAAAATAATGTTTCCATTGGGTTTTGTGCGACACAATTATGACTGTAAGGGATAGTGATAAACAAAGTCAAAACACACAAAAAAAAAATAATGAGAATTTGATTCGATTAATTTATTGCTCTGTATATTAAAATAATTAAATCAACTCATATTTACAAATCATATTATATAGAGTTCAAAATAATGAATGCAGATGTATAATTACACAAAAATATAAATAACAAATAAAAATATAATTATCTTGAAAAAATATATATTATATTATAAATAATTAAAATTATACTACGCTATAATGAATTGCAGTGCTATGTTATATACATATGCAGAAGACTGTGCAAAAAATTAAAATAATAATAAACTGATAAAAATTCTAATATTTATGAAATAAAGGGTAGTTATCAATGAATCATGTAAAATTAAAATATGACAATAAATGAGTAAAAAATATAAAAATTAATTATTATTAATAATTTATTAATAATTGCAAAAATGTATGTCGAGTATAAAAAATGGAGAAGATGAATTGTGTGTGTGAATAAAAAAAATGAAAGATTCTCGTGTGTGTTTTTTAACCATTCCTAAAAATAATTAGCGCCCTTTATTGACAACAATTAGCCCACCTTTGTTGACCAAATTAATAAATAAATAATAAATAAATAAAATAAAAGCAAACAAATAAATAAATAATAAATAAAATAAAAGCATGAATTGAACTATTGAGTTATTATTTAATATATAAAAAATATCAATCCATCACTGTCTATCTTTTTCAGAGTTAACATGATTTCAAATTGATTAATTTATTGATCTATATATTTAAAATAATTATATTGACTAACTTTTGCAAATCATATTAAACAACATATAAAAATAATAAATGCCAATATATAATTACAAATATATATATATAAATAATAAAATATATATATATATATGTCATGCTATAAATAATTAAAATTATACTGTGCAGTAAAAAATTGCAGTGTTATCTTATGGTCAAATGCAATTGACTGTGCATAAATATTAAAATAATAATAAACTAATAAAAACTCTAAAATTGATGAAATTAAAGATAATTATCAATAAATTAAAATATGACAATAAATGAGCCAAATTCTAAAATAATGATAATTATCAATAATTTGTTAACAGTTACTAAAAATATGTGAAAAATTGTATATTAGCCATTTAACGATTAGGGAGCCTAAATGCGTTAATTTCACATTTGGAGAGCCAAAATTGAGTGTCACTATTAAGTGCGTGACAATTTTCTATTGAACGAAGCTAAATTAGTCAAAATGTTAATTCCAATTCGGACTTAACTAAAACTACCTGATCTAAACTCTACAAAATCAATCATAATATTGATCAGTGAATGGTGTGAAGTGTGTGGCGTGAAGTGGTATCTCACGAAAAATGCACTTGCCAGTGATTGCAAGACAATTTGATGTATATAAACAAAAATAATAACAATAATCTAGGAAAAATTATAGTATTTTTTTAATACAAACTAAATGTGTCAGGTAAAATGAAATGGAGGAAGTAACAATATAGTGGAGAAAATTCAAGGAAAGGTGTCATTTAAATCTTGAATAAAGGATTGGTGACATTGACAAACTTAAAGGGTCAAACATAATTAGGAAACTTGATTAAGTTAATTTTGGACTTGATTAATATTTTTAAAACTTTCTAATCTTTTCAAAAATACAAATCAACCCACACCTATCTCCTCTCCAAATCAACCGTCTCTTCTCTCTCGAGAGAGATAGTTTCTCACAACCAATAGTTCTGCAAATTTCTCCTTTCAATCCCCGGTGACTTTAACCTCCGGCGACAAACAGTTGGGCTTCAAGTTTCTTTTTGACATTCAACTATCAATCGACATGATAGCCTTGCTCTTCGGCCACAACAACTTCGAATTCTTCATCGTCCCTTTTCTTCTTTCACAGGTAAAAAAATATGGCGTTTTTAGTTTTGAAGAAAATGAGGAACTTGATCCAACTTCTCTTCTAGTATTGGTTAACAGTTTCAATATTAATTGCTTTAATTTGAAATATGGTCTGAATAAAACCCTAATTTCTGAAATTTCTTATCTTCTCTTATTGGAGTGAATTATAATTTTTTGTTGTTGTTGCGCTTTTTTAAAGTTTTATTTTTGTCGTTTGTGTTTATACAAACAAAACAACTATGTTGTTTGTTTTTATACAAACAAAACAACGATGTTAGTGTTTTTGGTGTTGCTAGATTGATTTGTTCTTGTTCTTGGTAAAAATGGTGATATTGTGTGGTTTTATATAACAAAATCATGCTACTATGTTTTTATATGATGCAACAGATTAACCATCTTATACAACAGAGCAATCATCAAATTTAAAAATCTGATGCAACAGATTAACCATCGGATTAACCCTCTGATGCAACAGATTAACCATATGATGCAATGGAGGAACCATCAAACTAATCAGAGTAATCATCTGATGCAACAAATGAACCTTCTGTTGGATAAAATCCTATCAAATATTCCATTAGGACATGTCCAAGACTTGATTTTTCCAATTAACCATTCATCTATCCCGATAGATGACCCTTCTATTGAAAGAAATCTAAACAATATTGATTGTTGATAACTGGTTCAACAGATCATTTATATATTGCAACAGATGTGTTTTCTGTTGCATAAACTATTCATTTGTCTCAACAGATGAGTGATATGTTTTTTAATATTGCAATATATTACTCATCAGTTGCAACAGGTTAGTTAACTGTTCCAACAGATCACTCATATGTTGCAATAGAAGTGTGATCTGTACAGACCAGTCATATGTTTCAACGTATGAGTGATCTATTTTTATTGTTGCAATACATTACTCATCCGTTGTAATATGTTAGTTATTTGTTCTAACAGCTAACTTATCTGGTGCAACAGATGTGTGATCTGTTGGAACTGTGATTTTATTATTTTGCATGTTAGATTTACTCTTATCCTTTTTTAATGACGCATTAATCAATTATAATCTATTTTATGCTCCTATTAATTTTAGATAATATGGCTCTCAAAAGAACATAAACCGAATCAAGTCTAAGCAAAGGAACAAGTGAAGCAGCTAGGATACATCCACAACTTTATGAGCTTGCTTTACAAGCGTTATCTTAATCAAGAGCAGAATATGATGAACATGGGGAGGGGGAATGTTTCAAAAGAAATGATCCAAATGCTAATAGCCCTTCCGCCAAAGAGTTGGTCAAAATATTCAACATTGATCATTATCCTGTGAGAATGCAGTGCAATGGTGCCACGGATTTAACGGGTGATTCCGTAGTCAAGTCAGCCATGGAAAAATCTTTCGATGCCCTCAGAAAAATACTTTGAGAACAAAAATTGGATGCTAATTTCCGGGACAGCTACTTTGGGCAATATCTTGATTTGCCGGAGGAAAACATTGCTCGTTTCTAAATAAAAATTGTATATGATCTTTTCAAGCGTAGGTTTATGTATGAAAACAAAGATAAGATGGATGCGGTATGGAAAAATTACTGTGGCATGACTGTTTTTTTTGGTTGGAAGGAGTTTTCCATAGTTACTGGACTAGAATCTTATCCTCCTTCTCCTTCTCAAGTTATACCAATTCTAATCCAAAAAAAGCACCCCGCACACCCAAAAAAGATAAAGGCAAATCAAGTGATCGTGATGACCTAGTGTCCATTGTTGGTCCAAGCTTCGAAAACAAAAATTTGATAGAAGCATCAAAAGGTAAAAGATTTTCAAAGAAGCACAAGCAATCATTGTTCTTGATTTGATTTGTACATAATATTCTTTGAGCGAGAGACGTTAACAACAACATAAGTTTTGGTTTAATAAAGCTCTCCGAGGATCTTGAGGCATTTAACATCTATCCCTGGGGCTATGAAGGCTTCAAAATGACAGTCAAATATTTGTTGACTCCGTTATCGCCAAAGACAGTCAACTTATATAGCTTTCCATGGGCTTTCATGGTAAATGTTTATTTTATTATGATATGATTTATTTTTTCTATTCAATAATGGTTTTGATTTATTGGTGTTATTTTATTGGCTTGGGTATTTGAAGCTATTTCTTATTTCAGAAAACAAGTATACTACCATAAAGAAGTTTTCTGTCCAAGAATCTTGAGATGGTTGTTGGCCAAAACTGATAAAAATGCAAAGTTTTTTATCTCTTCAACCCCTCGAGAGATGCAGTAAGTATAATTATAATTAACTTTTTTCTTTAATTAATGATTTTTTTGAATGATCTAATTATCATTCTAAAATATGTAATGATTTATGTTAGATTGTGCATCCATCTCTTGTTTCGACCAATAGAGAGTTTTTCCAAATAGATGAGTCATATGTTGCAATAGATGATTCATCCGTTGAAAATTATCATACAGGCCTTCCTCATGTTATAATTTGTCCCCAACAATTGCAACAGAAATATAATTTATTTGGGACAATTTAAAATAGGTGGAAGACATGTTTGATTTACTAAAACAGATCTTGAGATATCCTTTTCTGGAATATTTTGTATCTGTGATTAGCATTGATCAATTTTGGTTTTCCAAGTGAATATCACTGTAGATGCTATTGCTGAACAATATTGAAATATGTTACTTTTTTTTATGGAAATATGGAGATGCAAAAGAGCAGACACCAAGAGAAAACATACGCAAGCGACATTAAAGATCCACAACGACCAAAGCCAAATTCCATAGCACCGGAAGAAGAACAACTCGTCCATATTGAGTAGATCTGTAAAGATTGAGTCTATCAAAGTAATAACCTCACCCCTCCTTAGGATTTGTTGGCATCAAAACTTAAATTGTTGATTTATTTGTTCGAGTCTATACTCATAATAATGTTTTATATTTCATTTATTTGTTGATTTATTTCATGTAATTTCGGAAGGCTTTGATTTATGTTATTTTATCCTTAGATTTGAACTAATTAATTGAAATGAAATACTAGATTTAAATATTGCACCAGAAATGGTATTTGTTGCAACAGAAGACATATTTGTTGGAAAATATCAATAGATTTTAATATATGTTGCAACATGTAGGTAATCTGTTGGAAATTATCAAACAGGTCTTCCCACTGTTGCAACAAGTAGACTTAGATAGAAAGATCGACATAACGCAATAGATGACCAACCTACTGCAATAGATAGGCTATCTGTTAGAATAGGTAGAATATCTATTACAGCATATGAACATTCTGTTGGCAGCTCATGTGTAGTTCACGCAACCAAGGCTCGTTGAACCCCCATTTTTGCTGACTTGGCATCTGATTTGATTTGCCCCCCAACAATTATTTTTTCCTCTTATATATTCATCTTCTTTCTAAAATTTAACCCTAAATTTTCAAATCTTCTTCTTCATCATCTTTTTTTTTTCCTATCCAAATCCTTCAAATTATTTGTATTTGGTTTTTTCGCATATTTTTTTTATTTTTTCCAACTAAGCTTGACAATGTCGAGCTCATCTTCCACATTTTTTTGTGATAATGATTTTTTATTTTATAAGTGTGGTCATGAAGCCCTATTGAAGACTTCTTGGGCTCAACAAAATTTAGGTCGTAGGTTTTTTACTTGTAAGATTTCGAAGGTAATATTTTTTTTATTTAATTAGTTGATTAATTATTGACTTATAATTGTTTTGTAATTGTGGTCTTGTTTTTATAGAAGTTGGGTGGATGTGATTACTTTGATTGGTATGAAGAACGACACCTTTCACAAGCAAATTATGTAATCTGGGGTTTGTTGAAGAAAGTCAAGGCTTTTGAAGAGAAACAAAATCGAGAAAGAAGATCCTACATTGTTGGCGTTATGGTTACTAGTTTAGTGTTGTTGGGCACATGAATATTCGAGCCTAATTGTTGAATTTTTCATGAAGGTGTAGTTGTATTTGCTACGTGTTTGGTGTTGTTGAACACATGGATATACAAGCATAATTCTTGTAAAATATCAAAAAATTATCACTATATGTAATGTTATGTTCGTTACGTATGTAAAGTGAAGTGATGAAATAAAAAATTATTATTTCACAGGTTCTTCTTTATACACAGGTTGCAAGCATCTAGTTAGTACCCATAAGTCCAGACCTCTTGTATGTTTGCCACAGCATTGTCACACAGAAAGGTCTTTGGCTCGTCCATTTCTATGCCGGTCAGCAAACATTCGATGTATGCAAGCGCGTGCGACCCTCACGCAGCATCGGTTTTATTTTTTAGAAGGTCCATGTCCTTGTTTCGACCATCAAAATCCCATGGTTGCTTCATTAACACTTCCGTTGGCAAATGATCCATGATTTTACTTTGCCTCAATAAGATAGGGAACAACTCCAGCAGTGGTTGCATGTGGGTAAAAAAATCTGCCTCATCCAAGGTCGGTAAGTTGCAGTCATAAACCTTGATCTTTAGCTCCTCGGGTAGTATCTCAACAACCCGATAACATATGTTGTCCAAGGTTATGACTCCAATTAACCTCTTTGCCCCAGTCCAGATCTTGTTGTGTGGATTTAGCCTCTCCCCTCTAACATATTTTATCATTTTTTCATCCCATTGGAACTCAAAAAGTAACAAATAAAATCCCGTGCCACCAGGAGTTGACGCTAGCATACTGATATCATTGTACCTATCCTTCAAAGTTTTGTAGAAGTCGAGGTCCACTATCCTAACGAGAGCATCATAAGCCTCCGGGTACGTTAATTTCCTACCCCTCATGAGGCAGAGAATTTTTTCGACATATTGTGATATAAGAAGTCAATTTTTAAATAGGTTAGTAATTATAAAGAAATAAGAAAAAAATAGTGGAAAGATGCAATGGATGGTCCATCTGTTGCAGAGGGTTCTCTGAATCTACTCACAAATTACCCATCTAACGCAACTTATGAAATAGATGGGTAATATGTTGCAACAGAACCCCCACAAACAACACATGACACATTTGTTGCGTAGCTTCTTCTTCATGGAGTAGATTAGAAGGCTAGGTGTAACGCCCCGAAATTGGGTCCCGAGATGTCACACGGTGCTTAGGGTTACAAGTGACCTCAAGCTAACCTTTCTACTGGCATAACTCATAAGCAACTGAATAAGAAGTACAAATCTATACAAATCTGTGGAAAATAACTCTTTTCTGAATCTGATCGATACAAAACTGAATTTACAAGATTACAATTTTGCCTTTATAACCAAAACTAAAACGGAATACATCAACTTCTACTGACTGTCTATGAAGCCTCTACTAGTACTGACTGTAGGTAGCCGGGTCATGAATCCCGACTATCCCAACTCAATACGCCTGAATAAAGAAAATACAATACTATTAGCTTTGCATAACTGACCCAAGCCCTTGAATCAAAGGACTCATCACCTGCTGACTGGATACCACGAACTGACTGGATCTGAAGGTGCATACTATACCTTGTACCTACATTCCGAGAAAATGTATCCCACATACGAATATGTGGGTCAATACCATGGAAATGTACCGAGCATATGGGGGTGCAATGCATATATAAAATAATATCTTAATATCATCACAGTTTATAAAATTATGCATGCTGATATAAATGACTCACTTAGCTCAAATTAAATCATCGAAATCATGGATGAATAATACATGTAAAGTAAAACAAGTGAGTCATTATAATAATTTCTCAATTCACTTCATCTCAATTTCAAATCATCAAAGCAATCAAATCTCATAACAATTCGCTTTAGAATATATCCTTTCAATCTTTCGAAAATAACAACTTTCTCAAAATCAGTTTGTCAAGCGAATATATTTTCATCTTAGATAGAAGAGTACACACACACACATTGGGAGTCTCTCATAACCGACATAAACCATGTGAGCTACATGGAGTCCAACGTTCTACCCACGTTGGGGAGAGTCTCCCTATTCCTTGCCATCGAAGTAGGACCTTAAATAATCAATCCAAACACTAGTGATCACTATATAAATCAGCCTCAATTCCGGCTCCTACGGGGGCACGTAGTTCTAGAAAAGTACCAAACCCGCTATACCTCCCGCTCGGTGCTAAATACTACTCCCGGACTTAGCTCAGATCTTTTCAAAAGAAAATCCACCATAAAATAGTTCAACAATTCACAATGGGAGACATCAATAAAAGTGAATTTATTTTCTCATCTCGGGTTCAAAATCAACCCCTTTTTACGACCGAGAGGTCAAAGCTTCTTTATCATTTCAAATCATTCAAATCTCAAGGTGTTTATAACACATGATTTCTCAAAAACAACAATCTCAAATAGAGTTCAAAACTCATGTCTCAATATCACATTAAAACTTATCAAGATTCAAGCTTTATATCATAAACATATATAAATTCCTTCAAAATCTGGAAATTTCAGCCTTAAGCACAAAAATATCATTGTTCTAATATAATTCCACATTCTAAAATATCAAAAACATCACCAACTCATGAGAATCAATATAGGATAAAATTCATGCTTCAAATTCATAAATAAACATATAAAATTCATAACTTCGTAAAAGAAAAACATTTTTTTGGGCGCAAGAACGAAAGGGTGTCCTTGTTGAAAAACCCACATACCTCAAACTTGAATCTTTGAATGACTTTCCGAATGACGTAATGCTATTCACGAACTTTTGGGTGTCCCTCGTAGACATCGTTACAGGGATTTCGAATATGTAAAAATTATAGAATTCCCACGGTTGAATCTCTAGCTATAGGGGTTTTTTATGTTGAAACCCTAAAGGTTGTTCTTGGTAAATTTTGGTGAATGAGAGCTTATTTTGATGTTATGGGAGTTTAATCACGTGTTGGATATGATATGGGGTTAAAAACTATCACATTTACCCTTAATGAGTCGGAGAAGGAAGCTAAAAATTGAACCAAGGATATACCCAGGGCGGCGCCCTACTTAGACCCCTCTCTAGCCTGGGCGTCGCCCTGCTTAGACCCCCACTCTAGCCAGAGCGGCGCCCTACTTTTAGCCTTTTGCTACTGGTCACGAGAATGGCTGTAACTTTTTGCTCAGGTGTCGGATTTTTGAGAAATTGGTATCGTTGGAAAGATAATTCAATTATCTACAATTTGGTGGATCTTGGGATGAAAAATTCCATGTATATAAAGAGTTATATGCGTTTGATGTAGACCCTTGTAGAATTGAATGTCAAACTTTGGACGAATCATTTGGTCTTAGCTCAACTTTGTTCTCGGTCATTGCTATGAACATTTTTCACCTCTAAGCTAATATATAGACAAGAATAATGATCATGCAACTTATATTCATGTGATAATCACTTGGGCAATATCTTAGACGCGTAGGAGCGACGGTTAGAATTTCAGCACGAAAATACGGGGTATTACACTAGGTTAAGAAAAGTAAACTTACCCTGTCCATATAATACGTATGGATATCTTTCATACTATTGAAGTCTTGGGATGAAAAGGTATGGATGGGATAATCTTGTGTGCCTTTCTTTCCATTCTTGGTCCATCGTAGATTCTTCTTCTTTTTGGCGTCAAGTTCCGCATATATGTCAACCTTCTTCAATGGCCCCTGAACTTCAATAACTTTTGGACAGGGAGGAGTTGTAATTTTTTTGGATTTCCAATAGGAGAGTAGTTGGTTAATTACTCCTTTATTCCTCCCAATCACCACTATAGGAGTGTATGGCTCCCTCACCTTCTTGGATGGTTTGACATCACTCTAGGATTTCAATTTCTCAACAACTTTAGTGATAGCCTCTACTTTTTCAAAGAGTTCATACTGTCTGTCCTTGCACTCTTTGCATTTACAATAAAAACATAAAGGTGAAGAGGGGTGAGAGGGACCGGTGTAAGGGTAAGAGGAACCTGTGTAAGTGTGAGAGAGACCTGTGAAAGGGGTGTTTTCAAACATATTTATTTTTTATTGAGCATCAACATGCTTATCATCACAACTTGCAGCAGCATCAGTATGTTTACCACCAATATCAACAACTTCTCAATACTTCCATTTGGCATATACTCGAGCACTAAAGCCTTAAAATCATGGTTGGAACAACTAGTTATGACTCTTACGAGATTATCCTATGGCGAAGGATGCGCAGAACTTCAAATTCTGTATAAAAGCTCTTGAATGCCGCATCTAGTTGCAGATTGAACACTTTAACTGCAATAGCAGTTCCACTTCTGAGAACGCCTTTGTAAACAGAGCCAAAACTTCCGTAACCAATCCGATTACTATCGCTAAATGCATCAGTTGCTTCGAGCATTTCATAGTATGAAATTCTTTCTCTTGTTATGAAAGCCAATGAATCAGGTTGTTGAGGAGCTCTTTTACCTCTTTTATACCTTATCCATAAAAACACAAAGATGCTAGGAACAAATACTAGTGCAATTCCCAGCAAAAGAAAAACAACAAGCACTTTTTTCCTATTAGATCTTATGCTTTGATGAAGTGGGGCATGGAGGGACACCAAATCTTGAAGAACCACACAATGCTTCATTGTAGATGAAAAACTGACTCGAGAGGTTCTTTAAAGGACCTCCCGAGGGTATTTCACCATCCAATTTATTGAAAGAAACATTGAAATACTTCAGGTTTTGAAGTTTCTCCAAAGACTTAGGAATGATTCCAGATATATTGTTATGAGAAAGATCTAGGAATTCCAAACCTACCGTGTTGCTTATGGAGCCAGGTATAGCTCCTTGCAACTTATTGTGTCTCAAAGAAAGGTGTGCCAGATTCTGCAATCCTCCAATTTCTCTTGGAATTCTATTTGAAAATTTATTCATTGACAGATCTCTCAGTGTCGCAGCCTTTAGATTTCCAATTTCTAGAGGTAAAGAACCTGCCATGTTGTTTGACGATAAGTCAAGAACCACTAGATTTAGAATGCTCCCTAATCTTTGTGGTATATTGGAACTCAATTTATTGGAACCCAGATGTATCTCCCTAAGGATAGTAATATTCCCTAAACAGTTAGGAAGAGATCCTGAAAGTTGATTTCGACCCAAGTAAATATCACCCAAATGCTGCAATTTACTTATATGATCACCAATAAATCCTTTAAGTTTGTTGTTACTCAAGTTGAAGCGCTGAAGGTTTCTCAAGTTGCCAATTGTTGTGGGAATCGATCCAGCCAAGCTGTTTGCTGAAAGATCAAGGTCTAATAATCTGCTTAAGTTCCCAAAATCATTTGGAATTCTCCCTTTGATCTTGCAACTGTAGGCAACAAATGTTCTCAAAGATGTGGAAAGGTTCCCCGCGGAGTCAGGAAGCATGCGGTTTAGAGGATACACATATAGAGCTAGAGTTGTTAATTTTCTGCAATTGGTTAAGGAGGTTAGGAAGCTTAATGATGATTCCCTGGTTAAATTGTTTCCCCCTAAATTTAGATACTGTAGATGAGTTAAATATCCAAGTGAGTTGGGAATCAAGCCTATGAGTTTGTTGCTTGAAAGCTCTAGAATAGTAAGTTTTGAACAATTGGAGATGGAATGAGGAATAGTCTCAACAAGATTGGTTAAGTTGCCCATATAAAGCTCTTCAATGTTGGGTAAGATAGAACCCATGTTTGGTGGGAGGCTTCCAGATAGATTGTTGTTTGTAAGATCAATTACTCTCAGCCCTGATATGTTGAAGATCTCCATTGGGAGTGAACCACCAAAACTATTAAATGCAAGACGAAGTTCCTCCAACTCAATGAGACTGCTTATCTCTCATGGTAAGAATCCACTAAGATTGTTCTCCCACACAGACAAAATTTGCAACAATGAGATATTGAATATGGAGATCGGGACAGAGCCGGTAATCTGGTTTTTCTCCATATCTAACTCTACCAAATTAACAAGAATTTCCATTTCTTGTGGAATTATCCCTGAAATTAATGTGCAAAAAAATAAAATTCTGAAGTTATAAGATACAATAGTTCTAGTATTCATTAGATGGAACGCACCAGTGAAACGGTTCATTCCGAGTTCTAATATCTGTAAGTTAATCAATCTTCCAAATTCACTATGCATTGGTCCACCAAACTCATTATCCGGTAAAGCCAAAATTTGAAGTTGTGAACAATTCGACAAACTTGTAGGCATATGACCGCAAAGCTTGTTTTTCCATAAATAAAGCCCTTTGAGTGTTGGGAGACCATTGCATAAACCATAGGGAAGATATCCTGATAAGCTATTGCCACTAAATGCAATGACTTCAATTCTAGAAATATTGAAAATTATGAAAGGTATAGAACCCGTAAGTTGATTATCTTGTATGGATAGAACTTTCATGTTGTGAAGATTGCCGATCTCTTCTGGAATGTTTCCTTGAAGTGAATTATACGATATATCTAAAGTCTACAACCTTGAGGCAATCGAGAGAGACAGAGGAATAGAGCCTATGAGATTGTTACCCCTCAACTTTAATTCTCTAAGGTTTCCAATCACTTTTGGTATCTGGCCCTCTATGGAATTGAAATTCAGATTCAAGGACTTCACTCTCTTATGGTGAGAGCCACAAGTGACTCCAACCCAATGGCAAACGGATGTAGCGAAAGACCAACTTTCATCCAAGAAATGAAAGGGGACGGAAACGATTTGGGATTTCAGTGTAAAAAGAGCCAATTGATCAGTAGTAATGTTGGTTTTGGTCATGGCTGAACTAGCCATAACATAGTGAAAGCAACAAGGAAGTAAGAGAAAAGAGGTGAACGCTTTCTCCATAGTTGCATAAATTACAAGGAACTTGTTATGGCCAATAAGGTTGTTGTTTAGAGACTTTAAATAGCAACGGTATCTCCCTTTAAATATAGCCTCTGGGTACACGTTTTGTTCGTGCCGCGTGTAACCCGTCTAACAACAGTAAGAAAATACAATGGGCCAAAGATTTATGTCACATTACTAGATCATAATTATAATATAGAAACATCCAACTCTTCAAATTCTCACATTTCAAAGCAAATTCAAAATTATTAAAGGAAAAAGGCTTAAATATGTCATCCAATCTCTTATTAGAAATGACATCATATCATTGGTTAAAAATATTTCTCATCTATGTCACTATCAATACAAATTCTAAGCTAAAATTAGTGGATCCAAAAGATTACTGGCTCGTGTCATAGTTGAATTTTCCTGTTATTTGGGGCATGGAATGGGTCGAGTTAAGTAATAATCACAACTTTTACAAAAGCAAATTAAAATTCTCCACCAAGACAAGCAAAAATGATTTCTATGGTTAGTGGTGGATGCATCACAGAGATATTAAGTTTATTTGAATCCAGTATTGGAAGTAGATACTTTAAAATGGCTAAACATTTTCAAATTGGTTGGTGACCCATTCAATTTGCCAAAAATTTTAAGGATTGAGCACAGTATATTTTCATGTTGACAGATTTTAGCTCAACCTAACATAACCCACCTCCAAGGGGTCATTTGCACATGAATTATTTTGGGGTGATATTTATTTATTTTTTTCCTTTAGCTCTTTAAGTTAAAAGAAATGGCCGAAAATGCCCTTGAAAGCAAAAAAGGAAAAAACAAAAGACCGCAAAGCAAAAATGGATTAGCATACTCTCCCACGAGTTGGAGATTGATAGACATCTAGTAGTTCCACAGCCTATGGTGAGCAAATCCACAGTTTGGAATGAGTAGTGTGCACATATTGAGGTTGAATCAACTGTTATTTGATTTTTTCTCCGACAAAATGACAATCTATGTCAATATGCTTAATCCTCTCATGAAATATGAGTCACAAAATTCTTCAAGCTTGTCCGTACTCCACGTGGACAAGAAAATACCCAATCGGGGATGAGATTGTTTTGGTACAATATCTTGACACTCCCCCTCAAGCTGGAGCATACATGTAATATGCTCCGAGCTTGCCACAAATGTATTCAATCCGAGCTCCTCTAAGTGATTTAGTAAGAATATCTGCCAATTGGTCATTTGAACCGACGAAGCTAGTGGTAATGCATCCGGACTCAATCTTCTGCCTAATAAAATGACAATCCACCTCTATATGTTTTGTTCTTTCATGAAAAACTGAATTTGAGGCAATATGTAGCGCAGTCAGATTATCACATATAAGCTTCATTTGATTGAATTCAACACATTTTAACTCTTGGAGAAGTTGTTCCAGCCAAATAAGCTCGCATGTAGTAAAGGCTATAGCTCGATATTCTGCTTCTGCACTAGATCTGGCAACAACATCTTGCTTCTTACTTTTTCAGGAAATTAAATTTCCTCCAATAATGATGCAATACCCAGAAGTAGAGCGTCTATCAGATGGAGAACCTGCCCAATCTGCATCAGAATATCCAACAATGTCTGTGTGACCTTTGTCTTCATATAACAATCCTTGTCCTAGAGATTTTTTGATGTATCTGAGGATGCGAATCACTACATCCCAATGATCTTTACATGGAGCTTGGAGAAACTGACTAACCACACTTACTCCAAATGAAATGTCCGGGCGTGTAATAGTAAGATAGTCCAGATATACCGACCAGTCTTCTATATCTACCAGGATCTTTCAATGGCTCCCCGTATCCAGGGACGAGTTTGATATTTGGATCCATAAGAGGGTCAATTGGTTTGCAATTTAACATGCATGACTCCTCTAATATGTATAAAGAATATTTTCTTTGTGAGATGGCAATACTTGTTTTGGATTGTGCTACCTCAATTCCCAAAAAATACTTTAACTTCCCCAAATCTTTGGTTTGAAAGTGACTGAACAAATGCTACTTTACCTAAGATATTCCTTCTGGATCATTTCCAGTTATGACAATGTCGTCAACATAAACGACCAGAAAAATGTTCTTTCTTGGACCATTATGTCGATAGAAAACAGAGTGATCTACTTTACTTTGAGACATCCCGAACTATTGGACGACAGAACTAAATCTGCCAAACCTTGCTATCGGAGATTGCTTGAGTCCATACAAAGAGCGTTTGAGACGGCAAACTAAGTCTGACTCCCTCTGAGCAAAGAATCTGGGAGGTTGCTCCATATAAACTTCCTTAGCAAGTTTGCCATGCAAAAAGGCATTCTTAATGTCTAGTTGATGAAGCGGACAATGATGCATTGCTTCCAAGGATATAAGTAGTCAGACAGATACAATTTTGGCAACTGGAGAGAACGTGTCACCATAGTCAAGACCTAAATCTGAGTGTATCCTTTGGCAACAAGGCGAGCTTTCAGCCGATCAACTGTTCCATCTGAACCCACCTTTACTGTATAGATCCATCAAATTCCAATAGTAGATTTCCCCTTCGGTAACTGGACCATTTCCCAGGTGTTATTGGTCTCTAAAGCATTCATTTCTTCAATCATAGCATCTCTCCACCCTGGATGTTATAATGCTTCGCTAACATTCTTTGGTATAGGTACATTAGATATGGTAGATACAAAGATATAATATAATGGGGGCTACCGATGATAACTTAAATAGTTATATCTCTCTGGTTGTTGATTTCGAGTAGTGCGTACACCTTTGCGTATGACGATTGGTAGGGTCACTGCAACTGATGAAGGTATGACTAGAGCAGGTGGCGAAGGAGCATGAGATGAGTCATCAGGAGCTACCAATGCATCTGGACTAGGAGTAGTACTATCATTAGTACTGTTAAGAGGATAATCACGTCGGGTGTATACTTGAAGAGGACGGGGAGGAACAGTTTGGGGTTGTCTGGAAGACTGATTTGTTGTAGAGAAAGCATGGGTACTAGCAAAACTTGAGGAATTAAACTACTACTTGTAGTGCTTGGTGTAAAATAGGGAGATATTTCAAAACATGTCACATTTGCACTGATAAAATATTTATTTGATTTTGGATCATAGAACTTGTAACCTTTTTGGTGATGAGAGTATCCTAGAAAGACACACTTAATTGATTTCGTTTGGAGTTTGTCATTTCTATTACATTGATCATTGACAAAGCAAGTACACCCAAACACTCTCAAAGGTAGATGATAAGGATTTTGACCAGGAAAGAGATCTAAGTAAGGACTTTGTTGTTGCAACACATTAGAAGGCATTTTATTTATCAAATAACAAGCAGTGAGGACAGCATCCCCCCAAAAACGAAGAGGAACATAATGGTGTAAGAGTAAAGTTCGAGCTATCTCAATGAGATGTTTATTTTTACATTTGGAAACTCCATTTTGTTGAGGAGTATATGCATAAGAAGTTTGATGAGTGATTCCCTTAGACGACATGAAACTGGCAAAGGGTGAAGATAAGTACTCCTTTGCATTATCACTGCATAATACCTTAATTGAAACACCAAATTGATTGTTTATTTTTGCATAGAATTTTTGAAAAATAGAGAATACTTCAGAACAATTTTTCATTAAAAATACCACGTGCAATGAGAAAAATCATCAATAAAGGTAATGCAATACTGAAATCCTAAACTTGAAACAACATGACTAGGACCCCATACATCTGAGTGAATAATGCCAAACATATATGTGGCCCTTTTATTGACTCTTCTGGGAAATGAAGTGCGACTATATTTTCCAAGTTGACAAGACTCGCATTCAAATGAAGACAAAGTGGAAAGACTAGGAATTAATTTTTGAAGTTTTGATAGACTCGGGTGACCAAAACGGTTGTGGAGAAGATCAGTTGAGGCAGCAGAAGTGAAGGCAACTGGTGGTGGTAATTTTGACATGTTATATAGTCCCTATGACTCATATACTGTTCCAATCGTCTTCCCCATTCTCCGGTCCTATACAACAACAGATTCAGCCAAAAAAATGAAACTACAGTTTAGGTGTTTGGTTAATTTGCTAACAGAAATCAAATTAAATGAACATTCAGGAGAAAATAAAACTGAGTTTAAGGAAATAGAGGAAAGAAGTTGCATGTCCCCTATTCCTTTTATTGTAGTTCAGGATCCATTAGCAAGGGTAACTGTGGTGAGGGTTGTGGAATGAATAAGATTTGAAAAAAGATTTTGATTACCATAGATATGGTCAAATGCATCAGAATCCAATATCCATTGGCAGGAGGGTGAAGATCAGGTAAGACAAGAAAAGAAATCAATTTTTGGGGTGCCAGATAAAGGTGATTGTCGTGTAGCCGCTTTATACTATAATCTACTCCAGACAAATTAATAGAATTTGAAAGTTGACCATCTGTGTCTTTACGGTCTGAACCACGTGAGCTGTACTAGAATTGTTTGTACGTGGTGTTCGACCATGCAATTTCCAACAAGTTTGTCGAGTATGTCCTAGTTTGTTGCAATAGTTGCAAAAGGGTCTAGAGGTTTTAATGTTCCCCCTTTCCTGGACATTTTGATCTTGTGGATTTGCATTTTTCACAGCTAATACAGATGTCTCGACATTATTGGTATCATTTGTTTCTGAACCAATATGCGATAATTAGCTGAAACATCGATTAAGGAAGGAATTAATGAACTTGCCAAAATTTGATCCCATATAGGACTCAAATCAGATCGAAGTCCTTTCAGCGCTAGAACCATAAAGAATTATCTCTTTGTTGCTCCTGTGTGGTGACACTTTCAGAAAGTGGCATGAGAGAGTCAAATTGATCTTTTAAGGTTTCTATCTGTCCTAAATAACTCGCCATATCTTGATTATTTTGCTGAAGTTGGACCAAGTCTGATACAACCTTGTATATGCGTTGTATGTCATTTGTATACAAAGTCTTAGCTTTAGCCCAAACTTTATAGCAAGTTTTACAATATTGAAATTGATTGAGTAATTTAGGATCCAAAGTGTTCCATACGAGATTGCATAATTGAGCATCAATTCGAGTCCACTTAGTACTTTCACTCGCAACAATATCACTAGTATTTTTAACTAAATGGTCCTCATATCCTTTTCCCAGAAACCACATCTAAAGAGATGAAGAACATGGTGTGTAATTATTACTACCTTCTAATTTCATGGTAGTAATAACAGGAGGACTTGAAATGGAGGAAAACATTGATTTGAATCACTTGATTCAATTTTATATGTGACATTGGTTACTACAGATTCGCCTTTCTCTGCCATTACGACTTTGACAGCAAAACGAAATACCAAGAAAAAGATTGGTTAAAAGAAATCGGAATAGAGGAAGGAAAAGATCAAGGCTCCTCTTGATGATGGTAGATCTGGTAGAAACTTTTTTTCTGATCTGTACTGAACTAGAACCTTGCAGGAAAAAGAAGAAGCAGCCGATGTAGATCTGCTTTTGCTGGAAAATTTTCTGGTTGCTGAAAATTATAGGAGTGATGGGTAAAACTTGAATGAATGAGTGAGATGGATGGAAAAGAGAAAAGAAAAAAAATGCTAGAAGTGGCTACAATTAAGAGATCTTTGATACCATGTTAATGATGCAAGTGTATTTCACTTCAAGCTTAAAATGATAAATTACATCAACAATATATACACAAAGCTAGACATAAAAGGTCAAGAGCATATCCCTAAGATCATGCTTCTACCTACAATAATTGACTAACACATAATATGAAAAATACTTCCATATCTTGACATTTATACAATATCTTGACATCAACAACCACCATATCTTGAAAGTAACCAACTCAAATAAAAGCTTTATGTGTTGTATACAACACACTTTATTTACGTGTCCAACAGGTGACAGCTAGATCATTAATGATCAATGGAGAAAATGTGAAAGAGAAATTCAACTTTATTGATCCATTAGTCTTTTCATTGTTGTTGTTGCTCTTATTTATAGACAGGTTGTTGAGCTGAGTGAGCTTCTATTCAGCTCAATGCCAGCTCAGCATAACCGACTAACAACCTAACAACTTGTCTAACAAATTCTACAACTAACTATGCAGCTGACTCACCAATTAACCACCTAACTAACTACTACATCAATGTAACAGTAACTCTGTACATTTGCATATACAAGCGTTGATGCATTGTGGATCGAAACACTCCCCCTCAAGCTGCAGGGTGAATTATGCTAAGCACACCAAGCTTGCTTAACAAATGTGTATGTTGATCTTGACTCAATCCCTTGGTGAGAAGATCAGCAACTTGATCATGAGTGTGAACATATGTAGCCTGTATTAAGCCATTCTTGATCTTGTCCCTGATGAAATGGCAATCTATTTCAATGTGTTTTGTTCTTTCATGAAACACAAGATTATTTGTCAATTGTATAGATGAATTGCTGTCACTGAATACTGAAATGGGCAAGGTAATGGGATTATTGAGTTCCTGAAATAATCCAACCAGCCAGGTTGCAGTCTGCAACTGCTAAAGCCATGCTTCTATATTCATCTTCAGCAGTACTTCTGGACACAGAGTGATGTTTCTTGGACTTCCAAGAGATTAGTTATCCACCAAAATAGATAGCATATCCAGTAACTTAACGTCTAGTGTTAGGGAGGGGAGCCCAATCTGAGTCACACCAACAAGTAAGAGTGGCAGAATACCCTTGAGGTATCTGACTACCCTAATAACAGCCTCCCAATGTGAGTGTTTAGGATGCTGCATGAACTAGCTGAGGGTTTGGACAATAGAGATAATATCAGGTCTTGTGATAGTAGCATACATGACATGAGTTTGCCCATCAGTCTATGATAAGAGGAAACATTAGACAGTAACTCATCTCGTTGTACACCTGTGGATTGGACTCTAAAGGAGTGAAGGCAGGCTTAGAACCACTAAGTAAGGAGATACTGCAGAATACAGGAAGTTTTGGACATGAGAAACAACATGTGGGAAATCAAGAAATCAAAACTTAGAGGTAAGAATGTGAAAACAAAAAGAGTTGTGGTGTAAAGAATTGGTTAATTCGGAAAATCTTTGAAGAACGGAGGTTGACTTAGTACTGTATTGAAAGAAGAGAAATTTAGGAACTTAGCTATCTTTCTTCTTCATTTATCATTGAGGGACCTATAGGTCACAGCATATTCAAGTCATGAAATCAGTCAAAGATGTTTGTGTCAGGCAAGTTGCCTGTATTACAATCCTTGGGTGTGACACTTGTCTATATCTTGCGTGAATGCAAGATGCTTCGTGCACCAATCTACCTTTATTTTTCATTGCTCTTTCTGTTTGTTGTTTTGATGTTATATGTCATCAGTGTTTCCCATGCAAAGCATTTACTGTATTAATTGCTATTTGTATTCATGTTAATTCCTCTAACAATTTTAAAAATTCTGCTTGAGATTTTCAAGAGGATTAATTTGGTTTTTGTTATTGAATTTATATTTACAAGTTCCACCATTTTGCAACATTAATATTATGAGGAAATCAAGTGCTAAAACAAAGCAAAGAAAGAAATGTTTACATTGTTCCACTAATTTAGCAAACATTTGCAACAAACAAGTGACTTGAAGCGACGAGAGATTCTAAGAACATGCTTAGCATGCAAGATGTTGAATCTTGATATTCTGCAGCATCGCTACAACATCTTTCATGTTAGTCCTTCTCCCCGGAGATTTAGCACAACAATCTAATGCCATTTTCATGATTGATGCCACAACATCTAGCTCCTTCTGTAAGCGATTGCCAGTTGATGTTAGCAAGTTGGGATCTACCAAGTCCATTACTGCCTCTCTGTAAGTGAATAACTCACCCATTGCTTCAAGCTAATATCTCCCTCAAACTTATTAGGCTTTTTCCTAGTCAACGTTTCCAGCAACATGATCCCGTAACTGTAGACATCGCACTTTGTTGACACTAGTCCATCCCGTCCATACTCTGTTGTCAAATAATTCATTTATTGATGCAATATGCATTATGAGTGGGGAAAAAAAGAAAGGAATAATTAATGTTTAAATAATTAGCAAAACAAAGAGATGTACCCGGAGCAATATAACTCAGTGCGCAAAGAGTCCAGCCTAGAGTTCTACTGATAATACGGCAAAGAGCCCCGAAGAGCAAAGAATGCATTTTTAAACTTGAATTACACCATCACCTGTACCAAAAATGTATAAAGATGAGTAAAGTATGAAAGCTTCTATTGATTTCATTTACATGTATGTGTATATATACAAGAGAATACAAACTAAATAAGGAAAGAATCAACTAATAAAGAATTGTGATCTTCTCCTAAATAGAAACTAAATCACTATGATATAGATCTGCTGAGATAGGGAAGATCAATCATGAGATATCTTCCAAGATAGGATGTATGCGCCAATACGTCCCCCTCAAGATAGGCAATGTGTAGCAAAGCCTAGCTTGAATAGGTGTTTATCAAAGGCTGGCTTTGGTAGATCTTTAGTTAGAGTATCAGTGATTTGTTCTGCAGCATGAATATGAACAATGTGAACTTGATTCTGCTGAGCTTGTTTGAGAACAAAGGGAAAGTTTACAGCAATGTGGTTCATGCGGCTATGAAAAACTGGATTTGCACACAAATAAGTTGCACCAACATTGTCACAGTAAATGGTTGGTCTTTGAGGGAGTGAAACATGGAATTCTTTTAGCAGATTTGTCACCCAGTTAGTTTCATCCAGCGCACTTGCAACAACACGATACTTTGCTTCAGTTGATGAGAGAGCAATTGTTCTTTGGTTCCTAGAAGACCAGCTCATAGGATTTTGTCCAAAAAACAATATGTAACCAGTAGTGGAAGCTCGATCACTCACATCTCAAGCCAAATCCGCATCAGAGTACATCTGTAGATTTAAATCATTACCTCTTTGAATGTGAAGAGCGAACTGAAGTGTTCCTTGGAGATACCTGAGTACTCGTTTGAGTGCTTTCCAGTGCACTTCAGATGGAGAGTGCATAAATTGAGACAATTTATTCACAGAGAATTTAATGTCTGGACGAGTAAAAGACAAGTACTGTAGTTTTCCAAGAACTCTCCTATAGTGAGTGGCATCAGTTGGTTCCGCTACATCATGTAGTTGAGGCACTTCAGTGGCACTCATTGGGGTTTTTGCTGAATTACAGTCCTTCATGTTTTCATTAGAGAGAATTTCATTGATGTAGTTGGACTGTGATAAAGAGATTCCTTTGGCAGTTCGGAGCACCTCCACTCCAAGAAAGAAGTTTAGATTCCCAAGATCCTTAATTGAAAAATGCCCAGCAAGATGACCAATAACCCGATTTACCTCTGAGTTGTGATTCCCTGTAATAATGATATCGTCTACATAAACCAGTACGTACAAAATGTTGTTTGACACTTTGTGAATAAAGAGTAAGGCGACTTGACAAATCCTAGATAAAGAAGAAATGTCTTAAGTTCATTGTACCACACCCGAGGGGCTTGCTTGAGGCCATATATTGCTTTTTTTCAGACGACATATGTGGGAGGGAAACTGCTCATGGGGAGGTTTTAGCAGAAGTGAGGTGAAGGGACGGGGAACGACGTTTTGGCTAGCAGATGAATTGTTTTATTTCTGCGACTGTATACAATTGAAAAAGCTGATGATTGAGGCAATGGGGGATAAGAGTAGATGTCGCGGATATCAGTAGGAACAACAACATTTGTAGGAGGAGGAGGAGAAGAGTTACCTGAACTTGCAGATTCTATTGGAGCGCAGGCAGAGGAGACGGTGTCTTTGAGAGCATTGCTGCTATCTGAACTTGGGATAAGTATGGGGCTGAGTAATTCGCTGCTTATGGGAGAAGAAAGACTAGGGGATGTTGTTGGGGTAGTGTTAGTTGGGTTTTCCCACGCAAGCTCTTTGCAAGTTGAAGAAATATTTAAAAATATATTTTGAAAAGGAAAATTATTTTCAAAAAAATTCACATCACGATATAAATATATTTTAGAAGATTTCGGATCAAAACATTGGTGACAATGATGAACTAAAGAAAATCCTAAATATAAACATGGTGTTGATCGTGGATCTAATTTATTTTTTGAATAAGGTTTGAGCCAGGGATAACAAAGACACCCAAAATTTTTTAAGGAATTGTAATCCGGATTATGACCAAACAATATTTGAAAATGTGATTTATTTTGTAAAAGTGAGGTTGGCTAGCGATTTATCAAATAGACTGCATGTTGACAAGCAAAAGACCAAAGAGTCGATGGAAGTGAAGCATTATGAAGTAAAGTGCGAGCCATCTCAATAATATGTCTATGAGGTCTTTCAGCAAGAGTGACTCTTTGAGGGGTGTTTGGAGGGGATAAAAGATGTTCAATACCCTGATATCTTAGGTATGAATCAAGACTTTTATATTCTCCACCACCATCTATATAGATAGAAAGAACTTTCGTATTAAAATGACGTTCAGTTAATGCTTGAAAGTTTTTGAAAAGGTTTGTAACCTCACTTTTATTCTTTAATGTGTAAAGCCAGGTGTATCGAGTATACTGATCCACAAAAATACAATAGTATAATTTTTTGTCAATCGATTGAACTGGAGAAGGACCCCATAAATCACTAAATGTTGTTTGAAATGGTTTGGTACTTGACAAAGTAAAATGTTTAAAAGGATGGCGATGATCCTTATTCTAGGAACGAGAATTACAAACTGAAATTTTTTCTCACGAGCAAGGTAGCGAGAATTTATTCAAAAGAAAACACAACACTCTTGCATTCGTATGACCCAACCGACTATGCCAGGTTGAAGTGGATGTGCTGGTGGGGCTCAAATGCACATGAGGAGAAATCATGGAGGGCAAATTTGGCCACTCATAGAGACCGTCCTTATTCTGACCGTGCACCAACAAAGTCCGTGTTTTCAAGTCCTTCACAAAAAAATGAAAGGGAAAGAATTCAATAGAGGTTAGGTTATCTTGACAAAATTTAGAGACAGAGAGTAAATTACATTTAATGCTAGGAGCACAGAGAGTGTTAGAGAGTTTGAAAGATTTATTTGATGTATTTAATTGAGTTGAACCAGTGTGAGTTATTGGTATTTTTTTACCATCACCCATGGAGACCTGCTCCATCCTATTGTATGGCTGCAAATTTTGAGGTTCTGTAGTGATGTGATGAGACGCGCCGGAGTCGAGAATCCAAGGATTTTCTGATGCCCGTAATTTTGAAACATAATTGGCTTTAACCTCAAAGTGATTGTGAGATTTCGATCGAAAAACACTTGCAACATGACCTAGTTTATTGCACAATTGACAGCGAACAACATCAAAATAATTGTTGGTGGTCGAAGATCATCCTAGATTGGATGAAGTAAAGTCATTGTTGGATCTCCATTGTTGGTTGTAGCCATTGTTATTGCTGGGGCGACGATTGGTGCGATTGTTCGAAGTACCAGGCTTGCTGGAGGTAGCAGCAGAGGTAGCAACAGTAGCAGTAATCTGATTGGGACCTTTTTTTGACTCTTCATGTCGAAGGAAAAGCTCATGATCCAGAAGCTTTTTGTAGAGTTCTTCTTATGTAATAGTGGAGTCCCGAGCACGGATTGCAGCAGAGATCTCACGAAACTCTGGACCCAAACCACTAAGGATCTTGACAATAAGTTCAGAGTTGGAGACCGGAGCACCAGCAGTAGAGAGTTCATTAGAAATAGATCGAATAGTTTGCAAATATTCAGTGACTGGCTGGGAATCTTTGGTCGGACGCATAAGTCGATCATGTGGACTGAAAATTATGGTTTGGGACTTGTTCGCATAGGCAATGTGCAGCGCATCCCAGGTTGTCTTTGCTGAGGTAGCCACTGTAACAGTTGTGGCAATTGTTGGATCAATAGACGCCATAAGTGCCTTTTGAATAAGCTGGTCTTGTCGAAACCAAAGAGTAAACGCAGGATTGGCACTAGGGAGTGTGCCAGTTATGATAGTGTGAGATGGGGAAGGTGTAGACCCATCAAGATGACCATAGAGATCATTACCATGCATAAGCATGGAAAATTGTGCCTTCCATGTTGCAAAATTGTGGCTGCCAAGTAATTTAATGGCCAATTGGGACGCAGGGTTAAATTGAACAACCATCGGGATGACGTTGTTGTCAACATTAACAACTCGAGGAGTGTCTGCCATTTGTGGAGGGTGGGTGGGACAGAAAAAGAAATCTTACTCGTTAGAGTATACTGAGGCTTCTAATACCATATAAAGATGAGTAAAGTATGAAAGCTTCTATTGATTTTATTTACATGTATATGTATATATACAAGAGAATACTAACTAAATAAGGAAAGAATCAACTAATAAAGAATTGTGATCTTTTCCTAAATAGAAACTAAATCACTATGATATACTGAGATATGGAAGATCTGCTGAGATAGGGAAGATCAATCATGAGGTATCTTCCAAGATAGGATGTATGCGCCAATAAAATGGACTGTGAGACATTACTCGAACAAAAGGTGGAAGATTAATAGGAGGCATACCTGGAGCTAATATAACTAACTGTTAGAACTTAGAATCATGCGCAAATCAAGTGCTAAAACAAACAAACCAAACAACAATCTTTACATGAATACAACAATTTAGAAAAATTTGAAATGAACAAGTGACTTGGAACAACAGATTCCAAAAACATGTTCAACATGCAAGAAGTTGAATCTTGATCTTCTGCAGCATCGCTACAACATCTTTCATGTTAGTCCTTCTCGCCGGAGATTCAGCACAACAATCTAATGCCACTTTCATGATTGATGCCAAAACATCACATTCCGTATCAAAACTCTTGAATGCCGCACCCAGTTGCAGGTTGAACACTTTAACTGCAATGGCAGTTCCACTTCTGAGAACGCCTTTGTAAACAGAGCCAAAACTTCCGAAACCAATCAGATTACTCTCGCTAAGCGCATCAGTTGCTTGGAGCAGTTCATAGTATGAAATTCTTTCTCGTGTTATGGTAGACAATGACTCAGCTTGTTGAGGCTCACTTTTACCTCTTCTATACCTTATCCACAGGAGCACAAAGGCCATAGTAACAAATACAACTGCAATTGCGAACAAAAGAAAAAAGAACAAGCAATTTTTCCCTATTTGATTTGTGCTTTGATGAAGTGGGGCATGGCGGGACCCGAAATCTTGAATAAACACACAATGCTTCATTGTGGGTGAAAAACTGACGAGAGAGATTCTTGAAAGGACCCCCAGAGGGTATTTCACCATACAATTTGTTGATAGAAACATTGAAATACTTCAAGTTTTGAAGTTTCTCCAAAGACTTAGGAATGATTCCAGATATATTATTGTGAGAAAGGTCTAGGAATTCCAAACCTACCATGTTGCTCATTGAGTCAGATATAGCTCCTTGTAACTTGTTGTGTCTCAAAGAAAGGTTTGCCAGATTTTGCAAGCCTCCAATTTCTGTATGAATTCCAAGCCTACCATGTTGCTCATTGAGTCAGGTATAGATCCTTGTAACTTGTTGGGTCTCAAAGAAAGGTTTGCCAGATTTTGCAAGCCTCCAATTTCTGTAGGAATTCCATTTGAGAATTGATTCATTAACAAATCTATCAGTGTCGCAGCCTTTAGATTTCCAATTTCTGGAGGTGAAGAACCTACCATGTTGTTTGACGATAAGTCAAGAACCACTAGATCTTGAAGGTTCCCTAAGCTTGGTGGTATATTGGAACTCAATTTGTTGGAACCGAGATGTATCTCCCTAAGGGAAGTAATATTCCCTAAACAATTAGGAAGAGATCCTGAAAGTTGATTTTGATCCAAGTAAATATCACCCAGATGCAGCAATTTACATATATGATCTCCAATATATCCTGTAAATTTGTTGCTACTCAAGTTGAACCGCTGAAGGTCTCTCAAATTGCCAATTGATGTTGGAATCAATCCGACCAAGTTGTTTCCAGAAAGGCTAAGGTCTAATAAGCTGCTTAAGTTCCCAACCTCATTAGGAATTCGCCCTTTGATTTTGCGAATGCCGGCGACAAATGTTCTAAGAGAGGTGGAAAGGTTCCCCGTGGAGGCAGGAAGCATGACGTTTAGAGGATTCAAATATACAGATAGAAATGTTAAATTTCTGCAACTGGTTAAGGAAGTCAAGAAGCTTAACGTTGAATCACTTGTTAAATTGTTTCTCTCCAAGTTTAGGAACTGTAGATGAGCCAAATGTCCAAGAGAATTGGGAATCAAGCCAGTGAGTTGGTTGTTAGAAAGCTCTAGAATAGTAAGTTCTGAACAATTGGAGATAGAACACATGTTTGGTGGGAGGCTTCCTGATAGATTATTGTTTGAAATAGAAATCACTCTCAGCCCTGATATGTTGAAGATCTCCATATCAAGTTAACCACTAAAACTATTGCCCAAATGATCAAGTACCTCCAACTCAACAAGATTGCTTATCTCTTTGGGTATTTCACCTGGAAACACATGAAGAAAAAAATGAATACAAGTGAGATGAACTATTTAGCTCAATGCTTATCTATCTGATTCATGCTTTAGTTTGACCTGATAAGAAGACTCTTGAATTTTAACTGGTTCTAGGAGAAGGTATGGACAAGAAATCAGAAAATTATGTAATAACTATATACTTCTTTTTCCTATTGTTATTGATCAAAGTCTTAAGAAGAATATACATATTATATATTTTTTTTCTCCATTAAAGTTCTTAGTATAATTTTCTATGAATTTCTGATTGTGCAGATTTGTATTTTTATATGGACTCAAATATATAAACTGATACTTCATTAGAAGTTAGCTAACTACCAACGGGAGTTCAAATCTACTGGTTATTTGTTAAACAGATTAATTTTAAACATTAAGAGACACTCCTTATATGGTGTTTGTTGTCATACGCTTGAAGATTTATTTATAATTGTTGCAGTTTATTACTCATTACATGCATAAATTCATAGAATGAGACACCATTAGAATATATATCTACCGATAAGCTTATTGTCACCAAGCTGTAGATTCTGCATCTTGGTTAAGTTTCCAATTTCCCGTGATAAGAATCCACTAAAGTTGTTCATCGACAGTGACAAAATTTGCAGTGATGAGATATTTAATATGGAGATCGGGACAAAGACGGTAATATGGTTTATCTCCATGGCTAACTCTGCCAAATTAACAAGATTTCCAATTTCTTGTGGAATTATCCCTGCAATAAATGTGTAATAAAATAGTGCTACTATTCATAAGATAAAAACATACCATAGAAATGGTTAAATCCGAGAAACAATGTCTGCAAGTTACTCAATCTTCCAATTTCACTATGTATTGGTCCATCAAACTCATTATCCGATAATGACAAAATTTGAAGTTGTGAACACTTTGATAAGCTTGTAGGCATATGACCGTGAAGCTTGTTTTTGGATAAATGAAGCCCTTTGAGTATTGAGAGATCATTGCATAAACCATTGGGAAGATATCCTGATAAGCTATTGTCTGCAAATGCAACGACTTCAATTCTTGAAATATTGAAAATTATGAAAGGTATAGAACCCGTAAGTTGATTAGCTTGTATGGATAGCACTTTCATGTTGTGAAGATTGCCAATCCACTCTGGGATGTTTCCTTGAAGTGAATTATACGATATCTCCAAAGTCTCCAACATTGAGGCATTCGATAGTGACATAGGAATAAAGCCTACGAGCTTGTTACCCTTCAAGTTTAATACTTTAAGGTTTATAAGACTTCCAATCACTTTTTGGTAGTTGGCCCTCTGTGGAATTGAAATTTAGATTCAAAGTCACAAAGTGTGGAAACATTAGAAAATGAACAAGGGATGGAACCAGTGAAACTATTATTTCCAAGGTTTAGTACTTGAAGTTGGTGTAAAAACCCAAACCAAGAGGGAACCTCCCCGCTGAAGCTGTTGATACTCAAATCAAGAACCTTAAGTCGATGCAAGTGTGTCATTTCTTGAGGCAAATTTCCATGGAAATTGTTGCTTCCCAAGTCAAGATAAACAAGAAATGTTAGGTTCCCATGTTCACGGGGTATTACGCCCGTAAGAGCCATGTTGGAAAGATTCAAGGACGTCACTCATTGGTGACGAGAGCCACAAGTGATTCCAACCCACTGACAAACAGACATAGCTGGAGACCAACTTTCATCCAAGTAATGAAAGGGGTCCGAAATGATTTGAGATTTCAGGGAAAGGAGAGCTAATTGATCAGTGGAGATGTCAAGTTGGGTCATGGCCGAACTACTTATAATATAGTACCGAAGCAACAAGAGAAAAGAGATGAAAGCTTTCTCCATAATTGCATATATTGGTAGGAATATGGATGTGGATAGTAATGATGTGGTTTTGAGACTTTAAAGAGGTCTCTCGCTCCTTCTGACTTTAAAATCTATAAGAAATTCTTTTATGATTATTTTCCATTCACACATATTTTTAGGGAAAAAGGAATAGCTTTCCTTTATTCATTAATTAAGTAGACTAATAATACAACTAAAGAAACAAAAAAAGCAACTTTAATGGCAGACCGAGAAAGAAGACTCAAAAGGAGTCTTCCACTACGTTTTTATACCAAATGTAAGATGCTAATTGGAGGAGCAAGAATAAATTGAGTAGATTTTCTTTATTATTGTCTTTGTTTAACTTCCGTAGATACAGGTGAAATTCATAATTTGTGTTTAACAACTTAAACAATACTACAATATCATAATGAATAGGGATTTATTTTTGGCAAACCAAAATTTAACTAGTGTCAGCTATAGGTTCACAGGGATTTATATCTTTTGATACAAAGTATTGATATATATATGGAAAAAGCTACAAAAAATACCAACGACTGTTAAGTTTGAACCCACAGTTTTAAAGGATTTCTCGGAGTAAACCCTCGGCAAACCCGTGCCAATTGATGTGGGGATCGATAGATCCAACTAAGTTGTTTTCGTTGAGATAATGGCATGTTAAGCTGGTTAATGTAACAACTACAACGTATATAACTTCAGATACAAACGATGCGCTATAACTTCTTATTCGAGGAAATTCATGGTCACTTAACTTTGTATCTATTAGGTAAAAGTCACTTTTTATTCATTACACAAAAGTGATGTGACAACTTTAATTAGTTCTTAATTTTAATGTAAGTGAATATACAATTTATTACTCATATTTTGACTCTTTTTATATGTGCACAACCCAATGTTCCTTATGGAGATTTTACAATAAGTCTATCAGTTAATAATGTGGCAACTTTAATTAGTTCTTAATTTTAATGTAAGTGAATATATATTATATTACTCATATTTTGAAAAAGAGTGATAAACAAGATAAATTCTTCAAAACACATAAAATAGTAATACATGTATGATATTATTTTTAAAAAATTATTTTAATTTTTTATAGATAAATCAACATGCTAAAGATAGCTTTAAAATAAAATCTTTTTAATTGTGTAATTGAGTAAGAATTGTAAAAATTTATACAAATAATGTTATAATAATAGTTGTGTTAATAAAAGTTTCAAAATATAATTAGAAATTTTAAGAGAATCAGTCGATTAGTCAAACAATTAAAAATATAAAGACAAACTCAATAGATAGAGTAGTTTAGCATATTATTATGATATACCAAACGAAAAGGTCCAACTGGCAAGAAAAAAATAATTTGATCAACAACATGTCATAATTTTAGAGTTAAAAAATAATTTTATCAACTACATGCCATAATATTAAAGGATAAAATAATTAACAACATATTTCTCAACTTTAGAGGATTTGGCCTCAAAATGCCTCGTTCGCGTCGTTTCGCCTGTTTGACCAGCCAAATGGCCCCGCCCACACAAACGGACAACACTGGGACGCTCCCAGCCTCCCTGACATGCCCGAGTTTATTTTTGGCCCACGGCTCCCCAAACCCCGGGTCTACCCTCTAAATCGTGGACTATAGCACATCGATTTGGCCTCAAAATGCCCCGTTCACGCCGTTTCGCCCGTTTGACCAACCAAATGGCCCCGCGCACACAAACAGAGATATCAAAACATGATATTTTTACAAAGTATAGTTGAGATCCATTATAAAGCAATTTCGTATCAAATCATTTGAAAGCACATGGGTGTAATGCAATAGTTTTTCTCAACAATAATGAAATGCAACTGAGCTAGGTGGAATACCCTACATAATTTACACCAACTGTCAAACCTCGGTTGCCGCCGAGATTAGAGTATAAGTGAGGGAGAAACACACAAGACCACAAAGCATGGTGTCTTGACCCAAATCAAATATGGTAGTGCATAAGACCACAAAGCATGGCTCCTAACCATAATCCCAATTTGGGATAATGTAATATCAGGTACGCAAGACCACAAAGCATGGTACCGATATTCCGTGTCGGCAAACACATTCTTCCACCAATGAGACGCTTGTGTCTCAAACGCCTTCTTCGGGAATTCACCTTTCTCTTGTAAAATCAATGCATTCAAATATCATCTTATTCAATCGTATATCGTATTCTATAGGGTATCATCATACCCGACTTGCAAATCATCAATATCACATCCACATATGCATAATCATGTAAAAATCAAGGTGCTTCATCATTTACAAGTGGTGAACAATATTTATTTCAAATTCATGCTCTCTTTTGTTGATCACAATATAATATGCAGTATCAAAATATTATCATGGGAATTTGAAAACAATTTATCATTCATATTTATTAACTTCCATGGAAAATCTCAAATCACATATGCATGGTTTCAACCATTGAAGTATATAGGCAAACAATTCCCATGACATAAAGAAAACGACTTAGAAATCATATTGAAAGCAAGATATTAGCATTTGATTGAAAACCCCCATTTAAAAGCATGCATGTTCATAAAAACTACACCCATGAGATTTTTGGATAACCCCACGTACCTCTATTTCCAAGTATAATAAATGTTTCTTGAAGCTTGCGGATTGGTGATTCCAAATATGTAATTATCTTTGAAAACCTACGGTCAAATCTTGAACTATTTGGGTTTTATTTTGAAACCCTAAGGAGAGTTCTTGAGCACTTTTGATGAAAAAATAAGTATTTTGGGGTCCTTGGAACTAAATCTCGTGTTTTAGGGCTAAGTAAGGGTGGAAAAGGACCACTTTGTCCTTAACACGGAGTGTTTAATTCATCAGAATTCCTTACATAGGCGCTGCCCATCCCATCGCCTATCTTCACATAGGCGCCGCCTATCCCATCGCCTATCTTCACATAGGCGCCGCCTAGTCTATCACCTATGTTTACATAGGCGCCGCCTAGGCTATCGCCTATGTTCACATAGGCGCCGCCTAGGCTATCGCCTATGCTTTACAGTGGCCATGGGCGATTGGTTAGGCGTCTCTTATCACTTTGAAGGGCCATAACTAATTGCTCGAGAGTTGGATTTTATCCAAATTGGTATCGTTGGAAAGCTAACTCGAATACCTATCATTTGACACATAGTAGGCTCCCTAATTCAACATACATGGAGAGTTATGGTCGATGGAAGCTGACACACTTTACAACGTCTACCAAAACTTAGTCGATCGAAATAGTTTCAACTCGTCCTTGAGTTGAAGGACCTCTATAGTCTAAATTCAAACTTGAGTGGATTCACATGCTACAAAATAATTAACATGCCGTATTGGCATAGGATTTTATGGCTTCGGGATTAGCAACGCATCGAAATCATGGTTTTTATTCTAGCCCAAAATGAGGGGCGTTACATAATAGGCTATCGGGATGACTTAAAGTGAAACCGTGATTATTGGAGGTTCCATGTTGTAACTAAGCCAAGGAAAATGGAGACGACTATCAAGGGCGTTTTTACTACTGCTTATTTTCAAGATAAGAAGTATATGAAAGACAATACGTGTTTGTTATCGGTCTGCTTGGTCCAAAAAAGAAGTTGGCTTGCTTGTTTGTCCACGACGGTCGTCTCTGTGCTGGAGATATCAAATAAATATAGTCCACGAAGTTGCTTTTTTTTTTCTTTTCTAATTATAATGGTTATTACTTATATTGCATAGTGATAATTAGTTATTACTTAGATATTGCATAGTGAAAGCACCGATTTGATTGTTGAAGTTCTCGAATCTGTAGATTTCAAATTCTTTTTAATGTTCATGTGTCATACAGCCACCCGACGGAGCTGATTCCATATGTGCCTCAACAATGGGAATCCAGCGTATGTTTTTACATTTCCGATACAGCAGCATATTTCTTAAAGTTGCGACATAACTGTTGGTTTTATTCCTTCCAGGATGAAGGAGAGGGACTTGGTATTTACACTGAACAAACTACGCTAATGGAACCAAACTCCGATGATCCTACTACGGCTATGCTTCCGATGCCAGATTCTTCTGAAGCAGGTTTGGTTGTATTGGTTTATGCCTTGACTTTTAAGGAAAAAAGAAAGTCTTTTACGACAAATTTATTAATTCTTTATTTAAAAGCCATGTGTCATAGGGAGTGATTTTAAGAAATAAAGAAGTCTTTTGAAACATGACGGCTAAAATAAACTTTAGACATGTGACTATAAATTATTATAGTAAAATGAGAATTTTAAAGTTAAATTATTCTGAAATATATAATTGAGTCATTTTGTTGAGGGCAAACTAATAAGGGAGGTTTACATAGGATAAACGGAGTGTTAACATACTAAAAGTATCCTTGATATATAGTAGTAGGTTTCAACATGCCATGTCAATTCTTATATTAACATATCATTTAAATGAAAATATTATTAAAAAATTTTAGATATAGAATTTTGATATTCTTGTTCTTATTATTATTTTTAAATGGTTTAAAAAGAAAAGACTGCCCATAGAAAATAGATTGAATGGAATGATTGATAATGCCATACTTTGAAGTTTTTTAGGTGCACTTATCAGAGGTTGATTTTTTCTGGAAAATGCTTTTCGTGTTTTTAAATTTGCATTAATTGCTATTCGTTATTTTGGAAGGATGTTCATAACATATTGACTGATCATTTTGTTTGTGGTGTTGTGCTAATATACAATTATTTAATTCTGCGATTTCTTACGGCTGTCGAATCTCAGGAGGTATTCCTAGAGATTGGTGGTATGAGTTCTTCAGTATATTCAATTTGAATCAGGTCGAGCATGCCGAAGAGCCCTATGCTGAGGTGTTTTCTAGACTTTTATAAGTTAAATTTAGCTTTTTTTAAATTTCTTGAGACTACTATAATCTAAATGAATGATTTTTTTTTAAATTCTCACGCTGCACAAACTATGGACAACGTGGTACCTCAAGTCCCATATGTTGTGCCAGTTAGCTCACTTATTATGCATCGTTTGCTCCATATTTTATATATTACAATGTCTATGTTATGATGTCACTCTTTTGTCCTAATTATAGGCACATGATGTATCACCTGAGGTGACGGCCTTTAGTCCTGAGAGATTGCAAGAGCAATGCCCTATCGATCAAACTGTGGAGATGGAACCAAATCCCCATGCCCTTAAAAAGATTAAGCTTTCGGTGCCAGAGCCTTCAGAAGTAGGTTAGTTGTATTGGTTTCAAATACTTTTCGTTTATGTTTCGGAATCTTTTGTCTTTGATCTTGATAACACATGTAAGCTCACCTAAGAAGTTTATACTCTTCTATGTCGACTTAACATGCATTTTTGAACCAGAATACTAATGTCAATTTTTGTTAGTGTATGAAAATGTTAAGGCTGTGTGGATGATCTGTTTTCAATTATAAGCTGTTCAAGGACAATTAAATAGTTCTCTGTTGTAACGGAAACTCATAATAGATTCTTTGCTGACGATCGTTATCAGGTTGTTCCATCGTCTCCATCTCTGGGATGCAGTAAACTCCCTATTCTACTCAATATCTTGCGATTTTCCGATCTTCCTCCTGGCATGGAATTAAGAAGGTGATAAGTTTGAGAAAGATCATAATTCGTTAGCTGTTAAACCGTATAAGTAGGCTATATGTGCCATGAACTAAGACAAATGAGTTTCTTTTACTTAATTTGAAGCAACAATATATTGATGGTACTTGTACTCAAGTCCATTGTTAGGTTTATATAAAAGATCATATTCTTCCTTGGTTGTGAATAAGCCTTTCTTAGATTAGCGAGAAGCCTAGTCAACATATCAACAGATTCGTGTCAAAATGATGACGACAACTTTGGTGCACGAAGGATTCTGTGTTTACGCAAGGTTCATGGAAGGGCCATATCCCAAGGGATACAACGTAGGCAGCCTACCCTGATGCAAACATCAATTGATATGTAAACCTAATGATTGACTAGGCTTCTCGCTAATCTAATAAAGGCTTATTCACAATGAAGGACGAAAGCAGTCTTTTATACAAACCTAATAATGGACTTGACTACAAGTACCATCAATATATTATTTCTTCAAATTAAGTAAAAGAAATTCATCTGTCTTAGTTCATGGCATATATAATCTACATAGATTGTTTAAAAACTAATGAATTATGATCTTTCTCAAGTTTATCACCTTCTTAATGCCATGCCAAGAGGGAGATCCGAAAATCAAGAGATATTGATTAGACTAGGGAGCTTGCTGCATCGCAGAGCTAGATCCAGTGGAACAATATGATAACGACCATATCAACAACGAATCTGATATGAGTTTCCGTTGTAACAGAGAACTATTTAATTGTCCTTGAAGATCTTATAATTAACAAACAGAGTCATAACATTATCAGACACTAACTAAAATTGACATTGGTATTCTTGTTCAAAATGCATGTTAAGTCGACGTATAAGAGTATAAACATCTTAGGTGAGTTCACATGTGTTATCAAGATCAAAGAAAAAAGATTCTAAAACATAAACTCAAAGTATTTGAAACCAATACAACGAACCTACTTTCGAAGGCTCTGGCACCGAAAGTTTAATCCTTTTAAGGGCACGGGGATTTGGTTCCATCTCCACAGTTTGATCGATAGGGCATTGCTCTTGCGATCTCTCAGGACTAAAGGTCGGCACCGCAGGTGATATGTTATGTGCCTATATTTAGGACAAAAGAGTGACATCATAACGGAGACATTGTAATTTATAAAATAAGGACCAAACGATGCATAGTAAGAGAGCTAACTAGAACAACATATGGGACTTGAGGTACTACATTGTCCATAGTTTGTGCAGCCTGAGAATTTAAAAAATAATCATTCATTTAGATTATAGTAGTGTCAATTAAAAAAAAAAGAAGTTAAATTTTACTTAGAAAAGTCTAATGAACACCTCAGCATAGGGCTCTTCAGCATGCTCCGCCTGATTCAAATTGAACATACTGAAGAACTCATACCACCAATCTTGTAGGAATACCTCCTGAGATTCGATAGCTGAAAGAAATCGCAGAATTAAATAATTGTACATTAGCACAACACCACGAACAAAATGATCAGTCACTATGTTGTGAACATCCCTCCAAAAGAAAGAATAGCAATTAATGCAATTTTAGAAACACGATAAGTACTTTCCAGAAAAAATTAACCTCCGATCAGTCACTTAGAAGATTGGTGGTATGCGTTCTACGGAATGTTCAGCTCAAATCAGGATTAGCATGCTGAAGATCCGTATGCTGAGGTGTTCCCTAAGCTTTTCTAAGTTATATTTATCTTTTTTTGAGACTATTATATTATAATATAAATGTATATTTTTTTTAATTCTCAGGCCGCACGAACTATGGACAATGTGGTACGTCAAGTCCCTCATGCTGCGCCAGCATCTTTTCGCCCTTCTGCTAGAGCAGTTAGCTCTCCTACCGTACATCGTTTTGTCCTAATTTTATTGATTATAATTTCTCCTTCTGATGTCACTTTTTTGTCTTATAGGGCACATAATATATCTCCTCTGGGGCCGGTCTTTAATCCTGAGAGGTTGCAAGTGCAATGCCATCCGAGGATGGATGAGGACGAAGTGACATCTAATTTAAGATTTCTTGAGATTCGTCGCAGTCAGAGGGCACCATTTGTAACCAACTCTAGGTAACGTGTTATGTTTATTTTCTAATACGAACCAATGTTTTTGCAGTTGTATTTTATAGTGTTTTCCTTGTTAACTTAACTTCATGTTATATTATGCTGCTTTGCTCAGAACAAAATAATGTTTCCATTGGATTGTTTGCAACACAATTATGACCGTAAAATTGAATTTATCCTGTTCTCAGTGTTAATTTCCCTGGATAACTAGTTATGTCTATGATATTGCATAGTGAAAGCGTCAATTTGGTTGTAGAAGTTTTGATGAGAAGATTTATAACTCGTTTTGATTTTCATGTGTCGTACAGCAGCTTGATGGAGCGGACTCCTAGTATGCGTCAACAGAGGGAGGCCGGAGTATGTTTACATTTCCGAGACAACCACATTTTGTTTTTTTAAGTTGTCGCATGACTGACGAGGTTTAATTCTTTCCAGGATGATGGAGCGGGACGTGGTATTTACTTTGAACAAACTATGCAGATGGAACCAAACACCATGCTTCCGGCGCCAGATCCTTATGAAGCAGGTTCGTTTGTATTGGTTTCAAATACCTTACGTTTATGTTTCAGAATCTCGTCATTGGTCTTGATAACACATGTGAGCTCACTTAAGTAGTTTCTACTTGTGTATGTTGACTTAACATGCATTAAGATCGTAACCAAATTCTGCAAGAAAAGCTTCTTCGATGGAGCAATCAGTTGCATACTCATTCTTATATTGCAATTACCAACACTAAATAAATTTCTGTTTAACATTGTATCTGATCCTGAACACCAAGTACTTACATGGATTAGGTTACAGCCTCGTTTCTGTCCAGCTTTAAGGATATGAAATATTTAGCCTAAGGTGAGGTTTTGTTTGGCGTACACAAGATCTCTCGATACGTAACGGAATGTATCTACAGCCTAGATTATTTGGTAATCACACAAGTGAATAAAAGAATTGCTTATCTTAGAACGTCTTTTGACCTATAATAAGGATGTTCATTTTTGCTAGTGTATGAAAATCTTGGTCGGTTACTAGTCCTTCAAGGACAATTAAACAGTTCTCTATTATAACGGAGATACAGCAAACTCCATAATCAGAGCAAGATCTTCCTCTTGGCATGGAATTAAGAAGGTGATATCCTGAGAAAGCTTACAATTCATTAGCTATTGTACAGTAATGTAGGCTATAGCCGTGACGAATGATGCATTTTGTTACTTCTTGATTGTTCTAAGCTTATAAGCATTTTGTAATCCAAGATTTACTCATGAGTACTCGATCATGAGTGCAATGACATCCGGTTTTGTTGCTTTCTGCCATTATAAAATGACTGTTGCATATTTTTTCTACCAACACGGAGATTTAGGAGAAATGGTTCTTTAAGAAGCATCCTGTTACTTTTGCTACAAGCGGAAAGAATGACAATATCATATACTGTGCAACAACCCCAACATACCCGGTATAATCCCAGAAGTGGGGTCCAGGTAGGGTGATGTGTACGCAGCATTAAAGTGCAGTGTCTTGATGGTGAATGTTAAGCTGCTAATACATTGAGACATAGAGGGTTTAGGTTTCAACGCTGAGAGAACATAACGTTGATGGCTTTATGCATTAGTGATTCAGTATAAGGTTAAGGTCACCTGCAACTTTTGGTATTCATATTAGCGGCCTTGATCGTTGATGCTTGACGTAACATTATACTAATGATAGTTAAGCTTTTTCAAATTAGACTCCAAATAGTTTTTAAAGATATTGATCCTTAGTGTTTGAAGAAACATATGTTGATGGTACTTGTATTCAAGTCCATTATTAGGCTTATATTTGGTCGTTCATAAGCTGTTATTAGATTAGCGAGGAGCGTAATCAATCAAATCTACAGATTTAGTGTCGAAATGATAAAGGCAGCCTGATGCATGCAGCAGCGTCTTGCGTTTCTGCTGGATCCAGGTAAGGGCCATACTCCATCAATGTAGGTAGACAGCCATCTCGATGCAAACATTAATAGCTTATTCCACGGAGGACAACTTTACAGTTGCTTCAAGGCTCCCCTTCTTACCGTCAAAATGATAATAAACGGAAAGGGACTGTGCCTGCTTTTCCTGCAGAGATTTTCTCAAGAGTATAGATTGAGGAAAGTTTCTGTATTACGATATTTAATTCACATAAAGGGGAGATACATCCTTACTGTGCATCATTTGGTGGATAAGATAGGAAGGAGAGTGAAAGAGGAAGGGGATCCTTAGCACCTACTAGCCCATTTCTATTTAAACTCGAAAAACAAAGACCAACACATAAGATTCATATCGCGAAGTATTACAAATTTTCCTCAATTGAAAAAATCTTTCCTGAGTCCACTGATTAGTCTTGACAGTCAACTCACCTGCAGAATAGAGTACATAACACAACAGATTACGTTTAAATTTATAAGCAGATAAATAAGTAAATGACACAGAGCTTTATCCTGGTTCAGAACACCAATGTGGTGCCTACTTCCAGTCCCCTTGGGTTTCAATGATTTCCTTAGAGTTTTTCAAAGTAGAGTCGGAGTACAAATATATGTCTATTTTGTGAAGCTTTCGATGCCAGAACCTTCGGAAGCAGGTTCATTGTATTGGTTTCAAATACTTTGAGTTTATGTCTTAGAATCTTTTATCTTTGATTTTGATAACACATATGAGCTCACCTAAGTAGTTTATACTCTTATACGTCGACTTAACATACATTAAGATGATAAGCAAATACTGCTAGAAAGAATGTATCTATAGCAAAAAGTTTTTCGTTTTGACTTGTCAAAGTATGCATTTTGAACCAGAATACTAATGTCAATTTTTGTTAGTGTATGAAAATGTTATGGTTGTGTGGATGATCTTCTTGTCAATTATAAGCTCTTCAACGAAAATTAAATAGTTCCCTGTTATAACGGAAACTCATGTCAGATTCTTTGTTGGTTATCGTTGTCAGGTTGTTCCATTGACTCCAGCTCAGAGATGCTGCAAACTCCCTAATCAATATCTCGCGATTTTCGATCTTCCTCTTGACATGGCATTAAGAAGGTGATAAGTTTGAGAAAGATCATAATTCGTTAGCTGTTATAAAGTATATGTAGGCTATATATGCCATGAATAAAGACAGCTGAATTTTTTGTACTTAATTTAAAGAAACAATATATTGATGGTACTTGTATTCAAGTCCATTGTTAGGTTTATATAAAAGATCGTATTCTTCCTTGGTTGTGAATAAGCCTTTCTTAGATTAGCGAGAAGCCTAGTCAACATATTGACAGATTTGTGTCAAAATGATGACGGCAACTTTGGTGCATGAAGGATTCTGTGTTTACGCAAGTTTCAGGGGAGAAACATAGCCCAAGAGATACAACGTAGGCAGCCTACCCTGATGCGAGCATCAATAGCTGATTCCATTGCTTGAACTTGTGACCTAAAAGCGACACAGCAGCAACTGGTGCACCAAGCATTCCATGTTAGAAGGGTCTAGGGAAAGACCGCATCGCAAGGGTTGTGATGTAGACAAGCTACCCTAATGCAAGCATTAATGGTTGCTTTGACGTCTCGAACTCGTGACCTGTAGGTCACACAAAGACAATTTTACCGTTCTTGTTAAATTTTTTTATTACAAGTGATTTATATCTGTGATCTCTTGAGATTACCTCAAGAGTAGAGTGCATAGATTGAGGAAAGGGGGAAGGCATCCTCATTGGCGGATATGATAGGAGGGGAAGTAAGGGAGGAAATGAATGTTAGTTCAATTATTGAGTTCCATAAGATTTGTTAAGTATCGAAAATTTACCTCACCGTCTTTCCTCATAGGAGAATTCTTTCTCAGAGAAACGGATGAACTACACTTAAAAGAGTAGAGCCTTGATTGTTTCCTAGCTCCATACACTTTGAGCGTGAAGCCTTCCATATGAGAAACACTAGTTTGATTCGCCCACTCTCGTCATTATTGATGTAATGATCACGCTGTCAAGCAAGCTTAGACCTTTAGGCTCCAATGTTTCGAAAAGCGAAAAGCACAAAAAGGAAACAAGATCTATGGGCGTGAAGCGAAATGATAGAATTAAAGCGCATACTTCTTTGAAGTAAATCACACAAAGAAGCAATAAGATCTATGGGCTTGAAGCATAAAGTGAGAACTAAAGTGCATACTTCTGTGAATTAAAGCATATGAGTTATGGAAAACAAAAAAAAGTACCTAATATATATAAATTTAATGCTATACTAAAGCTAATATTAATCCAACTCCTCATAGTTAAGCCAAATATAACCGCTTATCATTGGAATTATTTTGCGCATCATCATTTGAGCGCGGGCAAACTTCTCTAAGCTTTGTCGCTTCGCTCATGAAGAGATAACTCCTCGCTTGGCTTGCTTTATCGTTTTCAACAGCAAAACCCTGATCTTTAATAGTACTGTGTCTTAGCTGATCTTGCCATCATAACATGTCTGAAAGTTGTTATTTACTTTGATCTCTTGTGCAAATAGCTTGGTATAAATCAAACATATTTTAGACTACTTTGTCTTTGCAAGTAGTCTAAAACCTTTTTATCTAGGCCATTCCAATTTCAACAAGTTATTACAAGTGTCTAGGGGGTCCCGACCTAGTACAAGTAGTGCTGGATAATGTTATAAACTAAATAGAAACATTCCATTTGTGAAGTCCTTTCTCTTTTCCTTATAATTTTCATAATAGAGAATATAAAGTACACAATGAAGTAAAACGCACAAGTTATGGAAACTAAAATAAGAACAATACATGTATGAATTCAATGCTATAATTAAGTTATGGTTAGGATTTTTTGCGTGTCTTCATCTGAAGCACATTGTTTCGCTCATAAAGCAACAAATCCTCGCTTGGATTGCTTTTAGTTGTTATAGTTCTGTTGCAAGAAGTCCCACATTGGTTATATAGGGAACTGATGTGGGGCTTATATAACCCTGGGCTTTCCCACCTTAATAACTAACTTTTGCGGTGTGGCTCTTCTAAGTCTGTATCAATGGTATTAGAGCCAACCATCACCCTCCATGCCCACCGTGCCTTGGATGGTGAAGCTGGTATGGCACTTTTCGGCCAGAGCTAGCAATGTCTAAAGCACAGCCGTCAAGGCGCCTGGGCATCTGACTCAAAAAGGGCTACTTGGGAAAGAGCTATGTACACAATTAAATAATTCTTTGCTGACGATCGTTATCAGGTTGTTTCGTCGTCTCCAGCTTTGGGATGTAGTAAAATCCCTAGTCTACTCAATATCTTGCAATTTTCCAATCTTCCTCCTGGCATTACATTAAGAAGGTGATAAGTTTGAGAAAGATCATAATTTGTTAGCTGTTAAACCGTAAATGTAGGCTATGTGTGTCATTTCTTAAGACAGATGAATTTCTTTTACTTAATTTGAAGCAACATAGTACCATCAAGATTAAGTAAAAGAAATTCACCTGTCTTAGTTCATGACACATATAGCCTACATATACGGTTTAACAGCTAACGAATTATGATCTTTCTCAAACTTATCACCTTCTTAATGCCATGCCAAGAGGAAGATCGGAAAATCACAAGATATTGATTAGACTAGGGAGTTTGCGGCATCCCAGAGCTGGAGACGGCGGAACAACTGATAACGATCATCAACAAAGAATCTAATATGAGTTTCCGTTACAACGGAGAATTATTTAATTGTCTTTGAACAGCTTATAATTGACAAACAGATCATCCACACAGTCATAACATTTTCAGACACTAACAAAAATTGACATTGGTATTCTAGTTCAAAATGCATGTTAAATCGATGTATAAGAGCATAAACTTCTTAGGTGAGCCACATGTGTTATCAAGATCAAATACAAAAGATTCTAAAATATGAGCGCAACGTATTTGAAACCAATACAACGAATTGCTTTCGAAGGTTCTGGTACCGAAAGCTTAATCTTTTTAAGGGCATGGGGATTTGGTTCCATCTCCACAGTTTGATCGATAGGGCATTGCTCTTGCGATCTCTCACGACTTAAGGTCGGCACCGCAGGTGATATGTTATGTGCCTATATTTGGGACAAAAGGGTGACATCATAACGGAGACATGGTAATTTATAAAATAAGGACCAAACGATGCAGAGTAAGAGAGCTAACTGGCACAACATATGGGACTTGAGGTACCACATTGTCCATAGTTTGTGCAGCCTGAGAATTTTTAAAAAATAGTTCATTTAGAGATTATAGTAGTCTCAATTAAAAAAAAAAGAAGCTAAATTTAACTTATAAATCTTCCTGTGGTGCCGGCATTTGGTCCTGAGAGATTGCAAGAGTAATGCCATTCAAGGACGGATGAGGGCGAAGTGACATCTAATTTTGTTACCAATTCTAGGTAACATCTTGATGCATTTTATAGTGTTTCCTTGTTAACTTAACTTCATGTTATATTATGCTGCTTTGTTCTGACCAAAATAATGTTTCCATTGGGTTTTGTGCGACACAATTATGACTGTAAGGGATAGTGATAAACAAAGTCAAAACACACACAAAAAATAAATAATGAGAATTTGATTCGATTAATTTATTGCTCTGTATATTAAAATAATTAAATCAACTCATATTTACAAATCATATTATATAGAGTTCAAAATAATGAATGCAGATGTATAATTACACAAAAATATAAATAACAAATAAAAATATAATTATCTTGAAAAAATATATATTATATTATAAATAATTAAAATTATACTACGCTATAATGAATTGCAGTGCTATGTTATATACATATGCAGAAGACTGTGCAAAAAATTAAAATAATAATAAACTGATAAAAATTCTAATATTTATGAAATAAAGGGTAGTTATCAATGAATCATGTAAAATTAAAATATGACAATAAATGAGTAAAAAATATAAAAATTAATTATTATTAATAATTTATTAATAATTGCAAAAATGTATGTCGAGTATAAAAAATGGAGAAGATGAATTGTGTGTGTGAATAAAAAAAATGAAAGATTCTCGTGTGTGTTTTTTAACCATTCCTAAAAATAATTAGCGCCCTTTATTGACAACAATTAGCCCACCTTTGTTGACCAAATTAATAAATAAATAATAAATAAATAAAATAAAAGCAAACAAATAAATAAATAATAAATAAAATAAAAGCATGAATTGAACTATTGAGTTATTATTTAATATATAAAAAATATCAATCCATCACTGTCTATCTTTTTCAGAGTTAACATGATTTCAAATTGATTAATTTATTGATCTATATATTTAAAATAATTATATTGACTAACTTTTGCAAATCATATTAAACAACATATAAAAATAATAAATGCCAATATATAATTACAAATATATATATATAAATAATAAAAATATATATATATATATATATGTCATGCTATAAATAATTAAAATTATACTGTGCAGTAAAAAATTGCAGTGTTATCTTATGGTCAAATGCAATTGACTGTGCATAAATATTAAAATAATAATAAACTAATAAAAACTCTAAAATTGATGAAATTAAAGATAATTATCAATAAATTAAAATATGACAATAAATGAGCCAAATTCTAAAATAATGATAATTATCAATAATTTGTTAACAGTTACTAAAAATATGTGAAAAATTGTATATTAGCCATTTAACGATTAGGGAGCCTAAATGCGTTAATTTCACATTTGGAGAGCCAAAATTGAGTGTCACTATTAAGTGTGTGACAATTTTCTATTGAACGAAGCTAAATTAGTCAAAATGTTAATTCCAATTCGGACTTAACTAAAACTACCTGATCTAAACTCTACAAAATCAATCATAATATTGATCAGTGAATGGTGTGAAGTGTGTGGCGTGAAGTGGTATCTCACGAAAAATGCACTTGCCAGTGATTGCAAGACAATTTGATGTATATAAACAAAAATAATAACAATAATCTAGGAAAAATTGTAGTATTTTTTTAATACAAACTAAATGTGTCAGGTAAAATGAAATGGAGGAAGTAACAATATAGTGGAGAAAATTCAAGGAAAGGTGTCATTTAAATCTTGAATAAAGGATTGGTGACATTGACAAACTTAAAGGGTCAAACATAATTAGGAAACTTGATTAAGTTAATTTTGGACTTGATTAATATTTTCAAAACTTTCTAATCTTTTCAAAAATACAAATCAACCCACACCTATCTCCTCTCCAAATCAACCGTCTCTTCTCTCGAGAGAGAGATAGTTTCTCACAACCAATAGTTCTGCAAATTTCTCCTTTCAATCCCCGGTGACTTTAACCTCCGGCGACAAAAAGTTGGGCTTCGAGTTTCTTTTTGACATTCAACTATCAATCGACATGATAGCCTTGCTCTTCGGCCACAACAACTTCGAATTCTTCATCGTCCCTTTTCTTCTTTCACAGGTAAAAAAATATGGCGTTTTTAGTTTTGAAGAAAATGAGGAATTTGATCCAACTTCTCTTCTAGTATTGGTTAACAGTTTCAATATTAATTGCTTTAATTTGAAATATGGTCTGAATAAAACCCTAATTTCTGAAATTTCTTATCTTCTCTTATTGGAGTGAATTATAATTTTTTGTTGTTGTTGTGCTTTTTTAAAGTTTTATTTTTGTCGTTTGTGTTTATACAAACAAAACAACTATGTTGTTTGTTTTTATACAAACAAAACAACGATGTTAGTGTTTTTGGTGTTGCTAGATTGATTTGTTCTTGTTCTTAGTAAAAATGGTGATATTGTGTGGTTTTATATAACAAAATCATGCTACTATGTTTTTATATGATGCAACAGATTAACCATCTTATACAACAGAGCAATCATCAAATTTAAAAATCTGATGCAACAGATTAACCATCGGATTAACCCTCTGATGCAACAGATTAACCATATGATGCAATGGAGGAACCATCAAACTAATCAGAGTAATCATCTGATGCAACAAATGAACCTTCTGTTGGATAAAATCCTATCAAATATTCCATTAGGACATGTCCAAGACTTGATTTTTCCAATTAACCATTCATCTATCCCGATAGATGACCCTTCTATTGAAAGAAATCTAAACAATATTGATTGTTGACAACTGGTTCAACAGATCATTTATATATTGCAACAGATGTGTTTTCTGTTGCATAAACTATTCATTTGTCTCAACAGATGAGTGATATGTTTTTTAATATTGCAATATATTACTCATGAGTTGCAACAGGTTAGTTAACTGTTCCAACAGATCACTCATATGTTGCAATAGAAGTGTGATCTGTACAGACCAGTCATATGTTTCAACGTATGAGTGATCTATTTTTATTGTTGCAATACATTACTCATCCGTTGTAATATGTTAGTTATTTGTTCTAACAGCTAACTTATCTGGTGCAACAGATGTGTGATCTGTTGGAACTGTGATTTTATTATTTTGCATGTTAGATTTACTCTTATCCTTTTTTAATGACGCATTAATCAATTATAATCTATTTTATGCTCCTATTAATTTTAGATAATATGGCTCTCAAAAGAACATAAACCGAATCAAGTCTAAGCAAAGGAACAAGTGAAGCAGCTAGGATACATCCACAACTTTATGAGCTTGCTTTACAAGCGTTATCTTAATCAAGAGCAGAATATGATGAACATGGGGAGGGGGAATGTTTCAAAAGAAATGATCCAAATGCTAATAGCCCTTCCGCCAAAGAGTTGGTCAAAATCTTCAACATTGATCATTATCTTGTGAGAATGCAGTGCAATGGTGCCACAGATTTAACGGGTGATTCCGTAGTCAAGTCAGCCATGGAAAAATCTTTCGATGCCCTCAGAAAAATACTTTGAGAACAAAAATTGGATGCTAATTTCCGGGACAGCTACTTTGGGCAATATCTTGATTTGCCGGAGGAAAACATTGCTCGTTTCTAAATAAAAATTGTATATGATCTTTTCAAGCGTAGGTTTATGTATGAAAACAAAGATAAGATGGATGCGGTATGGATAAATTACTGTGGCATGACTGTTTTTTTTGGTTGGAAGGAGTTTTCCATAGTTACTGGACTAGAATCGTATCCTCCTTCTCCTTCTCAAGTTATACCAATTCTAATCCAAAAAAAGCACCCCGCACACCCAAAAAAGATAAAGGCAAATCAAGTGATCGTGATGACCTAGTGTCCATTGTTGGTCCAAGCTTCGAAAACAAAAATTTGATAGAAGCATCAAAAGGTAAAAGATTTTCAAAGAAGCACAAGCAATCATTGTTCTTGATTTGATTTGTACATAATATTCTTTGAGCGAGAGACGTTAACAACAACATAAGTTTTGGTTTAATAATGCTCTCCGAGGATCTTGAGGCATTTAACATCTATCCCTGGGGCTATGAAGGCTTCAAAATGACAGTCAAATATTTGTTGACTCCGTTATCGCCAAAGACAGTCAACTTATATAGCTTTCCATGGGCTTTCATGGTAAATGTTTATTTTATTATGATATGATTTATTTTTTCTATTCAATAATGGTTTTGATTTATTGGTGTTATTTTATTGGCTTGGGTATTTGAAGCTATTTCTTATTTCAGAAAACAAGTATACTACCATAAAGAAGTTTTCTGTCCAAGAATCTTGAGATGGTTGTTGGCCAAAACTGATAAAAATGCAAAGTTTTTTATCTCTTCAACCCCTCGAGAGATGCAGTAAGTATAATTATAATTAACTTTTTTCTTTAATTAATGATTTTTTTGAATGATCTAATTATCATTCTAAAATATGTAATGATTTATGTTAGATTGTGCATCCATCTCTTGTTTCGACCAATAGAGAGTTTTTCCAAATAGATGAGTCATATGTTGCAATAGATGGTTCATCCGTTGAAAATTATCATACAGGCCTTCCTCGTGTTATAATTTGTCCCCAACAATTGCAACAGAAATATAATTTATTTGGGACAATTTAAAATAGGTGGAAGACATGTTTGATTTACTAAAACAGATCTTGAGATATCCTTTTCTGGAATATTTTGTATCTGTGATTAGCATTGATCAATTTTGGTTTTCCAAGTGAATATCACTGTAGATGCTATTGCTGAACAATATTGAAATATGTTACTTTTTTTTATGGAAATATGGAGATGCAAAAGAGCAGACACCAGGAGAAAACATACGCAAGCGACATTAAAGATCCACAACGACCAAAGCCAAATTCCATAGCACCGGAAGAAGAACAACTCGTCCATATTGAGTAGATCTGTAAAGCTTGAGTCTATCAAAGTAATAACCTCACCCCTCCTTAGGATTTGTTGGCATCAAAACTTAAATTGTTGATTTATTTGTTCGAGTCTATACTCATAATAATGTTTTATATTTCATTTATTTGTTGATTTATTTCATGTAATTTCGGAAGGCTTTGATTTATGTTATTTTATCCTTAGATTTGAACTAATTAATTGAAATGAAATACTAGATTTAAATATTGCACCAGAAATGGTATTTGTTGCAACAGAAGACATATTTGTTGGAAAATATCAATAGATTTTAATATATGTTGCAACATGTAGGTAATCTGTTGGAAATTATCAAACAGGTCTTCCCACTGTTGCAACAAGTAGACTTAGATAGAAAGATCGACATAACGCAATAGATGACCAACCTACTGCAATAGATAGGCTATCTGTTAGAATAGGTAGAATATCTATTACAGCATATGAACATTCTGTTGGCAGCTCATGTGTAGTTCACGCAACCAAGGCTCGTTGAACCCCCATTTTTGCTGACTTGGCATCTGATTTGATTTGCCCCCCAACAATTATTTTTTCCTCTTATATATTCATCTTCTTTCTAAAATTTAACCCTAAATTTTCAAATCTTCTTCTTCATCATCTTTTTTTTTTCCTATCCAAATCCTTCAAATTATTTGTATTTGGTTTTTTCGCATATTTTTTTTATTTTTTCCAACTAAGCTTGACAATGTCGAGCTCATCTTCCACATTTTTTTGTGATAATGATTTTTTATTTTATAAGTGTGGTCATGAAGCCCTATTGAAGACTTCTTGGGCTCAACAAAATTTAGGTCGTAGGTTTTTTACTTGTAAGATTTCGAAGGTAATATTTTTTTTATTTAATTAGTTGATTAATTATTGACTTATAATTGTTTTGTAATTGTGGTCTTGTTTTTATAGAAGTTGGGTGGATGTGATTACTTTGATTGGTATGAAGAACGACACCTTTCACAAGCAAATTATGTAATCTGGGGTTTGTTGAAGAAAGTCAAGGCTTTTGAAGAGAAACAAAATCGAGAAAGAAGATCCTTCATTGTTGGCGTTATGGTTACTAGTTTAGTGTTGTTGGGCACATGGATATTCGAGCCTAATTGTTGAATTTTTCATGAAGGTGTAGTTGTATTTGCTACTGGTTTGGTGTTGTTGAACACATGGATATACAAGCATAATTCTTGTAAAATATCAAAAAATTATCACTATATGTAATGTTATGTTCGTTACGTATGTAAAGTGAAGTGATGAAATAAAAAATTATTATTTCACAGGTTCTTCTTTATACACAGGTTGCAAACATCTAGTTAGTACCCATAAGTCCAGACCTCTTGTATGTTTTCCACAGCATTGTCACACAGAAAGGTCTTTGGCTCGTCCATTTCTATGCCGGTCAGCAAACATTCTATGTATGCAAGCGCGTGCGACCCTCACGCAGCATCGGTTTTATTTTTTAGAAGGTCCATGTCCTTGTTTCGACCATCAAAATCCCATGGTTGCTTCATTAACACTTCCGTTGGCAAATGATCCATGATTTTACTTTGCCTCAATAAGATAGGGAACAACTCCAGCAGTGGTTGCATGTGGGTAAAAAAATCTGCCTCATCCAAGGTCGGTAAGTTGCAGTCATAAACCTTGATCTTTAGCTCCTCGGGTAGTATCTCAACAACCCGATAACATATGTTGTCCAAGGTTATGACTCCAAGTAACCTCTTTGCCCCAGTCCAGATCTTGTTGTGTGGATTTAGCCTCTCCCCTCTAACATATTTTATCATTTTTTCATCCCATTGGAACTCAAAAAGTAACAAATAAAATCCCGTGCCACCAGGAGTTGACGCTAGCATACTGATATCATTGTACCTATCCTTCAAAGTTTTGTAGAAGTCGAGGTCCACTATCCTAACGGGAGCATCATAAGCCTCCGGGTACGTTAATTTTCTGCCCCTCATGAGGCAGAGAATTTTTTCGACATATTGTGATATAAGAAGTCAATTTTTAAATAGGTTAGTAATTATAAAGAAATAAGAAAAAAATTAGTGGAAAGATGCAATGGATGGTCCATCTGTTGCAGAGGGTTCTCTGAATCTACTCACAAATTACCCATCTAACGCAACTTATGAAATAGATGGGTAATATGTTGCAACAGAACCCCCACAAACAACACATGACACATTTGTTGCGTAGCTTCTTCTTCATGGAGTAGATTAGAAGGCTAGGTGTAACGCCCCGAAATTGGGTCCCGAGATGTCACACGGTGCTTAGGGTTACAAGTGACCTCAAGCTAACCTTTCTACTAGCATAACTCATAAGCAACTGAATAAGAAGTACAAATCTATACAAATCTGTGGAAAATAACTCTTTTCTGAATCTGATCGATACAAAACTGAATTTACAAGATTACAATTTTGCCTTTATAACCAAAACTAAAACGGAATACATCAACTTCTACTGACTGTCTATGAAGCCTCTACTAGTACTGACTGTAGGTAGCCGGGTCATGAATCCCGACTATCCCAACTCAATACGCCTGAATAAAGAAAATACAATACTATTAGCTCTGCATAACTGACCCAAGCCCTTGAATCAAAGGACTCATCACCTGCTGACTGGATACCACGAACTGACTGGATCTGAAGGTGCATACTATACCTTGTACCTACATTCCGAGAAAATGTATCCCACATACGAATATGTGGGTCAATACCATGGAAATGTACCGAGCATATGGGGGTGCAATGCATATATAAAATAATATCTTAATATCATCACAGTTTATAAAATTATGCATGCTGATATAAATGACTCACTTAGCTCAAATTAAATCATCGAAATCATGGATGAATAATACATGTAAAGTAAAACAAGTGAGTCATTATAATAATTTCTCAATTCACTTCATCTCAATTTCAAATCATCAAAGCAATCAAATCTCATAACAATTCGCTTTAGAATATATCCTTTCAATCTTTCGAAAATAACAACTTTCTCAAAATCAGTTTGTCAAGCGAATATATTTTCATCTTAGATAGAAGAGTACACACACACACATTGGGAGTCTCTCATAACCGACATAAACCATGTGAGCTACATGGAGTCCAACGTTCTACCCACGTTGGGGAGAGTCTCCCTATTCCTTGCCATCGAAGTAGGACCTTAAATAATCAATCCAAACACTAGTGATCACTATATAAATCAGCCTCAATTCCGGCTCCTACGGGGGCACGTAGTTCTAGAAAAGTACCAAACCCGCTATACCTCCCGCTCGGTGCTAAATACTACTCCCGGACTTAGCTCAGATCTTTTCAAAAGAAAATCCACCATAAAATAGTTCAACAATTCACAATGGGAGACATCAATAAAAGTGAATTTATTTTCTCATCTCGGGTTCAAAATCAACCCCTTTTTACGATCGAGAGGTCAAAGCTTCTTTATCATTTCAAATCATTCAAATCTCAAGGTGTTTATAACACATGATTTCTCAAAAACAACAATCTCAAATAGAGTTCAAAACTCATGTCTCAATATCACATTAAAACTTATCAAGATTCAAGCTTTATATCATAAACATATATAAATTCCTTCAAAATCTGGAAATTTCAGCCTTAAGCACAAAAATATCATTGTTCTAATATAATTCCACATTCTAAAATATCAAAAACATCACCAACTCATGAGAATCAATATAGGATAAAATTCATGCTTCAAATTCATAAATAAACATATAAAATTCATAACTTCGTAAAAGAAAAACATTTTTTTGGGCGCAAGAACGAAAGGGTGTCCTTGTTGAAAAACCCACATACCTCAAACTTGAATCTTTGAATGACTTTCCGAATGACGTAATGCTATTCACGAACTTTTGGGTGTCCCTCGTAGCCATCGTTACAGGGATTTCGAATATGTAAAAATTATAGAATTCCCACGGTTGAATCTCTAGCTATAGGGGTTTTTTATGTTGAAACCCTAAAGGTTGTTCTTGGTAAATTTTGGTGAATGAGAGCTTATTTTGATGTTATGGGAGTTTAATCACGTGTTGGATATGATATGGGGTTAAAAACTATCACATTTACCCTTAATGAGTCGGAGAAGGAAGCTAAAAATTGAACCAAGGATATACCCAGGGCGGCGCCCTACTTAGACCCCTCTCTAGCCTGGGCGTCGCCCTGCTTAGACCCCCACTCTAGCCAGAGCGGCGCCCTACTTTTAGCCTTTTGCTACTGGTCACGAGAATGGCTGGAACTTTTCGCTCAGGTGTCGGATTTTTGAGAAATTGGTATCGTTGGAAAGATAATTCAATAATCTACAATTTGGTGGATCTTGGGATGAAAAATTCCATGTAAATAAAGAGTTATATTCGTTTGATGTAGACCCTTGTAGAATTGAATGTCAAACTTTGGACGAATCATTTGGTCTTAGCTCAACTTTGTTCTCGGTCATTGCTATGAACATTTTTCACCTCTAAGATAATATATAGACAAGAATAATGATCATGCAACTTATATTCATGTGATAATCACTTGGGCTATATCTTAGACGCGTAGGAGCGACGGTTAGAATTTCAGCACGAAAATACGGGGTATTACACTAGGTTAAGAAAAGTAAACTTACCCTGTCCATATAATACGTATGGATATCTTTCATACTATTGAAGTCTTGGGATGAAAAGGTATGGATGGGATAATCTTGTGTGCCTTTCTTTCCATTCTTGGTCCATCGTAGATTCTTCTTCTTTTTGGCGTCAAGTTCCGCATATATGTCAACCTTCTTCAATGGCCCCTGAGCTTCAATAACTTTTGGACAGGGAGGAGTTGTAATTTTTTTGGATTTCCAATAGGAGAGTAGTTGGTTAATTACTCCTTTATTCCTCCCAATCACCACTATAGGAGTGTATGGCTCCCTCACCTTCTTGGATGGTTTGACATCACTCTAGGATTTCAATTTCTCAACAACTTTAGTGATAGCCTCTACTTTTTCAAAGAGTTCATACTGTCTGTCCTTGCACTCTTTGCATTTACAATAAAAACATAAAGGTGAAGAGGGGTGAGAGGGACCGATGTAAGGGTAAGAGGAACCTGTGTAAGTGTGAGAGAGACCTGTGAAAGGGGTGTTTTCAAACATATTTATTTTTTATTGAGCATCAACATGCTTATAATCACAACTTGCAGCAGCATCAGTATGTTTACCACCAATATCAACAACTTCACCAGCAACACCTCTAGAAGAAGCACACAGATCTGTTGTAGTAGGTTGGTCATGAAGAGCCTCAACATTAGGCTCACCTTGCCTAACTGCTCTTCTTATGGCTATTACTCCAGCCAATTCCTTCTTTATTAACTCTACTGTTGGGTCTGTTATTGTATCAAAAAAATCTAGAGTAATAAAATAAGTCATCCCCAACTCTTGCTCAGTAGGCACGATCCATGGATGCACAACCTATAAAAAAAGACAAATACATTTAAATCATATAATAATTTGCAGCCAGTTGGGTTACATATTAACACAGACAACTTATGCAACATCTGATCTGTATGTCATAATAGATTAATAATAAATTGCATCAGATTACCCATATGCTGCATAAATTATAGTAGATGGATAATCTATTGAGTTGGGTTCAGAGAACCAAAGCAACAAATAGGTAATCTGATGCGACATATGAATAGTTTGTCACAACATATTACCCATCTATTGTACCAGTTGCAGTGGACGAAACTTATGTAGCAAATGATCTTTTTGTTGAAATAATTGATCTTTCTGTCATAGCAGATTAATAATATATTGCATCAGATTATCCATCTATTGCATAAGTTGTAGTAGACGGGTAATCTGTTGCAAAAAATGACCCATCTATCGCAACAGATGGCACATCTACTTCAACATCTTTATTTGAGTCAAATTATTTTACTCGAAATAGATGTATTGCATAATCTGGAGGTTTAAAGAGATCAACCTCCTTAATTCTTTTGTTGTTCTTTGTAGGCAACCACCTAAGGATCCTTGGATGAGAAACCTCATCCGGATAATCCTTGACCTACTTTCGGAGGTAAGAAAGGGCTTCAAATGCCCAATCCCAAAAAATGTAAATAGGATGCAAGAAAAAAAGTCATAATAATTATTCAATATAAATTAATGGCTTAGTAAACAAGTAATGATTAAATTTATCATGAAAACCCAAGGAAAACCATATAATGTTATCGTGTTTGGGGACAATATTGTCAGTAAATATTTGACAATCATGTAGTAGCTATCATATCCCCAGGGATAGTTTCTGAATTTCTCAAAATCGTCAGCAAGCTTTAAAAAATCATCTTCTATGACTTTGTGGACGTCTCTTGCCAATATAATGGAATGGGCAAACCAAACTAAGCACAATTGTTACCACAACCCATCAATTTTTTTCTTGCATTTGTTGGTTTTGGTGGGGGGTCGCTGGGACAATGCCTTCCCTCTCTTTGATGGTGGTGGTTTGGCTGTCCTGATTGCCTTAGACCTTTTGTAGGTTTTTTCCTTGGTGAGAGGTTCTTCTGGAAGATTGTATCTTAAGACCGTTACTATGGAAAACTCTTTCAAGCCAAAACAAACTGGCATGCCACAGTAGTTGATCCAGATTTCATTCATCTTTTTTCCCCTCCTTCGAATTTTTATCATCCCCAGGTACTTGATCCTGAACTTGAGAAGACCATATATCATACATATTTGGAAACGGAGAGTGTGGTCCTCAGGCAACTCAAGAAAGCATCCAAAACAGCTCTTCTTAAAAAGTCCGACTATGTTTTCATTCTTCATAATTTTCCTAAACTCATCAAAAGGTTTCCCCAACTGACATTTAAGTACAAAATCACCAGTTAGTTTTGCAGGGTCATCTATTGGAATCAAAACTTAAAACCTATCAATAATAATAGTTTTGATAGCCTCATTTGAAATTTCGATCTTATTTCATGCCTCATTGGTGAGTCATTATCATCATGTTGATAATGATCCTCTTTCTCAGTTTCTTCTTCCTCCTCTTCTTTTTTATCTTCTTCTTCTTTCTCCTCATTTTCATTTCCTAATCTCCATATCCAAACCCTTCTCCACCTCCCTCAACGTTGGTTTTATATCTTTTCTCAGTTTCACTTCTTCCTGACTAATATTGATGAGAAAGCTCCTCCTAATCCCTCTGTACTGTAACCTTTTTTGTTAGGTGGTCAGAAGTTCATCCACTTTCACTTTCACTTTATTTTATTTTAGGAGACATTTTTTACCTACAAACAACATAAAAACAAAATTACATTACAATTGATGTATGCACAAATTTTTAAAAATATATTACAAACACCACCAATACCGACACCACCAACAACCACCATAAATACCACCAACCAATGCACCACCACCACCACCAATAGCCACCATAAACTCCACTAGTTCCATCACGACGACCACCAACACCACCAACATGACCACCAATACCACAAACACCGTCCAATAATACCACGACAGTCAACAGAACACTGCAACAAAAACTAGGGCTTTATCGAGTTCTTCCTACAATTTTACCATAAAAACTCAAAATTGTAAACCCATTCTCAAATATAATACAACTAAAATTCTTCTTTTTCATCATTAAATTAAAATCCCTAATTTTTAGAAAAATAAACTAATCTAGAACTCTTTTCAAACTCTGTTACCTACGAAAATAGGGAAACAACAGATATAAGCAAGAATAAACTCGAAATACTACCTATGTGGTCTAAAATGGAAAGAAAATTGATCTGTTGTGAAGGGTTAAGTAATTTGTTGAGTATTTATTATCTATATTGTTGAGAGAGAAAGAAAAGAGAGAGAACTCAAGACTTGAAATGATGAAACGTTTTTTTCCGAAAATGGATGAATTGTATGGGTTGATTTGTATTTTGGAAAAGAATGACAAGTTTTGAAAATGTTAATTTTGTTTGAATTGATCTTAATTAAAATGTTAATTTTTGTAAATGTTAATTCTAACCGTCTCAACACAATAAAGTGTATTAATTTCAGATGGAACACTAAATGAATTTAGGCATTGGCTTGATAATTAATTAAGTTAATAAGAATCGTTTCAACTTGGAGTGATCGATCGATGACTTAGGTCGGGAGGGACGCAATACCAACATCATGTAATTTCCAAAGACTCAATTCAAGCTGTAGTTTATCCCATGAACTCACCCCTAGTTCTAGCTAAATCAATTTAGGCATTGGCTTGATAATTAATTGAGTTAATAAGAATCATTTCAACTCAAAGTGATCGATCGATGACTCAGGTCGGGAGGAATGCAAAATCAACATCATGCAATTACCAAAGACTCAATTGAAGATGTAGTTGACCCTATGAACTCACCCCTAGTTCTAGCTAAATCAATTTAGGCATTGGGTTGATAATTAATTGAGATAATAAGAATCGCTTTAACTTAGAGTGATCGATCGATGAATCAGGTTGGGAGGAATGCAATACCAATATCATTTAATTTCCAAAGACTCAATGGAAATTATAGTTGACCCCATGAACTCAACCCTAGCTCTATCTAAATTAATTTAGGTATTGGCTTGATAATGAGTTAATAAGAATCGTTTCAACTCAGCGTGATCGATTGATAACTCGGGTTAGGAGGAATGCAATACCAACATCATGTAATTGTCAAAGACTCATTGAAGTTGTATTTGACCCCATGAACTCACCCCTAGTTCTAGCTAAATCAATTGAAGTTGTAGTTGAACATATAAACTGAAGTGAAATTGAATGAAAATAAATGTTCAACCTATTTCAACAAATGACTTATCTATTGGAATTTATCAAACAAATTAAGTCATCTATTGCAATATATTAACTATATATTGTAAATTATCAAATAGGCGATTCCATTTGTTGAAATAGATAACTTATTTGTTGGAACTTATCAAACGGATTAATTCACCTGTTGCAACAGATTAACTATCTATCGTAAATTATCAAATAGGTGTTGTCATCTATTACGATAGATGATTGAGTCGTTGGAGATTTTCAAATAGAAATTGTCATCTGTTTTAACAAATTACTTATATGTTTTAACCCATCTTTTTTTTTAATTTAAAGAAATTTCCTAATTTTCAGTCCAAGATAAAAAAGATAAAATACTAAGGCGGTAAAAAATATTACTTGGATAACTCAAAAATATCCTCCTTGAGTAGTATTATCTTATCTTTTCAGTGTCACCGTCATCTCGTGCCCCTCAAAAGTTATTAATGAATATTTAACACCCATCTCTAGAATTCTCTCTCCTCCAGCCATAAATTAACTCAACTCATCTCTCTTTCTTCTTTATTTAGATTTATAATTCTCTTTCTCTCCTCTTTAGGGTATAATCACAACCATCTCTTTTTTCCTCTCTTTTCTCTCCTCTTTTGCATAAAGACCCTTTCGTATCTCAACCGATCCCCCAATATTTTTGTTCTACTATTCTGATCCATTTGCCTTTTTGACATGGCAGGTATGGTTCACTATTGCTCTTTTCTTCTCGTCTTCTTTTTTTTATGTTATTGAAATTAGATATTTATATCTGTTGTTATTATTGATTTACTTATTACCAGTTTCCTTTTTTTTTAGAAATGGGTGTTGGTGTTGTTGGAACATGTGCTATTTATTTTGTTGATGTGTTGGAACATATGGTGTTGTTTATTGTTTCTTTGTTGTTGATTTTGTTGTTGGTGTTGCAATAGTTTCCTCAACTATTGTAACTGATGAATCATCTATTGAAATAGACGGAGAAATTGTTGGAAGAAGTCAAACTAGTAATAAGGCTGGTTTGATTTATTCCAACATATGACCCATCTGTTGCAATATGTCATCTATCTGTTGCCATAGATGAATCGCCTGTTGCAAGGGATGACTCATCTATTGAAAAAATAGGGAATCTATTTCATCAGATGGGTCATCTGTTGATTCATTCAATTTTGTGGTACCCTTTTGTAATGTTCTTTTTGTTCTTCTTTTGTTTGACATCAAATTTTTTTCTCTTGTTTGCAGATTAAAGGCTAAATAAACTATTGTCAGTAACGCCTTAAAAGAGGGTGTCGAGACATCACACGGTGCTTATGGTCACAAGTTATCCCAAGTACCGTGTGACATCTTAGGACCCATTTTTGGGGCATTACAAACTTGGTATCAGAGCACAGAGTTCAAGAGTCCTAAGGTTTCTTTGAAGTCATTTCTAGTAGAGTCTTGCGGAACGGTATGGAGAAGTCTGTATGTTTCTTTAAGAGGCTACAAGGCATTTAGAAAATGTTTCCATTCTTTCAAGTCTCAGATCGTGCTATAGAAAGGTTCTTTAAGAAACTTAAACAACTTCTCATCCTATTCTATTTAGGCCATCTCTGCCTCATTTTCTAGGTACCAGAAATAGTCAAGATTAATTCTCCACAGATAGTTATGGGATTATAAGAGGGATAGAAAGTATCCCATTAGTGCTTTTAAGTTCCGATTATTGAAGTGCTTTATCATGTTTGTAGAAATCATGCACTAAGCCCAAGTCAGATGTTCTTTCAGATTCCTCCTCAGAATCCATTATGATAATCTATACTTCTCTATCTATGTACTATTCTTGAGGTAACATGATCGGCAAGTTCCAATTCCCTCCCCTGATAATGCTCTCAGACTTGCTAGCAAGAAGTTTTAGAAGTCTCACAAAACGGCTTGAGAGGAGACTTCTAGTGTGTTATAAGTCCCTTAAGTTTAATGTTATGTCCTAATTCTTATGAGTCATTCAATTAAGATAGAGTGAGATGTATATTCTTAGATTATTGAATATTGTGTGTCAAGTTTCTATCACTTGTGATCTTGTTATCATTGTGTTGTTGAAACTAAAAGTCTAGGGAAACCATGTGGGTCTCTTTCAATTCACTAACATAGTTTCTTGGTTATTCATCTCATTTTATTGTTCAAAACATAAAATCAAAGTCTAGTGAAGCTGTGTGAGGCCTATTTCGATTCACTAGCATAGTTTCTTTATTATTAATCTTATTTTCTTATTCAAACCACAAAATCAAAGTTTAGTGAAGTCGTGTGAGGCCTATTTCAATTCACTAGCAACTTGTTGTTCATCTTGTTGTTCATCTTGTTGTTCTTGTGTTGGTTGGAACTGGGGGTTCATAGGTGTAGTGACAAGAAAAGTGGTAAGGGCGACTTATTGAATATATGTATAACCAAATCTTTTGCATAAGATTGAGTTAGTAATAAAGTGATATGTCTTTGTGTGTTAGTTTAGTAGAAGGTAGAGAAGGATTTATTAGTTAAGGTGAATTGTTGTTTTCTTAAAGTATGAAAAGAGTTATTGACGGTGGTTGTTGTGCAAGAAAAGTATAGGTTATTGATGAAGGTACTTGGTAGATGATTATTGTTAATTTAGGTATCCCTGAGATTGCAAGAGGAAGTTTTGTTGAAGCCTATAGAGCTATGAACTAAATGTAGCTGTATAAAAGGGTAGATATTAATGATGTGTAGAAGGAGGATGTGTTAATGGATTTTAAATAAGATAGATCATAGGATTGTAATTGACCCTTACTGTTATGAAGTTTTAGCGGACTAATTTTTTTAGATGTTTGGCATGTAAGAATATTGTGTGAAGTTGTGGTTCATCATAGCTATAACTAGACACTAAGTTTGAATAGTAGACGGTAATCAAGGTGGGTATAATGATTGATGTGTTGTGTATGTTAGTTGTATGGAAGTGATTTAGTAGGCTTGAACAATGTACGCAAGAGCTTAATTTCATTTGATTCGTAATCAAGTATAATGTTGTAAGTATGAGGTAGAAGTACGCCCAAGGTGCTATGGGGCTGCATTATTTTCGAGGATCATTTCATGTGGTGTGGTTAGTAGTATCGTGAAGTTGCTAGGCGAAGAAAGACTAGTTAGATAATGAAAGATGTTCTTGATAGCTAATTTAAGAAGTTATGATTGAAGATGTTGAGCCTTTTTATATAATCTTGATTCTCATGGTTTAGAGATATAAGTTTATAGGCGGGATAGTGGTAGGCTATGACAGAAGTAGTATGGTCCGTCAAAGGCTTGGAGGTACCCATGTTAAGCATCAGATTATAATTTTGAAATTTTGAAGATTGAGCTAATAGAAATAAGAGTTGAAGCACTAGATGGTGTGCACTCCGACTAAGGGGATGCTATGTGGATTCGAAGTTAGTAAGTATTCAAGTATTGTATGATGATTATTTGGACTATAGAAAGATAGGGTGTAACTTACAATATAGTATTAGAAGTTGGTTTTATGCTCTTAGGTGTAGTCATTCGGGCTAAGTTCTATTATTTGTGTTCATTGTTATATCCCAGATTCTAGATTAAAGTGATTGTAGTTTAGACTAGAGTGTATATAGTGGTTCACAGACTTAGAGTGATGGCTTAAATCTAAAGGGGAGATGATAGAGCGAGTAACCAAGTCAAGCTTTCAGATTCTAGTAGGTGCACCAGTAAGTTGTAGCATAGCCGTGAGAAAGAATGGTGTTCAATCTATTCTTATTTCAGCAGTTTACTTCAGTTATCCCTATATCTAATCATGCCTTGCATTTCGGCTCCATGACTATAGTTAATATTTATGTACCTTATAGAGAATCATGTACTCTTCCAGTTCCTAATATGAGGAGTTCCAGTTCGTTCAGTAGTCGGAATCACATTCCATAAGTTATGAATTCCAAAATTCAGGTCATGCAGCTTATGACTTGTAACGCCCCGAAAGTGGGTCCCGAGACATCACACGGTACTTAAGGCTACAAGTAGCCCCAAGCTAACCCTTTGAGCCCATTACTACATACAAAAGATTACTTAAATAAGATTAGGGCAATAATTGGTACTGTCATATCAGAGTCATGAAAAGAGCGAAGAAAATACTTTTTTCGATTGGACACAATACTGATAATCTCAACATACTGATAATCTGGTAAACTAGTCTGACAAAGCCTCTACTACTCAAACATACTAGATATCCATTGGGACAGATCCCCAAATGACACTTACTCAAATAAAGAGAGATAAATCATCAACTAAAAACTCTAAATCATCTGAACAGAGGTCCTCAAAGCATGAGGACTCACCCCTGTTGAAATGTAGATGAAGTGCCTGAAAAATCACTGGCGAGGCTTGGACTGAGAACCTGATCCTACATTACGAGAAAATGTATCACACAGACAATTATGTGGATCAGTACTTGGGAATGTACTGAGCATATGAGGGTGTATGTATTTATACAAAACAAAATCACAGATCTTTACAGAAAATAAGCATGCAAATATATATCACTCACATAGCTTGAATAAAAATCTCATAACTCGTGAAGAAGAAGCAAATAATATAAATCACGTGAGTCATTCCACTTTGGTCTAAATCTTTGTTCTCACACTTATAAACTAAATGAAGTCTCAAAATATCAACTTTCAGGACATATGCTTTAAATCTTGTGAGAATAAGTAGCTTCTTTAAGGCTTAATCATCAAGACACTTGGAAATCTTAGAAATCTCAGGATCATAGCTTTCAAAATACTAATACTTTCAAAACTCACTACTTTTATGCTAAGGATAGTAAAACTTCTTTAAAACTTAAGGGCTTAGTACCTTTGGAACTTTAAGACTTGATACTCGAGGAAACTTGGGAAGACTTGAGACACCTAGGAGTTTCTTCTAACCGACATAAACCATGTGAGATACATGAAGTACAATGTCTTGCCCATGTTGGGGAGAGCTGTTCTATCCTTGCCATCGGAGTAGAACCTTTAACTTTTAGTGATCACTAGCTTAACCCACTTAGGGTAAATTAGAAACCTGCGGGGGCACGTAGTTCTGGGGCATTAGACCTCGGAATCAAGCCCAACTCGGTTCTAAATACTACTCCCTTACTTAGCTCAGAACTTTTAAGAAAATCCACCTTAAACAATTCAACAATATACAATGGGAGTCAGTATGCTCCCCTTTTTCTCAAATCAAAAGATGTGGATTTCTTTCTTAACTTTAGGATCAAAACTCAATTCTTTTCTTGAAATCTTGGTAGACTTAGCATGTATAAACTTTGGAACCTCAACAACAAGGGAAAACTTAAGTACACTTCTTGAAACACTTTGAAGAATGTCAATAAGTCATGAGTTCACAACAAGGATCAATTCATGACAACAAATCTTGGGAATTCTTTAAAAAAATATGATATCAAATAGGGACATGCAACTTATATCATGAACTCTCAACTTGAATCATACTTAAAACAGGATAATCATGCACATTCAAAACTTGAACAATTCTATAATCTCATAAGCTTGAAATATAGCAAAATAACATGCATTCATCTTGAGATTACAAAAATTCTTTTAAGAAAAATTTAAAGCTTTTAGGCACAAGAACGAAAGAGTGTTCTTGTTCAAACCCCGCATACCTTAAACTTGGAGCTTTGAATGAACTCTTGACTTAGAGGCTCTATTCTTGAAATTGTTGGGTGCTTCTTGTAGCCCTCATAATAGGGATTCCGATTCTCGAAGAATTTTTGAAAACCTTCGATTAAATTTTGATTTCTCTTGAATTCTTTGTAGAAACCCTAAACTTTGTTCTTGGTGATTTTTGATGAATATATGAATGATATGGTGATTTTTAGGTATAATATCATGTTAAGGATGATAAGAGAGTGGAAATACCAACTTTAACCTTAATGGCACGGAATAGGAAGCTGAAATTTGGCCTGGGATGATTTCCAGGGCGGCGCCCTACCTAGAGCACTGGTGTACCCAAGGTGGCACCTTGGCTAGAGGGGCGGGGAGACCAGGGTGGCGCCCTGCTTAGAGCGGGGGAGAACCCTGTTCGGCGATCCTAGATCACCTCAAGTTATTGGAATGGCATACCAAACATGCCCTTAAGCTCGTCTAAAAATTCCAAAACTCACTCTAGATGTACTACAACCTTTCCCCATCGCAACACAACAAAAAAGTCAAGAAACAGAGGTCGGTAATGTCGCAAAATAATTCATCGAAGATTGAAGGTTCAAAAATAAACTAAGTGTTGAAACACTTAGTAAAAATTCTAAGTGTTAAGCTTTTCTTGACTTGCTTCGAGGCTCTAACGACAAAGAAACTTTCTGGGGTCTTATAATATCTCCCTCTTGGAAACATTCATCCTTGAATGTCACTAGATATGCTAAGAAAGTAGAGAAAACGAAGGATACACAGCTGAAATAGTTGGGTAAGCTGACCTTACTTCATGCTAAACTTTTGGATACTTCATAGAATATATAAACTTATGCAAAGAATGGTTATATAGCTGCAACTCTATTAAAAAGGAATTGAATGATACCTTCGGCTTGATCTGAACTTTCGTAAAAGAGGTGAGGGTACTTGGATCGCATATCTACTTCGGCTTCCCAAGTATCACCCTCAACTGACTGGTTCCTCCATAATACTTTGACCAAGGGAACTTCTTTGTTCCTTAGTCTATGAACTTGATAATCTAAGATTTCAACAGAAATCTCATTAAGAGAAAGACTGTTCTGAATATCAGGGCTTTTCGAAGGATCTACAACAATGGAATCACCAATATGCTTCTTGAGCATGGAAACATGAAAGACAGGACGAACAGCTGACAACTCTATGGGCAACTCAACTTCTTAAGATACTTTTCCAATGCGACTCAGGATCCTATAAGGACCAACATACCGGGGACTAAGCTTCCCCTTCATCCCAAACTTTTTCACCCCTTTCATGGATGAAATTTTTAGATACACCAAGTCATCCACCTCAAACTCCAGGTCTCTTCTTCTCACATCTGCATATGACTTTTCACGACTATGTCTTTAATCTCTCTCTAATCAACTTGACTTTTTCCATAGCCTCAAAGACTGTGTCAGGTCCAGTCAAGGCTACTTCAGCCACTTCGAACCACCCTATTGCTGATATACATCGTCTACTATACAAAGCCTCAAATGGTGCCATCTTAATACTAGCATGGTAACTATTGTTATAAGCAAACTCTATCAATCGCATATGCTCATCCCAACTACCTTTGAAATCAAGAGCACACACTCTCAACATATCCTACAAAGTTTAGATGGTCATCTCGGCCTGACCATCAGTCTGTGGATGAAAAGCGGAACTCAAATAGACTTGGGTACCCAGAAAGACCCTTCTGAAATGCTCTCCAAAACTGAGAAGTGAACTGAGCACCCCTATCTAAAATAATAGACAAGGGAACTCCATGCAACCTGACTAATTCTCAAATATATAATCTAGCATAGTCCTCATCTGTAAAAGATGTATGCACAAGCAAGAATGCATTGACTTAGTCAACCTATCAGTAAAAACCCAAATAGAATTATGATGTCATTGGGAGAGAGGTAAACCAGTCACGAAATCCATATTCACCTCTTCCCACTTCCAAGTGGGTATGCTAACCTCTTGCATCACACCATCAGGTCTTTGGTGCTCAACCTTAACCTGTTGGCATGTTGCACACTTTGCCACAAACGCTGCTATATCCTTCTTCATGCAACTCCACCAATAGATTTACCACAAGTCACAGTACATCTTGGTAGCATCGGGATGAATAGACCACACACCATGCGCTTCAACCATAATTCTCTTTCTCAGATCACAAACATCAGGAACACACAATCTGCTTTGCAATATTAACACTCCATCTCCCTCTTAGGAGAAAAGCTCTACCTTTTGATCCTTGACTAACTCCTTCAGTATGATCAAACTAGAATCTAAGTCTTGCTTCTCCTTCACTTTCGAAACTAAAGAAGATTCGGAGCTACTCTGCAACAAAATATTCCCCTCGGCAGAGTCAAGCAACCTAACACCAAATCTAGCTAGACAATGCACATCATGAGATAACCTTTCTTACTTTGCCCCACATGCAAAACACTACCCATAGAGAACCTGCTAAAGGTATCTTCCACTAGATTGGCCTTGCCCAGATGATACAGCACACTCATAGCATAGTCTTTCAGTAACTCTGACCACCTCATCTATCTAAGATTCAACTCCCTCTGAGAGAACACATACTGCAGGCTTTTGTGATCAGTAAAAACATTGACATGCACACCATAAAAATAATGTCTCCAGATTTTCAAAGCATCCACTACAGAAGCCAACTCTAAGTTATCGGTTGGGTAATTCTTCTCATGAGGTTTCAACTGCCTAGAAGCATAGGCTATAAATTTACCCCTCTGCATCAGTACACAACCCAAACAAACTTTAAAAGCATCGCAATATATCATAAAACCATCTACACCATCAGGCAAGGTCAACACAGGGGCTGAGGTGAGTTGAGTTTTCAACTCCTGAAAACTCTTTTCACAAGAATCTAACCACATGAATTTAACTTTCTTCTGAGTCAACTGGGACATAGGGGAGGTAATAGAAGAGAATACTTCAAAAAAATGATGGTAATAGCCCGCTAGACCCAATAAACTCCTAATATGAGATGAGAGATAGGCCTAGGCCAATTTCTTACATCTTCTATCTTTTGGGGATCAACTCTAATACCTTCGGCTAAAATAATATGACCCAAAAATGCTATAGACCTTATCCAAAACTTACACTTGCTGAATTTGGTAACAACTGATGATCTCTACGAGTTTGCAAGACAATTCAAAGATGGTATGCATGGTTACCCTCACTTCGAGAATAGACAAGGATATCATTAACAAACACAATGACAAACATATCAAGATATTTCTTAAATACTCGATTCATGAGGTCCATGAAAGCTGCTGGAGCATTGGTTAACCCAAAAGACATGACAAGAAACTCAAAATGGCCATAGCAGATTCGGAAGGACATTTTTAGGATATCACACTCTCTTACTTTGAGTTGATGATAACCGGATCAAAGGTCTATCTTGGAGAAGTAACTTACAACTGGTCAAATAAATCATCAATTTTAGGAAGAGGATACTTGTTCTTGACAGTGACTTTATTAAGCTGGCGATAGTCAATGCACATACGCAAAGAACCATTTTTCTTTCATACGAACAAGACAGGTGTGCCCCAAAGTAAGATGTTGGCCCTTATGAAACCTTTATTTAGAAGATCTTTGAGTTGCTCTTTCAACTCCTTAAGTTGTGCGGGTTCCATATGGCATGGAGAAATTGAAATGGGCTGACTGTAAGGAAGAAGATCAATCCCGAATTCTATCTCTCTATTGGGAGGTACCCCTGGGAGATCTTCCAAAAAAATATCAGGAAACTCATTGACAATGCTAACAGACTGAATAGATGGAGCTTCAGACTTAGTGTATTTAACTCTAACTAGGTGATAAATGCAACCTTTGGAGATAAGCTTTCGGGCTTTGAGATAGGATATAAAATGACTTTTGGAAGATACTAAACTCTAGGACCACTCAAAAATAGGTTCATCAAGAAACTAAAATTTGACTAGACGGGTACGACAGTTTATAGATGCATAACAAGAGTGAAGCCAGTCCATACCCCGAATAACATAAAAATCAACCATCTCCAACTCTATCAGATCAGTAAGTATGACTCTATGAAGGACCATAACAGGAAAATTCTTATACACTTACTTAGAAACAACAGACTCCCTTACTAGAGTAGACACTACGAAAAGCTCAGAAATCTTTTCAGGATTTAGTTCAAAGTTCACAGCCACAAGTGGGGTCACATAAGAAAAGCTTGACCCCTAGTCCAACAACACATATACATCAAAGTGAAATACATAGAGCATACTAGTAAAAACGTTGGGAGAATCCTCCAGCTCATAACGGGAAGGTAAGGCATAGAATCTATTTTGGCACTGACTGCCAGTAGTGCTAGAAGAAGCATCCTGTAGGGGAGCTGGACGGGCTACGGGAGCTGGTACACTAGAAGCCTATTCTTGAGGTCGGGTATATCTGCTCCCCTTACTAGCATCTGGGCAATCTCTAAGCCTGCAGCCCATCTTACCACAATTGAAACAACCACACTGCTCTGCTAAACACTTTATTGGATGGGTCCTACCACACTTAGCACAAGGAGGAAAATTAGGCCTGTTACCTACACTATTCTAGGACCTGGACATAGCAGTCATATTTCATTGCTCCTGCCTACCTCTGGGTGTGGGGGAACTAGCGGATGAAGGTGATGGTATAGATGAACGGCTTTGAAACTGAGGGCGATTCCCTCCATGGTAACTTGCCTGGCTGTACTCATGTTGTTCGTATCAAGCCCTCTTTTTACCCCTTAGTCTATCTCTTTCCCTTATCTTATCCGCCTCTATCTGTTGTGTATGTATCATTAATCTAGACAGGTCCAGAACCCTGTTCAATATAGCAGTACTACATTTTTTCAATACCAAACCAGAAATACATGTCACAAACTTGCTCATGCTAGAGTGGGTGTCAGCAATCAAGTCAGGAGCATATTTGGCCAACTAGTTGAACTTCAAGCAGTACTCCTTAACAGTCATGGAGCCCTGCCTTAAGTTCATAAACTCCTTTATTTTCACCTCTCTCAACTCCAACAGAAAGAACTTATCCAAGAATACATCTTGTAAAGCCTGCCAAGTAACGAGAGCATCATTTTCCCCTCTATATTTTCTCCCAGAAACAACCCAGTCATATGTTATATCTTTCAGCCTATAAGATGCCAATTTAACACTTTCTTCCTCAGTCACATGCATCACCTGCGTAATCTTCCTTATCTCCTTAAGATATAATTGTGGGTCCTCACATACCTTAAACCCATAGAACTCTGGCCGATTCATCCGCATAAAATAATGATTCCTGGTGGCAGCTAAGTTATCTCCCTGTTGCTGCGGGGATGTGGCCTGGTTGGCCTGAATATTCACTGTGACGGCTTGGGCCAGCGCCTAAAAAGCTGCCCAAAACTCGGCATGGGACACATTTTCATTCAAGGGATCAGCAGGCTAAGGTTGATGATCATTGTTGTTTATGCGAGCTCGACGAGGAGGCATTTTTTGAAATAAAAGAGCACAAATTAATAGCAGGGAGAGAAACAACTTTAACCACAATAGACTTCGAAAGAAAGAAATGACTCTTTCTGAAAACATCTTGTAGCCTCTTACTCCTAGATGTGGCGCGCTATACACCGTTGATCAAGACTCTACTCAACATGGTTTTTCAGAATCCCTAGGACTCCTTAAACCTTAGGCTCTGATACCAAGTTTGTAACACCACAAAAATGGGTCCCGAGACATCACACGGTGCTTAAGGTTACAAGTAGCCCCAAGCTAACCCTTTGAGCCTATTACAACATACAAAAGCTTACTTAAAGAAGATTAAGGTAATAACTGGTACTATCATATCAAAGTCATGAAAAGAGCAAAGAAAATACATTTTCCGAATGGACATAATACTGATAATTTCAACATACTGATAATTTGGTAAACTAATCTGACAAAGCCTCTACTACTCAAACATACTAGAGAGCCATTGGTACAGATCCCCAACTGACTCTTACTCAAATAAAGAGAGATAAATCATCAACTAAAAAGACTAAAACATCTGAATGGAGGTTCTCGAAGCATGAGGACTCACCCCTACTGAAATGTAGTCACTGACGAGGCTGGGACTGAGCACCTGATCCTACATTATGAGAAAATGTAGCACACAAACAAGTATGTGGAACAGTACTTAGGAATGTACTGAGCATATGGGGGTGTATGCATTTATACAAAACAATATCACTGATCTTTACAGAAAATATGCATGCAAATATAGATCACTCACATATCTTGAATAAAATTCTCATAACTCGTGAAGAGGAAGCAAACAATATAAATCATGTGATTTATTCCACTTTATTCTAAATCTTTGTTCTCACACTTGTAAACTAAATAAACTCTCAAAGTATCAACTTTCAGGACATATGCTTTAAATCTTGTGAGAATAAGTAGCTTCTTTAAGGCTTAATCATCAAGACACTTGGAAATCTTAGAAATCTCAGGATCATAGCTTTCAAAATACTAATACTTTCAAAACTCACTACTTTTATGCTAAGGATAGTAAAACTTCTTTAAAACTTAAGGGCTTAGTACCTTTGGAACTTTAAGACTTGATACTCGAGGAAACTTGGGAAGACTTGAGACACCTAGGAGTTTCTTCTAACCGACATAAACCATGTGAGATACATGAAGTACAATGTCTTGCCCATGTTGGGGAGAGCTGTTCTATCCTTGCCATCGGAGTAGAACCTTTAACTTTTAGTGATCACTAGCTTAACCCACTTAGGGTAAATTAGAAACCTGCGGGGGCACATAGTTCTGGGGCATTAGACCTCGGAATCAAGCCCAACTCGGTTCTAAATACTACTCCCTTACTTAGCTCAGAACTTTTAAGAAAATCCACCTTAAACAATTCAACAATATACAATGGGAGTCAGTATGCTCCCCTTTTTCTCAAATCAAAAGATGTGGATTTCTTTCTTAACTTTAGGATCAAAACTCAATTCTTTTCTTGAAATCTTGGTAGACTTAGCATGTATAAACTTTGGAACCTCAACAACAAGGGAAAACTTAAGTACACTTCTTGAAACACTTTGAAGAATGTCAATAAGTCATGAGTTCACAACAAGGATCAATTCATGACAACAAATGTTGGAAATTCTTGAAAAAAATATTATATCAAAATAGGGACATGCAACTTATATCATGAATTCTCAACTTGAATCATACTTAAAACAGGATTATCATGCACATTCAAAACTTGAAAAATTCTATAATCTCATAAACTTGAAATATAGCAAAATAATATAAATTCATCTCGAGATTACGAAAATTCTTTTAAGAAAAATTTAAAGCTTTTGGGAACAAGAACAAAAGAGTGTTCTTGTTCAAACCCCACATACCTTAAACATGGAGCTTTGAATGAACTCGACTTAGATGCTCTATTCTTAAAATTGTTGGGTGCTTCTTTTAGCCCTCGCAACGGGAATTCCGATTCTCAAAGAATTTTTGAAAACCTACGGTTAAATTTAGAGCTCTCTTGAATTCTTTGTAGAAACCCTAAACTTTGTTCTTGGTGATTTTTGATGAAAATATGAATGCTATGGTGATTTTTGCGTGTAATCTCATGTTAAGGATGATAAGATAGTGGAAAATACCAACTTTACCCTCAATGGGACGGAATAGGAAGCTAAAATTTGACTTGGGGCAATTGCCAGGGCGGCGCCCCGCTTAGAGCACTGGTGTATCCAAGGTGGTGCCTTGGCTAGAGCAGCGGGGAGACCAGGGCGGCGCCCTGCTTAAAGCGGGGGAGAACCTTGGGCGGCGCACCTAGATTGCCTCGAGCTACTGGAATGGAATACCAAACATGCCCTTAAACTCGTCTAAAAATTTCGAAAGTCACCCGAGATGTACTACAACCTTTCCCCATTGCAACGTAACAAAAAAATCAAGAAACTAAGGTCGGTAAGGTCGTAAAATAATTCATTAAAGATAGAAGGTTCAAAAAGAAACTAAGTGTTGAAACACTTAGTAAAAATTCTAAGTGTTGAAACACTTAGTAAAAATTCTAAGTGTTAAGATTTTCTTGACTTGCTTCTAGGATCTAACGACAAAGAAACTTTCTGGGGTCTTACATGACTCATGTACCCATGCAACACTCTTAACGATCAGTGAAATTTATATTTATATTAGGTACGTCCTCAGATTAGATCTATTTAATTAATTCGTGTCGTTAATGCTCTATTCCTCAGGTCTCAGTAAGGTGTTAAGTTATGCTTAGTATCCCCTCATGTTTTGGATCCCGATATTCCAACCTTTCAGTGACCTTCCCTTAGATCAAGATAATGATGATGAATGATTGATTAGATGGAAATAAGTAATTGTGTCATGTTGGGAAAGATTGATGTATGTTTGTTTTATGTAAGTCCATGAGTGGAGAATATTGTGGTAAAATCCTGTGTATGATTTGGTTAGTTGAGAATACCTTATGTGTGTCTTTCGAAGAATTAAATGGTGTAGATGTGGGTATGAAGATAGTCTTAAACGTCATGTTGGTATGTAAGAGGTTGAATTTAGTTGTTAAAGTGATGAGGAAAAATCATCCTAGAGTGAGTAGTTATGATAGTGCTCGGTGTGTTGAATTCATGGCTCTGATTTGTATTATGGTGTGTAGTTACGTGTAGCACCTTGTGAGTTAGAGTTAGGCCTTACCATGATAAAGGGAACTAGTTCATTTTAGACTTTAGTAGACGGATTTATCAATGTCATATGAAAACTTTAAGTTGAATCAAGCGATGTGATATTTGAAGGGAATAGCATAGTCGAGGAAGCATTTGAAAAGTGTTGCTAAGATTGAAAGTTAGAAGTAGCATTTGTTAAGGCATAGAAATTCTATCCTAGCTTATGATTTATGGGTCTATGTTCCAAGCCATAGAGAGGTAGCAATGTTTTAATTCCTTTATCAGATCATGCCCAAAGTTCTTTACTCCTTAATAGCATTAGAAATTTTTTATAAGAGTGTTGAAGAAATACCCTATTTGGGTGTAATCATCCAGCATGATTCAGTCTGTAAGTATCCTGTGTATTATCTCAATCTTTTCCTAGTCTTTCAACCGAATCAGTATCATTCGGAGATGAACGATCCCAAGGGGGAGGTATTGTAATACCTCAAGTTTTCATGTTATAAAAACTTTCATATTTTTCTCATGACATCAGATCTAGCATAAAGTAATGGTTACTCATAAGTTGACACTCTCGTTTCTATCTTAGCTATGTAGATATTTTCATGAGAAATTATGCATTAACAGATCAGTTCAGTAGCTCATGATGTTTAAGATTCAGCAATTCAATTTATTTCAGTTGTGCATGGCAGCTTATATCCTCAGGTTCCTCAGTGTTTCTAGCCTAATTATCCATATTCAAGGACAAATGTTTCTAAGGGGGAGATAATGTAATATCCCATATTTTCGTGCTAAAATTCTAACTGTAGTTCTTATGCGACTAAGCTCTAATACAAATGATTTACATGTGAACATAAGTTTCATTATCATAGTCTATGAAGTGATTTAGATGTGAAAGAGGTTCATAGAAATGACTTAAAACAAAGTTGATCTAAGATCCTTTAATTCATCCAAAAGTTGATATTCGATTCTACAAGGGTATACTTTAAACATGTATAACTTTTTATATACATGGAATTTTTTTCATATCAAGACCCACCAAATTTTATATAATTGAATTAGCTTTCCAACGATACAAATTTCGCAAAAATCTGATACCTGAGCAAAAAGTTACAGCCATTTTCATGAAGAGACAGTAAGCCGAGGCTATAAGTGAGGCGGCGCCCTGCCTATTCCCGCCAGTGTAATTTCCTACAGTCAATCTTGGTGTCCAAGAGGGGTATTTGGGTCATTTCCCACCCTTAAATAGCCCCAATAACACAAGATTCAGCCCTCAAACACCAAATTATACCCCCATTCTCTCAAATTCTCTCAAGAACACACCTTAGGGTTTCAACCCAATATTCAAGAAACTCAAGATTCCACCATGGTTTTTCCAAATTGATTCAAGATTCAAGATCCCTAGACCAAGAGCTTCAAGTGTCTACCTTCATGAACACCATGGAGGATTCAAAAGTTTAAGTTTTTACATTCAATTCATCCTAGGAAATCGAAGATTCAAGCTTTCTCATCTAAGATCATCATCTAAGGTATGTGGGGTTTCAACAAGGACAATCCTTTCGATCTTGTGCCCAAAACTTGTTTTAAATTATAAAGTACTGACTTTTTCTGTGATCAATTTGTATTGTTTGAAGATTATGAGTTTACAAGTGATTGAATGTTGAATTACATGATTATTTTCATGTATTTATACGCGCAACGTAATTTTTCAGATTTTTGAAAGTGAGTTTAAATATGATATTGAGATTCTTGATCTTATTATTTTGATGGTGTTGAAGTATTTTCAAGAAGAATATTGAGTTGGATATTTTTCTATGATTTTGAATGTTTATATATGAGTTCTAAATTGAGATTTCATACCCATTATCACTATTTACAAGATTATGAGTTTTTGAGAGATGTTGAAGATAAATTTCATGAGTTTGTTTATATTTTCATGAGCATTGCTGAAATTTTCTGAGTTTGATATGATTTACGAATGTTTATGTTATCAAGCATGGATTTTGAGATGTTTTGACATGATTTTGAAATATGGGCTTTAAGCCCTAAGATTTAGTCTTGATATTTCAAGAAGATTATGACTCTTTGATGATTGTTTACCAAGTTTCAAAAAAGAAATTTATCTTTTGATCCTAAGTTAAGACAAAGAATCCACATTATTCACATATTTTGAGATTTAAAGAAGATAAGCATAATTTGTCTTGATTATAAACTCTTATGCTATTTTAGGGTGGATTTTCTAAAAGTTCTGAGCAATAAGTATGAGAGTAGTATTTAGCACCGAGTTGGGTATGATTCCAAGGTCTCATGCCCCAGAACTACGTGCCACCGTAGGTTTCTGAGTTTTCCCATAGTGGGCTAAGATAGTGATCACTAAAGTTAAGGTTCTATTCCGATGACAAGTGTAGAATAGCTCTCCCCAACGTGGGCAAGACATTGGACTCCATGTTAGCTCATGTGATTTATGTCGGTTAGAAAAGCCTCCTAAAGAGGACCCCTACTCTTTAAATAGTTTATAAATTTGAAGTCTTAGTATATATTTTGAAAGTTAATATCTTAAAATTTCTAAAGTTTTAAGTCCCAAAGTCTCTAAAAGTGTTATAGTCTTAAAGTTCCCAAGTCTTTGAGTCCCAAGTCCTAAGTTTCCCAAAGTGCTATAATTTTTAAGTTTCAAAAGAAGTCCCTTATTTTCATAAGATTAAAGTGTATGTTATGAAAGATATTATTTTAAGATTTTATTCGGTTAAGAAGATTTGAGAACAAGAAAAGGATACATCTTTTAGAATAAGGTGTGATGTCTCACGAGATTTATACTACAAGTTTCCTTATTCATGATTTATGAGATTTTGATTGTGGTTTTTGCTCAAGCTATATGAGTCATTTATATCAGTATGCATGATTTCTATAAAGATTGATGATATTATTTAATTATTAAATACACCCCCATATACTCAGTACATCCTCAAAGCGCTGATCCACGTATATTTCTATGTGCTACATTGTCTCATAATGTAGGTACAAGTTGTAGCGCATATACCATATTCAGTCAGTTCGCAGCTTCCAATCAGCAGGTGATGAGTCCTTTTGATTCTAGGGCTCGAGTCAGTTATGCAGGTTGAGAAGTTTTGTATTTTCTTTATTCAGTCGTATTGAGTTGGGGTAGTTGAGAGTCATGAACCGGCTACCTATAGTCAGTACTAGTAGAGGCTTCATAGACAGTCAGTAGTGTTAATGTATTTAATTTCATTTTTGTTGTAAAAGTAGAGTTATAATCTTGTAAGTTCAGATTTGTATTGGTCAAGTTCAGAGAAGCTTTATGTTTCCGCTGATTTTTCTCAGATTTATGTATTTCATTCAGTTGCTTGTAAGTATGCAAGTAGAAGGGTTATCTTGGGATCACTTGTGACCCTAAACACCGTGTGATGTCTCGAGACCCATTTTTGGGGCGTTACATTTCCCGACCAGCATTAAAGGCTAGAGTAAAGATAGGTTCAAAGGAATAAGCTGGTTGTAGATGGAACCACTTCATATGTGGGAGGTATGTATTACTGATCAACCTATCATAAAAACACACATGTAGTACACTAATTTTGTGAATGCTTCTTCTTTACCTATTAGGCGTTAATCTTTCAAACAATATATGGCATTTTACAGTTAAGATTGTTAAGTTCAAACAGGTAAGGCTGAGGGACCAAGTAGGTAGTGTCAATATCCTATTATGATTTAATAAAGATTTTGCTCATGTTTATGTGTCAAGTTTGGAGAAGGGTTCAAGCTTTTGGTGGTAGTGTAAACATTCAAATAGTGATTGGACTGATTTTAAGGGTTAGATGGACTTTTGAAAGGCCTCTAAAGCGTCGCATTGCTAAAAACAAGAATGGAAATGAATATAGTTATTGCTCTGGTCTAAATTTATATAGATGGGTTGCTTGAGGAGACTATTTATAGAAGAAGGTGATTAGAAGACTATCTCTACGGAAAGGGCGAGGTGGAGAAGACCATATATCAACTCAGACCTTATTTAAGAAGAAACACTGGGTAGGAAAAAAAGTATAGCTAACATGGTTGATGAAACTGACATGAAAAATGAAAAAACTAAATGTGTTGCAAATGTGAAAGTGTATCAAAAAATGAAAATCAATCAGTCTATTTTGAAAATAAAAATGTTGAAGTGGACTGGAGATGTGCACTTTGTTAGTAGACTGCAACTAGCTAGCATGGCCTGAATAAAGACCCACAAAATACAAGACCAGAACTCTAAGGTTGCAGTTTTATGAGCATCGATGGTGGTAAGATTGTCGGTCAGGATGAAAACCTTAAAGTAAAAATAAGGGATCAAGCCAAAATAGAGATTTCTAAAGTTAAACTTGCATCCCAGGCCTTCCGTTTGTGGTTCTGGTCAGGTCAAAGGCAGTGAAAACAACAAGGCATGGGATTTTTTCCCAACTTCAGACCATTTTGTTTCTACTAGCATTGACCTTATTAGAACCATAGACAGAAGGCATGGGATTCAAGTTAGACTTCAGAAATTGACACCTTGGCTTCCCTTATTTTTACTTCTGGAGTTGTTAGTTAAGGTTTCATTATTGAATGAAAATCTTACCAATCCTCTGTGTTTGCCAAGCTGCTTCCTTAGAGTTTTGGTCCTGCATATTGTGGTTCTTTATTGAGGCCACGTTAGCTAGTTGCAGTCTTAGGCAGATTGTTCAGCTCCAGTCCTCTTGAGAATTTTTCTTTTTTCAAGAACGACTAACTAATTTTAATATTTGGATACACTTCCACATTTGAAGCTCATTCAATTTTTTCATCTCTCAAGTCAATTTCATGAGCCAGATTCACTAGAAGTTCCTGACTTGCTTCCCTATGTTTCCTCTTAAACAAGGTCAGAGATGATATATGGTCTTCTCCACCTCTCCTTTCCCACACAAGTATTCTCGCAAGCACCTTCTACTGTATAATAGTATCCTCAAGCAACCCATCCTATAAATTTGGACCAGGGGAATTTCTATTGGTTTTATATTCTTGTATGCTGCATTACGAGGCTTCAAAGGCCTTTCAAAATTCCATTGCACCATTAAAATCGATCTAATCACTATTGGGTATTTACAGTGCCACCAAAAACTTCAACCCTTCTCTACACTTGACAAAAACATTAGCAAAACCATCATTAAATTATAATAGGGCATCTACTGTAATACCCCGGGAAATTTTTCATTGAAATTTTGTGCGTAAATGTGTTGGGTTCTATCTTCTAGAAAGAATTATAAATTTTTCGTGTGGGATGTATTAGATTATAACCCACCATTGCGTAGAGTATCAAATAAGCTTTCCAATGATATGTGGATCATCCAAAACGGACACCCGAACGACGAGTTATGAAAATTCCAATCGAACTGTAAATAGTAGTAAATGAACATTCCGATCGAACCGTAAATAGTAGTAAACACTAAAACGTGCAGGAAAAAGTAATGAGGCCTGGAATATTTTTTCTCCAACTTTAGACGATCATAACTCCTTGTACATAATGATCTGGGTAATCTACTATATATCAACGGAAAGCTCTACGAGTCCTCTTTCCAATGAAATTAGTTTCATCTAATTTTTCTATTGGAGCAAAAAGTTATGGTCGATCTACTTCATCCTATCAAAAGAGAATTTTTGGGTCAACTTCAAACGATCATAACTCCTCGTACACAATGATCTGGGTGAGATACTATATATCAACGAAAATATGTGAGAGTCCTCTTTCTAATGAAATTGGTTTCATCTAATTTGGATATCGGAGTAAAACGTTATGGTTGATCTACTTCACACTATCAAAACAGTCCACCAAAGGACAGATTCGAGAATTATTTGCTTTTTAGGGGCGTTTTGGTCATTCCCCCTCACCCAAAATCCGTCCAAACCCTATATTAAAGCCAATTAGAAGCATTATATGTTATATTTCATCAAATTCCCTCAAAAAGAAAATCCTAAGATCCTACATCCAACTTCAAGAACCTCCAAAGTTCACCATTAATTCTGCAAATTTATTCAAGATTCCAAGTTCCTAGTTCAAGAACTCCAAGACTATCATTCAAAGGCACGATTAACATCTCAAAAATGAGTATCGATCTAAAGTTCATCATTCAAGGTATGTGGGGTTTTTCAACAAGAACTTTCTTTTGTTCTTGTGCCCAAAAGTAATTTTCTTTACAAAGGCATGATTTTTATTTGACTTTTACGAATTTGAAGCATGAACCCATATCTTATGATGATTATTATGATATCTTGATGTTTATGATTTTGAAAGATGAATTTACATGTGTGGAGATATAAAGCATGAATCTTGAACGATATTTATCATGATTTTGATATTTGGGTCATGAATCCCCATTGGAAATTGTGTTTTTTTGACAAAGTGTGTGTTATAAGCACGTTGATGTTGAAGATTTGAGATATATTGAATGATTTGACCTTTTGGTCTTAATGGAGTTGTTTTGAATTCGAGTGTGAAGGAAATCCACAACGTGGTTGATTTTAATAGATGGGAAGCATGATGGCTCCCGATGTATATTTATATATTACTGAAATTGTTTTGTTGTGGATTGTCTTTGAAATGATCTGAGCTAAGTTCGGGAGAAATCTTTAGCACCGAGTGGGAGGTATAAAGCGACCTTACTTCCCTAGAACTACATGCCCCCGTAGGAGTGAGCATGAGGCTGATTTATATAGTGATCACTAGTTTGTGTGGATCACTAGTTTGGACTCCATGTAGCTCACATGGTTTATGTCGGTTATAGGATCTCCCAGTGTGTGTGTGTGTGTTTCCTTGTGTCTATGGTGAATGGTGAAGTGATTTGCAAGTGGAATTGTGAAAGTTATTCTTTCGAAAGATATAAATGATATTTACATTATGAGAATTGATATTCTTGATGAACTGAAAGTGATTGACAAATTATATGATGAATCACATGTGTTATTTTACTTATTTCATCCTCTCATGATTATGATGATTTTGTTCGGGCTATGTAAGTCTTTCATATATCCTGCATATTTCTTATAAATATTTATGACGATGATGTTTATACAACTGCATACACCCCTATATACTCGGTCCCTTTCCATGGTACTGACCCACATCTTCGGATGTGGGCTGAATTTTCTCGGAATGTAGGTTCAGGTGCTCAGCTCCAGGTTTGACAGTGATTCTTCAGGCACGCTGTTCTACATCCTCTGTTGTGGTGCATCCTCATGTTCCGAGGACGTGATATCTGATATTGGTTTCACGGAATCGTTTATATTTGATAACTGAGTATGAGTCAGTTGGGGCATATCTCAATGGCTCGCTGGTTTTATTAATTTTCTTAGAGGCTTGTCAGACTAGTATAGATGTTAGGAGTTGACTAATAAGTCATATTTTGTTATCTTTCTGAAATTCTTTTATTCTTGGATGATGATTACTCTATTGATATTTGAGGGTTATTTATGGAAACCCAGTTGATTTGTCTTGAACTGAATGAAAATGGCTCAAAGGACTAGCTTGGGGCTACTCATACCCTCAAGCACCGTGTGACGCTCCGGGACCCGTTTTCCGGGGAGTTACAAGCTTGGTATGAGAGCCTAAGGTTTTAAGGTGTCCTAGGGAGTCTGACAAACCACGTTAAGTAGAGTCTTGATCATCAGTGTGTAGAGCACCACATCTATGAGCAAGAGTCTACAAGACGTTCTAGGAAAAATTGTGATTCTTTTTTCAGAAGTCTATCATGCTTAAAGTGTCACTCTGCTATTGATTCATGCTCTCCTCTTTCAGAAATATGCCTCCACATCGAGCAAGAATAAATAATGATGGTCAGCAACCTCAACCCACTGACCTATTGAATGAAAATGTGTCTCATGCTGAATTTTGGGCAGCCTTTCAGGCGCTGGCCCAAGCTATTACTGTAAATGATCAGGCTAACCTGGCCCCGGCTCCACAGTAGCAGGGAGGTGATTCAGATGCTGCCAGGATCTGTGACTTCATGTGGATGAATCCACCGAAATTCTATGGGTCCAAGTCTGATGAGGATCCACGGTTGTTTATAGAGGAGGTGCGGAAGATTACTCAGGTAATGCATGTATCTGAGGAACATAGTGTGGAGTTGGCTGCGTATAGGTTGAAAGACCTTTCTTATGACTGGGTTGTTTCTTGGAGGAAAGGTAGAGGTGAGGGAGTTGTCCCTACAACTTGGCAAGAGTTCCAGGATGCATTCCTGGATAAGTTTTTCCCTTTGGAGATGAGGGAGGCGAAGGTGGAAGAGTTTATGAACCTGCGACAGGGCTCTGTGACTGTTAGGGAGTACTGTCTAAAGTTCAATCAGTTGGCCAAGTATGCTCCTGACTTAGTGGCTGATAATCGGGCAAGTATGAGTAAGTTTGTGATTGGAGTGTCTAGTTATGTGGTTAAGGAGTGTAGGTCTGCTATACTGAATAGTGAGATAAATCTTTCTAGGCTGATGACTCATGCCCAACAGATTGAGGCAGACAAGATTAAGAAGAGAGATAGAATGAGAGAGAATAAGAGAGCTAGGTCCGAGCAGCACGAACAGGGTCAGACTAGATCGCAGGAAGGGAGTCGCCCTCAGTATCAGGATCGTTCGTCTATTCCAGCACTGTCATCTGCTAGTGCTCTCGTGCCTAGAGGTAGGCAGGAGCAAGGTAGCAGGTCATACACACCCAGGTCCCAGTACAGTGCTGGCAGTAAGCCAAATTGTCCTCTGTGTCCTAAGTGTGGTAAGGCTCATTCGGGTGAGTGTTAGGGTGAGAAGAGGGGTTGTTTTCGGTGTGGTGACATGGGTCACAGAGTTAGAGATTGTTCACAGGATGGAAAAGGGCATCGTGACTATCGCCCTCAGACCCAGACTCAGATTATTAGTGCTCCAGTTCCAGCGACTCGCCCAGCCCCAGCTCAGGGCGCCTCTTCTACCAATGTTGGTGGGCAGCGCCAGAATAGATTCTATATTTACCGTCCCGCCAGGAATAGGAGGATCTCTCGAAGTTGTTATTGGTATGCTTCGTTTATTTCAGTTTGATGTGTATGCTTTGTTGGATCCTGGATCCAGTTTCTCATATGTTACACCTTTGATTACTGTGAATTTTGAAATGAGTCCTGAGATTATTCCTGAGCCTATCCTAGTTTCTACCCCAGTGGGTGATTCTATTGTTGCCCAGAAAGTGTATAAAAATTGTCCTATTACCGTTCTTCATAGAGTCTTGTTGGCTGATCTGATTGAGTTAGACATGGTAGATTTTGATGTGATTCTGGGTATGGACTGGTTCTATTCTTCTTATGCCTCTATTGATTGTCGGACCCGAGTGTTCAAGTTTCAGTTTTCGGGTGCATCCGTGTTTGAGTGGTCTGGGAATTCTGTGTCACCCAAGAGTCATTTTATCTCTTACCTCAAAGCTAGAAAGCTCATTTCCAAGGGGTGTATTTACCATTTTGTTAGAGTCAAAGACACAAAGTCTGAGACTCCAACTCTCCAGTCTGTTAATGTCGTCAATGAGTTTTCTGATGTCTTTCCAGATGATCTCCCAGGGATACCTCCTGATAGAGAGATAGAGTTCGGGATTGATCTTCTTCCCGATACTCAGCCCATTTATATTCCTCCTTACCGTATGGCCCCTGCAGAACTTGAGGAGTTGAAAGAGCAACTCAAAGATCTACTAGATAAGGGTTTCATAAGGCCCGGTGTTTCTCCTTGGGGTGCTCCTGTGTTGTTTGTGAAAAAGAAAGATGGCTCTTTGCGTATGTCCATTGATTACCACCAACTGAATAAAGTCACCGTAAAAAATAAGTACCCCTTTCCGAGAATAGATGATTTGTTTGACCAATTGCAAGGTGCAAGTTATTTCTCAAAGATAGACCTTCGTTCCAGCTATCATCAACTCAAAGTTAGGGAGTGTGACATCCCGAAAACCGCTTTCTGAACTCGTTTTGGCCATTTTGAGTTTCTTGTTATGTATTTCGGGTTAACTAATTCCCCAGCAGCTTTCATGAACCTCATAAATCGAGTGTTCAGACCATATCTGGATATGTTTTTCATAGTGTTCATCGATGATATACGGGTGTACTCCCGTAGTGAGGATGAACATTCTGATCATCTCCGGACTGTCTTGCAAACCCTTAGAGATCACAAGTTGTTTGCCAAGTTCAGTAAGTGTGAGTTTTGTCTAAGGTCAGTTGCTTTTCTGGGTCATATCATTTCTTTCGAGGGTATTAGAGTTGATCCCCAGAAGACCGAAGCTGTTAGAAATTGGCCTAGTCCTATTTCTCTGATTGATATCCGAAGTTTCTTGGGTTTAGCTGGCTATTACCACCATTTTGTTGAGGGTTTCTCCTCTATAGCGTCTCCTATGACACACTTGACCCAAAAAAAAGTGAAGTTCTTGTGGTCCGAATCTTGTGAGAAGAGTTTTCAGGAGTGGAAGACTTGACTCAATTCAGCCTCTGTTTTGACTTTGCCTGATGGTGTTTATGGTTTTTTGGTGTACTGTGATGCTTCGAGAGTTGGGTTGGGTTGCGTATTGATGCAGAAGGGTAAGGCGATAGCTTATGCTTCTAGACAGTTGAAACCCCATGAGAAAAATTACCCCACCCATGACCTTGAGTTGGTTGATGTTGTGTTTGCTTTGAAAATCTGGAGACACTATTTGTATGGTGTCCATGTTCTGCAGTATGTGTTTACCCAGAGAGAATTGAATCTTCGGCAGAGATGATGGTTAGAATTGTTAAAGGACTATGATATGAGTGTGTTGTACCATTCGGGCAAGGCCAATGTTGTGGCGGATACCCTAAGTAGAGTGTCCATGGGTAGTGTTTCGCATATGGTAGAAGATAAGAAAGAGTTGGCTCGTGATGTACATCATTTGGCTAGATTGGGGGTTAGGTTATTTGACTCCCCTGAAGGTAGTATAGGGGTTCAGAGTAGTTCCGAATCCTCCTTGGTTTCGGAAGTGAAGGAAAAGCAATTCTTAGATGCTAGTATGGTCAGACTGAAGGAGTCAGTCAAGGACCAAAAAGTAGAGGTTTTCTCCCAAGGGGGAGATGGTGTGTTGAGATTGCAGGGTAGATTGTGTGTCCCGAATGTTGATGATCTGAGACAGAGGATTATGGCTGAAGCACACGGGGCACAATATTCTATTCATCCTGGTGCCACCAAGATGCACTGAGACTTGCGGGAAATCTATTGGTGGAGTGGTATGAAGAAAGATATAAAAGCGTTTGTAGCTAAGTGTGCAACATGCCAAAAGGTTAAGGTTGAACACCAAAGACCTGGTGGTATGATGCAAGAGTTTAGTATTTCCACCTGGAAGTGGGAAGAGATAAATATGGAATTCATGATTGGTTTACCTCCTTCCCGACGCCATCATGATTCCATTTGGGATATAGTTGATAGGTTGACTAAGTCTGCTCATTTCTTTCCTATTCATACTTCATATGCTTCTGAGGATTACGCTAGATTGTATATCCGAGAGCTAGTCAGACTGCATGGAGTTCCCTTGTCTATCATTTCGGATAGGGGTACTCAGTTTACTTCGCAATTTTGGAAAGTTTTTCAGAAGGGTCTTGGTAGCCAAGTGCTTTTGAGTTCTTCTTTCATCCGCAGACCGATGGTTTGAGCGGACCATCCATACCTTAGAGGATATGTTGAGAGCTTGTACACTTGACTTTAAGGGAAGTTGGGATGATCACTTACCATTGATAGAGTTTGCTTACAATAACAGTTTCTACTCTAGTATTGGCATGGCTCCGTTTGAAGCCTTATATGGGAGAAAGTGTAGATCACCCATAGGTTGGTTCGAGGTGGGTGAAGCGGCTATGAGTGGTCCTGATTCGGTATTTGAGGCAATGGAAAAAGTTAAGTTGATTAAGGAAAGGTTGAAAACTGCACAGAGTCGTCAGAAGTCATATGCAGATGTTAGAAGGAGAGACCTTGAGTTTGAAGTTGGTGACCTAGTGTATCTGGAAATTTCACCCATGAGGGGGGTGAAGAGATTCAGAAAGAAGGGGAATCTTAGTCCCCGTTATGTTGGTCCATACAAAATTCTTAGCCGTGTTGGTAAGGTAGCTTATGAGGTTGAGTTGCCTTCCGAGTTGTCCTATGTTCATCCAATATTCCATGTCTCCATGCTTAGAAAGCATACTAGTGATGTTGTGTTAGTGGATTCCTCTGTGAGTGCTGACATTCAAGAAAATCTTTCTTTTGATGAGATTCCTGTTGAGATACTTGATTTCAGTGTTCGAAGACTAAGGAACAAAGAAGTTCCCTTGGTCAAGGTGTTGTGGCGAAACCAATCTGTTGAGGGTGCAACTTGGGAAGCTGAGGCGGATATACGATCCAAGTGCCCGCACCTATTTTCCGCGAACTCCGATACAAGCCGAAGGTACCGTTCTTTCCTAAATCATGCACTTTTGATAAAAGTTGCAGCAGTTCAGCTGTCATTTATTATGTGTTCAGCTGTAGTTTCTTGAATTTATGCATTCTATGTTGCATTCGGAGTGAGAAACGATGTGGTGATGAGTCTAACGAATAGTTTCATCTGTATTCTCTATTCCCTATCTAATCTTTGCATGTCTAGCGTCATTCAAGGACAAATGTTTCCAAGAGGGGATGAGGTAATACCCCGGGAAATTTTTCGTTGAAATTTTGTGCATAAACGTGTTGGGTTCTATCTTCAAGAATGAATTATAAATTTTCCGTGTGGGATGTCTTAGATTATGACCCACCATTGCGTAGAGTATCGAATAAGCTTTCCAACAATATATGGATCATCCAAAGCGGACACCCGAGCGACGAGTTATGAACATTCCGATCGAACCGTGAATAGTAGTGAACAGTAAAACATGCAGGAAAAAGTACTGAGGCCTGGCGTATTTTTGCTCCAAATTTAAACAATCATAACTCCTTGTGCATAATGGTCTGGGTGATCTACTATATATTAACGGAAATCTCTGCGAGTCCTCTTTCCAATTAAATTGGTTTCATCCAATTTGACTACGGAGCAAAAAGTTATGGTCGATCTATTTCAGCCTATCAAAAGCGAATTTTTGGGTCAACTTCAAATGATCATAACTCCTCGTACACAATGATCTGGGTGAGATAATATATATCAATGGAAATATATGAGAGTCCTCTTTCTAATGAAATTGGTTTCATCCAATTTGGATATCGGAGTAAAACGTTATGGTTGATCTACTTCAGACTATCAAAACCGTCCACCAAAGGACAGATTCGAGAATTATTTGATTTTTAGGGGCGTTTTGGTCATTCCCCCTCACCCAAAATCCGTCCAAACCCTATATTAAAGCCTATTAGAAGCATTATATGTTATATTTCATCAAATTCGCTCAAAATGAAAACCCTATGCTCCAACATCCAACTTCAAGAACCTCCAAAGTTCACCATTAATTCTGCAAATTTATTCAAGATTCCAAGTTCCTAGTTCAAGAACTCCAAGAACCATCATTCAAAGCCACGATTAACATCTCAAAAATGAGTATCGATCTAAAGTTCAAAATTCAAGGTATGTGGGGTTTTTCAACAAGAACTCTCTTTCGTTCTTGTGCCCAAAAGTAATTTTCTTTACAAAGCCATGATTTTTATTTGACTTTTACGAATTTGAAGCATGAACCCATATCTTATGATGATTATTATGAAATCTTGATGTTTATGATTTTGAAAGATGAATTTACATTTGTGGAGATATAAAGCATGAATATTGAATGATATTTATCAAGATTTTGATATTTGGGTCGTGAATCCCCATTGGAAATTGTGTTTTTTTGACAAAGTGGAATATCTTTAATATTTGAGATATTTTGAATGATTTGACCTTTTATTCTTAATGGAGTTGTTTTGAACTCGAGTGTGAAACAAATCCACAACATTGTTGATTTTGATAGATGGGAAGCATGATGGCTCCCGATGTATATTTATATATTACTGAAATTGTTTTGTTGTGGATTGTCTTTGAAATTATCTGAGCTAAGTCCGGGAGAAATCTTTAGCACCGAGTGGGAGGTATAAAGCGACCTTACTTTCATAGAACTACGTGCCCTCGTAGGAGTGAGCCTGAGGCTGATTTATATAGTGATCACTAGTTTGTGTGGATTTGATATTGATAGTCCTACTCCGATGGCAAGGATAGGACTGCTCTCCCCAACGTGGGTTGTACGTTGGACTCCATGTAGCTCACATGGTTTATGTCGGTTATAGGATCTCCTAGTGTGTGTTTGTTTCCTTGTGTCTATGGTGAATGGTGAAGTGATTTGAAAGTGGAATTGTGAAAGTTATTCTTTCGAAAGATTTAAATGATATTTACATTATGAGAATTGATATTCTTGATGAACTGAAAGTGATTGACAAATTATATGATGACTCACATGTGTTATTGTACTTATTTCATCCTCTCATGATTATGATGATTTTCTTCGGGCTATGTGAGTCTTTCATACATCCTGCATATTTCTTATAAATATTTATGATGATGATGTTTATACAACTGCATACACCCCCATATACTTGGTCCCTTTCCTTGGTACTGACCCATATCTTCGGATGTGGGCTGCATTTTCTCAGAATGTAGGTTTAGGTGCTCAGTTCCAGGTTCGATAGTGATTCTTCGGGCATGCTGTTCTATATCCTCTGTTGTGGTGAGTCCTCATGTTCCGAGGACGTGATGTCTGATGTTGGTTTCACGGAATCATTTACATATTATGACTGAGTATGAGTCAGTTGGGGTATGTCTCAATGGTTTGCTGGTTTTATTGATTTTCTTAGAGGCTTGTCAGACTAGTATAGATGTTGGGAGTTGACTAATAAGTCGTATTTTGTTATCTTTCTGAAATTCTTTTATTCTTGGATGATGATTACTCTGTTCATATTTGAGGGTTATTTATGGAAACCCCGTTGATTTGTGTTGAACTAAATGAAAGTGACTTAAAGGGTTAGCTTGGGGCAACTCGTAGCCTCAAGCACCGTGTGATGCTCTGGGACCCATTTTTTGGGGCGTTACATCTACACTACCGTCTTGAACCCTTTGGCCTTATCAGTTTGCACCTACCTAATAAAACTATAAAATGCCGGATCTTATTTGAAGGGTCAATGTCTAATCGGTAAAAAACAGCATTCACTAAATCATTGTACTTTATGTGTGTATGTCATGATAGCCTTATTAAGATTGCATAACTCCCACGCATGAAATTTGATCAATTTATCTACACGCACCTTATTCTTCCCACTCTATCAATGCCAGACAGTGTTTATTCATCTGCACATATGTGATGACTATTAAAAAAGAGGTGAATAGACGTTACTTTTTATCTAACACATTCAAAATAGCTGATGAATTAAATTTTCCATCTGTTGCAACTAATGAATTAGTTATTAGAATAAATCAAAACATCTTCTCCAATAGATGATCCATCTGTCACAACAGATAATCCATATGTTGCAATAGATGTCTCATCTATTGCACATACAGACCATCTGTTGTAACAGATGGTAAATCTGTTGTGAGAGTGGGTTATTTGTTATGATAGATGGACAATCTATTGCAACAGCTCAATAATAATGGTTGTTATTTAAGTCTCAAATTTCTTTCAAAATGTGAGAAGTTTGAATGTAAAAAAAAATATTGTGACTTTTCACCGAAAATAGAAAGCCAGCAGTTTGAATGTAATTACTACAATGGACCTGAACAGTCGTGCCTTTTTGCCTAACACATTCAAATTCAATCCTCTATATATAGGCCCCTCTTTAATATCCATTCTACTCCACTTTATTTATTTCTTGTTTTTTTTCTTTTCGTATTACATCTTCAACCACTTCTCTTCAAAGAGCATATTCCTTTTTCATTGAGGTATTTGAGTGTAAATCTACTAGTTGGTAGTATATATTGTATTACATTCGGACTCTTTTCTTTACTTTTGTGTGAACTTTTTATGTCAATTCATGCATGTTCTATATATGGATGATCCAAATTGGTGCGTTGTAATTCTACACGACACTGTGCGGGAACTTCAGTCGCAAGTTCACAACCTGCAGTGGGAGTTGTCCGCCATGAGATCACGAAAAATCAGGCAATAATAATGTTGCTGATAATAATAATAATAATTAAAATGTATTTTTTTCTTTTTTTAGCGTAGGTATGTTAATTTTTCTATATCGGGTCTTATCTAATGTATTTTAATTTTTGTTTAATGAAAAATTTATTTTTATTAGACTGTGGCTTTTTAATTCTTATTCAATTTTCATTTTCATGTTGTCTATTTCTTCTTCTAAACATACATGTTAACATGTCGACGGTTGGAGGTAGGGAGCAATTTTGAATCCAGGCAATAGCAATTTTGGCTTTTGAGTTTTTTTCAATAAATGGGCCATGTGTTTGAACAGATTGGTCAACAGTTGGGTTTCTGTCAATAGATTATCCATCTGTTGTGATAGATTTGTCATATGTTGGAGGAAAACATTCCAGTTTGATGAACTATATAGTTTTCTTTCAGCTAATGTCCATCTATTGCAACAGATGGGTAATCTGTTGAAAATAATTTTGTCGTCTGTTGTATTTAGTTCATGTTTTGCCTTTTTTTATTGATGCACAAGTTATTGAAAAAGATATTTTATTTAATAAATGATAATATTTATGTTCACAATAATGAGTCAAATATATAAAAGTCCACAACAAATAACAACACAAGTTTTTGCAATTACAACGATCATGGTGAATTACGATTCGGGCATGTAGTTATTTTGTGTCCAGCATTCTTACATAAGGAGCACTTGTTTTATCTTGATGGAAATGATTCTCCGACTCTATGACTCCTCTTATATTGCCTTCTTTCCAGTTAGATAGTGCTTGGGTCAATATATAGAGGAGGTATTAATCTTTCCAAAAGCTCTGCAGGAACAATCTAAGATTTTTCAAGAGGCACCAGAGTAATATGCCCACTATATGCCACTGTATATTTTTTCACCAAATAATATGGAGAGGAGTGCTTGTAAATTTTAGGTCCATAGTTTGCACCGTATTGAGATTGAAGTTCTGCCATAGCATGTGGACAGGGTATTTTGTCCAAGCCAAAAACTTTGCACATACAAGATCTTGTTTGAAGATCGATAGTAGCAACATCACTATGACCGTTGATACTAAACTTGTAATCTACTATTGGATGAGTTAATAACCTACTCCCTAGACTGAAGTTCGTTGATATTATTTTTTACACTTCTAGAATAAATGGGATTCCCCCATCCTTGAACTCCACATGCCTTTCGTTCAAAAATTTGTCATACTTCTTGTTTATTATTTCAAACAGAGCCTTGATGGGAAATTCTCTTTCATCACCAAACAATGAATTCACTGATTCAGCTATTTTTGATGTCATAATATTGTACCTATATAAAAAAATCACTTAGTTCGACAGCATACTAAACTGTAACTCAAACAAGACATTAAATTCATAAGAATGTACCTATTTTCCAGACAGAATTCCTAGCTCCATCTCTCAAAACCGACACGTATGAGATGTTCTGATGCCTTGGGATGCATATCCTTTATTTGATTGAAATGGTATAAAATCTCCTCTCTACTATATACTTTAGTTTCTCTATTAAAAAGGTTCAAGACCCTTTCGTTGTGAAAGAAGGTCCAAATGTTCTCTCAAGATGCCTTATGCAACAACCAAAGTAAGCTGAAGTGTAGAAAATTGAACCTATCTTTGGAATACTTGGATGCCTATCCAAAATAAAATACAACTCTTCGGTATCTTTGACGCAGCTTCACATTTTTTCAAAAATATCCATAAGAGGTACATATTCCTTATTCGCTACATAGAAAGCGACAGGAAAGATATGATTCTCCGCATCCTGTACCACCGCCGCTAGCAGAACTCCATTATACCTGTTCCTTAAGAAGGTACCTTCGATGTCTATGCTTTTTATCAAATGTCGAAAACCTTGAATCCAAGCACCATAGGATACAAAAAAAGTATTGAAACTTCCTTTTTCATCGACATACAATTACGTCTTACTTTCGAGATTTGTGAACTCAATCATGTAACGGTATGCATCAAGGACTGCCTACCCATTCTCGTGTGTCCCCCTAACCAAGTTATTGGCAATCCCCATGGATGTATATATCTTCCAATAACTAACCAGGACATCTAATTCCGTAAGGATTTGACTGGCCATAACCCTTGTAGAAGTTCCTTTACCATCGGGAAATTTATTCTTGAAATATTCACCGAGGACCTTTGATGTAGCGTGAGGATTTAGGCTCAAGATGTGCTCCGAAGCACATATGTGATACTTTTCATGTTTATGAATGATGAATCTATCATAAATTACGTACTTTACCGCTCTCATCCACCACTTACAGGTCGGATTAGCACATTTGTAGCAAAAGAGTTTGCTCGAATTAATCACCTTTGTTATTCTGAAATCTTTTTTCAAGCAATAAATAAACAAAGTAGTAGATAGTTCTTTATTTTCCTTGAATGACATTCCATTGAAAATGCTAGTCGCATAATCTTGAAGACTGCCGACTGTGTCGATCGAGAAGAACTACCCACCGTATTGGTTGCATTAATGGGCGTAGGTGTTTGAGCATCATCTGAAATATTCATGTCTAGATCATCCAACCTATCATCAAAGATGTCTTTTTGTTCTTCTTCTTATACATTCTGGTTCTTATTCTCTCTCATCTTTTCAACCTCGTACGCCTTTAACATAGTCCTGGATGAATCACTAAGATAAGCACGCAACCGAACCTGATCGGTTATCTTTAAATGTAGTACCCTCCAATTTTCAAAAGAGTTGTGCATGTAGATGATGATGAGTTGCTCCGGTTGACAATTCAGTCCACAATAGCTGATGATTAAGTTCACAAAATCATCATATAAAATATCACTTTGGACTATCATAGCTATTGTCTCTTGCATTTCACCCTCCTTCCAATGCCATACATATCAATTGCTCTTCTCGATCATTGACCATGACAATCCACCCCTATTATTATTGATCCCTCCATTAATGGTACCTAAATAAGTCATTTATTAAAAAAAGGTTAATAGTGATTTCATGGTGCCGTACATGAATCCCAACAGATGTGTAATCTATTGCAATAGGTGAAAAATAAGTTGCAACAGGAAGTGATAAGTCACTATAGATTACTTAATTGTTGGGATTTATGTTACACTCCTAAAGTTGATTTCAACTGACGAGTCATCTATTGTAACAGTTGAATCATATGTTACAACAGACTATACATCTATTGCAACAGATAAAACACCTGTTGGGATAGAAGTTATAGTACTAAGGAACCTTTGAAGCTAATTCCAACAGATGAGTGACATGTTGCAATAGATAATTAACCTATTGCGATAAATGACTTACATGTTGCAATAGACAATGCGTATGTTGGAATCGAGTTAAGGTTCTATTGCAACAGGTTACTAATCTGTTGCAACAGATATTTACCCTGTTGCAATAGACGACACGTCTATTGGAATTGAGTTCAGGTTAGGTTAGGAATCTGCTGCAATAGATATTTATACTGTTCCAACAGATGGATCATATGTTGCAATAGATAACCCATTTGTTCGATTCATGTTACGGCACTATAAAACCATAAACATGAATTCAACATATGAGTCTTCCATTGCAATAGATGGCTCATCTATTGCAATAGATGATTTATCTATTTAAATAGATGGTTCTTATGTTGCATTCATATTCATGTGTTATCTATTGTTGAAAAAATAGCACAATCGAAGTTACTCAGATGACAAATTCAACTAAAAATCATAAATTATCTTACCAAAGTCTCCTATGAAGTAATGCCAAAGTGGAAAGTGATGTACAAAATAAAATTTGACCTAAGAAATTGGTCAAAAAGCAGTAGTAGCGGTAACAACAACAACAACAATGGTCAACAAGAAGAAGATGAAGATAATAATAAAGTAGATAATGATGATAATGAAGCAGAAGATGATGAATAAAGTAGCAGCAACAATGAACAATAAAAATCGCTAAGACAGAGAAAACAACAATGGATGAGAAGAGAGAGAAATGCACCTTTGTTTTCATTCGTTTCCTATTATATTAGGTAAATATTTGGATCAAAGTGTAAATTTAAAAACTTATGAGCTATTCTCAAACTTGCCCAACTTTCTTAATTCATATTAAAGTAATTGTCACCCCCACTCAATTATTAAGGCTTGCGTCACCTAAACCACATTTTCAAACTCTTTTGTCACTTTTAGCTCAAACCTCCAAGATAGTGTTGCTTAAGATGTGGCACAACCATGACATCTCAATTAGTTTTGCTAACTAACATAAAGAAATATACATCACAAAGAAATACTATTAACATTGTAATTAGGGGATAGAATTCTTCACAACATTACATTAGACTGGCAAAATTTAAGTCAACAAAGTTTCTACATTTTATAGAAAAAATTACCCATACTACCGGGTACTTTCAGTAGGGGAAAACTTTGTATTTGGGTCGGATAGCTTGAGTTGGGTCCAGATTGGATTTAACATTTATTTAATTTAATTTCAACTAATACAAAGTAGTTGCGTATTTAATAATAATTTTAATTATGATTTTTGGCCCAATAGGTTAATAAAGGGTATTTTTGAACCAATTTTAATATTTGAAGAGTATTTCTGACCCTTTTCTAAATTTTTAATTTTGATTTAAAAAATCGTCAGTTACAAGGGTATTTTAGAGCCATAAAGGTGGATGGGGGTGGGTTATTTTTTAACCAATTTCAATACTTGAATGTTATTTCTTACCCAACAGTCTAACGGAGGGGTATTTTTGAACCAATTTCAAGACTTGAAGGGTATTTTTGACACTTTTTTGAAGAATATTTGACTTTGTATTTTGATCTATGATCTATATTTATAATATATAATACCTTAAAAGCATGAACTCCTAAATTATACCGAAGTTTCCCCAGTATATTTAATTAAAGCCAAATTATTTAAATTCCAAAAATACACCAAAATCCTATTTACTCTAAGTTTAGTTTACAACCCTATCTAGTATCCCGTTGTATGAATAGACACCAAGGAACACCTTTTGATCAGACACCTCAGTAACGAACACCTCTCCACCATACGTTGCTTTAAAAATGGAAATATGATGCCACTGACTTAACAATCTTCCTTCTTTTCTGTTAGCAACTAGGTATTATCCCCTATGTTTTCTCAAACACCAATCTCTTCTTCTGTTTCATCTTCATCACTCCATGCCCCAAAGTTTTTATTTTTTTTGGATGATCTTTTTATTAACTATGGGCAATTTTATTTAATGTGACCCAACTTTCCACAGTAATAACAGTGATCATCATTCCTCATGAATTCATTATTTTGAACCCTCGTGTAACGCCCCGAGTCTAGTAACCCGAATGCTACACGGTGCTAACAATCTTGAAGGACCACTAGCTTACCCATGACTGATACCTGTTGTGAGCACTGCATAATAGCAATACTGTAATAACAATATAACTAAGATAAATGCGGAAATCTAGCGTAAAACTTGCCATAAGGATCAAAACTATAATAAAACTAAAATAAGTAATGTCTGATCAAGGTATGATAATATCAAAATTGAAAACAACTGTCTGAAATACTCTAGTCTGAAAAGCCTCTAAACTGTCTGAATTATGGAGTTGATGGGACATGTCCCCAACTAACTCCAACTACTAAAATAATTAAGTACTGAAATAATGAAATAATTATGTCCTTGAACTATGAGGACTCACCACTCACTGCTAAAATTTGAATTGCTAAGTGCGATCGAGAACCTAAGCATCCAAACCTATGGTAAAAAATACCATAGCGCAAGACAAAAGAATGCATCAGTATATGGGAATGTACTGGTATGCAAAGTGGGGTAGGCTGAATGCATGGGTTCACATGTATGAATAATACTAACTGAACATCATGAGTATAACTGAATGAGAGTACATACATGAATATGTGAACTGTAACTGAGATCGAGATAACACTGACTACTGAATCGGAATACTGATAACATAGATTTTCGATAACTAAGATACTATAAACTTAGTGACTGTGTCTGACAGTCTTGATTCTGATGAAACTAACTGAGTTCCATACTAAACTGAGTATTGTATCTAACAGTCCTGAAATTTGAAGAACTATCTGAGTTCTATTCTAAAGACTGCAAGTGAGATTATAGGAAGTAATCATCTAACCGACATGCCCCAAATAAGATAATATATCTAAGTTAGGGTCCAATTTGTAACCCTAATTGGAAGGTTGTCAATACTGCACCACTAGTAAGGATAAGCTGTGAGTGACCCTCATCTGGCAGGTACTCTAATGAGAATGGTGGGACCCTCATCTGTCAGGTTAATCCACCTCATCAACCCTCAACTGTCAGGTTTGTTGTCTCAACCTACGCTGGCTACATAGTTCTAGAATGCAAGGATTGCTTCTAAGAATCTCACCCTCTAATGATAGGTGAGTTTCCAACCTTGGGTTCACTCAGTGCTGAATTCTACTCCTATCGGAATAGACACTGATCTGATTATACAGAGCTAAACTGGACTGAGTTCTCTGAGTTTCGTTGACCAACAAAATACTATCGAATTTTGTTAACTGACTGAGTTTACTAAGGATTTAACTGAATATTGAATAAGACTGGACTTATACTAAATTTACTGAGTTTTCCTGAGTTTTATAAATGAATGAATTCTACTAATCATGACTTGACTGAGAGTATCTTGAAAAATGACACTGGATCTAGGCACACATCTAAATTATCGGGTATTAAATACCCCCAGGACTCGATAGCATGAATATTGATAGGACATAACACTTCTTGAACATATGACCATAATCAACGATTCATAATACAATCATCGAGGGATTTCATGATGAACTTGATAATCATAATCTTGTACATGAATAGGAAAGCATTCTAACATATCATAATTTCATAAATATAATCTCATGAGCATTTCATCAAACAACTACAAGGCATAGCTTTAGCTTGGGAGTCATTTTGAAAATGAGAGTATAGCATGGATTCACCATTTACATCATATTTGTGTCATAATGCACAATTTTGCTCACTTGGGTATTTTGACAAACACATAGGATGCATAACTTTAGGTTTAGGCATGAACATTAAGCCAATACATCATGATTACATTAATCAACTCAAATTCATAGATTTCAACCCACATGTTGACATGATTTCATAAAACACATTAAAGATTCCAACTTGGAAATCATACAACAACATCAACATGAATTTAATTAAACCCATAAGAAATCATAATTCAACTTTTTAAAATAAGATTCTTGAATTCCAAGGGTGGAAGGGACCCTTGGATGAACAATTTACATACCTTAAATATATATTCCATGGAGATTGGGGTGGATTATTGAGATTGAATTCTTAAACTTGAGGATCCTAGGGTTTTTTATTGAGTGAAATTTGTGAAAACAATGAATACTTTTGCTATTTGGGGATTTAATCTAGTAATATGGCTAAATAGGGTAAAGGAAAAAGACCCTTTTGCCTTTAAAATTTTAGGACTGGACTGCAGAAATTTACCCCAGTCAGACTGGCCAGGGCGTTTCCCTACCTAGAGAGCCGGTATGAGCTGGGTGGCACGGGCTTATCACCTTGAGCTACTGGTTTGGAAATCCAAACATGCCATTACGCATGTTCAAAAATTCTGAAACTCGCCCGAGATGTACTATTGACTTGCCCCCTCATGAATCAACTAAGAAATCAAATTTCCAAGGTCAAGAAGGTTATGAAATAAATCCTTGAAGTTTGAAGGCTTTAAAAGAGACTAAATCCTTAACACTTATCTAAAATTTTCTGTTTGTTGGATCCCTTATAAGCTATAAGGGGCTGAACTAGACTTTGGATTTTGCGGGATCTTACAATATCTCCCCTTCTTCATCCTCAAATAAGACTAAAAGATATGGGAGAAATGATAAAGTGAAGTACATACTGGACAGGCACATTTGAAACATGATTTCAAGAATAACATAACTGTTAAACTGAGTTTTATTACACTGAATATGCATATATAATGCATGAATAACTGACTCATAAATGTATGACTGGGATTACTGATAAGCTGAGTTTCTAATACTGAGCATGCGTATCTGATGCATGAATACATGACTGAACTGACTCATAATGGCATGACTGAATATGCAATGGTAATTAATACCAAGTTTATAATGGAAATCTGAACATGAGACTAAATAAGCTAAAGTAAAGCTATTACCTTGAGTTGAGCCTGAGTTTGTGGAGAAGAGGTAAGGGTACTTGGTCCGCATATCTGCTTCTATTTCCCAAGTAGCTCCCTCAACAGACTAATTCTGCCAAAGAACTTTGACTAGAGGGACTTTTTTGTTACTCAATCTACAAATTTGATAGTCAAGGAGTTCAATTGGAATTTCCTCATAATAGAGACTATTCTGAACATTTATGCCCTTTATAGGGACAACAACTATTGGGCCACCTATGCACTTCTTTGGAAAGGTGACATGGAATACTGGATGCACTGAGGCTAGATCTAAAGGCAATTCGAGCTCATAATCTACTTTGCCGAAGCGAATGAGAATGTTGAAGGGACCGATATATTAGGGACTGATCTTTCCATTCTTGCCAAACCTCTTCACTCCCTTCATGGGAGAGATTTTCAAGTACACATAATCACTAATCTCAAACTAGAGATCTTTTCTGTGTACATATGCATATGATTTCTATCAGCTATAAGTTGTCTTAAGCCTATCTCTACTTTGAATGCATCACAGTACATAACAAACCCATATGAACCATCTGGAAGAGTCAAAATTAGGGCTGAGGTGAGTCGAGTCTTCAACTCCTGAAAACTCTTCTCGTATGAATCTGACCACTAAAACTTAACTTTCTTCTGAGTCAATCTATACATAGGGAATGCAATAGAAGAAAACCCCTTAGTAAACCATTTTTAATAGCTAGCCAAACCCAAGAAACTCCTAATATTTGTCGGAGAGATAGGTATGGTCTAATTTCTTACTGCTTTGGTCTTTTGAGTATTAACTCTAATGCCATCACCGGAAACAATATGACTAAGAAAAGCTACTAACCTTAGGCAAAATTTGCACTTACTGAATTTGATGAACAACTGACAATTTTTTAGAGTCTGCAATACTATTCTAGGATGGTCTGCATGATCATGCTCACTATAGAAATAGACAAGAATGTCATATAAGAAGACTATGATGAACATTCCCAAGTACTGCTTGAATACACGGTTCATTAAGTCCATGAAAGCTGCTGGAGAATTGGTAAGACCAAAGGATATGACTAAGAATTCAAAGTGACCATATCGAGTTCTGAAGGCTGTCTTTGAAATGTCAGATTCTCGGACTCTAATATTATAATTGCCTGATCTGAGGTCTATCTAAGAGAAGTAACTGGCTCCCTGAAGTTGGTCGAAAATGTCATCGATTCTGGAAAGTGGTTACTTGTTCTTGACCATAACCTTATTGATCTGATGGTAGTCTATGCATATTCTGAGAGAATCGTCTTTCTTATGCACGAATAAAATGGGTGCACCCCACGGGGATATACTAGGTCTGATGAATTCTTTACCTAGGAGATCCTTCAATTGTTATTTCAATTCTTTGAGTTCTGCTAGTGTCATTCTATATGGACGAATGGATATGGGTTGAGTATCTGGAAGAAGGTCAATGCCAAAGTCTATTTACCTTTCGGGGGAAATTCCTGGAAGATCGTTTAAAAAAATATCTGAGTATTTATTCACTACTGGCACTGACTCAAGACTTGGAGTTTCGAAAATAGAGTTCTTAACTTGAACTATATGATACACATATCCCTTAGACATCATTTTCCTAGTCCGTAGATGGAAATAAGGTGACCCCTGAATGCTGAAATACTACCCTTCCATTCTATTTCAAGTTTATTCAGAAACTGAATCTGGACAATTCTATTTCTGTATTCAACAGTGGCATAGCAAGAATAGATCCAATACATGTTGAGAATGACATCAAAATTAGTCATATTTAATTTGACTAAGTCTGCTGAAGTGACCTTCTAAGACACCATAATTGGACAGTTCCTGTATACCAGCCGGGCTGGAGTAGATACTAAAAAAGGCTTTGCTAGAATTTTGGGGATGACTCCAAAATCAACTGCTATATAAGGAGTAACAAAAGACAAAGAAGCTCCTGGATCTAGTAAAGCATAAACATACAAGTGAAAGATCTGCAACGAACCAGTGACCATATCAGGAGAACTTTCCTGATCCTATCGGATCTGAAGAGCATAAAGTCTGTTTGGGTGTTCCCCACTGGTGGCAATGGATAAGGCACCTTGTTTATTTGGGAAACCAAACTGAGATGTAGGATGGCTATGCTGACCCTAAAAACCTAACTAAGGACAATCTCTGACTCTGTGGTCTAGCTTGCTACATCTGAAGCAAACATCACTGCCAGCTCTGCAAATACCCTGATGGTTCTTTCCATAAGTCTGAAAAAGAGGATTGGTTTGGGCACTGCTGACACTACCCTGAGATTTAGAGCCTAGTGCCCTATCCTTATTACCATTCCTAAAATTAGGATTTGAGCACTGGCTGAGGAAGGAGCTAGAACTGAAGACTTTGGGCAGAACTGAGAACGATTACCACTCTCTGACTTAGGCTGAGCAAAGTTGAAACTACCATTTTTAGCTATTTTATATTGCTTTTCTATTTCCTTATTCTTCTACTTCTCTATCTGTTGAGCATGGACCATAAGCCTGTTATGTCCATCTCACTAATCAGTATTGCGGTCTTGTACTCCTTGACCACACCATCTTCACCCTAGATACAAATTTACTCATCTTAGATCTGCTATCTACCTCCACATGAGGAGCGTATCTAGCTAGTTGAGTAAACTTGAGAGAATAATCTTTTACAATCATATTGCTCTTCCTGAGGTTAATAAACTCTAACACCTTAGCTTCTCTCAACTTTAGGTGGAAGAATCTATCTAAGAAGGCAGCGGCAAACTCCTCCCATTCTATAGGGCCTGTACCTGCGGCCCTCTGTTCTTTTCACTGTATGAACCATGAGTAAGCCATATCCTACAACTGATATACATCTAGCTCAGCACTCTTACTAGAAATTACCCCTATAATATATGTAACCTTCTGCACCTAATCAAGGAATTCCTGAGGTCCTCATCAAACTTAGACCCGATAAAAGATGGAGGGTTCATTCGGGTGAAGTCCCAAATCCTGGCTGTAGTAGTATTGGCCACTGTGTTGACCGAAACAGCAATTGGCCATTTATTTTGAGCTACTACTAAATTGGCTAGGGTAGTGAAAGCCGCTCTGAACTCAGTGTGGGAGACGTGCTCGTCCAAAGGATCTGGATAGACGGGCTGAGGTACAGACTGGTCTCCCGTTCCTCTTCCCTGAGGTTTTTTAGGAGGCATATTTTGAAAACTGAAGAGAAACATGAATTAGACTAAGATTTCAACTTGAGCGTATGCTCATTCGCATGACATGAATACTGAAAGAAGGGAAACTGTTCCTAAAATATCTCATAGCCTCCTGTACATAAATATGGCGCGTAACACTCCCATTCATAAGACTCTACTAGATGTGGCTTTTAATACTTTCTAGGAAACTGTTGAACCTTAGGCTCTGATACCAAGTTTTTAACGCTCCGAGTATGGTACCCCAAATTCTACGCGGTGCTAACAACCTCGAAGGACCACTAGCTAATCTTTGATCGGTACCTGCTGTGAGCACTATATAATAGTAATACTGTGATAACAATATAACTGAGATAAATGTGGAAATCTGGTAGAAAACTTTCCATAAGGTTTAAAACTATAATAAAACTGAAATAAGTAATGTTTGATCAAGGTATGATAATACCAAAACTGAAAATAACTGTCTAAAATACTCTACTTTAAAAAGCCTCTAAACTGTCTGAATTGTGAGGTTGATGGGACATGTCCCCAACTAACTCCAATTGCTAAAATTAATAAGTACTGAAATAATGAAATAATCATGTCCTCGAACTATGAGGAATCACCAATGACTCTGACTGCTGAAATCTAAATTGCTAAGAGTGATTAGGAACTTGAGCATCCGAACCAATAGTATAAAACACCATAATACAAGAGAAAAGTATGCATTAGTATGTGGGAATGTACTGGTATCAGAAGTAGGGTAGGCTGAATGCATGGGTTCATATGTATGAACAATACTAACTGAATAACATGAGTATAACTGAATGAGAGTACATGCAATAATATGTGAACTATACCAGACATCGTGATAACACTGAATGCTGAATTGGAATACAAATAACATGGATTTCCAATAACTGAGATACTTTTAACTAAGTGACTTTGTCTGACAGTCTTGATTCTGAAGTCACTAACCCATTTTATACTAAACTGAGTAATTGTATATGATAGTCCTAAAATCTGTAAAACTATCTGAGTTCTATTCTAAAGATGAGACTGAGACTGTGGGACGTAATTAGCTAATCGACATGTCCCAAATAAGATAATATAGCTGAGTTGGGGTCCAATTTATAACCCCAATTGGAAGGGTGTCAATATCGCGCCACTGGTAAGGACAAGCTGTGAGTGACCCTTATCTGGCAGGTACTCTAATGAGAATAGTGGGACCCTCATCTATCAGGTTAAGCTACCTCATCAACCCTCAACTGTTAAGTTTGATGTCTCAACCTACGCTGGCTACGTATATCTAGAATGCAAGGATTGCTTCTAAGAATCACACCCTCTACTGGCAGGTGAGTTCCCATCCTTAGGTTCACTCGTTGCTAAATTCTACTCCCATTTAAATAGACACTGATCTGATTATACTGAGCTAAACTGGACTGATTTTGCTGAGTTTCATTGACTGACGGAATACTACTGAATTCTAAAAATGACTGAGTTTACTAAGGATTTAATTGAATACTGAATAGGACTGGACTGATACTGAATTTACTGAGTTTTCCTGAGTTCTGTAACTAACTGAATTCTACTGATCATGGCTTGATTGACAGTATCTTGAAAAGTGACACTGGCTCTAGGAACATAGCTAAATTATTGGGTATTAAATACCCCAGGAATCGAGAGCATTAATATTGATAGGACCTAACACTTCTTGAACACATGACCATAATCAATGATTTATAATACAATCATTGAGGGATTTCATGAAGCACTTGATAATCATAATCTTGTACATGAATAGGAATGCATTCTAACATATCACAATTTCACAAATCTATGCTCATAAGAATTCCATCAAACAACTACAAGGCATAGTTTTAGCTTGGGAGTTATTTTGAACATGAGAGTATAGCATGGATTCACCATTTAGGTCACATTTGTGTCATAATGCACAATTTTGCTCACTTAGGCATTTTGATAAACACATAGGATGCATAACTTTAGGCTTAGGTATGAACATTAAACCAATACATCATGATTACATTAATCAACTCAAATTCATAGATTTCAACCCATATGCTAACATGATTTCATAAAACACATTAAATATTCCAAGTTGGAAATCATACAACAACATCAACATGGATTTAATTCAACCCACAACATGGAAATCACAATTCAACTTTTTTAAAGAAGATTCTTGAACTTCAAGGGTGGAAGGGACCCTTGGATGAACATTTTACATACCTTAACTATAAATTTCGTGGAGATTGGGTTGATTCTTGAGATTGAATTCTTGAACTTGAGGATCCTAGGGTTTGTTCTTGAGTGAATTTTGTGAAAATAATGAATATTTTTTCTATTTGGGGCTTTAATCTCATGATACGGCTTAATAGGGTGAAGGAAAAAGACCCTTTTGCCCTTAAAATTTTGGGACTAGACTGCATAAATTTACCCCAGTCGGACTGGCCAGAGCGACACCCTGCCTGGAGGTCAGACAAACTAGGACGGCGCCCTACCTGGAGCACCAGTCTGAGCTGGGCGACGTGGGCTTATCGCTCTGAGCTACCGGTTTATGAATCCAAACATGCGATTATGCATGTTTGAAAATTTTGAAACTCGCCTGAGATGTACTTTTAACTTTCCCCATCGTGAATCAACTTAAAAATTAAATTTCCAAGGTTGGAATGGTCATGAAATAAATCGTCGAAGTTTGAAGGCTTTAAAAAGGACTATGTCCTTAGCACTTAGCTCAAATTTTCTAAGTGTTGGATCCCTTATAAGCTCTAAGGGGCTGAATTAGACTTAGGATTTTGCGGGATCTTACACCTCATGGTCTCAGTTGCCTTTTTTTAAAGATCTTTCTTACTCCGTAGTTTATAAGATCCATACCCTTACTGTTGTCTTCTTCTAGGGATTTTTTCTCTAGTTACGACATTGAAGGCCACTGGTTTCTTCTTTTCTTCCAAGTTGTACCTGTTGATATAATTTTGTTCATAGGAAATGAGATTACCTTATAGTTCGTTATAGGTCATATTGTAGAGATCTCTAATTTCTAGAATGTAAGATTTGGTCTCCCATGATTTTGGAGGATTCTCACAAGTTTTTGGACTTGCAGATTGTGTGGATAGATCACGAATGCCCTAAATTCTGAATCCCAGACACTACACGGTGCTTATAATCTCGAAGGACCACAAGCTAACCCTTGACTGATATCTGTAATTAAGCATTGGATAATATACTATAAAATGCAAAAAAACTGGCAAAAACTTTCCATAAGGTTCAAATATTAGAAATAAAACTAAATAAAGTATCAAAATACCAAAACTGAACATCTGTATGAAAATACTCTAGTCTGTCTGAATATTTAGTCTGAAAGCCTCTAAACTGTCAGAATAAGGAGTTGAATGGGACAATCCCCAAACTACCTCCATCTACTTAAAATACTGAATCTAATTCAATAATAAAATAAGGAACATCCTCAAATGATGAGGACTTACTCCTAGTGTACTACTGCTGACTGTATCTGAACTGCTAAAGGTACTCTAGAGCTCAGGCTTCTGAACCTATGGTATAAGATACCATAGCATAAGAGAAAAGTATGCGTCAGTACGTGAGAATATACTGGTACGCTAGATGAGGTAAGGCTAAATGCAATGGCTCATATGCATGAACTATAACTGACTAAGTAATATGAAGATGTCGAATGAGGATACATGCACAAATGCATAAGCTATAACTGAAATTGTAGTATCATTGAATACTGAATTCTAATAATTGGATTTCTGATAATTGAGTCTACTAATGTTGAAATCTAAAATCAAGCCTATCTAGCGGGTGATCTCTAAGTCTACTGATACTGACACTAATACTGATTAACTGAATCTGAGATCAAGCCTATCTAGCGAGTGACCTCTGAATCTATGGAACTATCTAAGTTCATTAATGATCTGAGTGACTGTATCTAATAGTCCTGATTTCTGTAATTGTGAACTTAGTTCTCTTCTAAAGACTGAGACTAAAATTGAGACTGTAGGAGGTAGGCATTTAACCAACATACCCTTTCTAGATAATTTAAGGTCCAACCTATAACCCCGGCTGGAAGGGTGTCAGTACTGTGCCACGGGTGAAGACACTTCTATGGTCAAGCCTGTCTAACGGGTGACCCTAAACAAGGAGTCAAGGCTAATCTAACGGGTGACTCCTAGGAGGTATCCAAGCCTTAATCTAATGGATGACTCCTTATCCAATGCTGGCTACTTGGTTCTAGAGTATAGGGACTGCTACTAATGACTTTACCTAACTAATGAGGAAGCCTTCATCCCTACCCTCGCTCGGTGCTGAATTCTACTCCCAACTAAATAGACACTGAATTGATTCTTAAACTATACTGAACTAAACTAAATCTGATTAACTGAACTGAATTGAGTTTACTGAGTTTCATTATCTGACGGAAAACTACTAAATTCTATTAATTGACTAAATGCTACTGAGTGCTGAATTGATTACTGAGATGGACTGGACTAATACTCAGATTACTGAATTTTCCTAAGTTTTGTAACTGTCTGAATTCTACGGATCGTGGCTTGACAGAGATTATCTTGAAAACAGACATTGACTCTGTACAATTAGCTAAATTGTTGGGTATTAAATACCCCTAGGACTTGATAACATATTTAATATAAGATATGAAAATTCTTGAATAACATGCAATGGACTATCATTCATAATACAATCAATGAGGCATCTCTTCAAGCACTTCGAAGTTTTAAACATGTAAATGTATAGGGGTGCATACTAATGTCTCATAATTCATTCAATAAGGAGGGCACATGAATAGGAATGCATGCAGCATACCATAATTCATTCACTAAAGTCTTTCAACAAACACTTGGCATGCACTAACTTATACATAATTGGGGATTTCTTATCAACATGCTATAATGGCTCTATTGCCTTCACATAAGCAATTAATCAAACATATGGGGAGCATACTTTGGTCATAAAACATTCAATACACCTAATTAACATGGTTAAATCAATCAACATGCATCTTGAAGGGTTTATCATGAACATCACATAAGTCATCACATATTAGGATCAACCCTTGACACTTGTACTCTAAAATATGAATTAAAACTCTACAACAACATTATCATGAACTTCAATTCAATTAAATCATAAAAACTCATAAATTTACAATCTCTATATTTTAAAAAGGATTCTTGAACTTCTTGGGTGAAAGAGACCCAAGAATCAACATCTAACATACCTTAATTGAAAACTTCTTGAAAGTTAACAGTGAAATCTCCTGAACTTGGGTCTTGAATTAAGAACCCTAATACTTGTTATTGAGGGAATTTGAGAGAATACAACTATATTTGGAAGAAAAATAGTTGAATCTTGTGTTATGGGGTTATATAAGGGTGGGAAATTTACCCTTTTACCCATAAAAATATGGGGCTAGAATGCATAAAAATTGCCCCAGACGGACTACCCAGGGCGGCGCCCTTCCTGAAGAAGGGGACTACCCAAGGCGACACCCTGCTTATGATGGGGGACTATCTAGGGCGACGCGGGCTAATCGTTCCAAGCTACTGGTTTGGCATACCAAACATTCCCTTAAGCTCATCTAAAAATCTTGAAACTCACCCGAGATATACAATTGACTTGCCCCATCGTGAATCAACTTAAAACTCAACAAACACAGTTCGGGAAGGTCATGAAATAAATCCTCAAAGTTTGAAGGCTCATGAAATGACTAAGTTCCAACACTTAGCCAAATTTTTTAAGTGTGAAGCTTCTCTTGACATGCTTTAAAGAGATTTAACGACTAGGAAAATTTGCAGGGTCTTTCAGATCATCCCTAATGACTTCAGCTCAAATTCAATTTTATTGAATCTAGCAAACATTGATTCCATACTTTTATTTTCTTCTATCTTGAAAAGCTCATACTCATTAACCAGAGCACTGATTTTTTGCCTTTTTGACTTTGGTGGTTCCTTTGTACGTTACTTCTAATTTTTGTCATATTTCTTTTGCGGTTTCATAGGTTGATATCTTGTCATATTCTTCACTACTAATTGCACAAATAAGTAAACATATAGCTTTTGGATTTGTTTAAATTACCTGTTGTTGATCGTTGGTGACTTTGAAGTTTTCAAAGTCCTCCATGTCAACATTGATTGAGTCCTAGTCTTTTAATTTTTATTTGAGTCCTATAATGAGATTTTCTCCCTTTTTAATGACAACCCATGCTTGAAAATCATTTGACTGAACAAAGATTTTGAATTTATTCTTCCAATAGGAGTTATGTTGTCCATTGAAGTATGGTGGTATTGGGGAAGAGTGTCCGTCTTGAAGAAGAGCTCCAGGAGATTGATAATTTCCTATTGGATCTTTTATCATGTGCGATTAAGAAACACTGCTAATAAGACCTACTCTAATACCAATTGAAAATCAAGAGGGGGGTCAATTGAAATTTCTTGAGTTGACTGATCAGGATAGACAGTCAACTCTTCTGCAAACATGTACTTAAAAAGAATAGAGTGAAAAGTAACTATGTGTAATACCCCAAAAAATCCAAACCAATATTAGTGGAAAGTTAGATGTATATTAAGGCTTTAAATAACTCTCAGCTATCCGACGGATCAAAACATTCCTTACCGATTGAATTCTTGGGAAGGATAATGCTATAGTTAACTTCAAATGAGAATATCTCTCATTATACTACAAATTTTTTATCTCATGACCTACCAACAGATAGATAATTGAATTATCTTTGCAACGATACCAATTTCTTCTAAATTCGATGTCGAAGCAAAAGTTATGCCCATTTTACTCCAGCATGTCAGCCTGGAAACTGAGTGACGATATTTCTGATGACTTATCACATTTCTGACGATATTTCTAATGACTTATCAGCAATGTCATCAGGCTTAGGCAGAAACTCAAAAATTCCAGCTCCCAGGTGACGACCTGGGCTAACGGGCTATCACAGCCCATGTCGTCAGCTGATAAATTCAGCAATTGGGAAGTGATTTCATGAGGGTATAATGGTATTTTTTTCCTCACTCTAAACACGGTATTAAATCCTTGAGAAGGCTATTATCCCATTATTTTTCTCATTCTCCTCAAGAACAAGAACATTCTCTCCCAAAAGGGGTTAAACCTTAGTCAAGAAAAATCAAAAACAAGCCTAAGGATTTCCTCAAGAACCTTCAAGAAACATTAGTTCTCTTTCAAGATCAAACTTTAAGGTATGCGTAGTGTTCATCCATGGGTCCTTTCATCCATGGATCTCAAGAATCAAGTTTTAAATAATAAATTATGATTTTCATGTTGTGGTATGATTTTGTTCATGTTGATGGTTGTTGTTTGGTTTTCAAGGTGGTATCTTGATGTACGTTCATGAAGTATGTAAGCATATTAGTTGAAATCCATAAACTTGGGTGGTTTAAGATTGTTAAATTGATAAGTACACCTATACCCAAAGTTGTGCATGCAAGGTGTTTGATAAAATGCCTAGGGGCCTAGAAGTCAAGTTTTCGTGACTCTATAGTACCCAAATGACAAGTCCATGTTATCCCTTATATTTCTACATGAATTCTATGTTATTGTTACGTGTTGTTTTTGTCATATGGAATGTTCATGACATCGGAGTTATGCAAGTATTTTCATGTTATATGCATTCCCTTCTATGTATAAGTTGTTGAGAACCATGTGCAGTATGAAATCCGTACTTATGACATTATGAATTGTGAACTTTGTTCTTATGATCAAGTAAGTCATGATATATCAGTTTCCTTCCATCTAGTCCTTGGGGTACTTGTACCCGAAAAATATAGATGTGTACCTAGAGCCATGTCATGTTTTCACGATACTCTCAGTCAAGTTATGATCCATAGAACTCAGTCAGTCATGTGACTCAGAAAACCCAGAAACCTCAGTAATCTCAGTAGCTCAGTAATCTTAGAAACTCCAGTATCAGTAGTTTCAGTAACTTTAGTACTCTCAATCATTCCTCAAATCTCAGTAGTATTCCGTCAGTCAATAGAACTCAGTGAACTCAGCTCAGCTTAGCTAAGCAATACCATCAGTATCAGTTTAATTTAGTTAATTAGTTCAGTTAATCTCAGAAATCTCAGAAATTCAGTAATCTCAAAACTATTCCATCAGTCAATGGAACATCATGAATTCAGTCCAGTTCATCTCAATTTGATCATGTTCAGTGTCTATTCAGTTGGGAGTAGAAATTAGCACCGAGTGAACCCAAGGATGGGAACTCACCTGCCAGTAGAGGGTGTGATTCTTAGAAGCAATCCTTGCATTCCAGAATTACGTAGCCAGCGTAGGTTAAGATATCATACCTGCTAGTGGAGGGTAGATGAGGTGTCTTACCTGCCAGTTAAGGGTTCCCACCATTCTCACTAGAGTACCTGCCAGTCGAGGGTTCTCACAGCCTGTCCTTACGAGTGGCGCAGTATTGACACCCTTCCAATCAGGGCAAGGATTGGACCCCAGCTCAGCTATATTAGCATACATGAGGCATGTTGGTTAGATGACTACTTCCCACAATTTTAGTTTCAGAATTAGGACTGTCAGATACAGTCATTCAGTCTCAGTAATAGAACTCAGATAGTTCTTCAGATTTTAGAACTGTCAGATACAGTCAACTCAGATACAGTATGGGACTCAGATAGTTCCATCAGATTCAGGACTATCAGATACAGTCACCCATGTTATCAGTATTTAGTATCAGGGCTATCAGATATAGTGACTCATGTTATCAGCTATAGCAGCTATCAGAACTCATTTTTCAATCATATTAGCTACCAGTAAACTCATGCTATCAGTACTCAATTTCAGGAATGTCAGATACAGTCAATCAAACCAGTTCTTCATAATCAAAACGGTCAGAAACAATCATTTCTTTCAGTAAGATAGTAACAGTCTCCCAGTATTCAGTAATACAGTATCAGTTCCTCAATTATCAGTGATTTACATATCAATATCAGTAAACTCAATTATTTAGTACCTTAGTATTAGTAAACTCATGTTGTCATTAGTCAGTATCACCACGAGTTCAGTTTCAATTAAGTATGTATGTATGTATTCTCATGTTCATATCAGTCAGCATTGTTCATGCATATAAACCCTTTTGCATTTAGCCTACCTCACTCGTATACTCAGTACATTTAGTCGTACTGACGTATTTGTGTTATGGTATTTTACTTTACGCCATAGGTTCAGAAGCACGAGGTCTAAAATGTCAGTAGAATTTCAAATTTCCAGCAGCAGTAGATTAGCAATGAGTCCTCATCATGCAAGGATGATATGATTTCTTATTATTATTTATTATTTCAGTTTAGTATCAGTAGATGGAGTTAGTTGGAGACATGTTCCTTCCACTCTCTATCCAGTTCAGCTAGAGGCTTTCAGATTAGATATTCAGACTTCATTATTTTCAGTATTTATGTTTTGTTTTGGTATTATTATACCACATTTTTCAGATATGTATCAGTATTGAACCTTATGGCCTTACAGTTTCATATTTCCGCATTTTATGAGATATCATGCAGTTACAGGTACAGATATCAATCATGGGTTAGCTTGTGGTCCTTCGGGGTCATGAGCACCGTGTAGCATTCCGGTTTAGAAAATCGGGGCTTACACTATGTAGAAAAATAAGTAACAACACAATAATTTATCCTAGTTCGAACTATCGATGTGGTGCCTACTTCCAGTCCCCTTGGGCTTCAAGAGTTTCCTTTTAATCTTTCAAAGTAGAGCTAGAATACAGATGCGAAAAACAAGTTCGGAAGAATATTTTTATATTCATATCTTGTGACACAGCTTCAACTGGTATAACTAAGTTGACTCGATCTTTCTTTTGTAACTATTATAAACAAGGAGTACAATGTTTTATCAAGACTAAAATTGAGACACACTAAGATATTCCGTGAAGTTGCACGAGTGTTTGTATCTTCGGTCTTCTCTACTTATGTTCTTCTGTTGGTACCACTTTGCTCCAAAAGGAAGCCCAAGGGATTTGTTCTCAATCAAGGATTTGATTGGCTCCTTGATTGAGGTTTATGTCCATATCAGATATGTCCATATATACTAGGTTCCTTGCCTTTCATCACTACCATTCATGTCCATATTAGATATGTCCATGAAGCGGGTGTGATTTTCTTTTTGCGATCTTATTGATTTACTTCCTTGTATTGATGAGATCATTGAGAGATCTTTTATTGATGTTGTATCCAATATTCCAAGTAAATCTTCTATGAAGATCTTTCGTGCTCTGATTATGCTTCTTGATGTATCTCTATTGCATTATGATATCCTTGAGAGATCTGTTATTGATGTCGTATCCAGAATTTCAAATATACCTTCTATGATGATCTTTCTTGCCTTTATTATCCTTCTTTGTGTATCCTGCAACTTAGGAATAAATTAATTTTTCATTATTAAAAGATGATACTTTGATATAGGAGGTTAACACTTATCACTTATAAAAATATAAACTATATGTTCTAAAAATTTAAAAGATAACCATGTTCATAGGAATAAAACTAGGATCATAGTTTTCTTGTACCTGAATGAATGCTTAACACGTATATGGTACAAGAATAAGGGCTAATTAATTCTGAGACTAATTCTAGCATATGTTTATTCTATATATGTTGGATTGGAATAAAATCATCTAAAATTTACATATATACACAAACTAAAGTTACTTTATTACATTAAATACCAATTTGGTAAAGTATTTACACAAATCCCAAACTAATTACATAAATCTTCTTTTTTTACTTTCTCTCTCATAAACCTTATACATCTAAAAGACGACAATTTCTTCCGTATTTTTCTCCCCATATACTCCCATTTCTCACGCGATATCTCCTCCATTTTTGAAATCCTTTTTTCACGGTAAAATTCAAGTAACCTGTACTGGGAGTTTACCAATTTGTAAGTTTTGAAGTTTTAACTGATTTTACTGATTTACTTTTTTTTTCAACTTTACCAATTTAGGATTTTTTTTTCGTTTATTCGCTAGTTGCATGTTCATTTGTATGAAATTACCGTATTTTGCAAGTATATTCAAGTTTCGTAGTTTGATTTTTCCGTTTTTCTTCATATACTACAAGTTAGATTTTTTATTTTCTTGGTTTGTAGTTGCTTCTACTTAATCCATATAGAGTAAAATTGGTAATGGATTCTCGTCCTAGCTTTTATTTAGGACTTAGTCAGTTAGATTCTAAAAAAAAAAAAAAGATATTCCTGTTGGGTTTGTTCCTGGTACATTTGATTACGAAGAATCTAATTTCGCAGAAAATCATTCAAAGCATCAAAACGATCAGGCAACAATGAAGAAATTGAAGAAAGTGGCCAGTTCTAGATCGAACAAGTCAGGATCAAAAGCGTCAATTAAGAAGAAGTTTGATTATTTCGGTCGACCACATCTTCTGAAGGTATTGATTATACATTATACACTACTTATATTGGAACACTAATGTATAATATTGTGGAACACATTAATTATTTTGGTACACTAATGTATAATATTAGTATTCTGATATATATTTCAATATTTTATACATTGGAAGTTCTTATTACATATAAGAGGCATTTTATATTTTTATGGTATTATACAGTTAGAAAGTCTTAATATTGTATAAGGTGTGATTATACATTCTGACAAGCCTTATATGTCATATATGTGTAAGGTGAAAATGTTTAGTTATACATTATACATTGCTTATTTTCAAACAGTAATGTATAATATTATTATTCTGAAATATATCTATTTATGTTATACATTCCATGTTCTTGTTACGTATAAGAGGTAGTTTATGTTTTATGTGATATTATACATTTAGAAAGTCTTAATATAGTATGAGGTGTCATTATACATTCTGACAAGTTTATATGTCATACATGTTTTAAGGTGAAAATGTGTAGTATGTAACATTATACATTTCTGCATTTTATTATTTAATTGTACAAGTTCCCTCAAACATGTGTAACTGTTGTGTAATTAGAGTCTTATTTTATTGTTTTCAGGGCATGAAATACCGTATTAAAAAAGTTCCAGATCACCCATTGCATATCGGTAGCTTATGCAACCGTACTTTTTGTGAAGACATAAAGACATATTTTGGAGAAGATGTTTTAGGGGAATTTAGAAATATGATATTTTGTATCCTTATGTTAGAAATCCAGTAGGATAATAAGGACGATATTCATGTGTGGTGCAGAGGAACATCTTGAAATTTATGATGTTTGAATTTGCCATTATCACCAATCTTAAATACAATGGTGATATTCATGAGTATATGTATACTTTATCGCAAAATTCTCTTTGATGTCAGAAGTATTTTCGTGACACATAAAGTAAAATAACTAGGTTAAAACTGATAACACGTGTGAAGATGGAAAACTTTGAAAACTCTGAAGATGCTTTAAACCTGGAGATATTATTCTTTGTTCATACATTCCTGGTCTTTCAGCATCATGAAGCACCCATCAGTTTAGCTCCCTTTCAGATGGTCGAGGATAGTCGGTACAGACACTTTCCATGGGGAAAAATGATATTTCAAAAGTTGATCAACTCCTGGAGGTAGGATTTCAGAGTCATAAAACCTTTATATTCATTGGGTGAAATGTCACATGTTCTAAATGTTTGAATGTTTGAGTATTGCTCTGAGGTATACAAAAAAACTTCTTTGCGATGAAGAAACATCATCCCAAGAATACTAAACTAGTTTGTGGAGTGCACCAGGCCTAAGTATGAATCTTTTATGTCTAGCATGTTCAGTAAGGTAATTGTATAACATGTTAATTATTTTAATTTTTAAGTAATTTTATCGAAGCTCTAAAATTTCATTTTGAAATTCATTTTTTCAGTATTCTTACAAGAATTTACAACCTACAAGTGAAGAAGTTCATATTTTAGATTTGTCTTTCTCCGAAGATTTTGAGATATTTGATCCAACATCTGCTATTTCCACATCTGTTGCTCCAACATTGAAAAGGTCAGCCGATGAAGATCAACCGGCCGTTGTCACTACAGCTGAAGACTTTGATGATTTCAACACTATACCAACATGGAAATTTCTAAGAAAGGCTAGTTTAGCTTCACCTTTATCACCTGAACAAGCATCGAAGAGAAGAAAGACAGTTATGTTTCAGGAAGTTACTCTAGGGGTGACGGATAAAGAGAAATCTACACGTTCTACTTCAGTATGTCATGTGTCTGGTATGTTTTCAAAAAAACAAGAATAATCAATCTAAAAATGAGAAATTGGTGTGTCTAAATTTGATCATCGTCATCAAGGAGAAATTGGTGTATCTCCTGAGCGTGACCAACTCAAGTCTGTTCCATAACACCTGAAGGGACTTCTAAGTCTACAATAGATATGGAAGAGATAAAAACTTACATCAACACATATGTAAGTTGACTTTCTTATCGACAATTTTTCTTTGAAAAGCACGAGGTGCTTCTAATATTTTTTTTTAAGTTATAAGGTTGATAAACAGATTGCTGAGCTGAAAACACTAATCTCCAATATATCTTCTGAGGCTGTTAAAGCTTTGAAGAAAAAATAAAATAAAGAATTACCGGTATAAAATATTATTTTGTTCAAATTTCTATTAATTTGATAAAATGCTAATACATTCGTATTATTCGTGTTATATAGGAGGAGAAAATTGTTGATCAACAACAAGGTCCCGAAAAAGGATTGAAAAAACATAACAGTCCATATAAGGATGATTTGCCACTAATTTTTTGTCAATTATGTTGGTATGTCACTATAAATCTATATAACTCCCATATCTAAAATTATTTGTGTTTTGTTTTTATACAGCACGAAGATGAGGATAAGGGACCAGTCATTGAAATTAGAAATGATGAACCATTTGTACTTCAACCTTTGGAATCCAACAACAACTGACGTTCAAAGCGAAAATAAGGTACACTGAATTAATATTACATATGTAAATGTTACTTATATAGTAATATTTTTGAATCTCCTTTGATATATATAAATGTTATATATTTTCGAATGGATTTTGATGTCTATGATTGACATTATACATATATAAGATATGTATAAATATAATTATGCATTCACACATAAGCCTAATAGATATCAAATTGTTATCAGTGCTATAAAACTTTTTTTCATCACCATTATATTACTTTGATTAAATGTTCACATATGCACATTGTTATTTTATATTGGATGAGAATATGATCGATAAAGAAGAAGGTAGTGAAGAAGAATCGAAAAACACGCACTATACTGATATAGAAGATCGTCAGTATATTTTTGTCACTCATGTTGGTTTTTACTCCAACTCTGTCTATATAAATGTACCACATGTTATTTTTAGAAAAAGAGTCATAACGTTCTCAGCTGAATATCAATATGTCAAAACGCTTTCATTGGGGTTGCTATTGTATCATTATACATTCATTTGAATGTATAATAATATGTTGTACATAATACTACTCTCTTCAACAGAATGAATGTTCTTTATGAATATCCTCATATATATAGATATATACTATTTATAATTGGTTATATAATAACATTTCTGAATCACCTTAGAAATCTAAAAATGTTATGTGTTAACACTTTTGTTTCGATGTGTGAGATTGATCTTATACATATATAGAATATGCATATATTGATTTATACATTCATCTGCAAGCCTTACAGATGACAATTTCAAATCACTGGTATAAATATTTTTTTTATTCAACTTTATCTTACTTTGATTAAATGTTCACACATGATGATTGTTATTTAATATAGGATAAGCATATGGCTGATAAAGAAGAATGTTATGATGAAGAAATAAAAAAACTGCACATTCCTATGATGGAAGATTTGCTGGTATTTTTTTTCACTCATGTTGGTTTATTACTACAAAACTATCTACATAAACGTACCAAATGTTATTTTCAAAAAAAAGTATCATAATGTTCTTTGTTGAATATCAACATTTTTGGATCTTTATTCTACCATGATTTCTGAGTTTGTTGGAAAGTCGTATTCTGAACTAATAATTTTGGTCTTTATGAAAATTGGGTGATGATGACTTTGGAAAAGGATATGAAGTCATTGTACTCAAGTTTGGTGGATTATGTATAATATGCTATGTAATACTATGTTCATTGGGGTTGTTACAGTTTCATTATACAATAATTAAATGTATAATAATATGTTATACATTACTAATAATATTATACATTCATATAAAACCCTTACAGATAACAATTTCAAATCACCGGTATAATTTTTTTTATTTAACTATGTATTACTTGACTTAAGTGTTCAAACATACTGATTGTTATTTAATATAGGATGAGCATATGCCAAGTAAAGAAGAAAGTCATGTTGAAGAATTGAAAATACAGCAGAGTCCTGATATGAAAGATTTGTCGGTATTTTTTTTTCACTCATGTTGGTTTATTACTCTACCTCTATCTACATAAATGTACCAGCTGTTTAGGCAACTTTTAAAGTTATATATTCATAAATTTGTTTTATACATAACATATCCATATGTTTGCTTGTAGGATGATGTCGGTGGCACAATAACGGATTCTGTGCAATAAGCTGTGGATACACTATTATTTGGTTTGTCAATTCCTATAACTAAAAAGTCATTGGATGTTGGTACACCAAATACAGTCACCGAAAGTCAGTGAATGATTTTTGATAGTTAGTTTCCTTCAGATTCTCAAGTTAGGGAGCGTGAAGCCACAAAAGAACAGGTAAAAAATGATTGAAAAAAGTCGAGCATTTTCAGTTCACCATACATCACAAAATTTGGTTCTAGTTCTAAGGATGAGGGCAATTCAGATGATGAAGAGAAGCATATGTATGCTTTTGATGGTTGTACCATTTACCAAGAATTTCCTAACCAATTGATCCTCGATTACTCTCAGTGTCTAGAAGTAGGGTTACTCAAATATGATGATGGCAAGTAAGTAATTTCAAATTTTTTAAAATTTTTGAGAATACTACGGCAGCATAAAATTTTGTGATGTTCAATCCTTGTTAATTTTCCAGGAAACAAATGGACAATCACTATCTTAAAAATGCTCTAGGATTAGGTTGTCCTCACTTGGACTTTATCGTTGCAAGGCACAGTCGAAGAATTGGTTGTACTTGATTTCGCAACGCAAAACATATTGGAATGATGAGGTAAATTAAATTAAATTAGTTCCATATCATAAATGTAGTTACTGTTGAAAACTTTACTATAATGCCATATAATACATGTAACTCTTTGAAGCTTCTGTTACTTCTAGAATCTTCTATAAAAACTTACATCAAACATTTGAAAATCATGTATAATTATGAAATGTTATCTGAACTACTATTTCTGAAATTGGAAAGATGCATAACAGTTAGAATTATGTAGCATATTGTAGTAAGTAGAACTAATATAATCAATGTGTGTTTCATACATTACTAGCTATGTATATTACATTTTCATACATGTAGCTTCTTTTATTATCATATATTTAACATGAAGAAAAATCTTAAGTATAATATCATGTATCACTTGTTATTCTTGGAAACTACACATTAACACGATATCATATATGTTTAAATAGGTAGAAAAATGTATTTATTATTACAATCACCACTAGAATATTACATCATACATAAAAAATGATGTATAATTACTTATCAACCATTATTCATACAGTACTGTGATTGTCCAATACATAATAAAAACTAAAGAATATGTTGTTTCTTTCATTGTTTTACATATTTTACCCTTTTTAACATGTAGAACTTAGATGTGATATTCTACCACTTGAGAAAGAAATAGAAGCTGCAACAGTGTGATAATTATAGATATACAATCACCAACTACTTTTTCAAAACATATATCGATAAGACATATAGTCGATATTATCCAGCGGTTCTAACAGATCAGATATCCTCACAAGAAGACTATGCAAAATCTTATGCCGTGGCTAAGAATTAAAATGTTATTACAAATACAATTAATAGATTTTGTATTCTTGTTGGATTACCATGGCATATGGTTTATGAGGTATATATTTTTGTTAACTATGGCAAAGAATTTCACTGGGTATTGACTGTAATTGTGTTGAAAAAGAGAGTGATATGTGTGTATGACTCATTGTGAAGTAAAAGAAAAAGTGAATCACCAAATGAAATACAAAAGTTAGCAGTGATGCTGCCTACTTACTTGTCAAACAGTGATTTTCTTAAAAAGACAGATCAAACTGACTGGTCAACACTTGAAACGTACAAAGGAAAGCTTGGTCAGCAAATTGTCCTTATCAGTCACAACCCATTTGATGCTGAATACATTCAAAAGATACCACAGCAAGCGTCTGATAGTTTGTAAGTAACTTTTGTTTATTTTTTAACATGAACAATCATGGTATAATTATTGAACGTATTGTTCCTTTATTTTATTATCAAATCAGGGACTATGAGGTCTTTGTGGCTGCATACACAGAAATTTTAAGTGAAGGACAGCAAGTGTATTTATGTGGTTTTGATGTTGTAAGTCAACATGCACGGTATGCTTCATTACTATGGCATTACGGAGTGACAAAGGCAAAGAAAGGTTACACGAGTGATAACAATGATACTCCTCGACCAAAGAATAGTTATCTCCAATCAACTAATGAAAGTTCCAATTCTTACTTTAGATTAGCACCTTTTTATAACAGTCTAATTATTTTTTAAGTAGTTGATGTTAAACAGTTACATAAATTATTATTTTTAGATGTTGTATTTTAATTTACATTTTATGGATGTCCTTTTTGTTCTTATACATATTCATCTTTGGAAGAATTATTTTGGAATTACGTACACTATATTGTACTGATACTATATAGTTTGGTCGTTAATGATTTTGCCTTACCTAATATTATAGATAACGTATGTCAACAAATTACACATTAATGTGTTATTGTATATGTAACACATTATATTTTTACCAGTATGTAAATTCTATTATAACTTAATAACACATTGAACAGGTCTCTCATGATTTTAGAATTATGTATTACATAACATCATACATGTTGTCACACGTTCTTGACTTAATTGAAAACAACAAAAATATTTATCATCATACATATTTATAAAGTATAATACTACATCATACATTATAAACATATTGTTAAGGAACTTTACATTTAATGATTAGTTAATGTATCGGCCATTAAACGTATTATTTGTAAGCAAATATGAGTATTTTATAACAAAAATAATTTATATCATACATACACCCTAACCTATAATCCATAGTCATACACATAACACCCAATGTAAAGGCTACTTAAATTTTCACAAATTTTATTAAATGAATGTGCCATTTCTAATGTTGTTTAATCAAAAACTGGTACAAACGGTCCGTTAAAAGTCACTGGTTTTACTTTAAAATCATACATGTTATTAACATATAATAGTATATCATACATCACTTATCTAATAAATGTTAATGGGTAACTGTGTAAAACACAGTATGTTAAAACAACTATTTACTGTAATAGTTCCCAAATTACATACTATATACACATATATAACAAGGTTATAATTACAAGTGACAAGGTAACAAAATATGATCTTTGAAAATTGTATTAAATGGTTATGAAAATGTCAAACATTGATTAATAACTAAACACTAGATAACAATTAAAAATATAAATAAAAATCTTCCAGTGTATCAACAAAAACTAATTAAAATGATTATTCAATTAAAATCAAACTAAGCATAAGCATTCAGAACAACAAATTATCTTCTTCACGATTCCTTCGAAAAGTAATCGCATGTCCTACGGTTGTGGCCTGCACGCCCGTATTTACCCCAACAGTTCGAACTTGCAGTAAGTGATTCACTAGATTTCAAATACCTTCTTTTCTTTGGCCTACCCGGAGGTCTTTTGTATTTGAGTGGCAAAACTTCTTCGTCATCAACAAATTGTGGAACATTTCAATCCTTTATGTCTGGCATAGGAACTATCGAGGTTTCATACGTCTTGACAATGGTGGCCTATACAATTTTGAGCAGTATCAACCATACTCTTTTACATCAACATTTTTACTCTTTAAAATGACAATTGCGGGTGCACATGATATTTCATCAATTTGATACCGGTCACATTTGCACGTGCCACGATCAATATAAAAAATGTACCTCCTTCCTGATTCATATACACAGTACAGATAACTATCAGCCGCCTTAACCTATTAGAAATGAATTATTTACTAAAGATAATAACATAAAAATTTATAACTAATATAAAAGACATTTAATTACATAAATATTCTAATACATACCGTCACCCGCAAAGTCTTAACCCCATTAAGAGTCAAAATTTCTTCAAATCTTCTCGCTAATGTTGTGTTTGTATAAGATGCAATTTCACTGTTCTTACAACTCCATGTAGCAAATAAAATTCTAACTTATTCAAGGAAACCTAACATTTGAAGTTCTCTAGCCTCTACCAAGCAACCGCTAATACATTCGACTATATTAAAGGTCATCATTCTACCTCTATTAACAGGGAAGTGACATCGACACCATTTTTCATATCCAGCAACTTTCAAATATTCCTTAACCCTAGAATCAACCTTACCAACGTTTGACATAATGTAATCAAAATCTTCTTTTCTATAAGCTTTAGCCATGGAATAATAAAGTCCACTAAGTTTATCTTTATTTTTTTCAAAATATTTGCAAGCATTTTTTTATAAATGCCAAATACATGCTAGATGGGGGACATTAGGATTAACAATGCTCACACCTTTTATGATACTCTCGTTTTGATTCAATACAACTCACATATTGTCCCACTCCCCAAATGCTTTCCTAAATTGATGAAAAAATCAAGTCCACGAATTTTCGTTCTCTGAATTCACAACATCATAAGCAAATGGAAGAATATATCCTAAACAACCAAAAAAAACAATATAATATATGTACATGAATAACATATGTACTGATTTTGCAATTCTATATTTTATTGTACATACAAGAGCAATGTATAATTAGTTCTAATATACAAAATGTACAATGATCACATAAAAAAGTTTAAAAGTAATGTGTAATACCTGCACCATCAAGAGTGTTTGTCAATACAAATGTTCTTTTGTATGGACCGCTTAAATGAGCACCATCTACAACTACAATAGATCGGCAAAATTTAAAATCCCTAATGATGGAATGTAAGGCGATAAACAAGTATTTAAACTCGTTATCTAATGCCTTATGCATCCGAAAGTGTGATCCTGGATAAACCTGGTTCAACATATAGATATAATGGCATTTTTTGATATCCATCAGTTGGTCCACCTCTAAGCATTGCAATTGCCTTCTCTTTTGTCCGCCAAGCCATCATGTAGTTAATATCAACACCATAAATAACCTTCATCTCTTTAATTATGTCTGCGGGTGTGTGTATTCTCTTGTAATTAGTTAATTTTGGTGCTGTAAATTTACTAACAAAAGTTTTTATCATAATCAAATTATTCAGTACTCTATCACTCAGACTGCATGTATGTTCCGAATCAAATCTCTTTATCACAAAAATTTCAGAATGATTCATAGAATACTCTTTGAGGACCCATTAGCAGTTTTTATTATGACAGTGTAATACATAGTTGCATAAAATTTAAACATGTTCTCAATGAATTAATATACTTATAAAATAAATAATTTTATTAAAAATACTAAAAATGCCTTGTTATAGTTTTATTATACATTCGTTCGAATGTATAATGACATATTATACATAGTTAATGAAACAGCTATTACAAATCAAAACATTCGGCAACATAGCAATTCATTCAAAACAGCTATTACAAAACAAAACATTCATTAAAGCTTCAACAAATAAAAATAATTTTTGGGGTCATACCTTCGTTTGTCAGATCATTTAGAAAAGATGTTGAAGTCATTCGATATCGCATATTTTACTATTACCAATACTAGAGTTTGCTTATCCTTATAAAGTTGGTTAACCTTTATTTCAATATTCTTTCAATCAATAATAAAAATTTTAACTTCAAATTCCAGAACGTATAATGAATATTGATTCTGTGTTTCAACAACCGTTAAAGCAACAGAATCAGATTCACTATCTTCAATACACAAGACCGCCCCAGTTTCACTGTCAAACTTGATATTCTTATTCGATTTGTCGGAAGTTGATATACACAGTGGAAAATTAACAAACTCCAAAAATTGTTTCTTCAACTAAATGTAAACCTTCACTCTGTTATCGTTCCTTATGATAATTGGAGAAGAATTACCATCAACAATGTATTTAACTTCAATTTTTTTGCGAACGTCGTCAATATTCAATTCCATCGCGATCATTGCAATCAATTTCAAAAAGTAAATACTTTCAGAAACAATAATAATGACATCACTTTTGTATGATTTATAACTAATTTTCGACTCCCAGACACTAGAATGACGCAACAATATCAGGATGTTTATCTTCTTTTTTCCCATAAATCAAGAAAGAAGACGACGTTTTTTTCCCTAGAAACGTATATCAACAATGACGAAAATCAGCAGTAAGGTTTAAGAGTTTTTTTAAAATTTAAATTTCAATTACTATATTAACTCATACACTACATAATTAGAGGTATTTAATGACGTAATTTAAGGATTTGGAAGATATTTTTTGATTACTCTTTCCCTAATTTTAGGCAAAACAGTTTTATCATATATCACACTTGTCACGCCTCAAATCTTATTGGGGCAGACAGGCACCCGTAGCCGTAAAGGCCCGAGAGAACCAATTCATAACCTTATACTTCCCATGCATGTAACTGTAACAACCAAATGTTCTGACAACATAATATTATGCATCGATGAAATTAACTACACATACACTCCTAAAACTGATATGTACAGCACTTGGCCGGTAGGGCCACCATGTCTAAAATTAGGACACTACCATAACTTTACATTAGTCTACAAAGCCTCTAGAAGATACATAGACTTAGTCAGGGTCGGGACAAACCCCCGCCCTACTCTTGACTTACTGTACAATACCAAAATATATGGAGTAGACTCGGAAAGCCCCGAATCAACCTGGAGCTCACCAATAGTCCTTGAACAACCTGCGCTCCTACTAGTGAGTTGTATGAGCTGAAGTGCCTCGGCCTGCAGCATGAAATGCAGGTCCCCCGTGAGGGACGTCAGTACAAAAATATGTACTGAATATGTAAGGCAGAAAGTAGCAACACACTTGATACAAAAGCTCAATAGAAATCCAATACAAGTGTATAAGGAGTACTAGTAGACCACCTTAATAAATACTTGTGGGACAAGGTACATTACATTCGTTCTTCATTTTACCTTCTTACTTCATAATCTTTGTAATCCATATAATGCAAATGACCAGCTGATCAGTGGTAAAAAAATAATTTAGGATCGGCCCATGCTAGGCTTACGCCCCTGAGATGCCACCTATATAAAGATTGGGATCGGCCCATGCTAGGCTTATGCCCCTGAGCTGCCACCCACAAATAAAGGTATCGAGATCGGCCCATGCTAGGCAAGTGCCCCTGAGCTGCCACTCATCATTTTACAGATTTGCATTACTTAGTTTATTTAGCCTTTGAGATTGTTACTTTGGTGGTCATCACATTATGGTACCTTGAACCAGTAATACGCTAATAAGAGACATGTAAATAGACACTTAATGCAACAACAATGAGGTAGGGAGCTTTTGGCACACAAATAAAGTGTTTAGGAGCTGAAATAACACATGGGTCTTATTTGAACAAACGGAGAACTCCTGAAATTTTCTAGTGAAGATAGACGCGCAATTTAATAATAAGCACGTATTGAGGTGTTCTAATGCGTTAGAGAGTGGGAACAAGGTCATTGGATACATGGAGTTTAATATGCTACCATTATGTATCACTTTGTTATAGGATAACCTCGGAAACTTGCTTGAGGGAACAATGGTACGACTTCATGCCAAAGAGTGTGAAATAAGTATGCCTTACATACCTGGTTATTTGACTCCGAAACTAGCCCGACTTGACTTCTCGCCTCTTAGATTACTTATCTACAATAGAATATATGGTAAACTAGTATTAGTAACCAATAAACACATTTGAGGTACTTAATTTCACCCAAAACAGTAACCGGGCAGCAACTATTACTCTATCAAACAAGGGTGTTATTTTAACCCTTTTTCTTCCCTCCAATTACACCCACATACCATATAGGTTCTTATAAGGTTCACCAAAACCACCTCGACTTCATTACACATTCCAAACAATACGCAAAATAGATTGGACAGCAAGCATTAGTTCGGTGGTGTATCACCACATCTTTCTTCTATAATTCATTACAAACTCATCACACCTTTATCCAACTTCAACCTGGCAGCCCATAACATACACATACAAAACAGTCCACAAAACAGTCCCAAACCACTTTTATTATAGCAATCAATTATTGAACTCTTCATCTCTTGAGTTCTCAATAACAAGACATCCATAATCCCCTCTCAAATCCATATATAAGAAAAATAAAATGGGGCAGTCACCTTACCTCAATTCAGCAACTTATTCTTTTAACCGAACTCTTCAAGAGCTTGAACTTTCCTTAACACTTAAACCAAAGAAGAAGAAAAAAAGTTCCTCAATAACAAGGAAACATGAACAAACAGCTTGTTCTATAATCAGCCATATACTTATAGTCAAACACTTATAACTTGTTTCCCTAATCTCCCATGAGATAATTAAACAAAACCTTAAGTGTTTTTCACTTACCTTGGGCTGCAAAGGGGAGGGTTTCTTCAAGAACCCTAGAAGGAAAAATAGGGCTGCTGCTCTTGTTGTTTTTGAGAGAGTAGAGAGATTTGCTGAAATATACTCCCTTTTTGTGACTTAAAAGTGAAGTAAAATGACCAGCAACTTGGCCTTTTAAAGGCCCTATCTTGTCCACCTCCTTAGCTGCATTTTGGACCATAAAATTGGTCAAATTGGTCCAAGTAGGTGATGCACCTACTTAAGGGTCCAAGCAGCTGAAACTTCAAAGTAGGTGATGCACCTACTTGCATAATTTCTTGTTGGGCTCAATTATATTTGGGCCTTGGCAGATTGGTGTGTTGGGTCACTTACCCATTTTCTTTCTTTTTTTGTTCAATTTGGCCCAAATGAGTATATTAGCATAGACCCAAATCTGATCCATAGCCATGGGTCCATTAATTTGGTTCAAACAACTTAAGTAGGTGACTCACCTACTAGCTTAAATAAGTCAAGCAAGCACCTCAATATTTTGCTCCATTTTCAGCTTCTAATCCCTTTAGTCTAACCTTCAACTTATACACACTTGGTCACTTTAAACTTTAGATTCAAATACTAGCTTACGATTCCAAGTTTAAATAGTTATCTTAACGTTAACTTAGTCGCACCACACTAAACTATACGGGCAGCCTCTATAATTCCATCTACACCATTAATAATTGCATAACAAATCTCATCCGTTACCTATACCATATGACCATACCAGGTTCCATATAATTAGAATAAGTACAAGCAAGATACGGGATGTTACATCCTTCCCCCCTTAGAAACATTCGTCCTCGAATGTTAGCATAACTGTCCAACCAATGCAAGTTCAAGACTAAGTTAATATCCTTATTACCATATAGTACCTATATATTTTACACTTACTTTTTATTGTTCCAATTCAGCATCTTGGACTTTTTCTTTGTCTTTGAACAAATGAGGGTACTTGGATTTCATCGGTTCTTCAGCTTCCCACGTGATCTCTTCTACTTGTTGGTTCCTCCAAAGCACTTTTACAGAAGCTATTTCTTTATTCCTCAACTTCTTAACCTGTCGATCTAGAATAGCAATAGGTATTTCCTCATAAGTGAGATCTTCACTAATTTGTACATCTTCAGTAGGGGTAATATGAGATGAATCTCCAATGCACTTTCTAAGTATTGAGACGTGAAATACCGGATGAACTGTTGAGAGCTCTTGGGGTAGATCTAATTCATAAGCAACTTGTAATCTGGTATGGGCCTATATAACGTGGACTTAATTTTCCTTTCTTACCAAATCTCATAACCCCCTTCATTGGTGATACCTTCAAGAATACCCAATCACCTATAGCAAACTCTAGCCCCCTTCTCCTAACATCCGCATATGACTTATGTCTGCTTTGGGCTATTTCTAGTCGTTGTTGGATCACCTTAACCTTTTCCATAGCTTGATGAACAAGATCTGGCCCGAATAAGGCAGTTTCACCCGCTTCAAACCATCCAATGGGTGATCTACACTTTCTTCCATACAAAGCTTCATATGGTGCCATTTTGATACTTGAATGATAGCTATTGTTGTAGGCGAACTCGATGAGAGGTAGATGATCATCCCAACTACCTTTAAAGTCCAATACACAAGCTCGTAGCATATCTTCAAGTGTTTGAATGGTACGTTCTGCTTGTCCATCCGTATGAGGGTGAAAAGTTGTACTTAGATTCACTTGTGTCCCCAAATTTCTCTGAAAAGACTTCCAAAAATTTGCAGTAAATTGAGCTCCTCGATCTGATATAATAGAGATTGGAACTCCATGTAGTCGAACTATCTCCTTAATATATAACTTGGCATATTCTTCAACTGTGTAAGTGGTCCTAACCGGTAGAAAGTGTGCTGATTTGGTAAGCCTATCAACTATCACCCATATGGAATCAAACCTTCGAAATGTACGAGGCAAACCAGTGACGAAATCCATGTTGATCATGTCCCACTTCCATATTGGAAGATCCATACATTGCATATAACCCCCGGGTTTTTGGTGCTCTACTTTAACTCTTTGACAATTTGGACATTCGGCTACAAATTTTGCAATGTTCTTCTTCATGTCACCCCACCAATACATCCCTCTCAAATCATGGTACATTTTTGTTGACCCTGGATGGATAGAATACCTTGAATGATGTGCTTCTGTCATAATCCTCTTTCTTAGCCCGTCTACATCAGGTACACACAATCTGTTTTGGCACCGCAGTACCCCTTCTTGCGTAAGCTCAAATGCCTTTGTCATACCACATTGCACATTTTCCTTAAGCCGTAATAAAATAGGATCTGCATATTGCTTCTCTTTTACTTCAGTTATTAGTGAAGATTCTGCTGTATTATGCACAATAAACCCTTCATCTGGAGTTTCGAGAAGACGAACCCCCAAATTGGCTAATTGGTGTAGATCCTTAGTCATCCCTTGTCTTTCTATAGATGGCTCCATAGCTTTGCGACTTAACGCATCTGCCACCACATTTGCTTTTCCCGGATGATATAAGATATCAACATCATAGTCTTTTAATAATTCAAGCCATCTTTGCTGCCTCAAATTCAAGTCCTTCTGATTAAAGATATACTGCAAACTCTTGTGGTCAGTGTATATGTCAACATGAATCCCGTACAGGTAGTGACGCCATATCTTTAAGGCAAATATAACCGCTGCTAGCTCCAGATCATGTGTTGGATAAATTCTCTCATGTGGCCGCAATTGTCTCGAGGCATATGCTATGACTTTACCATGCTGCATCAATACACACCCTAACCCAATTCTTGAAGCATCACAATACACTGCATACCCCTCTGTGCCTTCTGGAAGCACCAATACGGGTGTAGAAGTCAACTTATTCTTCAGATCTTGGAAACTTCTTTCGCATGCATTATTCCATTGAAACTTGGATGCTTTGTGTGTTAGCTTTGTTAAAGGTGCAGAAATTGAAGAAAATCCTTCCACAAACCTTCTATAATAACCTGCCAACCCAAGGAAACTACGAACCTCTGTAGGCGTTATAGGTCTTGGCCAGTTCTTCACGGCTTCTATCTTTTGAGTATCAACCTTTATTCCTTCGTCAGATACAATATGACCTAAGAATGCCACAGATTTTAACCAAAACTCACATTTAGAGAACTTTGCAAATAGCTTACGATCACGAAGAATCTGCAACACCTGTCGTAAGTGATTGGCATGGTCCTCATTTGATCTCGAATAAACCAGAATATCATCTATAAAAACTATCACAAACACATCCAAGTATGGCTTGAACACCCTATTCATCAAATCCATAAAAGCTGCAGGTGCATTAGTTAGCCCAAAGGACATGACTAGGAACTCGTAATGACCGTACCGTGTTCGAAAAGCTGTCTTGGGTATGTCATTCTCTTTGACCCTCATTTGGTGGTAACCAGATCTTAAATCAATCTTTGAAAACCACTTGGCGCCTTGCAACTGATCAAATAAGTCATCAATTCTCGGAAGGGGATATTTGTTCTTAATAGTCACCTTGTTCAGTTGTCTATAGTCAATACACATTCTTAACGAGCCATCCTTCTTACGCACAAATAACACTGGTGCGCCCCAAGGGGAGACACTAGGCCTTATGAATCCTTTTTCTAGCAAGTCTTTCAATTGCTCTTTCAACTCCCGTAATTCTGCCGGGGCCATTCTATACGGAGGAATTGAGATTGGTTGAGTACCTGGGATCACATCAATACCAAACTCCACTTCTCGTTCTGGAGGCAAACCCGGAAGATCTTCAGGAAATACATCGGGAAATTCACTTACCACTGGAATAGTTGGAAGAGTTGGTGTCTCCGCATTTGTATCCTTCACTCTAACCAGATGACATATGTAACCCTTGGAAATCATCTTTTTCGCCTTAAAATAAGAAATAAATTTGCCTCTTGGCGCACCAATATTACCTCTCCATTCTAGGACTGCCTCCCTTGGAAAATGGAAACACACCCTCTTAGTTCGGCAATCTAATGTGTCATAACAAGAAACCAACCAATCCATACCCATTATAGCATCAAAATCTACCATTTCTAACTCAACTAGGTCAGCCATTGTATCACGACCGCAAATAGTTATTATACAATTTCGATACACTCTCTTAGCTATAACAGATTCACCAATTGGCGTAGATACTTCAAATGGCTTAACTAGCAGTTCTGGTGTTCTTTTGAACTTTTCAGCAACCAATGGAGTGACATATGATATTGTAGAACCTGGATCAACTAATGCATAGACATCATGTGAAAAGATAGACAATGTACCTGTAACCACATCTGGAGAAGCCTCTGAATTTTGTCGATCTGCTAAAGCGTATGTACGATTCTGAACTCCACTAGAGCTAGCTGTTCCTTTAGAACCTCTACCACGACCCATAGGTTGTACACCCCTACCTGAATAAGGCACCGATAATGATGATGCAACGGCTGATCCAGTAGGTCGTGCCACACCACCTATGCCCCTTTGAGGGCATTCTCTCATCATATGTCCTGACATACCACACCAAAAGCAAGCATTTGTTCCGAACCGACATGCACCTAAATGAAGCTTTCCACATTGTCTACATGGTTGTCGAGGAGGCCTTAATTGGCTCATAATCCCTTGCTCTTGATACCCTGTTGTTCGCGAACTCTGACTCTCATTTCTTTGACCAAACTGGTTACCTTTAGACCCTTGAAATTGTGATGGAGCACTAGCTGCAGGATAAGAAGATAATGTCCTAGGTGGTCTATTAGAAAACCGAGGCCTAAACTCTCCTTGGGATGCCATAAACTGCCCCGTAGATCTAGACCTCTTGGAATACCCCCTTTCTAACTCTTGTGTTCTTCTTCTTTGCCTCTGATCCTCCATTTTTTGTGCGAATGCTTGTATCCTTGCTATGTCCATGTCCTTGTTCAAAGCAGCAATGGTACAATCTCTAACCAGATATAGATCCAATCATCCACATATCGATGAACTCTATCATCCATTGTAGCCACAACATTAGGAGCATACCTAGCCAAAGAGTTAAACCGAAGGTTGTACTCCCTCACACTCATATTTCCTTGGCGAAGATTCAGGAACTGATCTGCACGGGCTTCTCGAATCTCATATGGAAGGTAATGATCAAGAAATGCCTCTTTGAACTCTTTCCAAGTAGCTGGAGGTGCATCGATACCCCTAGATCGTTTCCAGTCTTCATACCACAATATAGCCTCTCCTTTGAATCTATATGCTGCTAGCTCAACTGTCTCTTTACTCGACACATGCATAACATCTAGAGCCCTTTGGATTTGATCAATAAAGTCCTGTGGGTCTTCATTAAGATCTGATCCGGTGAAGATGGGAGGATCCAATTTGAGAAAATCCTGCGTTCGTAGGCTAGCTGCCCTATCTGTACCACTAGAACCTGTAGTTGGAATGGCTTGTCCTTGAGCTTGTCCAGAAACTATACGAGCCAACAATTGTACTGCACTCCTTAAATCTTGATCTACAGCATTGGTAGGTAGTTCTGAGGATGCGGTTCTTCTCCTTCTTAGCTCTTCTGGAGATGGAAGGGTAGGAGAAGTTTGGGACACAAACTCAGCTTGAGCCTCACTTTGATTAGCTCGTCTAGGTGGAGATTTACTAGTCCCCTCCCCAGCAGCCTCGTCTATCCGCCTACCTGTATTCTTACTCCTTCTTGTAACCGGCATCTTTACTATAATAAGAAGAAAAAAAAATAGGTTTAATGGTTAAATATGAATTAACCTACAACATAGGCTCTATTGCACGATCTAAGATATGAAGAAAACGAGAAAACCCCTAAATGTCACATAGCCTCCTATTTATAGATGTGGTGCACAACACGCCCATAAACAAGACTCTATATAGACATGGCTTTGTAGACACCCTAGGACGACCGCTCTGATACCACTTTTGTCACGCCTCAAATCCTATTGGGGCAGACAGGCACCCGTAGCCGTAAAGGCCCGAGAGAACCAATTCATAACCTTATACTTCCCATGCATGTAACTGTAACAACCAAATGTTCTGACAACATAATATTATGCATCGATGAAATTAACTACACATACACTCCTAAAACTGATATGTACAGCACTTGGCCGGTAGGGCCACCATGTCTAAAATTAGGACACTACCATAACTTTACATTAGTCTACAAAGCCTCTAGAAGATACATAGACTTAGTCAGGGTCGGGACAAACCCCCGCCCTACTCTTGACTTACTGTACAATACCAAAATATATGGAGTAGACTCGGAAAGCCCCGAATCAACCTGGAGCTCACCAATAGTCCTTGAACAACCTGCGCTCCTACTAGTGAGTTGTATGAGCTGAAGTGCCTCGGCCTGCAGCATGAAATGCAGGTCCCCCGTGAGGGACGTCAGTACAAAAATATGTACTGAATATGTAAGGCAGAAAGTAGCAACACACTTGATACAAAAGCTCAATAGAAATCCAATACAAGTGTATAAGGAGTACTAGTAGACCACCTTAATAAATACTTGTGGGACAAGGTACATTACATTCGTTCTTCATTTTACCTTCTTACTTCATAATCTTTGTAATCCATATAATGCAAATGACCAGCTGATCAGTGGTAAAAAAATAATTTAGGATCGGCCCATGCTAGGCTTACGCCCCTGAGATGCCACCTATATAAAGATTGGGATCGGCCCATGCTAGGCTTATGCCCCTGAGCTGCCACCCACAAATAAAGGTATCGAGATCGGCCCATGCTAGGCAAGTGCCCCTGAGCTGCCACTCATCATTTTACAAATTTGCATTACTTAGTTTATTTAGCCTTTGAGATTGTTACTTTGGTGGTCATCACATTATGGTACCTTGAACCAGTAATACGCTAATAAGAGACATGTAAATAGACACTTAATGCAACAACAATGAGGTAGGGAGCTGTTGGCACACAAATAAAGTGTTTAGGAGCTGAAATAACACATGGGTCTTATTTGAACAAACGGAGAACTCCTGAAATTTTCTAGTGAAGATAGACGCGCAATTTAATAATAAGCACGTATTGAGGTGTTCTAATGCGTTAGAGAGTGGGAACAAGGTCATTGGATACATGGAGTTTAATATGCTACCATTATGTATCACTTTGTTATAGGATAACCTCGGAAACTTGCTTGAGGGAACAATGGTACGACTTCATGCCAAAGAGTGTGAAATAAGTATGCCTTACATACCTGGTTATTTGACTCCGAAACTAGCCCGACTTGACTTCTCGCCTCTTAGATTACTTATCTACAATAGAATATATGGTAAACTAGTATTAGTAACCAATAAACACATTTGAGGTACTTAATTTCACCCAAAACAGTAACCGGGCAGCAACTATTACTCTATCAAACAAGGGTGTTATTTTAACCCTTTTTCTTCCCTCCAATTACACCCACATACCATATAGGTTCTTATAAGGTTCACCAAAACCACCTCGACTTCATTACACATTCCAAACAATACGCAAAATAGATTGGACAGCAAGCATTAGTTCGGTGGTGTATCACCACATCTTTCTTCTATAATTCATTACAAACTCATCACACCTTTATCCAACTTCAACCTGGCAGCCCATAACATACACATACAAAACAGTCCACAAAACAGTCCCAAACCACTTTTATTATAGCAATCAATTATTGAACTTTTCATCTCTTGAGTTCTCAATAACAAGACATCCATAATCCCCTCTCAAATCCATATATAAGAAAATAAAATGGGGCAGTCACCTTACCTCAATTCAGCAACTTATTCTTTTAACCGAACTCTTCAAGAGCTTGAACTTTCCTTAACACTTAAACCAAAGAAGAAGAAAAAAAGTTCCTCAATAACAAGGAAACATGAACAAACAGCTTGTTCTATAATCAGCCATATACTTATAGTCAAACACTTATAACTTGTTTCCCTAATCTCCCATGAGATAATTAAACAAAACCTTAAGTGTTTTTCACTTACCTTGGGCTGCAAAGGGGAGGGTTTCTTCAAGAACCCTAGAAGGAAAAATAGGGCTGCTGCTCTTGTTGTTTTTGAGAGAGTAGAGAGATTTGCTGAAATATACTCCCTTTTTGTGACTTAAAAGTGAAGTAAAATGACCAGCAACTTGGCCTTTTAAAGGCCCTATCTTGTCCACCTCCTTAGCTGCATTTTGGACCATAAAATTGGTCAAATTGGTCCAAGTAGGTGATGCACCTACTTAAGGGTCCAAGCAGCTGAAACTTCAAAGTAGGTGATGCACCTACTTGCATAATTTCTTGTTGGGCTCAATTATATTTGGGCCTTGGCAGATTGGTGTGTTGGGTCACTTACCCATTTTCTTTCTTTTTTTGTTCAATTTGGCCCAAATGAGTATATTAGCATAGACCCAAATCTGATCCATAGCCATGGGTCCATTAATTTGGTTCAAACAACTTAAGTAGGTGACTCACCTACTAGCTTAAATAAGTCAAGCAAGCACCTCAATATTTTGCTCCATTTTCAGCTTCTAATCCCTTTAGTCTAACCTTCAACTTATACACACTTGGTCACTTTAAACTTTAGATTCAAATACTAGCTTACGATTCCAAGTTTAAATAGTTATCTTAACGTTAACTTAGTCGCACCACACTAAACTATACGGGCAGCCTCTATAATTCCATCTACACCATTAATAATTGCATAACAAATCTCATCTGTTACCTATACCATATGACCATACCAGGTTCCATATAATTAGAATAAGTACAAGCAAGATACGGGATGTTACAACACTATAACAAACCCACGAATATATAAGTATATTTTGTAAATAGGGAGAGAGAAAACCTTAAGGGATTATCTGTAAATGATTTCAAATTACACGAAATTTATGTGGTTTATACTAAAATCATACAATAATTTATTTCATATAATGTTACTTTTATTCCACATTAAGTATAAAATAAAAAATCTAAAAATTAAGCTAATCTGGAGATAATATTTTTTTCAACCAAACGAACCCTTTAAAGTATGAGGCCCACATTAATTTTCTCTACTATGAGTGGTGAGTGTAGGCTATATAAGGCTTGAGGTATTGCAAGTATGTTATTTAATTAAATTAATCAAAGTTTTAGAATTCATCCAAAAGTTGAATTCTCTTCTCCCTTTCACAATTTCTGATAGAAAGGAGAGAAGTTAAAAAAATGAATAATTCATTTTCTTCTCTTGTTTTTTTATGTTTTTTATTAATCTTTACTTATTTATGCCAAACAACTGTCAAAGCATACGAAGAAGCTGATTCTAAGGTATATATTTATGATATTATTAGATTTAATATAAAGTATTCAGATATTAAAAAAAAATCACTGAAACTTGAACGTCTTTTCTTACTTTTACTTTTTACTTTTTTTTTTTTTTTTTATTTATACCCATCATTTAGAAGAAATTAAAAAAAAAAGATAATTTATTATTTTATTCTTTGATCTAAATTTATTACACACCACTTTTTTACTTTTACAACATTATCTTTCTCGGAATTTATTAGTGGAAGCATGAAATTGAAGAATATAAAAAGTCTTTTCTACTTTTTCTAACAATAATAAATATTTTGATTCATTACTTTTTAGTAAACGTTAGAAGTAAAATAGAATGGAGGTAGTATAGTATCCTTTGAGCATGCAAATATTACATAAGTGGTACAAAAAGTTAGCTTTCGTATTATTTTGTAGAATTCTTCCATTTGTTTCACACACACATATGTATATTTATATATATATTATATTATGTTTGTATCTACAGCTTTTCATTGTCTATTTGGGACACAAGCCACACGATAATCATGAACTTATCACCGATTCACATCATGATATTTTAAGTCAAGTAGCTGGAAGGTATGCATTTTACGTTATTACTTACTCGAGATGTATATTAATAATTAAATGTAATTTAACCAATGATATAGTAATAGGTGCTAGTCACTGTTTTACCTAGGGCTGAACATATTTTGGTACGAACCGAAAAAAATAAATCGAAATTTAAATTTTGGTTTGGTTTTTTTTTTTTCGGATTGATTTCGGTTTAAAATTTTAAAAATTTTGTTAAATGGATTGGTTTTCAATTTTTCCTAAAACAAATTTGGTTAAACCGAAAAACAAAAATTATATAAATAATATATACTTTTTTATTTATATAAAATATTTATATATTTTATTATATATATTTAGTACAAATATAATATATAATAAGTAATCAAAACCGTCAAACGTCTTATGGGTTACAAGTTATGTCCCTAATCCTAAGTGTTCATTTCAACACTGGTTGTTGACTTGTTTTAGGCTTTCAGCGGTGCCTCGAGAAGACGAGATAACGATTTGTTGAGTTTCCAGCTACAGTTATATATTATGTTAAACTTATGGTTATTTCATTTCATTTCATGCGTGCTGAGTTATATTTGGAATGAAAAATAGATTTTAAAAAATTATTTTTCTAGAAAATCACCAATTTTAAATGCTCAGTCATGACAAAGAAAGACTCACTACTTTAATCTTCAAAATTGAAATAAAAATCTGAAATAACCGGACTGAATTTATAGAAATCGAACCAAACCGAATTTATTTTGGTTTGACTATGGTTGTCATTTTTGCCAATCCAAAAACTAAAAACTGAACAAATATTAAATAACAAAACCGAACAAACTGAAGGTCCCTCCCCTAGTTTTACCCGAATGCTTATCATAGAGATATAATCTACTTGTAATTAATTTAATTATGAAAATATAAAATTGTGTATATATCCTCATCATGCAGTAAGGAAGAAGCCCAAAAATTAATAGTCTATAGCTATAGACATGGATTCTCTGGATTTGCTGCTAAGCTCACTAATTATCAAGCCAAACAAATTGAAGGTATTTTATTTATTTTTTGGTTTACCTCATATAATAGCAAAAATAAAATCTATAAAGATAATAACTTCCTCTAAATTTTTAAAAACAACCAATTTTCTCCTTGTTGCTACATGTATTTTTTTTTTTTTTTCAGAATTACCCGATGTGGTTCGAGTTATACAAAATTCTATTTATAAGACTCATACGTCAAGGAGTTGGGATTTTTTGGGTCTTTCTAAAAATGATCCCAATAATCTTCTCAACAGAACAAATCAGGGTGATGGAATAATTATTGGCGTCTTAGATACAGGTTTTAACTTTTCTTCTTAATTAGTCCTAGTACTATCTTCTCTCTCCTCTAAGAAAAGTTTTCTCTGGGTGAAAATATTTTTTTAAAAAAAAAAAATTATTTATTTTTTTTAATTAAGATGTTGAAATTCGAATATTAAGGTGAAGTACACATCTAAATATCTTACTTTACAGGTATATGGGGGGATACGGAAGCTTTTAACGAAAATGGGCTAGGTCCAATTCCATCTCGATGGAAAGGTAATTGCAAATCTGAAGGAACTTTCAATGCCACAAAGCATTGTAATAAAAAAATCATTGGTGCTCGTTGGTACATAAGAGGGTTGATGCAAAATCAAGGACTAAATCAAACCATGGTTGAAAAATTACATGATTTATCACCGATAGATTCAATTGGACATGGTACTCATTGTGCCTCTACGGCTGCTGGATCTTATGTTAATAATGTCCAATACTCTGGTCTTAATATGGGAACAGTACGAGGTGGAGCACCACTTGCACGGTTGGCTATTTATAAGGTATTATTGATTCCATCTCTATCATTTAGAATTTTAAATTATTAAAGAGATCGAGCACACTAACATGTTATTTTAATTCGTTACATAAATCATCAGACACGTAATGCGATTCTTTTTTAAAAAGAAAAAAAAAAGATAGATAGATGTGATCATACATTTATTAAGTTAATTATATTTTTTACCAGGTATGTTGGAAAGATAATAGAACTGGCTCATTTTGTTCTGACGCTGATATTCTTGCTGGTATTGATGATGCTATAAAAGACGGAGTTGACATAATATCAGCGTCTATTTGTGGTGGTGCTATCTATGCTGAAGTTCATGAGGAAAATGGTTTAGGATTAGGATCTTTTCATGCAGTTTCCCATGGCATACCTGTTGTTGCTGCTGCAGGAAATAGTGGACCTGATAGTAACACAATCAGCAATGTTTCTCCATGGATCATAAATGTTGCTGCTAGCAATTCCGATAAAGATATTATTACTCCTTTAACACTTGGAAACAACAAAACGATACTAGTAAGTTTTTTATGTTATCGTAAGCTTTTTTTAATTGTATTTTAAAAATCTTTAAATGGAACAAAATAGACTTTTAATCAATTAATATAATAAAGCTGTCTCAAAATGCCTAGCAGTATCAATAATAACCGAGTTTTGAAAATACCGAACGCCCACCCCTAGTTATAGGGTAGTATTAGTTAGTGCTTTGTTAAATTAACTTGGTTACATACAATTGTTGAAACATACAAGGCTAACAATAGTAAATATTTGTATCATTGAATTGATAAATTGTTGTTCTTTTCTTGTACATATAGTACTAGTATAGACTTTTAATTTTCTTTTCTGACTAATAATTATAGGGTAATGGATTTTTTAAAGGGAATGAGCAAGCCTTTGCTCCCTTGATCATTTTTGAAAATATAACAAGGTATGGAATAATGTATATTGTATCACCCAATACAAATTATTTGAAGTTTTATTTAAATAATTTATTTGTTTTTATTTACAGTCCTGAAGAATTTAAATCTGTTGTCAATCAAGTGAAAGGAAAAGTTGTAATGCTTTCCCTTCAAAAAAAAGATGATATAATTGAGTATATGATTCCTTTAGATACTAGTGGAGTATTGGCTGTTATTGTTGCTATTTCCCCTGATGGTATTATGGTAGACTTACCAGTGGTTACTGTTGATTTGGAGCAAGGAAATCAAATATTTGATTATTTTCAACAATGTAAATCAAAGTAAGCATTTATTTATCTTATTACTCTTTCTTTCTTTTATTTCACTTCTTTTTTTTTTTTTTAGAAATACACCTTAAATTATACACAAAATTGTTGAGTTATATCCGAATTTAAAGGGGATCTTATTATCCTCTAGACTAATTAAAATCATATTTTTGGCAACCTTAATGCCTACGTGGCACATACGTGGAACTTCAGTGTATTGATTCACTGATTTGCCACATATGTGCCACGTAGGCTATAGATTTCACTCTGAACTATAAACAAAATTGCTTAGACACAACAGAACTTAAAGGGGGTCATATTACCCCCTGGACTAATTAAAATTATATTTTTGGCAACCTTAGCGCCTGTGTGGCACATACGTGGACCTTCAGTGTGTTGATTCATTGATGTGCCACGTATGTGCCACGTAGGCTATAGATTCCACTCTGAACTATAAACGAAATTGCTTAGACACACCCAAACTTAAAGGGGGTCCTATTACCCCTAGACTAACTAAAATCGTATTTTTAGCAACTTTTGTGCCTACGTGGCACATATGTGTGCCTACATGGACCTTCAGTGTATTGATTCACTGATATGCCACGTATGTATCACGTAGGCACTAAGGTTGCCAAAAATATAATTTTAATTAGTCCAAGGGGTAATAGGACCCCTTTTAAGTTGAAGTGTGTCTCAGCAATTTCGTTTATAGTTAAAGGTGGAAACAGTACATTTTCTCTACTACTTTTTACTAGTATTAGGAATTTGAATTATTTGTCAAATAATGATAAATTGTATGATCAAGATTATTTGCTAATTTTTTTTTTTTTTTCCAAAAATGGGAAATTTGTGGACAATTTTTTCTTGATTTGCAACAGTAAGCAAGGTTCAATGATTAAATTAGGTCGATCTAAAGTTGTTGAAGGAAAAGAGATAGACCTAAAGGTGGCTAAGTTCTCATCAAGAGGTCCAAATTCTTTTGCCCCAGAAATTTTGAAGGTAAATATATAATTATAATTTTTTTATATGAGTTTAATACTAATAACTTTAAATTAACTTCAAGAGTTTATATAGTTTATCTGCTTTTACTCTTGAGTTAACAATTTTTCTTATTAAATTGCCTTTCTCTAATTTTTTTAAATGATTTATAAGTTTTTTTCAAAATATTGTTGTAGCCCGATGTTGCAGCTCCTGGTGCAAATATTATCGCAGCAACTCCTCCTACCCTAGGTGAAAATGGATTTCAAATTCAGTCTGGAACATCCATGGCAGCTCCTCACGTCTCGGGAATTATTGCACTCCTTAAAGTTGCACATCCTAATTGGTCTCCTGCAGCTATTAAATCCGCACTTGTAACTACAGGTGATTAACATCTCATATTCAATACATTTTCTATTATATTTATTATTCTATAAAAGTTATTTAAGAATCAATTGATCTGTATAGTCTATCCTCATTTTCAGCATAATTTTTAATATATGCATTTACTTTGACTTAGATACAACACTTTCATGAATATATATATATATATATATATATATATACACACACACTCTTGAACTCCACGTATAATAAAATAATATATATATATACACACGCACTCTTGAACTCCACGTATAAAGAAATAATAAGAACAATATAAAAAGGATATATAGTACAAATCGCTTCTTCTCTTTTGGTAACATTAAAATTTGTAGGAAAAATTCTAATAATAATTTTTTTGTTTTGTTTTGTTTTGTAGCATGGAATGAGGACACATATAAAGCTGAAATCTATTCAGAAGGACCAGGAGGAAAAATTGCTGATCCATTTGATTTTGGAGGGGGAATTTGTAATGCAAATGGAGCAACAGATCCTGGATTAGTCTATGATATGGATAATACTGATTACTTGAATTATCTTTGCAGTTTGGGATATAGTAATGCCAAAGTTCAAAATGCAACTACATTTTTTACAAAAAATAATTCAACTCCTGCAGCAGGAGGCATTATATGTCCCAATGAAGTGCCTTCTAGGCTGAATTTGAATCTCCCATCAATAGCTATTCCAAATCTTAAGAATTCAGTTACTGTCAAAAGAACTGTTACCAATGTTGGAAATAATGTCAACGCTATATACAAACTAGTGGTTAAACCTCCGAGAAATACTCTAGTGAAAGTCAGTCCAAATGTATTGAAGTTCAATTCCAAAACAAAGAAAATTTCCTTTATGGTCAATATCACATCTACCCTACAAAGGTCAAGTAAATATAACTTTGGAAGTTTGGCATGGAGTGATGACAAGCATTATGTTAGAATTCCTATTGCTGTGAGGAAACAAGCATAAAGAAAATTATTGGAAGTTTGGCATATATCAAGTGATGATGATAACAATTTTGTTAGAAGAAGAAAATCATGTTATGATGAAAATAAGTTTTAAATTATCTCAAATGAGAAGTAGTTAATTTTTGGTCAAATTTTACAGTTCGATATACAATATAATATAATGTATATGGCCTATAATCTTTTGGCCGTTGGTTGATGATATAATTCTGCTATATATTTTCCTCATGTGTTCTTGTCTCTCTTTTCCCATTTTGTTGGTGTATATTGTTTAAATTTTGTTCTTGTTCCTGCTCCTAGTTTATTTATACTAGAAGAACTTGATGAGTTTTAGGAGATACACCTTATCGGTGAAATATCTTTAAGGACAATGTCGTAGATGCGTCAAGCTTTGAGAATATTTTATTATTTCTATGATTTGACAACAAGATTTCCAACAATCTTTAGGGTATTTATATTTTGTTGTTAGGAAAAGGATCAGAAATATCCTTCAAGTATTGAAATTGGTTCAAAAATATCCTTTGTTAACCTATTGGGCTAAAAATACCCTTCAAGTATTAGAATTGGTTCAAAAATACCCCTCCATCCACCTTTATGGCTCAAAAATACCCTTGCAATTAACCGTTTGTATTAAATCATAATTAAAAATTCAGAAAATGGTCAGAAATACCCTTCATGTATTGAAATTGGTTCAAAAATACCCTTCCATATACCTTTATGGATCAAAAATACCCTTGCAACTAATGATTTTTCTAAATCATAATTAAAAAATTTGCGAAATGCATGACAATTTTCTATTGATCGAAACTAAATTAGTAAAAATGTTAATCCCATTCAGAAATCGATGTGAGCCCACAATTCCGTGGGTGCGCCAAAGGCGCGAGCGTGTTTTGGACCGAAAATCGACCAGGGGCTCTAAGGCAGGCTGAGGAGCAGGAAAGTTTGGGCCAGCAGAGTCAGAGGGGTCGTTTGGGTGGTAAAACGGGCGAGATAATGCAAACGGGTCGTATGCATGTAAAATGTGTGTGTCATAGCCCACGATTTCGTGGGTGAGCCCAGAGCTTGGACGTGTTTTGGGTTAAAAATCGATCGGGGGCTCCTACGAAGGCTGATAAGCGAGATAGTGTGGGCTGGCAATATCGGTGGGGCAGTTTGGGCATAAAAATGGAGAAACGGTGCAAATGGGCCATTTTCAAGAGAAATTGGCGTGCAATAACCCATGGTTTTATGGGTGTGGTCGGGGTCTAGGCATGATTTTGGCAAAAAATTGATCGGAGGTTCCCAGCCAGGCTGAGGAGTAAAGGAGTGTGGGTTAATGAAGTCGATAGTGTCGTTTGGGTGGTCAAATGGGGGAAACAGTACAAACGGGCCATTTTCAGGCGAAATCAGTATGTTATAGCCTACAATTTTATGGGTTGGCCCACATCCCTATGGAGTTTTGGGCTAAAAATCAACCTGCGTAACCCTAGCTGGCTAAGGAGCGGGTGAGTGTGGGATGGTGGGGCCATTTTTGTGGTCAAATGGGCGAAACAACGCAAATGGAGTATTTTCGGGGCAAATCGGTATGCTATTGCCCACGGTTCCAACGGTGAAACAGGGGGTAAAGAGGGGGAGGGCGCGGCTGGTGGGGGGTGTCACAACCCTTTTTTAACTCCAAAAAGATTCATTTTAAGTTTTGAAAGGGTTTTTATTATTAAGTGACAAAAGATAAAATTTATTTCAAAAAGGATCCTTTTACAATTAACTCAGAGTCGCCACTTAGCATAATCCGGTGTGTCAAGTCAAGTCACCTTTAGAAATCCTTTTTCAAACTATTTTTGACTCTTTAAAACTGTTTGCGAACAGAGATTCCGGCTAAGGAATTCTATTGACCGAGGAGAAGGTGTTAGGCACCCCTCGATTTCGTGGTTCGACCACGATCGCTTCGTGGAGTATATTGGCTAGTAGACACTATGAAGTGAATAAACCACATAAAACACACAAACCAAACAAACGAGAATCCCAAAATGTTAATGTCCAGTCCAATTTATTTACAAACTGAATAAAAATACTGAAATTAAAATTTAAACTAGTCTATCTATCCTACACTATGCTTTACCCGATGCTTTGGGCCTTGATCACGAACATCGTCTTGCTTACATGATACTTTGAGGCATTCCTCGACGAATAAGTACAAATTCCTTGGGGCATTCCGTGGCCAAATGAACACAAGAAATTCAAAAGCGATGAAGTTAAAGTCATTCAACACATTTAATCATTCAATAATCTCAGTCTCCATGTTTTACCTAACCGACCTACCATTTGCCTAGTTATTTCGATTTATCAGGATTCTATCATGTTCCACATCATTAATGAATCAAAATTAATTTGAATTCATTTTTCATCAAGATCAATCCCTTCTCGAGCTTCATTTTAATTCTTAACGAGATAGCATTTTATTACTTAAATCATAATCCAAGGGAATCAAACAAGTAATAATTCATCACCATCCAAGATCAAACAACACACGATATTCAATCCAATACACCGAGTATAATAAAAGATGAAATAAAAAGAGGAAAAGAATAGAGTTGGCCCTCAACTGAAGATTTTATTGTGCCAAATTATGTAATCGAAAGACAAAGCCGGATCCAAAAATCTCGACGAATATCTATCTCAACTATGAACCAATTTCCACTACGAAGATAGTCCCAATGTCTGATTTGAAACAAAATCCATGATAAATTAAGCAAATTGGAACAACGATCGACCGAATTCCAACCAGAACTCGAACCAAACCACAATTTTTAGATTTATTTGGATAACTGGCGGATTCCCCGGTGAGGTTTGAACTTAAAAATAAGGAAGGAGAGAGGGTGATCGATGTGAGTTTAGTCAGAATAAAGTCGGCGGTGCTATTTCCGATGGGTTTCGCCTTAGCAGTGACCAAACAGTGGTCGTTGGAGCACCCAAAGGTGATTTTAGTGGGTTTTCGATGAGAAACTCGCAAAAATTAAACCAACAAACAACTATTTTCTCCCTCTCTTTCTCGATTTTAGCTCTCTCTCCCTTGATTCCCTCTCCCCGTCACTCAATTTTACTTTATTTCTCACTTCTATTATACCCTCCATTCACTATTCTTTTCTGACGAGTGTGTGTGTGTGTGTCTTGGACAGCTCTGTGTGTGTAATGGTCTTTGTTTGATAAATTGTAACGCCCCGAGTATATACCCCAGATACTACATAGTGCTTATGTCACGACCCGAACCTGGGTCCTGGCCGTGATGAGCATCCCGAACCGTGAAGGCCCAGAACACCCTTCTTTATCTGGTAATCATGCACAACATTCATAATACATAAAAAAATGCGTAATTTGAAATGAAATACGGAAACATGGTCAAATCTGAAAATGTATCTAAATGACAATGTCTGACATCAGTCTGCGAAACCTCCACTAAGAACTAAACAAAACTGTCTGAAGAACTGGGACAAGGCCCCCAGTAGACCAAAACATAACTACTGATAATTAACTAACTAATCAATAGGCCTTCTGAAGTAAAGAAGGCTCACCACTGCAAAACCCGATCTGCAAGTCTGAATATCTACTGCTTATCTGGACCCCTAGACTGAGCCTCAGAAACTGAGAGGTTGGAGGGGGGAGGGGGTCAGCACAAAAGTACTGGTACGAAGAGCTAATCCAAAATAATTTATAATTAACATATATGAGAGCAGTTAAAACAGTTCATAAACAATCGTATAGTAGAAAATCTCATGGGTATTTTTAAAGGACTCTGTGAAAACATCTGAAATCTGTGACTCTTTGTACTTCTCTGCGCTAGGTGGTATACCCTACAATTCGTGAAAATTCCATGGGCTATATGGAAACTGCCATTAACTCGGCAGCTAAGCCCCCAACCCAAGTGTGCCACAAGGGTCGGAGTCTCTAACTCTACTACGCCACACGGCCGTCGCCAGCGTACAATAATAATCTACCCGTAGCGGCAAATACGGTTTCAGGCTAAGAGTTACTTGAACTCACGCCTTCTTCGGGTAACCACCTAACACTCCTTAAGCCCCTTTTTAAAACTCTATGAAAATATGCATTCTCTGAAAACATACTCTGAAGACATATTCTGAATACATACTCTGAAAACATACTCTGTTATGGCATAATTACATATGGTATCGTCATACCATTGACTTGCAAGTCACATCTCTGAGCCATAATTAGTCTGTCATAAATCTCTTTTTTCAAAACACAAGTTTTGGGACCACCATTTCAATAATTCAATTCAAGAAACTCTTTCTCAAACCTCATGTAAAGCACATGCAAGGAACTCATCTTTATCAAGCATTTCAATAGTACAGTACAAGGTGGTCATGCCAAAGTTCTCAATTCACATGCAATTTTTTCTTTCAAACACAAGAACACACATATATATATATATCAAGAACCACCCTCTCACAATTTCAAATCATGATCAAATGCAATAATATTGCGAAAACATCTTTCAAATCACAAAACCATAATCCTTAATTCGATACACGAGAGGGAGTTCATAATTTATGCTCTCAAACAATCTTAAATCTCGAATTCCATACATATACGTATACATGTAAATCAATTTAGGGGATAGGACCACAAGGTCAAAACAATAACAACATTGAAACTTCAAATTACATAATCAATAATATAGTTTTCAAAACCCCCATAAAATACATACAACAAAACCTTAAAATCATGCTCTAATGGTTTTAAGCCCATGTAGTTTTTAGGATAAACCCCACGTACCTGTATTTCGGAAAATAATGAATGATTCCTGAAGCTTAGGGATTGGGGATTCCAAATCTCTAATTATCTTCTAAACCCCACGGTTGAATCTTGAGTCATTTGAGATTTTTGTTTGAAACCCTAAGGGGTGTTTGTGAGAGAAAATTTGAGAAAAGGATTATATTTTGATGAATTGGGGGCTAAATCTGGTGTTGTAGACGAAATTTGAGTGAGGTGAAATGACTAAAACGCCCCTAACAAAACAAACAAAGTCGAAACTGTCCCTCAGTTGACAAGCTGATAGGTTGAAGTAAACTGGGTATAAATCCTTACTCAGATGTTGGATTTGGATGAAACCAGTTGAATTGGAAAGAAAACTCAAAGAGATTTCATTTGATAGGTAGCATATCTACCAGTTCATTATATTCAAAGAGTTATAATTATTTGAAGTTGACCCTGAAATGCTGAAAACTGGGGAATAGGCTATGTGTTTTGCTACTGTTTGGAAATCCAAACGCAGCCTTATGCATTCCAAAAAATTCCAAAACTTATTCGAGATGTACTATGATCTTTCCCGATCATAACTCAACTTGAAAATCTAAAAACGGATGTCGGAAAGGTTGAAAAGTTGTATCCCGAAGATTGCCAGCTAAAATGACTCTAAGTCCTCATTACACTTAGAAAATTTTTCAAGTTTTTAAGTCTAAGAGAACTCTATTAAAGGTTAATCCATGCACGACTTTTACGGGGTGTTACAACTCATAATCTCAAAGGACCACAAGCTAACCCATGACTGGTACCTGCTGCAATAACTGAGTTATAATACTGTAAATGTGCAAAAATTAGGTAGAAAATTGCCATAAGGTCCAAACTGTAAACAATACTATGTACTAAAAACTGAATACTGATAACAACTGTCTGAAAATATTTTATTCTGAAAAGCCTCTAAAACTGTCTAAAAATATGGAGTTGATGGGACAAGTCCCCAACTAACTCCAACTACTGAAAATGAAAATAATGAAGGGATGATCATGTCCTCGAACTATATGGACTCACCTCTACTCTGACAGCTGAAAATTTGATCTACTAAATATGATCAGGAGCTCATGCATCTGAACCTATGATATAAGACATCATAGCGCAAGAGAAAAGTATGCGTCAGTACTTTGAATGTACTAGTATGCTAAGTAAGGTAGAATGAAATGCATGGGTTCATATGCAAGAATAATACTGACTGAATGACATGAGTATAACTGAATGAGAGTACATGCATGAATACGTAAACTGTAACTGAGATCGTGATAATACTAAATACTAAGTCTGAATATTGATTTACTGATATCAAAGTAAACTAATATTGTATTACTGATGACTCTGTGACTGTATCTGACAGTCTTGATACTGTGTAACTATACTGAGTTTCGTGCTGAGCTGAGTGACTGTGTCTAACAGTCCTAAATTCGTAAAACTGAATTGAGTTCTATATTGAGACTGTGGGAGGTAATGATCTAACCAACATGCCCCTTTTCTGAATAGATTTAGGGTCCAACTTGTAACCCAGTTGAAAAGGTGTCAGTATCGTTCCACGAGTAAAGACAATGGAAGAGATACCCTCATCTGGAAGGTACTCTGATGAGAATGGTGGAACCCTCAACTAATAGGTTAAAATACCTTATCAACCCTCATCTAGAAGGTTTGATGTCTCAACCTATGTTGTCTACGTAGTTCTGAATGTAAGGATTGCTCCTAAGGATCACAACCTCTACTGGAAGGTGAGTCCCCGTCCTTGGGTTCACTCAATGTTGAATCCTGCTCCTAACTGAATAGACACTGAACTGATTCCATAGTTCATAGTAGGCCTGACTGAACTGTTACTGATCGTACTGCTTAACTGAACTGAACTGAGTTCTCTGGGTTCCATTAGCTGGCGAAATACTACTAAATTTTGTTAACTGACTGAGTTTAATGAGGACTGAACTGAATACTGATCGGGATTGGACTGATACTGAGTTTACTGAGTTTTCCTAAGTTTTGTAACTGATTGAGAGTACTACTGATCATGACATGACTGATACTATTCTGTAACTGACACTGGCTCTATATATACAGCTAAATTGTCGAGTATTAAATACACCCATGACTCGATAGCATAAAGAGTAAATTATAGCATAAATCTTGAAAGCACAACAATGGCCATATGTTCATAATTTACTTACTAAGGCATTTCATCAAACATTTGTAATGCATTAACTTGAACATGAATGGGATTACATGTTATCATGTTATAATGACACTATTTCACCCACATAGGCATTTTATCAAACACATGGAGGGTATGTTTGAGACTATACAATAAACAACACATATAATGATCATGGGTACATCAATAAACTTGCTAATTGAAGGATTTATCATGAAAGTCATGTAATTAAACACATATGATGATGAATTTCATAAAAAATTGTAATTTAGTCATGGACTAAAACCCAACAACAACATGAACATACATTCAATTCAATTCAAACATGGAAGTTCATACTTCAACAATCTTGTAACTTAAAAATGGATCTGTGGACTCTATGGGTGAAAGGGACCCATAGATGAACACCTAACATAACTTAGAATGTTAATCCTTGAAGATTCTTGGAGGAATTCTTGAGCCTTGTTCTTGAATTTTTAAATGTAATTGGGAAAAATTGAGTGAATAATGATATATTTTTAGGTCATTTAGGAATTAATTTCATTTTTAAGGCTGATCTGAGTCATGGGAAAAGTCTAAGTTGCCCTTGTGATTTAAAACCCCGTAACTAGAATGTCGATTGAGGCCTCACCACGATGCGGTGAATGGGTCATCTCTATATCCATTGCGATATGGGGAAATCGCGGTGACTCACTGGTTTATGACAATTGTCAATTTAAGCCTCATCGCGATGTGGGAAAATTGAGGTAAGCTACTGGAACTTCACAAATTCAGAAATGGCCTTCAGGGCGACGAGATGGTAGGCTCATCGCGATACTCACCACGACGCAGCCTAATCACAGTGAGCCACTATTTTTACACAAACTTGTCTTAACATTTAGCTTAACTTTTCTAAGTCGGAGACCCCGTATCAAGATTTAACGGACTGAGCTAACTTAGGATTTTGCAGGGTCTTACATAACTATCAATGGAAAAGTGGAGTTCTCTATTTTTTGTATTGAGAGGGTGAGAGTATGTGTGTATTTTATAGGTAGGTGTGGTGTGTAGATTTGTGATGTTTTGTGGGTTTTTATATATATTCATATGTGCGTAGGTTCTCTTGAGAAGAAAACGAATTTCAGTGAGGTGTATTTCCCAGGTCATGTGTGAGTATTGTGTGTATCTCAGTTATCTGTCCATGAAAAAATGACTCGTGAGTATGTATATTGTTGATGGAATAATCCATGTGGGTCCCCCCTCTTTTGTTGTGTGTATATCTATTCCTCTGTGGGTGAAGAAAAATGTGAAGGGGTAGGGGGTTGGGTAGGCTAGTGAGGGGTAGGGGTAGGGTAGTGAGGGGTGGGGGTGTGAGATGGTTAATTTTGATGGATGGGTGGTAAATTTGTTAGGGTGAGGTGTCAAAGTTGTTAGAAATTTGTTATTTTTTGTTATTATGTGAAATTTATCACATGGGTGAAGGTCTACGATAAAGTGAGGGTAAATGGGTAAAAATACATTCTCGAGCGGGACAAAATTACGTGTCTACATCATGCCCCTCTTTGGATATAAACACAAAGTGTTTTATTGCAAAGAATTAGACAACGAGACAGAGTTTTAACCCGACCATTATTCAAAGGAAGAAACAAAAGGAGGAAGGATAGTCGAGTTGGAGAGTCGAGTGAGGTCCTTTTGAGGTTCCAGTATGCGGCTATGTCATTACATCAAAATAAAAATTACAAGTTAAAAACATAAATAAAATTACAAAAGTCCTATCTATGCAGCTTTCCTTGACTCTTGACTTGCTATTTCATTACCCTATTCTTTAGGTAGGCTCCTGCCTCGTAATTGCTTCACCCTGTTCTCCAGGAGGGCTTCTGACTTGCAATTTCTTCAACTTGTTGCTTGGTTTTTAATTTCTTCTCTCTGTTCTTCAGGCGTGCTCCTGACTTGCTATTTTTCAATTTGTTGAATTTCAATTTCTTCACCTTATTGCTTGACTTTCAACTTCTTCATCTTGTCGCTTGACTTTCAACTTCTTCACCTTTTTTCTTGACTTTCTATTTATTCGCTTTGTTCTTCGGGTGAGCTCCTCAAATCACATCAACACTAGAAAGAAAATTATCCCAAATAAATGTTATTATAAAGAGAGATTCCATTTGCCAAAAATTAAGTTCCAAAAACAAGAATTAAATTTTTTGCCCGAGTCTAACATCAGAGGGCTTTTGTGACAGTCACATCACGATTACTTGAAAAACTCGAATAAAGAAATGCATCTTCTATGGGTTAATTGGAATAATTCGACTAGAAAGTGCATTTTCTAGGAGTCAAAGGGAATGACTTGACTAGAAAGTACACTTTCTAGGAATCAAGGGGAATGACTTTACTAGAAAGTACATTTTCTAAGAATCAAGAGGAATGACTCGACTAAGAAGTACATCATCTAGGAATCAAAGGGACTGACTCGACTAGGAAGTACATCTTCTAGGAATCAAGGGGAATGATAGGAAGTATATATTCTAGGAATCGAGGGAATGACTCGACTAGGAAGTACATCTTATAGGATTCAAGAGGAATGATTTGACTAGGAAGTACATTTTCTAGGAATCAAGGGGACTGACTCGACTAGGAAATACATCTTCTAGGAATCAAGGGGAATGACTCGACCAGGAAGTATATATTTTAGGAATCAGGGAGAATGACTCGATCAGGAAGTGCATATTTTAGGCATTAAGGGGAATGACTCGACCATGAAGTACATCTTCTAGGAATCAAGGGGAATGACTCAACCAGGAAATACATCTTCTAGGAATCAAGGGGACTGAATCGACCAGGAAGTACATCTTCTAGGAATCAAGGGGACTGACTCTACCAGGAGGTACATCTTCTAGGAATCAAGAGGAATGACTTGACCGGAAGGTACATCTTCTAGGAGTCAAGGGGAATGACTCAACCGGAAGGTACATCTTCTAGGGGTCAAGGGGAACAAACCGATCAAAAGGTACGTCTTCTAGGAGTCAAGGAAAACGACTTGAGTGGAAGGTACATCTTCTAGGGGTAAAGAGGAACAAATCAACTGAAAGGTATGTATTCTAGGAGTCAAGGGGAATGACTCGACCAAAAGGTCCATCTTCTAAGAGTGACGGTTCAATTTAAGAAGTGTGTCATCTAGTAATTGAAAACTGAAATACCTGGACAAGGAAGTATGTCTTCGAGGGATATAGGATGATGAATTTACCATGATTTGATTATAAAACCTGTGCAGCAACATTACTGATACGGGACACGATACTAAACAAAAACCAGTCAAGAACAACAAGAGAAAAATAAGAACAAGATACAAAATAAGCACGGACAGCAACACAAAGAATCCGAGAAAAAAAAGATAAGACACAAACACACAAATGCAATAAGATAAAGTATAGATAAGATGACATAAGAAGTTATGAATAAAGAAGAACCAAACCGTGTATGAAATGATAAGACCCTTAAAATCGCAAAAACAAACACCAATCTTCTTACGGTGACTGCTAAGGGAATCAACTCTACCTTAAAACCATCGTTTCTAAGCAAAGATCAATAATGGCTTCTTAAATCCTACACTAATGGATTTTCCAAGCCCTACACTAAGGGTGTTCTACTCTCAAGAGAGAGGACTTACAATATGTCAAATGTTCATCATTCAAAAACTAATGAGAAAAGACCTAAAAGAGACTATATATAGTATATTACAAAAGAAAGACAAAATAACTTCAATACCCTTAATGAAGTAGGGTGTCCATGGAGTGTCATTTAGAAAATTCTAAAGAACCAAAATGCCTTCAAGTTTAAGTGACCAAAATGTCCTTAATAGAGAGAACCAAAACCATGAACCACCAAGTGTGGCCCAAACCCGAGAGTCCTCAAGTCTTTAAGGCTCCAAGCAATCTTCCACACTCTGGTTTGTCTAATGGCATGCTCAAGGCGACCTCTCCAAGTATGATCTCGTGCCCTCTATGCAACCAAAGCTTGATTCTTTATGTAGTGACTTTAAATGATGTCATCAAAAACTAAGGCGGCCATTTGACTTGTATCATCCTCCCCTTCTTCAAAAGGATTCAACCTCAAATCTGAACCTTGCAAAACCGAAGAGAGGACAAACAAATACAAACTCCTCATAGCGTGAGGGTTAGGTTTAGCACAACAAATCATCTCAATATGCCAAGGTTGTAAATATTCACAATATAACCAAGGATCTTTTGAATTAAATATTAAAAGCCCAATGAAAGATGCACAAAGGATTTAGATATGAAAATCACCAAGAGATAAAGAAGCTACAAAGGTCCTAATGGCGTCACTTGGTCCAAAAGGTAGAATTAGGATCTCATGATCTGCAAGACGCAATTGCTCTTTTATCCCTTCGAGAGACCACAACGAGGGTGGTGATTCAATTAGTTTTAAGGTGTACAAGATCCATATATCATTGTTACTCACACAAGTGGACTTACCAACAAATTTCCTACCTCTACATAAAACAAATCCAAAACTAGTATGGATGTCATCATAGGCAAAAAGGCAGTATAGGAAAGAATCACGTGCAAAGGCATTAGCGGGTGAAGAATAAGCATTTAAACACATACACATTCTTTCCTTCAAACAACTAGACAACTTGGTAGCCACAAGTTGGAATTCATTCAATTTAGGCACAAATGTATCAAACAAGGATGTATATTTAGGAACATTACCCCGAGGATTAAATAACATCTCTGCCCTCGAGTTTACAAGAAAGACTCCACATTCTTTACCCTTAAGATTACTCTCATCTTTCAAAAAGAGATTTCCATCTTGAAGAGGAATGTTGTCACACTATAGTAGGTTAGCATATAGGCTATAGCCTTCAAGGCAAGCTATATCATCATTCTCACCACTAGGTTCATTAGGAGTGTTTAAATCATCTTTAAACAAGACATTATACCTAAAAAGAGCATGATCTATTTTCCGAGCAAATTTGGAACAAACACGTTCATCACTCTCTAAAAGATCAATATTAACTTTCAAAGAGATTTCAAGTACAAGATTATCCCAAGAATAGCTCTCAGGTTCACTCCCATTTTATTGACCAAAACTTACTTGAGTTCTATTAATCACATCACACACATACTCAAGTGGTGGAAAAGTTTCACAAATAAGTTGGTCAACACAATTTTCACACGATGATTTAATTTCATTCAATGCAATAGCTTCAACACTAGGTGGACTCAAGTCAATTTTACAAGAAGAACTCAGTCATCTATAGGAACAACTAGTGTATCCACTCGCACAACATGTACATCATCCACAAGTGGCAAAGAATCAATATACTCATATGTAGGTAGGATATTACTCACACTAATTAGCTTATTAGCCACATGATCATCATTCACATGCACCAAAGTATAAAAGTTAGCTATTTTACCTTGACGTTCATGAGTATGTTCGTCTTTACCTCGGTGTGAAAGTCCGTCACAATCTTAGGCAACAACTTTCTTTGGAAAGCTCTCTTCGCAAGTTGTTAGAACAATTGGATTTTGTGGGAAGAGTTTGGGTAACAATTGGAGTATAATTTTAATGTGCCGTTTCATATCTTTAAGATCACCATTGATGCGATCACACATGGCATTGAAATTATGGGCAGCCATGGTACCTAACAAAAAAAAAGAGAACAACAAACAAGATTAGCAGTAAAAAGCTCCTTACCAACACTCATATACACTCACCTTTGTGATTCTCACAATTGGAGCAGTGAATATTGAAAGTTTCTTATACTACGGTAGTCAATAAGATGTCAATCCTACTTGGCGCCCGAAATAGATTCTTGTTTTTACTGACTCAATACACAAAACAAAGTTTACTTACGAACTTGAAACAAAAATTTACTACGAGTTAAAACGAGAAAAGCACACAAGAATGAAAACACTAAGAAAACGGACTCAAATAACTAATTCACAATCTAGTAGGTGATTACTACTTGTTAATTAGTACTAGACTCAAGTAATAAAACTGAAGAAACAAGGAAAAGAAACTTAAAATCTGAAATTTTGAGCCTAAGATTGTTTTTGGAGGGTGATGATATGGCACTTTGATGATGTGGCAGTTTAGTGATATGGCAATTTGGTGACGTGGCTGTTTACAATTTGGATTGATTAAATTTTTGATTTGGAATGGTGAAAATCAGCTTTGGGTGGGAAACAACAAGACTTCGAGCATCTTTTTCAATTTCAAAAAAGTTTGACTTCCTTGCACCTTTTTGGCAAGACACTTTTTTGAAAGGTTGTTGTCTCTTTCCTTTTTTGTTTAGTTATGGAATAAGTTCTTACTCCCTTTTGGTAAACAAGACTTTTGAAAGCCCTTTGGTACCCTTTCCTTTTTGGATGTCTTGGGATTGTGTCTTTCAAGACAAACAAAAAAACCACACTCCTTTCTTCCCCCTTTTAGATCAAACCACTCCCTTTTGAATGTTCTTGCTCAACAATACATGAAGAACAACAAGAACATTCAAGAATGGAAACCAACCCAAATGAGCTCTAAATTGAATGATTTTTGTTTCTTTTAGCTCACATTGAAATCCACAACAACAACAACATATTTTCAAATCCACATTCTCAACAAAAAACATCAACAACACACTTTCAAACCACCAATCCTCAAAAACAGCACCCTTTAAAGTTCAAGAACAATCCGAAAATGGCTCAAAATTCTGATCTAGACTCAATTAATGTTAGTGAAGAAGGGGATAATACTAGAAACAACCAAAAAATATAAAAATCTCCTAAAACTAAGATATAAATTTCGTCCAAAGCACAAAACAGAACAACTTGCTTTCTTTTTGGATTTTTGATTTTCAACACTCTTTTTTTATTTCAAGTTAACAAGCCCAAGATTGATTCTGTAGGAACGAAATCAATCCTTTCTCTGATACCAAATGATACGAGACGTGATACTCAATGCAAACCAGCCAAGAACAATAAGAGAAAACCAAAAATAAGATACAAAATAAGCACGAACAGCAACACAAAGAAACTGAGAATAAGAAGATAAGACACAAACACATAAATGCAATAAGATAAAGGGATATATAAGATGACATAAGAATTTATGAATAAAGAAGAACCAAATTGTGTATTAAATGATAAGAACCTTAAACTCGCAACAACAAACACCAATCTTCTTACGAAGGCTTCTAAGGGAATCAACTCCCCCTTACAACCACTGTTTCTAAGCAAAGATCAATAATGGCTTCTCTAAGCCCTACATTAATGGCTTTTCCAAGCCCTACACTAAGGGTGTTCTACTCTCAAGAGAGAGGACTTACATTATGTCAAATGTTCATCATTCAAAAACTAATGAGAAAAGACCTAAAAGAGACTATATATAGTATATTACAAAAGAAAGACAAAATGACTCCAATACCCTTAATAAAGTGGGGATACCATGGAGAGTCATTTAGATAAGTCTAAATAACCAAAATGCCCTCAAGGATAAGTGACCAAAATTCCCTCAATAGAGGGAACCAAAACCATGAACCACCAACTGTGGCCTAAACCTGAGAGTCCACAAGTCTTCAAGGCTCCAACCAATCTTCCACACATGGATTTGTTTAATGGCATGCTCAAGACGACCCCTCCAAATATGATCTTGTGCCCTCCATGCAACCAAAGCTTGATTCTTTACTCAGTGATTTTGAATGATGTCATCAAAAACTAAGGCGGTCATTTGACTTGTATCAATTACTTCCTGTATTTGTAGAAGTGAGGTGATTGCAACCCTTGATATTTATGCTCTGAAGTACTTGATTTGAAGGTAACATGTTTCCTATTTCATCGAAGAAAATTTGTGAGTTTAAACATGATGGCTAGTTTGTGGCTTTGGCTTTCGCAGCAAATGCTCTTGCCCTCGTCACATTTAACCTTGCTTCAAACAATTAGCATATATCATTGACTTGCTGCATCATTAACCCAAACTCAGGTTATTAAGAGTGACTCTGAATATCTGTGCTTTGCCAGGCTTCTCAGATAAACCCTTTGAACCTTGGTATTTTCATGAGTTCCCAGACTTATTTGTTTACAAAATTTTCTGCATACCTTATTTTGGCTCACAATCATGTCTCCTTTATGTGTTGGCCTTTTTTCTTGCTTTGTGCAATTGAAGAAGCTGGTAGCCAGTTTTGAAAAATTTTCTCACTTGTTTTGATGTGGACTTGACTCAAAGACACGAGAAAAATGATAACAATTGAATAACTGACTCAAGAAAATAGAAAAAGAAACATAGAGAAGAAAGAAAAGACAATGAATGTCCCTACTGAAATAGAAAAAGAAAAATTTATCTGAAAATGACGGTAAACCCTAATAATTATGACACGTCTTTTGGATTAAGCTGCCTAATCTTCCATCCAAACTTTCTACTAAGTGTTATTGAGTTAATGGCCCTAAAACTGGGTTACTTTCTTGGACCAATTGCATTCGGAGACCTCATTCGGCTAGTGACGCCTTGAAGGGTTTTCGCCAACAAGCCTATCTTATTCATATATTCCTCATCTCACCATTGTCTTAGTGTATCCGAGAGGGTTTTTCACCAATGAGACTCTTATTTTCATTTCTCTTAACTCACAATCATCCTACGATGCCCGTGAGGATTTTCACCGATAAGACTATTTCATTTTTACCTCTCTCAACTTACCATCATCTTACGATGCCCGTGAGGGCTTTCACCAATAAGACTCTCTTATTTTTATTTCTCTCCTAATTCCACTGAGGAGGACAAGTATCGCCCAAAATACATTATCATATACATTGCATGCTTAACCTTATCATTCTCAGAGACTGGTCAGAAGGTATTTTGTCATGACCTGAATCGGGGCCCTAGCCGTGACGAGCATTCTGAACCATGAAAGCCCAGAACATCCTTCTCTATCTGGTAATCATGCACAACATTCACTTAATAAAAGTTAATGCAGAAATTGGCATCTAATACGGAAACATGGTCAATCTGAAAGTGATTATAATACTGAAAATTGAAATTCAAAATATATCTGAATAGTAATAATGTCTGACTCAGTCTGCGAAATCTCTACTATGAACTAAACAAACTGTCTGAAAACTGGGACAAGGCCCTCAGTCGACCAAAATATAACTAAGGATATATATCTGAAATAACCAGGCCTTCTGGATCATAGAAGGCTCACCACTGCACAATCTGATTTGTTATCTAAAATATCTACTATTTATCTGGACCCCTAGACTGTGCTTCAGAATCTGGAAGGAGGGGGGGTCAGCACAAAAGTACTGGCACGCGAAGCAATCCAAAATAGAGTATTTAAACATATATATATATATATATATATATATATATAATAGGTGAGAGCAATTTTCATCAAACATCATGCATAAAATAGTTTCTAAAAACACATAAGCACTTTCTGAAAACATGTAACCTGTCTGAAATTTTCAAATTTCTGATCTGTGTATTACTTCTGAGTTAGGTGGCATCCCCAACAAGTCTGATATTCCATGGGCGATATGGAATCCGCCATTGACTCGGCGGGGAAGCCTCCAACCCGAGTGTACCGCAAGGGTTGGAGTTCCTGAATCTGATACGTCACAGAGCTCTAGGCTAGCGTAATATATAAACCCAAATTGGCAAATCACGATTTTAGGCAATGAGTTGTCTGAACTCATGCCTTCTTTGGGGAACCACCTAAGCTCTCTTTATGCCCAATTTTTATCCTGTTTTGAATCATGCATGTTTCTAATTTCAACATCTGGAAAGTCTGATTTCAAACATGCATTAAATCTGCTCTGAATTATCATGGCAAAATCTGAATTGGTGTCGTCACACCAAGACTTGCAGGTCCTATTTCTTAGCCATAATGCAATAAGCATGATCTTTCATTAAAACATGGTTCAGACCACCCAATTATGCAAACAGTATAAGAGATTTCATGATCCGAAAGCATAAGTCAAAACTATGCAAGAACTCTTCAAACATAAGGTGGTCATGTGCTTTTGGCAAAATCCATGCACTCTTTCATTATATGTATTTTCAACATTTTTTAATACAAACAACCCTCTCTTTGGGATTCAAGATTCATAACCAAATCATTCATAAATTAAGACACTTCATAACATGCTTTTCAAGATACATTTCAAAAACAATCCATATCATATGATAAGTAAGGAAAATGATAACAAGAGAGGGATTATTACATGAATCACGCTCTCAATTCAATCATCAACATTAAAACATGTACATATATACATATATCAATTCAAATAAATTTGGGGAAGGCCTAAAGACCAAAACAATACCGTCAAAACTTCTAAAAACATAATTATATTCATAAATTCAAAACCCCAATCTTAAAATCATGATTTCTATGCCCATGAGATTTGAGGAAAACCCCGCGTACCTTGATTACGGAGAAAAGTGGATGATTCTTGAAGCCTTTGGTGTGGGGAGTTCAAATCTTTAATCACTTTCGGAAACCCACGATTGAATCTTGATTTATTTGAGCTTTTAGTTTGAAACCCTAGAGAGTGTTCTTGGGTAATTTGGGTGAATAAAATTATATTTTGGTGTTTTGGGAGTTTAATCCCGTGTTATAGCTGGATAAGGGGTGAAAGTTACCCATTTTTCCCTTTAAAACGTGAAAACAGTATCTGAAAATTTGGTGCGTGCGATAGGGCGTGCGTCACACGCTTATCGCATGTTGCTACCGTCTCAGTCACTAAAATGGCCATAACTTTTCGCTCGGATATCATATTTAGGAGAAATTGGTATCGTTGGAAAGAATATTCGAAGACCTTTCATTTGATATATAATAGGCCCTCTAATGCATCATATTCTAGGAGTTATGGTTGATGGAAGTTGACCCAAGTTTAAACATCCACTAAAACTTATTCAATTGAAATGTTTTCAACTCGTCTTAGAGTTAGGGGATTTTTGTGGACTCAATTCATATTCAAAGGTATTCTTACACTATAGGATTGACCACCACACATATATTAACAAGGGATCATCTAGTTCGGGTCTATACACATAAGGACAACGGTCTTGATTCTATCCCGAAAGTACGGGGTGTTACATATTTCTTTGGTTGTAACTTGTCTTTTGGATAAGGTTATAAAGAAGGGTTGACATGAAGCCCAAACAACACTTGAAGTGGGGTAGGACTTTCAACTTTTGAAATTGACTCAAACAATAAGGATTAACTCATGCCCCAGTTTCTTTTGACGGGCAATTCAAAATTGTTTATTTGGGTTGGAGAGAGCCCCAAGTAGGGTAGCCTACGTATCTCACTCCCGAGAGAGGAGAATCAGGTCACACGTAGTTTCAACAACTTATTTCTTTGCTTGACTCTGATTTCTGTTGTTTTCTTTTTATTGACTTTTTTTCTCTTTGAAACTTTTTCTAACTCTATTTTTCTTGACACTCTTTTTTTTCTTTCTTTTTGAACACATTTTGACTCTTTTTTCTTTTTGAAACTTTTCTGACTATATTGTTTTGCTCGACACCTTTTCTTTTAAACCTTGCTGACACTATCTTGATTCCAAAAGAGGGGTATGAAAGAAAATAGAACTATAAATCAAATGGGGTAAACAAAGGATGACGCAATGTTTGGATAGCAGAATGAAATGCCTTCCTCATATCAATTATAAAAAATACAAGTATAAAACATGCACTATGAAAATGAAGGATGAAGATCATTTGTGACATATCTTTTACAGCAATAACTTTAACTGAGTCTGTGTGTCACTACTTCTTCTGCGCTTATTCAACATAGAACTCCACTTTTGTTGTACAAACCTCACATCGAATGATCCATGCTTTCGTGGAGTTGATTTTCTTTCTGTTCTTCTTGATATAGGATCACACGTCCATTATTTGACCTAAGCGTCACACCCCCTTTTTTACTAAAGGATCATATTTTAAGTTTGAAAGGATTTTTATTATTAAGTGACAAAATAAAATGATGTGTTTCAAAAAGGATTCGTCTTACAATTAACTCAGAATCGCCACTTGGCATAAATCGGGTGTGACAAGTCATCCTTGGATATCCTTTTTCAAAATGGTTTTGACTTTTTAAAAGTAGTTTGCCAATGGAGATTTCAGCTAAGGAATTCTATTGACCGAGGGGAAGGTGTTAGGCAACCCTCGGTCCCGTAGTTCGACCATGGTAGCTTAGTGGAGCATATTGGCTAATTTGACACTACGAATGTATAAACCACACAAAACAATCAAACAAACAATATGAATTCTAAAAATATAATATTCAATCTAATTATACAGTCCCAAAAATAAAAAATAAAAAGTGCGGAAATGTAAACCTACGCTAACCTACACTAATCCTAAACTACGCTCCAATGCTTTACTCGATGCCTCAGGCCTTCATCGCGGATGTACTCCAAGTACAAAATACTTTGGGGCATTAACCTTGAATAAGTACAATATAACCTCGGGGCATTCCCCAGCCAAATGATACATTTGATCCAAAAAGCAATAAAACCAAGTCATTCAACACATATTTCAAGCATTCAATATTCCACAAGACCTAAATTTGCCTATCCGAACCTAAACTTTGACTATTAAGCGTTCGGTCTAAAATATAATCCTATTGAGTTCTCAAACTTAATATTTATTCCGAATTAAACAAAACAATAATAAGCAAAAATTAATCAAAATTCACCCTTTTTATCAATTTCTTAATTCCACCCCAAATTCCCTTTTTTACCAAAATTCCACAATTTGTCATCACCATTTCAACAATACAAATCATAATCAAGGGATCCAACCATGAATTAAAACGAACACGCATTCATCACCAACAAGGATCAAACCAACACACAATATTCAATCTAACACATCAAATATAGTAAATAATGAAATAAAAAGAGTGAAAGAGTAGAGTTGGACCTCAATTTGAAGCTTTCAAACTCAATGTTAACATTCGAATAAAGAGAGTACGCACCCGAAAACCTCAAACAGAACCTCAACTCCAAATTCGCGAATTGAATAAAATCCGTTCAAACCTCAAACAGAACCTCAACTCCAAATTCGCGAATTGAATAAAATCCGTTCAAACCACGACGACCCAAAACCAATTGGATAGATAAAGATTGGGGGAAAGAAAGTAAGATAAGGGCACTTGTGTTGAGATCAGATCTGATAATCGCTCAGCTGCTCTACCAGTTTTGACGTTGTTATCACCTCTCCCTAAATCGATCACAGTACTTTATGCTCCGATCAATTTTTACCTTTCAATTCCACCTATAATTTCAGAATCACCAACCAACTACATCTACCATTACGAATCCAAGACATGATACAGAAGAAAACGAAGAAAATGCTAAACTAGGAGAGATACGTTTTGCCAGTATGCTTTGATGTCAGTAAGTAGACGTGACCTCAACCTCTCTTTTGATTCTCACCCCTATCCCTGTTCAATTCTCTTTTCTTTCACCTGGTGTGTATCGTTGTCGTGTGCGTTTCTACTATGAGTATTCTCTGAATTCCATCGGTGTGTGTCTATGCGAGGGAGAATGTGGATGTGTATACATATATCCAGTAATCCTATGTATTCTAGAGGCAGATAGTGAGTGTGTGTATTTTATCTGATAATTTTGAATTGAAGAGTGTATTAATGGTGTGTGATATAGAAAAGAAATATGGAAGATTGTTGGTGTCCAGGTCGGTGGTGGGTATTGTGTGTGGGGTCCTCCTCTTTTGTGTATTCTGTTGGTGTACGTATATATATATATATATATTGTGGGAATTATTCCCTGTGGGCCCCTATTGTCAATCCGTTAAAGGTGAAAGGGAGGAAACACGCAAGTGGAGTTAGGTGGGTAGGGGTAGGGTAGTAAGGTGGGGTGAGTTTGTTAGGGGGAATTGTAAAAATTAGTTAGAATAGGGGAATATTAGAGATTAAGTATTTAATTTATTAGGATTTTATTATTATTTGACTCTTTTTAGGAAAAGTGTAGAATGAGTGAGGGCACTTGGTAAGGTGAATTAAAAATGAATAAAATTTAACTTTGGAAGGGATAAAATTAGGTGTCTACACGTAGTTCATCCAGATTGAATAATTAAGGATTAAATAACAAATTAAACATTGACTTAAGAGACACAACCAAAGACAGACGATGAAAAACGTCAATAAAATCCTTTTTGGGGTTTTATATTAGACACTTCATATAAACTGACACCAACAACTATGAAAGAAACACATTTTTTGGTATTTTCATTATACGAAATGTACAAAACTTCTATCATTTTTTTTGAAATTTTTCTTTTATAAAAACTTCTATTGAAAAAAACTTGTTTTTTTAAATTTTAGAATTATGAATGCTTGCTAGAGTAAAAATCTTTTTGAATTTTTGAATTGTGGAAAATAAAAGTCATAAATAACTCTAAAAACTACGAAACTCTTTTTTTGACTCACTTTTTTTCTGTTTTTCAACATTTCCTTGTCTGCACACTTTCTTTAATTCTAAGACATGTTTTTTTCCCAAATTAGACCGTTAAATGACCATGTCACCCTCAAAGATACAACATTTAGCACGTAGAGAGGCTTTTAAGGTGAGCCTAATGTAAAGGACCAAGTGGGTCCCACTGGGTCTCAATATGATGCATATAAGTATGACCTAAAGGCCGACTTACATTGGGGTCCACTAACAAGATTGTTCGGGGAAACGTATGGCCGATAGTGGCTACGACAGCTTTCCACCCACTCTATACGTCCAACGGCTCCCCCTCCTAAAATAATAGTAACTCAACTAGAGTTTGTGTACAAGACGTGCACTCCGGGACTTATTGCAGAAAGAATTGACTCGAGTTATGCAAATGATACCAGATATAAAGTGGTAACACATAAGAGGAAAAACTGTAAACATGTAGCAAGTAGGCACTCAACAATGATAAAACAAATACAAACAATAACACAAACAACGTTTATTCACCCATAATGTCAAACTAAGTCAATACAACTTCAAAAATAAGCTCGAATTCTTAAATGTTCCCCAACAGGGTCGCCAGAGCTATCACACCCATTTTTTAACTCCAAAAATATTCATTTAAGTTTTGAAAGAGTTTTTCTTATTAAGTGAAAAAAGATAAAATTTATTTCGAAAAGGATTCTTTTACAATTAACTCAGAGTTGCCACTTGGCATAATCGGGTGTGCCAAGTCACCTTTGGAAATCCTTTTTCAAAATTGTTTTTGACTCTTTAAAACTGGTTTGCAAAAAGATATTCCGGCTAAGAAATTTTGTTGACCGAGGGGAAGGTGTTAGGCACCCCTTGATCCCGTGGTTCGACCATGATCGCTTTGTGGAGTATATCGGCTAGTAGACACTATAAAGTGAATAAACTACATAAAACACACAAACCAAACAAACGAAAATCCAAAAAAGTTAATGTCTAGTCCAATTTATTTATAAACCGAATAAAAATACTGAAATTAAAATCTAAACTAGTCTATCTATCCTACATTATACTTTACCCGATGCCTCGGGCCTTGATTACGAACATCCCTTTGCTTACATGATACTTTGGCGCATTTCCCAGCGAATAAGTACAATTTTCTCGGGGTATGCCGTGGCCAAATGAATACAAGAAATTCAAAAGCGATGAAGTAAAAGTCATTCAACACATTCAATCATTCAACAATCACAATCTCTATGTTTTGCCTACCCGACCTAGTGTTTGTCTACTTATTTCAATTTATTAGGATTTTATCACGTTCCACATCATCAATGAATCAAAATTAATTCAACTTCATTTTTCATCAAGATTAATCCCTCCCCATCATTTCATTACATAAATCATAATCCAAGGGAATCAACCAAATCAAACGAGCAATAATTCATCACCAACCAAGATTAAACAACACACGATATTCAATCCAACACACCGAATATAACAAAAGAAGAAATAAAAAGAGGAATAGAATAGAGTTGGACCTCGATTGAAGCATTTATTGTGCCAAATTATGTGATCAAAAGATAAAGTCGGGTCCAAAAACCTCGATGAATATTGTATATGTGTGGCGTAATCTGACATTTATCCTATTCGCTGTGTTAATTTTCCTTGGATAAATGGAACCAGACGCCATGTTTCCGGTGCCAGATCCGATCCTTCTGAAGTAGGTTCGTTTGTATTGGTTTCAAATACCTTACGTTTATGTTTCAGAATCTCTCGTCTTTGGTCTTGATAACACATGTGAGCTCATTTAAGTACTACTTGTATATGTTGACTTAACATGCATTAATATCGTAACTAAATTCTGCAAGAAAAGCTTCTTTGATGGAGCAATCAGTTGCATACTCGTTCTTGTATGTGTATTGCAATTACCAACACTAAATGAATTTCAGTTTAACTTTGTATCTCCGATCCTGAACACTAAGTACTTATATGGAGTAGGTTACAGCCTCGTTTCTGTCCAGCTTTGAGGATATGAAATATTTCCCCTAAGGTGAGGTTTTGTTTGGTGTATAGAAGATCTCTCGATACGTACGGAATGTATCTACAGCCTAGATTATTTAATTATTGCGGAAGTGAATAAAAGAATTGCTTGTCCGAGAACGTCTTTTGACCTATTATAAGAATGTTCATTTTTGCTAGTGTATGGAAATCTTGGTCGGTTACTAGTCCTTTAAGGACGATTAAACAGTTCTCTGTTATAACGGAGATACAGCAAACTCCATAATCAGAGCAAGATCTTCCTCTTGGCATGGATTTAAGAAGGTGATATCCTGAGAAAGCTTACAGTTCATTAACTATTGTACAGTAATGTAGGCTATAGCCGTGAGGAATGACGGATGCATTTTGTTACTTCTTGATTGTTCTAAGCTTATAAGCATTTTGTAATCCAAGATTTACTCATGAGTACTCGATCATGAGTGCAATTGACACCCGGTTTTGTTGCTTTCTGCCGATTATAAAATGACTGTTGCATATTTTTTCTACCAATACGGAGATTTAGGAGAAATGGTTCTTTAAGAAGCATCCTGTTACTTTTGCTACAAGCGAAAAGAATGACAATATCATATACTGTACAACAAACCCAACATACCCGGTGTAATCCCAGAAGTGGGGTCCAGGTAGGGTGATGTGTACGCAGCATTAAAGTGCAGTGTCTTGATGGTGAATGTTAAGCTACTAATACATTGAGATGAGGCATAGAGGGTTTAGGTTTCAACGCTGAGAGAACATAACGTTGATGGCTTTAAGCATTAGTGATTAAGGATAAGGTTATAACGTGGATGGCTTTAGGCATTAGTGATTCAGTATAAGGTTAAGGTCACCTGCAACTTTTGGTATTCATATTAGCGGCCTTGATCGTAGATGCTTGAAGTAACATTATACTAATGATAGTTAAGCTTTCGCAAATTAGACGCCAAATAGTTTTTAAAGATCCTTAGTGTTTGAAGAAACATATGTTGATGGTACTTGTATTCAAGTCCATTATTAGGCTTATATTTGGTCGTTAATAAGCTGTTATTAGATTAGCGAGGAGCGTAATCAATCAAATCTACAGATTTAGTGTCGAAATGATGAGGGCAGCCTGATGCATGCAGCAGCGTCTTGCGTTTCTGCTGGATTCAGGCAAGGGCCTTTCTCCATCAATGTAGGTGGGCCGCCGTCTTGATGCAAACATTAATGGCTGAAACCACGGAGGCAACTCTACAGTTGCTTCAAGGCTCCCCTTCTTACCGTCAAAATGATAAAAACGGAAAGGGACTGTGCCTGCAGAGATTTTCTCCAGAGTATAGATTGAGGAATGAACTGTTTCATGCTCGCTGTGTAATTCTTCAAAAAACAAATTAAAAGATCTTGCTGCTATACTGAGAATTTTAATGTGCTTCTTTTCATTTTTTACAGGTGCTTCAGGTATGTCAAGTTATTATACGAGTGCCTGCAATAATTACTATAAACTGTGGTATCGCATCCTAGATATACCACTTTCCGGGCAAATACCTTCGCACCGCAAGAAGGTGATTCTTCCCATCTGTCCTGGTGGACAAAGTCACCTGATATCTGTTGCTAGTGGGAGGTGGGAGGTATCCCATGGATTTAATCGAGGTACTTAAACTCCACAATTATCGGGAAAAAAAAGAGAGTGAGCCATCGATGTGCATATACACTTAGTTTTTCTCCTATAAGTAGGTGAAGAGCTGTGGTTATTAGGAGCTGAAATTGGATCTTAAGTTGATGCTTAAAATATGCACTTTTTGACCATTGACTTTGCTCATTGGGTTTCTGTTTACTGATCCGTTTCGTTCATTTCAAGAAACAGTAAAACGAATGTTACTTCTTGTCTGATTTGAAAATTTGATCTAAATGGCAACTAAATAACCATGCGTTGAATAGTTCCTTCCTTTTGCATGATTAAACAGATAATTGTACGATGCTTACCGATAATGGTATAAATTCAAGATTATATGATGACATAGCAGGGGGTATATTTAAGTGGCACGGTTAGGACAAAAGGGTGGTAAGACTAGTAACATGGTGTCATCAGCTGACGAACTTCCTCTCCATCCAAAGTATATATAAATCATAGTAGAATAGAGTTTAGGGCTATGAAAGTAACGCAAAATTAGGGGTTGAGTAACCCTATGCTAAGTTGCTCGGACTCTCAAAAATTGTGGCTGCACCTATGTCAGATCCTTCAAAAATGCACTACTTTTGAAGGATCCGACACGCACCCAATGACATTGTTGGAAGAGTCCGAGCAACATAGGCCCTATGATAGAGATGTTTTGGAACTCTATGGTTGTGGAGGCAATGGGGATAATAGGCTATCGGGATGACTTAAAGTGAAACCGTGATTACTGGAGGTTCCATGTTGTAACTAAGACAAGGAAAACGGAGACGAATATCAAGGGAGTTTTTGCTACTGCTTATTTTCAAGATAAAAAGTATATGAAAGACAATACGTGTTTGTTATCGGTCTGCTTGGTCCAAAAAAGAAGTTGGCTTGCTTGTTTGTCCATGATTGTCGTCTCTGTGCTGGCGAGATCAAATAAATATAGTCCACGAAGTTGCCTTTTTTTTCTTTTCTAATTATAATAATTATTACTTATATTGCATAGTGATAATTAGTTATTACTTAGATATTGCATAGTGAAAGCATCGATTTGATTGTTGAAGTTCACGAATCTGTAGATTTCAAACTCTTTTTAATGTTCATGTGTCATACAATAACTCGACGGAGCTGATTCCATATATGCCTCAACAATGGGAGGCCAGCGTATGTGTTTATATTTCCGATACAGCAACATATTTTCTTAAAGTTGCGACATAATTGTCGCTTTTATTCCTTCCAGGATGAAGGAGAGGGACTTGGTATTTACACTGAACAAACTACGTTAATGGAACCAAACTCTGATGCTCCTACTACGACTATGCTTCCGATGCCAGATTCTTCTGAAGCAGGTTTGGCTGTATTGGTTTCAAATGCCTTGTTTTTTATGGAAAAAGGAAGTCTTTTACCACAAATTTATTAATTCTTTATTTAAAAGCCATGTGTCATAGGGAGTGATTTTAAGAAATAAAGGAAGTCTTTTGAAACATGACGGCCAAAATAAACTTTAGACATGTGACTATAAATTATTATAGTAAAATGAGAATTTTAAAGTTAAATTATTCTGAAATATATAATTGAGTCATTTTGTTGAGGGCAAACTAATAATGGAAGTTTACATAGGATAAACGGAGTGTTAACATACTAAAAGTATCCTTGATATATAGTAGTAGGTTTCAACATGCCATGTCAATTCTTATATTAACATATCATTAAAATGAAAATATTATTAAAAAATTTTAGATATAGAATTTTGTTGTTCTTGTTCTTATTATTATTTTTTAACGGTCTAAAAAGAAAAGACTACCCATAAAAAATAGATTGAATGAAATGATTGAAAATGCCATACTTTGAAGTTTTTGGTGTACTTGGTTAATTTTTTCTGGAAAGTGTTTTTCGTGTTTTAAAATTTGCATTAATTGCTATTCTTTATTTTGGAAGGATGTTCACAACATAGTGACTGATCATTTTGTTTGTGGTGTTGTGCTAATGTACAATTATTTAATTCTGCGATTTCTTTCGGCTGTCGAATCTCATGAGGTATTCCTAGAAGATTGGTGGTATGAGTTCTTCAGTATGTTCAATTTGAATCAGGCCGAGCATGCTGGAGAGCCCTATGCTGAGGTGTTCTGTAGACTTTTCTAAGTTAAATTTAGCTTCTTCTTTTTTTATTGAGACTACTATAATCTAAATGAATGTTTTTTTATAAATTCTCACGATGCACAAACAATGGACAATGTGGTACCTCAAGTCCCATATGTTGTGCCAGTTAGCTCTCTTACTATGCATCGTTTGGTCCTTATTTTATAGATTACAATGTCTCCCTTACGATGTCAATCTTTTGTCCTAACTATATGCACATAACATATCACTTGCGGTGCCGGCCTTTAGTCCTTAGAGATCGCCAGAGTAATGCCCTATCGATCAAACTGTGGAGATGGAACCCAATCCCCATGCCCTTAAAAAGATTAAGCGTTCGGTACTAGAACCTTCGAAAGCAATTCGTTGTATTGGTTTCAAATACGTTGCATTCATTTTTTAGAATCTTTTGTCTTTGATCTTGACAACACATGTGAGCTCACCTAAGAAGTTTATCCTCTAATATGTCGACTTAACATGCATTTTTGAACCAGAATACTAATGTCAATTTTTGTTAGTGTATGAAAATGTTATGGCTGTGTGGATGATCTGTTTGTCAATTATAAGCAGTTCAAGGACAATTAAATAGTTCTCCGTTGTAACGGAAACTCATATTAGATTCTTTGTTGATGATCGTTATCAGTTGTTCTGTCGTCTTCAGCTCTAGGATGCAGCAAACTCCCTAGTCTATTCAATATCTCGCGATTTTCTGATCTTCCTCTTGGCATGGCATTAAGAAGGTGATAAGTTTGAGAAAGATAATAGTTCGTTAGCTGTTAACCCGTATATGCAGGCTATATGTGTCATGAACTAAGACAGATGAATTTCTTTTACTTAATTTGAAGCAACGTAGTACCATCATGAAATATAATTATAGAAAAATATAAATAACAAATAAAAATATAATTATCTTGAAAAAAATATATATACTATAAATAATTAAAATTGTACTACACTATAATGAATTGCAGTGCTATGTTATATACGTATGCAGAGGACTGTGCAAAAAATTAAAATAATAATAAATTGATAAAAATTCTAATATTTATGAAATAAAGGGTAATTATCAATGAATCATGTAAAATTAAAATATAACAATAAATGAGTAAAATTTATAAAAATAAATTATTATTAATAATTTATTAATAATTGCAAAAATGTATGTGGAGTATAAACAAATTGGCATGCCACAATAGTTGATCCAGATTTCATTCATCTTTTTTCCCCCTCCTTCGAATCTTTATCATCTCCCAGGTACTTGATCCTGCACTTGAGAAGACCATATATCATACTTATTTGGAAAGGGAGAGCGTGGTCCTCAGGCATCTTATGAAATTATCCAAAACAGTTCTTCTTAAAAAGTCCAACTATGTGTTCATTCTTCATAATTTTCCTAAACTCATCAAAAGGTTTTCCCAACTGACATTTAAGTACAAAATTACCAGTTAGTTTTGTAGGGTCATCTATTGGAATCGCAACTTAAAACTTATCAATACTAATAGTTTTGATAGCCTCATGTTGGGATTTCAATCTTATTTCATGCCTCATTGGTGAGGCATTATCATCATGTTGATAATGATCCTCTTTCTCAGTTTCTTCTTCCTCCTCTTCTTGTTTATCTTCTTCTTCTTTCTCCTCACTTTCATTTCCTAATCTCCATACCCAAACCCTTGTCCACCTCCCTTAACGTTGTTTTCATATCTTTTCTCAGTTTCACTATTTCCTGACTAATATTGATGAGGAAGCTCCTTCGAATCCCTCTGTGTTGTAACCTTTTTTGTTAGGTGGTCAAAAGTTCATCCACTTTCACTTTCACTTTCTTTTATTTTAGAAGACATGTTTTACCTACAAACAACATAAAAACAAAAATTACATTACAATTGATGTATGGACAAATTTAAAAAAATATATTACAAACACCATCAATACTGACACCACCAACAACCACCATAAATACCACCAACCAATGCACCACCACCACCACCAATAGCCACCATAAACTCAACCAGTTCCACAACGACGACCACCAACACCACTAACATGACCACCAATACCACAAACACCGTTCAATAATACCACGACAGTTAACAGAACACTGGCCCAAAATGCTCTATTCACAACGTTTCGCCCGTTTGACCAACAAAATTGCTCCGCCCATACAAACGGGCAACACTAGGATGCTCCCCAACCTCCCTGGCATGCCCAGGTCAATTTTTGACCCACGACAGCCCCAGACCCCAGGCCCACCCCTGGAACCGTGGGTTATGGCACACTGATTTCGCCCCAAATAGTCCCGTTCGAACTGTTTCTCTCGTTTGACTAACTAAATAGCCCCGCCCTTACAAATGGGCAACACTAGGACGCTCCTCGATCTCCTTGGCATGCCCAGGTCGATATTTGGCCCACGGAACCCTCGAACCCCGGTCCCACCCCCAGAATCATGGGCTATAGCACATCGATTTGGCCCCAAAATCCCCCGTTCGCGCCGTTTCCCCCGTTTGCCTAACCAAATGGCTCCGCCCACACAAACGGGAAAAAATAGGACACTCCTCATCCTTCCTGTCACCACTAGGTCAATTTTTGACCCACGAAACTCCCGAACCCCGGGCCCACCCACGAAATCGTGAGTTATAGCACACCGATTTGGCCCCAAATAGCTCGTTCGCGCCGTTTCTCCAGTTTGTCTAACCAAATGGCCCTTCCCACACAAATGGTCAACACTAGGACTCTCCCCGGCCGCCCTGGTATGCCTAGGTTGATTTTCGGTCCACGTCACCCTCGGACCCCGGTCCCACCCCAAAACCGTGGGCTAACACATCGATTTGGCTCCAAAATGCCCCGTTCGCACCGTTTCGTGAATTTGACCAATCTAATGGCCCCGCCCACACAAACGGGCAACACTAGGATGCTCCTCAGCCTCCTTGTCACACCCAAGTCGATTTTAGGCCCACGGAACCCCCGGACCCCGGGCTCACCCCCACAAACGTAGGCTATAGCGCACTGATTTGGCCCCAAAATGTCGATCCTTATTATGTATGAATCTAACATATTTTAATTTTTAATTTGTTAATTTTTCATTTTGATCTTTTATATAAGAAAATAGCGTTTAAGTTTATAAAATTCACAAGCAATGGGATGAAAAAAAAATGCAAAGTTTAATTAATAAGAGGTTAATTTTTCTTAGTCATATATTTTCGTTGTTCCAAAATAAGATATTTTGGTCTTTTTAATTTGTCATAAATAACGCGCTTTAGATAATCAAGTAGATATCAATAATCTTTTTTCAATTTCAAAAGCAATAATTAGAGATGATGAAAAAGATTGGAGAAATGTGTTTGTAATGGATTTGGGGGTATTTTTGTCATTTTATAATTTATTTCGGGATAAATTAAGATGGGATAACTTATATCACCAAATATATGGTATAACTTATCCCGAAATAATTATTAATCCCGGGATAAGTTATCCCAAGTATTGCCAAACCAAACGATATATTAAAAAGTTTATTCCGGAATGATTATTTTATCCCGAGATAATTTATCTTAGTACCTCACACCAAACGACCCCTAAGAGTTAATACATATATTCTTTTTTTTAATGTAATTTATTCTTTAAATAACTTCCAAATAAGGTAGCTCCTCGAAATCATAGAGGTCTATTTGAGTAACACATGTGTTAAGTTGTGTGAGTTATTACTATTGTTATTAATATATTATTTGATAGGGAAAATGCATTGTTTTCACTTCAAACTATATTCGAAAAGTCGAAGTCACACCTAAACTATACTAGTGGTCTATTACACACCTAAACTATAAAAAAGTGAAATTATTTACACTCTGTCAGGCTACCACCACTTGCATGTGGTGTAGTGTTTTACACGCGCTGCCACGTCAGTACCACGTCAGTAAAAAGTATCACTTTTTTATAGTTAAGGTGTGTAATAGGTCACTTATATAGTTTAGTTGTGGATTCGACTTTTCGACTATAGTTTGAGGTGGAAACGATGTCTTTTCCCTTAATGTTTTTAGCCGTTTACTTTTGTTATTTAATAGGCTGGACGCGCCTAAAATAAGTGTAACACACGCGCCTTAGAATGGGGGTGGCGGGGAGGTAATAATATCACTTTTATATAATTAAGGTGTGTAATAAATCACTTATATAATTTAGATGTGATTTAGACTTTTCTCGAGGTGGAAATGATGTCTTTTTTTCTTATTTGATACACTTTTTTTTTTAACCTATGAATAACTGCTGAATTGATCTCAACGTGGAACGTTGTGAGAAATGTCTAGATTTCGTAGGTAAAAGTACCACTATTTACTAACAAACGTGTCATACTTCTGCTAAGCCACCGATATTCCCCCAGCTCTTAACCATTTTCCAACTATATTCTTATCAAATTAAAGCCATACTGCCATTTGAACAACAATTCTCCATTTCTTTAACAACTCAAAAAAAAAAAAAAAAAAAAAAAATTGTGGTTATTTTTGGCAGCAATAAGATGGCAGCAGGTATATTAATCATCAAAAAAGGCATAGCAAATTCAGTCTTCCTCAGGAACAATGTCTACCCTCTTTGCTTTTTCTCTTCACCTAATTATTACAAGGTACCTTATAATAAATTCTTCCTTTTTAATTTGGGATAATAATCCGAAAAATTTCTGTATTTTGTCTAAACTAGCAGTTGTGCATATTGAATTTTGTGGGGTAATTTACATGCGATCTTTCAATAAATAATTATTTCTCTTAATTATGTTTTAACTTCTAATTATATAATAATCGTGTGATAATTATATTATCACGGTGGGGGTTTCAATAGTAAAAGTTAAAATTAAGAGGAAGAATTATTTGTTGAAAGATTTCATGTGAATCACCGTCTTTTGGATCACTGAATAAGTGATTCATTCAAGATGTCATTTCAATTTAAAGAAAAGTTTAGGGGTCATAGGACTGCAAAGTTCACAGTAAGTGCAAATATAGATAAAGTACAGTTAATTTTTTGCACATTTTTTCCTTTTAATATGATATAGTCTTAAGATAGACATGAAATACAATAACATATTTAGAACAAATTTATATTATTAGTATGAACATGGACAATAACAACAAGAACGGATTAAATGGGTGATTTTTCACGTGGACGTTGATGTGGATTGGGCACGTGACTTTTTGTCCACGTGGCGTACTTGGTCTTGGTCTTATTCCGTTAGAGGTGTTTTTTTAGAAAAAAAAAAAAATTAACGGAGGGATATTTTTAACCGGAAATTAGTGGAAGGGTATTTGTGCACTGTTTCGGATAGTTTTAGGATATTAAGTGGGATTGGGTCAAGTTTCTTAGCTCATTAGGAACGAGCTTTATAAGTTCGGTCTCACTTGACCGACTTGATCCCACTACCTAAGAGGTTTTGCTCATGGGCCGGGCACATTAAAAATAATTATTAAATATTTTTAAGTTAAGCCATTTATTTGTTAGGAATTAGGATTTTATCAATCTTTTCTCATTAGCTGTTTGAAATAACTGGTAAGTGGCTTTTAGTCGTGAACTTCAAAAAGCTGGTTATACTCGTGATGGTTTAGTACTTGTTGTCTTTGCTTAATGCTAACATTTTGTTTTGTAAATTTAGTCTCTCTTATGTTATGATCGTACTGCTTTCTGTTATGATCGTAGTGCTTGTAGATACTTTGCGTATATATGTATTTATTATCTTAACCATATTAGAATTTCCCTATTGAATTGGCAGTTAATCATCCTTTCTCTGCTTATTATAGTAAATGTCACGAGCTAATGACAACTAAAGATAAAAGTAAAATGGTTATAACATTTTAAAACCCAGTAGGTGACATATTAGAGTGGAAGCATAAAAGCTTGTGACTGTCTGGTACTTATCATATTTTTGTTTATCATGTTTTGGCTTTTTTTTTTTTTTTTAAGAGTAAACTCGTGGCCCGCTCAGGGATGGGTTGGGCTGCTATTTTAAAGGCTATTTAGTTAAGGGCAAAATTCAAAAAGGCTAACCCATCCTAATCCCTTTAATGCTCTAGCCCATTAGGATTGGGTTGGGTCAGCCTATGTCTATATGCCCACTAGAATTGGTTGGGTAGGGCCAGCCCATGTCTCTATACTCACTAGAGTTAGTTGGGTTGGGCCAGCCCATGTCTCTAGGTATGAGTGTTTATTTTGAATGGGCCAGCCCATGTTTCTATGCCCACTAGAATTGGTTGGGTTGGGCCAGCCCATGTCTCTATGCTCACTAGAGTGAGTTAGTTGGGTTGGGCCAACCCATGTCTCTAGGTATGAGTGTTGATTTTGAATTCAGTAACAAATAAATTGTGGTAGAATAAGAAACTTTTGAAACTTGTGATTTAAACGTGACATGACATATGCATGTACGAAAGTTTGTTGTTCAATCTAAAATAGCAAGTTTAATAGGTTGAATTTTTTTTCGAATTTAACCAAATATCATTTGCTTTGAAACAACTTCTTATTATCTCTACGAGACAAATATAAGATTTGTGTGCACTCTATCCTTCTCAAACTCCACTTCTGAAATTCAGGGGCGAATTTACCTTAAAAATAAAATAATTAGAAAAAATCGATTATATAATTTTGAAAATAGATTTAGTAAAACAAAAATATTTTTTCTTAAAAAATTTAAGGTCTCCGTTTGATTTTTGTCTTAGGCCACCAATATGCTTAAGCTGCCCCTGCTGAAATTACACTGGACATGTTATCGTTGTTGTCAGGATCAAGGGCGGAACAACCTTACGGCTAGGGGGTACATTCGAACTTCCTTCGATGGAAAATTATACTATTTATACATGGTTAAAATCATTTTTTATGTATATATAGTTGATGTTGAACCTCCTTTGGTTAGTTTGTGAGCTTAATTTTTCCCGATTTTGAATTTCTTTAGCGAAAATTCTGACTTCTCCACTTATCGGAACGGGGGATTATTGTTCTTGCAAGTTTTTTTTTTTTTAGTTGATGCTATTCTTGTCCATGTACATTTATGTTGCTGTAGGGGTACCATGCATCAGTTGAACACGAAAGAAACCCAGACTATGATAAAGGTTTCAACGACGATCGAACCATAGACGATGCTGGAGATAGAATCCTCGAGATGACGGAGAAAACTAAACGAAGCATGGAAGAATCGATGGCAAAAACCGTGAGGAAGATCGATGAATCAAAGAAGAAATCAGAGAAAACAAGTGAATTGGTACATGAAACTTTAGATGAAGTAAAAAAGACTAGGGAAAAAATGAAGAACGTATGGGGTAAAGCAAAAGAGAAAACGAACAAGATTATATGTATTGTATTGTATTGTATAATATCATGTACATTATTATTTTGATGAATATTATATTTGGTTTCGTACGTATTGTTTCATAACGTATTTGTATTGTATTGTATCGTGTAATATCATGTACACTGTTATTTTGATGAATATTATATGTTTTTTATCGTTTCATAATGTTACGAAACAGTAAAGTATTGCACAATTACAACATTGAAGAAAATGCTGTTGGTAAATTATGGGGTGATAAAAAACCTATGAAAAATTCAGACAAATAGAAAATATTCGATTGAGAAAGGTTTTTTTTTGAAAAAATTACAGAAACTAGCATCCTTAAAACTATAATTACAATAAATAGCAACACTTCTTCAAAATTGCAACTTATAGCAAAAGTAGCAATATTTTACCCACTTCATCGTAATAGAAAAATATATATTTTTCAGTTGTGCATATGTATTTATCAGTAATACACATATATTTGTATATGTATTTATATAGTAATATTTTACTTAAATATAAAATACCATTTGCTATTTTTCGTAATTATGAAACTGTTGTTGTAAAAGTTATAATTAAGGTTACAAAGTTGTTATTTCGAAAATTTTCTCCTTTTTTTCCACTAGTTAACTAAAGAGGATAGCCCAATGTGCTTATGCACATTTGAGCCCAATAAGTTTTGGTGCATATGCATAGAAATAACGTTCACGAGCTATTTTTCAAATTTTATTTTAAAAAATAATCATTATTAACAAAAAAAATAATCATTATTAACAAAAAAACAATCATTATTAACAAAAAAATAATCATTATTATCTAGTTTCTAAAATTTTATGATAATGTTATGAAGTTGTCATTGGTGAAATTGGAGACTTCATGATATCAATTATGACCTGAAAATTAGTTATTTGTGCATTTCATTTTCATCTTAGCGTATAGTTGGCTACATTCGGAAATTCTAATTAAAAAATAAATAAATTATTATGTTACATTTGGTAATTCTAGTTTTAAAAAAAGTTAAATATTTATGTAATCACGAGGCTATTTCACATGGATCCATCAAATTTTTTATAATTCTAATTTTAAATAAGTTAAATACTTACGTAATCACGAGGCTATTTCTGATGAATCCATTAAATTTTATGTCAATCAAACTCAGTCGATCAAATTTACAAAAATTAACATATATTAATACACAAAAGAAAATGATCAAATTTATAAATTTGTATTTCATGATCCTAAAATGCCAAATAATTAATAACGTTAGTCATGGTGAAGTGACAAATATTGATCACCAAATCACTTCTTATGAACTCGTCAAATATCACACTAATCGAAATACGTCAATCAAATTCAGAAAAATCAACATATACTAATATACATGAAAACACAAAATTCAAGAATTCGTACTTCACAACCCCAAATTCCAAAACATCAAAATATATAAAGTCAAGTCACGATGAAGCGATAAATACTAATCACCAAACCATTTCTAATGAATTCACCAAATTTCAAGTCAATCATAATCCGTTTAACCAAATCCAAAAAAAGAAATCTATATATACTTTTTAAAAAAAAAAAGCAACGTAACTCATTATTCATCGAATTTTAAATACATTCCTCAAAAAAAAAAATCAAATATAAAAAGATATATAGATAAGCACTTGGACAATGAAAATAACAAAAATACACATCAAACTACTAAACATTATTATTATTATTATTATTATTATTATTGTCCAAAATACATAACAAAACAACACTATAATATACTACTACTAATTATGGTATAATAGTAGTAGTAGCAGCAGCTAGTAAAGCCACTTAATATACTCAAGTTGGCTTTCATCAAAACCTAATTACACATATATTAATTAGTACTACTAGTTAATACTAATACTTATAATAATAATAATGCCTTAACAGAAAACATAGGATTAAAGTTCACTAATTAATCTCCATGTTCCTGTAGCATATAGCAAATAACACGTTAATAAAAAGGAAAATACATTTATTTACATGTAACGTTATTGAAATACTGATTTGTCACGATCCAAAATACAGAGTTTTTAATTTCTCACTGATGCTTGGACCTGGTATCCCCACTGTAAAGCCTGCCATTAAACTAAGAATTTAGTTTGATACATAAAATAATTAATTAAAAAAAAAAAAACAGTCCGATGCACTAAAGCTATTGCTATGCGCGGTGTCCAAAAAAAAAACTCAACCACAAAGGTGTATCGTACGTAGCCTTACCTTGCATTTCTGCAAGAGACTGTTTCAAAGGCTTGAACCCGTGACCTCCTGATCACATGACAGAAGTTTTACCAGTTACTCTGAGTCAATTATAGATTAATGAAAAGCGTATATTTACCTAAAACTATCTCTATTTTAGATTATATAGTAGATTATTACTCTACTTTTCTAATTTATCATATAAAATTAGTTACGAAAAAAAACCTAGTGTTATAAATCAACTTTATATCATCATATTTATAAGTAAATTATCATTACGTAAAATACAAGTCCATCATGTTCATCATTCTCATGTATTCCCTAAAGTTTTTTCAAAAAAAAAAAATATTTTGCGTCTCACACAGCTGACGAGGCTTTTTTATCTCTAAAAATGTTAGGGATCGTTTGGTTTGAAAATTGTTATTCCGAAATAATTAATACCAAAATTAGTCCACCATGTATATGGAATAAGTTATCCCGGAACTAAGGAAAAAATGATGGGATAAATTATCCCGGGTTGAATTAATCCCTCCAACTAAACAAAAAAAATATGTTCTTTTATTTTATCCCAAAAATAATTGGTTATCCCGAGATAATAATTTCCTAACCAAACGACCCCATCGATCTCGCCTACTTGTGTAAGACAAAAAAAGGTTCACACAACTAATATTATGTGAAACACAAAATCAAAAATCAAAAATTTGGATTTTTAATTTTTCTGAAAAAATTATTTTGCGTCTCACACAACTGACGAGACTTCTTTACAAAAAGAAGCTTCACACAACTAGCGTCAGTCTTGTCAGTTATGTGAAACACAAAATAAAAAAAAAATAGATTTTCTTCATTTTTCTTTTGGGGTATGTCGCCGGGATCTATCGGAAATAGCCTCTCTACTTCTTCAGGGATAGCGGTATGGACTGCGTATATTTTACCCTCCCGAACCCTACTGTGTGGAAATACACTGGACTTATTGTTGTTGTTGTTCTTTTGGGGTATGTCAGCATGATTGCCGACTTTTTCGGGCTTTGTTTGCCTAGATAGGAAGTGCTCTTGTAGTACTACTAGCAACTACTTTGAAGTATCTGTATGGACACTCTGAACAGGCCGCAATAAGTCGCTTCGATAATAAAAAGAATAATGAATAAAAGAAAAATGATAGTAATTTTTACCAGTCATAAACAGTGGGAGCATTGGGGTGAGAAGGTTTGTCAAAAACCTCAGCACCAATTCTCTTGGTGGCAATGTTGCTTCCTGGGTGGAACACACTCCTCCATACGTTCGCCGTTGGCGACCGACTGTTTGGAGTCACCGGGGTTCCTGGTGTTATCGGGCTCCCTGAGCCCGAGCCCGAGCCCGGTATAGACAGAGACCTTTGATAGTTCTTGTTTGGTCCTTCCCCTTCACCACCTAAAGCCATAACCCAAAAGAACACCAAGAAAAAAAAAAAATTAACTAAGAAAAACAACACAAGCATGTGTGTTTCCTAAACCAAAAACATATAGTAGTACAATCTTTTTGTTGCGTTACGCCAATATCCTGCCTATGGTAAGATTCACAATGGGTCTGAGATTTTATCATGTATATGTATGTGTTTTGTGTTGATATTATGTTCAATTGAACCTGCTAATTAATACAAAATCCATCCATCTATTAACAGTTACAGAGTAAGAATTTTTACCAAGAGAGTTTAAAAGTAAACAAAAAGAATTAATCGAAGGGATTTCAACGTTAATTATATATTCATAAAAAAAAAAATTAATATTATTTTTTATCGAAGAAGATTCGGCCGAACCTTCTGATGCTAAAGGTGACTCCGCCTTGCCACTATGCAATTCTCTAACTATATCAAAAGCATATTCAATACTTATATTATTGATTCAACTGAATCTATTACTTTCTATTCAAACTATATATAGATAAATCACAAAAAAAAAAAATTGAGATATTTACCATAATAAGAGCACCTTCATCGTGCACCGAAAATGTAGATCTAATTATCAATGAAGTGAATTGAAAATAATATATACAGATCACATAGATGTATTTCAAAAGAGGAAATCCAAATGATGTTTTCCGATTTTTCTATGTTCGATTGGTCTAAACTCTAAAGCTATAGAAAAAAAAATTCTCAAAAAATAAATTTCTTGAAAATAACAAAATTGACTTTCCTACTGAAAGTAGAAAAATCGAGTTTCACAAATAACATTTCACTATCCTTTTCATTCTCAACACGCCTCATCTTTACCCAAAAAAACAAATTTGTATATTCTGAAACTCGCCAACTCTAAATCTTGAATTATATTCTATCATAACAATAATAAATAACATCAAGAAATAAAGTATTCCAACTTGATCCACAAATATAACAACTACAACAACATATTCAGCATATTCTCACAAAGTAAAGTTCTGAATAGAATAAAGTATACACAGTCCATATCACTACCTCAGATGAAGTAAAGAGGTTTTCTTCGATAGGCCCCGACTTAGAACAGACACCAATATAACAACAACAACAACATATTTAGTATATTTTTCACAAAGTGAGATCTGAAGAGTGTTAAAGAGTATATGCAGTCCATACCGCTATTTTAGATGAAGTAGAGAGGTGATTTTTTTTTTTCGATAGACCCTCGACTCAAGAGGGATAACAAATATAACAAAAACATAAAAGCAAACAACAAACAAGGAACAGACACCAATATAACAACACCACCAACATACTCGGTATATTTTCATAAAGTGAGATCTGAAGAGTGTTAAGAGTATACACAGCCCATACCGCTATCTTAGACGAAGTAGAAAGATGGTTTATTTTTCATAGACCCTCGACCCGAGAGGGATAACAAATATAATAAAAACATAAAAGCAAACAGCAAACAAGGAACAGACACCAATATAACAACAACAACAACATACTCGGTATATTTTCATAAAATGAGATCTGAAGAGTGTTAAGAGTATACACAGTCCATACCACTATTTTAGACGAAGTAGAAAGATGGTTTATTTTTCATAGACCCTCGGCCCGAGAGGGATAACAAATATAACAAAAACATAAAAGCAAACAGCAAACAAGGAACAGACACCAATATAACAACAACAACAACATACTCGGTATATTTTCATAAAGTGAGATTTGAAGGGTGAAGAGTATACAGAGTCCATACCGCTACCTTAGATGAATAGAGAAGTTGTTTATTTTCGATAGACCCTCGACTCGAGAGGGATAACAAATATAACAAAAACATAAAAGCAAACAATGAGCAGATACCAATATAACAAATAAAAAATATAAAAACACACAATCAAACAATACAAGAAACAAGGCATTCATAAATTAATACTATAAATTATCTAATCAAAATCACTAACAAAATCAACGAACAAAAAACTGCAAAACAACATGCATAACACTATAACTACAAGTACAACTACACACAAAACTCTATACCTCTGTTCTAATCCGCGTCCTCTGTAAATATAACAAATAAAAAAAATGATCATATCTTATAATTTCTTTTTATTAAAAAAAAAATAAAAAAATGTACCATGAGGTTGAATTAAGGTGATGGACTTTCTAAGTTTGCCAAGGCCTTTGCCTGGTTGAGGTCCAGCCCTAACATCATCCCAAAACTTTTCAAGTAACACCATCTTTCTTTACTTCTCTTTTTCTTCTTTTTTTTCTCTTTAAAACTATATAGTAAAATGGAAAATGTTTGCTTGTCTAGAATAAATAGGTGTACTGTGTGTAAATATCTTCATGGATTTATATAAATGTTTCCAGATGGAATATTACTATTTCCAATATTGGAGTCAGCATGAGATCTTTTCGTATATTGGATAAAGATATATAATATCTTTTAGTAAAATTTGAGATTAACTTAATTTTATATTTAATTTTTAGTTTGTATTTTTTGGTTAGGAGGAAAAGATTGTTCAAATTTATATAAGTGATCAATAATATATTTCTAATTTGATGTGGAATTATTAAGTATTATTTTAAAGTTAATGATTGAAAATATATATTTGATGTTTCGAATTTAAGTCCCGAGTATAAAAAGATCGTGACAGAAAATTATTTTTGAATGAATTATATTCGGTCCGAATTTGAATTAATCGAGTTTCAATGTGAATATCAAACATCATATGAAAGATTTTATGAATTATATATTTGAAGTATGAGGTTCATAGATAAATATTATGTATGAATTTTCGACCTGAATTATTATTAATTGTATATTTTCTTAAATACACTTCAACTATTAATCATTATTTGTTCTACCTGAGTGATAGTAATATTTTAGAAAAGAAAAATAAGTAACTAATAATTAAGATGTGTGGTAAATAGTAGAAGATAATTCAAGTTAAAAATTATAGATCAGATAGAAAAATTTATATTTTAAGTATGTTTTTGACTCTTTTCTCGATTATTTTATTACATCATATATACTATTAAAATAATAAAATTACTATCCATATGAAGTAAATTTGTGGACGGCATTTAACTATTTTGTCCTTATTTTCTACCTTCTAACCATATAATATAATTACATATGCTTATACTTATATATTGACAGATGTTAAAAGACTATGTTTTTAATTTTGACGTACTTCTTAAAGAGAATTTTTCCCTTATAAAATTACTAAAGAAATGTTTTTATTCCTTTAATTTCATATTAATTATTACATTTTTTTGTCATACATCTTTTTAAAATTATGAATCCAAGATATTCAAAATGATTGATCCATAGTCGAACTTAAAAACTTCAATCCAATCTAAATTTATTTGGATTGTAATTTTTTCGATTCAAAAATCAAAATTATTCAGAATTAATTCGAATAAAATTCAAACGTTCATCAACTATCATTACATTTAAAATTTCGTCTTTACCTTCAAAAATTCACTCTTCTAATTCAAATTGATTGCGTCTAAATTCTGAATACATGCAAATATTTTCTCCTTTCATTTTTACTTTTCACTCTATATTTGATATTTGTTTTCCAAAGTTTCGACTTCAAACCCATTTTACGCTAGATTCATCAAAAAGGATCATAAAAACTCCTCGAGAAAAAGCAATCAATCGATATCACATATCGGGACTCAAATCAGATAGTGAAATACTATATATTCTATCACAACGAGACATGCATCATTGAATAATGTATTTTTATAAAGTAAAATATAAACATGATAAAATATATGTGATTCATACTTCTATCTTAAAAATGAGACAAAAAAATTATTTCTGATAATCATCAGATTAATCAACAATATCTAAAATATATACTCAAATAAAATAAAATAAAATACATGAAATAATCAAAGTGAAAAGTATTACCAAAAATATTGACAGAAAGGCCCTTTCCAATTGTAGGGTGGGGCCCAGCCATAACATCATCCCAACCATCTAACACCATTTTTGTTTCTTCAAATATTTAATTTAACTCTTAATTTTATTTATTAATTTATTAACAAGACAATATATTACAAAAAGAAAATACCCTTTGGACATATTTATAGAGCTTTGATGCTAATATATCGCCTAATCTTTAGTTAATTTCTCTTTTTTCAGTTAAAATTTTTTACAGTATTTTTTCATTTCCTATCTCAAAGATTTGAAAATCAAGCAAGTGAATAATGGATAAATTTTTATTTTAATTCTTGGAATATACGATAACACATAATTAAATAAATTTTTTATTTATAAGTAAAAAAAATTAACAGCAACAACATGATAAAATCCTACAAAGTCAAGTTTAAAAATAGTAATATGTACACATATTTTACTTCTGTGCTTTGAAGATAGAATAGTTATTTTCGAAAAACCTTCGATTTAAATAAAATTATAAACTAAGAGATTAAAAACATGAATTTCAAATAATTTAAAAAAATTGAATTAATCAAGTATCATAAAAAAAATAAAACTAAAATATTATCAAGAAATAATCACTCATCTCCTCCTGATTTATACGATTCACTTTTCTTTTTTAATAAATATTAATAATAATAATACATTTCTCTATTTAATAACAATTTAATTTTAAAATACTTATTTTACTTAAAATAATTTATAATCACATAATATATATAATTTATTTTAAATTATAAATTTCAAAATTCTTTCGATTAATCAAACTACCTCACATAAATGCAACGAAAAAAATAATTTTTTTTAAAAAAATAGTTTTAAAATGGAAAAAAAAGGGATGGGAGAGAGCAAAAGTGGGAGTAGATAGAGGAAAGAAATATGGATAAGGATGAATGTGGGACCCACAAAAGTAGATGAGTAGGTTATGGGTTGTTGAACAAGTGTAAGTTGTCACATTAAAATATTGTCCTTTTCTTTATAGCTTCAATAATTCTTTTGATTCTTTATTATTATAATAAAAAATAATATTTTCTCCGTCCTAAATTATCTGTCTCAAATTTTTTAATTTGATGTCTAATTTTACTTATCTTTTTTTATTGATCAAGATAAGATAATTTTTTTTTCAAGTTTTATTCTTTGACATTAATTATTTTTTCTTCAAATTAAATTGTAAATATCATTTAATAAAAATATTATGATAAATTAGATATGTTATTAATTATTTTTTTTAATTTATGTATCATCTTAATTTGGGACGGGTAATTTGAGATGGAGGAAGTAGTGATGGAACACTTGGCTGCATTTACGATTTACTTTGGATTCTCTCAAAATATTCCACTATGGGCGGCGATCAAAAAAAGAATAGAATTATAAAAAAAATTTGATAGTTTATATTATATTTTGATAGTTTATATTATAAAAATTTCCAGATCATATTATAGTAATTTTATTTGTTATTTTAAAGCTCTTTTTCTACGATAACATATTAATATATTTAATGTAATATCACAGGTGACGCTCTTGTTCAGATTGGAGTATACATCGATTTTATTCTTATTTTGTATAAAATAAAGAGATTGTTTTTGATTAATCCTCGATCTTCGATCGAAGAAAAGTGTTTCCAAAACAGGTTGAAAAATTTATTCCTTTCGTCTCATTTATATGATATATTTTAATCGAACACGGAGTTTAAGGCTTTATTTGTTTTTTGTTTTTTAAGATTCAGACGTCTGAATCTGAATGCACATCTGAATGATTAAGATGTTTCTCTATATCTGAAAACTGAATGATTAAGACAGTTTGTTTTTCAACATCTGAATGTGTAAAAAAATATTATTTGTATACATAATAAAATAAAAAATAAAATTCAAATAAAAAATTAATTATATATTAAAAAGTATGTAATTTAATATAATAAAATTATTAGTATTTGATTGAGAAAAAACATTTATGTTTGTTAGTGATAGTGGCGATGACTTATAATGGTGGTTGCGGTGACAATGATTGATGTTAGTGATTAATATTGTTGGTGGTGATAATTGTGATGGTTGGTATTGTAGTGACTGTTATGATGGTAGCGATTGATAGTGGTAGTGGTTGTTGTGATGTGACGTTGCTTGGTGTTAGTAGTTTAAGGTGTTGATTGTGTTGGCTGAAACATGAATGCATGATGATTGACGATGTGTTGGTGCTAGTTAGAGATGTTATTTGTTGTGATGGTTGAGATGGTTGCTAGTAGAGATAAATTGTATCGATGGTACTAGTTGAAGTAGTGGTAGAAGTGGCATTACTAGTGACAATGGTGGGGGCGGCCAAAGAATGTATAGAGGTTGTGATGTATTAGTGGTAGTTAGTGGTGGTGCTAGTTGTGATAGATGAGTTGGTTGGTAGTAGGGATTGGCCATTAGTGGTTGATGATTGTGGTGTTGTTGACGACAGCGGTGGTGGTGAATATAATTAGAATAAATGAGGTAGTAGAGTGGTAGCGGTTGACAATTGTAGTTGGTAGCGGTATTTTTTATCGATGGTGGTTGTGATGGTGGAGGTGGGTGTTGGTTAACAATGGTGACAGTGACAGAGGTGGTTAGTGGTGGTAACTGCTGATTATGAATAGAGTGGTGAATATTATCTAATACCAGAATATTCCTTCAGACCTATTAAGACTTGATTCTAGATCTGAATGATTAAGATCTATTAAGAGTTAAAACCTTAATAAAAAACAAATGCACTTAATGGTCTGAAGTCTGAACCATTCAGATTCACACCTTCATTAAATGCAAACAAATGAGGCCTAAAAGATAAGAAATGACTTGATGATATTTATCAAATTATCCTTTATTAAAAAATATATTACTATTATTTTTAATTAAGTGAAACCTTATAAGTGTGATCAATAAGCGTAAAAGTAAAATTGTGTTTTTAAATAATTAGCAAATAAGGAATGATGATATTTTTTTTGGAACGAATAAAAAAAAATGACGACAAAAACGGAGAAAGTACATGAATAAGAGCTACCCATTCATTTTATTTTATTTATCTTAATTTCCTTTTTAGTCGTCTTAAGAAAAATGTCTCTTTTCTTTTATAGCAACTTTTTAAGTTCAATATTTCACGTAACATCTTTAAGATCATAAAAAAAAATATTTTAATATATTTTCCATATCTTTAATTTGAAACTACAAAATTTCAAACAAAAAATTATTTTCTTAAACTCATCAAATCAAATCAAATCAAATCAGACAACAAATTGAATAATAGATAGAAGAGATATATTTATACATATATATTTCTACTATTCGATTATGATCAATAATACGTGTTTTACTTCTATTATATTACTTAATCCTGATTAATTAAATTAACTAAATAGAAATTCAATGCTGATAAATATTTGCTATGAAACATCATCATCATTTGATATGTATTGATGTTGATAAATTTGATTTTTCCTAAGTTTTTGTAACATCATTACGTGTTAAATATTGTCTTTTTCAAGCTTGGTGTGCTGGTATATATGATTATACAAAGTTACACCATCATCTTACTCCTAATTTTGTATAAAATTGAGCATACATCGAGCTGAAAAAGTCGAGCTCAATCGAGCTTATTATAACCGAGGAATAAATTGAGCTTATTTTATTACTAATTTTATATACAATCGAGCATACATCGAGTTGAGCAAGTTGGGCCCAATCGAGCTTATTATAATACCATGTTGAGTTGAAGAATAAATTGTAAAATGAAGCATACATCGAGCTGAGCACATCAACTCAATCGAGCTTATTATAGTATCATGTTGAGTTGAAGAATAAATTGTATAAAATCGAGCATATATCGAGCCGAGCAAGTCGAGCCTAATCGAGCTTATTATAGTACCATGTTGAGTCGAAGAATATATTGAGCTTGTCTTACTACTAATTTTGTATTAAATCGAGCATACATCGAGCTGAGCAAGTCGAGCCCAATAGAGCTTATTATAGTACCATGTTGAGTTGAAGAATGAATTGAGCTTATCTTACTCCTAATTTTGTATAAAATCGAGCATACATCGAACTGAGCAAGTCAAGCCCAATCGAGCTTATTATAGTACCATGTTGAATCGAAGAATAAATTGAGCTTATTGTATAAAATCGAGCTGAGCAAGTCGAGACTAATCAAGCTTATCATAATATTATGTTAAGTCGAAGAATAAATTGAGCTTATCTTACTCCTAATTTTGTATTAAATCAAGCATACATCGAGCTGAGCAAGTCAAGCCCAGTCAAGCTTATTATAGTTTCATGTTGAGTCGAAGAATAAATTGAGCTTATCCTACTACTAATTTTGTATAAAATTGAGCATACATCAAACTGAGCAAGTCGAGCTTATTATAATACCATGTTGAATCGAAGAATAATTTGAGCTTATCTTACTCTTAATTTGTATAAAATCGGACATACATCGAGCTGAGCAAGTCAAACCCAATCGAGCTTATTATAGGACCATGTTGAGTCGAAGAATAAATTCAGCTTATTGTATAAAATTGAACATACATCGAGCTGAGCAAATCAAGTCCAATCAAGCTTATTATAGTATCATGTTGAGTTGAAGAATAAATTAAGTTTATCTTACTCCTAGTTTTGTATTAAATCGAGCATACATCGAGTTGATCAAATCGAGCTTATTATAGTACTATGTTGAATCAAAGAATAAACTAAGCTTATCTTACTCCTTACGTCAAGCTGAACAAATCGAACTTATTATAGTGCTATGTTGAGTCGAAGAATAATTGAGCATACCCAAACTTTGGTATCGTATAGTAATTGTACATTTGTATTATGCCATTGAACTCATAATAATAAACCTTAAATATTAATAATTCAAATTTTATTAATTATTACATAAGTCATCTAAGTTACCATACGATTACATATAATTACATTGAACAAAGATGTACCAAATTACAAATGTTAGTGACTAGTGATCATATCAAATTCGTAATGAATTTTTGTAATATATAGCATATAATTAAAACAGTGCATTTAAATATTATTGATTTAATCAATAATGGAGCTATTAAACAAATGAATTTAACTTTAACCAGGAAAAGAACCAAAAGATATCAACACAATGACTATACTATAACTATCTTGCTCGGATCCTTCAAAAATGTTGTCGAATTTACCAAACATGGCACTGGTTATGTCAATTAAATCCTCCAAAAACAAAAAATTCCACTGGTTGTTTGCCGGTTGGAGGATCCGACAGGAATGCAACAATATTTGGAGGACCGAGCAACATAACTTAGTGATACCATCGCATATAAAAGGCTTTGAGTTCCACTAAAATGGTTAGATCTCCATAAGACAAATCAAGATGTTTATAGCAACACACCCAGTGTAGTCCCACGGAGTCGAGTCCTGAGAGGATAGTGTGTACGCAGCCCTTACCCCTACCTCATAGGTACAGAGGTTGTTTCCAATTGACAAATCAAGAAGTTCATCCTCTTAAAATATAATACTGCAACTTAGAGATAGTTGCCTGTAGGTCGTGATGTGCCTTGAGATGGCCGTCTCCTATCCCTCCCTTCCAGTGGGGAACCCGCTCCCCGATCATCGCTCTGCTGCGTCTGGCCTGTCCCCGACAGCACTTTGGTACGTGATCGTAGTATGTCACGTCACTTAAATCCTCCAAAAAACAAAAGTTGTTGGTTGTGTCAGAATTCACCAAAAATGCCACTGGTTGTTTGCGGTCGTCAAAAAAAGTGCATTTTTTGGCGGATTCAACAAGAATGCAGCAACATTTGGAGGATCCGAACAAAGAAGGCTTTGAGTTCCACTAAAATGATTAGATCTCCATAAGAAAAAATGAAGATGTTTACGACGACAAACCCAATGTAGTCCCACAGAGTCGAGAGTCGAGTACTGGGAGGATAGTGTGTATGCAGCCCTTAACCCTACCTCAGAGGTAAAGAGGTGGTTTCCGATAGACAAATCAAGAAGTTCATCCTCAAAATATAAGACAGCAACTCAGAGATGGATGGAACCTTAAACACACTAGATGACTAGAACAACCTTCAAAAGCTCAAAAAACTAAACAAAAATACCTACTAACCTATACCTATTAGTAACCAACAGAACTTCTGTGTCATTCAAGTTGCTGAAAATAACAGAATCAATGAAGAACTGGATAGTTTTTCCAAGGCATTCATAGGCCCTGAAAACGCGAGTCGTGAACTCATTTACCTTCAATCCTGCCTTTCGAGGAAGAGACGGCTAAGGCCTTCCAACCATAATGCCTCCACGGATGGGTATCAAGCCATCTTTCCAGTTTCATTGATCCCACAAAGGCAACGGAGCCTATCCAGTCATCATTTCCGCATAAGCAGCAACTCAGATTCATGAAACTAACATTTTTTAGGGACGCTACATTCTGGTGTCAGAGAGGACCGAGGGGTTTGTTCTTCCAAGCGTGAACATACATTAAACGTGTACAAAAGGTAGTCACAGACTAAATTTATGGCACAAAGAGGATGTTAGGGCATATAACACTGGTGTTTCTTCACTAATCAATTCAGAGACCAACCTGCAGAGAAAGATTAACAAACAGCTAAAGTACGATTTAATGAAAAAGGGTCCCTCGAGACGAATGCCTCTATATTTACTCCTGCTAGAATGAAATAAAAGTAAAGTTGGAACTATATGATAGCAACAGAATAGTGAAGTAACAAGTCACAATTTTAAACAAGAAATCTCTCACCATTCAAAGCTCCAAATGAATCAGTTAACTCATAACATGATAGTAAAAACATAAGGTATTTCCTGTTGAAAGTTGTGATACCTAATGTACCAAACACGTCTTAGCAAAGGGCATGCCACAACACAACAACAAAAAATAAAAAAAATAATAAAAAAAGAAACCCTATGTTTGCTAGAATCAGCTGAAAGAGGGAATTCATTTCATTCTCCAGCGGAGTCATTGTGGTCTTGTTCCAAGTATGCTTTCCTAAAGTCTCTTCTATCAAGAAGGGCAGCTGCAGTAAAGTTTCCGCTGTGAGCGGGGTCAGAGAAGGGCCAGACCACAAGGGTCAGTTGCGGCGCATTTAAGCTTGGAAGTTGAGCATCATTTTGCTTTGCATTTAAAGCAAAGCAGTGCATAGAGGTTGCACTGAAACAATATTTACAAGAGTATCCTATGACCTACAGTCTGTGACTACAGAGAATCTAAAACATCAATGATAGAGACAGTGTCACTGGAATACAAATGGTTACACCAAAAACATAAAGTCAAAATACAATTCAATTTGACTTCACACTATAATCTATACTATCCTAGCATCTAAGGTTCCTCTTATAAGGAGAAGATATATTGATGACTTGATAATTTGATCAATACATGACACACCTATTTGTAGGTGCCAAATGCATACAAATATAATATTTATCTGATGCGGACGTCTTAAAACCTTAACAATTTTAATATTCTAAACTAACAACAGTCAATACTCTAACAACCTGAACCACCAACACCTATTTAGAAACTGTCATTGCTATAAGCCCAATGAGAAGTTACAACACAATAGTTGACTTCGGTAAAGTATACAAGAGCACATACTTGAAAATTCTACTGAAGCTATAACTCAGTAAACACAATGGAAAAGTTCTTTCAACCCATAAAGGTAGCAGAAAAGTTCCTAATATAAACAGATAAAATCCGTACAGAAAATAAATGGTTTCCAAGTCTTCATTCTAACCCCTAGAAATAGCAAATTAGTGTTTCACCAATTCACTATAGCTGACAATATGCTAACCATAGCTAATATGATAGTTTCAAGATTTTCCATATATATCCAAGCACCCCTTATTCTGAGCAAAGCTCATTCATATTATCAGGCTTTTCCATATTTTTCCACGTATGCCTGCAAACACAAATTACTATTCAAATTAGGGACGACCAGACTTCACATACTGTACTCTTTACAGCAAAGGTATTATTTTTGTGGCATGACTCACCTCAATTAGTTTAGCAAGTTTTGGCTGAGATATATCAAAATACTCTTCGATTGATTCAGCAGTATTAGGAATCTGATTGGGATGCAAAGAGTTTTCAACTTTATCAACTGTCTTCTTGACTATCATCTTGTAAGCATCCTTACTCATGAGACCTTCACTCCAAGTTGGCCTTAATAGTTCTTTAACAAATTCCACAAGAGCAGCATGAAACTGCTTCATAACTCTCGACTCTTTATTCACAGATCTGTCCGTCTTCCAATCAGTATCAATTTCATTTCCTTGTCTGAGCCTTTCAGATTCTAAATGCGTCCTTTTCCGTGACCTGCTGTGCGGTAGTTCAGTAGATAAATTTAATTTATCTGCTTTTGTGACACCTTTGAGGTTGGCAGAACTTGAAAGCTTCTCTTCTTTTGAAGAGGTATTCATGTTTTCCTGATGAGCAACTGCTGTATCTGCTGTATCTGTTTCATTACTAGGCAAATCTTTATCGGACAGGTTGTCGGGCAATATATCCCTATGGTGGATTTGACCAGAAATTGGAACTTTATTGGAGCTCTGTTCTGGACCCAAGGTTCCTGTTGAAACTGGATCAGCATTTGTCTGCATATGCTTGGTTAATACAGACCCTCCTTTTCCAGAGGTAGAGAATTTTGAGGGCCCATCTCCTACATTACTTTGATCAATACTATCACGAATAGGATCATACAGGCTTTCAGGGAATCCAATCATTTGACTAAGCAAGAATGATGGTCGAAAAGGAACAGATGGCTCCCAATCGTCAAAAGACCCAACAGTTCTATAATCAGATGAGTGTCGTGTGTCCCGTGATAAATCAATCTGAGAAAGTCTGGCTTTGGAACTAGGAAATGCTGAAGATTTATGCTGCAAAGAGGTGGATCTAGAAGAAGAATATTCTTGGCTACTATCCAAAAGCCTCTGATCATCAAGGGCATCTATCTTCCGTGAAGAAGAACAATGACGCAGATCATGATGGAGGCTATTCTTATGTAAAGAGACATCTTTGAGAAATTGAGAAGACGAGGCGCTATAAGCAGCTAAGTATGGATTGCATCCAAGACTCTCTCTTCCAATGTCTGGAGTGGACGAAGGTCCACCCGTACGCATATACAATTCCTCTCTCAGTTTTAGATTTTCTCCAGATCTAACTGCCGACTGTACTGAATCAGAAGAACCATCCAGTACAGACGTTTTGCAGTTCTCTTCCAAACCTACAATAAGGCACCTCGTCCCAATTAGCTAAGCAAGCTTCACAATATCAAAGTAAAGCACGTTAACAAGTTCCTCAAGGACTATAGTTCAGGGTTACCTTTGTCATCTGCAATTTTTCTTTTCATCATCGTCTCATCTAGACCACCATCCTTCTCATGGCTAGTCACATGCTCCTTTATGTGAAGAAATCTACAGGAGTTCCCTTTGATGCACCAACCCCTGGCAAAAAACTCACATCTCATTGCTAATCTTTTGCTTCCACCCCTAGAATCAGCAGCAGGGGACAAACTTCTTTGCCTTGTCTTGAGAACATCCAACCTGGAAAGACTAGATAGTATCAAACTTGGTCTACTTGAACTATATGGAAAAGAAATTCCAGTAAGAGACGTTCAAAAGCAGCGTAAAAACCCAACTTCCAACTATAACAGAAAAGAACAAGGCATCAGCAGTATAACTAAAACCTTCGTGATGTTTGCTTTAAATCATTCACAGCTTCTTGATCACCTCCTTCAGTAAATTGAACTCCAACAGCCTCCTTGCCTTTAACATCAGTCAATATTTCAGCATCCAGTTCTTGACCAAAAGGCTGGATTCTCTTTGTATTTGTTTCAACACCCTCAAATCCAGAAGCTTGGACATCAGAATTTATGAGGATTCTTTTTCCTGCAAGAACTCCAAACGGATCTCTGTGAGTCTACAGAATACCATATACAAGTATCTTCCCTTCAAACTAAACAGTGTTCCCATATGATATAGTAAGAGTTCTCACCATCTATCCTCTCTCTTGTTTCATCTGAATTGGAAATTCTGCAACTGTCATCACCTTTAATTAAAGGGGTATGTGGCAGCAAATTTGCTACAGGTTCTTGTTGAGTAGAAAAGGCTGGTCTTAAGTGCCGTTCAAGCCCCAAAGGCTCCAGAATTTGGTTACCATCTACAGTAAGAAATATATCAATAAAGACTCTTGCCAATGTAAATGTCTCCACCATAAAACACATCCAAGCTCTTTGTGGCAGAAGCTCCATGATGATTTACCTAGGAAATCGGTCTAAACAAAAAAAGAGGTTGTGTAATCCTAACAGATCGACCAAGGCCACAGGAAACTTAGTGCATCCCAAAACGGAAACATCAGCAAAAAAACACAAAAGAAGCACTTAAAGAAGATTGTAGACTACTTTTTTCCTGAATCAACCCTACATTCTGAGATTAAGACTGTGTTCAATACACACGTTGAGTTAAAAAGAATTTCTATTTAAATTCTGCAGACGAGTGATATTAATACCATGTTAAAAACAACCGAATCGATCTACTATATGAAAAGACACCAAATATAGTACTACGATATCTGACTGTATGCCTAAACACCAATACAAGTATCACACATGAGGACACCCGTCAGACACTATCATGTACCTGTTCTATTTTTTGATGAAGATCCCGTTTTCTCCTCAGACTTGTATCCTCGAATTACACACCAGCCTTCCTGAATTCATACAAAATGTGCAGATTGTTTCCTACATTAAATAGTTTGGTAGCCCCTAAATTTTTATGAAAAGTATACCATCTTATAACATTGCTAAGATGAAATATGTTTTTCATGATTTGTTATTTTATAAAGAGAAAATACATAAATACCCCTTTGATCTTGTCCGAATTTTGCAAAAAGACACCTAAGCTTTAACTTCGACCTATTACCCCACGATTCTTCTTTATTTCGTTGCAAATACACCATTTTTTGTTGAATCTCAGTCACAACAAAGAGAGTGAATACACGCACCAAACAGGTGCTGCCACGTGTTAAATATATTTAATTTCATATTTTATTTATTTTTTAATAAATTTTTTCTTTTTATTAAATTTATCACCCCACCCCACCCCCTCCCTCCCCCACCACACCCCCCAGTTCCCTCCATTAAAATGGAGCTTAAAGCTCCTGTACAATCTCCATTTAAATGGAGCTTTAAGCTTCATTTTTATTTTATTTATGACCCCACCCCACCCCGTCCAACTTCTCCCTCCCCATTCCCGTCCAGTTTCCTCCATTAAAATAGAGCTTAAAGCTGTTGTGCAATCTCCATTTTAATGGAGCTTTAAGCTCCATTTTTATTTTATTTATGACCCCACCCCACCCCTACCCCCACCCCCACTCCGTCCAACATCTCCCTCCCCCATCCCCCGTTCAGTTCCGTCCATTAAAATGGAGCTTAAAGATCCATTAAAATGGAGATTGTACATCAACTTTCTTTTTTAAAATTATGGTGATGATGATGTTGTTGTTGTTTTAATTGATGTTGTTGCTGTTGTAATTGATGATGTTGTTGAGTTATGGTGATGAAGAAGTTGGGGAAGAAGACAATGGTGGATGGGTTTATGAAATAATTTTAAAAAATAAATAAATATTAATTTATTTTTTTTAAAAGAATACGTATAAATTATATATCAATTATTTACACGTGGCAGCTTTTAATTGGTCAAAAAAGTCAAATTTGAGCCATTTCATGCGCTTGTGGCACGTGTATACACGCAGAGGGTCAAAATGGTGTATTTGCAATCGAATAAAGAAGAATCGGGGGTAGTAGGTCGAAGTTAAAATTTAGGTGGCTTTTTGCAAAACTCGAACAAGATCAGGGGGGTATTTATGTATTTTCTCTTTTATAAATGTCAATTTCAAGCTATATGTTAAATTAAACAAGAACATAAAATTATAGTAATAATGGTATTATGTTCCCAAATTTAAAATCTGTATTTATTCCCAATTTCAAGCCATGCCCGATCATGGTTATGTCCATGCTTTAGAGTCCATTCTTATATTGAAATTCTGTAATATAAATTAATTATTTTACTAATGTCATGTGAAAAAAGAAGGTATACAAGTACTGGGAAAGAGTTGAGAACCTACAGAAAAATAAAGTTCTCAACAGATGATTTCCGTTCATCTAAACTGAAGATGACCTCGTGCGTACACCAATAATTCACTAAAACGAAAAAGTCCATCTGTTCCTCAATCTCCAAAGTACGCATGGTTCAAAGGAGCAGCATCCCTGTGCATCTTCTTCTTTTTCTTCTGAAAGTTTAATTGTGCATTACGTCCTTAATAGTAGCAGGCATCAACTAACTTGTGACAAGCAGTGCTCTAATTCTTGTCAATCATTTGCATCTAAAGCACCAGTAACATAGTTAACTGTAATTTCCTGACAGATTTTCAGCGCTTATAACACCTCCTTATTGCCAATCATAAGAACAAATAAACCTCCCTTGGCTCACCAGAAATTTAAACAAGCAGATGCACGAACCGTTATCCTCCCCTTTAGGTATCCTGTGATACTAGGAATTCGCCTTGAACAATCCCCCACCCCGCTCTTCCCTTCCACCCCAATTACTGAGTGCCTTGTTCAACAGTGTGATGCTTTATTTATCTAAAAAAATCATCAAGGTTAACAGTACCAATTTTTTTAAAAAAACATCAAGGTTTGGAATCTCTCTCTCCCAATCTTGTGGCTTTTTCTGAACTTATAATCCCAATGAATATGCCATTTTATTTCCTTTTCTGTAAACCTGATGAGTCATCATATACTTTTGGCCAAGATGTTGCCGATAGTCCGAAAAGAAATTATTACATCATTATCAAACTACCTATCCTTTCAAAATCTGAATTATTTCACTGACAACTTTAACAGTGATGTCATCACTAAACTTCAGCTCACTTAATGACATATCCCCAGAGTCCACATTCATAAGATAATAAAATATTTCTAGTCCCTCGCCCCACATTCTTGCCATCATCTGTTATCACTGCCTTCCACAGAGCCTATATCCAATAGCTGAACCTCCAAAGCCACTTCCCACATATCTATCACTCGAGCACACCATACCTTTTTTAAAGATGTGATACCACCTCCTGATTCATCATATGTAACTTTTTTGTTCCATTTATTGCATCTTATAACAGTTCCTTTGTAGCCTCTTCAATTATTTGATACCATTAGTGTGCGTGCATGAGACCTGAAATACACGAGTGATAGATAGAGTGCTCTAGATCAGTACCGTCTTGTCTCATTTTCATAAGTAACTCTTCTGTCCCCCTGCCATCTTCTCAACTTTTCCAATCACCGGATTCCTGAAAACATATTTCCTCCTGTAATGCTCCTAGAGGTAATCCTAAATAAGTCACTCAAGGTGTCTTAAATCTCTGCAATTGAACACTTGTGCTAACTGAATTTGTCCGCTTCCACCATCAAGATGATCTTACGCTTCTTTAAGTTAATCCTCGGTCTTGAGACTGCTTGGAGCCATAGAAGCACATGATTGAAACACATCCACGTTGCAAAACATAAAGGTATCGTCTGCATACAGCAGAGCAGGTGCAATATTTACTTTGGCTTTACAAGATTGAAATATGAAAAAAAAAAAATAGATGTTGGAGGAAAGAGCATTCACCTTCATTGAATGATGTCATCTTAATCATCAAAGCTGAATAAAGTTATAACAGAATTATGTTTCACTCACACTGGTTGAAGGAATGAGCGTAGAAGTTTGAAACTGAAAAACATTGGCCTTCAATACTCCAAATTCAGAAGTAGGGAAAACGTAATCTCGGTCGTCAAGCATGAAAAACCTTTGATGTACCTACTGCAATAAGCTTCATCGTACCTAGGAGCAGTGTTGAAGCTCCATGTCAAAAGCCAAACTGTGGAGCAGAGGACTTTGAAGTGAAATACAACGAGGTAATGTGCATATGATCCCCAGTGAAGAGAATAGAATGAATTCTACAAAAGACACCAGATGATTGAGATTTCTCCTTAATTGCTCCTTAGTTCATTAGAAAAGACTAAAGGTACCTCCACCTAATCAAATGGAAGTGTGTTCTGAAAACTGACAAAACATGTAGTAAATAGATTAAGAAACTTGACACTATGAAAAAGAAGATTGACTATGAAGGTATAGCCAATAAGACATACTATAGAGAAGGGTAATTAAACTAGGGCATGATGGAGAACAAGATTGCTTGTGAATGAAATACCTGTAACCACAATATAGATTGTTGGTGAATCAAAAGAGTTTTAAAGTGGAGATGTCAAAGAATCTTATGACAGATTTTTAAGCATATAACTGACTTGATGGTTGAAGATGAACAAAGATTCTAGAAGAATTATTTTTTTTTGGGTGAAAGTCATCGAAAAGATGATAATTCACTAGAAAAAGGTTCTGGATGGCGGTGTCCACTTCTTAGAAGGCTTTTGTGGAAGGAAGACCGTTCTGGATGCATCTTTTGTCAAGTGGTTGATTCCCAAATGAAGAAAGGTGTGCCATGAATTTTATGTAACTTGGACCTTGAGAAAACTTACGAACAGGTGAATTGGAATTTCTTGGATTCCATTATGTCAATGATGGGTTTTGGAGATAAATGGAGGAGATTGATCGAGCTTTGTACTTCCACGGCCAAATTCTCTGTGTTGGTGAATGGAAGTCCTTGAGGTTTCTTTAGGGAGCTTGAGGGTTTGAAAAAAGGGGATCCTTTATCCCCCTATTGTATTTATCTTGGTGATGGAAAGGGGGATCAGTGAAGGTCTACTGAAGGGCTTTGATGCTTCTATCAGAGGGCACAGTCATGTGACAGTCACTCACTTATTATTTGCAGATGGACACATTGGTCTTTTATGATGCAAAGGTGTCCCAGCTAGAGCTAGATCACTTGAGACATTCTTAGTTTGTTCCAGGTTGTGTCTGGCCTTAAGATTAATGTCAGAAAACGTGAAATCACACCGATGGAGTGGTGGATAATATTTGAGAAGATGGCGCAGGTGTTGAATTGTAAAATGGGTACTCTACCTACTACATATCTGGATTTACCTTTGAGTGCTTCGGGTAAAGATCTAGCAGTGTGGAATCCCGTGTTTGAGAGAGTGGAGAAGCGGCTAGCAGGTTGGAAAAAGAGGTACTTGTTGAAAGGGGGTAAGGAAGAATTGATCAAGAGCACTCTTTCCAGCATTCCTACATATTTCATGTAAATTTTGCGGGCCTACGGCAAAGTAACTGAAAGGTTGGAAAGACTTCAGTGGAACACTTTATGGGACACAGCGGATTGAATTAGGAAGTTTCATCTAGTAAATTGGAGAACATCACATCTCCAAAGAGGACTCAGACTGAAAGATCTCAAGGTATTTAATAAAGCTTTTCTAGGGAAGTGGATATGGAAATTTGGGGCGGAGGGGAATGCTTACTAGAGGGGTTTTGGGGGGGGGGGGGGTGAGAGCAGATATGTATGGGGTCATGAGTATAACATCTTTTACAGGGTGAGGAGGAGTATTATGAAGGAACAGGAAGATTTTAGTGGACATATTTCTTTGAGGTTGGAGACGGAATCAGAATTAGGTTTTGGGAAAATAAGTGGTGTGGGGAGAACAAGTTGAAAGAAGCCTTTTCTAATATATTTGTGTTCCTCTCAAAGAAAGATGCCAGTCCAACAAATTTGTAGGTCTCATGAAGAGGTCATTCACTGGGATTTAAGACTCAGAAGGAACTTCCAAGATTGGGAGATGGAGAAATTTCACAATTTGGCAGAATATTTGTATGGGATGGACACCAAACAACATATCAGATGCATGGATCTGGCGGGAGCGCAAACATGGTTTATTTACTGTCAGCTCTTTTTATAAGAGTTTGCTTGTGAGAGAGAAATATTCATTCCCTCACAAACATGGCTTATTTACTGTCAGCTCTTTTTATAAGAGTTTGCTTGTGAGAGAGAAATATTCATTCCCTCACGACTCCATTTGGATATCTAGGAGTTCCGAGAGATGTGCGTTTGTTTGTGTGATTAGTGGCAAGGGGCATGATTTTACCAGTGCAATATTTGAGGAAAAGGAGAATTACCTATGCCAGTTGGTGCTTTATGTACACGAGTGAGGGTGAGCATGTAGACCATCTACCATTGCATTGTAAAGTGGCTAATAGGCTATAGAGGGTGGTCCTTAACTTGTTTGGGATGCAACGGGTGATGTCAGGCACAATGAAGTAGGCTTAGCAAAGTTAGACTCATATGAGAGGGAAGAAGGGCCCAAGGGTATAAACCTTAGCAACTATGTGGGTTATTCAGAAAGAGCGAAATAGGAGGGCCTTCGAAGGAGTAAAGCAAGCTTTTTAAAAATTACAAAGTAGTTTTATGTCTCTACTTTCCTTTTTGGTGTACTTTCGAGCTAAGTTACTCCGACTCTTCACTTTCGGTGTCGCAACCGTGTCAACACGACATGGGTGTGGGTATGGGTGTGGGATCTGTACCCAATCTGGACAACCAATTTTTGGTACTTTGACCAAAATCAACAGGGAAAGTCCGCCGCACAGATTTAATGATTTCTGCAATCAAACCAAAAGTTAAGGTGAAATCTAAGAAAATGGAATATCTTGTATATAGAATTTTCTATGTTATTGCTTTTTCCTTTGATCTCCTTTCAAGATTCTCCACTTGATCAATGTTTTCTCCTCAAGTTTTCCACGTAATATCTCATAATTTAGGTTTTATAATTCCATTTTTAGGTATTTGAATTATTTTTAGCCGAATCCTCAGACTTGGATCCATATCCTCAAATCTTAAAATTGAGATCATGAAGAATCCGACCTCTAATCGGACACCCATGCCCGAGTTCGAGCAACTTAGCTTTTGAGGTCCTTATGTGTATTGGACCTCTTTTATTGAGAACCATATTTTGGTGTAGGCTCTCTTTTTTGGTATATAGATTGTATACAAGGTTCCTTCAATTGTTAATAAAATTATTTACCTCATAAAAAAAATGATAAGCCAACTATATTAAATTGGTTGCTTAATAAGAACCACTACAACTCGATATAGGTTAGACAATAGTTGAAACAAATGATAATACGTTGTCATGTGAAGGGAGTAGAAGGAGTGATTTGTTTGAAAAGAAAGATAGCAACGACAACATGTCCAATGAGATCTGCGGAGGGTAAAGTGTACGCAGATCTTACCTGTTGTGGATGCATGGAAGCCAATCAAATTAAGTACTTAATTATATTTTTAGTAGCTTTCTTATTAAGCCTAGCACAATGGGCGATGAGATCAATTTCAGATTTCAGAAAAAACATGCAATTACAAAAACCCTAATGAACTCTAAAATTGCAGCAATGGAACAACGTCTCGGCAAAAGAATTGTCCAAGTCATCCAAGAATAATTGTCTAGCTTGGGAATTGACTCCACAAAACCAGCAACCCACGGAGCTGAATCGAGTGGAACTCCGACGACTGGCAGTCGTCAGATCAACTAATTCCCGCTACTAAAGGCAATATACCGCCTATTCAACTGGCCGATCAGAATCATCCAACAAGTGGTAATAAGTAGTAATTCCCATTCAACAGTACCAAGGTATGCGAAAATGGATTTTCCTACCTATAGCAGCACCAACAACCCATTAATTTGGGCACATCATTGTAAAAGTTATTTGAAATCAACATACAACGGAGGAGAAAAAGGTTGGAGTGGTTGGTGTCACATGTTGGGAGAAGCACAATTATGGTATTATCGACTTGAACGAGCAAAGGGCCCAAAAAGTTGGAAACAATTCCAAAACATTATTTCCAACAATTTGGACTTCCTGAAAGTAGTAACCCAGTGGGCGAATTCGTCACACTTCGGCAAACTTGTACAATTGAATTTATCAACGTCAGTGTCAAGAAAAGTTGTCTAGGATTGGATGATTCGGTTGACACTATTCCAGAAGTTCTAGATGATTGCTCTGAATTCGAGCTTGAGGACAATTTCTTTCAACATAAAGGGAGTAATGTTGTGGATTCCCAATCAAATCAAGTATTTGATTATATTTGTAGTAGTTTTCTTTATTACTCTAGAATAGGATTTATTTTTCATAGTTTCATAAGGATTAGGGTTAGCTATAGTTATTAGTTTAGAATAGGATTTATGCTTCCATCTTCCATAACGATAGGGTTTTGCAGGAATAAATTAGTAAGTCGTATTCCAGCAAAAAATAAGAGATCGAAGTTCTCTCTTCCATTGACTTTAAGGTTTCAGACTCCCTTTAACGAGCTGAATTTATATATCGCCCTGCAACTCAATCCTTTTCTAAAGATCCTAACATCACCACTACCTCGTGGAGGTAGAGAACCTGTTTTTATAAGACCCTAGGCTCAAGAGTAGAATCCCAAGCAGAAAGGAGAAGGAAACAGTGAAGACAATATAAAAACTAACAAGGGAAACAATGCAAAGTCTACAAGAAAGAACAAGAACAACAACAAAATAATCTGATAATCAAAACACATTGAACAATAGATATGATAGATATCAAAAGCAAGGACTACACTAAAACAGCTAGTACAAGCCAAACCCCTAGAAAACACGATAACACTCCTACCCTACTAACCTTTTACCCTAAAAAGTGTCATAAAATTCACTTGTCCTATTTCTTGGAGTCCATTAAGAATATAGGATTGGTTGAAAATTGTGTTAACTATCCAATTGTTGATATCGATCTTTCATTCTTGAAAAAGGATGATCCTTTAGGCAAAAATGACCTTGATTTGCTGGATTATTTTAGAAAATCAGCTAGAGATTATTCTAATAATGATGGTGTTGATTGTGACCCTTTGTATAACACCCCCTTTTGTTTGATGAAGAGGGATACGTGCCAATAAGATTAGTAGGATCTAACAGCATGCCAATAAGATTTCATAAATACGTGCATCGCAGTTAAAGTTGTAATTGGCAAGTTCTCACAAATATGGCAGAAAAGAATAAGCAGAGGAAACAAACTAGATAACGAGAACAGATTAAAGCTTTGTAGACAAGGAAGCAGAGAAATATGTGATAGGTGCAATGACATTGAATAAAATGATAATAGTAGATCAGAGACTGATCGCAAGAAAGCAAGTTTTAAATGTAAATTGACGTCTTTCATTAAAAAAGGAAAAATTGCATGCTCCTATTGCACATTTGTTGTTTCACAAACTGCCATTGGCTCTCCAAGTCCCCTTTACAAACGCGTACACATACACCCAAAAAGGACACATCCCAAAAAGGAAAAGGCATGGAAAATAATAAGCTCGAATGAAGCTTAAATTAAATAGCAATCTTAATAAGACCGAAAGTAGCAGAAGCAGGTTTCTCCCCAAGGCATTGAATGTTCCATTTAATTCTCACAAAATTACAATGATTTGACATGAAAAACAACCAGATAGACAAATGAAGTTACATACTTCACAAAATAGCAGGCAAGCAACGCAACTAGATATACAGACAATTAAAAATAGCAAGAAAGTAGATACCCAGGCATTATTTCAAAAAATGGAATTCGCATAATAATGATTAATGACTTAAATATCAGCATAGAGAGTATAACACAAAGAACTGACCTTTTTGATTATCTACATTGAGCGGACTTGATCCTTGACCTTTTTCTACTTCATCTTGGACTTCTTCTTCCTCTTCCTCCTCTTCTACAAGAAAGTTGCAAAACAATCAAAAGTAGCAAGAAAGTAGATACCCAAGTATTATTTTCCAAAAGAAAAATCACATAATAATAATTAACAACCTAAGTATCAGCATACTGGAGTAATAACACAAAAGAACTAACCTTTTTGACCATCTACACTGAGTGGACTTGATCCTTTACCATTTTCCTCTTCTTCCTCCTCCTCCACCTCCTCTTCCTCCTCCGCCTCTACCTCTTCTTCTGCCTCTTCTAATGAAATAGCAGGCACCCAAAGCAAAGACTCGTAAATACCCAAGTATTACATTAAAAAAGGAATTCACATAACAATGATTAATAAATTAAATATCAGCATACGGGACCGGGAGTTTATAAAACAAAGAACTAACCTTTTTGATGAGCTACATTGAGTGGGCTTGATCCTTGACCTTTTTCTTCCTCCTCTTCTAAGAGTAGCAAAACAATTAAAAATAGCAAGAAAGTAGATAATCAAGTATTAGTCGAGTTGCACGCAAGCTAGATGGAACACCACGGTTATTTGGAAAAAAAAAAAGAAGATAGCCACGTATTATTTCAAAAATCACATAATAATGATTAGCAACCTAAGTATCAGCATACTGGAGTTGATAACACAAAAGAACTAACCTTTTTGATCATCTATGTTCATTGGAATTGATCCTTCACCTTTTTCCTCTTCAGCTTGTACTTCTTCCTCTTCTTCTTCCTCCTCCTCTTCTTCCTCCTCTTCCTCTTCCTCCTCCTCCTCCTCTTCTACCTCTTCTAATGAAATAGCAAGCAAAGAGCATATAGACAATTAAAAATAGCAAGCAAGTAAATACCCAAGTGTGATTTTTAACTAATGAGATTAACGACAATCAAAAATAGAAAGAAAGTAAAGTTACCAATCAGCTAAGCTACTAGCACAAAAACAAAAATTCACGTAACCAATCAACCGAGCTGCCAACACAAAAATGTAAATTCAAGTAGTCAATCAACCTAGCTAACACTACAAAAACAAAAATTCATGTAACCAATCAACTGAGCCACCAACACAAAAAATGTAAATTTGTGTAGTCAATCCACTCAGCTACCAACACAAACACAAAAATTCAATTGTTCACTTTTCACAGTTGAATTATCATCATTGTTCGAGTAGGAAAAGTGAACAATTAATAGTTAAGTTATGTTTTGATAAATAGTTGATTATAATTCAGAGTTCCTACCTCGTGCAACTTCCTACCTCGTGCAACTAATAGTTCAATTATGAAACTCAAAAATGGGGATGGATACTTTAGGTGTATTTTTTAAATCATTAACACTTAAAATAGCAAGAAATTAAATAGCCAAGTGTTATTTTAAACTAAAATTATTAACAACTTAGAAAATCAACATACTGACGTTGATAACACACACAAAAAAATAAAAAAATAAAACCTCTTTGATCATCTACATTCAGTAAAAATTAAACCTTTTTCCTCTTCTTCCTCCTCGTCTGCCACTTCTAATGAAAAAGAAAGCAAAGAGCATACACACAATTAAAAATAGCATGAAAATAGATACTCAAGTGTTATTTTAAACTACTAATGGTTAACAACTTAGAAAATCAGCATATTGTAGTTGATAACACATACAAAATTAACCTCTTTGATCATCAACATTCAGTGAAATTGAACCTTTTTCCTCTTCTTCTTCCTCCTCTCCTCTACCTCCTCCTCTTCTTCTACACTTTTCAAGTTTCGTACCTGAACTACAAGGTGCGAGTTTCCTACCTAAAAGCACACCTCAATTATCAATTCTTCACTTTCCCTACTTGAAATATCATCATCGCTCGGATAGGAAAAGTGAACAATTAGAAAGTCAGTATACTGAAGTTGATAACAAACAGACACACAAAAAAAAGTCTTTTTGATCATCTACATTATTAAAAATTGAACCTTTTTCCACTTCTTCTTCCTCCTCTCCTCTACCTCCTCTTCTTTTTCTAGATTTTTCGAGTTTCATACTGGAACTACAAAGGTTTTCTACATGAAATATCAACTTCGATTTCTTCGTACTCTTTCTAAGTTCTAATGACTAACAACTTAGAAATCAAATCTTCACGGACAAAATTGAAAAATGAAAATTCACTTAGTCAATCAACTGAGCTAAAATTCACATAGTATCAACTGAGCTATTACTAACACAAAGAATTACCCTCTTCGATCATCTACATTCACTAAAAATTGTACCTTTTCCCCTTCTTCCTCCTCCTCCACCTCTTCTTCTTCATCTACCTCGATTTCTTCTTATTTCAAATTACAACAATCAAATATAGCAATCAACTGACTTACTACTAACACAAAAATGAAAATTCACGTAGTCAATCAACTGAGCTACTACTAACACAAAAATAATAATTCACATAGTCAATCAACTCAGCTACTAACACAGAAGCAAAAATTCACGTAGTCAATCAACTGAGCTACCAACACAAAAAACAAAAATTCACGTAACCTATCAACCAAGCTACCAACACAAAAACGAAAATGCACGGCAGTTGATTAACTGAGCTACTACACACACAAAAAAAAAATTCACGTAACCAATCTACGAACACAAAAACAAAAATTCACGGTAGTCAATCAACTGAACTACTAACACAAAATTAAATATTCACGTATCCAATCAATTGAGCTAAAATTCACGTAGTCGATTAACTGAGCTGCTAACACAAAAATGAAAATTCACGTAGTCAATCAATTCAGCTACCAACACAAAAACAAAAATTCACGTAGTCAATCCACTCAGCTACCAACACAAAAATGTAAATTCATGTAATTATTAATCAACTGAGCTAAAAATTCGCATAACCAATCAACTGAGCTACAAACACAAAAACAAAAATTCACATAACCAATCAACTGAGCTACAAACACAAAAATGTAAATTCATGTAGTCAATCAACTGAGCTAAAATTCACGTAGTCAATCAACTGAGCTACTAACACAAACAATTAACCACTTTAATCATCTACATTCACTAAAAATTATACCTTCTTCCTCTTCAACCTCGATTTCTTTGTGCTCTTTCTAATTTCTAATGACTAACAACTTATAAATCAAATCCTCACGAACAAAATTGAAAAATGAAAATTCACGTAACCAATCAACTCAGCTTCTACTAACACAAAAATGTAAATTCATGTAGTCAATCAACTGAACTAAAATTCACGTAACCAATCAACTCAGCTTCTACTAACACAAAAATGTAAATTCATGTAGTCAATCAACTGAACTAAAATTCACGTAACCAATCAACTGAGCTAAAATTCAAGTAGTCAATCAACTGAGCTATTACTAACACAAACAATTAACAACTTTAATCATCTACATTCACTATAAATTATACCTTCTTCTTCGATTTCTTCTTCTACTTCTTCTTCTACTTCAACCTCGATTTCTTCGTATTCCTCTTCTTCATCTTCCTCAAATTCATCCCTCATCGGTATCGGATCAGCTGCCGCCGCACCCGAAGATGCCATTTCGATTGCCACACGGCGGTTCACGGCGAAGACACGGTGGTTCACGGCGGTAAACAGTGATGGATTATTATTACTACTATTCGCTGCTAAAAGGAATTGCTTTTTTTTTCTCTCTTGTTTTTGTAAGAGAATGGAGATTTAGGGATTTTTTTTGATTAATATTTTATTTTTTTGCACAAATATATATAGTATAGTTTTAATTTTATTTTTTTTTTGCTTTGGTTTAGTAATAAATTTTTTACTATAAAAGTAAAATGAGTAATAAGTTTAGCTAAAACCAGTACTGTTCATTTTAGGGATTTTTTTATTATAAGAAAATGAGGCTTTAGGGATTTTTTAATTATATTTTTTGCACAAATATATATAACATGGTTTTTATTTTTTTATTTTCTTCTTTGGTGTAATATAAATTTTTTACTATAAAAGTAAAAATGAGTAACAAGTTTACCTAAAAAACAGTACATTTTAGAGATTTTTTATTAGAAGAAAATGGGGATTTAGGGATTTTTTTATTATATTTTTTGCACAAATATATATAATATGGCTTTTATTTTTTTGCTTTTTTTGCTTTGGTGAGGTAACCATAAGTGTTAAATAAGTAATAAGTTTAGCTAAAAACTGTATTGTTCATTTTAGGAATTTTTTTTTACTACAAGAAAATGGGGATTAGGGATTTTTTTTTATTATATATTTTTGCACAAATATATATGATGATTTTCATTTTTTTTATCTTTTTTCTTTGATGTAGTAATAAATTTTGTTTACCACAAAAGTAAAATGAGTAATAAGTTTAGCTAAAAAAGCAGTACTCATTTTAGGAATTTCTTTTTTTATTATAAGAAAAAAATTATTTTTTTGTACAAATATATAAGATGTTTTTTTTTTACTTTCATGGAATAAATTTTGTTTACCATTAAGAAAGAGGAGTAAATAAGTTTTAGCTAAAAAAACAATATAATGGTCTTTTAAGAGTAAATAAGTTTTAGCTAAAAAATAATATAATGATGTTTTAAGCTTCGATTTGGTTGTAGATTTTAAAATTAAAATTTAAAATGTATGAATTTGAGTTTCTAAAATTTTGTTTACCATAAAGAAAAATGAGTAAATAAGTCTTAGCTTAAAAAATAATATAATAATATTTTAAGCTTCGATTTGATCGTAGATGTTGAATTTAAAACTTTAAGTTTTAAAAACTGTGCCTTTTGAGTTTCGAAGTTTTCTACGAACATGCATTATACTTTTTTACTTTCATGTAATAAATTTTGCTTACCACAAAGTGAAATGAGTAATAGTTTTTCCTAAAAATAAATAATAGTCTTTGAGCTTCGGTTTGATTGTAAATTTTAAAATTTAAATTTAAAATGTAAGAATTTGATCTTCAGAAATTTATGATTTTTGAGATTTGAATTTGTGTTTGAACATGTATTATAATTGAAGAAAAAATAAAGTTTTGTAAGTAAAATTTCAAAAATTTGTTGGAACTTAAAATAAAATTTGAAGACAAAATTTTAAAAATCTAATCAAATTTAATAAATAATTTTTCATAGTCTATAATCAAATGTAGTTTAGATAATGCTCTAGGGCATTACTTTTATCCCATTCCTATATTTGTGAACAAAAATAAATTAAAAAATATTATAAAGTAAAAATATATTAGATTGCATTATATTAAAAATTAATATATTTTGGCTAAGGCATCAGCAAGCTCGTTCATTTCTCTTGGAGAGTGAACAAGTAATTAATGACTTGGGTTAAAAAATAATAATGGGTAAATAGGAAAAGAGAAAAAGTTATTGGTAAAGTGAGAATATATATGAATGAAAATTGATTTATAATGGTAAAATGTTTTTTTTATGTTAATTGACTATTAATTGATAAGAGTAATATTTCAGGCGTAAAGTACACAAATATCAAGGTGGTTTTATGGAGTACTCAGGGTTTTAATTTGTTTGATGGTTTTGAAAAATTATATGTCATCGTGATAATTTGGCTTTAAGTGAGAGGTATTGCCACGTAATTTATCGTAACATTGTGATGACAATTTATAAAATTTTAGTATCAGAGCTATGTAGAAGTACGCAAGACGTTAAAAAAAGAAATGAGTGGGTATTAAACTTTATTATTTCATGTGAAATATCAGTTAAAATGGCAAGATAAATCTTATAAATAAAGTGAAAATATAGTGAATATTATATAAACTAATCAAATGAATTAGAGAAGTAAAAACAATAAGATAACTTTAAAAAAATGTATTATATAAACCTTATTTCAAGAGTGAAGTGCACAGATAGCGAGGTGGTTTTGTGAAGTACATGTACTACTCCTTCCGTCCTAAATTATCTGTTCCAAATTTTCTAATTTGGTTTTCAATTTTACTTGTCCTTTTTCGTTAATCAAGAAGAGATAAAAAAAAATTTATGTTTTACCCTTTGCATTAATTATTTTTTTTAAATTAAAATGTAAACATCATTTAATAGGGGCACTATAGTAAACTAGCCATGTTATTAATTATTTTTCTTAATCAATATGTTATCTCAATTTGGGACGGGTAATTTGAGACGGATGAAGTATTGTGTAATAGATCTTATTTCGAGAGAGAAGTGCATAGATAGCGAGGTGGTTTTGTGGAGTACATGTGTTATATAGACCTTATTTCGAGAGTGAAATGCACAGATAGCAAGGTGATTTTGTGCCTTTGTGGAGTACATATATTATATCTAAAAATTACACAAACCCACAACTTAAGTTTAACTTATTACAAAAAATCACATCTCTCCAAACATATTACAAAAATCTCATTTCTTAAGTTAATACATAGCTTTCTATGTATATGTCAGCCCTATTTTGTAAATGAATCGGCTTTGGTATGTATATGTCGGCCTTGTTATGTATATGTCGGTTTTGTCATACTTGTTATGTATATGAATCGGCCTTATTATGTATATGTCGGCCTTATCATATACAAAAGTTTCTATATATATTTCGGCCTTGTTATGTATATAAATCAGGAGAGAGAGTAAAATAATTAAGAAAGTGGGAGAGAGTGTAAATAATTTTAATAAGGTTGGGATTTATGCTATTCTTACATATTATATAGACCTTATTTCGCGAGTGAAGTGCACAAATAGCGAGGTGATTTTGTGAAACACATGTATTATATAGATCTTATTTTGAGAGTGAAGTGCACATACAGCGAGGTGGTTTTGTGTAGTACATGTATTATGTAGACCTTATTTCGAGAGTGAAGTGCACAGATAGCCAGGTGATTTTGTGGAGTACATGTATTATATAGACCTTATTTCGAGAGTAAAATGCACAGATAGCGAGGTGACTTTGTGGAGTACATGTGTTACATAGACCTTATTTCGAGAGTGAAGTGCACAGATAGCGAGGTGGTTTTGTGGAGACATGTATTATATAGACCTTATTTTGAGTGTGAAGTTCACAGATAGCGAGATGGTTTTGTGAAGTACGTGTATTATATAAACCTTATTTCGAGAGTGAAGTACACAGATAGAGAGGTAATTTTGTGAAATACATGTATTATATAGATCTTATTTCAAGAGTGAAGTGCACATATAGCGAGGTGTTTTTGTGCAGTACATGTATTATATAGACCTTATTTCGAAAGTGAAGTGCACAGATAGCCAGGTGATTTTGTGGAGTACACGTATTATATAGACCTTATTTCGAGAGTAAAATGCATAGATAGCGAGGTGACTTTGTGGAGTACATGTGTTACATAGACCTTATTTCGAGAGTGAAGTGCATAGATAGCAAGGTAATTTTGTGAAGTACATGTATTATATAGACCTTATTTCGAGAGTAAAGTGCACAAATGATTTTGTGGAGACATGTATTATATAGACCTTATTTTGAGTGTGAAGTGCACAGATAGCGAGGTAGTTTTGTAAAGTACGTGTATTATATAGACCTTATTTCGAGAGTGAAGTGCACAGATAACGAGGTAATTTTGTGAAGTACACGTATTATATAAACCTCATTTCGAGAGTGAAGTGCACAGATAGTGAGGTGGTTTTGTGGAGTACACGTATTATATAGACCTTATTATGAGAATGAAGTGCACAGATAATGAAGTGACTTTGTGGAGTACACGTATTATATAGACCTTATTTCGAGAGTGAAGTGCACAGATAGCGAGGTGATTTTGTGGAGTATATGTATTATACAGACCTCATTTCGAGAGTAAAGTGCACAAATAACGAGGTGGTTTTATGAAGTACACGAGTATGTAATCCTTTTGATGGTTTTGAAATAAACTTATATATCATCATGATAATTTGACTTTAAGTGAGAGTATTGTCACGTAATTTGTCGTAACGTTGCTATGACAATTTATAAAATTTTAGCAGTGGAATTTTGTGGGAGCACACAAGACGTGAAAGCGGTGATTACTAGGTTATTGTTCCGTGTGAATGACAGTTATAATGATATAATTAATTTCATAAATAAAGTGAAAACTATTCGAATTAATCAAATATGTTAGAGATATAGGAACAATAAGATGATTTTAAAGAAATATATAAGTATATATAAATAGTAAGGCTCAGACAATTTTATATAATAGTTGTTTATAAGTTAATCAATCACCTCAAGAGCTACTCGATTAAATTCATCGTAATAATTGAACATTATATGTGAAAAATAAAAAATGTAAGGTGTTCCACCATTATGTAAATGGTATCAGAGCCTGGGAACTTTCATAGTAATTAAGTAAGAGATGTGAAATATTCAGCATAGGTATAAGATTTTTATAAAGATGGATATGGGAGAAGTTAGTACCAAAAGTACTAAACTAGAAGAGGTAGGCTTACCTCAAAATACAGATCACTTAAATAAATGGACAATTCCAAAAATCGACATAAAAACTATTTATGATTATGGCTTTTTCGATAAATTCAAATATAAACAAATAATAAAAACCACCAAACAATCTATTGCTTCAATGCTGATGAACAAACTATTAAACTGCTTAATAAAAATGATATTGATATATTTAGAAATCATTATAATTTTATGCATATTGGCTTAGTGCAAATTACTTTTAAACCCTTAACTTTAAAGGACTTCCAGAGACCTTTCTAGCTGCACTGCGCGATGCTAGAAATTTAAATTTTAGACAGTCTCTGATGGGATCTATTGAGTCCACTCTTGTATATGGCCCTGTATATTTTAATACTCAACCAAATTTACAATTGTCTTTGACTGGTCAAAATATTCTTGATGCTTTAAATCTAAATGTAAAAACCCATGGTTATAATTATGCGTCCGGATCTGAACTTATATGTTTATACTATCGTATTTATTACCGCTTATTATCTAAAATGAATCCTCGATGTAAATTAGTTGATGATGCTTCTGATTATACCATTCTAATAGAGACAAATTTTGCAAAATCCAGTCACTACTAGAAGACCTATCAAATGGGATGAGCTTAATTTCTCAAAAACATGAATTTTAAATTCAGTCATTTCTCCAAATCAACTTGCGGAGGATGTGACAAATAAAGAGTTAACCCATGTAACTCAAACTATTGACGGAAGAATTTGTCTACAATTTGACGATAATTCTACTGTTTATAACCAAAATTCCTTTTCTATACCTAGAATGTTGTCTGCTATGCATCATATCTCCCCAGTTGAATCATTTTATGGTCCGACTAGGAGTCGTGCTGCATCCTTGCATACTCTAAACACTGCAGGTTCGCATGCTCTATCTAAAAACGTAGAAAAAATTAAAGTCAATCCTAAAACAAATATAGTGCAAGATTTTAATAATGAAAACCCTACTCCCTCCTAAATGGAGTTTGATATTAATTCTATTTAATCATGATGCCACAACTTATTGATTTTAGTCTTGGTTCACAAGCAAGAAACTATATTAGAAAAGAATTTTTTAGTGAAAAATGGAAAACCTTTAGGACATGATTTTTTGAAACATATAGTCCTGATGATTTGAAAAATGTCTCTGAAGAATTCTATGAAATGTGTGCATTACATGATAAAATTATTTGTTTTGTGTCATGGTTTATGTCTGCATATTTGCCTTCCTATGTGAAAATCATTGAAAGATCTTATCAAAATTCCGATGGTACAATTACTCAGGCAATTTACCCTCCTCAATCTTCCTTTGTATTACCTAATAATACTGGAATGACTTTCTCTGCTTTTCAGAAATTCGTTGATAATGATATTGGAAAAATCACTATTTCAAAAATAAATAATCTTATTGCTCAGAATAACTATTTGAGTTTGTATGTTAAAGTTCTAGGAGATCATATTTCTTCCCTTGATAAAAAACTTGATGAATTAACTGAAATGGTTAAAAAGCTTAAAGATAATATGAAGTCATCTGATATTGCTTCTACTTCAGAAAGTAAGACAAACGATTTAATATTTTCTAGACCCTGTATTCAGAGACCTCTTGATATTGACGGATTTGAAAATCATCTCATATAGAAGAATTGAAAAAATTGTTAGACAAAAAATTCTCACATTTAAATATTAAACCCCTTGATTTGTCTGATGATTTTGTCAACAATCTAGAGTCTAATTTTGCTGATACTCTTGAATCTACTCCAAATATGGGAAATGCAATTTCTTCCTAGCTCAATAAGCTCGAAGGAATAATTAGAAAATAACCGGGAAAAAAATATGCTGATATTCCCCGTATGACTGTAACTTATTATCCACGATCAACTCCTCAAGATGTTCTGATAGAGGAAAGGGACTGGAATCAGACTAATACGTCTTATAAAGATGATGCAATATATGAATGGAATATAGATGGATTGTATGATAGGAAAATCTCTATTCTTGTGCATCGTATGTTAATGTATTCTACTATAGTAAAAGCCACACCATCTGTCGAAAATCGTTCAAGACGTAATGATGAAACTATTTGTAAAATGATAGTTGCTGATTTTACTAGCCAACTTCGTGGTTGGTGGGACAACTTCTTAACCACAGAAAAAAGAAATGCCATTTTTACTGCTAGGAATAACAGCCCTGGCTAAGATAACTTGGGGAGACCTTTACTTGCGGGTAGAGAAGATGTTGTATATAGCCTTATGCTTACCATTATAGAATATTTTGGAGGTAGATTTACCAACCAATATGAAAATATTAGGACACTCCTTAATGGTCTTAGATGTAGAACCTTAGGAGAATTTAGGTGGTATAAGCATACCTTTCTAAGTAGGGTTATGGATTTACCCGAAAGTAAGTATGAACATTGGAAAGCAAAAGTCATTGATGGTCTTCCCTTTTTTTTTACCGAAAGAGTGAGAAAAATACTTAGGGGATCTTATGGTGAAATACAATTTGCTGAACAGACTTATGGTCAGCTTATAGCAGCCTGTACTCAGGAAGGCTTAGTATTATGCAACGAGTTGAAATTGGCTAGACAAATTAAGCTTGACAAGCTTAGAGAAAAATCCCAACTAGGAGATTTTTGTGAGCAATTTGGTATGGATAAACCAGTTTCTACTAAGACAGGGAAAAGCCAAAGATATTCTAAGTCTGATAAACCTTATAGAAAGAAACGCTCTAGACATAGAACCAAAGAAGAGCATGAGACTAGAAAAAACTATTGTAAGTCTACCAGATTTACGAAAAACAGATCCAAAAGAGATTTAGCAAAAATCAAGTGTTATAGGTGCAACTAATATGGTCATATAGCTCCTAATTGTAAACTCCAAAAACTCAAGTCTTTAGGACTCTCTGATGAGGTGCATGATTAAGTTTATGGTTTATTAAATACTTCAGGTTCTGAATCTGATTATAATCGTGATTCTAAATCTGAAAATAATTTTGAATTGCCTAGTTCTGATAGTGGACAGGATGATGTTAATAAATGCACTGATTGCAATAATGATAAATACAATTGTGATGAAATGATATATAAACTACAATCACAGTTTGAAGATTTAGACTTAAATGTTCGAACTCTTACTGCTGATAATGTTCTTGAATTATTAAAAGAAATTTCTGATGAAAAGCTTCGTGAAAAAATTATCAATCTTGTTGCTAAAAAATCTGCTGATAGTTCTGTCAGTACTTCTAAAATTAATATTAAAAATATTGATGATGATTATTATATGCCTTATTCTTTATCTGAGGTAAATAGAAGATGTGTTTTGAGTCAAACCCTAGGAAGGGATACAACTTTTGATGATTTAAAAATAGAAGTTGAAAAACTGAAAAAAAAGAAATTATCTCTTTAAATAAAAATCAAATGATCTCCGATCATAGGATTTTGAAAATTGAAGAAGATATTTCTGATTTTTCCCAAAAAACTATTTCCTCTAAAAGAAAAGAAAAGAAAGTTATTGAAAATCCTGAAAATTCTGATATGGATAAAATTATTCAAAAAATTGATTCAAAAAATAATTATTTTCTAGGTATGATGAAACTAGTTACTGCTCATAAATGGTATATAAATTGTACTATTCTGATTAATAAAGAATTTTCTATCACTAATGTAGCTTTGATCGATAGTGGTGCTGACGTTAATTGCATCCAGGAAGGATTAATTTCGATTAGATATTTTGAAAAAACTACTCATATAATTAAATCTGCATTTGGGCATAGTCTTGATATTAATTATAAATTACCTAATATCCATATTTGTCGAAACAAGATTTGCATTCCACATTTCTTTTTCTTGATAAAAAATCAACTTTATCCTCCTATCATTTTAGGAACCCCTTTTATAAATGTTATATATCCTTATACACATATTGATGCAAGTGGTTTTAAAGCTACTTATAAAAATCGGGAAATTTTTTATTCTTTTGTTATTGATCCCGTAACAAGAGATATAAACGTTTTAATAGGAATGAAACAACGACAGGTAAATTTCTTACAATTAGAAATAATGAGTTTAAATATTCATGATGCAATGAAATCTATAAAGGTTCAGGAAAAAATGAAAATAGTCTCGGACCAAATGACGGTGGGTATTTGCGTTAATCATCCAAATGCTTTCTGGAGTCGTATGAAACATATTGTTTCTCTTCCTTATGAAGAGGGTTTCAGTGAAGATAAAATCCCGACTAAATCTCGACCTTGCCAAATGAATACAAAATTAGTTGAGTTCTGTAAAAAAGAGATTGACAGTCTCTTACAGAAAGGTCTTATAAGACCGTCCAAATCCCCTTGGTCTTGTACTGCTTTCTATGTGAATAATGCTGCTGAAAAAGAACGAGGTATGCCAAGACTTGTTATTAACTATAAACCTCTGAATAAAGTTTTGAAATGGATTAGGTACCCAATACCTAATAAAAAAGACTTGCTTTCTAGATTATATGATGCCAATATATTTTCTAAATTTGACTTAAAATCTGGATATTGTCAAATTCAGATTGATAAAGATCACACATATCGAACTTCTTTTAATGTCCCTTTTGGACAATATGAATGGAATGTCATGCCATTTGGTTTGAAAAATGCTCCTTCTGAATTTCAGAAAATTATGAATGATATATTTAATCCTCAAATGTATTTTATAATTGTCTATATTGATGATATTCTAGTATTCTCAAAAACTCTTGAATTACATTTTAAACATCTAAATATGTTTAAACAAATTGTACTACAAAATGGTTTGATTATTTCTAAATCAAAAAATGAGTTTGTTCCAGACAAATGTTCAATTTTTAGGACATAATATTTGTCAAGGTACAATTGAACCCATACAAAGAGCTATGGATTTTGCTGAAAAATTTCGTGATATTATTACTGACAAAACGCAACTGCAGAGATTTCTTGGAAGTCTTAACTATATTTCTCCTTTTTATGAAAACCTGTCTAGGGATTTAGCCCCTTTGTATGATAGGTTGAAAAAGAATTATAAAAAGCCTTGGACTCAAGTCCACACTGATTTGGTAAAATTAATTAAAAAATGAATTCAAACTCTTTCCTGTTTAACTATAGCTAATCCGGCTTGGTTAAAAATAATTGAGACTGATGCATCAAATATTGATTATGGAGGAATACTTAAACAAGTTAATCCCCATACTAAGACTGAATGTTTAGTAAGATTTCATTCTGGCAAATGGACTGAAAGTCAAAAAATACGCCACTATGGCCCATGAAATGTTAACTATTGTTAATTGTGTTTTAAAATTTCAAGATGATTTATATAATAAAAAAATTATAGTTAGAACTGATGCTCAATCTGTTAAATATATGTTTGATAAAGACTTTAAACATGATGCTTCTAAATTAATATTTGCAAGGTGGCAAGCCCAGTTAGCTCCTTTTGATTTTGAGATACAATACAAGAAAGAAAGTGAAAATTCTTTACCTGATTTTCTCTCTAGAAAATATTTAAACAATCAATGAATTTTTACACTTACTATCTCTCTGAAAAAACTGTTATTACTATTATTAAAAGTATTTCTTTAAATGAAGATATTCATTTTATTATCTTAGAAAAACTCATTCGTAATATAATTGAAGAAGACTTAAATCTTCCTAATCTTGAAGATATTCGACATGAAATTGACTGGGATGATTTTGATACATCATTTGACGCATATTAAACTATTTCATGCAGTATGGGCACTGATCCACCTTGGTAAATGGCCAGTGGAAGAGAAAAAGGCGGCAGAAGCTAAAATCAAAACTCTAGAGGAAGAGGAAGAAATTCCTCCTCATCCTCATCCTCATATGCTTCAAACTCATCTAATTTTCCAGTATTGCAACGAGGAAATATGAGTTTGATTAATTCGAAAATTCAGTATTATGTAGAAGCTTCATCTTCGAAAACTCTGAATATAAGTCCTTCTATTCATTTGGATGATATACCAGAAGATCATCCGTTATATGAGCAAATACAATCTTATATATCTACAAAGCAAGTTGATTCGTTTGCTTCAATTGCAACAGAAAACACTGTCGATAGGCCGAACTATGAAAAACTTGATGAAAGAGAATTAATTTTTCTCGTTGAAAATTCTTAGATATGTAAACAAGATGACCCCTGGAAATTACTACAAAAATACTTGGTGACTAACCTTTATTTTGCAGGTGTGTCATACAAAACAAGAGCTTACTATGAATCTATTCTAATTTCTACAGGAAGTGCTGACATAGAACATCACCAGCTGAGTGAAACCACAGAACATGTTCATGGTTACTCTAAAATGGTAATTAAAAAACTTTTATCTATAGAAGACTGGGGAACAACCTCCATGGCCGAAAAAATCATGAAAATGAAAACTGCACAAATCTCTTTTACTTACTGGGATTATATCAAAGCATTTTTTCAAACTTTATATTACAATAACATTAAGCATAAACATACGTGATTTTTGAAAGTTTGTCCAAACGTTTTTGCGGATCCAGTACCAAATTTGTTTATTCAATGGTGGTCATGTCATGGACTCACTGTAAAAATTCTACCACCAGAATATTTGCCCCTATACAAATAATGAAAGATGGTATCCTCATTTCTAAACAATTTATTTCATTCTGATCATATTTGTAACCTAGACAAAATTGATCAAATGTATTTTTTCATAGAATTTTTCATTCCATGAATACATAAATGGAGTGTTGAATTTGGTTATACCAAAGAACAAATACCCGGTCTGTATAGGATATTTTATACAAATTTTTCAGATAAATTAACCAGAAAGGGCCCTCAGACAAAAATTCCTTATGGAAAGGAATTGCTCGAATCCATCAGACATACACTTGTTGAATATGAGAATGCTCCTCCGAAAAAACCAATTCTAGAAGACAAGCACTTAATGCATATCTACAGAAGAATCTCCGTTCATGAAGGAGATAAAATGAAAATGATTGAGAAATATTTATCAGAATTCAGAAAAAATCTCCTTAAATTTGTAGAACAATGCTCGGACACTTCAATGGAAAGTCTTACAAGCGAAGAAGCTGCTGAAATTGAAGAAATTCAGGAATCACAACCACTTTCCCCAGAAAACATTCTTAATGATGAAGAAATTGAAAAGGTCGAGGCATTTCTCTGTCAGTCAAAAAGAGGAAAAGACAAGATATAGCACGGACCTATCTGAAAAGTAAAAGACGAGAATAGACGTCAGGCCCATGTAATAGTAAAAATAATGTGCACAGGGACCCACAAGTTACTGTGCAAGATGCTCTTTTCTACTATAAATAGGCGCCCCATTTCTGTCAGAGGGGCAGAAGTTTTTTATTTCTTTCTTTCATTTTCTCTCTCTAGCTCTCCCTTCTCTTTACCTTTTGTAATATATTTAGCAAATAAATAAAAAGGCACTAGCCGCAGTTTGAATACTGTTCAGGCCTTGCACTTCGGCAATTTTAAGGTATTTATTCTTTCTTCTTCTATTGTGCTTTTAATACAACTTCTTCCCTCTTCCAGTCGTGACTATCTCCGGCTAAAAAACCTCTTATACCTATGTTGAAGATCTAACTTCATTTACGTGGTAACTATGAAAGATCCAGACTCTATCAAAATGTGAAGGAATTTTTCTATAGTTTTTCGACTTGGTTTCAAAATGGTGGTACAGTCGAGTTTAATAAACTTATGTTAACTTTGTCTCAGTGACTACGTCTAGTAAGTTGTGCCTCTTTAGCCCGTTATACTAATGAAGAAAGGGCGACTTTTTTTTGCCCAATTAGAACTTGTAGACACATGGGTTTAACATAAGTCTATTGAATCTCTGACAGGCCCCTTGTTTGGGTAAAAGGTTTCATGCAGTCGTTAAGCTATTTGAAATTCTTTTATATTTCGATCGGTGCTTTGATTTGGTTTTCCGACTATGGCTTAATCCGGTATTGTTATATAGGTCTGGCAGGCTGAGCGGCTTACCCCAGCCATGTGAGATCCTGTAAACTTAAACTTATTTTGGTATGCATGCTATCGTAACATAGAAATAAATAAGAATTTAATTTTTATAAGTGTGTGATTTTTAAATTCAATTAGTGTAGTTCTAAAGAATCTTAGATTATCTTTAGAATTAAAATTGATTTTAATTATAATATTGATTATTACTAAGAAACTAAACAAATACCATTTGTCAAACACTTACACTACTATCCTAATTAAGAGTTAGACTTAATACGTTAATGTATGTGTAAGAGAATTAGGTAATATATCAAGCTTATTAATTTAAAAGTTTGGAACTATGATGAAAATAATTTCTAAATTATACTAAATATTATTTTTTGAAATATTGAGTGACCCAACTCAAATTATAACTTACTCAAAATAATGAAGTGGTTCAATCTCCCAAGTTTAATTCAATAACTTTAATCGAGCTCAATTAATTTAGCTAATTTATTCAATTTTAATTTGACTCCTCAAGATTTTAATTTTGTATTTCATTTTATATAAGCACGTGATTTAAATTTCGATCAGTATAATATAAGTTATGAATAGTTCGAATAAAGTTTGAATGGTATGAAAAATAATCTTGATATGCGAATTTGTTAGAAATTTCTGGAAGAGATAGCTTTCTAATGACATGAATTAATAAAGAAATTGAATTATGATACTTTTAGATTGTACCTCTAAGGTATATGTATCTTATATTGACAAGGTTGTATCTATGCATAAATACATGTATATCCGTGCATATATAAATACTTTACAACTTGAAAACCAGATGTTGCGGATTGTATTAATGTATATGCATTTATGTTTGGTGTTTGTTATACTGCTATCGGTTCTAAATCGGGAGTCTAACGGAAACAGCCTCTCTACTTTATTCTGAGGTAGTGGTATGGTCTGCGTACACTTTACCCTCCCCAAACCTCACCACGTGGAAATTCATGTTGCTATCGAAGTTCAAACAAAAAATGTAAAGCCGATCAAATCAGCGCCCAAGAAACCATAAGTGCACTGGAGTTCGTCGAAGAATATAGACCCGGTCAATCTTAGACACACCCAATAGTATGAGAGCCCTCATTAATAGATGAAAAAAAAAGAGTAGAAGGGAGCAACGACAACGTTGTGGATGCGGGGGCGGATCCAGGATTTTCAGTGAGGGGTTTAGTAGTACATATACGGGCTAGTGGAGGGGTTCAACCTCTGCTATTTATCTAAGTTAAAATCTGATAGGAAACTATTATTTAATAAGGGAATCTGCCATTATTTTAAAATACTAGTTTAAAATACGTGTGTTGCACGTGAATTTTTATTCTTATAAAAATATACATAAATATTTAATTATAAAATATGAATTATGTGTTATTTCAATTAACGCTTAGATAAATATAATAGTTATTTAAATGAAGAGATAAATATTAATGCATTGACACAAAATTTGTATTCAAAATAAACCGAATATTTTTTGAATTTGCAAGGACAATGAATATATATTATTTAGTTAATTATATAGTATTTGTCCCTGGCTAATGTGGGAAATGATTAAATATATGTGTCATCAAAATAAAAGAAAAAAGAAGATACTCATATTATTTTCAATATCCCTATCTAAACAAACAAACAAATATAATAACTAAAATATGAATTATTAAGATTAAGACCATCATCAAATAATCTGTCTTGCATACCTTAACAAATTTTAGAAACAGAAGATTCAAATCTACAAAAATCTAATTTAAAAAAAAATTCTCCTCTAGAAAATCGCTATCTAAAAAATAAATAAATATATTAATTAAAATCTGAATGATTAAGAGAACCTTCATCAAATACTTTAGATACATACCTTCACATAAAAAAAATCTTCAATTTCTTGATATCCTTTTGCAATCTTAGTCTTCAAGTCTTTCTCCTTATTAACAACTTCTTCATGACCATCAAATGCTCTTATAACATAAATGAAAAGGGATAAATATACCCTTGAACTATGATAAATGGTATATATATGTTATTTTCAACGTTTTCGGGTACAAAAATTTGTATATAAATGCAACAATAACTTCAACACAAGTTCAAGTCTAAGACTAGAACACTTATGAAGTTCCTTAACACCTTCAATACAAGATTATAAATAATCTATCCAAGAAGTATGTTAACTTTCAGAAATGAGATGAAACAGAATTTTAAGGCCAAGTCCCCCGACTTCACGGAGTGTCCTTAAGGAATAATTTCCCTCTCTGTACCCGAGGTTATGGAATCTTCCTCCCAGGATAAAATGGTCAAGCAAACCAACTGTAGCGGTACCTCAAACAATTGGAATCTCTTCGAACTCACTCAACGGTTTAATTGATCACACATAATATTTTTGAAGACAAGAAGAGTTTGTATTTCAGAAAATTTTCGTACTAAAACCTGTGGATGAAAACAGGTTTTTATAGCCATCAGGTGCCTCTTCTAAAGGTGGCAATGGTTCACTTAAAAGATGTAATCTTTCTGGAAAATCATGTATGTTCGTCCAAAGAATGCGTCTTTTTCAAACAGGCATACCATTTCATGAATCAGTGCGTCATTTCGTTGAAGGGTTGCATCCCTTCCAAAGCATCAATTCGCTTTGGTATTTCCTCCACTGCATGCATGCATATAAATGGAGGATAAAAAACACAGAAGATAGATCTCATCGACCGATCCAAAGCCGAAGCCGAAGCTGAGCCGAGCGACGACGACGACGGCGCGAGACACCACCTTGTTCTTGCCTCACTATCCATGTGGAGTAAGTGTTTCTTATTATAAACGCTTCAAAGTTCCCTTCTCCCACCAATGTTGGAGAATTAGTGAACTTTTCCTTAAACGAGTACACTTTTTATTTTGGTGTCTCTCTTTCTCGCCACTATTTTTCTCTATTTTCCATTCACACTTTTTATACATACTGAACCCAATAATCCCCCACATGAATGGAGAATGACTACTTTTTTGTAAAATTTTACGGACAAGTATGTGATCATCAAATAAAAACTGATTGCATCTGGATAAGTGGGTTTCCCTTTGAACTTTCCGTAGTGAACATGCATCGGATGCACTCGGTCAATCGGTAGATTTGATATCTTTGAACCGTCGAGAATTAATGTACACCTAGACAACACATGTCACACAACCATCCTTTTACCGTTTATGGTTCTCACGGTTTTATTCTTTTCAGCCATGAACACGTCCCGATTTCATGAGAGCTTAGAGAATAGACTTTTACTAACATTCTCTTTGAAGCGGCTTCCACTTCACTCTCACATAGGTGATTTCTAAACGTTCGATCCTATATATTAAACTATTTGATCAAATCTACCAAATTTAGATAATCATTAAAAGACTTTACACCATAAGTCTTATCCTTATTTACTAAACATTGTCTACATCATAAGAATGGGTTGGGTATTTGAAAATGTTGAACCTGTCAGACACAACTTTGTTTGATCTCCTTGAACCTAGCTCTTAGGATCTCCAGTATGCTAGGTAGAGTTACCGTTATGCTGACTTGTCCTAGGCCTTAAACTTATTCTCTTGGACGTTCTCTCAACTCCTTCTCTAGATAGGCCTTTTGTAAGTAGACCCGACACATTATCCTTTGACTTCACATAGTCAATAGTGATAATTCCACTAGAGATAAGTTCTCAAACGGTATTATGTCTCCGTCTTATGTGACGAGATTTACCATTGTACATCATGCTCCCTGTCCTACCTATTGCCGCTTGGCTATCACAGTGTATACATACTGGTGCCACTGGTTTGGGCCAGTAAGGAATATCTTCCAAGAAATTTTGGAGCCATTCTGCTTCTTCATCGGCTTTATCCAATGCGATAAATTCAAATTCCATTATAGAGCGAGCAATACAAGTCTGTTTGGATGATTTTCAAGAGACCGCTCCTCCACCGATAGTAAATACATATCCACCCGTGGATTTTACTTCATTCGATCCGGTGATCCAATTTGCACCACTGTATCCTTCAAGTACCGCAGGATATTTATTATAATGCAAAGTGTAGTCTTAAGTGTATTTAAGATACTCCAAAACTCTTTCCATTGTCATCCAATGAGTTTTATTAGGATTACTCGTGTACCGACTCAACTTACTTACAGTGCATGCTATGTCTGGTTGTGTACAGTTCATTATATACATTAGACATCCCAATACTCTTGCGTACTCCAATTGTGAGTCACTTTCACCTTCATTCTTTTGAAGTGCAAAGCTCACGTCCAATGGAGTCTTGGCAATACCAAATTCTATATATACTTGAATTTGTCAAGTACCTTTTCGATGTAATGAGACTGTGACAATGTCAGCCCTTGTGGAGTTCTATAAATTCTTATCCCTAAGATCACATCCGCAACTCCAAGGTCTTTCATATTGAACTTGCTCTCGAGCATTCGTTTCGTTACATTTATGTCTGAAATGTCTTTACTGATGATCAACATATCATCAACATATAAACACATAATGACTTGATGATTTGGAGTGTCTTTAATATAAACACATTTATCACATTCATTAATTTTGAATCCGTTTGCTAACATGGTTTGGTCAAACTTTGCATGCCATTGCTTAGGTGCTTGTTTTAGTCATATAGTGACTTAACAAGTTTACACACCTTATTTTCTTTTCCTAGAACCACAAAACCCTCAGGCTATTCCATGTAAATTTCTTCTTCCAATTCTTTATTTAGGAATGCGGTTTTCATATCCATTTGATGAATTTCAAGACCATATACCGCCGTCAAGGCAATTAACATTTGAATCGACGTTATCCTTGTTACCGGCGAGTATATATCAAAGTAATCAAGACCTTCTTTTTGTTTGAAGCCTTTTACTACAAGTCTTACCTTGTATTTGTCTATAGTACCATCCGCTTTCATTTTCCTTTTGAAGATCCATTTAGATCCTAAAGGTTTGTTTGCTGGAGAAAGATCAACCAACTCCCACGTATGGTTGCTTAAGATTGAATTAATCTCATGATCGACTGCCTCTTTCCAAAAGGATGAGTCTGAAGACGCCATCGCTTCCTTAAATGTTTGAGGCTCATTTTCTAAGAGAAATATTACAAAATCTGATCCAAATGAAGTTGACGTTCTTTGACGTGTACTATGTCTTGAATTCTCATCATTATATACATTCTCACTTGGTTCATCTCGAGGTCGTTTAGACCCTCCACTAGACTGTTCATATCTAGTTTTATACAGATAAATGCTTTCAAAGAATTCAACATTATCTGATTCAATTATTGTATTTTCATTAATATCCAGATGTTTGGATTTATGAACCCAAAACTGACATGCTTTACTACTTTTAGCATATCCTATGAACACGCAGTCCACCGTTTTAGGTCCTATCTTAATCCTTTTACGCATCGGAACTTTGACTTTTGCTAGACACCCCCACACTTTGAAATATTTCAAGTTGGGTTTTCTTCATTTCCATTTTCATAAGAAATTAATTGTGTCTTACTATGGAGAACTCTATTAAGTATTCGGTTGGCTGTAAGGATAGCCTCCCCCTACAAGCTTTGCGGTAAACCTAAACTTATAAGTAAAGCATTCATCATTTCCTTCAAAGTTTGGTTTTTCATTTCCGCATTTCAATTAGATGGAGGTGAATACGGGACCGTAGTTTGATGGACAATTCTATTCTCTACACATATTTCGATGAAGGAAGATTCATATTCTCCGCCCCTTTCACTTCTTATCATTTTTATCCTTTTCTCTAACTGGTTTTTAAATTCAGTTTTGTATTGCCTAAACGCATCTATTGCTTCATCCTTACTATTTAGCAAATAGACATAACAATATCTCGTGCAATCGTCGATAAAAGTTATGAAATACTTTTTCCCACCACGTGATGATGTTGACTTCATATCAAAAATGTCAGTGTGTATTAATTAAGTCTAAGGAATTGAAATTTCTTTCAACGAACTTATAAGGATGCTTTGCATACTTTGATTCCTCACACGTTTGACACTTTGATTTATTGCACTCGAAGTTTGGCAAAACTTCTAAGTTAATCAGTTTTCGTAATGTTTTGTAATTAACATGGCCTAAACGTTCATGTCACAAATCATAAGACTCAAGCAAGTAAGAAGAAATTGAACTTTTATTCATTTCAACATTTATTACATTCATTTTGAATAGACCCTCATTGAGGTAGCCTTTTCCTACATACACTTCTCATTTACTAAGTATAATTTTTCCAGAAATAATTACATATTTGAATCCGTTCTTGTCTAGAAGTGAAACTGAAATCAAGTTCTTCCATAACTACGGAACATATAAGACATTGTTAAGTCTCAACACTTTGCCAGACGTCATCTTCAAGCACACTTTTCCTGTCCCTTCTACTTTTGCAGTAGCGGAGTTTGCCATGTAGATCTTTTCTTCTACTTGAGCTGGAGGGAACGTCGAAAACAACTCATTGTTAGAACAAACATGGCGGGTGGCACCAGAATCTATCCACCATTCACGAGGATTTCCCACCATGTTGCATTCGAAAAACATAACACACAAATCATCCATTTCTTTCTTAGACTCAGCCAAATTCGCTTGGTCCTTCTTTTTCCTTTCTCCGGGGCACGATAATCCGTAGACTTATGGCCTATATTGCCACAGTTGAAGCATTTTTTCTTGAATTTCTTTTTGGGTTGATTGCTTTCATTTTCAGCTTTCTTTCGCTTTTTGGAGTTGTTTTGGTCATCTTCTACAATGTTTGCTCCATTCATTGCAGAATTGCCTCTTGACCTTCTTTTTGCAGCCTTATTATCTTCTTCAATATGTAGTCGTACAATCAGATCTTCGACTGAAATCTCCTTGCGTTTGTGTTTCAAATAGTTCTTGAAGTCTTTCAACATTGGTGGTAGCTTCTCTATTATTGTTGCTACTTGAAACACTTCATTCACAATCAAGCCTTCCGCTAGGAGATCATGGATGATCACTTGCAGTTCCTGCACTTGAAAAACAACAAACTTGTTGTCTATCATTTTGTACTCCAGGAATCATGCAACAAAGAACTTTTTAGTTTCGGCATCCTCCATCTTGTACTTCAGTTCTAGCCTCCCCATAACTCTTTTGCAGTCTTGGTTCCACTATATACATTGTAAAGGTCATCCTGGAGTCCATTCAAGATATAATTCCTGCAAAGAAAGTCTGAGTGTTTTCAAGCCTCTACAATCATGAAGTATTCCTTTTCATAGGTTCCCTCGGGCACCTCCGGAGCTTCCTCAACCATGAACCTTTGAAGAAAGAGAGTTGTGAGGTAGAAGAACATTTTCTGCTGCCATCTCTTGAAGTCAATACCTGCGAACTTTTTGGGTTTCTCCGCCGGTGCCATAGCTTGCGGAGCATTAATACGATTCATCGTGGCAATACAATTTGTTGTCATAGTCGTTTCAGTATCATGCATTTGACTATCGGTCGTCATTTTCCTGTCACCACAAGACAGTACCTTTAGTATATCGAAATACTTATTAAAAAAAGTTGCAGCAACTTTAAACACTTTTTGTTTCTAGTTAAACGATGAAGGTTTTATGACTTCCAATCGTCAACCGAGTGATATTTAACTTGTGATGAAGATTTTATGTCTTCAAATCACTAGTTAAGTTCAAACGGAGTAGAAATCTTAAAGCTTTAATCTCCAAAAATAAGCTATACAGGTTCCGAAAGTAGTTATTCCTTAAGATTGTTATTTTCAATATTTTTGGGTACAAGAATCTATATATACATGCAACAATAACTTCAACATAAGTTCAAGTCTAAGTCTAGAACACTTATGAAGTTCCTTAACACCTTCAACACAAGATTATAAATAATCTATCCAAGAAGTATGTTAACTTTCAGAAATGAGATGAAACAAAATTTTAAGTTCAAGTCCCCCGACTTCACGGAGTGTCCTTAAGGAATAATTCTCCTCACTGTACCCGAGGTTATGGAATCCTCCTCCCAGGATAAAATAGCCAAACAAACAAACTGTAGCAGTACCTCAAACAATTGAAATCTCTTCGAACTCACTCAACGGTTTGATTGATCACACCGAATATTTTTGAAGACAAGAAGAGTTTGTATTTCAGAAAATTTTCGTACCAAAACCTGTGGATAAAAGCAGGTTTTTATAGCCATCAGGTGCCTCTTCTGAAAGGTGGCAATGGTTCACTTAAAAGGTGTAACCTTTCTGGAAAATCATGTCTGTTCGTCCAAAGAATGCGTCTTTTTCGAACAGGCATACCATTTCACGAATCAGTGTGTCATTTCGTTGAAGGGTTGCATCCCTTTCGAAGCATCAATTCGCTTCTGCATTGCATTTCGAAATAGTGTTTCCGCCACTGCATGCATGCATATAAATGGAGGATAAAAAACACAGTCGTTTTTCCCTTTGGTATTTTTGAATTAATTTTCTGTCAAATAAAATATATCCAAAAAAATAGATCTCATCGATCGATCATTTGTGACATTTGAAGCCAAAGCCGAAGCTGAGCAGAGTGAGCGACGACGACAACGGCGCGAGGCACCACCTTGTTCTTGCCTCACTATCCATGTGGAGTAAGTGCTTCTTATTATAAGCACTTCAAAGTTCCCTTCTCCCACCAATGTGGGAGAATTAGTGAACTTTCTCTTAAAAGAGTACACTTTTTATTTTGGTGTCTCTCTTTCTCTCCACTATTTTTCCTTCATTTTTCATTCACACTTTTCATACATATTGAACCCAACAATATATACCCTCCGTTATACTTTGTGTACACATATACCTCTATCGTTAATGAAATGGTACGTACATGCCCTTCACACCAACAATAAGGGCATATGTGCGCCCAAAGTATGATGGGGGCTATATACGTACCATTTATTCCTTGTCAATTCTACAGTCAATATGTGCACATCCCTAAATATGATATAGAACTTTGAGTTAAAAATTGTAATGCACTATAAAATTAACATTATTGAACTTAATCGATTTACATTATAAAGTTGAAGTACAAATCTATTTGAAAGACATCAATAGAAATTGTCTATGAAGTAGATAATAATTAATTATTGTATATTTTAAGAACATACCAAAATTTTAGAAAACTTACCTCAAATTACAAGAAAATTTAATTTATTAAAAGTTTAGAAAACTTACCCCAAATCACAAACAAATTTGTTTCTTTAATCATAAGATATATTAAGATTTCACAAAAAAACTTCACAATTAGCAACTTTCTATCAAGAATACATAATGATTTATTTATTGTAAACTTCAAGCACATACTAAAAGTATAGATAACTTACCTTAAATCACAAACAAATTTATTTCCTTAATCATAGATATTATCAAGATTGTAAACATCAAGAATATGCTAAAATTTTAGAAAACTTACCTCAAATCACAAGCAAATTTATCTATGCTATCAAGATTGGTAGAATATTTTGTGTATTAATTCCTATATCTTCATGCTCTTGTTGTAAAGGAATATCAAAGTGATGCACAATATCAAGTCTTCCATAACATATAAGTATATATATACAATGTAAAGAAAATAAAAAAGAACAAGTCCATGTTTAACGTAAAGAGAAAATTCAATTTTGATGTAAAATATATTTAGATGCTCAAATTAATAAGTACGATGCATAAATTATTCTATTTCAAATAAGGAAAAGATTTGTATTAATTCGTTATAATTTGTCCCTAAGCAACGACCTCTTCCTTTTGCCAAATTAGATCTTTGGTAATTATAGATTTTTTTGGTAGGAAGTATTGTAACATGGTATAGCCAAAAAAAGATTTCTCTTGATGGTAATTATTTTTTTTGTAAATAATAATATCATTAGTGTTTGTATATGTTTATAATTTTACTGCCAAAAGTAATTTTATTACAAAAATAGTTAAATAATAATTCAAAGAAAATAGTAAATGACGATTTTGTCTATTATGGTGCCTTTAATGAATGGCAAAAAGTTTAAATTAATTTTTAATGGTCTTCACACATTTAATATATTGTAGATGTAGATGCAAATTGTAAATGTAGATGTAGCTGTAGATATATTTAGATTCTAAATATTTATTGCAAAAGATATGATCAAACACAACTCAAATTACTTTAAATAGTTGTGCAAATTACCCTATTTTAGGAGTCATTGCTAATCGAGATGTTCGAAATATTAATTTTAGTCTTGCCTTCTATATATTTTAGAAGTCTAATGAATTTTATAAAAATAATTAAATAACAATTTGAGATCATTTAATTAAGGACAAAAAATTCAAAGTACTTCAAACTATTAAAAACGGAAACATAAAAAGAATTGTCTTATGTATAAAGAAAAAGTACTTGGAAAAATTGAAAAGAACTTCAAAGTTTCAATTTACATTTTTATTTTAAAAAATATATTTAAATTTTAATTGTTTATTGCAAAAATTATGGCAAACACAAGTCTAACTCCGATTTTAACTTTAAAATTTTCAAATAAAGTATTTTTTTTAATTTTCAAGGCCAAACGCTCACGGATAACTAACTGACTGTTTTATGTCGAGTTTCTATAACCTCCCATGATCTAGCATGTTTAACTACTATTCAAGTAACTTCACCGAGTGTTACAATGACACATATGTTATAACAAATAATAGGGAGTCATTAACTCCACATACTTTTCTCAAGCAATCATAAAATCCTTGGACATATATTGCTGTATGTACCCACTAAACACAACCTCTTTAAGATTCATCAATAACCACTGACACTTAGGAATTCATTTAAATGTGTCAGATATAAATATACTAATAGTATAATTGAAAGAAATAAGTGAAAAGACGATTTGTCTATTATGGAGACTTTTAATGAAACAAAAAGTTCAAATCACTTTTCTAAGGATTTTTCATACTTTTAATATATCGTAGATATAAATGCAAATATGTACACATTATAATTTCTGATTTTTGTATGCATTTGTTACTCACTAAAGTCCTCTTAAAAATTATGCTATTACTTAAATCAATAAGGACTAGCTTGAATATTTTATTAAATAATTCCGAAATTAAAATAAATATAATTTTAACCGAACATCACAAATAATTTAAATGTCAATCATAAAGCACGTTATCATATTGAACATAAACCAAAATTAAATCCGACGACCACTTACAATAAATAAATGTCGATGAAAATTATAGGAAATAAAGTTAAGAAATTCGCAGAAACAAAAATTATCAATTTGTAAGTATGAATTCTTTTGACACGGCAACAATAGTTTTTTCTTCGCCTTTCTTTTTGAAAAATTAATTTTTCTTCTTCTGCCCGTAATTCATGGAGAAAGAAGAAAAAGTAAGAACTTTAGGTCCAAAGCAAAATAAGAACATACATATTATCAATTGAGTATCAACCAACAGACTGCCTTACACTTAACCATACAATCACACACTTTACACCACCAAAATCCTAAAGCCACCACTATAGTCAACATATTAGAGTTTGAATTCATCAATCAACTGGGCGGAGAGTTGACATCCAGTAATTGCAACCATAGAACTTCAATTTAACCAAAAAGAAAAAAACTTATAAGGTACTACATAAACTGTAAAGATATAACAAAACTTATCCTCCATAATAAACTGTGTTTTCTTCTCAATTTAAGCATTTAAGATTAGTTTGTAAGTATAGGCATACTTTAAGATCCATCCATCTATAAGTTTCGATCTATGTTATCATGACATTGGTTGGTGCATTCACCCTGGCAACACCAAATCAACCACTTTAATGACCTTAAAAAGAGATATTAGGTAAAGTTTTAGCTATATTGATCTTGACTAAGCTAACAAAAGATATGACATGAATATAATTTTTTTGGGTACCCAATTAAAAAATATAAAGCCTGTAAAAAAGGTATACTGAATAATTTAGCACTTAGTCAATCATTACTGAGTGATTCTCTTAGTTGAAAAAATTTACGCGATTCATATATAATAGTTGTACCTTTGTTGCACACATTATTTGTAATACGGGGGTCTCATAGTATATCAATATATTTCCATCTCGCCCTACTGACCTTCTCACCATTAAAATAGAGAATGATCATCTGAAATCACAATACTGAATCACATCAACTCCGATGTAATATAGATTTTCTCTATTCATAGACATAGTCAAGATTTCATACATTAAAGAATATGAACTTAAAAAGAAAATAAAAATCTTTTCTGAAAAAAAAAAAGACGAACAACAATTCGAGTGACTTTCATTATAAAACAGACATGAGAAATAATATTATATATATATATATAACAAATTATAAACATATACTTGATCAGTAGCGAGGTAAGAATTGGAGAATGCCCTAGCAACAAATCAGTAGCGAGGTAAGAATTGAAGAATGCTCTAGCAACAGATCAGTAGCGAGGTAAGAATTGGAGAATGATCTAGCAACACTTTTGCCGCATCCATTAACGTTATTCCTACAAAATATTGAGCTAAAATAACTTAAAACGAATTAAAAAGAGGTGAATGTTTAGAAAGCACAAACATAAGTAAATCAATTACTTCACTAACTAAAATAAATTATAACCCATTGAAAATAAACAAATAAGTACAATACTAAAAATTTAAAAACTTAATTTTTTAAATGATGATAAAAATAAGTTGTAAGAAAATATTGATTTGTTGACATAAGCTCAGCAGATCACGAATGAAGACTACATATAATTACAAATCTTTTCTTTTACAAAGTATCAAATACAAGAATTCTAAGTATATTCACTTGCACAAAAAAAAGATTTTTGGAATCCTAAAACATGGTGCATAGTTTAATATATATTAACGTACAAAGTGGTGCTTTAGGAGAAAAAAATCTATCAATGCATTAAAGGGGAAAAACCTATCAATACTAAATTTATTTTGCATACAGTATATATTAGAAGTCCTTTTTATATTAGGAGTCTTTTTCCAATATTCGTTTTCATATATTTTAGGACTCATATATTTATTTATTTCTATATATTTATTTTAATTTTGGAAGTCCTTAATTTAATAAAGTAATAATTGAAGGAAAATAGTGAAAAAACGATTTTGTTTAAAGAGAATACTTTTAAAGACAAACAATATTTCTAACGTTTTCATATATTTTAGGACTCTCACATTTATTTCTTTTTCATATATTTATTTGTTAAGATTTCTTTCATATATTTTAGGGTTCCTTAATTTAATAAAATAATAATCGAAAGAAAAAAGGTGAAAAGACGATTTTATTTAAAGGGGAGTCTTTTAATGAAGGATAAAAAGGGAAAACGCCAATTATAAGGGCCTTCACACTTTTAATATAATAGAGATAGAGATAGAGATAGAGAGATTTAGCGGATATGATAAGAACGTTTGATTATTTACATAGTTTTTACTTTAAACAATTGGATTATTACGACGATTATTTTTAAATTGTACGAAATATTGCTAAATATTTAGTGACCTAACCTAAATTACTTAGTCAAGTTAATACGATTGCACCAAGGTTAATGAAGTGATCCAATTTTTGAAATAAGTGGATACCTTAAATCAAATAGTGTAATCAATTTAGCTAAAACTTACTTAACTTTAGGTAATTTGTGTTTATGACCAAATATACATATGCACAAAATGACCTAGCATTCATTTCATTTCATGCATGTATTTTACGTTTATTTAGTAATCAATTATTCTACGAAGGTGAAGTGCGAGAGGCTAGCTATGGATAGTTTTAGTCGGGGTATAAGTAGGCCGAAGAAGTATTGGAGGGAGGTGATTAGGCATCATATGGAGCAGTTACAGCTTACGGAGGACATAACCTTTGATAGGAAGCAGAGGCAGAGCTAGCCTATTAAAGCTAAGGGGGTTCGGACGAACTTCCTTCGATGGAAAATTATATTATTCATACATGGTTAAAATGTTTTTTATTTATATATTCTAGATGTTGAACCCCCTTCGATGAGTTTTTCTTCAGATTTTGAATCCCCTAAGCAAAAATCCTGGCGCCGCCTCCGATAGGAAGACGTGGAGGACTCGGATTAGGGTAGAACATCAGTGGGGAGGAGTTCAATCCTTATAGTATAGAAGAGTGATTTGTTTGTATCTGCGCCTGGAGTTTCTTGTTCATGATGTTTCGATGATGTCTATGATTTTTAGATAGATAGGTTTACAGTAGTGTGTAATTCCATCTTGCGGCTGTCTTATTTCCTTTAGTATCTAGCAGTGTGTTATTTCATTTTGTTGTGTTTTTTGTTTGTTATACTGTTTAATGTCTTGAGCCGGGGGTCTCCCGAAAATAACCTCTCTACTTCATCTGCGGTAGTTATATGGACTGTGCACACGATACACTTAGTGGCGGAGCCAGAGTTTTTACTGAGGAGGTTCATAAGTGAACATATGAACTAACCGAAGACGGTTCAACATCTACTATATATACATAAAAAATAATTTTAACCATGTATATAGAGTATAATTTTTCGTCGAAAGGGGTTCGGATCCGAACCCCCTATCCTACATGTAGCTCCGCCCCTCGATAGACTTTACGCTCCCAGACCTTACTTTGTAGGACTGCACTGGGTATGCTGTTGTTGTATGAAGGGTGAAGTGTAAACACACATACAACTATTTCTTTTTAAAAATAAATAAATTTTACACCTAAATAATTAGGAGTGTGAGAAATTAATTTGAAATAATATAGAGTCATATCATATGTCATAATTCACCAATTTTCATTTAATTGGATTGGATGAGCCCCCTACCTAAGTTGGCATCCGTTAATGGCGCAATGATGAATGGCACCTTGGCCATTTGATTCCAATTGCGTGTACCAAAGTCAAAAAAAGTAGTCAATTAAATGAAGCATGAACAAATTTAAACTTTTCCCATTAAGTTGAGGGCATTAATGTAAATTTAGAAAGATAAGAGACCCAATTCACTTTTTCAAAACTTAAAATGAAAATATTCTTTAACCTCGTGGTCTTCAACATATATGTCAGGTAAAAAAATTAAAATTAAAGTATTGGAAAAAAAATAAATCATTCTTTCTGAATAAGATTAAAAACGGAAGCAAGTCATATTCTTTTTAAAACGAAGGGAGTATTAAATACTAAAATAGGAAACTTTCATTTTAGACAGATTAATTTATTAAATATTGAAAATGATACTATCCTGTTTTAACTTGATACGAAATTTAAGAAAATAAAAAAACTTTTGAATTTTGTTGTATTAAATTAAATTTATGTCCAATATAACAAATTGTTCTTTAATCTTGTATTTTTAAATATGCCAAAATTAGAATTAGAGTTGCCAAATAAAAAATAATTATTCTTTATGAAACGACTAAAAAGAAAAGTAAATCACTCTTCTTTAAACGAAGAAATGCTATTTTTCAAGATAGACTAAAAGCGAATGTAATATACTTCTTCCTTTTTAAAAAAACGATCTAATTGACTTCACATGAAGTTTAAAAAAATAATTTTTTTTTAAATCTTATGATTCTAAATTAAAATTATGTCAAATATATTAAAATATGTAATTTTAAATACACAATATGAAAAATCTATATTGAAATATTATTAAGAAAGAAATAATTTTTTTTCTTTAAAACAGACAAAAAATATACTATTTAAATTGAGACAAGAGAAAGAAATAATTACATCAACTGCACGTCCCATCAATTACTCTATACAAAGTCTAAATTCTTTTTCTTTTTCTCTCTCTCTTCTTAGCATTACAACATGATAATGGTTGGTGCCCACAATGCCAAAAGGAAAATATATTTGAATTCCAAGAAAATATTATTAAACCAAATTCAAGAAAATTCATAGCAACAATTGTATCAAGAAAATGTTCAAACTTCACTTTTTGTTGCTCTTCTTTGCTATCAAGATTGGCATTTCTCTCTCTGGTTAGTTCTTTTTATGCTTTTTTTTTTATATAATATGAATTTGATTAAATGCTTTAAAGGGTGTCTAAATTATGTAGTTATAATGTGCTACTAATATTAAACCAAATTCAAGAAAACTCATAGCAACAGTTGTATCAAGAAAATGTTCAAACTTCACTTTTTGTTCTTCTTCTTTGCTATCAAGATTCCCATTTCTTTATCTGGTTAGTTCCTTTTATGCTTTTTTTTTTTTTTTTATATAATATGAATTTGATTAAATGCTTTAAAGGGTGTTTAAATTATGTAGTTATAATGTGTTTGAATAATTTTTTTAGATGACCGTGATGTCTAGGCCAGTTTGCGTGCACATCTACTAATGTTAGTTGGATTTAGTCATGTAGCTTGTGGTGTCTAAATTTTTTGCTAATATTTTTTTTGGGATTAAAACAAAATGAAGAAAATTCATAGCAGGCAATTGTACCTAAAATGTTCAAACTTTACCTTTTTGCTCTTCTATTTTGCTCTCAAGATTCTCATTTCTAGCTTTGGTTAGCTCAATTTTTTGTTTGATTTTTCTTTTTATACAATGTGAATTTGATGAAGTGCTTTAAAGGGTGTCTAAATTATGTAGTGATAATTGTGTTTGAATATTTTCTTGATAACCGTAGTGTCTGAGTCAATTTGCACGCATCTCGATTAATTTCACAGGATGCAAAATTGTGTTTGAATTCAATTTCAGTTGGTTTTATTGACTAAGGTTAACTTGCAAGTACTAAGATGTTTGGATGTACAATTTGTTTTAGTTTGATTAATTGATCTTTCCATTTTCCACTTTTTGTTGTTCTTTAGCTTCTGCTTTGCTTTCAAGATTGTCATTTCTTGCTCTTGTCAGCCTCTATTGTGTTTTTTTGTTTTGTTTTGTTTATACAATGTGAATTTGATGAAGGGATTTCAAGGGTGCCTAAATTATGTAGTTGTACACTTTTATTTTGGTAACTGTGATGTCTTGTTTTGTAATCCGTGCTAGTAGTCGTAGTGCTAAGTTTGTAATCTATTGTTCTTTGGAATTTTGGTGATGTTTGTTGTTTCGAGTGGATCGACTATAGTATTAATTTGAGTTTATCTTGTTTTTGTTACTATCTGTTTGGGCATGTGATGAGGAGGGGCACGGATGCCCCAGTTCGTAGGTGTGAGAGGTTAGCTTTGGATGGTTTCAGGCAGGGTAGAGGTAGGCCGAAGAAATACTGGAGGGAGGTGATTAAACGTGACATGGAGCAGTTACAGCTTACTGAGGACATGACCCTAGATAGGAAGGTATGGAGGACGCGAATTAGGTTAAAGGGCTAGTGCGTGTGGGTGAGTCGTAGCAAGTAGTTAGGAGTGCTTTGGGGTAGCCGGGCTAGTAGTCTTAGGGCTGCGTACATAGGTTGGAGCTTCTAGTTAGGAGGGTTTGGGTGTGGTGGGTGCCTTTGGTTTGTTAGTGTATGGTATTACTTTGTGGGTGACTTATTTCTGTTATTCCATCTTGTTTTATGTTTTATTCCGACTTTGTTTACTGTCCTTTGTCTTGAGCCGGGGGTCTATTGGAAACAACCTCTCTACTTCTTAGGAGGTAGTGGTATGGACTGCATACATTTTACCCTCCTAGACCCCACTATGTGGGAATACACTGGGTTTGTTGTTGTTGTTTTTGTTACTATCTGTTGTTGTGTTACTACATATTGTTTCTTGTTCTTATATTAGGTCCTTTTCTAGACCCCTTTTTTCTTGAGTCATGCGTCTATCGAAAACAACCTCTCTACCTCACCTCCGGGCTTTAGGGTAGTGGTACACACTGTGTACATTCTGCCCTCCCCAGACCCCACTTTGTGGGAATATACCGGGTATGTTGTTGTTGGTCACTGTGATGTCCAGGCTAGTTTGCGTGCATCTCAACTAATTTTGATTGATAACTTGCAAGTACTTGACTGCTCGTGGTTGGTTCTTTTATGATTATATTGTTGGATTTCTACCCCTGGATGACTGAACTGCCTTTTCTTTCGAACTGAACTACCATGGTGCTCTTTAACTGCATCGGATTCTTTGACTAATGTTAACTTGCAAGTACTTAGATGCTTGGATATACAATTTGTTTTAGTTTGATTGGTCGATCTTTCCAATTTTTTCTGTTCTTCTTCGACTTCTAACTAGCTATCAAGATTGCAATTTTTCGTCCTGGCGAACTCCTTTTATGACTTTTTCTTTTTATACAACGGGAATTTGATGAAGGGCTTTAAAGGGTATCTAAATTATCTAGTCGTAATTGTGTTTGCATCAATTCGTTTTAGTTTTGGTTCACTAATGTTGACTTGGGTTGCGATCGTACTCTTTATATGGTTTTGCAAAGTACTCACCTCATGAGCTCGCTTTTTTTTGCAAGTACTAAGCTGGTTGTGGTTGATTCTATGAGTATGTTTCGATGTAAGACAGGATTCCTAATTATCCAGACAATAACAAAATCACACGTGTTCGTCAGTATAATCATGTATATTGATTAGATTCTTTCGAGTTGCTCTTTTGTTTACTATCTATCCTGGTTATTCACTGCAGCACGACCATATGTAACACGGATAAGCTGTGGAGCGCAAAACGATGTTCGTAGTGCCCCTACAAGTACCCTATGGCATAAAGATTTTGGATATACAGGAGGCATACGTAAGAACGCGACCACCACAAGTTTCATAACGCCTCCACTCAACACGTTAAGGTATTTCCCTCGATCAGAGGGTCCTGAAAATTGTTACAATATCAATAAAGTGCCACATGGCCGTTATTCAGTGAGGATCTACTTTGGATTGGTTGCAGAACCAAGTTTCGATGACGAACCTCTATTTGATGTTTCTATTGAAGGGACCTTGGTTTATTCGTTGCCGCCTGGTTGGAGTAATCACGACGATGAACATGCATTCGTTGAAAATCTTGTATTTCTCGATAATGGTACTGCCTCACTTTGCTTCCACAGCACGGGTCACGGAGATCCTGCTATTCTTGCAATCGAGATTCTCCAAGTAGACGACAAAGTGTACTATTCTGGTCCTGGATTTGGTCGAGGAACGATCTTCAGAACTAGTCAAAGATTGAGTTGTGGAGATCGGCATTCAAAATTTGATGTTGACTACGATGGGGATCCGTGGGGCGGAGATCGGTTCTGGAGCTCAATTATGACCTTTGGTCAGAATTCTGATAAGCCTATATCTACCAAAAGCACGATAAAGTCGGCTTCCGTAGCACCAAACTTCTATCCACAAGATCTTTACCAAACTGCTCTTGTTAGTACCGACAACGAGCCAGATTTAATGTACACAATAGACGTTGATCCCAACAAAAACTACTCTGTCTGGTTACACTTTGCAGAAATCGATCCTTTAGTTACGGATGTAGGACAGAGGGTTATTGACATCTCGATAAATGGTGACATTGAATTTCCAGGTGTTGACATTGTTAAAATGGCTGGGGGCGTTAACAGCGCTCTTGTACTGAACAAAACCGTTGCAGTCAGTGGCAGGACGTTGACAATCACGTTGCATCCAACAATGGGGACTCATGCCATCATTAGTGCCATCGAGATTTTTGAGGTTATAACAGCTGAATCTAAAACATCACCAGAGGAAGGTAAGTTAGATGTTACGCTTATACTTCTTCGAGGCGCCTTTCTTAATTTTAAGCTGGAAAAGACACGATGTTATACACGATGTTATACGATTGAAAGGGGACAAAACTAGCATGTAGTTCCTTGGTCCAGCTTGCGTGTTTCACATTTTACCTTTGCTCTTTTATAGAAGTTACATTTACTTTTGTCGATACGCCTTTCTTCTTTTCTTTTTCAGTAAAGGCTTTGCAATCGTTGAAACTTGCACTTGGACTTCCCACACGTTTTGGGTGGAATGGTGATCCATGTTTCCCGCAACAACATCCGTGGAGTGGAGTAGATTGTCAGTTTGATAGATCCAGCAACAAATGGGTCATTGATGGGCTGTATGTTCTTGATCTCGACCTTAGATAGAAAAGTCCCTCCCATACGACACACTCACACACGCACGCACACACACACACACACACAGCTTTAACGCTCTCATTGACATTTACCCCTTCTATTGATGTTCCGCATACTTGGATTTCTTTCTATGTTATGTGATTTTGTATTTTGTCTTAACAGTGGCCTGGACAACCAAGGTTTACGGGGTTTCTTACCAGATGATATTTCTCGACTGCGTCATCTTCAGAGCATGTAAGTTTACGGGATTTTGGGTGAAAGATATGCAGCTGGCAAAGATCTAGTACTTCATAAAACGGAATCGATTCATTACTATGAGTTTTAACCAATACATGACACTTTTTAAGAAAGTATTTAGACATAATTCATCGGAAAGAATTACTAAGAGGTTAAATAACTTTCTTTTTTATCAGCGTAAGATTTCGGATATTGGAGCATCTTTTAGAATGACCTTTTCGTTATGCTTTGCTTGTGTGCCTCTTGCAGAAATTTGAGCGGAAACAGCATCCGTGGACCTATTCCCTCAACGCTCGGAACAATAGCTAGTCTGGAGAAATTGTGAGTAATGCTTGCCAGAGAGTCCTGTGTTTTTCAATACTTGATTTTGCTTTTCTTAGCTGCTGGAACAATAGATTATGAAATACGGAAACAACAACAACAACAAAAAACCCAGTGTAATTCCACAAGTGAGGTCCGAGGATGGTGGTGTTTACGCAATCTTACCTCCACTTTGTGAAGGTAGAGAGGCTGTTTCCGAAAGACCATGTATAGCATATTAGACAACAAGTATGAAACGTCAAAACAATGAGCAAGAGCACAATAACATCAACAAATAATACAATTACTGAAGCATAGGGAAACAACATGTGATACTACAATCGAAGAATAATCTAGTCGGAGGGTGATACTAACCAAACTGAAAAGGGAAACACGCTCGACTCGGCTACCTACTAACTTAATCCTCGACCTCCATATCTTCCGATCTAGGGTCATGTTAGACAGACAATATATTACAGCTCATTCTCCTTGGAAAGAGTCCTAGGTTTTTCGATGAACATATGTTATAATCTATGAAAGAACTTGAAAGGTCATAATCCTAGTTTAACTACAAGGAAATGAAGAATCATTTGTACCATCTCGTGTCATGTTCTTTGTCTATTATAGGAATGGACGGCTCATAATTTTCATAATTGTGTTGGTTACCACATTAGTGAATGTGCATACTGTTTGTTGGTTGTTTATCTGATTTAGTCCTCACTTTGTGATGACCTAACAACAGGGATCTTTCATACAATTACTTCAACGGGTCGATTCCTGAAAGCCTTGGGGAGTTGACCTCATTGTTGACATTGTAAGATACTTCAACGAGCACAATCGAGAACTTGTGATGGATCAATACGAGCTCTTATTTACTACTTTATTTATTACAGGAATCTCAACGGCAATTTGCTTTCCGGGAAAATTCCTGCCGCATTAGGTGGAAGGCTCTTGCACCGAGCTAGCTTCAAGTATGTTCTCCTCCTAATCGCCACATTTTTAGCATAAGGCTTCGTTCTTAGTGAAACACCCTTCAGAAATTGCATTATAACTATAATACGGAAGTTTGTAGTTTCTCTTGTCCAAGTTTTTGTCGTCGAAAATACATACTGCTTAGTCGACATTCCATTTCTAGATGCATCGATGAAGGGTCTCCTTGTCACCATCGTGTGTGGTAACTGTTTGGTCTTTTGGAAACATCCTCTCTACCTCCGAGGTAGGGTTAAGGTCTCGCACATTCTACCCTTCCTAAACTCCACTAAAAGAAAAGTCTATGATCATAACGTAGATTAAAGCACAAATACAAGCATACGTTAGGGCTAAACAAGCGTACCGCTAAACTCCCCATTGGCTTAGCGTCAACAATTGGCGGTTAAGCCTGACACAAACTTCCACAATCCACTAGCTACCACGTTCTCTCCGTCCTGAGTACTCGACGGATAGGACATCAACTATTACCATGTATTCAAGAATAAAATACACTACGCAGAGATGCTAATTAAACCTTATCCTTCATGTGGTGAAATTAATACGACAGATAAAGAAACTCGATCTGAAATTTGTTCGGTCATTGGTTCTTATGCATAATGTACTTACTGTGTATGCTTTCAGTTTTACTGATAATGCAGGCCTTTGTGGTATTCCTGGATTACCAACATGTGGACCACATCTTACTGTTGGTGCCAAAATTGGCATCGGCTTTGGGGCGTGCGTAGCTGTTGTAGTAATTGCTACTTGCATAACATGTTGGTGGAAAAGGCGGCAAAATATCCTCCGCGCTAAAAGAATTGCTGGTACGAGTTTTTCAACATAACATGCTCTATATCCATCTCTTGCGCATGCCTGTTTTGTCGTCAACATGTAGTTTTTGAGAAATGAATTTCGAGTGAAGATATATTGCGATGAACCACTTTTTCCTTTTTCATTTTTATACAGCGAGGGATGCTCCTTACGCAAAGAAAAGAACACATTTAAACCATATTCAGATGTCAAGACACAATCACCATGCTCATCATCACGAAAATAATACTCGGACAGCTGTTGAGAATGGACCTCCTTTGCTTACCTGAGTTCGCGTCAAGAGGATTCAACAAGTTATATATATACACCAACGAAAGATTTTTCTTATGATATTTTGCACAGTATAATTTTGTAACGAAGGAAAGATCAGTCTCCGTCGCGTATTCGCGTGCCTTACTGAGAGGATAGCCAGATACAATGCTACAAGAACTCAAGAAGTCTGTTTTGTTGCTAGAAAAATGTGTATAGTGGTTATAAACTAAGCTGTCGATGATGCACCCGTGTCGGATTCTCCAAAAATACACTAGTTTTGGCGAATCCGACACGCACGTATTGCCTTTTTTGAAGAGTCCGAACAACATAGGTTATAAAGGAAGCAATTCAAATAGTGTACATGTATGGTATATACTAATTATTATTACATGTATTCTTGTCATTAGTTTTGGAGTTTTTGGTAAAAGTTACTCATGTATACTATGCAATGGTGAAATATAATCAAAATGTTATTCTTCTCCTACCTTTTCTTTTAATAATGATTGGTCTACAGATCAGCTTGCGCGTACCTTAATTATTTGAACGAGTTAAGCATCTCGTGCCCCCTAACAATGACCAAATTTGCTACGACACGCTCCAACTTCACAAGGGCTCTTGAACTTAATTTAGTGTATTTTTGCCACTCTTTTTAGCTGATGTCACACCTTTTTAGCTGACGTGGGCTCCATTTTTATGTAATAAAAGTGCCATGTTAGCACAAAAGGGTGACAAAAATACGTAAAAATTAAGTTCAGGGTGTAATAAGACCCATGTGAAGTTGGAGTGTGTCGTATCAACTTTGACCATAGTTCGAGGGGGTACTGGATGCTTATCTCTATTTGAACAGGTACATTTTATCCGTTGTTCATATGTGATTTATAAGCCTACGTTCCAAACATTAACGAAAGACATCGCATTACAACAATAGCATATTTAGTGTGTTTATACAGACTTTACTCGTATCTTTGAAGGTATATAGACTGTTTTTGATACGTCAAAAAATAAAAAAAATCACATTATGTTTGTCTTATCCTACTAATCTCGAAGAGAATGAGATCCGGTTTTGTTTGAATTGTTGTTACATATTATTTCATGATGTATCGTATAATATTTTATTGTATTATTTTCAGGGCGATAAAGTTTAAATAGATTGTGTTGTTTTTTCGTCATTGCATAATGTTACACAATAATTTGAAGTATAAGCTCACAAGAAAAATTAGGCATGGAGTAGAATTACTATATGGTAAATGATATAAGACTATTATAAAACAAGTAAAGAAAAAATGAGGAAAAAAGGGTAGCGACACGATCATACCAAATCAATTATTACACGAAATGACACTTTTTGTTGTTATTTAATAATGAATTTAACGATATGATATGATTAAATTTAAGTAAAAACTAAAAGAAAAATCATATTTAACTAATCATACAAAAAATAGTAACAATCATTCAAACAAGCAAAAAAGGTGTGTTTGATTAATCAATACTTCTTTATTAGTTTGTTTTAATAATATAAATCAAGGTAATGCATGAAATACGCTAATTAAATAATAAATAATGATGAAATAATGAAAGAAGGTAATGATATAATGATCTTATATAAATTGACATATTTTAAAGTTAACATAATGACGTATTTGACAAAACAATATATAAAACTTAAATAACAATGCAAAAAAAAAGAAAAAAAAAAGCCCTCTCTCCCCGTTCACTTTTACTATTCCAATTTAGAAAATTAAGAAATATAGTAAGTTATAACTTATAGTTAATAATTTACCTTTGTTATTAATTATATATTGAGTAAAATATTTAGTATCTCTATACTATGACTAAATTTGCTACGTCACACTCCAACTTCACAGGGATTCTATTACCCCATGAACTCAATTTTAGTGTATTTTGTCACCCTTTTTAGCTGATCTGACATCTTTTTAGCTGACGTGACACCTTTAACGTGGATCCCATTTTTATGTAATAAAGACGTCATGTTAGCATAAAAGGGTGATAAAATACGCTAAAATTGAGGTCGAGGGTATTAGGGTTTTATGTGAAGTTGAAGTGTGTCGTAGCAACTTTGATCATAGTTCGAGAGGGTACTGGATGCTTATCTCTTATATATTCATTCAAGTGAGATAGTAAAATTTTCATTTTATTTAGAGATAAGCATTCAGTATTTCGAACTATGGTCAAAATTGTTACGACGCACTCCAACTTTACAGGAGTCTTATTAACCCCGAACTGAATTTTAGTAAATTTTTTCTTCCTTTTGTGTTAACGTGACACCTTTATTATATAAAATACGGACCACGATAAAGGTGTCACGTCAGCTAAAAAGGTTGACAAAAGGTGCCACATGCCCACATTAGCTAAAATGATTAACAAAACTACGCTAAAATTTAGTTCATGAAAGTAATAGAACCCCCGTGAAATTAAAGTGTATCGTAATAAATTTGATCATCGTTCGTAAATACTAATCGCTTTACTCTATTATTTATGACAAAATCAAAGGGGAGTAATACCACCAAAGGATGTGGTGCAGCGGATGAGGTTGCTCCTCCCTTAACCAGAGGTCTCGGGTTCGAGCTCTGGGTATGGAAAAATCCATAGTAGGAAGCGTTTTCCCCCGAATGCGGCCCTACACGATACGAATCTGAATTAATCGAACTCTAATGCGGATACTAGACATCGAATGAAAAAAAAATCGAAGGAGTAATAAGTGAGATCATATGGCATGTTGTAACACTTTGACTTAATAGTTTTGGCGTATTCCTACCTACTAGAGTACCACCAACCGCTACTCTCATCATTGTTCACACGATTCGATGCGTGAACGTTACATGTTGTCAATTATATGTGAATCGACGAAAAAAAAAGTACTATTTAATTTCTAAAATACTATTATTATATGAATCAAATTAAATTTTGATTGAACAGTTAAACGTAAATATCACATTAAACCACTGATTTAGGGAAAATAATTATCCTATTAAATGATACATATGAATATTATATTTTCTAATAAACTCCGAGTTAAATATACTTGATGCAAACAATACTTCTCTTATCGCTCACCGAAAGAAAAGGAAAATAATTAGACAAACAAAAATTATCTTAAAATATTTGCTTATTCAATTTTAGCTTGGATTAATGTTGGTTTTTTTTTTTAAAGTAGAATACATAATGTATTAAATTCCTTTTTTACTCTATTAAATTTTGATTTCAACATGTAACTATCAATTCATAAAATCTTTTATTTAAATAAGTTAATTTAAACATGTTCTTAACTTAGATGTAAACAAAACCAGGTGGATTAAATTAGTGGAGGAATAATCCATGTGGCAACAAGGTCCATAATAGTCAAAAAGATTATTATTATATTTTTTTTTAGTTAAATCTAATCTTTTTTTTCCCCAGTAAATGTGCAATTATCCACATTAATTATTATTACTAACCCACGTATCAAAACAGCCTCCATGTGGCAACAAAGTCCATAATAGTCAAAAAGATTATTATTATTATTATTATTATTATTATTGTGTTTTTGTCGGTCAAACCTAATCTTTTCTCTCATTAAATGCGTAATTATCTACATTAATTATATTATTATCATTAATCTACGTGTCAAAAGATTCGTTTTTCTCCTCGAGTCTCCATTGACATTAAAGGCGGAGCTAAGATTTCAACGAAGGGAGTTCCATATTCAAAGAAAACTTAGGATTTCAACTAAGAGGGTTCCATATTCAAAGAAAACTTAGTTGAAGGGGGTTCAACACCTACTATAACCACATAAAAAATAATTTTAATCATGTATAAATAGTATATTTTTTTATCGAAGGGGGTTCAACCGAACCCCCGAACAGAAGGCTGGCTCCGCCCCTGATTGCCACTGCTACTACCATTACCACTTTCTCCGCTGTCAGTTTCCATCAACAATTATGATATCATCCCACATCCACGTAAGAGATTCACTCTGATACAAGTGAATGCAATTTTAATATAAAACGTAAATTTATATCTATAACTTTATTAAAAATCATAACGAATAGTAAATTTGAACTTCATAATTCATAGCCATAAAATAAACAATAAAAGAAATTATTCTTTTTAAAGATAAGATTTTTCGATATTCACATAATTCCTTAAAATATTTGCTTATATTATTTTAGCTTGAATTAACATTGTTTTTTTATTTTTTAAATAGAATACATAATGTGTTTAATTCCTTTTTTACTTATCACATCAAATTTTCATTTCAACATCTAACTATCAATTCATAAAATCAATATCAATTATTTTTTAATAAGTTAATTTAAACATATTTTTAACTTAGTTGTAAACAAAATTAGGTGGATTAAATTAGTGGTGGAATAATCCATGTGGCAACAAGGTCCATAAAAAGCAAAAAGATTATTATTATTTTTTTGTCACTCGAACCTAATTTTTTCTCTTAGTAAATATGCAATTATCCACATTAGTTATTATTATCATTAACTCACGAGTCAAAACATCAGTTTCTTTTTCCTCGAGTCCTCATCGCCACTACCACTACCACTTCCTCCTCTGCCCGTTCCCATTAACAACTAAAATAATCATCCTGTATTTACGTAAGAGATTCGTTCTAATACAAGTGAATGCAATGCTAAATTCATCAACTCATTGAATTTTAATTTAAAATGTAAATTTATATCTAAGACTTTATTAAAAATCATAACGAATAATAAGTTTAAACTTCATGATTCATCGTCATAAAACAAACAACAGAAGAGATTATTCTTTTTAAAGATTAAATTTTTCAATATTCACATAAGAAAGTTTTTATTATTATTACCATGATATGTATTCATTATAATCAGCTTGTTCAAATGGAATATGTATAATTTATAACTAGTTAATCCAATCAACTTGTTCACTTAATGTGTAAACAAATTAAGTGCACTAATTTGGTGGATTATGACCTACATGGCAACAAGATTCATAATTGTCAAAAGAAAATTAATTTTTTCAGTCAAATCTAATCTTTTATCTCAATAAATGCGCAATTATTCATACAATTATAACCCACACGTGTTGAAAGAACCTTTTTTTTCTCCGTCTGGTCTCGTCATCACCACCATCGTCACTTCTTCCTTCGTCAAGTTTTCATCACATGTAGAAAAACTTACACGTGTGGCTCGCTCAGATAGGTTACGTTTTTGAGTTTAAAATCTTTTTGTAGTCCTTCTAACCTCACCATCACCACCACCGATACTACTTCCTCCTCCGTCAAGTTCCCATCACATCCAGAAAACTTACACGTACGGTTCTAATCGATTCTTCCGGTATGTTTTCAATTCTTTCGACCATTTCCCATCACACAAAATTCAAAAAATTACCTTCGAAAGACCTTAAAAATTATTAAAATTATAATTATAAAAAATAACAATTCAAACTAATAATTTGATACCATTAAACTCAAACCACATTTATATAACACTCAAACATTTTAGAAAAAGACAACCCTAAAGTTTTATTTAATTTTTCGATTTTTCTTCGATATTAACATAAGATGATGAACATTTCTTCCCCCATACATATACTAGTACTACTACTATTTCTCTTATCATCCTTTTTTATATAACTCTATCCTAATTACTGAAAATTAAAAGGAGGATTACACTAATTAAAACAAGATTACAACTAATTAATTAAAAGACATTTCACTAAACCATGCAAATTCTCTGATCATCAACTTCTGCAATTTCACTTATTCTTGGGCACCGATGGAAAATTGAGATCGATCTGAATGTTTTTAGTATCGTTGCCCATAAAATCAACCACTGATGAAGAATCTGACTCGCTGAGATCTCCTGCATCGGAACCCATGATTATGGATCCGAATCTGTTAGTATGAAACATTTCACTACGATCAAGACCACCACCACCGCTACCACGAGCATCCAGATGATTCTGAGCCTGGGAGGAAAAGAACTTACTTCCTAGACAGTATGAGGACCTGCCAAGGGTTAGATCCAATGGGGGATATGATGATTCAATAATCACCAGTTCCTCAGGAACCTCCACCTTCTTCACCTTAGTCATCGCGGTAGATGATTCAACAGTACTCACCTCACTGAGATTTCGAGTCAAATCAACAGGAATTAGGAAGTTTGTCTTCGCCTTAACACCTCGAAACTCTATGGCTGCTGCATCATATGCCATCGCTGCCTCCACTGCAGTATCAAATGTACCTAACCATACTTGGCATTTCCTATGTGGATCTCTTATCTCTGCCGCGTATCTCCCCCATGGCCTCTTCCTTACTCCGCGGTAATGCACCTCCTTTTCTACCGGTGTTGCTGTCGCCGCCACCGTACGTCTATGCCTACGTGCCATTTTTTGGGGAGGGGAGATAGTAATGTTTTTTTTTTTTAGTATGACATAAAGTGATTTGAAGAAGTCATAAGGATGAGCGAAAGTATAGGGAGGAAAGAGCTGCTTAAATAGGAAAGTGGCGAAGGAAGAAAATAAAAACTTAGTCAACAGAGAAAGTGTTTGACTTGACTGATGTAATTATGGGACCACATGTGATGTGACAGTTTATTGCTTAATTAAGAAATTTTTTGATAATAGTGTCTTAAATATTTACTTTCTTCATTCCTTTTTAATTGCTTATTTTTTTAGAGTCAAACGATATAAATTTTAATCAACATTTTAAGATGTATTATTTAATCAAATTAAAAAAAATAGTAATTTATAGTAACTTTCATGTAGTTTTTGAACATTTTAATTTTTATTTTAAAATAATTAAATTAATCTAATTTAATTTAACTCTGAAACTTAGTCAAATTGACTCACGAAAAATGAGGGGAACAATTTAAAAGGAATGAAGGGAGTATAAATTTTACTCCTTCCATTCTAATTATATAAGCCACTTTGTTTAAACACAGAGTTTAAAAAAGGAAGAAAGATTTATGAAATTTATGATCTATAATAAGTCCTAAATGTTTGTGCGATTATAAATTATTTTATTAAGGATAAAAAAAGACATTTTAAAGTTAAATTGTTACTAAATACAGAAGTGTGTCATTCTTTTTGGGACTGACTAAAAATTATAGAAATGTAAATCATATATATTGAGACTGGGGAAGTAATATTGATCCTTATTATTTTTGGTTAGTTAAGTTTTAACTTTTGATTAATTGATATGTACACCTCTCCGAAAAATAGACATTAAGAATAGAGAATGTATATTAAGAAAAAGATTTAATTTTTTCTTTGTTATATGACACGATTAAAGGTCTTAAATAAAATGCAATATAATTACTTGAAACAAATATAAAGTAAAAAATATGTTTTAAATTTGAGTTTATTATTTTTAAGCTCAAAATGGAGGAGAAAACATTTTCATTTTTTCCTCTAATTTTTAGAAAAAACACACCAAATAAGCAATAAATTAAAAATTATTTACCCGTCATAGAATTGAGTAATGAAAAAATTAAAGGATGTAATTATTTGAGCTAGTAATAAATAATAATTGTCCTTTATGCTACACGAAAATAACTACATATAGTGTGTACATTATCGTATATAATTCATTTAATTATGTATACTTATAATAAATTAAATCATTATAACAATTTCGGTCCTACAAGTAAAACATATTGTAAGATGTAATTCTATTCAAAATAACTAAATAAATAATAAATAACTCAATTTTGATAATGTCGTAAATGGTACTTATTTTATCTTGATCATGTTGGTCGATCAAATAATCTAAAATATAAGTCAAATGAATGTTTTTTTGGGAGTTATATTTCACAATTAGAGGTCTTAAATGAAATACAATATAATTACTTGAAAAAAATATGAAGGCGAAAATTAATTTTTAAAATTTGGGTTTATTTCTTTTTAGCTCAGAAATATGGAGGAAAAAGTAAAATTCTCTTTTGCCGTACTGTAGAATTACGTGATGAAGAAAAAAATATATTTCTTTCAGCTCATACTAATTAATAATAATTGTCGTTTACGTTACGCGACAAATCGACAATAGATTACATATTACCTGCGAATAATTGTCGTTTACGTTACACGACAAGCTGATAATAAAATACATATTACGTGCGAATACTTGTCGTTTACATTGCGCGACAATCTGACAATAGATTACATATAACGTGAAAATAATTTATTTTTTAACCTTACGTGAAAAATCGATTATAAATTATATGTCACGTGCGATTCGTCGTATAAATTTGATTTAATTACGTACACGTATAAAAGGTTCTGTCTTAAACATTTTCAACCATGTAACAAATAAAACTGACATATAATTAAAATTATATAGAACAATTAAAGGTCCTAAATGAAATGTACTTTAATTACTTGTAACAAATATGAAGGAGAAAATTAATTTTATAAATTTGAGTTTATTGGGTTTTACCTCAGAAATATGGAGGGGAAAGTAATGTGTGATGAAAAAGAATATACTAATTTTAGCTCGTACTCAATAATAATTATAGTTTACGTTATGTGACAAGTCGACAATAGATTACATTTCCCGTTTGATTTGTTGTATAAATTTGATTTAATTTCGTACACTTATAAAAAGTCCGATCTTAATATTTTCAATCTTGTATATTTTATCTTTGTCATTAATTATAATCTTTTCTTAATGTATTTAATAAAATATTTACATTTATTATATTCAAGTGACATATTTAAAATTATTCATGGGAGCCCTTTGCTTTTCTCTGCTTCAATTTAAATGTCTTATTTTATCAAGCTGTCTTAAAAGGTATGCGTTTAAAAATATTTAGCAAGTTTTTTAGTTTTAATATTTTACATAAAAAAGTTTACATCATAAAATTTGAAGAATTATATATATATATATATATATATTTCTAACCTAAAATAATAAAATATTATTAAAAATTATTTTTTTAAATTTTTGTAACAAATCAAACTAAAACGAAATCGAAGGGGAGTAATAAGTGAGATCGTATGGCAGGTAGTACCATTTGAACTTCATAGTTTCGGTCTATTTCCACCTTCTAGAATACTACCAACCATCACTCTTATCATTGTTCACACGATTAGGCGCGTGACAGTTAGACGTATTGGATGATGGTACATAAAGATTAAAAATAAATCAGATATGATGATAGTAGAAGTGGTATTGGCTTCAACATATGACCATATCGATTAAATTATTTTCAGTTCCCTAAAAGTCTGAACCTATGATAGTTCCTAGTTAAGTTTTGAATTTCGGAGTCAAGGTTAGTAAACTTCGAAGAATCCGCAACGCCCTTCAGCGGTTACATAGTTGTACAATAACAAAAATGACACACGGTATGATCGTTATGGGGGATGAAATTGACGCAAGACGTTTATTAGGGTTTAAATACATTCTTATTCCTTATTTGTGTCAGGTTGCAATTTTCATTACTCACTTGACATTATTTTGACGTTTTCGAAGAATCCGCGACGCACTTTAGGAGCTACATATATGTAATAAAAATGACATGCAGATATGAATCATTATGGGAAACGAAATTGACGCAAGACGTTTATTAGGGTTTAAATACATTCTTATTCCTTATCTGTATGCCATCGCAATTTTCATTATTCACTTGCCATTATTTTGAAGTTTTTGAAGAATCTGCGATGCTCTTAAGGAGCTACACAGTTGTCTACGTAACGAAAAATGACACGCAGATATGAATCATTATGACGAACGAAATTGATGCAACACGTCTATTAAGGTTTAAATACATTGTTATTCCTTTCTAATGTATGCCCTTTAAATATCACATTAAGCCACTAATTAGGGCATATAATTATCCTATAAAATGATACACATGAATAGTATCATCAAAATTTCATTTCAATATGTAACTATCAATTCATAAATCAAAATCAATTTTTCAATAAGTTAATTTAAACATGTTCTTAACTTAGATGTAAACAAATTAGCTTAAGAATTTAAAATACTATTCAATAGTACTAATGCGTTGAATAAATAAATAAATCTTATGAATTAATTAATGACAAGAAACATTCTTCTATTGGTATTTGGAGGCACTTATCTTGACATCATTCGTGTTGATATATTTTATTTTTGTCAAATTAAATCAAGTTTAATCTACATATCTCTAAAATTATGAACAAACAATTATATTGATGATTGTCTCAATTTTCTTCATATATGCTGGTGATTATAATTCTCTAGTGTTAAATAAACAATAATGTTGTAAAATAAATAATCATGAAAACAATGATATGTAAAGTAGTGAATCCTTCCTATTTTTGGTAGAAAATAATAGAAGTCCAAATTGCCTTATACTCCTATTTTTTAATTTATATTTAAATATTTAAAAATGAAATAATTGAGAATCTTACCTATTACAAGTCTTAAAAATCTTGACAGTATAAAATCTTTATTCCACTGACAGTATATATTGATTAATCTCTATTATCATTAAATCGCGTGTCAAAACATCCATTTCTTTTTCCTCGAGTCCTCATTGCCACTATCACTACCACTTCCTTCTTTGCCAGTTCCTATCAACAATTAAAATAATCATTACGCATTTACGTAAGAGATTAATTCACTCTGATACAAGTGAGTGCAATCTAAATTCATCAAGATGTTGAATTTTAATATGTGATGTAAATTTATATCTAAATTAGAAATCATAACAAATAGTAAATTTGAACTTCATAATTCATCGCCATAACAGGTAACAAAAGAAATTATATTCTTTTAAAAATCAGATTTTCAATATTTACATAAGAAAATAAATAAAAATCTTTGGTTTTCATCATAGTTACTATTATTAGGCTCATAATTAAGTCATAACTATAACTCAAGAACTAAGTTCTAAACATTACTTTAGCATTAATACCATGATATTTATTCATATAATTTGCTTGTCAAATGGAGTAGGTGTAATTTATAACTAGTTAATTCAATCAACTTGTTGACTTTAGGTGTAAACAAATTAAGTGCTATAATTTGGTGGATTATGATCCACGTGGCAATAAGGTCCATAATTGTCAAAGGAAAATTGATTTTTTCCAGTTAAACATAATCTTTTCTCTCAGTAAATGTGTAATTATCCATACAACTATAACCCACACGTGTTGCGTCGTCACCACTATCACCACTTTCTCGTTCGCCAAAGTTTTCATCACATGCAGAAAAACTTACACGTATAATTCAGACAAATTACGTTTTTGAGTTTGGAATTTTTTCGTTCTCCTTCTGTCCTCACTATCACAACCGCCAGTACCACTTCCTCCTCTGTCGATCAAATTCCCATCACTTCCAGAAAAACTTAGACGTATGATTCTAACTGATTCTTCAAGTCTTGTTTTTGATTCTTCCGATCATTTCACATCACACAAAATTCAAAAAATTACCTTCGAAAATTATAATTATAAAAAATAACAAATTCAAACTAATAATTTGATACCATTAAAACTCAAACATTTTAGAAAAAACAACCCTAAAGTCTTATTTAATTTTTTTATTTTTCTTCAAAGATAAGATTTTTCTTCGATATTAACATAAGATGATGAACATTTCTTCCCCCCATATATATACTAGTACTACTACTATTTCTCTCATCATCCTTTTTTATATAACTCTATCCTAATTACTGAAAATTAAAAGGAAGATTACGCTAATTAAACAAGATTACAACTAATTAAGTAAAAGACATTTCAATAAACCATGCAAATTCTCCGATCATCAACTTCTGCAATTTCACATTTTCTTTGTCACCGGTGGAAAATTGAGGTCGATCTGAATGCCCTTAGTATCATTACCCATAAAATCAACCACTGATGAAGAATCTGACTCGCTGAGATCTCCTGCATCGGAACCCATGATTATGGATCCGAATCTGTTAGTATGAAACATTTCACCACGATCAAGACCACCACCACCACCACGAGCATTCAGATGATTTTGAGTCTGGGAGGAAAAGAACTTACTTTCTAGACAGTACGAGGACCTGCCAAGGGTTAGATCCAACGAAAGCGGTGATGATTCAACAATCACCAGTTCCTTAGGAACCCCCACCTTCTTCACCTTAACTCTCGCGGTAGATGATTCAACAGTACTCACCTCACTGGGACTTCGAGTTACATCAATAGGAATTGGGAAGTTTGTCTTCGCCTTAACACCTCGAAACTCTATGGCTGCTGTATCATACGCCATCGCTGCCTCCACTGCTGTGTCAAATGTGCCTAACCATACTTGGCATTTCCTATGTGGATCTCTTATCTCCGCCGCGTATCTCCCCCATGGCCTCTTCCTTACTCCGCGGTAATGGACCTCCTTTTCTGTTGCTGTTGCTGCCGCCGCCGCCGTACATCTATTCCTACGTGCCATTTTTTGGGGAGGGGGGATAGTAATGTTTTTTTCTTCTTTAGTATGACATAAAGTAATTTGAAGAAGTCATAAGGATGAGCGAAAGTATAAGGAGGAAAGAGCTGCTTAAATAGGAAAGTGGCGAAGGGAGAAAATAAAAACTTAGTCAACAGAGGAAGTGTTTGACTTGACTGATGTAATTGTGGGTCCACATGTGATGTGACAGTTTATTGCTTGATTAAGAAATTTTTTTATAATAGTGTCTTAAATATTTACTTTCTTCATTCCTTTTTAATTGCTTATTCTTTTTTTAGAGTCAAACGATATAAACTTTGATCAATATTTTAAGATGTATTATTTAATCAAATTAATTTTTTTTTTTTGTAATTTATAGTAACTTTCATGTAACTTTTTGAACATTTTAATTTTAATTTTAAAACAATTAAATTAATCTAATTTAATTTAACTTTGAAACTTAGTCAAATTGACTCACGAAAAATGAGAGGAACAATTTAACAGGAATGGAGGGAATATAAATTTTACTCCTTCCGTCCTAATTTATATAAGTCACTTTGTCTAAACACAAATTTTGAAAAAGGAAGAAAAATTTATGAAATTTATGATAAAAAATAAGTCATAAGTGTTTGTGTGACTATAAATTATTTCATCAAGGATAAAAAAAGATATTTTAAATTGTTACTAAATACAAAAGTGTGTTATTCTTTTTGGGACTGACTACTAAAAATTATAGAAAAGTAAACCATATAAATTGAGACAGAGGAAGTAATATTATTATGTTTTAACTTTTGAATAATTGATATGTGCACCTCTCCGAAAAATAGCAATTAAGAATAGAGAATGTATATTAAGAAAAAGATTTAATTTTTTCTTTGTTCTATTGTAACGATCCTCCCGGTTGTTTTATGAATTTTTCTCATCTTCTCTATTTTAGCGCTCTCTGTAGTTTGTATACGTGGATTATGACTCATGAAATGAGTAGTACCAATTCATAAGGTGTTTGGAAGTTATTGAGTCCTTAGTTGAATTATTAAGTTTTAATAAAGTTAAGCCCAATCATGGTCAATCTTTGATCGAGACGACCTCGGGTTAGTATCATAGTATTTTTAGTAGGTTCGGAATATACTTTTTAGTCAATGTACATATTTGGTTTGGTTCTATGGGGCAATGAAACATTCTTAATTTACTTTATTTTGGATATCTCTTTAGACATGGTCTTTGTTAGCAGTTCTTGTACGATGACTTTCGGGTCTTGGGGATTTTAGTAAGCAGTTTGTTTAACTTCCGCATTAATAATGATTAGTCCTGGTTTATTGTTATATGTGATTTTATAATAATGTCACCTTAATATTAACTAAGTGAATAGGTAATAGTTCAATTTAGATAGTTCTCCCACAGGAAGATTAGTGTGGGTGCCACTCATGGCCATTTGGGTCGTGACATATATGACACGATTAAAGGTCTTAAATAAAATGCAATATAATTACTTGAAACAAATATAATGTAAAAAATATGTTTTAAATTTGAGTTTATTATTTTTAAGCTCAGAAATATGGAGGAGAAAACATTTTCATTTTTCCCTTTAATTTAAAGAAAAAACACCAAATTAAGCAATAAATTAAAAATTATTTACCCGTCATAGAATTGAGTAATAAAAAAATTAAAGGATGTAATTGTTTGAGCTCGTAATAAATAATAACTGTCCTTTATGCTACACGAAAATAGATACATATAGTGTGTACATTATCGTATACAATTCATTTAATTATGTATACTTATAATAAATTAAATCATCATAACAATTTCGATCCTACAAATAAAACATGTTGTAAGGTATAATTATATTCAAAATAACTGAGTAAATAATAAATAACTCAATTTTGATAATGTCGTAAATGGTACTTACTTTATCTTGATCATGTTGGTTAATCAAATAATCTAAAATATAAGTCAAATGAATGTTTTTTGGGGGTTATATTTTACAATTAGAGGTCTTAAATGAAATACAATGTAATTACTTTGGAACAAATATGAAGGCAAAAATTAATTTTTAAAATTTGGGTTTATTTCTTTTTAGCTCAGAAATATGGAGGAAAAAGTAAAATTCTCTTTTTCCCCTAACAAAGAATTAAGTGCGGAAAAAAAGATATTTGTTTGAGCTAGTACTAATTAATATAATTGTCGTTTACGTTACGCGACAGGTCGATAATAGAATAAATATCACATGCGAATAATCGTCGTCTATGTTACACGACAAACTGACAGTAGAATACATATCAATGGGGAATACTTGTTGCTTACATTGCGCGACAATCTGACAACAAATTACATAAAATGTGCGAATAATTTATTTTTTAACCTTACGTGATAAATCGATTGTAAGTTATATGTCACGTGTGATTCATCGTATAAATTTGATTTAATTACCTACGCGTATAAAAGGTTCTGTCTTAAAAATTTTCAATCACCCAACAAATAAAACTGACGTATAAGTAAAATTATATAGAACAATTAAAGGTCCTAAATAAAATGTAATATAATTACTTGAAAAAAATATGAAGGAGAAAATTAATTTTATAAATTTGAGTTTATTGCTTTTTAGCTCAGAAATATGGAGGAGAAAGTAATAAGTGATGAAAAAGAATATATTTATTTGAGCTCGTACTAAATAATAATTATAGTTTACATTATGTGATAAGTCGACAATAGATTACATTTTTCTCGTGGTTTGCTGTATAAATTTAATTTAATTACATATACTTATAAAAAGTTTGATCTTAATGTTTTCAATTCCGTATAATTTATCTCTGTTATTAGTTATAATCTTTTCTTAATGTATTTAATAAACTATTTACATTTATTATATTCAATTAACATATTTAAAATTATCCATGTGAGCCCTTTGCTTTTTTCCATTTCAGATTAAATGTTTTATTTTATCAAGTTATCTTAAAAGGTATATATATATATATGATCCGGGGGTCTATCAGAAACAACCTCTCTACTTCCTCGGAGGTAGTGGTATGGACTGTGTACATTCTATCCTCCCCAGACCCCACTATGTGGGAATATACTGGGTTTGTTGTTGTTGTTGTGTGTGTGTGTATATATATATATATATATATATATATATATATAGGGAAAATGCATCATTTCCACCCCATACTATACAAGAAAAGTCTAAGCCACACCTAAATTATATAAGTGACCTATTACACACCTTAACTATATAAAAGTGATATTATTACCTCCCCGCGACCCCCATTCTAAGGCGCGTGTGTTACACTTATTTTAGGTGCGTCCATCCTTAAATAACAAAATTAAACGGCTAAAAACATTAAGGGAAAAAACATCATTTTCACCCCAAACTATAGTCGAAAAGTCGAATCCACACCTAAACTATATAAGTGACCTATTACACAGCTTAACTATAAAAAAGTGATACTTTTTACTGATGTGGTGCTGACGTGGCAGCGCATGTAAAACACTATACCACATGCAAGTGGTGGTAGCCTGACAGAGTGTAAATAGTTTCACTTTTTTATAGTTTAGGTGTGTAATAGGTCACTAGTATAGTTTAGGTGTGGCTTCGACTTTTCGGGTATAGTTTGGGGTGGAAACGATGCCTTTATATATATATATATACACATACATACATACATACATGGCTGTGATACCAAGCATTTATGGCTGGATTGCCAGTGGAGAAGATGTTTATTCATAACCTTTGGACTATCCGACTAATGAACCTTTTAGATAAAATGGATCTAGCTAAAACATATGGTATTGAGGCACGATTTCACTAATTTAATTACCTCTATCTCTTTCATATAATATTGAGTTAAGTACTTGAATATTTTTCTTTATGGAACCCAATCGTCTCTTAATCCAAGGATAGGAAGCTTTTAAGTTATTATTGTCGTTATTAATTATTTATGTTTAAATTCTTCTATGGCTTTCCGTCGTCCCTTCTCTTCTAAGAACTCTTCATTCTCTTCATCCTCTTCAACTTCCTACAATTCTCCAAGTTCAAAACTCAAGGAAGAGATTAGTTTGTCTGATGTGCAGCAATCAATTGATGACTGGCAAATTCCCAGGCATCCTCAAGACCAAATTTACAAAGCTCCTTTCAGATGGCGGCCTCTAACAAGTGACTACCATATTTCCACTTTCGAACAAACTATCCCTCTTGAATCATATCATGAGGATATCAAGCTTCTCAACCCCAGGACTATCAAAAGATGTTAGCGTAAGTACGATTACATTCTTACCAGATTTTCTTACCAGGGAATTCTTGTAGGGAAGATAAGATGCTCAGAAAAAAGAAAAAAGAACCTCCACCTCCACAAATTTTGACCCTTCCATCTACATAAGATACCACCAAAAACGCTGTTACACCACAACAAAAAACTTTAGTTGCACCAAAGCAACTACCAAATGTAGTAGCTGACACAAATCAATCAAGATATCAAACCCCAGTTGATTATGCCATGTCGGGATTACCACAATCTTTCATAATGCAATCAAGTACAAATCTAATTTCAATTTCTAACACCAAGAAATGAGTTGATTCGGTCGACGAAGAAGATGAAGAGGCTCAATTAGCTCAAACAGTGTTTATCCCCTGGACATAAGAAAATTTTAAACAATGGCGACTCCTCATGGGGGGAAGTAAAGATTATTTTTCTTATTTTTAACTTGCTATTATATGGTACTGTCAGATCTTTAATATGAATGGTGAAACTTGACTTAATCTATTAGACTTAGAAAGATATATTTTATAAATGGATTATTTTGAAGATAGTGCTGTGATCTTTCAAATCTACACTGTAGGTTGTTTAACCTAAGCATTTATGGATGGATTGCCGGTAGAGACTTAGGGACTTACAGATGGTTATTTATAACCTTTGGACTATCCGACTAATGAACCTTTTAGATAAAATGGATCTAGCTAAAACATATAGTATTGAAGCAAAGTTTCACTAATTTAATTATTTGATCTAACTCTTCAATATAATATTGAGTTAAGTACTTGAATATTTTCTTTATGGAATCCAATGATCTCTTGTGTTGAGTTCGAAATTGAGAAGGTGTCATGCGAAAGCTATTAGTTGCAAACCATTGTGGTGACAATTCAGAAGACACATAAAACACTACTAAAAAGCTTAATATTATATATTATTTGGCCAATTGACCTACATATAAAACCTAATATTAAAAACATAAAAACTAATGAGAGAGAAAATCTCCCCCTAAACAAAGACTCTTTAAAGACTACATTGTGAATGCTATTGTGTTGTTGTATGAGAAGAGGGGTCTTCTATTTATAGAGTTCCAAAACCTTTCCCCAAGAAAGAGGTTAACCAAATATGGAAAAGAATTATGTTTTCCTTTTAGGAAAAATAAAAGTAATTATGGTTACTTTTATTTTCCTTCCAATAAAAAGTAAAAACTTAATTTTGGTAAGAAAATCAGGGCAAAAATCCTAACAAATCTCCCCTTTTGGCTTGATTTTCTTCACTTGATCCGCCTTCTTCACATCTTTAATCTTTATTCTTCACATAGTCTTCATCACTGCTGCTTGACATGCTTAAAAATGGAGCTTTTGGGTTAAAAGTATATGAGCCCTTTTCGGGTTAAAAATATTGGAACCCTTTTGCAGGGTTAAAAGTGAGCTTTATTTTCAAATATATGACAACAGAATTGTTGAAAATATGATTAACAATTATCTCCACATGTAGCTTTTGTACATATATCTTCATTATCATCAAATTGATTGCAACTTTGTTCAACAATTGGACCATCGATTTATTGAGCCGTGGACTCTGATACCACTTGTTGGGTTTGAAATCGAGAGGGCATTATACAGAAGCTATTAGTTGCTAACAATTGTGGTGACAATTCAAAAGACACATAAAACAATACTAAAAAGCTTAATATTATTATATTATTTGGCCAATTGGCCTACATATAAAACCTAATATTAAAAACATAAAAACTAATGAGAGAGAAAATCTCCCCCTAAACAAAGACTCTTTAAAGACTACATTGTGGATGCTATTGTGTTGTTGTATGAGAAGAGAGTCTTCTATTTATAGAGTTCCAAAACCTTTCCTCCAAGAAAGAGGTTAGCCAAATATGAAAAAGAATTATATTTTCCTTTTAGGAAAAATAAAAGTAATTATGGTTACTTTTATTTTCCTTCCAATAAAAAGTAAAAACTTAATTTTGGTAAGAAAATCAGGGCAAAAATCCTAACATCTTGATCCAAGGATAGGAAACTTTTAAGTTATTATTGTTGTTATTAATTGTTTATTGTTTAAATTCTTCTATGGCTTTCCGTCGTCCCTTCTCTTGTACTTCTAAGAACTCTTCATCCTCTTCATCCACTTCAACTTCCTATAATTCTCCAAGTTCAAAACTCAAGGAAGAGATTAGCTTCTCTAATTTGCAACAATCAATTGATGACTGACAAATTCCCAGCATCCTCAAGACCAAATTTACAAAGCTCCCTCTAGATGGCGGTCTCTAACAAGTGACTACCATATTTCCATTATTGAACAAACTATCCCTCTTGAATCAAATCATGAGGATATCAAAATTCTCAACCCCAGGACTATCGAAAGATGTAAACGTAAGTACGATTACCTCTATTTTGGCCTAGTTCAAATAGCAGCTAAACCACTTTCACGAGAAGGTTTAGATACATCTTTACTTCTTTGTCTTAGAGACTTTAGGTTCCTAGACTTCAATGATTCCTTAATAGGAATGGTCGAAACTAGTCTTTGTAATGGTCCAATTTATTTTGACTGTTTTCTAAATTTTACTGTTTCCTTAAAGGATCAAAATATATTAGATTCTTTAACACTCAATGTTAAGACATCCAATTACAAAACCAAATCTGGATCTCCCCCAGTAGCAATCATTTATAGAGTTCAGTATAAGGCCATGAAAACTGACTTTGGCTCTGGAGCTATGAAAAACAACTACAAAGGAGAAACTGTACTCTTCCAAACTGACCTTCAACAGTCTCACTTGTCAGTTCCTAAGACGATCTCCCGGAATCAAGTATCCTTGCCCCAGAGTTGGACGTTGCAAGATGCAGCCCCAACAGGCAAACCTGTGAATACTACAGTTTCTCAGATCCGACAGTTCTCCATAGGAACTATTTTATTTCTTTCCAAAGATCTCAAAGCCAGCGGATCTCTGGCTCCTCATCTGTTCTCCCAGAGATACAGATGGCTAAGAATTCAGTTTCCTCATTTCCTTCTAGAATCGAGACTGTTAACTTCAAATCTAGAATTCCATAAGCTAAATATTCTGTGGAAACACCTCCCACCGAGATCCATGATGATCCACCCCAATCTACAACTAACTCAGCCTTAGGAGCATAGCTAGGGATTTTAAGTCAAGATTTTTATATTGATAAGAAAACTCTTGGAACAAAATTTTATTCATCTGGAAGTATTTTAAAACGAAACTATCTTTTTTACTAATTTCATGATAGATGAGAGAAAAAATATTCAAGAACTTTATTATGAATTTCTAAATTCTGTCCAAAAACAAATTAATTTCTTTGAATGGTTTGAGGCTTATGCTGAATATCATCAATTAGATTTTCCTTTTTCTAAATCAATCAATGTTTCAAAAGTGTGGAAAATCATAAATGGTGTGGACGCCACCGCTGAACTTCCTCCATCACAAGGTTTTATAATTTCTCATGCCAATAGCTCAATCGTTGCTTCATCTTTCAAAAGAAAGGCTGAAAAAGAACCAGTTACTGGCAAAGACATTAAAAGTCTTTTCGAACAAAATAACTATACCAATAAGTATGTTCATACACTTGGTGAATACTTGACTTCAAAACCATCTCTAACTCTTAAGCCAGAGGCGACTACCTTGTCCTCTCCTATTTTTAAGCCTTACGAGATTCCTAAGACATTCACTAGGGAAATTCAAATGCATAATTCAAAGTCTTTCCCACCGCTATATGACCTTCAGCAGAGGATCATCCAAATTTAGAAATTCCTCCACCCAAATATTCCTGAGACCCCAGGTGTTGGCTCGTTTTCTACAGTTGGGATTCTCCAACATGATAGTTCAGATGAAACCAAACAGAGGAAAAACCTCCTCTTGAAATAGCTCCTATAAAAACTAAATCTTCCAATTGGCGAAAGCCACAAAAAATTTACTACCCTAAAGCTACTCCTCCAGACGTAGCTTTGAAAAAAGAATCAATGTTATGCAGAATAACTACAACGCCAATAATATCTATAAATGGAACATAAATGGTTGTTCTGAGTATAACATACTGTCCAAACTTCAGCAGATGACAATGGTTGCCACTACTTATAGAATTGCCCACAACTACTCCGATCAACTCACTACCCGTGTCCTAGTAGCTAGGTTCACAGGCCAGCTTAAAGGATGGTGGGATACCCATATTAGTGAGGAATATAAACAAAGTATCTTCTAAAGTGTCCATGCAGACTCCTTAGGATAACCAATTCTTAGGGATGGAGAAACCATTCTTGATTCCACAAATACGTTGATTTATACTATTATCAAAACCTTCATCGGTAGTCCAGGTATCTTTAGAGAAAGATCCTCTAAAGTACTTAAAAATCTTAAGTGTAAAATTCTTTTTGATTTCAGGTGGTACAAAGATGATTTTCTTATGAGGATCTATGAAAAACCTGATGGGAACCTCCCATATTGGAATGAAAAATTCCTGGATGGATTACCTAAGTCCCTTAGAGACTTAGTCAAAGAAGACTTTCAAAACCAATACTCCAACGAGATCATTCCATATGAGAAAATCACTTATGGTCAGGTCACAAGCCTAGTTCAGCAAATTGCCTTAAAAATCTGTCAACAAGAAAAGATATTAAGGCAACTCGCTAAAGACAGGGCTCAAACTCGTCGAGATTTAGGAAGTTTCTGTGAACTATTTGGCCTCACCTCTTGAACGAAGAAGGCTTATAGAAAAAAAACCTCAAAAAGGGAAGTTTCTACTACCAACCATAATTTTCCCGAAAAATCAAAACCGTCTCATCATAAACGGAACCATACGGTAACACCAACTCTTCCCGCCCCCAATTGTGGCAAATGTTATAGGTGTGGGCAGCCTGGTCATATTGATAAATATTGTAAATTATCTAAAAAGGTTAGAAACCTCAACCTTGGTGATTCTGTCCTTAGCCAAATCCAACACCTCTTATTAGATGAAAGCGGAGATTCGGATAGTGCTAATGATGAATTTGATTAGGAATTCAACCAAATCCAAAATGATGACTTGTAATCTACCCAGTATGATCAAGAAGACCAGCCAAAGATCAATGTTCTAAAAAAAGAACAAGATCTCCTCTTAGACATGATTAGCAATTTACAAGATTTCGATCAAAAGAAGTATTATTTAGACCAATTCAAAAAGACCCTAGATAAGCCTTCTACATCTTTATCTAGTGTATTTTCTCATCCCCAGATTACAAATACTTACAATATCACTGACGTCCTGAAGCGCTTTTCTTCTAGTAATCCTAGGTTAGTAACTATTCAAGACCTCCAATCTAAGATAGTACTCCTAAAATAGGAAATTAGACAAATCAAAGCAAGACAAGACTTAGATCGCCTTGTCCTTCAATACGTCTCTAAGAAGGTTGAACAGTCTCAGCCGGTAGATATCACTGACCCATTGGATCGTAATATTGAAGAGGGAGATTTCCTTATTCAATACATTTCAAGGATTACCATCAGAAGATGGCACACTCGGATAACCTTAGTGATCAACAAATCATTTGTCCTAGATATCATTACCTTGTTTGATACAGGTGCAAACCTTATTTGTGTCCAAGAAGGACTTATCCCTACTAAGTACTTCTAAAAATCTGCGGAATCCCTTACGGCTACAAATGATAGTAAACCAAGAATAAATTACAATCTTTTCGATGTCAAAATACGAAATTCCCTAGGAAATTCGCTTTTGTCATCCTCTAATTCCTTTGTTTTAGTTAAGGATATAACCAGTCCTGTAATGCTAGGCACCCCCTTTATTGAAACTTTAATTCCTTTCAAGGTTACTTATACGGGAATAACTATTGAGGCCAACAATATGTTTCTCCCATTTGACAAACCGCCCATTCAAAATTTTTTATCGTCTGTAAAAGACAAAGAGACTCAAATTAATTTTCTCAAAGAAGAAATTGCATTCCGAAGACTGGAGCAACAGCTTTAGGAACCTTCTCTTTAATCTTTGGTTAGGGCCTTAGAAACAAAGATTGAAAAAGAGCTTTGCGCTGACCTGCCCACAACATTTTGGAATTGTAAAAAGCATATGGTCAGGCTTCCTGACAAGCCTGACTTTGATGAAAGAACCATTCCTACCAAAGCTCGTCCAATTCAAATGAATCATGAGCTGAAAATCCATTGTCAGACGGAAATCAATGATCTTCTCAAAAAACATATCATCTCACCAAGTAAATCTCCTTGGAGTTGTGCTGTCTTCTATGTCAATAAAAGTTCTGAAATTGAATGGGGATCCCCTCGTTTGGTTATCAACTACAAACCTCACAATTCCTCCCTCCGATGGATTAGTTATATTATTCTTAATAAAAAGGATCTTCTCCAATGGCTTTATGCTGCTACAATTTTTTCCAAGTTTGATCTAAATTCAGGATTTTGGCAAATATAAATTGATCCAAGAGATCGTTATAAAACTGCTTTTACAGTACCATTTGGGCAATATGAATGGAACGTAATGCCCTTAGGAAAAAAAAATGCTCTTTCCGAATTTTAAAAAATAATGAATGACATTTTAATTCTTTTTCAAAATTCATTCTCGTGTATATTGATGATGTTTTAGTGTTTTCCACCAGCATTGATCAACATTTTAAATATTTACGTGTATTCTTTAATATCATTAAAGATAATGGCTTAATTTTGTCCAAACCTAAGTATAGTCTTTTTCAGGTCGATATCAGATTCCTCGGCCAAAAAATTTGCAATGGTACTGTTACCCCAATTCAAAGGTCCATCCAATTCGCTGACAAATTTCCTGATCAAATTCTTGATAAAACTCAACTTCAACGATTTTTAGGATGCGTTAATTATATAGTAGATTTTATTCCGGGGCTCAACAATCTATTGAAACCTCTCCACGACAGGTTGAAAAAGCCTCCTCCTCCATGGACTAAAATTCATACCAATGTAGTCAAAGAAATCAAATTAAAGGCAAAAAACCTCCCTTGCCTATCTCTCCTCGATCCCCCTTCATTCAAAATAGTTGAAACAGATGCATCAGACATAGGCTATGGTGGCATTTTAAAATAAACGAAACATGACAAAGAATAGTTGCATTTGCATCCAAACAGTGGAATAAAGCTCAGCAAAATTATCCTACTATCAAAAAAGAAATTTTGGCAACTGTGTTATGCATTTCCAAATTTCAAGCTGATTTGTTAAATCAAAAAAATTTACCAAGGATTGATTGTAAAACGGCAAAATCTATTTTACAAAAAGATGTACAAAACCTTACCTCTAAACATATATTTGCTAGATTGCAGGAAATTTTATCTGTTTTTGATTTTGATATTGAATATATCAAAGAAAGCTCCAACTCTATACCAGATTTTCTTACCAGAGAATTCTTGCAGGGAAGATAAGATGCTAAAAAAAAAAGAAAGAAGAACCTTCACCTCTACAAATTCTGGACGTTCCATCTCTAGAAGAGACTACCAAATAAGTTGTTATACCACAGCAAAAAACTTCAGTTGCACCAAAGCAATTTCCAAATGTAGTAGTGACACAAATCAACCAAGATATCAAACCTCAGCTGATTATGCCATGCTAGGATTACCATAATCTTTCATAATGCAATAAAGTACAAATCTAATTTCAATTTCCAACACCAAGAAATGGGCTGATTTGGTCGACGAAGAGACTCAATTAGCTCAAACAGTGTCTTTCCCCTGGACAAAAGAAAATTTTAAATAGTGGAGCCTACTTATGGGTCTTAAAGATCCACCCAACATGTCAGGTGCCAACAGAAGAGATTATCTAAGAGATTTTTAGATGTTCCAAAACATGTGTTCGCAAGCGGAGGCCTCAAGCCACGCATCATCTTATTCTGTGGTTGTTAAGGGCACCATAAAAAATCCAGTGGAGGTATTAACCCCCATTAATTTTTCCTTTAACTTTCCACAAAATGATTCTAATATTTGTCCTATACAAACTAAAACAATTTTCTCACCTACCCCACAAACAATTTCTTCAAGTAAGGATCCTCCTCAAATGATCCGATATATTTCAAAAATGATAGTGTTTTACCAATAATTCAAATTGAAGTTGAGTATTGGCCCTCCAACCTCCAAGATATAGCTAAGCAAACACTTAGCCCTGCAATAAATTTTATCCAAAAAACTCCTGCCCATATCCAGAAGTTTTATGAATTCATACTAAAAGACACTAAATCCTGTTTGTTCAAACCTTACAAAGACAAACAAACCCAGTCTTATGTTACCCATACTACGGTGTGGATTAACAAAATCATCTCACTATAAGAGTGGGGTACGTATCCTGCAAAATATTGAAAGCTTACTAAGGCTTTTGAACCCCAATATTATAATTATTTTGATTATCAAAGAGAGTGAGTGAATGCATTCACCTTACAAAATAAAACTAACAAACATTCTTGATTTTTACTCTGGTAAAAACAACTAGCTTCAAAATTTCCCAGTGGTTTCTACACCAATGGTGGCCAATTTTGACCACAGCTTTGAGATCCTTCCTCCCCCAGTCCGAGAAGGATACAAATATTTTACCCAAAGATTTCATGATGACCATCAAATTCCTTTTCTTTTATAGTTTTTCCACAGGTTTCATATTCCTTGGATATTCCATGAAAATTCGCCTTTCATAAATCAGAGGGGCACAAAGGACTTCCATGGTTAGTCCTCCAGGGCTATTGCAAATTATACAAGAATTGGGATTCGACGGAAGCTTACGTACCGAAAGTATAAAAGTGGTATCAGATACCAAGTACACAGAAGCGAACCCCCTAAAATATAGAGGAAAATACGGGGAAAGAGGGTAAGGAAATAAAGCAAGTTATTAATAACACACTAAATTAGGCGGCAGGGCCGACCATATATTAATGATGCAACTAATTAAATAAAATAAAGAAAGAACACAAAATATGAAAATTTTATTTTGATATTAATATCAAAAATAAATTTGAAGATTACAAATAAAGAGAGAGAGAGAGAGAGAGAGAGAGAGAGCAAACTCTAGCCAAGTATTCTAGAGAGATCTTTTTCTAAAGAAAATAACGCGTTCTCCTCAATAAGAGGAATGAACTATTTATAGCCAAAATATGCTACAGTAAAAGTGCTACAGTAGCACTTTTAATTATTGCTACAGTGTTGCTACGGTGATCTACAATAACATCCACCATAATTGAGTTAACGTAACATTGACTATAAATTTTCAACAATTGGTTGCTGATGTCATGCATGACATCAATGTTTTGATGACTCCTTGATAATGTCAATTTGATGTCAAATTGACTGAATATCTTCTTCATCATCCGTGTCTGATTTTGTAGTTGAAAATTGATTGCTAGAAATTCCAGCTTTGATTTGTTGGAGAATTTTTTTCATTTGTTGAATGAAATCTCCTTGGTTACCTGAATTAGCTAATTATGCGGCTGCAATTGATTTTTGTTGTAGAAATGAGATTTGGGCGGCATCTGTTGAGGTCAAACATCCAAGATTGCATAGGAACCACTTTTCTACTTTCGGTACGTAAGTTTTCGTCGGATCCCAATTCTTGTACCATTTGCAATAGCCCTGGAGGGCTAACCATGAAAGTCCTTTGTGCCCCTCTGGTTTATGAAAGGCGAAATTCCATGAAATATCCAAGGAATATGGAACCTATGAGAAAATTGTAAAAGCAAAGGAATTTGATGATCATCATGAAATCTTTGAATAAAATATTTGTATCCTTCTCGGACTGGGGGAGGAAGGATCTCAAAGGTGTGGAAAAAAATTGTTCACCGTTGGTGTAGAAACCACTGGAAATTTGGAAATACATAACACAGTTGCTAAAATTTCTTTTTTGATAGTAGGATAATTTTGCTGAGTTTTATTCCAATGTTTGGATGCAAATACAATTTTATATTCTTTTTCATGTTTCTTATGTTTTAAAATGGAACCACAGCCTATGTGTGATGCATCTGTTTCAACTATTTTAAATGCAGAGGGATCGAGGAGAGATAGGCAAGGGAGGTTTTTTGCCTTTAATTTGATTTCTTTGACTACATTGGTATGAATTTGAGTCCATCAGGAGGAGGCTTTTTCAACCTGTCATGGAGAGGTTTCAACAGATTGTTGAGCCCGGGAATAAAATCTACTATATAATTAACGCATCCTAAAAATCATTGAAGTTGAGTTTTATCAAGAATTTGATCGGGAAATTTGTCAGCGAATTGGATAGACCTTTGAATTGGGGTAACAGTACCATTGCAAATTTTTTGGCCGAGGAATCTGATATCGACCTGAAAAAGACTATACTTAGGTTTGGACAAAATTAAGCCATTATCTTTAATGATATTAAAGAACACATGTAAATGTTTAAAATGTTGATCAAAGCTAGTGGAAAACACTAAAACATCATCAATATACACAAGAATGACTTTTGAAAAGGATTAAAAATGTCATTCATTATTTTTGAAATTCGAAAGGAGCATTTTTTAGGCCAAAGGGCATTACGTTCTATTCATATTGCCCAAATGGTACTGTAAAAGCAGTTTTATAATGATCTCTAAGGCCCTGACCTTAGATTGAAGAAAAGGTTCCTGAAGTTGTTTCTCCAGTCTTCGGAATGCAATTTCTTCTTTGAGAAAATTAATTTGAGCTTCTTTGTTTTTTAGAGAGGATAAAATTTTCTGAATGGGCGGTTTGTCAAATGGGAGAAACATATTGTTGGCCTCAATAGTAGAGTAACCTTGAAAGGAATTAAAGTTTCAATAAAAAGGGTGCCTAGTATTACAGGACTGTTTATATCCTTTACTAGAACAAAGGAAGTAGAGGATGACAAAAGAGAATTTACTAGGGAATTTCGTATTTCGACATCAGAAAGTTTGTAACTTATTCTTAGTTTACTACCATTTGCATCCCTAAGGGTTTTCGTAGAATTTTTGAAGTACTTAGTAGGGATAAGTCCTTCTTGGACACAATTGAGGTCTGCACTTGTATCAAACAAGGCAATTATATCTAGGACAAATGATTTGTTGATAACCAAGGTTATCCGAGTGTGCTATCTTCTGATGGTAATCCTTGAAATGTATTGAATAAGGAAATCTCCCTCTTTAATATTCCAATCCAATGGGTCAGTGACGTTTACCAGCTGAGACTGTTCAGCCTTCGTAGAGAATTATTGGAGGACAAGGCGATCTAAGTCATGTCTTGCTTTTATTTTTCTAATTTCCACTTTAAGGAGTACTATCTCATATTGGAGGTCTTGAATAGTTACTCCCCTAGGTTTACTAGAAGGAAACCGCTTCAGCACGTCAGTGATATTGTAAGTATTTGTAATCTGGGGATGAGAAAATACACTAGATGAAGATGTAGAATGCTTGTCTAGGGTCTTTTTGAATTGGTCTAAATAATATTTCTTTTGATCGAAATCATGTAAATTACTAATTATGTCTAAGAGGAGATCTTGTTCTTTTGTTAGAACATTAATCTTTGGTTGGTATTCTTGATCAGACTAGGAAGATTCCAAGTCATCATTTCGGATTTGGTTGAATTCCTGATCAAATTCGTCATTAGCACTATCCGAATCTCCACTTTCTTCTAATAAGAGGTGTTGGATTTGGCTATGGACAGATTCATCAAGGTTGAGGTTTCTAACCTTTTTAGACAATTTACAATATTTGGAAGTATGACCAGACTATCCATACCTATAATATTTGCCACTATCAGGGCCAGGAAGAGTCGGTGTTACTGTCTGGTTTCATTTAGGATGGGACAGTTTTGATTTTCAGGAAAAATTAGGCTTGGCAGTAGAAACTTCCATTTTGAGGTTGGTTTTCTATAAGCCTTCTTCCTACATGAGGGGAGGCCAAACTGTTCACCAAAACTTCCTAAATCTCGACGGGTTTGAGCCCTATCTTTAGCGAGTTGCCTTAATATCTTATCTTGCCGACAGATTTTTAAGGCAACTTGCTGATCTAGGCTTGTGAGCTGACCATAAGTGAATTGATTATTTGGAATGATGTCGTTGGAGTATTGGTTTTGAAGGTCTTCTTTGACTAAGTCTCTAAGGGGCTTAGGCAATCTATCCAGGAATTTTTCTTTTAAATATGGGAAGTTCCTATCAGGTCTTTCATAGATCCTCATAAGAAAAGTATCTTTGTACCACCTGAAATAAGAAAGAGTTTTACACTTAAGATTGTTAAGTACTTCAGAGGATCTTTCTCTTAAGATACCTGGACTACCGATGAAGGTTTTGATAATAGTATAAATCAACGTATTTGGATTGCATGATTTCTCCATCCCTAAGAATTGGTTCTCCTAAGGAGTCTATACAGACACTTTGGAAGATAGTTTGTTTATCTTCCTCACTAAGATGGGTATCCCACCATCCTTTAAGCTGGCCTATGAACCCAGCTACTAGAACATGGGTAGTGAGTTGATCAGAGTAGTTGTGGGCAGTTCTATAAGCAGTGGCAACCATTGTCATCTACTGAAGTTTGGACAGGATGTTATACTCAGAACAACCATCTATGTTCCATTCATAGATATTATTGACGTTGTAGTTATTTTGCATAACATAGGGCCTTTCTTCTAAAGCTACATCTAGAGGAATAGCTCTAGGGTAATAAAGTTTTTGTGGCTTTCGCTAGTTGGAAGATTTAGTTTTGATAGGATCTATTTCAAGAGGAGGTTCTTCCTTTAGCTGGCAATCATTTGAACTATCCTGCTGGAGAACCCCAACTGTAGCAGACGAGCCAACACTTGGGGTCTCAGGAACGTCTGGGTAGAGGAATTTCTCAATTTGGATGATTCTTCGCTGAAGGTTAGATAGCGGTTGGAAAGACTTTGAATTATGCATTTCAATTTCCCTAGTGAATTTCGTAGGAATCTCGTAAGGCTTAAATAAAGGAGAGGACAAGGTAGTCGCCTCTGACTTAAGAATTAGAGATGGTTTTGAATTCAAGTATTCACCAAGTGTATGAAGATACTTATTGATATAGTTATTTTGTTCGAAAAGACTTTTAATGTCTTTGCCAGTAACTGGTTCTTTTTCAGCCTTTCTTTTGAAAGGTGAAGCAATGATTGAGCTATTGGCATGAGAAATTGTAAAACCTTGTGTTGGAGTAAGTTCAGCGGTGACGTCCGCACCATTTATGGTTTTCCATACTTATGAAACATTGATTGATTTAGAAAAAGAAAAATCTAATTGATGATATTTAGCATAAGCCTCAAAACATTCAAAGAAATTAATTTATTTTTGGACAGAATTAAGAAATTCATAATAAATTTCTTGAATATTTTTCTCTCATCTTTCGTGAAATTAGTAAAAAATCAAGTCCGTGTTAAAATATTTCCAGATGAATAAAATTCTGTTCCAAGAGTTTTCTTATCAATGTGAAAATCTTGACTTAAAACCACCAGTTCTGCACCTAAGGTTGAGTAAGTTGGAGATTGGGGTGGATTATCATGGATCTCGGTGGGAGGTGTTTCCACAGAATATTTAGCTTGTGGAATTGTAGATTCGAAGTTAACAGTCTCGATTCTAGAAGGAAATGAGGAAACTGAATTCCTAGCCATCTGTATCTCCGGGAGAATAGATGAGGAGCCAGAGATCCGTTGGCTTTGAGATCTCGGGAAAGAAATAGAAACAGTTCCTGTGGAGAACTGTCGGATCTGAGAAACTGTAGTATTCTCAAGTTTGTCTGCTGGGGCTGTATCTTGCAACATCCCACTCTGGGGCAAGGATACTTGATACCAGAAGATCGGCTTGGTAACTGACAAGTGAGACCGTTGAAGGCCTGTTTGGAAGAGTACAGTTTCTCTTTTGTAACTGTTTTTCATAGATCCAGAGCCAAAGTCAGTATTCATGGCTTTATAATGAACTCTATAAATAATTGCTACTGGGAGAGATCCATATTTGATTTTGTAATTGGATGTCTTAACATTGAGTGTTAAAGAATCTAATTTATTTAGATCCTTTAAGAAAACGGTAAAATTTAGAAAATAGTCAAAATAAATTGGACCATTACAAAGACTGATTTCGATCATTCAGTAAGGAATCATTGAAGCCTAGAAACCTAGAGTCCCTAAGACAAAGGAGTAGAGATGTATCTAAACCTTCTCGTGAAAGAGGTTTAGCTTCTATTTGGACTAGGCCGAAATAGAGGTAATCGTACTTACGCTTACATATTTCGATAGTCCTAGGTTGAGAAGCTTGATATCCTCATGATCTGATTCAAGAGGGATAGTTTGTTAGACAGTGAAATATGGTAGTCACTTGTTAGAGCCGCCATCTTGAGGGAGCTTTGTAAATTTGGTCTTGAGGATGCCTGAGAATTTGCCAGTCATCAATTGATTGATGCAAATCAGAGAAACTAATCTCTTCCTTGAGTTTTGAACTTGGAGAATTGTAGGATGTTGAAGCGGATGAAGAGTTCTTAGAAGTAAAAGAGAAGGGACGACAAAAAGCCATAGAAGAATTTAAACAATAAACAATTAATAACAACAATATTAACTTGTAAGCTTCCTATCCTTGGATCAAGAGATGATTGAGTTTCATAAAGAAAAATATTCAAGTACTTAATTCAATATTATATGGAAGAGTCAAATCATGTAATTAAATTAGTGAAATCTTGCCTCAATACTATATGTTTTAGCTAGATCCATTTTATCTAAAAGGTTCATTAGTCAGATAGTCCAAAGGTTATAAATAACCATCTGTAAGTCCCTAAGTCTCCACCTGTAATCCAGCCATAAATGCTTAGGTTTAACAACCTACAGTGTATATCTGAAAGATCACAACACAATCTTCATAATAATCCTTTTATAAAATAGATCTCTTTAAGTCTAATTGATTAAGTCAAGTTTTACCAATCATATTAAAGATCTGACAGTACTATATAATAACAAGTTAAAAAAAGAATAATAATCTTTACTTCCCCCATGACTCTGATACCAAGTATACATATATTTCTAACAAAAAATAATAAAATATTTTTTAAAAAATTATTTATTAAATTTTGTGACAAATCAAACTAAAACAAGATCGAAGGGGAGTAATGAGTGAGATCATATGACATGTAGTAACATTTGGACTTAATAGTTTCGGTCTATTCCCACCTACTAGAGTAATACCAACCACCACTTTTATCATTGTTCACACGGTTCGGCGCGTGACAGTTAGATGTATTGAATGATGTTCCATGAAGATTAAAAATAGACCAGATATGATGGTAGTAGAAGTGGTATTGGCTTAAACATATGAGTGTATCGGTTAAATTGTTTTCGTCCCTTGAAAGTCTGAACCCGTGATTGTTGTTGTTTAGGTTTTGTATTTCGGATCAAGGCTAGTAAACTCTCAATTACATGCCAAGATAAGTTTCAGAGTATACATTTTCGAAAAATCAACGACGCCCTTTAGCAATTACACAGTTGTACACGTAACGAAAAATGACATGCAGATCGATATGAATCATTATGAGGAACGAAATTGACGCAAGACGTTTATTAGGGTTTAAATACATTATTATCCCTTATCTGTATCCCATTGTAATTTTCATTATTCACTTGCCATTATTTTTAAGTTTTCGAAGAATTCGCGATGCTCTTCAACGGTTACATAGTTATACAAGTAACGAAAATGACATGCAGATATGAATCATTAAGACGAATAAAATTGATGCAAGACGTTTATTAGGGTTTAAATACATTCTTATTCCTTATTTGTGTCCCATCAGAGTTTTCATTATTCACGTGCCATTATTTTGAGGTTTTCAAAGAATCCGCGATGCTCTTCAGCAATTACATAGCTGTATATGTAACGAAAATAACATGCAGTTATGAATCATTATGGGTAATGAAATTGATGCAAGACGTGTATTAAGGTTTAAATACATTCTTATCGCTTATTTGTATCCCATCGCAATTTTCATTATTCATTTGCCATTATTTTGAAGAATCCGCGATGCTCTTAAGGAGCTACATAGTCGTTCACATAACGAAAATGACTTGCAAATATGAATCATTATGATAAACAAAATTGACGCAACACGTTTATTAGGGCTTAAATACATTCTTATTCCTTACTAATATTATTGTTTGGTCATCTCAATTTACAATGCATTCCCTTTAATTATCATATTAAGCCAACGATTTAGGGTAAATAATTATTCTATAAAATGATACATATGAATAGTATATTTTCTAATGAACTCCTAGTTAAACATATCATCAAATTTTCATTTCAATATGTAACTATCAATTCATAAAATCAATATCAATTTTTTTAATAAGTTAATTTAAACATGTTCTTACCTTAGATGTAAACAAAACTAGGTGGATTAAATTAGTAGAGGAATAGTATACGTGGCAACAAGGTCCATTATAGTAAAAAATATTATTATATTAATTTTTTATTAGTCAAATCTAATCTTTTCTCTTAGTAAATGCGCAATTATCATCATTAACTCGCGTGTCAAAACATCCGTTTCTTATTCCTCGAGTCTTCAATGCCACTGCCACTACCACTTCCTCCTTTGCCAGTTCCTATCAACAATTAAGATAATCATCCCGCATTCACGTAAGAGATTAATTTGCTCTGATACTAGTGAATGCAATGCTAAATTTATCAAAATATTAAATTTTAATATGTGATGTAAATTTATATCCAAATTAGAAATCATAACAAATAGTGAATTTGAACTTCATAATTCATTGCCATATAACAAGAGAAATTATATTTTATAAAGATCAAATTTTCAATATTTACATAAGAAAATGAATAAAACATCTTTGGTTTTCATCATTATTACTATTATTAGGCTCATAATTAAGTCATAATTATAACTCAAGAATTAATTCTAAACATTACTTAGCATTAATACCATGGTATTTATTCATATAATTTACTTGTCAAATGGAGTATGTGTAATTTATAACTAGTTAATCCAATCAACTTGTTAACTTTAGGTGTAAACAAATTAAGTGCACTAATTTGGTGGATTATGATCTACGTGGCAACAAGATCCATAATTATTGTCAAAACAAAATTATTTTTTTCAGTTAAACATAATCTTTTCTCTTAGTAAATGTGCAATTATCCATACACTTATAACCTACACGTGTTGCATTGTCGTTACCACCACCACTTTTTCGTTTGTCAAGTTTTCATCACATGCACAAAAAGTATGTACACGTGTGGCTCAGACAGATTACGTTTCCAAGTTTGAAATCTTTTCGTTCTCCTTCAGCTGTCACCATCACCATCACCAGTACCACTTCCTCCTCCATCAAGTTCCCATCACATCCAAAAAAACTTGCACGTACAGTTCTAGCCAATTATTCGAATCTTTTTTCAATTCTTCCGACCTTTTCACATCACACAAGGGTTACCACGATCAAGATCAAGACCACCACCACCGCTACCACGAGCATCCAGATGATTCTGAGCCTGGGAGGAAAAGAACTTACTTCCTAGACAGTACGAGGACCTGCCAAGGGTTAGATCCAATGGGGGATATGATGATTCAACAATCACCAGTTCCTTAGGAACCTCCACCTTCTTCACCTTAGTCATTGCGATAGATGATTCAACAGTACTCACCTCACTGGGACTTCGAGTCAAATCAACAGGAATTAGGAAGTTTGTCTTCGCCTTAACACCTCGAAACTCTATGGCTGCTGCATCATATGCCATCGCTGCCTCCACTGCTGTATCAAATGTACCTAACCATACTTGGAATTTCCTATGTGGATCTCTTATCTCTGCCGCGTATCTACCCCATGGCCTCTTCCTTACTCCGTGGTAATGCACCTCCTTTTCTACTACTGTTGCTGTCACCGCCGCCGTACGTCTATGCCTACGTGCCATTTTTTGGGGAGGGGAGATAGTAATGTGTTTTTTTTTTTTAGTATGACATAAAGTAATTTGAAGAAGTCATAAGGATGAGCGAAAGTATAAGGAGGAAAGAGCTGCTTAAATAGGAAAGTGGCGAAGGAAGAAAATAAAAACTTAGTCAACAGAGGGAGTGTTTGACTTGACTGATGTAATTGTGGGTCCACATGTGATGTGACAAGTTTATTGCTTAATTAAGAAATTTTTTGATAATAGTGTCTTAAATATTTACTTTCTTCATTCCTTTTTAATTGCTTATTTTTTAGAGTCAACCAATATAAACTTTGATCAACATTTTAAGATGTATTTTTTAATCAAATTTAAAAAATTTGTAATTTATAGTAACTTTCATATAGTTTTTGAACATTTTAATTTAATTTTAAAATAATTAAATTAATCTAATCTAATTTAACATTGAAACATAGTCAAATTGACTCACGAAGAATGAGAGGAACAATTTAACAGAAATGGAGGGAATATAAATTTTACTCCTTCCGTCCTAATTTATATGTCACTTTGTCTATACACAAATTTTGAAAAAGGAAGAAAGATTTATGAAATTTATGATAAAAAATAAGTCATAAGTGTTTGTGTGACTGTAAATTATTTCATCAAGGATAAAAAAAGATATTTTAAATTGTTACTAAATATAGAAGTGTGTCATTCTTTTTGGGATTGACTACTAAAAATTATAGAAAAGTAAACCATATAAATTGAGACAGAGGAAGTAATATTGATCCTTATTATTATGTTTTAACTTTTGAATAATTGATATGTGCACCTCTCCGAAAAATAGCAATAAAGAATAGAGAATGTATATTAAGAAAAAGATTTAATTTTTTCTTTGTTATATTGTAACGATCCTCCCGGTTGTTTTATGAAATTTTCTCATCTTCTCTATTTTAGCGCTCTCTGTAGTTTGTATACGTGGATTATGACTCACGGAATGAGTAGTATCAATTCGTAAGGTGTTTGGAAGTTACTGAGTCCTTAGTTGAATTATTAAGTTTTAATAAAGTTAAGCCCAATCATGGTCAATCTTTGATCGAGACGACCTTGGGTTAGTATCATAGTATTTTTAATAGGTTCGGAATATACTTTTTAGTCAATATACATATTTGGTTTGGTTCTATGGGATTCCGAACAAATTTTGAGGATTTAGTAAAAGTTTTGAATATTAGATAATTAATTTATTAAAAGTAATGGGTCAAAACTATAACTATTTTCTTCTTATACAACCCACATTATTGTAGTCAATAAACAATAGCATGTAATTGACGTATAAAGACGCCATAGGTTTCTGTTCTTGTAAAGGAATTAGCAAAATTCCTTTACTATAATGATTACAGTAATCATTGCTTAAAAAAAAGAAGAGCAATTCTTGGACAAATCACTGGTCAATATTGAGGAGACAATAATAATAACGAATTGCAGTATATATAGTTACACCTACTGGTTTTTGTTGCGTATAAATTAACTTGAAAAATTATCAACCACGCATGATTTGTATTTTTTTATTTAATTTGGTTGTAAGTTTCGGGGTTTTAGAGAAAATTTTTTATAAAACGGATGTCATTAGATTCATATTTTTATGGGAATTATCTATTGGAACAGATTTTGACAGTTTCGAAACTTTGAGGAAGGCCAAAGCGCTTGCGGACTAACTACATTTGGATTTCTTGGTTGAGGTAGGTTATCGTTTAATTGGTGTTTAGACTCGACTTAATTGTGTGTATGCTCCTAAATTGGATACTTGTTGATTGGTATTCGGAAATGCTTGAAATTGTCGATGTTAGGATTGTTAATGCGTGTATAAATAATTATTGAAAATTTACTTGATGAAATTGTCTTATGACTTTAAGTGTACTTGTAAACTTGGTACATTGTGTTGTATGTTGCGAGGTTGTGTAAATTTGATATTGATAATATATGTATATGTTGAATCGGGTACTACGCCGGTACGGATATGTATATGTTGGATCGGGTATCATATGTTATGTGGGATCGAGTACCATGCCGGTACGGATATGTATATGTGGGATCGGGTACCACGCCGGTACGGATATGTATATGTGGGATCGGGTACCACGCCGGTACGGATATGTATATGTTGGATCGGGTATCACGCCGGTATGAATATGTTATGTTGGATCGGGTATCAAGCCGGTACGAATATGTTATGTTGGATCGGGTACCACGTTGGTACGGATATGTATATGTTGGATTGGGTACCACGCCGGTACGGATATGTTATGTTGGATCGGGTACCATGCCGGTACGGATATATATATGTTGGATCGGGTACCATGCCGGTACAGTTATGTTGTTGGATCAGGTACCACGCCGGTACGGATATGTATATATTGGATCGGGTACCACGCCGGTACGGATATCTTATGTTGGATCGGGTACCACGTCGGTACGAATATGTATTTGTTGGATCGGGTACCACGCCGGTATGGATATGTATATGTTCGATCGGGTACCACGCCGGTACGAATATGTATATGTTGGATCGGGTACCACACCGGTATGGATATGTATATGTTCGATCGGGTACCACGCCGGTACAGTACATGAACATAGATTGTTCCCTGCAGGTCATGACTATTTGGGCAAAAATAAGTCGCATAACATGTGTGTACATATTTGTGTTGATTCTGTGGATGTTTACAGTAGTCAGTATGATTGATACTCTTGATGGTTATGTGACTTGTTTGTGAGCACTATTTGACCTGTTGCTGCTGTATTGTTGATTTATTGAATATTTGTTATGTGACGATGCCTGTCTACTTGTTATTTAATTTATGTTGTGTACATGCTATTAAATTGAGTTGGCCTGTGATACCTACCAGTACATAGTGGTTTGTACTGATATTATCCTGTACCTTTCTTTTGTTGAGTGCAGAAAGTGTTCTAGAGGCTCAGACATGTTCGCACCTCTAGAGTTTGATAGCGGATCTTGATCCAAGGGTGAGCACTCCGTCTCCAGGATGTCATGGGTCATCTTATTTATTATTGTCCATCTTTCGGGCAATGAAACATTCTTAATTTACTTTATCTTGGATATCTCTTTAGACATGGTCTTTGTTAGCAGTTCTTATACGATGATTTTCAGGTCTTGGGGATTTTAGTAAGCAGTTTGTTTAACTTCCGCATTAATAATGATTAGTCATGGTTTATTGTTATATGTGATTTTATAATAATGTCACCTTACTATTAACTAAGTGAATAGGTAATAGTTCGGTTTAGATGGTTCTCCCACAGGAATATTAGTGTGGGTGCCACTCATGGCCATTTGGGTCGTGACATATATGACACGATTAAAGGTCTTAAATAAAATGCAATATAATTACTTGAAACAAATATAAAGTAAAAAGTATGTTTTAAATTTGAGTTTATTATTTTTAAGCTCAGAAATATGGAGGAGAAAACATTTTCATTTTTCCCTTTAATTTTAAGAAAAAACACCAAATTAAGCAATAAATTAAAAAATATTTACCCGTCATTGAATTGAGTAATAAAAAAATTAAAGGATGTAATTGTTTGAGCTCGTAATAAATAATAACTGTCCTTTATGCTACACGAAAATAGCTACATATAGTGTGTACATTATCATATACAATTCATTTAATTATGTATACTTATAATAAATTAAATCATCATAACAATTTCGATCCTGTTATAAATGTATTTACATTATAGTGAATGTCTATCAAGATCTAATAAGATCTAGTTGATATCTATCAGGATTTGATGTATTTGTCTTTTAGTGTGAATCTAGGGGCAAATTTCCCCTATAAATAGAAGCTTCCTTCATTGTAAATCATCCCTCAAGAGAAGAAATAAGAATTACTATCTCTATTCTCTCTAATCTTCTTTCTTGTTCTTTATTATTTTATAACACATTATCAGCACGAGACTCTGCCAAATAAGGTGAGATTATAAATCTAAAGGATTTCAAGGTTAGTAATTCTTTATGCTATCTTTTTTTTGCTACTACTAATATAATTATTATTGAATTTGAGAGAAAATAATCGGTTTGGAATCATTTATATTTTAAATTTATTCCTCAATAACAATATTATAAAAAAGGATGATAATATGTTGGGTTCAAGTCCCATCGATTCATGCCTAAGACGCTTTTATATGGATAACATGTTGAGTTTGAATCTCAATACACCATACTGATGATATTATGATGGCTAAGGCAAAATAATTGGTGTTTAATAAAAGGTCATGAAACATATCCCATTAATATGCTCTATTCCATGAAGTGAATATGGTAGCATAAATCTGAAAGTTGACGACTTGCTTCATTGTTGAAAGAAGACAAGTGATTGAATGCACGAATATAAGAGTGGAGAGACAATATGATAATAATCATCAAAAGTGATAATATTTTCACACGCTTACTGTTATTATAAGATATGCTAGAGAAAAATTCTCTACATCATATGTATGCCTCGATTTGCTTCTGAAGTAGAAAAATCTTGAAAGAGGTTATAAGCTATCATAATTTGATAGGCTTAAGGTACTATTATATTCCATTCCTGGGGAATGAGAAACTTATTAATGCAAACGTGCACTTGATTGTGATTGTATCACAACTCACCTCCGAAAGAGGTTGGATAATTTTGAAATCTACTTCTGAAGTAGTAAATCTAAAATTTATTCATATAATAGTAAATTTGAAATTTACTAAAGCAAAAACACATATCATGGTAAACTTGGATTTTACTAGATTAAAAGTTCATAAGTTGACATGAACGATTGCGATATCCCGAAGATGTGCATACTGAGTATTGAACATATATTGAAGAATTAGAAAATTCTTCATGAACTTTAATGTTGCTTGTTCTCGTGATAAGTTGGTAGGACCAACTAATTTTGAGATTGGATCCCTCAAAATATGGAAAGAATAAAAGGTGAATAAGGGTCCGTTCACCTATCATGTGATATGTTGAAAAGATGCATCAATAAGATGATCACATGTAGATTCATGGTCAACCTACGTTTGACATTCATAAAGTTACTTGTTCAATATAAATTGAGCAGAATTTTCAGATTGTGTAATCAAGATAATTCATCTAGATGATGATGATTTAGCATTGAATGCCCTTCATAAATAGTTGAACCATTACTAATGAGAACAAAGTTTCATGTATTGGTATGAAATATGATATATTGCATACAATAACACTTGTATGCATTCGATCAATATATTATGATTATTTATTTCATCTAATAGTTTTGATGTGCGGTATATGATTAATAAATATACCATGATGCACAAAGATGGATTCCTCAAAGAAGATGGAGGATGTATGTTAGTTTTCCTAACATAAGGGGGAGATTATAAGTAGCTATGAAATATGTTAGGAATTATTATCAGATCCTCATTCAAAAGATAATTCAAGTCAAATACCGAAAACATCTCCTATTTTGTGTCCTTAAAGTATAAAATCTATGCATGCGTGAAGCATGATAGATCAATCGGTTCCAAATGAAATAATCCTTGAAAAGGATAAGGAGCAAATAATCATGATAAGAAGGCAATGCGCTCTTGAAGAGCCTACGACATAACACTTCATGAAATCTTATGAGAGGTTTAGGTACCTTAAAATAATGAAGTGATGAGATCTCAAAATGTTATGTCGCATTGTGAACAGATACAAAATAAGAAATCGTCGATGATATCTTTGATACAATATTGGTGCAATATTGTAAAAAATTATGAGGATCTGAATTCTACGTTAATTTAAGCATGCTGACGTAGAAATATTTATCAAGTGACCTAAAAGGATGCGTTTTGGTAAGCGTAAAACTTATTTGATTTGCAGTCCAGACACTTGAAGATGTCACACTTGACATGTTGGATATTGTTACTTGACAAACATCCATATGAAAATTCCTAAAGGATTCAAATTGCCTGAAGCATATAAAGTTTCTGAAAAACTTTTTATTATCTTCATAAGATATAATTTGATGATTTGAGTATCATTGAAACTCTTTGAGAGTTTTCAAAAGCAATAGAGTATTTGCTTAAATGAGAAACATGCAAAAATTGAATAAGGATCCATTCCGATTTCAAGAAAAGAATGAAGAACTCCTTGGTTATGAAGTACCATATCTTAGTGCAATTGATGCACTAATGTATCTTGCAAATACGACAACTCCTAATATAGCCTTTTTTTTAGTTAATTTGTTAGCAAGTTTGCAGTCCCGATCTTATTGTTCATGTTGATTTTGGGTACTTATCTGACCTATATAAGGTTTGGTCTCAAATAGGCTATGTGTTCATATGTGGTGGTACTGCTGTAGACACGTGATTTTTGATCCTCCCTAAATTTTAACTTGTTTATCGATACTAAATATTTATACTTATATTTAGTCATATATTATTTTGACTATTATTTTATTTTAATATAATATAAATAATTAAATGAATTTAATTTTAGGATATTATTTTGTTTAAAAAAATAAATAAAAAAATATATAGTTTTGTACTATCTTAATTATATAATTTATTTTTGACTATTTTTAGATTGTTATTGTATTTTTTTTTTAAATATAAAAATCAATTAATTATTATTATTATTATTTTATTTGTTACTATTATCTATTTATTTACTTATTTATTAATTATTTTTCGTTATTAAAAAAAAAATAAAAAATAAAAAAAATCTTAAAACCTACCCTAACCCCCCACATTCCCCATTTTCCCTCAACACCTCCCCACATCCCCACAACTACTCACCCACATCAGAAACTACACATGCACACATGCACAATATATATATATTACAAGAGCCAACAACAAAAAAAAAAGAGGAAAAAAAAACACGGAAAGAAACCAAAAAAAAAAGAATAGAAAGTTAAATAAAAAAGAAAACAACAAGAGAAGGCAAACATACAAAAGAAAGGAGAAGAAAAAGAGTTTGGATTTAGAGTTCGGAGTTTCGTTTGAGTTTCTGGTAGTGGTGCTTCTTTATTCGAATCAATATATCAAACAGGTTTTTGTCAAATCTTTGCTACTTATTTTTATAAGTTTCGTTATGAATTGAAATATGAATAAAGTTGTTTCAAGGGTTGTTTCATATAATTTAGTATGTACAATTTATTATTTATATGTAGTTTGAACTTTACATCTTTATTTGTTATCCATTTGTTTGTATCTTTGGAATGAAGTTAAACTTATTAACGTTAAAAGACATAAAGTTACGTTTAGTTGACACGCAATTAGCGATTAAGTTTGTGATATAAATTAATTCGTGACTCATACATTTATGCATGCATGCAAAAATAAAAAAAAAAAGGAGAAAAAAAAAACTCACGGAAAAAACCTAAAAAAACAAAAAAAACTTGAGATAAACCAAAACCAAAACCAAGATTCACGGACAAAAAAAAATGGAAAAGAAAAACACTTAGAAAAAAACAAGGACAGGACACAAGAAACAATGAGTGAAAACAAGAAATAGTGAGAAAAACAAAAAAGGGAAAAAGAAATGGAAAGTTTTTTGAGTTTGGGTCCCCGTTTAAGTTTTTCGGTGACGACATTTTCATTTTCATCTTAAGTTAACTTATCTCACAGGTTCTACTTGAGATCCTTTCTATTTATTTTGTAAGTTTTATTATGAATCAAATAATGATTAAAGTTATTTTAATAATTCCGTAATTTAAGATGTAAAGTTTAATATTCATGTAAAGTTCTTTTTTTTTTTTTTATTGTTTTATGTTTTTATTTGTAATTTATTTATTGTATTGAATCAAAGATAAAATGTAATCTTAGTTGGTTTGTAAGTGATTGTCAATTGTTATGTTGTGACTTGTTTGCTTAGTGTTCTTCGTGATTCATTTTGTTAATTATAAATATTAAAGTTCTTAGATGATTAAAAAATATAACGTTTTTTTTTAAATGCCAATATATTATTTTGTCATTGTTTATTTTTTATTTTTTAATGAATTATGAAAATTTTATAGTATAATTAAAAAGGGATTAAAATAGTTAGGTGCATGCACACTAAAAGTTTCCATGCACATACAAAGTTAGAAACAACTTAGAGAAAAACGTGAAAAAAAAAAAATATAAAGATTTTTTTTTTTAAAAGTGGATAACAGTTTTACATTTGTTAAGTAATTATTATTATTATTATTATTATTATTATTATTATTATTATTATTATTTTCTTTCTTTTCTTTTCTTGTTAACTTCATTGTGATAATGTTGTTAAAAGTGGTTTTATTAATTAACTTTGTAACGTGATTATGTTAATTTGAATTTTAAATAGTTTTGTTAAGTTTATATATTAATAATTTGTTCGCAAGAGTAAGATTAATCCCTTTAGCTTAAAAAGATTTAAAAATATGTAAATATAAATCATAATTGGTAAACTGAAAAGAGAGGAAAAACCCATTTGTAAGGGAGCGAGATGAGTTGCGGAATAATTCAAAATTTGTTGCAAAATAAAGAGAGAAAAAAAATAAAAAAATGGATAATGTAAAATTATTTCGAGTTTACGAAATATGAAGCAAATGCCTTTAACGAGGCAAATTTTTGACACATTTAAAATTTTCGTCTCAACTAAGAATGCGGCGCACGCATCTTTCTGAGATATTTTCAAGTAATTCAAGGATGCAATAATGCACTTTGATAAATATTTTTAAAATTAATTTTTCACCGATTTAATATACGAGATATAAAGATATTATAGGTATATTAAAAATGAGCAAATTTAGGCCTTAACACGATATTTCTAAATAGTTTAAGTTAAGTATAAGTCAATAAAGCGACCGTGCTAGAACCACGGGACTCGAGGGGTGCCTCACACCTTCCCCTCGGTCAACAGAATTCCTTACCCGGTCTTCTGTTTTCGCAGACCAAAATAAAAGAGTCATTTTCTTTTGACTAGGGATTCAAAAAGGTGACTTGGAACACCATAACTCGATTCCAAGTGGCGACTCTGAAAATAATAAAAATAATCCCTATACAATACCGTCACTTTAAATGGAAAAACCCTTCGACTCGATCCCTTTCGAGAAAAAAAAAGGGGTGTGACATCTCTGGCGACTCTGCTGGGGACCAAATAAGAATTCGATCTTTGATATTGACTTTACTTGCTTTAATTATTTTATAATGTGTTTATTGGCCTCATGTGCTACTTGTCACTCATTTACTGCTTTGATATTATTTGAATTGTATTATATATTGTCTTCTATCGCGTACGCCTCTGAGTCTCTGAAATAGGATAGAGGGAATGCAGCATATGCATCCCACCTTCTTTTTGAGATAACCGGAGTGTCAAGGCACCTGGTGAAGGATATAGTCACACATGTTAGGCGGGGTTCGGATCGACAACGAAGGCGGTGTTGCCCTGCTACCGACCAAGTTGTCCCTCCCCGGCTCGAGTGTCCGCTCGAGTAAGTCAGTCTAGACACTTATCCCTATTAGGATTTAACTTAGAAGAACTGAAAACTCAGAATCTGGTTATCCCTATTAGGTACCGCTTTATTTGCATCATATGCATTCGACTTAGCGGGACTCGGCACATGGGTCGGGTCTGTCTAGGACAGGTCACCTACTTAATAAAGACCAACATGTGCATCCTATGTGCTCTTTGATATTTGTTTGGAAGGCTATTTGTGTGTTGACCGGCTTTTAGGCAACATTGAAATGCAAGAGATTAAATTATCGTCACATTTAGTGAATCATTTTTGAAAGAAAATTTTTATTGTTTTTTTAAAAAAAAAAAAAAAATAGAAAATTTTTAGTAACATAGTTTTACGGTTTTTATGAACTACGAGGGTCTGATTCTCACATATTTGTGAGATACGTAGGAAGTCCCTCCCAGGATACGACCTTATCTTTTAAAGAAAATTTTTGTTCATAGATTTATTGGAAAATATTTTGAAAATATGATTATTTTTCATAATTATTTTTCTAATTTTCAAGTCCAATTTTCATATATTTCAACAGCCCGGAATCTTTAGGGATCATGAGGCTAAGAAAAAAATAAAATAAAAAAAATATATAGTAAAATAATAATAATAAATAATAATAATAATAATAATAATAATAATAATAATAATAACAATAAAATAAAAATATATTTCAAAAGCCCGGAATCTTTAGGGATCATGAGGCTAAGTTTTACAAAATATATATATATATATATATTAATTTTAACAAGTCCTAAACCTTTAGGGTCATGAGACTGAAAATTTTATACAACTTCATACATAAAACGGTCATTCTATTCTTCTTTATTTCTGAGTCCTTTTATTTTATTTTTACTTAGGGAATATTGTCTTCAAACATATAGATAAAATTGTCTAGAAATCTGTTATAGCAAAATTTTTGATAGGGTCAATTTAAATAAAAAAAAATTACCAATCTTGTTTCTCTCGCTTCAATTTTTGATAAAATTGTTCTTTGTAACTAAGTTTAAATAATGGTCGCACTAAGTTTTACAAGTTAAGTTATAAATTCTTTTCAAAATTAATAAATTAAGTTTTGTCTAAGTCTAGATATTTATTAATTTTATGTCCCTTTCAATAGGTATAAAATGTCCCTCCCTGTTCGTGGAGAGCGTCCAAAGAGAAAGAGAGATGGGAATGTACCGGTTCAGGTTGTGGATTGTACCCCTCTGCAACTCTGGTTATGGTGGAATGCAATGGATACATTTGATTATGACGAAATACATAAGTACTTGGGTTTTTTAACGAGTATCATGAGAATCAACCCTAATAGGGAGGTGATTGATGCATTACTGAATTTCTGGGACCCAAAGAATAATGTATTCCGTTTTTCAGATTTTGAGTTGACACCTACTTTAGAAGAGATAGCAGGCTATGTTGGATATGGTGATATGCATCGGAAGAAACTTATAGCCCCAAGACTTATTTCAATAAATAAATTTTGCAAGCTCATGAACCTAAGGAACACAAAAGAAGAATCAATGAAAAAAGGTTGGGTTTCCTTGTTGTTTTTGTATGACAGATACGGAAGGCAAGAGGGGTTTCAGAAGTACGGTAAAGAACTTTGTAATAAGGGAAGTTTTGAGACTTGGAAAGTTCACAGACGATTTGCATTCATGGTAGCCTTTTTGGGCACTATGGTCTTCCCAAGAAGAGAAGAAAAAATTAATATTCGTTTAGCGGGAGTGGTACAGATACTGATTAAGAAAGATTACACCATGATACCAATGATCCTAGCTGATATTTACCGTGCTCTGACTGTTTGTCAGAAAGGAAAAAGTTTTTTCGAGGGATGTAATATCTTGTTACAGATGTGGATTGTAGAGCATCTTTATCAACGTCCTACATTGACAAGGTTCAATCCCGAGCGATTCAATCGAATCAACGATTACGAGGAAAGGATGGAGAAATATAAATGTCCAAAAGAAATTGGAGATTGGGTTAAACTTTTTCGTTCTTTGACAACAGATAAAATCACTTGGAATCTCCATTGGTTCCCTTGGAGGCAAGTCATATATAGTTCTGTCATCCGTCCGTTCTTGTTATTAATGGGTATTAGAGGTGTTCAACCTTATGTTCCATTGAGAGTTCTACGTCAGCTAGGCAGACGTCAAATAATTCCCGTAACGGAAGACATGGCTGAGTTCGTATTTGAGGTCAGACCAGAGATTTCACTTCCAGAAGATTTGGCCCAGTAGATTTGGGAGGGTCGCCGTATTATGGGAATCGAAACGATGGTCATAGAGCATGAGAAAGGAGAAGTGCACCCAGATTATTGGGAATGGTTTGAAGAACAGTCGAGTCCTCCAGTCAGACCAGAAAAATCGGTTAAAGGACCTATAGATCAGGAAGATGCAATCAGGATAGGAATTGAAAGAGCCATGCGAGAACATCAGGAAGCCAACCAAATTTTGAGAGAAGAATTAGAGCATGCCAGGGCAAAAATAGACGAACAACAAAGGGAATTCTCTGAAGAGAAAGCTAAATCAGCAGCTATTGAGGTTGCACTTCGGGGACAAATCAAGTTTGCTACCACTAGAGGGTCACACGTTGCAGAACTTGCCGCATCTCGCCGACAACGACTTCAAGAATTTGAAAAGAATATGCAAGAAGAATTTGATCGAGAGAGATCTCAATGGATTTGTGAAAGGGGAATATTGCGAGAACAGTTGGAGATTGTTTCCGCTCGTGAACAACGTGCAAGAGAGATGGTTGATTTCCGAGATCGACAGGCTCATGAATGGGATCAGGCTTTCAGTTCTCTTCGAGGGAAGGTCCTCCGTGTAGCACAGGATACTGCCAGAATGGGCTTAGATTATCAGCAGCTGGATTGTGAGGATTTTTTGGCACAAGTACCTGCTTTCGCACAACGACTCACTACTTCATTGGAGGACATATATCTGAGTTTGGGAGGACATATTAAATCGAAATCTCCTTGAAAGGATCGTTGTTTTCTTTGTCATAGTTTTTTCATTTTCAGTTTTAAAAAAAAAATTCTTGTTTAGATATTATGTCTTTTAGTTTTCAGATGTCAATTAGTAGGTTTTATTTTAGGAGTTGGGTCAGTTATTTTATTGTAGAATGTAATGAAGTTGAATGTTTATTTCTATATATATTACATATGTTTTACTTCACTTTATTTATTTTCTTCAATAATAATATTAAAAAAAAAAAACAATTTTGTTAAATTACACCCGAACTACGCAAGATCTGATTCATGTCCTAACATGATACGTAGGCAACCCTCCAAAGGGTTCGATCATAACTTTTGAAAATATGCCTAGAAAAGCCGGGATGAAACACAAAGCTTCCATGATAGGTTGGGAAATACATATAGAAACATGACATATAACTTGGCATTATAATGTGTTAAATATATAACACTCTCCGTTTGCTACTTGTTTCCAGAGAAAGATAAAATAATTGGTGGTTGGTTTGTGGTTTAAACTGGCAACACATCCGTATAACACCAGATACAAGGGTAAAACAAGAATGATCCGCAGAGAAGATATAGGGTCTGATAGTGAAGAAGAGCAGAATCAGTTGATTTCGCAGAAAGTAACATCAATGGAAGAAATAAAGGAATTAAAACAACAAATGGCGGAGATGTACCAATCTTGGTTGAATGGACAAGCCCCGCCTTCTTCAATCCCCGGACTTTCAACTTCGAATGATCCAAATTCTGACCCAGCTCAAACTAGTGATCCATTTTACCCACCAGGATTTGGCCCATTTGCTAATATGTCTGGAGTTGCTGGTACTTCTACCGTGCACCCACCAAATCCATCGGTTGCAAATAACCCACTCTTTACTTCTGTAGCGCCAGCTACTGCGGGTGTTCAACCGACCATACCAAAAGATATGGGAAAACCAAATCATGATATGTTATATCCTCCTGAAATGACTTTTAAGTCACAAAATCCACATTATCATGTTCATCAACGCGATACTCCTATCGTGATTGAGAAGATTGCTAAGAATGAGGAACAAGAGGAGATGGCTAGAAAAGTTAGAAGCCTGGAACAAAGTATGAGAAACATGCAAGGAGTAGGTGGACCAAAAAGTGTTTCGTCCAAGGATTTATGTATGTTTCCTGATGTCCATTTACCGATAGGGTTCAAAATGCCAAAATTTGACAAATATGAAGGACACGGCGATCCTGTAGCTCATTTGAAAAAGTTTTGCAATCAATTAAGGGGGGCAGGAGAAAAAAAAGAATTATTGATGGCGTACTTTGGAGAAAGCCTTACAGGGATAGCTTCTGAATGGTTCATTGACCAAGACATTTCCCGTTGGCACGTGTGGGACGACATGGCTCGAGATTTCGTTCAACAATTTCAGTATAACATTGAGATAGTTCCAGATCGCACTACGCTTGCCAACATGCGAAAAAAGATGACTGAAAGTTTTCGAGAATATGCCGTCAGATGGAGAGAGCAGGCTTCAAGAGTTAGACCATCGATAAAAGAATCTGAAATGATTGATATTTTTCTGCAAGCACAAGAACCTGATTATTTTCATCATTTGCTTTCTACTATCGGAAGCACATTTGCAGAAGTTATCAAAGTTGGAGAGATGGTAGAAAACGGAATCAAATCAGGAAAGATCATCAGCCAGGCCGCTTTGAAAGCAACAACACAGGCAATTCAAAGTGGTACAGGAAGTTTTGGGGGAAAGAAAAGAAAAGAGGATGTAGCAACTGTCATGGCAGGTCCACGACAAAATTGGAGAGGTGCGCGTCAACCATACGAGCAGAATCCATTATATTTTGTTCCATCTCCCCAATATCCTATTTACAATACACAATCATATGCTCGAGGTCCTTCTTACCCGCAATGGCGTACACCAGCAATCCAAAATCATCCAATGGCCCCGCAAGTTCAAAGAGGTCCTCCGAGGTCTAATTTTTGGCCTAGAGCAGAATTCAAAAGGGATAACATGGTAAAAGATAATTTCACTCCTATTGGAATATCATACACCAGTTTATTTCATAGACTGAGAAAAATGAATGTTCTAAACCCAATTGAGAGAAGAATCCCGAATCCTCCTCCGAAGAATTTGGATTATTCTAGAAGATGTGAAGACTGTTCTGATGCCCCAGGGCACGACACAGAGAAATGTTGGTATCTGAAAAGAGCCATTCAAGAGTTGATTAATACCCAACAGATTATGGTAGAAAGTCAGGCGCTCCAAATGTCAATCAAAATCCACTGCCAGATCATAATGAAACAAACATGCTCGATGTGATACTCAGTGGTGAAGACACTACGATTCCCTTTAAACCGATCATTAAAATTAAAACTGATTCGGAAAAATCAGCAAATGTTGTAGATTTAACGAAAGAAAAACCTGCAGAAGCAGAGGTGGTGATAGCAAAACCCGAATCATCGAATGATCCCTTGGCGATGGGGAAAGAGATTTCAGAAAATATTGGGTCAAGTCAAATAAAGCCAAAACTCATTATTCCTGGAAGATCCAATAAGCCTCTTTTAATCATAAAAGGAGCTCCTGTAGTTCCTATTGTTATTAAACCAGTGTCACAGCTGCCTATGGTTGATACCAAGGCAGTCCCTTGGAATTATAATCGCGTTGTGGTGATGCACAAGGGGAAAGAAGTGATTGAAGATGTAGATGAAGTAGGGGGATTAACTCGATCTGGAAGATGTTATGTTCCCGTAGAGTTAAGAAAGAATAAACAAGGCGGTGAAGAACGAATGACAGTCAAGAAGCCTGTCACTGATGAAGAAGCTGAAGAATTCTTAAAGAAAATGAAATTGCCAGAATATTCTGTTATAGAACAGTTGAAGAAGACACCAGCACAGATTTCTTTGTTGTCTTTATTGATACATTCAGAGGAACACCGCAAGGCTGTAATGAAGATTCTTAATGAAGCATGTGTTCCTAGTGAGATTAGAGTAAATCAGCTGGAAAAAGTTGTTGGAAGGATCGTTGAAGAAAATAAAATTGTTTTTTCAGATGATGAACTGCCTATAGAAGGTACGGAGCATAACAAAGGTCTGTACATTTCTGTGAAATGCGAACATTCCATCATCACTCGAGTGTTAATTGATGGAGGATCAGGCGCTAACATTTGTCCTATGTCAACTTTACAAAAGTTGAATGTTAATGTGGAAAGAATCCGACCTAACAATGTGTGTGTCAAAGGTTTTGACGGATCAAAAACTGATGCCATTGGTGAAATAGAGCTCATATTAACAATTGTGCCTGTGGATTTTGCTATGGATTTTCAAGTACTGAACCTTGATGCTTCATATAATATGTTATTGGGAAGGCCATGGATTCATAGGGCTAAAGCAGTCGCATCAACGTTGCATCAAATGGTCAAATTCGAATATGACAGGCAAGAGATAGTAGTTCATGGTGAAGGAGACTTATCAATGTATAAAGACTACTCTGTTTCTTCCATCGAAACAAATACTGCCAATGTGTTAATTCATCAAGCTTCTGAGGTAGTGGCTGTTGAGCATATCCTCAAGGGGAATCTCATCGCAAGACCACAATTGTCCTCTGCATCTGTTATGGTAGTGAATGAAATGTTGAAGCATGGTTTTGAACCAGGAAAAGGTCTAGGGATGTTTTTGCAAGGCATAGTTCATCCGGTAAACCTCTATGAGAACTTTGGTACTTTTGGTCTAGGATACGAGCCTACTGCTGAAGATATAAAGAAGGCTAAAAAGCTAAGAAAGAGTCGTGGTCACTTGCCAAGCCTATACCGCCACTTTATGAGTCTTTCATCAAATTCAGTGTTGTTGGATCCTCCAAGTTACCTGATGCAAAATCAATGAATGATGATGATACAGAGTTGATTGACCTTTTTCAGAATATGTTCATTGAAGAAGATATGGTTGAAATTGGGGAAGGTACCAGTAATGCAGATGTGCAGTTTGTCGGCCCTGATGTCCAGCTTAACAATTGGGAGGCCACTCCTCTCCCTATTATAAAAGAGTCTTGGTAGTTTGTTTGTTTTCTTACAGTATTAGTAGTTTGTTTGTTTTCTTACAGTCTTAGTAGTTTGTTTGTTTTTACTTCTGTAATTTAATTTATTCTAGGATTATAATTCAGAACTTTTATGTTAGGTTAAAACCTTTCTATCTATGTTTCTAATTAAGCGCAGTTTCCCTTTGTTTTATTTTAAGTCTGATTTTTATTTATTTTCTATCATACAGTTCTTTCTATGCCGATTCTAATGATATGACATGCATGAAGAATTGTTCACCAGAGTTAAAAAACCAATCTAATTTTGAAATAATGAATAAGGAGGTTGAATGCAATGAAGAAGAAGCATTTGAGGATATAAGCAAAGATTTCAAACATTTTGAGAATAAGACAAATCCCAATTTGGAAGAAACTGAAGCGATCAATTTAGGATATCTTGAAAATATTAGGGAGACTAAGATAAGTGTACATGTTCAACTGCAACAAAAGAAAGCTATAATTGAAGCTTTGCATGAGTATAAAGACATCTTTGCGTGGTCTTATGATGATATGCCCGGTTTAAGCACTGATTTGGTAGTTCACAAGTTGCCAACTGATCCTGCTTTTCCTCCTGTCAAGCAAAAGTTAAGAAAATTCAAAACTGATATGAGTGTAAGAATTAAAGAAGAAATCACGAAACAACTTGAGGCTAAAGTCATTCGAGTGGCCCAGTACCCTATTTGGTTGGCAAATATTGTCCCTGTTCGAAAGAAGGACGGCAAAGTTCGGATGTGTGTTGATTATCGCGATTTAAACAAAGCAAGTCCGAAAGATAATTTTCCACTTCCCAATATTCATATTTTATTGGACAATTGTGCCAAACATGATCTTGCTTCTTTTGTGGATTGTTATGCGGGGTATCACCAGATCATTATGGATCCAGAAGATGCGGAAAAGACATCATTTATTACTCCATGGGGAACATATTGTTATAGAGTTATGCCTTTTGGATTAAAGAATGCTAGGGCAACTTACATGAGGGCAATGACCACAATGTTTCATGACATGATGCACAAAGAGATTGAAGTTTATGTGGATGATGTGATCATTAAGTCGAGAGAGCAATCTGATCATATCAAAGATTTGATAAAATTCTTTGAAAGGCTTCGGAGGTATGATCTCAAACTTAATCCAGCAAAATGTGTATTTGGAGTTCCGTCAGGGAAACTTTTGGGTTTTATAGTCAGTCGACGTGGCATTGAGTTAGATCCTTCAAAAATAAAAGCTATCAAAGATTTACCTTCACCAAAAAATAAAACGGAGGTGATGAGTTTACTTGGAAGGTTGAATTATATCAGTAGATTCATTGCTCAGCTTACGACAACTTGTGAGCCAATATTCAAGTTGTTGAAGAAGAATGTTAAAGTTGAATGGACTGAAGAATGTCAAGAGGCATTTGACAGAATTAAGAGACACTTGTCGAATCCGCCTATTTTGGTTCCTCCAGAGCCAGGCCGACCTTTGATATTGTACATGTCTGTTTTAGATAATTCTTTTGGCTGTGTATTGGGTCAACATGATGCCACTGGAAGAAAAGAACAAGCCATCTACTACCTCAACAAAAAGTTTACCACTTATGAGGCTAAGTACACTCTTCTTGAGAAAACGTGTTGCGCCTTAACTTGGGTAGCCCAAAAGCTGAAACATTACTTGTCATCTTATACTACTTACCTCATATCTCGTATGGATCCTTTAAAGTACATCTTTCAGAAACCTATGCCCACAGGCAGACTCGCGAAATGGCAGATGTTGCTTACAGAGTTTGATATTGTTTATGTGACACGAACTGCAATGAAAGCTCAAGCCTTGGCGGATCATTTGGCTGAAAATCCTATTGATGAGGAGTATGAGCCATTGAAGACTTATTTTCCAGATGAAGAGGTATTGTATGCCGATGAGTTGGTTTCAGAAGATTGTCATTCAGGCTGGAAGTTGTTCTTTGATGGAGCTGCTAATATAAAAGGAGTGGGGATAAGAGCGGTTCTTATTTCTGAATCAGGACAATATTATCCCATAACAGCCCAACTTCAATTCTACTGTACCAGTAATATGGCAGAATACGAAGCTTGCATTCTAGGTTTGAGATTAGCCATTGACATGGGGGTCCAAGAATTGTTGGTATTAGGAGATTCAGATTTATTAGTCCACCAAATCCAAGGAGATTAGGAGACTCGTGATTCGAAACTCCTACCATATAGAAGTTGTTTGCAAGATCTTTGTCAACGATTTGTATTAGTAAAGTTCAAACACATTCCCAAAGCTCATAATGAGATTGCTGATGCTCTGACGACATTATCTTCGATGCTTCAATATCCCGATAAAACTTATATTGACCCTTTGCATATACAGATTCATGATCAACATGCATATTGTAATGTGGTTGAAGAAGAATTTGATGGGGAGCCTTGGTTCTATGATATCAAAGAATATATTCAGACTGGGAAGTATCCTGTACATGCTGATGGTAATCAAAAGAGAACCATTCGACGTTTGTCTAGTGGATTTTTCTTAAGTGGAGGAATCTTGTAAAAAAGGACTCCTGATTTGGGACTTTTGAGGTGTGTAAATGCTAAAGAATCTTCAAAAATCATGGCTGAAGTACATTCTGGGATTTGTGGACCACACATGAGTGGATATGTTTTGGCAAAGAAAATACTCCGAGCCGGTTATTATTGGCTCACCATGGAGCGAGATTCCATCAATTTTGTTCGTAAATGTCATAAATGCCAGGTACATGGAGACTTGATACATTCCCCTCCATCCGAGTTGCATACAATGACTGCTCCATGGCCTTTTATGGCTTGGGGAATGGACGTAATTGGACCAATTGAACCAAAAGCCTCGAATGGACATAGGTTCATCTTGGTAGCCATTGATTATTTCACAAAATGGGTAGAAGCAGCGACTTTCAAGTCAGTGACCAAGAAAGTTGTGGTTGATTTTATTCACTCCAACATCATCTGTCGTTTCGGCATTCCAAAGATAATTGTCACGGATAATGCTGCGAATCTCAATAGCCATCTGATGCAAGAAGTGTGCCAGCAATTTAAGATTATGCATCGAAATTCAACTCCTTATCGTCCAAAGGCGAATGGAGCTGTAGAAGCTGCCAATAAGAATTTAAAGAAAATACTCTGTAAGATGGTGCAAGGTTCCCGACAATGGCATGAAAAGTTACCTTTTGCTTTGTTGGGTTATCGTACTACAGTTCGGACTTCAATTGGTGCAACTCTTTACTTGTTAGTGTATGGAACTGAAGCAGTTATACCTGCGGAGATTGAGATTCCTTCTCTTCGAGTAGTTGTGGAAGCTGAAATTGATGAAGACCAATGGGTCAAGACTCGTTTGGAGCAATTAAGCTTGATTGATGAAAAAAAATTAGCGTCAGTATGTCACGGACAACTATATCAGAAGAGAATGGCACGAGCATATAATAAAAAGGTGCGCCACAGACATTTTGAAGTTAGTCAGTTAGTACTAAGACACATCCTTCCTCATCAGATTGAGGCCAAAGGCAAATTTTCTCCTAATTGGCATGGGCCATTCATAGTAAAGAAAGTGTTACCTAATGGCGCGTTATATGTGACTGATGTAGAAGGAAAAATGGAAGGAAAGCTGGTCAATGCTGATGCAGTTAAAAGATATTATGTATGATATTCATGTACAATTATGTTATGTATGTTTTGTACTTATATTTTTAAAGATTGAAATGATAAAGGCATTTTGTTCTACTATCTGAATAATATATAAACCTTTGCTTACCCCTTTGAGCCTTTATTTTTTTTCGAACCCCTCTTTTGGAATCAAAATAAAAGGTGTGTTAAAAAAAATAAAAATAAAAAATAAAAAAAAAATAAAAAATCAAATCAGTCAAAAATTCAAAATCGAAAAAAAGAATGATGTTTCATGAACTACGTTTGACCTGATTCTTGCTATGACAAGATACGTAGGCATCCCTACTCCGGGGTTCGGTCTAACCAGAAGAAAATTTAAATTACCCAGAATGAAATGAAACTGGGGCAAAATTTATTTTCTTAAAAAGATAGATTCCAAAAGTTGTATGTTTCACCCAATGTTATAAATTCTCTGAGACTCATGCCTACCTTTCTTTCTAACCCTATCCAAAAGCCAAGTTACAACCAAAGAAAGACCTTCGGATTAATCTTTGAGAATGTCAAGGCTAAACATATTATGAGTACATGATATTTCATATTTTGGATGTTTATTAAATAAAAAAAAAGTGATGAAAAAATAAAAATGAGAGAGTTTTATTGGTGAAAACCCTTTCGGGCACCGTAAGACGACTGCGAGCTAAGGCAGGAATAAAAAGAGATAGACTCGTTGGCAAAACCCATTGAGATGCCACTAGTTTAAGAAAGATTGTTATCAAGAAGGAACAAATTCAAGATTGGCTTAATTTAAAGCTCAATATGTGGACAAAAGTTGTAATGATTGGTGTGGGTAAATCTGGTTGTTTTATTCAAAATGCATGTCATAATCACCAGAATCAACTTCCACATTCAGATAAGTTTTCTCTTTGTTTTGGAAAAGAGATATCTATTGTCTTTTTATTTTATTTTATTTTTATTTTTGATTGTTGTGTCTTTGTCATCAAACAAAAATCTTTGTTGTCTTTTGAGTCAAATTCACATCAGGTCGAGTCAGAAAAGATTTCAAACTCGCTACCAACTCCTTTAAGGGTACAAAGCAAGACAAAGGGTCGATCTACAGAGACAACATTTCAAAGTAAAAGTAAGAAATATGATTTGAGTCGAGGATCTCAGTAGTCAGAATTCTGATTCAGAAATATGACAATTCAAAGAAGATTATCATGGATTGGAAAGGAGTCGAGCATGGCAAGTGCGAGAGCGGCCACTTCAAAAGCCAAATGCCACAAACTAACCACCACATGTTTTAAAACTCACAATTTTTCTTTGTTTGGAACAGAGATGAAATAATGTTTTCAGCTAAAGGATGCAATTTTGACACTTCATTCAATGCAAGAAGCATGATTACAACATCCGATACTGGATCTCGGTCATGATAAACTTTATTCTTTGCGAGATATATTAAGATCCAGTGACACATAAATTTTTTCAGTACAAACTGGGGCAAAAATTTATGTGTGTTATATGGAATTTATTTTATGCTCAGGACCCTCCTGAATAATGGGAATTTATTTTATGCTCAGGACCCTCGTGAAGAATGGGAATTTATTTTATGCTCAGGACCCTCCTGAAGAATGGGAATTTATTTTTATGCTCAGGACCCTCCTAAAAAATGGGAATTTATTTTATGCACAGGACCCTCCTGAAGAATGGGAATCTGTTTTATGCTCAGGACCCTCCTGAAGAATGGGAATCTATTTTATGCTCAGGACCCTTCTGAATAATGGGAATCTATTTTATGCTCAGGACCCTCCTGAATAATGAGAATTTATTTTATGCTCAGGACTCTCCTGAAGAATGGAAATTTATTTTTATGCTCAAGACCCCCCTAAAGAATGGGAATTTATTTTATATACAGAACCCTCTTGAAGAATAGGATGTTATTTTTCTGTTTCACTATTTGCTTTGAGTTCAGGAACCCGCCTGAAGAATAGGGTGAAAAAATTGCAAGTCAGGAGCCCGCCTGAAGAACAGGGTGAAAAAGTTGCAAGTCAGGAGCCCGCCTAAAGAACAGGGTGAAGAATTGTAAGTCCAGGAGCCCACCTGAAGAACAGGGTGAAGAAAAAGAAAGTTCAGGAGCCCGCCTGAAGAACAGGGTGAAGAAATTATAAATCCAGGAGCCCGCCTGAAGAACAGGGTGAAGAAAAAGAAAGTTCAGGAGCCCGCCTGAAGAATAGGGTAAATTTTCAAGTTCAAGTCATGAAGACTTGAATCAAGAGATTGCAATTTTTACTTGTATTTTTTTTTTCATTTTTGATTTTTATTAGTCAGTTGAATGTAAAAGCAGAAGTTGTCAACCGGAAACTCGACGGAATCTCACTCGACTTTCACTTTTTCTCTCACCTAAATGACTTTCGAACTACTCATGACCTGATTCCCTTGTAATCCGGGATAGGTAGGATGTCCAAAAATAGGACTCGGTCATATTTGTCTTTTTATTTTTATTTTTATTTTTATTCTTACCTTTCAAATAATTGGAGAGTCAAAAATCATATCTTGTCTACTTCTTTGTATGAAAATTCTTTGAGATTTCACACAAAGAGGGGCAAAAATGTAGACACGTGATTTTTGATCCTCCCTAAATTTTAACTTGTTTATCGATACTAAATATTTATACTTATATTTAGTCATATATTATTTTGACTATTATTTTATTTTAATATAATATAAATAATTAAATGAATTTAATTTTAGGATATTATTTTGTTTAAAAAAAAATTAAAAAAAATATAGTTTTGTACTATCTTAATTATATAATTTATTTTTGACTATTTTTAGATTGTTATTGTATTTTTTTTTTTAAAATATAAAAATCAATTAATTATTATTATTATTATTTTATTTGTTACTATTATCTATTTATTTACTTATTTATTAATTATTTTTCGTTATTAAAAAAAAAATAAAAAAAAATCTTAAAACCTACCCTAACCCCCCACATTCCCCATTTTCCCTCAACACCTCCCCACATCCCCACAACTACTCACCCACATCAGAAACTACACATGCACACATGCACAATATATCTATATTACAAGAGCCAACAACAAAAAAAAAAGAGGAAAAAAAAAACACGGAAAGAAACCAAAAAAAAAGAATAGAAAGTTAAATCAAAAAGAAAACAACAAGAGAAGGCAAACATACAAAAGAAAGGAGAAGAAAAAGAGTTTGGATTTAGAGTTCGGACTTTCGTTTGAGTTTCTGGTAGTGGTGCTTCTTTATTCGAATCAATATATCAAGCAGGTTTTTGTCAAATCTTTGCTACTTATTTTTATAAGTTTCGTTATGAATTGAAATATGAATAAAGTTGTTTCAAGGGTTGTTTCATATAATTTAGTATGTACAATTTATTATTTATATGTAGTTTGAACTTTACATCTTTATTTGTTATCCATTTGTTTGTATCTTTGGAATGAAGTTAAACTTATTAACGTTAAAAGACATAAAGTTACGTTTAGTTGACACGCAATTAGCGATTAAGTTTGTGATATAAATTAATTCGTGACTCATACATTTATGCATGCATGCAAAAATAAAAAAAATAAAAGGAGAAAAAAAAAACTCACGGAAAAAACCAAAAAAAACAAAAAAAACTTGAGATAAACCAAAACCAAAACCAAGATTCACGGACAAAAAAAAATGGAAAAGAAAAACACTTAGAAAAAAACAAGGACAGGACACAAGAAACAATGAGTGAAAACAAGAAATAGTGAGAAAAACAAAAAAGGGAAAAAGAAATGGAAAGTTTTTTGAGTTTGGGTCCCCGTTTAAGTTTTTCGGTGACGACATTTTCATTTTCATCTTAAGTTAACTTATCTCACAGGTTCTACTTGAGATCCTTTCTATTTATTTTGTAAGTTTTATTATGAATCAAATAATGATTAAAGTTATTTTAATAATTCCGTAATTTAAGATGTAAAGTTTAATATTCATGTAAAGTTTTTTTTTTTTTTTTATTGTTTTATGTTTTTATTTGTAATTTATTTATTGTATTGAATCAAAGATAAAATGTAATCTTAGTTGGTTTGTAAGTGATTGTCAATTGTTATGTTGTGACTTGTTTGCTTAGTGTTCTTCGTGATTCATTTTGTTAATTATAAATATTAAAGTTCTTAGATGATTAAAAAATATAACTTTTTTTTTTTAAATGCCAATATATTATTTTGTCATTGTTTATTTTTTATTTTTTAATGAATTATGAAAATTTTATAGTATAATTAAAAAGGGATTAAAATAGTTAGGTGCATGCACACTAAAAGTTTCCATGCACATACAAAGTTAGAAACAACTTAGAGAAAAACGTGAAAAAAAAAAATATAAAGAATTTTTTTTTTAAAAGTGGATAACAGTTTTACATTTGTTAAGTAATTATTATTATTATTATTATTATTATTATTATTATTATTATTATTATTTTCTTTCTTTTCTTTTCTTGTTAACTTCATTGTGATAATGTTGTTAAAAGTGGTTTTATTAATTAACTTTGTTACGTGATTATGTTAATTTGGATTTTAAATAGTTTTGTTAAGTTTATATATCAATAATTTGTTCGCAAGAGTAAGATTAATCCCTTTAGCTTAAAAAGATTTAAAAATATGTAAATATAAATCATAATTGGTAAACTGAAAAGAGAGGAAAAACCCATTTGTAAGGGAGCGAGACGAGTTGCGGAATAATTCAAAATTTGTTGCAAAATAAAGAGAGAAAAAAATTAAAAAATGGATAATGTAAAATTATTTCGAGTTTACGAAATATGAAGCAAATGCTTTTAACGAGGCAAATTTTTGACACATTTAAAATTTTCGTCTCAACTAAGAATGCGGCGCACGCATCTTTCTGAGATATTTTCAAGTAATTCAAGGATGCAATAATGCACTTTGATAAATATTTTTAAAATTATTTTTCACCGATTTAATATACGAGATATAAAGATATTATAGGTATATTAAAAATGAGCAAATTTATGCCTTAACACGATATTTCTAAATAGTTTAAGTTAAGTATAAGTCAATAAAGCGACCGTGCTAGAACCACAGGACTCGAGGGGTGCCTCACACCTTCCCCTTGGTCAACAGAATTCCTTACCCGGTCTTCTGTTTTCGCAGACCAAAATAAAAGAGTCATTTTCTTTTGACTAGGGATTCAAAAAGGTGACTTGGAACACCATAACTCGATTCCAAGTGGCGACTCTGAAAATAATAAAAATAATCCCTATACAATACCGTCACTTTAATTGGAAAAACCCTTCGACTCGATCCCTTTCGAGAAAAAAAAGAGGTGTGACAACTGCAATATCTTGGAGATATACAAAGCAGTCTATCGTAGCCACTTCATCGAATCATGCTGAGATAATAGCTATTCATGAAGCAAGCCGAGAATGTGTATGGTTGAGGTCCATGATACATCTCATTTGAGAAAAATATGATGTGAAATATGACAATCTACCCATAATTTTATACGGAGATAATGCATCATGCATAGCACATCTTAATGGAGGATTCATAAAAGGAGATAAAACGAAGCACACTTCATCAAAACTTTTCTACATACATGAGCTACAAAAGAATAGTGATATCAACGTGCAATAGATTCGTTCAAGTGAAAATGTGGCTGATTTATTCACCAAGTCTTCTCCAATTACAACTTTTAAGAAGATGATGCACAAGATCGGGATGCAAAGGTTCAAGGATTTTCTCATTAGAGGGAGTTAATACGCGTTGTACTCTTTTTCTCTTACGAGGTTTTGTCCCACTGGGTTTTCCTTGTAAGGTTTTTAATGAGGCAGCCGATATGCGTATTTTTAGAAATATGTACTCTTTTTCCTTCACTAGATTTTTTTTTCCTACTGGGTTTTTTCTAGTAAGGTTTTAACGAGTCACATTATCTATCTAGACAATCAAGGGGGAGTGTTATAAATGTATTTACACTATAGTGAATGTCTATCAAGATCTAATAAGATCTAGTTGATATCTATCAGAATTTGATGTATTTGTCTTTTAGTGTAAAACTAGGGACAAATTTCCCCTATAAAAAGAAGCTTCCTTCAGTGTAAATCATCCCACAAGAGAAGAAATAAGAATTACTCTCTCTATTCTCTCTACTCTTCTTTCTTGTTCTTTATTGTTTTATAACAGATCCTACAAATAAAACATATTGTAAGGTATAATTATATTCAAAATAACTGAGTAAATAATAAATAACTCAATTTTGATAATGTTGTAAATGGTACTTATTTTATCTTGATCATGGTGGTTGATCAAATAATCTAAAATATAAGTCAAATGAATGTTTTTTGGGGGTTATATTTCACAATTAGAGGTCTTAAATGAAATACAATATAATTACTTTGAGACAAATATGAAGACGAAAATTAATTTTTAAAATTTGGGTTTATTTCTTTTTAGCTCAAAAATATGGAGGAAAAAGTAAAATTATCTTTTTCCCCTATCAAAGAATTAAGTGCTGAAAAAAAGATATTTGTTTGAGCTAGTACTAATTAATATAATTGTCGTTTACATTACGCGACAGGTCGATAATAGAATAAATATCACATGCGAATAACCGTCGTCTACGTTACACGACAAACCGACAGTAGAATACATATCAACGGCGAATACTTGTTATTTACATTGCGTGATAATCTGACAACAGATTACATACAACGTGCGAATAATTTATTTTTTAACCTTACGTGATAAATCGATTGTAAGTTATATGTCACGTGTGATTCGTCATATAAATTTGATTTAATTACGTACGCGTATAAAAGGTTATGTCTTAAACATTTTCAATCATCCAACAAATAAAACTGACGTATAAGTAAAATTATATAGAACAATTAAAGGTCCTAAATAAAATGTAATATAATTACTTGAAACAAATATGAAGGAGGAAATTAATTTTATAAATTTGAGTTTATTGCTTTTTAGCTTAGAAATATGGAGGAGAAAGTAATAAGTGATTAAAAATAATATATTTATTTGAGCTCGTACTAAATAATAATTATAGTTTACGTTATGTGACAAGTCGACAATAGATTACATTTTTCGTGTGGTTTGCTGTATAAATTTAATTTAATTATGTACACTTATAAAAAGTTCGATCTTAATGTTTTCAATCCCGTATAATTTATCTTTTTTATTAATTATAATCTTTTCTTAATGTATTTAATAAACTATTTAAATTTATTATATTCAATTGACATATTTAAAATTATCCACGTGAGCCCTTTGCTTTTTTCCATTTCAGATTAAATGTTTTATTTTATGAAGTTATCTTAAAAGGTATATTTTTTAAATATATATATATATATATATATATGATTCGGGGGTCTATCGGAAATAGCCTCTCTATTTCCTCGGAGGTAGTGGGATGGACTGCGTACATTCTACCCTCCCCAAACCCCACTATGTGGGAATATACTGGGTTTTTTGTTGTTGTTGTATATATATATATATATATATACAACAACAACAAAAAACCCAGTATATATATATATATATATATATATACATACATACATACTTGGCTCTGATACCAAGCATTTATGGCTAGATTGCCAGTGGAGACTTAGGGACTTATAGTATCCGACTAATGAACCTTTTAGATAAAATGGATCTAGCTAAAACATATGGTATTGAGGAAAGATTTCACTAATTTAATTACCTCTGTCTCTTCCATATAATATTGAGTTAAGTACTTGAATATTTTTCTTTATGGAACCAATCATCTCTTAATCCAAGGATAGGAAGCTTTTAAGTTATTATTGTCGTTATTAATTGTTTATTGTTTAAATTCTTCTATGGCTTTTCGTCGTCCCTTCTCTTCTAAGAACTCTTCTTTCTCTTCATCCGCTTCAACTTCCTACAATTCTCCAAGTTCAAAACTCAAGGAAGAGATTAGTTTCTCTAATTTGTAGCATTCAATTGATGACTGACATTGCCAGGCATCCTCAAGACCAAATTTACAAAGCTCCTTTTAGATGGCGGTCTCTAACAAGTGGCTATCATATTTCCACTGTCGAACAAACTATCCCTCTTGAATCAGATCATGAGGATATCAAGCTTCTCAACTCCAGGACTATCGAAAGATGTAAGCGTAAGTACAATTACATCCTTATCAGATTTACTTACCAGGGAATTTTTGCAGGGAAGATAAGATGCTCTGAAAAAAGAAAGAAGAACCTCCACCTCCACAAATTTTGACCCCTCCATCTCCAGATGAGACTACCAAAAACGCTGTTACACCACAACAAAAAACTTTAGTTGCACCAAAGCAACTACCAAATGTAGTAGCTGACACAAATCAGCCAAGATATCAAACCCCAGTTGATTATGCCATGCCGGGATTACCATAATCTTTCATAATACAATCAAGTTCAAATCTAATTTCAATTTTCAACACCAAGAAATGAGCTGATTTGCTCGACAAAGAAGACGAAGAGACTCAATTAGCTCAAACAGTGTCTGTTCCTTGGACAGAAGAAAATTTTAAACAATGGCGACTCCTCATAGGGGGAAGTAAAGATTATTATTCTTGTTTTTAACTTGCAATTATATGGTACTGTCATATCTTTAATATGAATGGTGAAACTTGACTTAATCTATTAGACTTAGGGAGATCTATTTTATAAATGGATTATTTTGAAGATAGTGTTGTGATCTTTCAGATCTACACTGTAGGTTGTTTAACCTAAGCATTTATGGCTGGATTGTTGGTAGAGACTTAGGGACTTACAGATGGTTATTTATAACCTTTGCATTATCCTACTAACGAACCTTTTAGATAAAATGGATCTAGCTAAAACATATAGTATTAAGGCAAGATTTCACTAATTTAATTACCAGATCTGACTCTTCCATATAATATTGAGTTAAGTACTTGAATATTTTTCTTTATGGAATCCAATGGTCTCTTGATCCAAGGATAGGAAGCTTTTAAGTTATTATTGTTGTTATTAATTGTTTATTGTTTAAATTCTTCTATGGCTTGCCGTCGTCCCTTCTCTTCTACTTGTAAGAACTCTTCATCCTCTTCAACTTCCTATAATTCTCCAAGTTCAAAACTTAAGCAAGAGATTAGTTTCTCTGATTTGCAGCAATCAATTGATGACTGACAAATTCCCTGCATCCTCAAGACCAAATTTACAAAGCTCTCTCCAGATGGCGGTCTCTAACAAGTGACTACCATATTTCTATTACTGAACAAACTATTCCTCTTGAATCAGATCATGAGGATATCAAGATTCTCAACTCCAGGACTATCGAAAGATGTAAGCGTAAGTACGATTACCTCCATTTCGGCCTAGTCCAAATAACAGCTAAACCTCTTTCATGAGAAGGTTTAGATACATCTCTACTCCTTTGTCTTAGTGACTTTAGGTTCCTAGACTTCAATGATTCCTTAATAGGAATGGTCGAAACCAGTCTTTGTAATGATCCAATTTATTTAGACTATTTTCTAAATTTTACCGTTTCCTTAAAGGATCTAAATATATTAGATTCTTTAACACTCAATGTTAAGACATCCAATTACAAAACCAAATATGGATCTTTCCCAGTAGTAATCATTTATAGAGTTCAGTATAAGGCCTTGAATACTAACTTTGGCTCTGGAGCTATGAAAAACAGCTACAAAGGAGAAACTGTACTCTTCTAAACTGACCTTCAACGGTCTCACTTGTCAGTTCCCAAGTCGATCTCCTGGAATCAAGTATCCTTGCCCCAGAGTTGGACGTTGCAAGATGCAGCCCCAACAGATAAACCTGTGAATACTACAGTTTCTCAGATCCGACAGTTCTCCACAGGAACTGTTTCTATTTCTTTCCAGAGATCTCAAAGCCAACGGATCTCTGGCTCCTCATTTGTTCTCCCCGAGATACAAACGGCTAGGAATTTAGTTTCCTTATTTCCTTCTAGAATCGAGATTGTTAACTTCGAATCTAGAATTCCACAAGCTAAATATTCTGTGAAAACACCTCCTACCGAGATCCATGATGATCTACCCCAATCTACAACTAACTCAGCCTTAGGCGCATCCAACACCTCTTATTAGAAGAAAGTGGAGATTCAGATAGTGCTAAAGACGAATTTGATTAGGAATTCAACCAAATCCAAAATGATGACATGGAATCTACCCAGTCTGATCAAGAAGACCAACCAAAAATCAATGTTCTAACAAAAGAACAAGATCTCCTCTTAGACATGATTAGAAATTTACAATATTTCGATCAAAAGAAGTATTATTTAAACCAATTCAAAAAAACCCTAGATAAGCCTTCTACATCTTCATCTAGTGTATTTTCTCATCCCCATATTACAAATACTTACAATATCACCGATGTCCTGAAGTGGTTTTCTTCTAGTAAACCTAGGTTAGTAACTATTCAAGACCTCCAATCTAAGATAGTACTCCTTAAAGAGGAAATTAGACAAATCAAAGTAAGAAAAGACTTAGATCACCTTGTCCTCCAATAATTCTCTACGAAGGTTGAACAGTCTCAGTCGGTAGATGTCACTGACCCATTGGACCGGAATATTAAAGAGGGAGATTTCCTTATTCAATACATTTCAAGGATTACCATTAGAAGATGGCACACTCGGATAACCTTGGTGATCAACAAATCATTTGTCCTAGAAATCATTGCCTTGTTTGATACAAGTGCAGACCTCATTTGTGTCCAAGAAGGACTTATCCCTACTAAGTACTTCTAAAAATCTGCGGAAGCCCTTAGGGCTACAAATGGTAGTAAACTAAGAATAAGTTACAAACTTTCTGATGTAGAAATACGAAATTCCCTAGTAGATTCGATTTTGTCATACTCTACTTCCTTTGTTCTAATAAAGGATATAACCAGTCCTGTAATGCTAGACACCCCCTTTATTGAAACTTTAATTCCTTTCAAGGTTTACTCATACGGGAATAACTATTGAGGCCAACAATATGTTTCTTCCATTTGACAAACCGCCCATTCAAAATTTTTTATCCTCTCTAAAATCAAAGAGGCTCAAATTAATTTTCTCAAAGAAGAAATTGCATTCCGAAGACTGGAGCAACCGCTTTAGGAACCTTCTTTTCAATCTATGGTCAGGGCCTTAGAAACAAAGATTGAAAAAGAACTTTGCGCTGACCTGCCCACAATATTTTGGAATCGTAAAAAGCATATGGCCAGGCTTCCCGACAAGCCTGACTTTGATAAAAAAATCATTCCTACCAAAGCTCGTCCAATTCAAATGAATCCTAAGCTGACAATCTATTGTCAGACGGAAATCAATGATCTTTTTAAAAAAAAGAACATCTCACCAAGTAAATCTTCTTGGAGTTGTGATGCCTTCTATGTCAATAAAAGTTCCGAAATTGAACGAGGAGCCCCTCGTTTAGTTATCAACTACAAACCTCACAATTCCGCCCTCCGAAGGATTAGATATCCTATTCCTAATAAAAAGGATCTTCTCCAACGACTTTATGCTGCTATAATTTTTTCCAAGTTTGATCTAAATTCAGGGTTTTGAAAAATCCAAATTGATCCAAGAGATGTTATAAAACTACTTTTACAGTACAATTTGGGCAATATGAATGGAACATAATGCCCTTTGGCCTAAAAAATGCTCCTTCCGAATTTCAAAAATAATGAATGACATTTTAATTCTTTTCAAAATTCATTCTCGTGTATATTGATGATGTTTTAGTGTTTTCCACCACCATTGATCAACATTTTAAATATTTACGTGTCTTCTTTAATATCATCAAAGATAATGGCTTAGTTTTGTCCAAAACTAAGTATAGTCTTTTTCAGGTCGATATCAGATTTCTTGGTCAAAAAATTTGCAATGGTACTGTTACCCCAATTCAAAGGTCCATCCAATTTGCTGACAAATTTCCCGATCAAATTCTTGATAAAACTCAACTTCAACAATTTTTAGAATGCATTAATTATGTAGCAGATTTTATTCCCGGGCTCAACAATCTATTGAAACCTCTCCACGACAGGTTGAAAAAGCCTCCTCCTCCATGGACTCAAATTCATACCAATGTAGTCAAAGAAATCAAATTAAAGGCAAAAGAACTCCCTTGCCTATCTCTCCTCGATCCCCCGACATTCAAAATAGTTGAAACAGATGCATCAGACATAGGCTATGGTGGCATTTTAAAACAAAAAAAATATGACAAAGAATAGTTGCATTTGCATCCAAACATTGGAATAAAGCTCAGCAAAATTATCCTACTATCAAAAATGAAATTTTAGCAACTTATGCATTTCCAAATTTTAAGTTGATTTGTTAAACTAATTTTTTTTACTAAGAATTGATTGTAAAACGGCAAAATCTGGTTTGCAAAAAGATGTAAAAAACCTTGCCTCTAAACATATATTTGCTAGATGGCAAGCAATATTATCTGTTTTTTATTTTGCTATTGAATATATCAAAGGGAGCTCTAACTCTATACCAGATTTTCTTACCAGAAAATTCTTGCAGGGAAGATAAGATGCCCAAAAAAAATAAAAAAGAACCTCCACAAATTCCAGCTCTCCCATCTCCAGAATAGACCACCAAAAAAGTTGTTACACCACAATAAAAAACTTCAGTTGCACCAAAGCAACTTCCAAATGTAGTAGCTAACACAAATCAACCAATATATCAAACCTCAGCTGATTCTGTCATGCCAGGATTACCATAATCTTTCATAATGCAATAAAGTACAAATTCAATTTCAATTTTCAACACCAAGAAATGGATTGATTTGGTCGACGAAGAGACTCAATTAGCTGTCCCCTAGAGAAAAGAAAATTTTAAACAATGGCGCCTACTTATGGGTCTTAAAGATCTACCCAGCATGTCAGGTGCCAACAAAAGGGATTATTTGAGAGATTTTCAGATCTTAAAACATGTGTTCGCAAGCGGAGGCCTCAAGCCACACATCATCTCATTCTGTGGTTGCTAAGAGCACCATAAAAAATCCAGTAGATGTAGAAAACCCCATTAATTTTTCCTTTAACTTTCCACAAAATGATTCGAATATTTATCCTGTACAAACTAAAATAATTTCCTCACTTACCCCTCAACCAATTTCTTCAAGTAAAGGATCCTCCTCAAATGATTCGACATATTTAAAAAATGATAGTGTTTTACCAATAATCCAAATTAAAGATGAGTATTGACACTCTAGCCTCCAAGGGGTAGCTAAGCAAATACTTAGCCCTGCAATAAATTTTATCCAAAAAACTCCTGTCCCTACCCAGAAGTTTTATGAATTCATACTAACAGACACCAAATCCTGTTTGTTCAAACCCCACAAAGAAAAACAAACTCAGTCTTATGTTACCCATATCACGGTGTGGATTAACAAAATCATCTTACCATAAGAGTGGGATACGCATCCTGCAAAATATCGAAATCTTATTGAGGCTTTTGAACCCTAATATTATAATTATTTTGATTATCAAAGAGCATGGATGAACGCATTCACCTTCCAAAATAAACTTACAAACATTCTTGATTTTTACTCTGGGAAAAAAAACTAGCTTCAGAATTCCTCAGTGGTTTCCACACCAATGGTGGCCAATTTTTGGCCACACCTTTGAGATCCTTTCTCCCCCAGTCTGAGAAGGAAACGAATATTTTACCCAAAGATTTCATGATGACCATCAAATTCCTTTGTTTTTACAATTTTTTCCACAGGTTTCATATTCCTTGAATATTCCATGGAAATTCGCCTTTCATAAACCAGAGGGGCACAAAGGACTTTCATGGTTATCCCTCCAGGGCTATTGCAAATGATATAAGAATTGAAATTCGACGGAAGCTTACGTACTGAAAGTAGAAAAGTGGTATCAGATACCAAGTACACGGAAGTGAACCCCCTAAAATATAGAGAGAAATACAGGAAAAGAGGATAAGGAAATGAAGCAAGTTATTAATGACACAATAAATTAGACGGCATGACTGACCATATGTTAATGATGCAATTAATTAAATAAAATAAAGAAATAACATAAAATATGAAAATTGAATTTTGATATTAATATCAAAAATAAATTTGAAGATTACAAATAAAGAGAGAGAGAGAGAGAGAGAGAGAGAGAGAGAGAGAGAGAGAGCAAACTCTACCTAAGTATTCTAGAGAGAGCTTCTTCCAAAATAAATAATGTGTTCTCTTCAAGAAGAGGAATGAGCTATTTATAGACAAAATATGCTACAGTAAAAGTTCTACAATAGCACTTTTAATTATTGCTACAGTGTTTCTACAGTGATCTACAATAACATCCACCATAATTGAGCTACAATAACATTGACTATAATTTTTCAACAATTGATCGTTGATGTCATGCATGACATCAATGTTTTGATGACTCCTTGATGATGTCGAATTGACTGAATATCTTCTTCATCATCCGTGTCTGATTTTTGTAGTTGAAAATTGATTGTTGGAAATTTCAGCTTTAATTTGTTGGAATTTTTTGTTCATTTGTTGAATGAAATCTCCTCGGCTACCTGACTTAGCCAATTGTGCGGCTGCAATTGATTTTTGTTGTAGAAATAAGATTTGGGCGGTGTCTGTTGAGGTCAAACATCCAGGATTGCGTAGGGACCACTTTTCTACTTTCGGTACGTAAGCTTCCGTCGGATCCCAATTCTTTTACCATTTGCAGTAGCCCTGGAGGGTTAACCATGAAAGTCCTTTGTGCCCCTCTGGTTTATGAAAGGCAAAATTCCATGAAATATCCAAGGAATATGGAACCTGTGGGAAAATTGTAAAAGCAAAGGAATTTGATGATCATCATAAAATCTTTGGTAAAATATTCGTATCCTTCCCGGACTGGGGGAGGAAGGATCTCAAAGGTGTGGCAAAAAATTGGCCACCATTAGTGTAGAGACCACTGGAGAAATTCTGAAGCTAGTTGTTTTCCCCAGAGTAAAAACCAAGAATGTTTGTTAGTTTTATTTTGGAAGGTAAATGCATTCATCCACGCTCTTTGATAATCAAAATAATTTTAATATTGGGGATCAAAAGCCTCAGTAAGCTTTCGATATTTTGTAGGATCCGTACCCCACTCTTTTGGTAAGATGATTTTGTTAATCCACACCGTCGTATGGGTAACATAAGACTGGGTTTGTTTGTCTTTGTGGGGTATAAACGAACAGGATTTGGTGTCTGTTAGTATGAATTCATAAAACTTCTGGGTATGGGCAGGAGTTTTTTTGGATAAAATTTGCTATCGTGCTAAGTATTTGCTTAACAACCTCTTGGAGGTTGGAGTGCCAATACTCAACTTCAATTTGGATTATTGATAAAGCAGTATCATTTTTGAAATATGTCGGATCATCTGAGGAGGATCCTTTACTTGATGAAATTGTATGTGGGGTAGGTGAGAAAATTATTTTAGTTTGTACAGGACAAATATTTGAATCATTTTGTGGAAAGTTAAAGGAAAAATTAAAGGGATTTTCTACCTCCACTGGATTTTTTTATGGTGCCCTTAGCAACCACAGAATGAGATGATGTGTGGCTTGAGGCCTCCACTTGGGAACACATGTTTTGAAAGATCTGAAAATCTCTCAGATAATCCCTTCTGTTGGCACCTGACATGCTAGGTAGATCTTTAAGACCCATAAGTAGGCACCATTATTTTAAATTTTCTTCTGTCCAGAGGACAGACATTGTTTGAGCTAATTGAGTCTCTTCGTCGACCAAATCAACATATTTCTTGGTGTTGAAAAATGAAATTGGATTTGTACTTGATTGCATTATGAAAGATTCTGGTAATCCCATCATACCATAATCAACTGAGGTTTGATATCTTGGCTAATTTGTGTCAGCTACTATATTTGAAAGTTTTTTTGGTGCAACTGAAGTTTTTTGCTGTGGTGTAACAGCTTTTTTGGTGGTCTCTTCTGGAAATGGAAGGGTCAGAATTTGTGGAGGTGGAGGTTCTTTTTTTTTTGGGCATCTTATCTTCCCTACAAGAATTTCCTGGTAAGAAAATCTGGTATAAAGTTGGAGGTCCCTTTGATATATTCAATTTCAATAACAGATAAAATTGCCTGCAATCTAGCAAATATATGTTTAGAGGCAAGGTTTTGTACATCTTTTTGTAAAATAGATTTCGCCGCTTTATAATCAATCCTTGGTAATTTTTTTTGATTTAACAAATCAGCTTGAAATTTGGAAATGCATAACACAGTTGCTAAAATTTCTTTTTTGATAGTAGGATAATTTCGCTGAGCTTTATTCCAATGTTTGGATGCAAATGCAACTCTATATTCTTTATCACATTTCTTTTGTTTTAAAATGGAACCATAACCTATGTATGATGCATCTGTTTCAACTATTTTGAATGCAGAGGGATCGAGGAGGGATAGGCAAGAGAGGTCTTTTGCCTTTAATTTGATTTCTTTGACTACATTGGTATGAATTTGAGTCCATGGAGGAGGAGGCTTTTTCAACCTGTCCTGGAGAGGTTTCAACAGATTGTTGAGCCCGGGAATAAAATCTACTATATAATTAATGCATCCTAAAAATCGTTGAAGTTGAGTTTTATCAAGAATTTGATCGAAAAATTTGTCAGCGAATTGGATGGACCTTTGAATTGGGGTAACAGTACCATTGTAATTTTTTTGGCCGAGGAATCTGATATCAACCTGAAAAAGACTATACTTAGTTTTGGACAAAAGTAAGCCATTATCTTTGATGATATTAAAGAAGACACGTAAATGTTTAAAATATTGATCAAAGCTGGTGAAAAACACTAAAACATCACCAATATACACGAGAATGAATTTTGAAAAAGGATTAAAAATGTCATTCATTATTTTTTGAAATTCGAAAAGAGCATTTTTTAAGCCAAAGGGCATTACGTTCTATTCATATTGCCCAAATTGTACTATAAAAGCAGTTTTATAATGATCTCTTGGATCAATTTAGATTTTCCAAAATCCTGATTTTAGATCAAACTTGGAAAAAATTATAGCAGCATAAAACCATTGGAGAAGATCCTTTTCATTCGGAATTGGATATCTAATCCATTGGAGGACGGAATTGAGAGTTTTGTAGTTGATAACCAAACGAGGGGCTCCTCGTTCGATTTTGAAAGTTTTATTGACATAAAAGGCGGCACAACTCCAAGGAGATTTTCTTGGTGAGATGATCTACTTTTGGAGAAGATCATTGATTTCCGTCTGACAATGGATTGTCAGCTCATGATTCATTTGAATTGGACGAGCTTTGGTAGGAATGATTTTTTCAGCAAAGTAAGGCTCGTAAGGAAGCCTGACCATAAGCTTTTTGTGATTCCAAAATGTTGTGGGCGGGTCAACGGAAAGCTCTTTTTCAATCTTTGTTTCTAAGGCCCTGACCTTAAATTGAAGAGAAGGTTCTTGAATTTGTTTCTCGAGTCTTCGGACTGCAATTTCTTCTTTGAGAAAATTAATTTGAGCCTCTTTGTTTTTTAGAGAAGATAAAATTTTCTGAATGGGCGGTTTGTCAAGTGGGAGAAACATATTTTTGGCCTCAATAGTTATTTCCGTATGAGTAACCTTGAAAGGAATTAAAGTTTCAATAAAGAGGGTGCCTAGTATTACAGGACTGATTATATCCTTCACTAGAACAAAGGAAGTAGAGGATGACAAAAGCGAATTTCCTAGGGAATTTCGTATTTCGACATCAGAAAGTTTGTAACTTATTCTTAGTTTACTATCATTTGCATCCCTAAGGGATTCCGCAGATTTTTCGAAGTACTTAGTAGGGATAAGTCCTTCTTGGACACAATTGAGGTCTGCACTTGTATCAAACAAGGCAATGATATCTAGGACAAATGATTTGTTCATAACCAAGGTTATCCAAGTGTGCTATCTTCTGATGGTAATCCTTGAAATGTATTGAATAAGGAAATCTCCCTCTTCAATATTCCAATCCAATGGGTCAGTGACGTCTACCAGTTGAGGTTGTTCAGCCTTCGTAGAGAATTGTTGGAGGACAAGGCGATCTAAGTCTTGTCTTGCTTTGATTTGTCTAATTTCCTCTTTAAGGAATACTATCTCAGATTAGAGGTCTTGAATAGTTACTACCCTAGGTTTACTAGAAGGAAACCGCTTCAGGACGTCAGTGATATTGTAAGTATTTGTAATCTGGGGATGAGAAAATACACTAGATGAAGATGTAGAAGGCTGGTCTAGGGTCTTTTTGAATTGGTCTAAATAATACTTCTTTTGATCAAAATCTTGTAAATTGCTACTTATGTCTAAGAGGAGATCTTGTTCTTTTGTTAGAACATTAATCTTTGGTTGGTATTCTTGACTAGACTAGTAAGATTCCAAGTCATCATTTTGGATTTGGTTGAATTCCTGATCAAATTCGTTTTTAGCACTAGCTGAATCTCCGCTTTCTTCTAATAAGAGGTGTTGGATTTGGCCAAGGACAGAATCATCAAGGTTGAGGTTTCTAACTTTTTTAGACAATTTACAATATTTGGCAATATGACCAAACTGCCCACACCTTTAACATTTTCCACTATTATAGACAGGAAGAGTCGGTGTTACTATCTGGTTTCGTTTAGGATGGGATGGTTTTGATTTTCGGGAAAAATTATGTTTGGTAGTAGAAACTTCCCTTTTTGAGGTTGGTTTTCTATAAGCCTTCTTTCTACAAGAGGGGAGGCCAAATTGTTCGCCGAAGCTTCCTAAATCTCGATGGGTTTGAGCCCTGTCTTTAGCGAGTTGCCTTAATATCTTATCTTGCCGACAGATTTTTAAGGAAACTTGCTGAACTAGGCATGTGAGCTGACCATAAGTGATTTGCTCATTTGGAATAATCTCGTTGGAGTATTGGTTTTGAAGGTCTTCTTTGACTAAGTCTCTAAGGGGCTTAGGCAATCCATCCAGGAATTTTTCTTTTCAATATGGGAGGTTCCCATCAGGTCTTTCATAGATCCTCATAAGAAAAACATCTTTGTACCACCTGAAATAAAAAAGAGTTTTACACTTAAGATTGTTAAGTACTTCAGAGGATCTTTCTCTAAAGATACATGGACTGCCGATGAGGGTTTTGATAATAGTATAAATCAATGTATTTGTACAATCAGGAATGGTTTCTCCATCCTTAAGAATTGGTTCTCCTAAGGAGTCTACCCGGAAACTTTGGAAGATACTTTGTTTATCTTCCTTACTAAGATGGGTATCCCACTATCCTTTAAGCTGGCCTATGAACCCAGTTACTAGGACATAGGTAGTGAGTTGATCAGAGTAGTTATGGGTTGTTCTATAAGCAGTGGAAACCATTGTCATCTTCTGAAGTTTGGACAGGATGTTATACTCAGAAAAACCATCTATGTTCCCTTCATATATATTATTGGCGTTGTAGTTATTCTGCTTAATATGAGGTCTTTCTTCTAAAACTACGTCTGGAGGAGTGGCTCTAGGGTAATAAATTTTTTGTGGCTTTCGCCAGTTGGAAGATTCAGTTTTTACAGGAGCTATTTCAAGAGGGGATTCTTCCTCTGGATGGCTATCATCTGAATTATCCTGTTGGAGAACCCAAACTGTAGCAGACGAGCCAACACTTGGGGTCTCAGGAATGTCTAGGTGGAGGGATTTCTCAATTTGGATGATCCTCCGTTGAAGGTCAGATAGCAGTGGGAAAGACTTTGAATTATGCATTTGGATTTCCCTAGTGAAATTCGTAGGAATCTCGTAAGGCTTAAATAAAGGAGAGGACAAGGTAGTCACCTCTGACTTAAGAGTTAGAGATGGTTTTGAAGTCCAGTATTCACCAAGTGTATAAAGATTCTTATTGATATAGTTATTTTGTTCGAAAAGACTTTTAATGTCTTTACCAGTAACTGGTTTGTTTTCAGCCTTTCTTTTGAAAGGTGAAGCAACGATTGAGCTATTGGCATGAAAAATTGTAAAACCTTGTGATGGAGGAAGTTCAGCGGTGACGTCCACACCATTTATGTTTTTTTTCATACTTATGAAACATTGATTGATTTAGAAAAAGAAAAATCTAATTGATGATATTTAGCATAAGCCTCAAACCATTCAAAGAAATTAATTTATTTTTGGACAGAATTTAGAAATTCATAATAAATTTCTTGAATATTTTTTCTGTCATCTTTCGTGAAATTAGTAAAAAACCAAGTCTATTTTAAAATATTTTCAGATGAATAAAATTCTGTTCCAAGAGTTTTCTTATCAATGTGAAAATCTTGACTTAAACCCCCCAGTTCTGCGCCTAAGGCTGAGTAAGTTGGAGATTGGAGTGGATCATCATGGATCTCGGTGGGAGGTGTTTCCACATAATATTTAGCTTGTGGGAATCTAGATTCGAAGTTAATAGTCTCAATTCTAGAAGGAAATCAGGAAACTAAATTCCTAGTCGTCTGTATCTCGGGGAGAACAGATGAGAACCAGAGATCCGTTGGCTTTGAGATATCTTGAAAGAAATAGAAACAGTTCCTGTGGAGAATTGTAGGATCTGAGAAACTGTAGTATTCTCAAGTTTGTCTGCTGGACTGTATCTTGCAACATCCAACTCGGGACAAGGATACTTGATTCCAGGAGATCTTCTTAGTAACTGATGAGACCGTTGAAAGCCAGTTTGGAAGAGTACGGTTTCTCCTTTGTAGCTGTTTTTCATAGATCAGGAGCTAAAGTCAGTATTCATGGCCTTATACTGAACTCTATAAATGATTGCTACCGGGAACGATCCATATTTGGTTTTGTAATTGAATGTCTTAACTTTGAGTGTTAAAGAATTTAATATATTTAGATCCTTTTAGGAAACGGTAGAATTTAGAAAATAGTCAAAATAAATTGGACCATTACAAAGACTCGTTTCGACCATTCCTAGTAAGGAATCTTTGAAATCTAGGAACCTAGAGTCCCTACGACATAGGAACGGAGATGTATCTAAACCTTCTCGTGAAAGAGGTTTAGCTTCTATTTGGACTAGGTCGAAATGGAGGTAATCGTACGTACGCTTACATATTTCGATAGTCCTGGGTTGAGAAGCTTGATACCCTCATGATTTGATTCAAGAGAGATAGTTTGTTCGATAGTGAAATATGGTAGTCACTTGTTAGAGACCGCCATCTGGAGGGAGCTTTGTAAATTTGGTCTTGAGGATGCTTGGGAATTTGCCAGTCATCAATTGATTGCTGCAAATCAGAGAAACTAATCTCTTCCTTGAGTTTTAAACTTGGAGAATTGTAGGATGTTGAAGCGGATGAAGAGGATGAAGAGTTCTTAGAAGTAGAAGAGAAGGGATGACAGAAAACCATAGAAGAATTTAAACAATAAACAATTAATAACAACAATATTAACTTATAAGCTTCCTATCCTTGGATCAAGAGACTATTGAGTTCCATAAAGAAAAATATTCAAGTACTTAATTCAATATTATATGGAAGAGTCAAATCTGATAATTAAATTAGTGAAATCTTGCATCAATACTATATGTTTTAGCTAGATCCATTTTATCTAAAAGGTTCATTAGTCGGATAGTCCAAAGGTTATAAATAACCATCTGTAAGTCCCTAAGTCTCCACCTGCAATCCAATCATAAATGCTTAGGTTAAACAACCTACAATGTAGATCTGAAAGATCAGGGCACTATCTTCAAAATAATCCTTTTATAAAATAGATCTCTTTAAGTCTAATAGATTTAGTCAAATTTTATCATTCATATTAAAGATCTGACAGTACTATATAATAGCAAGTTAAAAAAAGAATAATAATCTTTACTTCCCCCCATGGCTCTGATACCAAGTATATATATTTCTAACAAAAAATAATAAAATATTTTTCAAAAAATTATTTATTAAATTTTGTGATAAATCAAACTAAAACGAGATCGAAGGGGAGTAATGAGTGAGATCATATGGCATTTAGTAACATTTGAACTTAATAGTTTTGGTCTATTCCCACCTACTAGAGTACTACCAACCACCACTTTTATCATTGTTCACACGGTTCGGCGCGTGACAGTTAGATGTATTAGATGATGGTCCATGAAGATTAAAAATAAACCAGATATAATGGTAGTAGAAGTGGTATTGGCTTAAACATATAAGTGTATCGGTTAAATTGTTTTCGTCCCCTGAAAGTCTGAACCTGTGATTGTTGTTGGTTAGGTTTTGTATTTTGGATTAAGTCTAGTAAACTTTCAATTACACACCAAGATAAGTTTCAGAGTATGCATTTTCGAAAAATCCACGACGCCCTTCAACAATTACACAGTTGTACACGTAACGAAAATGACATGCAGATCGATATGAATCATTATGAGGAACGAAATTGACGCAAGACGTTTATTAGGGTTTAAATACATTCTTATCCCTTATCTGTATCCCATTGTAATTTTCATTATTCACTTGCCATTATTTTTAAATTTTCGAAGAATTCGTGACGCTCTTCAGCAGTTACATAATTATACAAGTAACGAAAATGACATGCAGATATGAATCATTATGACGAATGAAATTGATGCAAGACATTCATTAGGGTTTAAATATATTCTTATTCCTTATTTGTGTCCCATCGGAGTTTTCATTATTCACTTGCAATTATTTTGAGGTTTTCGAAGAATCTGCGATGCTCTTCAGCAGTTACATAGTTGTATATGTAACGAAAATAACATGCAGTTATGAATCATTATGGGTAATGAAATTGATGCAAGACGTGTATTAGGGTTTAAATACATTCTTATCGCTTATTTGTATCCCATCGCAATTTTCATTATTCATTTACCATTATTTTGAAGAATCCGCGTTGCTCTTCAGGAGCTACATAGTCGTCCACATAACGAAAATGACTTGCAGAAATGAATCATTATGATGAACAAAATTGACGCAATACGTTTATTCGAGATTAAATACATTTTATTCCTTACTAATATTATTGTTTGATCATCTCAATTTACAATGCATGCCCTTTAATTATCACATTAAGCCAACGATTTAGGGCAAATAATTATTCTATAACATGATACATATGAATAGTATATTTTCTAATGAACTCCTAGTTAAACATATCATCAAATTTTCATTTCAATATGTAACTATCAATTCATAAAATCAATATCAATTTTTTTAATAAGTTAATTTAAACATGTTCTTAACTTAGATGGAAACAAAATTAGGTGGATTAAATTAGTAGAGGAATAGTATACGTGGCAACAAGGTCCATTATAGTCAAAAATATTATTATATTAATTTGTTTATTAGTCAAACCTAATCTTTTTTCTTAGTAAATGTGCAATTATCCATATTAATTATCATCATTAATCTGCGTGTCAAAACATCCGTTTCTTATTCCTCGAGTCCTCAATGCCACTGCCACTGCCACTACCACTTCCTCCTTTGCCAGTTCCCATCAACAATTAAGATAATCATCCCGCATTCACGTAAGAGATTAATTTGCTCTGATACTAGTGAATGCAATGCTAAATTCATCAAAATGTTGAATTTTAATATGTGATGTAAATTTATATCCAAATTAGAAATCATAAGTAATAGTGAATTTGAACTTCATAATTCATTGTCATATAACAAGAGAAATTATATTTTTTAAAGATCAATTTTTCAATATTTACATAAGAAAATGAATAAAACATCTTTGATTTTCATAATTATAACTCAAGAATTAATTCTAAACATTAATTAGCATTAATACCATGGTATTTATTCATATAATCTGCTTGTCAAATGGAGTATGTGTAATTTATAACTACTTAATCCAATCAACTTGTTAACTTTAGGTGTAAACAAATTAAGTGCACTAATTTGGTGGATTATGATCTACGTGACAACAAGATCCATAATAATTGTCAAAACAAAATTAATTTTTTCAGTTAAACATAATCTTTTCTCTTAGTAAATGTGCAATTATCCATACACTTATAACCTACACGTGTTGCATTGTCGTCACCACCACCACTTTTTCGTTTGTCAAGTTTTCATCACATGCACGAAACTTACGTACACGTGTGGCTCAGACAGATTACGTTTCCAAGTTTGAAATCTTTTCGTTCTCCTTCTGCCGTCACCATCACCACCACCAGTACCACTTCCTCCTCCATCAAGTTCCCATCACATCCAAAAAAACTTGCACGTACAGTTCTAGCCAATTATTCGAATCTTTTTTCAATTCTTCCGACCTTTTCACATCACACAAAATTAAAAAAAAATACCTTCGAAAGACCATAAAATTCTAAAAATTATAATTACAAAAAATAGCAAATTCAAACTAATAATTTGATACCATTAAAACTCAAATCACATACATATAGCACTCAAACATTTTAGGAAAAAACAACCCTAAAGATTTATTTAATTTTTCGATTTTGCTTTCAAGATCAAATTTTTCTTCGACATTAACATTTCTTCCCCCATATATATACTAGTACTACTAATATTTCTCTTATCATCCTTTTTTTTTTAACTCTATCCTAGTTACTGAAAATTAAAAGGAGGATTACACTAATAAAACAAGATTACAACTAATTAAGTAAAAGACATTTCAATAAACCATGCAAATTCTCCGATCATCAACTTCTGCAATTTCACATTTTCTTTGGCACCGGTGGAAAATTGAGGTCGATCTGAATGCCCTTAGTATCATTACCCATAAAATCAACCACTGATGAAGAATCTGACTCGCTGAGATCTCCTGCATCGGAACCCATGATTATGGATCCGAATCTGTTAGTATGAAACATTTCACCACGATCAAGACCACCACCACCGCTACCACGAGCATTCAGATGATTTTGAGTCAGGGAGGAAAAGAACTTACTTTCTAGACAGTATGAGGACCTGCCAAGGGTTAGATCCAACGAAAGCGGTGATGATTCAACAATCACCAGTTCCTTAGGAACCCCCACCTTCTTCACCTTAACTCTCGCGGTAGATGATTCAACAGTACTCACCTCACTGGGACTTCGAGTTACATCAATAGGAATTGGGAAGTTTGTCTTCGCCTTAACACCTCGAAACTCTATGGCTGCTGCATCATACGCCATCGCTGCCTCCACTGCTGTGTCAAATGTGCCTAACCATACTTGGCATTTCCTATGTGGATCTCTTATCTCCGCCGCGTATCTCCCCCATGGCCTCTTCCTTACTCCGCGGTAATGGACCTCCTTTTCTGTTGTTGTTGCTGCCGCCGCCGCCGTACGTCTATTCCTACGTGCCATTTTTTGGGGAGGGGGGATAGTAATGTGTTTTTTTTTTAGTATGACATAAAGTGATTTGAAGAAGTCATAATGAGCGAAAATATAGGGAGGAAAGAGTTGCTTAAATAGGAAAGTGGCGAAGGAAGAAAATAAAAACTTAGTCAACAGAGGGAGTGTTTGACTTGACTGATGTAATTGTGGGTCCACATGTGATGTGACAAGTTTATTGCTTAATTAAGAAATTTTTTGATAATAGTGTCTTAAATATTTACTTTCTTCATTCCTTTTTAATTGTTTATTTTTTTAGAGTCAAATGATATAAATTTTGATCAACATTTTAAGATGTATTTTTAATTAAATTTTAAAAAATTGTAATTTATAGTAACTTTCATGTAGTTTTTGAATATTTAAATTTTAATTTTAAAATAATTAAATTAATCTAATCTATTTTAACTTTGAAACTTAGTCAAATTGACTCACGAAAAATGAGGGGAACAATTTAAAAGGAATGAAGGGAGTATAAATTTTACTCCTTCCGTTCTAATTTATATAAGCCACTTTGTCTAAACACAGAGTTTAAAAAAGGAAGAAAGATTTATAAAATTTATGATCTATAATAAGTTCTAAATGTTTGTGTGACTATAAATTATTTTATTAAGGATAAAAAAAGATATTTTAAAATTAAATTGTTACTAAATACAGAAGTGTGTCATTCTTTTTGGGACTGACTAAAAATTATAGAAATGTAAATCATATAAATTGAGACTGGGGAAGTAATATTGATCCTTATTATTTTTGGTTAGTTAAGTTTTAACTTTTGATTAATTGATATGTACACCTCTCCGAAAAATAGCAATTAAGAATAGAGAATGTATATTAAGAAAAAGATTTAATTTTTTCTTTGTTATATGACACGATTAAAGGCCTTAAATAAAATGCAATATAATTACTTGAAACAAATATAAAGTAAAAAATATGTTTTAAATTTGAGTATATTATTTTTAAGCTCAGAAATATGGAGGAGAAAACATTTGTATTTTTTTCTCTAATTTTAAGAAAAAACACCAAATTAAGCAATAAATTAAAAATTATTTACCCGTCATAGAATTGAGTAATGAAAAATTAAAGGATGTAATTGTTTGAGCAAGTAATAAATAATAACTGTCCTTTATGCTACACGAAAATAGATATAGTGTGTACATTATCGTATACAATTCATTTAATTATGTATACTTATAATAGATTAAATCATCATAACAATTTCGATCCTACAAATAAAACATATTGTAAGGTATAATTATATTCAAAATAACTGAGTAAATAATAAATAACTCAATTCTTATAATGTCGTAAATGGTACTTATTTTATCTTGATCATGTTGGTCGATCAAATAATCTAAAACATAAGTCAAATGAATGTTTTTTTGGGGGGTTATATTTCACAATTAGGGTCTTAAATGAAATACAATATAATTACTTTGAAACAAATATGAAGGCGAAAATTAATTTTTAAAATTTGGGTTTATTTCTTTTTAGCTCAGAAATATGGAGGAAAAAGTACAATTCTCTTTTCCCATATTGTTGAATTAAGTGATGAAAAAAAGAATATATTTCTTTGAGCTCATACTAATTAATAATAATTGTTGTTTACGTTACGCGATAAATCGATAATAGATTACATATTACCTACGAATAATTGTCATTTACGTTACATGACAAGCTGATAATAGAATACATATCACGTGCGAATACTTGTCGTTTACATTGCGCTACAATCTGACAATAGATTACATATAACGTGCGAATAATTTATTTTTTTACCTTACTTGATTAGTCGATTATAAATTATAAGTCACGTGCGATTCGTCATATAAATTTGATTTAATTACGTACGCGTACAAAATGTTCTGTCTTAAACATTTTCAATCATGTAACAAATAAAAATGGCGTATAACTAAAATTATATAGAACAATTAAAGGTCCTAAATAAAATGTAATATAATTACTTGAAACAAATATGAAGGAGAAAATTAATTTTATAAAATTGAGTTTATTGCTTGTTAGGCCAGAAATATGGAGGAGAAAGTAATAAGTGATGAAAAAAAAATTATTTATTTGAGCTCATACTAAATAATAATTATAGTTTACGTTATGTGACAAGTCGACAATAGATTACATATTCTGTGTGATTTGCTTTATAAATTTGATTACATATTCTGTGTGATTTGCTTTATAAATTTGATTTAATTACGTATACTTGTAAAAAGTTCGATCTTATTGTTTTCAATGTTGTATAATTTATTTTTTCTATTAATTATAATCTTTTCTTAATGTATTTAATAAAATATTTAAATTTATTATATTCAAATGACATATTTAAAATTATCCATGCGAGCCCTTTGCTTTTCTCTTTCTTTCAATTTTAATGTCTTATTTTATCAAGCTATCTTAAGAGGTATGTTTTTAAAAATATTTAGCAAGTTTTTAAATTTTAAAATTTTACATAATAAAGTTTATACCGTAAATATATATATATATATATATATATAACCTAAAATAATAAAATATTTTTAAAATTATTTTTTAAATTTAGTGACAAATCATACGGCATGTAGTACCAACCACCTACTAGAGTACTATCAACCACCACTCTCATCATTGTTCACACTGTTTGACGCGTAACAGTTAGACATATTGGATAATGATACATAAAGATTAAAAATAAATCAGATATGATGGTGGTAGAAGTGTTTTTGGCTTCAACATATGAGCGTATCAATTAAATTATTTTCGTGTCTGAAAGTTTGGATTTGTGATCGTTGTTGGTTTGGTTTTGAATTTCGGAGTCAAGACTAGTAAATTAAACTTTCAGTGACACGACAAGATAAGCTTAAAAGTGTGTCCATTTTTGAAGAATACACGACGCCCTTCAGCAGTTACGAAAATGACATGCAGATATGAATTATTATGGGGAACAAAATTAACGCAAGACGTTTATTAGGGTTTAAATACATTCTCATTCCTTATATGTATCCTATCGTAATTTTCATAGTTCACTTGTCATTATTTTGAAGTTTGAATCCGCGACACTCTTTAGCAGTTACACAGTTGTACAATAACAAAAATGACATGCAAATATGAATCATATGGGAACGAAATTGACGCAAGACGTTTATGAGGGTTTAAATACATTCTTATTCCTTACTAATATTGTTGTTTGGTCATCTCAATCTACAATGTATGCCCTTTAATTATCACATTAAGCCAATGATTTAGGGCAAATAATTACTCCTATAAAATGATACATATGAATAGTATATTTACTAATGAACTCCTAGTTAAACATATCATCAAATTTTCATTTCAATATGTAACTATCAATTCATAAAAGTAATTTCATTTTTTCTAATAAGTTAATTTAAACATATTCTTAACTTAGATGTAAACAAAACCAGGTGGATTAAATTAATGGAGGAATAGTTCGCGTGGCAACAAGGTCCATAATAGTCAAAGACATTATTATTATTATTATTATACTTCTCAGTCAAACTTAATCTTTTCTCTCAATAAATATGCAATTATCCACATTAATTATTATCATTACATGTCAAAATAATAGTTTCTTTTTCTCCTCATCGCCACTGTCATGACCACTTCCTTCTCTGTCATTTTTCATCAGCAACTAAGATAATCATCCCAAATTCACATAAGAGAACCGCTCTGATACAAGTGAATGCAATACTAAATTCATCAACATGTTGAATTTTAATTTGAACTATAAATTTATATCTAAAACTTCATTAAAAATAAAAAAAGAACACTAAATTTGAACTTCATAATTCATCACCATAAAACAAATAACAAAAGGAATTATTTTTTGTAAATGATCAAATTTATCGATATTCACAAAAGGAAATGAACAAAATATCTTTGTTTTTCATCACAATTACTATTATTAGGCTCATAAGTCATAATTATAACTCAAGAATTAAGTTCTAAACATTACTTTAGCATTAATACCATGATATTTATTCATTATAATCTGCTCGTACAAATGGAGTATGTATAATTTATAACTAAATAATCCAACCAACTTATTGACTTTAGGTGTAAACAAACTAAGTGCACTAATTTGGTGGATTATAATCTACGTGGCAACAAGGTCCATAATTGTCAAAAGAAAATTAATTTTATTCAGTCAAACATAATTTATCTTTTCTCTCAGTAAATGCGCAATTAATTATCCATACAATTAGTAATCCACACGTGTTGAAGTAATCTTTTTTTTCTCCGTCTGATCTCGTCATCACCACCGCCATCACATTCTCCTTTGTCAAGTTTCCATTACATGCAGAAAAACTTACACGTGTGGCTCAAACAGATTACGTTTTTGAGTTTAGAATCTTTTCGTTCTCCTTCTGCCCTCACAATCACCATCAGCAGTACCACTTCCTCCTCCGTCAAGTTTCCATCACATTCAGAAAAACTTGCACGTATGGTTCTAACTGATTCTTCGAGTTTGTTTTCGATCCTTCCGACCATTTTACATCACACAAAATTCAAAAAATTACCTTCAAAAGACCTTAAAATTATGAAAATTATAATTCTAAAAAATAACAAATTCAAACTAATAATTTGATACTATTAAAACTCAAACATTTTAGAAAAAAACAACCATAAAGTTTTATTTAATTTTTCGATTTTGTTTCAAAGATTAGATTTTTCTTCGATATTAACATAAGATGATGAACATTTCCTCCCCCATATATATACTAGTACTACTACTATATTTCTCTTATCATCTTTTTTTTTTTAACTCTATCCTAATTACTGAAAATTAAAAGGAGGATTACACTAATTAAAACATGATTACAACTAATTAATTAAAAGACATTTCAATAAACCATGCAAATTCTCCGATCATCAACTTCTGCAATTTCACATTTTCTTCGGCACCGATGGAAAGTTAAGGTCGATCTGAATGTCCTTGGTATTGTTACCCATAAAATCGACCACTGATGATGAATCTGACTCGCTGAGATCTCCTTCATCAGAACCCATGATTATAGATCGAAATCCGTTAGTATGAAACATTTCACCACGATCAAGACCACCACCACCACCACGAGCATCCAAATGATTCTGAGTCTGGGAGGAAAAGAACTCACTTCCTAAATAGTACGAGGACCTGCCAAGGGTTAGATCCAATGGGGGATATGATGATTCAACAATCACCAGTTCCTCAGGAACCTCCACCTTCTTCACCTTGGTCATCGCAGTGGATGATTCAACAGTACTCACCTCACTGGGACTTCGAGTCACATCAACTGGAATTGGGAAGTTTGTCTTTGCCTTAACACCTCGAAACTCTATGGCCGCTGCATCATATGCCATTGCTGCCTCTACTGCCGTGTCAAATGTACCTAACCATACACGGCATTTTCTATGTGGATCTCTTATCTCCGCTGCGTATCTCCCCCATGGCCTCTTCCTTACTCCACGGTAATGCACCTCATTTTCTGCCGCCGTCGCCGTCACCACCGGTCGTCTTCGCGGACGTGCCATTGTTTTTTTTTTTTTTTGGTGATAGAAATGTTTTTTTTCTAGTATGACATAAAGTAATTTGAAGAAGTCATAAGGATGAGAGGAAGTGTAGGAGGTAAGGGCTGCTTAAATAGGAATAGGTAGGAGAAAAAGACAAAAATATAATCAGTGGATGAAGCGTTTGACTTGACTGATGTAATTATAGGGATTACATATGACATGGCAATTATTTTTTAAACAAAGAAAATTTGTGATATTAGTGTTTTAAATGTTAATATTGGTTCTTGTGACTTTTAGTTAAGTAAATATTAACTTTCATTTACTCTCTCTGTTCTAATTTATGTATCCCTTTTCAATTTTTAAGAGTCAAATAATTTAAATTTGACCAAAAATTTTGGCACAAATCTTTAAGTTGTTTTTAAATAAAATTTATATATTTGAAGTGTTTTGACTTGACTGATGTAATTGTGGAGACCACATATGACGTGGCAGTTTATTTCTTAAACAAAGAAAATTTGTGATATTAGTGTCTTGAATATGGATGAATATTAAATTTGGTCCTTTCGATATTAAATTAGATATATTTTTTTTTATCTTTCAATTAATTGATATGTACACCCCTCCCAAAAATAGCAATGAGGAATAAAGAATGTATATTAAGAAAAAGATTCAATTGTTGAAACTATGTTTTTTTATTGTTGTTTGATTCTAAGTTTCTAACGCAATATAAGGACATGTATGATGGAGTCAAGATCGAGATTAAGAGACTGGATAGAGATTCAGAGTACTTTTTAGTTGTGATTAGGTTGCATCACCGATCACCGATCAATGATCGACTCTTCTTTCATTTTTTTAATATGAGGTATCTTGATATTTATTATTTGCAGATGAAATAATTTTGATCGACAAGACTCGCGGAGGAGTTAACCCTAAGTTTGACGTTTGATGATAAATCCTAGAGCATAAATGGTTCATGTTGAGCAAGACCAAACCAAATATGTGGAGTGCAATTAGTTCAGTAAAGTAATGCAAAAGAAAATTTTACGTATCTTGGGTTTATTATTCAAAGTAATGGAGAAATCGACAAGGATACTAAACATTGTATTGATGTAGGGTAGATAAAAGTTAAAACTGAGGTTCGCCTCCGAAGTCTTGTCAGATAAGAAGAGTTCTACATATCGGTGTTAGATTGACAATATTGCATGAGACACAATGCTGGCCAGTCAAGAACTACCACGTCTAAAAGTTGAAAGTTACGAAAATGAAAATGTTGAGATCGATGTGGAAGCATAAGATTAGAACTGAAGATCTACGGAACAAGGTAGGAGCTAAGTGACCTCGATGGATAATATATGAGACGCGGAAAGTAAAGCTGAGATGGTTCAAGCATGTGAAGGAGATGTCAAGATGCACTAGTACGGGGTGTGAAAATTATCTTTTTTTCCTATCGTAGAATTAAGTGACGAAAAAAAGAATATATTTCTTTGAGCTCATACTAATTAATAATAATTGTCATTTACGTTATGAGAAACCGAAAATAGATTACATATCACCAGCGAATAATTGTCGTTTATGTTACACGGCAAGCTGATAACAGAATACATATCACCAACGGATAATTGTCGTATACGTTACACGACAAACTGATAATAGAATATACATCACACGTGAATACTTGTCGTTTACATTGCACGACAATCTGACAATAAATTACATATAACGTGTGAATAATTTATTTTGTTTACCTTACTTGGTAAACCGATAATAAATTATATGTCACGTGCAATTCGTCGTATAAATTTTAGAATTACATGATGAAAAAAATATATTTATTTGAGCCCGTACAAAATAATAATTATCGTTTATGTTACGTGACAAGTCGACAATAGATTACATATTTCGTGTGATTCATTGTATAAATTTGATTTAATTACGTACATTTATAAAATACCAAGTTAATAAGCAACAACCTAACTTTTTGCCCTTCATAGAATTAAATTATGTGAGATAAATATATTTATTTGAGCTTGTAGTAAATAATAATTATTTTTTACATTACGCGATAATAAATTACATCACATATATAAATTGTATTGTAACGACTTCGATCTTGTAACATATAAATGCATTCAAAGTAACATAAATTTCGATAGTTTAGAGTTTAATTACAGAAAATTTTAATATTTTATATAGTTACTGAAAATTTTAATTTTGGGTCTGTTGAGATACATAATTAGCTCCCGATACATGCATGCAACAAAGCTAAAGATATATCTTTTTTTTAAAAAATACATAATCGACTTTCGACACATTTCTTTGATTTTGGATCTATAGAGATACATAATTAGCTTTCGATACACTCAACAACGACACATTTTTTCTTTGTAAAGATACATAATTGATTTTCGATTATTTTTTTTTAATTTTGGGTTTGTCGAGATACATAATTAGCTCCCGATACATTCAACAAAGAAATATTTTTTTTTTGTAAAAATACATAATTGATTTTCGCTACATTTTTTTAAATTTTAGGTCTGTCGAGATACATAGTTAGCTCCCGATACATCCAATAAATACTCATTTTTTCTTTTATAAATATTCATATATTAGCTCCTGATACATTTTTTTTATTTTGAGTCTGTCGAGATGCATAATTAGCTTTCGATACATCCAATGAAGATACATAATTAGTTAAAATTTTGATAATTACTTTATAAAAGTAAAAATTTGTATAAATATGATAAATTAAGATGTATGTTTATGCTATTATTTCATATAATTATTGAATCACTAAAAATAACAATATATTCAGTATATATAGTCTAAGAATATAAAGTATTAAAACATTCTCCATCTTAAAATTATTGCCATGGAAAATTCGAAGAAGGACCCAATCATAAAATCATCAATCCTACGTAATCGTATCCTACAATTTCCATAATTTTTTTTTTTTAATAATTTAAACTCATGATCTCATAATCCCATACCAAGTACTCTCTACCGGAGAAAGTTAGAAAGTTACTAGTTGATGTATCTCATCATTGCACTTTTGGCATTATTCTTAATCTATTAAGACAACTCGATACACAGAATCGCTTGGTAGAATGTGTTAAAAAAATATATGAATTAATTTTGTATATTATTAATATTTTAATTAATATAATTTTTTAATTTATGTATGATTAATGCAAATATTATTATACAGTCTTTTGTGTATTGTACTATGCATAATTAATACAGAAAATTTTTTTGGTATTAGTAATGCACTGGACATTAATGCATGGATTAGTATTGGTAAAGGAATAATAGCCCCTCAAAATCTTTTTCTCGTCATTTTCATTAGATTTGTGGAGGGTATGTTTGTAAATAATTTTTTTAATTTAAAAATATACAATGAAAGTTATTTTTAACGCACCAAATCAAACACGATATAAAAAATAATCTCTGTATATCTAATGCAAACATAATTATTAGTTGCATTACTAATACATCATATTTGTACTATGCTCATACACTTATCAAACGTTTTCTTAAATTCGTATTAAAAAAAAGTTAAATTATAAAAATCTATTGTACATAATTATATTTTTGTCTTAATTATATCTTAACTTTTCTATAAAAAATAGTTTTTTCGACTTAAATCTGTAACCTCGCTGGATCGTGATTACATGTAAACTACTTCACCCCTTGATGCTTTATATGAAATGAAGTTCTCATTATTTCTAATGGTGGAAGTTAAAGAGGACCGAAGTAGAGCTATGGAGTAACGGATAAAATTATTGTCGTGTGATTAAGAGGTCGTGAATTTAACCTTTGAAAATAGTTTCTGATAGAAATGTAAGGTAAAACTGCGTACAATACATCTTTATAGTCAGAGGCGAAGCCAGAATATTCACGAAGGAGTTCAAAATTTGAAAACACTAATCAAAGAGAGTTTGACATCTATTATATACACATAAAATATAACTTTAATGATGTATAAATAGTATAATTTTCCGTCGAAGGGGGTTCGGTGAACCCCTATTTTTAGTAGCGGAGCCATAATTTTCATTGAGGAGGTTCAAAAGTATATATACGAACTAGTCGAATGGGGTTCAACATCTACTATATATGCCTAAAAAACATTTTTAATTATGTAAAAATAATATAAAAATAGTATATTTTCATCGAAGAAGGTTCGAATGAACCCTAAAGTAAAGGTGGCTCTACCACTGCCTATTTCAAAGACTGACTCCACAACTAATAACGAAAGTATTTTTCAAATCCTATACGTAATAGAAATTTTAGTGAACCAGACTATCTTTTTTATTTTCGAAAAAGGCTCAAAAATACCCCTGAACTATCTGAAATAGCTCAAAAATGTCCCTCGTTAGATTTTTGGCTCAAAAATACCCCTCCCTCTAACGAAATTCGGAAAGGATCAAAAATACCCCTGAACTATCTGAAATGGGTCAAAAATACCCCTATGTTAAATATTTGGTTCAAAAATACCCCTCCCCTTAACGAAATTAAATTATTTCGATTGAATTAAACTCTAACTTTAACTTTTTAACCCTAATACTTTATTTTTTTTACATAAAAGTATTTTTTTAATTTTAAAAATAAGATAATGAAAAAAAGTATTTGAATTATAATATAAATTGGTTGAATTTGATTTGAAAAATAAACATACATTTATTCTAAAAAGATATTTTTGCTTTACATCTTTTAAATCTTTAAAGAAATTAACGAAATATAAATTAACGAAATTAATGAAATATAAATTTTCACTTAAAGAAATTACCGAAATATAAATTAAATGATGAAATTTATATAAATTAACGAAATAATCGAAATAATATAATTTCGCTAAATACCCCTCTGTTAAATATTTGGCTCAAAAATACCCCTCCCCTTTACGAAATTAAATTATTTCGATTGAATTAAACCCTAACTTTAACTTTTTAACCCTAATACTGTAATTTTTTTTACATAAAGTATTTTTTTAATTTTAAAATTAAGTTAATGAAAAAAAATATTTGAATTATAATATAAATTGGTTGAATTTGATTTGGAAAATAAACATACATTTATTCTAAAAAGGTATTTTCACTTTAAATCTTTTTAATCTTTAATGAAATTAACGAAATATAAATTTTCACTTAAAGAAATTACCGAAATATAAATTAAATGATGAAATTTATATAAATTAACGAAATAATCGAAATAATATAATTTCGCTAAATACCCCTCTGTTAAATATTTGGCTCAAAAATACCCCTCCCCTTTACGAAATTAAATTATTTCGATTGAATTAAACCCTAACTTTAACTTTTTAATCCTAATACTCTAATTTTTTTTTTACATAAAAGTATTTTTTTAATTTTAAAATAAGATAATGAAAAAAAGTATTTGAATTATAATATAAATTGGTTGAATTTGATTTGAAAAATAAACATACATTTATTCTAACAAGGTATTTTCACTTTACATCTTTTTAATCTTTAATGAAATTAACGAAATATAAATTTTCACTTAAAGAAATTACCGAAATATAAATTAAATGATGAAATTTATATAAATTAACGAAATAATCGAAATAATATAATTTCGCTAAATACCCCTCTGTTAAATATTTGGCTCAAAAATACCCCTCCCCTTTACGAAATTAAATTATTTCGATTGAATTAAACCCTAACTTTAACTTTTTAACCCTAATACTGTAATTTTTTTTACATAAAGTATTTTTTTAATTTTAAAATTAAGTTAATGAAAAAAAATATTTGAATTATAATATAAATTGGTTGAATTTGATTTGGAAAATAAACATACATTTATTCTAAAAAGGTATTTTCACTTTAAATCTTTTTAATCTTTAATGAAATTAACGAAATATAAATTTTCACTTAAAGAAATTACCGAAATATAAATTAAATGATGAAATTTATATAAATTAACGAAATAATCGAAATAATATAATTTCGCTAAATACCCCTCTGTTAAATATTTGGCTCAAAAATACCCCTCCCCTTTACGAAATTAAATTATTTCGATTGAATTAAACCCTAACTTTAACTTTTTAACCCTAATACTTTAATTTTTTTTACATAAAGTATTTTTTTAATTTTAAAATTAAGTTAATGAAAAAAAATATTTGAATTATAATATAAATTGGTTGAATTTGATTTGGAAAATAAACATACATTTATTCTAAAAAGGTATTTTCACTTTACATCTTTTTAATCTATAAAGAAATTAACGAAATTAACGAAATATAAATTTTCACTTAAAGAAATTAACGAAATATATATTAAATGATGAAATTTATATAAATTAACGAAATAATCGAAATAATTTAATTTTGTTAAGGGGGTATTTTTGACCCATTTCAGATAGTTCAGAAGTATTTTTGATCCTTTTCTGAATTTCATTAGAGGGAGGGGTATTTTTTAGTTAAATATTTAATGGAGGAATATTTTTGAGCCAAAAATCTAACGAAAAATATTTTTAAGCTATTTCGAATAGTTCAAACGTATTTTTGAGCATTTTCCGTTTGGTAGGCCACTTTTTGACCTTTTTTTTTTTTTTTTTTGCTTACGCAAGGTAGTGTGTTGGTGGTAGTCCATTCGGCGAGCCAATTAGAATCAGACACGTGTATGTATACGTGTTTGCATATAAATATATTTGATATTTATGGAAGTAGCAAACTACTATGTACTCTCTTACCAATCACCAAACATTGGAGATGGTTGAAGGATATTAAGTACACTTTAAATGATTAGATCATCAAAACTCCTTTTATCTCCTACTATTCCGTCGGTTTCATTTCATGTGTTGTTTTTAATTGAATGCGAAATTTAAAAAGTAAAAGAAAAATACTCTATTTTCATTCTGAACTATACACGAAATTGTTGAGACATATTCGAACTTTTGAAGGGTCCTATTACCCCCTGAACTAATTAAAACCGTATTTTTAGGCAACCTTAGTGACTATGTGGCACATCAGTGAGTGTGCCACGTAGGCACACATTTGTGCCACGTAATCACTAAGGTTGTCAAAAATACGGTTTTAATTAGTCCAGGGGTAATAGGACCCTCCTAAAGTTCGGGTGTGTCTCAGCAATTTCGTGTATAGTTCAAGGTGGAAACAGAGCATTTTTTCAAAAATAAATAATATTTCTTCCATCTTATTTTATGTATCATCATTTAATCGGCACAGAGTTTAAGAAATAAATAATGACTTTATAAAGTTCACAAAATTGTCCCTCTTAAAGTTTACTTTTTAATTGTCTTTTCTTATAAAGTGGTACCCACTAAAAATACGTGGGGATGATATCATGAAATAGTTACCAAATAAGGAAAGATGACATTTCTGTTGGGACAGATAAAAAAAATGGCGACACATAAAATGAGACGGAGGGAGTAATAACTTTCTAAAGTTTGCAATAGTGACTCTCTTAAAGTCATTTTAATGATTGTTTTATTAATTGTCTCTTCTAATTAAGTGAGATCCAATATGAATAAATAAGGATGATACCATTAAATAGTTGTCATATAAGGAAATGTGACATTCTTTTTTATACGGATCAAAAAGAAAACGAAGACACATAAAATAAGATGGAGAGAATATTATTTTATGGACAAACAACTCGACAGTTTAGAGTTTAATTACATAAATTTTTGATATTTTACATAATTATTGAAAATTTCAATTTTAAATGTATCGATATATATAATTAACTATCTTTTTTTTTTTTTTTGTAAAATACATAATTAACTCTTGATATATATGTTTTTAATTTTAAATCTGTTGAGATACATAATTAGCTCTCCGATACAATTAAGGAAGATACATACTTAGTTGAGATTTTTGTAATTACTTTATAAAAGTGAGAAATTTGTGTAAATATAATAAGCGAACATGTATATTTATGTTATTTATACATTTTTACAGAAATTAAAAATTGCATTATTTTAATTATTCGACCTGATACAGAATTTTAAAAAATAATTAAAATTTGTGATCTAAACAGATTATAGGAAGAATTCACCAAAGAAAAAAAAAAAAAAAGAATGAGGTATCCAAGTCCTAAAAAAATATTTTCCTTTACATATTGATGAAGTAAAAGATTTAGTAAAAAATATACAATTTTTTTCCTCATAATAACTACTCAATATTTAATTTTTATATATTACATTATTTGTTGTTGAAATATGTGCATTAAATCACCCTTCCCTTTGAAATTACTTCAATCTATTCATGTTGCAAAAAATATTAATAGTAGTTTAGTTGATTGGTGATTTAAAGATTACACATATAGCGACTGAAAGAGTAACAAAAGAGCTGTCATTTTCATAATTACAAGACCATAGCACTTCATATATATTATGTTATTTATTTATGAAATACCTTTTCAGCAGCCATATGTGGGGTTCCAATAGTAGTTTATTAAACATGTTTCATGTTTTATTTTTTTCATAATATTGCATTATTTTAATATCCAATTAAGAATATGGAAAGTACTAATCAAAATTTTGATTCTCATATCACGTAAATAAATCCAAATATCCATTCAACTTTTAATTAAGACACCTAGTAAAATGACCCAAATTATTGCTACAAAGATAACTCGATATATTTCTAGTGTAATTTTTATTCCTTGTATGAAGATTTATTTAAGTCTCTTTGTTCGATTACTTGGTTTTGTAATACTAATAAACAATGTAATTTAAATTTTTTACTTGAATCTGACGAGACTTTCTTAGGTTGCCGATTTGTTTTGTTTTGCTGCAATAATAATTAATGTCAAATTATTCCACAATTAGCTATTACGGGATAAATTATTTCGAGTTATTTCATCATTATGGTATAAACGGTGGGATACTCCAACCAAAACACACGATAGATCATAAAATATTCATGCATTTTATTCCAAGATTATTGTACCTTATACCTCATACCAAACTGAGATGAGGATGTTGGCAGTTCGTCCGGCCATGCTGTATGGATCGGAGTGTTGGCCAATAAAAAATTCTCATATCCAAAAATTGAAGGTGCCGTAAATGAGGATGTTACGTTGGATGTGCAGACTTATTAGGGGAGATGAGGTCAGGAATGAGAAAATTTGGGAGAAGGTAGGAGCGACTTCGATGGAAGATAAGATGCGGAAAGTGAGGTTGATATGATTTGGGCATGTGATGAGGAGGGGCACAGATGCCCCAGTTCGTAGGTGTGAGAGGTTGACTATGGGTGGTTTCGTGCGGGATAGAAATAGGCCGAAGAAATACTAGAGGGAGGTGATTGACATTACATGGAGCAGTTACAACTTACTGAGAACATGATGACCTTAAATAAGAAGGTATGGATGACAAGAATCAGTTTAGAGGGTTAGTTTGTGGGAGTGAAGCGTAGCTAGTAGATAGGATTGTTTTGGTGTAGCCATGCTAATAGTCGTAGGCTATGCTCGTAGGTTGGAGTTTCTTCCTCGAGGGTTTGGGTACTGAGGTGTGTGCATTCGGTTAGATAGTGTATAGTACTATCCTGCGGGTGCCTTATTTTTGTTATTTCATCTTGTTTTTTGTTTTATTACGACATTGTTTACTGTCTTTTTGTGTTGAGCCGGGGGTCTATTTGAAATAGCTTCCCTACTTCTTCGAAGGTAGTGGTATGGACTACGTACACTTTACTCTCCCAGAACCCACAATGTGGGAATGCATTGGATATATTGTTGTTGTATACCTCACACCAAACGACATGTTTAAGAACACTTGATGATCGGCTTAGTACGCATTCCTCCACTAACTTTGCGTAACTTTTCTATATTTCATGTATGGTCCCGGAGTCGTTTGGTGTGAGGTATAAAGTATAATAATTTTGAGACAAAATGCAGTATTATTTTATTTTGCGTTTGCTTGGATTTATTAGGTAGGCCCGTGATTATATTCATCCCAATTTTTTTATCATTGTGATGAAATAAGTTATCCCATATACATGATGGGATAACTTATCTCTCAAGAACTAATCTCAGAATAATGAATATGGCATCCTTTGAAGACTTTCTGGTTCAAAAGAATTACATACATTCCTTTTTAGTTGGTCTACAAAAGAATGATCGTTTTCTTTAATTTTAGCAATATTTTAATTTCAAAGTTTCACGTGGTGTGTTTAAGAACACAAGTGTAAAAGACATTTTTGTATATTTGATATAATTTTTATTTCCGATCACAATATTCAAAAGTCCATTTTATTTTCTTAAACTCCGTGTCTAGTCAAAACAAGCTATTCTTTTTTTAACAGAGGGAGTAAATGACTTTTCCATACATTGCAGATACTGCCTCCTGATACAACAACAATAACAACGTATTCAGTATATTCTCACAAAGTGGAGTTTGAGGAGAGTAAAAGTGTACGCAGTCCACGCTACTACCTCAAAATAAAGTTGAGAACGAGTCTGTTTCCGATATACCATCGGCTCAGGACAAAAACAGTATAAAAAGACATAATAAAAACGAAAAACAAGATGGTTAGCATCCTTGTCCATATACATGTACAAAATAAGTTTTCAGCATCCTCATATATACAAAATTGTCAAAGGAGATACCCAATTTCACCAGCCAGTCGCGAAGCAAGAAATTTGACATAAAATATATAAAATTAAATATATATTCATAATAATATTTAACCTCCACAGGATAAACTGATGCTATTCCAAATGAGTGCAATAGTTGGCAATCTTGGTGCTTCGCATAGCATGTTCATATATCCCTTAGATACATAGTAGTAAGAGTTAATATTTAGAATTTATAAATGTATTTTTTTAAGAAAACAGTATAACATATGATTTGAAAATAGAATATAATCCAAATGGGATTATTTATTGAAAATATAAGTTATTAGATTCTTTTTGAAAAAAAAAATAACGGTGAAAAACAATTGAATTAGGGTTTTGGGTTAGTGGTTCGATGAAGTTGGCCGGGTTGAGCATCATGAGGTGATTTCTTTCCGCCTGTTCTATTCTTGGTGGATAGAGTTACCTGGTACCTGTTGCTAGTGGGAGAGCCCAAAGTGATTCTTCCCATTTGTTCTAGTTTTGGTGGATAGAGTTAACTGATACCTGTTACATTACTAGTGGGAGGTGACAGGTATTCGTGGAATTAGTCGAGGTGCACTCAAGCTAGTCCGGACAACACAGTTATAAAAAAAAAAAAAATTGAAATCAAATAAAGTGAAGGTGTTTTCCAAATTCCAAATCCAACTTTAAATTATATTTGATATTTTTATGGTCAAACAAAAATTTTGAAATAAAGTAAATACATATTCCAGAATAAAATAAATACATTTCATGGCCAAACAAGTCCTTAATGTTTTTGTTCCTGACAAATAAAAACATAGATAAATATGTATTTGCATTATTCTCATCTAGAATACTATTAATTAAACAAACATGCATGCAAATCTCTGATCATCAACTCCAACAACTTTTCACATGTCTTCTACTGGCGGAGGTAGATTCAAATTAATCTCAATGCGCCTAAATCTCGGTGATGATGATTCAGACTCATCGACAATGACACCACCACCTCCATCTCTATTCCCACCACCAGCATTGCTTTAAAGGCTTGGAATCGAAAAGTTGGTCTTGGCCTTGACACTGCGAAGCTTTATTGATGTCACATCATACGCCAATGCAACCTCCATTACTGTGTCAAATGTACCTAAATATTTATTGTATCCTATCCATATATCCCCCCCCTAGCGTCTTCCTCACTCCTACGTACTTCATCTCATCCGTCAGTTTCAATAAAAACTAATTTTATATTTCTATGAAATTTGAAAAAGAAATTTGAACAAGTGAGGAGAGAAACTAGGGGAAGAGCTGCTTAAATAGGAAATAATAGGGGAGACAAACAAAATTACAGTTTATGGATAAAGTGTTTTGACTTGACTGATTTAAAGTTTGGGATGTGACATTATTATTATATTTTTTTCTTAAAAAATCAAGTTTTGTGATATGAGTATCTCAAATAATATTTAGGAATATTAATATTTGTCCTAATGATTTCTAGTTAAACACATTTTAACAAGTAGTAATAATTAAAACATAGAAAAGTTGAAATTAAAATATTTCCAAAAAAAAAAGGATCATTTTTTGAAATAAATTAAAAAGAAAAACAGGAAATTCTTTTTTAAAATGAATGGAGTAGAAAGTAAGTGAGAAGTGTTGAATTAGATCAAAAGTAATTAAAAGTTGGATATGTATAATAAGATTTCACAAGAATCTAATTGAAATATATACATAACTAAAGGATTAAAAGCTTAATTAGTATTTCATTTGTACATTTTTGAATATTAATTGTATTTTATTTCCTATGCCAAGTGTGCATTTCACAACAACAATAACATATCCACTGTATTTTCATATAGTGGGGTCTGGGGAGGGTAGAGTATACGCAGATCATACCACTACCTCATATGAAGTAGAGAGGCTGTTTCCGATAGATTCCTGACTTAGGACCGATAGCATATTACAAATACAAAACAGAAATGCATATAAACTAGTACAATATTCAAAATAAACTAACGTCACTAGCCATAAGATATTACTACAACCACAAGATAAAACTAAAAACTGTATATCCGAAACCATAGGCAACACTCAACACCACAAACAAGAAAATTTAGACAAAAATAATGAACGCTACCCTATTGTAACCGACACACTCTCACCCCTAACCTTCTACCCTAATCTACGTTCTCCACACCTTTCTATCAAGGGCCACGACTTCCGTAAGACGTAACTGCTCCATATCATGCCTAATCACTTTCTTCTAATATTTCTTCGGCCTACCTCTACCCCGCCTAAAACCATCTATAGCCAGGGTCTCATACCTTCGCACTGGAGCATCAGAGCCTCTCCTTATCAAATGCCCGAACCAACGTAACCTAACTTTTTATATCTTGTCCTCTATCGAGGCCACTCCCAATTTCTCCTGAATACTCTCATTATTTATCCTATCTTTCCTGGTATGTCCATATATCCATCGCAACATCCTCATCTCCACCACCTTTAACTTTTAGATGTGAGAGTTCTTAACTGGCCAACACTCGGCTCCATACAATATAGCCGGTCGGACTGCCACTCTGTAGAACTTTCCTTTAAGCTTTGGATGCACCTTCTTATCACATAAAACTCCCGAAGCGAGCCTCTATTTTAAACATCCCACCCCAGTACGATACGTGACATCCTCATCAATCTCCCCATTGCCCTGAATCATAGACCCTATATACTCGAAACTCTTCCTCTTCTGAATGGCCTGGGAGTCCAACTTCATAACCATGTCAGCCTTCTGCGACACCTCATTAAACTTACACTCCAAATACTCCGTCTTTGTCCTAATTAACCAAAATTCTTTAGACTCAAGGGTCTGTCTCCAAATCTCCAACTTATCGTTAACTCCTTCCCGAGTTTCGCCAATCAGTACCACATCATCCGTAAATAACATACACTGATATCTTACAACCCCAAGAAGACATAAAACAGCCCCAAAAAACTTCACAAAACACACCACAAACCGAGAGCCCTAGGAACCAAGTCTCGGCCAAGAATGCAATACAAAAATGAAAAGAAAATCCGAGAATGCTTCAACAATGGAGAGATAATAATGTATATAACCACACCAAAACAGCAACAAAACTACAATAATGTGATGAATAATAAGCTTACAATAACAACAACCAACGATTACAACAGGACAAGACACAACTACTACAAGATGACAACAAAAAGTAAAGGGATAGATAGTTAGACAAAGGTGGTGTAAATCCTAGTAACCAAAGAGTACATTAAACTCTAAGACCCCTAACACCTCCACACACGATCACCTAACTCTTAAGATTACACAAGAGAAGATTCCACCACTCAAGCGCCAAGGTTTCTCAAAAACAAGCAATCACAAGAGATTCCACCCTTGAATTGCTATGCTAGTTACAAGTTTCGGTTTGCCTCAAGTAGAGAGAGGACTTTGATGTTTCAAATGTCAAGACTTACAACAATAATCAACTAAGTAATGAAAATCCCTAATACTAAACTATATATAGTCTCCTTATTACATAAAAGATGAAATGCCCAAAAGTCCCTTAATGAAAAGGGGGTGCCCCTTTAGTGTAACAAATGAGAAAATAGGGCGACTTTGGTGTGTATTTGATCCTTCTCACGTCTCAACATTGCACTTCCTAGGATGATCCTTTTCTGAACTTTTACACACGTTAATCTTCATAGTCGAACTTGTATCATCCTCTCTATCTTGAGAGGAATTTGCCCTCAAATTCAAGCAATCATCATCGGCAAGCTCTCCTCTTTACATCATCTCTTCATTCCTCTTCCTAAGGTTAGGATGTTCAACCAAGGGTCTCATGATATCATCAAGCATGATCCTTCTATTTATATGTTCTACAACCTACACATAAGAAGATCTGATGCTAGGCAAAGTGCTAGTATCTCGGTTAGTAATCAATAAAGAGTCCTTGTTGGAAAATCCCACAATACCTACTCCCGTATTCTCTCTTTCTTCATCCTCCTTACTCTTGGATTCTACTTCCATACCATAAATAAGCATGACTTTCCTTGCCATATACATAGGCACTACAATCTCACCTTCGCACGGCTAAACATCTTCTTCATCCCCCTCCTTTGGCTCCTCGGGTTCTACCTTCTCTCCATCTTGAGATTGATCATCAATCTCATTCAGTTCAAGTACCACCTCCTCCCCAATAAAGTATAATTTTCCCTCCCTTAGGATCACATGTCTCCTATTTGGACACTCGTTAGCCTTGTGTCCCCAACCTTGACATTTAAAACATTGAAAGCCCTTAGAACTAGAAGAGGAATGCGGTTTACCTTCATTTCTCGAAGGGTACCATTGGTGAGCCTTGTTTTCAGCTTGGGCATCATTGTCTTTGGTTTTCTCCACATTAGATGGGTCATTTTTGTCCTTGTGCCAACCCGGGGGAGATTGCCCTTTGAACTTTACACTCAGTTTCTCCCGTAATTCCTTCTCAACTTCCAAGAAAGCTTGGAAGATAACATCAATGGTGTCAAACTTGTGAAGTGTCAATCGTGAGGCAATATCCCTATTCAACCCCACCTTGAATCGAATGATGTCATGGATTACTTGCTCCCCTCAGTGATCAAGTTTCAAAATGAGTTGCTGGAATTCATCATAGTAAGCCACGACATTTTTGTTCCCTTGCCTCAAGTTATACAACCTAGCAAGGAGCTCTTGATGGTAACTCTCGGGTAAGTACCTTTGTCTCATGAGGTACCTTAACCTAAACCAAGGAGGGGGATGCCCCTCAATCAAAACATTGCCAAATTGCTTCACATACTCCCACCACGTAGTAGCATAACCCTCAAAATATGCAATCGCATAACAACTCTTTTTATCTTCGGTAAGGTCATTAACTTGGAAGATTCTCTCACAAGCGGACTCCCAAGCTAGAAACTCTTCCGGATCACTCTCACCTTTGAATGTTGGAAGCCCCACCTTGATGGTATTTAGACCTACATCACGGTTTTGGTTCTCTTGTTTGTTCCAAAGACCAACTCTTCCTTATCGGCCGTGAACTTCCCTTGGATCACCTTACCTACCTCTCATCTCCTCTCTTCTCATGTAAACATCATCATATGGTCCATAACCAGCATGTTGTTCTCCTCTACCATACCCCTTAACATGGACGGGTCTATTTGGGTTAAGTGGAGCTTGTAGCGGTGGGATTGGATTTGGATAGTGAGGTCTTTGGTCAAGTAGAGTTTGGATGGGAGGGCTCGGGTTTGGTGGTGGTATTTGGGTTCCAAGTCCTTCTTGTTGGACTTGGTGAAGTGGAGGGTGGCTTGGTCTATCATGATCTCGGATTTGGGAGTGAGGTTTGGTTTGATTTGTGAAAGTAGGTGGATATAGCATTTGGTGCATGGCCTCAGGAGTACTAGTTGGTGAAATATGTTGAGGGGTAGAAGGTCGGATTCTTTGGCTTTCCACTCTCTCCAATCTCCCATCCATAATTGATACTTCACCCTTCATTGATACCACATCCGAGTTTAGTTTTTTAATACCCGCGGTCATCCTAGCCATGTCTCGGGAAATAGCTTCAAGGCGAACCAAAATGATACTAGTAGCATTTTGTTCCTCCGTGGGTTGAGAGTGTGAGGTCTCAGGTTCCATTGCACCAAAAACAGACCACAATGTCACACACAACACCAACAAAGGTTCAAGTCTTTGAACCGCAAGCAACAACACCACACAAACGACAAAAAGAAAACTATTCAAGTTTACAAGACAAAAACACACTTTGTTGTTGAAGAGAATTTGTTCCAAGACTTTGATGTTCAATAATACACCTTTGAGGAAGATATTTCGGCTATGGTATAGGCTTACAAGACTTGAGACTCTCTTTTAAAGATTCAAAAGCTTTCCACCAACTTTCTACCAACTTGCACTCTTTTGGCAAGAAAACTTTTTTGGGTAGTCTTGTCTCTTTCCTCTTTTGTCTAAGTTTGAAAAGTTCCTTGCTCATTTTTGGTAACTTACCTTTTGGAGAGCTCTTTTTATTTTTCTACTTTGGTGTTGTCTTGGATTGTTTTCAAGACAAACACAAAGTCTTATACTTCTTTTCTCTCTTCAAGATCAAACAACAACTTCTTCAACACAACACAAGAACACAAGATGAACACCACCACCACCAACAACAAACCGACCACTTAACACCACAACACAACTCGAATCTTGCTCAAGAACTTGGGTTGTAGACTCAATAAGTGTTGAGGAGAAAGACAACCAACACTAGAGACAAAATAAGACAACAAAACACACCCAAATCTAGACACACATCTCGGCCAAAGACAACAACAACAAGAAGAACACCCGGCTAAGAACAAGAACACTTCAATACTCTTTTTTTTTTACTAAGAGAGCCCAAGATTGGTAGTGTAGGAACACAACCAGCCTTAGCTCTGATACCAAATGATACCTTAAAACCCCAAGAAGACACAAAACAGCCCCCAAAAACGTCACAAAACACACCACAAACCGAGAGCCCAAGTAACCAAGTCTCGTCCAAGAATGACAACACAAGAATGAAAAGAAAATCCGAGAATGCTTCAACAATGGAGAGATAATAATGTGTATAACCACACCAAAACAGCAACAACACTACAATAATGTGATGAACAATAAGCTTACAATAACAACAACCAACGATTACAAAAGGACAAGACACAACTACTACAAGATGACAACAAAAAGTAAAGGGATAGATAGTTAGACAAAGGTGGTGTAAATCCTAGTAACCAAAGAGTACATTAAACTCTAATACCCCTAACACCTCCACACACGATCACCTAACTCTTACGATGACACAAGAGAGGATTCCACCACTCAAGCGCAAAGGTTTCTCAAAAACAAGAAATCACAAGAGATTCCACCCTTGAATTGCTATGCTAGTTACAAGTTTTGGTTTGCCTCAAGTAGAGAGAGGACTTTGATGTTTCAAATGTCAAGACTTGCAACAATAATCAACTAAGTAATGAAAATCTCTAATACTAAACTATATATAGTCTCCTTATTACATAAAAAATGAAATGCCCAAAAGACCCTTAATGAAAAGGGGGCGCCCCTCTAGTGTAACAAATGAGAAAATAGGGCGACTTTGGTGTGTCTTTGATCCTTCTCACGTCTCAACATTGCACTTCCTAGGATGATCCTTTGCTGCACTTGTACACACGTTAATCTTCATAGTCGCACTTGTATCAATACACCAAGGCACCTCCCCTTGAATATGTCGCGTCAAAACATCCATCACCAAAGCAAATAAAAAAGGGATAAGATTGATCCCTGATGCAACCCTATCAAAATTGAATAGTGCTCTGAATCTCCACCTACCATCACCACCCGAGTCTTCACACCATCATACATGTCCGAAATGGACCTAGATTATGCCACGGGCACCCCTCTAGCCTCCAAGCACCTCCACAGAATCTCTTTGGGAACTCTGGCATATGCCTTCTCAAGATCAATAAACACCATGTGCAAGTCCTTCTTCCTCTCTCGAAACTTTTCTATTATCTCCTCACAAGGTGAATAGCCTCAGTATTCGAGAGACCTGGCATGAAACCGAACTAATTCTCAGAGATAGTATCGCTCTTTCTTAGCCTCAACTCAACCACCCTTTCCCAAACCTTCATAGTATGACTCAATAAATTAATACCTCTATAGTTGTTAAAATTCTGGATGTCTCCCTTCTTCTTATACAAAGGAATCATCATACTCTACTTTCATACTTCAGGCATCTTAACCACCCTAAAAATAACGTTTAATAACCTTGTCAACCACTCCAAACCTGCCCCACCAGTGCTCTTCCAAAAATCCACCGGTATCTCATCTGGCCCCATCGCCCTACCCCGACGCATCCTGCGAATAACTCCCTTGACCTCCTCAATCTTCATACGCCTACAATAACCATAGTCGCAACACTCCTCGGACTTCTCCAAGTCCCCCAACACGAAGACTTTGTCCCCCTCGTCGTTCAAAAGTTTATGAAAATAGGACTGCCACCTCTTCTTAATGAGGTCATCCTTAACCGACACAGTACCATCCTCTCCCTTGATCCACTTTACTTGGTCAAGGTCACGAGCCCTCCTCTCCCTGGCCTCGGCAAGACTATACAACTTTTATCCCTACATTTCTCCTCTAAAGCCGCATACAAGCTCTCAAAAGTTGCCGACTTAGCTGACGTAACCGCTAACTTAGCCTCTTTCTTAGAAACCTTATACTTCTTCTTATTCATTCGTATCTCCTCATCATCCTTGCTCTCAACCAACTTAGCAAAATTCACCTTCATAGACTCCACCTTTCTCTTAACCTCTTCGTTCCACCACCAGTCCCCTCGATGCTTGTCAGAACGACCTCTCGAGATACCCATCACCTCTCTAGCGATCTCCCTAATGCAACTGGAAGTCATCTCCTACATACTATCCATATCCCTTCTACTCTCCCAAGCCCACCTGCTCCTCAACTTCTTCCCTATCTCCAAAGCAATATCTAAATTCAAGATACCCCACTTAATCCTGGGTCGAGCCTCCAACCTCCTCTTTTTTCTGCCCTTATTAATTACCAAGTCCATCACTAACAACCTATGCTGAGTTGAAAGATTCTCTCTAGGTATTACTTTACAGTCTTTACATAGCGCTCTGTTATCCTTCCTAAGGAGCAAAAAGTCTATCTGAGTCTTGGTCACTGCACTACGAAATGTAATAAGGTGATCCTCCTTCTTAGGAAACCTCGAATTCACTATCCACAACACAAACACCCTAGAGAAATCCAAAAAAGAATTTCCTCCTTCATTCCTTTCCCCAAAACCAAACCCGCCATGCACATCATCATAACCTCTCGAAAAGACCCAATGTACCCACTGAATTCTACCCCTCGAAAAGCTTCTCAGTGCTCGAAACGTCTCTCACCACCTCATAAAGCACCTCTCAAAATCCCTTCTTCTCCTTCTCATCCAAACCTACTTGCGGAGCGTATGCACTAATGACATTTATTGTTGGCCTTCCCATGACCAACTTAATAGACATCAACCTATCACTGACTCTCTTAAACTCTACCACCTGCTCCCGAATTTCTTCATCTACTAAGATACCTACCCCATTTTTATGTCTCACGCTACCAGAGTACCACAACTTATATCCATCCACATCTCTCGCCTTAGTGCCTACCCATTTAGTTTCCTGAACACACGCTATACTAACCCTCCTCTTTCTAAGAACCTTCACCAGCTCTATAGACTTATCCTACTGTTCGAGGTGTACAGACCAAACCATCAAGTCAAACAAAATCGAAGAACCAAACCAAATCGAGAAAAAAACCGACTTATGGTTTGGTTTGGTTGGTTTGGCGTTTGAAAAAGAATTCGACCATTCTTGGTTTGGTTTGGTGTTAACCAAAAAAAGAGTCAAACCGAACTCAAATCAAATCGATATAATATATATATATATATATATATAATTTAACTTTTTATACATAAAATATTAATTATAATCTACTTTTTAAATACTTTTTCAATTAGTTTTATTAATTTTCAATATTTAGAAAGTAGGTGTGCGTGTGTGTGTGTGTGTGTATATATATATATTAAGTTGTAATATTTGTCCATTAATTGCTAATAAAATGATCCAAAACCTAATATAAACTTAAAACCTAAACTTTTCACTCTTGATCTTACTTTTTAGTTTCAAGAGAGTTTTTCGCTCCTCATTTTTTCATAATTGAGTTTTTTCATTAGCACATGAGTGAAAACATACTTGATCTAGTCTTCAATCACAATATAATTATAAAAATAAAGATTATAAAAAAAACTAAAAATATTCGAAAAATCGAAAGAACTGACTAAAACCTAAACAAAAAAAACAATTTTATGTTAGTTTGATTTGGTTTATAGTTTTAATAAATCGACATAATTGATTTGGTTTTTATTCAATAAAAAATCAAACCAACCCGACCTATGTACACCCCTACCTGCAGTATCCCTATGTTCAAGGACCCACATCTCAAAAAGAAAAAAAGAAAAGAAAAGGTTAACAAATGAAAAGTGCTATTTTTCAATTTGGGCTTAATGGTATATCATTTCTAATTTTTGGAATTTTGAGAAAAAACACCAAATCGGGCAGTAATTAATTTTTTTTATCCCTCTATCCTAGAATTAAGTTATGAAAAAATAGATTTTTATAGTCCATATTAAGTGAATGGTTAGGATATGGCATATTAATCAAGAATAAACATATTTAAGGACATAAACTAAATGTTGTTATTTACTATTATCTTTTTAATTATTTTCAAAATCTTCTTTTAGAAAATCTAAGTAGTCAAAGGAGTGTTTGACTTGACTGACATAATTGTGGAGCCACATGTGATGTGACATTGTTATTAATTTTTTTTTATTAAACAAGCTGTGTTTTGTGATATTAGTAGCTCAAATATTTATAAATGTTAATATTGGTCCTTATGAATTCTAATAAACACATTTTTAAAAAATCTAATAATTAAGAATAAAAAATATATAGTATTATATAAAGATCTAATTGTTGGAATTATGTTTGGCATTGTTGTTAGAAATTAGAGCAATATAAGGACATGTACTTTATGATTTAGGTTAAGGACAGTAGGTAGAGATTTGTAGAAATTTAAGTTGTGATGAGGCTGAACGAAGGATTAGTTTTAAGTTCATTTTACTTGTCTGGGAGAATTGTGATAGTGAATTGATTCAACGAATATAAGGTGAGGTGCCATGACAAATGTTATTTGTAAATGATATAATTCTGATCGACGAGTCTCGCTGTGAAGTTAATCTCACAATTAAGTTTTGACAACAAATCCTGAAATCTAAAGAGTTTATGTTTAACAGGATCAAGACAAATTACTTGGAGGGCAAGTTTAATAAAAAAAATCAATGAGGATACACATATTGTACTAGCAATGTGTGTGAAATTAAGGATGGCATATGGAATTTTGTAATTGGCAGGTGCTACCAAAACTTAAAGGCAGTTCGGCCAGGAACTCCCACATTCAAAAGTTGAAAGTTGCAAAAATAAAGATGGATGAGTGAGCATACTATGAGATATAAGATTAGAAGTGAGATAAGCAAAACAAGGTAGGAGTGATCATGATAAGCGAAACTAAGATGGTTCAAAAATAGAAAAAGGAGATATCTTAGCGCGGAGGTGTGAAGTTGATTATGAATGGTTACAAGAAAGGTAGAGGTAGGTCGAAGAATTACAGGGCAAAGGTGATTAGATAGGATATGACACAACTTCAACTTACTGAGGACACTACCTTAAATAAGAGGTTATGGAGGACACTGACTAGGATAAAAATTAATTATCACGTTGAGAGTTATGTCTCTTTTTAGTATTAGTAGTCTTAATATTACTTTGGAGTTGCATATTAATCCATTATCACTATTTAGTGTTTCTTAAACTTCAATTATCAGTTATATACTTTATCATGCTTTCTTTAGCATTTTGTCTTGACTTTTAATCTCTCGTTATTTTCTTTGTTTTAACTACTTTTACTTTAATCGAGGCCTCGAGGGTCTAACGAAAGTTGCCTCATTATCTCCCATACTACAGATAAGACAGGTAGGTACACATTAGCCTTCACAAAGTTACATGTGAAATTACACTAGATATGTTGTGGTTATTGTTATTACTGTTTGATACATTTTTGTTATTAATATTAGCGAATTAGGTTAAAGCCAGCTTAATTGAGATCCTTTCTTGTGAATGGCCATAAATTTAACAATTTATTATGTGTTAATTCATCTAAATATTCATGTGTTACAACTTAATTAATATGTTGTATTACATTTGAAGATAACATAATTCTAAAAGTAATCCAAGTATCAAAAAATTTACATATTAAGGAACTAAAAGTACATGTTTTAAAAGAGGAAAAGGCTTGAAAGAAAATAATGAAGAGAACAAAATCAAATCTTTTCAAAACCTAATATATTAAGAACATTACGTCGATATGCTAAAGGAATAATAAGCACTCATGATTAACATGATATGTTTGAAAAATACAATCGATGAAACTGAATTTATGTGATAATCGCATAATCAGGTTCGAGAGTAATAAGTAATAAGTAAGTAGTAAGTAAGTGAAAAGTGATGAATTAGATCTAGAGTAATTAAAAATTGTGTGTATTAATAAAATCACAAAAATCTAATTGAAATTTATACATATCCAAAGGATTAAAAGTTCAATTACAAGTATTTAATTTGTACGTATCCGAATATCTGCATGAATATTTGTCTATATTTTATTTCCTCATGCCATGTTTACGTTCCACAAAAAGAAAAAAAAAGAAGATAATAAATGGGAAATGCTATATTTCAGTTTGGGTTTTATTATTTCTCATTTTTTGGCATTTTGAGGGGTAACACCAAATTCGATTCAAGATCTATGAACAAGAGTGTTCCCATAGATCAGAGAAGTTGGCCGCGATGAACATCATGAGGTCTCAGGTTCAATTCTTAATAAAGACGACATACACTAGGTGATTTCTTCCTATCTGTTCTAGCCTTAGTGGACAGAGTTATCCGGTATCTGTTGCTAGTGAGAGGTGACAAGTATCTCGTGGTATTAGTCAAGGTGCACTCAAGCTAGTACGGACATCATAGTTATCTAAAAAGAAAAAAGAAAAAAAGAAAAAAAGAAATTGAAACCAAATAAAGTGAAGGTGTTTTCCAAGTTCCCAAATTCAACTTTAAATTGTATATTGATATTCTTATAGCCATACAAAAATATCAAAATAAAGTAAATACATATTTCAAAATAAAGTGAATACATTTCATGGCCAAACAAGTCCTTAATGTTTTTGTCTCTGGCAAATAAAAACATAGACTAATATGTGTTTGCATTATTCTCATCTACAATACTATAAATTAAACAAACATGCATGCAAATCTCAAAGCATCAACTCCAACAACATTTTACATTTCTTCTCGTGTAGGAGGTAGATTCAAATCAATCTCAATGCGCCTAGATCTCCGTGAAGGAGGTAGATTCAAATCAATCTCAATGCGCCTAGATCTCCGTGAAGATGATTCAGAATCATCGGCAACGACAGCACCACCTCCATCTCTATTCCCACCACCAGCATTTATTTGAAGGCTTGGAATCGGAAAGTTGGTCTTGGCCTTGACACCACGAAGCTTTATTGCTGCCGCATCGTACGCCAACGCAGCCTCCGTTGCTGTGTCAAATGTACCTAAGTATTTTGTGTATCCTATCCATATCTCGACCTTGTATCTCCCCCCTGGAGTCCTCCTCACTCCTAGATACTTCACCTCATCCGTCATTTTCAATAAAAATTAATTTTTATATTTCTATGAAATTTGAAAAAGAAATTTGAACAAGTGAGGAGAGAAACTAGGAGAAGAGCTGCTTAAATAGGAAATAGTAGGGGAAACAAAGAAGATTACAGTCAGTGGATAACGTGTTTTGACTTGACTGATTAAAAGTTTAGGATGTAGCATTATTAATTTTTTTCTTAAAAAGTCAAGTTTTGTGATATGAGTATCTCAAATAATATTTAGGAATATTAATATTGGTCCTAATGATTTCTAGTTAAACACATTTTAACAAGTAGTAATAATTAAAACATAGAAAAGTTAAAATGAAAATATTGCTAAAAAAAGAATCATTTTTTAAAATAAATTAAAAAGAAAATTAGGTCATTCTTTTTTAAAATGAATGGAGTAGAAAGTAATTGAGAAGTGTTGAATTAGATCAAAAGTAATTAAAAGTTGGATGTGTATAATAAATTTCACAAGAATCAAATTGAAATATATACATAACTAAAGTATTAAAAGTTCAATTAGTATTTAATTTGTACATTTTTTGAATATTTATCTGTATTTTATTTCCGAATGCCAAGTGTGCATTACACCAAAAGAAAAAAAATGAAAAGGTCAATAAATGAAAAGTGTTATTTTTCAATTTGGGCTTAATGGTACACAATTTCTCATTTTTGGAATTTTGAGGAAAAACATCAAATCAGGCAGTAATTTTTTATCCCTCTATTGTAGAATTAAGTTATGAAAAAATAGATTTTTATAGTCATATTAAGTAAATGGTTAGAATAAGACATATTTATTATGAATAAAAATATTTCAGGACATAAATTAAATTTTGTTATTTATTATTATTAACTTTTTGATTATTCTCAAAATATTCTTTTAAAAAATATAATGTAGTCAAGAGAGTGTTTGACTTGACCGATGTAATTGTGGACCACATATGATGTGACATTGTTATAATATTTTTTCTTAAACAAATCAAGTTTTGTAATTATGATAGATGAATTGATTCAGTGAATAAAAGGTGAGGTGTCATGACAGATATTATTTGTAAATGACATAATTCTGATCGACGAGTCTCGCTGTGGAGTTAATCTCACAATTAAGTTTCGAGAACAAATGCTGAAATCTAGAGAGTTTATGTTCAACGGGATCAAGACAAATTACATGGAGGGAAAGTTCAGTGAAGTAATACATGAGGATGATGTGAAACTGATATATGCATGTCATCCAGAAGGAATAAAGTTTCAAGTATCTTAGATCTATTTTCCAAAGTAATAGAAAAATCAATAAGGATACACATATTGTACTAGCACAATGCGTATGAAATTAAGGATGGCATATGGAATTTTGTAATTGGCAGGTGCTACCAAAACTTAAAGATAGTTCTACAAAGCACAGATTAGACTAGCTGTATTGTACAAAGCAAATTATTGGTCAGTAAAGAACTCCACATCCAAAGGTTGAAAGTTGCAAAAATAAATATGGATGTATGAGCATTCTACGAGATATAAGATTATAACGGAGATAAGCGGAACAAGGTAGGGGTGATCTTGATAAGAGAAACTAAGATGGTTCAAAAATAGAAAAAGGAGATATCTTAGCACAGAGGTGTGAGGTTGATTATGAATGGTTACAAGAAAGGTAGAGGTGGATCGAAGAAATACAAGGCAAAATTGATTAGACAGGATATGACGCAGCTTCAACTTACAGAGGACACTACCTTTCATAAGAGGTTATGAAGGACACTGACTAGGATAAAAATTAATTATCACGTTGAGAGTTGTGTCTCTTTTTAGTATTAGTAGTCGTAATATTACTTTGGAGTTGCATAGTAATCCATTATCACTATTTAGTGTTTCTTAAACTTCAATTACCAGTTATATACTTTGTCATGCTTTCTTTAGCATTTTGTCTTGACTTTTAATCTCTCTTTATTTTCTTTGTTTTAACTACTTTTACTTTAATCGAGGCCTCGAGGGTCTAACGAAAGTTGCCTCATTATCTCCCATACTACAGATAAGACAGGTAGGTACACATTAGCCTTCACAAAGTTACTTGTGAAATTACACTAAATATGTTGTGGTTATCGTTATTACTGTTTGATACATTTTTATTATTATTAATAGCGAATTAGGTTAAAGCTAGCTTAATAGGATTCCTTTCTTGTGAATGGCCATAAATTTAACAATTTATTATGTGTTAATTAATCTAAATATTGATGTATGTTCTATTACATTTGAAGATAATGTAATTCTAAAAGTAATCCAAGTATCAAAAAATTTACATATTAAGGAACTAAAAGTACATGTTTTAAAAGAGGAAAAAGCTTGAAAGAAAACAATGAAGAGAACAAAATCAGATCTTTTCAAAACCTAATATAATAAGAACATTACGTCGATATGCTAAAGGAATAATAAGCACTCATGATTAATATGATATGTATGAAAAATACAATCGATGAAAATGAATTTATGTGATAATCGCATAATCAGGTTCAAGAGTAATAAGTAATAAGTGAAAAGTGATGAATTAAATCTAGAGTAATTAAAAATTGTGTGTATTAATAAAATCACAAAAATCTAATTGAAATTTATACATATCCAAAGGATTAAAAGTTCAATTACAAGTATTTAATTTGTACGTATCCGAATATCTGCATGAATATTTGTCTATATTTTATTTCCTCATGCCATGTTTACGTTCCACAAAAAGAAAAAAAAAAGATAATAAATGGGAAATGCTATATTTCAGTTTGGGTTTTATTATTTCTCATTTTTTGGCATTTTGAGGGGTAACACCAAATTCGATTCAAGATCTATGAACAAGAGTGTTCCCATAGATCAGAGAAGTTGGCCGCGATGAGCACCATGAGGTCTCAGGTTCAATTTTTAATAGAGACGACATACACTAGGTGATTTCTTCCTATCTGTTCTAGCCTTAGTGAACAGAGTTATCCGGTATCTGTTGCTAGTGAGAGGTGACAAGTATCTCGTGGTATTAGTCAAGGTGCACTCAAGCTAGTCCGGACATCATAGTTATCAAAAAAGAAAAAAGAAAAAAAGAAATCGAAACCAAATAAAGTGAAGGTGTTTTCCAAGTTCCCAAATTCAACTTTAAATTGTATATTGATATTCTTATAGCCATACAAAAATATCAAAATAAAGTAAATACATATTTCAAAATAAAGTGAATACATTTCATGGCCAAACAAGTCCTTAATGTTTTTGTCTCTGGCAAATAAAAACATAGACTAATATGTAAGGGTGTCAAACGGGCCGGGCTGACACGGCCCGACCCGGCCCTATTAGCTAACCCGGCCCGCTAAGCCCTAGGGCTTAAGGGTTCCGGGTCCCGGGCCGGTTTCTTTTTTAAAATGGGCCCGGTTAACCCGGCCCGGACCAAGCCCGGTCCAGGCCCGCCGGTTAACCGGCCCGGCCTGGCCCGGAATATAAAAAAAAATAAAAAACAAATTAATTTTGGGCCAACTAGCCGTTGGCCCAACGACTATATAGCCGTTTTTGGGTCCAAACGGCTAGTTTGGGCCCATTTAATTAAAAAAAAAAAAAAAACTTTAAAAAATATTTTTTAATTCCCAAAAAAAATCTATAAATACCCTACAACTTCAAATCATTTTTCACACAATTTTTCACTCTCTCAAATCTCATTCTCTCTCAAATCTCAATTCTCAATTCTCTAATATTCAATATATTTAATTTCTTAAAGTGTTCACTTTAATTTTTTAATTTTCGTTTACAAAGTACGAGCGGAAGTTTCCAAAGTCGCAATCTTCGGATACTTCCAAAATTTGGTATTGTCGTTCCATCTCTTACGTTTAATTTTTATTTATTGTATTAATTGTTTATTATTTAATTTTATTATATTTGTGTATTTTGAATATTTTTAGTTTAATTTAATTTATATTATGGATAAATTAAAAAACCTCGTTGCTAAAGGTGTTAAAATTTTTTGTCCCGGAAGCGGTAGTGGTAGTAAAAAGCGAATTACTAGTGGTAGAGGTAGTTCAAGTAATAGATATACCCGTGTGCCTTCGCTTCCGGTACCGCTTGGTACACCTTTTGAGGAAGAAATAGGTGTAGGTGCTCACGATATGGATTATGTAGCAGCTCAGGAAAATTATGGTATAGAAGAAGAAAATGAAGTAGATGCAGTTAATTTAGACGAAGATAATGAAAATATTGCTGAAACACCCGCAGTAGGAGATGCTAACGTTAGATCTGAATCAGTTAATCTCCCTTTCCGTCCTCCCAGTTCCCCAAAACCTCGTAAAAGAACTAGTATTGCATGACAATTTTTTGAACGTATATCAGATATTGAGGTGCAGTGCAATATTTGTCAACAAATATATAAGCATAGAAGTGGAGGCAAACAAGGGGGTACGGGTACGTTAATGAGACATATAGATGAAGATCACAAAAGAGAGTTAAATATTGCAAAAGGTGGTGGGGATGTTGGTGGGTCAACGCAAACTAGAATGGACCCAACAACCGGTCAAGTAGCGAAAAAGTATAATAAATTGAGGGACAGGGAAGAAATAGCTAAAATGGTAGCTGTGGGTTGTTTGCCTTTTAGTTTTCCTTCTTCTGATGCTTTTATTCGTTATATACAAGCAATTTATAATCCTATGTTTAATGGTATTCCTAGAACTACTTGTCGGTCTGATATTTTTAGACTCCATTCACAATATTGTTTTTATTTATCAACATTGTTAAAAAATATTCAATGTAGATTGTCCCTAACTTCTGATCTTGGTCGTGCTGTAAATAAAAATGATTATTTAACCGTTACTTGTCATTGGATGGATAGTAATTACGTGATGCAAAAACGTATTCTTGCTTTTTTTATATGATGAAGATCGTAAACATACTGGACAATTTATTGCTGATTCTATTGTTAAAATTGCCGGATACTATGGTATAGAAAATAAAATTTTATGTATTGCTTTTGATAATGCTTCTAACAACAAGACTGCTATAACAAAAATAAAATCTACGCTATCTCCGTCCTTGCCTGAAATTTTTCATATTAAGTGTGCATGTCATATATATAATTTAATTGTAAAAGATGGTCTTGAGTTTTTTGAGCTTTATATTGAAAAAATTCGTCTTGCCGTTGGTTTTATTCAAGAAAATAATCGTAGATCGAGAATTAGAGAATTTAAAGTTAAATGTCAAGAAAATGGACTTACACCGATTTTGATGCCTGAGGAAATTGATACTAGATGGAATTCTACGTATGAATTTTTAAAAACTTGTTATAAATATAGAATTCCTATTACACTAGCTTTTAACCAACATTGCGGTTCATTTGCTGATTCTGCTGATTGCATGCTACATAATTCTGATTGAGTTGTAATTAATGATCTTGTTATGTTTTTAGAAAAATTTTATGTAGCTACGGTTGAATTTTCCGGTGCTTACTATCCTACTGTTTGTAATATTTTGGCATATATAGCCGATATTTCTGGTTTGCTCCAACAATATAAAAATAAAGAAGGTTATAAAGAAGCTGTTGGCGCCATGTTTACAAAATTTAAAAAATATTTTTTCCCGATTCCCCCTATTTACTTGGTTGGTGCTATGCTAAATCCGTGCATGAAATATAATAATATGTGTCACTTTAGTACTCTTATTTATACTAACTTAGAAATAAATACTAACCATGATTCTGAACAAGTACAGCCTGATTTGTGGACGGCTACGGCTGATGCAAAAGATTATATAGAAAAATTATATAATCACTATGCTGATTTATTTGATTCAGCCGTACCTACAAATATCACTCCAACTGTCGCTCCTCATCCTCCCGAGGAGCCATCATCTTCTAAAAGGCCGGCACATAGTGGTTTTTCTGATTCGTTTTATGATTTAAATTGTTGGAACAGTGTTGATGAGAGAACTTACACATCAACTTATCGGGAAGAGCTGAAATATTATCTTCGGACGGCACCAGAGGATCGCAGACGACGGATCAACACGCTGGATTGGTGGAGGAATAATGAATCACAATATCCTGTGCTTTCAAGATTAGCTAGAGATATCTTGAATGTTCCAATGTCAACCGTTGCATCAGAGAGCGCCTTCAGTCAGGGACGACAGCAGCTTGGAGACAACCGACACTCATTGGGAAGCAATGCAATGAATGTTCTAGTTTGCCTCAGAGATTGGATTAGAGCGGAAAGAAGAAACCAAGGAATGGAACCGGAGCCGAGCGACGAGCTGAAACTAGAAGAAATTATGACTTCACGGGAGAACTCAGCAGAATCAAGTCCAATGCATGGTTTTGCCCCCGTTGACTTTGATTATCCTATGCAAGTTCCCATTAATATTAACATGAATGAGTTGGAAAAAATGATGCATAATTTATAGATTTTTCATTCATGCAAATTATAAATTTTGGATCATTTTGCAATCAATAAAATTCCCCAAATTCATTCAGTCCTTAGTCGTTGTTTTTTATTTTTTTTTGAATAAATTTTGAATATTTGTGCATATATCTTCTATAGAAGTGTATATTTAACGTATACATGTGTATATGTTTTATAAATTAGTATATAAGTATATCTATACATATTGTAATGTATATATAATGTAGTATATTTTATAAGTAGTAGTATATATACATTTAATGGTGCGTATACACGTGTATATATCTTCTATAGAAGTGTATATTTAATGTATACATGAGTATATGTTTTATAAATTAGTATATAACTATACAAATATATATTGTAATGTATATACATTATAGTATATTTCATTTAAAGTATTACATATACATAGAATAGAGTGTATATATGTGAATGGATCTTCTATAGACGTGTATATTTAACGTATACATGTGTATATATTTTATAAATTAGTATATAACTATACAAATATATATTGTAATGTATATATATTGCATATATCTCATTTAAAGTATTACATATACATAGAATAGAGTGTATATATGTGAATAGATCTTCTATAGACGTGTATATTTAACGTATACATTACTTTATGTTTTATAAATTAGTATATATATTGTAGTATATACTTTTTTTAAAGTAGTACATATCTTTTGAATGGTGCGTATATATGTGTATATATCTTCTATAGACGTATATCTTTAAAGTATACAAGTGTATATGTTTTATAAATTAGTATGTAACTATATATATATACATATTATTGTATATATATATAAGTATATCACTATATTGTAGTATATATTTTATTTAAAGTAGTACATATATATTGAATGGTGCATATATATGTGTATATATCTTCTAAAGTAGTATATATTTAACGTATACATGTGTATATGTTTTATAAATTAGTATATATATATATTGTAGTGTATATATATATATATTATACTATTATAGCAAATGTTTTATTTAAAGTAGTACGTATAGTCATATATAATTATATATTGAATGGTACGTATATATGTGTAATTGTTTATACTTTATATATTTTTTTAAAAATATATGTTGTATATTGGAGTGTATATAGTGTATATTGGATTTTTTATTTATTTTTTAAACGGGTTTGACCGGTTTTTAACCGGGTTTGACCGGGTCTTGGTGGGTTTGACCGGATTGGGTTTAGTGGGCCGGGTCCGGGTGGGTTTTAATTTTTTTACTGTTTGGCCCGGCCCGGCCCGGCCCGGAACCGGCCCGAAACCCCGGTGAAATGGGAGGGCCGGTTCCGGGTTGGCCCGGCCCGGCCCGTTAGACACCCCTACTAATATGTGTTTGCATTATTCTCATCTACAATACTATAAATTAAACAAACATGCATGCAAATCTCAAAGCATCAACTCCAACAACATTTTACATTTCTTCTGGTGGAGGAGGTAGATTCAAATCAATCTCAATGCGCCTAGATCTCCGTGAAGATGATTCAGAATCATCGACAATGACACCACCACCTCCATCTCTATTCCCACCACCAACATTTATTTGAAGGCTTGGAATCGGAAAGTTGGTCTTGGCCTTGACACCACGAAGCTTTATTGCTGCCGCATCATACGCCAACGCAGCCTCCGCTGCTGTGTCAAATGTACCTAAGTATTTAGTGTATCCTATCCATATCTCGACCTTGTATCTCCCCCTTGGAGTCTTCCTCACTCCTAGATACTTCACCTCATCCACCATTTTCAATAAAAATTAATTTTTATATTTCTATGAAATTTGAAAAAGAAATTTGAACAAGTGAGGAGAGAAACTAGGGGAAGAGCTGCTTAAATAGGAAATAGTAGGGGAAACAAAGAAGATTACCGTCAGTGGATAGCGTGTTTTGACTTGACTGATTTAAAGTTTAGGATGTGGCATTATTATTATATTTTTTTCTTAAAAAGTCAAGTTTTGTGATATGAGTATCTCAAATAATATTTAGGAATATTAATATTGGTCCTAATGATTTCTAGTTAAACACATGTTAACAAGTAGTAATAATTAAAACATAGAAAAGTTGAAATGAAAATATTGCTAAAAAAAGAATCATTTTTTAAAATAAGTTAAAAAGAAAATTAGGTCATTCTTTTTTAAAATGAATGGAGTAGAAAGTAATTGAGAAGTGTTGAATTAGATCAAAAGTAATTAAAAGTTGGATGTGTATAATAAGATTTCACAAGAATCAAATTGAAATATATACATAACTAAAGTATTAAAAGTTCAATTAGTATTTAATTTGTACATTTTTTGAATATTTATCTGTATTTTATTTCCGAATGCTAAGTGTGCATTACACCAAAAGAAAAAAATGAAAAAAGGTCAATAAATGAGAAGTGTTATTTTTCAATTTGGGCTTAATGGTATACAATTTCTCATTTTTGGAATTTTTAGGAAAAACATCAAATCAGGCAGTAATTAATTTTTTATCCCTCTATTGTAGAATTAAGTTATGAAAAAATAGATTTTTATAGTCATATTAAGTAAATGGTTAGAATATGACATATTTATTAAGAATAAAAATATTTCAGGACATAAATTAAATTTTGTTATTTATTATTATTAACTTTTTGATTATTCTCAAAATATTCTTTTAAAAAATATAATGTAGTCAAGAGAGTGTTTGACTTGACTGATGTAATTGTGGACCACATATGATGTGACATTGTTATAATATTTTTTCTTAAACAAATCAAGTTTTGTAATTATGATAGATGAATTGATTCAGTGAATAAAAGGTGAGGTGTCATGACAGATATTATTTGTAAATGACATAATTCTGATCGACGAGTCTCGCTGTGGAGTTAATCTCACAATTAAGTTTTGAGAACAAATTCTGAAATCTAGAGAGTTTATGTTCAACGGGATCAAGACAAATTACATGGAGGGAAAGTTCAGTGAAGTAATACATGAGGATGATGTGAAACTGATATATACATGTCATCCAGAAGGAATAAAGTTTCAAGTATCTTAGATCTATTTTTCAAAGTAATAGAAAAATCAATAAGGATACACATATTGTACTAGCACAATGCGTATGAAATTAAGGATGGCATATGGAATTTTGTAATTGGCAGGTGCTACCAAAACTTTAAGGTAGTTCTACAAAGCACAGATTAGACTAGCTATATTAGACAAAGCAAATTATTGGTCAGTCAATAACTCCCACATCCAAAAGTTGAAAGTTGCAAAAATAAATATGGATGTATGAGCATTCTACGAGATATAATATTAGAACCGAGATAAGCGGAACAAGGTAGGAGTGATCTTGATAAGCGAAACTAAGATGGTTAAAAAATAGAAAAAGGAGATATCTTAGTGCGGAGGTGTGAGGTTGATTATCAATGGTTACAAGAAAGGTAGAGGTGGATCGAAGAATTACAGGGCAAAGGTGATTAGACAGGATATGACACAACTTCAACTTACTGAGGACACTACCTTAAATAAGAGGTTATGGAGGACACTGACTAGGATAAAAATTAATTATCACGTTGAGAGTTGTGTCTCTTTTTAGTATTAGTAGTCTTAATATTACTTTGGAGTTGCATATTAATCCATTATCACTATTTAGTGTTTCTTAAACTTCAATTATCAGTTATATACTTTATCATGCTTTCTTTAGCATTTTGTCTTGACTTTTAATCTCTCGTTATTTTCTTTGTTTTAACTACTTTTACTTAAATCGAGGCCTCGAGGGTCTAACGAAAGTTGCCTCATTATCTCCCATACTACAGATAAGACAGGTAGGTACACATTAGCCTTCACAAAGTTACATGTGAAATTACACAAGATATGTTGTGGTTATTGTTATTACTGTTTGATACATTTTTGTTATTAATATTAGCGAATTAGGTTAAAGCCAACTTAATTGAGATCCTTTCTTGTGAATGGCCATAAATTTAACAATTTATTATGTGTTAATTCATCTAAATATTGATGTGTTACAACTTAATTAATATGTTGTATTACATTTGAAGATAACGTAATTCTAAAAGTAATCCAAGTATCAAAAAATTTACATATTAAGGAACTAAAAGTACATGTTTTAAAAGAGGAAAAGGCTTGAAATAAAATAATGAAGAGAACAAAATCAGATCTTTTCAAAACCTAATATATTAAGAACATTACGTCGATATGCTAAAGGAATAATAAGCACTCATGATTAACATGATATGTTTGAAAAATACAATCGATGAAAATGAATTTATGTGATAATCGCATAATCAGGTTCGAGAGTAATAAGTAATAAGTAAGTAGTAAGTAAGTGAAAAGTGATGAATTAGATCTAGAGTAATTAAAAATTGTGTGTATTAATAAAATCACAAAAATCTAATTGAAATTTATACATATCCAAAGGATTAAAAGTTCAATTACAAGTATTTAATTTGTACGTATCCTTATTTCTCATTTTTTGGCATTTTGAGGGGCAACACCAAATTTGATTCAAGATCTATGAACAAGAGTGTTCCGATAGATCAGAGAAGTTGGCCGCGATGAGCACCATGAGGTCTCAGGTTCAATTCTTAATAGAGACAACATAAACTAGGTGATTTCTTCCTATCTGTTCTAGCCTTAGTGGACAGAGTTATCCGGTATCTGTTGGTAGTGAGAGGTGACAGGTATCTCGTGGTATTAGTCAAGGTGCACTCAAGCTAGTCCGGACATCATAGTTATCAAAAAAGAAAAAAGAAAAAAAGAAATCGGAACCAAATAAAGTGAAGGTGTTTTCCAAGTTCCCAAATTCAACTTTAAATTTTATATTGATATTCTTATAGCCATACAAAAATATCAAAATAAAGTAAATACATATTTCAAAATAAAGTGAATACATTTCATGGCCAAACAAGTCCTTAATGTTTTTGTCTCTGGCAAATAAAAACATAGGCTAATATGTGTTTGCATTATTCTCATCTACAATACTATAAATTAAACAAACATGCATGCAAATCTCAAAGCATCAACTCCAACAACATTTTACATTTCTTCTGGTGGAGGAGGTAGATTCAAATCAATCTCAATGCGCCTAGATCTCCGTGAAGATGATTCAGAATCATCGGCAATGACACCACCACCTCCATCTCTATTCCCACCACCAACATTTATTTGAAGGCTTGGAATCGGAAAGTTGGTCTTGGCCTTGACACCACGAAGCTTTATTGCTGCCGCATCATACGCCAATGCAGCCTCCGTTGCTGTGTCAAATGTACCTAAGTTTTTAGTGTATCCTATCCATATCTCGACCTTGTATCTCCCCCTTGGAGTCTTCCTCACTCCTAGATACTTCATCTCATCCGCCATTTTCAATAAAAATTAATTTTTATATTTGTATGAAATTTGAAAAAGAAATTTGAACAAGTGAGGAGAGAAACTAGGGGAAGAACTGCTTAAATAGGAAATAGTAGGGGAAACAAAGAAGATTACAGTCAGTGGATAGCGTGTTTTGACTTGACTGATTTAAAGTTTATGATGTGGTATTATTATTATATTTTTTCTTAAAAAGTCAAGTTTTGTGATATGAGTATCTCAAATAATATTTAGGAATATTAATATTGGTCCTAATGATTTCTAGTTAAACACATGTTAACAAGTAGTAATAATTAAAACATAGAATAGTTGAAATGAAAATATTGCTAAAAAAGAATCATTTTTTAAAATAAGTTAAAAAGAAAATTAGGTCATTCTTTTTTAAAATGAATGGAGTAGAAAGTAATTGAGAAGTGTTGAATTAGATCAAAAGTAATTAAAAGTTCGATGTGTATAATAAGATTTCACAAGAATCAAATTGAAATATATACATAACTAAAGTATTAAAAGTTCAATTAGTATTTAATTTGTACATTTTTTGAATATTTATCTGTATTTTATTTCCGAATGCCAAGTGTGCATTACACCAACAGAAAAAAATGAAAAGGTCAATAAATGAAAAGTGTTATTTTTCAATTTGGGCTTAATGGTATACAATTTCTCATTTTTTAAATTTTGAGGAAAAACATCAAATCAGGCATTAATTAATTTTTTATCCCTCTATTGTAGAATTAAGTTATGAAAAAATAGATTTTTATAGTCATATTAAGTAAATGGTTAGAATATGACATATTTATTAAGAATAAAAATATTTCAGGACATAAATTAAATTTTGTTATTTATTATTATTAACTTTTTGATTATTCTCAAAATATTCTTTTAAAAAATATAATGTAGTCAAGAGAGTGTTTGACTTGACTGATGTAATTGTGGACCACATATGATGTGACATTGTTATAATATTTTTTCTTAATCAAATCAAGTTTTGTAATTATGATAGATGAATTGATTCAGTGAATAAAAGGTGAGGTGTCATGACAGATATTATTTGTAAATGACATAATTCTTATCGACGAGTCTCGCTGTGGAGTTAATCTCACAATTAAGTTTTGAGAACAAATTCTGATATCTAGAGAGTTTATGTTCAACGGGATCAAGACAAATTACATGGAGGGAAAGTTCAGTGAAGTAATACATGAGGATGATGTGAAACTGATATATACATGTCATCCAGAAGGAATAAAGTTTCAAGTATCTTAGATCTATTTTTCAAAGTAATAGAAAAATCAATAAGGATACACAAATTGTACTAGCACAATGCGTATGAAATTAAGGATGGCATATGGAATTTTGTAATTGGCAGGTGCTACCAAAACTTAAAGGTAGTTCTACAAAGCACAGATTAGACTAGCTATATTGTACAAAGCAAATTATTGGTCAGTCAACAACTCCCACATCCAAAAGTTGAAAGTTGCAAAAATAAATATGGATGTATGAGCATTCTACGAGATATAATATTAGAATCGAGATAAGCGGAACAAGGTAGGAGTGATCTTGATAAGCGAAACTAAGATGGTTAAAAAATAGAAAAAGGAGATATCTTAGTGCGGAGGTGTGAGGTTGATTATGAATGGTTACAAGAAAGGCAGAGGTGGATCGAAGAAATACAAGGCAAAATTGATTAGACAGGATATGATGCAACTTCAACTTACAGAGGATACTACCTTTAATAAGAGGTTATGAAGGACACTGACTAGGATAAAAATTAATTATCACGTTGAGAGTTGTGTCTCTTTTTAGTATTAGTAGTCGTAATATTACTTTGGAGTTGCATATTAATCCATTATCACTATTTAGTGTTTCTTAAACTTCAATTATCAGTTATATACTTTGTCATGCTTTCTTTAGCATTTTGTCTTGACTTTTAATCTCTCGTTATTTTCTTTGTTTTAACTACTTTTACATTAATCGAGGCCTCGAGGGTCTAACGAAAGTTGCCTCATTATCTCCCATACTACAGATAAGACAGGTAGGTACACATTAGCCTTCACAAAGTTACATGTGAAATTACACAAGATATGTTGTGGTTATTGTTATTACTGTTTGATACATTTTTGTTATTAATATTAGCGAATTAGGTTAAAGCCAGCTTAATTGAGATCCTTTCTTGTGAATGGCCATCAATTTAACAATTTATTATGTGATAATTCATCTAAATATTGATGTGTTACAACTTAATTAATATGTTGTATTACATTTGAAGATAACGTAATTCTAAAAGTAATCCAAGTATCAAAAAATTTACATATTAAGGAACTAAAAGTACATGTTTTAAAAGAGGAAAAGGCTTGAAAGAAAATAATGAAAGAGAACAAAATCAGATCTTTTCAAAACCTAATATATTAAGAACATTACGTCGATATGCTAAAGGAATAATAAGCACTCATGATTAACATGATATGTTTGAAAAATACAATCGATGAAAATGAATTTATGTGATAATCGTATAATCAGGTTCGAGAGTAATAAGTAATAAGTAATAAGTAAGTAGTAAGTAAGTGAAAAGTGATGAATTAGATCTAGAGTAATTAAAAATTGTGTGTATTAATAAAATCACAAAAATCTAATTGAAATTTATACATATCCAAAGGATTAAAAGTTCAATTACAAGTATTTAATTTGTACGTATCCGAATATCTGCATGAATATTTGTCTATATTTTATTTCCTCATGCCATGTTTACGTTCCACAAAAAGAAAAAAAAAAGATAATAAATGGGAAATGCTATATTTCAGTTTGGGTTTTATTATTTCTCATTTTTTGGCATTTTGAGGGGTAACACCAAATTCGATTCAAGATCTATGAACAAGAGTGTTCCGATAGATCAGAGAAGTTGGCCGCGATGAGCACCATGAGGTCTCAGGTTCAATTCTTAATAGAGATGACATACACTAGGTGATTTCTTCCTATCTGTTCTAGCCTTATGGACAGAGTTATCCGGTATCTGTTGCTAGTGAGAGGTGACAAGTATCTCGTGGTATTAGTCAAGGTGCACTCAAGCTAGTTCGGACATCATAGTTATCTAAAAAGAAAAAAGAAAAAAAGAAATCGAAACCAAATAAAGTGAAGGTGTTTTCCAAGTTCCCAAATTCAACTTTAAATTGTATATTGATATTCTTATAGCCATACAAAAATATCAAAATAAAGTAAATACATAATTCAAAATAAAGTGAATACATTTCATGGCCAAACAAGTCCTTAATGTTTTTGTCTCTGGCAAATAAAAACATAGACTAATATGTGTTTGCATTATTCTCATCTACAATACTATAAATTAAACAAACATGCATGCAAATCTCAAAGCATCAACTCCAACAACATTTTACATTTCTTCTGGTGGAGGAGGTAGATTCAAATCAATCTCAATGCGCCTAGATCTCCGTAAAGATGATTCAGAATCATCGGCAATGACACCACCACCTCCATCTCTATTCCCACCACCAACATTTATTTGAAGGCTTGGAATCGGAAAGTTGGTCTTGGCCTTGACACCACGAAGCTTTATTGCTGCCGCATCATACGCCAACGCAGCCTCCGTTGCTGTGTCAAATGTACCTAAGTATTTAGTGTATACTATCCATATCTCGACCTTGTATCTCCCCCTTGGAGTCTTCCTCACTCCTAGATACTTCACCTCATCCGCCATTTTCAATAAAAATTAATTTTTATAATTCTATGAAATTTGAAAAAGAAATTTGAACAAGTGAGGAGAGAAACTAGGGGAAGAGCTGCTTAAATAGGAAATAGTAGGGGAAACAAAGAAGATTACAGTCAGTGGATAGCGTGTTTTGACTTGACTGATTTAAAGTTTAGGATGTGGCATTATTATTATATTTTTTTCTTAAAAAGTCAAGTTTTTTGATATAAGTATCTCAAATAATATTTAGGAATATTAATATTGGTCCTAATGATTTCTAGTTAAACACATGTTAACAAGTAGTAATAATTAAAACATAGAAAATTTGAAATGAAAATATTGCTAAAAAAAGAATCATTTTTTAAAATAATTTAAAAAGAAAATTAGGTCATTCTTTTTTAAAATGAATGGAGTAGAAAGTAATTGAGAAGTGTTGAATTAGATCAAAAGTAGTTAAAAGTTGGATGTGTATAATAAGATTTCACAAGAATCAAATTGAAATATATACATAACTAAAGTATTAAAAGTTCAATTAGTATTTAATTTGTACATTTTTTGAATATTTATCTGTATTTTATTTCCGAATGCCAAGTGTGCATTACACCAAAAGAAAAAAATGAAAAGGTCAATAAATGAAAAGTGTTATTTTTCAATTTGGGCTTAATGGTATACAATTTCTCATTTTTTAAATTTTGAGGAAAAACATCAAATCAGGCATTAATTAATTTTTTATCCCTCTATTGTAGAATTAAGTTATGAAAAAATAGATTTTTAAAGTCATATTAAGTAAATGGTTAGAATATGACATATTTATTAAGAATAAAAATATTTCAGGACATAAATTAAATTTTGTTATTTATTATTATTAACTTTTTGATTATTCTCAGAATATTCTTTTAAAAAATATAATGTAGTCAAGAGAGTGTTTGACTTGACTGATGTAATTGTGGACCACATATGATGTGACATTGTTATAATATTTTTTCTTAAACAAATCAAGTTTTGTAATTATGATAGATGAATTGATTCAGTGAATAAAAGGTGAGGTGTCATGACAGATATTATTTGTAAATGACATAATTCTGATCGACGAGTCTCGCTGTGGAATTAATCTCACAATTAAGTTTTGAGAACAAATTCTGAAATCTAGAGAGTTTATGTTCAACGGGATCAAGATAAATTACATGGAGGGAAAGTTCAGTGAAGTAATACATGAGGATGATGTGAAACTGATATATACATGTCATCCAGAAGGAATAAAGTTTCAAGTATCTTAGATTTATTTTTCAAAATAATAGAAAAATCAATAAGGATACACATATTGTACTAGCACAATGCGTATGAAATTAAGAATGGCATATGGAATTTTGTAATTGGCAGGTGCTACCAAAACTTAAAGGTAGTTCTACAAAGCACAGATTAGACTAGCTATATTGTACAAAGCAAATTATTGGTCAGTCAACAACTCCCACATCCAAAAGTTGAAAGTTGCAAAAATAAATATGGATGTATGAGCATTCTACGAGATATAATATTAGAACCGAGATAAGCGGAACAAGGTAGGAGTGATCTTGATAAGCGAAACTAAGATGGTTCAAAAATAGAAAAAGGAGATATCTTAGTGCGGAGGTGTGAGGTTGTTTATGAATGGTTACAAGAAAGGAAGAGGTGGATCGAAGAATTACAGGGCAAAGGTGATTAGACAGGATATGACACAACTTCAACTTACTGAGGACACTACCTTAAATAAGAGGTTATGGAGGACACTGACTAGGATAAAAATTAATTATCACGTTGAGAGTTGTGTCTCTTTTTAGTATTAGTAGTCTTAATATTACTTTGGTGTTGCATATTAATCCATTATCACTATTTAGTGTTTCTTAAACTTCAATTATCAGTTATATACTTTATCATGCTTTTTTTAGCATTTTGTCTTGACTTTTAATCTCTCGTTATTTTCTTTGTTTTAACTACTTTTACTTTAATCGAGGCCTCGAGGGTCTAACGAAAGTTGCCTCATTATCTCCCATACTACAGATAAGACAGGTAGGTACACATTAGCCTTCACAAAGTTACATGTGAATTTACACTAGATATGTTGTGGTTATTGTTATTACTGTTTGATACATTTTTGTTATTAATATTAGCGAATTAGGTTAAAGCCAGCTTAATTGAGATCCTTTCTTGTGAATGGCCATAAATTTAACAATTTATTATGTGTTAATTCATCTAAATATTGATGTGTCACAACTTAATTAATATGTTGTATTACATTTGAAGATAACGTAATTCTAAAAGTAATCCAAGTATCAAAAAATTTACATATTAAGGAACTAAAAGTACATGTTTTAAAAGAGGAAAAGGCTTGAAAGAAAATAATGAAGAGAACAAAATCAGATCTTTTCAAAACCTAATATATTAAGAACATTACGTCGATATGCTAAAGGAATAATAAGCACTCATGATTAACATGATATGTTTGAAAAATACAATCGATGAAAATGAATTTATGTGATAATCGCATAATCAGGTTCGAGAGTAATAAGTAATAAGTAAGTAGTAAGTAAGTGAAAAGTGATGAATTAAATCTAGAGTAATTAAAAATTGTGTGTATTAATAAAATCACAAAAATCTAATTGAAATTTATACATATCCAAAGGATTAAAAGTTCAATTACAAGTATTTAATTTGTACGTATCCGAATATCTGCATGAATATTTGTCTATATTTTATTTCCTCATGCCATGTTTACGTTCCACAAAAAGAAAAAAAAAAGACAATAAATGGGAAATGCTATATTTCAGTTTGGGTTTTATTATTTCTCATTTTTTGGCATTTTGAGGGGTAACACCAAATTTGATTCAAGATCTATGAACAAGAGTGTTCCGATAGATCAGAGAAGTTGGCCGCGATGAGCACCATGAGGTCTCAGGTTCAATTCTTAATAGAGACGACATACACTAGGTGATTTCTTCCTATCTGTTCTAGCCTTAGTGGACAGAGTTATCCGGTATCTGTTGGTAGTGAGAGGTGACAGGTATCTCGTGGTATTAGTCAAGGTGCACTCAAGCTAGTCCGGACATCATAGTTATCATAAAAGAAAAAAGAAAAAAAGAAATCGAAACCAAATAAAGTGAAGGTTTTTCCAAGTTCCCAAATTCAACTTTAAATTGTATATTGATATTCTTATAGCCATACAAAAATATCAAAATAAAGTAAATACATATTTCAAAATAAAGTGAATACATTTCATGGCCAAACAAGTCCTTAATGTTTTTGTCTCTGGCAAATAAAAACATAGACTAATATGTGTTTGCATTATTCTCATCTACAATACTATAAATTAAACAAACATGCATGCAAATCTCAAAGCATCAACTCCAACAACATTTTACATTTCTTCTCGTGTAGGAGGTAGATTCAAATCAATCTCAATGCGCCTAGATCTCCGTGAAGATGATTCAGAATCATCGACAATGACACCACCACCTCCATCTCTATTCCCACCACCAACATTTATTTGAAGGCTTGGAATCGGAAAGTTGGTCTTGGCCTTGACACCACGAATCTTTATTGCTGCCGCATCATACGCCAACGCAGCCTCCGTTGCTGTGTCAAATGTACCTAAGTATTTAGTGTATCCTATCCATATCTCGACCTTGTATCTCCCCCTTGGAGTCTTCCTCACTCCTAGATACTTCACCTCATCCGCCATTTTCAATAAAAATTAATTTTTATATTTCTATGAAATTTGAAAAAGAAATTTGAACAAGTGAGGAGAGAAACTAGGGGAAGAACTGCTTAAATAGGAAATAGTAGGGGAAACAAAGAAGATTACAGTCAGTGGATAGCGTGTTTTGACTTGACTGATTTAAAGTTTATGATGTGGCATTATTATTATATTTTTTTCTTAAAAAGTCAAGTTTTGTGATATGAGTATCTCAAATAATATTTAGGAATATTAATATTGGTCCTAATGATTTCTAGTTAAACACATGTTAACAAGTAGTAATAATTAAAACATAGAAAAGTTGAAATGAAAATATTGCTAAAAAAGAATCATTTTTTAGAATAAGTTAAAAAGAAAATTAGGTCATTCTTTTTTAAAATGAATGGAGTAAAAAGTAATTGAGAAGTGTTGAATTAGATCAAAAGTAATTAAAAGTTGGATGTGTATAATAAGATTTCACAAGAATCAAATTGAAATATATACATAACTAAAGTATTAAAAGTTCAATTAGTATTTAATTTGTACATTTTTTGAATATTTATCTGTATTTTATTTCCGAATGCCAAGTGTGCATTACACCAAAAGAAAAAAATGAAAAGGTCAATAAATGAAAAGTGTTATTTTTCAATTTGGGCTTAATGGTATACAATTTCTCATTTTTGGAATTTTGAGGAAAAACATAAAATCAGGCAGTAATTAATTTTTTATCCCTCTATTGTAGAATTAAGTTATGAAAAAATAGATTTTTATAGTCATATTAAGTAAATGGTTAGAATATGACATATTTATTAAGAATAAAAATATTTCAGGACATAAATTAAATTTTGTTATTTATTATTATTAACTTTTTGATTATTCTCAAAATATTCTTTTAAAAAATATAATGTAGTCAAGAGAGTGTTTGACTTGACTGATGTAATTGTGGACCACATATGATGTGACATTGTTATAATATTTTTTCTTAAACAAATCAAGTTTTGTAATTATGATAGATGAATTGATTCAGTGAATAAAAGGTGAGGTGTCATGACAGATATTATTTGTAAATGACATAATTCTTATCGACGAGTCTCGCTGTGGAGTTAATCTCACAATTAAGTTTTGAGAACAAATTCTGATATCTAGAGAGTTTACGTTCAACGGGATCAAGACAAATTACATGGAGGGAAAGTTCAGTGAAGTAATACATGAGGATGATGTGAAACTGATATATACATGTCATCCAGAAGGAATAAAGTTTCAAGTATCTTAGATCTATTTTTCAAAGTAATAGAAAAATCAATGAGGATACACATATTGTACTAGCACAATGCGTATGAAATTAAGGATGGCATATGGAATTTTGTAATTGGCAGGTGCTACCAAAACTTAAAGGTAGTTCTACAAAGCACAGATTAGACTAGCTATATTGTACAAAGCAAATTATTGGTCAGTCAACAACTCCCACATCCAAAAGTTGAAAGTTGCAAAAATAAATATGGATGTATGAGCATTCTACGAGATATAATATTAGAATCGAGATAAGCGGAACAAGGTAGGAGTGATCTTGATAAGCGAAACTAAGATGGTTCAAAAATAGAAAAAGGAGATATCTTAGTGCGGAGGTGTGAGGTTGATTATGAATGGTTACAAGAAAGGTAGAGGTGGATCGAAGAAATACAAGGCAAAATTGATTAGACAGGATATGACGCAACTTCAACTTACAGAGGACACTACCTTTAATAAGAGGTTATGAAGGACACTGACTAGGTTAAAAATTAATTATCATGTTGAGAGTTGTGTCTCTTTTTAGTATTAGTAGTCGTAATATTACTTTGGAGTTGCATATTAATCCATTATCACTATTTAGTGTTTCTTAAACTTCAATTATCAGTTATATACTTTGTCATGCTTTCTTTAGCATTTTGTCTTGACTTTTAATCTCTCGTTATTTTCTTTGTTTTAACTACTTTTACATTAATCGAGGCCTCGAGGGTCTAACGAAAGTTGCCTCATTATCTCCCATACTACAGATAAGACAGGTAGGTACACATTAGTCTTCACAAAGTTACATGTGAAATTACACTAGATATGTTGTGGTTATTGTTATTACTGTTTGATACATTTTTGTTATTAATATTAGCGAATTAGGTTAAAGCCAGCTTAATTGAGATCCTTTCTTGTGAATGGCCATCAATTTAACAATTTATTATGTGATAATTCATCTAAATATTGATGTGTTACAACTTAATTAATATGTTGTATTACATTTGAAGATAACGTAATTCTAAAAGTAATCCAAGTATCAAAAAATTTACATATTAAGGAACTAAAAGTACATGTTTTAAAAGAGGAAAAGTGTCACGGGCTCATTCTTCACTGTGTCAGCGACATATAATTTTGCCCGTGCGGCGCCCATGGTTCCCCCAACTATAGGCCAGCCTTCCTCATTTCCCAGGTCTTTAGCACGATCCTGTGCCTGTGGGAAGCTCGCCTCAGAGGTTTTCTCCCTTTGGTGCCGCTCTATCAACATGTCGGCTGACATGGCCAACGTATAAGCAACTCTTGTGGCGCACCTTTAGTCTTTGGATCTCATCCATATGCGCTCCCGGGGATGGCTACGGACATACTCGTCCCTCGCCTGGACCTGAGCATCGCTATAGCGTGCACAGTCCTATCCTCAAGCTTGACATCTCCTTGTGCATGTGCACTTGGCCTTTGCTTCGCCCGAGTAGGGCAACCTTCAATCCTTGGCCTTTGTCTCAAGCGTCTTCCTTAGACATGCCCTATCATGTCTCATGGCATAGCCAAACATAGCCCACGCAACTTGTATCCAACTTCCGTAGCACAGTGTCGCCCCACAACTGTGCGTCTAGGCCAACAGACCCTTGCTCGCTTGGCTGAACCTTGACCAAGCTCACAAGTTAGCTCACGAGTCTCTTGGGGAGAGTATCTCGATTGCTCTATCGGCTTGGAGGAATCCTTCCATTATTTAGACAACCCACGAGGCTTGTCGGTTCATATAGCCAACCTCTAGCCTTTTCTGACGCCCAACGCTAGTCCACCCGACCCTGCGTTGCCCATAGGGTTCCCGAGCCCTATGATTACCTTGCGCATTCCTTTGACATGCCAAGGCAGGCCCTTGAGGTTGTCCCTCAAGGCAGCACACTTTGGGTGGCCATCTGTCGACACACCCGGGGGAGGCTGGTAGGCTGTCACCATTCATACCCCCCTTATATATGCTTAAAATAAATAATCCCAATGTCCCCCACTAGACATCATTTTGCCTGATAACTGTACTGGGGTATAGATCATTTATCCGACCTTCAAATTGGGTGACGTTTATTCCTACTCCTTTCTCTTGACTTCCTTCACACCTCCATGAAGTTTCACCCTATTCCCATACTCATGGAATGAGTTATGACCTTCAGACCAATCAGCAAATTATGACAATGCCACTGGACTTTGGCCAAGTCAAGCCCCTATCCAAATGGACTCCAAACGACCCCAAATTTTGTAAGCATACATAAGGTACCATCAATATCAACTCTCTAAACCGGAATCCTAAGATTCTACTTGTAGCTCAAAATGGCACGGCGCTGACATCGAACACCGCCCATGATCCTCACCATGCCTCCGCCCCCTTGGGCTCTCACCAAGCCCTCTCCAAATCACTTTGGCACTCTTAGGACATGTCATGCAACATATATAGATGTTTGTTGCCTCATGTTATGCCCCTTTGCCTCATCTTCGATTTCAGCCTATTCCCTCAGCACATGCCGCCTGCATAGCTGACAAGGTTGCAGCCTAGTTGGCACGCACCATCCTGGCGAGTGACAGGCCCCAAAACTTTGGGGCGTCACACCCTCACACACCTGAAGTAGTCATTGTCCTCAATGACATGCAACACCGACCACAACCCGAAGTCTGCACCCTTGGGGATTTACATCGCGGCCCCAAATCCTTGTGTCTGGGAACTCTTGCGAGCTCCTTCTTAAAATTGGAGTCAGGCCCCTTGCCCTTCTCCCCCTAGTTTTATCCAAGCGTACACTCCGCACTTCTTCTCGGACGGTGTCTCCACACCTGCACCCTCTGGTGACTAACTTTGCGGTGACCTTAAGTCATATCCGCAGCATGCTCCTCACGGCCTTCATCTTGTCCGGGAATCTGTTTCTACCCTGGCGATCCTACTAGCCCATACATACCTGGCATGTCTAGCCCTTCGATCCTTTGTCTCTGGCAGACAACTCTCTTCCCTCCTGGACTTTCACCGTTTCAGCACAACATATCTAGGTAGGCATCCCTCGATGTGGCATCTTTGCCAACCATGCCCTCATGGTCCTTATATACTTTCCTCGAGCGACGTCACTGGCGGTAGCCCAAATTACGAACTTTGTCCCAATCATCATTTACAACAGCCTTTGGAAACCCATGTTTCACTATGGCACCTTCTGGCATCTCGTGTGCTCCGCTCCCATAGGCACCTCGCACTCTCTTGGGACGTACCTTTGGAAAGTACTTCTTATCTCAAAGTGTCGACATCTTGCGCACTACTCTTGAACGGGAGACTTCATCCGAAACTCTCTCTTCCTTCTGCAGTCTCAAGACGTGTCCGGGGTACCCTCGTACCTATGGCCTATGGCGAGAACTCCCTTGGTTCACCCACTTGCGACCTCCGACCCGCTCTTTTACTCTTCAAGAAGAACCCATCCTCGAATTTGGAACCCAATTCATTTTCGGCGCTTTAGCTAATCCCACTTTGACGACTTTCCTTACCCATAGTACTTTGGAGCAATACCTCTCCATGAAATAGTTTGGTTTATGCGTGCCGCTCACACACCTGATGGCTTTACCTCCACCTGACTTTAACGCCCATCTTCCCACAAAGAAGTCTGCACTCAGGTCCTTCTTTACGTTGTCGCGGCCCAATGGTCCGCTTGGTGCTAGCCTGGTTCTTGCCTTGCATAGCACTCTCTCGAACTGCAAGCTCTGCTTGCCCATGCCGTAGGCTTCACTGCCCACTCATCCTGCATGGATCTCTTCTGTAGGGACTCTCCTGCCACTCCTCGCAGCCCATTGGATGGCTAGGTTTAGGGACTCTCCTACCACTCTTCGCAACCCATTAGATGGCTAGGTCATTCCGACCTTGAGTCCGACTTCCTTAGACGGACCCCTTCACATACCCTCCGGCGAAGCTTAAGTCCAACCTTTGTGGTGGACGCTCAACTTGATGCTTTAATTGCATCCATGGCAAGATCTAAGCATGATCAAGCCCAATGTTTATAGTCTACGGCTTCAACTCTCTTGGAACATGGTTGCACGACCTGGCAGACATGGCTCATCCTCTTGACCACCCGACTTATCGGCATATCCCCTTCTTTAGCTCAACCTAGACTCTTTCATGGCTGACAACCCTGGCTCGTCGCTTTGCATGAACAAGCTACATGACTGACAAGCTTCTGATGCACTTCACCAACCTTGCTTGACGTCCTTGTCAAGTCCATGCTCTCTTCTGACCATAGTTGCCAACATACCGCTAACAGAGTTTCTGACGAACTGACAGTTCCCCACAATCAAGGACATTTGAGCACCAGCTATCCGATTGTCCAACTTTGTGGTTCCACTCAAATAGCATCGCACGATAACCATACCTGTTGGCCTAACGTGCCTCCATAGAATCCCTCTGCATACGGTACCCACTGATTTGAAGTCATCCCTTGAAGGTTTCTCAATCACTCTCGGATGCTTCGAATATGAATCAACCTACACAGACGAAGGCGGAATCAATGGTTGTGACATGGCGTGATTCTGAAATGATGGGCCTTGGTTGACATAGCTAACTCAAGCGTCTCAATATACAACCAATTTCCTTTACAAGGTAGCATCGTCTCAAACGATCTTCATGAGCATGACTAGTGTCAATCTATGCTTTGACGTGATCGCTGCAATGACATTCACAATCTGCTCTCAATTCTACGCTCTGATATCACTTGTCACGGGCTCATTCTTCACTGTGTCAGCGACATATAATTTTGCCCGTGCGGCGCCCATGGTTCCCCCAACTATGGGCCAGCCTTCCTCATTTCCCAGGTCTTTAGCACGATCCTGTGCCTGTGGGAAGCTCGCCTCAGAGGTTTGCTCCCTTTGGTGCCGCTCTATCAACATGTCGGCTGACATGGCCAACGTATAAGCAACTCTTGTGGCGCACCTTTAGTCTTTGGATCTCATCCATATGCGCTCCCGGGGATGGCTACGGACATACTCGTCCCTCGCCTGGACCTGAGCATCGCTATAGCGTGCACAGTCCTATCCTCAAGCTTGACATCGCCTTGTGAATGTGCACTTGGCCTTTGCTTCGCCCGAGTAGGGCAACCTTCAATCCTTGGCCTTTGTCTCAAGCGTCTTCCTTAGACATGCCCTATCATGTCTCATGGCATAGCCAAACATAGCCCACGCAACTTGTATCCAACTTCCGTAGCACAGTGTCGCCCCACAACTGTGCGTCTAGGCCAACAGACCCTTGCTCGCTTGGCTGAACCTTGACCAAGCTCACAAGTTAGCTCACGAGTCTCTTGGGGAGAGTATCTCGATTGCTCTATCGGCTTGGAGGAATCCTTCCATCATTTAGACAACCCACGGGGCTTGTCGGTTCATATATCCAACCTCTAGCCTTTTCCGACGCCCAACGCTAGTCCACCCGACCCTGCGTTGCCCATAGGGTTCCCGAGCCCTATGAGTACCTTGCGCATTCCTTTGACATGCCAAGGCAGGCCCTTGAGGTTGTCCCTCAAGGCAGCACACTTTGGGTGGCCATCTGTCGACACACCCGGGGGAGGCTGGTAGGCTGTCACCATTCATACCCCCCTTATATATGCTTAAAATAAATAATTCCAATGTCCCCCACTAGACATCATTTTGCCTGAGAACTGTACTGGGGTATAGATCATTCATCCGACCTTCAAATTGGGTGACGTTTATTCCTACTCCTTTCTCTTGACTTCCTTCACACCTCCATGAAGTTTCACCCCATTCCCATACTCATGGAATGAGTTATGACCTTCGGACCAATCAGCAAATTATGACAATGCCACTGGACTTTGGCCAAGTCAAGCCCCTATCCAAATGGACTCCAAACGACCCCAAATTTGGTAAGCATACATAAGGTACCATCAATATCAACTCTCTAAACCGGAATCCTAAGATTCTACTTGTAGCTCAAAATGGCACGGCGCTGACATCGAACACCGCCCATGATCCTCACCATGCCTCCGCCCCCTTGGGCTCTCACCAAGCCCACTCCAAATCACTTTGGCACTCTTAGGACATGTCATGCAACATATATAGATGTTTGTTGCCTCATGTTATGCCCCTTTGCCTCATCTACGATTTCAGCCTATTCCCTCAGCACATGCCGCCTGCATAGCTGACAAGGTTGCGGCCTAGTTGGCATGCACCATCCTGGCGAGTGACAGGCCCCAAAACTTTGGGGCGTCACAAAAGGCTTGAAAGAAAATAATGAAAGAGAACAAAATCAGATCTTTTCAAAACCTAATATATTAAGAACATTACGTCGATATGCTAAAGGAATAATAAGCACTCATGATTAACATGATATGTTTGAAAAATACAATCGATGAAAATGAATTTATGTGATAATCGCATAATCAGGTTCGAGAGTAATAAGTAATAAGTAAGTAGTAAGTAAGTGAAAAGTGATGAATTAGATCTAGAGTAATTAAAAATTGTGTGTATTAATAAAATCACAAAAATCTAATTGAAATTTATACATATCCAAAGGATTAAAAGTTCAATTACAAGTATTTAATTTGTACGTATCCGAATATCTGCATGAATATTTGTCTATATTTTATTTCCTCATGCCATGTTTACGTTCCACAAAAAGAAAAAGAAAAAAAGATAATAAATGGGAAATGCTATATTTCAGTTTGGGTTTTATTATTTCTCATTTTTTGGCATTTTGAGGGGTAACACCAAATTCGATTCAAGATCTATGAACAAGAGTGTTCCGATAGATCAGAGAAGTTGGCCGCGATGAGCACCAAAAGGTCTCAGGTTCAATTCTTAATAGAGACGATATACACTAGGTAATTTCTTCCTATCTGTTCTAGCCTTAGTGGACAGAGTTATCCGGTATCTGTTGCTAGTGAGAGGTGACAAGTATCTCGTGGTATTAATCAAGGTGCACTCAAGCTAGTCCGGACATCATAGTTATCAAAAAAGAAAAAAGAAAAAAAGAAATCGAAACCAAATAAAGTGAAGGTGTTTTCCATGTTCCCAAATTCAACTTTAAATTGTATATTGATATTCTTATAGCCATACAAAAATATCAAAATAAAGTAAATACATATTTCAAAATAAAGTGAATACATTTCATGGCCAAACAAGTCCTTAATGTTTTTGTCTCTGGCAAATAAAAACATAGACTAATATGTGTTTGCATTATTCTCATCTACAATACTATAAATTAAACAAACATGCATGCAAATCTCAAAGCATCAACTCAGACAACAGTTTACATTTCTTCTGGTGGAGGAGGTAGATTCAAATCAATCTCAATGCGCCTAGATCTCCGTGAAGATGATTCAGAATCATCGGCAATGACACCACCACCTCCATCTCTATTCCCACCACCAACATTTATTTGAAGGCTTGGAATCGGAAAGTTGGTCTTGGCCTTGACACCACGAAGCTTTATTGCTGCCGCATCATACGCCAACGCAGCCTCCGCTGCTGTGTCAAATGTACCTAAGTATTTAGTGTATCCTATCCATATCTCGACCTTGTATCTCCCCCTTGGAGTCTTCCTCACTCCTAGATACTTCACCTCATCCGCCATTTTCAATAAAAATTAATTTTTATATTTCTATGAAATTTGAAAAAGAAATTTGAACAAGTGAGGAGAGAAACTAGGGGAAGAGCTGCTTAAATAGGAAATAGTAGGGGAAACAAAGAAGATTACAGTCAGTGGATAGCGTGTTTTGACTTGACTGATTTAAAGTTTAGGATGTGGCATTATTATTATATTTTTTTCTTAAAAAGTCAAGTTTTGTGATATGAGTATCTCAAATAATATTTAGGAATATTAATATTGGTCCTAATGATTTCTAGTTAAACACATGTTAACAAGTAGTAATAATTAAAATATAGAAAAGTTGAAATGAAAATATTGCTAAAAAAGAATCATTTTTTAAAATAAGTTAAAAAGAAAATTAGGTCATGTTTTTTTAAAATGAATGGAGTAGAAAGTAATTGAGAAGTGTTGAATTAGATCAAAAGTAATTAAAAGTTGGATGTGTATAATAAGATTTCACAAGAATCAAATTGAAATATATACATAACTAAAGTATTATAAGTTCAATTAGTATTTAATTTGTACATTTTTTGAATATTTATCTGTATTTTATTTCCGAATGCCAAGTGTGCATTACACCAAAAGAAAAAAATGAAAAGGTCAATAAATGAAAAGTGTTATTTTTCAATTTGGGCTTAATGGTATACAATTTCTCATTTTTGGAATTTTGAGGAAAAACATCAAATCAGGCAGTAATTAATTTTTTATCCCTCTATTGTAGAATTAAGTTATGAAAAAATAGATTTTTATAGTCATATTAAGTAAATGGTTAGAATATGACATATTTATTAAGAATAAAAATATTTCAGGACATAAATTAAATTTTGTTATTTATTATTATTAACTTTTTGATTATTCTCAAAATATTCTTTTAAAAAATATAATGTAGTCAAGAGAGTGTTTGACTTGACTGATGTAATTGTGGACCACATATGATGTGACATTGTTATAATATTTTTTCTTAAACAAATCAAGTTTTGTAATTATGATAGATGAATTGATTCAGTGAATAAAAGGTGAGGTGTCATGACAGATATTATTTGTAAATGACATAATTCTGATCGACGAGTCTCGCTGTGGAGTTAATCTCACAATTAAGTTTTGAGAACAAATTCTGAAATCTAGAGAGTTTATGTTCAACGGGATCAAGACAAATTACATGGAGGGAAAGTTCAGTGAAGTAATACATGAGGATGATGTGAAACTGATATATACATGTCATCCAGAAGGAATAAAGTTTCAAGTATCTTAGATCTATTTTTCAAAGTAATAGAAAAATCAATAAGGATACACATATTGTACTAGCACAATGCGTATGAAATTAAGGATGGCATATGGAATTTTGTAATTGGCAGGTGCTACCAAAACTTAAAGGTAGTTCTACAAAGCACAGATTAGACTAGCTATATTGTACAAAGCAAATTATTGGTCAGTCAACAACTCCCACATCCAAAAGTTGAAAGTTGCAAAAATAAATATGGATGTATGAGCATTCTACGAGATATAATATTAGAACCGAGATAAGCGGAACAAGGTAGGAGTGATCTTGATAAGAGAAACTAAGATGGTTCAAAAATAGAAAAAAGAGATATCTTAGTGCGGAGGTGTGAGGTTGATTATGAATGTTTACAAGAAAGGTAGAGGTGGATCGAAGAAATACAAGGCAAAATTGATTAGATAGGATATGACGCAACTTCAACTTACAGAGGACACTACCTTTAATAAGAGGTTATGAAGGACACTGACTAGGATAAAAATTAATTATCACGTTGAGAGTTGTGTCTCTTTTTAGTATTAGTAGTCGTAATATTACTTTGGAGTTGCATGTTAATCCATTATCACTATTTAGTGTTTCTTAAACTTCAATTATCAGTTATATACTTTGTCATGCTTTTTTTTAACATTTTGTCTTGACTTTTAATCTCTCGTCATTTTCTTTGTTTGAACTACTTTTACTTCAATCGAGGTCTCGAGGGTCTAACGAAAGTTGCCTCATTATCTCCCATAATAGAGATAAGACAGGTAGGTACACATTAACCTTCACAAAGTTACTTCTAAAATTACTCTAGATATGTTGTGGTTATTGTTATTACTGTTTGATACATTTTTGTTATTAATATTAGCGAATTAGGTTAAAGCTAGCTTAATAGGATTCCTTTCTTGTGAATGGTCATAAATTTAACAATTTATTATGTGTTAATTAATCTAAATATTGATGTATGTTCTATTACATTTGAAGATAATGTAATTCTAAAAGTACATGTTTTAAAAGAGGAAAAAGTGTGAAAGAAAACAATAAAGAGATCAAAATCAGATCTTTGATCAAAACCTAATATATTAAGAACATTACGACGATATGCTAAAGGAATAATAAAAGCTCATGATTAGTATGATATGTATGTAAAATTCAATCGATAAAAATGAATCTATGTGATAATCGCATAATCAGGTTCGAGAGTAATAAGTAATAAGTAATAAGTAATAAGTAATAAGTAATAAGTAAGTAGTAAGTAGGTGAAAAGTGATGAATTAGATCTAGAGTAATTAAAGATTGTGTGTATTAAATATTTCACACGAATCTAATTGAAATTTATACATATCCAAAGGACTGAAAGTTCAATTAAAAGCATTTAATTTGCACGTATCCGAATATCTGCATGAATATTTGTCTGTATTTTATTTCCTAATGTCATGTGAACATTCCACAAAAAGAAAAAAAAAAAAAAAAGTTAATAAATGAAAAATACTTTATTTCAACTTTAAATTGTATTTAATATTTTTATGGCCAAACAAAAATACAAAAATAAAGTAAATACATATTTCAGAATAAAGTGAATACATTTCATGACCAAACATCCTTCATGTTTTTGTCACGGAGAAATAAAAACATAGACTAATATGTTTTGCATTAATATTTTCACTTACAATATCTATTTTAAACAAACAAGCGTGCAAATCTTTGATTTAGCTCCAACAACTTTTCACATGTCTTCTGGTGGCGGAGTTATTCAAATCAATCGCAATGCGCCTAGATCTCGGTGATGATGATTCAAACTCACGGGTAACGACACACTATCTCCATCTCCATTCCCACCACCAGCATTGCTTTGAAGGCTTGGAATAGGAAACCTGGTCTTGGCCTTGACACCGCGAAGCTTTATTGATGCCGCATCATACGCCAATGCAGCCTCCATTGCTGTGTCAAATGTACCTAAGTATTTAGTGTATCCTATCCATATCTCCACCTTGTATCTCTCCCCGACGTCTTCCTCACTCCTAGCTACTTCACCACATCCGTCATTTTCAACAAAAAGTAATTTTTATACTTCTATGAATTTTGAAAAAGAAATTTGAACAAGTGAGGGGAAGAACTGCTTAAATAGGAAATTATAGGGGAAACAAACAAAATTACAGTCTATGAATAGAGTGTTTTGACTTGACTGATTTAAAGTTTGGGATGTGACATTATCATTATATTTTTTTTTCTTACAAAGTCAAGTTTAGTGATATGAGTATCTCAAATAATATTTAGGAATATTAATATTAGTCCTTATGATTTCTAGTTAAACACATTTTAATAAGTAGTAATAATTAAAACATAGAAATGTTGAAATTAAAATATTGCTAAAAAAAGGATCATTTTTTGAAATAAGTTAAAAAGAAAAATAGATCATTCTTTTTAAAATGAATGGAGTCGAAAGTAAGTGAGAAGTGTTGAATTGGATCAAAAGTAATTAAAAGTTGAATGTGTATAATAAAAACTTACAAGAATCGAATTGAAATATATACATAACTCAAGGATTAAAAGTTCAATTAGTATTTAATTTGTACATTTTTGAATATTTTATCTGTATTTTATTTCCTAATGCCAAGTGCGCATTTTACCAAAAGAAAAAAAAGGAAAAAGTTAATAAATTAAAAAAAATTATTTTTCAATTTGGGCTTAATGGTATAGTATTTCTCATTTTTGGAATTTTGAAGAAAAACATCAAATCGGGCATTAATTAATTTTTAATCCCTCTATCCTAGAATTAAGTTATGAAAAAAAAAATAGACTTTTATAGTCCATATTAAGTGAATGATTAGGATATGACATATTCATTAAGAATAAAAATATTTAAGGACATAAATTAAATGTTGTTGTTTACTATTAGTTTTTTAATTATTTTCAAAATATTCTCTTAGAAAATATAAGTAGTCAAGGAATATTTGACTTGACAGATGTAATTGTGGGGCAACATGTGATGTGATATTGTTATTATTATTTTTTATTAAAACAAGTCATGTTTTGTGATATTAGTAGCTCAAATATTTATAAATGTTAAATGTTAATATTGGTCCTTATGATTTTTAATTACACATATTTTAACAAATACTAATAATTAAGAATAAAAATTATATAGTATTATAGAAAGATCTAATTGTTGGAATTATGTTTTGCATTGTTGTTTGAAATGTAACGGTCTAAAAATTTGATGAAATATGTGAATTTTTTGATTTTGTGTGATTTGACTATTTTATCCCTATCCATAGTTGCATTATGGTATTTTTGGGGTGTAGAAGTGATTGACATAATTTTTGATGCATTTTGGTACCATTTATGCAATATTGTGATTTTTTATGGCTCTGAGAGCCTTATTTTAGGCTTATGGGAATATCTTTTGATCCGTGCGGCAGATGGCTGAACGAACTATGCCAACAACTCCGAAATATCGATTTTAGGCTAGGTAGACTTTGGTTCTGGTCCCGGTGCACCCGAGCTCGTTTCGACCTATTGATTGGAAAGTTGAAAAATTAAAAATATGAGTGTGGGACCCACATTTAGTCGAAACGACCTAAGATTGAAAATTTAACTTTGTAAACAAATTTGAAATGTTGATTTTAGGGTGTTAGCATATTTGGTGTGATTTTTACGGCTTTTAAATCTCATTTCGATCCTCGATTTGAAAATTCGACTTCATCTACGCGTCCGAACGTCGAATTTAGTGTGGTTGAATAGTTCGGTTGCATATATCGAACTCCAAACGAATTTTGGGCACCCCTTCGAAGTCCGAATTGACTTAAAATAAGCTTTTTAGCTATATCTGTGTAGAAAAAGCTGCAATAATAAATAGCAGTTTCGAGCCTATTTTTGCTTATTTTTCATCTTGCCTCTCGGGAGTTAAACCCTAAAATAGTATGAGAGCTTAAAAGTGAAGTTTGTGGGTGTTTGAAAAGCTAGATTAACATATATTTCTTGGTTTTATCACGGATATAAGGTAAGAATTCACTCTTTTCTTAGTAATTTCTTGATTAATTTCTCAAAATTCCAAAAATATTAGGGCTTGATTTTAAACCTCAATTTCACTCCTTTTCACTTGAATAATATTTTTATCTTATAATTACTAGTTTTTCATCAATTTAACCTTTAAAACAACTCCAATTCTTGATTTTAACCCAAATTTCAATGATTTTACACGACAAAGCTCAAAAACAATTTTCTTTGATTTGAACATTGTTTTAAACTCGATTTGACTTGTGTTTTCAGCTATAGGTTCCTAAAAATATTGGAAACACGTTTTTAAAGTAAAGTTTCAATTTTACCCTACTCTTTTGAAAACTCGTTGCGGGGGTCCGTTTTGACCTCGAACCAAAAGTAGCCAATATGAGTGTCATTGATTTTATTTTGACGCGTAGATTTCATATTTAATATTTTTAGTGGAGTTTGAGATCGTTCGTGGAAGGTAAGGTTGTGGGTTCGAAGTATAGTGGATCGATTTCTACTTTTGAGGTAGGTTATGGTTTAACTCTTTCAGACTGGGTTGGGTAGTAAATGATGGTATAAAATATATGTTAAGGGTGGGAACTAATCATTAAAAATGAATATCTATGTGTTGTGATAGTGTGGGGGCCTATATGTGATGTAACTGTCAAAATTAAGATATTATGTGATATATGTGATTGTGTGAAGTCCTATGTGATGTTGATAGCCCTAAATACACGTGAATAATTATACTGTATTTTTTAAATGCCTAATATGGTACCATTGGTGTATTGTGATATATTCATACTTGCTGATATATGAGACATGTGAAAATTCATGAATGAAACGAAAATAATGAGTGGATATTAACTCACATGATTGTGAAAATGTATCATTGTGGTTAGTTATGGAATTATATCATGTGGTTGGTTGTGGAAATACTCTTTGTGATTGGTTGTGAGCATTACATCCTCATATCATACTCATTCATGAAACATTGGTATCACTATGACAACACCTGAGTAATACTAGCAACACCTTTTTAAAACCCTTCCCGAGGAATGTGCCAGGGAGGAGATATTGTAACACCTTATAAAACTTCTTTTGCGGAATATGCCGGAAAGAAGATATGAGATATGTGGATTGTATATGGGTTGACGAACCCCCCACAGGTCCTATGTCGGGAAGTTTTAGCTCCGTAAGTGTATACAAAATTATGCGAAGATCATGGAGATTGTGCGCCGACCTCGAGCATCATTGTCATCATCATCATCATAATATACATTGCACTTACTTTATTATGTTTATGTTGTGTTATATTGCCATATTGACTTGTCATATATGTATTTGTCTTATCTTCTTTTACTTGTATTTGATTATCTTGTATCTACATGTTCTCTCTTGCTCTACTTATATGTGACATAATGTATAGTTGTGTTCTATATCTTGGTGTGTTTTTGTAATATATGGATATTATAGAACTATTAATGCAAGTGGTGTGGGCTACCGTTGTGGGACATTTTCTGATTGCAGGTGACGTGTCCTTAGTATGCATTTTGTATGTTTTATTTTCTACTTTACTTGGTTGGCCTATGATACCTACTGAGTATAAGTGGACCGTACTCATACCTATTGCGCCCTTTCGGTGCAAGTCCTAGCTTGAGTGCGCCTCAACTTGCTTGACTCGGGTGACTGTAGGAGTTCCAAGGTAGCAGTTGGACATTCATGCGTCCGATGTTTACCTCTATCTTTCTATAGTAGTTATGTCTCTAGTAGTATTCAGAGACAAATAATATTCCTTTGTGGTTATTTTTCTGATGTATTTGACTCTTAGATTGGATTAATAGTTCAACACTATTGACCCCTGGTTTTGGGCATGATTGGTATTTTGGATAAGTTCTTTCCACGTTGTTATGATTACTTGTATAGTTCGGCTTCGTTCTAGAAGCCTTACTTTGGGGTATTTATGTCGTTTCCTTTTTTTGTTGTATCAATTTGGGTGATAGACTTACTTGTCAAGGTACGCTGCGACAAGTGCCATCATGACCCTCATTTTTGGATCGTGACATGAAATTAGGGCAATATAAGGACATGTATATTATGATTTAGGTTAGGACAGTAGGTAGAGATCCGCAATAATATAAGTTGTGATGAGTAGCATTAAGAATTAATTTTAAGTTCAATTTTTACTTAGTCTTGGAGAATGGTGATAGATAAATTGACTCAGCGAATACAAGGTGAGGTGTCATCGCAGATGTTATTTGTAAATGACATAATTCTGATTGACGGATCTTCCTATAGAGTTAATCTCAAAATTAAGTTCCGACAACAAACCCTTAAATCTAGAGAGTTTACGTTTTACCTGACTAGGACAAATAACTCGAAGGTCGAGTTTAGTGAATTAATACATGAGGATGATGTGAATTTTATATACACATGTCATTCAAAAGGAATAAATTCTCAAGTATCTTAATTTATTTTCCAAAGTAATAGAAAAATCAGTGACAATACAGATATTGTACTAGCACAACGTGTGTGAAATTGAGAATGACATATGAAATTTTTTGATTGAAAGGTGCTACCAAAACTTAAAGGCAGTTCTACAAACCGGTGATTAGACTAGTATATTTTACAAAGCAAATTATTGGTCAGCCAAGAACTCCCACATTCAAAAGTTCGAAAGTTGCAAAAGTAAAGATAGATGTGTGAGCATACTATAAGATATATGATTAGAAATGAGATAAGTGGAACAAGGTAGGAGTGATCTTGATAAGCGAAAATGAGATGGTTCGAAAATAGAAAAAGGAGATATCTCAGTGCGGAGGTGTGAGGTTGATTATGAATGGTTACAAGAAAGGTAGAGGTAGGTCGAAGAAATACAGGGAAAAGGTGATTAGACAGGATATGACACAACTTCAACTTACCTTTAATAAGAGGTTATGGAGGACACTGACTAGGATAAAAGTTAATTATCACGTTGAGAGTTGTGTCTTTTTTTAGTATTAGTAGTCGTAATATTACTCTGGAGTTGTATATTAATCCATTATCACTATTTAGTATTTCTTAAACTTCAATTATCAGTTATATACTTTGTCATGCTTTCTTTAGTATTTTGTCTTGACTTTTAATCTCTCGTTATTTTCTTTGTTTGAACTATTATCTCCCATAATAGAGATAAGACAGGTATGTACACATTAGCCTTCACAAAGTTACTTGTGAAATTTCACTAGATATGTTGTGGTTATTCTTATTACTGTTTGATACATTTTAGTTATTAATATTAGCGAATTTGGTTAAAGCTAGCTTAATTGGATTCCTTTCTTGTGAATGGTCATAAATTCAACAATTTATTATGTGTTAATTCATCTAAATATTGATGTGTTACAAGTTAATTAGTATGTTGTATTACATTTGAAGATAACGTAATTCTAAAAGTAATCCAAGTATCAAAAATTTTACATATTAAGGAACTAAAAGTACATGTTTTAAAAGAGGAAAAGGTGTGAAAGAAAATAATGAAGAGAACAAAATCAGTTCTTTTCTAAACCTAATATATTAAGAACATTACGTCGATATGCTAAAGGAATAATAAGCACTCATGATTAATATGATATGTATGAAAAATACAATCGATGAAAATGAATTTATGTGATAATCGCATAATCAGTTTCGAGAGTAATAAGTAACAAGTAAGTAGTAAGTTAGATAAAAGTGATGAATTAGATCTAGAGTAATTAAAGATTGTGTGTATTAATAAAATCACAAAAATCTAATTGAAATTAATACATATCCAAAGGATTAAAAGTTAAATTACATTTATTTAATTTGTACGTATCCGAATATCTGCATAAATATTTGTCTGTATTTTATATCCTAATGCCATGTGTACATTCCACAAAAAGAAAAAACAGAAAATTTAATTAATGGGATATGCTAGATTTCAATTTGGGTTTTATTTCTCATTTTTGGTATTTAGAGAGGTTACACCAAATTAGATTCAAGATCTATGAACAAGAGAGATCCCAAAGTTCAATGAAGTATTGGCTGGGATGAGCACCATGAGGTCTCAGCTTCAATTCCCAATAGAGACAAACTCCAGGTGATTTCTTCCGGTCTGTTCTAGCCTTGGTGGACAGAGTTACCTGGTACTTGTTGCTAGTGAGGTGAAAAGTATCTGTGGAATTAGTCAAGCTGCAATCAAGGTAGTCTGAACATCATAGTTATCAAAAATCAAACAAAAATATCAAAAGAAAGTAAATACATATATCAGAAGAAAGTGAATACATTTCTTGACCAAACAAAGCCTTAATATTTTTGTCCCTGACAAATAAAAACATAGACTAATATGTATTTGCATTATTCTCATCTACAATGCTATAAATTAAACAAACATGCATGTAAATCTCAAAGCAACAACTCCAACAACTTTTTACGTGTCTTCTGGTGGAGGAGGTAGATTCAAATAAATCTCAATGCACCTAGATCTCCGTGACGATGATTCAGAATCATCGGCAACAACACCACCACCTCCATCTCTATTCCCACCAACAGCATTGCTTTGAAGGCTTGAAATCGGAAAGCTGGTCTTGGCCTTGACACCATGAAGTTTTATTGTTGCCGCATCATACGCCAACGCAACCTTCCTTGTTGTGTCCAATGTACCTAAGTATTTAGTGTATCCTATCCATATCTCCACCTTGTATATTGCTCCTGGCGTCTTCCTCACTACTAGGTACTTCACCTCACCTCAATAAAAATTAAGTTCTATATTTATATGAAACTTGAAAAAGAATTTTGAACAAGTGAGGAGAGAAACTAGGGGAAGAGCTGCTTAAATAGGAAATAGTAGGGGAAACAAACAAAATTACAGTCAATGAATAGAGTGTTTTGACTTGACTGATTTAAAGTTTGGGACGTGGTATTATTATTATATTTTTTTTCTTAAAAAGTCATGTTTTGTGATATGAGTATCTCAAATGTTTAAAATACTAATATTGGTCCTTATGATATCTAGTTAAATACACTTTAACATGTAGTAATAATTAAAACATAGAAAAGTTGAAATAAAAATATTGCCAAAAAAAGGATCGCTTTTTAAAATAATTTTAAAAAAGTAGATCATTCTTTTTAAAATGAATGGAGTAGAAAGTAAGTGGGAAGTGTTGAATTAAATCAAAAGTAATTAAAAGTTGAATGTGTATACGATGGCTACGTAGTTCTGTAACGCAGGGATTGCTACTAAGGGTCAAATCCTCTGCTGGCAGAAATGCCCCCATTCCTGGGTTCGCTCGGTGCTGAATCCTACTCCCAACTGAATAGACACTGAGCTGATTTTCTAGTTCATACTAGGCTTGACTGAAATGTTACTGAGTTCAGTTTCGTTAACTGACGAAATCCTACTGAATTCTGTTAGATGATGAGTTTATTGTGGTCTGAATGAATACTGAACTAGATTGGACTAATACTGAGTCTACTGAGTTTTTCTGAGTCCTGTAACTGACTGAGAGTACTACTGATCGTGACATGACTGAGATTATCCTATAACTGACACTGGCTCTAAATAAACAGCTAAATTGTCGGGTATTAATTACCCCCAGGACTCGATAGCATGAAAAGTAAATCAGAGCATAGTCTTGAAAAGCATAATCACGTGCACTTGTTCATAACTCATTCATAGAGACATTTTATCAAACACTTACATGATACAACTTGCACATAAGCTAACATGACATGATTTCTTTCTCTTATTAGTTCACATGGGAAATTCATCAAGCACTTAGTGAGCATGATATGTGTACATAACATTAAGCAATAAGTAGGCATCATAATTCAACTCTAACTTCACAATTTCAAGGGTTCAACATGGCTTCACATGATATTACATATATATCAATTAACCCCACATAAAACTTATCATAATACATGGATTAGAATCCCAATTAAGCATTATAAACATGAATATAATCAAACCCAACAGGAAATTCATGAAATTCATACACTTGAAGTTTAAAAATGGTTTCTTGGACTCCAAGGGTGGAAGGGACCCTTGGATGAACACTTCACATAACTTAGTTGGTGAATTCTTGAAAATTAATGGTGGAATCTTGAGCTTTGAATTTGAAATTAATTCACCTAGGATTTTTGTTCTTGAGCAATTTGTGAGAGAATGAATATATTTTGCTAAAAAATGGCTAAATTTCATGTTAGGGGGGCTGAAGGGCGTGGGAAAAAGACTAAAATAACCCTGAGGATGCGGCCTTTTTAATGACTGAAAACTGAACCATCGATGTGCAAACCGACGCACCGCGGCATCGATGCGATGGCCAACGCGCCTTGTCGAGTCCGCGTCGGTTCACTGGAAATTGCACTAAGCTGAAGGAAAAATTATATGTCGACGCGATGGACGACGCAACGCGTCGAGATCGCATCGATTCACTGTTTTGGTCACTCGAACATGGTTTAAACGAGGTCCAAAAAATTTAAAACTTGTCCGAAAATATCTATTGACCTTCCTGCTCATGAATTAACTGAAATATCAACATTTAAAGGACGTACAGGTCGCAAAATAAAATTGTCAACTTTCGAAGGCTAAAATAATGCTAAGTCTGAATACTTAGCTAAAATTTTCTAAGTCTGGGACCCCTTAACAAGCTTAAAGGACTGAATTAAGCTAAGAATTTTGCGAGGTCTTACAAAACTGAGTTAGGAGTATTGTCTTCAAGTTGAGAAACTCGAAAACTTGGGAACACTCGCCTTGGGAAGGTTGGCGTTTTGTAGAAGTAGGAATTAGAAGTTTATAATTCCTAGTTTACAAGAGTCATGTAATTTGTTGATTGTTGAGGATCAAGTGATTTAATGGTTAAAATTATCTATCAAAACTAATCCTTAGTGCAGCCACGTCACAACTTAAATTACTTCAGATCTCTATCTACTGTCCTAACCTAAATCATAACATACATGTCCTTATATTGCCCTAATTTCAATCAACAATGCAAAACATAATTCCAACAATTAGATCCTTTTATAATACTATATATTTTTTTATTCTTAATTATTACTGATTGTTAAAATGTGTTTCATTAGAAATCACAAGAATAAATTAACATTTATAAATATTTGAGTTATAAATATCATAAAACTTGATTTGTTTAAGAAAAAATATAATAACAATGTCACATCATATGTGGTCCACAATTACATTAGTCAAGTCAAACACTCTCTTGACTACTTTATATTTTCTAAAAGAATATTTTGAAAATAATCAAAAAGATAATAATAATAATAAACAATAAATTTAATTTATGTCCTTAAATATTTTTATTCTTAATGAATACGCCATATTCTAACCATTCACTTAATATGGACTATAAAAAACTATTTTTTTTTTTCATAACATAGTTCTACGGCAGAGGGATAAAAAATTAATTACTGCCTAATTTGGTGTTTTTCCTCAAAATTCCAAAAATGAGAAGCAATATACCATTAAGCCCAAGTTGAAATATAGCACTTTTCATTTATTAACCTTTTCATTTTTTCTTTTGGTGAAATGCACCAATATGAAATAAAATACAGATAAATATTTAAAAATGTACAAATTAAATACTAACTGAACTTTTAATCCTTTAGTCATGTATATATTTCAATTAGATTATTGTGAAATTTTATTATACAAATCCAAATTTTGATATAATTCAACACTTTTTACTTACTTTCTGCTCCATTCAATTAAAAAAGAATGGTCTAATTTTCATTTTAATTTATATCAAAAAATGATCCTTTTTTTTGCAATATTTAATTTCAACTTTTCTATTTATATTTTTTGACAATATTTTAATTTCAACTTTTAAACTTTTCTATTTTTTAATTATTACTACTTGTTAAAATGTGTTTAACTAGAAATCATAAGGACCAATATTAATACTCCTAAACATTTGAGATACTCATATCACAAAACTTGATTTTTTAGAAAAAAAATACAATAATAATGCCACGTCCCAAACTTAGAATCAGTCGAGTCAAAACACTCTATCCATTGACTGTAATTTTGTTTCCCCTACTATTTCCTATTTAAGCAGCTCTTCCCCTAGTTTCTCTCCTCACTTATTCAAATTTCTTTTTCAAATTTCATAGAAATATAAGAATTAATTTTTATTGAAAATGGCGGATAAGGTGAAGTACCTAGTAGTGAGAAAGACGCCTGGGGGAGATACAGGGTGGAGATATTGATAGGATACAATAAATACTTAGGTACATTTGATACAACAAAGGAGGCTGCATTGGCGTATGATGCGACATCAATAAAGCTTCGCGATGTCAAGACCAAATTTCCGAATCCAAGCTTTCAAAGTAATGCTGGTGATGGGAATGGAGATGGAGGTGGTGTTGTCGTTGTCGGTGAGTCTGAATCATCGTCACCGAGATCTAGGCGCAATTAGATTGATTTGAATCCACCTCCGCCACCAGAAGACATATGAAAAGTTGTTGGAGTTGATTATCAGAGATTTGAATGCATGTTTGTTGAATTAATAGTATTATTGAAAATGAGAATAACGCAAATACATATTAGTCTGTGTTTTTATTTGTTGGGGACAAAAACGTTAAGGACCTATTTGGTCATGAAATTGTTGGGTTCGAAATCGAGAGGGCGTCATGCGGAAGCTATTAGTTGCAAATCATTGTGGTGACAATTCAGAAGACACATAAATAATACTAAAAAGCTTAATATTATTATATTATTTGGCCAATTGACCTACATATAAAATCTAATATTAAAATATAAAAACTAATGAGAGAGAAAATCTACCCTTAAACAAAGACTCTTTAAAGACTACATTGTGGATGCTATTATGTTATGGTACGAGAAGGGGTCATCTATTTATAGAATTCCAAAACTTTTCCTCCAAGAAAGAAGTTTGTCAAATATGAAAAAGTTTTATATTTTCCTTCTAAGAAAAGTAAAACTTAAATTTGGTAAGAAAATCAGGGCAAAAATCCTAACAAAAATGTATTCACTTTATTTTGAAATCTGAACCTACTTAATTTTTATATTTTGTTTGACCATAAAAATAGCAAATATAATTTAAAGTTGGATTTGGGAATTTGGATAACACCTATACTTTATTTGGTTTTAATTTCTTTGTTTTTTTATAACTATGATGTCCGGACCAGTTTGAGTGCACCTTGATTAATACCACGAGATACTTGTTACCTCTCACTAGCAACATGTATCAGGTAAGTCTGTCCACCAAGATAGGAAGAAATCAGCTAGTATTTGTCTCTATTGAAAGTTGAACCTGAGACTCCATAGAGCTCATCCCAGCCAACTTCATTGAACTTTTGGATCTCTCTTGTTCATAGATCTTGAATCTAATTTGGAGTTACCCCTCAAAATCCCAAAAAATGAGAAATAATAGAACCCAAATTGAAATATAGCATTTTCCATTTATTAACTTTTCCTTTTTCTCTTTTTGTGGAAAGTACATGTGGCATTAGGAAATAAAATACGAGAAAATATTCATGGAGATGTTCAGATACTTTCAAATTAAATGCTTGTAATTGATCTTTTAATCCTTTGGATATGTATAAATTTCAATTAGATTCTTGTGATTCTTTTAATACACACAATTTTTAATTACTCTAGATCTACTTCATCACTTTTCACCTACTTACTACTTACTTATTACTTATTACTCTCGAACCTGATTATGCGATTATCACAGATTCGTTTTCATCAATTGAATTTTTCATACATATCATATTAGTCATGAGTTTTTATTATTCCTTTAGCATATCGTCGTAATGTTCTTAATATATTAGGTTTTGAAAGATCTGATTTTGATCTCTTCATTGTTTTCTTTCACACTTTTTCCGCTTTTAAAACATGTACTTTTAGTTCTTTAATATGTAAAATTTGTGATACTTGGATTACTTTTAGAATACATTATCTTCAAATGTAATACAACATACAAATTTAAGTTATAACACATCACTATTTAGATGAAATAACACATAATAAATCGTTAAATTTCTAACCTTGCACAAGAAAGAAACCCAATAAGCTAGCTTTTACCTAATTCGCTAATACTAATAACTGAAATGTATCAAATAATAATAACAATAGCCATAACATATCTAGTGTAATTTCACAAGTAGCTTGTGAAGTCTAATATGACTTACTTGTCTTATCTCTATTATGGGAGATAGAGAGGTTTCTTTTGCTAAATACTCAGCTCAAGTTAAAGCAATTCAAACGTAATGACCCTTCAGGTCATTTTTCATACTGTCCGATTATTTTTTCCGTTAGAACTTTGTCATTTATGCCCAAGTCATTTATGACTTGCTGGAACTAATAGTTTGGTTATCAGGCAATTCATTTAGTTTTAGGATAAATTTCTTGTTTAGAAGTCTTTGTTGGTTCTGAATGGCCGCCGAGTGAAAACTTATGTTAAACGACCTCGGATGTAAATTTCAACTGTTCCAACAACTCTTGAATATCATTTTTAGGCTTAAAAGATCCTTGGTTCGGGTTCCAAGACACCCGACTTCATTTTGACGAATTGTTCAGAAAGTGAGAAAATTGGTAGACATGGGTGTGGGGCTCATAATTGGTCTAAAATGTCTTGTATGGAAAATTTGACTTTACCAACAAGCCTGAAATATCAAATTTAGCGGGGTTCATAGTTCATTTGCGAAAAACGGACTCCGAATAAGTTCGGTAGGTCAAAAATAAGTTTTGACATTGCGGATCCCATATAAGCGCGACCCCGGTACTATAAAAAGCCCCCCTTGGTCGAATTTTGGTCATTTCCTACTTCCTTTTAAACCTTAGCAATCCTAGAATGACTTGGTAACTTCTAATTGATTCTTGGGGGTGAGTTAGAAGCTTTATTAACATATATATTGGTGATTAACAACGGATTTGAGGTAGGCTAGGCTTATTCCTTGTTAGATTAAGTATTGTTTTGATGAAATGAAAGACTTGAGTTAGTTGATATAATTAAGCTATGTGAATCTTAGAGGTTGAAAAGCAACTTGTTTCCCATTATCTTTAGGTGACCAAGCGGTGGGTACGGATGTGATTCTGGCATTCCTATGCTTGTTAACTCAATATGCTTAGAGGCGGCGGTGCCAGAACTTTCGGATGTGGATCAGTACATTGAGCCGAAGAACACCACTGACTTGAGGTTGATTCGGGATGAAGCTAATCCCTTGTCGAAATAGGCCAAACAAGGAGCAGCATTACTAGCTGGGGCTCTCCGAAACAGGGATACGAATACCGAGGCCGCTGGATTTACTGAGGTAGATGACAATCCAGTTGAGGGTGGGCCTTCTGAAACCCAGCCTTCTGATGCAGCTGGTATATCCAGTACTCCTGCTCCCTCCCAGACTACAACACCACGCCCATCAACGTCCAGATCAGCTCCAGCTGGCTGTATGATAGTGCAATTGATGGAGAAGGGAGTACATCCCTGGGTTGACAAAAGACTGAAAGAGCAAAGAAGGAAGATATAAGAGGTTGGATGGTTTTGAGCTGAGCATCACTCGTCAGCTTGAAGGTTTTCAATCCCTTGACGTCGCGGGAGTCAAGGCTGAGGTAGACGAGTTGCAGAAGCTGTGTTTCTGAGATCAACTCAATGTTCATATACCATTAGGAAATCATAACCCTCAAGAATTAGGTGTAAACCAAGCATATTTGGGCTAAAATCAAGCCCTCAAGCAATTTGTGATTTTGGTCAAATAATCAAGAAATTAAAGCTTGAAAATAAAGGATTCACACCTTAAATCTGTTGTTAATCACAAATATATATGTTAATCAAGCTTCTAACTCACCCCCAAGAATCAATTTGAAGTTAATCTATCATTTTAGAGCTTCTAGGGAGCAACGGAGAGTGAATATAGGCAATTTCGCGACCAAGGGGGCTATTTATTGTACCTTGGTCTCGGATAAATGGGATTCGCGAGGTCAAAACTTATGTTTGACCTCCCAGACTCATTCAGACTCCGTTTTCACAAACGAACTCTGTAACCTCACTAAATTCGATGATCCAGACATATTGGTGAAGTCATACTTTCCATTGGAGATTATTTAGGCCACTTATGGGTCCCACACTCATCTCTTTCGATTTTTCAACTTTTCGACCCACGGGTCAAAATAAGCTTGGGTGTAGTGGGACCTGAACCAAGGATATACTTAGTCTAAAATCTATATTTTAGAGTTGTTGGTACAGTTGGAATTCACATTCGAGATCGATTTACTGAGATTTTTGCTCGGGGACCATTCGGAACCAACGAAGACTTCTTAACGAGGAATTGGTTCTAAAAATCAAACGAACTGACCGTTAACCGAACTATCGGTTCCAACAAGTCATAATTGACTTGGGTCACCTATAGAAAAGCTCTAACGGCGAATATAAATGGAATTATGAAAAATGACCTGGAGGGTCATTACAGAATATTAGACCTAAGATACTTGAAACTTTGTTTCTTCTAGATGACATATTTGTATCAAGTCTCACCTCCACATCATCTTCATGTGTTACTTCACTGAATTTGCCCTTCAAGTATTTTAATCTTATCCTCAAACCTTAATCTTGACATTAACTCCATTCCAAGATTGTATGAGGAACTGATCTTCTTTAACATCATATTATTACATAATGTATTATGTAAAGTACAATTATTAATTGTTCCTATCTCAAAGAAATACATTGTATAGTCCATACTTAATGAATTGTTGGAATTCTCTTCTGTAGTTCAAAATAAGTGAATTTTTCAATGTAATGATAGAATTCTTTCCATATTTACTCTTTTTTTAATGAAATTATTAACTACTTTATATTTTCTAGAAGAATATTTTGAGAATAACCAAAAAGGTAATGGTAAACAATAATCTTTAATTTATGTCCTTAAATTTTTTTTCTTAATGAATATGATATATACTAAAAATTCACTTAGTATAGACTAAATTAAATATATATTTTTTCATAACATAATTCTATGATGGGTAAGAAAAATAATTACGGCCTGATTTGGTGTTTTTCCACAAAATCCTACAAAAGGTGAAATAATAAAACATCAAACCCAACTTGAAAAATAGCATTTCCCATTTATTAAAATAAACTATCTAGATATCAGTTTTGTTGTCAAATCTTAATCTTGACCTCAACTCCACTCAAGACTCGTCGATCAGAATAATATCATTTATATGGACAAATATTAACATTCATAAATATTTGAGATTACTACTATCACAAAACTTGATTTGTTTAAGAAAAAATATTATTAATAATAGTAATAATGTCATGTCACATGTGGCTCCCATACTTTATATACTTCCCTATTTAAGCAGTTCTTTCTCCTTACATTTATCTTATCCTAATGACTTACTCAAATTTCTTTATATCATTATTACTATAAAATTATAGAAAAATAAATTAATTTCTATAAATAAAGAAAAATCTTATATATATACATAGAGACTAGAGAGAAATATTTAGTTATTTTTTATTAATTTACAAGAGTAAAAATGGCGCCCAAGCAAACATGTACAATAGCGGCGAAGGTGGCAAAAGTGAAAGGAGGAATTGAGAAGAAGGTGCATTACCGAGGAGTACGGAAGAAGAGGGGGAGATACGGGGCGGAGATATGGGATCCGAAGAGAAGAACAAATGTTTGGTTAGGTATGTCTGACACCGCGGAGGAGGCAGCACAACTGTATGACAATGCGGCGATTAAGCTTCGTGGTGCCAAAGCGAAAACCAATTTCCCTATTTCGACAAATAATGTGAATCGGAGGTCCAGTCATATCGCGGCTATTGAATCAGTAAATGTTGTGGCTTTGGCGGAGGCCAAGGTGGAGGTAAAGAAGTCAGATTCTTCATCTGTTAAGCAAAAAATTAAGCGTATTGAGATCGATTTGAATCTCCCTCCTCCAACGGAAGACATCTGAATAATGTAAATACATATATTAGTCCTTGCACATGACTTTTGAGCAGAAATGCCTTATTTTTAAAAAAATTTAATTCTTTTTTTTTTTGGTAAATTAGCTCTCAAGGTTTGATTGAGCTATATAAAGTTGCCCTTGTTCACTCGAATTTTGATGTTAGGTCTGTCAGTAATATCATTCTTTAATATGGATAAAATCTTAGAAGGGAGATAACATACCAAGATACTTTACTTAACCTATACTCTAAATCTTTCGTCTTGATCCTGTTCAACTTAATCTCTCTCAGGATTTGTTGTCAAATCTCAATCTTGACAATAACTCCACTGCGAGCCTCGTCGAGAAGAACTATATATGTCATTTACAAAGAACATCTACCATGACATCTAACCTTGTACTCACTGAGTTAATTCATTTATTCTCTTTTATTCATTTGTTAAGCATAAATAGGTTGTATTTTAAGTCGTAGATCTCCACCATGAAAGCCTCCCCACCAGGGAGACCTTGTCTCACAGAGGGATTGACATCACTCCTTCTTACCAGGTTTGCAACCACCCCCTTGAGAACCTCCACCACCTCTACTTTGGCTGCAACAAAGCCAAGACCCTTTGGCTTGACCTCCATTCAACTTGACTGCTTTTCTCCTTACAACTGGGAGAACACTTGGACAAACCTCAGGAATACCAACTTTGACAACAATATTCCTTGGTCTACCCTTCTTCCTACTGCCTTTGGAACATTTGGAAAATCAGAAACAATAATGTTTTTAACAACAAACGAGCTTTTCCCTTATTTAAAGATGCTTATGCCGAGGCATTGAGTTTTTTCACTTGAACTCGCACACTAACCCCATCCCTCGCAACACTATCTCTGTGTGCTTGTCCCATTCCTAAAGAAATTCCTTCAAATTGAATATTGTGGATCTTGCATTGAGAATCCTGGGAAAGGGGGCATAGGGGGAGTGGTAAGGAACTCCAGGGGAGAGTGGCTTCTGGGCTTCCTCTAAAGCTTCATGCATGCCACTAATAATCTCATGGAACTCCTTGCTCTGAGATCGGGACTCAAACTGATGAATTCAAGGAGTCAGATTTCGACAAAGTGCTCAAGTCTTGTAAAAAAAAAGAAAAAGAAATGAGGACTCCACAAATACTTCAAATCTCGTCTCTAACAGGTCCGACAAATTAAACACCTTGACGAGCTTTGAAGTAGAGGACATCTGTAGACACGTAAAATTTATTGGGTCAAATTCATATAAAAATTGGATTTGACCCATATTTTATTGGGTCTAAAATCATTTTGGGCTATAAAAATAATAAGCCCATTTTATTCCTCATCAAGGACTTCAAGGTCCATCTCACCTCGAGGCCCAAACTTATGCCACGTGTCAAGTGATATGGCATCATAGTCAAATTAAAGACCAATGAAGCAAGACCATACACATCAAATGATGTGGCAATCCAAGTCAAGTTCAAGAGCCAATAAAATATCGCCAAGTGTCCCAAATGACATATTTTTGGCCAATCACAAGCAACCTTGTCACATAACATTTGCGATAAGCTTGAAAATTGAATGGACCAATCAGAATGAGACAAAAGAGGTTATTTACACTAGTACTGCCTACCCCTACAACTATAAATAGGAGGGTTACACAATTTTTTGAGATCATTCTGCAAGCATTGCAGGAAGCTTCTGCATTGACTACACGACTCTTCAAAGAATTGACCTACAGACTTCAGCCCGTAGATCAACTCGACAAGATGAATTGTTGTCAAGCAATTCCTGGAGATCCAAACACATTTCAAGGAGGCTCAAATCATCAAGAAGTTCGAGAATCACGTTACAAAAGGCCCTTGAATCACGGAAAAGCTTAGGAAAGAAGAATCGAGAGAATAACAAAATTGTATTCGCAAAACTACTTTAAATAAAATTATTCTTTTTGTTTTTTTCTATTTTTGCTTGCAGTTAATTTTCCGCACTAAGAAAATTTGTTGCAAATAAATTTTTGCACGCCCAGTGGGACAAGTTCTGCTCTCCATCTCTCAGGCTGACATCAATTTTAGTGAATCTAAAGATTCGACTGATTCACCAGCTTCAACAAAGGTCAACGCTTTGATGGCCAATGCAACTGATATGGATGAGAAGTTCACAATAATGAAACAAACCATTGAAGTTTTGAAGAAATCTGTCGAGGATAAAGATCTTCAAATCGTTCAACTGATGAACAAGTTGGAGTCCTTCGCCCCTGGAGAATCGAGACCCGAGCTTGCTTATCCACTTGATTTTACTCCGCAAAATAAGGATGTCAATGAGTCACCTAGCAAGACTAAATCTCAGAAAGAGAAGCAGTCTACAGCGGTTGCTACTCTAACAGTTCAACAACTGCAAGATATGATTATAAATACCATTAAGGCACAATATGGTGGTCCATCACAAAGTTTCGTAGGATACTCAAAGTCGTATTCTAAGTGAATCAATGGCTTACCGATGCCAATTGGATATCAAACACCAAAGTTTCAACAATTTGATGGAAAGGGAAATCCAAGGCAACACATTGCTCATTTCGTTGACACTTGTAGCAATGCTGGTACACATGATGATCTTCTTGTCAAGCAGTTTCTTCGCTCTTTGAAAGGCAACACTTCTAATTGGTACACGGACTTGGAGTCTGAATCAGTTGATTGTTGGGAGCAACTAGAAAGTCAGTTCCTAAATCGTTTCTACAGCACCCGTCGTGCGGTCAGCATGATGGAGTTGACAAACACAAGACAAAGTAAAGATGAGCCTGTAGTGGACTATATAAATCGTTGGCAAACATTGAGTTTTGATTGCAAGGATCAACTTTCTGAAACTTCCGCGGTTGAAGTTTTCATTCAAGGGATGCATTGGGGCCTTGTGTATGTCCTCCAAGGAATTAAGCCTCAAACATTTGAAGAATTAGCTACGCGCACTCATGACATGGAGTTGAGCGTTGCAAGTCATAAAATGGCGTCACCTATTTTTTATCCTAGAAAAGAAGTCACGAAATTCAATGAATCGTCAGAGGACCAAATTGGGGAATCTATGGCGACAATTGTGAGTTCTAAGAAGGCCTCGACAAGACAAAAACTGAAAGAGAAAGCTCCAAAGCAACAAATGCAAGAAGTGGAAAATCAACCAACCTTGAAAGAGTTACAAGCAAGGGTATATCCTTTTTCTGACTCTGATGTTCCTGGAATTCTAGACGAGTTGCTAGCCAAAGAAGTCATTGAACTCCCTAAGTCAAAGCGACCTGAAGAATCAAACAAAGTCGACGATCCTAAATACTGCAAATTTCACCGCATTGTTGGTCATCACACCACAAAATACTTCATCTTAAAGGAAAAAATCATGACATTAATACAAGAGGGAAAGATCATCATTGATGATGGCGATAAAGTTGATACAAACCATGTTAGCACCGAATTGGACCATAAAAAAGGTTCAATTTCAAAAGTTCTACAACCCATGCACTCTGTGGCATCATCAAAAGGTAAGGGTATCATCATGCTATAATTTGGAAGCTTTGACTCAATTGGAGTTCCAGCCTTGAAGAAAACAACAAGCAAATCCATGCAAAATGACTTCTCCAATAGCGAGAAGGGTGATACTTGGACATTGATCTCTCGCAAAAGAAAAAAATGTCAAAAGGATTCTAAACTCCAGCTTTCAAAAGACAACCCAAGATCAAATGTATATCTTCTTCAACCAATGGGGGCAGTAAATACCAAATGAAAGTGCAACAATACTTCATTACAAAGGGTTGGGAAGAAAGTTACATTACAAGAATTCTTTCCCAAGCCGCTCCTTAAGGCACGAGCATAAACTGCATGATGCTCCTCGACGCACGAGCCTAAAATGCAAGTCAAGATGCTCCTCGATGCACAAGCCTAAACTGCAAGTCAAGATGCTCCTCGATGCACGAGCCTAAACTGCAAGTCAAGATGCTCCTTGCTGCACGAGCTTAAACTGCAAGTCAAAAATACTCCTCGATGCACGAGCCTAAACTACAAGCCAAGATATTCTTTACTGCACGAGCTTAAACTGCAATTCAAAAATATTTCTCGATACACGAGCCTAAACTGCAAGTCAAGATGCTCATCGATGCACGAGCCTAAACTGCAAGTCAAAATGCTCCTCAATGCACGAGCCTAAACTGCAAGTCAAAACGCTCCTTGATGCATGAGCCTAAACTGCAAGTCAAAAACACTCTTTGATGCACGAGCCTAAACTGCAAATAAAAAATACTCCTCGACACACGAGCCAAAACTGCAAGTCAAAAATATTCCTCGACGCACGAGCCTAAACTGCAAGTCAAAACGCTCTTTAAGGCACGAGCTTAAACTGCATGTCACTCCTGGCCCGCACGAGTCTAAACTGTGAACGACTCTCTCTAAAAAAATGAAAGAATTTTTTTTTTTTAAAAGTAAATTAACTCATCATGCCCGTACTATGCTATTACTTGATCCTCCTAGGTACGTAGGCAGCTTAGAGTATTTTTACTCTAAGTTCAATCGTATGAGTTAAAAAAAAAAAGGAAAAACATGTGTCATTATTTGAGCACGGCAATAACACTTTGAATTGACATGGATATCACATGAGGATAGACGTTCCTTCGCTAAGTTTACCACAGACGCGCAAAGGTGAAGAGACCAGCAAGGCAAAACGAATTTCGACAACATATTTGTATAAATCCGTATAGATGTTCACATCATTTTGACATATGTGGTAGATCTTAGAGATATCTCAGCAACAAAAAAAAGACGACTCATGATTCAAAGGTTCTTATGCCAAGTTATGAATTTTTCATCATAGCCGCTCAAAGTTGCAAAATAGGTCATCAGATTCCGAACTAAGCTGATTTTGATGACGTGTCTGTATAAATCCATAAGGGCGTTGAGTGTGGTTTATTATGTATGTCGTAGCTCTGCAAATCTACTTTCTAATGCAAAAAATGGCACCTGATTCCAATACTCCCACGTCGAGATATGGAATTTATCGTGACGCTGTGCAAAACAAGTAAAAAGTGATGAAACAAAACTGAAAGTTTGATTTTGAAACGATACCTGGGAAGATCTGGAGTTAAATTGAGCGTCGTTTTCGCCTAGAATGTAGCCTTGCGAGTCTACTTTCCAACCCGACAAGTGGTTCGTGATTCAGACACCTCCACAATGCGTTATGAAGCTTCTTCCACAGACGCCCCAAAGTATCCGAAAGCTCAATTGTGAAAAAAAAGCAAAAAAAAAAAAGGAGAAGAACGGGAGTTGAATTTCTGCTCAGGCTGAATTACAATGACTTAATGGGGGTGGTGATGTCCTTTTATAGACTCTAAAAAGGCCCCCAGTTTGATTTCGAAAAGGAATTTGCTGAACAAGTTCTCTTCAAGAAGAACTGGGACATCCAAGTGTCCAAAACAAGTCAAATTACTAATCTTTTTCGAAGTGGGGATAACATCATATTTAATCCTATTAAAATTCGATATAAGACTAATACCCGAATCCTACAAGGATTGGATATATTTAGTTTTAAATAAAATTTTACATTCTTAAGGAAGGGATTCACGTTATTCTACCTAGATTATGATGACTTCAAGGAGTCAGATTTCGACAAAGTGCTCAAGTCTTGCAAAAAAAAAAAAAAAACGAGGGCTCCACAAATACTTCAAATCTCATCTCTAACAAGTCTGACAAATCAAACACCTTGACGAGCTTTGAAGTAGGGGCATCTGTAGACACGTAAAATTTATTGGGTCAAATTCATATAAAAATTAGATTTGACCCATATTTTATTGGGTCTAAAATCATTTTGGGCTATAAAAATAATAAGCTCATTTTATTCCTCATCAAGGACTTCAAGGTCCATCTCACCTCGAGGCCCAAACTTATGCCACGTGTCAAGTGATGTGGATTCCAGTCAAATTAAAGACCAATGAAGCATGACCACACACATCAAATGATGTGGCAATCCAAGTCAAGTTCAAGAGACAATAAAATATCGCAAAGTGTCCCAAATGACATGTTTTTGGCCAATCACAAGCAACCTTGTCACATAACATTTACGATAAGCTTGAAAATCGAATGGACCAATCAGAATGAGGTAAAAGAGGTTATTTACACTTAGACTACCTACCCCCTATAACTATAAATAGGAGGGTTACACAATTTTCTGGGGTCATTCTGCAAGCATTGGAGGAAGCTTCTGCATTGACTACACGACTCTTCAAAGAATTGACCAACGAAGTTCTGTCCGTAGATCAACTCGACAAGACGAATTGTTGTCAAACAATTCCTGGAGATCCAAATGTCACACCCCTTTTTTAACTCCAAAAGAAGATTATCATTTTAAGGGTCGAAAGAGTTTTTATTATCAAGGTAACAAAAGATGAAAATCTATTTCGAAAAGAATTCGTTTTACAATTAATTCAGAGTCGCCACTTGACATAATCCGGTGTGCCAAGTTACCTTTGGAAAATCCTTTTCAAAACGGTTTGACTCTAAAACTGATCCGCGAACAGAGATTCCGGCTAAGGAATTCTGTTGACCAAGGGGAAGGTGTTAGGCACCCCTAATCCCGTGGTTCGACCACGATCGCTTGGTGAAGCGTATCGGCTATTTTGACACTATGAATGTATAAACTACACAAGATCACACCAAACAATCAATCAAATAAACAAAACAAAACAAAACAAATCCAAAATATAGTGTCCAGTCCAATTATACAGTTTAAATAAAAGTGCGAAAATATAAATCCTATTCTAACCTACACTAGTCCTAAGGTAAACTCCGTTGCTTCACCCGATGCCTTGGGCCTTCATCACGAACCTACTTTGCGTACATGATACGTCGGGACATTTCCCGGTAAATAAGTACAAGACTTCGAGGCATCCCCCGACTAAATGAATACACTTTTCAAATACGGTAAATGAAACATTCAACAAATATTCTAAACATTCCAACAATTCTAAATTTTGCCTACCCGAGCCTAATGTTTGCCTACCCGACGACATATCACGTTCAACATCAACAATGAATCAAAATATCATAACATTCACTTTTATCAATTTTTGATTCCCGCCCCCAACTTCATTTTTTAACCATTTGATTAAACCAATTCTATTCGCCATTCATCAATCAAGTTTTCACCTCCAAATTCAACAACAAACGGGGATTCAAACATGCCAATCACACAAATCATGCATAATCACGTAAAAATTTGAAGAAGAAAAGGTAGAATTGGACTCAATTTGACAATTTTTATTTCGAACAACCAACGATGGATCGAAACTCACGAACTTCGACCCGGACAGAAACTCAACGTCAAACCTCAATAACGAAAAACAACTCGATCCGACCTCCGTTCGAATCAACAACCAAAACAGAAACCAAATTGACCTTTTACGGTGGAATTCTGTACGGCTGGAGCTGGGAGCTATTGCTTTTGTGTTTCCGGAGCTCCGGAAAGCTCAGACGGGACGAAAAATAGAGAAAACAGCTCGGATTCCGGCAACAGTGACGTTTTTCCGGCGAGGAATGGCCGAAAACCCCAAAATCAAACGGATTCACCCCTTTTCCGTTCAACCACTTCAATCTCTCTCTCTTTCTTTTCCAATTCTCTCAATTCCAACTCTCTCTCCCTTGATTCACTCCCTCGACGAACCCTTCTCCCTCTTTTTTTCTTTTCTTTTCAGTTTCTGTGTGTGCGCGCCATGGTGAGTGTGTGTATGTGTGTGTGTTGCGAACCAAAAGAAACGAAGAGCAAAACGGTGTTTTCCTTTTCGTGAGGTTTTATTTTGTCTTCCTCAATGATGGATGAAGATGATGATGAAAAAAAATGGTCCTCTCCCACCTCTCTGTATTGCCCCCTGGTCAATAGGTACTGTAGGTGTATATATTATTCTATTGTGTCCCTTCCCCGTGGGCCCATGTTTTTGTGTGAATATAAATCTGTTAAGGGAGAATAAAAACATGAATTTGAGGGGGGTGGGGACCATGTGATAGGGGTAGGGTATGGTAGGTGGTTAGGATAAGGTAGAGGGTGTTGAAATTTAATTGGTTGAGTGGTTAATTTGTTATTTTTTGTATTTTTGTGAGATATAATTATACGGGTGAGGGCACGCAGTAAGATGAGGGTAAAAATGATAAAAATATTTTTGGGGAGGGATAAAATTACGTGTCTACACCAAACACATTTCTAGGAGGCTCAAATCATCCGGAAGTTCGAGAATCACGCTACAAAAGGCCCTCGAATCACGAAAAAGCTTAGGAGAGAAGAATCGAGAGAATAACGGAATTGTACCCACAAAACTACTTTAAATAAAATTATTCTTTTTGTTTGTTTTATTTTTGCTTGCAGTTAATTTTTCGGACTAAGAAAATTAGTTGCAAATAAATTTTGGCACGCTCAGTGGGACAAATCCTGCTCTCCATCTCTTCTTCTTGCAAATCAAATTCAACTACTGCTATGGACTTCAAAAATACAAAAGATGTCTCATGTAAGAACTCTGTTACTGCCACATCTGAAGAGCTCAGCCTTGTTGGTCCCCTCACTCGGCGCAAATTTAAGACCAGTGGTTGGGACAGATCAGAATACTTCACTTCTTTGGAGAAGGCAAAAAAGAGCAAATCTCATATGACGGCTGAAGCCACAGCTCCTGGGGACAATTTGACGTCCTTGCTATGTGGTGAATTCTGTCAGGCTAACATCAATTTTAGTGAATCTGAAGATTCGATTGATTCACCAGCTTCAACAAAGGTCAACGCTTTGATGTCCGACGCAACTAATATGGATGAGAAGTTCACAATAATGGAACAAACCATTGAAGTTTTGAAGAAATCTGTCGAGGATAAAGATTTTCAAATCGCTTAACTGATGAACAAGTTGGAGTCCTTCGCCCCTGAAGAATCGAGCCCCGAGCATGCTTATCCACTTGATTTTACTCCGCAAAATAAGAATGTCGATGAGTCACCTAGCAAGAATAAATCTCAGAAAGAGAAGCAGTCTACTGCGGTTGCTACTCTAACAGTTTAACAACTGTAAGATATGATTGTAAATACCATTAAGGCACAATATGCTGGTCCATCACAAAGTTTCGTAGGATACTCAAAGCCGTATTCTAAGCGAATCAATGGCTTACCGATGCCAATTGGATATCAACCGCCAAAGTTTCAATAATTTGATGGAAAGGGAAATCCAAGGCAACACATTGCTCATTTCGTTGAGACTTGTAGCAGTGCTGGTACACATGGTGATCTTCTTGTCAAGCAGTTTGTTCGCTCTTTGAAAGGCAACGCTTCTAATTGGTACACAGACTTGGAGTCTGAATCAGTTGATTGTTGGGAGCAACTAGAAAGTCAGTTCCTAAATCGTTTCTACAGCACCCGTCGTACGGTCAGCATGATGGAGTTGACAAACACAAGATAAAGTAAAGATGAGCCTGTAGTGGACTACATAAATCGTTGGTGAATATTGAGCTTTGATTGCAAGGATAAACTTTCTGAAACTTCTGCATTTGAAGTTTGCATTCAAGGGATGCATTGGGGCCTTGTGTATATCCTTCAAGGAATTAAGCCTCGAACTTTTGAAGAATTAGCTACGCGCGCTCATGACATGGAGTTGAGCATTGCAAGTCATAGAATGACGTCACCTATTTTTGATCCTAGAAAAGAAGTTACGAAATTCAATGAATCGTCAGAGGACCAAATTGGAGAATCTATGGCGACAACTGTGAGTTCTAAGAAGGCCTCCACAAGACAAAAACTGAAAGAGAAAGCTCAAAAGCAACAAATGCAAGAACTGAAAAATCAACCAACCTTGAAAGAGTTACAATCAAGGGTATATCCTTTTTCCGACTCTAATGTTCTTGAAATTCTAGATGAGTTGCTAGCCAAAGAAGTCATTGAACTCCCTAAGTCAAAGCGACCTGAAGAATCAAACAAATATTTGTCTGTATTTTATTTGCTAATGCCACATGTACATTCCATAAAAAGGAAAAAAAAGAAAATTACTAAATGGGAAATTCTATATTTCAATTTGGGTTTTATTATTTCTCAATTTTTGGGATTTTGAGGGGTAACACCAAAAGATTCAAGATCTATGAACAAGAGAGATCCCAAAGTTCAGTGAAGTTGGTCGAGATGAGCACTATAAGGTCTCAGGTTCAACCCACAATAGAGACAAATATTAGGTAATTTCTTCCTATCTGTTCTAGTCTTGGTGTGGATAAAGTTACCTGGTACCTGTTGCTAGAGCACCAGATCCGGACATAACAATCAGAAAAAAATAAATTAAAACCAAATAAAGTGAAGGTGTTTTCCAAATTCCCAAATCCAACTTAAAATTATATTTGATATTTTTATATTCAAACAAAAATATCAATGTAAAGTAAATACATATTTGAGAATAAAGTAAATACATTTCATGATCAAACAAGTCCTTAATGTTTTTGTCCCTGACAAATAAAAGCATAGACAAATATGTATTTGCGTTATTCTCATTTTCAAGACTATTAATTAAACAAACATGCAAATCTCTGATCATCAACTCCAACAACTTTTCTTATGTCTTTTGGTCGCAGAGGTAGATTAAAATCAATCTCAATACGCCTAGATCTCGGTAATGATGATTAAGACTCACCGGCAACGACAACATCACCTCCATCTCCATTCCCACCACTAGCATTACTATGAAGGCTTGGAATCGGAAAGTTGGTCTTGGCCTTGAGACCGCGAAGCTTTATTGCTGCCGCATCAAACGCCAATGCGGCCTCCTTTGCAGTGTCAAATGTACCTAAGTATTTATTGTATCCTATCCATATCCCCACTTTGTATCTCCCCACCCCCCCACCCCTCGGCGTCTTCCTTACTCCTAGGTACTTCACCTCATCCACCATTTTTAATAAAAATTAATTTTTATATTTCTATGAAATTTGAAAAAGTGAGGAGAGAAACTAAGGGAAGAGCTGCTTAAACAGGAAATAGTAGGGGAAGCAAACAAAATTACAGTCAATGGATAGAGTGTTTTGACTTGACTGATTTAAAGTTTGAGACGTGGCATTATTATTATATTTTTTTTCTTAAAAAGTCAAGTTTCGTGATATGAGTATCTCAAATATTTAGGAATACTAATATTGGTCCTTATGATTTCTAGTTAAACACATTTTAACAAGTACAAATAATTAAAACATAGAAAAGTTGAAATTAAAATATTGCAAAAAAAAGAATCATTTTTTGAAATAAATTAAAAAGAAAAATAGGTCATTCTTTTTAAAATGAATGGAGTAGAAAGTAGGTGAGAAGTGTTGAATTAGATCAAAAGTAATTAAAAGTTGGATGTGTATAATAAAATTTCACAAGAATCTAATTGAAATATATACATAACTAAAGAATTAAAAGTTCAAGTAGTATTTAATTTGTACATTTTTGAATATTTATCTGTATTTTATTTCCTAATGTCAAGTGTGCATTTCACCAAAAGAAAAAACGCAAAGGTTAATAAATGAAAAGTGCTATTTTTCAATTTGGGCTTAATGGTATATTATTTCTCATTTTTGGAATTTTGAGGAAAAACACCAAATCAGGCAGTAGTAATTAATTCTTTATCCCTCTATCGTAGAATTAAGTTATGAAAAAAATAGATTTATATAATCCATATTAAGTGAATGGTTAGAATATGACATATTCATTAAGAATTAAAATATTTAAGAACATAAATTAAATTTGGTTGTTTATTATTACTATCTTTTTGATTATTCTCGAAATATTCTCTTAGAAAATATAAAGTAGTCAAGGGAGTGTTTGACTTGACTGGTGTAATTATGGGCCACATATGATGTGACATTGTTATTATATTTTTTTCTTAAACAAATCAAGTTTTGTGATATTAATAACTCAAATACTTATAAATGATTGTTTTTTATGATTTCTAATTAAACACATTTTAAAATTAAGAATAAAAAGTATATAGTATTATAAAAAGATCTGATTGTTGGAATTATGTTTTGCATTTTTGTTTTAAATAGGGCAATATAAGGACACGTACGTTATGATTTAGGTCAGGACAGTAGGTAGAGATCTGTAGTAATTTAAGTTGTGACGAGGTTGTACTACGGATTAGTTTTATGTTCATTTTACTTGTCTCGGAGAAATGTGATAGATGAATTGATTCAGCGAATACAAGGTGAGGTGTCATGACAATTGTTATTTATAAAGAACATAATTCTGATCGACGAGTCTCGCCGAGTTAATCTCACAATTAATTTCTGACAACAAATCCTGAAATCTAGAGAGTTAACATTCACCAGGTCCTAGACAAATTACATAGAGGGTAAGTTCAGTGAAGTAATATATGAGGATGATGTGAAGCTGATACACACATGTCATCCGGAAGGAATAAAGTTTGAAGTTTCTTAGATTTTTTTTTAAAAGTAATAGAAACATCGATGAGGATACAGATATTGTACTAGCGGCGCAATATGTATGAAACTGCGGATGGCAGATGGAGTTTTGTGATTAAAAGGTGCTTGAAAAACTTAACGTCAGTTCTACAAAGTGATGATTAGACTAACTATATTGCACAAATAAAAAATATTGATCAGTCAAGAACTCCCACATGCAGAAATTAAAAATTGCGAAAATAAAGATGGATGTACAAGACTACGAGATATAAGATTAGAAATGAACATAAGCGGAACAAGGTAGGAGTGATCTTGATAATGAACAAGAAGCTGGAAGCAAAATGAAGATGGTTCACAAATAGGAAAAGGAGATATCTTAGTGTTGAGGTGTGCGGTTGATTATGGATGGTTACAAGAAAGGTAGAGGTAGGTCGAATAAACACAGGGCAAAGGTGATTAGATAGGATATGACACAACTTCAACTTATTGCGGACACGACCTTAAATAAGAGGTTATGGAGGACACTGACTAGGACATGTGTTAATTATTACACTGAGAGTTGTGTTTTTTTTTTTTCATATTTGTAGTTGTAATTTCATTCTGGAGCTGCATATTAATCCATTGTCAGTATTTAGTGTTTTTTGCACTTTAATTATCAGTTATATCTTTGTCATGCTTTTTTTTTAGTATTTTTCCTTGAAGTCTTATATCTCGTTATTTTCTTTGTTTGAACCACATTTACTTCAGCCAAGGGTCAAGCGATAGTTACCTCATTATCTCCCATAATATAGATAACACATGTAGGTACTCATTATCACATTATGGTTATTATTATTACTGTTTGATACATTTCAGTTATTAATATTAGCAAATTAGATAAAAGCTAGCTTAGATTCCTTAATTGTGAATGGCCACAAATTTAACGATTTATTATGTGTTAAGTCATCTAAATATTGATGTGTTACAACTAAATTTGTATAATTATATTGGATTTGAAGGTTAGATTATTTTAAAAGTGATCTAATAATCACAAATTTCACATATTTAAGAACTAAAGATATATATTTAAAAGAGGAAAAGGTGCGAAAGGAAATAATGAAGAGATTCAAATCAGACCTTTTCAAAACCTAATATATTAAGAATGTTATACATTTTTATGATTTTGAAAGTTGTTATTTCATAATAAATATAATGTATTTCTAACGACGTAAACTACTTTAATTGTAACTGAATGTTTGAAATTCACGTATAATACTTATAATACATTTATATAAAAAATATTTAAGTTATATAGTACAATGCATATTTAATACGTATAGTATATTGAATTCAAAATGTATTAAATTTGTGTATAGTATATTGAATTCAAAATGTATTAAATTTGTGTTTACTTTTCTCTTAGTAATGATGTTAAAAATGTATTGCACTTAAATTTAAAATAATTAAACTCTATTCAAGTTAGTCTATGTGTTACTTTATTAAAATTGTGTTCTAAAATATATTGTATATGTATCTAGCTATTTAAAATATTTAAACGCTATTCAAGTAAGTTTACTACTCTTTCAACAACTGAAGCCGAATACATAGCCGTTGTAAGTTGTGGTACTCAAATTTTATGAATTATGCATCAACTACTTGAGTTTAATTTGTCTTTTGAATCTGTTCCCATAATGTGTGATAACACAAGTGCTATTAGTTTGTCTAAATATACTGTGCATCGTTCTAGGGCTAAACACATTGATATTAAGCATCATTTTATTCAAGATCATGTAGAAAATGGAGACTTTTCTTTAACATTTGTTAACTTAAAAAATCAATTGACAAATATTTTTACGAAACCCTGGTTAGAAGAAAGATGTTGTTATCTTAAAAAAAGACTTGGGATCCTCAGTATTAATGACCACTGAATTTTATTTTTGGATAAAAATCTTTTTACTTGTTCCGAATTTCTCTTCAATTTTTTTAACCAAAAAATTGATTTTTAAAAAGGGAGTCATTATTACTTTCAACGTTTTTTCATGACACCCCTGCCGCCTCTGCACTTTTTACCTTCCTAACATCCCCTCTTCTGCCGTCCTTTCACTTCCATCAGTCACCTTTTGCTTCACCTCACTTCGTCTTCCCATTATCCCCTTTTCCAATAGTCGCCTACATTCCCCTCCCCCCCTCCCTCGTTTCTCTTACCAATCCTCTCTTCTTCTTCTCTGCCCTTTAAAACCCAATTCCATGCTTCTCCCATGACTAGAACTTGCTCCTTGACCAGTGTTTCTAAATCCCCTCCTCAAGATCTCTCCGACAGTCATGTTCTCCTCTCTAATTCCTTGGATGAAACCTCATCAGAATCTCAACAATCAACTCTTCCAATAATGATCTTGCTATTTCCGTTCAGAACTCCGACTCCTCCTTTTTAAAAAACGTTGAAAAATCCTATGACAAATTATTTCATAAAATGGACAATACACTAACATACTTTCTGACTAACCAGTGAATGATGACTTTTTATTCAAAAGGGGGCCCTGTCCCTTGTTTTTGATGGGTTGTAAGACAATTTTTACACACTATCTGCCACAATTTTTTTTGCCTAGTCCTTGGTAATTAATTAGATCATTTCTCAGCTATATGTCTACTATTTTTTTTGCTGCTATGTGGTTTCTTTTTTATTATTATGCCAAAAGAGGGAGAAAGAAAGGAACATCAGAAGTGCTTACAAAGTTGGAAGGGGGGGGGGGGCAAGTTGACTATCAGTGGATAAGAGTCGACTGATGCCTCAAGGAACAGAGGAACATCGGAAGTGCCTACAAGTCAGGGGAGCAAGCCGACTACTGTGACAGGGAAGTGATCAACTGATGTTTAATGCTTGTTTGTCATTATCAAAAAGGGGAGATTGTTAGCCTCCTATATTTACATTTTATGTTTTAATAATGACAAATTAATTAGTGAACATTTGCAGGATATTGAAGATCTCCAATAATAGGAGGATATCCGGCACAAAGGTAAGGAATATCTCCTCAAAGAAGACAGTCTTAAATATGGAGCCACATCAATTAAGAATCTCGTTGGACAAGACAACAAGAACCATATCAACTAAAGATCTCTATGGACAAGGCCATTAAATAATGATTGAACGTACCTCACGGCAAGACAAAAGGAAAAAAGATCACACTCTCTACATGGACATATATGATATGGATATGTATGATTGTGAGAAAGAAAAATTGCTCCAAGTATGGACATATATAATATGAACATACCATAAGGTGCAAACTTCCTCAATCAAGGAATCAACCCAAATCCTTGATTGAGAAGAAATCCCTTGGGTTTCCTTATGAAGAAAAGAAGCAGATACAACAGAAGACTATAAAGGCCAAACGAAGGACAGAAGACACCACACAATTTCAAGGAAGAATCTTAAAGTGTCCCAATCTTAGTCTCACAAGGCTTTGCACTTTATAGCTTACAATTGTAATATAAAGAATAGGATTGAGTCAACTTTGTAATACATACCGAGGCTGTGTCACAAGATTCGGAGAACATACTAAATCTTCAAAACTTGTTTATCATCATTGTACTTGAGCTCGACTTTGAAAGATCTAAGAAAGCTTTGAAACCCGAGGGGACTGGATATAGGCACCACATTGGTGTTTCGAAACAGGATAAATCTTTGTGTTTTTATTTTTATTTGCTTATTTACTTATCTATTTATTTAAATCTAATCTAGTTTGTAAAGTATATTGATTTGCAGGACTGAATAGACTCAATAGTTGATTCACAGAAATTTTCAATTTACCCCCCCCCCCCCTTCATGAATTTCAGAGACAATTTGAGAGAAGGTAGGAATGACTTCGGTGGAAGACAAGATGAGGAAAGTGAGATTGAGATGGTTTGGACATGTGATGAGGAGGGGCATAGATGCCCGGGTTAGTAGGTGTGAGCGGTTAGCTATGGATGATTTCAGGCGGGGTAGAGATAGAAAAAAAAAATACTTGAGGGAGGTGACTAGATATGACATGGAGCAGTTACAACTTACTGACGACATGACCTTAGATAGGAAGGTATGGAGGACGAGAATCAGGTTAGAGGGCTAGTTCGTGGGAGTGAATTGTATCTAATAGATTGGATTGCTTTGGTGTAGCCATGCTAGTAGTCGTGGCTATGATATTAGGTTGGAGTTTCTTGTTAGGAGGGTTTGGATGAGGTGTGTGTTTTCAGTTAGATAGTGTATAGTACTACTCTGTGGGTGTTTTAGTTCTGTTATTTTATCTTACTTTTTGTTTTATTATGGCTTGTTTACTGTCTTTTTGTCTTGAGTCGGGGTTTAGTGGAAACAACCTTTCTACTTCTTCAAAGGTAGTAATATGGACTACGTACACTTTACCCTCTCCAGACCCCACTATGAGGAAATACACTGGGTATGTTGTTGGTGTATACCTCACACGAAACGACATGTTTAAGATCACATGATGAACGACTTATTACGCATTCCTCAACTAATTTTACGTAGCTTTACTATATTTCATGTATGGTACAAGAGTCGTTTGGTGTGAAGTATAAGGTATGAAAATAATTGAATAAAATATAGAATTATTTTATCATGCATTTATTTGGAGGTATTAGGAAGACCCATAATTATTCATCCCAACTTTTATACTATTGTGATGAAATACGTTATCCCATTTAATGGTGGGATAACTTATCCTCGAAAAGCTAACCTCAGAGTAATTAATCTCGGAATAACTCGTTCCCAACCAAATGATCCCTAAGTAGGCGTTTGGCAATGAAAATCAAAAATATATTCACTAGTATCAATCTTGCAGATTCTGGTTCATGGCTGTCTATATAAAGTACTCCGTTCATTTCAAAAAGAGTAACGTACATTCCTTTTTAGTTGGTTTAAAAAAATGACTGTTTTCTTTAATTTTGGCAATACTTTATTCCAACTTTCCACATGACGCATTTAAGGCCACAAGATCAAAAAATATTTTTTTATATTTGACATAATTTTAATTTCAGACCACAAAATTCAAAAGTCTTTTTTTTCTTAAAATCCGTGCCAAATCGAAATAAACCATACTTTAATTTCTTAAACTCAACATCCTCTATCCTTTCATATAACATAATACATTGTCAAAGGAGATACCCAACTTCACCGGCCAGTAACGAAGCTAGAAATTTAACAAAAAATATATAAAATTAAATATATACTCATAATAATATTTAACCTGTCTACACCACGTAAAAGGGTGTACATAAAATGATGCTTGGGCATCATGATGCTATTCCAAATGAGTGCAATAGTTGGTAATCGTGGTGCTTCACCTAGCATGTCAATATATCCCTTAGATACATAGTATTTAGAGTTATTATTTAGAATTCAGATGTATTTAAAAAAAAATATAAAATATGATTTGAACATAGAATATAACCTAAATGGAGTTATTTATGAAAATCAAAATTTAGATTCTTTCTGAAAAGAGAAAACAATGAAAAAATTGAAACTAGGGTTTTGGGTTAGTGATTCAATGAAGTTGGTCAGGTTGAGCATCATGAGGTCTTAGGTTCAGCTCCCAACAGAGACAAACACTACGTGGATAGAGTTATGGTATCTATTGTTAGTGGGAGAACACGAGGTGATTTCTTTCCATTTATTCTAGTCTTGATGGACTGTTTCTAGTGGGAAGTGACATGCATTTTGTTAAATTAGTTGAGGTACACTCAAGATGGTCCGGACATCACAGTCATAAAAAAAAAAAATTAAAACCAAATAAAGTGAAGGTATTTTTCAAATTCCCAAATCCAACTTTAAATTATATTTGATATTTTTATGGCCAAACAAAAATATCAAAATAAAGTAAATACGCATTCCAAAATAAAATGAATACATTTCATGATCAAACAAGTCCTTAACGTTTTTGTACCAGACAAATAAAAATATAGACCAATATGTATTTGCATGCATTATTCTCATTTTCAATACTATTAATTAAAACAAACATGCATGCAAATCTCTGATCATCAACTCAACAACTTTTCACATGTCTTCTGGTGGCGGAGGTAGATTCAAATCAATCTCAATGTGCCTAGATTGCAGTGAAGATGACTCTGATTCACGGACAACGGCAACAACACCTCCATCTCCAGTTCCACGACCAGCACTGTTTCGGAGGCTTGGAATCGGAAAGTTGGTCTTGGCCTTGACACCGCGAAACTTTATTTTCGAAGGCTTGGAATCGGAAATTTGGTCTTGGCCTTGACACCGCGAAGCTTTATTGCTGCCGCATCATACGCCAACGCAACCTCCTTTGCTGTGTTGAACATACCTAAGTACTTAGTGTATCCTATCCATATCTTCGTCTGGTATTTCCCCCACGACCTCTTCCTCAGGCCTCTATAATGCACCTCCTCTATCATTTTCAACAAAAATTAATCTATATTTTTATGAAATTTGAGTAGAAAGAAATCTGAACAAGTGATGAGAGAAACTAGTGGGAAGAGTTGCTTAAATAGGAAAATGATAGGGGAAGCAAACAAAAATACAGTCAATGGATAGAGTATTTTGACTTGACTGATGTCAATGGATATAGTATGTATTTTATTTCCTAATGCCACGTGTTCATTTCATAAAAAAAAAAAGTTAATAAACAAAAAATGCTATTTTTCAATTTGGGATTAATGGTATATTATTTCTCACTATTGAGATTTTGAGAAAAAACACCAAATCAGGCAGTAATTAATTTTTTATCTCTCTATTGTAGAATTAAGTTATGAAAAAAGTTATATTTTTATAGTCCAAATTAAGTGAATGGTTAGGATATGGCATATTCATTAAGAAAAAAAAAATTTAAGGACATAAATTAAATGTTGTTGTTTACTATTATTTTTTTTATTATTCTCAAAATATTCTCTTAGAAAATATGAAGTAGTCAAGGGAGAGTTTGACTTGACTGATGTAATTGTGGAGCCACGTGTGAAGTGACATTGTTATTATTTTTTTCTTAAACAAGTCGTGTTCTGTGATATTGGTAGCTCAAATATTTATAAATGTTAATATTGGTCCTTATGATTTATAATTAAAATTAAACACATTTTAACAAATACTAATTATTAAGAACAAAAAACATATAATATTCTAGAAAGATCAAATTGTTGGAATTATGTTTTGCATTGTTCTTTGAAATTAGGGTAAGGACACGTACCATATGATTTAGGTTAGGACAGTAGGTAGAGATATGTAGTAATTTAAGTTGTGATGAGGCCACACCAAGGATTAGTTTTAAATTCATTTTACTTGTCTTGGAGAATGGTGATAGATGAATTGACTCAGCAAATACAAGGTGAAGTGTCAACACAAATGTTATTGTAAATGATATAATTCTCATCGATGGATCTCTCTGTAGAGTTAATCTCAAAATTAAGTTCTGACAACAAATCCTGAAATCTAGTAAGGGTAAGTTTAGTGAAGTAATACATGAGGATGATGTGAAGCTGATATACATATGTCATCTAGAAGGAATAAAGTTTTAAGTATCTTAGATCTATTTTTTAAAGTAATAGAAAAATCTATGAGGATACACATTTTGTACTAGCGTAATATGTATGAAACTGCGGATGACATATGGAGTTTTGTGATTAGAAGGTGCTTGAAAAACTTAAAGTCAGTTCTATAAAGCGGTGATTGGACTAGCTATATTGTACAAAGCAAAATATTGATTAATCAAGAATTCCTACATCTAGAAGTTGAAAATTGCGAAAATAAAGATGGATGTGCTAGCATATTATGACATATAAGATTAGAAATGAACATAAGAGGAACAAGGTAGGAGTGATCTTGATAGAGAACTAGTTGTTGAAAGTGAAGCTAAGTGCAGAGTTGTGAGATTATGGATGGTTACAAGAAAGGTAGAGGTAGGTCGAAGAAATACATGGCAAAGGTGATTAAATAAAATATGACACAACTTCAATTACTGAGTACACTGCCTTAAATAAGAAGTTATGGAGGACACTGACAGACTGACTTGGGTCGAGGTTGGTTATGACGTTGAGAGTTATGTCTTTTTTTCACATTGGTAGTCGTAATATTACTCTGGAGTTGCATATTAATTCATTGTCACTATTTAGTGTTTCTTGCACTTCAATTATCATTTATATACTTTGTCATGCTTTCTTTACCATTTTTTCATGGCTTTAATCTCTCATTATTTTCCTTGTTTAAATTACTTTTACTTAAGTCAAGGATTTAGTGAAAATTGCCTCATTATCTTCCATAATAGAGATAAGACATGTAGGTACACATTAGCTTCCACAAAATTACTTGTTGAATTACACAAAGTATGTTCTAGTTATTATTATTACTGTTTGATACATTTTTGTTATTAATATTAGCGAATTAGATAAAAGCTAGCTTAGATTCATTATTTGTGAATGTTCATAAATTTAACACTTTATTATGTATTACAACTGAATTTGTATAGTGGTATTACATTTGAAGGTTAGATAACTCTAAAGTAATCTAATTATCACAAATTTCACATATTAAAGAACTAAAAGTATATATTTCAAAAGAGGAAAAGGTGTGAAAGGAAATAATGAAGAGTTCAAATCAGACCTTTTCAAAACCTAATATATTTAGAATGATATATATTTTTATGATTTCGAAATTTTTTATTTCATAACTAATATAATATATTTCTAATGACGTAAACTAATTTAACTGTAATGGAATGTTTTGAAATTCACGTACAATATTTATAATATGTTTGTATAAAAATATTTTAGTTATATATATTCCTCCTGAATATTGCAATACTTTTTTAATACGTATAATATATTGAATTAAAAAATCAAAATGTATTAAATTTGTATTTATTTTTCTCTTAGTAATTGATGATTAAAACATATTGTACTTAAATTTGAAATATTTAAACGTTATTCAAGTTAGTTTATGTGTTACTATATTAAAATTGTGTTTTAAAAAGTATTATATATGTATTTAGCTATTTTTATTTAAAAAAAGTTACCCGATCAACTCTAATAATAAAAATATATACTATACTCAATAAATAAAGCTACATATTTATACTATCTATGTAAGTAACCCTTAACTATTCAATCTATTTATTCAGACAATTACTGCAGATCACCACCCATGAAAAAGATATACTAGCAAGTTCAAACTTGTACCAAAAATCATATAAGAAAACTTTTCATTATAATTTCAGCAGGCCAAAAATCATACAAGAGAATAAAATTAGTGGTTAATGAAGAGGGTCGAGAACCTAAAGTCAACAAATTTTAGTAGAGACAAAAAATATTAGGTGGTTTTGGTGGGTAGAGTTGCTTGATATCTCTTGTTGGTGGCAGGTGACAAGTATCCCATGAATTAAGTGGAGGTGCGCAGAAGCTAGATCAAACACCACGATTATCAAAACCTAAAATCGTTCTTAAAATATCAAATTAAAGACAACATAGTCCCACGTAACTTAAAATCGGGTAGATACTAAAACCTTGATTCGACATGAGAAGTTTTTTGTTTTTTTTTTGGGAATTTTTTCATTTCATTCAAAAAATATTGTTTGGCCATAAAATTTTTAAATACAACTTAAAGTTGTGTTTAAAAAAAATTGAAAACAAGTCTCAATCTTATTTCACTTTTTTTCAACTCCAACCTCGCCTTTATGTTTAAAAAAGTCTTTTAAAAAAAATATGACAAAATACAACTCCAACTTTTTTTTTTTTCATGACCAAACGCCTACTAAATAACTTATTTTCTTCTATAACACCATCCAAAGCCAATAGATTGGGCACTAGTTTATAAATGCTTTTAAGATAAATTTGAGTTTTTTCATGAGAAGGGTTTCACCATAGATAATAAACTATAAAAGAGTACAAAATTCAGAAAAAGCAAAAACATCCATATTCTCATTCTTTTTTGTTTTTTTTTTATGAACAAGATTGCATAAATAAATAAAACAGTAGTTTAGCAGACCTAGTCAGGCTCTATTACAAAAACAGTTGGGCATTGCCTAGTGGTGTTCAGTAGGGAAGGGATATTTCTAAGAGAGCAATGTCCTTCTATGTCTGCCCATACAGTTTGGGCTACAAAAGATGGTGGCACAACAAAACATTGACTACTTCCAAAGCAGTCCCACTTGGCTCCTTCCTTTGCTAAAGAATCATCGACTTTGTTCTGATCTCTGTAGCTATAGTGAACGGGTGGACCTCCCAATCCTCTTATCAGAGATCTGCAATCATCAATAATTGGGTTATAGAGCAAGTTAACTTTAAGAAGCATTTGAATTACCTCTTGGGAGTCAATGTTGATCTCAATAGGGCACAATTAGTCATGCTCTGTCGCCAGTTTGAGTCCCTATCTCAGTGCAAGGAGTTCCATGAGGTTATTAGTGGCATGCATGAATCTTTGGAGGAAGCCCAAAACCCACTCTCTTCTAGAGTTCCTTACCACTCCCCCTATGCCCCCTTTCCCAGGATTCTCAATGCAAGATCCATCAGTATTCAGTTTGAAGGAATTTCTTTGGGGATGGGACCAGCACATAGAGATAGTGTTGCAAGTGATGGGGTTAGTGTGCTAGTTCAAGTGGAAAAACTCGATTGCCTCGGCATAAACATATTTAAATAAGGGAAAAACTCGATTGCCTCGGCATAAACATCCCAGTTGGAAGGAGAAAAGCAGTCAAGTTGAATGGAGGTCAAGCCAAAGGGTCTTGGCTTTGTTGCAGCCAAAGTAGAGGTGGTGGAGGTTCTCAAGGGGGTGGTTGTAAACCTGGTAAGAAGGAGTGATGTCAATCCCTCTGTGAGACAAGGTCTCCCTGGTGGGGAGGCTTTCATGGTGGAGATCTACGACTTAAAATACAACCTATTTATGCTTAACAAATGAATAAAAGAGAATAACTGAATTAACTCAGTGAATACAAGGTTAGATGTCAAGGTAGATGTTCTTTGTAACTGACATATATAGTTCTTCTCGACGAGTGGAGTTATTGTCAAGATTGAGGTTTGACAACAAATCCTGAGCGAGATTAAGTTGAACAGGATCAAGACAAAAGATTTAGAGTATAGGTTAAGTAAAGTATCTTGGTATGTTATCTCCCTTCTAAGATTTTATCCATATTAAAGAATGATATTACTGACAGACCTAACATCAAAATTCGAGTGAACAAGGGCAACTTTATATAGCTCAATCAAACCTTGAGAGCTAATTTACCAAAAAAAAAAAAGAATTAAATTTTTTTAAAAATAAGGCATTTCTGCTCAAAAGTCATGTGCAAGGACTAATATATGTATTTACATTATTCAGATGTCTTCCGTTGGAGGAGGGAGATTCAAATCGATCTCAATACGCTTAATTTTTTGCTTAACAGATGAAGAATCTGACTTCTTTACCTCCACCTTGGCCTCCGCCAAAGCCACAACATTTGTTGCTTCAATAGCCGTGATATGACTGGACCTCCGATTCACATCATTTGTCGAAGTTGGGAAATTGATTTTCGCTTTGGCACCACGGAGCTTAATCGCCGCATTGTCATACAGTTGTGCTGCCTCCTCCGCGGTGTCAGACATACCTAACCAAACATTTGTTCTTCTCTTCGGATCCCATATCACCGCCCCGTATCTCCCCCTCTTCTTCCGTACTCCTCGGTAATGCACCTTCTTCTCAACTCCTCCTTTCTCTTTTGCCACCTTTGCCGCAGTTGTACATGTTTGCTTGGGCGCCATTTTTACTCTTGTAAATTAATAAAAAATAACTAAATATTTCTCTCTAGTCTCTATGTATATATATAAGATTTTTCTTTATTTATAGAAATTAATTTATTTTTCTATAATTTTATAGTAATAATGATATAAAGAAATTTGAGTAAGTCATTAGGATAAGATAAATGTAAGGAGAAAGAACTGCTTAAATAGGGAAGTATATAAAGTATGGGAGCCACATGTGACATGACATTATTACTATTATTAATAATATTTTTTCTTAAACAAATCAAGTTTTGTGATATTAGTAATCTCAAATATTTATGAATGTTAATATTTGTCCATATAAATGATATTATTCTGATCGACGAGTCTTGAGTGGAGTTGAGGTCAAGATTAAGATTTGACAACAAAACTGATATCTAGATAGTTTATTTTAATAAATGGGAAATGCTATTTTTCAATTTGGGTTTGATGTTTTATTATTTCACCTTTTGTAGGATTTTGTGGAAAAACACCAAATCAGGCCGTAATTATTTTTCTTACCCATCATAGAATTATGTTATGAAAAAATATATATTTAATTTAGTCTATACTAAGTGATTTTTTAGTATATATCATATTCATTAAGAAAAAAAATTTAAGGACATAAATTAAAGATTATTGTTTACCATTACCTTTTTGGTTATTCTCAAAATATTCTTCTAGAAAATATAAAGTAGTTAATAATTTCATTAAAAAAAGGGTAAATATGGAAAGAATTCTATCATTACATTGAAAAATTCACTTATTTTGAACTACAGAAGAGAATTCCAACAATTCATTAAGTATGGACTATACAATGTATTTCTTTGAGATAGGAACAATTAATAATTGTACTTTACATAATACATTATGTAATAATATGATGTTAAAGAAGATCAGTTCCTCATACAATCTTGGAATGGAGTTAATGTCAAGATTAAGGTTTGAGGACAAGATTAAAATACTTGAAGGGAAAATTCAGTGAAGTAACACATGAGGATGATGTGGAGGTGAGACTTGATACACATATGTCATCTAGAAGAAATAAAGTTTCAAGCATCATAGGTCTAATATTCTGTAATGACCCTCCAGGTCATGTTTCGTAATTCCATTTATATTCACCGTTAGAGATTTTCTATAGATGACCCAAGTCAATTATGACTTGTTGGAACCGATAGTTCGGTTAACGGTCAGTTCGTTTGATTTTTAGAACCAATTCCTCGTTAAGAAGTCTTCGCTGGTTTCGAATGGTCACCGAGCAAAAATATCAGTAAATCGATCTCGAATGTGAATTCCAATTGTACCAACAACTCTAAAATATCACTTTTAGACTGGGTATACCCTTGGTTCGGGTCCCACTACACCCAAGCTTATTTTGATCCGTTGGTCGAAAAGTTGAAAAATCAAAAGAGATGAGTGTGGGACCCATAAGTGGCCTAAACAATCTCCAATGGAAAATATGACTTCACCAATATGTTTGGATCATCGAATTTAGTGAGATTACATAGTTCGTTTGTGAAAAATGGAGTCTGAATGAGTCTGGGAGGTCAAACATAAGTTTTGACCTCGCGAATCCCATTTAACCGAGACCAAGGTACAATAAATAGCCCCCTTGGACGCGAAATTGGTCATTTTTCACTCCCCTTTGATCCCTAGAAGCTCTAAAATGATAGATTAACTTCAAATTGATTCTTGGGGGTGAGTTAGAAGCTTGATTAACATATATATTTGTGATTAACAACAGATTTAAGGTATGAATCCTTTATTTTCAAGCTTTAATTTCTTGATTATTTGACCGAAATTGCAAATTGCTTGAGGGCTTGATTTTAGCCCAAATATGCTTGGTTTACACCTAATTCTTGAGGGTTATGATTTCCTAATGGTATATGAACATTGGGTTGATCTCGGAAACACAGCTTCTGCAACTCGTCTACCTCAGCCTTGACTCCCGCTACGTTTGGGGATTGAAAACCTTTAAGCTGACTGTAGACACCTAATTTCGTCCCTCCCCGATGTCGTTTTTACCCATTGTTATTTTTATCCTACCGCGTACCCTCACCCATGTTATTGTACCCGCACAAAATACAAAAAAATAAAAATAAATAATAAAATAACAAATCCTATCCTAACTAATTCTATCTTATCCTAACAACCTACCCAATTAAAATAAGCCACACCACCCCATACCCTACCCCACCTACCCTACCCCAATACCCACCTCACAATATATACATACACATACACACAAAAGAAAAAAAAACCAAAAAAACAGAAAACAAAAGAAAAGCATCAGCACTTTCTCTCCCTCTCTAGACTCTCACTTTCTCTCTCTCAAAAACATCGCCGTCGACCGACCGGAGCTCCGGCTGCCACCACAACACCACCATCTTTCCCCTCTCTCTACTATCTCTCTCTCTCCCCGATCTCTCTCTCCGATCTCAGCTCCGACGACGGCGACAGCACCGTCGTCTCTCCGTCGCCTCTCTCTCTCTCTCTCTCTCTCCGATCTCAGCTTCGACGATGGCAACAATGCCGTCGTCTCTCCCTCTCTCTCTCTCTTTCTCTCCGACCACTCTCCGACGTCAGGCATAGAAACAGCGACGCCGGCGACCAGCAGCGACAAACACCAACTCCGACCAACGACGTCAGCTCCGACGGTGGCAGTCACCAAAAATAGTGACGCCGGTGACCGGCAACAACATCCAACCCGTTTTCCATCGACTTCGATGAGATTTCGTGTACGGGTCTTCTCGATTTTTTTATAAATTAAGTCTCGGTTCATCTGGTATTTCTTATTTCTTCATGCAAGGATAGTTGGAAATTGATGGTTTGGGGTTTCGAATTTGAGATCTTGAGTTGTTTTTGAGTTTTATTCGGGTTTACGGATTATTCATCGTGAGGTTTTGTCGTGGTTTTCCGATCTGTCCGGTTGAATTCAATATCGAGTTTGGTTTGCTCGTTGTGAGGTTCTCCGGTCGAGTATTTTGGTCTTCGGATTTCTTTATTATCGACAAGGATCAATTTCATCGAGGTTCATTTCTTCTAACCGAATCTTTAATTTATTTTTCGTGATGTTGTGGGTGTGGATGATTTTATTTGTTGCGTGCTTGGTATGTTCGAATATGTGTTATGTGTTGGTTGATGTTGGTTTCAGACTTCGAAAAGTGAATTGATAAATCGAAGCATGTTTAATCGTATTGTTTGAAATAAATTTGGGGACGGGAATCGAAAATTGATAAAAGTAAATATTTTGATATTTTTGATACATTGTTGATGTTGAATGCGGTATGTCGACGAGCGGGTAGGCAAACGTAGGACGGGTAGGCAAAATTTAGGAATAAGTATCTCGTGGGATGTTGGAATGTGCGTGTGAATGTCTCTTTCTAGATTATCGTGTTTAAATTCAGATGTATTTATTTAGCCGGGGAATGCCCCGACGTATCATGATGGCGGAAAATAATCGTGATGAAGGCCCGCGGCGTCGGGTAAGGCATTGGAGCTTAGTCTAGATTTAGTTTAGACTAGGACTTATATTTTTGTATTTTTTCTATTTTTCGGACTGTATAATTGAACTGGACTTTTACGTTTTTGTACTGTTTTGTTTTGTTTATTGTTTGATTATTTTGTGTTCTTTTGTGTGGTTTATACATTTCATAATGCCAAAATAGTCGATACACTCCACCAAGCGACCGTGGTCGAACCACGAGATCGAGGGGTGTCTAACACCTTCCCCTCGGTCAACAGAATTCCTTAGCCGGAATCTTTGTTCGCAAACCGGTTTAAGAGTCAAATGGTTTCGAAAAGGATTTTTCAAAGGTGACTTGGCACACCGGATTATGCCAAGTGACGACTCTGAATAAAAAATGCAAATAATCCTTTTCCGAAACAAATTTTTATTTCTTGTCACTTAAATAATAAAACTCTTTCGCGCTAAAACATAATATTTTGGAGTAAGTAAAAAAGGGGTGTGACAGCTCTGGCGACTCTGCTGGGGAGTATTTCAGAATCCGAGCTTTTTTTTGGAGTTGTATCGGCTTTGTTTGGCATTACGAGTGTATAAGCATTGTTCGTGACTTTTGTTTGTGTTTTCACTTTTGTACGTTTTCGTGCTCTTTGTTTACAGTATTTATCCTATGTGTTACCGCTTTATATCTGGCATCATTTGCATAATCCGAGTCAATTCTTTCCGCAACAAGTCTCGGAGCGCACGTCGTGCGCACGAACTCTAGTTGAGTCACCTTTATTTTAGGGGGGGAGCCGTTGGATGTATGGAGTAGGTGGAAAGTAAAGCAGCCACTGTCGACCATATGCTCCCCCGAACGGCCTTGTTAGTAAACCACAACGTAGGTCAGCCTTTAGGTCATTCTTATGTGCATCATATTGAGACCTAGCGAGGCCCACACGTGCTAAATATTGCATCTTTGAGAGTAACGTGGTCATTTGACGGACCGATTTGGGGAAAACATGTGTTAGAAGTAAAGTGTGAAAAAAAAAAGAAAAAAAAAAGGAAAAAAAAGTGAGTCGAAAAGAATGAATCAAAAGGAGTGTCGTAGTTTATTTTAGAGTTCTTTATGGCTTTTGTTCTTCACGATCCAAAACTCAAAAAGATTTTTTACGTTTTGCATTTATCTTCTCAAAGTACCGTAAGTTCAACAAAAAAAAAATGAATGAAAAAAAAAGAGGGTTTTGTTTGCCTTGTCTACTTATTTGTCAAAAACAAAATACCAAAAAGATTTTTTTATAATTGGTGGTGTCAGTCTTAGTTGAAATGTCTAGTCGAAAATCCAAAAAGTTTTCACTCGTTTGTTTTTGGTTGTCTCTTAAGTTAGGGTCAATTTATTAGTTAATCGTTAAGTGTCCAATCTGGACGAACTACGCACCCCTGATTCTCCTCTCTCGGGAGTGAGATACGTAGGCAACCTATTTTAGGTTCGGAGATCTTATTTCAAAAATTCAAAAAAGATTTTCTTCACTCTTGATTTAGAGTAGGTGTCTCATGTACATCTTTAAAAGAAAGAAAAAAAATATATTTTCCTTTAATAGGTTCAAGTTTCATTTTCGTATGAAATTTAAAATCGAAAATCCAAAAATATTTTCTTCAGTAACCATAGATTTCATGTTGTACAGGAATCTGAAAAATTCAAAAAGATTTTCTTCACTCTTCACTTAGAGTAGGTGTTTCATATACATCTCTAAAAGAAAACTACAAAAAGATTTTTCTTTAATAGTTTCAAGTTTCATTTTCCTATGAAATTCTAAATCGAAAACCCAAAAAAATTCTTTTTTGGTAATCATAGATTCCATTTTTGTATAGGGAGTTTAAACCTAAAAAATGCAAAAAGATTTTCGTCAATTCTTTTGATAATTTGTTATTTTCTTTTCTTTTTAAAGTTTCAAGAAAAAGAAAAAAAAAATTTAATTGGCCATTTTGGCAAAACTTCACGAACTACGCACACCTGATTCTCCCCTTTCGGGGGTGAGATACGTAGGCGCCCTTCTAGGGTTCGGTGATTTTTCTTCAAGAAAAAAAAAAGAAGAGGTTTTGAAGAAAAAAAAAATGTTGAACTCTAACATATTTGTTACCTCTTGTTCAGTTAGTTTAAGGTGGTTGGTTTGTGGATTCCTGGCTGGTCCTCCATATCACACCAAATCCAAGGAAGGGTTAGTTGTGTCCAACAAGGATATAGAGAGTGGCATCATGGATGAAATAAAGAGTCGGGAAATTGAGAGTTTAAAGAAAGAGAATTTGAGACTGAGACAACAAATGATGGGAATGTACCGAGCTTGGGCCAGTGGGCTGCCTCCACCTCCGTTCCCCACTTTTGACCCTGCAAATACCTTGAGTCTTCCACCAAAATCTCAAAGTCAGTTTCCTACTGTTGTTAATGCACCACAGCATGCCTCATAATCCATTCCACGTCAAATGCACCTCAATACTTCCACCACTTTTTCTTTATCTCCTCAGTATAAGTCTACCACATTCACAGCACCACATACCGTCTGTGTTTTTGTTGCTCAACCTTCTACTAAGGCTTCCACTTTGTCTATCAATCCAACGATTGTGATTTCCCAGTCCACTAGTTACTCCACGTTCAATACTGTTGATGATCATTGGTATACTCTTGAGCCTACAGTTAAGTTAAGTGAACCGCCAAAATTTCTTACTAAGAAGCCTAGCATGCCAAAAGAGCCAGAGAAAATGGTTGGGAAAGTGAAGAGTGTAGAAAATGATATGAAAAATTCCCCCGGACTTATGGGCTATGAAGATGTTTCATATAAAAACTGGGGCATGTCTTCAAGTGTTAACCTTCCTCCCAGCTTTGAGACATCAAAATTTGGGGAGCCTGATGGACAGAAGGATTCTGTGAAACATTTCGGACGACATTGCAATCAACCAAGGGAAACTGAAAGAAAGAAGAAGAAAAATGCACCTATTGTCATGACAGGGCCAAAGCAGAGTTTGAGAGGTTCAACCCACCAATACTGTCAGCCTCAATACCGAGCTTACATATCAGATCCACATAACCACTTGCAATAAGGTTTCTTTCTCCGAAATCCAAGAAATCCCATTCCACTTCCTAGATATCCTGTGAACAATGCACAATTGTATGCTCATCCATCTTCTTATCCACAATGGCATGCCCCTGTCCCTCAACATCGTCCTCGACCCCCACAAATTTACCAAGGGACCTCTAAATCCAAATTTCATCCGAGGTCAGAGTTCGCAAAGAGGAGGAAGGAAAAAGATAATTTCACTCCTATTGGGGAATCCTATGCCAGTTTATTCCAGAGATTGGTACAGCAGGGCATGATCACTCCTCTCCTTGGGTATACTCCTGACCCGCATTCAAGAAGCTTTGATCCTAATGTGCGATGTGCATATCATTCTGATGTTCAGGGTCATAGTACTGAAGATTGTCCCACTTTGAAAAGAGGAATAGAAAAGATAATTCAAGATAAATTGATTGTGGTGCAAAACATTGGCCCTTCGACCATCCCACAGAGTTCTTCACCAGCAAGCGGTACTGCACAATCTGTGGGAGGCAATGAGTTAAGCATGGGGATCCAGAGCTTATTTGTTGAAGGAAATGTGTCTGACAGTGGTGGAAGTTACAGTCATGTTGATATGAAAGCCAGTGGCTAAGATGTCAGACTGAGCAATGAGAAGTCACCCCTCTCCTTACCAGGAAGGGGTTTGGTAGCTTGTTTTGTTTTATTTTCTGTTCTCCAAATTATTTCAGGGTTGTAGTTGGGGATTTATCTTGTTTTGTCCCTTTGTCGTTTATGTTCAAACCCTTCTATCTTTCATTTTTATTAAATGGAGTGTCCCCTTTTTCTTTGTGTTTTAAATATGTGTTTTTTTTACATAGTACATTTTATGTTGACTCTAGTGATATGATATGCTAGTGAAATTTACAGCTAGATCTTAACATCCAGTTTAAGAATGAACATTGAATCAGAGGGTTAAAGTTAAAAAAGAGAGCATCTGAGGAAATAGATAGAGTGTTGGGGCATTTGGTGATCAAGTTGAAACCTTCTTTGAAAATTAAGGCTATTATTTTGAAAATCGTGAGAATAACTTGGTCATCAATTGAAAGACATGTCTTAATTAGGTCAAACAGTGTCTACGTGATCCTATCAAGAGGAACAGGAAGAAAATTAGCTCCACGAAGTCATGAGTCCTTTACATGAGGAATGTACAACAAAGTGGAGTTGTATGCTGGGCAAGTGTAGAAAATAGGTGGCACATATGCTCGGGGCAAGTTAGTGTTGTAAAACATTTCATAAGTGATCTTGATCGTGCACTTTCATATTGCATGATATGTACTTGCATTTTCAAAGATTGATATGACGAAGGCATTTCATTCTGCCATCCAAACATCGTGTCATCCTTTGTTTACCCCATTTGAGCTTTAGTTTTATTTTCTTTCATACACCTCTTTTGGAATCAATATAGTCAGCAAAGCTCGAAAGAACAATGTCGAGCAAAACAATAGTCAGAAAAGTTCAAAAAAAAAAAGAAGAGAAGAGAGAAAAAATGTGTCAAAAAAAGAGAGAAAAAAGGGTGTGAAGAAAAATAGAGTCAGAAAAATCCCCAAAAGAAAAAAAAAGAAATCAGAATCAAGCAAAATAAGATGCCAGAACTATGCATGACCTGATTCTCCTCTCTCGAGGGTGAGATACGTAGGTTGCCCTACTTAGGGCTCGGTCCAACCAAATAAACAATTTAGAGTCACCCAGTCAAAAGAAACTGGGGCATGAGTTAATCCTCATTGTTTGAGTCGATTCCAAAAGTTGTAAGTCCCACCCCCACCTCAAGTGTTGTTTGGGCCTCATGCCATCATTTTTTTCTTTCTAATCCTATCCAAAAGCCAAGTTACAACCAAAGAAAGACCTTCAGATCAATCTTTGAGGATGTTAAGGCAAAGCATGTAAAGGATATGAGGATGTATTTGGGAGCTACTTGTCTTCCTCCGCACAAAGAATCAAGATAGAAATAAAAATGTGAGAATCTTATCGGTAAAAACCCTCACGGGTACCATAAGGCGATGGTAAGTTGAGAGAAATAAAAATAAGAGAGTCTTATTGGTGAAAACCCTCACGGGCACCGTAAGACAATGGTAAGCTGAGAGAGATAATAATGAGAGAGTCTTATCGGTGAAAACCCTCACGGGCACTGTAAGACAATGGCGAGTTGAGACAAATAAAAATAAGAGAGTTTCATTGGTGAAAAACCCTCGTGGACACCATAAGGAAATGGTGATCTAAAAAATGAGAGGCTTGTTGGCAAAAACCCTTCAAGGCGCCACTAGCCGAATGAGGTCTTAAATGCAATTGGCCAAAGAAAGCAACTCACTTACGGGTCATTAACTCAACAACAATTTGTGAGAGTTTGGATGGAAAGATCAGGCGGCTTAATCCAAAATGCATGGCATAATCATTAGAATTGATTGTCATTTAAGATAAAATTTTCATTTCTTTGTTTCAAATGGGGACATTCATTGTCTTTTCTTTCTTCTCTTTATCTTTATTTTTATTTTCTTGAGTCAGTTATCCAAATAAAACAAAAGTTGTTGTCATTTTTCTCTTGTTTTTAAGTCAAGCTCATGTCAAAACAAGCGAGAAAAGATTTCAAAACTGGCTACCAACTTCTTCAATTGCACAAAGCAAAACAAAAAGGCCAGCGCATGAAAGAGACATGATTGAAATAAAAAAGGGTGTGCAGAAAGTTTTGCCAATAGACAAGTCTGGGAACTCATGAAAATACCAAGGTTTAAAGGGTTTATTCATGAAGCATGACAAAGCAGAGATGTTGTGTTTATTTCAAAGTCACTCTTAATAATCCGAGTTTGGGTCAATGAAACGACAAAGTAGGGGCAAGTGCCAATAATCTGAAACAAAATGAAGGGAATGAACACTGGAGCAGGTGTCGGGACAGCCAAGTGCCGCAAGCCATCACTAAGTTTTTAACTGACAAATTTTCTTTGAAGAAACATGGAAAATTCGTTTCATTTAATTCATCTACCATTGGAAATGCACATCCGTGAGACTTTACTTTCTGTTCAGGACCCTCCTGAAAAATGAGATTTTATTTTATGCTCAGGACCCTCCTGAAAAATGGGATTTTACCTTATGTTCAGGACCCTCCTGAAAAATGGGATTTTGCTTTCAGTTCAGGATCCTCCTGAAAAATGGGATTTTACTTTTTGTTCAGGACCATCCTGAAAAATGAGATTTTACTTTATGTTCAAGACCCTTCTGAAAAATGGGATTTTACTTTCAATTCAGGACCCTCCTGAAAAATGGAAATTTACTTTATGTTCAGGACCCTCCTGAAAAATGGGATTTTACTTTCTGTTCAGGACCCTCCTGAAAAATGGGATTTTACTTTCTGTTCAGGACTCTCCTGAAAAATGGGATTTTACTTTCTGTTAAGGACCCTCCTGAAAAATGGGATTTTACTTTATGTTCAAGACCCTCCTGAAAAATGGGATGTTAGTTTCTGTTCAGGACCCTCCTGGAAAATGGGAATTTACTTTCAATTCAGGACCCTCCTGAAAAATGGGATTTTACTTTCTGTTCAGGACCCTCCTGAAGAATGGGAATTTACTTTCAATTCAGGACCCTCCTGAAAAATGGGATTTTACTTTATGTTCAGGACCCTCCTGAAAAATGGGACTTTACTTTATGTTCAGGACCCTCCTGAAAAATGGAATTTTACTTTATGTTCAGGACCCTCCTGAAAAATGGGATTTTACCTTATGTTCAAGACCCTCCTGAAGAATGGGATTTTACTTTTGTTCAGGACCCTCCTGAAAAATGAGATTTTACTTCATGTTCAGGACCCTCCTGAAAAATGGGATTTTACTTTATGCTCAGGACCCTCCTGAAAAATGGGATTTTACTTACAGTTAAGGACCCTCCTGAAAAATGGGATTTTACTTTCTGTTCAGGACCCTCCTGAAAAATGGGACTTTACTTTCTGTTCAGGACCCTCCTGAAAAATGGGATTTTACTTTATGTTCAGGACCCTCCTGAAAAATGGGATGTTACTTTCTGTTCAGGACCCTCCTGAAAAATGGAATTTTACTTTATGTTCAGGACCCTCCTGAAAAATGAGATTTTACTTTATGCGCAGGACCCTCCTGAAAAATGGGATTTTACTTTCTGCTCAGGGCCCTCCTGGAAAATGGGACAACGCTTTCAAAAGTGAAATACTATTTTACTATAATTTTTATTTGGAATAATTTTTGTTCTAGTTTTAATGTTGGGTTTCAGGAGCCCGCCTGAAGAATAGGGTGATGAAATAGCAAGTCAGGAGCCCGCCTGAAGAACAGGGTGATGAAATAGCAAGTCAGGAGCCCGCCTGAAGAACAGGGTGATGAAATAGCAAGTCCGGAGCCCGCCTGGAGAATAGGGTGAAGAAATGAAAAGTCATGCAACAAAGCGAAGTAATTGAAAGCCAAGCAACAAGTCGAAAGAAATTGCAAGTCAGGAGCCCGCCTGAAGATTAGAGTGATGAAAGTCGAGTCAAGAACCAACATAAGCTGTATAGATAGGATTTTTGTAATTTCATTTATGTTTTAGCTTGTAATTTGCATTTTGATGTAATAACAGAGCCGGGGACCGGAACCTCGACGGAACCTCACTCGACTCTCCAACTCGGTATAGTCCATCTCCGTCCAATCCTTGGAGATACTTATCACTTGATCCTTTCATAACTTGGGTGGGTAGGCTGTCCTAATTCAAGACCCGGTAGTCCTTCTTTCTCCTGTTTCTTTCTTTGAATAATGGTCGGGACAAAATTCTATCTCGTTGTCTACTTCTTTGTCTGAAAACACTGCGTGTTTACATTCAAAGGGGGCATGATGTAGACACCTAATTTCGTCCCTCCCCGATGTCGTTTTTACCCATTGTTATTTTTATCCTACCGCGTACCCTCACCCATGTTATTATACCCGCACAAAATACAAAAATAAATAAATAAATAATAAAATAACAAATCCTACCCTAACTAATTCTATCTTATTCTAACAACCTACCCAATCAAAATAAGCCACACCACCCCATACCCTACCCCACCTACCCTACCCCAATACCCACCTCACAATATATACACACACATACACACAAAAGAAAAAAAAACCAAAAAAACAGAAAACAAAAGAAAAGCATCAGCACTTTCTCTCCCTCTCTAGACTCTCACTTTCTCTCTCTCAAAAATGTCGTCGGCGACCGACTGGAGCTCCGGCTGCCACCACAACACCACCATCTTTCCCCTCTCTCTACCATTTCTCTCTCTCCCCCGATCTCTCTCTCCGATCTCAGCTCCGATGACGGCGACAGCGCCGTCGTCTCTCCGTCGCCTCTCTCTCTCTCTCCGATCTCAGCTCCGACGACGGAAACAACGCCGTCGTCTCTCCCTCTCTTTCTCTCTTTCTCTCCGACCACTCTCCGGCGTCAGGCATAGAAACAGCGACGCCGGTGACCAGCAGCGACAAACACTAACTCCGACCAACGACGTCAGCTCCGACGGTAGCAGTCACCGAAAACAGTGACGCCGGCGACCGGCAACAACATCCAACCCGTTTCCCATCGACTCCGACGAGATTTCATGTACGGGTCTTCTCAATTTTTTATAAATTCAGTCTCGATTCATCTGGTATTTCTTATTTCTTCGTTCAAGGATAGTTGGAAATTGATGGTTTGGGGTTTCGAATTTGAGATCTTGGGTTGTTTTTGAGTTTTATTCGGGTTTACGGATTATTCATCGTGAGGTTTTGTCGTGGTTTTCCGATCTGTCCGGTTGAATTCAATATCGAGTTTGGTTTGCTCGTTGTGAGGTTCTCCGGTCGAGTAATTTGGTCTTCGAATTTCTTTATTATCGACAAGGATCAATTTCATCGAGGTCCATTTCTTCTAACCGAATCTTTAATTTATTTTTCGTGATGTTGTGGGTGTGGATGATTTTATTTGTTGCGTGCTTGGTATGTTCGAATATGTGTTATGTGTTGGTTGATATTGGTTTCAGACTTCGAAAAGTGAATTGATAAATCGAAGCATGTTTAATCGTATTGTTTGAAATAAATTTGGGGACGGGAATCGAAAATTGATAAAAGTAAATATTTTGATATTTTTGATACAATGTTGATGTTGAATGCGGTATGTCGACGAGCGGGAAGGCAAACGTAGGCCGGGTAGGCAAAATTTAGGAATAAGTATCTCGTGGGATGTTGGAATGTGCGTGTGAATGTCTCTTTCTAGATTATCGTGTTTAAATTCAGATGTATTTATTTAGCCGGGGAATGCCCCGACGTATCATGTTGGCGGAAAATAATCGTGATGAAGGCCCGCGGCGTCGGGTAAGGCATTGGAGCTTAGTCTAGATTTAGTTTAGACTAGGATTTATATTTTTGTATTTTTTCTATTTTTCAGACTGTATAATTGGACTGGACTTTTACGTTTTTTGACTGTTTTGTTTTGTTTATTGTTTGATTATTTTGTGTTCTTTTGTGTGGTTTATACATTTCATAATGCCAAAATAGTCGATACACTCCACCAAGCGACCGTGGTCGAACCACGGGATCGAGGGGTGCCTAACACCTTCCCCTCGGTCAACAAAATTCCTTAGCCGGAATCTTTGTTCGCAAACCGGTTTAAGAGTCAAATGGTTTCGAAAAGGATTTTTCAAAGGTGACTTGGCACACCGGATTATGCCAAGTGGCGACTCTGAATAAAAAATGCAAATAATCCTTTTCCGAAATAAATTTTTATTTCTTGTCACTTAAATAATAAAACCCTTTCGCGCTAAAACATAATATTTTGGAGTACGTAAAAAAGGGGTGTGACACTGACGAGTCATGCTCATCTCAAAACCAACTGCATCAGAAGGCTGGGTTTCAGAAGACCCACCCTCAACTGGATTGTCATCTACCTCAGTAAATCCAGCGGCCTCGGTATCCGTATCTCTGTTCCGGAGATCCCCAGCTAGTAATGTTGCTCCTTGTTTGGTCTATTTCGACAAGGGATTAGCTTCATCCCGAATCAACCCCAAGTCAGTGGTGTTCTTCGGCTCAATGTACTGATCCACATCGGGAAGTTCTGGCACCGCCGCCTCTAAGCATATTGAGTTAACAAGCATAGGAATGCCAGAATCACATCCGTACCCACCGCTTGGTCACCTAAAAATAATGGGAAACAAGTCAACTTTTCAACCTCTAAGATTCACATAGCTTAATTATATCAACTAACCCAAGTCTTGCATTTCATCAAAACAATACTTAAAATACATCTCAATCTAAAAAGATATCACAATTATGTAAAAACATAGCTCAATCTAACAAGGAGTAAGCCTAGCCTACCTCAAATTGATTGTTAATCACCAATATATATGTTAATAAAGCTTCTAACTCACCCCCAAAAATCAATTTGAAGTTACCAAGTCATTCTAGGATTGCTAAGGTTTAAAGGGAAGTGGTAAATGACCAAAATTCGACCAAGGGGGGCTTTTTATAGTACCGGGGTCGCGCTTATATGGGGTCCGCAAGGTCAAAACTTACTTTTGACCTACCAGACTTATTCGGAGTCCATTTTCTTCAAATGAACTATTAACCCCGCTAAATTTGATATTTCAGACATGTTGGTGAAGTCAAAATTTTCCATACAAGACCTTTTAGACCAATTATGAGCCCCACACCCATGTCTACCAATTTTCTCACTTTCTGAACTCGTCAAAATGAAGTCGGGTGTCTTGGAACCCGAACCAAGGATCTTTTAAGCCTAAAACGATATTCAAGAGCTGTTGGAACAGTTGAAATTTACATCCGAGGTCGTTTAACTTAAGTTTTCACTCGGTGGCCATTCAGAACCAGCGAAGACTTCTAAATAATAAATTTATCCTAAAACTAAACGAACTGCCTGATAACCAAACTATTAGTTCCAGCAAGTCATAAATGACTTGGGCAGCAATGAAAAAGTTCTAACGGCCAAAATAAGCGGACAGTAAGAAAAATGACCTGAAGGGTCATTACGTTTGAATTGCTTTAACTTGAGCTGAGTATTTAGCAAAAGCAACCTCTCTATCTCCCATAATAGAGATAAGACAAGTAGGTCATATTAGCCTTCACAAGCTACTTGTGAAATTACACTAGATATATTATGGTTATTGTTATTATTATTTGATACATTTCAGTTATTAATATTAGCGAATTAGGTAAAAGCTAGCTTATTGGGTTCCTTTCTTGTGCAAGGTTAGAAATTTAACGATTTATTATGTGTTATTTCATTTAAATATTGATCTGTTATAACTTAAATTTGTATGTTTTATTACATTTGAAGATAATGTATTCTAAAAGTAATCCAAGTATCACAAATTTTACATATTAAAGAACTAAAAGTACATGTTTTAAAAGAGGAAAAAGTGTGAAAGAAAACAAGGAAGAGATCAAAATCAGATCTTTCAAAACCTAATATATTAAGAACATTACGACGATATATTGAAGGAATAATAAAAACTCATGATTAATATGATATGTATGAAAAATTCAATCGATGAAAACGAATCTGTGATAATCGCATAATCAGGTTCGAGAGTAATAAGTAATAAGTAAGTAGTAAGTAAGTGAAAAGTGATGAATTAGATCTACAGTAATTAAACTTTGTGTGTATTAAAAGAATCACAAGAATCTAATTGAAATTTATACATATCCAAAGGATTAAAAGATCAATTACTAGCATTTAATTTGAACGTATCTGAATATCTTCGTGAATATTTTTCCGTATTTTATTTCCTAATGCCACATGTACATTCCACAAAAAGGAAAAAAGGAAAAGTTAATAAATGGAAAATGCTATATTTCAATTTGGGTTCTATTATTTCTCATTTGAGGGGTAACTCCAAATTAGATTCAAGATCTATGAACAAGAGAGATCCCAAAGTTCATTGAAGTTGGCTGGGATGAGCTCTATGAGGTCTCAGGTTCAACTTTCAATAGAGACAAATATTAGGTGATTTCTTCATATCTGTTCTAGCCTTGGTGGGCAGACTTACCTGATACATGTTGCTTGTGTGAGAGTACCAAGTGATTTCTTTCTATTTGTTCTAGTCTTGGTGGACATAGTTACCTGGTATCTATTGCTAGTGAGAGGTGACAAGTATCTCGTGGTATTAGTCAAGGTGCACTCAAGCTGGTCCAGACATCATAGTTATAAATAAGGAAAGAAATTAAAACCAAATAAAGTGTAGGTGTTATCCAAATTCCCAAATCCAACTTTAAATTATATTTGTTATTTTTATGGTCAAACAAAAATATAAAAATTAAGTAGATTCATATTTCAAAATAAAGTGAATACATTTCATGACCAAATAAGTCCTTAATGTTTTTGTCCCCAAAAAATAAAAACACAGACTAATATGTATTTGCGTTGTTCTCATTGCCAATAATACTATTAATTCAACAAACATGCATTCAAATCTCTGATCATCAACTCCAACAACTTTTCACATGTCTTCTGGTGGCGGAGGTAGATTCAAATCAATCTCATTGCGCCTAGATCTCTGTGACGATGAATCAGACTCACCGGCAACGACAACACCACCTCCATCTCCATTCCCACCACCAGCATTGCTTTGAAAGCTTGGATTCGAAAATTTGGTCTTGGCCTTGACACCACGAAGCTTTATTGATGTCGATCGCATCATACGCCAATGCAGCCTCCTTTGTTGTGTCAAATGTACCTAAGTATTTATTGTATCCTATCAATATCTCCACCCTGTATCTCCCCCAGGCGTCTTTCTCACTCCTAGGTACTTCACCTTATCTGTCATTTTCAATAAAAATTAATTCTTATATTTCTATGAAATTTGAATAAGTGAGGAGAGAAACTAGGAGAAGAGCTGCTTAAATAGGAAATAATAGGGGAAACAAAATTACAGTCAATGGATAGAGTGTTTTGACTTGACTAATTCTAAGTTTGGGACGTGGCATTATTATTATATTTTTTTTCTAAAAAATCAAGTTTTGTGATATGAGTATCTCAAATGTTTAGGAATATTAATATTGGTCCTTATGATTTCTAGTTAAACACATTTTAACAAGTAATAATAATTAAAAAATAGAAAAGTTTAAAAGTTGAAATTAAAATAAGATAAATAAAAAAGTTAAAATTAAATATTGCAAAAAAAAGGGATCATTTTTTGATATAAATTAAAATGAAAATGAGACCATTCTTTTTTAAATGAATGGAGTAGAAAGTAAGTGAAAAGTGTTGAATTATATCAAAATTTGGATGTGTATAATAAAATTTCACAAGAATCTAATTGAAATATATACATGACTAAAGGATTAAAAGTTCAGTCAGTATTTAATTTGTACATTTTTAAATATTTATCTATATTTTATTTCATATTGCCAAGTGTGCATTTCGCCAAAAGCAAAAATGAAAAGTGCTATATTTCAATTTGGGCTTAATGGTATATTGTTTCTCATTTTTGGAATTTTGAGGAAAAACACCAAATTAGGCAGTAATTAATTTTTTATCCCTCTGCCGTAGAATTATGTTATGAAGAAAAAATAGTTTTTTATAGTCCATATTAACTGAATGGTTAGAATATGGCGTATTCATTAAGAATAAAAATATTTAAGGACATCAATTAAATTTTATTTATTATTATTATTATTATCTTTTTGGTTATTCTCGAAATATTCTTTTAGAAAATATAAAGTAGTCAAGAGAGTGTTTGACTTGACCGATGTAATGGTGGACCACATATAATGTGACATTGTTATTATATTTTTCTTTTAAACAAATCAAGTTTTGTGATATTTATAACTCGAATATTTATAAATGTTAATTTATTCTTATGATTTCTAATGAAACACATTTTAACAAATAGTAATAATTAAGAATAAAAAATATATAGTATTATAAAAGGATCTAATTGTTGGAATTATGTTTTGCATTGTTGATTGAAATTAGGGCAATATAAGGACATGTATGTTATGATTTAGGTTACGACTGTAGATAAAGATCGGAAGTAATTTAAGTTGTGACGAGGCTGCACTAAGAATTAGTTTTAAGTTCATTCTATTTCTCTAGGAGAATTGTGATAGATGAATTAATTCAGCGAATGCAAGGTGAGGTATGACATAATTCTGATCGACGAGTCTCGCTGTGGAGTTAATCTAAGGGTGTCAAACGGGCCGGGCTGACCCGGCCCGACCCGGCCCTATTAGCTAACCCGGCCTGGTTTGACCCGGCCCGGTAAGCCCTAGGGCTTAAGGGTTCTGGGTCCCGGGCCGGTTTTTTTTTTAAATGGGCCCGGTTAACCCGGCCCGGACCAAGCCCGGTCCAGGCCCGCCGGTTAACCGGCCCGGCCCGGAATATAAAAAAAAAAAAAAAATGAATTTTGGGCCAACTAGCCGTTGGCCCAACGGCTATATAGCCGTTTTTGGGTCCAAACGGCTAGTTTGGGCCCATTTAATTAAAAAACAAAAAAAAAAACTTTAAAAAATATTTTTTAATCCCCAAAAAAAATCTATAAATACCCTACAACTTCAAATCATTTTTCACACAATTTTTCACTCTCTCAAATCTCATTCTCTCTCAAATCTCAATTCTCAATTCTCTAATATTCAATATATTTAATTTCTTAAAGTGTTCACTTTAATTTTTTAATTTTCGTTTACAAAGTACGAGCGGAAGTTTCCAAAGTCGCAATCTTCGGATACTTCCAAAATTTGGTATTGTTGTTCCATCTCTTACGTTTAATTTTTATTTATTGTATTAATTGTTTATTATTTAATTTTATTATATTTGTGTATTTTGAATATTTTTAGTTTAATTTAATTTATATTATGGATAAATTAAAAAACCTCGCTGTTAAAGGTGTTAAAATTTTTTGTCCCGGAAGCGGTAGTGGTAGTAAAAAGCGAATTACTAGTGGTAGAGGTAGTTCAAGTAATAGATATACCCGTGTGCCTTCGCCTCCGGTACCGCTTGGTACACCTTTTGAGGAAGAAATAGGTGTAGGTGCTCACGATATGGATTATGTAGAAGCTCAGGAAAATTATGGTATAGAAGAAGAAAATGAAGTAGATGCAGTTAATTTAGACGAAGATAATGAAAATATTGCTGAAACACCCGCAGTAGGAGATACTAACGTTAGATCTGAATCAGTTAATCTCCCTTCCCGTCCTCCCAGTGCCCCAAAACCTCGTAAAAGAACTTGTATTGCATGGCAATTTTTTGAACGTATATCAGATATTGAGGTGCAGTGCAATATTTGTCAACAAATATATAAGCATAGAAGTGGAGGCAAGCAAGGGGGTACGGGTACGTTAATGAGACATATAGATGAAGATCACAAAAGAGAGTTAAATATTGCAAAAGGTGGTGGGGATGTTGGTGGGTCAACGCAAACTAGAATGGACCCAACAACCGGTCAAGTAGCGAAAAAGTATAATAAATTGAGGGACAGGGAAGAAATAACTAAAATGGTAGCTGTGAGTTGTTTGCCTTTTAGTTTTCCTTCTTCTGATGCTTTTATTCGTTATATACAAGCAATTTATAATCCTATGTTTAATGGTATTCCTAGAACTACTTGTCGGTCTGATATTTTTAGACTCCATTCACAATATTGTTTTTATTTATCAACATTGTTAAAAAATATTCAATGTAGATTGTCCCTAACTTCTGATCTTGGTCGTGCTGTAAATAAAAATGATTATTTAACCGGTACTTGTCATTGGATGGATAGTAATTTCGTGATGAAAAAACGTATTCTTGCTTTTTTATATGATGAAGATCGTAAACATACTGGACAATTTATTGCTGATTCTATTGTTAAAATTGCCGGATACTATGATATAGAAAATAAAATTTTATGTATTGCTTTTGATAATGCTTCTAACAACAAGACTGCTATAACAAAAATAAAATCTACGCTATCTCCGTCCTTGCCTGAAATTTTTCATATTAAGTGTGCATGTCATATATATAATTTAATTGTAAAAGATGGTCTTGAGTTTTTTGAGCTTTATATTGAAAAAATTCGTCTTGCCGTTGGTTTTATTCAAGGAAATAATCGTAGATCGAGAATTAGAGAATTTAAAGTTAAATGTCAAGAAAATGGACTTACACCGATTTTGATGCCTGAGGAAATTGATACTAGATGGAATTCTACGTATGAGTTTTTAAAAACTTGTTATAAATATAGAATTCCTATTACACTAGCTTTTAATCAACATTGCGGTTCATTTGCTGATTCTGCTGATTGCATGCTACATAATTCTGATTGGGTTGTAATTAATGATCTTGTTATGTTTTTAGAAAAATTTTATGTAGCTACGGTTGAATTTTCCGGTGCTTACTATCCTACTGTTTGTAATATTTTGGCATATATAGTCGATATTTCTGGTTTGCTCCAACAATATAAAAATAAAGAAGGTTATAAAGAAGCTGTTGGCGCCATGTTTACAAAATTTAAAAAATATTTTTTCCTGATTCCCCCTATTTACTTGGTTGGTGCTATGCTAAATCCGTGCATGAAATATAATAATATGTGTCACTTTAGTACTCTTATTTATACTAACTTAGAAATAAATACTAACCATGATTCTGAACAAGTACAGCCTGATTTGTGGACGGCTACGGCTGATGCAAAAGATTATATAGAAAAATTATATAATCACTATGCTGATTTATTTGATTCAGCCGTACCTACAAATATCACTCCAACTGTCGCTCCTCATCCCCCCGAGGAGCCATCATCTTCTAAAAGGCCGGCACATAGTGGTTTTTCTGATTCGTTTTATGATTTAAATTGTTGGAACAGTGTTGATGAGAGAACTTACACATCAACTTATCGGGAAGAGCTGAAATATTATCTTCGGACGGCACCAGAGGATCGCAGACGACGGATCAACACGCTGGATTGGTGGAGGAATAATGAATCACAATATCCTGTGCTTTCAAGATTAGCTAGAGATATCTTGAATGTTCCAATGTCAACCGTTGCATCAGAGAGCGCCTTCAGTCAGGGACGACAGCAGCTTGGAGACAACCGACACTCATTGGGAAGCAATGCAATGAATGTTCTAGTTTGCCTCAGAGATTGGATTAGAGCGGAAAGAAGAAACCAAGGAATGGAACCGGAGCCGAGCGACGAGCTGAAACTAGAAGAAATTATGACTTCACGGGAGAACTCAGCAGAATCAAGTCCAATGCATGGTTTTGCCCCCGTTGACTTTGATTATCCTATGCAAGTTCCCATTAATATTAACATGAATGAGTTGGAAAAAATGATGCATAATTTATAGATTTTTCATTCATGTAAATTATAAATTTTGGATCATTTTGCAATCAATAAAATTCCCCAAATTCATTCAGTCCTTAGTCGTTGTTTTTTATTTTTTTTTGAATAAATTTTGAATATTTGTGCATATATCTTCTATAGAAGTGTATATTTAACGTATACATGTGTATATGTTTTATAAATTAGTATATAAGTATATCTATACCTATTGTAATGTATATATAATGTAGTATATTTTATAAGTAGTAGTATATATACATTTAATGGTGCGTATACACGTGTATATATCTTCTATAGAAGTGTATATTTAATGTATACATGCGTATATGTTTTATAAATTAGTATATAACTATACAAATATATATTGTAATGTATATACATTATAGTATATTTCATTTAAAGTATTACATATACATAGAATAGAGTGTATATATGTGAATGGATCTTCTATAGACGTGTATATTTAACGTATACATGTGTATATATTTTATAAATTAGTATATAACTATACAAATATATATTGTAATGTATATATATTGCATATATCTCATTTAAAGTATTACATATACATAGAATAGAGTGTATATATGTGAATAGATCTTCTATAGACGTGTATATTTAACGTATACATTACTTTATGTTTTATAAATTAGTATATATATTGTAGTATATACTTTTTTTAAAGTAGTACATATCTTTTGAATGGTGCGTATATATGTGTATATATCTTCTATAGACGTATATCTTTAAAGTATACAAGTGTATATGTTTTATAAATTAGTATGTAACTATATATATATATACATATTATTGTATATATATATATGTATATCACTATATTGTTGTATATATTTTATTTAAAGTAGTACATATATATTGAATGGTGCATATATATGTGTATATATCTTCTAAAGTAGTATATATTTAACGTATACATGTGTATATGTTTTATAAATTAGTATATATATATATTGTAGTGTATATATATATATATTATACTATTATAGCAAATGTTTTATTTAAAGTAGTACGTATAGTCATATATAATTATATATTGAATGGTACGTATATATGTGTAATTGTTTATACTTTATATATTTTTTTAAAAATATATGTTGTATATTGGAGTGTATATAGTGTATATTGGATTTTTTATTTATTTTTTAAACGGGTTTGACCGGTTTTTAACCGGGTTTGACCGGGTCTTGGTGGGTTTGACCGGATTGGGTTTAGTGGGCCGGGTCCGGGTGGGTTTTAATTTTTTCACTGTTTGGCCCGGCCCGACCCGGTTAACGCCAAACCCGGCCCGGAACCGGCCCGGAACCCGGGTAAAATGGGAGGGCCGGTTCCGGGTTGGCCCGGCCCGGCCCGTTAGACACCCCTAAGTTAATCTCATAATTAAGTTTTGAGAACAAATTTCACATATTAAAGAACTACATATATATATTTAAAAGAGGAAAAGGTGCAAAAGGAAATAATGAAGAGATTCAAATCAGACCTTTTCAAAACCTAATATATTAAGAATGTTATACATTTTTATGTTTTTGAAAGTTGTTATTTCATAATAAATATAATGTATTTCTAACGACGTAAACTTTAATTGTAACGGAATATTTGAAATTCACGTATAATACTTATATTACATTTATATAAAAAAAAAATTAGTTATATTGTACAATACATCTCTAATGCGTATAGTATATTGAATTCAAAATGTATTAAATTTGTGTTTACTTTTTCTCTTAGTAATGATGTTAAAAATGTATTGCACTTATAAAACATTTAAACGTTATTCAAGTTAGTCTATGTGTTACTTTATTAAAATTGTGTTTTAAAATATATTGTATATGTATCTAGCTATTTAAAATATTTAAACGTTATTCAAGTTAGTTTATTGCTCTTTCAACAACTGAAGCTAGCTGAATACATAGTCGTTGGAAGTTGTGGTACTCAAATTTTATGGATTATGCATCAACTACTTGAGTTTAATTTGTCCTTTGAATATGTTCCCATTTTGAATCTGTTCTCATAATGTGTGATAAAACAAGTGTTATTAGTTTGTCTAAATATATTGTGCATCATTCTAGGGTTAAACACATCAATATTAAGCATCATTTTATTCAAGATCATGTAGAAAATGAAGACTTTTCTTTAACATTTTTTGACTTGAAAAATCAATTGACAAATGTTTTTACGAAATCCTTATTAGAAGAAAGATTTCGTTATCTTAGAAAAAAGACTTGAAATTCTCAGTATTAATGACTTGTGAATTTTATTTTTGAACAAAAATCTTTTTACTTGTTCCGAATTTCTCTTCAAACTTTTTAACCAAAAAAATAATTTTCCAAAAAGGAGTCATCGTTACTTTCACTGTTTTTTCAGCTACCCCTGCACCCTTTTACCTTCCTAACATCCCCCTTCTGCCGCATTTCACTTCCATCTGTCACCTTTTGTTTCATCCCCCTTTTCAACAGTCGCCTACATCCTCCCTCTCTCCCTCGGTTCTCTTACCAATTCTCTCGTCTTCTCTACCCATTTAAAACCCAATTCCACTCTTCTCCCATGACTAGAATTTGCTCCATGCACTATTAAAAAATCTTGTTTTAGTCATGTGATTTAGTGAGACGTTCTTCATTAATTAAGATTTAGTGAGGGTAGTCATCGCTACGAGGTGTCTTGCTAATTTGAGCCTTGCTAATTATTAGTCAGGGAGACCCTCACAAATTAGTGACGGACTCCGACACTCAACCATCGCTATCACAATTTTTTAGAAAAATATAATATAGTGAGGGACATCCCTTGCTATATTAAAAATATATATAATATTAATTTATAATTTAGACAAACTTTTAATAACAATGACCTAGATGAGTCATTTATAAGAGTTCGATGACATATTTGAATTATTTTCCAATTAATTACCTTGTTCAGAAAAATTAAGTACTTTTCCAACAATAAAACACATTTAGCAATAATAAAATTGATAAAATTTCTAAATAGATAAGGGTAACAAAAATTGATATGTCAAAATTATTTATTTTAACACAAACACCTATTATGATGAAATAAAGAATATTCATGTGCTTAATTTGTTATTATATATGGTCATACTTGTGTATACACTAGATATCGACAGCTCGTGCTAACATGGGCTCAATATATATTATTTTTTTATCTCAATTTATGTGACACAAATAGAATTTAGATGATCAATTATTAAAATAATTTAAGTTTTTAATTATTGTGATTTATAATATTTTTTCTTCTCTTCCAATTTAAGTGATGTTGATATAATTTCAAAAATCAGCCAAATATTTTATATCTTTTAAATTTTTTAAGTTGTTAATTATGTGATTTAAAATATTTTTTACATAATTTCAATAATATATGAACATTCTTTCTGTCTCAATTTATGTGACACAGGTAAAATTTTAACAGTCAATCAAAAAATAATATATGTTACTTATATCAAAAAATAATATATATATATATATATATATATATATATATATATATACTTATATTAAGTTCTTAATCATTGTAATTTATAGTATTTTTTATCTCATTTTTAAATAATATATATTACTTTATGTCCTCCTCTGTCTCATCCCAATTTACGTGCACTAATATAATTTCGATAGTCAATCAATTTTTTTATGTTGGTATATCATTTTGTGTTCATTTTACCCTTTTTATGAAATATTATTAATTTTTTAATGCTTCAATTACTATAATAATTAATTAGGGGTGATATAGTAAAATCATGACGAAAGAAACGACGCATACATGTCTTAAATGACTTATAATAACTAATTAGAAGCAATATAGCAAAATTACTATAAAAAATACTTGTAAAAAAATACGTGGACCTCATATAGTAAAAAATACATGTCAGAAATGTCTATTTTACTTGTTTGTATTAAATATTCTTAATTTTTTAATACGTAAATGACTTATAATAATTAACTAAGGGTGGTATAGTAAAATTACGATTGAAGCAGCTGAAACAGGCATGTCAACCTCCTGCCTGCTTCAGCTAGTGAACTCCCTCTATCAAAATTACTCTAAAAAAATACCTGTGAAAAAATTTAAGAAGGTCTCATATAAGACGTCAAGCTAATTTAAAACATCAAGAGTTAATTTTTATTTTATGTCAATTTTACCCTTTTTTTATTAACTATTATTAATTTTTAATACTTAAATGACTTGGAATAATTAATTAAGGGTGATACAGTAAAATTATGGTTGAAGCAGCTGAAACAGGCGTGTCATAAATGTTTATTTTACTTTGTTTTATCTAAATTTTTATTAATCTTTTAATATGTAAATGACTTATATTATTTAATAAGGGGTATGATAATTAATTAGGGGTGATATAGTAAAATTATGATTGAAGCAGCTGAAGCAAACATGTCATAGATGTCTATTTCATTTTTAATAAATATTATTAATTTACTGATACATGAATGACTTATAATAATTAATTAGGAATGATGTAGTAAAATTACAGTTGAAGCAGCTGAAACAAACATATCGATCTTGTGCCTGCTTCGGCATCTTTAACTCCCTCTCATATACTAGTTGGCTACCCCATGCTACGCACGGGCCCAATATTGAACTTAAAAATTCTATGTTATGTGTAATTTTTATTTAATTAAAACCTTCAATTATTTAGTTGATAAATTCTTAGTTAGACATATATTATTATATTTAAATTAATAAAATTTATATAAGAATATTTTAAGTTGTTAATATGACACCCATGAAATTTCGAGAGTCAATCAAATATTTTATACTTTGAAAATTTTTTGAAGCTGATAATTATTATGATTAATATATTTTTACGTATGTTTTTGAAATATATAACAAATTAATTGTTTTTTAGATATTTTAAGTTGTTAACTATTGTAATTTAGAATACTTTTTATGTAATTTTTAAATAATATATTTTTTAAAATATATAACAAATTAATTATTTTTTTAGATATTTAGAGTTGTTAATTATTATAATTTATTAAACTTTTTTGACATTATAATTTAATATTTTAAGTTGTTAGCTAATTTATAATACTCTCCTTGTTCAAACTTTTGTGACATTGATAGTTAAATATATTTTAAAATAATTTAAGTTTTTAATTATTGTGATTTATAATATTTTTTTTCTATTCCAATTTAAGCGATACTGATAAAATTTTTGAGAGTTAACCAAATATCACGATTGAAATAGACAAAAAATAATTTGTCACAAATTGGGTATATTATGAAATTCAAGGAAAGAGAATGTAATATAAAAGTATGAAATGAAAGAAAAAAATTAAAGGAATTATTGAGGGATTAAAAAATTGATATCATTGCTATTATTTTTCGGTAAATATATAATAAAGTTATTTATTAAATACTAAATTTCACATATTTAGTTTAGTGAGAGACTTTCATTGCATTGAAAAAAAATCATAAAATTATTATATGTGCCGCATCGAGGGACTCCTTGGATAACCTATTTTTCATTTTCATTTTCCTTTTATTAATACATTGTTGGTACCAACCAAAAAAATAATAAAATTATATTTAATTTCTTTTGGAATATTAATTTATTTGTTATTATTTAGCGAGAGAGAGTCTCTCGAGAAAATTGAAGAATAGGTGTCTTTTAAGTCTTGAATGAAAGATTGGTGACATTGACCAACAGATAGGGTCAAACATTATTAGGAAACTTGATCAAGTTAATTGTGGACTTGATTAATATTTTCAAAACTTTCTAATCTTTTCAAAAATACAAATCAACCCAACCCATACCCTCTTCAATACAAATCAACCACTCTCTCCTCTCTCTCGACAGCTTCTCTCAACTCTCTCCCAACCAATAGTTCTGCAAAATTTCTCCCTTCAACCCCCGACGACAAATAGTTGGGCTTCGAGTTCCCCTCTTTAATTCAATCAACCTGTCTCTCATCCCTCTCTCGACAGCTTCTCTCAACTCTCTCCCAACCAACTGTTCTTCAAATTTCTTATTTCAATCCTCGGCGACTTCAACATCCGACTACAAATAGTTGGGATTCCAGTTCCTTTTCGACTTCAATCGATGTGACATCCTTGCTCTCCGACCACAACAGCTTCAAATTCTTTATCGGTCCTTTTCTTCTTTCACAAGTAAAAATTTATGGCCTTTTTAGTTTTGAAGATAACGAGGAACTTGAGCCAACTTCTCTTATAGTATTAGTTAACAATTTCAATATTTGTTGCACTAATTTGAAATGCGGTCTGAATAAAACCCTAATTTCTGGTATTTCTTTTCTTCTCTTCTCTTTTCGAAGTGAATTATGATATTTTGTTTTTTGTTGCATTTTTTTGAAGTTTGATTTTTATTGTTTGTGTTTATAAAAACAAAAGGACAATTTGGTTTGATTTGTTCTGTTCTTGTTCTTGGTAAAAATGGTAAAATTGTTGTTTTTTATTTAACAAAATCGTGCTACTGTTTCCTCCGACAGATTACCTATCTGGTGCAACATATTAACCATCTGATGCAACAGATTCATCATATGATGCAACAGATTCATCATATGATGCAACAGATCAATCATCTGATGCACCAGAGGAACCATCAGATTACAATTCTGATGCAACAGATTAATAATCTGATGCAACAGCTTTACCATATGTTGCAACAAATTAAGCTTCGGATAAAAAAATCTGATGCAACTAATTAACCATCTGGTGCAATGGAAGAACTATCAGATTAATGATCTGATGCAACAGATGAACCTCCTGTTGGATAAAATCCTACCAACTCTTCCTACAGGAAAAGTCCAAGACTTGATTTTTCCAACTGATCATTCATCTGCCGCGATAGATGACCCTATGTTGGAAGAAATCTAAACAATATTGACCGTTTATAACTGTTCCAACAGATCACTCATAAGTCGCAACAGATATGTGACCTGTTGTACAGACCATTCATATTTCTCAACAGAAGAGTGATATGTTTTGTATTATCACAACAAATTACTCAGCCGTTGCTACGAATTATTTAACCGTTCCAACAGATCACTCATATGTTGCAACAGATGATGTTACAACAGTTGTTTGATCTGTTGAACAGACCATTCATCTGTCTTAAAAGATGAGTGGTATATTTTGTATTGTTGCAACAAATTACTCATCTGCTGCAACAGTTTGGTTATATGGTGCAACAAATCGGTGATCTGTTGCAACTGTTATTTTACTGTTTTGCTTGTTTGATTTACTGTTATCTTTTTTAACGATGCATTAATCAACAATAATATATTATTTTATGTTCCTGTTAATTTTAGATAATAGGGTTTCCAAAAGAACAAAAACCAAATCAAGTCCAAGTAAAGGAACAAGGGAAACAGCTAGGCTACATCCACCACTCTATGAGCTTGCTTTACAAGCGTTATCTTAATCGGGAGCAGAATATGATGAACACGGGGAGGAGGAATGTTTCAAAAGAGATGATGCAGATGCTAATAACCCTTCCACCGAAGAGCTGGTCAAAGCCTTCAGCATTGATCATTAGCCTGTGAGAATGCAGTGCGATGGTGCCGCAGATTTAACGGATGATTTCGTGGTTAAGTCAGCCATGAGAAAATCTTTCGACGCCTTCAGAAAAATACTTCGAGAACAAAAATTGGATGCTTATTCAGGGACAACTACTTTGGGAAATATATTGATTTGCCGGAGGACAACAATGCTCGTTTCCAAATGAAAATGGTATATGAACTTCTCAAACGTAGGTTTATGTATGAAAACAAAGATAAAATGATGAAGTGTGGATAAATTACAGTGGCATGCCTATTTGTTTTGGTTGGAAGGAGTTTGCCATAGTTACTGAACTAAAATGTTATCCTCCTTCTCAAGTTATACCTATTCTAACCCCAAAAAAGCACCCCGCACACCCAAAAAAGACAAAGGCAAGTCGTGTGATCGTGATGACCTGGTGTCCATTGTTGGTCCAAGCTTCAAAAATAAAAATTTGATAGAAGCGTTGAAAGGTAAAGGACTTTCAAAGAAGCACAAGCAGTCATTGTGCTTGGTTTGGTTTGTACATAATATTCTTTGGGCGAGAGACGTTAACAACAACATAAGCCTCGGTTTAATAAAGCTCTCCGAGGATCTTGAGGCGTTTAACAGCTATCCATGAGGGTATGAAAACTTCAAAATGATTGTCAAATATTTGTTGACTCCGTTAGCGCCAAAGAAAGTCAACTTATATGGCTTCCCATGGGCTTTCATGGTAAATGTTTCTTTCTTCTATTATGACATCATTCATTTTTTTCGCTCAATAGTGGTTTTGATTTATTGGCGTTATTTTATAGGTTTGGGCGTTTGAAGCCATTCTTTATTTGAGACAACAAGTGAACTACCAGGAAGGAGTTTCCTATCCAAGAATCTTGAGATGGTTGTCGGCCAAAACTCATAAAAATGCAAAATTTCTTGATCTCTTCAACCCCCCGAAGGATGCAGTAAGTATAATTATAATTAAATTTTTTTTAATTAATGTTTTTTTTAATGATCTAATCATCATTCTAATGTATGTAATGATTTATGTTAGAATGTGCATCCGTCGTTAGTTTCGATCAATCGAGAGTTGAAGATGCCATTTTTTCTTACTTTACGGTCTATGCAAACTTTATCGGACCCTAAGGTCATCGACAGAATAAAAATGGAATTGTTTGGAGCAACAACCAGTACAAGAAAAACAATTTTGGAGGGTGGGCTTGTTGTTGTTGATGGAGCTGTTGGTGGTGGTAGTGGTGCTGCTATTGGTGCTAATGATGCTCCTCTTACAGTATTTAAAGCAAACCATTATGAGTATGATCATATTGGTTATACAGATTTTGCCTCTCCCAACGAATGTTCTGCATGCAAATGTCAAGACTGCAGGGCGAAACATGATGTAGTGATTAATGCTATTAATGCATTAACTGCTTCTGTAAAGGAATTGACATCTAAGATAGGTCTCATTCCATCAAAGAGGATTTTATTTCCATCCGCTCCATTAGAGATTAGGGCTAAGAGGAGAAGGAGAGTGATTTCCAGGGCATTATCAGGCATCCAAAAAAGCAAAATTGCAACTCCTCTATTTGCGTGTTAAACTGAGCAACGTACCATGTCCAAAGGAAAGCAATAGGAGCTGAAGAAGGTGAATATATTATATGTCTTCCAACTGACAAAACAAACAAACACATATCTATTTCAACATACGACACATCTGCTGAAAATTATCAAACAGATATATACATCTGTTGCAACAGTTGACTAACCTATTGCACCAGATACTTTATCTGGTGAAACATATGTCTCGTCTGTTTTAGCAAATCAAACAGATCTTCGTACAACTTTTATTTGTACCAACAGACGACCTATCTGCTGCAACAGATGATTCATATATTGCAACAGATGGTTCATCCGTTGGAAATTATCACACAGGGTCTTCCTCATGTAGAAATTTATCCCAACAGTTGATTCATTATTGCAACAGAAATATAATATGTTTGGGACAATTTAAAACGGGAGGAAGACCTGTTTGATTTGCTAGAAGAGATGAGTTATCCTTTTCCGTTTTGTTGTATCTCCGTGATTAGCATTGACCAATTCTGGCTTTCCAGGTGGATGTAGAAGAAGCTACTGTTGAACAACATTGATAATATGCTACTCTTTTTATGGAAATACGGAGAACAGAAAGCGCAGAAACCGTACGCAAGCGACAATGAAGATCCACGACGAGCAAAGCCGAATTCCATAGCACCGGATGAAAAACAACTTGTCCATACTGAGTAGATCCTTATAGCTTGATCCTGTCAAAGCAATCCTTGGCAGTATACTTAAATTGTTGTTGATGTATTTATTGAGATTTGTACCCATAACAATTTTTTTACATTTCATTTATTTGTTGACTTATTTCAGCTAATTTATGAAGGCTTCGATTTATTTTATTTTGTCTATGAATTTTATTTATTCGTTAGATTTGAACTTATTAATTGAAAAGGAATACTAGATTCAAATATTGCAACAGACGACACATCTATTAAAAAATTCGAACAAATTTAGACATATGTTGCAACAGGTAGGTGATCTATTGGAATTTATCAAACAGGTCTTCCCACTGTTGCAACATATGGACTTTAGATAAGAACATCAAGATAATGCAACAGATGACACATCTATTGGGAAAAAAATAACAGATTTAGACATATGTTTCAACAGATGGACTTTATCTGTTGCAACAGACGACACATCTATTGGAATAATCGAACAAATTTATACATATATTGCAACAGGTATGTTATCTGTTGGAATTTATCAAATATGTCTTCCCACTGTTGCAACAGATGGACTTCAGATGAAAACATCGAGATAATACTACAGATGACCAACCTATTGCAACAGATAAACTATATGTCAGAACAGGTAGGATAACTGTTACAACGGACGAAGAATCTGTTGCATTATAAAAATTCAACTTTTGTTGGACATAAAAAATTACCACTACGTTTAAAAAGGTTAAAGTGAATTGAAATAAAAAAGGCGCAATCCATCAACGGTGTTCAGTTCAAATACCTAAAATAAAATAGGCATTAAGTAGATATGTTCATTTTAAAGATGTAAAATAAAATAGGCATCAAATGTGTTAGAGTCAGTCATGACACATTTCGCTGACTTGCCGTCACTTGGCCCCCAACGGTCATTTTTTTCCCTCATTGTCTTATATATTCACCTTCCTCCTAAAATTTAACCCTAAATTCTCAAATCTTCTTCTTCATCATCATCTTCTTTTATCTATCCAAATTCTTCAAATTATTACTTTCATTTTTTCCAACTGACCTTGACAATGTCGAGCACATTTTCCACTGTTTTTTGTGATAAAGATTTTTGATATTGTAAGTGCCGTCATGAAGCTCTGTTAAAGACTTCTTCAACTCAACAAAATTCGGATCGTAGGTTTTTTACTTGTAAGATTTCAAAGGTAATATTTTTTTATTTAATTAATTGATTAATTATTGACTTGTAATTGTTTTGTAATTGTGTTCTCTTTTTTTTTATAGAAATTGGGTGGATGTGATTACTTTGATTGGTATAAAGAACGATACCCTTCACAAGCAAATCGTGTAATCTGGGATTTGTTGAACAAAGTCAAGGGTTCTGAAGAGAAACAAAATCGAGCAAGAAGATACTACATTGTTGCCGTTATTGCTACTGGTTTGGTGTTGTTGGGCACATGGATATTGAAGCCTAATTGCTGAAATTTTCATGGTGGTGTGTGTATTTGCTACTGGTTTGATGTCGACGAGCACATGGATATCCAAGCGTAACTGTTGGAAAATATCAAAAAGATTTTGGCATATGTTGTAAAATTTAGGTCATCTGTGGAAATTATCAAACATGTCTTCTCACGGTTGCAACAAATTAGACTTAGATTATTAGATTATTCATAGAAATTATCAAATAGGTCTTCCCACTGTTGCAACAGATTAGACTAAGATTATTAGATTATTCAAACAGGTCTTCCTACTGTTGCAACAGATTGACAATCTAATCTATTGCAATATAAAAAACTCAACTTTCATCAGAAAAAAATTATTGCCACTGCATGTACATGTAATAAAGTGAAGGGTGACTTGAAATTAAAAATTTCTATTTCACAGGCTCTTCTATATACACAGGCTTCAAACGTCCAGTTAGTACCCCATAAGCCCAGACCTCTTGCAGGTTTGCCATAGCGTTGTCGCACAGAAAAGTCGTTGGCTCGGCCATTTCTGTGCCGGTCAGCAAATATTCGATGTGTGCAAGAGCATGAGAGCCGCTCGCTTTAGCGGCATCATCTTTTGGAAGAATCATTCCCCTATTTCGACCTTCAAAATCCCATGATTTCTTCATCAACACTTCTTTTGGCAAATGATTCATCAGTTTACTCTCCCTCAACAAGATGGGCAATAGCACCATCAGTGGATCCACGAGGAGAAAAAGATCAAAATAGTCGACGAGATGTACATTGAAGTCATAAACATTGATCTTTCCCTCCTCGAGTAGTATCTCAACAGCCCGATAATGCATGCCGTTCACGCTAATGACTGCAAGAATTCTTTTTGCCTTGGAGTTTCTTGTTAGAAGGATAGGATTTGTTTGATGTATCCATGCTAGTAGTCGTTGGCTATGCTAGTAGGTTGGAGTTTCTTGTTAGGAGGGTTTGGGTGAGGTGTATGTTTTCAGTTAGATAGTGTATAGTACTACTCTGTGTTTACTGTTTTTTTATCCTAAGCCTGGGGTTTAGTGGAAACAACCTCTCTACTTATTCAAAGGTAGTGATATGGACTGCGTACACTTTACCCTCTCCAGTCTCAACTATATGAAAATACACTGGGTATATTATTTTTGTATACCTCACACCAAACGATATGTTTAAGACTACATGATGATCAGCTTACTACGCATTCCTCAACTAACTTTCTGTAGCTTTACTATATTTCATGTATGGTACAGGAGTAGTTTGTTGTGAAGTATAAGGTATAAAAATAATTGAATAAAATATTGAATTATTTTATCATGCATTTATTTGGAGCTATTAGGTAGACCCATAATTATTCATCCCAACTTTTATACTATTGTGATGAAATACGTTATCCCATTTACATGGTAGGATAACTTAATTAACCTCGGAAAACTAATCTCAGAGTAATTAATCTAGAAATAACCCGTTCCCAACCAAATGATCCCTAAGTAGGAGTTTGGCAATGAAAATCAAAAATATATTCACTAATATCAATCTTGCACATTCTGGTTCATGGCTGTCCATATCAAGTACTCCGTCCATTTCAAAAAGAATAACGTACATTCCTTTTTAGTTGGCTTAAGAAAATGATTGTTTTTTTTTTAGTTTTTGACAATACTTTAATTTCAACTTTCCACATGACGCGTTTAAGGCCACAAGCTAAGATCAAAAAATATTTTTGTACATTTGACATAATTTTAATTTCAGACCACAAGATTCAAAAGTCATTTTTATTTTCTTAAACTCCATGCCAAATTGAAATGAACCATCCTTTCTAGTTGGTTTAAGAAAATGACTGTTTTTTTTTTGTTTTTGAAAATACTTTAATTTCAACTTTCCACATGACGCGTTTAAGGCCACAAGCTAAGATCAAAAAATATTTTTGTACATTTGACATAATTTTAATTTCAGACCACAAGATTCAAAAGTCATTTTTATTTTCTTAAACTCCACGCCAAATTGAAATGAACCATACTTTAATTTATTAAACTCAGCATCCTCTATCCTTTCATATCACACAATACATTGTCAAAGGAGATACCTAACTTCACCGGCCAGTAACGAAGCTAGAAATTTAATTAAAAATGTATAAAATTAAATATATACTGTTGGGTACGATGTAGTTTTGATGATTGACAAACTGACAAAGTGATATGAAACATGTCAGTCAAGCTGGTTCACAGACACACTGTCTCATGTAGTTGAACTTGTAGCAAAATCATCAATGATTAAAGTCAAGGGTGGAAGAAATCAAGAACCAGATTCTGATAAACTCATGAAAATAAATATATGCTAATTTGAAGAAGTTGAATTTGATTCAAACACTTGATGATAAAGGGAAAGAAAGTTGAGTTTAAAAAGGAGTCTTATAGAAAGAAGGAGTTTCATTTCTGAGCATATCCTGAAGAGTCTATGTGTAGAAAGATAAAAATTCTGTAGATTGAAGAAGTCTACGCAAGATAGGAAACATACTAATTAAAGGACTCTTTGTTAGATCAATGAAGTTTTTAATGGCTGACACATGAATGGACCATGTTACTTGAGCTAGTCCAAGCATAGGAAGACAGGTTTCAGGTTTCACTGATAGATGCAGACAAAGATTGCTTAAAGTCAGGAATGAATGAGCGAGCCAAATTCTGATATACTCAAGTTACTAATCACGTGAGAAATTGAAGAAGTTGTGGTTGAGTAAAATACTTGAAGATAAGATGATTTAAAGAGTTGGAGTTTGACTACAACACTAAGGAGACAAGAGTTGGAATTGAAGAAGGAGTCTCACTTGAAGTAGAACTCTATGCTATGAGAGTTCTGATTGAAGGGAGAGTTTGAAATAAAGAATGACTCTTTGAAGAGTTGTGCTTAAATAGAAGATGTATCATTTAGAGTAACTTACGCACTTACAAAGATAAAAGGAGCAATCGACAGATTGAATGCTACTCAATCAGTGAAGAAGCACAATTGAAGAACCTGATCCTAGTATAGAATTTAGCTAAAAGTTTTAGCGTTGATTGTTAGGAGTTGTTCATTGTGTTGAACTATTGATGTAATATTAGTATCAGTGTGTTATAAACTTAACTAGGAGCTAGTCTTCGAGTTGGGAAAAACTTAGAGACTTGGGGAACACATACTTTGGGTGGTGTGTGTAGTTAGGAATTAGAGTTTATAATTCCTAGGTTACTAGAGTCTTGTAATCAGTTGTTGTTGATGCTCAGAGTTATTTAGTGAAGTTGGGGTTAAATCCTGTAGAGGTGCAGGTCGTGTTTTTTTACACCTTTTTGAGCCGGGTGTTTTCCACGTAAAAAATTATTATGTTTTTTACTTTCCGTTTTACTGCTTCCTTGGAACACGCCAGACAACCCGTTTCATCCATAGGCAACTCTTACATAAAAGTCACTGATCAGTAGGGCACGTACTCTAACGTATACTCATAATAATATTTAACCTCTCTACACCATGTAAAAAGGTGTGCATCTAACCACGATTAGCCTAACCACAGGATAAAATGATGCTTGGGCATCATGATGCTATTCCAAATGAGTGCAATAGTTGGCAATCGTGGTGCTTCACCTAGCATGTCAATATATCCCTTAGATACATAGTATTTAGAGTTAATATTTAGAATTCAAATGCATTTATTTTAAAAAATATAAAATATGATTTTTAACATAGAATATAACCTAAATGGGGCTTTTTATGAAAATAAAAATTTAGATTCTTTCTGAAAAGAGAAAACAATGAAAAAATTGAAACTAGGGTTTTTGGTTAGTGGCTCAATGAAGTTGGTCAGGTTGAGCATCATGAGGTCTCAGGTTCAACTCCCAATAGAGACAAATACTAGGTGGACAGAGCTATGGTATCTGTTGTTAGTGGGAGAATACGAGGTGATTTCTTTTCATTTATTCTAGTCTTGATGGACTGCTTCTGATGATGGGAGGTGACAGACATCCTGTTAAATTAGTTGAGGTACACTCAAGCTGGTCCGGACATCACAGTCATTTAAAAAAGAAATTGAAACCAAATAAAGTGAAAGTGTTTTCCAAATTCCCAAATCCAACTTTAAATTATATTTGATATTTTTATGGTCAAAAAAAAATATCAAAATAAAGTAAATACACATTCCAAAATAAAATGAATACATTTCATGACCAACTAAGTCCTTAATATTTTTGTACCCGACAAATAAAAACATAGACTAATATGTATTTGCATGCATTATTCTCATTTTCAATACTATTAATTAAAACAAACATGCATGCAAATCTCTGATCATCAACTCAGCAACTTTTCACATGTCTTCTGGTGGCGGAGGTAGATTCAAATCAATCTCAATGAGCCTAGATTGCAGTGAAGATGACTCTGATTCACGGGCAACAACGACACCTCCATCTCCAGTTCCACCACCAACACTGTTTCGGAGGCTTGGAATCGGAAAGTTGGTCTTGGCCTTGGCACCGCGAAGCTTTATTGCTGCCGCATCATACGCCAACGCAGCCTCCTTTGCTGTGTTGAACATACCTAAGTACTTAGTGTATCCTATCCATATATCCGCTTGGTATTTCCCCCACGACCTCTTCCGCACTCCTCGATAACGCACCTCCTCTGTCATTTTTAACAAAAATTAATCTATATTTCTATGAAATTTGAGTAGAAAGAAATTTGAACAAGTGATGAGAGAAACTAGGGGAAGAGTTGCTTAAATAGGAAAATGATAGGGGAAGCAAAGAAAAATACAGTCAATGGATAGAGTGTTTTGACTTGACTGATGTCAATGGATATAGTATGTATTTTATTTCCTAATGCCACGTGTTCATTTCATTAAAAAAAAAAAAGTTAATAAATGAAAAATGCTATTTTTCAATTTGGGATTAATGGTATATTATTTCTCACGTTTGAGATTTTGAGGAAAAACACCAAATCAGCCAGTAATTAATTTTTTATCCCTCTATTGTAGAATTAAGTTATGAAAAAAATTATATTTTTATAGTCCAAATTAAGTGAATGGTTAGGATATGGCATATTCATTAATAATAAAAAAATTTAAGGACATAAATTAAATATTATTGTTTACTATTATTTTTTTTATTATTCTCAAAATATTCTCTTAGAAAATATTAAGTAGTCAAGGGAGAGTTTGACTTCACTTATGTAATTGTGGGGCCACATATGATGTGACATGGCTATTATTTTTTTTCTTAAACAAGTCGTGTTCTGTGATATTAGTAGCTCAAATATTTATAAATGTTAATATTGGTCCTTATGATTCCTTATGATTTATAATTCAACACATTTTAACAAATACTAGTTATATTAAGAACAAAAAATATATAGTATTATAAAAAGATCTAATTGTTGAAATTTTGTTTTGCATTGTTGTTTGAAATTAGGGCAATATAAGGACATTTACGTTAGGATTTAGGTTAGGACAGTAGGTAGAGATCCATAGTAATTTTTAGTTGTGATGAGGTTGCACTAAAGATTAGTATTAAGCTCATTTTTTTTTACTTAGAGAATGATGATAGATGAATTGACTCAGCGAATACAAGGTAAGGTGTCATCGCAGATGTTATTTGTAAATGACCTAATTTTGATCGACGATCTCGCTGTAGAGTTAATCTCAGAATTAAGTTCTGACAACAAATCCTAAAATCTAGAGAGTTTACGTTCAACAGAACCTGGACAAATTACTTGGAGGATAAGTTCACTGAAGTAAAACATGATAATGATGTGAAGATGATATACACATGTCATCCAAAAGAAATAAAGTTTCAAGTATCTTGGATTTATTTTTCAAAGTAATAGAAAAATCGATGAGGATACACATATTGTACTAGCACAATGTGTATGAAATTGAGAATGGCATATGAAATTTTGTGATTAGAAGGTGCTTTAAAAACTTAAAGGCAGTTCTATAAAAACGGTGATTAGACTAGCTATATTGTACAAAGCAAAATATTGGTCAGTCAAAAACAACTACATTAGAAGTTGCAAGTTGCGAAAAAAAAAAATGAATGTGTAAGCATACTGTTCATGCATTTTAATATTAAAATTAATTTGCATGATAATTTATACTGTAAAGTGGAGAAAGTGGTGACTATTAGATTGTGATAACTCTTCTAACATCTCACTTTATTCATCCATAATTCTACCATTTAATATCCCTTTATTCTCATTATTTTTGTGTCTTTAATCTTATGAGTTAGTGTTGAGAATGTGGTCATAACATATGTAATCTCTAACGCATTCATCTTCCTCACTTAATATCCACTATTCCCTCATTTACTAAATAGAAGAAATACTACACCTATATAAAGGGTGTTTTCTTTCTTGTGATGTAGAGATGAGTTGTAGTATATTGTGACAGATAAGAAAAAGATGATAAAAGTAAGTGTAGTATGAAAGAGAGAGTTGAAACATAGAAAATATTCTAAGTCTTTAACTATATTCACTATAAAAAAGAAGTTGAAAGTTGTGTCTTTTTTATATTAGTAGTTGTAATATTACTTGGGACTTGGGAGTTGCATATTAGTCCATTGTCACTATTTAGTATTTCTTGTACTTCAATTATCGGTTATATGCTTTATCATACTTTCTTTAGAATTTAATCTTGGCTTCTAATCTTTCGTTATTTTTTTGTTTGAACTACTTTTACTTAAGTCGAGGGTCTAGTGAAAACTGTCTCATAATCTCCCATAATAGAGATAAGACATGTAGGTACACATTAGCTTCCACAAAGTTACTTGTGGAATTACTAGATATATTATGGTTATTGTTATTACTGTTTGATACATTTCAATTATTAATATTAGCAAATTAGGTAAAAGCTTGCTTAGATTCCTTACTTGTGAATGTTCACAAATTTAACGATTTATTATGCATTAAGTCATCTAAATATTGATGTGTTACAACTAAATTTGTATAGTTGTATTAGATTTGAAGGTTAGATAATTTTGTAACGGCCCGTAGTTTTATCGACTTGATACCTCTGAGTAGCATGCTTAAAGAGCTGAAAACTTGAATGATTTCATTTATTAAGTGTTAAAGAAAGGGACTTAGTCACATTTTTAGCTCCTAATCTTTGGTGATTTTATTTTTGACCTTCCCGGCCTTAGAATGATGATTTGTAAGTTGATTCATGATCGGGAAGTCAAGGGTACATCCCGGGTAAGTTTCAGAATTTTGGACGAGCGTAAGGGCATGTTTGGAAGCCCAAAACAGTAGCTGCGTGCGATTTGCGTGCGACGCACGCTCCAGTTCACTGATGGGGTAGCATGCGATGGAGCATGCGGCGCACACTCCATTTCGGAGTTCCATAGCATGCGACGCACGCTCCCCTACAACGTTCAGTTTTCAGTAATGTTTTCCAGGGGCATTTGGGTCAATTCCACTCACATTAATTCGGCCTAAACACCGAATTTGAGTCTCAAAACAACACTTTAGCCCCAAATTCACATTCTCCCAAATTAAAATCATCCTCCCTTATCCCAAGAACAAAAACCCTAAGCTCTTAAGCCAAGATTTCAAGAGAATAGACCAACGTTCAAGTTCCGTCTTTCAAATTTTATACTCTAAGGTACGTGGGTTTTTTCTAAAACTACATGAGCATAAGAAAATTATTTCAACAACATTTAAACATTGTGAAATCATGAATTCTTGAAGGGGTTTTGGAATTTATATTACGATTTTGTTTTATGAATTCTTTAATGGCATAATTGATTTGGTCTTGAGGCCTTTCCCTCAACTTTGAATTGTAACCATATTTAAGTATATATATATATATATATATATATATATATATATATATATGGAAAAGGCTCAAATATACCACTGAACTATCAGAAATGACTCATTTATGTCATCCGTTAAAAGTTGGACTCATTCATGCCATCGCCGTTATAAAACCGGTCCATCCATGCCATTACTTTTTAACGGTGGTTTTCAAAAAAACTGTTTTGCCACATGGCCTCTTATTAGAGGTCCACTTCATTTTTAATTTTTTTTTAATTTTTTTTTTAAAGTTTTGATCCATTAAGAAGAATTCACCCACGCCCAACCTATCACCTTAGCCCATTTTAATATTACTCTTAATTTTGACCCTAGATTAAACATATATATAATCATTTAGTCTTCGAACATGAAATTTACACACTTGAATACTACGTTTAAAATAATATAGGTTAGAATAATTAATAATTTAAAATGGCAAATGAATAAATTGTGATTAAAAAATAATTTGTTTTGACTCTCGAAATCCGAACATCATCACATAATTTAGGACGAAGAGAATACCACATACATGAAGGACCACAACTTTTAATTAGGAAGAATACCTAAAAATTCCTTCTAAATTTGGATTATAAGTTGTATAATTGAATTATTGGTAGTCTTAATTATTTCGTGAACTTGGCTATTTGGTAGCCTTTATACTCTTTAACGTGGACGAGACGTAGAACATAATTTATTTTTAAGCGTGTTAGAGTTTAAAAAAATATAAATAAATAAAAGACCACCATCCAGGTACGTAGGGTGTTTTCAGTCCACATATTTTTTAGTGTTGTTTGGTACCTACTCACGTAGACACTGTTTATGTGTATATTAATGGATCTTTAATGTGTATATTAAAGAATCCACCCACACAGAAAAAAGTTATGCTCTACGTCTCGTCCACGTTAAAGAGTATAAAGGCTACCAAATAGCCAAATTCACGAAATAATTAAGACTACCAATAATTCAATTATAAAACTTATAATCCAAATTTAGAAGGGATTTTTAGGTACTTTTTCCAATTAAAAGTTGTGGTCCTTCATTTATGTGGTATTCTCTTCGTCCTAAATTATGTGATGTTGTTCGGATTTCGAGAGTCAAAATAAATTAATTTTTAATCACAATTTATTCATTTGTCATTTTAAATTATTAATTATTCTAACCTATATTATTTTAAATGTAGTATTCAAGTGTGTAAATTTTATGTTTGAAGACTAAATGATTATAAATATATACATTTAAATCTAGGGTCAAACTTAAGAGTAATATTTAAGTGGGTTAAGGTGATAGGTTGGGTGTGGGAGAATTCTTCTTAATGGATCAAAACTAAAAAAAAAAATAATTAAAAAAATAACGTGGACCTCTAATCAGAGGCCACGTGGCAAAACAGTTTTTTAGAAAACCACCTTTAAAAAATAATGGCATGGATGAACCAGTTTTATAACGGCAATGGCATGAATGAGCGCAACTTTTAACGAATGACATAAATGAGCTATTTCTGATAGTTCAGTGGCATAGTTGAGCCTTTTCCCATATATATATATATATATATATATATGTGCACTTGATGAATTTAAATGTTGAATTGAGAGCATTAATCATCGGAAACCCCTCTCTTGTTAAAGATTCTTTGTTTTCGTAAGTCATGATGTATTTGAATGGATTTTGTGAAGTATGCTACAACTTCCTTTATGGTTATTAAGAATTTGATTATAATTTTGCATGTGAAGAGGGGGTACTATAGTTGGTGTTAATGGCTAAGGATGTTTATTAAGAATCTTGCATGTTTTGTCATAAATTTCATGGCCACCACATGTTTGTTGGAAAGCTGAAAATAATGACTTTTATATAAGTTGACAAATGTTATGAAGTATGAATCTTCTTGAACTGTTTGAAGTATGGTGGTCCAAACTTTATGTATTGAAAGAGAAAACTGTAAATGATATTTTATGGCTCAAAAATATGACTTGCAAGTCTTGGTATGACGATACCAATTCTGATAATGCCATAGAAGATTTAAAATGGACTAAAAACACAAATTTTACTTAGATTTTCAGAATTTGATTCCAGAAAGATGCATGTTTAGAACAGATTAAAAGTGGGCTTAAGAGATGTTAGGTGGTTACCCGAAGAAGGCATGAGCCATAAAACTCATTGTCCGAAACCGTGTTTTATCGATGCGGGTTATTATATTACCCGCAAGGGAAATTGTACGCTGGCGACGACCCTGTGGCGTAGTAGATAAGCAGCTACTCCAACCCCTGCGGCAAACTTGGGTTGGGGACTTGGCCGCCGAGTTAAGGGCGGATCCCATGTAACCCGTGGGATATTTTCAGATATGTAGGGTGCACCACCTAACTCAGAAGTAATACAAAGATTAGAGACTGCATTGTCAAGAATGTTTTACGAATGTCGAAGAAGTGCCCATGTGTTTTGAACTATATCATGCATGATGTTTCATGACCTGCTCACATCTATTTTTCTTATATAAAGACATTATTTTGGATTGCTCTACGTACTAGTACAATCGTATTGGCCCCATATATTTCAAGGTCTTAGGCTCAGTCTAGGGGTCCTGCTAAGCCGTAGAATTTTCCTGACAAAAGAGAAGTGTGTGCAGTTTGTGAGCCTTCTTTATTCCGGAAGGCCTATTTTATTTCAGTCATTTATTATTTATTTTGATTTAGGTTCACTGGAGGCCTTGTCCCAGATTCAGACAGTTGTTATTGTCGTATGTAGTAGAGATTTCGCAAACACAAACAGATGTGGTTTAGATGTTGATGAATCTTCTTTCGTATTGGTTTACTTAATTCAGAACATAACCATGATTCCGTTTGATTTATGTTTCCGCATCTTTCCTCTATTATATGAGTATTGTGCATGATTACCAGATGTAGAAGGGCGTCCGGACCTCCATGGTTCAGGATGCTCGTTACGGCCAGGGCCCTAGCTCGGATCGTGACAAATTTTAAAAGTGATCTAATAATCACAAGTTTCACATATTAAAGAACTAAAAATATATATTTAAAAGAGGAAAAGGTGAGAAAGGAAATAATAAAGAGATTCAAATCAGGCCTTTTCAAAACCTAATATATTAAGAATGTTATAAATTTTTATGATTTTGAAAGTTGTTATTTCATAACAAATATAATATATTTCTAGCGACGTAAACTAAATTAATTGTAACAGAATGTTTGAAACTCACGTATAATACTTATAATACATTTTTACTAAAATAATTTTAGTTATACATTCACCATGTATATTGTCATACGTCTTTAATACAAATAGTATATTGAATTCAAAATGTATTAAATTTGTGTTTATTTTTCTCTTAGTAATGATTTTAAAAACGTATTGTACTTAAATTTGAAACATTTAAACGTTATTCAAGTTAGTTGGGTGAGTTTGCTAAAAGTTCACTTTGAGAACTTATTTTGACATTTAGATAAAAGTGTTGAAAATTTGAGAAAATTGACACCCTAATGGTCCACAAAAAAAATGTTAACCCTAGCATTCAAGTTTTAAAATGTGAACTTTAGTCTCACTCCCATTTCAGCCCCTATTTTTTAAAATTACACTTTAGTCCATGTCCATAAATATAAAAATTGGATATTTAATTTTAAAAAAACTCAAGCTCCACTACCAATCACTATTTTGCCAATTTTTCGGTCATTTTTCATCGATTTTTTCGGCATCCATCGAAAAGTGACATTACCTCCATTGTTTTAAGCCATTTTCTCATATTTTTAGTCCCACATTTTCATCCACTTTCATACAAAAAGTTTGAAAATCAGTCCCACATTTTGAAATCAATTCTAGGTTGAATAGCAACATTCCAACACTCCTTAAGTTGTTTTTAAGCTGTAATTCGTTGGATTATTTTGAAGATTGTCGGAAAAGGCTAGATCAGATACAGTACGGAAAGCAACTAAGAAGAATTACGATTACAGTCTATTAAGTCTAGGCTCATAAACCACTGTTTAGGTCTATTAAATACTATCATCAAGGTATATCATGTCTATTATAGAATACGTGATTGTTGATGGTGTATTTTCTGGCGAATGGGAGGAGATTCCTAAATGTTGGGTTTGGAAAACCGCATCTAAGAAGACAGTGTCCATAGACCTTCGTCATAATGGTTCATACACCGATTTGGTTAAAAGTGTAATGGAGAGCGGTAAATTAAGTTGTGATCCAAGCGATGTGGTCATTAGTTACTTGATGAACGGGAGGGGAAAAATCTATCAAATGTAAGGAATGATAGACACGTGGAATTATACATGCTTTGCGTTGATTCTAATAATTCCAGGCCTATATTGCGGGTTAAAGTTATTGGAAGGTACCGGGAAGAAGCTTTCACATCAGCTCCCACCCCCACCCCCGACAGTGGATGATAGGTCAATAAAATACGAGTGTATAGGTGGTCATGAATGGGATAATTTTGAAGAATTTGAAGAAGACGGGCATGAACGAGGTGAAGAGAGGCAGTCCGGACCACATGGAAGCCACTCTTTCTCGGATAATACTGATCTTTATGTAGGACAAACATTCAAGGACAAGAATGTTTATGTAATTTTAAGTAAGAAAAAATTGAAGAAATACTAGACTATGCGAATTATTTATTATATACCAACGCCGTTATTGATTCCTACACATGATAGATAGGTTATCAATTTTCGAGAAGTCGATTATTCACCAACTCGTAGGTTTATGATCAACTATTTGAATATATAGATAAGTTAAAATAATGATCGAAAAAGAAAAATTAAATTAAATAAAATTAAAGTATAGCAATTAACACCTTTCAAATGTTGTAAAGCAATTTAGATACATTAATTGTGATACCAAATCACTTTTGAACATGATCAAGTGATATTTAAGTCATGCTATAGTCGTAAATCAGTGATATGAAACTAAAAAGGGGAGAAATAAAATATATAAGCATCATCCAAGCATGCAAAACAACTAGATATCATCAAATGAGATTAGACGTGTCTAATGAGCATAAGGAAGAGTGATGGTTGTGACCTGTGGGTGTTCATGAGACAGGTAGTGTTTGAGAACAAGTAGTCCTTCTCAATGCAAACATTTGTTCTGAGTAATTGGTTGTTACTACCATTACTCTTTCTTATACTCATTTGATCGAGTGTTTAATTATTTTGTACTCTGATATGATGATATTTAGTAACTTTTCATTTCTTGAATGAAGTTTATTTATTTTAATATAGTTTATTTAATTTCTTTCCTTTTTAGTCTCGTCTTACTTGTCAATAGAATTAGATGATTGATGCTACCTATGAAGATATCGTGCATATATTATATATAAATGTATGCATCAATGCCAGGCTAAATTAGCAGTCATGTCTCGACCAATTGAGTCTAGTAGAAAGTAAGACAAGACTAAAAAAGTAATAAATAAAATAACATTATTCAAGCAATGGGAAGTGACTAAATATCATCATATGAGAGTACAAAATAATTGAACACTAGATCAAATGAGTATAAGAAAGAGCAATGATGGTAACAAGTAATTACTCAGAATAAACATCTGCATTGAGAAGGACTACTTGTTCTCAAACACTACTTGTCCCATGAATACCCACAAGTCACAAGCATCACTCTACTTTATGCTCATTAGAGTACACATCTAATTTCATTTGATGATATCTAGTTGTTTTGCATTGCTTGAATGGTGCTTGTTTATTTTATTTTATTTCTTTTTTTTTTAGTCTCATATCACCAATTTACGACTATAGCATGTCTTAAATATCACTTGATCGTGTCTAAAAGTAATTTTGTGTCACAATTGATGTATCTAAATTGTTTTACAATGTTTGAAAGGTGTTAATTATCATACTTTAATTTAATTTAATTTAATTTCTCTTTTTTTGTCATTATTTTAACTTGTACATATATTCAGATAGTTGATCATAGACCTGTGAGTTGGTGAATAATCGACTTCTTGAAAAGTTGATAATCTATCTATAATGTGTAGAAATCAACAACGGCGTCAGTATATAATAAGTAATTTACATAGTCAAGTATTTGTTCAATCTTTTTTTACTTCGTCAATTTTAGGAAGCTCCAACTGCGCCTTATTTAAAATTACAGTGCTTTCAGGCATACAATGATAGGATCTATAGTAAACCTTAATAATCGATTATAGAAGACATAAATATTCTTTAGACCTTTTTCAACGGTCACTTTTTTTGTAGCACTACTATATAAATGACAGAGACCTTTTTGAGCTCCTTCATGTACATGTATTTATCCCTTCTCATTTTAATTCAACAATAACAATGTCTCCCTTTCTCATTTGGAACACTCCTTAGCTTGTTCCAAAGCTTTAAGTTGTTGCATAATTTTGATGGCCGTCGAAAAAACGATAGAAAGTATTGTATGAAAATCAGGTAAGAAAAAGACGACTACAGTCTATTATGTCTATGATTATAAATGAACTTGTTTTCCTTGTCCAGATTTTTGGCACACTAACCGATGAAATTTTAAAAAAATCATCATACAATCGGCAAGGACAGTCATAATCCATCAACAGTCAAACAAATATCAACTTAAAAACACAGACTTTCAGTAAAATCAAGCTTCATTTTAAAAAAAAAATCATTTTTTTCATCCAAACCAAAGAAATAACCTAATCAACCGAACGGTCTATTAATAGAACAACAAAAATATATGATGAAACAATCCCCCGCAAGAACATGCATCTAAAACACCATTACATTAAAGAAGAATTTGAAGAAAATTCAAATTTCTAGGCACATTAACAGATTAAATTCACGAAAAAATTTCACCATGCAATCGACAAGGACAATCATAATCCATCAAATATCCATCAACAATCAAACAAATACCAACTTAAAAATTAAAAAATTCAATAAAATCAACCCCCATTTTTTTAAAAAAAAAAATCCTCCAAAATCAACTCAATCACCACAAATCAAAACTGAAAAAAAGCAAAGAAAAATCCATCAATATGAAGCACAAATTACTCAAGAGATGAAGAGAAATTACTTAAGTGGAAGATAAAAGATCTTAGAGCTCTGGATAAGATGAAAATCGAAAATGGAAATTTGGGGAAGAAGAAGGGGAAATGTTCATGGTTTTGTGAGTGTGAGTGAGAAGAGAGAAAATTTTTATGATATTTTACTATTTTATAGAAAAGTGGAGAGTGAAAAGTATTTTAGAAAGAGTTAAGCGGTGACAACAACTTTTTCGTTTTTACAATTTAACCCATACCCCACCCCTTTCTCCCAAACCCTAGAAAATTAAATAAAAAAGAAAATGATGTCTATTTTTCAAATTAAGTGTTGAGAGTGTCCTTTTTACTAAATCTTCTGAAATTAGTTTATGTGTTACTACATTAAAATTGTATTTTAAAATATATTATATGTGTATTTAGCTATTTTTAATTTTAATAAATTAGGCGATCAACTCTAAGAATAAAATACTTGATAAATAAAGGTACACATTTATATTATTTATTTATGTAAATACCCCTTAACTAATCAATCTAATTTTTTAGACAATTAATGTTGATCATGAGAAAAGTTAAAACTTCTTCGGTGTATAAATCAAACAAATGTTCTTTATCATAGTTAAGTAATTAAATTAAGTAAAATACATGTTCATTAATCATGGTTAAGTAGCATGAATTCTAAATTCAAGTACATACATATATTGGCTTGATGTATACAATGGATACTATAATCATGACAACTTTTCATTAAAATTTCTGCAGGCCGAAAATCATATAAGAGAACAAATATACAATTTCAAGAAAATATCAAATTAAATCCCAACTCCTTGACGCATTCAAGAGTGTGACCTAGTAGTTAATGAAGAGGATTGAGAACCTAATGTGAGCAAATTCCAGCACAGACAAAAAACACTTGGTTGGTGGCCTTAGTGTACAGAGTTACCTAATATATCTTGTTGGTGAAAGATAATAGTTATTCTGTGGATCTAATCGAGGTGTGCGGAAGCTGGACCGAACACCCCAATTATGTCAAAGTTGAGGTTTGACAACAAATCTAGAGATAGATTAGGTTGAACAGGACCAAGACAAAAGATTTAAAGTATAAATTCAGTAAAATAATACACGAGAATGATATGATGTTGAGGCTTCATACACGTCATTTATAAGAAAAGAAGCTTCACAATATCAGAGAACACACAATATTGTGTAAATTAAGATCTCTCTCTTATTCAATAACAATATCAGCTTGTATTCTTGAGTATTACAGCAGTATACAGCTTATATAGAAACAGTAGTTCCATGAGAAACGTTCTACTTAGGTATTCTATACACATACAAATACACTTATAATAGATATCCTCTAGAGTTATATTGTTATCCAACTTCATCAGATAAGGATGTCTCAATACCCCCTTGCAAACGGAAGGAGGGTAACCAACTTTAAGTTTGTCCCTTAAGAATTGGAAACGAGTTGATGACAACGGCTTGGTGAAGACATCGGCTAGATGATCTTTGGAAGAGATGGATTGTACAAGTAGGTCCTTCCTTGCCACTTTTTCCCGTACAAAATGGAAATCGATTTCCACATGTTTGGTACGAGCATGAAACATAGGATTAATAGATTATGTATGCAGCGCCAACGTTGTCGCACCATAAAATAGGAACTTTAGGCAGAGAAACTCCAAGTTCAAATAAGAGTGATTGAATTCAAGTTAGCTTGGCAGCGGCATCAACTAAAGCTTTATATTCTGATTCAGTTGAAGACCTAGCAACCGTACGTTGCTTCTTTGACGACCAAGACACTAAAGCAGATCCCATGAAGATAGCATAACCACCGGTTGATTTTCGATCATCTAATGAGCCAGCCCAGTCAGTATCCGTAAAGGCTTGAAGAAACTGAGTGTCAGACTTAGGAATGAAGAGACACATATCCTTAGTATGCTGCAAGTATCGTAATATCCTTTTTACAGCATCCCATTGATTTATACAAGGATTATGCATATATTGAAATACTTTGTTCACCACAGAGGAAAGATCCGGGCGAGTGAGAGTTAGGTACTGAAGGGCTCCCACAATCTGGCGGTATAGATATGGATCATGAAAAGGAGGACTATCATTTTGGTGAAGTTGCGTAGATGTAGACATGGGTGTCACGATTGGCTTACATTGCTGCATTTTGGCATGTTCCAATAAGCTTGAAATATAGTGATTCTAGGACAAGGCGAGTCTAGCCTGTGTACGTACAACTTGAATGCCAAGGAAAAGACTCAATGTAGAATCACTCCCAGTAAATATTATATCATCGACATACACTAGTATGTAAGCCTTGATTCCATTTGAATTATAGACAAAAAGAGAGGCATCTGACCTTGAGCTAGCGAAACCAACGTCCACCAGAAAGCTTAAAAGCTTCAAATACCATGCACGAGGGGCTTGTTTGAGTCCATATAAAGACTTGTGCAACCTGCAAACATGATCAGGGAGATGAGGGTGAATAAAACTAGGAGGTTGAGCCATATATACCTCTTCGCGAAGGTCACCATGAAGAAAAGTGTTCTGAACGTCAAGTTGACGCAAAGGCCAGTTATGAGATGAAGCAATGGTTAGGATAACTCAGATTGTGATGGATTTGACTACTAGACTAAACGTCTCAAAAAGTCGTGCCCTTCTTGTTGATGAAATCCTTTTGCCACTAATCTGGCCTTATATCGTTCAATAATACCGGCTGAATTTTTCTTGATTCGGAAAACCCATTTGCACCCCCAAAACATTCATCGAGGGGTTGCGAGGAACAAGAGACCATGTTTTGTTATGCAAGAGAGCAGTCATTTCACAAGCCATGGCATCACGCCACTCCAAATACTTACTAGCAGTAGTGAAGCAAGTTGGTTCACTAGTTGGAGGAGCCGTTGGGGACGACGCAACGGCAAGGTTGGTGGATGGTGGCATATTGCGTAGCTGCATGGTGTGAGTCCTAATAGTCGACTTAGGGACAGAAGGAGGCCTAGCGGTGTTTGACGTAAGGGGTTTAGGATTAGTAGAAACAAGAGGAAATGAAGAGAGATCAACAACCAGTGGTATGGACGTAAGAGACGCGGCTATCCGGGAATTAATATGAACTGGAGACGACGGGGCAGGTTGGACTGGATTGATGGCTTGATTTTGAGAGGAATTTGGTGACACTGAGGACGGAGTTGATTTGGGAATGTAGAGAACACACAATATTGTGTAAATTAAGATCTCTCTCTTATTCAATAACAATATCATCTTGTATTCTTGAGTATTGCAGCAGTATACAGCTTATATAGGAACAGTAGTTCCATGAGAAACGTTCTACTTAGGTATTCTATACACATACAAATACACTTATAATAGATATCCTCTAGAGTTGTATTGTTATCCAACTTTATCAGATAAGGATGTCTCAATACACAAAAAAGAAAAAAATTTAAAACATAAGACTTTTCTTTTCAAAAGTCACGTGCATGGACAAATATATATGTATTTACATTATTTTCATTTACAATATTAAAAAATTTCACATGTCTTCTGTGATGGGTTCGAAATTTAAAAGGCGTCATGCGGAAGCTAATAGTTGCAAACCATGAGACGATAAATCAGACGACAAAGAAAAAACAATACTAAAAAACATAATATTATAATCTAATTTGGCCAATTGGCCTACATATTAAAAACCTAAATCAAAAAACATAAAAATCAATTGGGAGAAAATCTCTCTCTAAACAAGACTCTTTAAAGACTACATTGTGGATGCTATTGTGTTATGATATGAGAAGAAGAATACATTGTGGATGCTATTGTGCTATGATATGAGAAGAGGCGTTCCATAAGAAAGAGGTTAGCCAAATATGAAAAAGTTTTAAATTTTTTTTTTCGTAAAAATGATTACGTTTATTTTCCTTCCAAGAAAAATAAAACTTAAATTTGATAAGAAAATCATGACAAAAACCCTAAAATTCTGATGGCGAAGGGAGATTCAAATCAATCTCAATGCGCTTAGTTTTTCGCTTAACCTTGGCGGCCGCCGTAGCCACAACATTTGCTGATTCAATAGCCGTGATATGACTGGGGTTCCGATTCACATCATTTGTCGAAATAGGGAAATTGGTTTACGCTTTGACACCACGGAGCTCAATCGCCGCGTTGTCATACATCTGTGTTGCTTCCTCCGCGGTTTCAGACATACCTAACCAAAACTTGGATCTTCTTTACTGATCCCATATCTCCGCCCCATATATCTCCCCCTCTTCTTCCGTACTCCTCGGTAATGCACCTTCTTCTCAACTCCTCTTTTCACTTTTGCTACCTTCGCTGCAGCTGTAGTTTTTGCTTGGGCGCCATTTTTACTCTTGTAAATCCATAAAAAATAAATAAATATTTCTCTCTAGTCTCTCTGTATATATATAAGATTGTTTTTATTTATAGAAATTAAGTTATTTTTCTATATATGTCTAGTAATAATGATATATAGAAATTTGAACAAGTCATTAAGATAAAATAATTTTAATGGGAAAGAGCTGCTTAAATAGGGAAGTATGTAAAGACATGGCATTAGTAATATTTTTTCTTAAACAAATCAAGTTTTGTGATATTAGTGATCTCAAATATTTATGAATGTTAATATTTGTCCTTATAAATGACATAATTCTGATCGACGAGTCCCGCAGTAGAGTTGATGACAAGATTAAGATTTGACAACAAACTTCATATCTAAATAGTTTGTTTTTAATAAATGGAAAATGCTATTTTTCAATTTTGGTTTAACGTTTTATTATTGCACCTTTTATAGGATTTTGAGGGAAAACACCAAATCAGGCAGTAATTATTTTTCTTCCCCATCATAGATTATGTTATGACTATACTTACTTTAGTCCATACTAAGTGAATTTTTAGGATATATCATATTCATTAAGAAAAAAAATTAAGTACATAAATTAAAGATTATTGTTTACTTACCTTTTTGATTATTCCCAAAATATTCTTCTAGGAAATATAAAGTAGTTAAAAAATTTATTAAAAGAAAGTATAAATGTAGAAAGAATTCTATCATTATATTGAAAAATTCACTTATTTTGAACTACAGAAAAGAATTCCAACAATTCACTAAGTATGGACTATACAAGTATTTCTTTGAGATAGAAACAATTAATAATTGTACCTTATGTAATAATAAAATAAATGATATATCACGTACGCATTGTCATACAAAATTGATTTGAATACCAAGTATTAGAACTTAAACATTATCTAATTAGAAGAACTACATTGAGAAAGAAAATATTATATGTTAGGCAGATCAGTTCTGATCTGATGAGGTGGATTTATGACACCTCAGTGTTGCTATCCGAGCCTATTTAGCCTTGTTTTGAGGACTTCTTGTGTGCTTAATGTGTTGTTAATAATATAATTGAGCATCTAAGTGTTAAATGAGTTAATTATAATGTTTAAGATGTGTTTAAAACAAGTTTGGAATCAATTAGGTCACTTAGAGTTTAGACGAGAAAACTAGTGTTACTAGCTTGAGCTATGTGTTGTTCTAGTAGATCTCGATGGATTCAAATATGTGTAATGAGTTACTAAGGGTATGATTGATAATTATGAATGTAATAACTTGTTTATAATGTTTAAGGTTCAATTGAATCAAGCCAAGAGTCAAAACACTAAGTTAAAGATCAAAAGAACAAAAATAGCTAGTATTCTTAGCTTAAGTTTCTAGTTCATCTTCTTGAATTGTATGTTGTTTGAACTCTAATATGTGGTGTTTGATACTGTAGGATGCTTGGTGAGTTAATAATGATGATATAGGAATTATACACAAGCTGGAAATGAAGTGAAAACAATACCACAATGCTTGGAATGGATGGACAAACACATGAGACAAGATTAGACAAAAACGAACGTTTTAGAGTCATTGACGTGTTGCGAACCTTAGGCACCACTTTAGGGCCATTACATGGCCTCGGGGAAATCCTAAATGATTAATTCCAGTATCCCACCGTGATTAGGGCATGCCACGGACTCTGGGCACCGCGATATGGGCATGGCACGCTTCTATGTCAAAATCGACAGCTTTTGTCCTCCTATAAATAGGACCCTTAAACATTATGTTTTACAACTGAGATGATCTTGGGACTTGAAGGGAGGCTGGAGAATACTTCAATTAGGGTTTTTATCTTTTTACTTTAGTTTGTTTATGGATTTTAATATGTATTCATTCATTGTAATTATGGTTATGTCCATGATCGGCTAAACACCCTTTTTCGGGGTTAAGGCCAAAAATATGAGTATTATTGTTATGAATTGATTTGGTTTGGTAGTTTATCATTGTTGGTTGTTTATGTATCCTTGTCACTATTTTAAGGATTCACTATGCTTAGAATACATGCATAACCATCTTGTGAACCCAAGATGAGGAACAAGAGGATAGAATGTGGGATAGATAGAATAAGATTATAATCTTCTAATTTAATGAGTTATAATTTTCACTTAGGAATTAGGATAGGAATATACCTAAGTTCCCTATTTGGTTCACTTTACGGGATGAAATATGAATGCATTTAAATTAGTTCTCGCATCCCCTCTCAACGATGTAGTTGTGGGGCTAAATTGGATAGGCGATTAAAGGCTCAAAAGACCATGATAATAAAATCAACCCCGTGAATAAAAAACCTAGATAATTAACCTAACCAATGAAGTTCTATAACATAACATGATTGTTCACAGAGCCTTAACCCCTGGGCTTTCCCCATTGATTGTCCAAGAACCTTTACTTTTTCACATTGTTTACGCCTTTACGGTTACGGTTAGTTTTAACTTTTCAAACTCTTTTGTTACTTGAGCACTTGTTAATCTTTATAGTGAACTAGATTTAGATAGTTGTCAACACAAGTCCCCCTGGAATTGATATTCGGAGTTTATAAGGTCACTAAATTACTTGGTGAGACTACGTACACTTGCGTGTACGCTTGAGCGCAATAAGTTCCTCTTATAATCTCGCAATGGAGTTAATGCCAAGATTAAGGTTTGACGAAAAACATGATATCTAGAGAATTTATGTTTAACAAGACCCGAAAAAAATACTTGAAGGGCAAATTCAATGAAGTAACACATGAGGATGTTGTGAAGCTTAGACTTGATAAACATATGTTATCTAGAAGAATTAAAGTTTAATTTCAAGTAATATACATATGTCATCTAGAAGAACAAAGTTTCAAGTATCTAAGGTCTAATATTCAAACAAAGTAATAAAAAAATCAACAATGATACATGTATGAAACAAAAACTGTCATATGTCGTTTTGTGACTAAGATGAGCTACAAAAACTTAATGACAGTTCTACAAAGCGGTGATTCGGCTGACTATACTGTATGAAGCAGAATATTCATCAGTCAAGAACTCCCACATTCAGAAGGTGAAAGTTGTGAAAATAAAGATGGATACGTGAGCATACTATGAGAGATAAGATTAGAAATGAAGATAAGCAGGACAGGTAGGACTGACCTTGATAGAGGACAAGATGTTGAAAGTGAAAGTAAGATGGTTCGAGCATGTGAAGAGGAGATATTTTAGTTCGGAGGTGTGAGGTTGACTATGGATGGTTACAATGAATGTAAAGGTATGTCGAAGAAATACCGGACAAAGATGAATAGATAGGACATAACAAAAGTTTAGCTAAGAGGTTATGGAGGACACTGACTAGGGTATAGATTAGTTATGTAGTTGAGAGTTGTATCTTTTTCTTCGTATTATTAGTTGTAGTAACACCGGAGTTGCATATTAATCCATTGTTACTATCTAATGTTTATTGTGCTTCAATATTGGTTATTTTGTTGAAGTGAATAGTTCTTTTTTCTTTTTTAGTATGCTTTGTCATGTTTTCTTTAGTATTTTGTCTTGGGTTAAAATATGTGGTTATTTTCTTTATTTGAATTGCTTTTACTTGAGCCGAGGATCTAACAAAAGCAGCCTCACTATCTCCCATAATAGAGATAAGACAAGTAGGTATGCATAAGCCTCAACAAAGCTACTTGTGAAATTACACTAGATATGTTATGACTGTTGTTATTATTGTTTGATACGTTTTAGTTATTAATATTAACGAATTAGGTAAAAACTAGCTTAATTGGATTCCTTTCTTGTGAATGGTCATAAATTTAAGAATTCATTATGTGTTAATTCATCTAAATATTGATGTGTTACAACTTAATTTGTATGTTGTATTACATTTGAAGATAATGTAATTCTAAAATTAATCGAAGTATCACAAAATTTATATATTAAAGAACTAAATGTACATGTTTAAAAAGAGGAAAAAGTGTGAATGAAAACAATGAAGAGATCAAAATCAGATCCTTTCAAATCCTAATATATTAAGAAAATTACGACGATATGCTAAAGGAATAATAAAAACTCATGATTAATATGATATGTATGAAAAATTCAATCTATGAAAATGAATTTATATGATAATCTCATAATTAGGTTCAAGAGTAATAAGTAATAAGTAGTGAGTAATTGAAAAATGATGAATTAAATCTAGATTAATTAAAAATTGTGTGTATTAAAAAAAAATCACAAGAATCTAATTGAAATTTATACATATCCAAAGGATTAAAAGTCCAACTACAAGTATTTAATTTGTACGTATCTGAATATCTGCATGAGTATTTGTCTGTATTATATTTCCTAATGACACGTGTACATTCCACAAAAAGAAAAAAAGAAAAGTTCATAAATGGAAAATGCTATATTTCAATTTGGATTTTATTATTTCTCATTTTTGGGATTTTGATGGGTAACACCAAATTAGATTCAAGATCTATGAAAAACAGAGATCCCAAAGTTCAATGAAGTTGACCGGGATGAGCATTATGAGGTTTCAGGTTTAACTCCAATAGAGACAAACATTAAGTGATTTCTTTTTATCCGTTTTAGTTTTGGTGGACAGAGTTACCTGACACCTGTTGCTAGTGAGAGGTGACAAGTATCTCGTGGTATTAGTCAAGTTGCGCTTAAATTGGTCCGAACATTATAGTTATAAAAAGAAAAAAAATATTGAACCCAAATAAAGTGAAGGTGTTTTCCAAATTCCCAAATCCAACTTAAAATTGTATTTGATATTTTCATGGTCAAACAAAAATTGCGAAATAAAGTAAATACATATTTGAGAATAAAGTGAACACATTTCATGGTCAAACGAGTCCTTAATGTTTTTGTCCCCGACAAATAAAAACATAGACTAATATGTATTTGCATTATTCTAACTTAGAATAATATTAATTAAACAAACATGCATGCAAATCTCTGATGATCAACTTCAACATAATTTCACATGTCTTTTGATGGCGGAGGTAGATTCAAATCAATCTCAATATACCTAGATCTCGGTGATGATGATCTAGACTCACCGGCAACAACAACAATACCTCCATCTCCATTCCCACCACTAGCATTGCTTTGAAGGCTTGAAATTGGAAAGTTTGTCTTGGCCTTGACACCGCGAAGCTTTATTGATGCCGCATCATACGCCAATGCAACCTCCTTTACTGTGTCATATGTACCTAAGTATTTATTGTATCCTATTCATACCTCCACCTTGTATCTCCCCCCTGGAGTCTTCCTCACTCCTAAGTACTTCACCGTATCCGTCATTTTCAATAAAAATTAATTTTTATATTTCTATGAAATTTGAATAAGTGAGGAGAGAAACTAGGGGAAGAGCTGCTTAAATAGGAAATAGTAGGGGAAACAAACAAAATTACAATCAATGGATAAAGTGTTTTGACTTGACTGATTTAAAGTTTGGGACGTGGCATTATTATTATATTTTTTTTCTTAAAAAGTCAAGTTTTGTGATATGAGCATCTCAAATATCTAGGAATATTAATATTGGACCTTAGGATTTCTAGTTAAACACATTTTAATAAGTACTAATAATTAAAATATAGAAAAGTTGAAATTAAAATATTGTCAAAAAAGAATTATTTTTTAAAATAAATTAAAAAGAAAAGTAGATCATTCTTTTTAAAATGAATGGAGTAGAAAGGAAGTGAGAAGTGTTGAATTATATCAAAAGTAATTAAAAGTTGGATGTATAATAAAATTTCACAAGAATCTAATTGAAATATATACATAACTAAAGGATTAAAAGTTCAATTATTATTTAATTTGTACATTTTTGAATATTTATGTGCATTTTATTTTCTAATGCCAAGTGTGCATTTCACCATAAAAATAAAAATAAAAGGTTAATAAATGAAAAGTGCTATTTTTCAATTTGGGCTTAATGGTATATTATTTCTCATTTTTGGAATTTTGATGAAAAACACCAAATCAGGCAGTAATTAATTTTTTATCCCTCTATCATAGAATTAAGTTATGAAAAAAATAAATATTTACAGTCCATATTAAGTGAATGGTTAGAATATGGTATATTCATTAAAAATAAAAATATTTAAGGACATAAATTAAATTTTGTTGTTTATTATTATTATTATCTTTTTTATTATTCTCAAAATATTCTCTTAGAAAATATAAAGTAGTCAAGGGAGTGTTCGACTTGACTGGTGTAATTGTGGGCTACATATGATGTGACATTCTTATTATATTTTTTTTCTTAGACAAATCAAGTTTTGTGATATTAATAACTCAAATATTTATAAATGTTAATATTGATTCTTATGATTTCTAATTAAGCACATTTTAACAAATACTAATAATTAAGAATAAAAAATATATACTATTATAAAAAGATTTAATTGTTGGAATTATGTTTTGCCTTGTTGTTTGAAATTAGGGCAATATAAGGACAGGTACAATAGGATTTATGTTAGGATAATAAGTAGAGATCCGTAGTAATTTAAGTTGTGATGAGGTTGCACTAAGAATTAATTTTAAGTTCGTTTTTTACTTGTCTTGGAGAATGGTGATAGATGAATTGACTTAGCGAATACAAGGTGAGGTGTCATCGCAGATGTTATTTATAAATGACATAATTCTGTCGACCGGTCTCGCTATAGTGTTAATCTCACAACAAACCCTGAAATCTTAAGAGTTGACATTCAACAGGACCTGGACAAATTACTTGGAGGTTAAGTTCAGTGACGTTACTCATGAGGATGGCGTGAAGCGGATATACATATGTCATCCAGAAGGAATAAAGTTTCAAGTATCTTAGTTCTATTTTTCAAAGTAATAGGAAAACCGGTGAGGATACACATACTATACTAGCGGAATGTGTATAAAATTAAGCATGGCTATGGAGTTTTGGGATTAGAAAGTTCTTGAAAAACTTAAAGGCAGTTCTACAAAGTGGTGACTAGACTAACTATATTGTACAAAGAAAATTATTGGTCAGTCAATAACTCCCATATTCAGAAGTTAAAAGTTGCAAAAATAAAGATGGATGTGTGAACATACTATTAGAGTACGTGTCCTACTGATTATCTTATTTTAGCCTAACTGTTGTCTGTCGATGAAATAGGTTGACTAACGTGTTTTAAACTAGCTAAAACAGTAAGTAAATAACACAGTGAATTTTCACGTGGAAAAAACACCCGACTCAAAGAGGTGTAAAAAAACACAACCTGTACATGATTTTAATCCCAACCACTAAAGCACTTGAGCCTTAACAATCAACAAATTACATGACTTTTGTAAACTAGGAATTATAAACTTCTAATTCCTACTTCTATAAAACGCCAACCTTCCCAAGGCGAGTGTTCCCAAGTCTTCGAGTTTCCCAACTTGAAAACAATACTTCTAACTCAGTTTAATAAGACCTCACAAAATTTCTATCTTAATTCAGTCCTTTAAGTTTGTTAAGGGGTCCCAGACTTAGAAAATTTTAGCTAAGTATTCAGACTTAGTGTTATTTTAGCCTTCGAAAGTTGGCAATCTTATTTCGCGACTTGTACGTCCTTTAAATATTGATATTTGAGTTAATTCATGATCAGGAAGGTCAATAGGTGTTCTCGAACAAGTTTCAAATTTTTTGGACCTCGTTTAGTCCATGTTCGAGTGACCAAAATAGTGAGTCTACGCGATCTCGACGCGTCGCGTCGTCCATCGCGTCGACAGATAATTTTTCCCTCAGCTCGGTGCAATTTCCAGTGAACCGACGCGGCGCATTGGCCATCACATCGATGCCAACAACGCGGCGCGTCGGTCTGCGCATCGATGATTTGGTTTTCAGTCATTAAAAAGGCCGTGTCTTCAGGGTTATTTTAGTCTTTTTTCACACCCTTCAACCCCCGTAACACAAAATTTAGCCCTCTTTTAGCAAAATATATTCATTCTCTCACAAATTGCTCAAGAACAAAAATCCTAGGTGATTTAATTTCAAATTCAAGGCTCAAGATTCCACCATTAATTTTTAAGAATTCACCAACTAAGGTATGTGAAGTGTTCATCTAAGGGTTCCTTCCACCCTTGGAGTCCAAGAAATTATTTTTAAACTTCAAGTGTATGGATTTCATGAATTTCCTGTTGGGTTTGATTATATTCATGTTTATAATGCTTAATTGGGATTCTAATCAATGTTTTATGATAAGTTTCATGTGGGGTTAATTGATATATATGTAATATCATGTGAAGCCATGTTGAACCCTTGAAATTGTGAAGTTAGAGTTGAATTATGATGTCTACTTATTGTTTAATGTTATGTACACATATCATGCTTACTAAGTGCTTGATGAATTGCCCATGTGAACTAATAAGAGAAAGAAATCATGTCATGTTAGCTTATGTGCAAGTTGTATCATGCAAGTGTTTGATAAAACGTCTCTATGAATGAGTTATGACCAAGTGCACATGATTATGCTTTTCAAGACTATGTTCTGATTTACTTTTCATGCTATCGAGTCCTGGGGGTATTTAATACCCGACAATTTAGTTGTTTATTTAACGCCAGTGTCAGTTATAGGATAATCTCAGTTATATCACGATCAGTAGTACTCCCAGTCAGTTACAGGACTCAGAAAAACTCAGTAGACTCAGTATTAGTCCAGTCTAGTTCAGTATTCATTTAGACCACAATAAACTCATCATCTAACATAATTCAGTAGGATTTCGTCAGTTAATAAAACTGAACTCAGTAACATCTCAGTCAAGCCTAGTATGAACTAGGAAATCAGTTCAGTATCTATTCATTTAGGATTAGGATTCAGCACTGAGCGAATCTAGGGATGAGGGCATTCCTGCCAGCAGAGGGTTTGACCTTAGTAGCAATCCCTGCGTTATAAAACTATGTAGCCAGCGTAGGTTGAGATATCTTTCTGTCAGATATTATGAGGGTCGATACATCTCATACAAGTTTTTCTGCCAGCGAGGGTTGACGAAAGAGCTTTCTGTTAGAGAGGGTTAACTCATAGCTTGTCTTTACCTGTGGCATAGTACTGACACTCTTCCAACTGGGGTTACAGGTTGGACCCTACTCTATTTAGAAAAGGGCATGTCTGTTAGATGATTACCTCCTACAGTCTCAGTTTCAGATTCAGTCTCAGTATAGAACTCAGTTCAGTTCTACAGATTCAGGACTGTCAGATACAGTCACTTAGCTCAGTTCAGAACTCAATATAGTTCCATAGAATCAAGACTGTCAGATACAATCATACAATTATCAGGAATACAGTATCAGTAAACTCAGATATCAGTTAATCAGTACTCAGACTCAGTATTTAGAGTTATCACGATCTCAGTTACAGTTTACGTCTTCATGCATGTACTCTCATTCAGTCATACTCATGTTATTCAGTTAGTATTGTTCATGCATATGAACCCATGCATTTCAGCCTACCTCACTAAGCATACCAATACATTCAAAGTACCGACGCATGCTTTTCTTTTGTGCTATGACGTCTTATATCATAGGTTCAGATGCATGGGCTCCCGAGCACCCTTAGTAGTTCAGATTTTCAGCAGACAAAGGTGGTGAGTCCTCATAGTTTGAGGATATGGTTATTTTTCAGTATTTCAGTCCATTTTCAGTAGTCGGAATTAGTTTGGAGCTTGTCCCATCAACTCCACAGTTCAAATAGTTTAAAGGCTTTTCAGACCAGAGTATTTTCAGACAGTTGTTTTCAGTATTCAGATTTCAGTATATAGTATTGTATTCAGATTTGAACCTTATGGCAGTTTTCCACATTTATCTCAATTATATTATTATTACAGTATTGCTATTATTCAGTGCTCAGAGCAGGTACCAATCATGGGTTAATTTGTGGTCTTTTGAGATTATGAGCACCGTGTAATGTTCGGGGTACAGACTCGGGGCGTTACAAGTTTATACTTCACTAAGACCAGAAAATAGTACAACTCAAGAACCAACCTAATACATAAAGTCTAAGACTCCTTAACTCTAAGTAATAGGAATAGGTTCAACTATGACTCTTTCAAGCTTTGGAACTGCACAGAAAATTTATCGATGGTTTCTATCTTTGTAAGTGCATGCGTGATTATCTCTATTTAACTACATTTCTTCAAGAAGTCCTTCAGTGGATAAGACTTCTTTCTTGAGACAACAGCGCAAATCATCAGAGTTTGTTATCCAGTAGAAGTCCTTCGTTAAGTCAAACTCCTTGCATAGGTAAAATTTCTTTTTCAGCTTGATCTCCTCATCTGAGTGAAACTGTCACGACCTGAACCAGGGTCCTGGACGTGACGGACATCACAAACTATGAAGGCCCGAGAGCCCTTCTAACTTGTAATCATATACACCATTCATATATAAATAGGAAATGCGGAATTAAAATCTGCTACAAAAACATGGTCATAATTTAAATTTAGTTTAACAATAAGGAATAAAATCCAATATCAACTAAACACCGTCTGAAAACCGTCTGCGAAATCTCTACTACATGATCAAATAACAACTGTCTAAAAACTGGGACAAGGCCCCCAGTAAACCAAAACTATAATAAATAATAACTGTCCGAAAGAAACTAGGCCTTCTAAAATATAAAAGGCTCACCAACTACTGGTACTCTTCACTCTTGTCTGATGAAATCTACTGCTTATCAGGACTCCTAGACTGTGTCTCAGAACCTGGAGGGAGAAGGGTCAATACAGATGTACTGGTACGCAGAACAATCCTAAATAAAGCTTTTATATAAATAAAATAGTTGAGATCTAGTCATAAACATCATGAAAGATATAATTTTCAAAACACATGGGCATTCTTGAAAAAAACATAAAAAACCTTTCTGTCAAAAGCAGTTTCTGATTTTTGTATTACTTCTAAGTTAGGTGGCACTCCCCTACAAGTCTAATATTCCATGGGCTATATGGAATCCGCCATTGACTCGGGAGGGAAGCCCCCAACCCAAGTATGCCGCAAGGGTTGGAGTGTCTGAGTCTGATATGCCACAGGGCACTAGGCCAACGTATAATAATATACCCAGATCGGCAAATCACGGTTTTAGGCAATGAATTGTCTGAACTCGTGCCTTCTTCGGGGAACCACCTAAGCTCTCTTTATGTTAAATTTTAGTCTGTTCTGAAACATGCATCATTCTAGTTTCAAAATCTGAAAATCTAATTTCAAACATGCATTCTATTCTGTTCTGAATTACCATGGAATTATATGAGTTAGTGTCGTCACACCAAGACTTACAAGTCCTATTTCTTATCCATTATGCATCATGCATGATTCTTTCATTAAAACATAGTTCAAACCACCCAAACATGCAATTTAAAAAAGAGAATTCATGTTCCGAAAACATAAGTAAAACTATGCAAAATTTCCATCCTTTCAATAAACAAGTGGTGGTTATGTAATATTTAACAAACCATGCAACCCTTCTCATTATATGATTATGTTCAACATTCATCAACATAAACAACCCTCTCTCTTTTGAAATCAAAATCATAATCCAAATATAATATTATTCAAGACATTTCATAACATGTTTTTCAAGATGCATTCAAACGATTTCAACCTAAAGCCAAAACAATATCATCAATGCTTCTAAAGCATGAATATATTCAGAAATCTGAAAAACCCTATCTTAAAATCAAGATTTCCATACCCATGAGATTTTAGGAAAACCCTGCGTACCTTAAATTAGAAGCTTGTGAATGAACTCTAGCTTTTGGGATGCTATACGTACGATTGATGGGTGCTTCTTGTAGCCCTCGTAATGGGGATTCTGAATCTTGAAGAATTAAGAAAAACCCACGGTTAAATCTTGAGATATATTGATCTTTGGGTTGAAACCCTGAGTGTTCTTGGTGATTTTGAGAGAAAATAATGTTATTTTGGTGTTTGGAGGATTTAATCCCATGTTATGGCTGAATAGTGGTTGGAAAATACCACTTTTTTCCTTAAAAACGCGAAAACAACACCTGGAAATTGGGTGCGCGCGATGCTACTGTCTCAGTCACAAAAATGGCCATAACTTTTCGCTCGGGTATCGGATTTTGACGAAATTGGTATCATTTGAAAGCTAATCCAAAGATATTTCATTTTATATATAGTAGGACCTCTAATTCGTTATATACAAAGAGTTATGGTCAATTGAAATTGACCCAAGTTTCGACGCTCACTCAAACTCGAACGATAGGAAAGCTTCAACTCGTCCTTGAGTTTGGGGACCTCTATGATCTCAATTCATTATCAAATAGGTTCCCACACTACATAATTGATTAACATGCCAAATTTGCATAGGATTTATGGCTTTTGGATCATCTACGCATAGAAACGATGGTTTTCGTTCTAGTCCGAAATGCGGGGTGCTACAGAAACTCTTTCTTCAGATTATCTTCAAGTGTTGTATTCAACTACAAGTTCTTCTTTATCACTCATGATAAATACTTTGAGAATATCAAAATTAGACTTGTTTATCCATTCCTGACTCTAAGCAATCTTGACTGAACCTCCTAGTGAAAACCAAAACCTGTCTCTCTATGCTTGGACCAGCTTGTATAACATGTTTCATTAATGTGTCAGTCATCAAAACATCATTGATATTACAAATTCCCCCTTTTTATGATGAAAAAACACTTGCTTTTATACACTCTATTGTATTCCCTGAAACACCAAGTCAAAAAGAAGCACTAAAACGAAATAGATTAGTCATTTGGTTATAAATATTGCACACAAAACACATCTTCCCCCTATTGACATCATCGAAAAGTTGGTTCAAGATAGTCTAAGACCAAAAATATATGTCTAAAAATTTATGGACACTGTGGCTATCACCAAGACAATCAAAACATGAAAGAGAAGACAAAGAATGGATTAAGTTGTGCAAAGACTGAATGAACAAACCAAAAGTAATTATTTCATTAAACTGCCAACATATGATATCATGTAATCATAGAAAAAATAATAAGATGAAACACCTATAGCCATAAAAACAATCCTAAGGCTTTAAGAGTTGGATGAGGTAGGGGGAACAGATGGTGTTAGTTGAGTCAACCTCCATATAGTCTGAGCATTTTTAGATATTTCTCGTTCTATGTCATCTTGAAGATTAGTAATTTGAGAAAGTAGGTCCATTTTTTTGGCATTATGAGAAGCTCGAGCAGCTTTCAAGTCTGAAGTCTGAGCATTTTTTCGTTTCTGGGTCAACTTCCAGTTCTAATTCAGCAAGAGCATTTCTCAACCTTTGCATAGGATTATCAGCACTTCTCATTGAAATAGGTAGTGCCATATGATTTATTTGAGTATTGAGGGCCTCTGGGGTTTCCTCAATCTCAAATTCTGTATCCTTCTCAGTAAGAGCATCCCGAGTTACCTCAGAATTGAAGGAATCAGAAGGAACAGGTCTTGCAACCTATTTCTTGGAATGAGAGGTAGATTTTGGCTGAGCGGATTAGGAAGAGGATGAATATTTTGAAGTGACTTTGGACTTGGGAGTGGAAAAGGGAGGAACAGAATCTGAGGGTTTAAAAATAGGATGTTTCACCGATTGTCCCTTTCTCATAAAACAAAGAAGTACATCTGGAGAAGAAAAGATAAGAGTCGGAACTAGTGTTTCAACACGCTTCCTTTTTCTGGCGTGAAGTATTTCAACCAAAGTTGCCTCCTCGTGTTGCTTTTTATGGTGGGTATGAAGAGTTTGAGAAGAGGCAGTAAAATGTTGTGGTTCATCATGATCTTTAATCTCATCAACAACAATGGCGGTAGAAAATTATTTTCTTTTTGGCTGAGATGTGACCCTTTTGGGGACAAGATTACCAATAGTAACATCATCAAGATTGATGTTCTAAAGAGGTACAATATTAGTATCCTTACAGTTTGAGGTTCTAGGACCAACAAAAACTTTTGAGAATGGGTTTTAAAAGTTTATCCAAGAAGAAAAATCCGATAGCTTGCCAGGGATTGTTGGAGGTATGCGAATTGTGGTGTTGGCAGCAACATGAAGCACCAATTGGGTGAGGTAAGATTCACTTGGTGTTTTGGATTTGGTTATATCGAAAGAGGATGAAGAGGAATCCATGGAGCAAAAAGAAGAGAGATAGAGTGTGTGTGTGTGTTTAATTTTGGGTGAGGCAATTTTTGGTATATAAGATAAGAAGATTTTGAAGAAGAAGCGTAAATGTGGAGGTGGATTGATAGTTGGAACAGAAGTCTGATGTGAGTAGGTTGGCCAACTATGATGGGGAAGCTGTGGCAGCCTCCCTTTTTTCAAAAAAAAAAATTGGACTCATGGGATTTGGCGGTTGTAGACATAATTGATATAGGGACCAAGTGAACTTAGTTGTTTCATCAAGTTTTTTTTTTTTTAGAAAATATTAATGTAAGATCATACCTGGAAGGTTTTAAAGCACATCAAAATTACTTGTAAGACTCGGTATCTCTGCACAAATCAATACACAATTTAGTTAATTCAGTCAAAAATTCTAGAATTAGAACACAACTTATTATGCAAGACTGAATTGCTTAACATTTGTAGCTTAGGACATAACCAAGAACAGAGAATTCTAGTCATTCATTGATGCGAGTTCATGCAATCTTAATATTTGTAGCTTACACGACTTATTGTGCAAGACTGAATTTCTTAACATTTGTAGCTTAGGACATAACCAAGAACAGAAAATTCTAGTCAGTCATTAAAGGGAGTTCATGCACTCTTATTCATCCCTAATTCTAATCTTTTTTTTTCAAAAACCTCTCATCCCAATGCTTTAGTGAAAATATCAATAATTTGGTCCTCAGTACAACAAATCATGATAGGCATAAGACCTTTTCGACATTACCTCAAAAAAGTGTCAAATATCAATATTTTTAGTTCTTTTTTATTGCATAGGATTTTTTGCCATTTGATGGTGCTTGTATCATAAAAAAAAGAACACATCCCACATCCATGCCACAATCCCTGAGTATTTGTTTACTCTACAATTGTCACGACCCAAATCGAGGCCCTGGCCGTGACGAGCATTTCGAACCATAAAGGTCAGGACGCCCTTCTTTATCTGGTAGTCATGCACAATATTCATACAATAAAGGAAGATGCGGAAATATAACTTAATATGGAATCATGGTCATACTCTGAACACAATTTAGAGATAAGGAATTTAAAATCCAACAACTCTAGACAATATCTAAACCAGTCTGCGAAATCTCTATTACATGCTAAAATGAGAACTGTCTGAATCTGAGATAAGGCCCACAGTAGACCCAAAACAAAATAAATAACATAGTTTGGAATAAACAGGCCTTATGGAATAAATAAGGCTCACCACTGTATAGTCTCTTCTCTCTGAAATCTCTACTGCTTAGCCGGACCTCTAGATTGAGCCTCAGACCCTGAGAGAGAGTGTCAATACAGTTGTACTGGTACGCAGAGCAAATCCAAAATAGTAATTTTTTTATTCAACATATATGAGAGAAATTTAAAACAGTTCATAAATATATCATACGTTAAGAATCACATGGGCATATTTCAAAGACTATAAAGTCATCTGAACTCTGTGACATACTCTTACTTTTACTTCTGCGCTAGGTGGTATACCCCACAACTCTGAAATTCTATGGGCTATATGGAATCTGTCATTAACTCGGCAGCCAAGCCCCCAACCCAAGTTTTCCACAAGGATCGGAGTCTCTGTCTCTACTACGCCACAGGGACGTCGCCAGCGTACAATAATAATATACCCGTATCGGCAAAATACGATTTTAGACAATGAGTCGATTGACTCGTGCCTTCTTCGGGTAACCACCTAACCTTCTTTAGGCCCATTTTTAACCCTTTAAAACATGTATTCTCTGAAATCAAACTCTGAAAACTCCAACTCTGTTATGGAATACATCTATATGGTATCGTCATACCATTGACCTGCAAGTCGCATCTCTGAGCCATTAATAACGTATTAAAATCTCTGTTTTCAAAACATAAGGTTTGGGACCACCATATCAATAAATCAAATCAAAGAATCCTCTCTTATAAATTAGGTAAAACCATGCAAGCAACTTTCTTGACCAGCTTTTCAATAATACAAGGTGGTCATGTCAAAGTTCTTGTTCACAAGCAATTCTTTCTCTTTAACACAAAATGTAATTATATCAAGAAAACACCCTCTCATCATCTCTAAATCATGTTCAAATACTATGACATTGAGAAAACTACTTTCGAATCATAAAACATGTATTTCAACTCTTTTTCGACAAGATCATAAACTTTAATTCAACACAAGAGAGGGATTTCGTAATTTGTGCTCTCAAACAATCTTTAATCTTAATTTTCATACATATATATACATGTAAATCAATTTGGGGGGGGGGGGGGGAGGCCGAAAGGCCAAAACAACAATATCACTAAAACATTTAGAAATCATAATTAAAATTGTGGATTCCAAAACTCCTTTCTAAATTCATGCTTGATAGCCTTTAAATCATATTTGAAAGTTTTCAACAAGTCCATGTAGTTTAGGATAAACCCTACGTACCTTAGATTTCATAGTTAGAAGAATGGAACCTAGGTCTTGATCCTTTTCTTGGAATTCTTAATCTTAGGGATGAGTTTCTTGATCTTTGGGGAAGGAGTTAGGGTTTTGTTTTGGGAGGAAAACTGAATTATATCCTGTATTATACTTTTTGGGGCGTGAATCTTATGTTATGGATGGACCTTGGGTGAGGTAAGGGACCAAATTGACCTTAAAAATGAGAAAACAGAACCTGAAAATTAGGTGCGTGCGACGGAGCGTGCGTCGCACGCTAATCGCGTGCAACTACTGCTTCTCTCACGAAAATGGTTGTAACTTTTTGCTCGGGTATCGGATTTTGGAGAAATTGGTATAGTTGAAAAGCTACTTTAATGAACTTTAATATGATATATAGTAGTCCCTCTAATTATATATATACAAGGAGTTATGGTCGATGGAAGTTGACCCAAGTTTAAACGTCCACTGAAACTTAATCGCTAGAAATGTTTTCAACTCGTCTTAGAGTTAGGGGATTTTTGTGACTCCAATTCATATTCAAAGGTATTACCACACTATAGGATTGATAACCACACATATATTAACAATAAATTATCTAGTTCGAGTCTATACGCGTAGGAACAATGGTCTAGATTCTAGCCCGAAAGTACGGGGTGTTACATTATCTCCCCCTTGGGATCATTCGTCCCCGAATGATGGGTAGGGACTCTTTGAAGCTCTAAAGTGTAAAATAAAGAATGTAATATTGATCTGATCATTTTTCCTCAACAAAAATATGCAAAGGCATCACACGATCTTCATGATAACCCCTAGGGAAGCTGGTAAGAAAGAAACCTGAGATAACGAAATTGGACATCGACATGATCTTGGCATGTGTTTTATGGCACATGATCAAAACATTGTAAAACATAACTTTTCTAAGAGTCCTCGACCTGATTAAGATTCGTACAAGATATGAGATAAGCTTCTCGTGGAACATATGAATGTTAGCATTCTCCATCTTACAAGATACAATGAAAAGACTTGAACTTAGCAACACTACTTATCTATACCCCAACATTAATCAACATACTTCATCATTTCCAACTTACAATTCTCCCGTAACACATCTAACCACAAGAATTTGTGTCCCTCTGTATAATACTTCTAGGTTCAAGCCCAACTCAGAGGAAAGAGGTGCTAATTTAAACTACGGCACCCTGCACTCTACATCACATTAAGAAATCACCTCACCTCATCACTATAATCCAACAACTCTAGTCTTAATTCAAGGAATACTAACCACATGGCACAATGGTTTATTTCTTCACCCAACGCAAAATTTAAGCCTATCATTACTACACCCACTACATGGATCTCCCTCCACTAAGACCAACAATCTCAATCACTCTCACAAATATTTTCACCATATTTTTTCTTCTTAGCTATTTCGCACAACAAAAGTTTATCTCCTTTTTTTCTCTTTCACCTAAAACCTCAGCTCGAGAATCACGTCAAATTTCTCACCTTCAAGAACATCTACTCCTATACCTAACACACTACTACACCTCCACAACCACCATCATACTAACATATGGAGGGTCATTAAGGGACCCGAGCAAAAACATCATGAATGGAAGTTAACAATATCAGACCATCACTCATACTTATTCCACTATTCTAGGAGAGACATGAAGTGTAGATACTATACAATAGACACGGAGTGCTTCCGATATCAAGTGTCTGGATCATAAGAAAAGGGTCGTTCGGCACAAACACAACACATCATGATTTCCTTAGGACGGACCAAAATGGGAAACATGGATTCACATATCATGAGCTATATGGCATAAAACCAAAATTTATGTTGTTAACACCTAAGGTAAGGATTTCACTTAAAATGATTGCTCCTCATTCAAAGAGCTGAAATTTTCCATGAGTTAGCATAAACTTTATCACTTTGGCTAATTCCAGCATAAAATGATTCCGCAACATACAAACACACATTTTTCTTATGACCAAGCATGCTGTGAGACATAGGTTTGGATCATGAGCAACATAACATATGGCTCGGATACTTGGAGTATTGGGTCACTAAGGGACATTATTGCTTCTTGTTTGGACGTCGGAACATGACATGAGTTACATAAAGAGCTTAAACCTTAGACATAGGTAGGACTCAAATACATAAAATATTGGTAGAATGAACTCTTAAATTGAAGTAGGAGGAACATACTTGAATGGGGGTAGGTTTATCATGACTCTTCCCTAATTTGCCACAATGTGAAAAAAAAATTCGGAAACTACCTTAACTCACCATCTCCCCCTTAGATCAAAGTCATAATCCTAGACTAGAGAACATAACCTCTCATCAATCTGTAACCACAATTCTCAATACAATAGGGAATATCGGTATACACATGAACACAAACTTCTTTCAATAATTAAACATAAAGACACTAAATTCCTTCTGGGACATACCTCCTTCAGGGATACTAATCATAACTTCCTCTAACCCCAAAATCATCCACTCATGACTAACATCATTATAGGCATGGACATCCACACTTCTAAATATTTAAGAGTTAGGATTTCTGTTCTTGGCAAGGAAAGATGATTTCAATTTGGGGAGAATATGAATTTGGGGCTAAAGTATTGTTTTGCTACTCAAATTTGGTGTTTAGGCCGAATTAATGTGGGTGCAATTGACTCAAATTCCCCTGGAAAAACGTAACTGAAAACTGAAGGCTGGAGGAGAGCGTGCGTCGCACGCTGTAGAAACTCGAAATGGGGCATGAGCCGCATGCTCCATCGCACACTACCCCAGGTGCGGACTGGAGCGTGTCTCATGCACAAATCGCACCCAGCTACTGTTTTGGACCACCAAACATGCCCTTACATTTTTTCGAAAATTTTGAAACTCACTCGAGATATACTATTGACTTCCCCGATCGTGAATCAACTTACAAATCAACTTTCTAAGGCCGGAAAGGTCAAAAATAAAATCATCAAAGATTGGGAGCTCAAAATGTGACTAAGTCCTTTTCTTTAACACTTAGAAAAAGAGGATCATTCAAGTTGTCATCCCTCTAAGCATGCTACAAAGTGACATCAAGTCGAGAAAACTACGGGGCGTTATGACTACTTAACGTATACTCTAAATGCATTGTTTTCCCAGAACGCTACTCTTAAGTTTTGCTATCCTCAATCGTCATCAACCGACAACTCCCAGTCTCATGAGCATACATACACATCTCCACTCCTTATTACATAAAAATCCACTCTCCACTACTTAACCTTCTAACAGTAGACCATTAATAGCATAACTTATATCATAAAACCTCACCTAATGCCATACTACCAGGGGGCAACTTATTCTTATATACTTACGCCCTTATCCACTTAATGACTCACTCACAATTCATCATTTTAACACTAGTCCTCATATACCCATATACCTCATAATCACCACTTAAATTTTTCATCAGTTATCAACCTAGGCTCTTTCACAATTCACGTCAAGCCTACTAATTCATTCCCATAAAACATACATCATTTACCTTAAGCTACTATTCTTACCACCACATTCTACATCTAAAGTTCAAGCCTAAAGCAACAATCACGTACCACCGGTGAAGCATGCAACATCTCATACTAGTCCATCAAATTGGAAAATCAACTCAAAATACTCATTTCATTTTAACTACTACCTACAATCACAACCCCTCTATGACATCACTATTACAACTCAAAATCTACTACATACCTTCTCACATGAAGTACTAGCTTACAACCACTAAAGAAAAGAAGGTCAATGGGGTAAAGACATATAATAGAAAGGGTCAACCTTAATCTTATATTATAACCCAATACGATATTATCTACGTATTCAACTTTCTCACATCATACTTACTTACCCAAGCATACCTTTAGACTACCTTCAATTCCCACAAAGAACAATGAATCTATACTTATAAATTGTTGGCTAATCTAATCTTTTTCATTCACATCCTATAAGGAATTTCTGTGACCACCATAATTATCTACTCTGGGCTCTTCACCTATTTTAAATAAATAAAAATCATAGCCAACCACTTCCTTTACATACAACTGCACAATCTACAAATACTGCTGCACATTAGTCTATTATTATACCACATTAGTCTATCACTATACAATGGCAACCCACTCCTCAATCCACGATTATACAACTAAACCATTTACTTATGCAAAAATCACCCTCACTCTGACTGCTAACCTTGTGACTTCATGTCACCAACTTCTAGACCATCACACTACCAATAGGTCCTGACACTTTAACATATACTACTACTCGGGTAGAAATACAGTTCCAACGATCTACACATCATTACCCTTATGCATGACATCCGTAACAAGAATTTTGAAAGGGACTAGATGCACTTAATACCTCAGGATGAAAAACGTGATTTCACCAGGATCAAAGTTTACATCAGAATCAATACACATTAGAGAACTAACAGACTTCTCTCAAGTCTTTGCACAATGTTATAATCTTTTATGACTCAATCAGAAAGGACCATACCATTTCGATTCTAGACTTCTTCACTTGAATCACCTCAACAATGAGACATATCTGAGAATATCAGAGTAAGGAAAGAATAGGGATGACTTTACTTTTGTATGGGCGACATCATATCACAAACTAGAGTATGAAAGAGGAACATTCTGACTCCATAGAACGAACTAGAACATGAAGAAAGAGAGACATTCCTAAACGCCTTGTAGCCTCCTTCTTATAAGTGTGGCGAGCTACACACTCATAAACAAGACTAATCGACGCAATTTTGCAGACACCCTGGGACCATGAATCATGCTATGATATCAAGTTTTTTACGACCCAAACCGAGGCCCTGGCCGTAACGAGCATTTTGAACCATGAAGGTCAGGACGTCATTCTCTATCTGGTAGTCATGCACAATATTCATACAATAAAGGAAGATGCGGAAATATAACTTAATACGGAATCATGGTCATACTCTGAACACAATTTAGCGATAAGGAATTTAAAATCCAACAACTCTAGATAATATCTAAACCAGTCTGCGAAATCTCTATTACATGCTAAAATGAGAACTATCTGAATCTGAGATAAGACCCCCAGTAGACACCAAACAAAATAAATAACATAGTTTGAAATAAATAGGCATTATGGGATAAATAAGGCTCACCACTGCACAATCTCTTCTCTCTAAAATCTCTACTGCTTAGCCGGACCTCTAGATTGAGCCTCAGACCCTGATAGATAGAGGGTCAATACAGTTGTACTGGTACGTAGAGCAAATCCAAAATAATAATTTTTTTATTCAACATATATGAGAGAAATTTAAAACAGTTCATAAATATATCATATGTTAAGAATCACATGGGCATAGTTAAAAGACTCTATAAAATCATCTGAAATCTGTGACATACTCTTTGTTTTACTTCTAGACTAGGTGGTATACCCTACAACTCTGAAATTCAACGGGCTATATGGAATCTGCCATTAACTCGGCAGCCAAGCCTCCAATCCAAGTTTACCGCAAGGGTCGGAGTCTCTGTCTCTACTTCTCCACAGGGTCATCGCCAGCGTACAATAATATTATACCCGTATCGGCAAAATACGATTTTAGGCAATGAATCGATTGACTCGTGCCTTCTTCGGGTAACCACCTAACCCTCTTTAGGCACATTTTTAACTCTTTAAAATATGTATTCTCTGAAATCAAACTTTGAAAACTCTAACTCTGTTATGGCATTGTTCGCAACAAATTTTCGTTAACGCTTGAAAATTAACTACAAGCAAAAAATAAAATAAACAAAAAGAATAATTTTATTTAAGGTAATTTTACGGGTACAATTCCGTTGTTCTCTTGATTCTTCTCTCCTAAGTTTTTTAGTGATTCGAGGGCCTTTGCAGCGTGATTCTTGAATGTAGGATGATTTGAGGCTCCTAGAAATGTGTTTGGATCTCCAGAAATTGTCTGACAGTACTTCGCCTTGTCGAGTTGATCTCCGGGCAGAACTCCGTTAGTCAATTCGTTGAAAAGTTGTGTAGACAATGCAAAAGCTTCCTCCAATGCTTGCATAATGTCCTCCTTTTTCTTTTCTTTCCTTTAGAATATTATGTTATTCCCCTATTTATAGTTGTAGGAAGTAGGCCTAGTTGCTTGTGATTGGCCGAAATATGTCACTTTACTACTTGGCGCCTTTTGACTGGTTGTTGAATTTGAATGATATTTCCATATCATTTGTACATGTGGCGGCGTCTCATTGGTCTTGTATTTGACTGGGATGCCACATCACTTGATGAGTTTGGGCTTCAAGGTGAGCTGGACCTTGATGAAGAATACAATAGGCTTATTATTTTTTAAGCCCAAAATAAGTTTAAATCCAATAAAATGTGGATCAAATTTAAATTTTATATGAATTTGATCTAATAAATTTTATATGTCCACAGGCATACATCTAGACATGATTTAGAGATGATGAGAGGGTGTTTTCTTGATATAATTACGTTTTGTGTTAAAGAAAAAGAATTGCTTGTGAACACGAACTTTGACATGACCACCTTGTATTATTAAAAAGTTGATCAAGAAATTTGCTTGCATGGTTTTACCTGATTTATAAGAGAGAGGATTCTTTGATTTGATTTATTGATATGGTGGTCCCAAATCTTAAGTTTTGAAAACAGAGATTTTAATATGTTATTAATGGCTCAGAGATGCGACTTGCAAGTCAATGGTATGACGACTTTTCCGACAAGATCATAAACTTTAATTCAACACAACAAAGGGATTTCGTAATTTGTGCTCTCAAACAATCTTCAATCTCAATTTTCAAACATATATATACATGTAAATCAATTTAAGGGGGGGAGGGGGGAGGCTGAAAGGCCAAAATAACAATATCACTAAAACACTCAGAAATCATAATTAAAATCATGGGTTCCAAAATCCCTTTCTAAATTCATGCTTGATAGCCTTTAAATCATATTTGAAAGTTTTCAACAAGCCCGTATAGTTTAGGATAAATCCCACGTACCTTAGATTTCGTAGTTAGAAGAATGGAACCTACATCTTGATCCTTTTCTTGGAATTCTTGATCTTATGGATGAGTTTCTTGATCTTTAGGGAAGGAGTTAGGGTTTTGTTTTGAGAGAAAAATTAAATTATATCGTGTATTATGCTTTTTGGGGCGTGAATCTTATGTTATGGATGGACCTTGGGTGATTTAAACGTCCAAATTGCCCTTAGAATGAGAAAACAGAACCTGAAAATTAGGTGTGTGCGACGGAGCGTGCGTCGCACGCTAATCCCACGCAGCTACTGTCTCTCTCACGAAAATGGTTGTAACTTTTCGCTCGGGTATTGGATTTTGGAAAAATTGGTATCGTTGGAAAGCTACTTCGAAGAAATTTCATTTTATATATATTAGTCCCTCTAATTCGATATATACAAGGAGTTATGGTCAATGGAAGTTGACCCAAATTTAAACATCCACTGAAACTTAATCGCTAGAAATATTTTCAACTCGTCTTAGAGTTAAGGTATTTTTGTGACTCCAATTCATATTAAAAGATATTCCCACACTATAGGATTGATAACCACACATATATTAACAAGGAATTATCTAGTTCGGGTCTATATGCATAGGAAAGACGGTCTAGATTCTAGCCCGAAAGTACGGGGTGTTACAACAATAATTAAGCACAACATGGCCTAGCAACAACATATCCACTAGGTGATTAAATATGATTTAATCAGCATCAGGAAGTGCTTCATCCACTTTCTTTGATTAAATCACTGACAAGAAGGCTTCAAAAGCATACATGCCTCTTAATCCAGATATTGTAGTGCTTCCTGAGGTGAGGTGAGTGAGAACATCTGTAATAGGATAAGATCTTTGATACTTGTATCCTTTTAGAACCAAACTTTGAGAGCTGCTAGGATCACAATGATTGGTTTAAACTTGAGTAGTTGGTGGTGTTGTTCCCCCGTCAGTGTGCCTCCAAAATTAGTTTCCCCTGTTGCGGTGCCTCCAATTTCCCCCTATTTGTGAACTTCCAGGTTGTTCCACTGGTGAAACAGGTTGCATAACATGTTCTTTGCCTATTATTCAGTTTCACCTTCTTTCTTTTACCACCTCTATTTCCCCTTACAAAGGAACAACAAACTTTTTCCTCTTTGAACTTAGTTTTGGGCAAGCCTATTACTATGTCCTTAGAGTTTGATTTGTTTATTTTCTTCTGAGTTGCATTTCCAAGTCTTTTCTACCAAAAAAGGGAATCATTTTCAGTGAAACTTAAACACATCTTTAAACACATTCTTGTATCTCTTTAGTATTGAGCACAATTTCCTTGATAGGTAAATATCTTCTAGTGTTCTTGATTTAGATGTTCCATTTTTTGGACTCTTGTAATGATAGCCTTTTTACCACCAGCAATTGATGTCCCCCATCAATTTTATAGCGTGAAAGGAACCGTTTCTTGTCTTCAATCATGTGTCTTGAGCAAGCACTATCCAAGTATCAGTGCTTTTTTCTCCCTTTCACTCTCATCTGTAAAAGAATATCAGGGGTTAGATTTAGGCACCCAGACGAGCTTGGGTCCTTTCTTATGAGTAAAAGGGTGAATGGGATCTCTCCTAGCCCATCGAGGCAACAGGTTGTGCGACTTGTTCCTCTGACCAGTGTGATTTTTCTTTTTATTGGTTTGTTCTATCATAGAGTTAGATCTTTTTTCCAGATTTATACTCCTTGATCTGCTTTTAGAAGCAACTGGACACTCAGTAGTAGGATGTACATGATTACCACATATATAGAATAAACTGTAAGGCTTTTGTAAAACCTCAGTCCAGCCTTATCACTATGGGGGTTTTCACTCAGTTGATGAACAAATTTTGAGGATTTTTTCCACCTGTTTGCCCTTTCAAGCTCAATTTTTAGTTTAGAAACTTCTTCGATTAATTTGTTCACCTTTTCCTTCTCGTCACTACATTCTTGTTTGAACTTAATCAACTAAAGTACAACATTTTTCTTATAGAAAGAGTCAATTTTAAGATTTCAGATTTAAGAGTCAGATTTAAAGAATCAAGTTGACCAACCTGTTTCATAAGAGTGCGATTCTCCTTTTCAACAATGTTTGTGCAAGTTTCTAGATCAATAAAGTCAAATTTGAGACTTGGAAAACTATTGAACAAATCATCCCTATCAGAAGTTAATTCTTGAAAATCACCAATAAGAGCACTCATTAAGGAAACAAGTTTTCTTTTAGAAAATAAATGCAATTTTTCCTTAAGCTCAAGAAAACTTACCTCAGAAGTTCAGTCTTCTTCTTCTAAGTCTGAATCTCCTATGGCCATGAGTGTAGTTTCATCAATTTCTCCATCATCATCTGAATCACCTAATTCAGTTCCCCAAGTTGCTACCTTAGCATATTCTCCCTTTTCCTTTTTTTTGGCCTTTTCTTTCAATTCTTTCTCAGCTCTTTACTTTTTCCATTCTATTTCCCAGATAGGACAGTCTCTAATTTGATGATCAGTGTTTCCATACTTGTAATATCCAGTGGGATTGTCATTGGAATATTTTTTGCTAACTGTTTCTTTCCTCTTTTTGAAAAATTTGCTAAAGTTCTTAGTTATGAAGGCAACTTGTTCTTCATCCAGTTCAACTTCTTCATCACTGTTAGATGCCTTCAAGGCCAGAGTTTTCTTAGAAGCTGCTACTTTCTTCTTGATTTCATCAATTTGCATTTCATAAGTCTTCAAATTTCTCACTAGTTCATCAAAAGTCATAGTAGTAAGATCATTTGCTTCCCTAATGGTAGTGACGTTGACATCCCATATAGACTTGGGTAATACCCTTAACACCTTTTAAGTTTGTTCTTCAAGAGGGATGACTTTATCCAAGGAAGTTAACTCATTTGTTAAAGTGGCAAGTCTTGTCATCATCTCATGAAGAGATTCATTATCTTTTATTTTGGAGGACTCATATTCGGTAAAGGGAAGAGCAATTCTAATTTTCCTTACTTGGGTGGTGCCCTCATGTTGCATTGACCAAGGCGTGCAGATTTGCTTAGCAGTAGTACAAATTGACACTCTATTGTACTCAGCTGGACCTAGTCCACATACAAAAATATTTTTAGCCTTAGCATTCTTCTTTAAGGCCGTCAAATCATCAGCAGTAAATTCACTTCTCACCTTCTTAACCTTTTCATCATCAGCCAATTTCATTGGGATAATTGGACCATTAGTGATTCTATCCCACAACTCACAGGCTTCACCTTGAAAAAACATCTTCATCCTTCTTTCCACCAAATAAAGTGAGAGCTATCAAAGGGTAAAGGTCTAGTAGTGGATTGACCTTCACTGTGACCAGTACGTGGTGAAAAATTCATCATAGAGATCTTTGTCTTATATGCTAACCTTTTTAAGATAACTCCGCTTTTATACCACTTGTTAGAGTACGTTCCCAACTAATTATCTTATTTTAGCCTAACTGTTGCCTATCGATGAAACATGTTGACTAACGTGTTTCAAATTAGATAAAATTTTAAGTAAATGACGCAGTGCATTTTCACATGGAAAACACGCAACTCAAAGAGATGTAATGTCATGACATGAACTAAGGCCTGGCCATGACGTACATCCCGAACCATGAAGGCCCGGGCGTCCTACTCTATCTGGTAACAATGCACAACATTCACATAATAAACGGAGATGCGGAAATATAATCTGTTACGGAAACATGGTCATACTCTGGATTTAGTTTAACAATAAGGAATGAAATTCGAACTCAACTAAACAACATATGGAACAGTCTGCGAAATCTCTACTACATGAAAATATGACAACAATCCAAAATCTGGGACAAGGCCCCCAGTAGACCAAAACAACGGAATGACATAATCTGAAATAACAGGCCTTCTGGAACAAAGAAGGCTCACCACTGCACAGATCACTTCTCACTGGGATACTCTACTGATTAGCCGGACCCTTAGACTGAGCCTCCAAACCTAGGAGGTAGGGGGTTAATACAGATGTACTGGTACGTAGAGAAAATCTAAAATAATAATTTATATTCAACATATATGAGAGAAATTTAAAAATAGTTCATAAGCATATCATATAGTAAGAAATCTCATGGGCATTTCTGAAAGACTCTAAAAGAAAATCATCTGAACTCTGACACATTCTTTGTTTTACTTTTGTACTAGGTCGTCTACCCTACAACTCTGAAATTCCACGAGCTATATGGAATCCGTCATTGACTCGTCGGGGAAGCCTCTAACCCAAGTGTGCCGTAAGGGTTGGAGTCTCTGACTCTGCTACGCCACACGGCCGTCGCCAGCGTAAAAATAATATACACGGATCGGCAAATCACGGTTTTAGGCTAAGAGTTACTTGAACTCTAGCCTTCTTCAGGCAACCACCTAACTCTCTTTATGCTCATTTTTAACTTTTTAAGACATGCATTCTCTGAAAAACATACTCTGTTATGGCATACATACTTATGATATCGTCATACCATTGACTTGCAAGTCACATCTCTGAGACATTATTAGTTTATTATAATCTTTGGTTTTAAAACATAAAGTTTGGGACCACCATATCGATAAATCAGTTCGAAGAACCCTTTCTTTAAATACTCATGTAAACACATGTATGCAAATCTCTTTGACAATATTTCAATGATACAAGGTGGTCATATAAAAAATTCTTAATCTTATGCAAATCTTTCTCTCTTTAACAAAATACATTTATGTCAAGAAACTCCCTCTCAAAATCTCAAAATCATGCTCAAAATACTATGATATTTGAGTAAACTATTTTCAAGCCATAAATCATGCATTTCAAATCCTTCACATTAATATCATAAAATTAAAGTTATCACAAGAGAGGGATTTCATAAGTTGTGCTATCAAACAATCTTCAATCTAAATCTTCATACATATACATATACATATACATGTAAATCAATTTAAAGGGGGGAAAAGGCCTAAATATCAAATCAACAGTACAATTAAACATTCATAATGTATAATAAAATCATGTATTTCGAAACCCCTTTTCTAAATTCATGCTTGATAATCTTTAAATCATGTTCTAGTGTTTACAAGCCCATGTAGTTTTTAGGATAAACCCCACGTACCTCTATTTAGGAAATTAAAGGATGATTCTTGATGCCCACGGCTTGGGGATTCCAAATCTTCAATCAATTTCTAAAACTCACGGTTGAATCTTGAGTTGTTTAGATTTTATTGTTTGAAACCCTAAGGAGTGTTCTTGATGGTTTCTGATGAAAATATTAATAATGAGGTCATTTGGGATTAAAATCCCGTGTTTAAGATGATAAGAGGGGTGAAAAATACCCAATATACCCTTAATGAGACAGAATTAAACTATAACTGGGAGCCCGATTTTATGGACCACCGCGACGCGCCACGATCGCGGTGGCTCACTGGAAATTGAAGAATGGGATTTTAAGGTCACCGTGACGCGGAGCCATCGCGTTGTTCCATTGTTTGGGACCTGGAACTTCAGCGCGACGCGCCACAATCGTGCTATGCTATTGGAATTTGACAATTGCTAAATAGGCCCACTCCACGACGCGCCAAGCACCAAAATGATGGTGTTTTACGATTAGAACTTAAATTAGCCATAACTTCTTGTCCGGGTATCGGATTTGGGCGAATCTTATATTGACGGAAATCTCATTTAATTTCTCACATGATAAAAAGTCAAAATTAGGGAAATTATATATGGTTTTGACTTTACTCGTTTTGGAATCCAAAAATAAGACTAAGTCTCTTTGACACTATTCTAGTCATTTAACTCTAAGAGCATATTACCACGAGCTAACGCATGGACGATTTTGCGGGGTGTTACATTATCCCCCTTTGGGATCATTCGTCCCCAAATGATGACACAGAACACAGACAAGCACGATTTAAGGTATACTAAGGCCATAAAAGAATAAGACAACGATTGTACCTTCCATTTCATCATTCACCGAATTAAATAAGTCTGGGTATCTATCTCTCATGTCATTTTCTGATTTCCAAGTTGCTTCTTCAACTTTTTGATTTTTCCACAACATTTTGACCGAGACTATTTCTTTGTTCCTCAGTTTCCTAACTTGGCGATCCAAGAATGCCACAGGCTCTTCTTCATAGTATAAGGAGTCTGTCACTTTGACCTCCTCTACAGAAAACACTAATGAATGGTCTCTAATACATTTCTTCAACATGGATATGTGAAATACCGGATGAACAGAACCTAAACTTGCAGGCAACTCTAACACGTACGCAACTCCACCTATCCTTCTCAAAATCTGGTATGGCCCTATATAGCGAGGACTCAGCTTACCTTTCTTCCCGAATCGCATAACTCCCTTCATAGGGGAGACTTTGAGGAACACCCAATCACCAACCTCAAACTCTAAGTCTCTTCTCCTAACATCGACATAAGTCTCTTCTCCTAACATCGACATAGGATTTTTGTCTACTCTGGGCTGTTTTAAGTCGTTCTCTAACAATTTTCACGTCCTCCATCGCCTGATGAACAATATTAGGACCGAACAACTGAGTCTTACCCACTTCATACCACTTTACCGGTGATCTACATCTTCTCCCATACAAAGCTTCAAACAGAGCCATCTTAATACTGGCATGGTAGCTGTTATTACAAGAGAACTCTATTAATGGAAAGTGATCTACCCAGCTACCTTTAAAGTCAATTACACAAGCCCTCAACATATCCTCAAGGGTTTGAATGGTATGCTCAGCTTTCCCATCAGTCTGAGGGTGGAAAGCAGTACTCAGGTTCACTTGGGTACCTGAACCCCTCTGAAAAGACCTCCAAAACTGTGAAGAGAATTGTATACCTCTGTCAGATATGATGGATACAGGTGCCCCACGCAAACGGAATATCTCCTCAATATAAATCTTGGCATAATCATCTCCTGAATAGTTGGTCCTCATAGGCAGAAAATGTACTGACTTGGTCAGCCTGTCAACAATCACCCAAATAGAATCATACTGGTTTCAGGACCTCAGAAGTCCCATAATGAAATCCATATTGATCATTTCCCATTTCCATAAGGGAAAGGCAATCTCTTGGGAAGTACCACCAGGCCTCATATGTTCTACCTTAACTTGTTGATAGTTCAAACACTTGGCAACATAGTTAGCCACATCGCGCTTCATATTATTCCACCAATAAATAGTTTTCAGATCATGATACATCTTGGTAGAGCCTGGGTGAACAACATACCTCGAAGTGTGAGCTTTGTCAAGATTCTCTTCCGCAGACCATCTACATCTGGCACACACAATCTACCCTGATATCTTAAAATACCATCACCACCAATTTTAAAGGACATCACCTTCTATTGACCCACATCTTTCTTGATCTGTATCAAGATAGGATCTTTGATCTGCTTCTGTTTAACTTCCACACAAAGGGATGATTTAGCTATCTCATGAATAACTACCCCTCTATCTTCGAAATCTAAGAGTCGCACTCTAATATTTACTAGTCGGTGAATATCCTTCACCATCTCTCTTTTCCCTTCTTCAACATGAGAAAGACTACCCATAGACAACCTGATAAGGGCGTCGGCTACCACATTTGCCTTGCCCGGATGATAGTGCAGGATCATGTCATAAACCTTTAGCAATTCTATCCAGCGCCGTTTCCTGAGGTTCAATTATTTCTGCAAAAAAACATACTGTAAACTCTTATGGTCAGTGAAAACATCAACATGCACCCCATAAAGATAATGCCGCCAGATTTTAAGTGTAAACACCACAACCACTAACTCCAAGTCGTGGGCGTGGTAATTTCACTCATGCACCTTCAACTACCTAGATGCATAAGCCACCACATTACCGTGCTGCATAAGTACACACCCAAGTCCCATACAGGACGCCTTACAGTACCTAACAAACCCTTTCGTACCTTTCGAAAGAGGAAGTTGTTAACCTATCTTTTAACTTCTCAAAACTATTCTCATAGGAGTCAGAACACACAAACTTTACCTTTTTCTGAGTCAACTTAGTAAGTGGTACAGCTATGGAAGAAAAACTCTCTACAAATCTTTTGTAATACCCTGGCAGACCCAAGAAGCTCCGAATATCTGTTGGAGTCGTGGATCTGAGCCATTTTCTCACTACCTCAATCTTCTGGGGATCAACCTTAATCCCGTCACTAGACACGATATTCCCCAAGAAAGAAATAGCTATAATCCAGAATTCATACTTGGAAAATTTCGTATATAACTCGTGATCTTTGAGAGTCTGAAGGATGATTCGGAGGTGATTGGCATGGTCCTCCTCACTCTTGGAATAAATCAGAATAACATCAACGAAAACTATAACAAACAGATCTAGAAACTGATGGAACACCCTGATCCATTAAGGCTGCAGGGGTGTTAGTCAACCCGAAGGACATGACTAAGAATTCATAATGATCGTATCTGGTTTGAAAAGCTGTTTTGGAAATATCTGACTCCCTAACCTTCAACTGATGTATCCCGAACGAAGGTCTATCTTTGAAAAGCATTTAGCACCCTGAAGCTGGTCAAAAAGATCATCAATCCTAGGAAGAGGACATTTATTTTTAATTATGACCTTATTCAACTGAAGGTAATCTATGCACATACGAAGGGAACCATCTTTATTTCGCACAAAGAGTACAGGTGCACCCCAGGGAGAAACACTAGGATGGATAAAACCTTTATCTAGAAGATTTGCTAGCTGCTCTTTCAACTCTGCTGGAGCCATTCTATATGGCGGAATAGAGATGGGACGGGTATCTGGCAATAAATCAATGCCAAAATCTATCTCCCTATCAGGTGGTATTACCGGGATATCATCTGGAAAGACTTATGGGACTTCATTTACTACCGGGATAGACAAAAAGGAAGAACTTTCGATTTTAGAATCTTTAACCCGAATAAGATGGTATAAACAACCTTTGGAAATAAGTTTACAGACTTTGAGATAAGATATAAAGTTCCCTCTAGGAGCTAAAGAATGCCCCTCCCATTCTATCACCGGCTCATTTGGAAAAGAAAAGGTGACTCTTCGGGTTCTACAATTTAATGTGGCATAGCACGAATGAACCCAGTCTATCCCTATGATAGCATCAAAATTAAAAATGTCTAGGCCTATGAGGTCTGCCACTGTATCCCTTCCACAAACAATCACCACACAATTTATATGCACCCTCCTAGCCACCATAAAATCCCCCACCGAAGTGGAACAGAAAAAGGCTCAGCAATCACATTGGGTTCAAACCCAAAACCAACAGCCACATAAGGGGTCACATATGATAGGGTAGACCCGGGATCAAGTAACACATAAATATCATGGAAAAAGACTTGCAACATACCAGTAACTACATCCGGTGAGGCCTCTGCCTCTTGGCGGTTGGCTAAGGCGTACAACCGGTTGCGACCATTTTCGGCGGCTGAAGTGGCACCCTTCTGAGGTGGTAGTGGTGCAGAAGAATTAGCCTGTGACTTGGATCCACCAACATTACCCTTTGTTTTCGGACATTTTCTCTGGATATGGCCTAGATGGTCGCACGAATAACACACCATAGCGCCAAACTGGTATTTTCCTAACTGATTTCTCCCGCATTTCTCATAGTGCGGGTATGTTCGAGAGGTTTGAGCTACACTTCCTTGTGACTGTGAACCCTGCATCCTCGGACCCTGCCTATACTGAAATCTTGAGTGTGCTGTCCGAATTGGGGTATGGTCATCGGGGCACTGGCTGCAGACTGCGCATTACCCCAATTCTTCTTCTACCATTTGCTACCCCAATTCCTACTCTGCGGCTGTTTGTAGCTCTGGTTTGTTGTTTTAGCTCTCTTTGCCTGTCTGCCCTTCTCTCTAGATTCAGCGATCTTCTTTTTCTTTTTGCTCAACTTGTTGCATGTGGACTGATAGTCTGGCAAAATCCATGTCCTGGTTCAACATTGCTCCTTGACATTCAAGCACTAAGTCATCTAAAAGGCCAGATGCAAATTTCCTCATTCGGGCTCTCATGTTACTAGTCATATCTGGAGCATAACGGGATAGTTTGTTGAACTTCAGAGTGTACTCTTGGACACTCATCTTTCCCTACTTTAGATTTATAAACTCTTCATCTTTGGCCTCCCTTAACTCGAGATCAAAGAACCGATCGAGGAAGGCCTCAACGAACTCGGCCCAAACTGTGGGCTCGGCATACTCACTCTTTGAATTTTCTCACTCGTTATACCATTGGTTCGCTACATCCTTAAGCTGGTAAGCTGATAACTCAACCCTCTCTACCTTATCTACATGCATCACCTTAAAGATCTTCTTCATCTCGTCCACAAACTCCTGTGGATCCTCTTCTACCTTGGTACTAGTAAACTTAGGTGGGTTCATCCTCATGAACTGGACCACTCTTGTAGACTCAGACGTAACATATGCAGACCCAATATCTTCCGACCATTGAGTCTATGTGGCTACAAACTATGCAAGCATGTGAATAGACTATCTGAATTCTGCATTAGATACTTCTCTCTCACGAGGCTGAGTGCGGTTAGTCCTTATCCGGAGAGCTCTAGGTGACCAAGGTGGGCTGGTCTGAGTAAGTGGAACTCCCAGAGTAGTATCAATCTTCAAAGTCTGAGCTTTGTTTTGCGTCCTCATCCCATAAGTGGGATGGACCTTATCTGTTTGAGCATTCTGATCGTTAGTATGACTTGGAAGCAATATTATTTTTCTGAAATGCAAGAGATCACGGATTAGAGGACAGATTAGACTCCAAAGCACGAACTAAATTACAAAGAGTGGAAACATTCCTAAACGCCTAGTAGCCTCCTGCTTATAAGTGTGGTGCGCTACATACCCATAAATAAGATTCTACCCGACGCAATTTCGCAGACACCCTGGGACCATGAATCGGGCTCTGATACCAAGCTTCTCACGACCTGAACTAGGGACTGGCCGTGACGGACATCCCGAACCATGAAGGTCCAGGCATCCTACTTTATCTGGTAATCACGCACAACATTCACATAATAAAAGAAGATGCAAAAATATAATCTGATATGGAAACATGGTCATACTCTGGATTTAGTTTAACAATAAGGAATGAAATCCGAACTCAACTAAATAACATCTGGAACAGTCTGCGAAATCTCTACTACATGAAAATTTGACAACTATCCGAAAGCTAGGACAAGGCCCCCAGTAGACCAAAGCAACGGAATAACATAATCTGAAATAACAGGCCTTCTGGAACAAAGAAGGCTCACCACTGCACAGATCACTTCTCTCTAGGATACTCTACCGATTAGCCGGACCCTTAGACTGAGCCTCCGAACCTAGGAGGTAGGGGGTCAATACAGATGTACTGGTACGCAGAGAAAATCCAAAATAATAATTTATATTCAACGTATATGAGAGCAATTTAAAAACAGTTCATAAACATATCATATAGTAAGAAATCTCATGGGCATTTCTGAAAGACTCTGAAAGAAAATCATCTGAACTCTGAGACATTCTTTGTTTTATTTCTGCGCTAGGTCGTATACCCTACAACTCTGAAATTCCACGGGCTATATGGAATCTGCCATTGACTCGGCGGGGAAGCCTCCAACCCAAGTATGCCACAAGGGTTGGAGTCTCTGACTCTGCTACGCCACACGGCCGTCGCCAGTGTAAAAATAATATACCCGGATAGGCAAATCATGGTTTTAGGCTAAGAGTTACTTAAACTCTAGCCCTCTTCAGGCAACCACCCAACTCTCTTTATGCCCATTTTTAACTATTTAAGACATGCATTCTCTGAAAAACATACTCTGTTATAGCATACATACTTATGGTATTGTCATACCATTGACTTGCAAGTCACATCTCTGAGCCATTGTTAGTTTATTATAATCTTTGTTTTCAAAACATAAAGTTTGGGACCACCATATTGATAAATCAGTTTGAAGAACCCTTTCTTTAAATACTTATGTAAACACATGTATGCAACTCTCTTTGACAACATTTCAATGATACAAGGTGGTCATATAAAAAATTCTTATTCTTATGCAAATCTTTCTCTCTTTAACAAAACACATTTATGTCAAGAAAATCCCTCTCAAAATCTCTAAATCATGCTCAAAATACTATGGTATTTGAGTAAACTATTTTTAAGCCATAAATCATGCATTTCAAATCTTTCACATTAATATCATAAACTTAAAGTTATCACAAGAGAAGGATTTCATAAGTTGTGCTCTCAAACAATCTTCAATCTAAATCTTCATACATATACATATACATGTAAATCAATTTAAAGGGGGGGAAAGGCCTAAAGACCAAATCAAAAGTACAATTAAACATTCATAAAGTATAATAAAATCATGTATTTCAAAACCCCTTTTCTAAATTCATGCTTGATAATCTTTAAATCATGTTCTAGTGTTTACAAGCCCATGTAGTTTTTAGGATAAACCCCACGTACTTCTATTAAGGAAATTAAAGGATGATTCTTGATGCCCATGGCTTGGGGATTCCAAATCTTCAATCAACTTCTAAAACCCACGGTTGAATCTTGAGTTGTTTGGATTTTATTGTTTGAAATCCTAAGGAGTGTTCTTGATGGTTTCTGATGAAAATATTAATAATGAGGTCATTTGGGATTAAAATCCCGTGTTTAAGTTGATAAGAGGGGTGAAAAATACTCAATATACCCTTAATGAGACGGAATAAAAATACAATTGGGAGCCCGATTTTATGGACCACCGCGATGCTCCACGATCGCGGTGGCTCACTGAAAATTGACGAATGGGATTTTTAAGGTCACCGTGATGCGGAGCCATCACATTGTCCCACTGGTTGGGACCTGAAACTTCAGCCCGACACGCCACAATCGCGCTATGTTACTGGAGTTTGACAATTGTTAAATAGGCCCACTCCGCGAAGCGCCAAGCACCAAAATGACGGTGTTTTACGATTAGGACTTAAATTAGCCATAACTTCTTGCCCGGGTATCGGATTTGGGTGAATCTTATATCGACAGAAAGCTCATTCAATTTTCCACATGATAAAAAGTTTAAATTAGGGAAATTATATATGGTTTTAACTTAACTCATTTTGGAAGACAAAAATGAGACTAAGTCTCTTTGACACCATTCTAGTCATTTAACTCTAAGAGCATATTACCACGAGCTAACGCATGGATGATTTTGCGGGGTGTTACATGTAAAAAATCATGACTTGTACCTCTACAGGATTTCATCCCCAACTCCACTAAATCACTTGAGCCTCAACAAGCAACAAATTGCAAGATTCTTGTAAACTAAGAATTATAAAATTCTATTTCCTACTTCTACAAAATACCTACCTTCCCAAGAATGTTCCCAAGTCTTCAAGTTCCCCAACTTGAATACAATACTTCTAACTCAGTTTATACTTCACTGAGACTAGAAAATAATACAACTCAAGAACCAACCTAATACATAAAGTCTAAGACTCCTTAACTCTAAGTAATAGGAATAGGTTCAACTATGACTCCTTCAAGCTTTGGAACTACACAAATAATTCGTCGATGGTTTCTATCTTTATAAGTGCATGAATGATTATGTCAATCACTTTCTCTATTTAATCACATTTCTTCAAGAAGTCCTTCAGTGGATAAGACTTCTTTCTTGAGACAATCATTCAACTCATCAGAGTTTGTTATCCATTAGAAGTTATTCGTTAAGTCAAACTCCTTGCATAGGTAAAACTCCTTCTTCAACTTGATCTCCTCATCTGAGTGAAACTCTTTCTTCAGCTTATCTTTAAGTGTTTTATTCAACTGCAACTTCTTCTTTATCACTCGTGATCAATATTTTGAGTATATCAGAATTAGGCTTGTTTATCCATTCCTGACTCTAAGTAATCTTGATTGAACCTCCCAGTGAAAATTGAAACTTGTCTCCCTATGCTTGGGCCAGTTTGAGTAACATGTTTCATTCATGTGTCTGTCATCAAAACTTCATTGATATAACACATACTATGAGATATAAGATTAGAACTGAGGTAAGCGGAAAAAGGTAGAAGTGTTCTTGATAAGTGAAACTAAGATGGTTCGAAAATAGAAAAAAGAGATATCTTAGTGCGGAGGTGTGAGGCTGATTATGAATGGTTACAAGAAAGGTAGAGGTAGGTCGAAGAAATACAAGACAAAGTTGATTAGATAGGATATGACACAGCTTCAACTTACTGGGAAACTACCTTAAATAAGAGGTTATGGAGGACACTAACTAGGATAAAAGTTAGTTATCACGTTGAGAGTTCTTTCTTTTTTTTCATAGTAGTAGTCGTAATATTACTCTAGAGTTGCATATTAATCCATTGTCACTATTTAGTGTTTCTTTATCTTTAGTTATTAGTTATATACTTTGTGATGCCTTCTTTAGCATTTTATCTTGACTTTATTCTCTCGTTATTTTCTTTGTTTGAACTACTTTTACTTCCGTTGAGGGTCTAACGAAAGTTACCTCATTATCTCTCATAATAGAGATAAAACAGGTAGGTACACATTAGCCTTCACAAAGTTACTTTTGAAATTACACTAGATATGTTGTGGCTATTGTTATTACTGTTTGATACATTTCTGTTATTAATATTAACGAATTAGGTTAAAGCTAACTTAATTGGATTCCTTTCTTGTGAATGGTCATAAATTTAACGATTTATAATGTATTAATTCATCAACATATTGATGTGTTACAACTTAGTTTGTATGTTGTATTATATTTGAAGATAATGTAATTCTAAAAGTAATCCAAGTATCAAAAATTTTACATATTAAAGAACTAAAAGTACATGTTTTAAAAGAGAAAAGTGTGAAAGAAAACAATGAAGAGATCAAAATCCGATCTTTTCAAAACCTAATATATTAAGAACATCATGTTGATATGCTAAAGGAATAATAAAAACTCATGATTAATATGATATGTATGAAAAATTCAATCTATGAAAATGAATTTATGTTATAATCGCATAATCAGGTTCGAGAGTAATAAATAATAAGTAGTACGTAAGTGAAAAGTGATGAATTAGATCTACAGTAATTAAAGATTGTGTGTATTAATAAAATCACAAGAATCTAATTGAAATTTATACAGTTCCAAAGGATTAAAAGTATTTAATTTGTACATACCTGAATATCTGCATGAATATTTATCTGTATTTATTTCCTAATGCTACGTGTACATTCCACAAAAAGAAAAAAAAATTTAATAAATGGAAAATACTATATTTCAATTTGGGTTTTATTATTTATCATTTAGATTCAAGATCTATGAACAAGAGAGATCCCAAAGTTCTAACTCCCAATAAAGACAAACACTGGGTGATCTCTTCCTATTTGTTCTAACATTGGTGGACAGAGTTACCTGATACCTGTTGCTAGTGGGAGAGCACCAGGTGATTTATTTTCATTTGTTCTAATCTTGGTGGACAGAGTTACTTGACACCTATTTCTAATAAGAGGTGACAAGTATCTCGTGGTACTAGTCAAGGTGCACTCAAGTTAGTCCGGACATCACAGTTATCAAAAAAGAAAAAAAAATCGAAATCAAATAAAGTGAAGGCGTTTTTCAAATTCCCAAATCCAACTTCAAATTGTATTTGATATTCTTATGGCCAAATAAAAATATCAAAATAAAGTAAATACATATTTTAGAATAAAGTGAATACATTTCATTATCAAACAAGTCCTTAATGTTTTTGTCCCGGACAAAGTAAAAACATAGACTACTATGTATTTGCATTATTCTCACTTACAATACTATTAGTTAAACAAACATGCATGAAAATCTCTGATCATCAGCTCCAACAACTTTTCATGTGTCTTCTGGTGGCGGAGGTAGATTCAAGTCAATCTCAATGCGCCTAGATTCTGGTGATGATGACTCTGATTGACGGGCAACGGCAACAGTATCTCCAGCTCCACCACCAACACCACCAGTACTGCTTCGACGGTTTGGAATTGGAAAGTTGGTCTTGGCATTGACACCGCGAAGCCTTATTGCTGCCGCGTCATACGCCAACGCAGCCTCCTCTGCTGTGTCGAACATTCCTAAGTGCTTATTGTATCCTATCCATATCTCCGCCTGGTATCTCCTCCCGGACCTCTTCCTCACTCCTCGATACTTCACCTCTTCCGCCATTTTCAATGAAAAATAATTTTTATATTTCTATGAAATTTGAATAGAAGAAATTTGAACAAGTGAGGAGAGAAACAAGGGGAAGCACTGTTTAAATAGGAAATAGGATGGGAAACAAATAAAATTATAGTCAATGGATAGAGTGTTTTGACCTGACTGATGTCAATGGTTACCGTCTATATTTTATTTCCTAATGTCACGTGTGCATTTCACAAAAAGAACAAAAAAAATCAATAAATGAAAAATGCTATTTTTCAATTTGGGCTTAATGGTATATTATTTCTCACTTTTGAGATTTTGACGAAAAAACACCAAATCAAGCAGTAATTTATTTTTTATCTCTCTATTGTAGAATTAAACTATGAAAAAAATTATATTTTTATAGTCCAGATTAAGTGAATGGTTAGAATATGACATATTCATTAAGAATAGAAAAAAATTAAGGACATAAATTAAATGTTGTTGTTTACTATTATCTTTTTAATTATTCTCTTAGAAAATATGAAGTAGTCAAGGGAGAGTTTGACTTGACTGGTGTAATTATGGAGCCACATGTGATGTGGCATTGTTATTATATTTTTCTTAAACAAGTCGTATCCTGTTATATTAGTAACTCAAATATTTATAAATGTTAATATTGGTCCTTATGATTTATAATTAAACACATTTTAACGAATACTAATAATTAAGAACAAAAAATATATAGTATTATAAAAAGATCTAACTGTTTGGAGTTTTGTTTTGCATTGTTGTTTGAAATTAGGGCAATATAAGATTATAAGGACATGTACGTTAGGATTTAGGTTATTACAGTAGGTAGAGATTCGTAGTAATTTTAAGTTGTGATGAGGTTGCACTAAGAATTAGTTTTAAGCTCGTTTTTTACTTAGAGAATGATGATAGATGAATTAACTCAGCGAATACAAGGTAAGGTGTCATCGCAGATGTTATTTGTAAATGACATAATTCTGATCGACGGATCTCGCGGTAGAGTTAATCTCAGAATTAAGTTCTGACAACAAATCCTGAAATCTAGAGAGTTTACGTTCAACAGAACCTGGACAAATTACTTGGAGGATAAGTTCAATGTGAAGCTGATATACACATGTCATCCAAAAGAAATAAAGTTTCAAGTATCTTGGATTTATTTTTCAAAGTAATAGAAAAATCGATGAGGATACACATATTGTACTAGCACAATGTGTATGAAATTAAGGATGGCATATGAAATTTTGTGATTAGAAGGTGCTTTAAAAACTTAAAGGCAGTTCTATAAAACCGGTGATTAGACTAGCTATATTGTATAAAGCAAAATATTGGTCAGTCAAGAACTTCTACATCAGAAGTTGCAAGTTGCGAAAATAAAGATGAATGTGCATGTAAGCATATTGTTCATGCATTTTAATATTAAAATTAATTTGCATGATAATTTATGGATATTATAAAGTGGAGAAGTGTTGACTATTAGATTGTGATAACTCTTCTAACATCTCACTTTATTCATCCATAATTGTACCAATTAATATCCCTTTGTTCTCATCATTTTTGTGTCTTTAATCTTATGAGTTAGTGGTAAGAATGTGGTCATAATTTTCTTGTAACTCCTACAATTATTCTACCTCTTTATGATGTATTATAACTCATATAACATATGTAATGTTTAACGCATTCATCTTCCTCACTTAATATCCACTACTCCCTCATTTACTAAATGGAAGAAATACTACACCTATATAAAGGGTGTTTTCTTTCTTGTGATGTAGAGATGAGTTGTAGTATATTGTGAGAGATAAGAAAAAGATGATAAAAGTAAGTGTAGTATGAAAGAGAGAGTTGAAACATAAAAAATATTCTAAGTCTTTAACTATATTCACTATAAAAAGAGAGTTTTATATGTTGAGGGAAGATGTTCTTATGGATGAAGTTTGGACTCTTCAACTAATCCGGAGTTGCTTGAGTTATACATCGTTGATAGACCGTTGTATCCTGGAGGGGATAAGTCAAGAGATATACTGCTGGATTGGTGTAGATTATGCCACAGTGGGTTTGAATCTCCTTAACAAGAGCGAAATATCCGCGCCTCCTCCATGAAGAAGATTATTTTATTTTCTTCATGTTTTTATATTTTTAACCGTAATTTAATTATGGTAGTATATTACACCAACACATACTATGATATATAAGATTAGAATGAAGATAAGTGGAACAAAGTAGGAGTGCTCTAGCTAGAGAACAAGGTGCAGGAAGCGAAGCTAAGATGGTTTAAAAATAGGAAGAGGAGATATCTTATTGCGGAGGTGTGAGGTTGATTATGGATGATTACAAGAAAGGTAGAGGTAGGTAAAAGAAATACAGGGCAAAGGTGATTAGTTAAGATATGACACCACTTCAACTTATTGATGGCACGATCTTAAATAAGAGGTTATGGGGGACACTGACTAGGGTAGAGGTCAGCTATGACATTGAGAGTTGTGTCTTTTTTAATATTAGTAGTTGTAATATTATTCTGGAGTTGCATATTAATCGATTGTCACTATTTAGTATTTCTTGCACTTCAATTATCGGTTATATGCCTTGTCTTCTAATCTTTCTTTATTTTCTTTGTTTGAACTATTTTTACTTCAGCCAAGGATCTCGCGAAAGTTGCCTCATTATCTCCCATAATAGAGATAAGACATGTAGGTACATATTAGCTTCCATAAAGTTACTTGTTGAATTACACTAAATATGTTATGATTATTATTATTATTATTAAGATTTGATACATTTCAGTTATTATATTAGCAAATTAGATAAAAGCTAGCGTAGATTCCTTAATTGTGAATGTTCATAAATTTAACCATTTATTATATATTAAGTCATCTAAATATTGATGTGTTACAACTGAATTTGTATAGTTGTAACTTGTATTACATTTGAAGGTTAGATAATTCTAAAAGTAATTTAATAATCACAAATTTCACATATTAAAGAACTAAAATTACATGTTTCAAAAAAGGAAAAGGTGCAAAAGGAAATATTGAAGAGATTCAAATCAAACCTTTTCAAAACCTAATATATTAAGGATGCTATAATTTTTTATGATTTTGAAAGTTGTTGTTCCATCAAAAATATAGTATATTTCTAACGATGTAAACTAAATTAATTGTAACAGAATGTTTGAAACTCACGTAATACTTATAATACATTTGTACAAAAAAAAAATTTAGTTATACATTCACCATGTATATGGCAATGCGTCTTTAATACGCATAGTATATTGAATTCAAAATGTATTAAATTTGTGTTTATTTTTTTTTCTCTTAGTAATGATGTTAAAAACGTATTGTACTTAAATTTGAAACATTTAAATGTTATTCAAGTTAGTTTATGTGCTACTATATTAAAATTGTATTTTAAAATATATTATATATGTATTTAGCTATTTTTTATTTTAAAAAAAGTTAAACTATCAACTGTAACAATAAAAATATACTATACTTGATAAATAAAGCTACATATTTAATTATATTATTTATGTAAATACCCCTTAACTAATCAATCTACCTATTCAGACTCATGAAAAAGATATACTAGCTGTTCAACTTATACCAAAAATCATAAAAGAGATTTTTTTTCACTATAATTCAGCAGGCCAAAATCCATATAAGAGTATAAAATTAGTGGATAATGAAGAGGGTTGAGAATCTAGTTAAAGTCAGTAAATTTCAGCAGAGATAAAAAACACTAGATGGTCTTGATAGATAGAGTTACCTAATATCTCTTGTTGGTGTCAGGTGACAGGTATTCCATGAATTTAGTGGAGGTGCGCGAAAGTTGAATCGAACACCACGATTATCAAAACCTAAGATCGTTCTTAAAATATCAAAGACAACATAGTCCCAAGTAACTTAAAATCTGGTAGATACTAAAACCCTGTTTCGCCATGAGAAATACTCTTTTTTTTCGATTTTTTTTACTTCATTCAAAAAATGTTGTTTGGCCTCAAAAACTTCAAAGTTCAAATACAATTTGAAGTTATGTTTGAAAAAGTGAAAACAAGTCTCAACCTTATTTCACTTTTTTTCCAACTCCAACCTCACCTTTAAACTTAAAAAAGTCTTTCAAAAAAAATATGACAAAACACAACTCCAATTTCATTTTTTTTTTATTTCATAAGAAAAATGTTTCACAAAAAAGAATAAAAATTTAAAAGACTTTTCTGCTCAAAAGTCATGTGCATGGACTAATATATGTATTTACATTATTCTCATTTACAATACTAAAAAAAATTCACGTATCTTCTGGTGGCAGAGGGAGATTCAAATCAATCTCAATGCGCTTAGTTTTTCGCTTAATCTTGGCGGCCGCCATAGCCACAACATTTACTGATTCAATAGCCGCGATATGACTAGGCTTCCGATTCACATTATTTGTCGAAATAGGGAAATTGGTTTTCGCTTTGGCACCACGAAGCTTAATCGCCGCATTGTCATACAGTTGTGCTGCCTCCTCCGCGGTGTCAGACATACCTAACCAAACATTTGTTCTTCTCTTCGGATCCCATATCTCCGCCCCGTATCTCCCCCTCTTCTTCCGTACTCCTCGATAATGCACCTTCTTCTTAACTCCTCCTTTCTTTTTTGCCACCTTCGCCGCAATTGTACATGTTTGCTTGGGCAACATTTTTACTCTTGTAAATCAATAAAAAAAAAAAGTTCTCTCTAGTCTCTCTTTATATATATGGTTCTTTTATTTATAGAAATTAATTTAATGTTCTATATAGGTATAGTAATAATGATATAAAGAAATTTGAACAAGTCATTAGGATAAGATAAACCTAAGATGAAAGAACTAGAAAAGTATATAATGTGGTGGCCACATGTGACATGACATTATTATTATTATTATTAAGAATAATATTTTTTTTCTTAAACATGTCAAGTGTTGTCATATTAGTAACGGAAAAGGCTCAAAAATACCCCTGAACTATCCGAAATAGCTTTAAAATGCCCTTCATTAGATTTTTGGCTCAAAAATACCCCTCCGTTAAATATTTGGCTCAAAAATACCCCTCCCTCTAACGGAACTTGAAAAAGGATCAAAAATACTCCTAAACTATCTGAAATAGATCAAAAATATCCCTCTGTTAAATATTTGGCTCAAAAATACCCCTCCCTTAACGAAATTAAATTATTTCGATTATTTCGTTAATTTATATAAAGTTCATCATTTAATTTATATTTCAGTAATTTCTTTAAGTGACAATTTATATTTCGTTAATTTATATTTCGTTAATTTCATTAAAGATTAAAAAGATGAAAAGTGAAAAATACCTTTTTAGAATAAATGTATGTTTATTTTCCAAATCAAATTCAACCAATTTATATTATAATTCAAATACTTTTTTTCATTAACTTATTTTTAAAATTAAAAAAATACTTTTATGTGAAAAAATTAAAGTATTAGGGTTAAAAAGTTAAAGTTAGGGTTTAATTCAATCGAAATAATTTAATTTCGTTAAGGGGAGGGGTATTTTTGAGCCAAATATTTAATAGAGGGGTATTTAACGAAATTAAATTATTTCGATTATTTCGTTAATTTATATAAAGTTCATCATTTAATTTATATTTCAGTAATTTCTTTAAGTGAAAATTTATATTTCGTTAATTTCTTTAAAGATTAAAAAGATGTACAGTGAAAATACCTTTTTAGAATAAATGTATGTTTATTTTCCAAATCAAATTCAACCAATTTATATTATAATTCAAATACTTTTTTTCATTATCTTATTTTTAAAATTAAAAAAAATACTTTTATGTGAAAAAATTAAAGTATTAGGGTTAAAAAGTTAAAGTTAGGGTTTAATTCAATCGAAATAATTTAATTTCGTTAAGGGGAGGGGTATTTTTAAGCCAAATATTTAACAGAGGGGTATTTAACGAAATTAAATTATTTTGATTATTTCGTTAATTTATATAAAGTTCATCATTTAATTTATATTTCAGTAATTTCTTTAAGTGAAAATTTATATTTCGTTAATTTCTTTAAAGATTAAAAAGATGTACAATGAGAAAACCTTTTTAGAATAAATGTATGTTTATTTTCCAAATCAAATTCAACCAATTTATATTATAATTCAAATACTTTTTTTCATTATCTTATTTTAAAATTTAAAAAATTATTTTATGTAAAAAAAATTAAAGTATTAGGATTAAAAAGTTAAAGTTAGGGTTTAATTCAATCGAAATAATTTAATTTCGTTAAGGGGAGGGGTATTTTTGAGCCAAATATTTAACAGAGGGATATTTAACGAAATTAAATTATTTCGATTATTTCGTTAATTTATATAAAGTTCATCATTTAATTTTTATTTCGTTAATTTCTTTAAGTGAAAATTTATATTTCATTAATTTATATTTTGTTAATTTCTTTAAAGATTAAAAAGATGTAAAGTGAAAATACCTTTTTAGAATAAATGTATGTTTATTTTTCAAATCAAATTCAACAAATTTATATTATAATTCAAATACTTTGTTTCATTATCTTATTTTTAAAATTAAAAAAATACTTTTATGTAAAAAAATTAAAATATTTGGGTTAAAAAGTTAAAGTTAGGGTTTAATTCAATCGAAATAATTTAATTTCATTAAGGGAGGGGTATTTTTGAGTCAAATATTTAACAGAGGGGTATTTTTGACCCATTTCAGATAGTTCAGGGGTATTTTTGATCCTTTTCCGAATTTCGTTAGCGGGAGGGGTATTTTTGAGCTAAAAATCTAACGAAGGGTATTTTTGAGCTATTTCAGATAGTCCAGGGGTATTTTTGAGCCTTTTCCATATTAGTAATAAAGAATGTTAATATTGATCCTTATAAATGCCATAATTCTGATCGACAAGTCTCCCAGTGAAGTTGATCCCAAGATTAAGGTTTGACAACAAACTTGATATCTAAAGAGTTTATGTTTCATAAATGTTTGTAATAAATGGGAAATGTTATTTTTCAATTTGGGTTTAGTGTTTTATTTCATCTTTTTGGGATTTTGTGGGAAAATACCAAATCAGGCAGTAATTATTTTTCTTCTCCTATCATAGAATTTAGTTATAAAAAAATATATTGTTTTTTAGTCCATATTAATTGAGTTATTAGATATGCCATATTCATTAAGAAAAAAACATATTTTAAGACATCAATTAAAGATTATTGTTTACTATTGTCTTTTTGATAATTTTCAAAATATTCTTCTAGAAAAATATAAAATAGCAAAAAAATTCATTAAGAGAAAGAATAAATATGGAAAGAATTCTACCATTACATTGAGAAATATTATTTCGAACTACAGAAAAGAATTCCAACAATTCACTAAGTATGGACAATACAAAGTATTTCTTTGAGATAGGAACAATTAATAATTGTACTTTACGTAATACGTATGAACAAGGAAAAAATCTTGAATTTCTATATCATTGAAATGAAGGAGCACATCTCCTTATATAGTTACAAGGAAAACTATACATGAAAAATACTATACATTATAAGAACTATATATGTAAAATATAATTACAGAATAATTAATCTAGACTAATTCTATATAATCTACTTCCTAATATATGAAAGATAATTATGCTAAATATGGTAGGTAAATATTGTAATTGATGGTGATTAACACCCCCTCCCCCCCTCAAACTGATGGTGGTCAATCAAAAGTTTGCCTATAAAGAATTAATGTCGTTTCTTTGTTTGGGACTTGGTAAAAAAATCTACCAGTTGATCTCTAGAAGAAACATAAGGAAGAGAAATAAGACCGTCATTAAATTTTTTCTGAACAAAGTGACAGTTAATATCGATATGCTTGGTTCGTTCATGAAAAATAGGATTGGTGGTAATCCTTACAGCACTTTCATTGTCATAGTAAATGGGAGTGGGAGAGGAAGATTGAATGCCACAGCCAACAAACGACACAACCAAACCGCTTCACTATAAGTAGTTGACATGGCACGATATTCTGCTTCAGAGTGGATGATTTGGACACGATTGCTTGCTTCATTGACTTCTAAGATAACAAGGAGTTGCCAAGAAACACAAATACCCAATGTTCGACGAGTGTCAAGACACCCACCATAATTAGCATCTGAGAAGACATGCAAGAGAGTAGGTGAGTCATGACTATAATGCAATCCCATAGTTGCGGTTGATCGAAGATAATGAAGAAAGCGATGAACAGCCCAAAGATGAAGCCATCTAAAGTCAGACACAAACTTACTAAGAATATCAACTGCATAAGCAATGCCAGGTCTAGTGGTAGTTAAGTAGAACAAGCTCCTAACAAGGCGTCTCTAAAAAGTCGGGTCTGAGAGAGGTTCCCCATCAGTCTTAGAATAATGAGTGTTCAGCTCCATGGGTGTATCACAGTCAAGTGAGCCATGTACAAAATTTCTTTGGTATACTTCCATTGGCAGAGAAAATAGCCACCAACATTACGAGATATTTTGAGACCAAGGAAATAAGATGTATGCCCCAAGTCCTTCATTTGAAATGAATATTGTAACATACCTTTAAGCTGCAAAATACCTTCTGCATCATCCCAAGTAACCAAGAGATCATCGACATATATTAGCACATAAACCATCCCTCGTGGTGAGAAAGAGATGAACAGAGAATAGTCATTATGACTCTGTCGATATCCACCTTGCAAAAGAACAGACTTCAACTTGGAGAACTAAGCGCGGACCTTGCTTCAAGCCATAAATAGCCTTCCACAATTTGCATACCATAGATGGGGAAGTGGAGAAGCCAGGAGGAGGCTTCATATATACAGTCTCGGATAACTCATCATTAAGAAAGGCATTAGTGACGTCCATCTACGAGATGTCCCATTGTCGAACTGCCATAATAGACAGTAATATATGAACAGTAGTCATTTTAGCCACGGGAGCAAAAGTTTCCTCATAATTGATCTCATACTCTTGATTGAAGCCTTGCGCCACCAAGCACACTTTATATCGATCCAATGTGCCGTCGGACTTTTGCTTCAGAGCATAGACTCATTTACACCTAACCAAAGTTTGATTTGATGGTGCCGAAACTAGATCCCATGTATGATTTTGGGCCAGTGCATCAAGCTCAGTTGCATAGCAAGGGTCCATTCTTTACTGTCAGCCGCCTGTTTGTAAGATCTAGGAATAGAGATATGATCAAGTGAAGACAAAAAAGATAGGCGGGAAGGGGGTTTACTAACCCAACCAAATCTAGTAGTGACTACACTATGTAGTGGTTAATATTGTATGGAATAATAAAACCTCATGATTAATACGGAGAGAAAGATATATATAAAATATTCAATCTATGAAGATGAGTCTATGTGATAATCGCATAATCAGGTTTGAGAGTACACAATAATAAGTAAGCAGTAAGTAAGTGAGAAGTTACAAATTATATTAGAGTAAAGGATTAAAAGTTTAATTAGTATTTAAATTGTACATATCTGAATGTCTGCATGGAAATTTGTCTGCACTTTATTTCCTAATGCCATGTGTATATTTCACAAAAAAAAAAAAAAAAGTTAATAAATGGAAAGTGCTATTTCTCAATTTGAGTTTAATGATTTATTATTTCTCCTTTTTGGGACTTTAAGGGAAAACACCAAATCAATTAACTTTTTTTCCTTTATCATAAAATTAAGTTATAAAAAAGAGAAAATATCCAATTACCCCTTGAACTATATTCAAAAAGGTTATGACACATCTCAACTTAAAGGAGTCCTATTACCCCCCCTGAACTAATTAAAAGTGGAATTTTCACCCCCTTATTGCCTATGTGGCACACACGTGTGCCTATGTGGACACTTCAGTGTGTTGTGCCATGTATGTGCCACATAGGCAATAAGGGGGTGAAAATTTTACTTTTAATTAGTTAAGGGGGTAATAGGGCCCCTTTAAGTTGAGGTGTATCATAGCCTTTTTGGGTATAGCTCAGGGGGTAATTGGGTATTATCTCTATAAAAAATAATATACTTTCTGTATGTTCCCATTAAGTGAATTGTTAGGATATAACATATTCAATAAGAAAAAAATATATTTAAGGACATAAATTAAAGATTATTATTTACTATTATCTTTTTAATTATTCTCATAATATTCTTCTAGAAGATATAAAGTAGGTAAGAATTTCATTAAAAAAAAGTATAAATATGAAAAGATTCTAACACTATATTGAAGAATTTACTTATTTTGAACTGTAAAAACAGCTCAAATAATTCTCTTAATATTAATTATATAGAGTACTTCTTTGAGATAGGAACAAATAATAATTATACTTAATATGGATAATGGTAAATGACATATCATATTCACATATTTATATAAAATTGATTTGAATACCAAGTATTAGAATAAACCTAAACATTATTGAATTAGAAGAACTGTATTGAGAAAGAAAAGATCAGTTTCAAGAAAATACCAAATTACATCTCAACCCCTTCACGCATCCAACGGTGTGACCTAGTAATCAATGAAGAGGGTATTGAAAACCTAAGGTCTCAGCTTCAAATCCCAGCAAATTTCACTAGAGACAAAAAATATTAAATAAATATTTTTATTTGTTGAGATGCGCGAAAGTTGGTCTGAACATCACAATAATCAAAAAAAGAATAAGAGATTCAGAAAAGGAAACAATAATCTGCGACTCTATACCTAGTAACCCCAAAATCATTAAAGTATTAACCACTCCACAATAAATTTTGAAGCTCCACTAAATCTGAATTCACACACAAATATCTCACTTAAAAATAAAACGCACCCCAACAAAATGACCCAAAACTCTATGCCTAGTAAAATTCAAACTCAAACTCAAACTCAAAACCTCAAAAAACAAAACTCCATGCCTAGTAAAATTCATACTCAAACTCAAACTCAAACTCAAACTCAAACTCAAACTCAAACTCAAACTCAAACTCAAAACCTCAAAAATATTTATCACTTCATGACAATCTAATGAATAGGAAATGTTAAAAGAGAGAAAAAGAGTAACAGAATGTTAAAAGAGAGAAAAAGAGTAACAGAATACAATACAATTTTTATCCAAAGGCTTTCTCATTCATATCGACCTGATTAAATGCCCAAGTATTAGAACTAAGGTTACATTTTAATTAAACACAAATATCAACTAAAAATCTACAAACATAAATTAAACATGCTTGCATGCAAATTCTCCAATTAACAACTCCAACAATTTTTTCAAACTATAACAAATGAATTTTCACATGTCTTCGGCCTCCGGTGGCGGAGGGAGATTCAGATTAATCTCAATGCGCTTAGGTTTTTGCTCAACATTGATAATCGATGATGACTCTGAAACAACACTTCCATCGCCACTGATGTTGGTCTGACTGCGAGTCCGATTCATTTCTTCCTTTGGAATCAGAAAATTAGTCTTGGCTTTGAGACCGCGAAACTTAATTGATGCCCTATCATATGCTAGCGCCGCCTTCTTCCTTGTCTTAAATGTACCTAACCAAGCGTTGCTTCCTCTCTTCGGATCCCTTGTCTGCGCCGTGTATTTCCCATTCCCCCTCTTCCTTACTCCTCGATAATGCACCTCCTCCGCTACTTCTCCATCAACATTCTCCTCCCTCCCAGCCGCCGCGGCTTCCGCTACTACTCCATTCATTTTAGAATGTTTGTAGATTATATTTCTATGAATAGTAATAATAAGAAGAAGAATTTTGAACAAGTGATGAGGGAAAGTGTAGGGGGGAGAGTTGCTTAAATAGGGGAGGGGTAGGGGAAGCAAATAAAAGCACATTCAATGGATAGAGTTTATGACTTGACTGATGTAATTATGGGGTTCACATATGATGTGGCATTATAATTAGTATATTTTTTTCTTAATCAAGTAAAAGTTTTGTGATTTTAGTAATCTCAAATATTTATGAATGACTGAATGTTAATATTGGTCCTTATGATTTTAGTTAAATACATTTTTACAAATAGTGTTCCTTTTGTTCTCATTTGTGTGGCATATATGTTTGCTTTTTGAGATTTAAACAGGTAAGATTGACCATTATTTTGGACATGAAATTTTCAAGAAAATTTAAAATTAAGGTTATATATATGAAAACTACGTAAAAAGTACTATAAATCACAATAATTGACTATTCAAAATATTTGAAACATATATTAAAAATTAAGATCAAACATAAACATATTTGAATCTCGACCAAAATATGCTACATATATTGAGACGAATAGAGTAATAATTAAGAATCAAAAATATATATTATAAAAAGATATAATTGTTGGAATTATTTATGTTTTGCATTGTTGTTTGAAATTAGGGTGATACAAGGGGCTTGTACATTAACATTTAGATTAGGACATTGTTTAGAGATTCATAGTAATTTAAGTTGTAGTGATGTTGCACTACGGATTAACTTTTAGTTCATTTTTTTATTTGTCTTTGAGAATTGTGATTGATGATTGACTCAACGAATACATGGTGAGGTGTCATGGTAGATGTTATTTGTAAATGACATATATAATTTTGATCATTGAATCTCGCAATAGAATTAATGTTAGATTAAGATTTGACAATAAACCTGAAATCTAGAGAGTTTACGCTTAATGGGACCAGGACAAAATACTTGAAGGACAAGTTCAATGAAGTAACATATGAGGATGATGTGGAGTTGATGCTTGATATACATATGCCATCTAGAAGAAATAAAGTTCTAAGTATTTTAGGTTTATTATTTGCAGTAATAGAAAAACTAGTCACGGATACACATATTGTACCAGCGTAATGAGTATGAAATGGAGGCTCGCATATGGAGTTTCTGCAATTAGAAGGTATTACCAAAACTTAAAAGGCAATTCTTCAAAGCGGTGATTAGACTGACTATATGTTGTACGAAGCAGAATATTGGGCTAGTCAAAAACTCCCACGTCCAGAAGTTGAAAGTTGCGGAAATAAAGATGGATGTGTGAGCATAGTATGAGAGATAAGATTAGAAATTAAGATAAGTGGGACAAGGTAGGAGTGACCTTGATAGAGGACAAACGCAAGAACTGGAGCTAAGATGATTCGAGCATGTGAAGAGGGAGATATCTTAGTGCGAAGATGTGAGGTTGATTGTGGATGGTTACAGAAGAGGTTGAAGTTGTTCACAAAAGAGGTAGAAGTTGTTCGAAGAGATACAGGGCAAAGGTGATGAGATAGGATATGACACAACTTCAACTTACTGAGGACACGACCTTAAATAAAAGGTTATGAAGGGCATTGACTACGATTCAGGTTAGTTATGACGTTGAGAGTTGTGTATTTCTTTGGTCATATTAGTAGTCGTGATATTACTCTAGACTTGCATATTTATTCATTGTTAGTATTTAGTGTTTCTTGCACTTCAATTATCGGTTATTTTGTTGTAGTATATGTTTCTTTTATCTTTTTTAAATATGTTATGTCATGCTTTCTTTAACATTTTATCTTGGCATCTAATTCTCATTATGTTTTTGTTTGAACTACTTTTACTTGAGCCGAGGATCTAGTGAAAGTAGCTACACATTAGCCTCTGCTATTTCTCTCATATGTCTTGAAAAAACTCCCTTTGCCTCTCCAAAGCAATACAATTCATTTGTCACGAGCACACACAAGAAATTTTTTCCAAAACGTATTCAGGCGCCCATATCCCCCATCAATAAAACGAAAAATCGCAAACAAATCTTCAATTTCGGCTGCTTCATTCATATGTCTTAAAAAAAAATTGTCCGCCTCTCCAAAGCAACACAATTCATTTAATAAATCGCGACAAATGCACCCAAGAAGCAAGTTAAATATCAATCAGCATATGCTCAGGCGGACCTAGGTTCATTTTGAAAGTTAAGCATTAGAATTTGTTCTATGTTGCACGTTGCATACCCTTAATCTTGGGAGTGAAGGCAGTTTTTGTTATGAACGGACAAGAATAAGCAATACCACAAGCAAAAGAAAAACAAGAAGAACATACAGATTTACGTGGAAATCCTTGACGGGAAAAATCACGGGTAGAGGTAGAGGAAATTCACTATAATGGAGAGGAGTACAAGGAGGAGACGAAAGTCTCAATGATGTATGTGAACCACCAAAAAACTACCCACTAAACGCACTTATATAATACATGCGTACAAACCACAGACCCCACAAAAAATCACAAACATGGATCGCACCGCAAACTTTTCAGGACCGGATCAACAAAATTCGGGTCACAAACTCAGTTTTTGTGTGAGTTAACCTTTAAACCAGTGTATAGATAAATGAAAGGTAAACAGATAGTGTTTTGCTGCCTCTATAGCCTCATAGTATGCTTATATTATTGGTGGGGAAAAGAACAATATACTGACCATATTGAATTCCACAAATTATTCAATCAACCACATCATGTTTTGTAGGATCGTATCGTCCGCAAGTTAGAGAATTTAGAAAAATTTTGAACTCATTATCCATTGACATGTAAATTGTAATAATAATGGCTTTCTCCAAGTCCTGTTTACAAATGATTCCAGCCTTTCCTTTGTTCAAATGGAATCAATACATTTGTTTGCAATTAAAGCAGCACTTACAATTTTCCATTTTTAATGAATGTACGCTGATATCCTGAAATCAAGCAGTTACAGATTATGTTTAACAAATGTTGTATTTTTAATCAGGTCATAGATGAAGTGGTGGCGGGATATAAGAACTAGTCGATGGACCATCACCGGAACAATATCAGCACGAGTTAGATAAAGTACAGAAACACCAATATGCAATAATTTCTATCAAACATGTGAAAGCTGGCCATCAGGATCCAACTTTTCATTTATATGATTTTTTTTCTTGCAGCCAAATACTACGAATTCTATGTTTGAACCTATAATGCGTGTGCACTTCTAAGTGCATACCATGACAATTTCGGTAATGCTTGTAGGTGTGCGGCTCACTCACTTTTGGATATATAATCAATAATTTACTAGTTATAAATTTCGCTAACATGAAATTTTGCTAACGTTATTTTAATTTGTAGGAATTCCTTGTAGGAACTCTTGATGTGCTAGAAGAGAGTGAGGAAGATTACAATGATATAGGAGTTGCCAAATCTACTTTTAAGAAAATGCTATCATCTTCCGAGGGTATACAGTTGTTCAGCTGAGATATTAACTCGTCCATTTTCCGACAAGGACGTCTCAATAAAATTAGTGCCTTCAAGCCAAATTTTAATAGGAGGACTTACATATATAAATATACATACAAAAATACTACTATAATAATTTAGAGTTGTCTTATTTGTTCTTGGTTGTTTCGATGTAGTATTTTTAAAAGAAACTTAATTTTAATTCACATATTAATATGATTATCAATAAAAGTAAGGATTAATTCTTGTTAATAAGATGTTAGTCATTTGTTTGCAATGCATTTACTTGGATATTGTTGTTAAAATATTATTTATTAATATAACGTTGAGTTGTTTAGTTCAAAATTCTAAAATATTTCTTGTAAAAATGAGAGAATTTTTTTTCATTTTTTTTTATTATTATCATTATTACTTTTTAGATATTTTTTTTAAAATGTATTTCACAATCTTCATTATTATTTCAAGTTAAGTTGAAATTATAGAGTTTACTATTAATCGTTTCGCTTGAAATTATTTCAACTTTTGGCCCAGACAACAACAAGAAGAACACACTTCTCATCCAAGAACACCAACACTTAAAACACATTTTTTTTATTTTTTTACTAATCGAGCCCAACATTGTTCTTGTGGGAACAAAAAATCAGCCTTAGCTCTGATACCAAATGATATCCAACGGTCTAAAGAAGACTCAAAACAGTCCACAATCGCGCAAAAACAGTCCACACGAACAAGACACCAAATGGCAACAACAAACACAGATACAAGCCAAACGATTACAATAGATAAAAAGGGATAGATAGATTGACAAATGAGTGTATAAACTCCAAGAACCCTAAGATATATCAAACCTAAGGACCCTTACAGTCTACACAAACTATCACCAATCTCCTACGTAGACACAAAAGGGACATTACCTCCTTTAGCACCAACATTTCAAGCCAACGATTGCAACACAAGTGATATCCACACTTGATGCCCTCATTTCAGTTTGGTGGCCATTCCAAGCCCTACCACTAAAGGTGTTACACTCCTCACACTAGAGAGAGTTTGTTACAATATTTCAAAGTCTTACATCAATAATCAACTAAAGAGAAAAGACCTAATAAGGAACTAAATATAGCCTAGCTTAGTACATGGCAAAATGCCCAAGACATCCTTAATGACAAAGGGGCGGCCTTGGTGTGTTGGAAGACAAGATGAAATGGCCAAAACCCCCTTAATGAGGTGCGGCCTGCCTTGGTGTGTTTCGGACTTCTCATATTGAAATAGCTAAAACTCCTATAATGAGTCCTAACACTCCAAAGATGCCTTCTTCAAGCTCCAAAAACTGTGAGCCATTAAGTAAGCTCCAAAACCGTGAGTCCTCAAGTCTTTAGTGCTTCAAGCAATCTTTCACACACGGCCTTGCTTAATGGCATGCTCAAAACCGGTCCTTCATGCTTGCTCTTGTGTCCTCGAGGTGACCAAGTCTTGAGTCTCTATGTGTCGGCCTCCAAAGATGTCATCAAAGGCTAAGTTGGCCATTTGGCTCGTATCAACATGAATGTACTTTTCTCATTTTTTCCCATTACATTAATTTGGCATATAATTTTGTTTATCTCATTTATAATTTTGTTTAACTCATTTACACAATTTTTTTTTAACTTTAACCCCCCTACAAAATACTGTACAGTTTCTCATTTTCAATTCTTAATGAAAAATAATTTAAAACGCAAACCATAAATTTTAAAAAATAAATTGTTTATGTTATTATACATATTTCTATTATATAGAAGAGGTGGTTTCGACCACCTCTTATGCAATTACCAAAAAAATTCTTTACTCCCACTTAATTACATGTCATACCCCAATATATAATAATTTCATTATTTCATCGTAATGGTTTAAATATTTAATATATTTTATTAATTTATATTAATTAACTATAACTACATATTGAAAGTAATTTTTTTTTATTTATTTAATTGGCTATCAAGTTCAAAACTAATTTGTTACCACAAATCACAATCATTAATAATTTAAATTATTTAAAAAGACATATAGAAATTTTATTGACTCTCATTATTTTAGCAATGCCACATAAATTGAGATAAAAGAAAAAGCACTGCAAATCATAATAATTAACAACTTAAAATATTTAAAAGGTATATAAAAATTTTAGTTGACTCTCAAAATTGTATCGAAGCCACATAAATTGGTACACAAGGAGTAAATATATAATTTGATAATTACGTAAACATTATTATAAATCATAATAATTAACAAGTTAAAATACTTTTTTAAAAATAGATAAAAGTTCTATTCAACTCTCAAAATTTTATCGATGCAACATAAATCATGAAAAAAAAAATTATCTTAATTAATTGCAACTAAATATTTAAAGTAAATCAATTTTATTATTTTAATTGACTTTTATATAGAAAATTAATCTTTTTATTTATTTATTTTAGTAAATTTAAATTTTAAAATTATTTGTTTCTTGTATATAAATACTAATATTTAAACTTAACTTTAAATTTTTAAAGTACAAAATTAATAAATTTAATTTAATAAAATAAATTTCTAATGAATATTTTCTTAGAATTTGTGTTGGGTCAATATGTATCAAGTTAAAAAAAAATAAAGAAAAATATATAGTAAAATTTTATTATTATGAAAGATAAATATAATGCACTATCCAATAATATTTAATAATATCATATTTTGCATATGCAAATATAGCATCCCATATTTAATTGATATACTATTTCGGTGAATTATCGATGATTACTACTATTGGATATGATAAAATTATATTAATTTTGCTAGTAATAGCATAATCAATCACTCTTAATTAATTATTATGAGTCATATAGGTATTAAGAAAATAAATAATATTTAATGAAAAATAAAATAGACATAAAATGAGAAATTAACTCTTAATGTTTTAAATTAAATTTTCTTCTTTAGAACGATAATTTTACTATATCACTCCTTATTATAAGTCATTTATGTATTAGAAAAAAAAGAATAACAAAATGATATGTCAACATAAAATATTTGATTGACTATCAAAATTATATTAGTGTCACATAAATTGGGACGGGACAGAAGAAGATATAAAGCAATAGATATTATTTGAAAATGAAATAAAAAGTACTGTAAATAACAATAATTAACAAAAAAATTTAAAAAATGGACTGATTCCTGCTTCAGCTGCTTCAATCGTGATTTTAGTGTACAGTGATGTTTAAAGAGGGGAAAATGGCATAATGAGATTTAAAGAGGATAAAATGTATGTAGTAAAGTGTGAGAAGAATAAAGCATAAGTAAATTTTATTACTATATTTTAAAGAAATTAAAGAAAAGAAGTATAAAGATTATTTGCAAAAGATTTTTACAAACTAATTTAAATATAAATAAAGTAAATTTAGGTACAAAAAACGTGTATCTATCACAAATTTGCTATCAAACACTTCGCACTTTCTTAACATTAGCAAATTTTCTATCAAATATGTGTAGTCATCTTTCTCAACTTTTTACAGCTCCTCAATATTAATTAACATTTCTCTGTTTTAAAAATAAAATAAAGAAAAGAAAATCTCAACTCTTGCTTCTCTATTAAAAAACAACACTCTTTTCCTGTGTTAAAAATAATAATTAAATAAAATAATAGCGAATCTAAGGTGTGTATTCTCTTTATCGGGTAAGTTTACATGATTCTTAATCTTTGCGACATTGAAAATCAATAATCTACTGGATATTTGATTTAAGCTATTTCATCAGATTTACACCTCTTCTTTCTTTATATTTCTGATCGCAAAATTCAACAAGAAGGTTAAAAAAAGATTTCAATTGTGATCCCCTCAGCTCAGTCCTACTAATGAAAATATTCTACTGCTCAAACTTTCTACTCCAAGATAAATTCTAAAAATTAAAAATTGTAATTCACATGTTCTATTGTTGGGCCCGCACTGACACGGGCTTTGCACTTCTAGTAAGGGTGTCTAACGGGTCGGGCCGGGCCAACCCGGAACCGGCCCTCCCATTTTACCCGGGTTCCGGGCCGGTTCCGGGCCGAGTTTGGGGTTAACCGGGCCGGGCCGGGACAAACAGTAAAAAAATTAAAACCCACCCGAACCCGGCACACTTAACCCAATCCGGTCAAACCCACCAAGACCCGGTCAAACCCGGTTAAAAACCGGTCAAACCCGTTTAAAAAATAAATAAAAAATCCAATATACACTATATACACTCCAATATACACTATATACACTCCAATATACAATATATATTTTTAAAAAAATATATAAAGTATAAACAATTACACATATATACGTACCATTCAATATATAATTATATATGACTATACGTACTACTTTAAATAAAACATATGCTATAATAGTATAATATATATATAGATACACTACAATATATATATATACTAATTTATAAAACATATACACATGTATACGTTAAATATATACTACTTTAGAAGATATATACACATATATATGCACCATTCAATATCTATGTACTACTATAAATAAAATATATACTACAGTATAGTGATATACATATATATATATACAACAATATGTATATATATATATAGTTACATACTAATTTATAAAACATATACACTTGTATACTTTAAAGATATACGTCTATAGAAGATATATACACATATATACGCACCATTCAATATATATGTACTACTTTAAAAAAAGTATATACTACAATATATATACTAATTTATAAAACATAAAGTAATGTATACGTTAAATATACACGTCTATAGAAGATCTATTCACATATATACACTCTATTCTATGTATATGTAATACTTTAAATGAGATGTATACAATATATATACATTACAATATATATTTGTATAGTTATATACTAATTTATAAAATATATACACATGTATATGTTAAATATACACGTCTATAGAAGATCCATTCACTCTATTCTATGTATATGTAATACTTTAAATGAAATATACTATAATGTATATACATTACAATATATATTTGTATAGTTATATACTAATTTATAAAACATATACACATGTATACATTAAATATACATTTCTATAGAAGATATATACACGTGTATACGCACCATTCAATATATATGTACTACTTTAAATAAAATATATACTACAATATAGTGATATACATATATATATATACAACAATATGTATATATATATATATAGTTACATACTAATTTATAAAACATATACACTTGTATACTTTAAAGATATACGTCTATAGAAGATATATACACATATATACGCACCATTCAATATATATGTACTACTTTAAAAAAAGTATATACTACAATATATATACTAATTTATAAAACATAAAGTAATGTATACGTTAAATATACACGTCTATAGAAGATCTATTCACATATATACACTCTATTCTATGTATATGCAATACTTTAAATGAGATATATGCAATATATATACATTACAATATATATTTGTATAGTTATATACTAATTTATAAAATATATACACATGTATACGTTAAATATACACGTCTATATAAGATCCATTCACATATATACACTCTATTCTATGTATATGTAATACTTTAAATGAAATATACTATAATGTATATACATTACAATATATATTTGTATAGTTATATACTAATTTATAAAACATATACACATGTATACATTAAATATACACTTCTATAGAAGATATATACACGTGTATACGCACCATTAAATGTATATATACTACTACTTATAAAATATACTACATTATATATACATTACAATATGTATACATATACTTATATACTAATTTATAAAACATATACACATGTATACGTTAGATATACACTTCTATAGAAGATATATGCACAAATATACAAAACATATGCTACTTAATATAATAAATTAATAATATTTGGTAGTAAATTAATAATATATTAGAAGTAAGTTTTTAATTTAAAGTAGAAAACTAGAAATTCAATTTAAAATTTTAAATCGTTAAATAAAAAAAAATAAAAAACAACGACTAAGGAGTGAATGAATTTGGGGAATTTTATTGATTGCAAAATGATCCAAAATTTATAATTTACATGAATGAAAAATCTATAAATTATGCATCATTTTTTCCAACTCATTCATGTTAATATTAATGGGAACTTGCATAGGATAATCGAAGTCAACGGGGGCAAAACCATGCATTGGACTTGATTCTGCTGAGTTCTCCCGTGAAGTCATAATTTCTTCAAGTTTCAGCTCGTCGCTCGGCTCCGGTTCCATTCCTTGGTTTCTTCTTTCCGCTCTAATCCAATCTCTGAGGCAAACTAGAACATTCATTGCATTGCTTCCCAATGAGTGTCGGTTGTCTCCAAGCTGCTGTCGTCCCTGACTGAAGGCGCTCTCTGATGCAACGGTTGACATTGGAACATTCAAGATATATCTAGCTAATCTTGAAAGCACAGGATATTGTGATTCATTATTCCTCCACCAATCCAGCGTGTTGATCCGTCGTCTGCGATCCTCTGGTGCCGTCCGAAGATAATATTTCAGCTCTTCCCGATAAGTTGATGTGTAAGTTCTCTCATCAACACTGTTCCGACAATTTAAATCATAAAACGAATCAGAAAAACCACTATGTGCCGGCCTTTTAGAAGATGATGGCTCCTCGGGAGGATGAGGAGCGACAGTTGGAGTGATATTTGTAGGTAAGGATGAATCAAATAAATCAGCATAGTGATTATATAATTTTTCTATATAATCCTTTGCATCAGCCGTAGCCGTCCACAAATCAGGCTGTACTTGTTCAGAATCATGGTTAGTATTTATTTCTAAGTTAGTACAAATAAGAGTACTAAAGTGACACATATGATTATATTTCATGCACGGATTTAGCATAGCACCAACCACGTAAATAGGGGGAATCGGGAAAAAATATTTTTTTAATTTCGTAAACATGGCGCCAACAGCTTCTTTATAACCTTCTTTATTTTTATATTGTTGGAGCAAACCAGAAATATCGGCTATATATGCCAAAATATTACAAACAGTAGGATAGTAAGCACCGGAAAATTCAACCGTAGCTACATAAAATTTTTCTAAAAACTTAACAAGATCATTAATTACAACCCAATCAGAATTATGTAGCATGCAATCAGCAGAATCAGCAAATGAACCGCAATGTTGGTTAAAAGTTAGTGTAATAGGAATTTTATATTTATAACAAGTTTTTAGAAATTCATACGTAGAATTCCATCTAGTATCAATTTCCTCGGGCATCAAAATCGGTGTAAGTCCATTTTCTTGACATTTAACTTTAAATTCTCTAATTCTCGATCTACGATTATTTCCTTGAATAAAACCAACGGCAAGACGAATTTTTTCAATATAAAGCTCAAAAAACTCAAGACCATCTTTTACAATTAAATTATATATATGACATGCACACTTAATATGAAAAATTTCAGGCAAGGGCGGAGATAGCGTAGATTTTATTTTTGTTATAGCAGTCTTGTTGTTAGAAGCATTATCAAAAGCAATACATAAAATTTTATTTTCTATACCATAATATCCGACAATTTTAACAATAGAATCAGCAATAAATTGTCCAGTATGTTTACGATCTTCATCATATAAAAAAGCAAGAATACGTTTTTGCATCACGAAATTACTATCCATCCAATGACAAGTAACGGTTAAATAATCATTTTTATTTACAGCACGACCAAGATCAGAAGTTAGGGACAATCTACATTGAATATTTTTTAACAATGTTGATAAATAAAAATAATATTGTGAATAGAGTCTAAAAATATCAGACCGACAAGTAGTTCTAGGAATACCATTAAACATAGGATTATAAATTGCTTGTATATAACGAATAAAAGCATCAGAAGAAGGAAAACTAAAAGGCAAACAACCCACAGCTACCATTTTAGCTATTTCTTCCCTGTCCCTCAATTTATTATACTTTTTCGCTACTTGACCGGTTGTTGGGTCCATTCTAGTTTGCGTTGACCCACCAACATCCCCACCACCTTTTGCAATATTTAACTCTCTTTTGTGATCTTCAGCTATATGTCTCATTAACGTACCCGTACCCCCTTGCTTGCCTCCACTTCTATGCTTATATATTTGTTGACAAATATTGCACTGCACCTTAATATCTGATATACGTTCAAAAAATTGCCATGCAATACTAGTTCTTTTACGAGGTTTTGGGGCACTGGGAGGACGGGAAGGGAGATTAACTGATTCAAATCTAACGTTAGCATCTCCTACTGCGGGTGTTTCAGCAATATTTTCATTATCTTCGTCTAAATTAACTGCATCTACTTCATTTTCTTCTTCTATACCGTAATTTTCCTGAGCTTCTACATAATCCATATCGTGAGCACCTACACCTATTTCTTCCTCAAAAGGTGTACCAAGCGGTACCGGAGGCGAAGGCACACGGGTATATCTATTACTTGAACTACCTCTACCGCTAGTAATTCGCTTTTTACTACCACTACCGCTTCCGGGACAAAAAAAATTAACACCTTTAGCAGCGAGATTTTTTAATTTATCCATAATATAAATTAAATTAAACTAAAAATATTCAAAATACACAAATATAATAAAATTAAATATTAAATAATTAATACAATAAATAAAAATTAAACGTAAGAGATGGAACGACAATACCAAATTTTGGAAGTATCCGAAGATTGCGACTTTAGAAACTTCCGCTCGTACTTTGTAAACGAAAATTAAAAAATTAAAGTGAACACTTTAAGAAATTAAATATATTGAATATTAGAGAATTGAGAATTGAGAATTGAGATTTGAGAGAGTAAAAAATTGTGTGAAAAATGATTTGACGTTGTAGGGTATTTATAGATTTTTTTTGGGGATTAAAAAATATTTTTTAAAGTTTTTTTTATTATTATTAAATGGGCCCAAACTAGCCGTTTGGACCCAAAAACGGCTATATAGCCGTTGGGCCAACGGCTAGTTTGGCCCAAAATCCAATTTTTTTTTTTTTTTCAATTTTCCCTAATCATACTAGGGTTGCTAAGGCATGACCCATCAATGTTTAGTTTGAAGGAGTTGGAGGCAGAGGGAGCCATTTTATAGTGATGCTGGTTTTCGCAGGAGGTTCATTAACATTGCCTAGGTGGTGATACTCAACAGCCTCAGCATGAGGTATGTTGAAGCAAGGGTGGGAGTTAGTGATTTGAAAATTGTTTGCATTTTTATTTTTCCAAAGATGCCATAAACAGAAGGGTAGGAGGGTACCCCAAGGAGTGTTATTGTCAAAGGAATCATTGCTCAGATTTTTCCAAGTTATGGATGAATTGTTAGTGTCAAACATGGAAAAATGGAGTTGCAGGTTGCCCTTGTACTTTTGGACAAGATTTTGCTAAAAGGTTTTAGCAATGTTGCATCCAAAAAAGATGTGGTGTTGGTCTTCCTGATCAGTATTGCATGAATGGCAGAGGCTTGTGATATTCAAACCCCTTTTGAAAAGGATAACTCTAGTGGGTAGGTTGTTGTGGTGTATGATCCACATAAAGGTCTTGATCTTATTAGGGACTCTAAGGTGCCAGATTCAGTTAGAAGAGATGTAGGCTCTGTAAGAGCCTTTTTTTTTAAGCTGGTGATGTAATGGTAGACACTTTTGCTAGAAAAAGTGTCATCACCAGTGAGCCCCCAGAGAGGAGTGTCCTGATTGAGGTAAGTACTTTAAAGAAAAGCATTCTGAATGTTGTGAATGATATTGGAAGGGAGTTCAAAGGGTAAGGGAGTGAAATCCTATCTACCCTCTCTCTAGATATCCTTAACCATGATAGAATTTGAGAGGTTATCATTGGGCCCTTGGACAATAGTAGATAGGATAGGCATTCTAGGGATCCATCTATCTTCCCAAGATTTAACCTTGGTGCCATCCTTGATGTCCCAAAACAAAGCATTCTTGCATAGGCTCCAACATTTGGTGATTTTATTTCAAGTCCTAGAGCCTGTATTGGTACCCCTTCTTCATGTCCCATATTTGGAAATGGGAGTTTTGGCCCACAGAGAAGTGTGGTTAGAGTACATTCTCCAACCCAGGTTGCATAGAAGGGCTTCATTCTTAATGGCAGCCATTTGCATGCCAAAGCCCACTATCTCTTTTAGGGAGAGTGATGGTGTCCCATCTCAAGAGATGTATCTCCTTTTTAGCATCTCAGTGATGCCCCAGATGTAGTTTCTTTGGGTTCTATCAATCAGTTTGTGAATAATTCTGGAGAGGTGGATGTATTGCATAACATGGTTAGGAATACTAGCTAAGGAGGACTTGGCTAAGGTGACCCTACCAGTCATGTTAAGGAATTTGGTTTTCCACTGAACAAGCTTGCTATTCAAGTTGTTAGTAATGAATTGGAAGTCCCTCTTCTCATGCTTTTTATGGAAGATGGAATATCCCAGGTACTTGCCAAAGTGGTTAGAGGGGTGAATGCCCAAGATAGAGGAAAGGTTATCCTGGTCCTCAAGTTTACAGTATGCAGAAAAGATGACTTGGATTTTGCAAAGTTGATTCTTTGCCCAGAATGGGAGCTAAAGCTATGAAGATTCTTATTAATGGTATGACAGTTCTTAGAGTCAACTTTAGCAAAAAGAGTGAGGTTATCTGCAGAGAAAATATGATAAACAGTGGGACCTCTGTTTGAGATGGATATAGTTGTCCAATAGAGAGTGTCCACTTCATAGTTGATTCTCTTGGACAAGAGTTCTATGCAGAGGATGAAAAGGTAGGGGGACATGGGATTCCCCTGCCTAATGCCTGTGGAGGGGTTGAAAGGGTTAGTCTTCCCACAATTGATTAGGATAAAAATGAAGGAAGTAGAAACACAAGAGAGGATGAGCTTTATGAGGTTCTTAGAGAAGTTGAAAAAGGCAAGGGCTTGCCTAATAAAAGACCACTCCAGCCTGTCAAAAGCTTTCTCAAGGTCAATCTTAAGGATCATGTTGGCCTTCTTACCCTTCATCTTGGAGAAGTGGCTACCATATTCCTGGACAATAATGGAATTATCAGAAGCCCTTCTATTAGCCATAAAGCTTGCTTGGCTGGGGCCAATGATTTTCGCCAGGAAAGGCTTCATCCTGGTGGTTATGATCTTAGTAATGATTTTGTACTGAGTGTTACAAGGTCTATAGGTCTAAAGTTCTTGAGGAAGGTGGCATTCCTACATTTAGAAATTAGGCAGAGGTAGGTGGAGTTGACTCTAGGGTCCATGGAATAAGAGGTGAAGGTTTCCTGGCAAAATTTAACTAGAGGGGGACCCAAAGTGTCCCAAAATTTTTAGTACATGAAGGGGTGTAATCCATCAAGCCCAGGGGCTTTGTTAGGCTTAAAAGAAAAGATAGCCCTCTTGACCTCTTCTAAGGAAGGAACAACTTGGAGCAGGTCATGTTTGAAGAGGTTGATGAACCCCAAAGAGGAAAGGTTGGACTGGGTGGGAATGTACCCTAAGGAGTATTTAGAGGTATAAAGGTTGGCATGGTATCTGGAAATATTGCTGGCAATATCCTTAGGATGGTAATGTCAAGTACCACTTTCATCAACAAGAGAGTTGATCTTATTCCTTCTTCTTCTATTGAGGGTGGAAGTATGGAAGAACTTGGTATTAGAGTCCCCCTCTAAGACCCAAGAGATTTTGGATTTGAGTTTTCAGAACTCAGTCTCTAGGTTGAGAATATGGTAGAACTCTTTCAGAAGAGTACTCTCAAGGCCATGAAGAAAAGCACTGGTAGGGTAGTTGGGAGATCTTTGGATACCATCTAACCTCGAAAAAAGGTGTTTTTACTTATTGAAGATATTACCAAAGATAAGCTTATTCCAATCCCTGGCCTTCTCTTCAAAGTCTAAGCTGAGATAAGAATTCCTCCATGTCCCTGTTGCTTGCTCTCAGGGCTTTCAGAGCATTCAACCTCTCTACCTTCTTCAGAGTTGGTGGAGGAAGGTTGTGATCAGTGTTGGTGTTTGATTCAAGCTGGGAGGAGCTTGGTGTTCCCAGTGGGTGGTGAAAAAGTTGGTCCCAGAAGCATCAGATCTGGGTTGTATGGTGGGAAGAAAGGGAGACTCAGACTGAGCTGGTTGATAATGTTGGCCAGTGATTCCATGGTCAGATCCTCCTGGTATGGTGAGTTAATTACTTGGAACAGGGTGGTCAGCCAAACATTGGACCCATATATTTTTAGGCCCTGGTTCAGGCATACCATGGCCAACTGAGCAAGGTACTGGGGGTCCGAATGAGAATAGTGATTTGCCTCCCCTCCCATTCGAGGTGAAGGCAAACTGTTTGGTTGGATAAACATATCTCCAACCAGGAAGTTGGTGATGTTCCAGGGCTAGTGGAGTTGTGGTGAAGTTGATTTAGTCGGAGCTTGGGGAGTTCATTGATGATTTCTTGTGAAAGCTCAGTCATGTTCTTCTTAGTGTATATAGAGTGAGGAGAGCTAAGAGAAGGCAGCTGAGAGGTTTCCGTATGGGAAAAACCACCAGCATTAAATACAATATCCACGCTTTGGACATTCTCAGTCAAATCACTGCGGGGAGTGGAAGAGTTCCCCGCCGTCACTGGTGTAGGCTCATGATTTCCTAAATCCAGTTGGCACACAGGGGCCCCACAGTGAGGGGCTTCTTTCTTTTTAATTTCCATTTGCAATGAAGGGGAATTATTTTTAAAAGAAAAGAGAATTGGAGAAGTGTGGTCGGATTTGTTAGGGCCCAAATTGGACTTAGAATAAGACCTAGAAGAACTAGGGGTATTGGGCCTCCAGCTTGTTGAGGCGTTTGTTTGCCCCCTACAGCAGACGAAAGTTGGGCTTATTTATTTTTAGGCCCAGTATCCAATTTGCTAGGGGCACTGTCCTTTGTGGACTTGGATTTGGACGTTTCACCTTGGGTCAGCCCAACATTTGAGAGTCCAGATGACGAAGTGAATGGGGGCTTTCCCAGCGCCGCCTTCGACATTCTAAGGCTTAGAAACTTACCTGACACCACATCGAAGGTCTTTACCTTAACGATGGATGATTCTTTAGATGATGCTTGTTGGTTCCTTGGCGCCGGTTTCTTCTTTTTGGTAAAGCAGACCGTTTGCTAATCCGGTGCATTGTTCTCCATCACCATCTTTTCCTTCGAGATTGAGTTTATGGCCTGTGGCGTTGCTATATCATCGTTGAGTTCAGATTGATTTGGTCGGATCGGGAATGAGCAAATGGTCGTCGTGTAGCCAAGGCGATCACAATTCTTACATAGAAACCTCTATCCTTCATAGAAGAGAGGTTAGGCATGGTGGTTTATTGAGATTGAGGCTGCTACTGGTGTGTCCAGGGGAATCTGGACACAGGTCCTAGCGTATCTACCCCTTAGCGCTGTTGAGGTACATGTTCAACCTTCAATAATTGCCCTATTTTCCTGCCGATCCTTTGAAGAATGAAGGCATCATATAGTTCAGTAGGCAAATGGGGGAGTCCAATCCAGATTGCGGTTGAGTCCACCTTTGACTAGCTGGAAACAAAATTGGGTTCCCACTTCCTAACTGAGATGAAGCATCCCGCGATGAACCAAGGTTCTCCATGGAGGATTGAGGATTGACTCTCCGGATTGGCTAGTTTAACGGTAAAGAAGCCCATCCCTAGCTAGGTCGATAAGACACAATGGTTCTGAGAGTTTCCACAGATCTTCCAATTTTCTTTTAAGGTATTGGTAGTTGAACTTTGATTTGACTGGTTTTATAATGGCGGAGTGGATCCAAGGTGCATAGAGTTTGTGCTTGTCTTCCTCTAAAAGAAGAATTTCATTCTCGGTTGTTGCCAGATCCTTGTCCTTGATGGATTCTCTAGCTCCGACTGAGTATAAAAGGTTAAGATTTTCCCCGATGTTATGCCCTTATAAGAGAGAATGGCATCAGCCATAAGAATTTCCTAAGGGGAATCTATTATTGGGGGGTTTGGGAGAAGGGATGGTGTCAAGATGGTATCCATGGCGGAGTCGGTGCCAATGGTGTAAAAGAGGGGTAGAGAGAGGGATGGTCTTTCTCTCTCTTTTGAGAATAAAATGTTATGATTACTTATCCCTTATATCTCACACCAAACGATACCTAACACACGCATAGAAAAATGACACACGTAGTGGGTGTGTTTGGTATGAAGAAAAATATTTTCTGAAAAATGTTTTCCAATTTTCTCATGTTTGGTTAGCTTAAAGGTTTTGGAAAATATTTTTCAAATCAACTTATTTTCCTCAAATCTAAGGAAAATAACTTCCCTTGAAAAGAAAAAAATAAGAAAAATATTTTTCAAAACTCTCTTTCAACCTCACTCTTAAGTTGAAATATTCACACAACTCTCAAAATCCCTCATTCCTACTCCGACCCCCCAACTCCCCTACCCCCATCCCACCCCTACCACCTCATCCAAAAAAAAAATTACAAATTATTTTTTTACCTCATCCCCCTACCCAAAACCTAAACCCCTACTCCCCCCTCCCCTCTCTGCCACCCCACCCCAAAAAAATATTTAAATTTTTTAAAAAAAATTTAAACTTTTTCTTAACCCACCCCCACTCTACCAACCCCTTCCCTCCTAAATTTTTTTTTAAATCTTTTAAATTTACTTTTGAAAATTTTTAAATTTTTTCTTACTGGCCCCACCCTCATTCCCCAACCCCGACCCCCACCTTTACCACCCCCATTCAAAAAAATTATTTCAAATTTTATTCTTACCTCATCCCCTAACCCGAAAATCAAATCCCTACTCCCTTAAAAAATATTTAATTTTTTAAAAAAACTTAAATTTTTTTCTTTTCCTCCGCACCCGTCCCCGCCCCCACTCTACCCCTACCAACCTCCCCCCCTCAAAAAAATTAATTTTTTTCTTACCCCCCCCCCACTAGCAACCCTCCCCGCCCTTAAAAAAAATTAATTTATTTTTTAAAAAAATTAAAAAAAAAATTACCCCACCCTTACTACTTCTTTTGACAACTTCAACCCCTACCTACCAACCCCCTCCCCCCAAAATTAATTTTTTTTAATAAATTTAAATTTTTTTTCTTATCCCACCATTCTTATCCTATTCGGTTTTATTATTTTTGTTAAATATATACAAATACTTTTAGAAAATATATACTTACCCAATTTGCATATCAAACACAAGAATATACGTAAAAAACTACTTAATTTCTAGAAAATATTTTCCCCCCTTCATATCGAACACACCCTAAAATGTATTTTTCAAGGTCAAAAATAATTTTCTAAAATGAATTTTTACTATTTTGCAAAATACTAAAAATGTATTTTCTGAAAAATATATTTTCATTCACCAACCAAAGACTATAAAACATTTTTCAGAAAATATTTTCTATGTACCAATCAAACATAAGAAAACAAGTAAGAAACCAACTTATTTTCCAGGAAACCACGAAAAACATTTTCCTTCATACCAAAAACACCCATTATATGGTAAAATATTTGACTTTCTAGAACATTCTAGAGACATAGTATGTAGGTCCCGCTTCTTATATTTTTTATGATACACACTATATGGAGTGGACCACTACAAAATCGCATCAATTGCGTAACGCCGAATTGTTATATTATATGATTTTGTGGTCCCACAACAAAGTGAATCAACTATAGGATTGATTCTCAAATATTCCCAACATGCAAGTATGTCCCCCTCTTTATTTTGTTGTGATTAAATAAGTACTATGGCCTACTAGTTCCATGCAAAAATTAAATATCTACGTCCAAGAAAGAGCTCCATGCATGCAAAATCTAAAGGGGTTGTTTCATTTATGTGATAATAAATACATAAATTATTTTTTTCCTTATTTCGTTGAATGTTTTTCTTTTTTTTTTTCCCGGTTCTTATATTAAATTAACAATTCTAAGATTAGCTATATCACAATTATGATATAATTGAGAATTTAATAACTCAATTAGTTGGCTATTTGAATTTATTTAGTTCTTCACCTTGTAATTTCTTTCCTTATTTTTCCGTTCACGAACCCTAATTTTAACTAAAAACAATTATGGTACTATGTTTTTATATCACTTTCAATGTGGGAGAACAACTTCGAAATTACCTCTCGATGGTAAATAGTCATTGTTATAATTTTTTGTACATCATTAAAAATAGAAACATAAATTATTTTTTAGGATTCAATGTGAGGATTACATGATTTTAAGATCACAAAACTTAATGATTTACACGTACAATTTTAATAGCAATAATCCAGTCAAGAAATATACTTGAATTGTCCATACCTTTCTTTGTGACTGAAATTAATCGAAAGCACTCGATTTTATTGTATCTTGAGGAAAAAAAAACCAGCTTCTCTCCCTTTTACTTATTGCGCCCTTTTAAATAGGCCTGTTGGAGTTAATTCTATTTAAGGGCAGCGTGATTATCAGAAATAGCTTCAATTTAACCAATATATTATTATTATTATTATTATTATTATTATTATTATTATTATTATTATTATTATTATTATTATTTGTAACAATAACAACATACTCGATTATTTCTATCCAATGGAGTCCGGGAAGTAAGGGTGTCAAATGGGCCGGGCTGACCCGGCCTGGCCCGACCCGGTCCGATTAGCTAATCCGGCCCGGTAAGTCCTAGGGCTTTAGGGTTCCGGGTCCCGGACCGGTTTTTTTTGTTCAAATGGGCCCGATTAACCCGGCCCAGATCAAGCCCGGTCCATGCCCGCCGGTTAACCGGCCCGGCCCGGAAAAAAAAAATTGATTTTGGGCCAAACTAGCCGTTGGCCCAACGGCTATATAGCCGTTTTTGGGTCCAAACGGCTAGTTTGGGCCCATTTAATAAAAAAAAAAAAAAACTTTAAAAAATATTTTTTAATCCCCAAAAAAAATCTATAAATACCCTACAACTTCAAATCATTTTTCACACAATTTTTCACTCTCTCAAATCTCAATTCTCAATTCTCTAATATTCAATATATTTAATTTCTTAAAGTGTTCACTTTAATTTTTTAATTTTCGTTTACAAAGTACGAGCGGAAGTTTCTAAAGTCGAAATCTTCGGATACTTCCAAAATTTGGTATTGTCGTTCCATCTCTTACGTTTAATTTTTATTTATTGTATTAATTGTTTAATATTTAATTTTATTATATTTGTGTATTTTGAATATTTTTAGTTTAATTTAAATTATATTATGGATAAATTAAAAAACCTCGCTGCTAAAGGTGTTAAATTTTTTTGTCCCGGAAGCGGTAGTGGTAGTAAAAAGCGGATTACTAGCGGTAGAGGTAGTTCAAGTAATAGATATACCCGTGTGCCTTCGCCTCCGGTACCGCTTGGTACACCTTTTGAGGAAGAAATAGGTGTAGGTGCTCACGATATGGATTATGTAGAAGCTCAGGAAAATTACGGTATAGAAGAAGAAAATGAAGTAGATGCAGTTAATTTAGACGAAGATTATAAAAATATTGCTGAAACACCCACAGTAGGAGATGCTAACGTTAGATCTGAATCAGTTAATCTCCCTTCCCGTCCTCCCAGTGCCACAAAACCTCGTAAAAGAACTAGTATTGCATGGCAATTTTTTGAACGTATATCAGATATTGAGGTGCAGTGCAATATTTGTCAACAAATATATAAGCATAGAAGTGGAGGCAAGCAAGGGGGTACGGGTACGTTAACGAGACATATAGCTGAAGATCAAAAAAGAGAGTTAAATATTGCAAAAGGTGGTGGGGATGTTGGTGGGTCAACGCAAACTAGAATGGACCCAACAACCGGTCAAGTAGCGAAAAAGTATAATAAATTGAGGGACAGGGAAGAAATAGCTAAAATGGTAGCTGTGGGTTGTTTGCCTTTTAGTTTTCCTTCTTCTGATGCTTTTATTCGTTATATACAAGCAATTTATAATCCTATGTTTAATGGTATTCGTAGAACTACTTGTCGGTCTGATATTTTTAGACTCTATTCACAATATTATTTTTATTTATCAACATTGTTAAAAAATATTCAATGTAGATTGTCCCTAACTTCTGATCTTGGTCGTGCTGTAAATAAAAATGATTATTTAACCGTTACTTGTCATTGGATGGATAGTAATTTCGTGATGCAAAAACGTATTCTTGCTTTTTTATATGATGAAGATCGTAAACATACTAGACAATTTATTGCTGATTCTATTGTTAAAATTGCTGGATATTATGGTATAGAAAATAAAATTTTATGTATTGCTTTTGATAATGCTTCTAACAACAAGACTGCTATAACAAAAATAAAATCTACGCTATCTCCACCCTTGCCTGAAATTTTTCATATTAAGTGTGCATGTCATATATATAATTTAATTGTAAAAGATGGTCTTGAGTTTTTTGAGCTTTATATTGAAAAAATTCGTCTTGCCGTTGGTTTTATTCAAGGAAATAATCGTAGATCGAGAATTAGAGAATTTAAATTTAAATGTCAAGAAAATGGACTTACACCGATTTTGATGCCTGAGGAAATTGATACTAGATGGAATTCTACGTATGAATTTCTAAAAACTTGTTATAAATATAAAATTCCTATTACACTAGCTTTTAACCAACATTGCGGTTCATTTGCTGATTCTGCTGATTGCATGCTACATAATTCTGATTGGGTTGTAATTAATGATCTTGTTATGTTTTTAGAAAAAATTTATGTAGCTACGGTTGAATTTTCCGGTGCTTACTATCCTACTGTTTGTAATATTTTGGCATATATAGCCGATATTTCTGGTTTGCTCCAACAATATAAAAATAAAGAAGGTTGTAAAGAAGCTGTTGGCGCCATGTTTACGAAATTTAAAAAATATTTTTTCCCGATTCCCCCTATTTACGTGGTTGGTGCTATGCTAAATCCGTGCATGAAATATAATCATATGTGTCACTTTAGTACTCTTATTTATACTAACTTAGAAATAAATACTAACCATGATTCTGAACAAGTACAGCCTGATTTGTGGACGGCTACGGCTGATGCAAAGGATTATATAGAAAAATTATATAATCACTATGCTGATTTATTTGATTCAGCCTTACCTACAAATATCACTCCAACTGTCGCTCCTCATCCTCCCGAGGAGCAATCATTTTCTAAAAAGCCGGCACATAGTGGTTTATCTGATTCGTTTTATGATTTAAATTGTCGGAACAGTGTTGATGAGAGAACTTACACATCAACTTATCGGGAAGAGCTGAAATATTATCTTCGGACGGCACCAGAGGATCGCAGACGACGGATCAACACGCTGGATTGGTGGAGGAATAATGAATCACAATATCCTGTGCTTTCAAGATTAGCTAGGGATATCTTGAATGTTCCAATGTCAACCGTTGCATCAGAGAGCGCCTTCAGTCAGGGACGACAGCAGCTTGGAGACAACCGACACTCATTAGGAAGCAATGCAATGAATGTTCTAGTTTGCCTCAGAGATTGGATTAGAGCGGAAAGAAGAAACCAAGGAATGGAACCGGAGCCGAGCGACGAGCTGAAACTTGAAGAAATTATGACTTCACGGGAGAATTCCGCAGAATCAAGTCCAATGCATGGTTTTGCCCCCGTTGACTTCGATTATCCTATGCAAGTTCCCATTAATATTAACATGAATGAGTTGGAAAAAATGATGCATAATTTATAGATTTTTCATTCATGTAAATTATAAATTTTGGATCATTTTGCAATCAATAAAATTCTCCAAATTCATTCACTCCTTAGTCGTTGTTTTTTACTTTTTTTATTTAACGATTTAAAATTTTAAATTGAATTTCTAGTTTTCTACTTTAAATTAAAAACTTACTTCTAATATATTATTAATTTACTACCAAATATTATTAAATTATTATATTAAGTAGCATATGTTTTGTATATTTGTGCATATATCTTCTATAGAAGTGTATATTTAACGTATACATGTGTATATGTTTTATAAATTAGTATATAAGTATATCTATACATATTGTAATGTATATATAATGTAGTATATTTTATAAGTAGTAGTACATATATATTGAATGGTGCGTATACACGTGTATATATCTTCTATAGAAGTGTATATTTAATGTATACATGTGTATATGTTTTATAAATTAGTATATAACTATATAAATATATATTGTAATGTATATACATTATAGTATATTTCATTTAAAGTATTACATATACATAGAATAGAGTGTATATATGTGAATGGATCTTCTATAGACGTGTATATTTAACGTATACATGTGTATATATTTATAAATTAGTATATAACTATACAAATATATATTGTAATGTATATATATTGTATATATCTCATTTAATGTATTACATATACATAGAATAGAGTGTATATATGTGAATAGATCTTCTATATACATGTATATTTAACGTATACATTACTTTATGTTTTATAAATTAGTATATATATTGTAGTATATACTTTTTTTAAAGTAGTACATATATATTGAATGGTGCGTATATATGTGTATATATCTTCTATAGACATATATCTTTAAAGTATACAAGTGTATATGTTTTATAAATTAGTATGTAACTATATATATATACATATTGTTGTATATATATATATATGTATATCACTATATTGTAGTATATATTTTATTTAAAGTAGTACATATATATTGAATGGTGCGTATACACGTGTATATATCTTCTATAGAAGTGTATATTTAATGTATACATGTGTATATGTTTTATAAATTAGTATATAACTAAACAAATATATATTGTAATGTATATACATTATAGTATATTTCATTTAAAGTATTACATATACATAGAATAGAGTGTATATATGTGAATGGATCTTCTATAGACGTGTATATTTAACGTATACATGTGTATATATTTTATAAATTAGTATATAACTATACAAATATAAATTGTAATGTATATATATTGTATATATCTCATTTAAAGTATTACATATATATAGAATAGAGTGTATATATGTGAATAGATCTTCTATAGACGTGTATATTTAACGTATACATTACTTTATGTTTTATAAATTAGTATATATATTGTAGTATATACTTTTTTTAAAGTAGTACATATATATTGAATGGTGCGTATATATGTGTATATATCTTCTATAAACGTATATCTTTAAAGTATACAAGTGTATATGTTTTATAAATTAGTATGTAACTATATATATATATACATATTATTGTATATATATATATGTATATCACTATACTGTAGTATATATTTTATTTAAAGTAGTACATCTATATTGAATGGTGCATATATATGTGTATATATCTTTTAAAGTAGTATATATTTAACGTATACATGTGTATATGTTTTATAAATTAGTATATATATATATTGTAGTGTATATATATATATATATATATATATTATACTATTATAGCATATGTTTTATTTAAAGTAGTACGTATAGTCATATATAATTATATATTGAATGGTACGTATATATGTGTAATTGTTTATACTTTATATATTTTTTTAAAAATATATATTGTATATTGGAGTGTATATAGTGTATATTGGAGTGTATATAGTGTATATTGGATTTTTTATTTATTTTTAAACGGGTTTGACCGGTTTTTGACCGGGTTTGACCGGGTCTTGGTGTGTTTGACCGGATTGGGTTAAATGGGCCGGGTTCGGGTGGGTTTTAATTTTTTTACTGTTTGGCCCGGCCCGGTTAACCCCAAACCCGGCCCGTAACCGGCCCGGAACCCGGGTAAAATGGGAGGGCCGGTTCCGGGTTGGCCCGGCCCGGCCTGTTAGACATCCTAACCGGGAAGGATAGAGTATATACAATCAATACCACTATCTCATTGGTGATGTAGAGAAGATTTTTCCAATAGCCCCTCAGCCAAGACAAAATACAGTCCAGAAAAAGATTTAAAAAGAGTGACAACAAATAGTAGCAGAATAATACTACCACAAAATACTATAAGCGATCTACTCGAAAAAACATATATTAACAAGATCGAGGTCTAAAAACAAAAACTACTAGCATATCACTACGACTACTAATTAATAAGGATCTCTCCTATCTACTAGCATAAATGCACTCGACCTCGTAACCGTCAACCCTAATCCGTATTTTATACACATTTCTATCTAAGGTCATGTCCACGGTAAGCTGCTACCGCCCATATCCTGTCTAATCACCTCTTTCTAATATTTCTTCAGTCTAAGTTACCTTTTCTAAATCCATCCATAAACAACTTCTCGCACATTTGTACTAGACATTTGTGTATCTCCTCATCATATAAACAGTAACAACAACAAAATCATGCAATAACTGAAGCACTTAAAAAAAAAGATTATGATAGAATCAAAAGCAAGACATTATAAAAACAAGACTAATACTACGATAAATACTACCAAGCCTTAATCTGTCGAAAAGCCAGAGATAACAGTTCCATTGATTTTAATCTAATCAAATTAGAATGTCGATGCTTTGTAGTCGTACATATATAATCCACTACCTACTAGCCTTCTATTAAGTTGAAATTGTGTTATGTCTTTGACTAATAACTTTTTCTCAATACTTGTTAGGTCTCTACTTCTACTTTTCCTTGTACCCATTATATTCAATCTCTTGAACATTTTCAGTGGGGTATCTGCATATTTCCTTCCACATACTCAAAGCATCTCCGTTTCACTAATTCCCTTATTTTATTCATTATGAAAGTCACTTTCACATTGGAATATTTTTAATCTTATTGCTCTTAATATGTTCGGCTTTGCTGTATGGAACGGAGTGTTGGTCTGTTAAGAAGACCCACATCCAGCAGATGAAGGTGGTGGAAATGAGAATGCTTCGGTAGATGTGTGGGTGTACTAGAAAAGATAGGATTAGAAATGAGGTTATTCGAGATAAGGTGGGAGTCACTTCGGTGGAAGCCAAGATGAGGGAAGCAAGGTTGAGATGGTTCAGGCATGTGATGCGGAGGAGCACGGATGCCCCAGTGCGGAGGTGTGAGAGATTGGCTAGGGATGGTTTCCAGCGAGGAAGAGGTAGACCAAAGAAATATTGGAGGAAAGTGATTAGACATGACATGAAGCAGCTTCAGCTTACCGAGGACATGACCCTGAATAGGAAGTTGTGGAGGAGGCGAATTAGAGTAGAAGGTTAGTCTGAGTTAGGATGTTGTATGTTCTGGTGTATACTTAAAGTATCTTTCTTTGGGTATTATTGAGTATTTTAATTTCTAGTATATCTTCTTGTTTTATTACTATTCCTTATCTTATTTTAGATTGCTTTATTTTTAGCCGAGGGTCTATCGGAAACAGCCTCTTTTATCTCACATTGAAGATAGTGGCATGAATTACGTACACATACATTCTCCGAACCCCATTTAATGGGAATATATCGGTATATTGTTGTTGTTGCTCTTAATATGTCCGTAAATAGCTCTCACATATTCTCATTTCTTAAATGTTATTAACTGTACAACACACTGCCCAATATAATAAAGTTGTCTAACCACTGTTCTACAAACTAGTTTACAAAATTAATTAAGGAAAATTCAATTGTGAACAAATGCACACAGGAGGATAATAGGGATGCGTGTGAATTTTTTTGTAAAATATGTTCCATGAACACATAAATATATACGAAGAAGAATATAAAGATGAAGACTTGACAATATAAACATTGAACACACAATTATGAGGCTTGAAATATACGCGAAATACTTTCCTAAAAACGATACTTGTTCCCTCTCCTCTGCGAGATTGTTATGTGTTAGGGCATGAGAAGTTTTGATGATAGACAGATGAATGAAACATGTTGTGCAAAACTTGTCCATACAAGTGAAACTGCTTCGGACATATGGAGTGCATATTATTACATAAAGCTGTCAACACATGGATAAGCAAAGGATGTTCACACGGCTATATGAAGATAATTGGAGCAGTTAGAGTTTGAGTAGATCAAGAAGTCTACAAGGCAGAAGGATAAAGCAAAAGAGTCCTACTCAATTTAGAAGAAGGTGAGATGGTTACAACAAGGAGTGAGTTACTTGAAAGAGTCCTACAGAAGATACAAGCAAAGAGGAAAGAGGGAGCATATATAGACGACAAGCTGCATTCAAATAATTCACTCATGCACAGATAAGAAAATCAACAATCAGCAAAATCGTTCACCAACTTGAAGAAAAACCTAGTTCTTACTTAGTATGTTTTAGACTGCTTGTAATAGGAAGGTTCTTGAGTTGTAATGAGTAAATTGTTCTAGTCTCAGTATTCTATAAACTGAGTTAGGAATCACGTCTTCAAGTTAGGGAACTCGAAGACTTGGGAACACTTATCTTGGGAAGATTTGTGTTTTTGTAGTAATAGGAGTTAGAAGTTTTAATTCCTTGTTTACAAGAAGTCTTGTAATTGTGTTGATTGTTGAGGCTCAAAGTTGTCGTGAAGATTGGGGTTAAATCCTGTAGAGGTACATGTCGTGGTTTTTTACACCTTTTTGAGTCGGGTGTTTTCCACGTAAAAATTACTGTGTTCAGTTTTTACTTCTGTGTACCACGTATACTTACTTGTTCCACAGATAGGCAATCAGTAAGGATCATACTCTAACACTATGGGATTTAACGCAAATAGTTTTAGTGGCTATGACAAACCTTTAGATTTCTGCACCAAACAAATAGTGAAGATAATCCTATTGGAAAGCAAGAATTCTAATACTTAATTTTTTGTGGGGAAGAAAAAGTTTATTTTTAGAGAGTTGAGAAGAAAGAAAAGTTCTCCTGCAAAACAACACTTGAAGAGTTTATATAGCTAAACTTTTAACCAACACGCCCTTCCATAAGAGACACATTCTTTCATAAGAGATATATCCTCTCAACAAAAGACATATCTTTTCAATAAAAGTCACACCCTTTCATTAAAAAACAACTCTTCATTAAAAATGACACATCTTAAGTATTAAAAAGACACATTTTCTCCAAAAGACACCTCTTTATAAAATACATTTAGTAATTTTATTTAAACAAATATCCGACAGATTTTTATAATTTTGATTAGTTTGTAAAAAAAGTTGGATAAATACGAGTAATTAAATAATACTAAAAATTATTATTACAAAATTTAGGCAATAAAACTAAGCTTTTTTCTTTTCATATAATGAAATATATATATATTCTCTCTTATATTATAAGAGCGAGTTAAGTGAGGTCAACATGGCTGCTTCAGCTGCTCCAACTGTAGTTTTACTATATCATCCCCAATTAATTATTACAAGTTATTTATGTATTAAAATATTAATAATATTTAATTAAAAAATTAAAATAGACATTTATGACATGTCTGCTTCAGCTGCTTCAATCGTAATTTTCTCAGACATTTCAGGCCTAGGAGTTCTCTCACAACTCAAGAAGAAACTTATTATGATTTCTCCGCTGAGAACTATGAGGAGGTTCAATCAGTACTTGGGGTTTGTTTGTTTGCTAGAAACTTATAGGTTCTTCTTCAAGTTGGTGAACGATTTTGCTGATTGTTGATTTTCTTATCTGTGCATGAGTGAATTATTTGAATGCAGCTTGTCGTCTATGTATGCTCCCTCTTTCCTCTTTGCTTGTATCTTCTGTAGGACTCTTTCAAGTAACTCACTCCTTGTTGTAACCATCTCACCTTCTTCTAAATTGAGTAGGACTCTTTTGCTTTATCCTTCTGCCTTGTAGACTTCTTCTAAATTGAGTAGAACATCCTTTGCTTATCCATGTGTTGACAACTTTATGTAATAATATGCACTCCATATGTCCGAAGCAGTTTCACTTGTATGGACAAGCTTTGCACAACATGTTTCATTCATCTGTCTATCATCAAAACTTCTCATGCCCTAACACATAACAATCTCGCAGAGGAGAGGAAACAAGTATCGTTTTTAGGAAAGTATTTCGCGCATATTTCAAGCCTCATAATTGTGTGTTCAATGTTTATATTGTCAAGTCTTCATCTTTATATTCTTCTTCGTATATTTTTATGTGTTCATGGAACATATTTTACAACAAAATTCACACGCATCCCTATTATCCTCCTGTGTGTATTTGTTCACAATAGAGTTTTCCTTAATTAATTTTGTAAACTAGTTTGTAGAACAGTGGTTAGACAACTTTATTATATTGGGCTAAGAGTGTCAAACGGGTCGGGCCGGGCCAACCCGGAACCGGCCCTCCCATTTTACCCGGGTTACGGGCCGGTTACGGGCCGGGTTTGGAGTTAACCGGGCCGGGTCGGGTCAAACAGTAAAAAAATTAAAACCCACCCGAACCCGGCCCACTTAACCCAATCCGGTCAAACCCATCAAAACCCGGTTAAAAACCGGTCAAACCCGTTTAAAAAATAAATAAAAAATCCAATATACACTATATACACTCCAATATACACTATATACACTCCAATATACAATATATATTTTTAAAAAAATATATAAAGTACAAAAAATTACACATATATACGTACCATTCAATATATAATTATATATGACTATACGTACTACTTTAAATAAAACATATGCTATAATAGTATAATATATATATATATACACTACAATATATATATATACTAATTTATAAAATATATACACATGTATATGTTAAATATATACTACTTTAGAAGATATATACACATATATATGCACCATTCAATATATATGTACTACTTTAAATAAAATATATACTACAATATAGTGATATACATATATATATATATACAACAATATGTATATATATATAGTTACATACTAATTTATAAAACATATACACTTGTATACTTTAAAGATATACGTCTATAGAAGATATATACACATATATACGCACCATTCAATATATATGTACTACTTTAAAAAAAGTATATACTACAATATATATACTAATTTATAAAACATAAAGTAATGTATACGTTAAATATACACGTCTATAGAAGATCTATTCACATATATACACTCTATTCTATGTATATGTAATACTTTAAATGAGATATATACAATATATATACATTACAATATATATTTGTATAGTTATATACTAATTTATAAAATATATACACATGTACACGTTAAATATACACGTCTATAGAAGATCCATTCACATATATACACTCTATTCTATGTATATGTAATACTTTAAATGAAATATACTATAATGTATATACATTACAATATATATTTGTATAGTTATATACTAATTTATAAAACATATACACATGTATACATTAAATATACACTTCTATAGAAGATATATACACGTGTATACGCACCATTCAATGTATATATACTACTACTTATAAAATATACTACATTATATATACATTACAATATGTATAGATATACTTATATACTAATTTATAAAACATATACACATGTATACGTTAAATATACACTTCTATTGAAGATATATGCACAAATATACAAAACATATGCTACTTAATATAATAAATTAATAATATTTGGTAGTAAATTAATAATCTATTAGAAGTAAGTTTTTAATTTAAAGTATAAAACTAGAAATTCAATTTAAAATTTTAAATCGTTAAATAAAAATAAATAAAAAACAACGACTAAGGACTGAATGAATTTGGGGAATTTTATTGATTGCAAAATGATCCAAAATTTATAATTTACATGGATGAAAAATATATAAATTATGCATCATTTTTTCCAACTCATTCATGTTAATATTAATGTGAACTTGCATAGGATAGTCGAAGTCAACGGGGGCAAAACCATGCATTGGACTTGATTCTGCTGAGTTCTCCCGTGAAGTCATAATTTCTTCAAGTTTTCAGCTCGTCGCTCGGCTCCGGTTCCATTCCTTGGTTTCTTCTTTCCGCTCTAATCCAATCTCTGAGGCAAACTAGAACATTCATTGCATTGCTTCCCAATGAGTGTCGGTTGTCTCCAAGCTGCTGTCGTCCCTGACTGAAGGCGCTCTCTGATGCAACGGTTGACATTGGAACATTCAAGATATCTCTAGCTAATCTTGAAAGCTCAGGATATTGTGATTCATTATTCCTCTACCAATCCAACGTGTTGATCCATCGTCTGCGATCCTCTGGTGCCGTCCGAAGATAATATTTCAGCTCTTCCCGATAAGTTGATGTATAAGTTCTCTCATCAACACTGTTCCAACAATTTAAATCATAAAATAAATCAGAAAAACCACTATGTGCCGACCTTTTAGAAGATGATGGCTCCTCGGGAGGATGAGGAGCGACAGTTGGAGTGATATTTGTAGGTACGGCTGAATCAAATAAATCAGCATAGTGATTATATAATTTTTCTATGTAATCCTTTGCATCATCCGTATCCGTAACAGCTAGTTTGACCCAAAATCCATTTTTTTTTATTTTTTTTATTTTTAATTTTTCGGGCCGGGCCGGGCCGGTTAACCGGCGGGCCTGGTCCGGGCCGGGTTAACCGGGCCCATTTTAACAAAATAACCGGCCCGGGACCCGGAACCCTAAAGCCCTAGGGCTTACCGGTCCGGGTCAAATTGGGCCGGGTTAGATAATCGGGCCGGGTCGGGACGTGTCGGGACGGCCCGTTTGACACCCCTATTGGGCAGTGTGTTGTACAGTTAATAACATTTAAGAAATGAGAATATGTGAGAGCTATTTACGGACATATTAAGAGCAACAACAACAATATACCGTTATATTCCCATTAAATGGGGTTCGGAGAATGTATGTGTACGTAGTTCATGCCACTACCTTCAATGTGAGATAAAAGAGGCTGTTTTCGATAGACCCTCGGCTAAAAATAAAGCAATCTAAAATAAGCTAAGGAATAGTAATAAAACAAGAAGATATACTAGAAATTAACATACTCAATAATACCCAAAGAAAGATACTTTAAGTATACACCAAAACATACAACATCCTAACTCAGACTAACCTTCTACTCTAATTCGCCTCCTCCACAACTTCCTATTCAGGGTCATGTCCTCGGTAAGCTGAAGCTGTTTCATGTCATGTCTAATCGCTTTCCTCCAATATTTCTTTGGTCTACCTCTTCCTCGCTGGAAACCATCCCTAGCCAATCTCTCACACCTCCGCACTGGGGCATCCGTGCTCCTCCGCATCACATGCCTGAACCATCTCAACCTTGCTTCCCTCATCTTGGCTTCCACCGAAGTGACTCCCACCTTATCTCGAATAACCTCATTTCTAATCCTATCTTTTCTAGTACACCCACACATCTACCGAAGCATTCTCATTTCCACCACCTTCATCTGCTGGATGTGGGTCTTCTTAACAGACCAACACTCCGTTCCATACAGCAAAGCCGAACATATTAAGAGCAATAAGATTAAAAATATTCCAATGTGAAAGTGACTTTCATAATGAATAAAATAAGGGAATTAGTGAAACGGAGATGCTTTGAGTATGTGGAAGGAAATATGCAGATACCCCACTGAAAATGTTCAAGAGATTGAATATAATGGGTACAAGGAAAAGTAGAAGTAGAGACCTAACAAGTATTGAGAAAAAGTTATTAGTCAAAGACATAACACAATTTCAACTTAATAGAAGGCTAGTAGGTAGTGGATTATATATGTACGACTACAAAGCATCGACATTCTAATTTGATTAGATTAAAATCAATGGAACTGTTATCTCTGGCTTTTCGACAGATTAAGGTTTGGTAGTATTTATCGTAGTATTAGTCTTGTTTTTATAATGTCTTGCTTTTGATTCTATCATAATCTTTTTTTTAAGTGCTTCAGTTATTGCATGATTTTGTTGTTGTTACTGTTTATATGATGAGGAGATACACAAATGCCTAGTACAAATGTGCGAGAATTTGTTTATGGATGGATTCAGAAAAGGTAACTTAGACTGAAGAAATATTAGAAAGAGGTGATTAGACAGGATATGGGCGGGTAGCAGCTTACCGTGGACATGATCTTAGATAGAAAGGTGTATAAAATGCGGATTAGGGTTGATGGTTACGAGGTCGAGTGCATTTATGCTAGTAGATAGGAGAGATCCTTATTAATTAGTAGTCGTAGTGATATGCTTGTAGTTTTTTGTTTTTAGACCTCGATCTTGTTAATATATGTTTTTCCGAGTAGATCGCTTATAGTATTTTATGGTAGTATTATTTTGCTACTATTTGTTGTCACTCTTTTTATATTTTTTTCTGGACTGTATTTTGTCTTGGCTGAAGGGCTATTGGAAAAATCTTCTCTACATCACCAATGAGATAGTGGTATTGATTGTATATACTCTATCCTTCCCGGACCCTATTTGATAGAAATAATCGAGTATGTTGTTATTGTTACAAATAATAATAATAATAATAATAATAATAATAATAATAATAATAATAATAATAATAATAATAATAATAATAATAATAATAATATATTGGTTAAATTGAAGCTATTTCTGATAATCACGCTGCCCTTAAATAGAATTAACTCCAACAGGCCTATTTAAAAGGGCGCAATAAGTAAAAGGGAGAGAAGCTGGTTTTTTTTTCCTCAAGATACAATAAAATCGAGTGCTTTCGATTAATTTCAGTCACAAAGAAAGGTATGGACAATTCAAGTATATTTCTTGACTGGATTATTGCTATTAAAATTGTACGTGTAAATCATTAAGTTTTGTGATCTTAAAATCATGTAATCCTCACATTGAATCCTAAAAAATAATTTATGTTTCTATTTTTAATGATGTACAAAAAATTATAACAATGACTATTTACCATCGAGAGGTAATTTCGAAGTTGTTCTCCCACATTGAAAGTGATATAAAAACATAGTACCATAATTGTTTTTAGTTAAAATTAGGGTTCGTGAACGGAAAAATAAGGAAAGAAATTACAAGGTGAAGAACTAAATAAATTCAAATAGCCAACTAATTGAGTTATTAAATTCTCAATTATATCATAATTGTGATATAGCTAATCTTAGAATTGTTAATTTAATATAAGAACCGGGAAAAAAAAAAAGAAAAACATTCAACGAAATAAGGAAAAAAATAATTTATGTATTTATTATCACATAAATGAAACAACCCCTTTAGATTTTGCATGCATGGAGCTCTTTCTTGGACGTAGATATTTAATTTTTGCATGGAACTAGTAGGCCATAGTACTTATTTAATCACAACAAAATAAAGAGGGGGACATACTTGCATGTTGGGAATATTTGAGAATCAATCCTATAGTTGATTCACTTTGTTGTGGGACCACAAAATCATATAATATAACAATTCGGCGTTACGCAATTGATGCGATTTTGTAGTGGTCCACTCCATATAGTGTGTATCATAAAAAATATAAGAAGCGGGACCTACATACTATGTCTCTAGAATGTTCTAGAAAGTCAAATATTTTACCATATAATGGGTGTTTTTGGTATGAAGGAAAATGTTTTTCGTGGTTTCCTGGAAAATAAGTTGGTTTCTTACTTGTTTTCTTATGTTTGATTGGTACATAGAAAATATTTTCTGAAAAATGTTTTATAGTCTTTGGTTGGTGAATGAAAATATATTTTTCAGAAAATACATTTTTAGTATTTTGCAAAATAGTAAAAATTCATTTTAGAAAATTATTTTTGACCTTGAAAAATACATTTTAGGGTGTGTTCGATATGAAGGGGGGAAAATATTTTCTAGAAATTAAGTAGTTTTTTACGTATATTCTTGTGTTTGATATGCAAATTGGGTAAGTATATATTTTCTAAAAGTATTTGTATATATTTAACAAAAATAATAAAACCGAATAGGATAAGAATGGTGGGATAAGAAAAAAAATTTAAATTTATTAAAAAAAATTAATTTTGGGGGGAGGGGGTTGGTAGGTAGGGGTTGAAGTTGTCAAAAGAAGTAGTAAGGGTGGGGTAATTTTTTTTTTAATTTTTTTAAAAAATAAATTAATTTTTTTTAAGGGCGGGGAGGGTTGCTAGTGGGGGGGGGGGGGTAAGAAAAAAATTAATTTTTTTGAGGGGGGGAGGTTGGTAGGGGTAGAGTGGGGGCGGGGACGGGTGCGGAGGAAAAGAAAAAAATTTAAGTTTTTTTAAAAAATTAAATATTTTTTAAGGGAGTAGGGATTTGATTTTCGGGTTAGGGGATGAGGTAAGAATAAAATTTGAAATAATTTTTTTGAATGGGGGTGGTAAAGGTGGGGGTCGGGGTTGGGGAATGAGGGTGGGGCCAGTAAGAAAAAATTTAAAAATTTTCAAAAGTAAATTTAAAAGATTTAAAAAAAAATTTAGGAGGGAAGGGGTTGGTAGAGTGGGGGTGGGTTAAGAAAAAGTTTAAATTTTTTTTAAAAAATTTAAATATTTTTTTGGGGTGGGGTGGCAGAGAGGGGAGGGGGGAGTAGGGGTTTAGGTTTTGGGTAGGGGGATGAGGTAAAAAAATAATTTGTAATTTTTTTTTTGGATGAGGTGGTAGGGGTGGGATGGGGGTAGGGGAGTTGGGGGGTCGGAGTAGGAATGAGGGATTTTGAGAGTTGTGTGAATATTTCAACTTAAGAGTGAGGTTGAAAGAGAGTTTTGAAAAATATTTTTCTTATTTTTTTCTTTTCAAGGGAAGTTATTTTCCTTAGATTTGAGGAAAATAAGTTGATTTGAAAAATATTTTCCAAAACCTTTAAGCTAACCAAACATGAGAAAATTGGAAAACATTTTTCAGAAAATATTTTTCTTCATACCAAACACACCCACTACGTGTGTCATTTTTCTATGCGTGTGTTAGGTATCGTTTGGTGTGAGATATAAGGGATAAGTAATCATAACATTTTATTCTCAAAAGAGAGAGAAAGACCATCCCTCTCTCTACCCCTCTTTTACACCATTGGCACCGACTCCGCCATGGATACCATCTTGACACCATCCCTACTCCCAAACCCCCCAATAATAGATTCCCCTAAGGAAATTCTTATGGCTGATGCCATTCTCTCTTATAAGGACATAACAGCGGGGAAAATCTTAACCTTTTATACTCAGTCGGAACCTAGAGAATCCATCAAGGACAAGGATCTGGCAACAACCGAGAATAAAATTCTTCTTTCAGAGGAAGACAAGCACAAACTATATGCACCTTGGATCCACTTCGCCATTATAAAACCAGTCAAATCAAAGTTCAACTACCAATACCTTAAAAGAAAATTGGAAGATCTGTGGAAACACTCAGAACCATTGTGTCTTATCGACCTAGCTAGGGATGGGCTTCTTTACCGTTAAACTAGCCAATCCGGAGAGTCAATCCTCAATCCTCCATGGAGAACCTTGGTTCATCGCGGGATGCTTCATCTCAGTTAGGAAGTGGGAACCCAATTTTGTTTCCAGCGAGTCAAAGGTGGACACAACCGCAATCTGGATTAGACTCCCCCATTTGCCTACTGAACTATATGATGCCTTCATTCTTCAAAGGATCGGCAGGAAAATACGGCAATTGTTGAAGGTTGAACATGTACCTCAACAACGCTAAGGGGTAGATACGCTAGGATCTGTGTCCAGATCCCCCTGGACACACCAGTAGCAGCCTCAATCTCAATAAACCACCATGCCTAACCTCTCTTCTACGAAGTATAGAGGTTTCTATGTAAGAATTGCGATCGCCTTGGCTACACGACGACCATTTGCTCATTCCTGATCCGACCAAATCAATCTGAACTCAACGATGATACAACAACGCCACAGGCCATAAACTCAATCTCAAAGGAAAAGAAGGTGATGGAGAACAATGCACCGGATTAGCAAACGGTCTGCTTTACCAAAAAAAAGAAACCGGCGCCAAGGAACCAACAAGCATCATCTAAAGAATCATCCATCGTTAAGGTAAAGATCTTCGATGTGGTGCCAGGTAAGTTTCTAAGCCTTAGAATGTCGAAGGCGGCGCCGGGAAAGCCCCCATTCACTTCGTCATCTGGACTCTTAAATGTTGGGCTGACCCAAGGTGAAACGTCTAAATCCAAGTCCACAAAGGACAGTGCCCCTAGAAGATTGGATACTGGGCCTAAAAATAAATAAGCCCAACTTTCGTCTACTGTAGGGGGCAAACAAACGCCTCAACAAACTGGAGGCCCAATACCCCTAGTTCTTCTAGGTCTTATTCTATGTCCAATTTGGGCCCTAACAAATCCGACCACACTTCTCCAATTCTCTTTTCTTTTAAAAATAATTCCCTTTCATTGCAAATGGAAATTAAAAAGAAAGAAGCCCCTCACTGTGGGGGCCCTGTGTGCCAACTAGATTTAGGAAATCATGAGCCTACACCAGTGTAACACCCCGTATTTAAGTATATGTATTGGCGTATTCAAGTACGTGATTGGTCTTATTTATATGGAATTAATTTTTTATTTTATTTATACCGGAATTTGCCCGTCGATGGTTCCATACGAAGGTTATTGAATAAGCTTTCCAACGATATAAAGATTTCCAAAAATGGATAAGTTTCGGATATAATCGAGCACGTTCGAAACTATAAAACGGTGGCCGGGATATGGTGAATAGTAAATGTGCAGGAAAATTTCCTGCACACAAACTACTGAGGCCTGCCAGTTTTTTGGGTCGAATTTGAACGATCATAACTTCCTTAATATAATGAACTGGGAGAGATACCACATATCAAAAGAAAGATCTTTGAGTCTTCTTTCCAATGCAATTAGTTTCATCCAAATTCAACATCTAAGTAAGGAGTTATACTCGTTTTACTTCAGCCTATCAAAACAGTTTTTGAGGGTAAACTTCAAACGATCATAACTCCTTGTACAGGACGAACTGGGTGGCCTACTTTATATGAAATGAAATCTCTTTGAATTATCTATCCAACGATACGAATTTCACCCAAATCCGATATTGGAGCAAAGAGTTATGGTCGATTTACTTTAGCCTATCAAAACAGTCCATCATGGACAGATTCGGATTTACTTAAATTTTTAAGGGCAATATGGTCATTTTCCATCACATCATGGACGAAAATTGGTCATTATATACATATAATTAGCCTAGTATCCATCATTCATCATCCAATTATTGAAGAATAAGGAACCCTAGCCTAATTTCAACTCCAATTATCTTGTGATTCAACCGTAGAAAGTCCAAATTAATTCCGTAGTTGTGTTCACCGTCTCGAGGGCTTCGAGAAGCACCCCTTATTTGTGCCAACAGGACTTCGAAACCAAAAGGGCCATTTTATGGTAAGGATGTAAATTATGTTGGTGTTATTTATATGGATATGTATATATATAGATGCATGTGAGCATAAGAAGTATGTTATTTGATTGTTGTTGAAAGATGATTGGGAAATGATGTTGGATTATTCTTGTGCATGGTTGGATTATGTTGAATTGTGAAGGGATTTGGTATTGATGATGTGGCATTGAAATGATGATTATATATATATATATATATATACACATAAACCTATTGTTCAAGTTGGTTTTTGGAATGTTTTGCAAATATTGGTTGTATGGAATTATGGAAGAGAATTGTGGTGTTGGGTTGCTAATACTAGATGCCAAACATTTCATTGTAGATAAGTGATTTGTAAAGGCGGGAAGTTGTGTTGAATTGGTATCCGAATCTACGACGAGGTATGTAAAGCATACTCTAACAATGTTCTTTGGCATGAAAACACCAATGTTCCATCAAGTAAGATTCCGAGGTTGTCCAAAAACATGTATTGTTCTACATTACCAACGAAGTTGTTTCCATCCTATAAAGTGTCAAAATGTTTCATTGATATACCAAAAGGCTCCTATTTTATTGTTGTGATATTGATGATTCTGAAACACATTGTTGATATACCAATAAGTTCCTACTTTATTGTTATGGCATTGATGACTCCAAAACACTTCATTGATGTGCCAATGAGTTCTTACTTCATTGTTATTGCATTGATGGTCTATTTATATGTCTCCTATTGATGTATCATTGTTTCAAAGTATCAAAAATGTGGTGGCGACCGAAATAACAATCTCAAAGATTAATTGAACTAAGTGATGGAAGTTCTCTCTTATTGGGTGGTATCCCAGGGGCATAAGCCTAGCATGGGTCGATCCCTATTTATGTGTTTATGGGTGGTATCCCAGGGGCATAAGCCTAGCATGGGTCGAGCCCAGTTGATATGTACTGGAGGCAGCCTAATGGTCACAGTACAGTACAGTAATGATTACAAAGACGATAAGAACGAAGGTAAAGTGATTGAATAAATGCAATGTACAGGTTGTCACAAGTTCTAGTAAATGTGGTCCACTCCTATTATGCTTTATTCACTTGTTTCTGATTTCTATTGAGCTCCTATATCATATGTGATTATCTATAGTTTTACATACTCAGTACATATTTCGTACTGACGTCCCCCACGGGGGACCTGCATTTCATGCTGCAGGCACAGGTACCTCAGCTTATACACCGCACAAGTAGGAGCCAGGTCATACAACTATTGTTGGTGAGCTCCAGTTTGCTTCGGAGCTTTCCGAGTCGGCTCTTTATGTTTTGTTATTGTACAGGAGTCATGTGTGGGCGGGGGTTTGTCCCGACCCTAGTTATGTCATGTATATCCTAGAGGCTTTGTAGACATAAGGAAGGGTAAAGTCATGAAAGTTTATATAGTCATGTTATATTTGTATATGTGGTGGCCCCGACGGCCAAGTGTTATATATATATATATTTGTGCGTGTTGTGCTGATACAGGTAATTAGATTCTTCTTTATGCAACGAAGTGCTGTCCAAATTTTTGGTGACATGTAAGTGAAAGTACAGGTATTTGAACGGGTTCTCCCGGGCCTTCTCGGCTTCGGGTGCCAGTCCGGCCCGATGGGATTTTGGGGTGTGACAAAAGTGGTATCAGAGAGGTTCGTCCTAGTGAGTCTACAAAGCCGTGTCTACGTAGAGTCTTGTTTATCGGTGTGTTGTGCACCACATCTATAAACAGGAGGCTATGGATATTTAGGAATTGTTTCTTTTCTTCATGTCTTAGATCGTGCGATAGAGCTTATATTGTATATGAAGTCATAGTTGACCACTGAATCAGTTTGTTTCTCTTATTATAGTAATGATGCCGGTTTCCAGAAGCAAGAATACCGGTAAGCAAGTAGATGTGGCTGCCGGAGAGGGGACTAGTAAGTCACCCACTATACCAGCTAATCAAAGTGAGGCTCCAGCTGAGCATGCATCAGAAACTTCCCCCAGCCCGGAAGAAATAAGGGGGAGGGGAACTATATCCCCAGAGCCACCTATTAATGTTGTTGATCAAGATCTTAGAAATGCAGTGCAACTTTTGACTCGTATAGTTGCTGGGCAAGCTCAAGGGCAAGCTATTCCTACTGCAGGTCCTAGTGGTATAGATAGGGCGGCTAGTCTTCGAACACAGGATTTTCTTAAGATGGATCCGCCTACTTTTACCGGATCCGATCTTAACGAAGATCCGCAGGACTTTATTGATCAGATCCAAAGGGCCCTAGAGATGATGCATGTAGCGGGCAGAGAGACAGTGGAGTTAGCCGCGTATAGATTCAAAGGTGAGGCTATATATTGGTATGAAGACTGGAAACGGTCAAGGGGCATTGATGCACCCCCAGCTACTTGGAAAGAGTTCAAAGAGGCATTTATTGATCATTATTTTCCATATGAGACTCGTCAGGCCCGTGCAGATCAGTTCTTAAATCTTCGACAGGGTAATACAAGTGTGAGGGAGTATAGTCTTCGATTTAATTCCTTGTCCAGATATGCTCCTAATGTTATAGCTACTATGGATGACAGAGTTCATCGGTATGTGAATGGATTGGATCCGTATTTGGTTAGGGATTATACTATTGCTGCACTGAATAAAGACATGGATATAGCAGGATCCAAGCATTTGCACAGAAAATGGAAGATCAGAGGTAAAGAAGAAGAACACAGGAATTTGAAAGCGGATCTTCTAAGAGGGCCAGATCTACAGGGCAGTTTATGGCGCCACAGGGAGGTTTTAGACCTCAATTTTCTTCTAGACCACCTAGGCCATTATTTTCTTATTCTGCAGCTAGTGCTCCACCACAGCATCAGGGGTTCAGAGGTAGTCAATTTGGGCAAAAAAGTGAGGGTCATAGTTCGCGATCAGTGGGTTACCAAGGGCAACGGAATATGAGCCAATCGAGACCTCCTCGAGAGCCATGCAATAAATGTGGAAGGTATCATTTGGGCGCATGTCGGCTGGGGACCAATGTTTGCTTTTGGTGCGGTATGTCGGGGCATATGATGAGGGAATGCCCACGAAGGGACATAGGGGGTATGTCACGACCTACAGGGTCATTTGTTGCATCATCATCATCGATGCCTTATTCAGGAAGGGGTGCACAACCAATGGGTCGTGTTAGAGGTGATAGAGGAGCCACGAGTTCTAGCGGGGCTCAAAATCGTACGTATGCTCTAGCGGATCGACAGAATTTAGAGGCTTCCCCAGATGTGGTTACGGGTACGTTGTCTATATTTTCATTTGATTTATATGCCTTAATTGATCCCGGTTCTACATTATCTCATGTTACTCCATTGGTTGCTGGAAAGTTCGAAAGAATACTCGAACTGTTAGTTAAGCCATTTGAAGTGTCCACACCGGTCGGGGAATCTATTATAGCTAGAAGGGTTTATCGAAACTGCATAGTAACTGTTTGTGGTCGTAATACGATGGCTGATCTTGTGGAGTTAGAAATGGTAGATTTTGATGTTATAATGGGTATGGACTGGTTGGCGTCTTGTTATGCCACAATTGATTGCTGCACGAAAAAGGTATATTTCCATTTTCCAAATGAATCAGTCCTTGAATGGAAAGGTGAAATTAGCGCGCCAAGAGGTAGATTTATTTCTTATTTTAAGGCAAGAAGAATGATTTCCAAGGGATACACATATCATTTAGTTAGAGTAAGGGATACAGAAGCGGAGCCACCAACTCTTCACGCTGTTCCGGTGGTAAATGAATTTCCTGATGTATTTCCTGAAGATCTTCCAGGTTTGCCTCCTGAACGAGAAGTAGAGTTTGGTATTGATGTAATACCAGGCACCCAACCAATCTCCATTCCTCCGTATAGAATGGCCCCAGCAGAATTACGAGAATTGAAAGAGCAATTGAAAGATTTGCTAGAAAAGGGGTTCATTAGGCCTAGTATTTCCCCTTGGGGAGCACCAGTGTTATTTGTGCGCAAAAAGGATGGCTCGCTGAGGATGTGTATTGATTATCGGCAATTGAATAAGGTGACTATTAAGAATAAATATCCTCTCCCAAGAATTGATGATTTATTTGATCAGTTACAGGGCGCCAAGTGTTTTTCTAAGATTGATTTGAGGTCAGGTTACCACCAAGTGAGGGTCAAAGAGAAGGATATACCCAAGACAGCTTTCCGAACACGGTATGGTCATTATGAGTTTCTAGTTATGTCATTTGGGCTAACTAATGCACCTGCAGCTTTTATGGATTTGATGAATAGGGTGTTTGAGACATTCCTGGATGTATTTGTGATAGTTTTTATAGATGATATTCTAGTTTATTCTAGATCAGAAGAGGACCATGCCAATCACTTACGACAGGCATTGCAGACTCTTCGTGATTGTAAGCTTTATGCAAAGTTCTCTAAATGTGAGTTTTGGTTAAAGTCGGTGGCATTTTTGGGTCATATTGTATCTAGTGAAGGGATAAAGGTTGATGCTCAAAAGATAGAAGCTGTGAAGAACTGGCCAATGCCCACAACGCCTACGGAGATTCGTAGTTTTCTCGGCTTGGCCGGTTATTATAGAAGGTTTGTTAAAGACTTTTCTTCCATTTCAGCACCCTTAACCAAGCTAACGCATAAAGCATCCAAGTTCCAGTGGAATGATACGTGCGAGGAGAGTTTCCAAGAATTGAAGAATAAGTTGACTTCTACACCTGTGTTGGTACTTCCAGAAGGTACAGAAGGGTATACAGTGTATTGTGATGCTTCGAGAATTGGTTTAGGATGTGTATTAATGCAGCATGGTAAGGTGATAGCATATGCCTCAAGGCAATTGAGGCCATATGAGAAAAATTACCCCACACATGATCTTGAGCTGGCAGTGGTTATCTTTGCTTTAAAGATATGGCGCCACTACTTATATGGGGTTCATGTTGATATATATACTGACCATAAGAGCTTGCAATATATTTTTAATCAGAAGGATCTAAATTTAAGGCAGCGGAGATGGCTTGAACTATTAAAGGACTACGATGTTGATATCTTGTACCATCCAGGGAAAGCAAATGTGGTAGCTGATGCGTTAAGTCGTAAGTCTATGATGGAGCCTATAGAAAGTCAAGGGATGTTATAGATCTTCACCAGTTAGCTAGTTTGGGAGTTCGCCTTCTTGAAACTCCGAATAAAGAGCTTATCGTACATAATGCTGCGGAATCTTCATTAGTAGCTGAAGTGAAAGAGAAGCAATATGCAGATCCTATTTTATTATAGCTTAAGGAGAACGTTCAGAGTGGTGCGACCAAGGCATTTGAGCTTACGCGAGAAGGAGTACTTCAGTGCCAAAACCGATTGTGTGTGCCGGATGTAGACGGGCTAAGAAAGAAGATTATGACAGAGGCACATTTTTCAAGGTATTCCATTCATCCAGGATCAACCAAAATGTATCAAGATTTGAAAGATATGTATTGGTGGAATGACATGAAAAGGAACATCGCAGAATTTGTAGCTGAATGTCCAAATTGCCAACGAGTTAAAGTGGAACATCAAAAGCCCGGAGGCTATATGCAATGCATAGATCTTCCAATTTGGAAGTAGGACATGATCAACATGGATTTTGTTACAGGTTTGCCTCGTACAGCTCGGAAATTTGATTCTATATGGGTGATTGTGGATAGGCTTACTAAATCAGCACATTTCTTACCCGTTAAGACCACTTACACAGTTGAAGAATATTCGAAGCTGTATGTTAAGGAAATAGTCCGATTACATGGAGTGCCAACTTCTATTATATCGGATCGGGGAACTCAATTTACCGCAAACTTTTGGAAGTCTTTCCAACAGAGTTTGGGAACACAAGTGAATCTGATTACAACTTTTCACCCTCAGACGGATGGACAAGCAGAGCGCACCATTCAAACACTTGAAGATATGCTACGAGCATGTGTTATAGATTTTAAAGGCAGCTGGGATGATCATTTACCTCTTATTGAGTTTGCCTACAATAATAGCTATCATTCAAGTATCAAAATGGCACCATATGAAGCTTTATATGGGAGGAAGTGTAGATCACCAATAGGATGGTTCGAAGCGGGTGAAACTCTTATGTTCGGACCGGATCTTGTGTAGCAAGCCATAGAAAAAGTCAAGGTGATTCAGCAACGGTTGAAAACAGCCCAAAGTCGACACAAGTCATATGCGGATAGTAGAAGAAGAGGGCTAGAATTTTCGTTAGGCGATTGGGTAGTTTTGAAGGTATCGCCAATGAAAGGGGTGATGAGATTTGGCAAGAAAGGAAAGTTGAGTCCACGATATATAGGCCCGTATAAGATTATTCGAAGATGTGGGCAAGTTGCTTATGAATTAGAGCTACCCCAGGAACTCTCATCAGTGCATCCAGTATTTCATGTATCGATGCTTCAAAAGTGCATCGGAGATCCGTCCCTTATTACTTTTACTGAAGATGTGCAAGTAACAGAAGATCTTACCTATGAGGAGATGCCTATTGCTATATTAGATCGTCAAGTTAAGAAGATGAGAAATAAAGAAGTAGCATCGGTGAAAGTACTTTGGAGAAATCAACAAAGGGAAGAGATTACATGGGAAGCTGAGGAAGCAATGAAATCTAAGTACCCTCATTTTTTCAAAGATGAAGAGGAAGTTCAAGAAACGGAGTTAGAACATTAACAAGTAAGTTTTTGTTTATATATGCATAGTATTTATGTGATGATGTGAATGTTAATGGTGGACTTGAACTTGTTTTGGTTGAATAACTACGCTAGCATTCGAGGACGAATGTCCTAAAGGGGGGAAGGATGTAACACCCCGTATTTAAGTACATGTATTGGCGTATTCAAGTACGTGATTGGTCTTATTTATATGGAATTAATTTTTTATTTTATTTATACCGGAATTTGCCCGTCGATGGTTCCATACGAAGGTTATTGAATAAGCTTTCCAACGATATAAAAATTTCCAAAAACGGATAAGTTTTGGATATAATCGAGCACGTTCGAAACTATAAAACGGTGGCCGGGATATGGTGAATAGTAAATGTGCAGGAAAATTTCCTGCACACAAACTACTGAGGCCTGCCAGTTTTTTGGGTCGACTTTGAACGATCATAACTCCCTTAATATAATGAACTGGGAGAGATACCACATATAAAAAGAAATATCTTTGAGTCTTCTTTCCAATGCAATTAGTTTCATCCAAATCCAACATCTGAGTAAGGAGTTATACTCGTTTTACTTTAGCCTATCAAAACAGTTTTAGAGGGTAAACTTCAAACGATCATAACTCCTTGTAGAGGACGAAATGGGTGGCCTACTTTATATGAAATGAAAGCTCTTTGAATTATCTATCCAACGATACAAATTTTACCCAAATCCGATATTGGAGAAAAGAGTTATGGTCGATTTACTTTAGCCTATCAAAACAGTCCATCATGGACAAATTCGGATTTACTTAAATTTTTAAGGGCAATATGGTCATTTTCCATCACCTCATGGACGAAAATTGGTCATTATATACATATAATTAGCCTAGTATCCATCATTCATCATCCAATTATTGAAGAATAAGGAACCCTAGCCTAATTTCAACTCCAATTATCTTGTGATTCAACCGTAGAAAGTCCAAATTGATTCCGTAGTTGTGTTCACCGTCTCGAGGGCTTCGAGAAGCACCCCTTATTTGTGCCAACAGGACTTCGAAACCAAAAGGGCCATTTTATGGTAAGGATGTAAATTATGTTGGTGTTATTTACATGGATATGTATATATATATATATGCATGTGAGCATAAGAAGTATGTTATTTGATTGTTGTTGAAAGATGATTGGGAAATGATGTTGGATTATTCTTGTGCATGGTTGGATTATGTTGAATTGTGAAGGGATTTGGTATTGATGATGTGGTATTGAAATGATGATTATATATATATATATATACACACATAAACCTATTGTTCAAGTTGGTTTTTGGAATGTTTTGCAAATATTGGTTGTATGGAATTATGAAAGAGAATTGTGGTGTTGGGTTGCTAATACTAGATGCCAAACATTTCATTGTAGATAAGTGATTTGTAAAGGCGGGAAGTTGTGTTGAATTGGTATCCGAATCTACGACGAGGTATGTAAAGCATACTCTAACAATGTTCTTTGGCATGAAAACACCAATGTTCCATCAAGTAAGATTCCGAGGTTGTCCAAAAACATGTATTGTTCTACGTTACCAACGAAGTTGTTTCCATCCTATAAAGTGTCAAAATGTTTCATTGATATACCAAAAGGCTCCTATTTTATTGTTGTGATATTGATGATTCTGAAACACATTGTTGATATACCAATAAGTTCCTACTTTATTGTTATGGCATTGATGACTCCAAAACACTTCATTGATGTGCCAATGAGTTCTTACTTCATTGTTATTGCATTGATGGTCTATTTATATGTCTCCTATTGATGTATCATTGTTTCAAAGTATCAAAAATGTGGTGGCGACCGAAATAACAATCTCAAAGATTAATTGAACTAAGTGATGGAAGTTCTCTCTTATCGGGTGGTATCCCAGGGGCATAAGCCTAGCATGGGTCGATCCCTATTTATGTGTCTATGGGTGGTATCCCAGGGTCATAAGCCTAGCATGGGTCGAGCCCAGTTGATATGTACTGGAGGCAGCCTAATGGTCACAGTACAGTACAGTAATGATTACAAAGACGATAAGAACGAAGGTAAAGTGATTGAATAAATGCAATGTACAGGTTGTCACAAGTTCTAGTAAATGTGGTCCACTCCTATTACGCTTTATTCACTTGTTTCTGATTTCTATTGAGCTCCTATATCATATGTGATTATCTATAGTTTTACATACTCAGTACATATTTCGTACTGACGTCCCCCACGGGGGACCTGCATTTCATACTGCAGGCACAGGTTCCTCAGCTTATACACCGCACAAGTAGGAGCCAGGTCATACAACTATTGTTGGTGAGCTCCAGTTTGCTTCGGAGCTTTCCGAGTCGGCTCTTTATGTTTGGTTATTGTACAGGAGTCATGTGTGGGCGGGGGTTTGTCCCGACCCTAGTTATGTCATGTATATCCTAGAGGCTTTGTAGACATAAGGAAGGGTAAAGTCATGGAAGTTTATATAGTCATGTTATATTTGTATATGTGGTGGCCCTGACGGCCAAGTGTTATATATATATATTTGTGCGTGTTGTGCTGATACAGGTAATTAGATTCTTCTATATGCAACGAAGTGCTGTCCAAATTTTTGGTGACATGTAAGTGAAAGTACAGGTATTTGAACGGGTTCTCCCAGGCCTTCTCGGCTTCGGGTGCCAGTCCGGCCCGATGGGATTTTGGGGCGTGACAACCAGTGACGGCGGGGAACTCTTCCACTCCCCGCAGCGATTTGACTGAGAATGTCCAAAACGTGGATATTGTATTTAATGTTGGTGGTTTTTCCCATATGGAAACCTCTCAGCTGCCTTCTCTTAGCTCTCCTCACTCTATATACACTAAGGAGAACATGGCTGAGCTTTCACAAGAAATCAACAATGAACTCCCCAAGCTCCGACTAAATCAACTTCACCACAACTCCACTGGCCCTGGAACATCACCAACTTCCTGGTTGGAGATATGTTTATCCAACCAAACAGTTCGCCTTCACCTCGAATGGGAGGGAAGGCAAATCACTATTCTCATTCGGACCCCCAGTACCTTGCTCAGTTGGCCATGGTAAGCCTGAACCTGGGCCTACAAATATATGGGTCCAATGTCTGGATGACCACCCTGTTCCAAGTAATTAACTCACCATACCAGGAGGATCTGACCATGGAATCACTGGCCAGTATCATCAACCAGCTCAGTCTGAGTCTCCCTTTCTTCCCACCATACAACCCAGATCTGATGCTTCTGGGACCAACTTTTTCACCACCCACTGGGAACACCAAGCTCCTCCCAGCTTGAATCAAACACCAACACTAATCACAACCTCTCTCCACCTAACTCTGAAGAAGGTAAAGAGGTTGAATGTTCTGAAAGCCCTGAGAGCAAGCAACAGGGACATAGAGGAATTCTTATCTCAGCTCAGGGTTCTAAGAACAAAAAATCTCAACCTGGTAGAGCCTCTAGAGCTAGAGTTCACAGAGTCAGTCCATGAGATTGTGATCATTCTCATTCCACTAGGGTTAGCAGGTTTAGGTATAACGAAAAACACAACAAACCCTATACAAGAAGAGACTCTCAAAGTTCTGTTAGCCCCCATCAGCAGGAAAAAGAAGGCCTCCTCTATGACATTCAGCTCCAACCCAAAGGGAAGGGCAAGGTGATTACAACAGAACAACAACACCCCTTCCACTCCAATATGAAGAACTGCATTGTGTGGAATACTAGGGGGGACTGAGAATGCTGAATTCAAAAACTATTGTAAAGCCATGGTTAATATTCATCAACCATGTATCCTTGCTCTCTTGAAAACCAAGATGACTGATCACCAAGATATTTGTGAGCAACTTGGCTTCCATAACCATATCCAGTCTGAGGCTAATGGTAACTCAGGGAAGACTTGTTATCATGTAGAGGGAGGACTCCATCTCCATCACCTCTGTCTCTATATCTCCCTAAGCTATTAATGCTAAGGTCAATGTTAGCTCTCCTCCTTCCTCTTGGTTTTTTAGTATTGTTTATGCTAGCACTAATTTTCATTCTAGGGTAAACCTTTAGAACCAATTGGTCTCCTTCTATGACAATTACATTTCTCCTGAGGGTGAGAGCTGGCTGGTAGGATGGGATTCTAATGAGATCCTCAGGTCCTCTGAAAAGTTTGGAGACTCCAGGATCAACTTGAATAGGTCTAACCTTTTTATAAATTGTTTAAATTACTGTAACCTTATTGATTTGTGCTTCAAGGGCAGCAAATACACTTGGTGAAACATGAGATATCGGAATAGACAGGGCTTGATTCTTGAAAGACTAGATAAATGTCTGGATAATGACCTTTGAATCCATTTATATCCTGAGGCATTAGTCACTTATCTACCTAGAATCTACTCTGATCACTCACCCTTTCTCAAGAACATTGACTCTACTCCTACCAATCAGATTAAGCCCTTCAGGGTGGAATCTATGTGGCTTAGCCATCATGACTTCCCCAACCTAATCAAAGACTCCTTCCTTAATTGTCCCTGTATTACCATAGCCACCTTAGACTTTGAAGAGAAGGCCAGGGATTGGAATAAGCTCATCTTTGGTAATATCTTCAATAAGTAAAAACACCTGCTTTTGAGGTTAGATGGTATCCAAAGATCTCCCAACTACCCTACCAGTGCCTTTCTACTTGGCCTTGAGAGTACTCTTCTGAAAGAGTTCAACCATATTCTCAACTTAGAGACTGAGTTCTGAAAACTCAAATCCAAAATCTCTTGGGTCTTAGAGGGGGACTCTAATACCAAGTTCTTCCATACTTCCACCCTCAATAGGAGAAGAAGGAATATGATCAACTCTCTTGTTGATGAAAGTGGTACTTGGCATTACCATCTTAAGGATATTGCCAGCAATATTTCCAGATACCATGCCAACCTTTATACCTCTGAATACTCCTTAGGGTACATTCTCATCCAGTCCAACCCCTCCTCTTTGGGGTCCATCAACCTCTTTAAACATGACCTGCTCCAAGCTGTTCCTTTCTTAGAAGAGGTCAAGAGGGCTATCTTTTCTTTTAAGCCTAACAAAGCCCCTAGGCCTGATGGATTACACCCCTTCATGTACTAAAAATTTTAGGACACTTTGGGTCCCCCTCTAGTTAAATTTTGCCAGGAAACCTTCACCTCTTATTACGTGGACCCTAGAGTCAACTCCACCTACCTCTACCTAATTTCTAAATGTAGGAATGTCACCTTCCTCAAGAACTTTAGACCTATAGACCTTGTAACACTCAGTACAAAATCATTACTAAGATCATAACCACCAGGATGAAGCCTTTCCTGGCGAAAATCATTGGCCCCAGGCAAGCAAGCTTTATGGCTAAAAGAAGGGCGTCTGATAATGCCATTATTGTCCAGGAATATGGTAGCCACTTCTCCAAGATGAAGGGTAAGAAGGCCAACATGATCCTTAAGATTGACCTTGAGAAAGCTTTTGACAGGCTGGAGTGGTCTTTCATTAGGCAAGCCCTTGCCTTTTCAACTTCTCTAAGAACCTCATAAAGCTCATCCTCTCTTGTGTTTCTACTTCCTTCATTTTTATCCTAATCAATTGTGGGAAGACTAACCCTTTCAACCCCTCCACAGGCATTAGGCAGGGGGATCCCATGTCCCCCTACCTCTTCATCCTCTGCATAGAACTCCTGTCCAAGAGAATCAACTATGAAGTGGACACTCTCTATTGGACAACTATATCCATCTCAAACAGAGGTCCCACTGTTTCTCACATTTTCTCTGCAAATGACCTCACTCTTTTTGCTAAAGTTGACTCTAAGAACTGTCATACCATTAATAGGAATCTTCATAGCTTTAGCTCCCATTCTGGGCAAAGAATCAACTTTGCAAAATCCAAGTCATCTTCTCTGCATACTGTAAACTTGAGGACCAGGATAACCTTTCCTCTATCTTGGGCATTCACCCCTCTAACCACTTTGGCAAGTACCTGGGATATCCCATATTCCATTAAAAACATGAGAAGAGGGACTTCCAATTCATTACTGACAACTTGAATAGCAAGCTTGCTGAGTGGAAAACCAAATTCCTTAACATGACTGGTAGGGTCACCTTAGCCAAGTCCTCCTTAGCTAGTATTCCTAACCATGTTATGCAATACATCCACCTCTCCAGAATTATTCACAAACTGATTGATAGAACCCAAAGAAACTACATCTGGGGCATCACTGAGATGCTAAAAAGGAGATGCATCTCTTGAGATGGGACACCATCACTCTCCCTAAAAGAGATAGTGGGCTTTGGCATGCAAATGGCTTCCATTAAGGATGAAGCCCTTCTATGCAACCTGGGTTGGAGAATGTACTCTAACCACACCTCTCTGTGGGCCAAAACTCCCATTTCCAAATATGGGACATGAAGAAGGGGTACCAATACAGGCTCTAGGACTTGAAATAAAATCACCAAATGTTGGAGCCTAAACAAGGATGCTTTGTTTTGGGGCATCAAGGATGGCACCAAGGTTAAAGCTTGGGAAGATAGATGGATCCCTAGAATGCCTCCCCTATCTGCTATTGTCCAAGGGCCCAATGATAACCTCTCAAATTCTATCATGGTTAAGGATATCTAGAGAGAGGGTAGATAGGATTTCACTCCCTTACCCTTTGAACTCCCTTCCAATATCATTCACAACATTCAGAATGCTTTCCTTTAAAGTACTCACCTCAATCAAGACACTCCTCTCTGGGGGCTCACTGGTGATGACACTTTTTCTAGCAAAAGTGTCTACCATTACATCACCAGCTTAAAAAAAAGGCTCGTACAGAGCCTACATCTCTTCTAACTGAATCTGGCACCTTAGAGTCCCTAATAAGATCAAGACCTTTATGTGGCTCATACACCACAACAACCTACCCACTAGAGTTATCCTTTCCAAAAGGGGTTTGAATATCACAAGTCTCTGCTATTCATGCAATACTGATCAGGAAGACCAACACCACATCTTTTTTGGATGCAACATTGCCAAAACCTTTTAGCAAAATCTTATCCAAAAGTACAAGGGCAACCTGCAACTCCATCTTTCCATGTTTGACACTAACAATTCATCCATAACTTGGAAAAATCTGAGCAATGATTCCTTTGACAATAACACTCCTTGGGGTACCTTCCTACCCTTCTGTTTATGGCATCTTTAGAAAAATAAAAATGCAAACAATTTTCAAATCACTAACTCCCACCCTTGCTTCAATATACCTCATGCTGAGGCTGTTGAGTATCATCACCTAGGCAATGTCAATGAACCTCCTGCGAAAACCAGCATCACTATAAAATGGCTCCCTCTGCCTCCAACTCCTTCAAACTAAACATTGATGGGTCATGCCTTAGCAACCCTAGTAGAGGTGGGATTAGAGGGGTCATTAGAAATGGCAGAAGAGACTGGGTGATAGATTTTAGCAAAAGTTTCACCCATGCCACTAAAAATCTCATGGAGCTCTTGGCTCTTAAGGAGGGCCTCTAACTGGCCTTTGATCAAAATCTTAAACCCTTAGAAGTTTGCATTGACTCTATGAAAATTATTAATATGTTGCACCATGGAAACATGCTTTATGATTCGGTTGTTTATGTATGCAGATCTTTACTAAGGAGCTTGGGGAATTCTCCGGTTTACCATACCTATCGGGAGCAGAATAGAGTAGCGAATTTGATGGCAAAGCAGGACTCGAAGCTGAACCTTTTTGACAAATTGCATGTTTTTGCAACTCCACCAGCTAGTGTAGGAATAGATTTTTAGTAGGACTTTAAGGGAAAATCTTTCTCCCGCTCTGTAGGTAGTAACGGGAATGCAATTCCCAACTGTTACATTTTTGTGCCTGACTAGGCCTTGCTTTGTAAAAACCTCATTACATTTATTTAATGCACTTCTATTTCACCAAAAAAAGAAAAAGGGATAAAATGAAAGATTATTTTATCCCATGTTTGGTTGGAGGTATTAGTTAATACTGGGATAACTTATCCCACCATTTACACCATAGTGATGGGATAAGTTATCCCATATGAACGATGGAATAAGTTATCCCGGGATAACAATTTTCCAACCAAACGACCCCCTTATACGTATAAATGACATAAACAAATTTTTTAAAATTCATTATTTGTGTCTTAAATTATTTTTAATTAAGAATTGAAATTGAAAAATTGTACTGTGAGGGGGAGGGGGGGGAGGGTTAAAGTAAAACAAAATTGTTTAAATGAGATAAACAAAATTATATGCCAAATTAATGTAATGACAAAAGAAAAATGAGAAAAGTACATTCATGCCCATTAGGAGCAAGCTAATTATAACTAGGTATTCCTATAAGAAATACCCCCAAATTAATTACAACAAATGCCTCCCAACAGAGAACAAAAGCTTATATTAACTTCCACGATAACTAACTATCATGCGACTTTCCTTCACCAATTCAAATCAGGAAAAGTTTGCTCTCTTCCCAAATTCGCTTCCTTTGTTAGTCCATAAAATTCTCCAAAATCGATCAAATATAATGACAATTGGAATTCAGAGCAACAATACGTCAATTTTGACATTGACTCTACTTTCAATTTCACAAATTTAGTCCCGCAAATCTCAACTGAACTCAAAACTGATGCTATTGCGACTTGCGAGTAATATCGAGATCAAATACCCACTTGCACATTAATTTCCACCACATTTAAAATATTTAATGGTATGAACGTGAAGGTCGTCTATACCGAATTGAATAAAAAGAATCCTGGAATCACTTCCTATCCATTAGTCTGTTTTTTTAGATTTAATTTTAATTATGTTTCTCCCGTATTTCATATTTCTCTGATTTGTATTTTATTATCTCTTATTCTTTATTTCGGTTATGTCATTCATCCCCTTGTTTACTATCCTTTTATCTTGAGCCGGAGGTCTATCGGAAATAACTTCTCTACTTCTTCGGAGGTAGCGGTATGGACCGCGTACATCTTACCCTCCCCAGACCCTACGCTGTGGGAATACACTGGGTTTGTTGTTGTTGTTGTAATTTTAATTATGTTTCAATTCTGCTTTTAGTCTCTTTTTTTTAAAAAATATTATTACTTTGATTTCCTACGCTGACTGCATCATTACCTTTCATTAATAACATATGAATCACCTTAATATCATATGAATCCCTCAATAATTGAAATAGATAATTGTATCTACCATATAAATCACCATAATATCATATATATATATATATATGAATCACCCAATAGTTAAAATAAATAATTGTATCTACCATATGAATCACCAAAATACCATATATATGAATCACCCAATAATTGAAATAAATAATTATATTTACCATATGAATCACCATAATACCATATATATCACTCAATAATTGAAATAAATAATTGTATCTACCATATGAATCACCATAATACCATATATATCACTCAATAATTGAAATAAATAATTGTATCTACCATATGAATCACCATAATACCATATATATCACCCATTAATATCATATGTATCACCCGCTAAAATCATACAAAATGTATTATCGTATGAATCACCATAATACTCATATAATGATATCATATTTATCATTCATATGAATCACCATTAAAAAAAATAAACATGTATGAATAACTAAATAAATTTATATATGTATCAATAATTTATTTTTTAAAAAAATGGGAGAGATTTTAGGAGAGGAAAAAAAAAGTTGCATACATTAATGGAAGAGAAGAAAATCAGAAGGAAGATGATTTAAGCTTTAATGGAAGAGAAAAAATCAGGAAGGAAGATGATTTAATTGTTGATAATTAGAGAGATATTTTAGGGAAGGAAATCTTGAATGAGTTAATGGTGGAGTAAAAAATAAGATGTGGGGTTTTCTTGATATATATCAAGAGTAAAGTTGAAAGATAGGATTTTATGTAAATTTTTAAAAAGTAAGGGATATTAGGTAATATAGTCTTTTTAAGTATGAGATTTGTGTAATTTATCTTTAATTATACTAAAAATTACACAAATACACAACTTATGTTTTCAATATTACAAAAAATCCCACCCCCCTAATCATATTACAAAAATCTCAACATATACACAGAATGCTATGTATATGTGGGCTATGTTATGTATACTAATAGGGAGAGAGAGTAAAGTAATTAAAAAAGTAGGAGAGAATGTAATTACTTCCAAAAGAGTTAGTATTTATGTTATTTATACATTATTATACACTACATATGGGATATGGGTACGAGCCCGAGGCCACACATGGTGAATTTTTTGGGCCGGGTAATGTTACGGGTTACATCTATAAAAAGGGGAGAGGAGAGGGGGACGAAGTTGTTGAGACAACTATCCCAGTTGTCGAACAATTAGGTGTCCCAGTTGTTTGAGGGACTTAACTTTTTTAACTTTAAAAAGTTGGGAACCCACTTATCACATTTTTTAATTGAACTTGAGAGGGTCTCTAGACTCATTTTTCTCGAGGAGAGGCATCGATGAGCATTAGCCCTAAATTGAAATTGAAAGGTTGAAGAAAGAGAAGATGGATATAATTGATGAACAACAGGTGGTGTTGATGTGTATAGATATGGATACGAGGAAGAGGTTGCTTATGATGGAATATGCTGAGATGCAGAAAGCCAAGCAGGATCGCGTCAAACGCAAACGCAACAAGATGGAGACGGAGAATGAGGAGGAGGAGGAGGACGATCAGCTTCAAAAGAAGCTGAAGAAGGCGGAGACTGAGAAGGTGAAGGATACTGAGATGATGAAGAACAAAAAGCTGACGACTGAGCCGGAGGCTGATGAGGATCAGCGTCAGAAAAAGGCGGAGACTGAGACGATGAGGGATACTGAGATGATGAAGAACAAAAAGCTGATGACTGAGCCGGAGGATGTTTCTATTGCTGCTAAGGTTCCTCAGACGTCATCCAGACCAAGAAAATTGATCAAATTTGTATGTGTTTTTGTTTAGTCTCAATCAATTCACCCTCCACCCTCTTATATTTTGTAATTGGATTTATGTATGTGGTAGTAGTAGTAGTATGTACCTATTTTAATTTATTACTTCCTCCGTTTAAAAAAAAAAAGACCTAATTTGACTTAACACGAAGTTTAAGAAAGTAGACTTTGAAATATTGTGGTCTTAAATTAAAGATATGTCAAATGTACAAGAAAAAACGGACTAAAATAGAAAGTTCTTTTAGAAACGGAGGAATATTCTTTTTTAAACGGAGCAAGTATCATTGATGATTTTCATATTTTTGGTTGGTTCAGGACGAGTATTTTCTCTCTCCTCCAGCTATTAAACAAAACTGGCCCCGTCCCGAGGATACTGATCCTGAGGAACTCTAGGGATTTGCTTCTCTTAATTATAATTGCTTTGACAAGCCCTAGCTAGCTATAATATCTTTGTATTCTGCTGCTGCTTATCTCCAAACCTAGTTATCTAAGACCTGCTCTTTTCATAGTCTACTGTCAGTGGCGGACGCAGGATTTTTATTCAGAATATTCGAAATATTAAGTAAATGTGTGAAAATTATAAAACAAAAAGCAAAGTGAGGAGCATGCAAAATTTTAACAAGACATATCATGTCCTTTTATATTTTTTTTATTTTTGCTATACATCATAAAATATTGTGCCCTATTTTTACTTTCACTTTGTACTGTTTTATTTTATTTTAAACTTAATATTTTTTTCTTTCAAATTAATATCCCTAAAAAAAAAAACATTCCTAAAAAGGTAAAGTAACGATTGAATTATTAATATTATAATACTTATTTAGTACTTAATAAAAATTAAAAAAAAAATTGAAAAATATCATTATTAATATATTGAGTAATAAAAATATAGCTGAAAAGAACAAGCTATATAACTTGATAAATAAAGTTAGAAGTTGATAAAATACAAGAATCTTGTATGTGAAACTAGTGAAATATGAAAATATTTTGAGCAAGCGTGACATAGGACGTATAAAGAGAGATATACATATTGTGTTAATTTTTTTTATATTTTTGTTGAGAAGTGTGTTAATATTGAAAATCAATTTGAAATTATAGAAATCGGATTAGCACTTTACGCGAGCAAAAGATAGAAAACTAAAATATTTTTCATTCCAATTATCTAAAAAAATTGAACATAATATTTTAGACCTAATATTTATACTTGGACAAAATAGAAAAGACTAACTATTAAGTAATAAGTAAATAAATACAACATGGGTTAACTAGAAGACATAGTAGTCAAATTTGACCTTATATAGACAACGTAATTTTTCAGTTGAGGGGGTTCGGGTGAACCCTGCTTTCCACGTAGGTCCGCCCTTGTGTACTGTCGTTTGGTTTGTTATCGTTAGGTATCGTTTTATCCTAGGAATGTTTTACTGTATTATCGTCGTGTCATTGGATCAAATATCCTCATGGATTTTCACTTTGTCAATCAATCGTATGAATGGTTTGTTGTGAGGGATGATTATCTAGTTGTACAGGTTGACAGATGATTTAGTGAGTAATATCAGTTTACTAGTTGTACATGTGTTGTGTGTGTATGTATATATATATATATATGTTTTCGTATATATTTGCTTGATTAGTCTTTATAGACTGATGATCTATATCTTTCTCCGTATTCTTCAACTTTAGCGTGGCAGTTTATCAGAAATTTCCGATTCATGTGATCATAGCACTTCTAATTGGCATAGTCACCTCCATTTAGAGCCCATCGCCTTATAAGCTGTATCTAGTAACTATCCGATCTCCATGACCGTTCCCTAGGAATTATGTCGTTTTCATTCAATTAGACAATCTGAAAGTGTCTTAGAAACGTTCTTCTGGATGTTTCCTATTTGAAGCTCCCTTGTATTCCCAGAAACTGCAATGAGGTAGATAGATGTGTTAAGGTAGTAAAGTAGAAAAATATTTGAACTTCAAATATTCACATATATGTTCCTGCCCTTAAATCAGCAGTGTCAATGTTCTTATAGTTACAAGTTAATGTTTACGATGCATTCTCGAGTGGTTTGGTAATGTGAGTAAATGAGAATGGTTGCTACAAATCAATGTTTTATACTATATATTTCTGGAGTTGTGTCAAACCGGTAGTTGTTTCCATGCTTATGTTGCACTGTATTTGGTTGATTCGTCTATAGATTGATCTTGCTCTATGTATAACTCCACCACTGCCTTGTTTAGAATCTCTCTCTCTGGTTGGGACTTAGGAACTTATTTGTCTCTAGATTGATTTGGAAGTGTGAATGTTCCTGTAGGTACTACAAATCGATGTTTTATACTATCTATTTCCTGAGTTGTGTCGAACATTATTTTATTTTTATGCTTTTGTTGCACTGTATATGGTTGATTGGTGTCTAGATTGATCTTGCCAAATATATATGTCCTGGGGTACCTGGTTTAGAATCTTTCTCTGTAGAGTTCAACTTAATCTTCTAAAACAGAAGATCGCATGAGCTCCCACTGATTGGGACTGAGAACTCATATGTCGATAATGCAAAAGTTCAGATTCAACTTTAGCATCTGAGCATGACAGATTATAAAATGTTCCGGTTCATGTGATTGTAGCCCTTCTAAACCCCTAATCTGCATTCCCTCTTCACAGGAGTCTGTCACACTACCTTGTCTACCATCTAAGAGCGTTGAATCTAATGAAAGCGCTTATGTCGCTTTAATTTAGTTCAATTTCTTCTTTAGTTTATTTGGGAACACCTTGGTAATGTTCTTGTAGATGCTCTATTTGAACCTCACCCCTCTTTCCTAGTAATTGCAATATGTCAAATTCCCTGAAGTTAATGAAGTCCAAATATTTGAAACTTCAAATGTGTACGTCTCTCATTTTGAGCTATTTTTATGCTTTATATTTCTGGAGTTGCATCGAGCATTACTTGTTTCTATTCTTTGTTGCGTTGCATATGGTTGATTGGTCTCTAGATTGATCTTCCCCTATATGTAAGTCTGCCACTACCTTGTCTATCACCAATGAGCGTTGGTATCTAATGAATGTGTTAGCAATTAATTCATGTTATTTTTTAATTTATTTGAAAGCACCTTTGTTCATGTAGATGAAAGTTGTTTTCTCAAAGGCTCTTGTCAAATTCGTAGAAGCTAATCTAAGTAAAATAGTTGAATTTTAAGTTTGTACATCTATCATAGTTAGCCTTCTTTTTTTTTATGTGTCAATTCATCGAGGTCAAAGAAAGTGATGCAGATAATTTGAATTTCCTAGTTTTCTTTCTTAGCGAATTGCTAGTTTACTGTAATTAATAACATCTTGTCTCACTACGCCTGGAAACTACTACATCCAGAAAGACTTTGGAAATGGATGATCATTTTTGAACTCGGGTTGTCCCATGGGCGTCGGGGGTCTATCGGAAACAGCCTCTCTATCTCACATTTGAGGTAGTGGTATGGACCACGCTGTCTGCGTACACTTACCCTCCCCAGACCCCACCTGGCGGGAATATACTGGGTATGTTGTTGGGTTGTCCCATGGGCAAATGGTCAAAAGTTGTAAGTAGTCCGTTTTGAAGTTGTGCCCATGATGTAAGCGGGTCGAAAGTCCAAGATCACTCTTCTTGTAAATTGTTATTCAAGATTAAGATACTTTGGTGTGTGTATGGGATCCTCAAGTTTTGTTTGTATTTTTTAAAACTTTAAAAATGGAAGATGGAAATAGCTCCAAAAAAGTGAAGTTGCAGAATGGTTGTTCTCCATATAGGCAAGTCATAGCAATCCTTTATTATTACTAGTTTTGGGATGCGCGTTTATTCCATGTCAATTAAGGGTGGCAGCGGACCGGAGTTAATCCGGTTTCGGTCCGTTTCCGGTCATGGTCCGGTCCGGTAATGCAACGATATCGGTTTGTATCGGTATACCGGTACCAAACGACCCGGAATACGGTACCGGTGCGGAGGGGCATTTTTTTCCGGTAGTTCCGGTTCTGGTCCGGCGCCGACCGGTGCATGTTAATTTTTTTTTTAATTTTTTTTTTTTGGTTTTGGCCGTTGTTGACCGTTGTAAAATAGCTGTTGGAGGGGGCAACGACTATTTTGTGCCTCCCCCTCCCAATTAGTCCACTACACCATTAATTTTCTACTATAAATATCCTTTTAAATTATTATTTTTTCTCACAAATTTCTCAATTTCTCATACTCTCTAAATCTTAAATCTTAATATTCTCATACTCAATATTTATAATTTTTGTATTAATTGGAGTTGTGGATTTTTTAAAGATACTACAAGCTTCAATTATCATATTTCAATTACGACATTTGGTATACGTCTGCTTTTACGCAGACGTTCGGTATATTCGTTCCAACTTTAATCTCTATATTTTTTATTTTTAATATCTATATTTGTTTACTTACAGTCTTATGTTTATTTTTTAATTTATAATATTTATATTGCTTGTTTTAACATTTTAATTATATTTAAATTTAATTATGGATGCAAATAAAAGTAGTGGTAAGAGACTAATCTTTGGTAAGATTTTTCGTAGAAATAAAAAAAATAATGCTACTACTAGTTCATTATCGCCTAGATTTAATGAAAATTCTTTATCACAACCTAATGGTTTTGATGTTGGTGCCGGTATGGAATTAGACCATGAGACACTAAGTAGGCGTTATAATAATTTTGAGGAAGACTTACCGGAAGAAGATAATATAGAAGTACAAGAGTGAGGTGAAACCCCCTACCCCTACTAGTCCGGTTATGGAAATACCAAAAGACGATGATGTACTTCCCCCTTTACCGGAATTTAGTAGGGTCAAAGGTACTGAACGTCCTAAACGGTCTTTAGTTTGGCAATTTATGAGTCAAGATAAGGAAAAAAATACTGCTATTTGCAATAAATGTAAGAGAGTTATGAAATATTTGGCTGGGGGGGGGGGGGAAATGATGGGACAGGGTTGCTTACTACGCATTTGAGGAAATGTAATACAAAATTTATTCGTCTAGAAAATGAGGCTAAGGCAAAAAAAGGTGGTACACCATTGACGGAAGAATCTGTGGGAGGTAATATGGTTCAAACGCGTTTAGATAGGTTTAACCCAGCTAGCTCAAGTTTTACATTGACATATAATGAAGATGTAGATAGAGAAGAACTAGCGAAAATGGTTGCTGTTATGGGATTGTCATTCAGTTTTCCTTCGCATCCTGATTTTATTCATTATATTCAACGAGTATATAATCCTTCTTTCAAAGGTTTTTCACGAAATACAATTAAAAATGATATTTTTAAATATCAAGGTGAACATTGTCATTTTCTTCGTTACTTATTTAGTAAATTTGACGGTAGAGTATCTATTACTTCTGATATGGGTCGTAGTATTATCGGTAATGATTATTTTACTGTCACGGTTCATTGGATTGATCACCATTGAAACATGCAAAAAAGAATTATTGCTTATAAATATGTTGACGAAACTAAAACCGGTAAATATATATCTTTTACAATAACGGAATGCTTAAAATATTTTAGACTTATTGATAAAACTATGACATGTACATTAGATAATGCTTCTAATAATTTGAAAGCCATTGATTTTTTAAATACCAGACTATGTCCCATGGATAATGATTATTTTCATGTTAGATGTACTGCACATATTTTAAATTTGATAGTACATGATGGTGTTGAGTTATTTGGAGATGGTTGTTATAAGGTTCGCATTGCATGTAGTTTTATTTTTAAAAATAAAAAAAAGGCTATAATAGATGATTTTAAATATCAATGTAAAAAATGTGACCTTCCATATAGAAAAGTTCCAAGAGAAATTCCTACTAGATGGAATTCTTTGTATCAAATGCTTGAAGTTGCTAGTGTGTATCATGAACCTATACAATTAGTTTATAATTCGCTTAATACGACTAATGATTTAAGGCTAGGTTCTGATGATTGGATTGAAGTAGAAGAACTTTGTAAATTTTTGAAAACTTTTTATCAAGCTACGAACACAGTATCTGCACAATATACTCCAACTATTTCTTCCGTTTTAGTAAATATTACTGCTATTTCTAAAGTACTTGCTAATTATAAAAAAATTTGTCCTTACAAAGAGGCAATTGACGCTATGGTTGACAAATTTTAAAAATATTTTTTTTCGATTCCACAAGTTTATTTGACAGCTACTTTATTCAACCCATTTTTACAAAGAACATGGTGTAATTATGATGGTTCAAAAAATTTACACCAATTTAGAAATTGAACCTCATGAAAGGCCATCGGTTGAAACGTGTTGTGCTAGCATAGTACCTAAAGTCAGGAGTTTATATAAAATGTATCAAGTTATGGAACATAATATTGCGCCAGTCAAACCTCCTACTTTTAGACATAGATATGATGATTTAGATGATGAGATGGGTGAAGAACTTGGTCTTCAATGTTGTAGCAGTAATGATTTTGATTCATATATTTCTCAGGATCGAAAATGTATTAGAGATGCAAATGGACAACAACAACTTTTAGAATGGTGGAAGACCCGTACCAGACAATTTCCAAAACTATCAAGGGTGGTTCGAGATTTGCTAGCAAGTCAAGCTTCTTCAGTCGCATCGGAGCAAGCTTTTAGTGCAGGAAGATTTATGATTGGAGATCATCGATATTCATTGGCGAAGGATAGTTTGGAAATTTCGGTATTATTTAGAGATTGGATTAATGCTGAAAGAAGAAATTTTGGGCTCCCAAAATTACCGCCCCTAAATTAATAAAATTTGACGGTCCCAACAGTATTAATTTATCGAGGTTATACTGTATTAGCTTCCATAAAGTTACTTGTTGAATTACACTAAATATGTTATGATTATTATTATTATTATTAAGATTTGATACATTTCAGTTATTATATTAGCAAATTAGATAAAAGCTAGCGTAGATTCCTTAATTGTGAATGTTCATAAATTTAACGATTTATTATATATTAAGTCATCTAACTATTGATGTGTTACAACTGAATTTGTATAGTTGTATTACATTTGAAGGTTAGATAATTCTAAAAGTAATTTAATAATCACAAATTTCACATATTAAAGAACTAAAATTACATGTTTCAAAAAAGGAAAAGGTGCAAAAGGAAATATTGAAGAGATTCAAATCAAACCTTTTCAAAACCTAATATATTAAGGATGCTATAATTTTTTATGATTTTGAAAGTTGTTGTTTCATCAAAAATATAGTATATTTCTAACGATGTAAACTAAATTAATTGTAACAGAATGTTTGAAACTCACGTAATACTTATAATACATTTGTACAAAAAAAAATTTAGTTATACATTCACCATGTATATGGCAATGCGTCTTTAATACGCATAGTATATTGAATTCAAAATGTATTAAATTTGTGTTTATTTTTTTTTCTCTTAGTAATGATGTTAAAAACGTATTGTACTTAAATTTGAAACATTTAAATGTTATTCAAGTTAGTTTATGTGCTACTATATTAAAATTGTATTTTAAAATATATTATATATGTATTTAGCTATTTTTTATTTTAAAAAAAGTTAAACTATCAACTGTAACAATAAAAATATACTATACTTGATAAATAAAGCTACATATTTAATTATATTATTTATGTAAATACCCCTTAACTAATCAATCTACCTATTCAGACTCATGAAAAAGATATACTAGCTGTTCAACTTATACCAAAAATCATAAAAGAGATTTTTTTTCACTATAATTCAGCAGGCCAAAATCCATATAAGAGTATAAAATTAGTGGATAATGAAGAGGGTTGAGAATCTAGTTAAAGTCAGTAAATTTCAGCAGAGATAAAAAACACTAGATGGTCTTGATAGATAGAGTTACCTAATATCTCTTGTTGGTGTCAGGTGACAGGTATCCCATGAATTTAGTGGAGGTGCGCGAAAGTTGAATCGAACACCATGATTATCAAAACCTAAGATCGTTCTTAAAATATCAAAGACAACATAGTCCCAAGTAACTTAAAATCTGGTAGATACTAAAACCCTGTTTCGCCATGAGAAATACTCTTTTTTTTCGATTTTTTTTACTTCATTCAAAAAATGTTGTTTGGCCTCAAAAACTTCAAAGTTCAAATACAATTTGAAGTTATGTTTGAAAAAGTGAAAACAAGTCTCAACCTTATTTCACTTTTTTTCCAACTCCAACCTCACCTTTAAACTTAAAAAAGTCTTTCAAAAAAAATATGACAAAACACAACTCCAATTTCATTTTTTTTTATTTCATAAGAAAAATGTTTCACAAAAAAGAATAAAAATTTAAAAGACTTTTCTGCTCAAAAGTCATGTGCATGGACTAATATATGTATTTACATTATTCTCATTTACAATACTAAAAAAAATTCACGTATCTTCTGGTGGCAGAGGGAGATTCAAATCAATCTCAATGCGCTTAGTTTTTCGCTTAATCTTGGCGGCCGCCATAGCCACAACATTTACTGATTCAATAGCCGCGATATGACTAGGCTTCCGATTCACATTATTTGTCGAAATAGGGAAATTGGTTTTCGCTTTGGCACCACGAAGCTTAATCGCCGCATTGTCATACAGTTGTGCTGCCTCCTCCGCGGTGTCAGACATACCTAACCAAACATTTGTTCTTCTCTTCGGATCCCATATCTCCGCCCCGTATCTCCCCCTCTTCTTCCGTACTCCTCGATAATGCACCTTCTTCTTAACTCCTCCTTTCTTTTTTGCCACCTTCGCCGCAATTGTACACGTTTGCTTGGGCAACATTTTTACTCTTGTAAATCAAAAAAAAAAAAAAGTTCTCTCTAGTCTCTCTTTATATATATGGTTCTTTAATTTATAGAAATTAATTTAATGTTCTATATAGGTATAGTAATAATGATATAAAGAAATTTGAACAAGTCATTAGAATAAGATAAACCTAAGATGAAAGAACTAGAAAAGTATATAATGTGTTGGCCACATGTGACATGACATTATTATTATTATTATTAAGAATAATAATTTTTTTCTTAAACATGTCAAGTGTTGTCATATTAGTAACGGAAAAGGCTCAAAAATACTCCTGAACTATCCGAAATAGCTTAAAAATGCTCTTCGTTAGATTTTTGACTCAAAAATACCCCTCCGTTAAATATTTGGCTCAAAAATACCGCTCCCTCTAACGGAATTTGGAAAAGGATCAAAAATACCCCTGAACTATCTGAAATAGATCAAAAATATCCCTCTGTTAAATATCTGGCTCAAAAATACCCCTCCCTTAACGAAATTAAATTATTTCGTTAATTTATATAAAGTTCATCATTTAATTTATATTTCAGTAATTTCTTTAAGTGACAATTTATATTTCGTTAATTTGTATTTCGTTAATTTCATTAAAGATTAAAAAGATGAAAAGTGAAAAATACCTTTTTAGAATAAATGTATGTTTATTTTCCAAATCAAATTCAACCAATTTATATTATAATTCAAATACTTTTTTTCATTATCTTATTTATAAAATTTAAAAAAATACTTTTATGTGAAAAAATTAAAGTATTAGGGTTAAAAAGTTAAAGTTAGGCTTTAATTCAATCGAAATAATTTAATTTCGTTAAGGGGAGGGGTATTTTTGAGCCAAATATTTAATAGAGGGGTATTTAACGAAATTAAATTATTTCGATTATTTTGTTAAATTACATAAAGTTCATTATTTAATTTATATTTCAGTAATTTCTTTAAGTGAAAATTTATAGTTCATTAATTTCTTTAAAGATTAAAAAGATGTACAGTGAAAATACCTTTTTAGAATAAATGTATGTTTATTTTCCAAATCAAATTCAACCAATTTATATTATAATTCAAATACTTTTTTTCATTATCTTATTTTTAAAATTTAAAAAAATACTTTTATGTGAAAAAATTAAAGTATTAGGGTTAAAAAGTTAAAGTTAGGGTTTAATTCAATCGAAATAATTTAATTTCGTTAAGGGGAGGGGTATTTTTGAGCCAAATATTTAACAGAGGGGTATTTAACGAAATTAAATTATTTTGATTATTTCGTTAATTTATATAAAGTTCATCATTTAATTTATATTTCAGTAATTTCTTTAAGTGAAAATTTATATTTCGTTAATTTCTTTAAAGATTAAAAAGATGTACAATGAGAATACCTTTTTAGAATAAATGTATGTTTATTTTCCAAATCAAATTCAACCAATTTATATTATAATTCAAATACTTTTTTTCATTATCTTATTTTAAAATTTAAAAAATTATTTTATGTAAAAAAAATTAAAGTATTAGGATTAAAAAGTTAAAGTTAGGGTTTAATTCAATCGAAATAATTTAATTTCGTTAAGGGGAGGGGTATTTTTGAGCCAAATATTTAACAGAGGGGTATTTAACGAAATTAAATTATTTTGATTATTTCGTTAATTTATATAAAGTTCATCATTTAATTTTTATTTCGTTAATTTCTTTAAGGGAAAATTTATATTTCATTAATTTCATTAATTTATATTTTGTTAATTTCTTTAAAGATTAAAAAGATGTAAAGTGAAAATACCTTTTTAGAATAAATGTATGTTTATTTTTCAAATCAAATTCAACCAATTTATATTATAATTCAAATACTTTGTTTCATTATCTTATTTTTAAAATTGAAAAAATACTTTTATGTAAAAAAATTAAAATATTTGGGTTAAAAAGTTAAAGTTAGGGTTTAATTCAATCGAAATAATTTAATTTCATTAAGGGAGGGGTATTTTTGAGTCAAATATTTAACAGAGGGGTATTTTTGACCCATTTCAGATAGTTCAAGGGTATTTTTGATCCTTTTCCGAATTTCGTTAGAGGGAGGGGTATTTTTGAGCTAAAAATCTAACGAAGGGCATTTTTGAGCTATTTCAGATAGTCCAGGGGTATTTTTGAGCCTTTTCCATATTAGTAATAAAGAATGTTAATATTGATCCTTATAAATGCCATAATTCTGATCGACAAGTCTCCCAGTGAAGTTGATCCCAAGATTAAGGTTTGACAACAAACTTGATATCTAAAGAGTTTATGTTTCATAAATGTTTGTAATAAATGGGAAATGTTATTTTTCAATTTGGGTTTAGTGTTTTATTTCACCTTTTTGGGATTTTGTGGGAAAATACCAAATCAGGCAGTAATTATTTTTCTTCTCCTATCATAGAATTTAGTTATAAAAAAATATATTGTTTTTTAGTCCATATTAATTGAGTTATTAGATATGCCATATTCATTAAGAAAAAAACATAGTTTAAGACATCAATTAAAGATTATTGTTTACTATTGTCTTTTTGATAATTTTCAAAATATTCTTCTAGAAAAATATAAAATAGCAAAAAATTTCATTAAGAGAAAGAATAAATATGGAAAGAATTCTACCATTACATTGAGAAATATTATTTCGAACTACAGAAAAGAATTCCAACAATTCACTAAGTATGGACAATACAAAGTATTTCTTTGAGATAGGAACAATTAATAATTGTATTTTACGTAATACGTATGAACAAGGAAAAAATCTTGAATTTCTATATCATTGAAATGAAGGAGCACATCTCCTTATATAGTTACAGGGAAAACTATATATGAAAAATACTATACATTATACGAACTATATATGTAAAATATAATTACAGAATAATTAATCTAGACTAATTATATATAATCTACTTCCTAATATATGAAAGATAATTATGCTAAATATGGTAGGTAAATATTGTATTTGATGGTGATTAACACCCCCTCCCCCCCTCAAACTGATGGTGGTCAATCAGAAATTTGCCAATAAAGAATTGATGTCGTTTCTTTGTTTGGGACTTGGTAAAAAAATCTACCAGTTGAACTCTAGAAGAAACATAAGGAAGAGAAATAAGGCCGTCATTAAATTTTTCCTGAACAAAGTGACAGTTAATATCGATATGCTTGGTTCGTTCATGAAAAATAGGATTGGTGGTAATCCTTACAGCACTTTCATTGTCATAGTAAATGGGAGTGGGAGAGGAAGATTGAATGCCACAGCCAACAAACGACACAACCAAACCACTTCACTATAAGTAGTTGACATGGCACGATATTTTGCTTCAGAGTGGATGATTTGGACACGATTGCTTGCTTCATTGACTTCTAAGATAACAAAGAGTTGCCAAGAAACACAAATACCCAATGTTCGACGAGTGTCAAGACACCCACCATAATTAGCATCTGAGAAGACATGCAAGAGAGTAGGTGAGTCATGACTATAATGCAATCCCATAGTTGCGGTTGATCGAAGATAATGAAGAAAGCGATGAACAGCCCAAAGATGAAGCCATCTAAAGTCAGACACAAACTTACTAAGAATATGAACTGCATAAGCAATGCCAGGTCTAGTGGTAGTTAAGTAGAACAAGCTCCTAACAAGGCGTCTCTAAAAAGTCGGGTCTGAGAGAGATTCCCCATCAGTCTTAGAATAATGAGTGTTCAGCTCCATGGGTGTATCACAGTCAAGTGAGCCATGTACAAAATTTCTTTGGTATACTTCCATTGGCAGAGAAAATAGCCACCAATATTACGAGATATTTTGAGACCAAGGAAATAAGATGTATGCCCCAAGTCCTTCATTTGAAATGAATATTGTAACATACCTTTAAGCTGCAAAATACCTTCTGCATCATCCCAAGTAACCAAGAGATCATCGACATATATTAGCACATAAACCATCCCTCGTGGTGAGAAAGAGATAAACAGAGAATAGTCATTATGACTCTGTCTATATCCACCTTGCAAAAGAACAGACTTCAAATTGGAGAATTAAGCGCGGACCTTGCTTCAAGCCATAAATAGACTTCCACAATTTCCATACCATAGATGGGGAAGTGGAGAAGCCAGGAGGAGGCTTCATATATACAGTCTCGGATAACTCATCATTAAGAAAGGCATTAGTGACGTCCATCTACGAGATGTTCCATTGTTGAACTACCATAATAGACAGTAATATACGAACAACAGTCATTTTAGCCACGGGAGCAAAAGTTTCCTCATAATTGATCTCATACTCTTGATTGAAGCCTTGCGCCACCAAGCACACTTTATATAGATCCAATGTGCCGTCGGACTTTTGCTTCAGAGCATAGACTCATTTACACCTAACCAAAGTTTGATCTGATGGTGCCGAAACTAGATCCCATGTATGATTTTGGGCCAGTGCATCAAGTTCAGTTGCATAGCAAGGGTCCATTCTTTACTGTCAGCCGCCTGTTTGTAAGATCTAGGAATAGAGATATGATCAAGTGAAGACAAAAAAGATAGGCGGGAAGGGGGTTTACTAACCCGACCAAATCTAGTAGTGACTACACTATGTAGTGGTTAATATTGTATGGAATAATAAAACCTCGTGATTAATATGGAGAGAAAGATATATATAAAATATTCAATCTATGAAGATGAGTCTATGTGATAATCGCATAATCAGGTTCGAGAGTACACAATAATAAGTAAGCAGTAAGTAAGTGAGAAGTTACGAATTATATTAGAGTAAAGGATTAAAAGTTTAATTAGTATTTAAATTGTACATATCTGAATGTCTGCATGGAAATTTGTCTGCACTTTATTTCCTAATGCCATGTGTATATTTCACAAAAAAAAAAAAAAGTTAATAAATGGAAAGTGCTATTTCTCAATTTGAGTTTAATGATTTATTATTTCTCCTTTTTGGGATTTTAAGGGAAAACACCAAATCAATTAACTTTTTTTCCTTTATCATAAAATTAAGTTATAAAAAAAGAGAAAATATCCAATTACCCCTTGAACTATATTCAAAAAGGCTATGACACATCTCAATTTAAAGGAGTTCTATTATCCCCTGAACTAATTAAAAGTGGAATTTTCACCCCCTTATTGCCTATGTGGCACATACGAGGCACACACGTGTGCCTATGTGGACACTTCAGTGTGTTGTGTCATGTATGTGCCACATAGGCAATAAGGGGGTGAAAATTTTACTTTTAATTAGTTAAGGGGGTAATTGGGTATTATCTCTATAAAAAATAATATACTTTCTGTATGTTCCCATTAAGTGAATTGTTAGGATATAACATATTCAATAAGAAAAAAATATATTTAAGGACATAAATTAAAGATTATTATTTACTATTAGCTTTTTAATTATTCTCATAATATTCTTCTAGAAGATATAAAGTAGGTAAGAATTTCATTAAAATAAAGTATAAATATGAAAAGATTCTAACACTATATTGAAGAATTTACTTATTTTGAACTGTAAAAAACGCTCAAATAATTCTCTTAATATTAATTAGATAGAGTACTTCTTTGAGATAGGAACAAATAATAATTATACTTAATATGGATAATGGTAAATGACATATCATATTCACATCTTTATATAAAATTGATTTGAATACCAAGTATTAGAATAAACCTAAACATTATTGAATTAGAAGAACTGTATTGAGAAAGAAAAGATCAGTTTCAAGAAAATACCAAATTACATCTCAACCCCTTCACGCATCCAATGGTGTGACCTAGTGATCAATGAAGAGGGTATTGAAAACCTAAGGTCTCAGCTTCAAATTCCAGCAAATTTCACTAGAGACAAAAAATATTAAATAAATATTTTTATTTGTTGAGATGCGCAAAAGTTGATCTGAACATCACAATAATTAAAAAAAGAATAAGAGATTCAAAAAAGGAAAAAATAATCTGCGACTCTATACCTAGTAACCCCAAAATCATTAAAGTATTAACCACTCCACAACAAATTTTGAAGCTCCACTAAATCTGAATTCACACACAAATATCTCACTGAAAAATAAAACGCACCCCAACAAAATGACCCAAAACTCTATGCCTAGTAAAATTCAAACTCAAACTCAAAACCTCAAAAAACAAAACTCCATGCCTAGTAAAATTCAAACTCAAACTCAAACTCAAACTCAAAACCTCAAAAATATTTATCACTTCATGACAATCTAATGAATAGGAAATGTTAAAAGAGAGAAAAAGAGTAACCGAATGTTAAAAGAGAGAAAAAGAGTAACAGAATACAATACAATTTTTATCCAAAGGCTTTCTCATTCATATCAATCTGATTAAATGCCCAAGTATTAGAACTAAGGTTACATTTTAATTAAACACAAATATCAACTAAAAATCTACAAACATAAATTAAACATGCTTGCATGCAAATTCTCCAATTAACAACTCCAACAATTTTTTCAAACTATAACAAATGAATTTTCACATGTCTTCGGCCTCCGGTGGCGGAGGGAGATTCAGATTAATCTCAATGCGCTTAGGTTTTTGCTCAACATTGATAATCGATGATGACTCTGAAACAACACTTCCATCGCCACTGATGTTGGTCTGACTGCGAGTCCGATTCATTTCTTCCTTTGGAATCAGAAAATTAGTCTTGGCTTTGAGACCGCGAAACTTAATTGATGCCCTATCATATGCTAGCGCCGCCTTCTTCCTTGTCTTAAATGTACCTAACCAAGCGTTGCTTCCTCTCTTCGGATCCCTTGTCTGCGCCGTGTATTTCCCATTCCCCCTCTTCCTTACTCCTCGATAATGCACCTCCTCCGCTACTTCTCCATCAACATTCTCCTCCCTCCCAGCCGCCGCGGCTTCCGCTACTACTCCATTCATTTTAGAATGTTTGTAGATTATATTTCTATGAATAGTCATAATAAGAAGAAGAATTTTGAACAAGTGATGAGAGAAAGTGTAGGGGGGAGAGTTGCTTAAATAGGGGAGAGGTAGGGGAAGCAAACAAAAGCACATTCAATGGATAGAGTTTATGACTTGACTGATGTAATTATGGGGGCCACATATGATGTGGCATGATAATTAGTATATTTTTTTCTTAATCAAGTCAAAGTTTTGTGATTTTAGTAATCTCAAATATTTATGAATGTTAATATTGGTCCTTATGATTTTAGTTAAATACATTTTTACAAATAGTGTTCCTTTTGTTCTCATTTGTGTGGCATATATGTTTGCTTTTCGAGATTTAAACGGGTAAGATTGACCATGATTTTGGACATGAAATCTTCAAGAAAATTTAAAATAAATGTTATATATATGAAAACTACGTAAAAAGTACTATAAATCACAATAATTGACTATTTCAAATATTTGAAACATATATGAAAAATTAAGATCAAACATAAACATATTTGAATCTCGACCAAAATATGCTACATATATTGAGACGAATAGAGTAATAATTAAGAATAAAAAATATATATTATAAAAAAGATATAATTGTTGGAATTATTTATGTTTTGCATTGTTGTTTGAAATTAGGGTGATACAAGGGGCTTGTACATTAACATTTAGATTAGGACATTGTTTAGAGATTCATAGTAATTTAAGTTGTAGTGATGTTGCACTACGGATTAACTTTTAGTTCATTTTTTTATTTGTCTTTGAGAATTGTGATTGATGATTGACTCAACGAATACACGATGAGGTGTCATGGTAGATGTTATTTGTAAATGATATATATAATTTTGATCATTGAATCTCGCAATAGAATTAATGTCAGTTTAAGATTTGACAATAAACTTGAAATCTAGAGAGTTTACGCTTAATGGGACCAGGACAAAATATTTGAAGGACAAGTTCAATGAAGTAACATATGAAGATGATGTGGAGTTGATGCTTGATATACATATGCCATCTAGAAGAAATAAAGTTCTAAGTATTTTAGGTTTATTATTTGCAGTAATAGAAAAACTAGTCACGGATACACATATTGTACCAGCGTAATGAGTATGAAATGGAGGCTCGCATATGGAGTTTCTGCAATTAGAAGGTATTACCAAAACTTAAAAGGCAATTCTTCAAAGCGGTGATTAGACTGACTATATGTTGTACGAAGCAGAATATTGGGCCAGTCAAAAACTCCCACGTCCAGAAGTTGAAAGTTGCGGAAATAAAGATGGATGTGTGAGCATAGTATGAGAGATAAGATTAGAAATTAAGATAAGTGGGACAAGGTAGGAGTGACCTTGATAGAGGACAAACGCAAGAACTGGAGCTAAGATGATTCGAGCATGTGAAGAGGGAGATATCTTAGTGCGAAGATGTGAGGTTGATTGTGGATGGTTACAGAAGAGGTTGAAGTTGTTCACAAAAGAGGTAGAAGTTGTTCGAAGAGATACAGGGCAAAGGTGATGAGATAGGATATGACACAACTTCAACTTACTGAGGACACGACCTTAAATAAAAGGTTATGAAGGGCATTGACTACGATTCAGGTTAGTTATGACGTTGAGAGTTGTGTATTTCTTTGGTCATATTAGTAGTCGTGATATTACTCTAGACTTGCATATTTATTCATTGTTAGTATTTAGTGTTTCTTGCACTTCAATTATCGGTTATTTTGTTGTAGTATATGTTTCTTTTATCTTTTTTAAATATGTTATGTCATGCTTTCTTTAACATTTTATCTTGGCATCTAATTCTCATTATGTTTTTGTTTGAACTACTTTTACTTGAGCCGAGGATCTAGTGAAAGTAGCTACACATTAGCCTCTGTTATTTCTCTCATATGTCTTGAAAAAACTCCTTTTGCCTCTCCAAAGCAATACAATTCATTTGTCACGAGCACACACAAGAAATTTTCTCCAAAACGTATTCAGGCGCCCATATCCCCCATCAATAAAACGAAAAATCGCAAACAAATCTTCAATTTCGGCTGCTTCATTCATATGTCTTAAAAGAAAATTGTCCGCCTCTCCAAAGCAACACAATTCATTTAATAAATCGCGACAAACGCACCCAAGAAGCAAGTTAAATATCAATCAGCATATGCTCAGGCGGACCTAGGTTCATTTTGAAAGTTAAGCATTAGAATTTGTTCTATGTTGCACGTTGCATACCCTTAAATCTTAATCTTGGGAGTGAAGGCAGTTTTTGTTATGAACGGACAAGAATAAGCAATACCACAAGCAAAAGAAAAACAAGAAGAACATACAGATTTACGTGGAAATCCTTGACGGGAAAAATCACGGGTAGAGGTAGAGGAAATTCACTATAATGGAGAGGAGTACAAGGAGGAGACGAAAGTCTCAATGATGTATGTGAACCACCAAAAAACTACCCACTAAACGCACTTATATAATACATGCGTACAAACCACAGACCCCACAAAAAATCACAAACATGGATCGCACCGCAAACTTTTCAGGACCGGATCAATAAAATTCGGATCACAAACTCAGTTTTTGTGTTAGTTAACCTTTAAACCAGTGTATAGATAAATGAAAGGTAAACAGATAGTGTTTTGCTGCCTCTATAGCCTCATAGTATGCTTATATTATTGGTGGGGAAAAGAACAATATACTGAACATATTGAATTCCACAAATTATTCAATCAACCACATCATGTTTTGTAGGATCGTATCGTCCGCAAGTTAGAGAATTTAGAAAAATTTTGAACTCATTATCCATTGACATGTAAATTGTAATAATAATGGCTTTCTCCAAGTCCTGTTTACAAATGATTCCAGCCTTTGCTTTGTTCAAATGGAATCAATACATTTGTTTGCAATTAAAGTAGCACTTACAATTTTCCATTTTTAATGAATGTACGCTGATATCTGAAATCAAGCAGTTACCATTGTTGAGATTATGTTTAACAAATGTTGTATTTTTAATCAGGTCATAGATGAAGTGATGGCGGGATATAAGAACTAGTCAATGATGGACCATCACCGGAACAATATCAGCACGAGTTAGATAAAGTACAGAAACACAAATATGCAATAATTTCTATCAAACATGTGAAAGCTGGCCATCAGGATCCAACCTTTCATTTATATGATTTTTTTTCTTGCAGCCAAATACTACGAATTCTATGTTTGAACCTATAATGCGTGTGCACTTCTCAAGTGCATACCATGACAATTTCGGTAATGCTTGTAGGTGTGCGGCTCACTCACTTTTGGATATATAATCAATAATTTACTAGTTATAAATTTCGCTAACATGAAATTTTGCTAACGTTATTTTAATTTGTAGGAACTCCTTGATGTGCTAGAAGAGAGTGAGGAAGATTACAATGATATAGGAGTTCATACCTTGATGAGTTCGTGGTGGTATACCTGGATGACATAGTCATTTATAGTAATACCCCGGAGGAGCACGTGGAGCCAAATCTACTTTTAAGAAAATGCTATCATCTTCCGAGGGTATATAGTTGTTCAACTGAGATATTAACTCGTCCATTTTCCGACAAGGACATCTCAATAAAATTAGTGCCTTCAAGCCAAATTTTAATAGGAGGACTTACATATATAAATATACATACAAAAATACTACTATAATAATTTAGAGTTGTCTTATTTGTTCTTGCTTGTTTCGATGTAGTATTTTTAAAAGAAACTTAATTTTAATTCACATATTAATATGATTATCAATAAAAGTAAGGATTAATTCTTGTTAATAAGATGTTAGTCATTTGTTTGCAATGCATTAACTTGGATGTTGTTGTTAAAATATTATTTATTAATATAACGTTGAGTTATTTAGTTCAAAATTCTAAAATATTTCTTGTAAGAATGAGAGAATTTTTTTTCATTTTTTTTTATTATTATCATTATTACTTTTTAGATATTTTTTTTAAAATGTATTTCACAATCTTCATTATTATTTCAAGTTAAGTTGAAATTATAGAGTTTAATATTAATCATTTCGCTTGAAATTATTTCAACTTTTGGCCCAGACAACAACAAGAAGAACACACTTCTCATCCAAGAACACCAACACTTAGAACACATTTTTTTTATTTTTTTACTAATCGAGCCCAAGATTGTTCTTGTGGGAACGAAAAATCAGCCTTAGCTCTGATACCAAATGATACCCAACGGTCTAAAGAAGACTCAAAACAGTCCACAATCGCGCAAAAACAGTCCACACGAACAAGACACCAAATGGCAACAACAAACACAGATACAAGCCAAACGATTACAATAGATAAAAAGGGATAGATAGATTGACAAATGAGTGTATAAACTCCAAGAACCCTAAGATATATCAAACCTAAGGACCCTTACAGTCTACACAAACTATCACCAATCTCCTACGTAGACACAAAAAGGACGTTACCTCCTTTAGCACCAACGTTTCATGCCAACGATTGCAACACAAGTGATATCCACACTTGGTGCCCTCATTTCAGTTTGGTGGCTATTCCAAGCCCTACCACTAAAGGTGTTACACTCCTCACACTAGAGAGAGTTTGTTACAATATTTCAAAGTCTTACATCAATAATCAACTAAAGAGAAAAGACCTAATAAGGAACTACATATAGCCTAGCTTAGTACATGGCAAAATGCCCAAGACATCCTTAATGACAAAGGGGCGGCCTTGGTGTGTTGGAAGACAAGATGAAATGGCCAAAACACCCTTAATGAGGTGCGGCCTGCCTTGGTGTGTTTCGGACTTCTCATATTGAAATAGCTAAAACTCCTATAATGAGTCCTAACACTCCAAAGATGCCTTCTTCAAGCTCCAAAAACCGTGAGTCATTAAGTAAGCTCCAAAACCGTGAGTCCTCAAGTCTTTAGTGCTTCAAGCAATCTTTCACACAGGGCCTTGCTTAATGACATGCTCAAAACCGGTCCTTCATGCTTGCTCTTGTGTCCTCGAGGTGACCAAGTCTTGAGTCTCTATGTGTCGGCCTCCAAAGATGTCATCAAAGGCTAAGTTGGCCATTTGGCTCGTATCAACATGAATGTACTTTTCTCATTTTTTCCCATTACATTAATTTGGCATATAATTTTGTTTATCTCATTTATAATTTTGTTTATCTCATTTACACAATTTTTTTTTAACTTTAACCCCCCTAAAAAATTCTGTACAATTTCTCAATTTCAATTCTTAATGAAAAATAATTTAAAACGCAAACCATAAATTTTAAAAAATAAATTGTTTATGTTATTATACATATTTCTATTATATAGAAGAGGTGGTTTCGACCACCTCTTATGCAATTACCAAAAAAATTCTTTACTCCCACTTAATTACATGTCATACCCCAATATATAATAATTTCATTATTTCATCATAATGGTTTAAATATTTAATATATTTTATTAATTTATATTAATTAACTATAACTACATATTGAAAGTAATTTTTTTTTATTTATTTAATTGGCTATCAAGTTCAAAACTAATTTGTTACCACAAATCACAATCATTAATAATTTAAATTATTTAAAAAGACATATAGAAATTTTATTGACTCTCATTATTTTAGCAATGCCACATAAATTGAGATAAAAGAAAAAGCACTGGAAATCATAATAATTAACAACTTAAAATATTTAAAAGGTATATAAAAATTTTAGTTGACTCTCAAAATTGTATCGAAGCCACATAAATTGGGACACAAGGAGTAAATATATAATTTGATAATTACGTAAACATTATTATAAACCATAATAATTAACAAGTTAAAATACTTTTTTAAAAATAGATAAAAGTTCTATTCAACTCTCAAAATTTTATCGATGCAACATAAATCATGAAAAAAAAAATTATCTTAATTAATTGCAACTAAATATTTAAAGTAAATCAATTTTATTATTTTAATTGTCTTTTATATAGAAAATTAATCTTTTTATTTATTTATTTTAGTAAATTTAAATTTTAAAATTATTTGTTTCTTGTATATAAATACTAATATTTAAACTTAACTTTAAATTTTTAAAGTACAAAATTAATAAATTTAATTTAATAAAATAAATTTCTAATGAATATTTTCTTAGAATTTGTGTTGGGTCAATATGTATCAAGTTAAAAAGAAATAAAGAAAAATATATAGTAAAATTTTATTATTATGAAAGATAAATATAATGCACTATCCAATAATATTTAATAATATCATATTTTGCATATGCAAATATAGCATCCCATATTTAATTGATATACTATTTCGGTGAATTATCGATGATTACTACTATTGGATATGATAAAATTATATTAATTTTTCTAGTAATAGCATAATCAATCGCTCTTAATTAATTATTATGAGTCATATAGGTATTAAGAAAATAAATAATATTTAATGAAAAATAAAATAGACATAAAATGAGAAATTAACTCTTAATATTTTAAATTAAATTTTCTTCTTTAGAACGATAATTTTACTATATCACTCCTTATTATAAGTCATTTATGTATTAGAAAAAAAAGAATAACAAAATGATATGTCAACATAAAATATTTGATTGACTATCAAAATTATATTAGTGTCACATAAATTGGGACGGGACAGAAGAAGATATAAAGCAATATATATTATTTGAAAATGAAATAAAAAGTACTGTAAATAACAATAATCAACAAAAAAATTTAAAAAATGGACTGATTCCTGCTTCAGCTGCTTCAATCGTGATTTTAGTGTACAATGATGTTTAAAGAGGGGAAAATGGCATAATGAGATTTAAAGAGGATAAAATGTATGTAGTAAAGTGTGAGAAGAATAAAGCATAAGTAAATTTTATTACTATATTTAAAGAAATTAAAGAAAAGAAGTATAAAGATTATTTGCAAAAGATTTTTACAAACTAATTTAAATATAAATAAAGTAAATTTAGGTACAAAAAACGTGTATCTATCACAAATTTGCTATCAAACACTTCGCACTTTCTTAACATTAGCAAATTTTCTATCAAATATGTGTAGCCATCTTTCTCAACTTTTTACAGCTCCTCAATATTAATTAACATTTCTCTGTTTTAAAAATAAAATAAAGAAAAGAAAATCTCAACTCTTGCTTCTCTATTAAAAAACAACACTCTTTTCCTGTGTTAAAAATAATAATTAAACAAAATAATAGCGAATCTAAGGTGTGTATTCTCTTTATCGGGTAAGTTCACATGATTCTTAATCTTTGCGATATTGAAAATCAATAATCTACTGGATATTTGATTTAAGTTATTTCATCAGATTTACACCTCTTCTTTCTTTATATTTCTGATCGCAAAATTCAACAAGAAGGTTAAAAAAAGATTTCAATTGTGATCCCCTCAGCTCAGTCATACTAATGAAAATATTCTACTGCTCAAACTTTCTACTCCAAGATAAATTCAAAAACTTAAAAATTGCAATCCACATATTCTACTGTTGGGCCCGTACTGACACGGGCTTTGCACTTCTAGTAGTGATATATAGTAGAAACACTAGAGGGTTATATTTATCCTTAATACATGCATAGTAAAGTGACACACATAGGGGTCGTTTGGTTTGGAAATTGTTATCCCGGGATAACTAATTATTTCGGGATAAAATAAAAGAACACATTTTCCTTTGTTTGGTTGGAGGGATTAATCCAACCCGAGATAACTTATCCCACCATTTTCCCCTTAATCCCGGGATAATTTATCCCATATACATGGTGGGATAAGTTATCCTAATAATCTCGGGATTACTAATCCCGGTATTAATTATCCCGGAATAATAATTTTCAAACCAAACGACCCCATAGTATATAAAATATTTGACATTCTAAAATATTCTAGAGACATAGTATGTAGGTCCCGTTTCTTATATATATTATAATATTATAATATAAAATAATATACTTTCTCCGTTTCGAAATAAATAAATTATTAAATTTTGACACACAGATTAAGAAAAAAACATCAAAGACATAAATTTTTATTTTTACCCTTAAAGTTTTTTTACCCCAAAAAAAAAAAAAAAATTAAGTTTCTTTTGTTTATCAAATCATAAGGGTAATTTTGGAAAAAAAAAATCAATAATTCAATTATTTTAAAATACTAATAAATATCTCAATAATTCATTTATTTCGAAACGGAGGAAGTACACGTATGGAGTGGACCACTTTCAGAATTGTAATACTACTATATGATTTTGTGGTCCCACAACAAAGTGAATCAACTATGGGATTGATTCTCAAATATTCCCAACATGCAAGTATGTCCCCCTCTTTATTTTGTTGTGATTAAATAAGTACTATGGCCTACTAGTTCCATGCAAAAATTAAATATCTACGTCCAAGAAAGAGCTCCATGCATGCAAAATCTAAAGGGGTTGCTTCATTTATGTGATAAATACATAAATTATTTTTTTCCTTATTTGGTTGAATGCTTTTCTTTTTTTGGTTCTTAAATTAAATTAACAATTCTAAGATTAGCTATATCACAATTATGATATAATTGAAAATTTAATAACTCAACTAGGGATTGAGCTCCTCTCCATTTTCATTCTCACTATTTTTCTCAAGTTCCTTTTTGGATGAGAGACACATGACATGAGTTAAAATGAATGGTTAAGATTTGACTAATAAATATTTTATATATTTGCTTCAAAAAATTTTAGTAATTCCACAATTATAATTATATTATTTTATTCATAAATATATTTAAAAAAAATTCTCTCTCTTCTTACTTTTTTTTCCCTAACCATGATGTAACTAGAAAAAAAATTACTCTATGATTAAAAAAAATATTCTATGGTTAAAAAAATTAATAGATACACCCTTATCATTTTAAAAACTTTATTATTTCTTCCTTTTCTGAATTTCTTAACTCGTATCATTTTTCCTCTTCGTCCCCCCAAAAAATAGCTATAAGAAAAATTGGCAAAGCCAAAATCACGACGACAGTAATTTTTTTTCATAAATATGAAACTTTGAGTAGTAAATTATTATAATAATACGAGCATTATTGATATTATAATAAAAATATTCAATTAGCATAACTAAAAAGAAACTTGATTATTAAAAATATTGAAGTTCACCATTTATACTCATAGCTAATTTTAAAGAAAAAGTATCTAATGGTTAAAATAAAAAAATTAACTTAAAGAAGTTGGAAGATAGACGGTGAGTATGAAAATAATAGAAAAAAAAACATAGAAATAGAGAGAATTTTTTCTTAAAAGAATATTTGTGGATAAAATAATTTTGTAACTCTAATAACTGTTGAATTACTAAAATTTTAGAAGCAAATAGGTAAAATATTTATTGATCATATCATGATTAGAATCTTAGTTTAGTTATTAAATCTTAACCGTTCATTCTTACTCGTGCCATGTGTCTCTCATCTAAGTAAGAACTTGGGGAAAATGGAGACACTAGAAATGGAGAGGAGCCGGATCCCTCAACTAGTTGGCTATTTGAATTTATTTAGTTCTTCACCTTATAATCTCTTTCCTTATTTTCCCTTCCACGACCCCTAATTTTAACTAAAAGCACTTATGGTACTATATTTTTATATCACTTTCAATGTAGGAGAACAACTTCGAAATTATCTCTCAATGGTAATCATTCCACCATATTCCTCGAAGGTAAATAGAGTTATTGTTATTATTTTTTGTACATCATTAAAAATAGGAACATAAATTATTTTTTAGGATTCAATGTGAGGATTACAGGATTTGAAGATCGCAAAACTTAATGATTTTCACGTACAGTTTTAATAGCAATAACCCATACAAGAAATGTACTTGAATTGTCCATACTTTTCTTTGTGACAGAAATTAATCGAAAGCAATTGATTGAATTGTATCTTGAGAAAAAAAAATCAGCTTCTCTCCCTTTTACTTATTGCGCTCTTTTCAAAATAGGTCTGGTTGGAGTTAATTCTATTTAAGGGCAGTGTGATTATCAGAAATAGCTTCAATGTAACCAATATGATTTTAGTAATTATATTATCATTATTATTTGTGACAATAACAACATAGTCGATTATTCCTATCTAGTGGGGTTCGGGGAGGATAGAGTATATGCAGTCAATATCACTATCTCATTGGTGATGTAGAGAGGATGTTTCTATAGACCCTCGATCAAGACAAAATACAGTCCAGAAAAAGATATAAAAGGGGTGTAAAGACAATAAAGAGTGACAAACAAACAGTAGTTGCAGAATAATACTACCACAAAATACTACAAGCGATCTACTCGAAACAACATATATTAACAAGAGTCTAAAAACAAAAAACAACTAGCATATCACTACGACTACTAATTGATAAGGATCTCTCCTATCTATTTATGCTACTCACCTCGTAACCATCAACTCTAATCTGCGTTTTTCACACCTTTCTATTTAAGGTCATGTCCTCGGTAAGCTGCTACCGCTCATATCCTGTCTAATCACCTCTTTCTAATATTTCTTCAGTCTAAGTTACCTTTCCTGAACCCATCCATAGCCAACTTCTCGCACCTCAAAGTCTTCTTCTTCTTCCGGAGAATACCTGGCTTGTGAAAGCGGAGAGGAGGGAGAATACCTGGCTTGTGAAAGCGGAGAGGAGGTAGCTCCACTGCATAGTAGTATCGCCTCAATTATAGTGTGCGTAGTTTTTTTATCTCGAGACCATGACTTGAACTTACATTTAAAAAAAAAAAAAATTGTTAGCTCGTATAAATCTAGGGTACTTGGAATAGCGATTGTATAAAATAGGAAATTAGAAGAAGTATATACTCCATATTTATGTGAATGATAAATATCTTAGTAATAATACTTCAATTTTGTGGGTTTTTTCAGGTCAGCTTGTGAGCATTTTAACCAACAGGCCGGGTGCTGCGTTGGTTGTTAATAACCTTGCTTCCACTTTTCTCAGACATTTCAGGCCTAGGAGTTCTCTCACAACTCAAGAAGAAACTTATTATGATTTCTCCGCTGAGAACTATGAGGAGGTTCAATCAGTACTTGGGGCAATGGCAAAAATTGCTAGGAAGGTAGGTTTGTAAAAAAGATTTTAACTGTATAATCTTATTTGTCACCTTTTTTTTTTGGTATTATTTTGCAGTTAACTTTTGCTTCAGATTTAAAAAAAGAAGTATAATGAAAATGATCACACCGGGCAGAATCCGTAAGCAAGTTTTATACTCCTACATGTATGAAGGAACACAGGTATATATGTTTCTATTAACTAGTTTACATGATTCACAATTTTAATTTGTAGATCTCAAGCACCATGTTGATACTCGCTAATTAATGCTTACAGTATGCTAAGTCAGTCTATGGCACAATGGAAGCTTTATAAGACACAGCTATAAGGAAATTTTATAAAAAGAATTATATTCCCAGCAAAATGTTCATTGTTGTTGTGGGGGGATTTACATGAAACAAAGGTTCGAGTTAAACTTTCTCAATTTAGAGAGGAAATCGACTCAAAAGTTCTAATCATTCTTTTCTTTATCCTCTTCAATATCAGGCTGATGAAGTAGTTCTATGGATTAAACAATATTTCGCAAGCAAGAAGAAAAAGTCAAAACGACAGATTCTACCATTCCCTTTTCAAAAATGGGATGAGCCCAGATTGCTTGCCCACGTAGATCCCATAACTGTAAAGGTAACTAAGAGCTAATTCATCCAAATGTTGCATGCTCATTGTGGGACATCAATCTGTCTGATCATTGTTAGAATTTCGAATTCCCACATTTGCGAATTTCAGGATAATGTCTTGCTGACTAAGTTTTTCTTCTTAATGCATTTTTCATGTGTTTGAAGTTGGGGCGAGCTGAGATGTATTTTAGTTTTATGTTGGAAAAGAAAGAGATTGAAAGTCTGGACGATGTGTCTAGATACTATAAAAGTTTCCTGCTAGTTTTGCAACAAATTAAAAGGAAAATTTCCAAGGATGAAGTGGGGACAGATAGAGTTTCCGTCCCAGATACGCAACACGTATGCCATTTGGGTAGAATGCGACGAACATGAAACTATCAAGCAAAATAATACCAATTAGTAGACAAAAAAAAAAAAAAAAAAAAAAAGTGACAAATAAGATTATACGTTAAAAACTTTTATACAAACAAACCTTCCTAGCAATTTTTGCCATTGCCCCAAGTATCAGTGGAGAAATCATAATAAGTTTCTTCGTGAGTTGTGAGAGAACTCCTAGGCCCGAAATGTCTGAGAAAAGTGGAAGCAAGGTTATTAACAACCAACGCAGCACCCGTCCTGTTGGTCAAAATGACCTGAAAAAAAAACCCAAAATTGAAGTATTATTAATAAGATATTTATCATTTTCTTCTAATTTCCTATTTTATACAATCGCTACTGCAAGTACCCTAGATTTATACGAGCTAACAGAAAAAAAATTTAAAATGTAAGTTCAAGTCATAGTCTCGAGATAAAAAAAACTACACACACTATAATTTTTGCATACCCGGACTTAACAATAAGCCTTAATTAAATCAACTTGTTTTTGATTTGTTCGCTAGCTTGCTAAGATAGGTTAATCCATTTTCCTTTCCATCTCCGGTGTAATCGGAGGAAGTGAGGGATACTACTATGCAGTGGAGCTACCTCCTCTCCGCTTTCCCAATCCATGTAGTATTCTCCGGAAGAAGAAGACCCTGAGTGCCAACGAGCCGGCGACGAAGACATTGTCACCGCCTAAGTGTATTGCGTAGTGTCTAGAATGGTTACAATCCCCAAGTTATAGGGTTTCAGTATTTACTTGAAAATAAAAGAGAAAGAAAAAGAAAAAGTTGTCCTGAACAGATACTTATTATTTTCAAAATAATTTCATCGTTGATTTAACCTGTCATAAACTCCAATACTGCGTTATTTCAAAATACTAGTCAAATTTCCAAAATTCAAATTATATCAACTTTTATTAATATTTTAATATACTGTATATACTAGATGTAGTCAAATTTCCCAATATATATTATTTTAAAATTTTAATTTTAATTATTAAAATAATTTATATTTTTAATTATTGTGATTTATATTTATTTTTTTTGTATTTCAATTTAAATGATGCTGATATAATTTTGAGAGTTAGTCAAATATTTTATATTTTTTTAATTTCTCAAGTTGTTAATTATGTGATTTACAATGTCTTTTACATTATTTTTCAATACTTATGAATATTTCTCTGTATCAATTTATGTGACACAGATAAAATTTCGACAATCAATCAATTTTTTTTTACATGAATATACTTTTATATTAACGTCTTTATTATTGTGATTTATATTACTTTTTATTTCATTTTTAAATAATATATGTTATTTTATGTCTTGCTCTATCTCATCTCAACTTATGTGTACTAATATAATTTCGATAGTCAATCAAATTTTTTATATTGACATATCATTTTATGTCTTTTTACCTTTTTATGAAATATTATCAATTTTTCAATGTTTAGACGATCATAATATTTAATTAGGGGTAATATAGTAAAATCATGATGAAAGCAATGAAACACACGTCTTAAGTGACTTGTAATAACTAATTAGAAGCGACATAACAAAATTACTATAAAAATATATATATATAATAATTAATTAATGGTGGTATATTAAAACTACGATTGAAACAGTCATAAATGTTTATTTTACTTTTTGTCTAAATAAATTATTAATTTTTTAATATGTAAGTGACTTATAATATTTAATTATGAATACAATAATTAATTAGGAATGTTATAGTAAAATTACGATTGAAGCAGCTGAAGCAGACATGTCATAAATGTCTATTTTAATTTTTTAATTAAATATTATTAATATTTTAATATATAAATAACTTATAATAATTAATTGGGGATGATATAGTAAAACTACAGTTGAAGCAGCTGAAACAGCCATGTTGACCTCACTTAACTCGCTCTAATAATATAAGAGAGAATATATATATATTTCATTATATGAAAAGAAAAAAGCTTAGTTTTATTGCCTAAATTTTTTAATAATAATTTTTAGTATTATTTAATTACTCGTATTTATCCAACTTTTTTTACAAACTAATCAAAATTATAAAAATCTGTCGGATATTTGTTTAAATAAAATTACTAAATGCATTTTATAAAGAGGTGTCTTTTGGAGAAAATGTGTCTTTTTAATACTTAAGATGTGTCATTTTTAATGAAGAGTTGTTTTTTAATGAAAGGATGTGACTTTTATTGAAAAGATATGTCTTTTGTTGAAAAGATATGTCTTTTGTTGAGAGGATATATCTCTTATGAAAGAATGTGTCTCTTATGGAAGGGCGTGTTGGTTAAAAGTTTAGCTATATAAACTCTTCAAGTGTTGTTTTGCAGGAGAACTTTTCTTTCTTCTCAACTCTCTAAAAATAAACTTTTTCTTCCCCACAAAAAATTAAGTATTAGAATTCTTGTTTTCCAATAGGATTATCTTCACTATTTGTTTGGTGCAGAAATCTAAAGGTTTGTCATAGCCACTAAAACTATTTGCGTTAAATCTCAGTGTTAGAGTATGATCCTTACTGATTGCCTATCTGTGGAACAAGTAAGTATACGTGGTATACAGAAGTAAAAACTGAACACAGTAATTTTTACGTGGAAAACACCCGGCTCAAAAAGGTGTAAAAACCACGACCTGTACCTCTACAGGATTTAACCCCAATCTTCACGACAACTTTGAGCCTCAACAATCAACACAATTACAAGACTTCTTGTAAACAACGAATTAAAACTTCTAACTCCTATTACTACAAAAACACAAATCTTCCCAAGATAAGTGTTCCCAAGTCTTCGAGTTCCCTAACTTGAAGACGTGATTCCTAACTCAGTTTATAGAATACTGAGACTAGAACAATTTACTCATTACAACTCAAGAACCTTCCTATTACAAGCAGTCTAAAACATACTAAGTAAGAACTAGGTTCTTCTTCAAGTTGATGAACGATTTTGCTGATTGTTGATTTTCTTATCTGTGCATGAGTGAATTATTTGAATGCAGCTTGTTGTCTATATATGCTCCCTCTTTCCTCTTTGCTTGTATCTTTTGTAGGACTCTTTCAAGTAACTCACTCCTTGTTGTAACCATCTCACCTTCTTCTAAATTGAGTAGGACTCTTTTGCTTTATCCTTCTGCCTTGTAGATTTCTTGATCTACTCAAACTCTAACTGCTCCAATTATCTTCATATAGCCGTGTGAACATCCTTTGTTTATCCATGTGTTGACACCTTTATGTAATAATATGCACTCCATATGTCCGAAGCAGTTTCACTTGTATGGACAAGCTTTGCACAACATGTTTCATTCATCTGTCTATCATCAAAACTTCTCATGCCCTAACACATAGCAATCTCGCAGAGGAGAGGGAACAAGTATCGTTTTTAGGAAAGTGTTTCGCGCATATTTCAAGCCTCATAATTGTGTGTTCAATGTTTATATTGTCAAGTCTTCATCTTTATATTCTTCTTCGTATATATTTATGTGTTCATGGAACATATTTTACAACAAAATTCACACGCATCCCTATTATCCTCCTGTGTGCATTTGTTCACAATAGAATTTTCCTTAATTAATTTTGTAAACTAGTTTGTAGAACAGTGGTTAGACAACTTTATTATATTGGGCAGTGTGTTGGACAGTTAATAACATTTAAGAAATGAGAATATGTGAGAGCTATTTACGGACATATTAAGAGCAACAACAACAATATACCGATATATTCCCATTAAATGGGGTTCGGAGAATGTATGTGTATGTAGTTCATGCCATTACCTTTAATGTGAGATAAAAGAGGCTGTTTCCGATAGACCCTCGGCTAAAAATAAAGCAATCTAAAATAAGATAAGGAATAGTAATAAAACAAGAAGATATACTAGAAATTAACATACTCAATAATACCCAAAGAAAGATACTTTAAGTATACACCAAAACATACAACATCCTAACTCAGACTAACCTTCTACTCTAATTCGCCTCATCCACAACTTCCTATTCAGGGTCATGTCCTCGGTAAGCTGAAGCTGCTTCATGTCATGTCTAATCACTTCTCTCCAATATTTCTTTGGTCTACCTCTACTTCGCTGGAAACCATCCCTAGCCAATCTCTCACACCTCCGCACTAGGGCATCCGTGCTCCTCTGCATCACATGCCTGAACCATCTCAACCTTATTTCCCTCATCTTGGCTTCCACCGAAGTGACTCCCACCTTATCTCGAATAACCTCATTTCTAATCCTATCTTTTCTAGTACACCCACACATCTACCGAAGCATTCTCATTTCCGCCACCTTCATCTGCTGGATGTGGGTCTTCTTAACAGACTAACACTCCATTCCATACAGCAAAGCCGAACATATTAAGAGCAATAAGATTAAAAATATTCCAATGTGAAAGTGACTTTCATAATGAATAAAATAAGGGAATTAGTGAAACGGAGATGCTTTGAGTATGTGGAAGGAAATATGCAGATACCCCACTGAAAATGTTCGAGAGATTGAATATAATGGGTACAAGGAAAAGTAGAAGTAGAGACCTAACAAGTATTGAGAAAAAGTTATTAGTCAAAGACATAACACAATTTCAATTTAATAGAAGGCTAGTAGGTAGTGGATTATATATGTACGACTACAAAGCATCGGCATTCTAATTTGATTAGATTAAAATCAATGGAACTGTTATCTCTGGCTTTTCGACAGATTAAGGCTTGGTAGTATTTATCGTAGTATTAGTCTTGTTTTTATAATGTCTTGATTTTGATTCTATCATAATCTTTTTTTTAAGTGCTTCAGTTATTGCATGATTTTGTTGTTGTTACTGTTTATATGATGAGGAGATACACAAATGCCTAGTACAAATGTGCGAGAAGTTGTTTATGGATAGATTCAGAAAAGGTAACTTAGACTGAAGAAATATTAGAAAGAGGTGATTAGACAGGATATGGGCGGTAGCAGCTTACCGTGGACATGACCTTAGATAGAAAGGTGTATAAAATACGGATTAGGGTTGATGGTTACGAGGTCGAGTGCATTTATGCTAGTAGATAGGAGAGATCCTTATTAATTAGTAGTCATAGTGATATGCTAGTAGTTTTTTTGTTTTTAGACCTCGATCTTGTTAATATATGTTTTTTCGAGTAGATCGCTTATAGTATTTTGTGGTAGTATTATTCTGCTACTATTTTTTGTCACTCTTTTTATACCTTTTTCTGGACTGTATTTTGTCTTGGCTGAGGGGCTATTGGAAAAATCTTCTCTACATCACCAATGAGATAGTGGTATTGAGTTTATATACTCTATCCTTCCCGGACCCCATTGGATAGAAATAATCGAGTATGTTGTTATTGTTACAAATAATAATAATAATAATAATAATAATAATAATAATAATAATAATAATAATAATAATAATAATATATTGGTTAAATTGAAGCTATTTCTGATAATCACGCTGCCCTTAAATAGAATTAACTCCAACAGGCCTATTTAAAAGGGCGCAATAAGTAAAAGGGAGAGAAGCTGATTTTTTTTTTCCTCAAGATACAATAAAATCAAGTGCTTTCGATTAATTTCAGTCACAAAGAAAGGTATGGACAATTCAAGTACATTTCTTGACTGGGTTATTGCTATTAAAATTGTACTTGTAAATCATTAAGTTTTGTGATCTTAAAATCATGTAATCCTCACATTGAATCCTAAAAAATAATTTATGTTTCTATTTTTAATGATGTACAAAAAATTATAACAATGACTATTTACCATCGAGAGGTAATTTCGAAGTTGTTCTCCCACATTGAAAGTGATATAAAAACATAGTACCATAATTGTTTTTAGTTAAAATTAGGGTTCGTGAACGAAAAAATAAGGAAAGAAATTACAAGATGAAGAACTAAATAAATTCAAATAGCCAATTAATTGAGTTATTAAATTCTCAATTATATCATAATTGTGATATAGCTAATCTTAGAATTGTTAATTTAATATAAGAACCGGAAAAAAAAAAAAAAAGCATTCAACCAAATAAGGAAAAAAATAATTTATGTATTTATTATCACATAAATGAAACAACCCCTTTAGATTTTGCATGCATGGAGGTCTTTCTTGGACGTAGATATTTAATTTTTGCATGGAACTAGTAGGCCATAGTACTTATTTAATCACAACAAAATAAAGAGGGGGACATACTTGCATGTTGGGAATATTTGAGAATCAATCCCATAGTTGATTCACTTTGTTGTGGGACCACAAAATCATATAATATAACAATTCGGCGTTACGCAATTGATGCGATTTTGTAGTGGTCCACTCCATATAGTGTGTATCATAAAAAATATAAGAAGCGGGACCTACATACTATGTCTCTAGAATGTTCTAGAAAGTCAAATATCTTACCATATAATGGGTGTTTTTGGTATGAAGGAAAATGTTTTTCATGGTTTCCTGAAAAATAAGTTGGTTTCTTACTTGTTTTCTTATGTTTGATTGGAAGATAGAAAATATTTTCTGAAAAATATTTTCTAGTTTTTGGTTGGTGAATGAAAAAATATTTTTCAGAAAATACATTTTTAGTATTTTGCAAAATAGTAAAAATTCATTTTAGAAAATTATTTTTTACCTTGAAAAATACATTTTAGGGTGTGTTCGATATGAAGGGGGGAAAATATTTTCTAGAAATTAAGTAGTTTTTTACGTATATTCTTGTGTTTGATATGCAAATTGGGTAAGTATATATTTTCTAAAAGTATTTGTATATATTTAACAAAAATAATAAGACCGAATAAGATAAGAATGGTGGGATAAGAAAAAAAAATTAAATTTATTAAAAAAAAATAATTTTGGGGGGAGGGGGTTGGTAGGTAGGGGTTGAGGTTGTCAAAAGAAGTAGTAAGGGTGGGGTAATTTTTTTTAAATTTTTTTAAAAAATAAATTAATTTGTTTGAAGGGCGGGGAGGGGTGCTAGTGGGGGTGGGGGTAAGAAAAAAATTATTTTTTTTGAGGGGGGGAGGTTGGTAGGGGTAGAGTGGGGGCGGGGTCGGGTGCGGAGGAAAAGAAAAAAATTTAAATTTTTTTTAAAAATTAAATATTTTTTAAGGGATTAGGGATTTGATTTTCGGGTTAGGGGATGAGGTAAGAATAAAATTTGAAATAATTTTTTTGAATGGGGGTGGTAAAGGTGGGGGTCGAGGAATGAGGGTGGGGCCAGTAAGAAAAAATTTAAAAATTTTCAAAAGTAAATTTAAAAGATTTAAAAAAAATTAGGAGGGAAGGGGTTGGTAGAGTGGGGGATGGGTTAAGAAAAAGTTTGAATTTTTTTTAAAAAATTTAAATATTTTTTTGGGGAGGGGTGGTAGAGAGGGGAGGGGGGATTAGGGGTTTAGGTTTTGGGTAGGGGGATGAGGTAAAAAAATAATTTGTAATTTTTTTTTTTGGATGAAGTGGTAGGGGTGGGATGGGGGTAGGGGAGTTGGGGGGTCGGAGTAGGAATGAGGGATTTTGAGAGTTGTGTGAATATTTCAACTTAAGAGTGAGGTTGAAAGAGAGTTTTGAAAAATATTTTTCTTATTTTTTTCTTTTCAAGGGAAGTTATTTTCCTTAGATTTGAGGAAAATAAGTTGATTTGAAAAATATTTTTCAAAACCTTTAAGCTAACCAAACATGAGAAAATTGGAAAACATTTTTCAGAAAATATTTTTCTTCATACCAAACACACCCACTATGTGTGTCATTTTTCTATGCGTGTATTAGGTATCGTTTGGTGTGAGATGTAAGGGATAAGTAATCATAACATTTTATTCTCAAAAGAGAGAGAAAGACCATCCTCTCTCTACCCCTCTTTTACACCATTGGCACCGACTCCGCCATGGATACCATCTTGACACCATCCCTACTCCCAAACCCCCCAATAATAGATTCCCCCAAGGAAATTCTTATGGCTGATGCCATTCTCTCTTATAAGGACATAACAGCGGGGAAAATCTTAACCTTTTATACTCAGTCGGAACCTAGAGAATCCATCAAGGACAAGGATCTGGCAACAACCGAGAATAAAATTCTTCTTTCAGAGGAAGACAAGCACAGACTATATGCACCTTGGATCCACTCCGCCATTATAAAACCAGTCAAATTAAAGTTCAACTACCAATACCTTAAAAGAAAATTGGAAGATCTGTGGAAACACTCAGAACCATTGTGTCTTATCGACCTAGCTAGGGATGGGCTTCTTTACCGTTAAACTAGCCAATCCGGAGAGTCAATCCTCAATCCTCCATGGAGAACCTTGGTTCATCGCGGGATGCTTCATCTCAGTTAGGAAGTGGGAACCCAATTTTGTTTCCAGCGAGTCAAAGGTGGACACAACCGCAATCTGGATTAGACTCCCCCATTTGCCTACTGAACTATATGATGCATTCATTCTTCAAAGGATCGGCAGGAAAATAGGGCAATTGTTGAAGGTTGAACATGTACCTCAACAGCGCTAAGGGGTAGATACGCTAGGATCTGTGTCCAGATCCCCCTGGACACACCAGTAGCAGCCTCAATCTCAATAAACCACCATGCCTAACCTCTCTTCTACGAAGTATAGAGGTTTCTATGTAAGAATTGTGATCGCCTTGGCTACACGACGACCATTTGCTCATTCCTGATCCGACCAAATCAATCTGAACTCAACGATGATACAACAACGCCACAGGCCATAAACTCAATCTCAAAGGAAAAGAAGGTGATGGAGAACAATGCACCGAATTAGCAAACGGTCTGCTTTACCAAAAAGAAGAAACCGACGCCAAGGAACCAACAAGCATCATCTAAAGAATCATCCATCGTTAAGGTAAAGACCTTCGATGTTGTGTCAGGTAAGTTTCTAAGCCTTAGAATGTCGAAGGCGGCGCCGGGAAAGCCCTCATTCACTTCGTCATCTGGACTCTTAAATGTTGGGCTGACCCAAGGTGAAATGTCTAAATCCAAGTCCACAAAGGACAGTGCCCCTAGAAGATTGGATACTGGGCCTAAAAATAAATAAGCCCAACTTTCGTCTACTGTAGGGGGCAAACAAACGCCTCAACACGCTGGAGGCCCAATACCCCTAGTTCTTCTAGGTCTTATTCTAAGTCCAATTTGGGCCCTAACAAATCCGACCACACTTCTCCAATCCTCTTTTCTTTTAAAAATAATTCCCTTTCATTGCAAATGGAAATTAAAAAGAAAGAAGCCCCTCACTGTGGGGCCCCTGTGTGCCAACTAGATTTAGGAAATCATGAGCCTACACCAGTGACGGCGGGGAACTCTTCCACTCCCCGCAGTGATTTGACTGAGAATGTCCAAAACATGGATATTGTATTTAATGTTGGTGGTTTTTCCCATATGGAAACCTCTCAGATGTCTTCTCTTAGCTCTCCTCACTCTATATACACTAAGGAGAACATGGCTGAGCTTTCACAAGAAATCAACAATGAACTCCCCAAGCTCCGACTAAATCAACTTCACCACAACTCCACTGGCCCTGGAACATCACCAACTTCCTGGTTGGAGATATGTTTATCCAACCAAACAGTTCGTCTTCACCTCGAATGGGAGGGGAGGCAAATCATTATTCTCATTCGGACCCCCAGTACCTTGCTCAGTTGGCCATGGTAAGCCTGAACCAGGGCCTACAAATATATGGGTCCAATGTCTGGATGACCACCCTGTTCCAAGTAATTAACTCACCATACCAGGAGGATCTGACCATGGAATCACTTGCCAGTATCATCAACCATCTCAGTCTGAGTCTCCCTTTCTTCCCACCATACAACCCAGATCTGATGCTTCTGGGACCAACTTTTTCACCACCCACTGGGAACACCAAGCTCCTCCCAGCTTGAATCAAACACCAACACTAATCACAACCTCTCTCCACCTAACTCTGAAGAAGGTAAAGAGGTTGAATGCTCTGAAAGCCCTGAGAGCAAGCAACAGGGACATAGAGGAATTCTTATCTCAGCTCAGGGTTCCAAGAACAAAAATTCTCAACCTGGTAGAGCCTCTAGAGCTAGAGTTCACAGAGTCAGTCCATGAGATTGTGATCATTCTTATTCCACTAGGGTTAGCAGGTTTAGGTATAACGAAAAACACAACAAACCTTATACAAGAAGAGACTCTCAAAGTTCTGTTAGCCCCCATCAGCAGGAAAAGGAAGGCCTCCTCTATGACATTCAGCTCCAACCCAAAGGGAAGGGCAAGGTGACTACAACAGAACAACAACACCCCTTCCACTCCAATATGAAGAACTGCATTGTATGGAATACTAGGGGGGACTGAGAATGCTGAATTCAAAAACTATTGTAAAGCCATGGTTAAGATTCATCAACCATGTATCCTTGCTCTCTTGAAAACCAAGATGACTGATCACCAAGATATTTGTGAGCAACTTGGCTTCCACAACCATATCCAGTCTGAGGCTAATGGTAACTCAGGGGAGACTTGTTATCATGTAGAGGGAGGACTCCATCTCCATCACCTCTGTCTCCATATCTCCCTAAGCTATTAATGCTAAGGTCAATGTTAGCTCCCCTCTTTCCTCTTAGTTTTTTAGTATTGTTTGTGCTAGCACTAATTTCCATTCTAGGGTAAACCTTTAGAACCAATTGGTCTCCTTCTCTGACAATTACATTTCTTCTGAGGGTGAGAGCTGGCTGGTAGGATGGGATTCTAATGAGATCCTCAGGTCCTCTGAAAAGTTTGGAGACTCCAGGATCAACTTGAATAGGTCTAACCTTTTTATGAATTGTTTAAATTACTGTAACCTTATTGATTTGGGCTTCAGGGGCAGCAAATACACTTGGTGAAACATGAGATATCGGAATAGACAGGGCCTGATTCTTGAAAGACTAGATAAATGTCTGGATAATGACCTTTGAATCCATTTATATCCTGAGGCATTAGTCACTCATCTACCTAGAATCTACTCTGATCACTCACCCCTTCTCCTGAACATTGACTCTACTCCTACCAATCAGATTAAGCCCTTCAGGGTGGAATCTATGTGGCTTAGCCATCATGACTTCCCCAACCTAACCAAAGACTCCTTCCTTAATTGTCCCTGTATTACCATAGCCACCTTAGACTTTAAAGAGAAGGACAGGGATTGAAATAAACTCATCTTTGGTAATATCTTCAATAAGTAAAAACACCTGCTTTCGAGGTTAGATGGTATCCAAAGATCTCCCAACTACCCTACCAGTGCCTTTCTACGTGGCCTTGAGAGTACTCTTCTGAAAGAGTTCAACCATATTCTCAACTTAGAGACTGAGTTCTGAAAACTCAAATCCAAAATCTCTTGGGTCTTAGAGGGGGACTCTAATACCAAGTTCTTCCATACTTCCACCCTCAATAGGAGAAGAAGGAATAAGATCAACTCTCTTGTTGATGAAAGTGGTACTTGGCATTACCATCCTAAGGATATTGCCAACAATATTTCCAGATACCATGCCAACCTTTATACCTCTGAATACTCCTTAGGGTACATTCTCATCCAGTCCAACCCCTCCTCTTTGGGGTCCAGCAACCTCTTTAAACATGACCTGCTCCAAGCTGTTCTTTTCTTAGAAGAGGTCAAGAGGGCTATCTTTTCTTTTAAGCCTAACAAAGCCCCTAGGCCTGATGGATTACACCCCTTCATGTACTAAAAATTTTAGGACACTTTGGGTCCCCCTCTAGTTAAATTTTGCCAGGAAACCTTCACCTCTTATTCCATGGACCCTAGAGTCAACTCCACCTACCTCTACCTAATTTCTAAATGTAGGAATGTCACCTTTCTCAAGAACTTTAGACCTATAGACCTTGTAACACTCAGTACAAAATCATTACTAAGATCATAACCACCAGGATGAAGCCTTTCCTGGCGAAAATCATTGGCCCCAGGCAAGCAAACTTTATGGCTAAAAGAAGGGCGTCTGATAATTCCATTATTGTCCAGGAATATGGTAGCCACTTCTCCAAGATGAAGGGTAAGAAGGCCAACATGATCCTTAAGATTGACCTTGAGAAAGCTTTTGACAGGCTGGAGTGGTCTTTCATTAGGCAAGCCCTTGCCTTTTCAACTTCTCTAAGAACCTCATAAAGCTCATCCTCTCTTGTGTTTATACTTCCTTCATTTTTATCCTAATCAATTGTGGGAAGACTAACCCTTTCAACCCCTCCACAGGCATTAGGCAGGGGGATCCCATGTCCCCCTACCTCTTCATCATCTGCATAGAACTCCTGTCCAAGAGAATCAACTATGAAGTGGACACTCTCTATTGGACAACTATATCCATCTCAAACAGAGGTCCCACTGTTTCTCACATTTTCTCTGCAAATGACCTCACTCTTTTTGCTAAAGTTGACTCTAAGAACTGTCATACCATTAATAGGAATCTTCATAGCTTTAGCTCCCATTCTGGGCAAAGAATCAACTTTGCAAAATCCAAGTCATCTTCTCTGCATACTGTAAACTTGAGGACCAGGATAACCTTTCCTCTATCTTGGGCATTCACCCCTCTAACCACTTTGGCAAGTACCTGGGATATCCCATCTTCCATAAAAAACATGAGAAGAGGGACTTCCAATTCATTACTGACAACTTGAATAGCAAGCTTGCTGAGTGGAAAACTAAATTCCTTAACATGACTGGTAGGGTCACCTTAGCCAAGTCCTCCTTAGTTAGTATTCCTAACCATGTTATGCAATACATCCACCTCTCCAGAATTATTCACAAACTGATTGATAGAACCCAAAGAAACTACATCTGGGGCATCACTGAGATGCTAAAAAGGAGATGCATCTCTTGAGATGGGACACCATCACTCTCCCTAAAAGAGATAGTGGGCTTTGGCATACAAATGGCTGCCATTAAGGATGAAGCCCTTCTATGCAACCTGTGTTGGATAATGTACTCTAACCACACCTCTCTGTGGGCCAAAACTCCCATTTCCAAATATTGGACATGAAGAAGGGGTACCAATACAGGCTCTAGGACTTGAAATAAAATCACCAAATGTTGGAGCCTATACAAGGATGCTTTGTTTTGGGACATCAAGGATGGAACCAAGGTTAAAGCTTGGGAAGATAGATGGATCCCTAGAATGCCTCCCCTATCTGCTATTGTCCAAGGGCCCAATGATAACCTCTCAAATTCTATCATGGTTAAGGATATCTGGAGAGAGGGTAGATAGGATTTCACTCCCTTACCCTTTGAACTCCCTTCCAATATCATTCACAACATTCAGAATGCTTTTCTTTAAAGTACTCACCTCAATCAAGACACTCCTCTCTGGGGGCTCACTGGTGATGACACTTTTTCTAGCAAAAGTGTCTACCATTACATCACCAGCTTAAAAAAAAAGGCTCGTACAGAGCCTACATCTCTTCTAACTGAATCTGGCACCTTAGAGTCCCTAATAAGATCAAGACCTTTATGTGGCTCATACACCACAACAACCTACCCACTAGAGTTATCCTTTCCAAAAGGGGTTTGAATATCACAAGTCTCTGCTATTCATGCAATACTGATCAGGAAGACCAACACCACATCTTTTTTGGATGCAACATTGCCAAAACCTTTTAGCAAAATCTTATCCAAAAGTACAAGGGCAACCTGCAACTCCATCTTTCCATGTTTGACACTAACAATTCATCCATAACTTGGAAAAATCTGAGCAATGATTCCTTTGACAATAACACTCCTTGGGGTACCCTCCTACCCTTCTGTTTATGGCATCTTTGGAAAAATAAAAATGCAAACAATTTTCAAATCACTAACTCCCACCCTTGCTTCAACATACCTCATGCTGAGGCTGTTGAGTATCACCACCTAGGCAATGTCAATGAACCTCCTGCGAAAACCAGCATCACTATAAAATGGCTCCCTCTGCCTCCAACTCCTTCAAACTAAACATTGATGGGTCATGCCTTAGCAACCCTAGTAGAGGTGGGATTAGAGGGGTCATTAGAAATGGCAGAAGAGACTGGGTGATAGATTTTAGCAAAAGTTTCACCCATGCCACTAAAAATCTCATGGAGCTCTTGGCTCTTAAGGAGGGCCTCTAACTGGCCTTTGATCAAAATCTTAAACCCTTAGAAGTTTGCATTGACTCTATGAAAATTATTAATATGTTGCACCATGGAAACATGCTTTATGATTCGGTTGTTTATGTATGCAGATCTTTACTAAGGAGCTTGGGGAATTCTCCGGTTTACCATACCTATCGGGAGCAGAATAGAGTAGCGAATTTGATGGCAAAGCAAGACTCGAAGATGAACCTTTTTGACAAATTGCATGTTTTTGCAACTCCACCAGCTAGTGTAGGAATAGATTTTTAGTAGGACTTTAAGGGAAAATCTTTCTCCCGCTCTGTAGGTAGTAACGGGAATGCAATTCCCAACTGTTACATTTTTGTGCCTGACTAGGCCTTGCTTTGTAAAAACCTCATTACATTTATTTAATGCACTTCTATTTCACCAAAAAAAGAAAAAGGGATAAAATGAAAGATTATTTTATCCCATGTTTGGTTGGAGGTATTAGTTAATACTGGGATAACTTATCCCACCATTTACACCATAGTGATGGGATAAGTTATCCCATATGAACGATGGAATAAGTTATCCCGGGATAACAATTTTCCAACCAAACGACCCCCTTATACGTATAAATGACATAAACAAATTTTTTAAAATTCATTATTTGTGTCTTAAATTATTTTTAATTAAGAATTGAAATTGAAAAATTGTACTGTGAGGGGGAGGGGGGGGAGGGTTAAAGTAAAACAAAATTGTTTAAATGAGATAAACAAAATTATATGCCAAATTAATGTAATGACAAAAGAAAAATGAGAAAAGTACATTCATGCCCATTAGGAGCAAGCTAATTATAACTAGGTATTCCTATAAGAAATACCCCCAAATTAATTACAACAAATGCCTCCCAACAGAGAACAAAAGCTTATATTAACTTCCACGATAACTAACTATCATGCGACTTTCCTTCACCAATTCAAATCAGGAAAAGTTTGCTCTCTTCCCAAATTCGCTTCCTTTGTTAGTCCATAAAATTCTCCAAAATCGATCAAATATAATGACAATTGGAATTCAGAGCAACAATACGTCAATTTTGACATTGACTCTACTTTCAATTTCACAAATTTAGTCCCGCAAATCTCAACTGAACTCAAAACTGATGCTATTGCGACTTGCGAGTAATATCGAGATCAAATACCCACTTGCACATTAATTTCCACCACATTTAAAATATTTAATGGTATGAACGTGAAGGTCGTCTATACCGAATTGAATAAAAAGAATCCTGGAATCACTTCCTATCCATTAGTCTGTTTTTTTAGATTTAATTTTAATTATGTTTCTCCCGTATTTCATATTTCTCTGATTTGTATTTTATTATCTCTTATTCTTTATTTCGGTTATGTCATTCATCCCCTTGTTTACTATCCTTTTATCTTGAGCCGGAGGTCTATCGGAAATAACTTCTCTACTTCTTCGGAGGTAGCGGTATGGACCGCGTACATCTTACCCTCCCCAGACCCTACGCTGTGGGAATACACTGGGTTTGTTGTTGTTGTTGTAATTTTAATTATGTTTCAATTCTGCTTTTAGTCTCTTTTTTTTAAAAAATATTATTACTTTGATTTCCTACGCTGACTGCATCATTACCTTTCATTAATAACATATGAATCACCTTAATATCATATGAATCCCTCAATAATTGAAATAGATAATTGTATCTACCATATAAATCACCATAATATCATATATATATATATATATGAATCACCCAATAGTTAAAATAAATAATTGTATCTACCATATGAATCACCAAAATACCATATATATGAATCACCCAATAATTGAAATAAATAATTATATTTACCATATGAATCACCATAATACCATATATATCACTCAATAATTGAAATAAATAATTGTATCTACCATATGAATCACCATAATACCATATATATCACTCAATAATTGAAATAAATAATTGTATCTACCATATGAATCACCATAATACCATATATATCACCCATTAATATCATATGTATCACCCGCTAAAATCATACAAAATGTATTATCGTATGAATCACCATAATACTCATATAATGATATCATATTTATCATTCATATGAATCACCATTAAAAAAAATAAACATGTATGAATAACTAAATAAATTTATATATGTATCAATAATTTATTTTTTTAAAAAATGGGAGAGATTTTAGGAGAGGAAAAAAAAAGTTGCATACATTAATGGAAGAGAAGAAAATCAGAAGGAAGATGATTTAAGCTTTAATGGAAGAGAAAAAATCAGGAAGGAAGATGATTTAATTGTTGATAATTAGAGAGATATTTTAGGGAAGGAAATCTTGAATGAGTTAATGGTGGAGTAAAAAATAAGATGTGGGGTTTTCTTGATATATATCAAGAGTAAAGTTGAAAGATAGGATTTTATGTAAATTTTTAAAAAGTAAGGGATATTAGGTAATATAGTCTTTTTAAGTATGAGATTTGTGTAATTTATCTTTAATTATACTAAAAATTACACAAATACACAACTTATGTTTTCAATATTACAAAAAATCCCACCCCCCTAATCATATTACAAAAATCTCAACATATACACAGAATGCTATGTATATGTGGGCTATGTTATGTATACTAATAGGGAGAGAGAGTAAAGTAATTAAAAAAGTAGGAGAGAATGTAATTACTTCCAAAAGAGTTAGTATTTATGTTATTTATACATTATTATACACTACATATGGGATATGGGTACGAGCCCGAGGCCACACATGGTGAATTTTTTGGGCCGGGTAATGTTACGGGTTACATCTATAAAAAGGGGAGAGGAGAGGGGGACGAAGTTGTTGAGACAACTATCCCAGTTGTCGAACAATTAGGTGTCCCAGTTGTTTGAGGGACTTAACTTTTTTAACTTTAAAAAGTTGGGAACCCACTTATCACATTTTTTAATTGAACTTGAGAGGGTCTCTAGACTCATTTTTCTCGAGGAGAGGCATCGATGAGCATTAGCCCTAAATTGAAATTGAAAGGTTGAAGAAAGAGAAGATGGATATAATTGATGAACAACAGGTGGTGTTGATGTGTATAGATATGGATACGAGGAAGAGGTTGCTTATGATGGAATATGCTGAGATGCAGAAAGCCAAGCAGGATCGCGTCAAACGCAAACGCAACAAGATGGAGACGGAGAATGAGGAGGAGGAGGAGGACGATCAGCTTCAAAAGAAGCTGAAGAAGGCGGAGACTGAGAAGGTGAAGGATACTGAGATGATGAAGAACAAAAAGCTGACGACTGAGCCGGAGGCTGATGAGGATCAGCGTCAGAAAAAGGCGGAGACTGAGACGATGAGGGATACTGAGATGATGAAGAACAAAAAGCTGATGACTGAGCCGGAGGATGTTTCTATTGCTGCTAAGGTTCCTCAGACGTCATCCAGACCAAGAAAATTGATCAAATTTGTATGTGTTTTTGTTTAGTCTCAATCAATTCACCCTCCACCCTCTTATATTTTGTAATTGGATTTATGTATGTGGTAGTAGTAGTAGTATGTACCTATTTTAATTTATTACTTCCTCCGTTTAAAAAAAAAAAGACCTAATTTGACTTAACACGAAGTTTAAGAAAGTAGACTTTGAAATATTGTGGTCTTAAATTAAAGATATGTCAAATGTACAAGAAAAAACGGACTAAAATAGAAAGTTCTTTTAGAAACGGAGGAATATTCTTTTTTAAACGGAGCAAGTATCATTGATGATTTTCATATTTTTGGTTGGTTCAGGACGAGTATTTTCTCTCTCCTCCAGCTATTAAACAAAACTGGCCCCGTCCCGAGGATACTGATCCTGAGGAACTCTAGGGATTTGCTTCTCTTAATTATAATTGCTTTGACAAGCCCTAGCTAGCTATAATATCTTTGTATTCTGCTGCTGCTTATCTCCAAACCTAGTTATCTAAGACCTGCTCTTTTCATAGTCTACTGTCAGTGGCGGACGCAGGATTTTTATTCAGAATATTCGAAATATTAAGTAAATGTGTGAAAATTATAAAACAAAAAGCAAAGTGAGGAGCATGCAAAATTTTAACAAGACATATCATGTCCTTTTATATTTTTTTTATTTTTGCTATACATCATAAAATATTGTGCCCTATTTTTACTTTCACTTTGTACTGTTTTATTTTATTTTAAACTTAATATTTTTTTCTTTCAAATTAATATCCCTAAAAAAAAAAACATTCCTAAAAAGGTAAAGTAACGATTGAATTATTAATATTATAATACTTATTTAGTACTTAATAAAAATTAAAAAAAAAATTGAAAAATATCATTATTAATATATTGAGTAATAAAAATATAGCTGAAAAGAACAAGCTATATAACTTGATAAATAAAGTTAGAAGTTGATAAAATACAAGAATCTTGTATGTGAAACTAGTGAAATATGAAAATATTTTGAGCAAGCGTGACATAGGACGTATAAAGAGAGATATACATATTGTGTTAATTTTTTTTATATTTTTGTTGAGAAGTGTGTTAATATTGAAAATCAATTTGAAATTATAGAAATCGGATTAGCACTTTACGCGAGCAAAAGATAGAAAACTAAAATATTTTTCATTCCAATTATCTAAAAAAATTGAACATAATATTTTAGACCTAATATTTATACTTGGACAAAATAGAAAAGACTAACTATTAAGTAATAAGTAAATAAATACAACATGGGTTAACTAGAAGACATAGTAGTCAAATTTGACCTTATATAGACAACGTAATTTTTCAGTTGAGGGGGTTCGGGTGAACCCTGCTTTCCACGTAGGTCCGCCCTTGTGTACTGTCGTTTGGTTTGTTATCGTTAGGTATCGTTTTATCCTAGGAATGTTTTACTGTATTATCGTCGTGTCATTGGATCAAATATCCTCATGGATTTTCACTTTGTCAATCAATCGTATGAATGGTTTGTTGTGAGGGATGATTATCTAGTTGTACAGGTTGACAGATGATTTAGTGAGTAATATCAGTTTACTAGTTGTACATGTGTTGTGTGTGTATGTATATATATATATATATGTTTTCGTATATATTTGCTTGATTAGTCTTTATAGACTGATGATCTATATCTTTCTCCGTATTCTTCAACTTTAGCGTGGCAGTTTATCAGAAATTTCCGATTCATGTGATCATAGCACTTCTAATTGGCATAGTCACCTCCATTTAGAGCCCATCGCCTTATAAGCTGTATCTAGTAACTATCCGATCTCCATGACCGTTCCCTAGGAATTATGTCGTTTTCATTCAATTAGACAATCTGAAAGTGTCTTAGAAACGTTCTTCTGGATGTTTCCTATTTGAAGCTCCCTTGTATTCCCAGAAACTGCAATGAGGTAGATAGATGTGTTAAGGTAGTAAAGTAGAAAAATATTTGAACTTCAAATATTCACATATATGTTCCTGCCCTTAAATCAGCAGTGTCAATGTTCTTATAGTTACAAGTTAATGTTTACGATGCATTCTCGAGTGGTTTGGTAATGTGAGTAAATGAGAATGGTTGCTACAAATCAATGTTTTATACTATATATTTCTGGAGTTGTGTCAAACCGGTAGTTGTTTCCATGCTTATGTTGCACTGTATTTGGTTGATTCGTCTATAGATTGATCTTGCTCTATGTATAACTCCACCACTGCCTTGTTTAGAATCTCTCTCTCTGGTTGGGACTTAGGAACTTATTTGTCTCTAGATTGATTTGGAAGTGTGAATGTTCCTGTAGGTACTACAAATCGATGTTTTATACTATCTATTTCCTGAGTTGTGTCGAACATTATTTTATTTTTATGCTTTTGTTGCACTGTATATGGTTGATTGGTGTCTAGATTGATCTTGCCAAATATATATGTCCTGGGGTACCTGGTTTAGAATCTTTCTCTGTAGAGTTCAACTTAATCTTCTAAAACAGAAGATCGCATGAGCTCCCACTGATTGGGACTGAGAACTCATATGTCGATATGCAAAAGTTCAGATTCAACTTTAGCATCTGAGCATGACAGATTATAAAATGTTCCGGTTCATGTGATTGTAGCCCTTCTAAACCCCTAATCTGCATTCCCTCTTCACAGGAGTCTGTCACACTACCTTGTCTACCATCTAAGAGCGTTGAATCTAATGAAAGCGCTTATGTCGCTTTAATTTAGTTCAATTTCTTCTTTAGTTTATTTGGGAACACCTTGGTAATGTTCTTGTAGATGCTCTATTTGAACCTCACCCCTCTTTCCTAGTAATTGCAATATGTCAAATTCCCTGAAGTTAATGAAGTCCAAATATTTGAAACTTCAAATGTGTACGTCTCTCATTTTGAGCTATTTTTATGCTTTATATTTCTGGAGCTGCATCGAACATTACTTGTTTCTATTCTTTTGTTGCATTGCATATGGTTGATTGGTCTCTAGATTGATCTTCCCCTATATGTAAGTCTGCCACTACCTTGTCTATCACCAATGAGCGTTGGTATCTAATGAATGTGTTAGCAATTAATTCATGTTATTTTTTAATTTATTTGAAAGCACCTTTGTTCATGTAGATGAAAGTTGTTTTCTCAAAGGCTCTTGTCAAATTCGTACAAGCTAATCTAAGTAAAATAGTTGAATTTTAAGTTTGTACATCTATCATATTGAGCCTTTTTTTTTGTATGTGTCAATTCATCGAGGTCAAAGAAAGTGATGCAGATAATTTGAATTTCCTAGTTTTCTTTCTTAGCGAATTGCTAGTTTACTGTAATTAATAACATCTTGTCTCACTATGCCTGGAAACTACTACATCCAGAAAGACTTTGGAAATGGATGATCACGGATTTTTGAACTCGGGTTGTCCCATGGGCGCCGGGGGTCTATCGGAAACAGCCTCTCTATCTCACATTTGAGGTAGTGGCATGGACCGCGCTGTCTGCGTACACTTACCCTCCCCAGACCCCACCTAGCAGGAATATACTGGGTATGTTGTTGGGTTGTCCCATGGGCAAATAGTCAAAAGTTGTAAGTGGTCCGTTTTGAAGTTGTGCCCATGATGTAAGCGGGTCGAAAGTCCAAGATCACCCTTTCTTGTAAATTGTTATTCAAGATTAAGATACTTTGGTGTGTGTATGGGATCCTCAAGTTTTGTTTGTATTTTTTAAAACTTTAAAAATGGAAGATGGAAATAGCTCCAAAAAAGTGAAGTTGCAGAATGGTTGTTCTCCATATAGGCAAGTCATAGCAATCCTTTATTATTACTAGTTTTGGGATGCGCGTTTATTCCATGTCAATTAAGGGTGGCAGCAGACCGGAGTTAATCCGGTTCCGGTCCGTTTCCGGTCATGGTCCGGTCCGATAACGCAACGGTACCGGTTTGTACCGGTATACCGGTACCAAACGACCCGGAATACGGTATTGGTGCGGAGGGGCATTTTTTTCCGGTAGTTCCGGTTGGCCGGATCCGGTCCGGCGCCGACCGGTGCATGTTAATTTTTTTTTTTAATTTTTTTTTTTGGTTTTGGCCGTTGTTGATCGTTGTAAAATAGCTGTTGGAGGGGGCAACAACTATTTTGTGTCTTCCCCTCTCAATTAGTCCACTACACCATTAATTTTCTACTATAAATATCCTTTTAAATCAATTTTTTTCTCACAAATTTCTCAATTTCTCATACTCTCTAAATCTTAAATCTTAATGTTCTCATACTCAATATTTATAATTTTTGTATTAATTGGAGTTGTGGATTTTTTCAAAGATACTACAAGCTTCAATTATCATATTTCAATTACGACATTTGGTATACGTCTGCTTTTACGCAGACGTTCGGTATATTCGTTCCAACTTTAATCTCTATATTTTTTATTTTTAATATCTATATTTGTTTACTTACAGTCTTACGTTTATTTTTTGATTTATAATATTTATATTGCTTGTTTTAACATTTTAATTATATTTAAATTTAATTATGGATGCAAATAAAAGTAGTGGTAAGAGACCAATCTTTGGTAAGGTTTTTCGTAGAAATAAAAAAATAATGCTACTACTAGTTCATTATCGCCTAGATTTAATGAAAATTCTTTATCACAACCTAATGGTTTTGATGTTGGTGCCGGTATGGAATTAAACCATGAGACACTAAGTAGGCGTTATAATAATTTTGAGGAAGACTTACCGGAAGAAGATGATATAGAAGTACAAGAGTTAGGTGAAACCCCCTACCCCTACTAGTACGGTTACGAAAATACCAAAAGACGATGATGTACTTCCCCCTTTACCGAAATTTAGTAGGGTCAAAGGTACTGAACGTCCTAAACGGTCTTTAGTTTGGCAATTTATGAGTCAAGATAAGGAAAAAAATACTGCTACTTGCAATAAATGTAAGAGAGTTATGAAACATTTGACTGGGGGGGGGGGGGGAATGGTGGGACAGGGTTGCTTACTATGCATTTGAGGAAATGTAATACAAAATTTATTCGTCTAGAAAATGAGGCTAAGGCAAAAAAAGGTGGTACACCATTGACGGAAGAATCTGTGGGAGGTAATATGGTTCAAACGCGTTTAGATAGGTTTAACCCAGCTAGCTCAAGTTCTACATTGACATATAATGAAGATGTAGATAGAGAAGAACTAGCGAAAATGGTTGCTGTTATGGGATTGTCATTCAGTTTTCCTTCGCATCCCGGTTTTATTCATTATATTCAACGAGTATATAATCCTTCTTTCAAAGGTTTTTCACGAAATACAATTAAAAATGATATTTTTAAATTTCAAGGTGAACATTGTCATTTTCTTCGTTGCTTATTTAGTAAATTTGATGGTAGAATATCTATTACTTCTGATATGGGTCGTAGTATTATCGGAAATGATTATTTTACTGTCACGGTTCATTGGATTGATCACCATTGGAACATGCAAAAAAGAATTATTGCTTATAAATATGTTGACGAAACTAAAACCGGTAAATATATATCTTTTACAATAGCGGAATGCTTAAAATATTTTAGACTTATTGATAAAACTATGACATGTACATTAGATAATGCTTCTAATAATTTGAAAGCCATTGATTTTTTAAATACTAGACTATGTCTCATGGATAATGATTATTTTCATGTTAGATGTACTGCACATATTTTAAATTTGATAGTACATGATGGTGTTGAGTTATTTGGAGATGGTTGTTATAAGGTTCGCATTGCATGTAGTTTTATTTTTAAAAATAAAAAAAAGGCTATAATAGATGATTTTAAATATCAATGTAAAAACTGTGACCTTCCATATAGAAAAGTTCCAAGAGAAATTCCTACTAGACGGAATTCTTTGTATCAAATGCTTGAAGTTGCTAGTGTGTATCGTGAACCTATACAATTAGTTTATAATTCGCTTAATACGACTAATGATTTAAGGCTAGGTTCTGATGATTGGATTGAAGTAGAAGAACTTTGTAAATTTTTGAAAACTTTTTATCAAGCTACGAACACAGTATCTGCACAATATACTCCAACTATTTCTTCCGTTTTAGTAAATATTACTGCTATTTCTAAAGTACTTGCTAATTATAAAAAAAATTGTCCTTACAAAGAGGCAATTGATGCTATGATTGACAAATTTAAAAAATATTTTTTTCCGATTCCACAAATTTATTTGACAACTACTTTATTCAACCCATTTTACAAAGAACATGGTGTAATTATGATGGTTCAAAAAATTTACACCAATTTAGAAATTGAACCTCATGAAAGGCCATCGGTTGAAACGTGTTGTGCTAGCATAGTACCTAAAGTCAGGAGTTTATATAACATGTATCAAGTTATGGAACATAATATTGCGCAAGTCGAACCTCCTACTTTTAGACATAGATATGATGATTTAGATGATGAGATGGGTGAAGAACTTGGTCTTCAATGTTGTAGCAGTAATGATTTTGATTCATATATTTCTCAGGATCGAAAATGTATTAGAGATGCAAATGGATAACAACAACTTTTAGGATGGTGGAAGACCCGTACCAGACAATTTCCAAAACTATCAAGGGTGGTTCGAGATTTGATAGCAAGTCAAGCTTCTTCAGTCGCATCGGAGCAAGCTTTTAGTTCAGGAAGATTTATGATTGTAGATCATCGATATTCGTTGGCGAAGGATAGTTTGGAAATTTCGGTATTATTTAGAGATTGGATTAATGCCGAAAGAAGAAATTTTGGGCTCCCAAAATTACCGCCCCAGATTGAAGACGAAATAGATGAAATATTTGAGGAGAATAGTGATGATGGAATGGAAGCAATGGAAGAACAAGGAAAAAGACCAATTCCGAAAAATATAGAAATAGATAACTTACGTATAGAATATTATGGACATTATAGCTATTAAGATTCTAGAGTACAGATCTAATTCAAACTGAACCCTTCCTAGAAGGTGGCTGCGTAGATTAGATTCTCTTTTAATATTTATAATAAATGTACAACGTAATGTATTAAATTTGAATAAATATAAATTTTTCTAAGGTTATGTAATAAAAAGTTAATGTTATGATATATCAAGTTGATGTTAACTTTTTTTAGCATAACTTTATAATTATATTAATAAAATAATTTAAATTATTAAAATAATTATATACTTTTAATTTTTTTAAAGTTAAAAAGTAAATGTTATAACTATACATACATTCTTTTATTATAAAAGTCATAACATTAATAAAAAATTAAACAAACAGTGAGATGCAAACAGTAAAACGCCGGAACTCCGGTTTCCGAACCGGTCCGATACGGTACCGCACCGGTGACAACCGGACCGGGGTGGAATGACCATATTTTCCGATGGTACCGGTTTCGGTTGTACCATTTCCGGTATAATACACCGGACATTCTTTTCGGGTCCGGTAAAACCGTTCTGGTTGTTCTGTTTCGGTCCGTTGCCGGGCTTAATGTCAATGGAGAATGAGTACAAAATTTTCAAAATTATCTAAGTAACGAGGAAGGCTTTTTTATTATGCTACTAATACTTGCTCTGCTATTCTGCCCAAACTGGCTAAGGAAGAGTTACGGGGCGTAAAACACAAAAATATGTCTATTGAGCGTACTATGTGTAATGATTCCCCCATTCACGATAAATAAAAAGATAAAAAGAAAAGCCCCCTAAGTTTCATAGCTTTTGGTACGCTATACCGATCATGATTTTCCTACCCCTGAGGGAAAGGTACTTTCCTTTTGGGCTGGTTGTGGGCGAGGAGGGATTCAAACCTTCGACACCGTGGTTCGTAGCCACGTGCTCTAATCCTCCAAGCTACAGGCCCACCCCATCTCCAGTGTCGGTTCATAGCCACGTGCTCTAATCCTCTGAGCTACAGGCCCAACCCGTCTCCATTGGATCTATTCCCGGGAGAGCGGACGATACGATCCCTACAAAACATGGATGTGGTTGATTGGATAATTTGTGGAATTCAAAATGACCAGTAAATTGTTCTTTCCCCACCAATAATATAAGCATACTATGAGGCTATAGAGGCAGCAAAACCATATCTGCTTACCTTTCATTTATCTAAACATTGGTTTAAAGGTGAACTCACACAAAACCTGCCTTCACTCCCAAGATTAAGGGTATGCAACTTGCAATGTATAAAATTTCCAATGCTTCACTTTGAAAAAGAAGCTCGGGCTGCTAAATCCGAGCAACTGAGTATTGTTCAAGACCAAATAAGAAGACAATAAATTACACCCTCAACCAATGCAGAAATTCTAATAACTTGCTTTGATCCATTTAGACACGTAGGTCCGCCCGAGCATATGTTGATTGATATGTAACTTACTTCTTGGATGCATTCGGCGATTTATTAAATGAATCGTTGTTGCTTCGGAGAGGCGAACAATTTTTTTTTTAAGATATATGAATGAAGCAGCGGAAATTGAAGATTTTTTGCGATTTTTCATTTTATTGATGGGGGATATGGGCGCCCGAATACATTTTGGACAAAACTTCTTGTGTGTGGTCGTGACAAATGAATTATGTTTCTTTGGAGAGGCGAAGGAGATTTTTAAAGACATATGAGCGAAGTAGCGGAGGCTAATGTGTACCTACTTTGTCTTATCTCTTTTAGGGAAGAAAGAGAGGCTACTTTCACTAGATCCTCGGCTAAAGTAAAAGTAGCTCAAATAAAAAATAACGAGAGATTAGAAGCCAAGATAAAATGCTAAAGAAAGCATGACACAACTTATTTTAAAAAGATAAAAGAAACATACAGTACTACAACAAAATAATCAATAATTGAAGTGCAATAAACACTAAATAGTAACAATGAATTAATATGCAACTCCAGAGTAATATTACGACTACTCATATGAAGAAAGAAAGACACAACTCTCAACGTCATAACTAATCAGACACAACTCTCAATGTCATAACTAATCAGACACAACTCTCAACGTCATAACTAATCAGACACAACTCTCAACGTCATAATTATTCTCAACCGTAGTCAATGTCCTTCATAACCTTTTATTTAAGGTCGTGTCCTCAGTAAGTTAAAGTTGTGTCATATCCTATCTAATCACCTTTGCCCTGTATTTCTTCGAACAAATTCTACCTTTTTTGTAACAATCCACAATCAACCTCACACCTCTACACTACGATATCTCCTCTTCACATGCTCAAATCATCTTAGCTTCATTTTTTTTGCATCTTGTCCCCTATCAAGGTCATTCCTACTTTGTCTCACTTATCTTCATTTCTAATCTTATCTCTCATAGTATGCTCACACATCTATCTTTATTTCCGCAACTTTCAACTTTTGGACGTGGAAGTTGTTGACTGGCCCAATATTCTACTTCGTACAACATAGACAGTCTAATCACCGATTTGTAGAATTGCCTTTAAGTTTTGGTAATACCTTCTAATCGCAAAAACTCCATATGCGAGCCTCCATTTCATATACGCTGGAACAATATGTGTATCCACCACAATTTTTCTATTACTGTGAATAATAGACCTAAAATCTTGAACTTCATATTTTCTAGATGACATATGCATATCAAGCCTCAACTCCACATCATCCTCATGTATTATTTTATTGAACTTATTCTTCAAATATTTTGTCCTAATCCCATTAACCATAAACTCTCGTCTCTCTAGATAGCAGGTTTGCTGTCAAACCTTAATCTTTAGATTAATTCCACTACGAGACTCATCGATCAAAATTATGTCATTTACAAATAACATCTACCACAACACCTCACCATGTATTCATTTAATCAATCATTAATCACCATTCTCAAAGACAAATAAATGAACTACAAGTTAATTTGTAGTGCAACATATTATTACAACTTAAATTACTATGAATCTCTACCCACTGTCCTAACCTAAATCTTAACGCACAAACCCCTTGTATCGCCCTAATTTCAAACAATAGTGCAAAACATATATAATTCCAACAATTAGATCTTTTTACAATATATATTTTTTTATTCTTAATTATTACACCATTCGTCCCAATTTATGTAGCATATTTTGGCTGAGATTCAAATATGTTTATGTTTGATCCTAATTTTTCATATATATATGTTTCAAATATTTTGACTAGTTAATTATTGTGACTTATAGTATTTTTTTTACGTAGTTTTCACAAAATATAACTTTTTTTTTTGAAGATTTCATGTCCAAATATCATGGTCAAACTTACCCTATTTGAATCTCGAAAAGCAAAATATGTCACATAGATTAGAACAGAAGGAACACTATTTGTTAAAATGTATTTAACTAAAATCATAAGGATCAATATTAACAATCATAAATATTTGAGATTACTAAAATCACAAAACTTTGACTTGATTAAGAAAAAAATATACTAATTATAATGTCACATCATATATGTACCCCAAAACTACATCAGTCAAGACAAAAACTATATCCATTGACTGTACTTTTGTTTGCTTTCCCAACCCATCCCCTATTTAAGCAACTCTCCCCTACACTTTCTCTCATCACTTGTTCAAAATTCTTCTTCTTATTATTACTATTCATAGAGATATAATCTACAAACATTCTAAAATGAATGGAGTAGTGGAAGCCGCGGCGGCAGAGAGGGAGGAGAATGTTGATGGAGAAGTAGTGGAGGAGGTGCATTGTCGAGGAGTAAGGAAGAGGGGGAATGGAAAATACACGGCGCAGACAAGGGATTCGAAGAGAGGAAGCAACGCTTGGTTAGGTACATACTTAGTTGGGTAGGGTGTAAGACCCCGCAAAAATTTCTAAGCTTAATTCAGTCCTTTAAGCATGTCAAGGGGGGGTCCCGAACTTAGAAAATTCTAGCTAAGTTCCCATACTTAGTTCATTTTTGGCATTCGAAAGTTGATATCATTTCGCCACCTTAATGTCCTTTAATGGTCCGTATTTTTATTAATTCATGGTCATAGAGGTCAATAGGTGTTCCCGGATAAGTTTCAGATTTTTCGGACCTCATTTAGACCACGTTTGGTGTCCCAAAACAGTGTACCAACGCGATCTTAACGCACCGCGTCACCTATTGCGTTGGTTAACATTGTTGCAAGGACTGCCAGTGAAAACAACTGAGGCTTGGCGCGATCATGGCGCGACGCGTCGGGTATCACGTCGATGCATCGACGCGCTGCGTCGTCAATCGCGTCGAAGCCCAGTTTCAATCATTAAATGTCCATGTCTTAAAGGGCAAAATGGTCAATTTTCCACCCCTATATAAGTCTAAAACACATAATTCAACCCTATTTTACCCAAATTATAGTGGTTTCTCTCAAATACTCTCAAGAGCAAGTTAGGGTTTTCAATTGGGGATTCAAGTTCAAGAAAAATTTCACCGTCAATCTTCGTAGAATCAAGGACTAAGGTATGCATAGTGTTCATTCATGGATTCCTTTCATCCATGAAGCTCAAGAATCAAGTTTTAAATCATGTATTGTGAATATTTTGTTGTGGGTTGATTATGTTCATGAGTCGAGATTATGGTTATATGATTCCCAAGTTGGAGTCTGTATGTGTTGTTCATGAAACTAGGTTAATGTGTGGCTTGAAATCTATAAGTTTAGTTGATTCATGGAGTTTTGAAGTGATAATTTGATGATTATGCTTATGCCTTAAGTTATATATGCAAGGTGTTCGATAAAATGCCTAAGAGACTAGAAATTATGCATTATAGCTCAATTGTGACCTTTATGATCAAAATGACTTCTATGATACTGTTGTGCATTATGAATGTTTTATGGAATGCTCATGACACTAGTTGATGAAATTATGATATGTTATATGCATTCCCATTCATGTATAAGATTATGATAACCGTGTGCTTCATGAAATCCCCAACTTATGGTATTATGAATTGTGGACTTTAGTCCTATGATCAAGAAGTGTCATGCCTTGTTAGTTTACTTCTATCGAGTCCTGGGGTACTTGTACCCGATAATTTAGTTGTGTGTCTAGAGCCAGTGTCAGTTTTCATGATACTCTCAGTCAAGCCATGCTCAGTAGAATTCAGTCAGTCTCATGACTCAGGAAAACTCAGTAATCTCAGAAATCTCAGAAATCGCAGTAATTCAGTAATCTCAGTAGTATTCCATCAGGTAATGGAACTCAGTGAACTCAGTTCAGTCCAGTTCAGTAAATCATGATCAGTGTCTATTCAGATGGGAGTAGGATTTAGCATCGACTGAATCCAAGGAAGAGGCCACACACTGACAGTTGAGGGTGTGATCCTTAGAAGCAATTCTTGCATTCCAGAACTATGTAGCCAACATAGATTGAGACATCGATACTGACAGATGAGGGTTGATAAGGTGGGTTAACACTGTCAGATGAGGGTCCTACCATTCTCTTTTGGGGACACTATCAGATGAGGCTCAGCCACAGCTTGTCCTTACCAGTGGTGCGGTATTGACACCCTTCTAATTGGGATTACAAATTGGACCCCAACCCAGCTATAATAGATTATTAGGGGCATGTCAGTTAGATGACTACTTCCCACAGTCTCAGTCTCAGTCTCAGTAATAGAACTCAGATAGTTCTACAGAACCCAAGACTGTCAGATACAGTCGCTCAGCTCAATACAGAACTCAGATAGTTCTATCAGAACCTAGATTTTCAGACACAATTGCTCAGTTTCAGTTATATTAGATATCAGAAATCCATGTTATCAGTATTCAGACTTAGTAGCCAGTGTTATCACGGTCTCATTTACAGTTACGTATTTATGCATGTATTCTCACGTTCATGTTATACAGTCAGTTAGCATTGTTCATGCATTTAAATCCTTTGCATTCAGCCTACCTCACTTGCATACCAGTACATTCAATCATATTGACACATTTGCGCTATGGTGTTTTACTTTATACCATAGGTTTATAAGCACGAGCTCTAGAGCATCAGTAACATCCTAGTTTCAGCAGTCAGAGTCATCAGTGAGTCCTCATCCTTCGAGGGCATGATCATTACTTTATTATTTCATTACTTAGTTTATTTTAGTAGTTGGAGTTAGTTGGGGACCTATCCCATCAACTCCATATTCATACAGTCCAGTTTTAGAGGCTTTCAGACTACAACATGTTCATACAGTTTATTTTAATGTTAGGTATTTTTATACCTCTTTTAGACATTATTTTATCAGTTATGATATAATTTTGAACCTTATAGCCTTTCAGCCTTATATTCTGCATCTTTACAGTGTATATATGTATATCTATATATATATTATGCAGTGCTCAGGTACAAATATCAGTCATGGGTTAGCTTGTGGTCCTTCGGGATCATGAGCATCGTGCATCAATTCGGGTACCAGATTTGGGGCATTACAAACTTGGTATCAGAGCCAGGTTCAATAGATTCCTAGGAAGTCTGAAAGCAGCATCTAGTAGAGTCTTGTGCATGGGTGTGTTGCACGCCACATTTATGTACAGAAGGCTATAAGATGTTTTAGGAACAGTTTCCCTTCTTTCAGTATTCATGTTATGACAGTGAGAATGAGCTCAAATCTAACTCTCAGTCTAATCCATTTCTCCCTTTTTCGATTACAGAACATGCCTCCCAAAAGAAGAAACGGAAATCAGTCAGCCCCTCAGCCTGTTCAAGTAGATCCCTTGGACGAACATGTTTCTCATGCAGAGTTCATAGTTGCATTCACCACTCTTGCTAACTCAGTTGCTGCTTAGAATGAACGACCGACTATCGTTTTGACCAACCCAGTGGCCAATTCAGCTGCCGCCAAGATTCGAGACTTTACCAAAATGAATCCTCCATCCTTTTTTGGGTCTAAGTCAGACGAGGACCCTCAGGAGTTTTTTTACCAGGTTCAGAAGGTTACAGACATCATGGAGGTTACCGCTAGTGAGAGTGCTGAGCTAGCTGCATATCAGTTGTGTAACGACCCAAAATCACCTCCCGGGATGTCACACGGTGCTTAAGGCTATAAGTAGCCCCAAACTAACCCTTTGAGCCTGTCACTACTTATAATAACTCTTATCAAGATAAAATATACAAAACATTGGTACTGTGATAACGCTCAATCTACAGCTCTCGTAGGAGTGTAAAGCGGTCGTTAGCAAATATAGAACCCAACCTGGGTTGGGTATCGATCCCACAGGAAATAGCTTGGTCAACAAGTAAGCAACGATTACTAGACTTTTAGTGCAAGTCTCGTAAGAAGGGGGGTTTGTAATGTGTAACCAAATTGGTAGAGAAAAACGGCAATAGCAAAGTAAAAAGAAAGAATGTTTAGTAGGTTGTGAAACAATGAGAATTGAGGAGTTGGGGTTATGTCCACCTTCTGAGTTATACGTCTCTATTGGCTATGAGTGTGCGGAATTCAGACATGCATGTGCTTATAGAGAATTGTATTCGATGGTAAATCCAGGCGTCTTTCGACCTATTCGAGGATTATTTCACTTTAACTCTTTCGAGCTTAAAGCGTGTCTAACGGTACAAATTCTCCAAGAGGTTAATCCAGTTACGGCACTAACTTTTTAATAGGGGATGGGACCCTACTACCTTGACATTATCTCTTTTCCAGACAGATAACCTTTCTTTCGAACAAGTTAAATGTTATACTGGCGTATTCTTGCGTTTGCAACCACAAAGAATTTAGATTAAGATGAAGAGAATAATGATATAAGCAACATACGTGTCACGAACTCACAAACTCACAGCAATAGATAGTATCTCATTCAGCTTCCATAACCCCAACAGAGAAGTTTAGTTACCCATGAGTGCGAAGGAAATCACAATTGACATTGTTGTTATACCACAATAAAGATTTCACGTTTGTAATGGTGTGGTAGGCGTTAGGCGTGAATCCCTTAGCAAAGTAACGTTTCTCTTGTTGTGGAATTTAAGAATAGATGAATAGAAGAAGAAAAATAGAATTAATGGAAGAATTAGAAGAAGAGTTGTAGAGTAATAGAATTGAATGTAAGAAGATTAGAAGATGTAAGAAGATGTAAGAAGAAGATGATGTTAGAAGATGTTCTAAAATCTCTAGCAAGATAGGGTATTTATAATACCCATATCCTATTCCTACTAAGCTAATGAAATGCTTAACCAAATCCTACTAAGCTAATGAAATACTTAACCCAATTGTACTAGGTTAATGTATCATTATCCTAATCCTAATAAATTAATGGAATACTTAACCCAATTGTACTAGGTTAATGTATCATTATCCCAATCCTAATAAATTACTGCTAGTCCCCAAAGTCTTCAGAAATGCTATTTTAGCCCGGGACAGATTTTCCATGCGCCATCTTTAGTCCTTGGCGTCCAAGATTGGCTTTTCTCCTTTCGTGAAGCTTTCTTTGGCATCAAGTTATCCATAAAATGCTGAATTCTGCATCATTTATACCTGAAACTTTGCTAATCATGTTCGTTAGCTCACTTACAGGAAAAAGGAAAAGTGCATGAAATATGTAATTTGTTCTCAAAACTAGGCTAAAATATGGGCAAAATATAGTGCTATAGGCGTGTAAATTCGCCTATCATCAACACCCCACACTTGAAGCTTTGTTCGTCCTCGAACAAAATATCATGTCCCTCTAAACATAAACTTAGGGTTTCACAGCAACAACACAAAATATTCGTCAAGACAAGCACAACAATTATCAACAAAGAGTAGTTTTTCGATCATTAGTAGAAACAGTTTAACCTCTAGCATAGACTCGTGATGGTGGTCAACTCATATTCAAAGGTTAAGGCACAAAGAATCATACACGACTACCCAAAACTTATCAACCATGTGTTTCTCACAATATATTACCCATAATCACTCACAAGTATAGCATATTTTTCAAACATGGGTATCAAAATATCCTTGCTCTCGCTCTCACAAAGAATTCATATGAAGCAACTGATGACCATAGGCTTGCCCTTAGTGTAATGCTCCACTAAATGTCAGAATGCCAAGCTTAGGATCAACTAGGTCTTTTGATGGTTGTAATGTAGGCTAAGGGACAGGTAGGACTATTTTGGCCAGAAATAGTGACTATGTTCCTAAGCGCTTTAATACATCACATTGTATCATTAACACTTTTCTTTCTAACAACCTTTCTTTCATTTATTCTACCACCCTTTTTCTCCTCTTTTGTTTTTCGATTTTAAACATGACTAACTTTTCAGTTTTTTCTTCCTTTTTCTTTTCATAACATACCTCTTATGATAGCATTTCTTTTTCATAGCAATTTCAAGCACCAATGCATTCTAAAGCATCATACTCACCCAATTTCCTCTTATTTTGTCACATGACTTTTTCACTTTAAAGCACTTAGGAATTTGGATCAAATTATGGTCTTGAAAAAAATGGATTAGGCTTACATACGAGGTTTGTCAAAGAAAATAGGCTAAAGGCTCAAAAGGGTTTAACTAGGATGATGTCCATGGGTAGGTAAAAATGAAGGTAAACAAATATAGGTTGCCAAAGAAATGCCTAAATCATCTCCTAAACTTACACTCCTTATTTTCGCTTTACATACATACCAGGCAAGTTCTAGCATCAGCCACAAGCACAGAATATACTATTATCTCACACACACAAGGCACATGGTCGACTTTATTGGGAGTAGTATAGACTCTTGTCCCAACAGGTGAAGGAATTGAACCACACAATATCACATAGTGAGTCACAATTAAAGCCTAAATGTCTCAATAGTCATGATTTTAGCACAAACTCTTGTCATAATCTCATGCTGCCTATTAGAATAATTTCATGCGAAGCTAAGCTAAAAAAACAATTAACTACTAACAAAACAAACAAACATAAATGCAAATATGGATAGAGAAGTATAGCATGCAAATACCAGCACCCCACACTTAGACGGGACACACTGTCCTCAGTGGAAAATAAATAAGAAGAACCTGGTTAGTCGGACTCATCCTCTATGTCTGGGGTCATACCCCTTGCATCGGAATCATCAGCAGAGTCGTCATCCTCAGAAGTTCCTCATAAGTATCCCACTTAATTCCAAGAGTGAGTCGAGGTATTTGCAGCTAGGAGGGTTCTCCTTGCTCTTTTCGGCCTCTTTTCTTGCCTTTTTGTGAAGTGGTAGCCTTATCTTTGCCTTGTCTTGCTTTGGGTGCCATTGTACCTGAGACTTAAAACAATGTTCATGTTAGCATCATCTCGATGGATACAATCTATAAACAAGCAGTAGTGGCATCACCCCACACTTAGTTTGTTGGTACAGACTAGTGAAGTGAAAGTGGTCGATTACTCAGACTTCATCGACATACGTTTTAGGGGCTATATTCCAACAAGAAATTCAGATATGTAACACTTCTTGCAATCTTTGCAATACTTTCATGTTAGGTATATCAAGACTTCTACATAGGGATTACATCATGGTATAGTTTCTATCAACAATCACAATCTCCTATGTCGGTAGGCAACTATAAGTCTTATTCCGATGAGCGAGACATCCCAACATGTAAGTATTCAAGTGACAAGAGTATGCAATGTTCATGACTATAGCAATTCCGCAAGTAGTATGACAATGCATCAAAATCGAATTGAAGTCGGAAACAAGTTAAGATCATCCTAACGTATATGTTCACTCACTTGGTTGTGTATCAACAATTCAAACACATTTACATCTCCAATACTTCTTTAAGATTTAGCAATTCATAATAGACATAGTAACGTAGTACTTACGAAAAATAGATGAAGAACAAAAGAGTACTTACGTGATTGAAGCCTTTGGAGATGTTCTTGTGAAGTGAGAGAGCAAAAAGAAAAGTTTTGAGATGATTTGGAGAGTATGTGCGGTGCCTAGGTCAAGTTTTCAATGTGTTTATGTTTCAAGACTAAGTCTCCTTTATATAGGAAAAGAATGGGTCGGGTTTTGACCCATTTAAAATTGGTTTTGGAGACAAAAAGTGACCATAGGCGGCGCCTTTAGCTTTGCCTATGCTTGGCATAGGCGGCGCCTAATGCAAAGCCTATGGTGAGCATAGGCGGCGCCTAGTGCAATGCCTTTAGTGACCATAGGCGGCGCCTAGTGCATGGCATATGAGATTCAGAGACCAAATGCTTTAGCATAGGCGGCGCCTATGCTATGGCATACTTGAGCATGGGCGGCGCCTATGCTATAGCACACTAGATTCCGAGACCTTGGGCTATAGTATAGGCCATGCCTTATTCGTGGCCTAGTTTTACCTAGGCCTAGCCTTGCTCGATGCCTATTTTGTCATGAGAAATGCTCAATCCATAGCCTTATGCATCTTAATTCCTAACTTACCACCTTTACCATGCAATACGTCCAAATCGAACTTTGAAACCAATCTCCTCGTTTTACACCTCTTGCACCTATATTTGCTCAAAGATAATAAAAACGATTAGAACGATGGGTTGCCTCCCATCAAGCGCCTTAGTTTTGGTCGTGGCACGACTCTTATTTTTGGATTTTTATTTATCAAAAGCAAAACACATACTAGAACGAAATGAAAAATGAAAAAATGATAAACAATAAACGATGGGTTGCCTCCCATCTAGCGCTTGATTTATTGTCGCGGCACGACATAGTTACCTCGAGTACTTAGACTTCGTCGAGATAGATGGTGGATCATTTTCTGAATGGATTCAGACGACAATGAGGCTTACTTGTAGGCATGCAATCTTCTTCGAGATGACCCTTGTGCATGCCTATCCCAGGAGGGATACCAATTATATCATCAATAGTCCAACCCATAGCTCTCATGTATCTCTTCAGAGCAGAGATGAGAGCCTCTACGTGTTGTTTACTTAAATCATCCGTACTCACCGGAAGTATATTTATACTTTCCAAGAACACATACCTTAGATAATCGGGGAGCTCTTTCGATTCTAGCATTGGTGGCTCTTCAAGGGAAGTCTTCGCTGTTGGTGACGGTTGATTCTTAAGATCACGGTCCGGTTGCTTAGGAGTATGGGAATAGGACTCTTTTTCTGTTAGAGCACCCATAAGTTCTTCATAATCTTCATCGTCCTCATGCTCAACATTCAGTGGCGCAGCATACAATGGCTCAACAGTAAGCTGTTTCTCTACAGATAATGCTTTCTTATCCTCATGATGAACATCAGCTACAGAGAACACATTCATATCGCTGGGCTGCTTCATTGCTTTGCATATATCAAAGCGGACCACTTCGTCATTCAACCGAAATAAAAACTCATTAGCTCTCATGTCAATAAGCACACTTCCTGTTGCAAGGAAAGGACGTCCCAAGATTATGGGAACTTCAGAATCCGCTTCACAATCCAAAATAACAAAGTCTGCTGGAAAGATGAATGAAGAAACCTTTACCAAGACATCACATAGGATACCAACAGGTCATTTTACCGACCTATCCGCCATGACGAGCCTCATATTGGTTGGAGTAGGATCACCTAACCCCAACTTTTTATAGATAGATAATGGCATCAAATTGATGCTGGCTCCTAAATCACATAATGCTTTGGCAAAATTCAAAGATCCAATGGTGCAAGGAATAGTGAAAGCTCCGGGGTCAGCCTTCTTCTGAGCTATTGATCGGGTAGCGATTGCGCTGCAGTGATGGACATAATCTTTCAACTCATAACTTGCTGCCCGCTTCTTTGTCAAAATATCCTTCATAAATTTCACATACCCAGGCATTTGTTCAAGTGCTTCCACCAATGGAACATTAATGGTCAGCTGCTTTAACATAGTCATGAATTTGCTGAACTTCGTATCATCCGCCACCTTCTTCAATCTTTGGGGAAAAGGTGGTGGTGGGTATGGAATTGTTCTCTCCACGGATTTCTTCTCCTCTTGCTTCCGTTTTTCAGCTTTTCCAGGCTGCACGTCGTGAGGAGTGACGTTAAGGACGGTAGGATCGGCTGCTGCGGCATCTTCCCCTTTTGCCTTATCATCAATTTCCGCTTCTTCGTCAACCACTTGTTTGCCTTTTTCTGAAGTTTCCAGCACCTTACCACTTCGGGTAGTGATGGCCATGCATGACCCATTATTCCTTGGGTTTTGCACAGTATCGCTTGGTAACGTGCCAGCCTTTCTTTGATTGAGTGCTGCTGAAAGTTGGCTCAATTGCTGCTCTATTTGCTTGATTGAAGTGGAATGAGAATCAACTAATTGCTTCATAGAGGACAAATCATTTATTACCTCCGTTACTCCTGCGCTCGTTGCTTCCACTCCTTTCAGTTGTTTAGCCATCATGTCTTCCATACTTCCAGAACCAGATGTGGTGGTGTCACGTCTTCCAGGGGGAACATACACACCACTATTGTCATTCTTGTTCTTCCAACTACTTTGGTCCTTGTTTCCAAATTTCTCATAGTAGTTCCAACCTTGGTTTCCTTGGGCATTGCCTCGGAAACCCCCCTGATTGTTCAAGTAGTTAGCTTCCTCTTCCGAATCAGATTCGTATCTTCCTTTTGACGCAATAGCTTTCACTTTTTCGGTCTTCCCTGATAATAAATGCTTTGTAAGAAGATCCACTTGTGTTTTCATGTGCGCCATATCTTGATCACGTTCTTCTTGTCTTCTTCTTTGGTCTGCAGTCATGCCAATAGATAAAGTGGGGCTTGCTACCTCAGAATCCCTGGTATGCCAAGCTCTACTTTGTTTCTTCATACGATCTAGCATATTGCTTGCTTGACCAAAGGTGAGATCCATAAAGGATCCTCCAGCCGCATTATCCACCACTGGTTTAGTTATTGAATTCAGGGCTCTATATAATATCTCCATTAGGTGAACATTAGTCATATGATGGTTTGGGCACCTCGCTAGCTTTGTCTTGAACCTCTCCCATGTTTCATGAAGAGCTTCAGTGGGAAGCTGACGAAAGTTGCTGATTTCATCTCTCAATTGTGCTCTTTTGGATGACGAAAAGAATCTTTCTAGGAAAGCGTCTCTCAATTGCCTCCAATTTGTAATAGAATCAGGAGTCAGCCCATTCAACCATAGAGTTGCCTCCCCAGACAGAGACAATGGAAATAGACGTAATCAAATTGCATTCTGACCAACACCAGGATTGTCAAATGACTTGCATGTAGAAATAAAGTTGATGAGATGCATATTCGGATCATCGCCTGCTAGTCCACCAAATAATCCCTTGAGTTGCAATAACTGAATCATGGTGCTTGTGATGTTGAACTTGGCTCCGGGCGCTAATGGTGGTGGAATTATAGCTCCAGTGGCTCCGGCACCATCAAGATCATCATCATCATCGTCGAAAGCTAGCTGCATAGGTTGGCGATCATGTCTATACCGAGCTTGTCGACCTCTTCTGTTGGTAGGTGTTGTGATTTCAGCATCATGCCTTGGGTTTAGTAATTCGTCATCACCTAAATCCTAATCGTCAGGATTTGTTGCTCGTGCAGGGTTATCAATGTTCTGCTGTTGAACCTGGGTTGCGGCAAGGGCAGCCAATCTTGCTTGTTCCTGTTGAGCAACCATCCTTGCGATTTCAGCTTGTGCTTCCATTCTACCAATGCGTTGTGGTTCAGGATTGATTGGTAATAACGGTTGACCAGAACTTCGAGTATGGGGCATGCACTAAAATAAAAACCTGCAGTAGACAAAAACAAAAACTAAACGTAAAAGTACGAGAATCTTTGACCAAAGGGTCTAGTAATTATCACGAACTTGATTGACACTTGTATTCCCCGGCAGCGGCGCCAATTTTTGATAACGCTCAATCTACAGCTCTCGTAGGAGTGTAAAGAGGTCGTTAGCAAATATAGAACCCAACCTGGGTTGGGTATCGATCCCACAGGGAATATCTTGGTCAACAAGTAAGCAACGAGTACTAGACTTTTAGTGCAAGTCTCGTAAGAAGGGGGGTTTGTAATGTGTAACCAAATTGGTAGAGAAAAACGGCAATAGCAAAGTAAAAAGAAAGAATGTTTAGTAGGTTGTGAAACAATGAGAATTGAGGAGTTGGGGTTATGTCCACCTTCTGAGTTATACGTCTCTATTGGCTATGAGTGTGCGGAATTCAGACATGCATGTGCTTATAGAGAATTGTATTCGATGGTAAATCCAGGCGTCTTTCGACCTATTCGAGGATTATTTCACTTTAACTCTTTCGAGCTTAAAGCGTGTCTAACGGTACGAATTCTCCAAGAGGTTAATCCAGTTACGGCACTAACTTTTTAATAGGGGATGGGACCCTACTACCTTGACATTATCTCTTTTCCAGACAGATAACCTTTCTTTCGAACAAGTTAAATGTTATACTGGTGTATTCTTGCGTTTGCAACCACAAAGAATTTAGATTAAGATGAAGAGAATAATGATATAAGCAACATACGTGTCACGAACTCACAAACTCACAGCAATAGATAGTATCTCATTCAACTTCCATAACCCCAACAGAGAAGTTTAGTTACCCATGAGTGCGAAGGAAATCACAATTGACATTGTTGTTATACCACAATAAAGATTTCACGTTTGTAATGGTGTGGTAGGCGTTAGGTGTGAATCCCTTAGCAAAGTAACGTTTCTCTTGTTGTGGAATTTAAGAATAGACGAATAGAAGAAGAAAAATAGAATTAATGAAAGAATTAGAAGAAGAGTTGTAGAGTAATAGAATTGAATGTAAGAAGATTAGAAGATGTAAGAAGATGTAAGAAGAAGATGATTTTAGAAGATGTTCTAAAATCTCTAGCAAGATAGGGTGTTTATAATACCCATATCCTATTCCTACTAAGCTAATGAAATGCTTAACCAAATCCTACTAAGCTAATGAAATACTTAACCCAATTGTACTAGGTTAATGTATCATTATCCTAATCCTAATAAATTAATGAAATACTTAACCCAATTGTACTAGGTTAATGTATCATTATCCTAATCCTAATAAATTACTGCTAGTCCCCAAAGTCTTCAGAAATGCTGTTTTAGCCCGGGACAGATTTTCCATGCGCCATCTTTAGTCCTTGGCGTCCAAGATTGGCTTTTCTCCTTTCGTGAAGCTTTCTTTGGCGTCAATTTATCCATAAAATGCTGAATTCTGCATCAGTTATACCTGAAACTTTGCTAATCATGTTCGTTAGCTCACTTACAGGAAAAAGGAAAAGTGCATGAAATATATAATTTGTTCTCAAAACTAGGCTAAAATATGGGCAAAATATAGTGCTATAGGCGTGTAAATTCGCCTATCATCATACTGTCACATCAAATAAAAGTAAATACGAAGATAATACTTGGTCCAAGCGACCAAAATACTGGAAATCTCAACACAACCACAATCTGATAACTAGTCTGACAAAGCCTCTACTACTCTCTGAACTAGAGAGCCGCTGGGACAGGTCCCCAACTGACTCAAGCTGAACTAAAAATAATAATCATAAACACTTAAATACTGGAATGTCTGAAGATAGGTCCTCGAACCATGAGGACTCACCACTGGAGAAATATAGACAAAGGTACTCGGAGATCACTGACGAGGCTGAGACTAATCACCTGAACGACTGAACCTACATTATAAGACAATGTAGCACATAGACCTATATGTGGATCAGCACTTGGGAATGAACTGAGTATATGAGGGTGTATGCATTTACATAAAACAACATCAATACTCTTTAATCAAATCATGCATGCAATAAGGAATGACTCACATGGCTTGAATAAGTATAAAATGTAAAGCTCATAAATCATGTAAAATGGAGCATGTAACACAAATCTCGTGGGTCATCATACTTTAACTTTGAAATTTGTACTCTTCTGTTATTCTTATTACTCATAGGCTAAAGGAAACTTTAAGCAATACTTTCAACTCATGCATATGTCTCATGGAGAGTCAAACTTCTTTAATGCTCAAGAACTCATAACTCTTTTGAACTCAAATACTTGGAACTTGGAATCACTTAACTTTGATTTTAAAACTGATGATCAACTCTTATTAGTAGAGAAAACTACTTCCTTCTTTGGAAAAATACTTAAAAGCTGCTTATTTACTTTATAATGTATCTCATTTCAAGGGTTTAGGGAAACATTCTATCTCAAGTGAAAATACTTTAGTTTAGTGAAATAACTTATCTCAAAGATTTAGGGAGGTTCTCATAACCGACATAAACTATGTGAGCTACATGGAGTCCAACGTCTTGTCCTCCTAAGGAAGAAACCTCACGTTGGGGAGAGGCGTCATAGTCTTGTCAGGGAGTATAACCTCAGCTCAGTGATCACTTATCTCGGCCTCGGGCCCAATCATCTCGGCCTCAGGCCTAAAATCTCAAACCTACAGTGGCACGTAGTTCTGGGGTAAGAAACCATATTAACTAACCCAACTTGGTGCTAAATACTACTCCCTTTAGTTTATCTCACTCATCTCCTGAAAATCCACTTTAGAATTGTAACATCCCGTATTCAAGTATGTGTATTGGCGTATCCAAGTACGTGTATTGGTCTTATTTATATGGAATTAATTTTTTATTTTATTTATACCGGAATTTGCCCGTCGATAGTTCCATGCGAAGGTTATTGAATAAGCTTTCCAACGATATAAAGATTTCCAAAAACGGATAGGTTTCAGATATAATCAAACACGTTTGAAACTATAAAACGGTGGCCGGGATATTTGGGAATAGTAAATGTGCAGGAAAATTTCCTGCACACAAACTATTGAGGCCAACCGAATTTTTGGGTCAACTTCAAACGATCATAACTCCCTTAATATAATTAACTGGGAGATCTTCTACCTATAAAAAGAAATATATTTGAGTATTCTTTCCAATGAAATTGGTTTCATCCAAATCCAATCTCTGAGTAAGGAGTTATACTCGTTTTACTTCAGCCTATCAAAATAGATTTTTAGGGTCAACTTCAAACGACCATAACTCCTTGTACAGGATGAAATGGGTGTCCAACTTTATATGAAATGAAAGACCTTTGAATTATCCTTCCAACGATACCAATTTCACCCAAATCCGAAATCGGATCAAAGAGTTATGGTCGATCTACTTTAGCTTATCAAAACAGTCCACCAAAGGACAGATTTGACATTATTTAAATTTTAAAGGCATTTTGGTCATTTTCTATTATATTATGGACGGGAATATGTGTATATATACATGTATATGAGTTCAAAAACTCATTTTCATCATCAATCATTGAGAAAGAACAAACCCTAGCCAAATTTGACCTTTAAATTATTTTTGATTCAACCGTAGAAATTTCAAAGTAATCCGATAACTGCGTTTGTCATCTCGAGAGCTTCGAACGGCACCTATTATTTTTGCAAACAGGATTGCATAATCAAGAGGTGAATTCTAAGGTATGAATATTGTTTGCCTTTGTTCTTTTCCATATGTATATGTGTGATAGAGGATTATATGTATTGGTTGTTATTGAAAGGTGATGGAAATAGGGTAATGGACTATTTTGCATGGTTTAGTTGTATTGAATTATGGAAGGTGGATATGGTAATTGAGTTATGGAAGGTGGATATGGTGATATACTATTGAATTGATGATTATTTATGTCTATGGCTCAATTTGGTTTAATGGATTGGTTGGAAGGATAAATGAATCCAAACTTGATATTGGAGGGTGTTGTATGAATATGCATGGCATGTGAATGTAATTGGAGTATAAGAGGGTTAAAGTGACACCCTTTATGGTGTAATTAAGGCTTACTACTTAACCACTAGTTTGGTGAATTCAAATAATTGAATTGTGACGTTTGGTTGCTAATACTAGATTTCTATATATGTTCATTGTAGATAAGTAATCCGAAAAGACGGGAAGTCCATTTGGGACTAGTATTGAAGGTTGACAGTCAGGTATGTAAAGCATACTCTATACCATATCTTTGGCATGAAAGTGAACAATTGTTCTATTAAGAAAGTTTCCAAAGTTATTCAATAACATGTGATCCATAATGGTTTTGTATGATGTCCTACGTTACCAATGAACTTGTTTCCACCCTACAAGATGTCAAGACATTCCAATACTTACTTGTTTTCCAAATCTTACATGTTTATTGCACTAATGAATGTCAGAAGGTATCCGGTTACTCAAACAAGATCCATGTGCTATTAATGACTCCAAAACGTTTCATTGATATACCAATAAGTTCCTACTTCATTGTTATGGCATTGATGACTCCAAAACACTTCATTGATGTGCCAATGAGTTCTTACTTTATTGTTATTGCATTGATGGTCTATTTATATGTCTCTTATTGATGTATCATTATTTCAAAGTATAAAAAATACGGTGGCGACCGAAATAACAATCTCAAAGATTAATTGAACTAAGTGATGGAAGTTCTCTCTTATCGAGTGGTATCCCAGGGGCATAAGCCTATCATGGGTCGATCCCTATTTATGTGTTTATGGGTGGTATCCCAGGGGCATAAGCCTATCATGGGTCGATCCCAGTTGATATGTACTGGAGGCAGCCTAATGGTCACAGTACAGTACAATAATGATTACAAAGATGATAAGAACGAAGGTAAAGTGATTGAATAAATACAATGTACAGGTTGTCACAAGTTCTAGTAAGTGTGGTCCACTCCTATTACGATTTATTCACTTGTTTCTGATTTCTATTGAGCTCCTATATCATATGTGATTATCTACAGCTTTACATACTCAGTACATATTTCGTACTGACGTCCCCCATGGGGGACCTGCATTTCATGCTGCAGGCACAGATACCTCAGCTCATACACCGTACAAGTAGGAGCCAGGATATCCAGCTGCTTTTGGTGAGCTCCAGTTTGCTTTGGCGCTTTCCATGTCATATACAGTCACTTTTGGTATTGTATAAAAGTTAGTTATATGGAGGGGTGTGTCCCGACCTTAGTTAAACTTTGTGTATTGTCTAGAGGCTTTGTAGACCTAATGTACAGTCAAGGTGGTGTTTTGTTAATAGACGTGATGGCTCCAACGGCCAAGTATTGTATATACATATATATGTGTGCTCGATCTTATACAGGTGATTATTTTATTTAATATGAGACATGATGCTGTCCGAATTTTGGGTTGTCATAGAGGTATGCATGGGAAGTATAAGGTTATGAGCTGGTTCTCCCAGGCCTCCTCGGTTACGGGTGCCAGTCCGCCCCAATAGGATTTGAGGCGTGACAAGAATAATCGCATGGTTCAATAAGAACTCAACTGTAAAATCTGTAATCTCATGTAGTAAAGTGGATTTCAAAACTCTATGACCATTAGGTCAAAACATTTCTCAATAATCTCGGAATAATCAAATCATGGGTGCTTATAGCACAAAAGTTCATAAAATTTCAAGTCTCAAGTAGGGCTTAATGGCCCATAATTCAATCTCAAGTTAAAACTCATCAAAATGCATATTAGATAGCATATAGATTCATAAATCATATAGAAATCTGGAAGTTACGACATTTTGTCTCAAAATCTTAACATACTCATATACCTCAATACCTCAAACATTGCAATTATTAACTTCTCAAGGAATAAAATCATAGGGTGTAAACCCAGCTTCAAATTCCCAAGAAAACATATAAAAATCATGTCATTAGACTCTCAATTCATGGGAAACATCAAAATTTTGCAACCAATAACAATGGGTGAAAAACCCTAAATCAATTTCATATAAAACCTCATAGATTGCAGAAAATTATAGTTTAAATAAGCCTTTGGGCACAAGGGTGAAAGGATTATCCTTATTCAAAACCTCACACTCCTTAGATTAAGAAATTGGATAAACAATCTTGCTCTAAACTCTTCTTTTTACTCTTGAGAGAGGGTTCTTGCAACTCTTGAACTTGAGAAACTCAAATATCAACTTAATTTTTAAAATTTATGTGAGTTCTTGGATTTCTTGGAGAAGGATTTTAGATTTGATCTTGAGAGGAAACCCTAGCTCTCTTTTGTTTTGGAAGATGAATGAAGCCATTTGCTTCATTTGAAATATATCTGGTTGATAAAAAATTGAAAATACCAAAAATTCCTTTTTAAGAATGACGTAGAAATACGAAACGGGGGCTGCGACGGTCGAAACGAAGTCCGTCGCTAGTCTGACGGTCCGTTGGATCATCCGTCGTACGTCGGTCAAAAAAAGAATACACTGCCTCAATGTGATGGTATCAGCGATGGTCCATCGTAAAATCGACTATCCGTTGATCGTCCGTCGTACGTTTTCCAGGATGAGGCCACACTACCTCAGTGGCGACGGTCTCAGTGACGGTCCATCGCGGAATTGACGGTCCGTTGTCCTGGCCGTCGTACTTGGGCCAGAAAAGGGGGTTACTGCCTTGGTTGTGATGGTCCGAGGGATGTTCCATCACACACTCGATGGTCCGTCAACCTGTCCATCGCACCTGGGCGGTTCCGACATCTCTCAGAAAACGACCATAACTTCTCACCCCGATATCGGATTTGGACGAAATTGGTATCATTGGAAAGATAATTCAATTATCTACATGGAAAAAAGTCAAATTTAAGAAAATTTTATATGGATTAAACACCAATCACTTGGTAAGTCACTTCTCAATCTTTTAGGGCCGGAACTACACTTCACTTGACACACTCTAAGGCTTAGACTACGAGGAAACTTTGCGGGGTCTTACAAGTTGTAGGATATGGCTCACACATGGTTCAAATCGTGGAAATCCAAGAGGACTGTAAATGCAGGGCCTATTGAGTGGGAGGAGTATGCTACTACCTTTTTAGATAGATTTTTTCCCCTAGAGCTGAGAGAAGCTAAGGTGTTAGAGTTTATTAATCTCAGGCAGGGTAACATGATGATGAAAACATATTCTCTTAAGTTTACTCAACTAGCTAGATATGCTCCTCAAGTGGTGGCGGATAGTAGGGCCAAGATGGGTAAGTTTGTTTCTGGAGTGAATGATAGTGTGGTCAATGAGTGTAGATCCGCAATGCTGATTAGTGAGATAGACATAGCTAGGCTTATGATCCATGCTCAACAGATAGAAGAGAAGAAGATCAAGATGAGAGAAAAGAAGAATAATAAAGCTAGGATAGGTAGCTTCAATTTCAACCAGCCTAAGTCAAAAAGAGGGAATCGTTCTCAGTTCGGTCCTAAGTCATTCATCCCAGCTCCTTTCTCGGCCAGTGCTCCAGTTCCTAAGTTCAGGAAGGGTAACAAGGATAGGGCGCTAGGCTATAAATCTCAGGGCAGTGTTAGCAGTGCCCGAACCAACTCTTTTTATCAGACTTGTGGTAAGAACCACAAGGGTATTTCCAGAGCTGGCAGTGATGTATGTTTCGGATGTGGCAAGCCAGGCTACAGAGTTAGAGATTGCCCCCAGTCAGGATTTCAGGGTCAGCATAACCGTTCCTCAGCTCAGTCTGGTCGCCCGAATCAGCAGGGTGCCACCTCCAGTGCTACTAGTGGAAAACACCTAAATCGACTCTATGTTCTTAAAATCCGACAAGATCAGGAAAATTCTCTTGATGTAGTTACAGGTACGTTACATATCTTTCACCTGCATGTTTACGCTTTGCTAGATTCAGGAGCTTCTTTGTCTTTTGTTACTCTTTATATAGTAGTTAATTTTAGAGTCAATCCCAAAGTTCTAGCAGAGCCCTTCTCAGTCTCTACCCTAGTAGGTAAAACCATTATAGCCCAACGGGTATATAGGAACTGTCCGGTTATGGTATCTCAGAAAGTCACTTCGGTAGATTTAGTCGAATTAGAGATGACTAATTTTGATGTCATTCTCGGTATGGATTGGCTTCATTCCTTCTATCCCACCGTCGACTGCAGAAACAGAGTTGTCCAATTTTAGTTTTCGAATGAACCTGTCCTAGAGTGGAAGGGTAGTACTTCAGCGTTCAGAGGTCAGCTAGATTTTCTACCTCCGGGCATGGAAAATGATATCTAAGGGATGTGTTTATCATATTGTTCGAGTTAAGGACACTAGTTCTAAAACTCTCAGTCTTGAATCAGTCCCAGTAGTGAATGAATATTCAGATGTCTTTCTCGAAGATCTTCCAAGAATTTCTCTCGAAAGGGAAATAGACTTCGGCATTGATCTTCTTTTGGATACTCAGCCTATATCTATTCCGCCATACAGAATGGCACCAACAGAATTCAAAGAACAGTTGAAGGATCTCCTAGATAAGGGATTCATCAGACCCAGTGTGTCCCCATGGGGTGCACCAGTCTTATTCGTGTGCAAGAAAGATGATTATCTCAGAATGTGTATTGATTATCGTCAGCTCAATAAAGTCAGGGTCAAGAACAAGTATCCACTTTTCAGAATTGATGACTTGTTTGACCAACTTCAGGGTACCAGTTGTTTCTCTAAGATAGACCTCAGATCAGGCTATCATCAGCTCAGAGTCAGGGAATATGACATTCCGAAAATAGCTTTCCGTACTCGGTATGGTCATTTTGAATTTCTAGTCATGTCCTTTGATCTTACCAATGCCCCAAAAACTTTCACGGACTTGATAAACCGTGTGTTCAAGCAGTACTTAGATATGTTTATCATAATCTTTATAGACGATATTCTTGTTTACTCCCGCAGTGAGCAGGATCATGCAGAACATCTCAGAGTAGTATTACAGACTCTCAGAAATCATCATTTGTTCGCCAAATTCAGTAAGTGCGAATTTTAGCTAAGGTCAGTAGCATTTCTTGGTCACATTTCGGTGATGGCATTAGGGTTGATCTTTAAAAGACCGAAGCAGTAAAAAACTAGCCTCGCCTTGTCTCTCTATCAAATATCAAAAGTTTCTTGAGTCTGGCTGGCTATTACAGACAGTTCGCTGAGGGATTTTCTTCTATTGCATCCCCTATGTCCAAATTTACTAAGAAAAAAGTCAAGTTTCAGTGGTCAGATCCTTGCGAGAAGAGTTTTCAGGAGTTGAAGACTCGACTCCCTTCAGCCCCAGTTCTAGCATTACCAGTTGGTTTAAATGGGTTCTAGTATATTGTGATGCATCCAGAGTAGGTTTGGGTCGTGTCCTCATGCAGCATGGTAAGGTCAAAGCCTACGCCTCCAGATAGGTTAAACCCCATGAGAAGAATTATCCTACTCATGATCTTGAGTTAGCAACCATAGTTTTTTCCTTGAATATTTGGAGGCATTACTTGTACGGTATTTATATAGATGTGTTCACAGATAATAAAAGCCTTCAGTATGTATTCTATCAGAAATATATCAATCTTCGTCAGAGAAGGTGGTGAGCTTTTGAAAGATTACAATATGAGTGTCCATTATCATCTGGGCAAGGCCAATGTAGTGGCCGACGCTCTCAGTAGACTGCCTATGGGTATTTTTGCTCATGTTGAGGACAGTAACAAGAAGTTAGCTCAGGAAGTCCATCAGCTCGCCAGATTAGGTGTCCGCCTAGTTGATTCACCAGAAGGTAATATATGGGTTCAGAGTAGTTCAAAATCATCTCTAGTTTCCGAAGTTAAGGAAAAGTAAGACAGAGATCCAAGTCTAGTCAAGTTGAAAGAGTCAGTTAAGGATCAGAAGGTAGAGGTTTTCTCCCAAGGGGGACAAGGTATTTTGCGTTGTCAAGGTCGTTTGTGTGTGCTAGGTATAGATGACTTAAGAAAGTGAATTCTTGCAGAAGCACATGGTGCACACTACTCTATTCATCTAGGGGACACTAAGATGTATCGTGACTTGCGGGAGATCTATTGGTGGAGTGAGATGAAGAAAGACATTGCAAAGTTTGTGGCTAAGTGCTCTATATGTCAGCAGGTTAAGATAGAGCATCAGAAGCCTAGTGGGTCCATGCAAGAGTTCAGTATTCTTACTTAGAAGTAGGAAGAAGTGAACATGGGCTTTGTGACGGGTTTGACTCATACTCGTCATCAGCATGATTCAGTTTGGGTCATTGTAGATAGAATGACCAAATCAGCTCATTTCCTTCCAGTTCATACCTCTTATTCAGCTGAAGATTACGTCAAACTCTATATCAGGGAGTTGGTCAGATTGCACGGTGTTCTGTTGTCCATTATTTCAAACAGAGGTACCCAGTTTACCTCTTACTTTTGGAAAGTATTCCAAAAGGGTCTTGGTACCCAAGTTCATCTCAGTACAACTTTTCATCCTCAGACAGATGGTCAAGCAAAAAAGACCATTCAGACTTTAGAAGATATACTGCGAGCGTGTGTAATTTATTTTAAGGGTAGTTGGGATGACCACTTGTCTTTGATTAAGTTTGCATACAACAACAGCTATCATTCCAGTATTCGAATGGCTCCATTCGAAGCTCTCTACGGTAGGAGGTGTAGATCTCCAGTCGGTTAGTTCAAAGTTAGTGAGGCCTCAATTATAGGGCCTGACTTAGTATTCGATGCCTTAGAAAAATTCCAGTTGATCAGAGAAAGACTTCGGGCTACTCAGAGCCGACAGAAGTCTTATGCAGATATACGCAGGAAGGATCTCGAGTTCGAGATTGGTGACTATGTCTATCTAATTATCTCTCCCATGAAGGGAGTAAAGAGATTCGGCAAGAAGGGAAAGCTCAGTCCCCAATATGTCGGTCCCTTCAAAATTCTCAATCGTTTTGGCAAGGTAGCTTATGAGCTCGAGTTGCCTTCAGATCTAGCCTCAGTCCATGCAGTCTTCCATGTCTCCTTTCTCAAAAAGTGCACAGGTGACCCAGTGGTTGTAGTCCCTATTGAGGGTGTAGATATCTAGAACAGTCTCTCTTATGAGGAAATCCCAGTCGAAATCCTTGACTATCAGATTTGCAGACTGAGGAACAAAGAAGTCTTTCTAGTCAAAGTTCTTTGGTGAAATCAGTCCGTTGAGGGAGCTACTTGGGAAGCAGAAGAAAATATGGAAACCAAGTATCCTCACCTCTTCTCCGCAAATTCAGACTCAGCCCAAGGTAATATCTTTCCTTGAGTTCATTCAGCTTATGGTCAAATTTCAGTTACAAACTATGATCAGCATGAATCTCAGTAATGTCAGTTATGTAATCATGTTTTAGTCATTAATGTTCAGTATATGTTTCAGTTTATCATTTCTCCCCTCTCAATCAGTCTTATTTGAGGACGAATATTCCTAAGGGAGAGATATTTTAAGACTCCGTAAAAATTTCTAAGCTTAATTCAATCATTTAAGTATGTCAAGGGGGGGTCTCGGACTTAAATAATTCTAGCTAAGTTCCCATACTTAGTTTATTTTTGGCCTTAAAAAGTTGGTGATCTCATTTTGCCACCTTAATGTCCTTTAATGGTCCATATTTTTGTTAATTCATGATCATAGATGTCAATAAGTATTCTCGAATAAGTTTCGAATTTTCGGTCCTCGTTTAGACCATATTTGGTGTCCCAAAACAGTGGACCAACGCGATCTTGGCGCACCGCGTCGCCTATCGCGTTGGTTAACGTTGTTGCAGAGACTGCCAGTGAAAATAACTGAGGTTTGGCATGATCATGGCGCAACACGTCGGGTATCGCATCGATACATCGACACGCCGCGTCGCCAATCGCGTCGAAACCCAATTTCAGTCATTAAATGTCCATGTCTTAAAGGGCAAAAAGGGTCAATTTTCCACCCCTATATAAGTCTAAAACACGTAATTCAGTGCAATTTCACCCAAATTATAGTGGTTTCTCTCAAATACTCTCAAGAGCAAGTTAGGGTTTTTAATTGGGGATTCAAGTTCAAGAAAAATTCCACCGCCAATCTTCGTAGAATCAAGGACTAAGGTATGCATAGTGTTCATTCATGGATTCCTTTAATCCATGAAGCTCAAGAATCAATTTTTAAATCATGTATTGTGAATATTTTACTGTGGGTTGATTATGTTCATGAGATTATGGTTATATGATTCCAAAGTTGGAGTCTGTATGTGTTGTTCATGAACCTAGGTTAATGTATGTCTTGAAATCTATAAGTTTAGTTGATTCATGGAGTTTTGAAGTAATAATTTGATGATTATACTTATGCCTTAAGTTATATATGCAAGGTGTTCGATAAAATGCCTAAGAGACTAGAAATTATGCATTATAGCTCAATTGTGATCTAAATGATAAATGCATGCTTTACCTTTATGATCAAAATGACTTCTATGATATTGTTGTGCATTATGAATATTTTATGGAATGCTCATGAGACTAGTTGATGGAATTATGACATATTCTATGCATTCCCATTCATGTATAAGATTATGATAACCGTGTGCTTCATGAAATCCCCAACTTATGGTATTATGAATTGTGGACTTTAGTCCTATGATCAAGAAGTGTCATGCCTTGTCAGTTTCCTTCTATCGAGTCCTGGGGTACTTGTACCCAACAATTTAGCTGTGTGTCTAGATCCAGTGTCAGTTTTCACGATACTCTCAGTCAAGCCATGCTCAGTAGAATTTAGTCAGTCTCATGACTCAGGAAAACTCAGTAAACTCAGTAATCCCAGAAATCTCAAAAATCGCGGCAATTCAGTAATCTCAGTAGTATTTCGTTAGTCAACGAAACTCAGTCCAGTCCAGTTCAGTAAATCATGATCAGTGTCTATTCAGATGGGAGTAAGATTTAGCACCGAGTGAACCCAAGGATGAGGACACACACTGACAATTGAGGGTGTGATCCTTAGAAGCAATCCTTACATTCCAGAACTATGTAACCAACATAGGTTGAGACATCGATACTGACAGATGAGGGTTGATGAGGTGGGTTAACACTGTCAGATGAGGGTCCCACCATTCTCTTTTGGGGACACTGTCAGATGAGGGTCACCCACAGCTTGTCCTTACCAGTGGCGCGGTATTGACACCCTTCCAATTGGGGTTACAGATAGGACCCCAACTCAGCTATAATAGATTATTAGGGGCATGTCAATTAGATGACTACTTCCCACAGTCTCAGTCTCAGTAATAGAACTCAGATAGTTCTACGGAACCCAGGACTATCAGATACAGTCGCTCAACTCAATACGGAACTCAGATAGTTCCATCAGAACCTAGACTGTCAGACACAGTCGCTCAGTATCAGTTATATCAGTTATCAGAAATCTATGTTATCAGTATTTAGACTTAGTATCCAGTGTTATCACAGTCTCATTTACAATTATGTATTCATGCATGTATTCTCACATTCATGTTATACAGTCAGTTAGCATTGTTTATACATTTGAACCCTTTGCATTCAGCCTACCTCACTTGCATACCAGTACATTCAATCGTACTGACGCATTTGCGCTATGGTGTTTTACTTTTTACCATAGGTTTACAAGCAAGAGCTCCAGAGCATCAGTAGCATCCCAGTTTCAGCAGTCAGAGTCAGCAGTAAGTCTTCATCCTTCGAGGTCATGATCATTACTTTATTATTTCATTACTTAGTTTATTTCTGTAGTTGGAGTTAGTTGGGGACCTGTCCCATCAACTCCATATTCAGACAGTCCAGTTTTAGAGGCTTTCAGACTACAGCATGTTCATACAGTTTATTTCAGTGTTGGGTATTTTTATACCTCTTTCAGACATTATTTATCAGTTATGATATAGTTTTAAACCTTATGGCCATCCTTATATTACGTATCTTTACAGTGTATATATGTATATCTATATGTATATTATGCAGTGCTCAGGTACGAATATCAGTCATGGGTTAGCTTGTGGTCCTTCGGGGTGATGAGAACTGTGTAACATTCCAGATACTAGATTCGGGCGTTACATAGGGCGACGGGGCCAGACGAGATTTCAGTAGATTTTTGGATGAACACTAGTGGGGCAGGTTTTGATTGGTTAATAGGGTTGTTTAACATTATTTTTAGGACGGCAAAGATGTCGGAAGCATGGAGGTAGAGTACGATAGTTATTTTATATAAGAACAAGGGAGACATTTAAAGTTGCAATAACTATAGAGACATTAAGTTGTTGAGTCATACTACGAAGGTTTGGGAAAAAATGGTTGAGTTGAGGGTGAGAAGGATTGTGAATATCTTGAGAATCAGTTCGTTTTCATGCTAAGGCGCTGACCACTGAGGCCATTCACCTTGTGAGGAGATTAGTGGAGCAGTTTTGGGAGAGGAAGAAGGACTTGCACATGGTGTTTATCGATCTAGAGAAGACTTATAATAGAGTTCTGAGGAAGATTTTGTAGAGGTGCTTGGAGGCTAGAGGGGTGTTCGTGGCGTACACTAGGTTGATCCAGGACATGTATGACGGTGCGAAGACTCGTGTAAGGACAAGAGGTGGATATTCGGAGCACTTTCCAGATATGGTAGGGTTGCATCTGGGATCAACTCTTAGCCCCTTTTTATTTGTCTTGGTGATGGATGTTTTGACGCGACATATTCAAGGGAAGGTGCCTTGTTGTATGTTATTTGCGGATGATGTGGTACTGATTGACGAGACTCGAGGAGAAGTCAATGATAAGTTAAAGATTTTGAGACAGACGCTTGAGTCTAAAGGATTTCGGTTGAGTTGAACCAAGACGGAGTACTGGAGTGTAAGTTTAGTGAGGTGTCACGTGAGAATAGAGTGGTGGTGAAGCTGGACTCGCAGGTCATTCAGAAGAGAAAGAGTTTTAAGTATCTGGGGTCTATGATTCAGGGCAATGGCGAGATTGACAAAGATATCACGCATTGTATCGGAACAGGGTGGTTGAAATAGAGGCTCGTATCGGGAGTCTTATGTGATAAGAAGGTACCCCCAAAGCTTAAGGATAAGTTCTACAGAGTGGCGGTCCGACTGGCTATTTTGTATGGAGTGGAATGTTGGTCAGTTAAGAACTTCCACATTTAAAAGTTGAAGGTGGCGGAGATGCAGATGTTGCGATGGATGTGTGGACTAACCAGGAAGGATAGGGTGGGGAATGAGAATATTCGGGAAAAGGTGGGAGTTGCTTCAGTGGAGGATAAGATACGAGAAGTGAGGTTACGTTGGTTCGGGCACGTGATGAGGAGGGGCTTGAATGCTCCAGTGTGGAGGTGTGAGACACTAGCTATGGATAGTTTTAGGCGGGGTAGAGGTAGACCGAAGAAATATTAGAGGGAGGTGATTAGGCATGATATGGAGCAGTTACTGCTTACAAAGGACATGACCCTTGATAGAAAGGTGTGGAGGACGCGGATTGGGGTAGAGGGTTAGGGGGTGGGAGTGCGTCGGTAACAATAAGGAAGCGTTCTGTTGTGTCTTTAGTTTTTATTTGTGGTGCTGTGTGAAGTTTATGATTTTGGTTTGATAGTTCTTATTTTACCTTGTGGTTGCAATATTATCTTGCTGCTAGCAGTGTTAGTTTTATTTTGTACTTCGCTCTTGTGTTTGTTATACTGTTATTGGTTCTAAGCCAGGGGTCTATCGGAAACAGCCTCTCTACTTTACTTGAGGTAGTGATATGATCTGCGTATACTCTACCCTCCCTAGACCCCACTATGTGGGAATAAACTGGGTATGTTGTTGCTGTTGTGAAATATGCATGTGGCATTAGGAAATAATATACAGATAAATTTTCATGCAGACATTCAAACATGTATAGTTTGAATACTAATTGAACTTTTAATCCTTTGGTTAAGTATATACTCCAATTAATTTCTTGTGATTTTTGTATTATACTCATTCAATCTTTAATTACTCATGATATAACTCGTCACGTCTCACTTACTTACTGCTTACTTATTATTGTTTATTCTCGAACCTGATTATGCAATTATCACATAGATTCATTTTCATCAATTGAATTTTTCATATATATCTTTCTCTTCATATTAATCACGAGATTTTATTATCCCTTTAGCATATCGTCGAAATGTTCTTAATTAATATATTAGGTTTTGAAAAGATTTGGTTCTGATCTTTTCATTATTTTCTTTCGCACCTTTTCTTCCTTTAAAATATGTGAAATTTGTGATATTTGAATTACTTTCAAAAGTACTTTATCTTCAAATGTAATACGGCAATACAAATTAAGTTGTAACACATCAATATTTAGATGAATTAACACATAATAAATTATTAAATTTATGACCATTCACTAGAACGGAATCCAAGTAAGCTAGCTTTTACCTAATTCACTAATATTAATAATATCAAATAATAATAACAATAAACATAACATATCTAGTGTAATTTCACAAGTAGCTTTCTGGAGGCTAATGTGTACCTTCTTGTCTTACCTCTATTATGCCGGGGGAGGGGGGGGGGGCGATAGAGAGGCTGCTTTTGTTAGATCATCGGCTCAAGTAAAACCAATACAAATAAAGAAAATAACTAGATATTATAACTGAAGATAAAATGCTAAAGAAAACATGACAAAGCATATTAAAAAAAAAACTATTCGGCACAACAAAAGAACTGATATTGAAGCGCAATAAAAATTAAATAGTAACAATGGATTAATATGCAACTCCGGAGTTACTACAACTAACAATATGAAGAAAAAGATACAACTCTCAACTACGTAACCAACCTATACCCTAGTCAATATCCTCCATAACCTCTTAGTTAAAGTTTTGTTATGTCCTATCTAATCATCTTTGTCTTGTATTTCTTCGACATACCTTTACATCCATTGTAACCATCCATAGTCAACCTCACACCTCCGGACTAAAATATCTCTTCTTCACATGCTCGAACCATCTTACTTTCACTCCCAGCATCTTGTCCTCTATCAAGGTCAGTCCTACCTGTCCTGCTTATCTTCATTTCTAATCTTATCTCTCATAGTATGCTCATGTATCCATCTTTATTTTCACAACTTTCAACTTCTGAATGTGGGAGTTCTAGACTGATGAATATTCTGCTTCATACAGTATAGTCAGCCGAATCACCGCATTGTAGAATAGTCATTAAGTTTTGGTAGCTCTTCTTTGTCATAAAACGACATATGCGAGTCTTTGTTTCATACATGTATTATTGTTGATTTTTTATTACTTTGAATACTAGACTTAAGATACTTGAAACTTTGTTCCTCTAGATGACATATGTATATTACTTGAAATTAAACTTTAATTCTTCTAGATAACATATGTTTATCAAGTCTCAGCTCCACAACATCCTCATGTGCTACTTCATTGAATTTGCCCTTCAAGTATTTTGTTCGGGTCTTGTTAAACATAAATTCTCTAGATATCATGTTTGTCGTCAAACCTTAATCTTGACATTATCTCCATTGCGAGATTATATGAGGAACTTGTTGTGCTCAGGCGCACACGCAAGTCTTCGTAGTCTCACCAAGTAGTATAATGGCCTTACAAAAAGCAGAATATCGATCCCACGGGGACTTGTGCTGACAACTATCTAAATCTAGTTCACTATAAAGATTAATAAGTGCTCAAGTAACCAAAAGAGTTTATGAAAAGCTAAAACTAAACATAACCGTAAATATGTGGAAAAGTAAAGGTTCTTGGACAATCAATGGGGAAAGCCCAGGGGTTAATTAAGGCTCTGTGAAAAATCATGCTACGTATAGAACTTCATTGATTAGGTTAACTATCTTGAGTTTTGATTCACGGGATTGATTTTATGATCATGGTCTTTCGAGCCTTTAATCACCTATCCAACTTAGCCCAACAACTACATCGTTGAGCGGGGATGCGAGAACTAAGTTAAATACATTTATATTTCATCCCATAAGTGAACCAAATACAGAACTTAGGTATATTCTATCGTAAGTGCAAATTATAACTTCATTCAATTAGAAGATTATAATCCTATTCAATCTATCCCACGTTCTATTCTCGTGTTCCTTCTCTTGGGTTCACAAGATGATTATGCATGTATTCTAAGCAAAGTGAATTCTTAAAATAGTGATAACAAGGATACAAAAATAACCAATAATGATAAACAACCAAACCAAATCAATTCATAACAATAATACTCATATTTTTAGCCTTAACCCTAAAAAAGAGTGTTTAGTCGATCGTGGATATAACCGTAATCACAATGAATGAATACATATTAAAATTAATAAACAAACTAAAGTAAAGAGATAAAAACCATAATTGAAGTATTCTTCAGCCCCCCTTCAAGTCCCAAGATCTTCCCGGATGTAAATCATAATGTTTAAGGGTCCTATTTTTAGGAGGACAAAAGTTGTCAATTTTGACATAGGAGCGTGCCATGCCCATATCTCCGTGTCTAGAATCCATGGCATGCCCTAATCACGGTGGGATACTGGAATTAGTCATTTAGGATTTTTCCAACGCCGTGGAATGGACCTAAAGCAGTGCCTAAGGTTCACAGCACGTCAATGACTCCAAAAGGTCCGTTTTTCGTCAAATCTTGTCCCATGTGTTTGTCCATCCATTTCAATCTTGTGGAGTTGTTTTCACTTGATTTCCATCTTGTGTATCATCCCTATATTATCATGATCAACTAACCAAGCATCCTATAGAATCAAACACCACATATTAGAGATCAAACAACGTACAATCCAAGACGATGAACTAGAAATTTAAGCTAAGAATACTAGTTTTGTCCTTTTGATCTTTAACTTAGTGTTTTGACTGTTGGCTTGTTTCAATTGAACCTTAAATATTATAAACAAGTCATTAAATTCATAATTATCAATCATACCCTTAGTGACTCATTACACAATTTGAATCCATCGAAATCTACTAGAACAACACATAGCTCTAGCTAGTAACACTAGTTTTCTCGCCTAAACTCTAAGTGACCAAATTGATTCCAAACTTGTTTGAAACACATCTTAAACATTATAATTAAGTCATTTAACACTTAGATGCTCAATTATATTATTAACAACACATTAAACACACAAGAAGTCCTCAAAACAAAACTAAATAGGCCCGAATAACAACACTAAGGTGCCATAAATCCACCTCAGATCAGAACTGATCTACCTAACATATAATCTTTTCTTTTTCAATGCAGTTCTTCTAATTAGATAATGTTTAAGTTCTAATACTTGGTATTCAAATCAATTTTATATGACGATGCGTACGTGATACATCATTTATTATATTATTACACAAGGTACAATTATTAATTGTTCCTATCTCAAAGGAATACTTGTATAGTCCATAGTTAGTGAAGTGTTGGAATTCTTTTCTATAGTTCAAAATAAGTGAATTTTTTAATGTAATGGTAGAATTCTTTCCATATTTATCCTTTCTTTTACTGAAATTCTTAACTAATTTATATTTTCTAGAAGAATATTTTGAGAATAATCAAAAAGGTAAGTAAACAATAATCTTTAATTTTTTTCTTAATGAATATGATATATCCTAAAAATTCACTTAGTATGGACTAAAGTAAGTATAGTCATAACATAATCTATGATGGGAAAGAAAAATAATTAGTATTTGATTTGGTGTTTTCCCTCAAAATCCTACAAAAGGTGAAATAATAAAACATTAAACCCAAATTGAAAAATAGCATTTCCCATTTATTAAAAATAAACTATCTAGATATCAAGTTTGTTGTCAAATCTTAATCTTGTCCTCAACTGTACTACGAGACTCGACGATCAGAATTATGGCATTTATAAAGACAAATATTAACATTCATAAATATTTGATACCACTAATATCACAAAATTTGATTTGTTTAAGAAAAAAATATTAATAATGCCATGTCACATGTGGCCCCCACACTTTACATACTTCCCTATTTAAGCAGCTCTTTCTCATTAAATTTATGAAAAAGGATAAAAAATATCCCTGAACTATTCAAAATGGAACAAAAATACCCTTCGTTTATTTTTTGGCTCAAAAATACCCTTCTGTTTGTCTTTTTGGCTAAAAAAATACCCTTTCATTAATTTTTTGACTCAGAAATACCTCTTCATTAATTTTTTGGCTCAAGAATACCGTTCTCTCTAACGAAATGCCACCAAACACACCACGTAAATAAAAAAAGTCACTTAATCAGTCCACGTCAGCATACACGTGAAAAATCACTACATTTAATCCACCTAACAATCAACCCATTTTATTCTATTTAAAAAGGAAAAATTACATATTATAGACAAAATACTATATGAATTACATGATATGGTTAATGTTATAAAAAATTATAATTTATAGTCATTTGGTAGTTAAAAGTAATTTTTTTTGTGGGTCTTATATACAAATATATTAAGATTTTTATATATCAATTTTCTCTCTCATTTATTTATTTTTGGTATTTTCTTTCTATTCTCTCTCTATCCTATTGGCTCAAAAAAAGGCAACAATGGAATATCAAAACACAAGATTTTTTATGATATCTTCTTCAACTGTTTTTTCCTTAATTTTCTCTCAAAATCACTCTAATATCCATGATTTTAAATTAAAGAAACGACAACATTGGCAACATCATAATACATGATTATTCAAGAGATCTTCTTTGTCACGACCTGAACCGAGGCCCTGGCCGTAACGGGCATCTTGAACCATGAAGGCCCGAGAGCCCTTCTAACTTGTAATCATATACACCATTCATATACAAATAGAAAAATGCGGAAAATACATAATGAACGGAATCATGGTCATGAATCTTAGCTCAATTTATAATAGAGAAAGTAAAGCCCACCAACAACTAGACAATGTCTGAACCAGTCTGCGAAATCTCTACTATATCTGAAAATAACAACTGTCTGAAATTGGGACAAGGCCTCCAGTGGACCTAAACCAAAATAAATAACATAATCTGAAATACATAGACCTTCTGGAATAAAGAAGGCTCACCAACTGTACACATCACTGTTGTCTGAAAACTCTATGGCTTAGTAGGACTTCTGAACTGAGCTTTAGACCCTGGGAGGTAGGGGGTCAATACAATTGTACTGATACGCAGAGCAATCCAAAATAACGCTTTTATATAAATAAAATATTTGAGAGCTAGTCATAAAACATCATGTATGATATAAATTCAAAAAGCATGGGCATTTTTTTGATAAATCATAAAACTTTCTGTCAATGCAATTTCTGATCTTTGTATTACTTCTGAGTTAGGTGGTACATCCCTACAAGTCTAAAACCCCACGGGATATATGGAGTCCTCCATTGACTCGGCGGGAAAGCCCCCAACCCATGTGTGCCGCAAGGGTTGGAGTGTCTAAGTCTAATACGCCATAGGGCACTAGGCCAGCGTAATATAATGTACCCGGATCGACAAATCACGATTTTGGGCAAAGAGTTGTCTGAAACTCGTGCCTTTTTCGGGGGACCACCTAACATCTCTTTGTGCCCAATTTTTATCTATTTCTAACACATATCATTCTGAAATCTTAAGTCATGAAAATCTGGTTTCTAATCTTGTCTGAGTCTATTATGGCAATGTCTATTTTGGTATCGTCATACCAAGACTTGCAAGTCGTAATTCTGAGCCATAATGCATTAAGCATAATTCTTTCATTAAAACTCAATTCAGACCACCCAACATTTCAATTAGTATAAGAGATTTCATGTTCCGAAACATAAGTCAAAACTATGCAAGAATCCTTCAAACATATGGTGGTCATGTGCTTTTGGCAAAATCATGCACTCTTTCATTATATGAATATTTTCAACATTTATCAACACAACTACCTTCTCTTTTGAAATTCAAATCGTAATCCAATCATAACACAATTCAAGACATTTTATACCATGTTTTTCAAGTATGTATTCAAAACAATTCATATCATATGAAAGATGGGAAAATCATAACAAGAGAGGGATTCATTATAATTCATGCTCTCAAATGAATATTCATCCTTAAACACATGCATACATATATATCGAATTTCAAATCAATTTGGGAAAAGGCCTAAAGACCAAAACAATGTCATTGAGACTTCTAAAACATGATTATAAATCATAAATCTAAAACCCTTTTTCTTAAAATCATGATTTCTATGCCCATGAGATTTTTAGGAAAACCCCACGTATCTTAAATTAGAAGCTTTTGAACAACTCTAGCTTTTGGGATGCTATACGTACGATTGATGGGTGCCTCTTTTAGCCCTCGCAATGGGGATTCCAAATCTTGAAGAATTAAGAAAAACCCACGATTAAATCTTAAGATATTTGAGTTTTTAGTTTGAAACCCTAGGGTGAGTTCTTGATGAATTTGAGAGAAAAGAAACATATTTTGGTGTTTTGGGAGTTTAATCTCGTGTTATAGCTGGATAAGGGATGGAAGGTACCCATTTTACCCTTAAAAATGCGGAAACAGAACGTGAAATTTTGGTGCGTGCGTTGCACGCTTATCGCATGATGCTACTGTCTCAGTCACTAAAATGGCCATAACTTTTCGCTCAGGGTATCATATTTAGGCGAAATTAGTATTGTTGGAAAGCTAATTCGAAGAGCTTTCATTTGATATATAGTAGACCCTCTAATTCATTATATACAAAGAGTTATGGTCGATTGAAGTTGACCCAAGTTTTGACGCTCACTCAAACTCGAACGATAGGAAAGCTTTCAACTCGTCCTTGAGTTAGGGGACCTCTATGATCTCAATTTATGCTTACATAGGTTCACACACTAAATAATTGATTAATATGCCAAATTTGCATAGGATTTATGGATTTTGGATCATCTATGCATAAAAATGATGGTTTTTGTTCTAACCCGAAATGCGGGGTGTTACATTATCTCCCCCTTGGGATCATTCATCCCCGAATGATGGGTAGGAATGTTGAACCTTAAAGGTATGGAATAACGTGGACATGATATGCCTTCTAAGAAGGGATATAGCCGAGCTGAAACATTTAAACTTCTATCATGAAACTGAATTCTGAGCTGACTTGACTTTACTTGGTTTAAGGAGCTGATTCATGCTGAGAGTTTAGGATTCCCTTGAAGTGTTCATGACCCAATCATATATATTGAATTGAGAAGTGATAACTTAGGCTAGTACGAATCATGAGGTAACAAGACTTAGAGTGTACCAGGGTATTACACTGTCTGAGCTAAAATACATGAAAAAATTTGAGACTATGCGCTGAACTCTAATGAACTGAGTCATGACTAAATAGATGAATCTAAAACATGATGCTTGGACTGAACTGAATTCACAATTTATACGAATGAAATAGATTATCTCTTGGGATGGTCATACACATAAGACTTCGGATAGTAGGACTAGGTGAAAAGGTGGAAAACCACAGTAACTTGTCTGCCTGACTGTTAAACTGAATTACAGACTGAATTATACCGGACACTTGTACTTAACTGGAGTATCTCTTCAACACTCTTTCTAAAGAAGTTCAAGTAGCATTAGTGAGCAAAGAATCTTGGGCATGAGTTACACAAGACATCCAACTAAGGAATCGCCATAATGACAGTACTCTATAGCACGGAATATGGACATATAACTCATAAACTAGGATAGAATTACCAGACCTTAGGCAATACAACTTCTTACTTTCAAGCTTAGCACACTTCTCGAATACTCCCTTACCTATATTATTCCCTTTAAATACCATACTCCTTGGTTCAACTTATAATTCTCATATGAGCATTGACAAATCTTTCTACTAATGTCTAAAGTAGCTTAAATCCTTTCACTGTGATCAAGCCTAATTCTAAATCACAAAATACAACATGCCACACCACGATACTAGTCTAAACCATATGATTCAACATTCTATATCTTTTTAAAGATCACACCCTAAGCATAATGTGCCTTACCACTTCAATTACTAACTCTGAACTCTTACTATGGATTTACTAGCGCATATTGCGTTCCTCCACTTAAATTCCCAACATGTCATTCAAGCCTATCTTTATAACCACATATGAACTTCAAGGCAAACACCCATAAAGACATACTTCACATATATTCTCTAAACCCCTATCAATACAACTCACATGTTGTACCCCAAGAACATACACACAAAAAATTCTACTACCCATCATATATATCAAAGACTTGGCCCCAGATCTTACTTCACACTTATGGCCTTATCTAAAACAAGCATACTATGATCTTCCATCAACAAGAAACATTTACTCATCACCACTATCATCACATAAGGAGGAGTCACTAAAAGGTTAGAACATAAGATCTTGAAGCATGGAAGGATATTATACGAGAATTGACACTTAACTGAGGCCTGAGGAACAACGAATCAATATCAGGGATTCATCAAAGTGATCTAAATTGAGAGTATACCTGTCTATAAGCTGAATTTCGCCAATCATTTGGCGTGTAGCATGAGTTATGGGAACTGAGCAACTATAAAGTGTGAGTACATGAGTCATGAGCTGCATGACCTCAATTTGGAGTTCATAACTTATGGAATGTGATCCCGACTACTGAATGAACTGGAATTACTCATTTAGGAACTGGAAGAGCACGTGATTCTCTACATATACATGGACATGAACTATGATCATAGAACTGTAACGTGAGGCATGAGTAGGTATTGGGATAATTGAAAAATAATGAGATAAGAATGGGTTGAGTCTTACCCTCACTTTCTGACGTTCTATATCATACTGCATCACTACTAGAATCTGAGAGTCTTACTTGGTTATTCGTTTTATCATCTCCCCCTTAGCTTCAAGACATCATCTTAAGTTTGAGAGATCCCTTACTAGATTCTAACTGAACTACACTTACTGCACTCTAGGGTCTGGAAAACGACACTACATGCATATCATAGAACTTAACCCGAATGACTACACCTAAAAGCGGAAAACCCACTATTAATACTACCTTCTGAGATACACTCTATCTTTCTATAACCGCCAATAGTCATCACATAATATTAGAACACTTACTTACTTCGGATCTTTTTAAGTATCCCCATAGTCGGAGTGCACACCCTCTAACGCTTCAACTCTTATTTTTGTGAGTTCAACCTTCAAGAACTCAATCTTAGATTCTAACACTTAACATGGATATCACCAAGCCTTTGATGAACCATACTACTAGACTTTCTCCACCTAGCAACTCAACGGTACTACTATGTCTACTAGCCACACGCAACATGTAATAGTCTTAGAAAATGCCGCAACTCCATATCACCTTGGGCATACTTCTACCTCATACATACAACATCATACTTTATTACGAATCAAATAAACTTAATCTATTGCATACACTATTCAAGCCTATCAGATCACTTTCATATAACTAGTATCATTAATCAAGAAATCATCACATCCACCTTTATGGACATCAACTGTTCAAACTTAATGTCTAGTGCTAAGTATGATTTACAACCCAACCTGACACACAATTCTCACAAAACATTCATCATTAATCTTAAGCTACTATTCTTACATCCACATCCTACATTAAATTCAAGCCAATAGTCTAGCATCAATCATCTACCACCAATGAAAAAGGCAACATAATATACTAGTCCATCAAATTAGGACATTCTATCCAAATACCTCAAAAATCTACTACATACCTTCTCACAAGTAGTACTAGTTTACAACTATCAATGAAAAGAAGGTCAAGGGGGGGTAAAGTCACATAATAGACATGATCAACCGTAATCTTATATTATAACCCCATACAATCTTATCTACTTATACGACTTTCTCACATCGCACTTACTTACTCAAGCGTACATTTAGACTACCTTCGAATTCCACAAACAACCATGAGTTTATAATTATAACTTACTGGCTCATCTAGCCATTTTCATACTTCAAGCAGACAACAATTCACCTTAACTAATAACTCCTTCTCTACCTTCTACTAAACTAACACACAAAGACATATCACTTCATTACCAACTCAATCTCATGCGAAAAGATTCGACTATACATATATTCAACCAACACAAGAACAACAAGTTGAACAACAAGTTGCTAGTGAATCAAAATAAGCCTTACACGGCTTCACTAGACTTTGATTTTTGTGTTTTGAACAAGAAGATGAAATGAATAACAGATCAACTATGCTAGTGAATTGAAAGAGCCCCACACAGCTTCACTGGACTTTTAGTTTCAACAACACGATGATAACAAGATTACAAGAGATAGAAACTTGACACACAATAATCAATGATCTAAGAATACACATCTTACTCTGTATAAATAAAAATCTGAGTCAAACACTTCCCCCCCACAGACTACCATACAGTCCACACATGCTACTAGCTACCACATTAGTCTATCACTATAAAAGGGTAAATTATCCTCAAACATCGGTTATTCAACTAAAATATTTATTTACACAAAAGTCACTCTTACTCTGACTCCTAACTTTGTGACTTCATAACATCAACTTCTTGGTCTAATCTCACTACCAATAGGTCATGACACCGACACTTTAACTTATACTACTACTCGGATGGAAATCAGTACCAACAATTCTGCTACATATCATTCCCCTTTTAGGCATGACATCTGCAACATAAATTTTTTAAAAGGACTGAATACCCTTAATACCGCAGGCTGAAAAACACGATTTCATCAAAACCAAAGTTCACACTAAAATCAATATACTCTGAAGCACTAACGGAATCTTCTCAAGTTCTTGCACAGTTTTAAAATCCTATATGGCTCAATCAGAAAGGACCATACCATTTAAACTCTAAACTTCTGCACTTGATTCATCTCAACAATGAGACATATCTAAGCACATCAAAGTAAGGAAAGAATTGGGATAACTTTACTTTCGTACGGGCAACACCATAGCATGAATTAGAGTATGAAAGAGGAACATTTTGACTCCATAGCACGAACAAGAACATGAAGAAAGGGAAACATTTCTAAACGCCTAGAAGCCTCCTGCTTATAAGTGTGGCGCGCTACATACCCATAAACAAGACTCTACCCGCCGCAATTTCGTAGACACCTTGGGACCGTAAACCGTGCTCTGATACCAAGTTTGTCACGATCCGAACCGAGGCCCTGGCCGTAACGGGCATCCCGAACCATGAAGGCCAGAGAGCCATTCTAACTTGTAATCATATACACCATTCATATACAAATAGGAAAATACGGAAAATACATAATGAACGGAATCATGGTCATGAATCTTAGCTCAATTTATAATATAGAAAGTAAAGCCCAACAACAACTAGACAATGTCTGAACCAGTCTGCGAAATCTCTACTATATCTGAAAATAACAACTGTCTGAAATTGGGACAAGGCCCCCAGTAGACCTAAAACAAAATAAATAACATAATCTGAAATACATAGACCTTCCGGAATAAAGAAGGCTCACCAACTGTACACATCACTGCTGTCTGAAAACTCTATGGCTTAGCCGGACTTCCGAACTGAGCTTTAGATCCTGGGAGGTAGGGGGTCAATACAATTGTACTGGTACGCAGAGCAATCCAAAATAACGCTTTTATATAAATAAAATAGTTGAGAGCTAGTCATAAAACATCATGTATGATATAAATTCAAAAAGCATGGGCATTTTTTTGATAAATCATAAAATTTTCTATCAAAGTAATTTCTGATCTTTGTATTACTTCTGAGTTTGGTGGTACACCCCTACAAGTCTAAAACCCCACGGGCTATATGTACAGACGAATTTTAAGCTTTAAAAGTAACATGTAGAGCATAATTAGAACTTCTTATATGATAACTAATAATTATGTATTCTACTCCCTTTTTTAATGGAGGGGTAGGGATTGAAAGGTACAACATATGATATATGACATTGTTGTGAGGAAAAAAAAAGTAGCAAGATTAAGGGGGTGTGCTCGGTATGATTAAAAATATTTTCGAGGAAAATAAGGAAGTTCTTACTTATTTTTTGTGTTTAGTACGTAAGCACAAAATATTAACCTTAAAATATTTGTACATAGTCTACACACATATTAGAGTAAAGCACTATGATCAAATTTGTTACGACACACTCCAACTTCATGGGGATCCTATTACCCTCTGAACTAAATTTTAGCATATTTTTAAAAATAATTTGCTGACGTGACACCTTTTGTCAACCTTTTTAGCTGACATAGACCCCATTTTATGTAATAAAGGTGTCACATCAGCACAAAAGGATGACAAAAATACGCTAAAATTGAGTTCACCGGGGGTAATATGACCCTTGTGAAGTTGACGAGTGTCATAGCTATTATGACCATAGTTTGGGGATACTGGATGCTTATCTCCAAATATTATATTATGGAAGGTGAAACTTGTTTTCCTCCCCACAATCAATTAAAAATTTCATTAATATCATCAAAGATAAATTAATAATTATGAAATTCCACACAATTCGAATGGTTTATTAGACTGTTAACTTAAACTTGATCACTTTCCATTCAGATGTACAGAACTATGAAAACTAGTACTACTCCTACTTTCAATCAACAGGTAGCTCAGACAAGATTTCTGCATGAATAAAAACCTATCCAAGAGAATATTTAGCTACAAAATTCCATGTTCAAAACAATAAATGTTAGAAGATTTAGCTCCAAAATTCAAAAAAAACGGAGATGATTTCTGGGGTTCTAATGTTACATTGTCCATCGATATCCGTTGAACAACCAAGATATGCACTGCATAACAATCATCCATCTACAATGCAAACAGAAATAACAAAATTACTTGTAAAACATGTACCAGAAGTTGGCGAAAAATGGAAGAAGCAAAAGGCGTCAACATGATTCTAAACGCTGTGTTCAATGGCGTCTTATTGAAGTTCATAGACTAATAGTACAAAATCTTGAAGCTGAAAGGAAGCCAATGAGCGTGTAATCACAGCCCTAGACAAGGAAAAGCCAGTCGTCAAACTACTATATTACGAAAAACAGATGTTTAAAATAAGCCCGAAATAGCTAAGGTGGACATGCAGTTTCAGTATCTAGCATCACAGCGATGAACATCAGAAGAATTCAACTAGAAAATACTGCTACTTAAATGCTTTGTAAGAAGCTAAATCTACTGAAAGGGAAAGGATCCCAGTTTCACAAACGAAAATCAAATGACAGTCGTAGAAGAAACCAAATATTTCTTCTTCGGAGCTCATACAGACATTCTCTTAGACTGCGTGGAAGACATAATACTTCAGTTGAACCCTCCGACATCATAAATCATCATTGCAATCTGATTGAATACCAAGGATTAGAATAAACCTAAATATTTTCAAATTAGACGAACTACATTGAGAAAGAAAAAGATTATATGTTAAGCAGAATCAGTCCATCAGTCCCTCAGACAATCTGATTAAGTTATCGTCTATTTAAGTTTTTAACTGATAGGCAATCAATGACAGACCTGCAAATCAATCTAATTATTCAGACAATTACTCCAAATCACCACAAATGCATCATGAAAATACTCGTACTTTTCAAAGATGTAAAGATAGTTTGGTTAAGAACTATCGCGTTCCATGTTAAATGAAAATGCAAGTCACTAAAGCTGAAGTTTTTCCTATTTCAGCAGACTGAAAAGTTAGCTAATGAAGACGAACTCCAACTATCAGTAAAAGTTGAAATTTTAAGTTACCTCGCCCTATTTGGACGGTTGACTAGCAGATCAACTAGTACTAAAGCTTCTACTATAATATCGGAAGGCCGAATATCATTTAGGAGAACATACATACAGTCTCAAGATAATACCAAATTAAGTACCAACCCCTTGCTACCCTTGTTAAGAAGGTTGCGATGGATATCCGAGAAATTTGTGATGTTGGACACCATCTACTCAATTCAATGTAGCTTAACATATTCAAGTTCAATCTACTAGAGAGATTTATTTGGTTATAAGAAACTAAAGAGCAACAATTCATTAGAAGAACACTGGTATTTACATATAGTTAGATATAAATACAAGTTAAGCTAGCTTGCTTCAGATTTTTTCCGCAAATTTTGATCTGCTCCTAGCAGTGATAATTTAGAAAACCAAATTTTTAGCGTATAACCCGCAAAGCCTAAAATTGTACTTTTTAAAATATCAAAGATCTAGCCTAGCAAGCATACATTCTTCATCATGTTTCATTCTTGAGGCTAGTTTAAGACTAATCTACGACATTTCAAAACCCGAGTGCTTATAATTGTCCATAAGAGTCCCATGAAATACTAGGGAACTCTTCTTTGGTGTCAAGGTAGTAGCTATGCACAATCATCGGCTTCCAAGAAAGAGTAGACGAATGGGACCTATTAGAGGACATACAATGCATTACAGACGTATGCGGAGTTTACTAAGAATTTTCCAGAAGCAACTTGGCATAAACAAACAATACATGAAGAAATTAGATACTTTCAAGAACATCAGTCACAAGTAACTTAAAATCCAGTAGCTAATAAATAAATTGTTTTAAGACAAAAAACATAAAACGCCAATAGATTAAGCAGTAATATAAAAATGCTTTCAAGACGAATTCGAGTTTTTTTCATTGAAAAGAGTCTCATCATCAGTAATAAACTACAGAAGAATCCGAAGTTCAGAAAAAGGAAAAACATCCATGTGCTCATTTAATATCTATTTCTCATGTTCTTACATCGCATGGATATTTCAGTTTGCTTGTACTCTCTGACATTCATCATGCATCATCATTGCAATCTGATTAAATGCCCAAGTATTAGAATTAACGTTACATCTTCACAACTACAACGGGAAATACAACATATGTATGCTAACAACTTTAGGTCCCACCGTCAATCTGACTCAATTTTTTGAGGCTTATCAATGGAATCAATTCATCAACAATCAAATACAGCAGCATGATTCACAAAATCTCAGACGGACACAGCAATAACATCAAATGCTCATTTCAAGTTTCAGCATCATGACACAGTACAATTACATTCCGAGGAGAATAATATTTAATTCCTCTGGAATTGAAGTCAAACAATTCAAAGTTTTCATTGGCAACATATACTAGAATCTTGACCACTAAGCTTTTTTTCGTAGTAGATTGGGAAAGCTAAAATGAATAAGCGGGGACAAGCCTACGATACACTAGTATCAAGAAAAATCCAACTATAATATACTTAGAGAACATAGTAGCCTTACTCAAAGTCAGAAGCATGTATTATCTGTCAGTATTACTTATACAATGTGAAAGTTAAAGGAATATTACTTTAACATCAAATATCACGTCAACAAGTTTACCATGTATTAGCCGTACATTGACAGTGGAGGCTGGAGAAATAAAAGAGAGGCGGTGTAAACAATGATAGTCCTTTCCACATATGCTAACATTTTTTTCCTTTTCCAAAATCAATACAAAAATTCAAAAATCAATTCTTTTAGTTGGCTAAATCATAGGAAGGTTCCTCAATAGACCTAGAAAGAGAACTTTATCAATTACTAAACAGAGTAAAGATACTCGTATATCTCGAACTACATTTCATGACTTCATCTAGTCTTCTCTTGCCCAACAGAGAGCTCCATTTCATGACTTCATAAGAAATAAGCAACTTTTACTTTAACTGAGAAGGAGGAAGTACAGGTAGAAGAAAGTAGGCTATGGCCGGAGGATAAAGATTGCAGAAGTTGGAACTCAAACAAGATCTTACTTTTCATCTAGGAGTAATGTCCTTGTTTGAATAACACAATACGGAAGAAAAACATAGTCGATTCCTCTAGAGTGTTGTGTTCAGTAACCCATAATTCGATGAATTCTATTGTCAACACTCAGCACATCTCAACTTTTGTTTTTGATTCCAACACATCTCAATTTGAGTATAATCTTTTTCTTCCTCAATCCTTTTCTTTAATATACTTCCTAACACATCTCAATTTGAGTATAATCTTTTTCTTCCTCGACCCTATTTTTTAATATACTTCCTTTACCCTTTTCCAGGAATACATGTTTGGGCCAACAACCTGAAGTTCAAAGCTCATCGTAATGCAAGCAACGAATTACAATTAATGACTATCTCAACTATCAAGCAATCAACTTAATGCATTTACCAGTTGATTCATCGGCAAATGGTCAAAGCTAAAATATCAGCTTACTGGAAAATCACAACTAGTGAAGATGTGCATTAGACCATCTTTAACCAATATAAAAGGCAGTTCGGTGCACTAAGCTCCCCCTATGCCTAGTTCCCGGGAAGGGACGGACAACAAGGGTCTATATTGTACACAGTTTACCCTGCACTTTTGCAAGAGGCTATTTCCAAGGCTCGAACTTGTTACATGTCAACAACTTTACCAGTTACGACAAGGTTCCCTTCTTTAACCAATATAAGAAAACATAATTTCATTCATCAATGATCAAACAAAAGCAGATAAAAGCGCGATCCATGCATGATTCACACATTAAATTCGTAGCCAACAAATCGAAACACATACGATCCACATAAAGATAGTTCCATATAAAGTTTTATACCTTCAAGCGTCCAACCATAGCTCCGAGGAGTAGCAGAGAGCATTGAAGTCAGTAGCGCCGAGGCAGTGGCAGTATGATAAGGAAACATCGATTCCACTCTAACACAACTCATTTCTACAGGAGACCTACAAAATAAATATCAAATCTATCAATCATAATTCATACTCCTTTCGTCCCAATTAATGTGGCACGTTTTGGATTTCCAGATTCAAAGAAGTCTCTTTTTTATTGTAATTTTTTCATATATCCTTTAAATATTTTGAATTCACAATTCTCATGACTTATAATAATTTTTACATAATATCCAAATATGTAAATTTTATTACAAAAATTCAAAATAAAACTGGTTGACTCTCGGAATTTGATCTGTACAACATAAATTTTATAAAAAATTGGGCAACCTTCAAAATGCAATATCAAATCTATCAATCATAATTCATACTCCTTCCGTCTCAATTAATGTGGCACCTTCTAGATTTCAAGATTCAAACAAGTCCTTTTCTACCATAATTTTTTCGTATACCTTTTAAATATTCTGAAATGTCAATTACTGTAACTTATAATACTTTAAATGTGTAAATTTTATTTTTAAAAATTTTAAAAATTCATTTTTTTTTTATAACTGCCGTGCCCGAGCCAGCTTTCTCACACCTCGTTAAACTGTTTGACTCTCAAAATTCTAATTGTGTCACATAAACTCGGACAAAAAAAGTGACCTATACTAAAACAATTAGTGAACATTTTTGCTTCGTTCATACTTCATAGTAAACAATTTGGTTAGATATTTAATTTATCAATCATAAATCATACTATATACTATAAAGTTTTGGCAAAAAATAATTTATTTTAAGAAAAATAAAACATAAATTTAAAATTGTAAATTTGACCTGAAAATGCGAGCATTGGGTGGCTTTTGAGCTGGAATACGAAAGGGAGAGGATTTTGGCTTGGCGCCAGAGGCAATTTTGGTGGCAGCGGAGCGGCCGGAGGTGGCGGCGGAGCGGAGGAAGGACCTGGCGGCGTTAGTGGCCATAATTGTAATAATGAGAAGCGAAAGGGCTTTGTTGGGGTTTTAGGTTCACAAGTAGGGGGCTCCCTATCTTCTTCTTCTTTTTTCGCTTTTGGGGGATTTACATCTGTTATTTGTACTGAAGTTCGACTAATTAAAATTCAGTTGCGTAGGATTCATTCGAAAGATGCCCGCTAGCGGGGATTTGGGAGCTATATTTGTCCGAGGACTAGTATGGTAAAAAACTAAATATCAATTGGTAAGTTTAGTATTGTAAAATAGACCGAAGTTCGACTAATCAAAATTCGGTTGCATAAGGTCCATTTGAAAGAAGCTCGCTAGCGGGAATTTTGGGAGCTATATTTGCCCGAGGACTAGTATAGTAAAAAACTGAATATCAATTAATAAGTGTAGTATGATAAAATAGATTGAAGTTCGACTAATCAGAATTCGATATGGTCCATTTGAAAGAAGCTCGCTAGCGGGGATTTGGGAGCTATATTTGCCCGAGGACTAGTATAGTAAAAAATGAAATATCAATTGAAAGTGTAGTGTGATAAAATAGACTGAAGTTCGACTAATCAAAATTCGATTGCATAGGATCCATTCGAAAGAAGCTTGCTAGCAGGGATTTTGTGAGCTATATTTGCTCGAGGACTAGTATAGTAAAAACCTCAATATCAATTGATAAGTGTAGTATGGTAAAATAGACTGAAGTTCGTGGGTTCATTCGAAAGAAGCTCTCTAGCATGGACTTTGGGAGCTATATTTGCCCGAGGACTAGTATAGTAAAAAACTAAATATCAATTAATAAGTTTAGTATGATAAAATAGACTGAAGTTCAACTAATTAAAATTTGATTGCATAGGATCGATTGGAAAGAAGCTCGTAAGCGGGGATTTTGGGAGCTATATTGAGTTAATAACTCAGATGGTCACTCAACTTTGGACTTTTATCTCAGAAAGTCACTCAACTTTGATCTTTACTTTAAAAGTCACTCAAGTTTCACATTTTTACTCAGAAAGTTACTCAAACTATTTAATCATTTTTTAAATAACATTTGCTTATGTGGAATTATTATTTAAATAGAAAATTCAAAAAAATAAAAAATTATCTCTTAATGACCCTTTTATCCTTATTCTCATAAATTTAGTATTCTCCCTCCTCTTTCTTATTTTTCTTCTCCTTCTCACATATTGTAATTGATTCATCATTAAATATGTTTAGTAAAATATCAAAGGATCACATTAATAGTTAACAATAACCAAAGAATTAAAATTATAATTATTTTGCTCTATCTTTTCAATCCTTGTTTCAACTTTTTTTTTTCCATCTGATATTGATATTCGTACTGAAATTTAATTAAATTTAAATTTGCACATTATATAGCTTATTATAAATGCGTCTCTCAATGATACAATCCCCCCCGCCCCGCCCCTTCCTGTTTCCACTCTAAAGATACCCTTTTTTAAAAATGTTTATGCTATATTTATGAAGAAAAAAAAACATTGTACTATATGTATATGTATGATGAATTAGGGATTTATACCCATAACTAAATATTATGAGTAATATACCCTTGTTATAGGGATTCACTATATGTATGTAATAACTACGTACACGTGATTTTTAGTAATAAATGAGTCAAATTACGTATTATTTAGTTATATTTCATCATATTAATATAGTTTATATTAATAATTTTTTATCTTTCGATTATTGTTAAATTTAATTTGATCTTTTAATATTTTATTAGGCATATTTAATGTTGAATCAATTACAGTATGTGAGAAGGAGAAGAAAAATAAGAAAGGAAAATTAATTTATGGGAATAAGGATAACAGGGTCATTAAGAGATAATTTTTTATTTTTCTGAATTTCGCATTTAAATAATAATTTCACATAAGCAAATGTTATTTAAAAAAATGATTAAATAGTTTGAGTGACTTTCTGAGTAAAAATGTGAAAGTTGAAAGACTTTTGAAGTAAATATCAAAGTTAAGTGACTTTGGGGGATAAAAGTCCAAAGTTGAGTGACCCTTGAGTTATTAACTCGAGCTATATTTGCCTGAGGACTAGTCTAGTAAAAAACTAAATATCAATTAATAAGTGTAGTATAATAAAATAGACTAAAGTTCAACTAATCAAAATTTGGTTGCATGGGATCCATTTGAAAGAAGCTCGGCAGCGAGAGGTTGGTGCCGAAAATCACCTCAAGACAACGTATTCTCTACCTTCATAAGGTAGGGGCTAGATTGCATACACATCACTCTTGGATAAAGTTTGAAGATGCGTCCTTTTGTTTAATTACATCGATGAGATAAGTCGTAAAAATGTTGCAAGAAGTTGGTGTGTCGGTAATCACCCCAGGACAACATTTACTTCGATGAGAGATGTCGTAAAAGTGTTGCAAGAAGTTGGTACCGTAAATTACCTCAAGACAACGTATTCTCTACCTTCACGAGGTAGGGGCTAGGTTGCGTATAAAGTTTAAAGATGCGGCCTTTGTTTGATTACATCATCGATGTGAGAAGTAGTAAAAATGTTGCAAGAAGTTGGTGCCGGAAATCACCTCAAGACATCGTATTCTCTACCGTCACGGGGGCTAGGTTGCGTACATATCACTCTTGGATAAAGTTTGAAGATACGTCCTTTGTTTGATTACAGGGGCGGAGCTACAGTCACCGAAGGGTGGTCAGATGAACACCCTTCGTCGGAAAAAATTTTCGAGTAGATACGTTAAATATAGTTATTTATGATTATATACATATTGTTGAACACCCTTGACAAGCTAAAAAGTCAAAGCCTATTGGTCAAGGGTGTGCAAATTTGCAGCAACAACCAGGGTTCGATTCCTGGTGGGAGCAACATTATTTTTTTTTTCATTTTTTTGAACACCCTTAACCCAAACTCTGGCTCCGCCACTGTTTGATTACATCGATGAGTTGCAAGAAGTTGGTGCCGGAAATCACCTTAAGACAACGCCAGCCGGCAATGGTGGAGCCAGGATTTTTATTGAGGGGTTCAGAAGTAAACATATGAACTAGCCAAAGGCAGGTTCAACATCTACTATCTATGCATCAACCACGTAAAAATAATAGAATTTTCCGTGGAAGAGGGTTCGGATGAACCTTCCGGATGAAAGGTGGCTCAGCCCCTGTCGACGGATGGCAAATTGGACCTTTATTACCATGAAGATACATTAGATCAAGCAGTAAGATAGTCAACATTTTTTGCTTAAATGGAATGACATGAACAACAATGACTCACATAATCGAGTACAACTTATTTGAGATTAAAGCATATTTACTTATTTAGTCACATTTGTTATTCCTTTTCATTCAAAAAAAGAAACACAGTAAAAATTTTATTCATTTGATCAATTTGTTCATTATTATTCTTACAAAACAAAGCACTAAAGACAAATAAAATAAAACACATACTAGGAAAATATTCATTTGTTGTTTGATCAAGATCAACCAAATGACTTTTTTTAACCCCTCCCTGGAATTTTCGGCCGTTTTGCTTCCGTGGCACTGACACTCGAACTCATAACCTTAGTATTGAATGCTGATGCATCATTTATAACTTGTGGTAATAATCTCCTTCCGAATCCTGAGATTTTAGGATCTATATTTCATCTCGCGCTGACTGAAATTCAATAATATAAATTTGTCAAAATTAGATTATGATTGGTATAAGATAAAATACATAGATTCAAACAATAATTAGTTTAGCAACACCTATATGTCAAGAGCCTAGATATGAAAATCACTATTCTGTAGCTAAATCCTAATTAATGATGGATTAGTGATAAAAGAAAAAGGGTACGCTCGATGCACTAAAACTTCAGCTATATATAGGGCCGAACCGCAAGGATTTATTTTACGCAATATTTCTGCAAGAGATTGTTTTCACGACTTGAACTCGTGACCTTCTGGTGACATGACAATCACCTTAATAATTGATTAGTGATATATTATCAAACCATTTAACTTTGTCAGTTACAAGAAATTTAATGATGTATTAACGACAAAATTCATAGTTATTTTCAATTTTTTTCTTTTGTAGTGAAGATAAGCATCCAATCCCTCCGAACTATGGTCAAAGTTGTTACGACACACTCCACAGGGGTCCTGTTACCCCCCCCCTCCCAAACTCAATTTAAGCATATTCTTGTCACCCTTTTGTGCTGATGCGATACCTTTATTACATAAAATGGGATCCACATCAAAGGTGTCACGTCAGCTAAAAAGATTGACAAAAGGTGTCACGTTAGCAAAAAAAGTTGACAAAAATACGTTAATTTTAGATTGGGGTGGGGTGGGGTAGGGGGTGGGGGGGCATAATAGGACCCCTGAAGTTATTTGTGTCGTACCAACTTTAATCCTAGTTCAGGAGCGCTACTAAATGCTTTATTCTTTGTAGTGAATACATATAATGATAAAAATAGAGAATTATAATACAGAGATAAGCAAGAAGGAATCTAACCATTGGGTGCTATGAGAACAATAGTGAATATGAAGCCAATCTTTAACAACACCATGCTAGAAAAGAAACTCTTCATTGTGTAGTATGTGAACATGTCATTCCTTTTAGGAGGCCCTAATTTATAGATCTTTCAATTATGGTTTTTATTTATTATTGTAGACATTTACTTTTTCTGGGATTTTACAAGACGAGTCCAATCCTATTAAGTTCTTGGACGCTACTCTATTCTAAACCCAACTTACGGCTACATAAAGGGTATAACATATTTCTCATAAACTCTTGGGATATTCACAAAGAATTGAAGGCATTAAAAGTCGTCTTTCTTAAAGTCTATCCGAAGTTTCACACGCTCAAATAAATCTTCTTATATTTAAGAAATACTCTACTAACAATCTTTGAATTATAGAGATAATCAAGAGAGAAAAATCAAGAACAAATTAGATTGTATGTTCTACTTGCAATAATTTAATGAGATAATTGCATTAAATTATTAGAAGGTGACAGTATTGCTAGGTTGTCATATAGTGCATTACGTTGTAATCTACTTCTCAATTGGTTCAATTGTCATATAACATCTTCCTATATTGACTATGCAACCTAAAAATGTTATATTCAAAGTTTTAGACTTAGCTGGCCTCCCATTTTTCAAAGTCCAATCCATAATTTAAAGCCACTTTCTGTATAAATTTTTTTTAAAATATATAATTCATATGGTTCTAAGATATTTCTATCAAAAAGTAAAGTAATGTAGAATGGTGTTGATTCTTGGTGCTAATTTTAAAATGTTGACTTTATGTTATGAATGAGAAGTAGTTGGGAGGACCCAAATAAAAAATTAGCAAATTACGTATGTGATAGGACACACCGAGGCGTATTCAGAATTTTGAGATGATGCGCACTATTATGAAAATATTTCAAGCGTGGGTTCATATATTTATGTTCTGAGGCTACTCCGACTATTGTTCCTTCTTCTGTGCCAGTATCCGAATATGATATTCCGAGTTGAGGAGTTCAACCTTCGTCTATGTTTCCCTCTCAAGTAGGATCACAGCCTGCCAGATTTACTATTTCTCCTATTGCTCCGTGTATAGTTATGTCTTATGAGGATCAGAAGATGTTTGAAGGATTTACTCGCTTGGGTCCAAGTTTAGTGGTTCTGTGGGCGAGGATGCCCATGCGTTCTTGATTGACTCGAGGATAGACACACACAGAGGCGTATTTAGAATTTCGAGAGGATGGATGTACTATTATGAAAATATTTCAAGCGTGGATTCATACATTTATATGTAAATATTTTTAGAAAGATATAACACTGCTATATATTATCTAGGGAGGAGAGCATGGGTTCACGTGAACCCGGTGACCCATCCCAACTTGTGTTATCCCATACTAAAGAGAGGAAAGTGATGAAAAGAAAGTCCAATATACTTATCCGGGGTTTCATTCTTGAGGTACCCATCCCAACTTGTGTTATCACCTACAAACACCAAAAAACAAGCTAAAAATTCAATAAAAAATATTAGAAAACATCAAGAAAAATTTCTTGTGTTGCCTCCCAAGAAGCGCCTTAGTTAAAGTCGCGGCACGACATCTTTTGCCTATCATTTATGTCTCCATTTAGAAGATTTGAATCGGCGGCCCAACTTTAGATCAATACATCTTTGAGGTACTTTGGGCAAAGGTGAGGACAAAATGAAATATTTTCTATCTCGCCACTTTGATGATTTAAATCTTTTACCCAACTTCAAATCAAACCTCCTAATAGGCTCGTTGGGTATAGATGAGAGCATCAAATATTCATTTGTTACACACTGAATTTTGCATTTATTGACCTTCAAATGAGGAGATTCATTTTGCCCTTTTGGAATGACAAACTCCAAAATGTAGGAATTTTTCTCCTCATGAGCATTCTCAATTGGAATAAATTTGGCATCGGATCGCGAAATCTTGGTGATAAGAGCAATAATCAATTTTAGCTCGAATCGTTTGTGTATACGTCAGTACTTTGAATGTACTGGTAAGCTAAGTGAGGTAGGCTGAGATGCATGGGTTCGTATGCATGAACAATACTAACTGAATGAGAGTACATGCATGAAATACATAACATAGAAATCACACTTGGAAAGGGTGGACAATTAGCTAGAGCAGCGGGTGCTGTAGCGAAACTGATTGCAAAAGAGGAGAAATCGGCCACATTAAAATTACCTTCTGACTTTTTAGCTTCTATTTTCATTATCTTTAATGTCGAAATGGAATGTCTTTTGTTTTTCTCTTTTTATTTATCGTGAATGGGGAAATCATTACACATAGTATGCCTGATCGGCATATTTTTTTGTTTTACGCCCCGTAACTGACTCCATTTTAATGATCTTGGATAGATAGAGAGGGGGGGGCAGAGCTTTTGTTTTTTTCATGTTGTCAAAGATTTGAACAATGAAAATAGATGGCGAGTGCCTGATCGAATTGATCAGGTCATGTAGGAACAAGGTTCAAGTCTACCGGTCTGTTAGGATGCCTCAGCTGCATACATCACTGCACTTCCATTTGACACCTATCGTAATGATAAACGGCTCGTATCGCCGTGACCTTCTCTTGAATTCTCAAAAAAACTTTTGTCGCTCCATCCCCGCAGGGGCAGAGAACCCGTCGCTGTCTCGGCTGTGCTACCGGAAGCTCTGGGGAATTGGGCAGATTTAGCAACTGCACCGATAAATAATCGTAGCGAAAGCGAGTCTTCATAGGGTAATTGTCATTGCTTATGGACCCGAACCTGGGTGATCTATCCATGACCAGGATGAAGCTTGGGTGAAACTAAGTGTAAGATCATAACCTGCCAGATTTACTATTCTTCCTGTTGCTTCGGGTACGGTTATGTTCTATGAGGATCAAAAGAGGTTTGAAGGATTTACTCGCTTGGGTCCATCCAAGTTTAGTGCATCTGTGGGTGAGGATGCCTATGCGTTCTTGATTGACTTGAGGATAGAGGCACGCAGACGCGTATTCAGGATTTTGAAAAGATGGGTCTACTATTATGAAAATATTTCGAGCGTGAGTTTATAAATTTATATTTAAATATTTTTAGAAAGATGTAATAATGCTATATATGATCTAGGGAGGAGATCATGGGTTCACGTGAACCTGGTGACCCCACCTAGATATGCACCGAGCACGTCGTTAAGGAAATGAATAAATGGAAAATTAATAAGGAAAAACTACATAACTAAGCAAACATAGCTAGTATATTTACCGAACCCAACACTAGTATATCCAAGTAAAATGCATATTCAAACACAACTTTAAATTTTGAAAATCGTAAAAAAACTCAACTTTCCAAATTTCAACTTCAAAATCTCTAATCATGAGCTAAGTTTCTCATCAAATTGCTTCAAATTTAGTTTTACATTTAGGAATTGATTATAACAACTAGATCCATGAGTTGATTCTTCAATTTCACATTTGCAAGTTGTTTTTTCCAACATATTTAAGTTAGGTTAAGATATTGCTTAAATATACAATCTCTATCTTGTGAAGGTAAAAAGACTGTTTCTGAAAAACCTCGGCTTGAAAAGTCATAAAAATGTTGTAAGAAGTTGGTGCTTGAAATCACCCGTGGAAAGTGATTACTTCGATCAGAGAAGTTGTAAAAATGTTGCAAGAAGTTGGTGTCGGAAATCACCTCAAGACAACATATTCTCTACCTTCACAAGGTAGGGGCTAGGTTGCGTACACATCATTCTTGGATAAAGTTTGAAGATGCATCCTTTGTTTGATTACATCGATGAGATAAGCTGTAAAAATATTGCAAGAAGTTGGTGTCGGAAATCACCTCAAGACAACGTATTCTCTACCTTCACAAGCTAGGGGCTAGGTTGCGTACACATAATTCTTGGATAAAGTTTGAAGAGGCATCCTTTGTTTGATTACATCGATGAGATAAGTCGTAAAAATATTGCAAGCTGGTGATGGAAATCACCTCAAGACATCGTATCTCTACCTTTACAAGGTAAGGGCTAGGTTGCGTACGCATCACTCCTGGATAAAGTTTGAAGATGTGTCCTTTGATCGATTACATCGATGATAAGAGTCATAAAAATATTGCAAGAAGTTAGTCCCAGAAATCACCTCAAGACAACGAATTCTCTACCTTCACAAGGCCTAGGTTACGTACAGATCACTCTTGGATAAAGTTTGAAGATGCGTCATTTGTTTGATAGAGAGAGAAGCCATAAAAATATTTCAAGAAGTTGGTGTCGGAAATCACCTCAAGACAATGTATTCTCTACCTTCACAAGGTAGGGGCTAGGTTGCGTACACATCTGTTAAGATAGTGGAAAGTGTAATCAGCAAGTTGATGATTAGTTAGAGGAAGTTAGTGTGTGTGATGTATGTGTGAGTGAGTTAGTTGGTTAAGTGTGACAGCTGTCAATATACAGCTGTCACAAAGAGCAAACTAACTCTATAAATGTGACTTGTAGTGCCATAACAAGCTAACAAAAAATAAATCAATGAAAACTACTCTTCTTCTAGAATCTTCTACTTCTCTTCTTCAAGCTCTCAGCTCAATACTATAGAAATCTAACATGGTATCAATACTAGAGACTATCGATTTCACCTGATCAGTGCGAATAACAACTACTGTTCTATTGCTTACAATGAGCTTTAATGGCGGTTACTCGAAACTCAACTGCGGATCCTTCAACTACAACTGCTGCACCTGAAAATACACCTACTTAAGCTGGTATAATTGAAATTGACCACAATCATCCTCTGTATTTGCATCCAAACGACATTCCAGGTAGCTCTCTTATTTCTATCCAGCTTACTGGCACTGAAAATTATGCCCTGTGGAGTAGATCTATGGAGTTGAGTCTCATAGGCAAGAACAAAATAGGCTTTGTTGATGGGATATATCCTAAAAATCAGTTTGATGAATCAGTACATGAACAGTGGGAGAGAGTCAATGCTGTTGTTTTGTCATGGATTATGAATTCAGTACGAAAGGATCTGTTGAGTAGTATTATCTATGCCTCTTATGCTCATAATTTGTGGATAGATTTAAAGGAAAGGTTTGATAAGGTGAATGGCTCTAGAGTATTCTACTTGCATAGAGAAATTATGACCCTCTCTCAGGGAACTCTGTCAGTTGCTGATTATTTTTCTTGAATGAGAACTCTTTGGGATGAATTTAATGCTCTTATGCCTTCTCCTAGATGTAGCTTCCCCGAATCTAGAAGTTATGCCCAACACTTTGATTATCAAAGAGTATTACAATTCCTAATGGGTCTAAATGAGACATACTCTCAATGTAGAAGCCAAATCCTATTAATGACCCCTGTACCATCCATTAGCAAAGTGTACTCCATGATTGTGGATCATGAAAGTCAGAGATCCATAGCTTCTAGTTCCTCTGTGGGTCATCTTAGTGATACACTGGATGTAGCAGCTCTCTTTACCCATACACCAGGTTACAAAGGAAAAGGTGGATATCTAGGTCCTGGTGGTTCAGGAGGTGCAAGCTCAGTTAAGACTGCAGGTATCTATGAGGGAAGACCACTAGCTTTCACCTATAGAGGTGCTCCACAGAAAATACCACCAGTGGTTTATGAGTTCTGTGGTTATAATGGTCATACTAAGGATCAATGTTTCAAACAGATTGTTTACCCATTAGATTTTCCCAAGTCCAAGAAGAAAGGATCAGGATAGTATGCACATATGGCAGACTCTGCATTCCCTGTGGACACATGTTCTACTAGTGATAAGCTGTCTCAAACCAGTTCATCCCAGACTACTTCGACTCCTACTTCTCATTTTACACCATAAAAATATCAACAACTTGTCATGCTGCTCAACAAAGGGAAGGAGGACAAGGATTCCATTTTCCCTGCAGCAAATGCAGGTATCATGATAGCTCCAACTAGTCCTACTATAAGTGATAGGTGGATTATTGACTCTAGTTCTAATAATCATATGGTCTCCAACCCTGATATGTTGCATAATTATCATAAAATGCCTCAGTTTTCATAAAGTCAGGTCTATCTTCCAACAGGTAATGAGGTTCCAGTCTCTCACAAAGGCACCTCTGGTGTACTCAATAATTCCCTTATTACTGATGTCTTATATCTGTCTGAGTTTAAATATAATCTTCTATCTATATCAAAACTTACCAAGGAGTTGCAATGTTCAGTGAACTTTTTTCCTGACTTTTTCATCTTCCAGGATCTCTATACTGGCATAGTGCTGGGGATTGGTAAAGAAGATCAAGGGATTTACATTCTCCCAAATGTTTCCTCTAAACCTACAAGTGTAAACAAGTGTGCCAATAATAGGAAGTTGTTGTCTGATTCCAGTGTTCTGTGGCACAAAAGACTGGGCCATGCACCTGTCGAGGTGCTTAAAAGAAATGTTGAACTAAGTCATTTGAAGTATGAAGATCACATATGCACTGTGTGTCCCCTAACTAAGCTGACTAAACTTCCTTTTCAGCATAGAAACTCTGTATCTAAGGCTTCCTTTCATCTGCTTCATTGTGATATATAGGGATCTTATAGAGTGCCTACCTATGATAAAAAAAGATTCTTTGTTACCATTGTTGATGATCACTCTAGATTCACTTGGTTGTTTCTTATCCAGTTTAAGTCTGAGGTGATAGTTGTACTCAAAGATTTTCTGGCTAGAATGAAAAACTTATTTTCTACTTCTGTGAAAATTCTGAGAACTGATAATGGTTGTGAGTTCTTTAGTCATGAATTAAAATATCTTATGTCTAATCTTGGTATTTTGCATCAAACTTCATGTGTCTATACCCCTCAGCAGAATGAGGTAGTGGAAAGAAAACACAAAACTATTTTGGGAGTTGCAAGATCCCTCAGATTTCAAGCAGGTATACCTCTCAAATTTTGGGGTGAATGTGTTGAGACTGTTGTGTACTTGCTGAATAGAATTCCCTAAAAAAATACTTCACTATAAATCTCCCTTTGAAATCCTCCATCAACAGGTGCCTTCATTTTCTCATTTAAAAGTCTTTGGTTGTTTAGGCTATGCCTCTAGTCCTCATTATTCAGATAAGTTTGTTGCTAGAGTAATTCCTTGTGTCTTTATGGGCTACTCATCCACTCAGAAAGGGTACAAACTATATGATCTTCATACCAGACGATTCTTTACTAGTAGAAATGTCAGCTTTCAAGAGTCCACTTTTCCTTTCCTTCACCAAGTTACCACTGACTCTCAATTATTTCCTGACCTACAGTCCACTCTTATTGATCATTCAATTCCTTTTTTCTCTTTCCCCTCCATTCCTTCTTCTACTTCTTCTCCAGTCTCTCCTAAGATCGAGCATGGCCCTGTACCTTTACCCTCAACTCCTACTCATTCCTCTGCATCTCATTCTGACCCTTCTCTTCTCAGAAAATCCACCAGACATAAGAAACCTCCCATTTGGATCCATGAATTTGTCACTACCAAGCCTGTCTCAGCTAACTAATGTTTGTATCCATTATCTTCATATGTCACATACTCTCAGTTCTCTCCTCATTATAATCAAGCTCTCTCTGTCTATTCTTCTATTCCTAAACCCTCTACTTTTCTTGAAGCCTCCAAAGATCCCTCTTGGGTTGAGGCTATGAAGCTGGAGATTGCAGCTCTTGAGGAGAATCATACTTGGTCTATTGTTGACTTGCCACCTGGTAAAGCTCCTATTGGTTGTAGGTGGGTGTACAAAGTAAAGTACAAGGCAACTGGAGAGGTAGAAAGGTATAAAGTCAGACTAGTAGCTAAGGGCTATAGTCAACAGGTTGAGGTTGATTACTCAGATACTTTCTCTCCTGTGGCAAAGATGGTGACAGTAAGATCCCTTATTGCTCTTGTTGCTTCTCGACAATGGTTGATTTTTCAAATGGATGTGCACAATGCTTTTCTTAATGATGATCTGTCAGAAGAGGTCTACATACATATTCCTGATGGTTTTTGCAGACAGGGGGAGACTCAGAAAGTCTGCAAATTACACAAGTCCTTGTATGGTCTAAAGAAGGCCCCTAGACAGTGGAATAAGAAGTTGACTGATGCTCTCTCACAAATGGGGTTCAGTCAAAGTTATTATGACTACTCCTTGTTTACCAAAAAATCAAAAAATGAAATAGTGATTATTCTTAGCTATGTGGATGATCTGTTAATAACAGGAAACAACCTCACCTTGATTAATCAAACTAGATCAGATTTGTAATAAAAGTTTAAAATAAAGGATTTGGGTGATCTGAAGTTCTTCTTGGGCATAGAGGTAGCTAGGTCCAAGGAAGGGATAGTGCTGAATCAAAGAAAGTATGCTCTTGAGATTATATCTGAGGTTGGACTAAGCAGATCAAAACCTACTAGTACTCCACTGGAAATGAATCAGAAACTAACATCAGTGGAATATGACAATCATGTGTCCAATGGAACAGGAGATGATGATGAAACTCTGAAGGATCCAACAACATATCAAAGACTAGTAGGAATGCTATTGTATCTCACCATGACTAGACCTGACTTGTCCTTTGCAGTACAGCTACTAAGTCAGTACATGCATTCTCCAAAGACATCTCACATGGAAGCTGCATTGAGAGTAGTGAGGTACATAAAAGGTAATCCTGGCTTGGGATTGTTTATGCCTGCAGAAACTTCTAATAAGTTGACAGCCTACTGTGACTCTGACTGGGGTGCTTGCTTACAAACTAGAAGATCAGTGGCTAGGTATGTAATGAAGTTTGGAGGTGCTTTAGTCTCTTGGAAATCAAAGAAACAAGAGACTGTATCCAGGAGCTCTGCAGAAGCAGAGTTTAGAAGCATGGCTACTTGTAGTGTAGAGATCACCTGGTTACTTGGACTATTTCAAGATCTAGGAATCCAAATTAAACAACTTGTAGACTTGATGTGTGACAATAAAGCAGCAATACAAATTGTTGCTAATCCTATTTTTCATGAAAGGACAAAACACATTGACATAGATTGTCATTTTGTGAGAGAAAGAATCTGTCAGAAGATGATCAAGACCAATCATGTACCTACAGAGGAGCAACTGGTGGATATTCTCACAAAAGCCTTAGGGAAGAGTCAGCATGAATATCTACTAAGTAAACTGGGAATGAAGAACATCTTTAAGCCATCAACTTAAGGGAGAGTGTTAAGATAGTGGAAAGTGTAATCAGCAAGTTGATGATTAGTTAGAGGAAGTTAGTGTGTGTGATGTATGTGTGAGTGAGTTAGTTGGTTAAGTGTGACAGCTGTCAATATACAGCTGTCACAAGGAGCAAACTAACTCTATAAATGTGACTTGTAGTGCCATAACAAGCTAACAAAAAATAAATCAATGAAAACTACTCTTCTTCTAGAATCTTCTACTTCTCTTCTTCAAGCTCTCAGCTCAATACTATAGAAATCTAACAACATCATTCTTGGATAAAGTTTGAAGATGCGTCCTTTGTTTGATTACATCGATGAGATAAGTCATAAAAAATATTGCAAGAAATTGGTGCTGGAAATCACCTCAAGACATCATATCTCTACCTTTACAAGGTAGGGGCTAGGTTGCGTACACATCACTCTTGGATAAAGTTTGAAGATGTGTCCTTTGTTTGATTATATCGATGAGAGAAGTCGTAAAAATGTTGCAAGAAGTTGGCGCCAAAAATCACCTCAAGACAACGTATTCTGTACCTTCACAGGGTAGGGGCTAGGTTGCGTGCACATCACTCTTGGATAAAGTTTGAAGATGCGTCCTTTGTTTGATTACATCGATGAGAGAAGAAGTAAAAATGTTGCAAGAAGTTGGTGCCGGAGATCACTTCAAGATAACATCGACCAACAGTGGTGGAGTCAGGATTTTCATTGAAGGGATTCAGAAGTAAACATACGAACTAACAAAAGGGGTTTCAGCATCTACTATGTATGCATAAATAATATTTTTAAGCACGTAAAAATAGTAATTTTCCGTCGAATGGGACTTGAATGAATCTTCTAGATGAAAGGTGGCTCCGTCCCGGTTAACCGGATGACAAGTTGGCCCTTTATTACCATGAAGATGCATTAGATCAATAAAATGTACCTTAAAGATAGTCAACATATTTTGCTTAACTGAAATGACATGAACAACGATGATTCATATGATCGAGCCCAACTTATTTGAAATTAAAGCATGTTTAGTCAACACTTGTTCTTCCTTTTCATTCAATAATATAAACACACTAAAAATTTATTCATTTGAATTTGTTCATTATTATTCTTACTAAACGAAACACTAAAGACAAATAAAATAAAACACATACAAGATAAATACTCATTTGTTGTCTAGTGCACATATTGTTGTTTGATCAAAGATCAACCAATGACTTTTTTTAACCCCTCCCTGGAATTCTCGGCAATTTTGTTTCACTGGCACTCGAACTCATAACCATAGGATGGAGTGACTCATCATTTATAACTTGTGGTAGTAATCTCCTTCTAAATTCTAAGATTTCAGGATCTATATTCCATCTCGCGCTGACTGAAATTCAATTATATAAGTTCGTCAAAATTGGATTATGGTTGGTATAAGATAATTAAAATGCATAAATTCAAACAATAAATGTAGCAACACCTATATGCTAGAACGTAGATTCAAAATCACTACTACCATAATATGTAGAAATTATACGGGCAGAGTCGGAATTTTCATCAAGGGGATTCAAAATCAGAATAAGTAAACACACGAATTAGTCGAAGGAGAAATAATATAATTTTCTAACAAAAACGGTTGGATGAACCCATGTCTTTAAGCTGATTCTGCCCAAATTAGTAATATATATTATCAAAATATTTATAGTTACGAGTAATTTAGCAACAAATTTACGACGGAATTCATATTTATTTTCAATTTTTTTCGTTTTTAGTGAATATATATAATGATTAAAATATAAAATTATAACATATAATCATTTGAATTTTTCATTATTATCCTTACAAATTAAAATAAGGTGATCTTGCTCGGAAAAATAATGAGATTCTTCAAGAGATACTCCCAAATGAAGCCAAAGAAAGTAAGACAAATAAAATATAAATTTAAAATACATATAAGGAAAATACTAATTTGTTGTTTGATCAAAGATCAACAAATTATTTTTTTAACCCCTCCCTTGAACACCCATTCTTTTTGCTCCTTTTGACACTCGAACTCGTAACTCTAGGATTGAATTTCGGAACATTTATAATTTGCGGTAATAATCTCCTTCAGAATCTTGAGATTTCAGGATCTATATCCCATTCCGCGCTGACTGAAATTCAATTATATAAATTTGTCAAAATTAGATTATGTCATTATGATTGGTATAAGATAAAATGCAAACATTCAAGCAATAACTAGTTTAGCAACACCTGTATGTCAAGAGTCTGCTGCTAATCCTAATTAATGATGGATTAGTGATAAAAGAAAAAGGGTCAGCTCGATGCACTAAAGCTTTAGCTATGTACGGGGGCGAATCGCAAGAATTTATTTTACGCAACATTTCTGTAAGAGGTTGTTTTCACGACTTAAACTCGTGATCTTCTGGTCACATGACAATCGCCTTTATAATTGATTTAGTGATATATCATCAAACCATTTAATTTTGTTAGTTACGACTTACGAGCAATTTAACGATAAATTAAAGACCAAATCCATAGTTATTTTCTTTTTTCCCCGTTTTGTAGTGAATATATATAATGAGAAAAATACAGAATTATAATGTAGATATAAGCAAGAAGGAATCTAACCATTGGGTTCCATGAGAAAAATAGTGAATATGAAGCCAATATAGCTAGAAATGAAACCCTTCATAGTGTAGTATGTGAACATGTCATTGCTTTTAGGAGGCCCTAATTTATAGACCTTGGTAATATAGCTTTTTATTTTATTATTGTATACATTGAATTTTTTGGGGATTTTACAAGACGAGTTCAATCCTATTAAGTTTTTGGAGGCTATAATATTCTAAACCCAACTTACGGCTACATAAAGGGTATAACATATTTCTCATAAACTCTTGGGATATTCATAAAGAGGTCAAGGCAATAAAAGCCGTCTTTCTTAAAGTCTGCCCGATGTTCTTCATGCTCACATATAAATCTTTCTATATTCAAAAAATATTCTACTAACGATTCTTAAATTACAGAGATAATCAAGAGAGAATGAAGGCCAGATTGTATGTTCTACTTGCAATAATTTAATGAAAATTGCATTAAATTATTAGAAGGTGACAATATTGATAGGTTGTCATGTAGTATATTGTAATCCACTTAGCATCTCACTAAATTGACTATGCAACCTAAAGATGATGTTCAAAGTTTTCGACTTAGCTGGCTTCCCATTTTTCAAAGTCAAATCCCTAATTTAAATCCACTTTCTGTATAAAAAAAATTAAAAAATAATTCATATGGTTATAACATATTTCTATTAAGAAGTAAAATGTTGTTGATTGGTGGCCTATTTAAAAATGTTGACTTTATGTTATGATTGAGAAGTGGTTGGGGGAGGACCCAAATAAAAACTGCAAATTACTTAGGGATAGGGGCACGCATAGGCATATTCAGGATTTCGAGATGATGAGCACCATTATGAAAATATTTTAAGTGTGGATTCATATATTTATGTTCTGAGGTGACTCCGACTATTGTTCCTTCTTCTGTGCCAGTATCCGAGTATGATATTCTGAGTTAAGGAGTTCAACCTTTGTCTATGTTGCCCTCTCAGGTAGGATAATAACCTGCCAGATTTACCATTCCTTCTGTTGCTTCGGGTACATTTATGTCCTATGAGGATCAGAAGAGATTTGAAGGATTTACTCGCTTGGTTCCACCCAAGTTTAGTGGTTCTGTGGGTGAGGATGCCTATGCGTTCTTGATTGACTTGAGGATAGAGGCACGCAGACGCGTATTCAGAATTTCGAGAAGATCGATGAGTGTACTATTATGAAAATACTTCGAGCGTGAGTTTATATATTTATATTTAAATATTTTTAGAAAAATATTATAATGCAATATATGATCTAGGGACGTGAGCACGGATTCACGTGAACTCGATGACCCCACCTAGAGACGTCCGAGCACATCATTAAGGAAATGAATAAATGAAAAAATAATAAGCAAAAACTATATAACTAAGCAAACATGGCTAGTATATCTACTCAACTCAATGCTAGTATATCCAAGTAAAATGCATATTCAAACACAAATTTAAATTCTGAAAATCATAACTCAAAAATTCAATTTTCAAGTTTAATCTCCAATCAACAAGAGCTAAGTCTCTCATCAAATTGTTTCAAATTTTAATTTTACATTTAGGAATTGATTAGAACAACTGGATCCATGAGTTGATTCTTGAATTTCACATTTGCAAGTTTTTTTTTTCCAACATATGACTAAGTTAAGTTAAGAGATTGCTAAAATATACAATCTCTGTCTTGTGAAGATAGACCGTTTCTGGAAAACACTCGACTCAAGTATGACAAGGAGAATGAAGGTTTTATTAACAGTAACTATCAATGCAAAAAATTTCAGAAAAGATCATATAGTAATTAGTTAGTAGATTCTGAAGAGATAAAAAGACTAGACTACCCTTGATCTTTTATCTACAACACTCCCTCTCAAGTTAAAAAAAGGGCAGCCCGATGCACTAAAGCTCTCGCTATAGCAGGATCGGGGGAAGGGTCCCGCCACAAGGGCGTATTGTACGCTGCCTTACCTTGCATTTCCGCCAGAGACTGTCTCCAAGACTTGAACCCATGACCTCCTGGTCACATGACAGCAGGGGTTGACCTACGTTTATTATTGGGGTGCTCCGGCACCAATTTAGCTCGACTCGGAATCGGTATAATTACATACGAAATATACAAAAAATAGGTATAAATTATATAAAAGCACAGACTAAAACAGAAAGTTGCGTGGGTGCATTGGCATTTAGGTCGATCGTAAGGTTCTCCACTGGCAGGGTGCCTCGGGTTTGAACCTGGTTGAGGCGATTTTTTATTTTTTTCAGTAGTAAACAACCATGATCCTTAAATCCTGGGTCCACCACTGCATGACAACAATTTTACCAGTTACTCTGAGGCTCCCCTCAAGTTAGGAGAGGTGAGTATATTCAAAACTCCTAGGCCCTAGCTTGGCTTGTAGAAACTCATGTTGAACTCTAGTTAACCATTTTGTGAGGATGTTTGTTGGTTGCTGTTGAGTAGATATGTATATGATATCAATTAGACTTTATTGTAGTTTTTCCCTGATAAAATGACAATCAATCTCTGTGTGTTCACTGTTTTTTTATCTCAACAATATCATTGTTAACAAGCTTGAAGAAGTCAATTTAAGTTTCAAATATGATTTTTATGAGAAATTTGGAGCTAAGACGTGTTATGCACTTTTATACAAGGTACATATAATTTTTATACGCGACTATTACACTTTTAAATAAGGTAAATATATTGCTCATATAGGTGTATAAATACTGTATAATAGTGTAGAAGTGTATACAAACATAACAAAGGTTGACTATGCTGGTATAAACTAAAAGTATATAATTACATAGATGGAAAGTGTTATGTTGAGATGTATATTTATTTAAATTCCCCTTTCTTATATATGTGAGGCAAGGTAGCGTATAATAAAGCTTTGTGATCCGGTCCTTAAAAATAGTCAATATATTTTGCTTAATTGAAATAACATAGATAACGATAATTCATATGATCGAGCCCAACTTATTTAGAATTAAAGCATATTTAGTCACACTTGTTATTCCTTTTCTTTCGAAAAAAGAAACACAATAAAAAATTCTATCCCAACTAAGGGTGTCTAACGGGCCGGGCCGGGCCAACCCGGAACCGGCCCTCCCATTTTATCCGAGTTCTGGGCCGGTGACGGGCGGGGTTTGGGGTTAACCGGGCCGGGCCGGGCCGGCCAAACAGTAAAAAAATTAAAACCCACCCGAACCTGGCCCACTTAACCCAATCCGGTCAAACCCACCAAGACCCGGTCAAACCCGGTTAAAAACCGGTCAAACCCGTTTAAAAAATAAATAAAAAATCCAATATACAATATATATTTTTAAAAAAATATATAAAGTATAAACAATTACACATATATACGTACCATTCAATATATAATTATATATGACTATACGTACTACTTTAAATAAAACATATGCTATAATAGTATAATATATATATATATACACTACAATATATATATATACTAATTTATAAAACATATACACATGTATACGTTAAATATATACTACTTTAGAAGATATATACACATATATATGCACCATTCAATATATATGTACTACTTTAAATAAAATATATACTACAGTATAGTGATATACATATATATATATACAACAATATGTATATATATATAGTTACATACTAATTTATAAAACATATACACTTGTATACTTTAAAGATATACGTCTATAGAAGATATATACACATATATACGCACCATTCAATATATATGTACTACTTTAAAAAAAGTATATACTACAATATATATACTAATTTATAAAACATAAAGTAATGTATACGTTAAATATACACGTCTATAGAAGATCTATTCACATATATACACTCTATTCTATGTATATGTAATACTTTAAATGAGATATATACATTATATATACATTACAATATATATTTGTATAGTTATATACTAATTTATAAAATATATACACATGTATACGTTAAATATACACGTCTATAGAAGATCCATTCACTCTATTCTATGTATATGTAATACTTTAAATGAAATATACTATAATGTATATACATTACAATATATATTTGTATAGTTATATACTAATTTATAAAACATATACCCATGTATACATTAAATATACACTTCTATAGAAGATATATACACGTGTATACGCACCATTAAATGTATATATACTACTACTTATAAAATATACTACATTAGATATACATTACAATATGTATAGATATACTTATATACTAATTTATAAAATATATACACATGTATACGTTAAATATACACTTCTATAGAAGATATATGCACAAATATACAAAACATATGCTACTTAATATAATAAATTAATAATATTTGGTAGTAAATTAATAATATATTAGAAGTAAGTTTTTAATTTAAAGTAGAAAACTAGAAATTCAATTTTAGATTTTAAATCGTTAAATAAAAAAATAAAAAACAACGACTAAGGAGTGAATGAATTTGGGGAATTTTATTGATTGCAAAATGATCCAAAATTTATAATTTACATGAATGAAAAATCTATAAATTATGCATCATTTTTTCCAACTCATTCATGTTAATACTAATGGGAACTTGCATAGGATAATCGAAGTCAACGGGGGCAAAACCATGCATTGGACTTGATTCTGCGGAGTTCTCCCGTGAAGTCATAATTTCTTCAAGTTTCAGCTCGTCGCTCGGCTCCGGTTCCATTCCTTGGTTTCTTCTTTCCGCTCTAATCCAATCTCTGAGGCAAACTAGAACATTCATTGCATTGCTTCCCAATGAGTGTCGGTTGTCTCCAAGCTGCTGTCGTCCCTGACTGAAGGCGCTCTCTGATGCAACGGTTGACATTGGAACATTCAAGATATCTCTAGCTAATCTTGAAAGCACAGGATATTGTGATTCATTATTCCTCCACCAATCCAGCGTGTTGATCCGTCGTCTGCGATCCTCTGGTGCCGTCCGAAGATAATATTTCAGCTCTTCCCGATAAGTCGATGTGTAAGTTCTCTCATCAACACTGTTCCAACAATTTAAATCATAAAACGAATCAGAAAAACCACTATGTGCCGGCCTTTTAGAAGATGATGGCTCCTCGGGAGGATGAGGAGCGACAGTTGAAGTGATATTTGTAGGTAAGGCTGAATCAAATAAATCAGCATAGTGATTATATAATTTTTCTATATAATCCTTTGCATCAGCCGTAGCCGTCCACAAATCAGGCTGTACTTGTTCAGAATCATGGTTAGTATTTATTTCTAAGTTAGTATAAATAAGAGTACTAAAGTGACACATATGATTATATTTCATGCACGGATTTAGCATAGCACCAACCAAGTAAATAGGGGGAATCGGGAAAAAATATTTTTTAAATTTCGTAAACATGGCGCCAACAGCTTCTTTATAACCTTCTTTATTTTTATATTGTTGGAGCAAACCAGAAATATCGGCTATATATGCCAAAATATTACAAACAGTAGGATAATAAGCACCGGAAAATTCAACCGTAGCTACATAAAAATTTTCTAAAAACTTAACAAGATCATTAATTACAACCCAATCAGAATTATGTAGCATGCAATCAGCAGAATCAGCAAATGAACCGCAATGTTGGTTAAAAGCTAGTGAATAGGAATTCTATATTTATAACAAGTTTTTAGAAATTTATACGTAGAATTCCATCTAGTATCAATTTCCTCAGGCATCAAAATCGGTGTAAGTCCATTTTCTTGACATTTAAGTTTAAATTCTCTAATTCTCGATCTACGATTATTTCCTTGAATAAAACCAACGGCAAGACGAATTTTTTCAATATAAAGCTCAAAAAACTCAAGACCATCTTTTACAATTAAATTATATATATGACATGCACACTTAATATGAAAAATTTCAGGCAAGGGTGGAGATAGCGTAGATTTTATTTTTGTTATAGCAGTCTTGTTGTTAGAAGCATTATCAAAAGCAATACATAAAATTTTATTTTCTATACCATAATATCCGGCAATTTTAACAATAGAATCAGCAATAAATTGTCCAGTATGTTTACGATCTTCATCATATAAAAAAGCAAGAATACGTTTTTGCATCACGAAATTACTATCCATCCAATGACAAGTAACGGTTAAATAATCATTTTTATTTACAGCACGACCAAGATCAGAAGTTAGGGACAATCTACATTGAATATTTTTTAACAATGTTGATAAATAAAAACAATATTGTGAATGGAGTCTAAAAATATCAGACCGACAAGTAGTTCTAGGAATACCATTAAACATAGGATTATAAATTGCTTGTATATAACGAATAAAAGCATCAGAAGAAGGAAAACTAAAAGGCAAACAACCCACAGCTACCATTTTAGCTATTTCTTCCCTGTCCCTCAATTTATTATACTTTTTCGCTACTTGACCGGTTGTTGGGTCCATTCTAGTTTGCGTTGACCCACCAACATCCCCACCACCTTTTGCAATATTTAACTCTCTTTTGTGATCTTCAGCTATATGTCTCGTTAACGTACCCGTACCCCCTTGCTTGCCTCCACTTCTATGCTTATATATTTGTTGACAAATATTGCACTGCACCTCAATATCTGATATACGTTCAAAAAATTGCCATGCAATACTAGTTCTTTTACGAGGTTTTGGGGCACTGGGAGGACGGGAAGGGAGATTAACTGATTCAGATCTAACGTTAGCATCTCCTACTGCGGGTGTTTCAGCAATATTTTCATTATCTTCGTCTAAATTAACTGCATCTACTTCATTTTCTTCTTCTATACCGTAATTTTCCTGAGCTTCTGCATAATCCATATCGTGAGCACCTACACCTATTTCTTCCTCAAAAGGTGTACCAAGCGGTACCGGAGGCGAAGGCACACGGGTATATCTATTACTTGAACTACCTCTACCGCTAGTAATTCGCTTTTTACTACCACTACCGCTTCCGGGACGAAAAATTTTAACACCTTTAGCAGCGAGGTTTTTTAATTTATCCATAATATAAATTAAATTAAACTAAAAATATTCAAAATACACAAATATAATAAAATTAAATATTAAACAATTAATACAATAATTAAAAATTAAACGTAAGAGATGGAACGACAATACCAAATTTTGGAAGTATCCGAAGATTGTGACTTTAGAAACTTCCGCTCGTACTTTGTAAACGAAAATTAAAAAATTAAAGTGAACACTTTAAGAAATTAAATATATTGAATATTAGAGAATTGAGATTTGAGAGAGAATGAGATTTGAGAGAGTGAAAAATTGTGTGAAAAATGATTTGAAGTTGTAGGGTATTTATAGATTTTTTTTGGGGATTAAAAAATATTTTTTAAAGTTTTTTTTTTTTTTTATTAAATGGGCCCAAACTAGCCGTTTGGACCCAAAAACGGCTATATAGCCGTTGGGCCAACGGCTAGTTTGGCCCAAAATCAATTTTTTTTCCGGGCCGGGCCGGTTAACCGGCGGGCCTGGACCGGGCTTGATCCGGGCCGGGTTAACTGGGCCATTTTAACAAAAAACCGGCCCGGGACCCGGAACCCTAAAGCCCTAGGGCTTACCGGGCCGGGTCAAACCGGGCCGGGTTAGCTAATCGGGCCGGGTAGGGCCGGGTCAGCCCGGCCCGTTTGACACCCTTAATCCCAACCAACTTTTGGATAAAATGCCATTCATTTGAATTTCTTTATTATTATTCTTATAAAACAAAGTACTAGAGACAAATAAAATAAAACACATACAAGGAAAATACTCATTTGTTGTCTAGTGCAAATATTATTGTTTGATCAAAGATCAACCAAATGACTTTTTTTAACCCCTCCCTGGAATTTTCAGTCGTTTTGCTTCATTGGCACTCGAACTCATAACCCTAGGACTGATTTGCGGATCATTTCCAACTTGTGGTAATAATCTCCTTCCGAATCGTGAAATTTCAGGATCTATATTCCATCTCGCGCTGACTGAAATTCAATTATATAAATTTGTAAATTAGATTATTATTGGTATACGACAATTAAAATGCACACATTCAAACAATAATTAGTTTAGCAACACCTATATGTCAAGAGTCTAGATATGAAAATCACTATTCTCTAGCTAAATCCTAATTAATGATGGACTAGTGATAAAAGAAAAAGAGTCAACTCGATGGACTAAAGCTTCAGCTATGTACGAGTTTCAATGAAGGGTCGAACCGCAAAGGTTTATTTTACGCAATCTTACCTTATATTTCTGTAAGAGGTTGTTTTCACGGGTTGAACTCGTGACCTCCTCCTGGTCACATGACAGTCACCTCAATAATTGATTAGTGATATATTATCAGACTATTTAATTTTGTTAGTTACGAGCAATTTAACGACGAAATTCATAATTACTTTTCAATTTTTTTTCTTTTTCTAGTGAATATATATAATGATAGAATAGAGAACTATAATATAGAGATAAGCAAGAAGGAATCTAACCATTGGGTGACATGAGAAGAATAGTGAATATGAAGCCAATCTTTAACAAAACCAAGCTAGAAATGAAACTCTTCATTGTGTACTGTGAATATGTCATTGCTTTAAGGAGGCCCTAATTTATAGACCTTTGTATTATATATATATATATTATTATTATTATTATTATTATTATTATTATTATTATTGTAGACATTGACTTTTCCAGGAAGTTTACAAGACGAGCCCAATCCTATAAAGTTCTTGAAGTCTACTCTATTCCAAATCCAACTTACGACTACATAAAGGGTATAAAGAGATCAAGGCGTTAAAAGTCATTTTTCATAAAGTCTGTCCGATATTCCTCACGTTTCAATATAAATCTTTCTATATTCGACAAATATCTTATTAACGATCCTCAAATTACAGAAATAATCAAGAGAGAAGAATGAAGAGCCGAATTGTATGTTCTACTTGCAATAATTTAATGAAAACTGCATTAATTTTATTAGGAGGTGACAGTATTGCTAAATTGTCATGTAGTATATATTGTAATCCACTTCTCAATTGGTTCAATTGTCATGTAAATTCACTATGCAACCCAAAGATGCTATTCAAAGTTTTAGACTTAGCTGACCTACCATTTTTCAAAGTCAAATCCATAATTTAAAAGACACTTTATGTATTAAAAAAATTCAAAAATAATTCATATAGTTAGTAATATATTTCTATCAAGAAGAAAAAGTAATGTAAAATGGTGCTAATTCTTGGTGCCCATTTAAAAAAATGTTGACTTTGATGTTATGAATGAGAAGTGGTTGGGGAAGGACCCAAATAAAAAATTAGCACATTACGTATTGGATAGGGGCACACGACGCGTATCTAGGATTTCGAAAAGATGAGTGTACTATAATGAAAATATTTCAAGAGTGGGTTTATATATTTATGTTTTGAGGCGATTCCGATTATTGTTTCTTCTTTTGTGCTAGTATCCGAGTATGATATTTCGAATTCAGGAGTTCAACCTTCATCTATGTTGCCCTCTCGAGTAGGATCACAGCATGCTAGATTTACTATTTTTTCCGTTGTTTCGGGTACAGTTATATCTTATGAGGATCAGAAGAGGTTTGAAGGATTTATTCGCTTGGGTCCATCCAAGTTTAGTGGTTCTATGGGTGAGGATGCCTATGCGTTCTTGATTGACCTGAGGATAGAGGCACGCAGAGGCGTATTTAGGATTTCGAGAAGATGGGTATAGTATTTTGAAAATACTTCGAGCGTGGGTTCATATATTTATATTTCAATTTTTTTAGAAAGATATAGCAATGCTATATATGATCTAGGGAGAAGAGCGTGGATTCACATGAACTCGATGACCCCACCTAGATACGTCATTAAGGAAATGGATAAATGGAAAATTTATAAGGAAAAACTACATAATTAAGCAAGCATAGCTAGTATATCTGCTGAACCCAATGCTAGTTAGTATATCCAAGTAAATGCATATTCAAACACAATTTTAAATTCCGAAAATCATAACTTAAAAAAATCATTTTTTTTAAGTTTCAACTTCAAAATCTCTAATCATGAGCTAAGTGTAGTGTATACAATATTAGACTTTTGTTAACTTACTCTCTACTTACTGGACTAATCTAATGATTATTAGACTTAATAACCATCAATCTAACTGACTTTCATACAATAATTAGTTAGTAGATTCTGAAGAGATACAAAGACTAGGCTACCCTTGATCTTTTATCTACAACTCCCTCTCAAGTTAAAAAAGCAGCCCGGTGCACTAAAGCTCCCATTAAGTGTAGGATCGGGGGAAGGGCCCCACCACAAGGGTGTATTGTACGGAGTCTTATCTTGAATTTTTGCCAGAAACTGTTTCCAAGGCTTGAACCCATGACACGTTTACTTCGATGAGAGAAGTGGTAAAAGAATGTTGCAAGAAGTTGGTGCCAGAAATCACCTCAAGACAACGTATTCTCCACTTTCAGAAGCTAGAGGTTAGGTTGCATACACATCAGTCTTGGATATACCTGTCAACCGGGCCGAGCCAGTTCAAACCGACACCGACCCATTAAGTGTAACCGGTCAGTTCGGACCCCGTTTTTAATGGGATGATCTGGTCCGGGTCCAACAGTAAAAAATCACCAAACAGGCCGTGACCGGTCTAGAACCGGTTTTAACCGGTCTGGACCGGTTCAACTCGGCCCACTTCGAGAAATGGGTCGTTACTGGTCCTTCATGTCAAAAAATAAATAAATTAAATTTGAATTTACATGTTTTTTCTAATATATACTATAAATATACACAACTATATACATTTTAAATACATTAAACAATAAAGGTATAACATATATACATTACATATTAGACTACTTTAGAAAACATATACACATATATACATTAATCATATACTACTTTAGAATATATATATATATATATATATATATATATATATATATATATATATATATATATATATATATATATATATATATATATATATATATATATATTCACACACAAACACGCACATACTACTTAAAATACTACTTGAAACAATATACACACAACATATATACATTACATATATACTACTTGTCTATTTTAGAAATCATATACACATGTATACATTATATATTAAAGCCGTCAATATGGGTTAGGCTCGTTGGGTCGGCCCGATCCAGCCTGTAATTTGATGGAGTTGGGCTTCAGTTTTTGCAGCCCATTTAAGAACAAGGCTTTTTAACACGGGCTGGATAATCCCGTGGCCCATGGGGCTTGAGCAATGTGAGTTGGGCTAGCCCGTGGGCCAGCCCGTAAGTCAAATACATGCACCTATTTAGATTGCTTATTAGTTTCTTTATTTGGTTCGAAGTATATCATGCCAAAAGTTATTTAATTTCGCTATTAGGAGAATTTTTTGGGGTATTGGAAACGTGATTAATAAGTATTAACACTATGTAATATTGTCTGATAATATTTATGTTTATTAACATTCTAAAATTAAATTACAATTTTTTTTTTAAAAGTTGTGCTGGCCCGTAAGACCCACAACCCACAAGTAATGGTGTGGGTGTCACGACCCGAACTAGGGCCTGGCCGTGACGGACACCCCGAACAATGAAGGCCCGGAACGCCCTTCTCTATCTGGTAATCATGCTCAACATTCATATAATAAAAGAAGATGCGGAAACATAATCTGCTATGGAAACATGGTCAATTCTGAATTCAACATAAGTATAGGAACTGTAATCAACTACATCTAAATAACATCTGACTCAGTCTGCGAAATCTCTACTACATGAAAATCTGATAACTATCTGAAACTGGGACAAGGCCCCCAGTAAACCAAAACTGTGGAATGATAAACAACTGTAAGACATCAGGCCTTCTGGAATATAGAAGGCTCACCATTGCACAATCTCTTCTGTTGTCCGAATTATCTACTGCTTATCTGGACCCCTAGATTGTGCCTCAGAACCTGAGAGGTTGGAGGGGGGTCAATATAGATGTACTGGTACGCAGAGCCAATCCAAAATATTTATTTATAATCAACATATATGAGAGCAGTTAAAATAGTTCATAAACATGTTATATAATAAGAAATCACATAGGCATTTTAAAAGACTCTATGAAAACATTTGAAATCTGTGACACTCTTTGTATTACTTCTGCGCTAGGTGGTATACCCTACAATTCTGGAAATTTCATGGGCTATATGAAAACTGCCATTAACTCGGCAGCCAAGCCCCCAACCCAAGTGTGCCGCAAGGGTCGGAATCTCTGAATCTACTATGCCACACGGCCGTCGCCGGCGTACAATAATAATCTACCCGTGTCGAAAAATATAATTTCAGGCTAAGAGTTGCTTAAACTCGTGCCTTATTCGGGTAACCACCTAACCCTCTTTAAGCCCCTGTTTAAAACCCAATCAAAACATGCAGTCTCTGAAAACATACTCTAAAAACATAATCTGTTATGGCATAAATACATATGGCATCTTCATACCATTGACTTGCAAGTCACATCTCTGAGCCATTATTAGTCTATCATAAATCTCTGTATTCAAAACACAAGTTTTGAGACCAGTATTTCAATTATTCAATTCAATGAATCTTTTCCTCAAACCTCATGTAAACACATGCAATTCTTTCTCATACACACAAGAACGTATTGATATCAAGAAACACCCTCTCAACAATTTCAAATCATGTTCAAATGCCAGGATATTACCAAAAACATCCTTCAAATCACAAAACCATAATCTTTAATTCAATACAAGAGAGCGAGTTCATAATTTATGCTCTCAACAATCTTAAACCTCAAATTCATACATATACATATATATGTAAATCAATTTAGGGGGAAAAAGACCACAAGGCCAAAGCAATAGTAGCATTGAAACTTTCGAAATGGATAATCAATAATATAGTTTTCAAAACCCCCATAAAATACATGCATCAAAACCTTTAAATTATGCTTTAAAAATTTCAAGCCCACGTAGTTTTTAGGATAAACCCCACGTACCTCTATTTCAGAAAGTAATGGATGATTCTTGAAGCTTGCGGATTGGGGATTCCGAATCTCTAATTATCTTCTAAAACTCACGATTAAATCTTGAGTTATGAGGATTTTTAGTTTGAAACCCTAATGGAGTTTCTTGAGAGATTTTGATGAAAATAAACTTACTTTGGTATTCTTAGGATTAAATCCCGTGTTAGAGATGATAAGGGGTTGGAGAAGTACCATTTTACCCTTAATGAGACAGAGTAAAAATATAGCTGGAAGCCCGATTTCATGGGCCACCGCGAAGCACCACTATCGCGGTGGCTCACTGGAAATTAACAAATGAGAATTTGGCCCACTCCGCGACGCGTCACTATTGCGGAGTCTCACTGGAAATTGACCATCATCATTTACACCCTCTCCGCGATGCGCCAAGGACAGGAATGACGATGTTTTACGACTAGCACTTTAAATAGCCATAACTTCTTCACCGAGTGTCCGTTTTGGACGAATCTTATATCGACGGAAAGCTTATTCAGTCAACTACGTAAAGAAAAGTTGAAATCTAAGGAAATCCATAGGGAAATAAGTATAAATCATTTTAGAAGACAATGCTTGATACTGTAGGGATGAAATTTAGCTAAGAAAAACTTCAGGGCGTTACAATATCCCCCCTTGGGAACATTCGTCCCCGAATGTTGACGCGGGATACAGACAAGTATAATTTCAAGCATACTAAGGCATAGAAAGAATATGGCAAGGATTGTACCTTCTATTTCGCCATCCACTGGATCAAAAAGGTCAGGGTATCTAGCTCTCATGTCAACTTCTGATTCCCAAGTTGCTTCTTCACTTTTCTAGTTCTTCAATCTTTTAACTTGGCGATCCAAAATTTCTACAGGCTCTTCTTCAGAGGACAAGGAGTCTGTCACTTTGATTTCTTCGACAGGCAATACTAAAGAATGGTCTCCCATACACTTCTTCAACATGGATATATGAAATATCGGATGAACACAACCCAAACTAGTAGGCAATTCTAACTCATACGCAACTTCACCTATCCTTCTCACAATCTGATATGGTCCTATATAACGAGGACTCAACTTACCTTTCTTCCCGAATCGCATGACTCCCTTCATGGGAGAAACCTTGAGAAACACCCATCTCCAACCTCAAACTCTAGATCTCTTCTCCTAAACCCAGCGTAGGATTTCTGACGACTTTGAGCTGTCTTAAGTCATTCTCTAATAAATTTCACATCCTCTATTGCCTGATGAATGAGATCAGGCCCAAACATCTGCATCTCACTTACTTCATACCATCCAATTGGATACCTACACTTTTTCCCATACAATACCTCAAAAGGTGACATCTTAATATTGGAATGGAACTATTATTATATGCAAACTCTATCAATGGCAAGTGCTCTACTAACCTACCTTTAAAATCAATCACGCAGGCCCTCAACATAACTTCGAGGGTCTGGATGGTGTGCTCAGCTTGCCCATTTGTCTGGGGGTGGAAAGTCGTGCTCAAATTTACTTGGGTACCTAAACCCTTTTAAATGATCTCTTGAACTATGAAGAAAACTGTGTACCTGGATCAGATATGATGGACACAGGTGCCCTATGCAAACGATCTCCAGAATTGTGAAGAAAACTGTGTACCTCGATCAGATAGAAAGTGAGATGACTTGGTTAACCTATCTACAATCACCCAAATGGAATCATACCGGTTTCGAGACCTAGGAAGTCCTATAATGAAGTTCATATTAATTATCTCCCACTTCCACAAAGGCAAAGTTATCTCTTGAGAAGAACCACCTGGCCTCAAATATTCCACTTTAACTTGTTAACAATTCAAACACTTGGCAACATAGTTAGACACATCACGCTTCATATTATTCCACCAATAAATGGTTTTCAAATCCTGATACATCTTATTAGAGCCAGGGTGAACAACATACCTCAACGTGTGAGCTTCGTCAAGGATTATCTTCCTCATACCATCTATATCTGGCACACACAACCTACCCTGGTATCTCAAAATACCATCACCACCAATTTTGAATGACAATACCTTCTGTTGACCCACATCTTTCTTGATCTGCTTCAAGATGGGATCTTCAACCTTCTTTTCTTTAACTTCTGCACAGAAGGAAGATTTAGCTATCTCATGAACAACCACTCCTCCATCCTTGGAATCCAAAAGTCGCACTTCTAGATTTGTAAGTCGGTGAATATCCTTCACCATCTCCCCCTTTTCTTTCCCCACATGAGAAAGACTTCTCATAGATAACCTGCTGAAGGCGTCGGCTACCACATTTACCTTGCTCGAATGATAGTGCAGGCTCATGTGATAGTCTTTTAAAAGTTCCAACCACTGCCTCTGCCTGAGATTCAATTCTTTCTGCGAGAAAACATACTGCAAAACTCTTGTGGTCAGTAAATATATCAATATGTACCCCATACAAATAGTGCCGCCAGTTCTTAAGTACAAAAACCACAGCTGCTAATTCCAAGTCATGAGTAGGGTAGTTCCGCTCATGCACTTTCAACTTCCTAGATGCATAAGCCACTACTTTACCGTGCTGCATAAGAACACACCCAGGTACCACTGGGGACGCATCACAGTATATGACAAAACCTTCTGTACCCTCCGGAAGGGTCAAAACAAGAGCAGTAGTCAACTTGTCCTTCAACTTCTCAAAACTATCCTCACAAAAGTCAGACCATAAAAACTTCACCTTTTTCTGAGTCAACTTAGTAAGTGGTGCAACTATGGAAGAAAAACTCTCTACGAATCTTCTATAATAACCCAACAAACCCAAGAAGCTCCGAATGTTGGTCAGGGTCGTGGGTCTGGGCCATTTTCTCACTGCCTCAATCTTTTGAGGATCAAACCTAATCCCCTCACTAGACACAATATGCCCCAAGAACGCAATAGCATTCAACCAGAATTCACACTTGGAAAATTTTGCATACAACTTATGATCTTTAAGGGTCTGAAGGATGATTCGGAGGTGGTTGACATGGTCCTTCTCGCTCTTAGAGTATACCAAAATGTCATCAATGAATACAATGTCAACCAGATCTAGAAACTGACCGAAAACCCTATTCATTAGATCCATAAAAGCTGCAGGGGTGTTAGTCAAATCGAAGGACATGACTAAGAATTCATAATGACCATATCTGGTACGAAAAGCTGTTTTGGGAATGTCTGACTCCCTAACTTTCAACTGATGATATCCCGAACGAAGGTCTATCTTTGAAAAACATTTAGCACCCTGAAGTTGGTAAAAAAGATCATCAATCCTAGGAAGGGGATATTTATTTTTAATTGGGACCTTATTCAACTGGCGGTAATCTATGCACATACGAAGAGAACCGTCTTTTTTTCGCACGAAAAGTACAGGTGCACCCCAGGGAGACACACTGGGGAGGATAAAACCTTTATCTAGAAGATCTGCTAACTGTTCTTTCAACTCCTTTAGCTCTGCAGGAGCCATCCTATATGGCGGAATAGAAATAGGATGGGTATCTGGTAATAAATCGACACCAAAATCTATCTCCCTATCAGGTGGTATTCCTGGGAGATCATCTGAAATGACTTCTGGAAATTCATTTACTACAGGGAGAGACTGAAAAGGAAGACTTTTAGCACTAGAATCTTTAACCTGAATAAAATGATACAAACAACCATTGGAAATAAGTTTACGGGCCCCGAGATAAGATATGAAGTGCCCTCTAGGTGCTAGAGAATGCCCCTTCCATTCTATCAAAGACTCATTAGGAAAATAAAAGGTGACTTTTCGGGTCCTACAATTCAAGGTGGCATAGCACGAATGGAGCCAGTCCATCCCTAAGATGGCATCAAAATCAACCATGTCAAGTTCTATAAGGTCTGCCTCAATATCCCGGCTGAAAATAGATATAACACAATTTTGATACACCCTCCTAGCCACAACAGAATCTCCCACCGGGGTGGAAACCAAAAAAGGTTCAGAAATCATATTGGGCTTAAACCCAAAACCAATAGCCACATATGGGGTCACACAAGACAAGGTAGACCCGGGATCAAGTAATACATACACATCACGAGAAAAAATTTGTAAAGTACTGGTGACTACATCTGGTGAGGCCTCTGTCTCCTGACGATTGGTCAAAGCATACAACTGGTTTTGACCGTTTCCGGCGGCTGAAATGGCACCCTTCTGAGGTGGTGGTACAGATGAATTCGCATGCGACTTGGCTTCTCCAACATTACTCTTAGCTGTCGGACAGTCTCTCTGGATATGGACTGGCTGGCCGCATGAATAACACACCAAAATACTAAACTGACATCTCCCGAGATGATTTCTCCCGCATATCCCACAACGCGGATAAGACCGAGGGGTCTGAGATACACTTCCCTGCGACTACGTACCCTGCATCCTCGGGCCCTGACTAGACAGAAAATTTTAGGTGCGCTGCTCAGCTGCGGGTCTGGTCGCTGGAGCACTAGCTGATGACTGTGCATTACCCTAATTCTTTTTTTTGTTATTTTCCGCCCCAATTACCACTCTGCTGCTGACTGTGTCTCTGGTATGTCGCTCTGGCTCTCTTTGCCTACCTGTCCTTATCCCTAGATTCGGCTATCTTCTTCTTCTTCTCCTCAACTTGCTGCTTATGGACTGACAGTCTAGCAAAGTCCATCTTCCTGTTCAGCATAGCTCCCAGACACTGAAGCACCAGATCATCTGAAAGGCCAGAAGCAAACTTCCTCATTCGGGCCCTCATACTACTCGTTATCTCAGAAGCATAGCGGGCCAACTGATTAAACTTTAAAGTATACTCCTAAACACTCATCTTACCCTGCTTAAGGTTCATGAACTCCTCTGCTTTAGCTTTCCTCAGTTCCAGAGGAAAGAATTGGTCAAGAAAAGATTCCACGAACTCATCCCAAACTGTGGGCTCAACACTGTCACCCTTCACATCTTCCCACTCATTGTACCATTGGTTCGCTACATCCTTTAGCTGGTATGCTGCTAGATCAACACCTTCCACCTGATCAACATGCATTACTTTGAAAATCTCCTCTATTTCGTGTACGAAATCCTGCGGGTTCTCTTCTACCTTAGTGCCAGTAAACTTGGGCGGCTTCATTCTCATGAACTGGACCACTCTAGTAGCTTCAGATGTAATAGGTGCAAACCCAACATCTTCTGATCATTGAGCCTGATTAGCCACCAATTGTATCAGCATATGAATAGATTGTCTGAATTCTGCATTCGAAATATCCCTCTGAGTAGTCGGGGAACGGTTAACATTGGTCTGTGGAGCCCTAGGTGGACTGGTCGGGACTGGAGGGACTCCCGGAGTAGGGAAAGGTTCTGGAGTGTGAGTTCTGTTACGTGTCCTCATCCTATGGGTGGGATGGACTTCGTCATCCTAAGCATTAACGTTGGTCCAACGGGGAGGCATAGCTGGTTTTCTAAAAAGCAAGAGATCATTGATTAGGGGACAGATTAGACTCTAAAGCACGAACTAAATCACAAAGAAGAGAAACATTCCTAAATGCCTAGTAGCCTCCTGCTTATAAGTGTGGCACGCTACACACCCATAAACAAGACTCTACCCGACGCGATTTCGCAGACACCCTGGGACCATGAATCGTGCTCTAATACCAAGTTTGTCATGAACCGAACTCGGGCCTGGCCGTGATGGACATTCCAAACCATGAAGGCCCAGAACACCCTTCTCTATCTGTTAATCATGCACAACATTCATATAATAAAAGAAGATGTGGAAACATAATCTGCTACGGAAACATGGTCAATTCTGAATTCAACATAAGTATAGGAACTGTAATCAACTACATCTAAATAACATCTGACTCAATCTGCGAAATCTCTACTACATGAAAATCTGACAACTATCTGAAACTGGGATAAGGCCCCCAGTAAACAAAAACTATAGAATGATAAACAACTGTAAGACATCAGGCCTTCTGGAATATAGACTGTGCCTCAGAACCTGAGAGATTGGAGGGGGAGGGGGTCAATACAGATGTACTGGTACGCAGAGCGAATCCAAAATATTTATTTATAATCAACATATATGAGAGCAGTTAAAATAGTTCATAAACATGTTATATAATAAGAAATCACATGGGCATTTTAAAAGACTATGAAAACATCTGAAATCTATGACACTCTTTGTATTACTTCTGCGCTAGGTGGTATACCCTACAATTTTAAAAATTCTATGGGCTATATGAAAACTGCCATTAACTCGGCAGCCAAGCTCCCAACCCAAGTGTGCTGCAAGGGTCAGAGTCTCTGAATCTACTATGCCACACGGTCGTCTCCAGTGTACAATAATAATCTTCCCATATCGGCAAATATGATTTCAGGCTAAGAGTTGCTTGAACTCGCGCCTTATTCGGGTAACCACCTAACCCTCTTTAAGCCCCTTTTTAAAACTCAATCAAAACTTGCAGTCTCTGAAAACATACTCTGAAAACATAATCTGTTATGGCATAAATACATATGGTATCGTCATACCATTGACTTGCAAGTCACATCTCTGAGCCATTATTAGTCTATCATAAATCTCTGTATTCAAAACACAAGTTTTGAGACCAGCATTTCAATAATTCAATCCAATGAATCTTTTTCTCAAACCTCATGTAAACACATGCAATTCTTTCTCATACACACAAGAACGTATTGATATCAAGTAACACCCTCTCAACAATTCCAAATCATGTTCAAATGCCAGGATATTACAAAAAAAAATCCTTCAAATCACAAAACCATAATCTTTAATTCAATACAAGAGAGGGAGTTCATAATTTATGCTCTCAACAATCTTAAACCTCAAATTCATACATATACATATATATGTAAATCAATTTAGGGGGAAAAAGACCACAAGGACAAAGCAATAGTAGCATTGAAACTTTCAAAATGCATAATCAATAATATAGTTTTCAAAACCCCCATAAAATACATGCATCAAAACCTTTAAATCATGATTTAACAATTTCAAGCCCATGTAGTTTTTAGGATAAACCCCACGTACCTCTATTTCAGAAAGTAATGGATGATTTTTGAAGCTTGCGGATTGGGGATTCCGAATCTCTAATTATCTTCTAAAACTCACGGTTAAATCTTGAGTTATGAGGATTTTTAGTTTGAAACCCTAATGGAGTTTCTTGAGAGATTTTGATGAAAACAAACTTACTTTGGTGTTCTTGGGATTAAATCCCGTGTTAGAGATGATAAGGGGTTGGAGAAGTACCATTTTACCCTTAATAAGATGGAGTAAAAATATAGCTGGAAGCCCGATTTCATGGGCCAGCGCGACGCGCCACTATCGCGGTGGCTCACTGAAAATTGACAAATGGAAATTTGGCCCACTCTGCGACGCGCCACTATTGCGGAGTCTCACTAAAAGTTGACCATCATCATTTACACCCTCTCCGCGATGCGTCAAGGACAGGAATGACGGTGTTTTACAACTAGCAATTTAAATAGCCATAACTTCTTCGCCGAGTGTCTGCTTTGGACGAATCTTATATCGACGGAAAGCTTATTCAGTCTACTACGTAAAGAAAAATTGAAATCTAAGGAATTCCACAGGGAAATAAATATAAATCATTTTAGAATATAATGCTTGATACTGTAGGGACGAAATTTAACTAAGAAAAACTTCGGGGCATTACAGTGGGCTTCGTGTTTTCTAGCCCATCATTTTGATGGGCCAACTTGGACTGACCCATCAAACTCAAAGCCCATGTGGGCTAGCCCAGATGGATTGGGCTGATCCATATTGACAGCTCTATTATATATATACTACTTTAGTCTATAGAAAATATATACACACATATATATAATATAATTTATATACTACTTAAAATACTAGTTGAAACAATATACATACAACATGTATAGCTTACATATATACTACTTTAAAATATATATACACATGTATACATTATATATATACTACTTTAGTCAATAGAAAATATATACACACATATATGCAATATAATATTGTAATACCCGTACTTTTCGTAACTTGAAATTTTCCCCAAGGATGTTAGAAGCTTCCTTTGAAAGATGAATCCACTTTTATACATGTGGTATTTTCAAGATTTTCACTTTTTATTGTGTGGGAAATCGCATAAACTTTTCATCGATACTAAATTCGCCCAAATCCGACACCCGGGTAAAGAGTTAGAGCCTTTTTAGTGTGACAGTGTATCACCTGAGCCTTCAATGCGTCGCGGAGATAGCTCAAATGGCAATTGTCAATTTCCAGTGTTTTTCCGTGATGAAGGAAACATGCCCAACTAGTATGATATCATGAAATCTCCAATCATGTACAAGTTTATGCATATCACATATTTGAGAAAATGCTTCAATATATGAATTATGAATGATGTTGTTGGTCATGTGTTCACGTAAGTCATGTTATGTCAGTTTCTTCTCATCGAGTCCTGGGGGTACTTGTACCCGAAACATTAGCTGTGTGCCTCGATCCATGTCATGTTTTCATGATACTCTCAATCAAGCTATGATCTATAGAACTCAGTCAGTCATGTGACTCAGGAAAACCCAGAAATCTCAGTGATCTCGGTGCTCAATAATATCAGTAACCTTAGTATTCCCAGTCAATTTTAGTAACTTCAGTTCTCTCAGTCAGTCCTTAGAACTTAGTACATTCCGTCAGTCAACAGAACTCAGTAAACTCAGTTTAGCTCTGGAAAACAATACCATTAGAATCAACTCAGTTCAGTTGATCAGTTTAGTGTCTTTCAGATAGGAGTAGAATTCAGCACCGAGCGAGCCTAGGGATGGGGACTCACCCGCTAGATAGGAATGAGATCTATGGAAGCAATCCCTAAGTTCTAGAACTACGTAGCCAGCGTAGGTACGAGATGTCACCCGTTAGATAGGACTGACATACTCAGGGATCACCTGTTAGCACATTTAGGTGTATAGGACTGATCCCAGGGGTCACCCGCTAGATTAGGATTGACTCCACAACAGTTGTATTTACCAGTGGTGTGGTACTGACACCCTTCCAACTGGAGTTATAGGTTGGACCCCAGACTAGCTAGAAAGGGGCATGTCGGTTAGATGAATACATCCCACAGTTACAGTCTCAGTCTCAGTAAAAGAACGTCAGATAGTTCTTCAGATTCTAGGTCTGTCAGATACAGTCAATCTTTATCATTATAAATAGACTCCGAGATCACCCACTAGACAGGACTGATCTCAACTATGGTCAATCAGTAGCAACATAATCAGATTCAGAGATCACCCGCTAAGTAGGACTGATCTCAGACTAAGTCAAATCATCTTTATTATTATCAGTATACTCAGAGATCACCCACTAGATAGGACTGATCTCAGATTCAGTTACTCAGATACAGTACAGAACTCAGCTAGTTCTACCAAATTCAGGACTGTCAGATACAACCACTCATGTTATCAATTATCAGAACTCATATAGTCAGTCTTCAGATTCTAGGACTGTCAGATACAGTCAACCAGACCAGTTCTTCATAATTAGAACTGTCAGAAACAGTTAATCATGTATCAGTAGCATAGTATCAGTCCCTTAGTATTCAATAATACAGTATTCAGTCCTAATACAATCTCAGTTACAATTACGTAGTCATGCATGTATTCTCACGTCCATGTTAGTCGGTCTGTTATTATTGTTCATGCATATGAACCCCATGCATTTATCCTACCTCACTTGCATACCAGTGCATTCAAAGTACTGACGCATTCGCGCTATGGTGTCTTATACCATAGGTCTAGAGGCACGAGCTCCAGATCAGCAGTAGATTCCAGTCTCAGCAGTCAGAGTTAGAAGTGAGTCCTTATCTATCGATGACATGATGATTACATTACTATTTCAGTTTTCAGTTTATTTCAGTAGTTAGAGTTAGTTGGGGACATGTCCCATCAACTCCTTATTCAGACAGTATAGAGGCTTTCAGACTATAGCATGTCAGACAGTTACTTCAGTTATTTTGGTATTGTCGTACCATATTTTTAGTTATGTATTAGTATTGAATCTTATGGCCTTTCATTTCATGTTTCCACATATTTTTCAGTCTTTTATCCAGTATACAGGTATAAATATCAGTCATGGGTTAGCTTGTGGTCCTTCGAGGTCATGAGCACCGCGTAGCGTTCCGATTCAGAAAAATTGGGGTGTTACAAATATATATACTACTTAAAATACTACTTGAAATAATATACATACACATATATACCTTACATATATACTACTTTAGAAAATATATACACATGTATACATTATAATTATATATATATATATATATATATATATATATATTACCTTAGTCTATAGAAAATATATACACATATATATACAATATAATATATATACTACTTAAAATACTACTTGAAAAAATATACATACAACATATATGCATTACATATATACTACTTTAGAAAACATATACACATGTATACATTCATATATTCTACTTTATTCTATAGAAAATATATACACATATATGTAAAATATATACTACTTAAAATACCACTTGAAAGTTGAAACATATATACATTACATCTTATAGTACTTTAAAAAATATACACACATATATACGTACAATGTACTTTATAAAATATACTTGAAGTCTTGAAAATATATTCAAAAATTTATATACACCACTTAAAAGATAAACTTATATAGTATTTTTATATGTCCATATTAGTTGTCTATGTATTATTTGTTAACATTATTTTTATTTTTTCATTATATGTATATATATTCGTTATGTTTATAACTTAGTGTAAAGTTTGGTAGTAATGCATTAAAAGTATTTAATTCAAATTAGACATTCAATTTAAACGAAAAAAATATGTAAGAAGTGAATGGATCTTGTATTTTACTGATTGCAAAATCATCCTAAACTTCTAAGTTACATGACTGAGAAATCTACAAATTTTGCATCATTTTTTTCAACTTATGCATGTTAATATTAACGGAAACTGTCATAGGAAAGTCAAAATCAATGGGGGCAAAACCATGCATTGGACTTGATTGTGCTGAGTTCTCCCTTGAAGTCATAATAATAAAATAAATATTCAACAATAATATAATAATTAGAAATGAAAAGTAAGAGATGGAACTACAATACCAAATTTTGTAAGTATCTGAAAGTTGCGACTTTAGAAATCTTCCACTTGATATTTATAATTACAAAATTAAAAAATAAAATTGAGCACTTTAGGAGATAATTAGAATATTTGAGAAAGATTGAGACTGTGAGTTGTGTGAAAAATGATTTTTGAAATGGGGTATTTATAGGAATTTTTTGAAATTATTTTTTTTAAAAAAAATTATTGGAAAAAGAGGCCAATTGACCATTGGGAAGCCAACGGCTATAATGCCGTTGGCCCAGCCAACGATCCAATTTGGCCACCAAATCCCAATAGTACAATTTTTTTTTTTAAAAAAATTGTTTTAAACAAATTGGGCCGGGCCAATCCGGGTCAACGGTTGGCCTGATCTGATTTTGTAACTGGGGACCAGCCGGGCTGACCATCTCAAACGGCTCAGCCCGAGACCGGTGGCCCAGGAAACTAGTAGCCCACCCGGCTGGTCCATACCGGGCTGATCCCTATAAATGGGCCGGGTTAACCTGGCCAGAACGGGCCGACCTAGCCCAATTGACAACTTTACTCTTGGATAAGGTTTGTAGATGCATCCTTTGTTTGGTTACTTCGATGAGTGTAGTCGTATAAATGTGGCAAGAAGTTGGTGCCGAAAATCACCTCAAGATAACGTATTCTCTACCTTCACAAGGTAGAGGCTAGATTGCGTACACATCATTCTTGAATAAAGTTTGAAGATGTGCCCTTTGTTTGATTACTTCAATCAGAGAAGTTATGAAAATGCTGCAAGAAGTTGGTACCGGAAATCACGTCAAGACAACGTATCCTCTACCTTCACAAGGTAGGACCTCGGTTGCATATATCTCTTGAATAAAGTTTGAAGATGCATCCTTTCTTTGATTACTTCGATGAGAGAAGTCGTAAACCTGTTGCAAGAAGTTGGTGTCAGAAATCACCTCAAGACAGCGTCAACGGATGGCAAGTTGACCCCTTATTACCATGAAGATGCATTAGATCAAGGAAATGTACCTCAAAGATAGGGAACCTATTTTGCTTAAATGGATGGACAGTGATGATCCATATGGTCGTGCCCAACTTGTTAAGATAGTCAACATGTTTTGCCTAAATGGATGGAGAACAATGATTCATATGGTCGTGCCCAACTTGTTAAGATAGTCAACATGTTTTGCCTAAATGGATGGACAACGATGATTCATATGGTCGTGCCCAAACTTGTTAAGATAGTCTAACATGTTTTTCCTAAATGGATGGACAACAGCGATTCATATGGTCGGGCCCAAGTTGTTAAGATAGTCATCATATTTTGCTTAAATGGAATGACATAAACAACGATGATTCATATGATCGAGCCAACTTATTTGGAATTAAAGCATATCTAGCCAACACTTGTTATTCCTTTTCATTCAAAAAAGAAACACAATAAAAACAATTTTCATTTGGATTTGTTCATTGTAATTCTTACAAAACAAAGCACGAAAGACAAATAAAATAAAACACACACAAAATAATTAGACAAATACTCATTTGTTGTCTAGTGCACATATTGTTGTTTGATCAAGATCAACCAAATGACTTTTTTTAACCCCTCCCTGGAATTTTGGGCCGTTTTGCTTCACTGACACTCGAACTCATAACCTTAGGATGGAATACCGAATCATTTGTAACTTGTGGTAGTAATCTCCTTCCGCATCCTGAGATTTCTAAATCTATATTCCATCTCGCGTTGACTGAAATTTAATTATATAAATTCGACAAAATTAGATTATGGTTTGTATAAGATAATTAAAATGCACACATTCAAATTTCAAACAATAATTAGTTCAGCAACACCTATATGTCAAGAGCCTAGATATGAAAATCACTATTCTATAGCTAAATCCTAATTAATGATGGATTAGTTAAAAGGAAAACATTTCAGCTTGATGCACTAAAGTTTCCGCTATGTACGGGGTCCAATAAAGGATCGAAATACAGAAGTTTATATTTACGCAACCTTACCTTACATTTTTGCAAGAGGTTATTTTCACGACTTGAACTCATGACCTCCTTCTGGTCACATGACAGTTACCTTAATAATTGATTAGTGATATATAATCAAACTATTTAATTTTGTTAGTTACGAGCAATTTAACGACAAAATTCATAATTATTTTAATTTTTTTTCTTTTGTAGTGAATAGATATAATGATAAAAATACAGAATTATAATGTAGAGATAAGCAAGAAGGGATCTAACCATTGGGTGCCATGAGAAAAATAGTGAATATGAAGCAAATCTTTAACAACACCATGCTAGAAATGAAACCCTTCATAGTGTAGTATGTGAATATGTCATTGCTTTTAGGAGGACTTAATTTATAGACCTTTGTATTATAGTTTTTTTATTTATTAGTGTAGACATTGACTTTTTCAGGGATTTTACAAGACTAGCCCAACCCTATTAAGTTCTTGAAGGCAACAATATCCTAAATCTGACTTACGACTACATAAAGGGTATAACATATTTTTTTGAAGAGGCATTTCAGATATCTCATAAACTCTGGCGATATTCACAATGAGATCAAGGCATTAAAAGCCGCCTTTCTTAAAGTTTGTTCGATGTACGTTCCTCACTATATATATCTTCCTATATTTGAGAAATACGTTATTACCGACCTTTAAATTATGGAGAAAATCAAAAGAGAAGAACCAAAACGAGATTGTATGTTCTACTTGCAATAATTTAATGAAAATTGCATTAACTTATTAGAAGGTGACAATATTACTAGGTTGTCATGTAGTATATTGTAATCCACTTCTCAATTGGTTCAATTGTCATGTAAATTGACTATGCAACCTAAAGATGCTATTCAAAGTTATGTTCTTTATTCAAGAGATATTTCCAAATGAAGCCAAAGAAAGTAAGACAAATAAAGTATAGAGTAAATGCATTGTTTCCATTCTGAACTATAAACGAAATTGCTAAAACACACCCCAACTTAAAAGGGGGTCCTATTACCTCCCCTAGACTAATTAAAACTGTATTTTTGGCAACCTTAAGTGCCTATGTGGCACATACGTGTGCCTACGTGGACCTTACGTATGTTGGTTCACGCAGTGTGCCACGTAGGATTTAAGGTTGCCAAAAATACGGTTTTAAGTAGTTCAGAGGGTAATAGGACCCCCTTTAAGTTTAAGTGTGTCTTAACAATTTCGTTTATAGTTCAGGGTGAAAATAATACATTTTCTTTAAATATAAATTAAAATACATATAAGGAAAATACTAATTTGTTGTTTGATTAAGATCACTAATCATGCTTCACACAAGCTAGCTGCTAAGTTTTATGGACCTTTCCAGATCATTAAAAGAGTTGGTCCAATTGCCTACACTCTTTTGCTACCTGATTTTGTCAAGATACATTCTACTGTCCATATATCTCTGTTAAATAAATGCTATGAGTTGCCTTCCCAGTTCTCTTATCCTCCTACTGTTGACTTGGCAAATCCTCATTGTCCTGAACTTGAGCTAGTCTTACAAAGAAGGATGGCAAAGAAAGGGAGCAAGGCTGTTGCATAAGTTTGGACTACCTGCTGATGTTGCTACTTGGAAAATTGCTAGTGTACTGAAGACTAGGTTTCCTTTGATCCTTGAGGTCAAGGATCTTTTGTATGGGGGGAGTACTGATACACAATATTCACAAGTAGGAAATTGTAATAAGTCCAACAATTAATTAGCACTGTAGTTGCTATAGACAGTTAGTTAAGTAGTTATAACTAACTCTAGTGGCTGAGCTGATTGAGTGGTGGATTCATGACCTCTGTATAAACATGTAATCATATTCATTTCATTAATAGAAATACAGAAATTATAACTTTCTTCCCTCTAAATCTCTTTCTCTATTCTTTTTCTTATTCTTAACTGTTTTCTCGAGTTTGCTACTCCCAAGACAGTATTTTCGATCCTCGAGTCCATTGAACTTCTGTTATCGAGTAGAATCTAGTATCAGCAGTCTTCTCGGATTCTTAAAACCTCTCAAGAAACGTCATCTGAATGAAACCAAGAAATTTGACAAGAAAAAATCAAAATAGAGCATGCATGAGTAGACTCAATGAAACAGTGATGCTACAAACATAACTATCATCCATGAAATTGGCAAAGAGGGGGAAATCCCCAAATCAGGACTGCATCGTTGTATTGAATCTCTCACTATGAATCAAGAAAATAACCTCTCAAAGAGTAGTTGTGTCTCTCTTTCCTTTCCATAACCCCAAAGAAGCAGTTGTGAATTTTCAATTATCATACATGGCTTGAAGAAATCTTAATAGTAATGCTTTCAAGCACATAGAGAAGTCGAGAAGTAGATGAGGGGTTCACAGAGAGAGAAGAACACCTGTTTTCACTATTACAATACACGTGTCTTGAAATTAATGAAGAATAGAGGATCCTTCATAGACACTTTTGTACAACACATACATATTGCGCTTTGTACAATTATTTTAAGCCATGTTGGTCCAACAACTTGTTGGCTTATATATAAGTGTAATATTTGTAGCTACGAGTAATTTAACATAAATTAACAACGAAATTGATAGTGATTTTCAATTTTTTCTTTTGTAGTGAATATATATAATGATAAAAATATAAAATTATAATATATAATCATTTGAATTTCTTCATTATTATCCTTACAAATTAAAACAACGTGATCTTGCTCGAAAAAGTAATGAAATTATTCGAGAGGCTTCCAAATAGAGCCAAAACAAGTAAGACAAATAAAATATAAATTAAAATACATACAAGGAAAATACTAATTTATTGTTTGATCAAGATCAAAAAATTATTTTTTTAACTCCTCCGTTGAACACCCATTCTTTTTGCTCCTTTGACACTCGAACTCTAACTTTAGGATTGAATTTTGGAACATTTATAATTTTGTGGTAATAATCTCCTTCCGAATCCTAAAATTTCAGGATTTATATCCCATCCCGCACTGACTGAAATTCAATTAGATAAATTTGTCAAAATTAGATTATGGTTGGTGTACGATAATTAAAATGCACACATTCAATCAATAATTAGTTCAGCAACATCTATATGTCAAGAGCCTAGATATGAAAATCACTATTCTATAGCTAAATCCTAATTAATGATGGATTGGTGAAAAGGAAAAAGTTCAGCTCGATGCACTAAAGCTTTCGCTATGTACAGGGTCCAATAAAGGATCGAAATACAAAAGTTTATATTTACGCAACTTTACCTTACATTTCTGCAAGAGGTTATTTTCACAACTTGAACTCGTGACCTCCTTCTGGTCACATGACAGTTACCTTAATAATTGATTAGTGATATATAATCAAACTATTTAATTTTATTAGTTACGAGCAATTTAACGATGAAATTCATAATTATTTTCAATTTTTTCTTTTTGTAGTGAATATATAGAGTGATAGAATAGAGAACTATAATATAGAGATAATCAAGAAGGAATCTAACCATTGGATGTCACGAGAAGAATATTGAATATGAAGCAAATCTTTAACAAGACCATGCTAGAAATGAAACCCTTCATAGTGTAGTATGTGAACATGTCATTGCTTTAAGGAGGACCTAATTTGTATTATAGTTTTTTATTTTATTATGGTAGACATTGACTTTTCGAAGGTTTTTACAAGACGAGTCCAATCCTATTACGTTCTTGGAGGCTACTCTATTCTAAACCGAACTTACGGCTACATAAAGGGTATAACATATTTCTCATAAACTCCTGGGATGTTTACAAAGAGGTCAAGATGTTAAAAGCCGTCTTTCTTAAAGTTTACCCGATGTTCCTCACATTCAAATATAAATCTTGTTATATTCGAGAAATATTTTACTAACGACCTTCGAATTATAGAGATAATCAAGAGAGAAGAGTCAAAGCCAAATTGTGTGTTCTACTTGCAATAATTTAATGAAAATTGCATTAAATTATTAGAAGGTGACAATATTGATAGGTTGTCATGTAGTATATTGTAATCCACTTATCATCTCATTAAATTGACTATGCAACCTAAAGATAATATTCAAAGTTTTCGACTTAGCTGGCTTCCCATTTTTCAAAGTCAAATCCCTAATTTCAATCCACTTTCTGTATAAAAAAAATTAAAAAATAATTCATATGGTTATAAGATATTTCTATTAAGAAGTAAAAGTAATGTATAATGTTGTTGATTCTTGGTGGCCTATTTAAAAATGTTGACTTTATGTTATGATTGAGAAGTGGTTGGGGGAGGACCCAAATAAAAACTTAGCAAATTACTTATGGGATAGGGGCACGGAGAGGCGTATTCAGGATTTCGAGATGATGAGCACTATTATGAAAATATTTCAAACGTGGGTTCGTATATTTATGTTCTGAGGCGACTCTGACTATTGTTCGTTCTTTGTGCCAGTATCCGAGTATGATATTCTGAGTTTAGGAGTTCAACCTTCATCTATGTTGTCCTCTCAGGGGATCACAACCTGCCAGATTTACTATTTATCCTGTTGCTTTGGGTACAGTTATGTCTTATGAGGATCAGAAGAGGTTTGAAGAATTTACTTGCTTGGGTCCACCCAAGTTTAGTGGTTCTGTGGGTGAGGATGCCTATGTGTTTTAGATTGACTTGAGGATAGAGGCACGCAGAGGCGTATTCAGAATTTTGAGAAGATGAGTGTACTATTATGAAATACTTTGAGCGTGGGTTTATATATATATATTTAAATATTTTTAGAAAAATATAATAATGCTATATATGATCTGGGGGGGTGAGCATGGATTCACGTGAACTCGATGACCCCACCTAGATACGTCCGGGCACCTCATTAAGGAAATGAATAAATGAAAAATTAATAAGGAAAAACTACATAACTAAGCAAACATGGCTAGTATATCTACTCAACCCAACGTTAGTATATCCAAGTAAAATGCATATTCAAACATGCACGACTTTAAATTCCGAAAATCGTAACTTTAAAAACTCAAATTTTCAAGTTTCAACTTCAAAATCTCAGATCAACAAGAGCTAAGTTTCTCATCAAATTGCTTCACATTTTAGTTTTACATTAAGGAATTGATTAGAACAACTAGATCCTTGAGTTGATTCTTGAATTTCACATTTCCAAATTGTTTTTTTCCAACATATGACTAAGTTAAGTTAAGAGATTGCTTAAATATACAATCTGTGCCTTGTGAAGATAGAGAGACCATTTCTAAAAAACCCTCGACTCAAGTGTGACCAGGAGAATGAAGGTTTTTTGTCACGATGCGAACTGAGGCCCTGGCCCCGACGAGCCTCCCGAACCGTTAAGGCCCGAAAGACCTCTTAGCTTGTAATCATAAGCATAACTCATCTATTATCACAATGCGGAAGTAAACTGGAAACATAGTAGTTCTATTATTTCAACTTAACAACACGAGATATAAGTTCAAAAGAAACCCAGGGCCTCCCGAACCATGAAGGTCCGAGAGACTTTTTAGCTTGTTATCATAAGCATAACTCATCTACTATCACAATGCGGAAGTAAACTGAAAACATAGTAGTTCTATTATTTCAACTTAACAACACGGGACATAAGTTCAAAAGAAACCCAACACCATTTATAACAAGTCCACAAAGTCTCTACTAAACTGAAAACAATAATTTGTCTGAAACCGGGACAAGGCGCCCGGTTGGACCATGAACTAAAATCAAATGAAATTAACACATGGACAAAGGCATTTCGAAATAAGGGAGGCTCACCAACCCCAAATGTTTCACAAGGATCTACTGATTAGCGGGACTACGGGACTAGGCCTCAGAACCAGAAATATAGGGGGTCAATACACAAAGGTACTGGTATGTGAAACAATCCAAAATAACATATTTTTATACAATATTGGTGAGAGAATTTGATAAAAACATTTCACATAAGGTAAAATGAAAACACATAGGCATAACTTAGAAACGTCGAAACACTTTCTTGAAATCATGACTCAACTATTTATTTTACTTCTGAGCTAGATGGTACACCCTACAATCCTGAACATCCCACGGGTTATATGTGATCCGCCCTTGACTCGGCGGTCAAGCTCCTAATCCAAGTTTTCCGCCAGGATTGGAGCATGTAAGAATCACAAAGTATGTCTCCTTGCATGACATACGGTGACCTAAGAAAAGGATATGCCTCCTTGCATGATATATCTTCCCCAAAAGAAAAACCTGCATCGGCAAATTACGATTTCAGGCTGTGAGTTATCTGAACTCATGCCTTCTTCGGGTAACCATCTAACTCTCTTTAAGCCCAATTTTAGTCCTTTAAATATTATGCTTCATACTCAAAACATTCAGTGCTTATTTTGTTCAGGGCATATCAACATAGGATATCGTCATTCCCGGACTTGCAAGTCACTCAATTTTTATCACAACATATCTGTAGCCCTTCCTTATTTAGCACCACGTTAATGACCATCCAGAATCTTTAAACATCATCTGAGAGAGAGTCTTTCTATAGGTTATCAAATGAGTTTACACCAAACACTCTCTTTTCAATATTATAATCATATGGTGGTCATCTCATGCTTGCATTTACTTAAAACTCATGAAATCCTTCAATTAATACAATGAACAATTACAACAATAAAACACCCTCTCGTCATAACATAAACAATATTAATCCATGAACATTAGTAAGGAATTCACTCTAGTTTTCCTTTAAAAATCATGCATGTGAACAATCCACAACACTTGAAATCAAGAGATATCATAATGAGGAAGTTTCTTTATTCATGCTCTCCATTAAACTTTTAAAAACTGAAAACACACATATATATTTATATGTACGTGGTTATGGTTCAATTCTATGAAAAGAGTTCAAGACAAACGTACCCTTTCATCAAAACAAATCCATGATACATGCTATTCAAAACAATATCAAAAACCTTTTTCATAAACATGATTATATATCTTAAACTTGATAAATCGATAAAACTTATGCCCATAGAGTTTAGGATAGTCCAACATACCTTAACAACGACGCGAGCGTAGAGAAATTGTCTCTTGAGGCGTTCAAGTTCAAGTTGTGCTTAAGGAAGATAAACTAGGGATTTGTGGGTGTTAAAACGTGAATAATTACCCTAATTTCATCTATAGATGTTTAGGGACGGTTATGGAATGTGAAAGGACCCTATTACCCTTAAAATAATACAAAAATGGAGCTCCTACGCCGCAATGTATTGGCCATGCGGCACACGACCCATGGCCTAGCCTCCATTTGGGCGACGCCTTACCCATGGACTAGCCCCTAAGTAAGCGGCACCTTGCCCATCGCACAGCCTGGACAGTGTCTTATTCAAACACTCATAACTTTTGACTCCGGACTCGGATTGATGAATGGTTGGTGGCGTTGAAAAGAAAACTCGAAGGAATTTAATTTGATATATAGTAGTCCATATGAATATTTATATACTAGGATAAAGAGTCGTTGGAAGTTGACCCATGAAAAATCATCAACTAAAAATCAATCGATAAGAAAGTGCTCAACTCAACTTTTGAGCTAGGAGATTTTTATGATGTATATTTATATCCAAGGATTTTCCCACACAAAAAAAATGTTAATAACACTTGTTTCTAACTAGAAACCATAGGATTCGGATCTATGTTCATTGGAAAGACGGTTCAACTTTAGCCCGAAAGTGCGGGATGTTACATTTTTGTAACAGTAACTATCAAGGGGAAGTTGGCCAAAAAGGCTCTTTTGAAAACTATTTAGTGGTTTATTAAAAAGTTGTGAAAATTTTGCCAAATACCCCATTTAATCCGCATCACCACAAACTTATCCAACTCAACAAATTCACCCACAAGTTTTTTAATACTACATTTTAACCCAATATTTCTAACTTAACAAATTCATCCCCAAGTTTCTAATAATACACTTCAACCCACTCCATCATCCACCATTATAAAATATCTAGGTTTTCAAAAATATAAAAAAAATCCAAAAGCTAAAAATAGAAGGTGGTTCTTTCCCTCCAAAAAAAGCTCCAATTTTGGCGTCTTTTTCGGCGTTATTTTCCGGCGATCAGCTTTAAATCAGTCCACAAACCCCATAAGCTCGTCCATTGCATCCATTTTACCCCATTAGTTTGTTATCTTCTTAAACACACTTTCCACCATTGTTAAAAAGCTTTAAATCAGTCACATTAGTTAAAAACTCTTTAGAAGTACATTACAATAACTGAGGCAACTCCAAGTTCATTTCTCTATTCCATAAATCCAACGACCGTTGACTAGAAGCATTATTTATAATTTCAAGCTTTTGTACGGATATCTGCGCAGTCATCAACCCGTCATCGTCATTCATCGACCGTGCATACATCTCGACATAGACCCTAATCTTAATCTACCGCGACCAAAGGTTAATTCTAGGATGTCTGTTGTAGAATTTGTTCTAGTTTCAGGTGATTTCATGAGAGAATGGGTAAATACTCCCAGATGTTTGAAATGGAGTTCTTTTACCAAGGTGACACTGCCTATTGCTGTTCACCGCAACAGTTCATATGACAAATTGGTTGCAAGCGTAATGCAAAGCGGGGATCTAGATTGCACGTCGAGCAATGTGGTGATTTTTTATCTAATGCATTTGAGAGAAAAGGTGAATCCTACGATTATAAATAATGATACACGTGTGTCTCTCTATATGATAGATGTTGATGCAGATGCCTTTAGGCCTATTTTAAGGATAAATATAGTTGACAGGTCCTTCGAAAGAACGATGAATTCATCACCATCACCACCTCGGTGCCCGCCAGTCGACGACGATTTGAATGATTACGAGAGCGATGGCGATCATCCCATGAATATGGAAGATGACTGTGTGCATATGGAAGACATTTCATCGGACTCGCAAGATGCGAAAGAAGACTGTGGAACGGGATCCCAACCAGTACATTCCTTCTCCGACGGAACTAATTTCTATCGTGATCAAATATTTGCCGACAAGAAACAGTTCAAAATGCTACTAGACGGAGCAATGGTGAGGCAATCTTTTGATTATCATATGGAGAAGAGCTTCACCAAATTATTGAAGGTGAAATGCATATCTCTTGGTTATGGCTGGTTGTTGCGGGCAAGAAAGTAAGAAACCTCAGACATATTTCACATATACAAGTATGTCGGGGTGCACACGTGCGGTGTTGAACACGCCACCCGCAAGCACAAGAAAATGTCATCCGAATTGATTGCTTCACTATGCGTAAATCATTTTTGGGATAGTAAGGGTCCACGCATAAGTGAAATTCAAAAGATTGTGTTCAAGGAGTTTAATTGCCGCGCAAGCTACTGGATGTGTTGGAAAAAAAGTGTAATTGCGAAGAACATCATTTGCGGGACACCAGAGCACGGATATGCTTGCTTACCGGGTTTTTCCCACATGGTGAAGTTGTTGAATCCATGGTCTTCCTACTCGATCATGGTAAACCAGATTGATGGGTCATTCGTTTACTACTTCTTAGCATTTAAAGCTTGCATACGGGATATGCCCACATGATAAAGGTAATTGCCGTCGATGACACATATTTTATGGAAAGTACAGGGACGTGTTGCTGAGTGCAGTTGCATAGGACACCAAAAATCACATCTTTCCAATTGCCTTTGTGTCGTTGATAAAGAGAAAGATGCTTCTTGGACCTTCTTCTTCCAGAAGTTGAAGTCTATCGTAGAAGATAAACTAGATCTATGTGTCATCTCCGACAGGCACATTAGCATCGCCTATGCCTTCTCCCGTGTATACAGTCGTACACATCACGGACTTTGCATGAGGCACCTCGCTGAAAATCTTCGTGTAAATCAACACTGTGGAGAACATCTTTATCTATTCTACACTGCGGCAAAGGTGTATTCCTTTGATGAGTTTAGAGAGAATTTTAAGGAATTGAAGTATAGTTGCCCCGAGGTAGCACATGTCCTTGAAAATATGCTTGGTTTTGAAAAATGGAGCAAAGCACACTTCCTGGGCAATAGGTACGATGTGATAACCATAAACATCGCCAAATCGTTCAACACAATTTTGATGGATGAATGGGAGTACCCCGTGTCGTACATATTCAATTCAATTGCTAAAAAATTTGGTGAAAAGTTTAGGGAGCGGTATGCGTATGTCGATGGTAAAAAGAACATATTTGTGCTTTGTGCAGAAAAGATCCTAAAGGATAACAAGAGTGCGAGCGATTCCTTGTATGTGACTAATCCAAATGGGGTTCTCGACCAGTACACAATGTTTGGCAATGGTGTTACTGCCAAGGTTAATCTCTTCGATAGGAGTTGTTCTTGTCAAAAATTTGACTTGGTGAAAATGTCGTGCGAACATGCGATGGCAGCTTTGCGAGCAAAGTATGGCGATGGTGTAGGTTATGGAAACTCCATCTACGAGTACTCTTCACCAATTTATAAAGCTGCAATACTCGGAAGCAATTAACGTTGTCCCTCCAGAGGCCGAATGGAATGTTCCACAAGAATTACTAGATACTAAAATTTCTCCACCCCTCTACGATCCCAAACTCAGAATGAAGAAAGTCAAACATACTAAGGGCGTCGGTGAGACTTTCAAGTCCAAAAGGAGGAATAGGTCTTCAATATGCAAGAAATCTGGGCACAAAAGAACCACGTGTAGCATGGCAAACAAATCATAGATAGACTTTATTTTGCTTCAGTTGTAAAACTGCTATTTTGGGGTATAAATGTGCATTTCAGTAGAATTTAACGTTCAGTTGTTATCGACTTAAGGCTTTGTCTATGATAGACTACATGCATTCTATGGTATATCTTTAAAATGGTCTATTAAATAATATATATTGGTTATATTATTAATCATCTAACATGCTATGTAGGTATTTACATCACCATATCTCTCTAATAGATACATTGAATCATTGTTTCCTGTTCCCAATTAATTAAAAGTTGCAAACATGTCTGTTCTCAAGAAAAACTGCTGGTATACGCAAACCAAGCATTTTCTATTCCCACACGCATCGACTGACCATTGGTTTGATATATGAAAGGACGTCATCTATAGGTCTATAAGTACAGGCCCTATTTCTACGTAACCCTTCAGTTGTCCCTAAACCTAAAATGTCAGAAACCCTCTTCTTCTTTCCCAAAACATCAAAAATCATGCTTGGTCGCAGAATCCCCCTTCACCCAATCAGACGAGTTCCCCCTCGTCACTACGATTTGCTTTTACTTTGAAATAATTTTGACAGGCTATTCTACGGCCAGGGAGAAGACCGCCGTTACTTGGAGCGTGAGCTTCGACGAATTGCTCGTTTTCTCCGAACAATTTTGGAGCATCTTGGAATGGACGACAATGACTACATCACCCCCATCATCCCCTTAATTTAGATTACTTTTTTATTTTGTCTATGTTGTTAAGTTTTTTTGGGTTGTTTTCATTGTTGAAGAAGCTTTCTCAGTAGGACTTTGTTAGAAGAAAGCTTCTTCCATTTTTCCCCTTTTGCTGTAAATTTTATTAAGTAATGCAATGAACAAATTTAATGTAAGTTTCAGTTTCAGTTTCAGTTTAATGAACAAGTTTTAGTTTGAACATTATGTTTACCATTTTTGTTATGATCCTTTTTTTTCTTGTGGCGGTTATTCTTCTGTACAGAAACAACTTTCAAATATGTATGCCTCGTTCAATTCACAGTACTGTAGTTTGACTTGATTAAATTCAAGTTGCTATAAAAAGTGCTATATAGTCTATCATGAATCATATACTCTGTCTTTCATCGACCTTGTATGGTAGTCGATCGTAGAGAATGTGAGTCGATGCGTCACTGGTTAAATTAAAACAAACAATAACATATTTTGGGGCTAGTGGGACAAAATAATTAAATTAAAAATGATTTAAACAAACAATAACATATTTTGGGGTTGGTGGAACAAAATAATAAAAATAAAAATAATTTAAATAGAAAATAACATATTTTGGGTCTGGTGGGACAAAATAATTAAATTAAAAATAATTTAAACAGATAATAACATATTTTGAGGCTGGTGGAACAAAATAATTAAAATAAAAATGTTTTAACTAGATAATCTTGAGGGTCCATCGATTAGTCTGGTCTATAAACTGGTGGTGACACTTAATAGACCGTAGTAGATCATGGCTTAAGTCAACCATCGATTAGAGTACTCTACCGTAGACTTACACCTTTAGATGTGCATCGATTGATATCATAAGTATGTATAGACCACGTTGATCGATTTGCACTGCCATAGACCGTCACTTGGATGTAGTTAAAAATGAATAAATAAATTAAAAATAAATGTAGTGTTGATTTCTACACATGTGAGTGAGTGTAAACAAGACACACAATTATATTAGAGCTTGTACAAAGTGAATTATAAAGTGTGTGGATGGGTAGTGGTTGAATGTTCAATATGCTAAGAGTAATGTTTGTCAAAGTACAAGTATGTATTAAGGATATATATTGTATTGAGGATGATGATTGTTCAACCAATATCCATTCAACACACTATTTTGATTTAGGGGTGGTGATGGAAGGAGTATGTGGAATGTGTAGTCATCAAATACAATATATATCCTAAATACATACTTGTGCTTTGACAAACATTACTCTTAGCATATTGAACATTCAACCACTACCCATCCACACACTCCTTAATTCACTTTGTACAAGCTCTAATATGATTGTGTCTTGTTTACACTTACTCACATGTGTAGAAATCAACACTACATTTATTTTTAATTTATTTATTCATTTTTTAACTACATTCAAGTGGCGGTCTATGGCAGTGTACATCGATCAACGTGGTCTATGCATATTCATGATATCAATCGATGCACATCTAAAGGTATAAGTCTACGGTAGACTAGTCTAATCGATGGACCCTCAAAGCATAAGTATATTTTTTACATGATTTTGACATGGGTCAACAACGATGGGAGTCTATAAGTGTCACCAATAGTTTAAGATTATCTATTTAAATTATTTTTAATTTAATTATTTTCTTCCATCAGCCCCAAAACATATGATTATCTATATAAATTATTTTTAATTTAATTATTTTCTTTCACTAGCCAAGTGATGGTTTATATATGAGTACATAAATCATCGTACTCTACGCATAATCAGAAGATCAATCGATACACTACTGAAGGTGTAAGTCTATGGTAGACTAGACAAATCGATGGCTGACATAGGTCATGATTTATGACGGTCTATTAAGTGTCGCCACCAATTCAAAAAAAAATTACTGCTCCAACGGTAATAAACGGCTACTTTTATAATCCATCAGTGTCAACACTTCATTTTTACTTCATATATAAGGTCGGTCATCACTCATTATTTTATTTCATTCGCTTTGTTTTTTTAAAAAAAATTCTACAATGGCTCAAGCCTCTCAAACATCCAATTCTAAAAATACTCTAATTTGTCATTGTGAAAATGCGGCTGTTCTGAGGACGTCACGAACGGACTCAAATTCAGGTCACAAATTTTATAATTGTGCAATTGCGAAGGTGAGCTCCGTGTGTCTTTTTTATTAATTTAAGTTAGTCGTTATGTAATTATTATTTTTTCTAGGATAATGGAAAATGCTCATTTTTTAAATGGCTTGATGAGCTATCACCTCCAACCAGTCCATCAACGTTGAGTCCGAAACCCGAGACATCAAATTTTCAAGGCTTGACAAAATTTAATCTACTACAAAGGCTCTAACAATGCAAAGAAAATAAAGATTTTCTTATGACTTTGTTCAAAGAAGCCGAAGAACAGAGGGATTACTTTAAAGTGTTGCTATATGACACCAAAATAGAGAGGGATCAACTAAAGCAAAAATTAATTTTGGCCGAAGAAAGAGAGAATGGCCTAAAACTGATGTTATGTGCTATAATGCTAGCATTCGTTCTTTGAAAAGGTGTAACATAGATGTAGTGATATTGAATAAATAATAATACTTTTATTTTTCTATAATATTAATACTATTTTTTATAGAATCATGGTCGATCAAACAACACGTCGACTTAAAACCGACTAGCATGGTAATGATAGACTACGCATGCAGTATACGAAAGATTAAGTACGCATTCTATGACATTAACTATACACTGTACCAACTATGACAAAACCATGCATATTCAAATGGCCATGCCACTAATCAGTTTGATAGAGACAGATTCAGTGCAGAATCATAACAACTACCATAAAATAAAAGAATGTTTCTAATATCCTACCAACAGATCCTTAAACTTTCATATATGTCAAATAAAAAAAATATTTGTCCGATCCTAACTACTGATCATTCAACAACACACTAACAATATTAGCATTCAAATGTCTTTTTCCCTATCTTCCTCATCAATACAAATGTTATTGTTGATTTCACCTACGATATCCATGACCACATCTTTTTGGTCAGCTTCAGATCCTTTTTTCTCAGCAGCTGTAGCTGCTTCTTCATGCTCTCCTTCTTCTCCTTCTATTTCATCATCTGCAGCAGCTGGTGCTTCTTCGACTGGTACTTCTTCACCTTCTTCTCTTTTTTCTCAATATCTAATGTTGCTTCTTTTTCAGCTTCTTCATCTGCTTCTGCAGCTGATTCTTTTGAACTTTCTTCTTGGCACATATTTTCTTCCATTTCTTCTTCTTCATCCTTCTTTTCTTCTTCTTTTTCCTCTCCCGCCACAACAGAGGCCAACTCATCGATTTTGCTTTCTTGTTCTCCTTCTTCATTCCTCTCCGATTCACGAAGGTCCACATGCACTGTATCATCATATTACAAAGTGTTACTGATATTTAAAGCTGAAAATTCATTAACAACATCAATTATTGAATGAAATTACCTCGCTCGTGTTGTCGCTCATCTTGTTCCTTTTTCTTTAGTCTTTTCTCTCTAATATGGGCAACAATATCCAACACCGCTTTCTCGAGCACAACAACATGCTTATGAAGATCCCCGGGGGATGAGGTGCCCTCTGCATCTTTGGAGGTGCTCGGAGTATCATCATCACCAACGCATACTTCAACGGGGTTACCACCCAAATCTTCATCATCATTATTGTCCTCATTTGAAATAAGTACAGTCACCCCTTCTAACTCTTTCTTTAAGCCATTGAGAACGTTATTCTTCACCTTTTCCGTATATGGCTCAAAGGAAATCATGTAATCCATCTTCTTCTCACGAAGAGTAGGGATGATGTACGGGTGCACGTTCTACAAAATATTGATTAATAATTGCATAACATTCGATACAACAGTAGTATTATTATTGCATAATAAAAAATAAATTCATGCCTCGATAACTTTTTCTTTGTACTTGAATGGGTCGTCTTCGATTATCTGGTCACTTTTTGTAGTGTGCCATCTGAGGATGTGGGAAATGAGAAAAGGTTCATCCATTGATTTTCCAGCAAATTTTCCAAGATGAGGAAAGGCCTCGTAGATCCAAACCTGTAAGCAGTAAATTAGTGAAAAAAGAACTGAGTCTATGACAGAATATAATTAAACAAAGAATCTACGATAAACTCACTAAAGGGTTTATGGTAGATACCATGAATGCCCAGGGAAATCCGAATAGAGCATAGGATGCCTTCTGCTTCTCATCAAATACTTTCCTCTGCTTCTTTAGGTCACTTTTATTCTGTAGATAGTCTAGGGTCAGTTGAAATGTCTCTTTCCCCCACGGATAATTCTCGAAGAAACTCAAAGAATCGACTAGTCGAATCAGTTTTGTGTCGACAACCTTCATCGAATCTTTTACACGCAACATGGTGTGCAAGAACTACAGTAAACAACACTTAAAATTCTGTTCCTCGTTTAGCTTATTCCCTCTGATCAGGTGTAGCAAGTTGGCCGCCGTAATGTTTTTGTTTTTCATCACCTTAAAGAAAAAATTCTCCCTCTTTGCTAACACCTTCTTCATTTTTTATTCACTGGGGTATGATGAACAGTTCAGCCCTGTGATCAAACAAAATTCTTTCAAGCCAAAACAGGCAGGCTTGTTGTTAACGCAGAACCACATCTCATGACGCTTCTTATCATTATTGATGCGTCGCAACAACAAATAATGGACCAACTGGCCATTGAACTTGAGATGTTCTGGCAGGTTTCTCAGGTGTCCAAAACAGGCCCGCTTGAATCTTTTCTTCAACTCTTGGTCGACAAGAACTTGATGGAATTCTCGATAAGCAGCCATTCTTGATCTGACCAATATCTTTACCGGGAAAGATCCGACCTCGTCCATTATCGTTCGCAGGTCATACCGCTCCACGGAAATGAACCTTGAAAGAGATGGAACGGACAAGGGATCATTATCCCCATCAACACTTTTTCTTCCACTATCCTTGCTCTCTTCACTGTCATAACTAGCACTGTGCTTGGCAACATCTTCATTGGAATCGACGTAGTCGCTTATCTCCTTTAACTTCAAATTTGATTCGGACACCGACTCTTTATTTAACTAACCTTACAAACCAATAACGACCCCTTAGCAGCTGGAGAAGAAGAAGAAGAAATGAAAATGACAATTTTGGGATGACGGTTTCTTAAGCGGGAGTTAAGAGAATTGAAGAGGAGAGAGAGAGGGTTTGTTTTGGATATTGAAATAAGTGGAGGGTGTTAGTGTATTATATTAAATTTTCAAAGTTATAAAAATGATGAAATGGCCCCTTGGCCCGCCTGTGGGGCCCACTTTTTTAACTTTTTCCAACTTTTTATACCCTAACCCTAAAAATTAAATCAAAAATAATTGTAGTGGGTAAATGGCAAAATAGTTTTGGAAGTGGGTAGTCTTGCCAATTTTCCCCAACTATCAATGTAACAATTTTCAGAAAAGATCATATAGTAATTAGTTAGTAGATTCTAAAGAGATAAAAAGACTAGGCTACCCTTAATATTTTATCTACAACACTCCCTCTCAAGTTAAAAAAAGGCATCCCGATGCACTAAAGCTCTCGCTATGTGCTGGGTTGGGAGAAGGGCCCACCATAAGGATGTATTGTACCCAGTCTTACCTTGCATTTCCACCAGAGATTGTTTCTAAGTCTTAGACGCATGACCTTCTAGTCACATGGCAACAACTTTACCAGTTACTCTAGTGAATATATTCAATACTCCGAGTGTAAAGTATCTAGTACCCCTGAACTATGACCGAATTTGCTCTGACACACTCCAACTTCACTGGGATCCTATTACCCCCTGAACTAAATTTTTCCGTATTTTTGTCAACCTTTTTAGCTAATGTAGTACCTTTTTAGCTGACGTGGCACCTTTTACGTGGATTCCATTTTTATGTAATAAAGGTGCCACGTTAGCACAAAATGATGACAAAAATATGTTAAAATTGAGTTCAGGAGGGTAATAGGACCCCTATGAAGTTAGTGTGTGTCGTAAAAACTTTGACCATAATTACGGAAGGTACTGAGTGCTTATCTCAAACTCCTAGCTTGGATAGTAGAAGCTCATGTTGAACTCTACTTAACCATTTTGTGAGGATGTTTGTTGGTTGCTGTTGAGTAGATATGTGTATAATATCAATTAGACTTTATTGTAGTTTCCCCCTGATAAAATGACAATCAATCTCTGTGTGTTCACTGTTTTTTTTATCTCAACAATATCATTGTTAACAAGCTTGAAGAAGTCAATTTAATTTTCAAATATGATTTTTATGAGAAATTTGGAGCTAAGACGTGTTATACACTTTTATACAAGGTACATATAATTTTTATACGCGTATGTATACACTTTTAAATAAGGTAAATATATTGCTCATATAGGTGTATAAATACTGTAAATAGTGTAGAGGGTATACAAACATTTTTGATAACAAAGGTTGACTATGCTGGTATAAACTAAAAGTATATAATTACATAGATGGAAAGTGTTATGTTGAGATGTATATTTATTAAAATTCCCCTTTTTTATATATGTGAGGTAAGGTAGCTTATAATAAAGCTTTGTGATTCGGTTCTTAAAGATAGTCAATATATTTTGCTTAATTGAAATAACATGAACAATGATGATTCATATAATCGAGCCCAACTTATTTAGAATTAAAGCATATTTAGTCACACTTGTTATTCCTTTTCTTTCGAAAAAAGAAACACAAATAAAAAATTCTATCCCAACCAACTTTTGGATAAAATGCCATTCATTTGAATTTCTTCATTATTATTCTTACTAAACAAAGCACTAAAGACAAATAAAATAAAACAAATACAAGATAAATACTCATTTGTTGTCTAGTGCACATATTTTTGTTTGATCAAGATTAACCAAATGACTTTTTTTAACCCCTCCCTGGAATTTTGGGTCGTTTTTCTTCATTGACACTCGAACTCATAATCTTAGGGCTGATTCGCGGATCATTTTTAACTTGTGGTAATAATCTCCTTCCGTATCTTGAGATTTCAGGATCTATACTCCATCTCGCGCTGACTGAAATTCAATTATATAAATCGTCAAAATTAGATTATGGTTGGTATAAGATAATTAAAATGCATACATTCAAACAATAAGTTTAGCAACACTTATATGCTGGAACGTAGATTCGAAATCATTACTACCTTAATAGGTAGAATTTAGACGGGTAGAGTCAGAATTTTCACCAAGGGAATTCAAAATCAGAATAAGTAAACGCGCGAATTAGCCGAAGGAGGTCCGACTTTAAGCTGTATATACTATATATACGTAAAAAAATAATTTTAACCATGTATAAATAATATAATTTTCTAACGAAGGCGATTGGGATGAACCCTTGACTTTAAGCTGATTCCGCCCATGTTAGTGATATATTATCAAAATATTTAGAGTTACGAGTAATTTAGCGACAAATTATCAACAGAATTGATAGTTATTTTCATTTTTTTTCGGTTTTAGTGAATTTATATAATGATACAAATATAAAAAAATAAAATTATAATATATAATCATTTGAATTTCTTCATTATTATCCTTACAAATTAAAACAACAAGATCTTGCTCGGAAAAATAATGAAATTATTCAAGAGATACTTCCAAATGAAGCCAAAGAAAGTAAGACAAATTAAATATAAATTAAAACACATCTAAGGAAAATACTAATTTGTTGTTTGATCAAAGATCAACAAATTATTTTTTTAACCCCTCCCTTGAACACCCATTCTTTTTGCTCCTTAGACACTCGAACTCGTAATTTTAGGATTGAATTTCGGAACATTTATAATTTGTGGTAATAATCTCCTTTCGAATCCTGAAATTTCAGGATCTATATTTCATTCCGTGCTGACTGAAATTCAATTATATAAATTTGTCAAAATTAGATTATGGTATGTATAAGATAAAAAGCACTTTAATAATTAGTTTAGCAACGCCTTTATGTCAAGAGCTTAGCTATGAAAATGACTATTCTCTAGCTAAATCCTAATTAATGATAGGATTAGTGATAAAAGAAAAAGGCCAGCTCGATGCACTAAAGCTCCAATTATGTACGGGGATCAATGAAGTGCCAAACCGCAAGGATTTATTTTATGCAACATTTCTGTAAGAGGTTGTTTTCACGGCTTGAACTCATGACCTCCTGGTCACTGGTCACATGACAATCACCTTAATAATTTATTAGTGATATATTATCAGACCATTTAATTTTGTTAGTTGCGAGCAATTTAATGATAAATTAACGTCGGAATTAATAGTGTTTTTTCTTTTTTTCTTTTTGTGGTGAATATATAGAGATAAGCATTCAGTACCCCCTCGAACTATGACCAAAGTTGCTACGGCATACTCCAACGTATTTTATATGGGTCTTATTACCCCTGAATTCAATTTTAGCGTATTTTTGTCACTCTTATGTACTGATATGACACCTTTATTACATAAAAATGAGGCCCACATCAAAGGTGTCATGTCGGCTAAAAAAGTGTCACATCAGTTAAAAAGAGTGACAAAAATATGCTAAAATTGAGTTCAAAAGTAATAAGACCCTTGTGAAGTTGAAGTGTATCGTAGCAAATTTGATCAGAATTCAAGGGGTACTAGATACTTTACTCGAATATATATAATGATAAAAATACAGAATTATAATATAGAGATAAGCAAGAAGGAATCTAACCATTGGGTGTCATGAGAAGAATAGTGAATATGAAGCCAATCTTTAACAACACCATGCTAGAAAAGAAACCCTTCATTGTGTAGTATGTGAACATGTCATTGCTTTTAGGAGGCCCTAATTTATAGACCTTTGTATTATGGTTTTTTATTTTATTATTGTAGACATTGACTTTTTTCTCAGATCTTACAAGACGAGTCCAATCTAATTAAGTTTTTGGAGGCTACAATATCCAAAATCCAACTTACAACTATATAAAGGGTATAACATTTTCTCATAAACTCCTGAGATATTTACAAAGAGATCAAGAGGCGTTGAACGCTTTCTTAAAGTCTGCCCGATGTTCCTCACGCTCAAATATAAATATTTCTATATTCGAGAAATAATTCACTAACGACCCTCAAATTACGGAGATAATCAACAGAAAAGAATCAAATGACAGATTGTATATATTCTACTTGCAATAATTTAATGAAAATTGCATTAAATTATTAGAAGGTGACAGTATTGCTAAATTGCCATGTAGTATATTGTATTGTAATCCACTTCTCAATTGGTTCAATTGTCATGTAAATTGAGTATACAACCCAAAGATGCTATATTCAAAGTTTTAGACTTAGCTGGCCTCCCATTTTTCAAAGTCAAATCCATAATTTTAAGCCACTTTTTGTATAAAATATTAAAAATAAAAATTCATATGGTTATAATATATTTCTATCAAGAAGTAAAAGTAATGTAGAATGGTGTTGATTCTTGGTGCCCATTTCAAAAATTGTGACTTGATGTTATGAATGAGAAGTGGTTGGGGGAGGACCCAAATAAAAAATTAGGAAATTAGGTATGTGACCTAGGGGTACGCAGAGGTGTATTCAGGATTTCTAGAGGATGAGTGCACTATTATAAAAATTCTTCAAAAGTGGATCCATATATTTATATTTGAATATTTTTAGAAAAATATAATACTGCTATATATGATCTAGAGAGGAGAGAATGGATTCACATGAACCAGGTGACTCCCATCTAGATACGTCCGGGACAAGTCATTAAGGAAATGGATAAATGAAAAATTAATAAGGAAAAACTACATGATTAAGCAAACATAGCTTGTATTTCTACTTAATCCAACGCTAGTATATCCAAGTAAAATGCATATTCAAATACATTTTTAAGTTCTGAAAATTATAATTTAAAAAGCTCAAATTTTTAAGTTTCAACTTCAAAATCTTTGATCAACGGAGTTAAGTTTCTCATTTAATTGCTTCTAATTTCAGTTTTACATTTAGGATTCCATGAATTGATTCTTGAATTTCACATTTGCAAGTTGTTTTTCCTAACACATTTAAGTTAAGAGATTGCTTAAATATACAAACAAAAGATACCATTTGATTCCTTTGAAGCAACAATTTTTTCACAACAATATATATAATGATTGAAATCAATTCTTTTTTGTTTTTTCACATTAGAAAAAAACAAACTATAATGGCTTTCCAAAAAGAGTACCTTGATTTATTCTTGGTACCAAGTGGTCTAATTATTATGTTTGGTTATCATCTCTACTTGCTATATAGATACCTAAAAGTTCCTCATACTACTGTCATGGGGTTTGAAAATAATGATAAAAGAGCTTGGGTTGAAAAAATTATGTTGGTAAGTTGAAAAAACAAATTTATTCTCTTAGTTTTATGTCGTAAAAATGTCTTGAAATTATATATTTCAATTTTAGTTTTGATTGTCTCTTTTCAATTCGTATGTTATTTAGCAGAATAAAGCATCTAGTACCCTCCTAAATTATGATCGAATTTGCTATAACACACTCCACTATCATGGGCGTTCTAGCGTATTTTTGTCAACCTTTTTAGCTGACGTGACACCTGTTGTCAATCTTTTTAGCTGACATAACACCTTTGACGTGATCCTCATTTGACGTAATAAAGGTGTCACTCAAGCACAAAAGAGTGACAAAAATATGTTAAAATTGAGTTCAGGGAATAATAGAACGTCTATGAAGTTGGGGTGTATCGTAGCGACTTTGGCCATAGTTTAGGAGATACTGATGCTTATCTCTATGTTTTTCTTTTTAATCTGTTTTTTTTTAAAATACATCTTTCCTTTTATTAACAGTTCTTTAATTACAACTTTTCACATGACATATTTAAAACCACAAGATTAAAGAAGATTGGTACATGAATGTGTTTGACATATCTTTATTTAAAGAACACTAAATTCAAAAGTATTCTTTTAAAATAAGCATCCAGTACTCCCAAACTATATCCAAAGTTGCTACGACACACTCCAACTTCTCGGGGTCCTATTATCCCTGAACTCAATTTTAGCATATTTTTGTCACCCTTTTGTGCTGGTGTGACACCTTTATTACATAAAATTTTAGTTCAGGGGTAATAGGACCCCCGTGAAGTTGTAGTGTCGTAGCAAGTTAGGTCATAGTTCAGGTGTACTGGATGCATTACTCTCTTCTTTTCTTTCTTAAACTTCGTGACGAATCAAAACCAGACAAACAAACTGAAATAAACAGAATAATAACATTTAATTAAACTTGGTGTGAAATTCTTGCAGGATGATAAAAAGAACATTGATACAGTTCTAAATGTTCTAGGATGTAGTCTAAATTGAGCCACATTCTTGGCATCTATTTCACTAAGTTTATGTTTTCTCATTGGTGCTTGGATGGCTAACAATAGTGTATTCAGTAGTGAACTAATATATGGTGATACAAGATTAGAAACAATGTCAATCAAATTCATTAGCCTTCTACTTTGCTTCATGCATGTTGTCATTTTCATGCTTTGTCCAATCGTCGAGGTGCTTCATTCACGCGAATTACCTAATCAGTACGCCTGATACTGATATACCGGTTAGCTATGTTGAATTGGCTGTGATAAGGGGAAGTGATTTTTGGTCACTTGGACTTAGAGCACTTTATTTTGCTATATCTTTGTTGTTGTGTTTTTTTGGCCCAATTCCTATGTTTGCTATGTCGATAGGAATGGTTTTCCTACTCCATTACTTTGATAAGAACAAGAAGCAATTGCATAGGCATCGATCATTTGTTAAAGGAAAGAAGCCATATGAGATGCTCGAGGGACTATCGAGTAGGAAAGTTCCTATAGAGCGTATATTTATGTGAAATATCTTGATCATATCATAGAATGAACCATGCATTTAAGTAAAAAATATGAGTTCTATTCTATGGTTATGTGAAGTAATGTAAGCAATTGTATGTACTTGGGATCACATTAACTTTCAAACTAAAGAAAGTTTATATTTGTTAGTCTAAATAGAGATCATAACAAGAAAGCCGACAAAGCGATGACACATTCAAAATTTAGATGTTGTGAGTTTAGAATTGGAGATCGAGTTCTAGATGTATAACTAATTCAATATATGGTTGTTGGTTACACACATATATAAAGTTCGAACCCAGAACTCTGAATTTCTCTACTTGCTTGTTATTAACACATACTCACAGGGTTCGACCCAAAATTCTTTGAGTTCCATTGAATCCGCAAACCTACTTTTGATTTTGCGATTGCTACAAAGACATCACTATCGACTCAATTGGCCAACACTAGTTGGAACTCTGCATACACTCTACTCTTTTCAAACTCGTACTGGATATGTTGTTGTAATGTTATTGATACTAAGTTTGAAGCTATCAAATCAAGCTAAATAGGATAAATTTTGCTCTAGGCTATAGTAGTTGGCTACAATTTACTTGTTGCCGGAGACAAGCTCCTTGTTGATGATTCTAAAGAAGCAATGAAGAAGAAAGGAAATAAGGTGAGGAAATGACATGGAATGTTTCAGTTTCTACTGCTGAAACATATTGCTGGGACACGTGGAACTGTTATATCAATATTAGTAGGCTACTTTTCTTGTATTCTAGAATAGAATGAAATAAGGGGATTTATGTCATTAGCTAGGAAAATATATTTTCTGTTTGCCTTTATTTTATTTAGTTTGTTAGAATTTTGTTACAAGAAAGGAATCTAATACTTGTATATATAGGGTATCAATTGTACAGTGAAAGACAGAGAGCAATACAGAATTTCCTCATATCGTCTTTTTTGCTCTTTGAAGTTTTACACGGTATCAGAGAGTCACTAGGAGTTCTGTATACAATTCCCTATTTTTTCCATACTTCTTTTGCCTGCTTTGATTCTTCATGGGTGATGAAACGATCAATCCTCCCGTGGGAGTTGAAGCTGCACGCAGAGTTGCTGCACCAACTGCTTTGGTGGATATCAATCACCCTTATTACAAAAGGAAATAAGGTGAGGAAATGACATGGAATGTTTCAGTTTCTACTCTTTTATGGCACAATAGATTGGGACACTTGCCTTTAGATGCAATGAAACATATTCAAAGTTTAAATTTGAGCTCCAATAATGTTGAAAATTCTATGCCTTGTGCGATTTGTCCCATGGCTAGACAAGCCAAGCCACCCTTTCCCAAAAGTTCCATTACCACTAAACAATGCTTTGATCTAATCCACATAGACACTTAGGACCCTATAAGACACCAACTTACAAGGGAGAAAAATATTATTTAACCATTGTCGATGATTTTTCCATATGTACATGGTCATTCTTGCTTTGTGCTAAATCTAATTCTTTTTCTACACTGAAAACCTTTCTTTTGTATGTTGAATGACAATTCTCTACCAAAGTCAAGGTAATAAGGTCTGACAATGCTTTTGAATTAGGTTCTAGACATCTAGCTACTGAATTTTTTCTCTCCCAAGGGATACTTCACCAAACTACTTGTGTGGGAACACCACAACAGAATGGTGTAGTTGAACGTAAGCATAGACATTTAATGGAAACCTGTAGAGCTCTAATGTTTCATTCTCATGCACCTACACAGTATTGGGGGGATTGCCTTCTGACCGCCACTCATTTGATCAACCGGTTTCCTTCTAAAGTTTTAAACCTCAAATCTCCTTATCAAGTCTTATACAACTCAATCACAAATTATACTTATTGAAACCTTTTGGCTGCCTCTGTTTTGTTTCCACCCTTTCCCAAAACAGAGACAAACTCAGTCCTAGATCAATCCCAGGTGTTTTCTTAGGCTACCCATTTGGTAAAAAAGGTTATAAAATATTGACTCTTCACTCTAAGCAATTCTTAATTTCCAGAGACGTCAAGTTCGTCAAGTCTATTTTTTCTTTTTCCCTTTCTAAACTACTCTCACAACTTTTCCCTACTTCATGTCCTCTTCCTTCTGATGATGAGACAGTTATTTCACCATTACCTCATCTGGATATTGTTCCCACTTCCCCTAGTTCACCTAGCTTTTTTTTTTCACCTTCTCAATCCCATTCTCCTACTACTACTGAAGTGTCACTAAAGAGATAGAGAGTAGAAGATGGGAAAAGATCGTATGTTATTGATTGAATAACTACTATTTTCAGTATCTGTACAAGACTATTTATAAGACCTATATCAACAAGGATAGACTTAAAGTTACAACAACTCTAAGAACTCTACAACAACTAGGTGTCTAGTAATTATCCGTTATTATGCCCCTGCAAGTTGGTGGTGTCAACTACACCCAACTTGGAAAAATGCTTGACAAAAGAAACTTTTGGAAGTGGTTTGGTCAGTATGTCTGCCACTTGATCAACCAAGTGAAGGTGTTGAACTGCAATATCCTTGTTTTGTACTTGTTCACGAACAAAATGAAAATCAATAGCAATATGCTTCATCCGACTATGGAACACCGGGTTGGCACAAATATAGGTGATGCTAACATTGTCACAAAATATCCAAGGAATGTCTGAGATACTCCAAGGAATATCATGGAGTAAACTTGTTAGCCAATTGGTCTCAGAAACAGTAGCAACGACAGCCCGATATTCTGCTTCTGTGGAGGAATGGGAGACAGATCTTTGCTGTTTACAGGACCATGATATCGGAGAGCTGCCAAGGTAAACAACATAACCTGTGGTGGAGGTTCTATCAAGAGGATCTCCAGCCCAGTCAGATTCTGAGTAAGCTAGAAGACGGTGATCATGTTCTTTGGAAATCTGGAGGCCAAATGAGGATGTTTGGTGTAGATACCGAATGAGACGTTTCATGGCTGTCCAATGAGACATAAAGGACTGGTGCATAGACTGTGAGAGTTTACTGACAGTAAATGCTATGTACGAACGTGTAAAAGAAAGGTAATGAAGTTTACTGGTGATCCGCCTATAAAGAGAGCCATCAACTAGAGAATCTTCCACGGACTCTGGGAAAGTTATAGTTGAAGCCATTAGTGTTGGAACACCTTTGCAATTTTGCCTATTAACTTCCTGCAAAAGATCTATAATGTACTTCTATTGAGACAACAGAAGACCACCAGGATAATACAACACTTCAACCCCAAGGAAATAATGAAGTGGACCAAGATCCTTCAGTGAGAATCGGGTTGCAAGATTATCAATAATGCTTTGAACACCACAAATCTGATTACCAATAACAATTATGTCATCAACATATACTAGGACATAAACAATAAACTCAAAATTCTGCAGGATGAACAATGAAGAATCAGATTGGGACTTAATAAACCCCAAAGTAACCAAATAATTTTTGAGTTCGGTGTACCAGGCCTTGGGGGCCTGTTTGAGTCCATAAATAGCTTTTTGCAGCTTGCAAACATGCGTCGGATGTGTAGAAGATTTGAAACCAGGTGGTTGGCGCATATAGACTTCCTCATCAAGACGAACTTGTAGGAAGACATTATTGATATCAAGTTGACGAATGGGATAGCTTTGTTGTGTTGCAATCGCAATAACTATTCGAACAGTTGTTGGCTTTACCACAGGACTGAAAGTGCATTGGAAGTCAAGGCCAGGTTGTTGTGTGAATCCTTTGGCAACCAAGCGAGCTTTGAACCTGTCAACAGAACTATCAGGATGATATTTAACCCGAAAAATCCACTTACAATCCACCACATTTTTCGAAGGATCACATGGTACCAACTCCCATGTACGGTTCCGAACTAAGGCATCAAATTCATTTTTCATAGCTTCACGCCAATGTGGGACTTGTTGGGCTTGCTTAAAGGTTTTAGGTAGGGAGGAAGTGGTTTGAACAACGGTGTGGAATTGCTTAGGCTTAAGGCTATTAGTCTTAGATCGAGTAATCATGTTATGGGTGGGCGGTGATGTAGAGCTAGAAACAAGAGAAGGTTTTGGGGCCACGAAAGATGGGACAGGTGATGAGGAAGAAGGTTGTACCACATGGTTCTGGGTCACAGGACCAGTAGACTTATTTCGACGCTGGTAAGTGATTATTGTGGATTGCGGCTGGGTATTTAAATGGGGAGAAGAATGAACTGGTGAGGCCAAAATATTTTGTTCAGGTGAATTACGTCTGGAAACTGAATTTTGTATGGTGAGGGAAGAGGGGAGTGGAGATACTGGAGAAGAAGTAGCAGATAAGGGAGAAATTGAATTAACTGAGACGGTAGTTCCTGTTGGGGTAGAGGAGATGGGTGAGTGCGTGTCCACGGGCTGCTGCACAATGTAAGCAGGAAGCTCATAAGAATCATGTGAATATGGAGTATTATCATGCGGCTGTTGTTCAGTTGAACAAATATCCCAAGACACATTTTTATTTTGTGTGTTTGTCTAATGAGAAAAAATATTTTGGAACGGAAACTGGTTTTCTAAAAATAAAACATCACGAGATAAATATATTTTGAAAGTTACAGGATCAAAACATTGCTGGCAGTAATGTTTATTCGAAAATCCTAAGTAAAAACATGGTGTCGAACGAGGCTCAAGTTTGTTTTTGGAATATGGTTTGAGACATGGATAACACAAGCAACCAAATACTTTAATGGAGTCATACTTGGGTATAGTTTGAAATAAAATTTCAAAGGGGCTCTTATGCTGAAGATTCGGTATAGTTAGCCTATTTATAAGATAAACCGCTTGTTGACAGGCAAAACTCCAAAAGTGTGAGGGTAAAGACACTTGGTGTAACAAGGTTCTAGCAGTTTCAATAACATGCCGGTGTCGTCTTTCGACTAGAGCAACTCTCTGTGGAGTATATGGGGGTGACATTAAGTTCTCTATGCCATGTGCTTTGAGATACGGCTGTAGATTCTGAAATTCGCCACCACCATCAGTGTAAAAAGATTGAATTTTGGTGTTGAATTTGCGTTCAAGCAATGGATGCAGATTTTGGAAAACTTCCAAAGTTTCATTTTTTTATTTTAAAGTGAACAACCACATGTATTTTTAAAATTGATCAAGAAATAACACATAATATCTTTTCTTATCAATTGACAACACTGGAGATGGACCCCATAAATCGCTATAAAGGATTTGCAAGGGCTTATTGCTTCGCAATGAATTTTCTAAAAAAGTCAACCTATGCATTTTATTTGAATAACCAGAGTTACAAATGGAGCTAGGTTTAGGATATGAAACAGGAAGGGAAAACTTATTCAACATAGTATCTAAAACGCGATGATTAGGATGGCCTAAACGCCGATGCCACAGGAGAATCGAAATAGCCACATTGCATTTAGGAGAACGATGTGTACAGCCCGGTGGCCACTCATACAACCCATCTTTATTCTGCCCCCGAACTAGAGACGCCCCCGTACTCAGATCCTTCACAAGATAATAGAAAGGAAAAAATTCAATAGAGGGATGATTATCGCGACAAAACTTAGAAATAGAAATAAGATTATTTTTAATGATAGGGGAGCATAAGGTATTGAGAAGTTTGAAATGATGATTTGATGCACTCATGTTAGCGTTACCGGTATGGAATATTGGAATGGTGTTACCATTGCCCATAGTTATCTCTTCGGCACCGTGGTAGTCATGTACAGTGGCTAGGCTTTGAGTATCAGATGCAATATAATGAGTGGCTCCACTGTCGATGATCCAAGGGGACTGTTGAGAAGGAAAACGAGCAACAAAGTTTTCCCGGGCTTGCAGATGGTTATGTGACTGTGATCTGCAAACTTTAGCGGAATGACCTACACGATCACATAGTTGGCAGCGAAGGTTTTTGTCAGAGGGCTACTGCTGCTGGTTGTTTCTTCGTAGGCGTTGTGCTTGCTATTGCTGATTATTAGTTGGAGGGTGCCATTGCTGATTGTTGGCAGGAGGGTTCACACCTAGACGACGGTTGCTGGAGTAATTATTGTTGCTCTGGCGAGAAGGAGTTGAGCTAGTCTTTTGTGCTACAGCAGCAGTAATGGGAGTTGATAGTGGCTTCTTGTCTTTCTCATGTTTGAGGAAAAACTCATAATCTAGAAGCTTTTCGTAAAACTCTTCATATGAAATAGGAGAATCGTGAGCACGAATGGCAGCGGAGAGTTCTTAAAATTCAGATCCGAGTCCACTGAGGATTTTCACAATGAGTTCCGGTTTTGATATCGGTGCACCAGCAGTTGCAAGTTCATCACAAAGTGATCGAACTTGATGAAGATAATCTGTGAGGCATGCCAATCGATCTCGCAAGCTGAAAATTATTGTTTGAGATTTATTCGCATATGCAGTATGCAAAGCATCCCTGGTAGCTTTGGCGGAGACTGCAACAACAACAGTGGGAGCAAGCGTAGGATCAACATAGGCCAAGATAGCATTTTGAATTAGCTGATCTTGGCGATACCAAGAAAGGAACTCGGGGTTATCAACGTCTTGATTGTTCTGAGAGATGGTGCAAGTGGGTGCAGGGATGGAGCCATAGAGAATCCCATAAAGATTATGACCACGCATAAGCATTGAAACTTGAGCTTTCCACAAGGAGAATTGTGACTGCCCGTTAATTTAATGGGCAGTTGGGTAACTGGATTGAATTGAACAATAGAGATGGCATTGTTGATTCCATCAGCATTGGTCATAGAAATCTTAGAGGCCATTTGTGTGAGTAAGCAGAGATGGAAAAAAAAGGAGATGATCAACTCGTAGGAGTTTAGATAGGCTTTGATACCATAAAGAGATAGAGAGTAGAAGATGGGAAAAGATCGTATGTTATTGATTGAATAACTACTATTTTCAGTATCTATATAAGACTATATATAAAAACTATATCAACAAGGATAGACTTAAAGTTATAACAACTATAAGAACTCTACAACAACTAGGTGTCTAGTAATTATCCGTTATTAGTCACCTGTGTTATCTACTCCACCAGAGCCCCAGCTGCGCAGATCCACAAGGGAGCATCGCACTCCCACTTATTTACCAGACTATATCTGTGCTTCAACTTTTTCTGTAATTTCACCTAATCCCCCTTGTTTTCCTTTGCATAATTATGCATTTTCTACTTTGACAACACACAATCAATCTTTACTCACCTCCATTTGTCAAATCAATGAACCTACTTCTTACCAACAAGCTATATTACATCCTGGTTGGAAGGAAGCAATGACAAAGGAATTTGATGCTCTTAACTCCAATCATTCTTGGGACGTCGTTTAATTGCCACCAGATAAGAAAGCCTTTCCCTGCAAATGGGTTTACAAAGTTAAACTCAAGTCTAATGGGTTTCTTGAGCGTCTCAAAGCTCTTTTGGTAATTAGAGGAGATACACAACGCAAAGGAATCGACTTTACAAAGACTTTTTCTCCCGTTGTCAAAATGACAACTATGAGATGTCTACTCTCTATTGCAGTAAAAAATGGTTGGAAACTGTACCAGCTTGATGTCAACAATGCTTTTCTTCACGGGGACCTCAATGAAGAAGTCTATATGCGGTTCCCTCCCAGTTTGATAAATCTTTCTCCTTTTCCTTCCCATGTTTGTCGCCTCCGTAAGTCCCTTTACGGACTGAAACAGGCATCTCGTCAGTGGTATGCCCATTTATCTTCTTCCTTGAGTACTCGAGGATTCATTTGCTTCTTAAATGACTATTCTTTGTTCTTCAAACACACTGGGGATTTGGTTACTCTGCTTGCCATCTATGTTGATGACATCTTGCTCACTGGTAACAACCTGTAGGAAATTAGGGAAGTTAAGCTTTTTTTGGGCTCTGAATTCTGTATTAAAGACCTGGGAGAGGCTCACTATTTTTTGGGAATGGAATTGATTAAGGAAGATGGTGCTTTGTTCATTACTCAACGTAAATTTGCCATGGAGACTTTATCTGAGTTTGATTGTCTTAAATCCGGATCTGTGTCTACTCCTCTAGACCCCACTGTCAAGCTCTCATCTTCCTGTAGACCTCTTCTTCCTGATCCTATAGTCTATAGGCAACTTTTGGGAAAGCTAAATTTTTTGACGAACACACGCTCGAATCTCTCTTTTACTGTGCAAACCCTCGGTCAATATATGCAAAATCCATTCCAAGGGCATAATAATAAAAATCCTTTGAGCTTAAAATCTATCTTTTTTGGGTTAAAAAAGGGGTGTGACAGATCTGGCGACTCTGCTGGGGACTTTTCAAAATTCGAGCTTATTTTGGAGTTGTATCGGCTTAGTTTGGCACTATAGGTGTATAGACATTTTGTTTATGTTGTTTTGTGTTATTGTATTATCACTGTTGAGTGCCTACGTACTCTTTGTTTACAGTTTTTATCTTATGTGTTACCGTTTTATATCTGGCATCATGTGCATAACTCGAGTCATTCTTTCTGCAACAAGTCCATAGTACACGTGTTGTACACGACCTCTAGTTGAGTCACCCTTATTTTAGGGGGGGATCCGTCGGTGTTATGGAGTAGGTGGAAAGCAAAGCAGCCACTATCGACCATACTCTCCCCCGAACAGCCTTGTTAGTGAATCCCAATGTAGGTCAGCCTTTACGTCATGTTTATTTTCATCGTATTGAAGACCTAGCGAGGCCCACTTGGTCCTTTGTAGGAAACTCACCTATAAAGCATCCCTACGTGCTAAATGTTGCATCTTTGAGGGTAACGAGGTCATTTGATAGACTGATTTGGGCAAAAGCATGAGTTAGAAGCAATGTGTGTAGGAAGGAAATTGTTGAAAAAAGGAAGAAAAAAAGAGTGGAAAAAAAAGAGATTTGGTAGTTTTTAGGGTTCTTTATGTCTTTTGTTTTTCACAATTCAAAAATTCAATAAACTCTTTTTTTTTTTTACTTTTTGCACTCATTTCCCATAAAATCTAAATCGTTAAAAATATTTTCCTTTTATTTCTTTAGTAAGTATTCACAATTCGAAAACTCCAAAAAAAAAAAAATTCTTTCAATAGGATCTTTGTACATTTTTATATAACGAAAATATCAAAACGATTTTTTCTTTCATAGTTGTTGGTGTTAGTTTCTAATTAAAAACTCAAAAAGATTTTATTCGTTTGTCTTTAGTCGTGTCTCTCAATTCAGGATTTAGTTTGTCATTTAATTCTTAATTGTCCAATCTGGACGAACTACGCACCCCTGATTCTCCTCTCTCGGGAGTGAGATACGTAGGCAGCCTATTGTTGGCTCGGGGATCTTATTTGAAAAATTCAAAAAAAAAAAGATTTTCTTCACTCTCTATTAGAGTAGGTGTTTCATACACACCTTTAAAAGAAAACTACAAAACAAAAAATTCCTTTAATAAGTTCAAGTTTCATCTTCATATGAAATTCAAAATCGAAAACCCAAAAAGATTTTTCTTTGGTAATCATAGGTTTCATTTTATATAAGGGAGTTTAAACTTGAAAAATGCAAAAAGATTTTCGTCAATTCTTTTGACAATTTGCTATTTCCTTTTCTTTTTAAAGTTTCAAGAAAAAGAAAAAAAGAAAGGAAAAAAAGTTTAGTTGGCCATTTTGGCAAGACTTCACGAACTACGCACACCTGATTCTCCTCTCTCGGGAGTGAGATACATAGGCGCCCTTCTCTGGTTCGGTGATCTTTTTTTTAAAAAAAAAGGAAAGTGAGGTTTTAAAAGGTTTTAACTCTAACACATTTGTTGTTTTTTTGTTGAGTCAGTTTAAGGTGGTTGGTTTGTGGCATTCTAGCTGGTCCTTCACATCACACCAAATTCAAAGGGTTAGCTGTGTCCAACAAAGATATAGAGAGTGACCTCATGGATCAAACAAAGAATCAGGAAAAAGAGAGTTTGAAGCAAGAGATTAGGAGGCTATGACAACAAATGACAGAAATGCATCGAGCTTGGGTCAGTGGATTGCCTCCTCCCCCATTTTCCTTTATTGATCCTACAAACACCTCGAGTTTTCCACCAAAATCTCAAAGTCAGTTTTGTACTATTGTCGATGTACCACAACATGACTCAAAATTCATTCCGAGCCAAAAACATCTCAATACTTCCACCTCTTTTCCTCTAGCTCATCAGCATAAGCCTGCTACATTCACAACACCATATGTCGTCTGTGATCTTGTTGCTCAATCATCTACTAGGACTTCCACACTGGCTCGCCCAACAGTTGTGCGTCCCCATGCTACTAGTGGACCCTTGTTCAATACTCTTGGTGATCATTGCTATACTCTTGATCCTACTTTTAAGTTAACTGGACCACCAAAATTTCTTAACAAAAAGTCTAGTACGCCAGAAGAGTCGGAGAAAATGGTTGGAAAAATGAAGAGTACAGAAAATGCTATGAAAAATTCTCTAGGACCTGCGGGTAAAGAAGATGTTTCATACAAAGACTGGGGCATGCCTCCAAGTGCTAACCTTTCTCCAATCTTTGAGATGTTGAAATTTGAGGAGCAAGATGGGCATGAGGAATTCGTAAAACATTTGGGACAATAGTGCAATCAATTAAGGGAACCTGGAGGGAAGAAGAATGAGGAAGATGACACTGCTATTGTAGTTGGAGAATGGGCACATACAAGAAGACGACATCGTCGTTGCCGTCAGTATCAAGCCCAAGTTCATACCCAAGCTCTCCATAATCACTCCTAAAATCCATTATACTCTGTTTCCCCACTTTCATATCTAGTATATTGCGCACAACCATATGTTCAACTCCCTCCTTACCCACAATGGCGCGCACCAACTCCTCAAAGTCATCCTTCAATTCCACAAACATAACAAAGCCCTTATAGGCCCGATGTTCGATCGAAGTTAAACAATGAAATGAGGCAGAAATTAAGGGATAGTTTTACACCAATTGGAGAGTCTTATGCTAGTTTATTTCAGAGATTAGTATAATAAGGCATGATCACTCATCTCCTTGGGTATACTCCTGACCTGTATTCAAGAAGTTTTGATCCTAATGTACGATGTGCATATCATTCTGATGTTCAGGGTCATAGTATTGAAGATTGTCGTGCTTTGAAAAGAGAAATTGAAAAGATGATTCAAGACAAATTGATTATGGTTCAGAACATTGACAGTGAGCAAAACTTTAGTCATGCTGATATGCAAATCAGTGGCTAAGATGTTAGGCTGGGCAATTGAGAAGTCACCCCTATCCCTACTAGGAAGAGGTCTGGTAGTTTGTTTTATTTTATTTTCTGTTATCCGAATTATTTCAGGGTTGTAGTTCAGGATCTATCTTGTTTTGTCCATTTGTCGTTATGTTCAAACCCTTCTATCTTTTATTTTAATTAAATGAAGTGTCCCCTTTTCCTTTGTGTTTTAAATATGTATTGTTTGTTTATTTTCTTTATACAATATATTTTAGGTTAATTCTAGTATTATGACATGCTAGCGGAATTTTCAGCCAGATCTTAAAATCCAATTTAACCATGAACATTGAATCAGAGGGTTAAAGTTAGAAAAAGAAAACATCTGAGAAAATAGGTAGAGTACCGAGATATTTGGTGACAAGTTCAAGCCTTCTTTGAAAATTAAGGCAATTATTTTGAGAATCACAAAAATAACTTGGTCATCAATTGAAAAACGTAGCTCAATTAGGTCAAATAGTGGATATGTGATCCAGAGGAATAGAACAAAAATCAACCCCACGAAAGCATGAGTCATTCAATGTGAGGAATGTACAACAAAGATGGAGTTGTATGTTCGGCAAGTGTAGAAGAAGAGGTGGTACATATGTTCGGGGAAAGTTAGTGTTGTAAAATATGTCATAAGTGATATTGATCGTGTACTTTCACATTACATGCTATGTTCTAGCATCTTCAAGGATTGATATGACGAAGGTATTTCATTCTGCTATCCAAATATTGTGTCATCCTTTGTTTACCCCATTTGAGCCTTAGTGTTATTTTCTTTCATACCCCTCTTTTGGAATCAAGATAGAGTCATCAAAGCTCAAAAGAAAAATATCGAGCAAGCAATAGAGTCAGAAAAATTTCAACAAAAAAAGAGAGAAAAAAAAGAGAAGAAGAAAATATGTCCAAAAAAGAAAGAAAAGAGTAAATAAAAGAAAAAAAGAGAAAAGAGACCAGAATCAAGCGAAAGTATAAGCTTTCAGAACTACGCGTGACCTGATTCTCCTCTCTCGGGGGTGAGATATGTAGGCTGCCCTACTCTGGGCTCGATCCAACCAAATAAATAATTTAGAATTGCCCACTCAAAAGAAACTAGGGCATGAGTTAATCCTCATTGTTTCAGTCGATTTCAAAAGTTGTAAGTCCCACCCCACTTCAAGTGTCGTTTGGTCCCCATGCCATCCTTTCTTTCTAACCCTATCCAAAAGCCTAGTTACAACCAAAGAAAGACCTTCAGATCAATCTTCGAGAATGCTAAGGCTAAGCATACAATGGATGTGATAACACATTTTGGGAACTACTTGTCTTCCTCAGCATAAAGAATCAGGAGAGAAATATAAATGAGAGAGTCTTATCGGTGAAAACCCTCACGGGCACTGTAAGACGACGGTGAGTTGAGACAAATAAAAATGAGAGAGTCTTATCGGTGAAAACCCTCACGGGCACCGTAAGACGACTGTGAGTTGAGAGAAATAAAAATTAGAGAATCTCATTGGTGAAAAATCCTCACGGATACCATAAGGCAATGGTGAGCCGAGAGAAAGAAAATGAGAGAGGCTTGTTGGCGAAAATACTTCAAGGTGTCACTAGTCGAATGAGGTCTCTGAATGCAATTGACCCAAGGAAGTAACTCAATTTCAGGGTCATTAGCTCAACAATAATTGGTGAAAGTTTGGATGAAAAGATCAGGCAGCTTAATCCAAATGCATGGCATAATCATTAGAGTTGATTGTCATTTTAGATAAATTTTTCGTTTCTTTGTTTCAAATGGGGACATTCATTGTCTTTTCTTTCTTCTCTTTATCTTTATTTTTATTTTCTTGAGTCAGTCATCCAAATAATTAAAAAAAATCATTGTCATTTTTATCCTGTCTTTGAGTCAAGTCCATGACAAAATAAGTGAGAAAAGATTTCAAAACTGGCTACTAGCTTCTTCAATTGCACAAAGCAAGACAAAGCCAGCATATGAAAGAGACATGATTGTGAGCCGAATAAGGCATGCAGAAAGTTTTGTCAACAGACAAGCTTGGGAACTCATGGAAATACCAAGGTTTAAAGGGTTTATCTGAGAAGCATGACAAAGCAGAAATACTGTGTTTATTTTGGAGTCACTCTTAATAATTTGAGTTTGGATCAATGACACGACAAAGCAGGGTCAAGTGCCAGCAATCTGAAATAAAAAAAAGGAAAAGAACACTGGAGCAGGTGTCGGGACAGCCAAGTGCCGCAAGCCACCACTAAGTTTTTAACTGACAAATTTTCTTTTTGAAACAAGGGAAAATTCGCTTCACTTAATTCAACTACCATTGGAAATGCACATCCGTGGGATTTTACTTTATGTTCAGGACCCTCCTGAAAAATGGGATTTTACTTTCTGTTCAAGACCCTCCTGAAAAATGGGATTTTACTTTCTGTTCAGGACCCTCCTGAAAAATGGGATTTTACTTTCTGTTCAGGACCCTCCTGTGGGATTTTACTTTCTGTTCAGGACCCTCCTGAAAAATGGGATTTTACTTTCTATTCAGGACCCTCCTAAAAAATGGGACTTTACTTTCTGTTCAGGACCCTCCTGAAAAATGGGATTTTACTTTCTGCGCAGGACCCTCCTGAAAAATGGGATTTTACTTTCTGTTCAGGACCCTCCTGAAAAATGGGATTTTACCTTCTATTCAGGACCCTCCTGAAAAATGGGATTTTACTTTCTATCCAGGACCCTCCTGAACAATGGGATTTTACTTTCTGTCTAGGACCCTCCTGAACAATGGGACTTTACTTTCTGTTCAGGTCCCTCCTGGAAAATGGGACTTTACTTTCTGTTCAGGACCCTCATGAAAAAATGAGACTTTATTTTCTGTTCAGGACCCTCCAGAAAAAATGAGACTTTACTTTCTTTTCAGGACCCTCCTGAAAAATGGGATTCTACTTTCTGTTCAGGACCCTCCTGAAAAATGGGACTTTACTTTCTTTCAGGACCCTTCTAAAAAATGGGATTTTACCTTCTATTCAGGACCTTCCTGGAAAATAGGATTTTACCTTCTGTTCAGGACCCTCCTGGAAAATGGGATTTTACTTTCTATTCAGGACCCTCCTGGAAAATGAGATTGAAAGTCAAGTAACAAGGTTAAGAGATTGAAAGTCAAGCAACAAGGTCAAGAAGTTGAAAGTCAAACAACAAGGTCAAGAAGTTGAAAGTCAAACAACAAGGTGAAGAAGTTGAAAGTCAAGCAACAAGGCAAAGAAATTGAAAGTCAATAGATTGAAAAAAATAGCAAGTCAGGAGCCCGCTTGAAGAACATGGTGATGAAATTGAAAGCCAAGCAACAAGTTGAGGAAATGGCAAGTCAGGAGCCCGCCTGAAGAATAGGGTGACGAAACTCAAGTCAAGAGTCCAAAAGAAGACGCACAGATGAGACTTTTGTAATTTCATTTATGTTTTAACTTGTAATTATTGTTTTTTATATGATGACAGAACCGCGGACCGGAACCTCGATGAACCTCACTCGACTCTCCAACTCGATATAGTCCTTCTCCTTTCTTTGGAGATACCCTTGACTTGATTCCCTCATAACTTGGGTAGGTAGGATGTCCTAAATCAAGATTTGGTCTCCCTCCTTCCTTCTGTTTAATTCTTTTTGAATAATGACCGGGATAAAATTTTGTCTCGTTGTCTACTTCTTTGTCAGAAAACACTTCATGTTTACATTCAAAGGGGGCATGTTGTAGACACCTAATTTTGTCCCTCCTAAGTCCAATTTTATTCATTTTAGCTCACTTTACCACACACCTTATCCATGTGATTATACCCCACAAAAATATAAAAAAAATAACAACATTTAACATAATCTCTAACAAATTCTATCTTCTTTTAATCCTATCCTAACCAAATTTACACCTCATCCTAACAACCTACCCCACCTCCAATTCCCCTACCCCTCACGTCTTATTCAAGATGAAAACCAATTCACAAAGACACAAAATAAAAGAGGGGGCCCCCACTTTGAGAATATGGGTGGATGGTCCAATTCATTAATAGAAAGGGAATTTTCCATTTTTTGGTTTTTCATTGATACATACAAGACAACAAATAGAGGGGGGGGGGGGGGTAATATCATCTTCTCCATTCATACACCTTCACGAGAACATACACCATGGGAGAGTGAGAGATTCAAAAGAGAGGGAGAAAAAAATACATACACAGAGACCCGACTCTCCTCTTCTTCTCTACGAGATTGACACACTCCATTGAAGCACATCCCATAGTTCATACGCACACCATTAGAAAGGGAGGGAATCACACATACACCTGTGAGAAAGACGGGGAACTGAGAATCGAGTGAAGGGCGAGACAGATCGGAGAAAGAGAGTGAAAATAAGGAGAGAGAGAGAACTGGTGGTGGTAGACTGTTCCGGCGATTCACCACTGGAAAAAGCTTCATCGCTGCTCCGAATTTGATATGATTTTCTAGTTCTATTCCTTCTGAGCTCGTCGGAGTTCATCAGCTCCATCTCATTTCGGGTAACGCTGAAATGGCCGACCCAAATCCTAAATCCCCAAATTTCTCCATTTTTCTAGTTGTTTCTAGGTTAACCCGGCCGGAAAACACTAAAAGTCACCGGAATCAGCCTTGCTCATTGATATTCGCGACTGTTCGAGTTCACCTGAGCTCCGGGCACGTAGTTTTCTTGTGATTCTCGATTTTTGGGTTCACTGTTTATCGTGGTTTTGGTGTTTCGAATTGGATTTTGAAGACTATCGTGTTGGAGTTGGATCATAGTCGGGATTGTGGTATTCTTCGAGGCTCCAGAACGGCTCTTATTTCTCTTTCTTAAGTCAATCAAAATATTTTGAGGTCCAATTCTACTCTTTTCTTCTTTCATTTCATTGTTTACTATATTTGGTGTGTTGGATTGAATATCGTGTGTTGGTTTGATTCCTTTGGTTTGATTCCTGTTGATAATGAATGTGTGTTTGTTTTAATTCGTGGTTGGTCCCTTGATTATGGTTTGTATGGTGAAATGGTATCTCGTTTGAGAAATAAAATTTGTTGTTTAAGGCGGAATTGAAATTGATGAAGTGAATTCGTGTTAATTTTTGGATCTTCGATTCTATTGAATTTGTTGGAACTGTGATAAACTGAATCTAGTAGGCAAATGCTAAGTCGGGTATGCAAATTTTAGGAATGGTGTTTTGTTGAATGTTTGAATGTGCGTGTGAACAGTTCTTTCTACTTTATCATGCAAGATTTGAAGATGTATTCATTCGCCGGGGAATGCCTTGAGGTTATACTGTACTTATTCACCGAGGAATGCCCCGAAGCATCATGTACGCAAAGGAGGTTCGTGATCAAGGCCCGAGGCTTCGGTTAAAGCATGGGAGAGTAGTTTAGGATTAGTGTAGGTTAGCGTAGGTTTACTTTTCCGCATTTTTCTATTTTGGGTCTGTATAAATTGGACTGGACACTATATTTTGGATTGTTTTTGTTTTGTTTGTTTGATTGATTGTTTTTATGTGTTTTGTGTGGTTTATACATTCGTAGTGTCAAATTAGCCGATACTCTCCACCAAGCGACCGTGGTCGAACCATGGGATCGAGGGGTGCCTAACACTTTCCCCTCGGTCAACATAATTCCTTAGCCGGAATCTCTGTTCGCAAACTAGTTTTTAGAGTCAAATCGTTTTGAAAAGAATTTCCAAAGGTGACTTGGCACACCCAATCTATGTTAAGTGGCGACTTTGATTTAATTGAAAATAATTCTTTTTCAGAACAAATCTTCATTTTGTCACTTAATAATAAAAAAAAATTCGAACTTAAAATCAATCTTTTTTCGGTTAAAAAAAGGGTGTGACAACACCCATTCTTTAAAAAGACTATTTCTAACTAGTTCTAGGCCAGTATATTCTCTTGCTAGCTCTATTGTAGCTACTCCCCCCCCCCCCCCCCCCCGACCAAAAAAGAAAAAAAAAAAGAGTGGTAAAAAGTGGATTGCAATTCCTAAAATTTCCTCAAAAAGGAAAGTAGCAACAATTTATAAGAAAAACACGTGTTGAAATTAATGAGTCCACTGCCATGTCGATTGAACTTTATAGGCAAATAAAGTGGTCACACGCCTTTTGCCGATTGTATTCAACACTTATTCTAGTCAGCTACAAGATAATTTTTGATAAATAAATGATGATAGTTAAAATAGAAAACACAAACAACTCATAGTAGATATAGATTTCATTTCAAAATATTCTAGAAATTTTGACCAAATTCACAATCAAAATTAATCTCTCGAAATTCAAACTGTACCTCATAAATTGACACATAGAGAATACATTCAATTCAATTTGCTTAGGTCACGAGATTATATAAGAACAACTTATTTAATGATTCAAAACCCAAAGAATGGTATATATCTAAGGTAAGACTAATGTATTTCTGTAAGAGGTTGTTTCCGTAACTTCTACTCGCTCCGTTTTAAGAATAATGACAGAAAAAAACTCTTGAATCTTGTCGTCTTAAATTAAAGATGTATAAAATATATCAAAATGTCTGATATTAAATATGTTATGTCGAAATTTTGAAATTAAAAAATTATTTAAAAAATAATCTTTTTTTTAAACGAATTAAAAAGAAAAATAGTTTTTTTTTTTCTTTTTAAAATGAAGGGTAATCTAAAACGGAAAACCTCACAACTACTTTACCTGTCACTATTCACACGTTACCCCCAACTAATAAACCCGCCAGAACCCGCCGAATTTTGAAATAAAAACCCTAGCCGCCACAGAATTCCCTCAACAATGGCGGCGTTCACACTTACTCTCCCTCTTTCTCCACCCAATTTTCTCTCACCGGACACCAATTCCCCAATCGGCGCAGCTTACACAAGCCATTTAAGCCGTTTCCGTAGCCTTAGCCGTTCAATTTCCTGTTTGGCTCATCCAGAGAAGGAGCCATTTAAGCCGATAACAGAGGAGAAGATTCTAGAAGCAGTAGCCGATTTCAACGGTGCCGAGAAAAGTATACCGTGTTTGAGAACTTATGAGAATGATTTAGCTAGACTTACGTTGATTGGCGGTGTTGATTTTCAGCAAGCACTTACGGCTGCGGCGGCGGATGGTGGTGAAGCTGCTGGTGAACATATTGCTGCTGGTGTTAATGCTATGGTTGTTGAAACATTGTTTCCAGGGTATATGAATGAGCGCAGTACTGTATCTACTAGATTGGTGAGTAAGTTTATGTAGGAAGTAGTGATATATAGTTGTCATGTTGGTATTTGAATTGGTATAATACGTAAACAGACACTTAATTTTGAACTCAGCTGGAAAGTAATGACCAATTTTGATAGTGCACATCTATATACCTCAACTCGTTTCCTTTGAGTTTGTTGAACACTAACAACAACAACAACATACCCAGTGTATTCCCACATAGTGGGTTTTGGGGATGGAAATGTGTACGCAGACCATAGCACTACCTCGGATGAAGTAGAGAGGCTGTTTCTGATAGACCCCCGACTCAAAACAGATAATAGTATAACAAACAAAAAACATAAAAGCACACAATAAAATGAGATAACATACAACTAGCTAATACCGGAAATCAGACAACCACAAGATAACAAGAAAACTCCTGATGCAAACAGAGCACTCTTCTCTACTATTAAAGACGAACTCCTACCCACTATCCTCTGCCCTAATCCGTGTCCTCCACACCTTCCTACCAAGGGTCATGTCCTCCGTAAGCTGTAACTGCACCATATCATGCCTAATCACCTCCCTCCAATATTTCTTCAGCTTACCTCTACCCTGCCTAAAACCGTCGATAGCCAGTCTCTCACACCTCGTCACCTCCTAACTTACAAAATGATCATATAAACACCTATATAGACACCTTCAAGATTTATGTGATATGTAAGTGTCGGGGGAGTGTATAGTTGCCCATTGAAATGAAGTTGATGTAGGAAGTACTAACATAGTTGTTGTGCTGATAATTGAATAGGCATAATACATGAACATATACTTACATTTGGCCTCAGCTGGAAAGTAAGGACTTCAATTTTGATACTGCATCTATATATCTCAACTCGTCTCTATTGTGTTAGTTGAAAACTCCAACTTACAAAATGATCATATAGACATCGTCAATATTTATGTGACATGTAAGTGTGGGGGGAGTGTTTAGTTGCCCATTGGAATGAAGTTGATGTAGGAAGTACTAATATAGTTGTTGTGTTGATAATTGAATAGGCATAATACATGAACGTACACTTACATTTGGCCTCAGCTGGCAAGTAAGGACTTCAATTTTAATAGTGCACATCGATATACCTCAACTCGTCTCCATTGTGTTAGTTGAACACTCCAACTTGCAAAATGATCATATAGACACCTTCAAGATTTATGTGACATGTAAGTATTAGGGGTGTGTTTAGTTGCCCATTGAAATGAAGTTGATGTATGAAGCACTAATATAGTTGTTTTACTGATAATTGAATAGGCATAATACATGAACATACACTTACATTTGGCCTCAGCTTGAAAGTAAGGACTTCAATTTTGATAGTGCACATCGATATACCTCAACTCGTCTCTGAATTTTGAAATAAAAACCCTAGCCGCCACAAAATTCCCTCAACAATGGCGATGTTCACACTTACACTCCCTCCCCCTCCACCCAATTTTCACCCACCGAACACCAACTCCCCATTCGGCGCAACTTACACAAGCCAATTAAGCCGTTTCCGTAGCCTTAGCTGTTCCATTTCCTGTTCGACTCAGCCGGAGAAGGAGCCATTTAAGCCGATAACAGAGGAGAAGATTCTAGAAGCAGTAGCCGATTTCAACGGCGCCGAGAGAAGTAGACCGTGTTTGAGAACTTATGAGAATTATTTGGCTAGACTTACGCTGATTGGCGGTGTTGATTTTGAACAAGCACTTACGGCTGCGGCGGTGGATGGTGGTGAAGCTGCTGGCAAATATATTGCTGCTGGTGTTAATGCGATGGTTGTTGAAACGTTGTTTCCAGGGTATATGAATTGTGCGCAGTACTGTATCTACTAGATTGGTGAGTAAGTTTATGTAGGACGTAGTGATATATAGTTGTTATGTTGGTATTTGAATTGGTATAATACGTAAACGGACACTCAATTTTGAACTCAGCTGGAAAGTAATGACCAATTTTGATAGTGCACATCTAAATACCTCAACTCGTCTCCTTTGAGTTTGTTGAACGCTAACAATAACAACATACCCAATGTATTCCCACATAATGGGGGTCTGGGGAGGGTAATGTGTACGCAGACCATACTACTATACATACCCAGTGTATTCCCACATAGGGAGGGGGGGGGGGGGGTCTGGGGAGGGTAATGTGTATGCAGATCCTTCCACTAAACTCGGATGAAGTAGAGAGACTGTTTTCGATAGACATCCAGGTCGGGCTAGATAACAGTATAACAAACAAAAAACATAAAAACACACAACAAAATGGGATAACACCCTGCTAGCTAATACAGGAAACGTGATAACCACAAGATAATACTATAAACTATCTATTCGAAATCACAGACATCACCGAAACACCATGAACAAGAAAACTCCTGACGCAAACAAAACACTCTCCCCTACTGTTACAAACGAACTCCAACCCATTGACCCTCTACCCCAATCCACGTCCTCCACACCTTCCTATTAAGGGTCATATCCTCCGTAAGCTGTAACTGCTCCATACCATGCCTAATCACCTCTCTCCAATATTTCTTCGGCCTACCTCTACCCCGCCTAAAACCATCGATAGCCAACCTCTCACACCTCCAGCTTACAAAATGATCATATAGACACCTTCAAGATTTATGTGACATGTTAGTGTCAGGGCAGTGTTTAGTTGCCCATTGAAATGAAGTTGCTGTAGGAAGTACTAATATAGTTGCTGTGCTGATAATTGAATAGGCATAATACATGAACATACACTTACATTTGGCCTCAGCTGGTAAGTAAGGACTTCAATTTTGATAGTGCACATCTAGACCCGTCAACTTGTCTCTATTGTTTCTACTGGATTGGTGAGTTTATGTACAAATACTACTCCTTCGGTTTCAATGTATAAATCATTTGGTTGGGAACAAGTTATTCTGGGATTAATTATCCCGGTATTAGCTATTCCTGGATAAGTTATTGTGTCCGGTGTATTCGAGTGAACACAATACTGTTTCTACTAGATTGGTGAGTTTATGTCGGAAATAGTGATATATAGTTGTGCTGATATAGTTTGAATAATTGTACTTCACTTGTGCATATGTTGAATTATGTGCATTTGTCTAAAAATATCATGATTGCATTCACAATCAAATTTAAACTGTTTGAGTCTCAAAAGTTAAACCATATCTTCATTTTTGTGGCGAAGTTCAATACCCTTGCTTATGTTTATTGCATTGTATTATGACAGTTGTAGTGTCTAATGTTTGACATCTGGCAGTTCTTACCATCAAGAAAGGTTATGGAGAAAGCTCAAAAGCTTAGAAGTACTCTAACTAAAGATATGCTTTCCGGCACGACGTCTACTAATATACTTGCCATGACATTTAGACAAGTGACTCTGCAACATCTTTGGAACTTTGAACTAGTACTTTTTATACCAGGAGCAGAAAGAAATATGGATGATCTTGAAACTCCGAGAGAGGTGGGGAGCTTTTTTAATGTCTTTATCTTTTTTTGTCTTTCCCTTCATTTTGCTCTTTTATAATATCGGATTTATAATTTTTGCTTTGCAGGTGCTAGATACTGATAGGTTGAGTTCTGTTATTCCTTTCCTATCAGCAGGTACCTCCATCTTTTGCCATCACCTCATCAGATGAACGAGTCATTTCTGTTATTGCAGAAGTTATTTGTCTTTCTGCTCTCGAAAGCACTAAAAGACATTTGTTTGATGAAACTCCTGGAGGAGTAGCAAAGAAGTTTTTCCCCTGGTTTCACACACATAAAAGCATTATCTCAAAAGATTCCTCTGTTACTCTATACAAATTAATGGAATGTGAGATAGTTGCAAATGCCGATATTTTGCTCCAGAAATTTTCTTCAGAAAGGGCGAATTACAGACCAAGGGAGGGAAGATGGATGGTCAATTGGTTAACTTCAAATGCATACTCCAAACTGGAACAAACTGGAGGCCCTGAATTTATTGCTTGGCTTAGTGAGTATGTACCTGCTTACAAATTGCAGATTGATGCTGAGAAACTTGGCAATGTGAAATTTGAAGGGTGGAAGGAAACAACGACAAACACATGGGAGGTTTTCCTAACTCACTCCCAAATGGTAACTCCATGTTCTCTGCATTTCTGTTTCTTGCATCACATTTAGGGTTAATGAAATGCTTATTATACAACAGATACTTCATCAAAAAGTATCTTATAAAGATAACTCAGGTAGTTCCTTTGTCTTTAGGTACTAGTTAGTCATAAGTTACTCGAATAGACATTATTTATCATTGGTGTTGATTTTGTTTTCATATTTGTGGACAGTTATCAATAAACCCATGCAAATGGTAAGTATTTGTTTCACCGTCTTGTGCTTTGCTTTGTTGATTTGATTAATTCACAACCATTAAATTCTCCAATATTTATCGGTGGTTTGCCTGCACTAAAGGAGAAAGAACCTTGTTACCCTATGGGGTAAGCTAATTCATTGGTGGAGAATTTGCTTTATGTCTATGGCTGTGCAATGAATGGTTGAAAAGTTTGATTATCTTAATCTTTGGAAGATTTAACACTAGGAATGCACATATCATCTTGAATGGTCAGTTTTGCTGAGGCCATTTCTTGTTTCTCATTGGCCAATTGACTGGTTTTGCTATGTAGTTTAAGCTGTTAGGGACATATGTATATAACAATTTTAGTTCCTATTAAATACTCCCTCAGTTTCAATTTATTTGTCTTACTTTCCTTTTTAGCCTGTTTAAAAAAATGCTTCTTTCCTATTTTAGCAACGCTTTAATTTCAACTTTCCACATGACATGTTTAAGACCTCAACATTACTGGGTATCTTGATACACATTCTACATATCTTTAGTTTAAGATCACAAATTTAAAAGTCTTTTTTGTTTTCTTAAACTTCGTGCCAAGTCACCGGACAAACAAATTGAAATCGAGCGAGTAATAGTTTCATGTGTGTTGAGTGAGGGTGGGGGACCTAGTGGAAAATTTGGACTCAGTTCCATTTTTCATTTTCCTTTCCCCTTGGGAGCTCTGAGATAACTTTCTTAATATCTCTCTAGTTCCTTACTTATGGTTCCCTCTTTTTCATGTCAAGATTGTTTAGACAAAGTCGTAGATGCTAACTATATGACCACTTTAGTCTTCTAGCACCTTGGTTTTGATCATTCATACAGGGTTTTTATCCCCAAAGCATAAGGTTCTAAAATTGCAACCCTGACTTCTAACATTGAGACGTGTATTGCACCCAAGGGTGTGACCTAGTGGTTCAATGAAGTTGCGTCGAGCACCATGAATTCTCAGGTTCAATTTCCAACAGAGACAAACACTAAATGGTTTCTTCCCATCTGTTCTAGTCTTTGCCTTGGTGGATAGAGTTATTTGGTACCTGTTGCTGGTGGGAGGTGGCTGGTATCCCGTGGAATTAATCGAGGTACACGCAAGCTAACCCGGACACTACGGTTATAAAAAAAAAAGAAGTGAGACGTGTATTACGTCATCCATGTTATTTTAGTTGACGATCCCTCCTAGTAGGTGTGTGTATCAACAGTGCAAGAAATTTGAGTGTGTGAAGTCAATAGATTATTCTCCCAAGATGTTTCCAAATGCTTTTCCTTTTCGATCTGCTTATAAGACTCAGATTAAGATTTGATCGGATCTACTGGAAAAAAATCATTCGAATTCCACATTTGATGAACATTGTAATTATTTCTAATAATTACCTTGTTTTACTTTTTCAGGTTGGTCTAACTGACATTCTAGATATGTATTATGAAGATGTCTATACACTTCCCTACAAGGAATTGTCATTGGGCGTTGTTGCAAAATCTTTCAAGGTATGGCATATAAGCTCCTTACATGCCTTCTTTATCTGTCACTATCCATGAACTGAGAATTTCTTCTGTAACCAGTGGTAAACAAGCCTTGGAAACAGCCTCTGACAGAAATGCAAGGTAAGGCTGCGTACGATACACCCTTGTGGTGGGGCCCTTCCCCGGACACCGCGCATAGCGGTAGCTTTAGTGCACCGGGCTGCCCTTTTTTTAACCAGTGGTAAACAAATACAGTTTTAATAAAGCACTCTCATTAGTTTGCTATTTGAAGTAATTGAACTCCCTTTTGGAGGTGGTTTGGGTTTGATCGACACATGAAGCCCTGAATGGCTAGTTCGTATCTTCTTTGATCTTGCCTTCCTTCACATTGATGCATTCTCATCATTTGGGAGTATCAAATATGAATACAAGTTTTCTTTATCTAAATGATTACTTCAAGTACAAAAGATGTCTTCCGGAACCAAATGGATAATAATATTTTCTCCTTGTGGATTGTAGAGAAGCATTTCTATGTCAAAGGCAATCTCCATGGTCCTTGCAAGTGGAGTTTTTCTTGTTGCCATAAGAATTCTTGGTCAACGTTATCTTCCTCATTTCCCCATTAACAAGTATCCAGTGAATTCATCTGACATGATCTCTATTCAGCATCAGTCTATGGAATCTTGCAAGGTATGAATTTTATTAGTTCATCTAGTGTTGTCTCTTTCAAGTTCATTTTCGACTGTACTCTGCTTGCTGTACCTACTTCATTGGCTGCTTCATATGAGGGGAGATAAGTATCTTGTGTTAAGCAGTTACCATGTAGTGGATGACACATGCTTTGCATTATTGACCACTTTTATTGTTTTTTACGCTCTTTTAGTTGATATCATTTTATCCTAGTCATTCTGTCTCTTTTTATCAGTAGGTAATATTGTTCAATCATCACATTGCCAAGTGCTCGTTGTTTCTGTAGTTGGAAGATTACTGTGTCTCCGTCGTTAGGAGAATCAAGGAATTTTATTCTTGGCCTGGAGATATAGTAATGGGTTCTAGGAGCTCTGCATGGATTGGGGAGCTTCCGATATACCTGAAGCATGAGATGGATTCCAAATATTCAGATCTTAATTCCAGCTCCACGCCATCAGAAGGAATTGAAGATGAGATGAAAGCAGCTGCACAAGATATTGCCAGTTATCAGGTTTCTCTTTAAGATGCAGTTTTCGGGTTTCTTTTCCTCTTTTTGGTCATCGTGAACATAAAAGCACAACATCAATTATAATAGTCATGGTCAGAATCAAAGACAACGAAAAACTTAGGTCTTTTGTGAATGTCAGAAATATAAAGAGTTAACCACTGTATTTTATGGACAAGCACAATTAAACAAGCTAGTTATCAAGCTCGGTTACTTGATCTAGCTTACATCACGCCATAATCCTGTTCACAACTGTAGGGCCCTTTGATAAATGTTTCAAAATTTCCTGAAATGAGCTAATTGGAGTCAGATTTGCATTTAGAGTTCACGAGATTTCTGCATTATAAAATTTAAGCGTTGAAGATTCTATTGTCATTGCTACTTTTTTTTCTCCTAAGTTCCTAATGCCTTTCTCTACCCTTTTAAACTTATTCTTCCCACCTGGATTTCAACTCTACTATAGTTGCCAGTTGAGCATGGCTATAGATTTGTGTTGAACGTTTACTAGTAACTATATCCCTTGTTGCATGCTTTTATGTGTTTTGTTTGTTATGTTGTTATCTGTCCTGAGCCGGGGGTCTATCGGAAACAGACTTTCTACTTCGTCTGAGGTAGTGGAATGGACTGCGTACACTTTACCCTCCTCAGACCCCACTTGATGGGAATACACTGAGTACGTTATTGTTGTTGTTGTTGTTTACTAGTAACTATTTATGTGTTTATCATAGTTGATGTGCTTATATTGCCAATCAGGTTGTTTTATCTCGGGATGGTAAAATTGTTAAACTCCAGGCTACAAATCGCGTTGCTGAAAATCAATGGGCAGCAAACCCTTTAGTGAAAGAGCTCTATGGAAAGAAAAAACTTGTTCCTGGTAAACACAAACATTCACACCATTTGTTTCATTAATTGTTGTCTAAGATAAGCCTACGAAGATATCAGTTACTTAGCCTGAACGATTTTTGAATGCAGGCTTGATAGAACAAGGTCTCAAGATGATAACCCGCCCCAATGATGTTGTTGTACTGGAATTATTGATGTCATCAAATCCCCAAAGTTCATTTGCTTTTGTAAGACCAGTTACTGAAAATTGTAGATGAACATTTTTGTGTCGCCACATTCAATATTTGTACAATAGTTACAGTGATGGGTAAGATTTTTCCCAGGTTTGAAGGATTAAGAGAAGTTAACGTTTCTTCTACTCCAGTCCCCTCCTTAATAAATTGTAACGTGAGTTCAGCTGGCATCGCTGCTGCTGCGTAGTGTGGTTGAAGAACAACCTTTGTTTCTTGGCGTTAATGCAATAGTGGCATTGTTGAAACGGAAAAGGGACAAATATACCCCCAAACTATGATTAATGGTACGTATATACCCTACGTAATACTTTGGGTATACATATATCCCTACCGTTAGTGTGAAATATATTCCCGAACCATAATAAATGATACGTATTTATACACTCCATTATACTTTGGTTACACATATGTCCCTACTGTTTGTGTGGAATTTACCTCCGAACCATGATAAATGGTACGTATATACCCCAGGTCATACTTTTAGTACACATGTCTCTACCGTTAGTGTGAGGAGCATATACGTACCATTTCATTAACGGTAGGGGCATCTGTGTACCCAAAGTATGACGGAAGATATATATGTACCATTTAGCATGGTTCGAGGGTATATTTGTCCCTTTTCCGTTGTTGAAATGTGAGAACTCTAAGGATTATAAGCAGAATATTTGACGCTTATCGACACCAGCCATATGTGGATAAGACAATCAATCAGTGATAACATCAATAGTCGAGTTTGTCTTAACAACGATAAAGAGTACATAAATATGTCTTCACAAAACAGCATAGCCAACAGGAGGAAGTAGAGCCTCTGACTCAATCAAACATCATGGTCCACTCGTGCGCGGAATGCATGAGTGTGGAAATCACATGTACTCAATAGGCATCACAAGCTGACAATGCTGAACTAACAACGATATCACATTAAGCATGACATTTTACCTAAACGAGATCTCCTTAGCACGTACAGAAGTAATACAAAGAAGTCAAATAATCATTGGGATCTATCCTTCCCGCTCACCTCTTTAATATATGGAGGGAAGAATCCGAGGGTAGCCTGATGATAAGCAACTAAATCTATGATGACTATATATTTTTTAATGTTTTCTCGAAGTAGTAGTACCAATCACCTATTTAATCGCGAAAGACAAATAACAAGCATTTTTTTTAAAACCTTTGTTAACTTAAATCGACTACACAAGGTGTCACACTTTTATGCCATTTGGAAAAACTCACAGAAAAAAATATAATTGCGACGTAACAAAAGAATCCTCCATTTTAAAATCTTCTTAGTGAAAATCATTGTTTCGCATTAAATATGCAATACATTAGGAAATAATAACAACCATCCAAACAAAGTGTAAGACATCTTTATCTAATTATTGCATTGGCAGACATCTTTAATGCCCCCACATAACTTGGAAAATTTATCTTTTTTCATCTAAAATGAATGGCTTCTACACTTGGATATCAAATTGACAACAACCATTTTTTTGTTTTATTGAAACAATATTTTAGTTGTATTAATATTTATATGATGGAATAAATGAAGAAAAGTTGTTTTTTCCTTTTCCTTAAAAAAAGATTCGGAAGAAATTTTTTTAGATGACCTCAGACATCTATACTTTCAACTTTGGGTGTGTACAAGTAGACACTTAAACTATCATAATGTTAAACAGTTAAACACATGCACCCAAAGTGGCAAATCATGTGAGATGCACACGTCATTGTATGAGATAATATCAGCCAAAATATATATGAGCAAAATAGAGCCCTCCGTTTTTGTGGTTTAACACATGTACACTATTTGCATTCTCATTTTCAACAATGTGAGACACACACCACAAGAATGTCAAGAAAAGTTGAATTCTTGATGTGCCCACACAAGCAAGTAAAAACACACATTTGTGTCCACACTTTAGTATGTGCCGGAACGGAGGTAGAAGGTTGTCTACGAATTCGATTGAACTCAGTAGCTAAAAAAATTCACTAAATATGTATAAATTTGAATTCAGAACCAGGTTATCAACACCTGACACATGTTGCAATTTATGAATTTTAACCCATAAAATTCAAGTTGTGACTCCCCCTTTCTCAGGGTTCAGTGTTACATTTTTATTGACAACTTTACTTACTTTCCGATGAATTTGTGTAAAACATGTTAACACACAATCACGATTTGCAAGACTTAGTTGATTTGGTTTGTTTCAAATGGTCAAATCCTTGGGCCCTAAATAAGCTGGAAAATAAATTAAGTTGGGAACAATATTCAAAAAAGGATTTAAAAGAAAAGTATTCAAAAAAGATATTCATAAAAATTATCACTATATAAAGTCTCAATACCACAGGTTACTAGCCATAACATTTTCCTGCTAATTTATGCAATTATGGAGAAAATATTCACCTCTTTTCTCTTGTTGTTTCACTATGTTATGGTCGGTTCAGCTATGACCAAAACCAACACTACCACCGATCAATTAGCTCTTCTCGCTTTGAAATCCCAAATCATTTCCGACCCCTCTCACTTCTTGGATGAAAGTTGGTCTCCCGCTAAGTCCGTTTGCCATTGGGTTGGAGTCACTTGTGGCTCTCGTCACCAGAGAGTGAGATTCTTGAATCTTTCCAACATGACTCTTACGGGCATAATACCCCGTGAATTTGGAAACCTCTCATTTCTTGTTTCTCTCGACTTGGGAAGCAACAATTTCCAGGGAAATTTGCCACAAGAAATGGCACGCTTGCATCGGCTTAAGTTTCTTGATTTAAGTGTCAACAACTTCAGCGGGAAGGTTCCCTCTTGGTTTGGATTCTTACAATCTTCCAAGTTCTAAATCTTGGGAATAATAGTTTCACTGGTTCCATGCCTTCTTCATTTTCTAATGTGTCCACACTTGAGACTTTGAATCTGAATTTCAATTTCATAGAGGGCCAGATACCCAAAGTTATTGGAAACCTTAGAGAATTAAGGTTGAGGGGTAACAATCTCACAGGCTCTATTCCTCTGTCGCTCTCGAATGCCTCAAGGTTAGAGACTTTAGATATATCTTATAATTCACTTCAAGGAAACATCCCAGAAGGGATCGGCAATCTTCACAACATGAACTGGTTGGCCATACAATATAATCAACTTACAGGTTCTATACCATTCACAATTTTTAATATTTCTAAGATCGAAGTCATCGCATTTACTGGCAATAGCTTATCAGGAAGTCTTCCCAATGGTTTATGCAATGGTCTCCCAATACTCAAAGGGCTTTATCTGTCTTATAACAATCTTCACGGTCATATGCCTATAAGCTTATCAAATTGTTCACAACTTCAAATTTTGTCTTTATCGGAAAATGAGTTTGATGGACCAATACATAGTGAAATTGGAAGATTGAGTAACTTGCAGTTATTGTATCTCGGAACTAAACCATTTCACAGGTATGTTTTATTTTATGAATGCTCGTAATATTTTATCTAATTACATCAAAAAAAATTAATTACACATTAACTGCAGGGATAATTCCACAAGAAATTGGAAATCTTGTTTATTTGATGGATTTATGGATGGAGATAAACCAGATTACCGGCCCTGTCCCAATCTCCATATTCAATATCTCGTCGCTACAAATTTTGTCACTGTGGCAGAACAATCTTAGTGGATCCTTACCAGGGGTGATTGGCAACTTAACCAAGATGCAATTTTCATATCTTCACAAAAATAGGTTTACTGGTACGGATTCAAAGTGATAGAAAGAAGTACAACTTATACAAGATTGAACCAACTATTTAAACTCACTAGCATTCTTTCTTTCTTTCTTCATGTATTTCCAGGTGAAATACCCAAAGAGATAAGGAATCTCATTGAGTTGGAGGAACTTGATCTTTCGACCAATAGTCTTAGTGGTTCACTTGATATGGAGATCTTCAACATATCAGTGCTGAGAGAAATTGGTCTTTCATTCAACAATCTATCAGGAAGCCTCCCACCAAATATAGGTTCTATCTTACCCACCATTGAAAGACTTTTTCTGAGTGGCTTAACCAATCTTGTTGGGACTATTCCTCATTCCATCTCCAATTGTTCCAAACTTACTATTCTTGAGCTTTCAGGCAACAAACTCAGCGGTCTGATTCCCAACTCACTTGGATATTTGACCCATTTACAGTACCTAGACTTGGAGGGAAACAATTTAACAACTGATTCATCGTTAAGCGTCCTGACTTCCTTAACCAATTGTAGAAATTTAACATTTCTTTCTCTATCTTTGAACCCACTAGATGAGTTGCTTCGAGTCTCTGTAGGGAACTTTTCCACAACTCTTACAAGGTTTTATGCCAGAAGTTGCAAAATTAAAGGTCGAATTCCAAATGAAGTTGGAAATTTAAGAAGCTTATTTGAGCTTGATCTTTCTGGAAACAACTTGGCTGGATCGATTCCCACATCAATTGGCCACTTGAGAAACCTGCAGGGTTTGATCTTGAGTAATAACAAACTTACAGGATCTATTGGTGATAATCTATGTAAATTGCAGCACTTGGATGTCATCGATTTGACTCAAAATCAACTTTCAGGTTCTCTTCCTAAGTGTTTAGGTAAGGTTACTTCCCTTAGAGAGATACATATGGGTTCCAATAAATTGAGTACCAATATACCATCAAGCATATGGAATCTTAAGGATCTAATGGTTCTTGACATATCGTCAAACAACATGGTTGGTTCTTTACCTCCAAAAATCGGAAAATTAAAAGCTGCAACTCTTATAGATCTGTCGATGAAACAATTCAAAAATGGAATTCCAAGAGAAATTGAAGGGTTGCAAAATCTGGTGCACCTTTCTTTGAGACACAACAAGTTGCAAGGATATATACCTGACTCAATGAGAAACATGGTAAGTTTGGAATTCCTAGACCTTTTTGATAATAATATATCGGGAACTATTCCCATGTCGTTGGAGAAACTTCAATACCTCAAATATTTCAATGTTTCTGTCAACAAATTGTATGGTGAAATACCCTCAGCGGGTCCTTTCAAGAATCTGTCGAGTAAATTTTTCATCTACAATGAAGCATTGTGTGGTTCTTCAAGATTTAGTGTCCCGCCATGCCCCACTTCATCAAAGCACAAATCGAATAGGAAAAAATTGCTAGTTCTATTTCTTTTGCTAGGACTTGCAATTTTGTTTGTTCCTATCATATTTGTGTTTTTATGGATAAGGTATAGAAGAGGTAAAAGAGCTCCTCAACAAGCAGACTAATTGTCTACCGTAACACGAGAAAGAATTTCATACTATGAACTGCTCCAAGCAACGGATGACCTTAGTGAGAGTAATCTGATTGGTTTTGGAAGTTTTGGCTCTGTTTACAAAGGTGTTCTCAGAAATAGTTTTGGCTCTGTTTACAAAGGTGTTCTCAGAAATGGAATTGCCATTGCAGTTAAAGTGTTCAACCTGCAACTGGATGCAGCATTTAAGAGTTTTGATACGGAATGTGAAGTTTTGCGTAGTCTTCGCCATAGGAATCTCGTTAAAGTCATTACTAGTTGTTCAAATCTTGATTTCAAGGCTTTAGTGCTCCAGTATATGCCTAATGGGAGTCTTGAGAAGTATTTGTATTCTCACAACTACTTCCTCGACATCAGGCAAAGACTAAGCATAATGATAGATGTGGCATGTGCTTTAGAATATCTTCACCATGGGTGCTCATCGCCTGTGATTCACTGTGATCTAAAGCCTAGTAATGTCTTGTTGGATGAGGATATGGTTGCCCACCTAAGCGACTTTGGCATCTCAAAACTGCTTGGTGAAGATGATAGTGATTTATACACTAAAACATTAGCAACATTGGGTTATATTGCGCCAGGTACGTCTCTTGATTTTGCTTTGAACATTTCTTTTCCCTTTCTCTTTTTCCACCAAGTTATCATGTTACATCATTAAATTAATTGTTTGATTATAGAGTATGGCCAAGATGGATTGGTGTCTACCAAATGTGATGTCTATAGTTGTGGAATCATGTTGCTGGAAACGTTTACTAGGAGAAAGCCTAGTGAGTTGAGGGAGATGTTAGCTTGAAGCAATGGGTGAGTTATTCACTTCCCGATGAAGTAATAGATGTTGCAGATGCAAACTTGGTTCCACCTACAGATAATCACTTATTGAAGAAGTTGGATTGTGCGGCATCAATCATGAAAGTCGCACTAGATTGCTGTGCTGAATCTCCAGCAAGACGGACAAATATGAAAGATGTTGTAGGGATGCTACAAAAGATCAGAATTCAACTTCTCGGATGTTGAACATGCTCTTGGCAACTCTTGTTCCAAATAACTTGTTTTGTTGCAAATGTTTGCTAAATAATTGTATTGATGAAAAGAATGTATTTTTTTGGCTATAAAAGGAATTTTATGAATTACCAAGGAATAGTACTCCTACACTTCTTTGTTCTTATGAACTAGCTTGCTGATATCCCCCAGTGCATTCCAATGTTTATATTCTGCCTCTTTATATAACGTGTCAACCCAAGCAATCCATAGCTTCTCTCTGTGTAGACTTAAAGCCCAAAGCAACTTACAGATTGCAGCCACCATAGAATTCCTTGTTATTGTAGTTTCCCAGGCCACAAATAGCTTCTACGAGTAGCCTCTATTAACTTGATTCCTTTCTTCGGCATTATAAATATTTGACCATCCATGTAGTGATCTTGGCAGTAATCTATGCCAGTAGGGGTTTGTATGCGTTGCAGAACGGTGAGTCTTTTAATGGATAATGGAATACCTATATACTTGAAAGCAAGCTCACCACTCTCATAGCCAAGCATCAGAGCTAGGATACTGCTTTTGGTATGGTCATTTACCCGTCCAGAATAGACTTGACTCTTATCTACATTTGCTTTTGAAAGCTCTCATGTTGGAACATATCCGAGCGCTCTTGGTACAGGTTATGGTGTGAGCGACAATACATGCAGTCCCAATAGTGCTAAGAAATATACCAATTAATTATGTTGTGAAAGATGGACCATTTAGCACTAGTAGCTGGGAGGAACATTATAAGTAATCAGAGTCTACGCGAAATTGTTTTAGTGCGATAAAAAGTAAAAATCATTTTTCAAATTCAGTTCAAGATTCATACATAATTCATCATCAAGAATTTTCTCCTCTCTCCTTTCCAACTGCATCGTTTTGTTCTTAAAGCGTCAAACTCCATTAGCAAGAAATTACTACTTCAGCACAATTTAGCATATTGAGCTTAGCGTATACTATAACTATATAAGTAATCAGTAATACTACAGGACAATAATAATTATAAGATTGCTACAGATCGAGGAAAAGGCGAGTCAAGTCTTAAAATGCATTCTTTGCCCATTTTATGGAAATATCACCTACTAGTTCTTCAAATTCTGTAGATAAAAATCCTTGAAATATTGCGTGTGTAGACTCAAAACCACGTGCGTCAGAGTTAGAATTGAAGTGTTCTTTTGTTCAGCTTTTGTATAGTCAAAAGACCTACTTGTGCACTGGAAACGTTAAAGGTCATAGTTATAATACGTCATTTTCATTAGGTGGCAGCTGAGTGGATTACTAATCCACGCAGGAGCGATTGAGTTTCACGATTGTAAGTTGCAGAATTGTAGTGTTTTTTTGTTCAACTTTTATATAGTTAAAGAGCTTACTTATACACTGGCAAAGTTAAAGGGTATAGTTATAATTTGGTGTCAAATTAAAGGTCCTGTTTATGTATTATGCCTTTAATTTTTTATAAAAATAAAATTGACAGAGTTTTATATTACTTAAAAAGAAAATAGAATTAATTAATTATACTATCACATAAAATTCTCTATATAGTTAATATACATAACTTTTGTAGAAGGCAACTTGGAAGTCTTTTGGACTGATCAGAGGAAAAAATTTGACGCTACATTTACAGTTGTAAGGCTTGGTGCATTTTTTATCTTTTACAATTTTATAAAGTCTTTGGGGCCACATAACCACGAAAATTCCCTAAAATGATAACAACCAATAATTTTTTTTATATATATATATATTCTTTTATTAAAAGAAAGTTCATATGAAACTACTCTTAAATTTCATGTAAAAATATAAATAATAGCCATAATACATAAACATATCATTTAACTTGTCTTCATGTCATATGACCTTCAACTTTAAGTGTGCACAAGTAGACACTTAAACTTGTATAAAGTTAAACAAGCAAACGCATAAGTCCTATGTGGCTGATTCTTCCTACATGTATTGTGCCACATAGAACGTATGTGTCTACTTGTTCAACGTTATACAAGTTTAAGTGTATACTTGTGCACACCCAAAGTTTGAGGTCATAGATATAGTTTGAGGTCAAATTAAAGAACATATTTATGTATTATGCCTAAACAACAATTAAAAGTAAGTTCAGCCATGACTCAAACAAACTCCTTTATTACCATCCCATATAAATGTGCTAAATTATCCATAAAAGTAACTTGATTGTAAATGTCCCTGGATTCTATACTAGCTTAGAGATAAAAGGATTATGAACAATGTTATGATCAACTATATAAAATTATGCTTATCATGTAAAAAAATTTCTTAAAAGTATAGTATAAGTTGATAAAATTAACTTCTTAGAGGAACATGACATACCATTTTTGCACCACACAGTTCTAGAGAAAAAAAAAGCAAGACTTGGTTGACTACTTGACTTGCAAAAAAGTCTTTGACTGATTAGGGGAATTTTCGCACCATATTATAATTCTGATTGAAAAGTAAATGATACAAGGAGTATGACATTTTAGATTACCAGTAGACATCATAGGCCGACAATGCTGAAATAACAACAATTATACCATTTGGAAAACCCCGTGGAGAAAAATACAATGTCGAGATAACAAGAGAATCCTTCATTTGAAACTAACTAAAAAACAGTTAAAATAAAAGAGATAGAAAATATCTAGAAAACACAACACTTAGCTGTGACATATATTTGCTTAGCTGAACTACTTCAAATCCTTACGCACACAGTGGTCCAACTAGCAAATATATGCCACAAAAATATGGTAAAAAGTAATCTAGGGTTGATAGGACCCCTGCAAAGTTGAGATGTGTTACAACAAATTTCGCCAAAGTTTAGATATATTTTGAACTTTTCTCCCTAAACCATCTTAATCATGTAAAAATAATTCTCAAGTGTATAATATAAGTTAGTAAAAATTAACTTATTAGAGGAACATGACATACCATTTTTTCACCATACAATTCTAAAGAAAATAAAGCAAGACTTGGTTGACTTGCACAAGTCATTGTCTGATTAGGGGAATTTACGAACCATATTTACAATTGTAATTGATACGTGCAAGACTTGGTGGAATTAGAATTGATATGACCAGTGGTGGAGCCATATGTTCATCGGAAAAATACATTATGTAGCTAGGCAATATATATATATATTTATTTTAATGTATATACTACATGTTGACACTCCTTGACATATGTCTCTATCGTTAGCGTGAGAGACATATATGTATCATTTCATTAACGGTAGCGGCATAGTGTACCTAATGTATGCCGGATGATATATACATACCATTTATCATATTTCGAGGATATATTTGTCCCTTTAGTAGAATATCTGATGCTTATCGACACTAGTTAGATAAGGATAAGACAATCAATTAGTAACAACATCAACAGTTGAGTTTGTCATAACATCGATAAAGAGTACATAAATATGTCTTCACAAAACAACAACATAGCCAACATAGCAGTATGACGTTACATATTAGCCAAGCAGCTCACTAAATATCTTCAGAAGTAGACACTCTTAACTCAATCAAGCATCATGGTCCAGTCGTGCTTGTAATGTATGAGTGTGGAAAGCACGTCTTATGTGACATAATACATAGCAGACGTAATGTAGGACAGGAATTGACCACGTAGAACTTTTGTAGAAGGCAACTTGGGGACTGTTTGGACTGATTAGAGGAATAACTTTTCCACCCAATGTATGGTTGTAAAGACTTGGTGTACTTTTGGTCTTCTGCAATTTTGTCAAGTCTTTGAAGCCCACATAATCTGAAAAATTCCCTAAAATTATAATAACCAATACAAATTAATGTTGTGTATTCTTTTATTGAAAAAGAAGTTCATGAAAACATACTCTATAACAAATCAAAATTTCAAACAAATTATAAACTATAGTTAAAAGCTCCTTTTATTACCATCCCATATAAAAGTCTATAGGTTCTTTCCTAACTAGAGATAAAAGGATTATGAACATATAAAATATGCAAATCATGTGAAAATATTTGTCGAGAGTATAGTATAAGTTAGTAAAATTAACTTATTGGAGGAATATGGCATATCTTTTTTGCACCACACAATTATTGGAGGAATATGGCATATCATCTGAGATCGACTTCTCATGGGACCAGGTCCCATAGATACTATTTTTTGCTGTCTTTGTGGAATAGTTTAAATATCATCAAAACTTCCGGAATGCAACACAACTAATGAGAGTCATGCATCATATGGACATTAAAAAAATCTCCCTGGATCAGTACTCATGCACACATCATTTGAGACAAATCATTTGGGATTCATCATCATCAGCAAAAATTCCAATACATAAATATGCTCTTTAACTTGACGTCAGATCACATCTATGGCCTTCAACTTTGGGTGCGTATAAGTAGACACTTAAACTTGTACAAAATTGAACAAGTAGACACACGTTCTACGTGACATAATACATGTAGGACGTCATGTAGGACAAGAATTGACCACGTAGAACACTTAAGTAGAAGGCAACTTGGAGAGTATTTGGACTGATTAGAGGAATATCTTTTCCACCAAATGTATCGTTGTAAAGACTTGGTGTACTTTTGGTCTTCTCCAATTTTTTCAAGTCTTTGAGGCCCACATAATCTGAAAAATTCCCTTAAATGATAATAACCAATAGAAATTAATGTTGCGTACTCTTTTATTAAAAAAGTTCATGAATCGAAATTTCAAACAAATTATAAACTATAATTAAAAGCTCCTTTTATTAGCATTTATATTACCATCCCATGTAAAAGTCTACAGGTTCTTTCCTAGCTAGAGATAAAAGGATTATGAACATATAAAATATGCAAATCATGTAAAAATATTTCTCGAACTTATAGTATAAGTTAATAAATAAAATTAACTTATTAGAGGAATATGACATACCGTTTTTGCACCACACAATTCTAGTCTAGATAAAATAAAGCAAGACTTGGTTGACTTGCACAAGTCTTTGGCTGATTGAAACGTGCAAGACTTGCTGAAATTAGAATTGATATGATCAATGGCGGAGCCACATGTTCGTCGAAAAAATACATTGTGTAGGTACGTAAAAATATTTTTTATGTATATATTACGTAATGACACTTTGATTTTTTCATGAATTTACTTCTTTATATTTTGAAATTTCTTGATGGAAATTTTGACTCTGCCACTGAATATGACGGAATGAATGAAGAAAAGTACTATTTTTTTTTTCAAAATCATGAAGACCAAAAGGGATACCTCATTGCTATTTAAAGTCTCAAAACCACATGTTATAGAGCATACCTACAAATTTATGCAATAATGGAGAAAGCCTTTACATTTTTTCTCTTAACACTCTCGTTGCTTATGGCTAGTTCAGCCATGACCCAAACCAACATTACTACTGATCAATTGTCTCTTCTGTCCTTGAGATCTCAAATCATTTTCGACCCCTCTCACTTCTTGTATGAAAACTGGTCTCCCGCCGTTTCTGTTTGTCATTGGGTTGGAGTCACCTGTAATTCTCGCCACCATAGAGTGAAGTCCTTGAATCTTTCTAACATGGCTCTTATGGGCAGAATTCCCCGTGATCTTGGAAACCTCACATTTCTTGTCTATCTTGACTTGGGAAGTAACAATTTCCATGGAAATCTGCCTCAAGAAATGACACACTTGCGCCGGCTTAAGTTTCTTGACTTAAGTTTCAACAACTTCCGAGGGAAGGTTCCTTCTTGGTTTGGATTCTTACACCATCTTCAAGTTCTAAATCTTAGGAATAATAGTTTCACTGGTTCCATCCCATCTTCATTTTCTAATATTTCCACACTTGAGACTTTGAATCTGAATTTCAATTCCATTGAGGGTCAAATCCCAGAAGTGATTGGAAGTCTTATAAACCTTAGAGTATTAATGTTGAGGGGTAACAAGCTCATAGGCTCTATTCCTCTGTCACTCTCGAATGCCTCAAGGTTGGAGGCTTTGGAGATATCTTATAATTCACTTCAAGGAAACATTCCAGAAGGGATTGGCAATCTTCACAACATCAAAGCACTATCCATACAAGATAATCAACTTACGGGTTCTGTACCACAGTCAATTTTCAACATTACTAGAATTGAAAATATAGCATTTACAGGCAATAGCTTATCAGGAAGTCTCCCCAAAGGTTTATGCAATGGTCTCCCAATACTCAAAGGGCTTTATTTATCGAGAAACAAGCTTCATGGTCATATTCCTACAAGCTTATCAAATTGTTCACAACTTCAAGTATTGTATTTATCGGAAAATGATTTAACAGGTATGTTTTTATCTTATGAATGCTTGTATCTAATTGCTTCATGTTGTTGAGGATTATATTTCATTATGTCGATCTACTGCTCCACTCATTCATTTTTTTTTGTTGCTCAGTTAGTTAGATGAGCTGGCTGATTGATAGTTAGTTCGTTGTTAGTGGAGTTGGAGTGTGTAGGGAGCTGGCACACAAGAATGTTCTAGAACAAGTTAGTTATTCCTCTTTGTAAAGACTAGAAGCAGTTGTAAAATTCTCTCTCGTTTTTCCTCTTCTTCTAAGATCCATTAATGGAGTCCTAGCTAATTGAGATAGTTTTTCACACTTGAGAATTTTATCTTATTACACAGTAATTGCATTAATTGAGGTATCTAAGTTTGGTGGTATTAGGCATGGAGAGAAGCCAGATTAATGGATCTGTTCAAATAAATATATTTATCTTCTATACGTCTTTTTTTTCTTTTTTCTTTTAATACTTTCGTATGACCAACAATATAAAATTTAAAATCTTAGTGGATGCTACCATGGGAGGCTGACAACTTGAACAAGATGCAATTCTTATATCTTAGCAAAAATAGACTGAACCAACTATTTAAACTCACTAGTAATCCACTATATGTGTTTCCAGGTGAAATACCCAAAGAGATAAGCAATCTCGTTGAGTTGGAGGAACTTAGTCTTGCATCTAATAGTTTTAGTGGTTCTCTCCCAATGGAGATCTTCAACATATCCAGGCTGAGAGTGATTTCTCTTTCATTCAACAATCTATCAGGAAGCCTCCCACCAACCATGTGTTCGTTCTTACCCAACATTGGAGAACTTTATTTGAGTGGCTTAACCAATCTTGTTGGGACTATTCCTCATTCCATCTCCAATTGTTCAAAACTTACTAAACTAGAGCTTTCAGACAACAAATTCACTGGCTTGATTCCCAATTCTCTTGGATATTTGACTCATCTACAGTTAATAAATTTAGAGGGAAACAATTTAATTAGCGACTCATCATTAAGCTTCCTGACTTCCTTGACATATTGCAGAAATTTAACAATTCTTGATATATCTTACAACCCTCTATTCGGCATGCTTCCAGCTTCCACGGGGAACCTTTCCACCTCTCTTAGAATATTTTACGCCAACAATTGCAAAATCAAAGGGCGAATTCCAAATGAAGTTGGGAACTTAAGCAGCTTATTATTCCTTGATCTTTCTGGAAACAATTTGGTTGGATCGATTCCCACATCAACTGGCAACTTGAGAAACCTTCAGCGGTTTAACTTGAGTGACAACAAACTTACTGGATTTATTGGACATAACATTTGTAAAATGCAGCGTTTGGGTGATATTTACTTGGGTCAAAATCAACTTTCAGGATCTCTTCCTAATTGTTTAGGGAATATTACTTCCCTTAGGGAGATACATCTGGGTTCCAATAAATTGAGTTCCAATATACCACCAAGCTTAGGGAACCTTCAAGATTTAGTGGTTCTTGACTTATCCTCAAACAACATGGTAGGTTCATTACCTCCAGAAATTGGAAATCTAAAGGTTATAACAAAGATGGATCTATCGATGAATCAATTCTCAAATGGAATTCCAAGAGAAATTGGAGGAATGCAAAACTTGGCACACCTTTCTTTGAGACACAACAAGTTACAAGGAGCTATACCTAACTCAATGAGCAACATGATAGGTTTGGAATTCCTAGACCTTTCTCACAATAATATATCTGGAATCATTCCTAAGTCTTTAGAGAAACTTCAAAACTTGAAGTATTTCAATGTTTCTGTCAACAAATTGTATGGTGAAATACCCTCGGGGGGTCCTTTCAAGAACCTCTCGAGTAAGTTTTTCATACACAATGAAGCATTGTGTGGTTCTTTAAGATTTAGTGTCCCGCCATGCCCCACTTCATCAAAGCACAGATCAAATAGGAAAAAATTGCAAGTTCTTTTTCTTTTGCTTGCAATTGCAGTTGTATTTGTTCTTACGACATTTGTGCTCCTGTGGATAAGGCATAGAATTTCACAAGGAGGTAAGAGAGCTCCTCCACAAGATGAGTCATTGTCTACCGTAACAGGAGAAAGAATTTCGTACAATGAATTGCTCCAAGCAACTGATGGGCTTAGCGAGAGTAATCTGATTGGTTTTGGAAGTTTTGGCTCTGTTTACAAAGGCATTCTCAGAAGTGGAACTGCCATTGCAGTTAAAGTGTTCAATCTTCAACTAGAGGCGGCATTCAAGAGCTTTGATACGGAATCTGAAGTTTTGCGCAGCCTTCGCCATAGGAATCTCGTAAAAGTCATTACTAGCTGTTCCAACCTTGATATTAAGGCTTTAGTGCTAGAGTATATGCCTAATGGGAGCCTTGAGAAGTATTTGTATTCACACAACTACTTCTTAGACATCATGCAAAGGCTAGGCATAATGATAGATGTGGCATGCGCATTGGAATATCTGCACCATGGGTGCTCGTTGCCTGTGATTCACTGTGATTTGAAGCCGAGTAATGTCTTGCTGGATGAGGATATGGTTGCCCACATAAGCGACTTTGGCATTTCAAAACTACTTGGTGAAGATGAGAGTGATTTATACACTAAAACCTTAGCAACATTTGGTTATATTGCGCCAGGTACGTCTCTTGACTTTGCTTTGGACATTTCTTTTCCATTTCTTTTTTCCCACCAAGTTATCATGTTAGATCTTTAAATAATTGTTTGATTGTAGAATATGGACAAGATGGATTGGTGTCTACTAAATGTGACGTGTATAGTTATGGAATCATGTTGCTGGAAACGTTTACTAGGAGAAAGCCTAGTGAGTTTGAGGGAGATCTTAGCTTGAAGCACTGGGTGAGTTATTCACTTCCTGATGCAGTAATGGATGTTGCGGATTCCAACTTGGTTCCACCGATGGATAATCACTTGAAGAAGAAGTTAGATTGTGTAGCATCAACCATGAAAGTGGCTCTAGATTGTTGTGTTGAATCTCCAGCAAGACGGACAAACATGAAAGATGTTGTAGGGATACTACAGAAGATCAGGATTCAACTTCTCGCATGTTGAACATGCTCTTGGCGACTCTTGCTCCAAATAACTAGTTTTGTTTCAAATGTTTGTTACATTAATGTATTGATGTGAAGAATGATTTTTTTAGGGCAATTAAAGGAATTCTATTAATTACCAAGTGGGATATTTACAAGACCAAGGTATAGTACTCCTTGATTATTGTGTAATCATTTACAAAATCGGTCATCCAACTTGCAAGTCTTTTATAGCCCACCGTTTCAGTCTTTCGCATACCAATCCTTCAACACATGCATATTTATTATCAAAAACCTTAAAGAAAATCATCATTTGTTTATAAACTAGCCCTCAACATTGGTTTAACATAATTCTATTGATCAAAAGAGGCTCTTAAATCATGCTCTCAATAGTGTACAATTCATACCATATAAGTACCTACACATCATCATGGAATTAAATAATTCACAATTCATATTCAAAACCATCCTTCAAGTTCAAAGCATATACACACGAATTCATAAGTTAATATTTGTAAGAAAAGTAACCTCATGATCCTTCAGCGGTTTTCCTCAAACTGTTATCACAATGCATGCTCTTTGTTAGAAATGAAAACCCCACGCTTATAATCATATACAACTTAAGTGATTTCCAAAACTTTCTTAAATTCATAAAAACACATGCCCATGAGATTAGGACAACCTCACGTACCATAGATTACTTGGTTTGAAAGATGGAAGCCGAATCTTGATTCGTTTCTTGGAAATCTTGAACTTAAGGATTGACTATAGATATTTGGGAGAGAAGTTAGGGTTTAATTTTGAGGGAATTTGAGTGGTTTGTGGCATAATATGCTCTAATCATAACTTGATTTCGTGTTATGGCTGAGATAAGACTAAGGAAAAAGACTGAATTACCCTCCTAGACCCGGAAATTATTAACACGAACTGGGCACCCGACGCTATAGGCGACGCGTCGTGTCGACCCCCCATTCGACGTGATTTCTAGCGCAACGCGATGATATCGCGTTGGACTACTGTTTTGATCATCCAAACATGCTTCAAATGTCATCCGAAAAATCCGAAACTCCCCCGAGACAACTCCTTTACACTGTTGAATATGGATCAACTTAAAAATCCACGTCTCAAGGTCGGAAAGATCGAATTTTGAAATCATTGAAGTTTAGGAGCTTAAAATATGACTAAGTCCTTTTTAACACTTAGAAAAATTTCAGGTTGTTAGCTCCTTAAGCATGCTACTAAGTGTGGTATCAAGTCAAGAATACTACGAGATGTTACAATAGTAAATACAAATATAAATTGTATCAGTGTAATTCTCTTGATAGACCACTTTTGTACTCTTAAATTTATTTAGAAGCTCTTGTACTACTGATACCACCAGATTTTGGGATTCTATTATGTATTGATCCTTATGTCATTTATTTAGTAACCTGTAACGAAGACATTTGGTATGATTTTGAAAACTTGACAACCAAAATGCAGACATAAATTTGTGCAAAAAGAAAACAAATACCAACCCATATTTTACTAAAATAAGTAAGAAGAATCAAAACTTCTCAATCAGTATGATGCATTATTGGTCCTCGCAACACTAGTGCTTAATATTGGGCTGCCACTTGGCTTAATGTAGTGACTTTGTCCTCTACTTTTAATAATACATAGATATAGATTTTAGCAACACTAGTGCTAAATGTTCCATATGACTCTTGTGGAAGGATTGTGGGTTAACTATGTTGGGAAGCAAATCCATCCCACATCAGAGAAATAGAGGAAGAATGTCCAATATTTAAGGTGTCACCCAAATCCACTAGTATGAGACTTTTTGGGTGGTGCCCAAAATCAAATCCGTGAGGGCTTGGCCCAAAGCGGACAATATCATACTAGTGCGGAGTTTGCGTGAAGTTACACGCAAACTACAACACAATCACATACAAAGCAAGTAGAAAAGAAAAAATAACACAGTGAGCATAAATATCTCCAGTTGAGTGAAGGTGAGACATATTCCAATCCAAGAGATGATTTCACTATCTTTTGCAAAATCTCAGTCTTAGATCATTATTATTCTCACGAGCAGGATCCTAACTTGCGCATCTCTTTGCATGTCTCTATTACTCTTTAGGAAGCATCTTCCGCCAGATATCGTCATGATACCATATTAAGTGTCTTGAGCGGAGGGTCTTCCGGAAGCAACCTCTCTACCTCCACGAGGTATGGGTAAGGTCTGGGTACACCCTACCCTCATCAAAATCCACTTGTGGGATTACATTAGGTATGTTGTTGTATCATATCAACGTCTTAATGTTAATTCAAATCATTAATTTCACCTACAGTAGAACAAAAAGAGTGAAGAAGAATTTTTCATCCTCAAATTATGAATTTCATATCTGTCCTTGACATTTCCTTTTCTTGGCACTTTTTTTTGGAGCCCATAACTTTATTTTCTGACCTGTATTGGACTATGAGGGAAATTATTGGTAACTTTAAGCAAGAAAGAGACATTTTAAACATAAAAATCTTTCTTATAAATTCATTGTAATATTAAAATTATGTGTTCTAATTATTTATAGCATATATTTATGGGTTCAAGCCTTGGAAACAGCCTCTGGCGGAAATGCAAGGTTTAAAGAGTTTATCTGAGAAGCATGACAAAACAGAAATACTGTGTTTATTTTGGAGTCACTCTTAATAATTTGAGTTTGGATCAATGACACGACAAAGCAGGGTCAAGTGCCAGCAATCTGAAATAAAAGAAAGGGAAAGAACACTGGAGCAGGTGTCGGGACAGCCAAGTGCCGCAAGCCATCACTAAGTTTTTAACTGACAAATTTTCTTTTTGAAACAAGGGAAAATTCGCTTCACTTAATTCAACTACCATTGAAAATGCACATCCATGGGATTTTACTTTATGTTCAGGACCCTCCTGAAAAATGGGATTTTACTTTCTGTTCAAGACCCTCCTGAAAAATGGAATTTTACTTTCTGTTCAGGACCCTCCTGAAAAATGGGATTTTACTTTCTGTTCAGGACCCTCCTGTGGGATTTTACTTTCTGTTCAGGACCCTCCTGTGGGATTTTACTTTCTGTTCAGGACCCTCCTAAAAAATGGGACTTTACTTTCTGTTCAGGACCCTCCTGAAAAATGGAGAATTTTCGCACCATATTATAATTTTGATTGAAAAGTAAATGATACAAGGAGTATGGCATTTTAGATTACCAGTAGACATCATAGGCTGACAATGCTGAAATAACAACAATTATACCATTTGGAAAACCCCGTGGAGAAAAATACAATGTCGAGATAACAAGAGAATTCTTCATTTGAAACTAACTAAAAAACAGTTAAAATAAAAGAGATAGAAAATATCTAGAAAACACAACACTTAGCTGTGACATATATTTGCTTAGCTGAACTACTTCAAATCCTTACGCACACAGTGGTCCAACTAGCAAATATATGCCACAAAAATATGGTAAAAAGTAATCTAGGGTTGATAGGACCCCTGCAAAGTTGAGATGTGTTACAACAAATTTCGCCAAAGTTTAGATATATTTTGAACTTTTCTCCCTAAACCATCTTAATCATGTAAAAATAATTCTCAAGTGTATAATATAAGTTAGTAAAAATTAACTTATTAGAGGAACATGACATAACATTTTTTCACCATACAATTCTAAAGAAAATAAAGCAAGACTTGGTTGACTTGCACAAGTCATTGTCTGATTAGGGGAATTTACGAACCATATTTACAATTGTAATTGATACGTGCAAGACTTGGTGGAATTAGAATTGATATGACCAGTGGTGGAGCCATATGTTCATCGGAAAAATACATTATGTAGCTAGGCAATATATATATATATATATTAATGTATATACTACATGTTGACACTCCTTGACATATGTCTCTATCGTTAGCGTGAGAGACATATATGTACCATTTCATTAACGGTAGCGGCATAGTGTACCTAATGTATGCCGGATGATATATATATACCATTTATCATATTTCGAGGGTATATTTGTCCCTTTAGTAGAATATCTGATGCTTATCGACACTAGTTAGATAAGGATAAGACAATCAATTAGTAACAACATCAACAGTTGAGTTTGTCATAACATCGATAAAGAGTACATAAATATGTCTTCACAAAACAACAACATAGCCAACATAGCAGTATGACGTTACATATTAGCCAAGCAGCTCACTAAATATCTTCAGAAGTAGACACTCTTAACTCAATCAAGCATCATGGTCCAGTCGAGCTTGTAATGCATGAGTGTGGAAAGCACGTCTTATGTGACATAATACATATCAGACGTAATGTAGGACAGGAATTGACCACGTAGAACTTTTGTAGAAGGCAACTTGGGGACTGTTTGGACTGATTAGAGGAATAACTTTTCCACCCAATGTATGGTTGTAAAGACTTGGTGTACTTTTGGTCTTCTGCAATTTTGTCAAGTCTTTGAGGCCCACATAATCTGAAAAATTCCCTAAAATTATAATAACCAATACAAATTAATGTTGTGTATTCTTTTATTGAAAAAGAAGTTCATGAAAACATACTCTATAACAAGTCAAAATTTCAAACAAATTATAAACTATAGTTAAAAGCTCCTTTTATTACCATCCCATATAAAAGTCTATAGGTTCTTTCCTAACTAGAGATAAAAGGATTATGAACATATAAAATATGCAAATCATGTGAAAATATTTGTCGAGAGTATAGTATAAGTTAGTAAAATTAACTTATTGGAGGAATATGGCATATCTTTTTTGCACCACACAATTATTGGAGGAATATGGCATATCATCTGAGATCGACTTCTCATTGGACCAGGTCCCATAGATACTATTTTTTGCTGTCTTTGTGGAATAGTTTAAATATCATCAAAACATCCGGAATGCAACACAACTAATGAGAGTCATGCATCATATGGACATTAAAAAAATCTCCCTGGATCAGTACTCATGCACACATCATTTGAGACAAATCATTTGGGATTCATCATCATCAGCAAAAATTCCAATACATAAATATGCTCTTTAACTTGACGTCAGATCACATCTATGGCCTTCAACTTTGGGTGCGTATAAGTAGACACTTAAACTTGTACAAAATTGAACAAGTAGACACACGTTCTACGTGACATAATACATGTAGGACGTCATGTAGGACAAGAATTGACCACGTAGAACACTTAAGTAGAAGGCAACTTGGAGAGTATTTGGACTGATTAGAGGAATATCTTTTCCACCAAATGTATCGTTGTAAAGACTTGGTGTACTTTTGGTCTTCTCCAATTTTTTCAAGTCTTTGAGGCCCACATAATCTGAAAAATTCCCTTAAATGATAATAACCAATAGAAATTAATGTTGCGTACTCTTTTATTAAAAAAGTTCATGAATCGAAATTTCAAACAAATTATAAACTATAATTAAAAGCTCCTTTTATTAGCATTTTTATTACCATCCCATGTAAAAGTCTACAGGTTCTTTCCTAGCTAGAGATAAAAGGATTATGAACATATAAAATATGCAAATCATGTAAAAATATTTCTCGAACTTATAGTATAAGTTAATAAATAAAATTAACTTATTAGAGGAATATGACATACCGTTTTTGCACCACACAATTCTAGTCTAGATAAAATAAAGCAAGACTTGGTTGACTTGCACAAGTCTTTGGCTGATTGAAACGTGCAAGACTTGCTGAAATTAGAATTGATATGATCAATGGCGGAGCCACATGTTCGTCGAAAAAATACATTGTGTAGGTACGTAAAAATATTTTTTATGTATATATTACGTAATGACACTCTTTGATTTTTTCATGAATTTACTTCTTTATATTTTGAAATTTCTTGATGGAAATTTTGACTCTGCCACTGAATATGACGGAATGAATGAAGAAAAGTACTATTTTTTTTTTTCAAAATCATGAAGACCAAAAGGGATACCTCATTGCTATTTAAAGTCTCAAAACCACATGTTATAGAGCATACCTACAAATTTATGCAATAATGGAGAAAGCCTTTACATTTTTTCTCTTAACACTCTCGTTGCTTATGGCTAGTTCAGCCATGACCCAAACCAACATTACTACTGATCAATTGTCTCTTCTGTCCTTGAAATCTCAAATCATTTTCGACCTCTCTCACTTCTTGTATGAAAACTGGTCTCCCGCCGTTTCTGTTTGTCATTGGGTTGGAGTCACCTGTAATTCTCGCCACCATAGAGTGAAGTCCTTGAATCTTTCTAACATGGCTCTTATGGGCAGAATTCCCCGTGATCTTGGAAACCTCACATTTCTTGTCTATCTTGACTTGGGAAGTAACAATTTCCATGGAAATCTGCCTCAAGAAATGACACACTTGCGCCGGCTTAAGTTTCTTGACTTAAGTTTCAACAACTTCCGAGGGAAGGTTCCTTCTTGGTTTGGATTCTTACACCATCTTCAAGTTCTAAATCTTAGGAATAATAGTTTCACTGGTTCCATCCCATCTTCATTTTCTAATATTTCCACACTTGAGACTTTGAATCTGAATTTCAATTCCATTGAGGGTCAAATCCCAGAAGTGATTGGAAGTCTTATAAACCTTAGAGTATTAATGTTGAGGGGTAACAAGCTCATAGGCTCTATTCCTCTGTCACTCTCGAATGCCTCAAGGTTGGAGGCTTTGGAGATATCTTATAATTCACTTCAAGGAAACATTCCAGAAGGGATTGGCAATCTTCACAACATCAAAGCACTATCCATACAAGATAATCAACTTACGGGTTCTGTACCACAGTCAATTTTCAACATTACTAGAATTGAAAATATAGCATTTACAGGCAATAGCTTATCAGGAAGTCTCCCCAAAGGTTTATGCAATGGTCTCCCAATACTCAAAGGGCTTTATTTATCGAGAAACAAGCTTCATGGTCATATTCCTACAAGCTTATCAAATTGTTCACAACTTCAAGTATTGTATTTATCGGAAAATGATTTAACAGGTATGTTTTTATCTTATGAATGCTTGTATCTAATTGCTTCATGTTGTTGAGGATTATATTTCATTATGTCGATCTACTGCTCCACTCATTCATTTTTTTTTGTTGCTCAGTTAGTTAGATGAGCTGGCTGATTGATAGTTAGTTCGTTGTTAGTGGAGTTGGAGTGTGTAGGGAGCTGGCACACAAGAATGTTCTAGAACAAGTTAGTTATTCCTCTTTGTAAAGACTAGAAGCAGTTGTAAAATTCTCTCTCGTTTTTCCTCTTCTTCTAAGATCCATTAATGGAGTCCTAGCTAATTGAGATAGTTTTTCACACTTGAGAATTTTATCTTATTACACAGTAATTGCATTAATTGAGGTATCTAAGTTTGGTGGTATTAGGCATGGAGAGAAGCCAGATTAATGGATCTGTTCAAATAAATATATTTATCTTCTATACGTCTTTTTTTTCTTTTTTCTTTTAATACTTTCGTATGACCAACAATATAAAATTTAAAATCTTAGTGGATGCTACCATGGGAGGCTGACAACTTGAACAAGATGCAATTCTTATATCTTAGCAAAAATAGACTGAACCAACTATTTAAACTCACTAGTAATCCACTATATGTGTTTCCAGGTGAAATACCCAAAGAGATAAGCAATCTCGTTGAGTTGGAGGAACTTAGTCTTGCATCTAATAGTTTTAGTGGTTCTCTCCCAATGGAGATCTTCAACATATCCAGGCTGAGAGTGATTTCTCTTTCATTCAACAATCTATCAGGAAGCCTCCCACCAACCATGTGTTCGTTCTTACCCAACATTGGAGAACTTTATTTGAGTGGCTTAACCAATCTTGTTGGGACTATTCCTCATTCCATCTCCAATTGTTCAAAACTTACTAAACTAGAGCTTTCAGACAACAAATTCACTGGCTTGATTCCCAATTCTCTTGGATATTTGACTCATCTACAGTTAATAAATTTAGAGGGAAACAATTTAATCAGTGACTCATCATTAAGCTTCCTGACTTCCTTGACATATTGCAGAAATTTAACAATTCTTGATATATCTTACAACCCTCTATTCGGCATGCTTCCAGCTTCCACGGGGAACCTTTCCACCTCTCTTAGAATATTTTACGCCAACAATTGCAAAATCAAAGGGCGAATTCCAAATGAAGTTGGGAACTTAAGCAGCTTATTATTCCTTGATCTTTCTGGAAACAATTTGGTTGGATCGATTCCCACATCAACTGGCAACTTGAGAAACCTTCAGCGGTTTAACTTGAGTGACAACAAACTTACTGGATTTATTGGACATAACATTTGTAAAATGCAGCGTTTGGGTGATATTTACTTGGGTCAAAATCAACTTTCAGGATCTCTTCCTAATTGTTTAGGGAATATTACTTCCCTTAGGGAGATACATCTGGGTTCCAATAAATTGAGTTCCAATATACCACCAAGCTTAGGGAACCTTCAAGATTTAGTGGTTCTTGACTTATCCTCAAACAACATGGTAGGTTCATTACCTCCAGAAATTGGAAATCTAAAGGTTATAACAAAGATGGATCTATCGATGAATCAATTCTCAAATGGAATTCCAAGAGAAATTGGAGGAATGCAAAACTTGGCACACCTTTCTTTGAGACACAACAAGTTACAAGGAGCTATACCTAACTCAATGAGCAACATGATAGGTTTGGAATTCCTAGACCTTTCTCACAATAATATATCTGGAATCATTCCTAAGTCTTTAGAGAAACTTCAAAACTTGAAGTATTTCAATGTTTCTGTCAACAAATTGTATGGTGAAATACCCTCGGGGGGTCCTTTCAAGAACCTCTCGAGTAAGTTTTTCATACACAATGAAGCATTGTGTGGTTCTTTAAGATTTAGTGTCCCGCCATGCCCCACTTCATCAAAGCACAGATCAAATAGGAAAAAATTGCAAGTTCTTTTTCTTTTGCTTGCAATTGCAGTTGTATTTGTTCTTACGACATTTGTGCTCCTGTGGATAAGGCATAGAATTTCACAAGGAGGTAAGAGAGCTCCTCCACAAGATGAGTCATTGTCTACCGTAACAGGAGAAAGAATTTCGTACAATGAATTGCTCCAAGCAACTGATGGGCTTAGCGAGAGTAATCTGATTGGTTTTGGAAGTTTTGTCTCTGTTTACAAAGGCATTCTCAGAAGTGGAACTGCCATTGCAGTTAAAGTGTTCAATCTTCAACTAGAGGCGGCATTCAAGAGCTTTGATACGGAATCTGAAGTTTTGCGCAGCCTTCGCCATAGGAATCTCGTAAAAGTCATTACTAGCTGTTCCAACCTTGATATTAAGGCTTTAGTGCTAGAGTATATGCCTAATGGGAGCCTTGAGAAGTATTTGTATTCACACAACTACTTCTTAGACATCATGCAAAGGCTAGGCATAATGATAGATGTGGCATGCGCATTGGAATATCTGCACCATGGGTGCTCGTTGCCTGTGATTCACTGTGATTTGAAGCCGAGTAATGTCTTGCTGGATGAGGATATGGTTGCCCACATAAGCGACTTTGGCATTTCAAAACTACTTGGTGAAGATGAGAGTGATTTATACACTAAAACCTTAGCAACATTTGGTTATATTGCGCCAGGTACGTCTCTTGACTTTGCTTTGGACATTTCTTTTCCATTTCTTTTTTCCCACCAAGTTATCATGTTAGATCTTTAAATAATTGTTTGATTGTAGAATATGGACAAGATGGATTGGTGTCTACTAAATGTGACGTGTATAGTTATGGAATCATGTTGCTGGAAACGTTTACTAGGAGAAAGCCTAGTGAGTTTGAGGGAGATCTTAGCTTGAAGCACTGGGTGAGTTATTCACTTCCTGATGCAGTAATGGATGTTGCGGATTCCAACTTGGTTCCACCGATGGATAATCACTTGAAGAAGAAGTTAGATTGTGTAGCATCAACCATGAAAGTGGCTCTAGATTGTTGTGTTGAATCTCCAGCAAGACGGACAAACATGAAAGATGTTGTAGGGATACTACAGAAGATCAGGATTCAACTTCTCGCATGTTGAACATGCTCTTGGCGACTCTTGCTCCAAATAACTAGTTTTGTTTCAAATGTTTGTTACATTAATGTATTGATGTGAAGAATGATTTTTTTAGGGCAATTAAAGGAATTCTATTAATTACCAAGTGGGATATTTACAAGACCAAGGTATAGTACTCCTTGATTATTGTGTAATCATTTACAAAATCGGTCATCCAACTTGCAAGTCTTTTATAGCCCACCGTTTCACAGTCTTTCGCATACCAATCCTTCAACACATGCATATTTATTATCAAAAACCTTAAAGAAAATCATCATTTGTTTATAAACTAGCCCTCAACATTGGTTTAACATAATTCTATTGATCAAAAGGGGCTCTTAAATCATGCTCTCAATAGTGTACAATTCATACCATATAAGTACCTACACATCATCATGGAATTAAATAATTCACAATTCATATTCAAAACCATCCTTCAAGTTCAAAGCATATACACACGAATTCATAAGTTAATATTTGTAAGAAAAGTAACCTCATGATCCTTCAGCGGTTTTCCTCAAACTGTTATCACAATGCATGCTCTTTGTTAGAAATGAAAACCCCACGCTTATAATCATATACAACTTAAGTGATTTCCAAAACTTTCTTAAATTCATAAAAACACATGCCCATGAGATTAGGACAACCTCACGTACCATAGATTACTTGGTTTGAAAGATGGAAGCCGAATCTTGATTCGTTTCTTGGAAATCTTGAACTTAAGGATTGACTCTAGATATTTGGGAGAGAAGTTAGGGTTTAATTTTGAGGGAATTTGAGTGGTTTGTGGCATAATATGCTCTAATCATAACTTGATTTCGTGTTATGGCTGAGATAAGACTAAGGAAAAAGACTGAATTACCCTCCTAGAGCCGGAAATTATTAACACGAACTGGGCACCCGACGCGCTACCCGACACGCCGCGTCGGTACCCTCGACGCTATAGGCGACGCGACGTGTCGACCCCCCATTCGACGTGATTTCTGGCGCAACGCGATGATTTGAGACAATATTTTTTATGTATATATTACGTAATGACACTCTTTGATTTTTTCATGAATTTACTTCTTTATATTTTGAAATTTCTTGATGGAAATTTTGACTCTGCCACTGAATATGACAGAATGAATGAAGAAAAGTACTATTTTTTTTTTCAAAATCATGAAGACCAAAAGGGATACCTCATTGCTATTTAAAGTCTCAAAACCACATGTTATAGAGCATACCTACAAATTTATGCAATAATGGAGAAAGCCTTTACATTTTTTCTCTTAACACTCTCGTTGCTTATGGCTAGTTCAGCCATGACCCAAACCAACATTACTACTGATCAATTGTCTCTTCTGTCCATGAAATCTCAAATCATTTCCGACCCCTTTCACTTCTTGTATGAAAACTGGTCTCCCGCCGTTTCTGTTTGTCATTGGGTTGGAGTCACCTGTAATTCTCGCCACCATAGAGTGAAGTCCTTGAATCTTTCTAACATGGCTCTTAAAAGCAGGATTCCCCGTGATCTTGGAAACCTCACATTTCTTGTCTCTCTTGACTTGGGAAGTAACAATTTCCATGGAAATTTGCCTCAAGAAATGACACGCTTGCGCCGGCTTAAGTTTCTTGATTTAAGTTTCAACAACTTCCAAGGGAAGGTTCCTTCTTGGTTTGGATTCTTACACCATCTTCAAGTTCTAAATCTTAGGAATAATAGTTTCACTGGTTCCATCCCATCTTCATTTTCTAATATTTCCACACTTGAGACTTTGAATCTGAATTTCAATTCCATAGAGGGACAACTACCAAAAGTGATTGGAAGCCTTATAAACCTTAGAGAATTAAGGTTGAAAGGTAACAATCTCATAGGCTCTATTCCTCTGTCACTCTCGAATGCCTCAAGGTTGGAGACTTTAGATATATCTTTTAATTCACTTCAAGGAAACATTCCAGAAGGGATCGGCAATCTTCACAACATGAACTGGTTGTCCATACAAGCTAATCAACTTACGGGTTCTATACCACTGTCAGTTTTCAACATTTCTAGAATTGAAAATATAGCATTTACCATGAATAGCTTATCAGGAAATCTTCCCAATGGTTTATGTAATGGTCTCCCATTACTCAAAGGGCTTTATCTATCCGGAAACAAGCTTCATGGTCATATGCCTACAAGCTTGTCAAATTGTTCACAACTTCAAGTATTGTCTTTATCAAAAAATGAGTTTGATGGACCAATACATAGTGAAATTGGAAGATTGGGTAACTTGCAGTTATTGTATCTCGGACATAACCATTTCACAGGTATGTTTTTATCTTCTGAATTGCTTCAGAATTTTATTTTATTACATAGTAACTGCAGGGATAATTTCAGTTGTTGAATTAATTGAGGTATCTAAGTTTGGTGTTTTAGGCATGGAGAAAAGCCAATTAATGGCTCTGTTCAAATATGTTTATCTTCTATACGTTTTTTTTTTCTTTTAATACTTTCATATCACCAACAATATAAAAGTTAAAATCTTAGTGGATTCTATCACGGGAGATTGACAACTTAAACAAGACGCAATTCTTATATCTTAGCAAAAATAGATTGAACCAACTATTTAAACTCACTAGTAATCTCACTAGTATATGTGTTCCAGGTGAAATACCCAAAGACATAAGCAATCTCATTGAGTTGGAGGAACTTGATCTTTCGACCAATAGTCTTAGTGGTTCACTTGATATGGAGATCTTCAACATATCAGTGCTGAGAGAAATTGGTCTTTCATTCAACAATCTATCAGGAAGCCTCCCACCAAACATGTGTTCTATCTTACCCAACATTGAAGAGCTTTATCTGACCTTTACCAATCTTGTTGGGACTATTCCTCATTCCATTTCCAATTGTTCAAAACTTACAATTCTTGAGCTTTCAGGCAACAAACTCACTGGCTTGATTCCCAACTCACTTGGATATTTGACTCATCTACAAATTCTAAACTTGGAGGAAAACAATTTAACAAGCGACTCATCATTAAGCTTCCTGACTTCCTTAACCAATTGCAGAAATTTAACATTTCTTGATATATCTTTCAACCCTCTAGTTGGAGTGCTTCCAGCCTCCGTGGGGAACCTTTCCACATCTATTATAATCTTTCAAGCCAGCAGTAGCAAAATAAAAGGGCGAATTCCAAATGAAGTTGGGTACTTAAGCAGCTTAATAGACCTTGATCTTTCTGCAAACAACTTAGCAGGATCGATTCCTACGTCAATCGGCAACTTGATAAACCTGCAGGGATTGTTCTTGAGTAATAACAAACTTACTGGATCTATCGGTGATAATCTATGTAAATTGCAGCGCTTGGTATTAAAGAATATATAGATTATCACCGATATAATTTGAGGTCAAGTTAAAGAATATATTTATGTATTATGCCTAAACAACAATTAAAAGTAAGTTCAGCCATTACTCAAACAAACTCCTTTATTACCATCCCATATAAATGTGCTAAATTATCCATAAAAGTAACTTGATTGTAAATGTCCCGGGATTCTATACTAGCTTAGAGATAAAAGGATTATGAACAATGTTATGATCAACTATATAGAATTATGCTTATCATGTAAAATAATTTCTTAAAAGTATAGTATAAGTTGATAAAAGTAACTTCTTAGAGGAACATGACATACCATTTTTGCACCACACAGTTCTAGAGAAAAGAAAAGCAAGACTTGGTTGACTACTTGACTTGCAAAAAAGTCTTTGGCTGATTAGGGGAATTTTCGCACCATATTATAATTCTGATTGAAAAGTAAATGATACAAGGAGTATGGCATTTTAGATTACCAGTAGACATCATAGGCCGACAATGCTGAAATAACAACAATTATACCATTTGGAAAACCCCGTGGAGAAAAATACAATGTCGAGATAACAAGAGAATCCTTCATTTGAAACTAACTAAAAAACAGTTAAAATAAAAGAGATAGAAAATATCTAGAAAACACAACACTTAGCTGTGACATATATTTGCTTAGCTGAACTACTTCAAATCCTTACGCACACAGTGGTCCAACTAGCAAATATATGCCACAAAAATATGGTAAAAAGTAATCTAGGGTTGATAGGGACCCCTGCAAAGTTGAGATGTGTTACAACAAATTTCGCCAAAGTTTAGATATATTTTGAACTTTTCTCCCTAAACCATCTTAATCATGTAAAAATAATTCTCAAGTGTATAATATAAGTTAATAAAAATTAACTTATTAGAGGAACATGACATACCATTTTTTCACCATACAATTCTAAAGAAAATAAAGCAAGACTTGGTTGACTTGCACAAGTCATTGTCTGATTAGGGGAATTTACGAACCATATTTACAATTGTAATTGATACGTGCAAGACTTGGTGGAATTAGAATTGATATGACCAGTGGTGGAGCCATATGTTCATCGGAAAAATACATTATGTAGCTAGGCAATATATATATATATATTTATTTTAATGTATATACTACATGTTGACACTCCTTGACATATGTCTCTATCGTTAGCGTGAGAGACATATATGTATCATTTCATTAACGGTAGCGGCATAGTGTACCTAAGTCCTAATGTATGCCGGATGATATATACATACCATTTATCATATTTCGAGGATATATTTGTCCCTTTAGTAGAATATCTGATGCTTATCGACACTAGTTAGATAAGGATAAGACAATCAATTAGTAACACCATCAACAGTTGAGTTTGTCATAACATCGATAAAGAGTACATAAATATGTCTTCACAAAACAACAACATAGCCAACATAGCAGTATGACGTTACATATTAGCCAAGCAGCTCACTAAATATCTTCAGAAGTAGACACTCTTAACTCAATCAAGCATCATGGTCCAGTCGTGCTTGTAATGCATGAGTGTGGAAAGCACGTCTTATGTGACATAATACATATCAGACGTAATGTAGGACAGGAATTGACCATGTAGAACTTTTGTAGAAGGCAACTTGGGGACTGTTTGGACTGATTAGAGGAATAACTTTTCCACCCAATGTATGGTTGTAAAGACTTGGTGTACTTTTGGTCTTTGCAATTTTGTCAAGTCTTTGAAGCCCACATAATCTGAAAAATTCCCTAAAATTATAATAACCAATACAAATTAATGTTGTGTATTCTTTTATTGAAAAAGAAGTTCATGAAAACATACTCTATAACAAGTCAAAATTTCAAACAAATTATAAACTATAGTTAAAAGCTCCTTTTATTACCATCCCATATAAAAGTCTATAGGTTCTTTCCTAACTAGAGATAAAAGGATTATGAACATATAAAATATGCAAATCATGTGAAAATATTTGTCGAGAGTATAGTATAAGTTAGTAAAATTAACTTATTGGAGGAATATGGCATATCATTTTTGCACCACACAATTATTGGCTTCGTAACTTCGTTACAATTATTGGAGGAATATGGCATATCATCTGAGATCGACTTCTCATGGGACCAGGTCCCATAGATACTATTTTTTGCTGTCTTTGTGGAATAGTTTAAATATCATCAAAACTTCCGGAATGCAACACAACTAATGAGAGTCATGCATCATATGGACATTAAAAAAATCTCCCTGGATCAGTACTCATGCACACATCATTTGAGACAAATCATTTGGGATTCATCATCATCAGCAAAAATTCCAATACATAAATATGCTCTTTAACTTGACGTCAGATCACATCTATGGCCTTCAACTTTGGGTGCGTACTAGTAGACATTTAAACTTGTACAAAATTGAACAAGTAGACACACGTTCTACGTGACATAATACATGTAGGACGTCATGTAGGACAAGAATTGACCACGTAGAACACTTAAGTAGAAGGCAACTTGGAGAGTGTTTGGACTGATTAGAGGAATATCTTTTCCACCAAATGTATCGTTGTAAAGACTTGGTGTACTTTTGGTCTTCTCCAATTTTTTCAAGTCTTTGAGGCCCACATAATCTGAAAAATTCCCTAAAATGATAATAGCCAATAGAAATTAATGTTGCGTACTCTTTTATTAAAAAAGTTCATGAATCGAAATTTCAAACAAATTATAAACTATAATTAAAAGCTCCTTTTATTAGCATTTTTATTACCATCCCATGTAAAAGTCTACAGGTTCTTTCCTAGCTAGAGATAAAAGGATTATGAACATATAAAATATGCAAATCATGTAAAAATATTTCTCGAACTTATAGTATAAGTTAATAAATAAAATTAACTTATTAGTGGAATATGACATACCTTTTTTGCACCACACAATTCTAGTCTAGATAAAATAAAGCAAGACTTGGTTGACTTGCACAAGTCTTTGGCTGATTGAAACGTGCAAGACTTGCTGAAATTAGAATTGATATGATCAATGGCGGAGCCACATGTTTGTCGAAAAAATACATTGTGTAGGTACGTAAAAATATTTTTTATGTATATATTACGTAATGACACTCTTTGATTTTTTCAAGAATTTACTTCTTTATATTTTGAAATTTCTTGATGGAAATTTTGACTCTGCCACTGAATATGACGGAATGAATGAAGAAAAGTACTATTTTTTTTTTCAAAATCATGAAGACCAAAAGGGATACCTCATTGCTATTTAAAGTCTCAAAACCACATGTTATAGAGCATACCTACAATTTATGCAATAATGGAGAAAGCCTTTGCATTTTTTCTCTTAGCACTCTTGTTGCTTATGGCTAGTTCAGCCATGACCCAAACCAACATTACTACTGATCAATTGTCTCTTCTGTCCTTGAAATCTCAAATCATTTCCGACCCCTCTCACTTCTTGTATGAAAACTGGTCTCCCGTCGTTTCTGTTTGTCATTGGGTTGGAGTCACCTGTAATTCTCGCCACCATAGAGTGAAGTCCTTGAATCTTTCTAACATGGCTCTTATGGGCAGAATTCCCCGTGATCTTGGAAACCTCACATTTCTTGTCTATCTTGACTTGGGAAGTAACAATTTCCATGGAGATTTGCCTCAAGAAATGACACGCTTGCGCCGGCTTAAGTTTCTTGACTTAAGTTTCAACAACTTCCAAGGGAAGGTTCCTTCTTGGTTTGGATTCTTACACCATCTTCAAGTTCTAAATCTTAGGAATAATAGTTTCACTGGTTCCATCCCATCTTCATTTTCTAATATTTCCACACTTGAGACTTTGAATCTGAATTTCAATTCCATAGAGGGACAACTACCAAAAGTGATTGGAAGCCTTATAAACCTTAGAGAATTAAGGTTGAAAGGTAACAATCTCAGAGGCTCTATTCCTCTGTCACTCTCGAATGCCTCAAGGTTGGAGACTTTAGATATATCTTTTAATTCACTTCAAGGAAACATTCCAGAAGGGATCGGCAATCTTCACAACATGAACTGGTTGTCCATACAAGCTAATCAACTTACGGGTTCTATACCACTGTCAGTTTTCAACATTTCTAGAATTGAAAATATAGCATTTACCATGAATAGCTTATCAGGAAATCTTCCCAATGGTTTATGTAATGGTCTCCCATTACTCAAAGGGCTTTATCTATCCGGAAACAAGCTTCATGGTCATATGCCTACAAGCTTGTCAAATTGTTCACAACTTCAAGTATTGTCTTTATCAAAAAATGAGTTTGATGGACCAATACATAGTGAAATTGGAAGATTGGGTAACTTGCAGTTATTGTATCTCGGACATAACCATTTCACAGGTATGTTTTTATCTTCTGAATTGCTTCAGAATTTTATTTTATTACATAGTAACTGCAGGGATAATTTCAGTTGTTGAATTAATTGAGGTATCTAAGTTTGGTGTTTTAGGCATGGAGAAAAGCCAATTAATGGCTCTGTTCAAATATGTTTATCTTCTATACGTTTTTTTTTTCTTTTAATACTTTCATATCACCAACAATATAAAAGTTAAAATCTTAGTGGATTCTATCACGGGAGATTGACAACTTAAACAAGACGCAATTCTTATATCTTAGCAAAAATAGATTGAACCAACTATTTAAACTCACTAGTAATCTCACTAGTATATGTGTTCCAGGTGAAATACCCAAAGACATAAGCAATCTCATTGAGTTGGAGGAACTTGATCTTTCGACCAATAGTCTTAGTGGTTCACTTGATATGGAGATCTTCAACATATCAGTGCTGAGAGAAATTGGTCTTTCATTCAACAATCTATCAGGAAGCCTCCCACCAAACATGTGTTCTATCTTACCCAACATTGAAGAGCTTTATCTGACCTTTACCAATCTTGTTGGGACTATTCCTCATTCCATTTCCAATTGTTCAAAACTTACAATTCTTGAGCTTTCAGGCAACAAACTCACTGGCTTGATTCCCAACTCACTTGGATATTTGACTCATCTACAAATTCTAAACTTGGAGGAAAACAATTTAACAAGCGACTCATCATTAAGCTTCCTGACTTCCTTAACCAATTGCAGAAATTTAACATTTCTTGATATATCTTTCAACCCTCTAGTTGGAGTGCTTCCAGCCTCCGTGGGGAACCTTTCCACATCTATTATAATCTTTCAAGCCAGCAGTAGCAAAATAAAAGGGCGAATTCCAAATGAAGTTGGGTACTTAAGCAGCTTAATAGACATTGATCTTTCTGCAAACAACTTAGCAGGATCGATTCCTACGTCAATCGGCAACTTGATAAACCTGCAGGGATTGTTCTTGAGTAATAACAAACTTACAGGATCTATCGGTGATAATCTATGTAAATTGCAGCGCTTGGATGTCATCGACTTGACTCAAAATCAACTTTCAGGTTCTCTTCCTAAGTGTTTAGGAAAAGTTACTTCCCTTAGAGAGATACATATGGGTTCAAATATATTGAGTTCCAATACACTACCAAGCTTAGGGAACCTTACAGATTTAGTGGTTCTTGACTTATCGTCAAACAACTTGGTTGGTTCTTTACCTTCAGAAATTGGAAATCTAAAGGCTGCGACACTGATAGATCTGTCAATGAATCAATTCTTCAATGGAATTCCTAAAGAAATTGGTGGATTACAAACTCTGGCATACCTTTCTTTGAAACACAACAAGTTACAAGGATCTATACCCGACTCAATGAGCAACATGGTAGGTTTGGAATTCCTAGACCTTTCTCACAATAATATATCTGGAATCATTCCTAAGTCTTTCGAGAAACTTCAAAACTTGAAGTATTTCAATGTTTCTGTCAACAAATTGTATGGTGAAATACCCTCAGGGGGTCCTTTCAAGAACCTCTCGACACAGTTTTTCATCTACAATGAAGCATTGTGTGGTTCTTCAAGATTTAGTGTCCCGCCATGCCCCACTTCATCAAAGCACAGATCAAATAGGAATAAATTTCTAGCTCTATTTATTTTGCTAGGAATTGCGCTTCTGTTTGTTCCTATCATTTTTGTATTTGTATGGGTAAGGTATAGGAGAGGTAAAAGAGCTCCTCAACAACAAGCTGATACATTGTCTACCATAAAAAGAGAAGGAATTTCATACTATGAATTGCTCCAAGCAACTGATGCACTTAGCGAGAGTAATTTGATTGGTTCTGGGAGTTTTGGCTCTGTTTACAAAGGCGTTCTCAGAAGTGGAACTGCCATTGCAGTTAAAGTGTTCAATCAACAACTGGATGCATCATTCAGGAGTTTTGATACAGAATGTGAAGTTTTGCGCAGCCTCCGCCATAGGAATCTTGTAAAAGTCATTACTAGTTGTTCAACCCTTGATTTTAAGGCTTTAGTGCTCGAGTATATGCCTAATGGGAGTCTTGAGAGGTACTTGTATTCACACAACTACTTCTTAGACATCATACAGAGACTAAGCATTATGATAGATGTGGCATGTGCGTTGGAATATCTCCATCATCGGTGCTCGTTGCCCGTGATTCACTGTGATCTGAAGCCTAGTAATGTCTTGCTCGATGTGGATATGGTTGCTCACCTAAGCGACTTTGGTATTTCAAAAATGCTTGGTGACGACGAGAGTGATTTATATACTAAAACCTTAGCAACATTGGGGTATATTGCACCCGGTACGTCTCTTAGTTTTTGGTGACTTTTCCTTTCTCTTTTTTCCCACCTAGAAAGTATATTGCATCTTTATATTAATTGTTTGATTGTAGAGTACGGACTGGATGGATTAGTGTCAACAAAATGTGATGTTTATAGTTACGGGATCATGTTGCTGGAAACGTTTACCAGGAGAAAGCCTACTGATTTTGAGGGTGATGTTAGCTTGAAGCAATGGGTGAGTTATTCACTTCCAGAGGCACTAATGGACGTCATAGATGCCAACTTGCTAACATCAACTGGTAATTGCTTACGAAGGGAGCTAGAAGTTGTGGCATCAATCATGAAAGTGGCATTAGATTGTTGTGCTGAATCTCCGGCGAGAAGGACTAACATGAAAGATGTTGTAGGAATGCTACAGAAGACCAAAATTCAACTTTTTGAATGTGGAGCATGTAGTTCCAAATGACTTGTTTGTTGCAAATTTTTGCTAAATTGTTGGTTATTTTTTTTGGTTTTAGCACTTGTGTTATGCATTGATTCTGTTTTCAGGAATCCTGGGTACCTATAAGTGGTCCAATAATATCCAAATGATGTGCCTCCTTCATCAAGTTTTCGAACATCAAAGAAGGCAGTTGCTCTTGTTCCGCTACTATCCTTTGTTTAGTCTTTCCCTGTATCTCCATAAGTCACCCTGACTGAGTTTATGTTTTCTTACCTTTTATGTGGCAGCAATATTCTTATGAAATGAGTTGCCTTACTAATTGTGAAATTTTGGGAACTTTGATGAAAATAAAATTGATCATGATGAAAATCTTGAAGTAAATGAGGCTCAGGATAATTTAAGCATAAGAGATCATACCATATGCGACCTATTCCGTTCTATGAGTTATCTGGTGGGAGCAGGCAATCAATTGATTTGACAGTTTACATCGGTAACTGATTCATGATTGAAAGGGCATAAACTAAGAGGACTATAACAGTTTCATGAGGAAAGTAATTGTTGTTGAAGCAAATAAAAGGGCAGCCTGGTGCACAAAGATCCCGCTATGCACGGGGTCTAGGAAAGGGTTGGATCATAAGGGTCCATAGCATAAGAGCTAGAGTTTCTATTACCTGAGAAAAAAAAAATAGTATCATCAACATAGCCTACTAATTATTGCAATAATGGAAAAAGCCTTCACATTTTTTCTCTCAACCCTCTTCTTGCTTATGGCTAGTTCAGTCATGACCCAAACCAACATTACCACTGATCAATTAGCTCTTCTATCCTTAAAATTCAGAATTATTTCGGACCCCTTTCATTTATTGGATGAAAGCTGGTCTCCCGTTAGGTCCGTTTGCCAGTGGGTTGGAGTCACTTGTGGTTCTCGTCACCAACGAGTGAAGTCCTTGAATCTTTCCAACATGGATCTTTCAGGCAGGATTCCCCCTGATCTTTGAAACCTCTCATTTCTTGTTTCTCTCGACTTAGAAAGCAACAATTTCCATGGAAATTTGCCTCAAGAAATGACACGCTTGCGTAGGCTTAAGTTTCTTGATTTAAGTTTCAACAACTTCAGCAGGAAGGTTCCTTCTTGGTTTGGATTTTTACACCAAGTTCAAGTTCTAAGTCTTAGGAATAATAGTTTCACCGGCTCCCTTCCCTCTTCAATTTTTAATGTTTCAAAGCTTGAAATGTTGAATTTGGCATTCAATTCCTTAGAAGGTCATATCCCTGTGTCTCTCTCGAATGCCTCAAGGTTGAAGACGTTAGAATTATCTTATAATTCAATTCAAGGAGACATTCCAGAAGGGATCGGCAATCTTCCCAAAATGAACTGGTTGTCCTTACAACATAATAAACTAACGGGTTCTAAACCATTCACAGCTTTCAATATTTCTAGGATCGAAATCATTGCATTTACAGGCAATAGCTTATCAAGAAATCTCCCCAATGGTTTATGCAATGGTCTCCCAATACTCAAAGAGCTTTATCTATCCGGAAACAAGCTTTTTGGTCATATGCCTACAAGCTTGTCAAATGGTTCACAACTTCAAGTATTGTCTTTATCAAAAAATGAGTTTGATGGACCAATACATAGTGAAACTGGAAGATTGAGTAACATGCAGCTATTGTATCACGGAGCTAACCATTTCACAGGTATGTTTTATCCAATGAATGCTAGTAATATTTTATCTATTTACTTCAAAAAAAATTAATTAATTACACATTAACTGCAGGGATAATTCCACAAGAAATTGAAAATCTTGCTAATTTGATGGAGTTATCAATGGAGGTAAACAAGATAACCGGTTCAGTCCCAATCTTCATATTCAATATCTCGGTGCTGCAAGTTTTGTCACTGTGGGGGAACAATCTTAATGGATTCTTACCACGAGATATTGGTAACTTAACCAAGATGCAATTTTTATATCTTCAAGAAAATAGGTTTACCGGTACGTAATCAAAGTTATAGCAAGAGGTACAATTTGTGGTAGTTAACTCACTAGTATTCCTTTTTGTCCTTGTGTTGACAGGTGAAATACCTAACGAGATAAGCAATCTCGTCGAGTTGGAGAAACTTAATTTTTAATTTAATAGTTTTAGTGGTTCACTTGAAATGGAGACCTTCAACATGTCAGGGCTGAGAGTGATTTCTCTTTCACACAATAATCTATCAGGAAGCCTCCCACCAACCATGGGTTCTATCTTATCCAACATTGAAGAGCTTAATCTGGGGAGCTTAACCAATCTTTTTGGAACTATTCCTCATTCCATCTCCAATTGTTCAGAACTTACTATTCTAGAGCTTTCTAACAACCAACTCACTGGCTTGATTCCCAATTCTATTGGATATTTGACTTATCTACAGTATCTAAATTTAGACTCATCATTAAGCTTCTTGACTTTCTTAACCAATTGCAGAAATTTAACAACTCTTTCTCTAACTTTGAACCCTCTAAACGGCATGCTTCCAGCTTCCACGGGGAACCTTTCCACCTCTCTTAGAAATTTTTACGCCAACGTTTGCAAAATCAAAGGGCGAATTCCAAATGAAGTTGGGAACTTAAGCAGCTTATTAGACCTTGATCTTTCTAGAAACTACTTGATTGGATCGATTCCCAAATCAATTGGAAACTTGAGAAACCTGCAGGGCTTGTTCTTGAGTAACAACAAACTTACAGGATCTATCGGTGATAATCTATGTAAATTGCAGTTCTTGCATGTCATTGACTTGACCCAAAATAATTTTTCAGGTTCTCTTCCTTATTGTTTAGGAAAGATTACTTCCCTTAGAGAAATACGTATGGGTTCCAATAAATTGAGTACCTATATACCACCAAGCTTAGGGAACATTCAAGATCTAGTGATTCTTGACTTATCGTCAAACAACATGGTAGGTTCTTTACCTCTAGAAATTGGAAATCTAAAGGCTGAGACACTGATAGATCTGTCAATGAATCAATTTTCAAATAGAATTCCAAGAGAAATTGCAGGATTGCAGAATCTGGCACACCTTTCTTTGAGATACAACAAGTTGCAAGGAACTATACCTGACTCAATGAGCAACATGGTAAGTTTGGAATTCCTAGACCTTTCTCACAATAATATATCTGGAATCATTCCTAAGTCTTTGGAGAAACTTAAAAACCTGAAGTATTTCAATGTTTCTTTCAACAAATTTTATGGTGAAATACCCTCGGGAGGTCCTTTCAAGAACCTCTCAAGTCAGTTTTTCATCTACAATGAAGCATTTTGTGGTTCTTCAAGATTTAGTGTCCCCGCCATGCCCCACTTCATCAAAGAACATATCAAATAGGAAAAAATTGCTAGTTCTTTTTCTTTTGCTCGCAATTGCAATTGTATTTGTCCCTATGGCCTTTGTTTTGGCTCTGTTTACAAAGGTGTCCTCAGAAATGGAACTTCCATTGCAGTGAAAGTGTTCAACCTGCAACTGGATGCGGTATTCAAGAGTTTTGATACGGAATGTGAAGTTTTGCGCAGCCTTCGCCATAGGAATCTCGTAAAAGTCATTACTAGTTGTTCCAATCTTGATTGTAAGGCTTTAGTTCTTGATTATATGCCTAATGGGAGTCTTGAGAAGTATTTGTATTCGCACAACTAGTTCCTCGACATCAAGCAGAGACTAAGCATAATGATAGATGTGGCATGTGCTTTGGAATATCTTCACCATGGGTGCTTGTTGCCTGTGATTCACTGTGACGTGAAGCCTAGTAACGTCTTGCTGGATGAAGATATGGTTGCCCACCTCAGCGACTTTGGCATTTCAAAACTTCTTGGTGAAGATCAGGGTGATTTGTACACTAAAACCTTAGCAACATTCGGGTATATTGCACCGGGTACGTCTCTTTGTTTTGCTAATTTTTTGAACATTGATTATTCCTTTCTTTTTTTCCCACCTAAAAAGCATATTGCATCTTTAAATTAATTATTTGACTATAGAGTATGGACTGGAAGGACTAGTGTCAACAAAGTGTGACATCTATAGTTATGGGGTCATGTTGCTGGAAACGTTTACTAGGAGAAAGCCTAATGAGTTTGAAGGAGATCTTAGCTTGAAACAATGGGCGAGTTATTCACTTCCAGATGCTGTAATGGAGGTCGTAGATGCCAACTTGTTAACATCAACTGGTAATCGCTTAAAGAAGGAGCTAGATGTTGTGGCATCAATCATGAAAGTTGCATTAGATTGTTGTAATGAATATCCAACAAGAAGGTCCAACATGAAAGATGTTGTAGGGATGCTAAAGAAGATCAAGATTCAACTTCTAGCATGTTGAGGATGTTGTTGGAATCTGTTTGCTGCAAATATTTGATTGGTTTTGGATTCCTATAATATTGCTTCTTTCTTTTTTGTTTTAGCACTTTATCTGTGCATGATTCTGTTTTCTGAAATTCTTATTGGTTGAATAAATCTCACTATTTCCTTTTAACAAAACTAAATTGATCACCAAAATCTTGAAATAGAATGATTTATTTTTGTAAGTGTTAAAGGGATATTAATATGTTGGAGTGTGACATATCCCAATTTCTGCTTCCTCTCCCATTGATTTTGTCCCTCTGTGTCCAAATTACTTATAAAATGTCTTTGGCACATGATTTACAGGGAAACTCTTCATCTGGACTTTACATCGTGCAGCCTTTTGACAGAACTTCACACAAGCTGGTCCAGTAAGGGTAGAGTGTATGCAGACCTTAACCCTACCTTGGGAGGTTGAGATGTTGTTCCCGATAGATCCTCGGCTCAAGGAAAAATAAAAGAAATTCAACGCAGGCCGGGGGACAAAAATTTAACAGGACCGAAAAACAATTGCTGAAATAAAAAGACCATTTGAAAGAGAACTTTCAAATGCACCGAACAAATAGTCTTCGATTTTTCTCCTCCGTCATGGACTCCGGCTTCAGCCTGGTCAAGGGTTCGTGAATATCTTTCTGGTACAGATAGTCTTCGATCTGCATCTTCCAGACACCGAAATCGGATCCATCAAACTTCTCGATTCCAAACTTCGATCCTTCCATCTTCAGTGATCGTGATGAATCTCCTAAGCTCTGATACCAGTTGTTAGGATCGATTTGCGTGCGCACACACTTAATCTATGGAGAGGATGAAGAAAACTAGAGAGAGTTCTTGAGGAGAGAGAGAGAGAATTAATTTCGTGGTAACACCCGTGGGTAACCTCCACGGAGGACGGGCTATTTATATTAATGACTCAGAGTATATACAATTACACAGAGAAATGAGAATAAAAGGTACCATATGCGAAGGGTCTTCCGGAAGCGAGCTCTCTACCTCCACGAAGTAGGGGTAATGTCATTCAAATTAATAATTTCACCTACAGTAAAAAAAAAAAAAAGAGTGAAGACAAATTTTTCATCCTCAAATTATGAATTTCATATCTGTCCTTGACATTTCCTTTTTTTGGCACGTTTTTTTGGACTATGAGGGAAATTATTGTTAACTTTAAGCAAGAAAGAGACATTTTAAACATAAAAATCTTTCTTATGAATTCATTGTAGTATTAAAATTATGAGTTCAAATTATTTATAACATATATTTATATGTTAATTCAATTCATTCTTATGGTGTTATTGAGGTGCATCCTTTTACATTTGGTTATAAAAGTTGGGATAAAATGACACCAATGGTTTCTTATTTTGATGGTAGATTCAAAATAGTCTCTTACGTATGTATTTTATAGTTTTGGTCGTATAAGTTTGTAAAAAGCTAACATTTTTTTGGTTAAATATTTACCAAATTCATTCTTTCTGTGTTATTGATGTAACACAACAAAAACTTTTCCATGTTCATAGTCTTTCTTAGACTATCTTCAGCTCAAAAATCAAGCCTTGAAGCTCTTTAAAAAATTAGAATTCATTGGAGATGTGTTCCGGTATTTAGGAATATGTTTTTAGATGTGAAATCGTAAGAAGAATTCTAGCTCCGCCCGCATGGCATAGAAGAAGATAAAAGAAAGAGAATGCATTTTTTTTTTGTTCATCTAGAAAAATAAATGCCTGTACTTCTATTTTTGGTTGATGCACAAAAATGCAACTTGTTGTAACATTGACTCATTCAGTCTATTCTAAGTATTTTGTGACAACAAGAAAGTTTTCTTAGCTGAAATTCCCTTTATTTACAAATTACACATGAAAATACAAAACAAGTAAACTTTTAAGCTAAGTGTACTACCATCCCCCTTTAATTTTTTTCCACAATATGATGTGCTATCAGTTCTTAATATATTAGAATAGCACTTAAGCAATCTGTCCAATCCTATCAGAATTATATTTTCAGCCTGTCAATGATCTTTTCTACTTGATAATTGAATAGGTATTAATAAAACAGAGCCCTCCTTTTTATGGTTTGAAGTCATGGACTATTGCATTCTCATTTTCAACAATGTGAGACACACACCAGAAGAATGTCAAGAAAAGTTGAATTCTTGATGTGCCCACACAAGCAAAACACACATTTGTGTCCACACTTTAGTATGTGCCGGAATGGAGGTAGAAGGTTGTCCACAGGTTCGACTGAACCCAGTAGCTTTAGTCCAAATTCAATATTTTTATTTAAAAAAATCACTAAGTTTGTACAAATTTAAATTCATAACCAGGTTATCAACACCTGACATATGTCGCTATTTTAGAATTTTAACTCATAAAATTCAAGTTCTGACTCCGCTTCTCACAAGGTTCAGTGTTATAATTTTATTGGCAGCTTTACTTGCTTTCTGATGAATTTGTGTAAAATATGTTAACTCCAGTCATGGTTTGCAAAACATGGTTAATTTGGTTGTTTCAATAGGTCAAGTCCTTGGACCCCATATATGTTGGAAAATAAATTTAGGGGAACAATATTATTGAGATGATAGAATAAATGAAAGTTTATCCAAAAAAAAAAAAAGATATTCTTAAAAGTTGGCACTATTTAAAGTCTCCAACCCACAGGTTATTAGCCATACCATTTCCCCACTAATTTATGCAATCATGGAGAAAGCATTCACCTCTTTTCTCTTGTTGCTTCACTATGTTATGGTTAGTTCAGCTATGACCGAAACTAACACTACCACTGATCAATTAGCTCTTCTTTCTTTAAAAATCTCAAATCATTTCCGACCCCTTTCACTCCTTGGATGAAAATGGTCCCCCGTTTGTCACTGGGTTGGAGTCACTTGTGGCTCTCGTCACTAGCGAGTGAATTCCTTGAATCTTTTCAACATGGCTCTTACTGGCAGAATTCCACAAGATTTTGGAAACCTCTCATTTATTGTTTCTCTTGACTTGGGAAGCAACAATTTCCATGGAAATTTGCCTCAAGAAATGGCACGCTTGCGTCGGCTTAAGTTTCTTGATTTAAGTGTCAACAAGTTCAGAGGGAAGGTTCCTTCTTGGTTTTGATTCTTACACCAACTTCAAGTTCTAAATCTTAGGAATAATAGTTTCACTGGTTCGATTCCTTCTTCATTTTCCAATATGTACACAATTGAGACTTTGAATCTGAATTTCAATTCCATAGAGGGTCAAATACCAAAAGTGATTGGAAGCCTTATAAACCTTAGAGAACTAAGGTTGAAAGGTAACAATCTCATAGGTTCTATTCCTCCATCAATCTCGAATGCCACAAGGTTGGAGACGTTAGAATTATCTTATAATTCACTTCAAGGAAACATTCCAGAAGGGAACGGCAATTTTCACAGCATGAAAGTGATATCCATACAAGCTAATCATCTTATGGGTTCTATACTATTCACAATCTTCAATATCTCAAGAATCGAAGTCATTGCATTTACTGGCAATAGCTTATCAGGAAGTCTTCCCAATGATTTATGCAGTGGTCTCCCAATACTCAAAGGGCTTTATTTATCCACGAACAAGCTTCGAGGTCATATGCCTATCGAATTGTTCAGAACTTCAAAAATTGTCTTTATCGGAAAATGAGTTTGATGGACCAATACATAGTGAAATTGGAAGATTAACCAATCTGCAGGCCTTGGCTCTCTGATCTAACCATTTTACTGGTATGAATTATCTTATGAATGCTTGTATGTAATGTTAGGATCGATTTGCGTGCACTCACACTAAATCTATGAAGAGGATGAAGAAAACTAGAGAGAGTTCTTGAGGAGAGAGAGAGAATTAATTTCGTGGTAACACCCGTGGGTAACCTCCACGGCGGACGGGTTATTTATATTAATGACTCAGGTTGAACCGCGTGAACATTAAGATATAACAGTACGTCACATATTAATCAGGCTCCACAACCTAACAATTCTTCCACTTGGAGTCTGATTCTGTCATCCAAGAATTACATTCTCAAAAAAAAATAAAAAATATTCCTCCATCATCAATATGTTCACCACACTGCAACATCTGTAGACACTACTTGTCATGACCCGAACCGGGGCCCTAGCCGTGATGAGAATTCCGAACCATGAAGGTCCAGACGCCCTTCTAACTTGTAAACACATACACTGTCCTCATATGAAAAAGGTAATGCAGAAATATATAACGAAACGGAATCATGGTCATAAGTCTGGCATAAATTCAACAATGGAAAATGAAATCCAAAACCATCTAATAATATCTGAAAACCATCTGCGAAATCTCTACTACATGACTAATAGCAACTGTTTGAAGACTGGGACAAGGCCCCCAGTAGACCAAAACCCTGACTAATGATAAATATGTGAAAATAAATAGGCCTTCTGAAATATAGAAGGATCACCAACTGGACTCTGCAATTCTGTCTGAAGAAATCTACTGCTTATCAGAGCCCCTAGATTGTCCCTCGAAACTTGGAAGGGAGGGGGTCAATACAGATGTACTGGTATGCAAAGCAATGCAAAATAAAGCTTTTATATAAATAAAATAATTGAGAGCTAGTTATAAAATATCTCATAAGATATAAGTTTGAAACTCATGGGCATTATTGATAAAATCATACAAAAAAAAATTTCTGCCACTGCAATTCATGATCTTTGTATTACTTCGGAGTTAGGTGGTACTCACCTACAAGTCTGATATTCCACGGGCTATATAGAATCCACCATTGACTTGGCGGGGAAGCCCCCAACCCAAGTGTGTTGCAAGAGTTGGCGTGTCTGAGTCTGATACGCCACAGGACATTAGGCCAGCGTATAATAATATACTCGGATCGGCAAATCACAATTTTGGACAATGAGTTTTCTGAACTCGTGCCTTCTTCGGGGAACCACCTAAGTTCTCTTTATGCCCAATTTTAGTCTGTTCTGAAACATGCATCATTCTAGTTTCAAAATCTAAAAATCTGATTTCAAACATGCATTCTATTCTGTTCTGACTTAACATGACATTATCTGAGTTGGTGTCGTCACACCAAGACTTGCAAGTCCTTTTTCTGGAAATAGACAATTGCCATTTAAGCTGGCTCCGCTACGCGCTGAGGGCTCAGGTGTTACACTTTCTCACTGAACTGGCTCAAGCTCTTCGCCCGGGTGTCGGATTTGGGCGAATTTGATATCGATATTGGAACTATATTTTCACCCAATTAGTAGTATAAGTTAAAGTGTCGGTGTCATGACCTATTGGTAGTGATATTAGACCAAGAAGTTGGTGATATGAATTCACAAAGTTAGAAGACAGAGTGAGGGTGAATTTTGTATATATAAATATTTTAGTTGAATAACCGATGTTTGAGGATGATTTACCACTTTATAGTGATAGACTAATGTGGTAGCTAGTAGCATGTGTGGATTGTATGGTAGACTGTGGGGAAAGTGTTTGACTCAGATTTTTATTTATATTAGATCATTGAATATTGTGTGTCAATTTTCTATATCTTGTAATATGTAATCTTGTTATCATCGTGTTGTTAAAACTAAAAGTCTAGTGTAGCCGTGTGAGGCCTATTTCGATTCACTAGCAACTTGTTGTTCATCTTGTTGTTCTCGTGTTGGTTGAAACTGGGGGTTTAGAGGCGAAATGACAAGAAAGGTAGTAAGGACGATTTATTAAATATATGTATAGCCGAATCTTTTTGCATGAGATTGAGTTGGTAATGAAGTGATACGTCCTTGTGTGTTAGTTTAGTAGAAGGTAAAGAAGGAGTTATTAGTCAAAGTGAATTGTTGTTTGCTTGAAGTATGAAAATGGCTAGATTAGCCGGTATGTTAGGATTATAGTCTCATGGTTGTTTGTGGAATTTGAAAGTAGTCTAAATGTCCGCTTGAGTAAGTAGGTGTGATGTGAGAAAGCCGAATAAGTAGATAAGATTGTATGGGGTTATAATATCAGATTAAGGTTGACCATGTAGATAAGATTAAGGTCCTTAAGCATGCTACTAAGTGTGGTATCAAGTCAAGAATACTATGAGATGTTACAATATTAAATACAAATATAAATTGTATCAGTGTAATTCTCTTGATAGACCACTTTTGTACTCTTAAATATATTTAGAAGCTCTTGTACTGATACCACCAGGTTTTGGGATTCTATTATGTATTGATCCTTATGTCATTTATTTAGTAACCTGTAACGAAGACATTTGGTATGATTTTGAAAACTTGACAACCAAAATGCAGACATAAATTTGTGCAAAAAGAATACAAATACCAACCCATATTTTACTAAAATAAGTAAGAAGAATCAAAACTTCTCAATCAGTATGATAAAAATAAAACAAAACAATCATATTTTCAGTCCCACAATCAGTATGTCATACTATTCCCAAAAATGAATTTTTTTTTTTAGAGAAATGCCTTCTTCTAAAATCAGAAACTGAAGTCTATTTATATGTAGAAATTGTAGCAAGAAAATACTCTACCTTTATTTTGACATCACTACAGTGAGTCACCAAAGATGTGGAAGGGATCTACAAAGAATTCGTAAATCAAACCACTATGACACGATTCTTTTACTTACAGTATTGTTTTGCACTGGTTGTGTCTAAGTTTTTTGCCTCCCTTTCCGATCCACATACTCAATGATAAGTTTAAGTGATATGAAAAGGATTATTGTGAGCATTTTTCGTCATTGAAGAGACTATTAGAAGAAGATGGAGTCAGTCATCAAACATGGAAGAATGATTGTTTAAATTGAGAATTAACTGTAACAATATAATAGAACTGATTTGCAGTCTTAATTTTTTGTTTTTTGTTTTCTATTGGTTATCTTTTAGATTTATTTATAATAATTATGTAATTTCTGTTGAGCTTTATCCTTAAATGCCAAGTGGCTTAATATTGGGCTTCCACTTGGCTTAATGTAGTGACTTTGTCCTCTACTTTTAATAATATATAGATATTGAAATTATTGGTAACTTTAGCAAGGAAGAGACATTTTAAACATGAGCATCTTTCTTGTAAATTTATTGTAATATTAAGAGTAAAGAATCTAGTACCCCTGAACTACAAACAAATTTGTTACGACACATTCCAACTTCACGGGGGCTTTATTACACTGCGAACTAAATTTTAGTATATTTTGGTCAACCATTTTAGATGACGTGACACCTTTTTAGCTGTTGTGACACCTTTGACGTGAGCCTCATTTTATGTGATAAAGTTGTCATGTTAGCACAAAAGGGTGCCAAAAATAAGCTAAAATAAAGTTCAGGAGGTAATAAACCCCTGTGAAGTTGGAGTGTGTCGTAGCAACTTTGTCCATAGTTCGGAGTTACTGGATGCTTATCTCTAATATTAATCCAATTCATTCTTGCTGTGTTATTGCATCCTTACATTTTGTTATAAAAGTTAGGATAAAATAACGCAAATGGTATCTAATGTTTAATGGTATATTCAAAATGGTCTCTTAAGCATGTATTTAATAGTTTTGGTTCTTTTAAGTTTGCAAAAAGGTATCATTCATAGTCTTTTTCAAATATTTAAATTTTGTTTGTTAAATATGTACAGAATTCATTCTTTCTGTGTTATTGAACATCTTACCTTTTGTTATAAAAGTAAGTGGAAGACTCCTTTTCGAGTCAATACGAGTTATATTTCTTTCTTTAGTTGTATTATTATTCTTGAGATGACATAAAAAAAGTAAAGCTTTTCCTTTTGCTTTTAGAAAATGTTTGAATGAAAAGAAAGAGCAATAGATCTCTTTACTATTTAAAGTTTCAAACCCACATCATTACTAGCCATATCCATATTCCTACCAATTTATGCAATTATGGAGAAACTTGTTGCTTTCACATCTTTTCTTGTAACACCCAGCACTTTCGGACTAAAGTTTGAACCGTTCTTTCTACGCGTATAGACCCAAACCCAATGATTCTTTGTTAATATATGTGTGATGATCAATTATATAGTGTGTTAATACCTTTGAATATGAATTGAGGTCACAAAAATACCCGAACTCAAGACGAGTTGGAAACTCTTCTATCGATTAAGTTTCGGTGAACGTCTAAACTTGAGTAAATTTTCGTCGACCATAACTTCTTGTATTTAATGAATTAGAGGGCCTACAATATATAAAATGAAAGGTCTTCGAGTCTTCTTTCCAATGCAACTAGTTTTACCTTAATCCAACATCGGAATAGAAAGTTATGCTGATTTTACTTTGAAGTATTTGTCTGCCAAAATGTGACGACGAAGCTGACGACCCATCAGCTCTAGTCGTCAGCCTAAGGCAGTGAGTGGTAAAAACCAGCCCAAAAGTGACGACCTAGGTGACGGCCTATCACCTGAGTGACGGCCATCAACCTTGGTCGTCAACTGATGTAATTTTGCCACATTTTTTGTTTCATTAGGGGTATTTTGGTCTTTCCCTCACTCCAAATATATGTTTTCTTGAACCACTTTACATGGGAATTAAACTATAACTATATATGTATGATTTCGTGTGTTTTGTAAAGTTTATTGAGAGCATGAATGACCTAACTCCCTCTCCTTTATGATGTCTCTGATTTTCAAGTCTTGTGGATCGGTTAAATGTATGATTTTTCTGAAAGAAAGTTTGTGAGTGAATCCTTTATTAATGATTATGGTATGATATGGTTTGGAGTGCTGCTTTAAGGAAATAAATGTCGGCCTTTAGATTTAAAAAAGGACAGGTGTCACAAAATAAATAGTAAGGACAGGTGTCACAAAATAAATAGTACACTGGACCAACTGGAGATGAGCCGGGCCCGTTAGTCTTTAGATGACTTTAATTAATGAATAAAGGAAAGCTATTCCTTTTTTCCTAAAAATACGTGTGAATGGAAAATTCTCATAAAAGAGATTTTAAAGTCAGAAAGAGCAAGAGACCTCTTTGCTATTTAAAGTCTCAAAACCACATCATTACTATTCACATCCATATTCCTACCAATATATGCAATTATGGAGAAAGCTTTCAACCCTTTTCTCTTGTTGCTTCAGTACTATATTATAAGTAGTTCAGCCATGACCCAACTTAACATCTCCACTGATCAATTAGCTCTCCTTTCCCTGAAATCTCAAATCATTTCGGACCCCTTTCACTACTTGGATGAAAGTTGGTCTCCAGCTACGTCTATTTGTCATTGGGTTGGAGTCACTTGTGGCTTCCGCCACCAGCGAGTAAAGTCCTTGAATCTTTCAAACATGGCTCTTACAGGCGCAATACCCAGTGAACTAGGGAACCTCACTTTTCTTGTTTCTCTTGACTTGGGAAGCAATAATTTCCATGGAAATTTGCCTCAAGAAATGACACACTTGCATCGGCTAAAGTTTCTTGATTTAAGTTTCAACAGCTTCAGTGGGGAGGTTCCCTCTTGGTTTGGGCTTTTACACAAACTTCAAGTACTAAATCTTGGAAATAATAGTTTCACTGGTTCCATCCCTTCATTTTCTAATATATCCACACTTGAGACTTTGAATTTGGCATACAATTCCTTAGAAGGTCATATCCCTGCGTCTCTCTCGAATGCCTCAAGGTTGGAGACGTTGGAATTATCTGATAATTCACTTCAAGGAAACATTCCAGAAGGGGTCGGCAGTCTTCACAACATGAACTCATTGGGCATAGAGTATAATCAGCTAGTGGGTTCTATACCATTCACTATTTTCAATATTTCTAGGATCAAATTCATTGCATTTACTGGCAATAGCTTATCAGGAAGTCTTCCCAATGGTTTATGCAATGGTCTCCCAACACTCAAAGGGCTTTATCTGTCTTATAACAAGCTTCATGGTCATATGCCTACAAGCTTGTCAAATTGTTCACAACTTCAACTATTGTCTTTATCAGTTAATGAGTTTAATGGACCAATACATAGTGAAATAGGAAGATTGAGTAACTTGCAGGAATTCTTTCTCGGAACTAACCATTTCACTGGTACGTTTCATCTTATGCATACTAGCACTATTGTATCTTATTACTTCAGAAATTTATTTTATGACACATTAATTGCAGGGATAATTCCACAAGAAATTGGAAATCTTGTTAATTTGGCAAAGTTAGGCATGGAGGATAATCAGATTACTGGCTCTGTGCCGATCTCAATATTCAATATCTCATTGCTGCAAACTTTGACACTGGCGCCGAACAATCTTAGTGGATTCTTACCACGGGAGATTGGCAACTTAACCAAGATGCAACTTCTACAGATTAGTGAAAATAAGCTTATAGGTACATATATATTCAAATGGTGTCTCAAGTTAATTTTTATAGATCCATTAGAACTATTAAAATTTTATGAATTTATGCATGTAATGAGTAATAAAATTTAACAATTATAAATAAATCTTCAAGTGTATGACAAGAAACACGATATAAGGAACGTCTTTTAATGTTTAAAATTAATCTGTTTTAAGAAATAACCAGTAAATTTGAACTCCTGTTGGTAGTTGCCTAACTTCTAATAAAGTATCAGTTTATATATTTGAGTCCATATAAAAATACAAAACTGCACAATCAGAAAATCATAGAAAATTAAATTTAGAACTTCAAAGGAGAAAAAAAAATATAATATGTACATCCTTCTTAAGAATTTGATCAATAACAATAGGAAGAAGAAGTATATAGTTATTACATAATTTTCTGAGTTCTTGTCGACACCTTCTCCCATAACCAATTAAAAAGAAGTCTTCTTATCAAGTCAAACTAAAGCATGAATCACATAGATAAGCATTGAGCAAAATAGTCCATTTCACTTGTATTCATTTTTTCTTCATGTTTTGATAGGTGAAATACCCAAAGAGATAAGCAATCTCGTTGAGTTGGAGGAACTTGATCTTGCATTTAATAGTTTTAATGGTTCACTTGATATGGAGATCTTCAACATATCAGGGCTGAGAATAATTGATCTTTCATTCAACAATCTATCCGGAAGCCTCCCACCAAACATAGATTCTATCTTACCCAACATTGAAGAGCTTTATCTGGCCAACTTAACCTATCTTGTTGGGACTATTCCTCATTCCATCTCCAATTGTTCAAAACTTAAAATTCTTGAGCTTTCAAGCAACAAACTCACTGGCTTGATTCCCAACTCACTTGGATTTTTGACTCATGTACAGTTACTAAATTTAGAGGATAACAATTTGACTAGCGACTCATCATTAATTTTCCTGACTTCCTTAACCAATTGCAGAAATTTAAAAATTCTGGATATATCTTTGAACCCTCTAAATGGCATGCTTCCAGCCTCCATGGGAAATCTTTCCACGTCTCTTACAAATATTATCGCCATCAGTTGTACAATCCAAGGGCAAATTCCAGATGAAGTTGGGAACTTAAGCAGCTTATTAGACCTTAGACTTCCTGGAAACAACTTGGCTGGATTGATTCCCACAACAATTGGCAACTTGAGAAACCTTCAGCGCATCAACTTGAGAAGCAACAAACTTACAGGATTTGTTGGTGATCATATATGTAAATTGGAGCATCTGGGTGATATTTACTTGGATCAAAATCAACTTTCAGGATCTCTTCCTAATTGTTTAGGGAATATTACTTCCCTTCGGGAGATGCATCTCGGTTCCAACAAATTGAGTTCCAATATACCATCAAGCTTAGGGAACCTTCAAGATCTAGTGGTTCTTGACTTATCGTCAAACAACATGGTAGGTTCTTTACCTCAAGAAATTGGAAATATAAAGGCTGTAACAAAGATGGATCTGTCGATGAATCAATTTTCAAATGAAATTCCTAGAGAAATTGGAGGCTTGCAAAATTTGGCACACCTTTCTCTGAGACACAACAAGTTGCAAGGATCTATACCTGACTCAATGAGCAACATGGTAGGTTTGGAATTCCTAGACCTTTCTCATAATAACATATCAGGAACCATTCCCAAGTCTTTGGAGAAACTTCAAAACCTGAAGTATTTCAATGTTTCTGCCAACAAATTGTATGGTGAAATACCCTCGGGAGGTCCTTTCAAGAACCTCTCGAGTCAGTTTTTCATCTACAATGAAGCATTGTGTGGTTCTTCAAGATTTAGTGTCTCGCCATGTCCCACTTCATCAAAGCACAGATCAAATAGGAAAAAATTGCTAGTTCTTTTTCTTTTGCTGGGAATTGTACTAGTAGTTGTTCCTAGCACCTTTATTTTTTTATGGATAAGGTATAGAAAAGGTAAAAGAGCTCCTCAACAAGCTGATTCATTGTCTGTCATAACAAGAGAAAGAATTTCGTACTATGAATTGATCCAAGCAACTGATGCGCTTAGCGAGAGTAATCTGATTGGTTCTGGAAGTTTTGGCTCTGTTTACAAAGGTGTTCTCAGAAGTGGAACTCCCATTGCAGTTAAAGTTTTCAATGTGCAACTAGATGCGGCATTCAAGAGCTTTGATACGGAATGTGATATTCTGCGCAGCCTTCGCCATAGGAATCTCGTAAAAGTCATTACTAGTTGTTCCAACCTTGATTTTAAGGCTTTAGTTCTCGAGTATATGCCTAATGGAAGTCTTGAGAAGTATTTGTATTCCCACAACTATTTCCTAGACATCAGGCAGAGGCTAAGCATAATGATAGATGTGGCATGTGCTTTGGAATATCTGCACCATGGGTGCTCGTTGCCTGTGATCCACTGTGATCTGAAGCCTAGTAATGTCTTGCTTGATGAGGATATGGTTTCCCACCTAAGCGACTTTGGCATTTCAAAACTACTTGGTGAAGATGAGAGTGATTTATACACTAAAACCTTAGCAACATTGGGTTATATTGCGCCAGGTACGTCTCTTGATTTTGCTCTGAACATTTCTTTTGCCTTTCTTTTGTTCCACCTAGTTATCAAGTTACATCTTTAAATTAATTCTTTGATTATAGAGTATGGACAAGATGGATTGGTGTCTACTAAATGTGATGTCTATAGTTATGGAATCATGTTACTAGAAACTTTTACTAGGAGAAAGCCTAGTGAGTTTGAGGAAGATCTTAGCTTGAAACAATGGGTGAGTTATTCACTTCCTGATGCAGTAATAGATGTTGCAGATGCCAACTTGGTTCCACCTACAGATAATCACTTATTGAAGAAGTTGGATTGTGTGGCATCAATCATGAATGTCGCACTAGATTGCTGTGCTGAATCTCCAGCAAAACGGACAAATATGAAAGATGTTGTAGGGATGCTACAAAAGATCAGAATTCAACTTCTCGCACCTTGAACATGCCCTTGGCAACTCTTGTTCCAAATAACTTGTTTTGTTGCAAATGTTTGCTAAATAATTGCATTGATGAGAAGAATGTATTTTTTTTTTATTGGCTATAAAAAGAATTTTATGAATCACTCCTACACTTCTTTGCTGATGTCCCCTAGTGCATTCCAGTGTCCCCTTGGCTACTCTTTATAACGTGTCAACCCAAGCAATCCATAGTTTTTCTCTGTGTAGACTTAAAGCCTAAAGAAACTTACAGATTGCAGGTTGGTTCCATAGTCTAGAGGAAGATTTTCTCCCATGCCACCATAGAATTCCTTGTTATTGTAGCTTCCCTCGACCACAAATAGCTTCTACAAGTGGCCTCTGTCAACTTGATTTCTTTCTTCGGTATTATAATCATTTGACCATCCATGTATTGATCTTGGTAGTAATCTTTGCCAGTAGGGGTTTGTATGCATTGCAGAACGGTGAGTCTTATTAGAGAGTATAATAAAGATATTGCAGATAGTTAACTTGAGGTTGAGTGCCATGTCATCAGCTGTTAGTTGAGTTGTTAGTTAGGTTGTTACAACTAATTAGTGGAAGGTTAGTTGACAGCTGTACATGTTGACAGCTGTACATATCAGATATTTTGTATTCAGTTGGTTAGTGCTAGTGTGTATATAAATAGAGGTGTAGTATATGAATTAGCAGTTAGTTCAATTATCATGTAGTAGTTTCTATTTTCATCTCTGTAACAGATTGTGTGTGTATGAACTGATATACTCTGAATTCACTCGTAAGCTACTTCGAATCAGTGTTTGATGTACAAATTAACATGGTATCAAAGCAGGAACGACTATATTGAGAGTTATTGATCTCAGAATTGATCAACCTTCTAAATTTTTCTACTGATTTTTGTTTTTGCTTCATATTCGAGTTCATTTTTGAGCAACAATGGTGAAGAAGATTGATCATGATCATCCGTTATTTCTCTCACCTTTCGATGTACCAGGAGCTGTACAAATTGGGATACAGCTCGTCGGAATGGAGAATTACACATTGTGGAGTCGTGCAATGCAGTTGAATCTTCTTACGAAGAATAAATTGGGGTTTATTGATGGGAGCATTAAGAGAGATGATTTTACTGGTGAATTGGAGAAAAAACAGTGGGATCGGTGTAATGCGATGGTTATCTCGTGGATAATGAGTAATGTTAGCAAGGACTTGATCAGTGGAATATTATTTCGATTGAGTGCAGCTCTTGTGTGGTCTGATTTGCAGGAACGATTTGATAAAGTGAACATGTCCAGAATTTTTCACTTATAGAAAGCCATAGCTACACACACTCAAGGTACTTCCCCTGTATCTGTGTATTATTCCAAACTCAAGGATTTATGGGATGAATTTGACTCCATCATTCCGCCACCTGCTTGTGATTGTGCCAAATCAAAGGAATACACAGAAAGCATGAGTAGACAAAAATTATTACAGTTTTTTATGGGCTTGAATGATAGTTATGGTCAGGCTAGGAGCCAAATACTTATGATGAATTCAACACCTTGTGTTAATCAATGTTATTCCATGACCATACAAGATGAAAGCCAGAGGGTTTTAGGTGTTGAGAACTATGGTGCAGGTGAAGGAATTGCACCTACTGCATTATTGTCTAATCGAGGTGGTGGTTCTAGTAGTGGATCAAGCTCAAGAGGCAGAGAAGGTAGAGGATACAACCATTTGCAAAGGCAACCAAGAGGACCTTACTGTGACTATTGTGACATGAAGGGGCATACCAGAGATGACTACAACAAATTAAAGCATTGTACTCATTGTAACATGCAAGGACACACAAGAGAGATTTGTTACCAGCTGATTGGATATCCACCCGATTGGAAGGGTAAAAGGAGGGTCAATATGGTTCAAGCTGCAGATGGATCACAGGTGGAAGGGGTAAGAGACCTTAGTTTGTGTCCTAATCCACAGGTACCAACACAAAGATCTCAGAGGTATGGTAATGAGCAGTACAATCCTTATTCGCAGTACTATTCTCAGCTAAGAACTAGCTATGGAAGAGGAACAGTCCCTTACTTCACTCCAAACCAATATATCAAATACTGGACATGTTAAACAAGCCAAAATTGCAGGACTTAAGTGCAAATATAGCAGGTACATTTGCAGGTACTTCTTTAAGTAAAATAACTGATGATAGTTGTGTAGAGTGGATTGTAGACAGTGGTGCTACTAACCACATGGTAGGTACTAAATCTTTGTTGAATCATGGATTGACAGTGACCAATCCAGGAAAGGTTCATTTAGCTACTGGTGATTCAACCACTAGTACTCACTCAGGGAATACAAGGTTAACAGAAGGTGATGTAGTTAAAGATGTGTTATGTGTACCATCTTTCAAGTTCAACCTTTTGTCAGTTTCTAAATTGGCTAAAGAGCTGAATTATTGTACTTTATTCTTTCCGGATTTCTTCATCCTCCAGTATCTCTTCACTGGGAAGGTGAAGGAGATTGGTGAAGAGAAAGAAGGATTATATTTGTTGAGAACATAAAGACAACATCAAGCACAAAAATATGGTACAAGATCCTCAACAGCAGCTAAGAGAAGTGATGATGATGGTGGTGTATGGCATAGAAGACTAGGGCATGTGCCGATGAATGTAATAAGAAATATTAGTATGCTAAAGACTTATCATAACCTTGCATTATCTCATTGTGATATATGTCCATTAGCAAGACAGATCATGCTTCCTTTCCAAATCAGTAATAGTAGAAGTGTCAATTGTTTTGATTTGATTCATATGGATGTATGAGGACCGTACAAGGCTGCTAAGCATAATAACATGAAGTTTTTCCTTACATTGGTTGATGATCATTCTAGGTGGACTTGGGTATTTCTAATGCACCTTAAATCAGATGTTTCTACTATCTTGAAACACTTTGTTTTAATGGTTAAGACTCAATTTGGGTCACAGATTAAGGTTGTTAGATCAGATAATAGAGGAGAGTTCTTTAACTCTCAATGTGATGAATTGTTCAAACACTATGGGATAGTGCATCAGAGTTCCTGTCCACATACACCACAACAAAATGGTGTAGTGGAGAGGAAACATAGACATATTTTAGAGGCAGCTAAAGTAATTAAATTTCAAGGGCATCTACCAGTCAGGTTTTGGGGAGAGTGTATACTTGCAGCTGTGCATATTATCAATAGAATTCCTTTGTCTGTTTTAAATAATGTATCTCCCTTTGAGGTGATGTTTGGAAGACCACCTGACTTGTCTAATATGAGGATAATAGGATGTTTGTGTTATGCAACAATTCCACACAAAATAGATTAGTTTGGACCCAGGGCAGTTAAGTCAGTCTTGATAGGATATGGAGCTACACAGAAGGGTTACAGATTGTATGACCTTGAGCATCACACATTATTCATTAGCAGAGATGTGATATTTACCGAGACCATTTTTCCTTTTTCAGACTCAAAATGAACACTCAAATGTGCTGCAGAATAAAGTTAATAATATTGGATCAAGTAATGACTTGGAGTTGGAGGATGATGTTGCAACTTTGCAAGGAAGAACTGCAGCTAGAACTCTGTTAGATGATCGAGTTGATGGAATTGAAGAGAATATTCCTGCGGAACAAGGGGTGGATATAGGTGTGGATACTCATGTGGAAGAAACCTCACAACCTGTTCGAAGAAGATCAACCAGAACAAGCAAAGCACCACTCTGGCAGAAAGACTTTGTGACATCCACTAAGGGTAACAAGTCAAATTGTCTCTAATATATATCAGATGGTATAAACTATAGTCATCTCTCCAAATCTTATCAATGTCTTCTTGCCAACTTATCCATGGAAACTGAACCAAGTACATACTATCAAGCTATGCATGATAGCAGGTGGGTTCAAGCTATGAAAGAAGAGATACAAGCATTAGAAGATAACCACACATGGGAGCTAGTTACTCTGCCACCAGGAAAGAAATCTATAGGGTGTAAATGGGTGTATAAAATTAAGCATAAGAAAGATGGACAAATAGAAAGATTTAAAGCTAGGTTAGTAGCCAAGGGCTATAACCAGAGGGAGGGATTGGACTATCAAGAGACATTCTCTCCTGTTTTTAAAATGGTGACCGTAAGAATGGTTTTGTCTATTGCTGCAACAAAAGGGTGGAACATCCAACAAATGGATGTTTACAATGCTTTCTTGCAAGAAGATTTAACAGAAGAAGTATTTATGAAACTACCACAAGGTTTTCAACATGACAAAAATAGTAAGGTGAAAGTATGCAAGCTTCTTAAGTCATTGTATGGACTTAAGCAAGCTTCTAGACAGTGGAATGTTAAATTGACTAATGCCTTGGTTGTAACAGGTTTTCAGCAAAGACCTTTGGACCATTCTTTTATGACTAAGAAGAGCACAGATGGAATTGTAGTGATTTTGATCTATGTGGATGATCAACTGGTGACAGGAAGTAGCGCAGAGTTAATTGCAGAAGCCAAGCAAGTTCTGAAAAACAATTTTAAGATCAAGGACCTAGGAGATCTCAGGTTCTTTTTGGGAATAGAATTTGCTAGAAGTGCAGAAGGCATCTTAATGCATCAAAGAAAGTATGCCTTAGAGCTTATTTCTGATTTGAGATTGGGAAGTTCAAGACCAAGTACTATCCCAGTAGAGATAAATCAGAAACTTATAACTCATGATTTCGATGTCTTAGTTGGAAACAAATCTGATCCTCCCTTGATTGATTTAGGTGAATATAAAAGATTAATTGGGAGATTGTTGTATCTTACATTGACTAGACCTGACATCTCTTATGCAGTTCAAAGTTTAATTCAATTCATGAAGGCTCCAAAAGAATCCCACATGAATGCAACAATCAGAGTAGTGAAGTATGTAAAGCAGTCACCAGGAATGAGAATTTTGTTATCAACAAAGCCTACTGGTTCTTTGGAAGCTTATTGTGATGCAGACTAGGGCTCTTGTGTGAACACTAGAAGGTCAGTCACTAGATACTTGATTAAATATGGGAATTCTCTACTTTCATAGAAATCAAAAAAACAGTCTACAATCTCAAGAAGTTCCGCAGAAGCAGAGTACAGAAGTCTTGCTTCTACAATTGCAGAAATTACATGGATCATTGGTTTATTCAACACACTAGATGTGCCTTTAACATTGCCTGTTCCATTGAATTATGATAGCAAAGCTGCCATTCAAATTGCAGCTAATCCCGTGTTTCATGAAAGGACCAAGCATATTGACATTGACTGCCACTTTATTAGAGAAAAGGTTTTGAGTGGTCTTGTGGTTATCCATTACTTATGCTCATCTGAGCAACCAGCTGATGTTGTCACCAAAGGCTTGTGCAGGAATCAACATGCCTATCTCATATCCAAGCTAGGTATGAAGAACATCTTCATATCACCTAGCTTGAAGGGGGCTATTAGAGAGTATAATAAAGATATTGCAGATAGTTAACTAGAGGTTGAGTGACATGTCATCAACAGTTAGTTGAGTTGTTAGTTAGGTTGTTACAACTAATTAGTGGAAGGTTAGTTGACAGCTATACATATCAGATATTTTTTATTCAGTTGGTTAGTGCTAGTGTGTATATAAATAGAGGTGTAGTATATGAATTAGGAGTTAGTTCAATCATCATGTAGTAGTTTCTATTTTCATCTCTGTAACAGATTGTGTGTGTATGAACTGATATACTCTGAATTCACTCGTAAGCTACTTCGAATCAGTGTTTGATGTACAAATTAACAGTCTTTTAATGGATAATGGAACACCTATATACTTGAAAGGAAGCTCACCACTCTCAGAGCCAAACAGAGTGATACTGCTTTTGGTATGGTCAGTTACCCCTCCAGAATAGACTTGACTCTTTATCTACATTTGCTTTTGAAAGCTATCATGTTGGAACATATCCGAGTGCTCTTGGTACAGGTTACAGTGTGAGCGACAATACATGCAGTCCCAATAGTGCTAAGAAATATACCAATTATGTTGTGAAAGATGGACCATTTAGCACTAGTGCTGGGAGGAACATTTTAAGTAATCAGAGTCTATGCAAAATTATTTTAGTGCGATAAAAAGTAAAAATCATTTTTCAAATTCAGTTCAAGATTCATACATAATTGATCATTAAGAATTTTCTCCTTTCTCCTTTCCAACTACATCGTTTTATTTTTAAAGCGTCAAACTCCATTAGCAAGAAATTAATACTTTAGCACAATTTAGCATATTGAGCTTAGCGTATACTATAACTATATAAGTAATCAGTATCTACAGGACAATAATAAGATTGTTACAGATCGAGGAAAAGGCGAGTCAAGTCTAAAAATGCGTCCTTTGCCCATTTTATGGGACCATCACCTACTAGTTCTTCAAATTCCGGAGATAAAAATCCTCGAAACAATGGAACTTGTGCATCAACACTAAAGTATAATGTTATGATGCGTAGTATGTATTTCATCAGTGCCTAAGTAATAATGTTATGATGCATAGTATGTTGTTAGTACTTTAGGACACATTGTGCACCCAGAAACTACTGCATCAACACTCAAGTATGATGAGCTTCATCTCTATCTTCTCGTCAAAAAATAAAAAATAAAAAATCTTATCCTAAGAAGACATGAAATTAGGGAATAAATCTACTTATCTTTGATGGAGCTGAAAGATGAAGTGTGGAGATTTCATCGAGCTTGATAGATGCTGCTCCATGGAAGATCGAAGCTGATGCATCAATTTTACAGCAATGAGAGGATAGGATTATACAGCCGATTCGCAACAACAGGAAAATGCAAAATCCACAGATTTCAACGTTGAAGAACTTGAACGGACAGATATTAATTGAAATGGAAAAAGAAAATATTGGCAGACATAAAAGATGAATTCTACCACAGCAGCGATTCAGCAAAATTGACAAGTGAATGGATTTCACTTTCCTAATTTGAGTGCTTTGATTGAGTATATTTTGTTGTATTTGGGCCAGGCCACTTTTGGGCCTGGTCTTGAACACATTTGTGTTTTCCTAATAAAGGGCATTCACCCCAATTTTAATAATAATAATTAAAAAAAAAAACATGGCTCTGGCGGTGCGAGGAGTGTTTTGCTCGCCTAGACCATATAAGTTAGAGATCCAAGTAACTGAAGAGTCAAATGACATCAGTCGATAAACAGAAATGTTGTGTACTATTTAAGAATAAAAATTTATAAAAATGTCTCTAAAAGAAAGTAAAATTTAGCGTTAAGGGTCGTGGTGGATGAACATGATTCCTCCCCCTATAATCAAAGATCTTGGATTTGCACTCTAAATTTGAAAATAATCTTGGTAGAAAGTGCTTCCCGTTTAATGGATCTTACGCGATAGGAATTTGGATTAGGGATGAGAGGGTACCTAGTTTGAAAATAAAATGTGGGAGAAGAATATTCATTAGAAAGTTTGAAAATAAAATTGACCGAGTTTTATATTACCTAAAAAGAAAATAGAATTAATTAATTATACTGTCACATAAAATTCTCTACATAATTAATATACATAACTTTTGTGGAAGGCAACTTGGGAAGTCTTTTGGATTGATTAGATGAATAAATTTGACACCACAATTACAGTTGCAAGACTCGGTGTATTTTTTATCTTGGACAATTTTTTAAAGTCTTTGGGGCCCCATTACCAGGAAAAATCCATAAAATGATAACAACCAATACAAATTATTTTTATGTATTCTTTTATTAAAAAAATTTCATAAAAACTTAATCTTTAAATTTCATGATAAATCTAAACAATAATTAAAAGTAAGTTCAGTCATGCTCGAACAAACTCCTTTTATTACCATCCAACTATTATGGTTTGCAAGACTTGGTAGATTCCAATTATACATTTTTGATTGCTTGGATGAGAAAATGGAAGTGTCATTTGAATGAGAATTGACTTGCCGTCTCGAAAAAGTATTTGGAGTTTGGACCTACTAGAGAATAATTTTGCCACCATTACTACGGTTGCAAGTTGGTCAAGTCTTTGAGGCCCGCATAAGTTAGGGAACCAATTAACTGAAGAGCCAAATGACAACAAGCAATACAAATTAATTTTGTGAACTTTTCAATAATAAAAATTTATTAAAACATCTCAAAATTAAGTAAAAATTACCATCAATGTTTATGGTCGGATGGATCATATGAGTCCTCTTTTAATTACAGGTCTCAGGTTCGCATGCTGGATGTGAAAACCCCTTTAATGGGCCTTTCAGATTACCAGTTGATACGAGTACGATCATGATCACGAACACTTTTTGAGTATTTTGAAGACCACCTAAAGAGTGCACAAGTCTAAGTGTGAAGGAGGCCCAAAACCGTCCCAAGCACACTCCATGGGCTGTTTTTTGGAGCCCTTTTCATTAAAGGGTCTTTTAGTCTTTTGTCTTTTATTTTGTAATGTAATATAAATTGAACATTGTAGGGTTTTAGTTGGTAGTTTTTATGAATGTTGAAGAAAGAACACACCTCTTAGAGAGAGAGAGTCCACAACCGAAACTAGGGCATAACATAAGGGTGAATTCTCTTGTGTGTTGCATTTTTCTTAATACGTTGGTGCTTGGGTGGTGGACGCATCTCTTGTGTCAATTGTAAGAGTTAGGTGTTTGTTGTGTGAAGTGTTAAATATCCAAGAGTGGAACATGCTCTTGGGTTGTTAAGACTACATCAACACTTGTCTAACTATCTATCTTGTATCTTGTTTTAGTTTCGGCTTCTTGTGTTGTTAATGTAACCCGTTTGTTCTTGTTGCTATTGTAATATTGTGGAGCTTCATCTTGTGTTGCTAACTTGTTGTTGACTGGCTGTTTTGGTGTATTAAAAACTTGTATCCTCTTCTTTCTTGTTCTAGATAGTGAATCCGAGAGAGATCCCCATTTGGTCCACGATTTGTTGTAATTTGTGGACTATTTTGGGGTGTGATTTCATGTTTCCTTGTTTGTTCCGTATCACTAGTAGACATCATAGGCCAAAAATGCTGAAATAATAATAATTATGCCATTTAGAAAACCCGTGGAGAAAAATACAACGTCGAGATAATAAGAGAATCCTCCTTTTTAAACAAACTAAAAAACATTTAAAATAAAAGAGAAAGAAAATGTCTAGAAAACATGACACTAAGCTGTGATAAATATTTGCTTAGCTGGACCACTTCAAACCCTTACGCGCACAGTGTGTGTATTCACGCAGTGGTTCAACTAGCAAATATATGGCATAGAAATACGGTAAAAAATAATCTAGGGGATGATAGCACCTCCGCAAAGTTAAGATGTGTTACAACAAAATTCGCTAAAATTTAGGTATATTTCAGACTTTTCTCCCTAAACCATCTCAATCATGTAAAAATAGTTCTCAAGCATATAATATAAGTTTGTAAAAATTAACTTATTAGAGGAACATGGCATAACATTTTTGCACCATACAATTCTAAAGAAAATAAAGCAAGACTTGGTTGACTTGCACAAGTCTTTGTCTGATTAAGGGAGTTTATGAACCATATTTACAATTGTAATTGAAACATGCAAGACTTGGTGAAATTAGAATTGATATGACCAGTGGTGGAGCCATATGTTTGTCGAAAAAATACATTATGTAGCTAGGTAAAAATATATATATATTTTTAATGTAAATATTACATATTGACACTCCTTGACATGTCTCTACTGTTAGTGTGAGGGACATATACGTACCATTTCATTAACGGTAGCGGCATATATGTACCTAATGTATGACAGATGATATATACGTACCATTTATCATAGTTCGAGGGTATATTTGTCCCTTTAGTAGAATATCTGACGCTTATCGACACTAGTTAGATGTGGATACGATAATCAATCAGTGATAACATCAACAGTCGAGTTTTTCATAACATCGATAAAGAGTACATAAATGTCTTCACAAAACAACAACATAGCCAAATAGCAGTATGGCGTTACATATTAGCCAAGCAGCTCACCAAATATCTCCAGAAGTAGACCCTCTCAACTCAATCAAGCATCATGGTCCAGTCGTGCTTGTAATGCATGAGCATGGAAAGCACGTTTTATGTGACATAACACACGTCAGACGCCATGTAGGACAAGAATTAGCCACGTAGAACTTTAGTAGAAGGCAACTTGGGGAGTGTTTGGACTGATTAGAGGAATAACTTTTCCACCCAATGTATGGTGTAAAGACTTGGTGTACTTTCGGTCTTCTCCAATTTTGTCAAGTCATTGAGGCCCACATAATTTGAAAAATTCCCTAAAATTATAATAACCAATACAAATTAATGTTGTGTATTCTTTTATTAAAAAGGAAGTTCATGAAAACATACTCTATAACAAGTCGAAATTTCAAAAAAAATTATAAACTATAATTAAAAGCTCCTTTTATTACCATCCCATATAAAAGTCTACAGGTTCTTTCCTAGCTAGAGATAAAAGGATTATGAACATATAAATTATGCAAATCATGTGAAAATATTTCTCGAGAGTATAGTATAAGTTAGTAAAATAAACTTACTGGAGGAATATGGCATATCATTTTTGCACCACACAATTATTGGAGGAATATAGCATATCATCTGAGATCGACTTCTCATGGGACCAGGTCCCATAGATACTATTTTTTGCCGTCTTTGTGGAATAGTTTAAATATCATCAAAACTACAGGAATGTATCATATGTGTTGGTGTAACGCTCCGAAAACGGGTCCCGGAGCGTCACACGGTGCTTGAGTCTACGAGTAGCCCCAAGCTAACCCTTTGAGCCATTTTCATACGCTTCAACACAAATCAATGGGGTTTCCATAAATAACCCTCAAATATCAACAGAGTAATCATCATCCAAGAATAAAAGAATTTCATAAAGATAACAAAATACGACTTATTAGTCAACTCCCAACATCTATACTAGTCTGACAAGCCTCTAAGAAAATCAATAAAACCAGCGAGCCATTGAGACATGCCCCAACTAACTAATACTCAGTTATCAAATGTAAATAATTCTGTGAAACCAACATGTGATGTCCTCGGAACATGAGGACTCACCACAACAGAGGATGTAGAACAGCGTGCCCGAAGAATCACTGTCAAACCTGGAACTGAGCACCTGAACCTACATTCCGAGAAAATGCAGCCCACATCCGAAGATGTGGTCAGTACCATGGAAAGGAACCGAGTATATGGGGGTGTATGCAGTTGTATCAACATCATCGTCATAAATATTTATAAGAAATATGTAGGATGTATGAAAGACTCACATAGCCCGAAGAAAATCATCATAATCATGAGAGGATGAAATAAGTATAATAACACATGCGAGTCATCATATAATTTGTCAATCACTTTCAGTTCATCAAGAATATCAATTCTCATAATGTAAATATCATTTAAATCTTTCGAAAGAATAACTTTCACAATTCCACGTTCAAATCACTTCACCGTTCACCATAGACATAAGAAAACACACACACACTAGGAGATCCTATAACCGACATAAACCATGTGATCTACATGGAGTCCAACGTACAACCCACGTTGGGGAGAGCCGTCCTATCCTTGCCATCGGAGTAGGACTATCGATATCAAATCCACACAAACTAGTGATCACTATATAAATCAGCCTCAGGCTCACTCCTACGGGGGCACGTAGTTCTAGGGACGTAAGGTTGCTTTATACCTCCCACTCGGTGCTAAATATTTCTCCCGAACTTAGCTCAGATCATTTCAAAGACAATCCACAACAAAATAATTTCAGTAATATAGAAATATACATCGGGAGCCATCATGCTTCCCATCTATCAAAATCAACCACGTTGTGAATTTCTTGCACACTCGAGTTCAAAACAACTCCATTAAGATCAAAAGGTCAAATCATTCGAAATATCTCAAATATTCAACATCAACGTGCTTATAACACACACTTTCTCTAAAAAACACAATTTCCAATGGGGATTCACGACCCAAATATCAAAATCATGATAAATATCGTTCAAGATTCATGCTTTATATCACCACACATGTAAATTCATCTTTCAAAATCATAAACATCAAGATTTCATAATAATCATCATAAGATATGGGTTCATGCTTCAAATTCATAAAAATCAAATAAAAATCATGCCTTTGTAAAGAAAATTACTTTTGGGCACAAGAACGAAAGAGAGTTCTTGTCGAAAAACCCCACATACCTTGAATGATGAACTTTAGATCGATACTCATTTTTGAGATGTTAATCATGCCTTTGAATGATGGTTCTTGGAGTTCTTGAACTAGGAACTTGGAATCTTGAATAAATTTACAGAATTAATGGTGAACTTTGGAGGTTCTTGAAGTTGGATGTAGGAGCTTACAGTTTTCTTTTTGAGAGAATTTGATGAAATATAACATATATGTTCATAATTTAATATAGGGTTTGGATGGATTTTGGGTGAGGGGGAACGACCAAAACGCCCCTAATAATCAAATAATTCTCGAATCTGTCCTTTGGTGGACTGTTTTGATAGTCTGAAGTAGATCAACCATAACGTTTTACTCCGATATCCAAATTGGATGAAACCAATTTAATTAGAAAGAGGACTCCCATATATTTCCATTGATATATATTATCTCACTCAGATCATTGTGTACGAGGAGTTATGATCATTTGAAGTTGATCCAAAAATTCACTTTTGATAGGCTGAAGTAGATCGACCATAACTTCTTGCTCCGATAGACAAATTGGATGAAACCAATTTCATCGGAAAGAGGACTGCAGAGCTTTCCGTTGATATATAGTATATTACCCATATCATTATGTAAAAGGAGTTATGATCGTTTAAAGTTAGAGAAAAAATACGCCAGGCCTCAGTACTTTTTCCTGCACGTTTTACTGTTCACTACTATTTACGGTTCGATCGGAATGTTCATAACTCGTCGTTCGGGTGTCCGTTTTGGATGATCCACATATCGTTGGAAAGATTATTCGATACTCTACGCAATGGTGGGTCATAATCTAAGACATTCCACGCGGAAAATTTATAGTTCATTCTAGAAGATAGAACCCAACACGTTTACACACAAAATTTCAACGAAAAATTTCCCGGGGTATTACATCACCCCCTCCCTTGGAAACATTCGTCCTCGAATGACACTAGACATGCCAAGGTTAGATAGGGAATAGGGAATAGAGAATACATCTGAAACCATTCGTTAGACTCATCACCACATCGTTTCTCACTCCGAATGCAACATAGAATGCATAAATTCAAGAAACTACAGCTCAACACATAATAAATGACAGCTGAACTGCTGCAACTTTTATCAAAAGTGCATGATTTAGGAGAGAACGGTACCTTCGGCTTGATCAGAGTTTGCGGAAAATAGGTGCGGGTACTTGGATCGCATATCCGCCTCAGCTTCCCAAGTTGCACCCTGAACAGATTGGTTTCGCCACAACACCTTGACCAAGGGAACTTCTTTGTTCCTTAGTCTTCGGACACTGAAATCAAGAATCTCAACAGGAATCTCATCAAAAGAAAGATTTTCTTGAATGTCAGCATTCACAGAGGAATCCACTACCACATCATCGCTAATATGCTTTCTAAGCATAGAGACATGGAATATTGGATGAACAGAGGACAACTCGGAAGGCAACTCGACCTCATAAGCTACCTTACCAACACGGCTAAGAATTTTGTAAGGACCAACATAACGGGGACTAAGCTTCCCCTTCTTTCCAAATCTCTTCACCCCCCTCATGGGTGAAATTTTTAGATACACTAGGTCACCAACTTCAAACCCAAGGTCTCTCCTTCTAACATCCGCATATGACTTCTGACGACTCTGTGCAGTTTTCAACCTTTCCCTAATCAACTTAACTTTTTCCATAGCCTTAAATACCGAATCAGGACCAGTCACAGCCGCTTCACCCACCTTGAACCAACCTATGGGTGATCTACACTTCCTCTCATATAAGGCTTCAAACGCAGCCATGCCAATACTAGAGTGGAAACTGTTATTGTAAGCAAACTCTATCAACGGTAAGTGATCATACCAACTTCCCTTAAAGTCAAGTGCACAAGCTCTCAACATATCCTCTAAGGTCTGGATGGTCCACTCAGCCTGACCATCGGTTTGCGGATGAAAAGCAGAACTCAAAAGCACTTGGGTACCAAGACCCTTCTGAAAAACTTTCCAAAATTGCGAAGTGAACTGAGTACCCCTATTCGAAATGATAGACAAGGGAACTCCATGCAGTCTGACAAGTTCTCAGATATACAATCTAGCGTAATCCTTAGTAGTATATGAAGTACGAACAGGCAAGAAATGAGCAGACTTAGTCAATCTATCAACCACAATCCAAATAGAATCATGATGGCTTCGGGAAGGAGGTAAACCAATCACGAAGTCCATATTTATCTCTTTCCACTTCTAGGTGGGAATACTAAACTCTTACATCATACCACCAGGTCATTGGTGTTCAACCTTAACCTGCTGGCATGTTGCACACTTAGCTACAAATGCTGCTATATCTTTCTTCATGCCACTCCACCAATAGATTTCCCGCAAGTCTCGGTACATCTTGGTGGCACCAGGATGAATAGAATATCGCGCCCCGTGCGCTTCAGCCATAATCCTCTGTCTCAGATCATCAACATTCGAGACACACAATCTACCCTGCAATCTCAACACACCATCTCCCCCTTGGGAGAAAACATCTACTTTTTGGTCCTTGACTGACTCCTTCAGTTTGACTAAAATAGCATCTAAGTATTGCTTTTCCTTTACTTTCGAAACCAAGGAGGATTCGGAACTACTCTGAACCCCTATACTACCTTCAGTAGAGTCAAACAACCTAACCCCCAATCTAGCCAAACGATGTACATCACGAGCCAACTCTTTCTTACCTTCTACCACATGGGAAACACTACCCATGGACACTCTACTTAGGGCATCCGCCACAATATTGGCCTTGCCCGGATGGTACAGCACACTCATATCATAGTCCTTTAACAATTCTAACTATCGTCTCTACCTAAGATTCAATTCTCTCTGGGTAAACACATACTGCAGACTCTTATGATTAGTGAAAACATCAACATGGACACCATACAAATAGTGTCTCCAGATTTTCAAAGCAAACACAACAGCAGCCAACTCAAGGTCATGGGCGGGGTAATTTTTCTCATGGGGTTTCAACTGTCTAGAAGCATAAGCTATCACCTTACCCTTCTAAATCAATACACAACCCAACCCAACTCTCAAAGCATCACAGTACACCACAAAACCATCAACACCATCAGGCAAAGTCAAAACAGGGGCTGAAGTGAGTCGAGTCTTCAACTCCTAAAAACTCTTCTCACAAGATTCGGACCACAAGAACTTCACTTTCTTTTAGGTTAACCGAGTCATAGGAGACGCTATAGAGGAGAAACCCTAAACAAAATGGCGGTAATAGCCAGCTAAACCCAAGAAACTTCAGATATCAGTCGGAGAAATAGGTCTAGGCCAATTTCTAACAGCTTTGGTCTTTTGGGGATCAACTCTAATACCCTCGGAAGAAATGATATGACCCAGAATGAACTTGGCAAAGAACTTGTGATCTCTAAGGGTTTGCAAGACAGTTCAGAGATGATCAGAATGTTCATCCTCACTACGGGAGTACACCAGTATATCATCGATGAACACTATGACAAACATATCCAGATATGGTCTGAATACTCGATTCATGATGTCCATGTAAGCTGCTGGGGCATTAGTTAACCCGAAAGACATAACAAAAAACTCAAAATGGCCATAACGAGTTTGGAAAGAGGTTTTCGGGATGCCACACTCCCTAACTTTGAGTTGATGATAGCCAGAACGAAGGTCTATCTTTGAGAAATAACTTGCACCTTGCAATTGGTCAAACAAATCATCTATTCTCAGAAGGGGGTACTTATTTTTGATGGTGACTTTATTCAGTTGGCGGTAATCAATGCACATACGCAAAGAGCCATCTTTCTTTCTCACAAACAACATAGGAGCACCCCAAGGAGAAATACTGGGCCTTATGAAACCCTTATCTAGTAGATCTTTGAGTTGCTCTTTCAACTCCTTAAGTTCTGCAGGGGCCATATGGTAAGGAGAAATAGCAATGGGCTGAGTATCGGGAAGAAGATCAATCCCGAACTCTATCTCTCTATCAGGAGGTATCCCTGGGAGATATCCAGAAAGACATCAGAAAACTCATTGACGACGTTAACAGACTGGAGAGTTGGAGTCTCAGACTTAGTGTCTTGACTCTAACCAAATGGTAAATACACCCCTTGGAAATAAGCTTTCTAGCTTTGAGGTAAGAGATAAAATGACTCTTGGGTGACACAGAATTCCCAGACCACTCAAACACGGATGCACCCAGAAACTGAAACTTGACCATTCGGTTCCGACAATCAGTAGAGGCATAAAAAGAATACAACCAGTCCATACCTAGAATCACATCAAAATCTACCATGTCTAACTCAATCAGATCAGCAAACAAGACTTTATGAAGAATGGTAACAGGACACTTTTTATACACTTTCTGGGCAACAATCGAATCACCCACTGGGGTAGAAACTAGGATAGGCTCAGGAATAATATCAGGACTCATTTCAAAATTCACAGCAATCAAAGGTGTAACATATGAGAAACTGGATCCAGGATCCAACAAAACATACACATCAAACTAAAATATACGAAGCATACCAGTAACAACATCGGGAGAGTCCTCCTGTTCCTGGTGGGACTGTAAGGCATAGAATCTATTCTGGCGCTGCCCGCCAGCATTGCTAGAAGAGGAGCCCTGAGCTGGGGCTGGGCGAGTCGCTGGAACTTGAGCACTAACAGTCTGAGTCTGGGTCTGAGGGCGATAGTCATGACGCCCTTGTCCATCCTATGGACAATCTCTAACTCTGTGACCCATGTCACCACACCGGAAACAACCCCTCTTATCACCCCAACACTCACCCGAATGAGCCCTACCATACTTAGGACACAAGGGACGATTTGGCTTTCTGCCAGCACTGTACTGGGTCTTGGATGTATTTGACCTTCTACCTTTCTCCTGCCTACCTCTAGGCATGGGAGCACTAGTAGATAATGGTGCTGGCATAGATGAACGATCCTGATACGACCCTGTCCGTGCTGCTCGGACCTAGCTCTTTTATTCCCTCTCATTCTATCTCTCTTCTTAATTTTGTCTGCCTCCATCTGTTGGGCATGAGTCATCAGCCTAGAAAGATTCATCTCACTATTCAGCATAGCAGACCTACACTCCTTAACCACATAACTAGACACTCCAGTCACAAACTTACTCATACTAGCCCGATTATCAGTGACTAAGTCAAAAGCATACTTGGACAATTGATTGAACTTTAGACAGTACTCCCTAACAGTCATAGAGCCCTGTCGCAGGTTCATAAACGCTTCTACCTTTGCCTCCCTCATCTCTAAAGGGAAAAAATTATCCAGGAATGCATCCGGGAACACTTGCCAAGTCGTAGGGACAACTCCCTCACCTCTATCTTTTCTCCAAGCAAAAACCCATTCATAAGCAAGGTCTTTCAACCTATACGTAGCTAACTCCACACTATGTTCCTCAGATGTATGCATCACCTGAGTAATCTTCCGCACCTCCTCTAAAAACAACATGGATCCTCATCAGACTTGGACCCATAGAATTTCGACGGTTTCATCCGCATGAAGTCATGGATCCTGGCAGCAGCTGAATCATCTCCCTGCTGCTATGGAGCCAGGGCCGGGTTGTCCTGAACATTTGCAGTAACATCTTGGGCCAGCGCCTGAAAGGCTGCCCGAAATTCAGAATGAGACACATTTTTATTCAATGAGAGCGGGTTGAGGTTGCTGACCATCATTATTTCTTCTAGCTCGACGTGGAGGCATATTTTTAAAAGAGGAGAGCACGAATCAATAGCAGAGAGAGACACTTTAAGCACGATAGACTTCTAAAAGAATGAATCACACTTTTTCCTAAAACGTCTTGTAGCCTCTTGCTCATAGATGTGGCGCTCTACACACCGATGATCAAGACTCTACTTAACGCGGCTTGTCAGACTCCCTAGGACACCTTAAAACCTTAGGCTTTGATACCAAGTTTGTAACGCCCCAAAAATGGGTCCCGGAGCGTCACACGGTGCTTGAGGCTATGAGTAGCCCCAAGCTAACACATTGAGCCATTTTCATTCGCTTCAACACAAATCAACGGGGTTTCCATAAATAACCCTCAAATATCAACAAAGTAATCATCATCCAAGAATAAAAGAATTTCAGAAAGATAACAAAATACAACTTATTAGTCAACTCCAAACATCTATACTAGTCTGATAAGCCTCTAAGAAAATCAATAAAACCAGCGAGCCATTGAGACATGCCTTAACTGACTCATACTCAGTTATCAAATGTAAACAATTCCGTGAAACCAACATCAGACATCACGTCCTCGGAACATGAGGACTCACCACAACAGAGGATGTAGAACAGTGTGCCCGAAGAATTACTGTCAAACCTGGAACTGAGCACCTGAACCTACATTCTGAGAAAATACAGCCCATATCCGAAGATGTGGGTCAGTACCATGGAAAAGAGCCGAGTATATGGGGGTGTATGCAGTTGTATAAACATCATCATCATAAATATTTATAAGAAATATGCAGGATGTATGAAAGACTCACATAGCCCGAAGAAAATCATCATAATCATGGGAGGATGAAATAAGTATAATAACACATGTGAGTCATCATATAATTTGTCAATCACTTTCAGTTCATCAAGCATATCAATACTCATAATGTAACTATCATTTAAATCTTTCGAAAGAATAACTTTCACAATTCCACTTTCAAATCACTTCACCGTTCACAATAGACACAAGGAAACAAACATACACTGGGAGATCCTATAACCGACATAAACTATGTGAGCTACATGGAGTCCAACGTACAACCCACGTTCGGGAGATCCATCCTATCCTTGCCATTGGAGTAGGACTAGCGATATTAAATCCACACAAACTAGTGATTACTATATAAATCAGCCTCAGGCTCACTCCTACGGGGGCACGTATTTCTAGGGACGTAAGGTCGCTTTTATACCTCCCACTCGGTGCTAAATATTTCTCCCGGACTTAGCTCAGATCATTTCAAAGACAATCCACAACAAAATAATTTCAGTAATATAGAAATATACATCGGGAGCCATCATGCTTCCCATCTATCAAAATCAACCACGTTGTGAATTTCTTTCACACTCGAGTTCAAAACAACTCCATTAAGACCAGAAGGTCAAATCATTCAAAATATCTAAAATATTCAACATCAACGTGCTTATAACACATTTTTCTCAAAAAAACACAATTTCCAATGGAGATTCACGACCCAAATATCAAAATCATGATAAATATCGTTCAAGATTCATGCTTTATATCACCACACATGTAAATTCATCTTTCAAAATTATAAACATCAAAATTTCATAATAATCATCATAAGATATGGGTTCATGCTTCAAATTCATAAAAATCAAATAAAAATCATGCCTTTGTAAAGAAAATTACTTTTGGGCACAAGAACGAAAGAGAGTTCTTGTTGAAAACCCCCACATACCTTGAATGATGAACTTTAGATCGATACTCATTTTTGAGATGTTAATCGTTCCTTTGAATGATGGTTCTTGGAGTTCTTGAACTAGGAACTTGGAATCTTGAATAAATTTGCAGAATTAATGGTGAACTTTGGAGGTTCTTGAAGTTGGATGTAGGAGCTTACGGTTTTTATTTTGAGTGAATTTGATGAAATATAACATATAATGCTTCTAGTAGGCTATAATATAGGGTTTGGACGGATTTTGGGTGAGGGGGAATGACCAAAACGCCCCTAAAAATCAAATAATTCTCGAATCTATCCTTTGGTGGACTGTTTTGATAGTCTGAAGTAGATCAACCATAACGTTTTACTCCGATATCCAAATTGGATGAAACTAATTTCATTAGAAAGAAGACTCCCATATATTTCCGTTTATATGTAGTATCTCACCCAGATCATTTAGTACGAGTAGTTATGATCATTTGAAGTTGACCCAAAAATTCACTTTTGATAGGTTGACGTAGATTGACCATAACTTTTTGCTCCGATAGATAAATTGGATGAAACCAATTTCATCGGAAAGAGGACTCGTAGAGATTTCCGTTGATATATAGTATATCACCCATATCATTATGTACAAGGAGTTATGATCGTTTAAAGTTGGAGGAAAAATACGCTAGGCCTCAGTACTTTTTCCTGCACGTTTTACTGTTCACTACTATTCACGGTTCGATCAGAATGTTCATAACTCGTCGCTCGGGTGTCCGTTTTGGATGATCCACATATCGTTGGAAAGATTATTTGATACTCTAAGCAATGGTGGGTCATAATCTAAGATATTCCACACGGAAAATTTATTGTTCATTCTAGAAGATAGAACCCAACACGTTTACGCACAAAATTTCAACAAAAAATTTCCCGGGGTATTACAGTTAGTTTCAAACCATTAAAGGGAAACAACACAGGAATTCAATAGTCAAACATTGGATACTGAAACAGAGATTGATTTTTAAATAAGAGAAAACGCAAAGCGATAGAGAGGGATTAATTTCTTGTCGAAAGACTGTCAATTATTGATTATCAACTTAGCAACTTAAATAGATGCTATTACAACTAAAAATAGGACAAAGAAACAACCTACTTATACCAAAATTAAGACAACTAATTAGTTTCCTACCAATGATAGAACTCCTAAATTAACTAGGATTGTAAGTAAAAAAGTTGGAGAAAAAAAACAGAGAAAGATGTGCATATTCCTAAAGCAACTCTCAACACTCCTCCTTGCTTTATGAAATGCAAACTCCAATTTTCTGTCTGAGAAGCTGAATTTGCTGACAGGTAAAGGTTTAGTGAATATATCAGCCCATTGTTCTTCCGTCTTGCAGTAGACAAGAGTCACATCTCCATCTTTTTGAACCTCTCTTAGGAAGAAAAACTTGATATTGAAGTGTTTAGATTTTCCATGAAACACAGGATTGTGAGAGATAGATATTGGTGCTTGGTTGTCCACAAACACTTCAATGCTTCCTGTTGGTTCCATATACAGATCAATAAGAATTTTCTTCATCCACAATGCTTGATTTACCGCTGCTGTAGCTGCCACAAACTCAGCTTCGGCAGTAGATTGAGCCACAATGTCCTGTTTCTTACAACTCCATGAAAAAATCCCAGAACCAAGACTAAAACAGTGCCCTGAAGTACTCTTCGAGTCCTCTTTGGAACCTCCCCAATCACTATTAGAGTAACCAAAAAGCTTCACAGGTTGAGTCCTTCGAAACATGACTCCATAGGTGATAGTTCTTTAGATGTATCGCACAATTATTTTTGCTGCCTTCACATGTACTTTACTCAGACAATGCATGAACCTTGATAGAATACTTACAGCATATAATATATCGGGTCTTGTTGCTGTAAGATACATTAAACACCCAACGAAACTTCTGAAATATGTTTCGTCCACCTTTTCGGCTCCATCATCTTTGCTTAGTTTCTCTTTTGGGTTCATGGGAGTATTCACCTCTTTACAATTTTCCATTTTGAATTTCTTGAGAATTTCCTTCGCGTACTTCTTCTGGCAAATGAAAAACTCATCTTTTCCCTGTGTAATCTCCATTCCAAGGAAATAAGTCATCAGACCAAGATCGGACATTTCAAAAGCTTGCATCATAGCCTGCTTGTACTCATCAATGAGCTTTGCGCTATTTCTTGTAATCAAAAGGTCATCGACATATAGAGAAACAACAAGAATCCCACTGTTATTGCGTTTAACATATAGTGTAAATTCCGAAACACTTTTCTCAAAATCGAGGCTTAGCAAATAATTATCTATTCAACTATACCAAGATCTTGGTACCTGTTTTAGGCCATAAAGAGCTTTATGTAGTCGGTAGACTTTCTCTTCTTTTACATCTACAACAAAACCTTTAGGTTGCTCGATATAGATTTGTTCTTCAAGAACTCCATTATGAAATGCGGATTTGACATCCATCTGGTGCACTTTCTAGCCACGTTGTGCAGCAATAGTAAGAAGCAACCTGATTGTGTCAAGCCTAGAAACTGGAGCAAATGTGTCAAAATAATCAATACCAAAAATCTGTGCATACCCCTTAACTACAAGTCTTGACTTGAGGTTGTTAACAAAACCATCAGTATTTAATTTTGTCCGGTAAACCCACTTCACACCGATGATCTTTCTATCTTGAGGCTTTTCCACAAGCTGCCAGGTTTTGTTCTTCTCAATCATTCAAAGTTCCTCCTCCATTGCGGCTTTCTACTTAGGATCTAAAACAGCCTCTTCAAATCCAAAAGGCTCTAAAATGGACACATTGCATCTCTGGTATATCTCATAGAGAAACCTTGTTCCTCTCACAGGTTGATCATCAATGTCTTCATCGAAATTCGGTAGATTGCTTGTGATCTGCTTATGATTAACCTTTTCCCAGACCCATTTCTCATTCTCCATAAAAAATACATCTCTACTTACCATAATTTTTTTAGTATGAGGCTAAAAAATCTTGTAAGCTTTAGAGATTGTACTGTAACCAATAAAGACTCCAGGTTCAGCTTTCTTGTCTAACTTGTCCCTCTTAACCTGTGGAATATGAGAGAAACACAAACAACTGAAGATTTTTAAGTTTTTTAAGGACGGCTTATAGCCGTTCCACGCCTCAAAAGGTGTCTTTCCATCAACTGCTTTGGTAGGCAATCTGTTCAGCAAAAAAAACAGCAGTGTTAGATGCTTCTGCCCATAAATATTTTGGTAAGCCTTTCTCGTATAACAAACACCTCGACATTTCCATTATCATCCTATTCTTCCTTTCACTGACTCCATTATGTTGCGTAGTATATGGGGCAGTGAGTTGATGCTCAGTACTTGCATTTTGGTAAAACTTTTCAAATCGATCAGATGTGTAATCAGTACCATTATCTGATCTAAGCGTTTTCATCCTGCAACTACTTTGATTTTCTACCAAAGCTTTGAATTTCCAGAATACTTCAGGTACTTCAGATTTGAATCTGAGAAAATAAATCCAACACATTCTTGTCATATCATCAATAAATGCTATAAAATATTTACTTTCATTAAGAGAAGCAGTTTTATGTGGTCCACACAAATCAGTATGGACTAACTGAAGCTTCTCCGATGCTCTCCAAGTTGCCTTGGCAAAAGGCATCCCGCTTTGCTTTCCAAATTGACATGTGTTGCAGCATGTGTGTTTTCCCTCCATGGATTGTAGTCCTTGAACCATATCTTTATTCACCATGGGCAATATCGCATTGTGATGAAAATGCCCGAGTCTCTTATGCCATACATCTGCTGTCATCTCTTGGCTCGAATAGGAAGCCGACTTTCCTTCCATTGGATCAAACGAAAAGCTTTTTCCTCTCACTTAACTTGGCAGATTTCTTGACCCTTTGGATCAAATATCACACACTTCTTGTCCCCAAAATTAAGCTTAAAACCATTCTCCAAAAGTTGTCCTACGCTCAATAAATTTTGATCAAGTTCTGGAAAAAAAAAGTACATCTGAAATTAACTTTGTACCTGAGCTGCTTTCAATAGCTACTATTCCTTTTCCTTTGGCAGAAAGATAATCACCATTACCGATTCTGACTTTAGAGATTTTGGACTTGTCTAAATATTTGAAAATCTCCTCATCATGAGTCATATGATTTGTACAACCGCTATCAATTAGCCAGGACTCCCTTGAGACGCTGCTTGTAAAACATGATGTGACAAAAAGTTGATCTTTTTCCTGTTCATTAACAACTCGAGCCTCTGCATATTGCTGCTGAGTTTTGTTTTTACAGATGATCGCTTCATGCCCAAGCTGATTACAATTAGTGCACTTAGCATCAGGACTCTTCCAACACTTGAAAGGTGCATGTCCGAGCTTGCCGCAATGCTTACAAGGAGGGTAGTTTCTTTTGAAACCACCTGTTTTGTTTTTGTTACTTTGCACTGTACCTTCTCCATCAGTTGGTTGGTACTTCTTATTCTTCTTCTTCTTAGAACGTCCATCATCATGATGCTTGGCTGGTAAGGCACCTTCGACAACTCCTCCTTGTCTCATAACACGTCATTGCTCTTGCGCTTGAAAAGAACTTAAGAGCTCTGCAAGTGTTATCTTGGATAAGTCCTTAGTATTTTCTAAGGTTGTTATGGTAGCCTTATATCTTTCAGGTGCCGTTACTAGGATTTTCTCAATGATCCTTGAATCATTAAAAGCAGAACCCAACAATATGATGCGATTTGCTAAATTAAGGAGTCTGTCAGAGTACTCCTTTATGGTTTCACTTTCTTTCATCCTTTGCAGCTCAAACTCACGTACCAGATTCAACACTTGCATCCCTCGAATCCTTTCATCTCCTTCATACTCAGTTTTGGGATAATCCCATACCTCTTTCGCTGATTCAAGAGACATGACACGAGTGAAGATATTAGATGAAACTACAGTAAATAAGCATGCCATTTCCTTTGATTTCCTAGTATTCTTCTCCTTGTGAGTTTTAATCTGCGCCATCGTGGGATTGTCCGGCAAGGGAGATATCTCATATTCAGCTTCAACAGCTTCCCATAGATCCAAAGCTTGCAGATATATCAGCATTCTAACTGTCCAGATTTGATAACTTTCTCCATCGAAAGTTGGTGGTGCCATTGAAGAAAAATTTTCTTCTCCGTTCATGGTATCCACTGGATCAGATTGATGCAAACATTCACAGGTCCCTTAAGATTAAAGCTTTGATATCAATTGTTGGTTTCAAACCGTTAAAGGGAAACAACACAGGAATTCAATAGTCAAACGTTGGCCGCTGAAATAGAGATGGAAGTTTAAAGAAGAGAAAACGCAGAGCGATAGAGAGGGATTAATTTCTTGTCGAAAGACCGTCAATTATTGATCATCAACTTAGCAACTTAAATAGATGCTATTACAACTAAAAATAGGACAACGAAACAACCTACTTCTACCAAAATTAAGACAACTAATTAGTTTCCTACCAATGATAGAACTCCTAAATTAACTAGGATTGTAAGTAAAAAAGCTGGAGAAAAAAAACAGAGAAAGACGTGCATATTCCTAAAGAAACTCTCAATAATATGGACATTAAAAAAATCTCTTTGGATCAGTACTCATGCACACATCATTTGAGGAAAATCATTTGTGATTCATCATCATTAGCAAAAATTCCAATACATAAATTTGCACTTTAACTTGGCGTCAGATCACATCTATGACCTTCAACTTTGGGTGTGTACAAGTAGGCACTTAAATTTTTACAAAGTTGAACAAGTAGACACACACGTTCTATGTGACATAATAAATGTAGGACGTAATGTAGGACAACAATTGACCATGTAGAACACTTTAGTAGAAGGCAACTTGGGGAGTGTTTGGACTAGTTAGAGGAATATCTTTTCCACCAAATGTATGGTTGTAAAGACTTGGTGTACTTTTGGTCTTCTCCAATTTTTTCAAGTCTTTGAGGCCCACATAATCTGAAAAATTCCCTTAAATGATAATAACAAATAGAAATTAATGTTGTGTATTCTTTTATTAAAAAAGAAGTTCATGAATTGAAATTTCAAACAAATTATAAACTATAATTAAAAGCTCCTTTTATTACCATTTTTATTACCATCCCATGTAAAAGTCTACAGGTTCTTTCCTAGCTAGAGATAAAAGGATTATGAACATATAAAATATGCAAATCATGTAAAAATATTTCTCGAACGTATAGTATAAGTTAATAAATAAAATTAGCTTATTAGAGGAATATGGCATACCGTTTTTGCACCACACAATTCTAGTCTAGATAAAATAAAGCAAGACTTGGTTGACTTGCACAAGTTTTTGGCTGATTGAAACGTGCAAGACTTGCATGTTCGTCGAAAAGATACATTGTGTAGGTACGTAAAAATATTTCTTATGTATATATTACGTAATTACACTCTTTGATTTTTTCATGAATTTACTTCTTTATATTTTGAAATTTCTTGATGAAAATTTTGACTCTGCTACTGAATATGACAAAATGAATGAAGAAAAGTACTATTTTTTTTCAAAATCATGAAGACCAAAAGGGATACCTCATTGCTATTTAAAGTCTCAAAACCACATGTTATAGAGCATACCTACAAATTTATGCAATAATGGAGAAAGCCTTTACATTTTTTCTCTTAACACTCTTGTTGCTTATGGCTAGTTCAGCCATGACCCAAACCAACATTACTATTGATCAATTGTCTCTTCTGTCCTTGAAATCTCAAATCATTTCCGACCCCTCTCACTTCTTGTATGAAAACTGGTCTCCCGCCGTTTCTGTTTGTCATTGGGTTGGAGTCACCTGTAATTCTCGCCACCATAGAGTGAAGTCCTTGAATCTTTCTAACATGGCTCTTATGGGCAAAATTCCCCGTGATCTTGGAAACCTCACATTTCTTGTCTCTCTTGACTTGGGAAGTAACAATTTCCATGGAAATTTGCCTCAAGAAATGACACGCTTGCGCCGGCTTAAGTTTCTTGATTTAAGTTTCAACAACTTCCGAGGGAAGGTTCCTTCTTGGTTTGGATTCTTACACCATCTTCAAGTTCTAAATCTTAGGAATAATACTTTCACTGGTTCCATCCCATCTTCATTTTCTAATATTTCCACACTCGAGACTTTGAATCTGAATTTCAATTCCATGGAGGGTCAAATCCCAGAAGTGATTGGAAGTCTTATAAACCTTAGAGTATTAATGTTTAGGGGTAACAAGCTCATAGGCTCTATTCCTCTGTCACTCTCGAATGCCTCAAGGTTGGAGGCTTTGGAGATATCTTACAATTCACTTCAAGGAAACATTCCAGAAGGGATCGGCAATCTTCACAACATGAAAGCGCCATCCATACAAGATAATCAGCTTACGGGTTCTATACCACAGTCAGTTTTCAACATTACTAGAATTGAAAATATAGCATTTACAGACAATAGCTTATCAGGAAATCTTCCCAATGGTTTATGTAATGGTCTCCCATTACTCAAAGGGCTTTATTTATCGAGAAACAAGCTTCATGGTCATATTCCTACAAGCTTATCAAATTGTTCACAACTTCAAGTATTGGCTTTATGGGAAAATAATTTCACAGGTATTTTTATCTTTTGAATGCTTGTATCTAATTGCTTCATGTTGTTAAGGATTATATTTCATTATGTCTATCTACAGCTCCATTCATTCATTTTTTTTGTTTTATTAATCCACTGCAGCAAGTTGTTGCTCAGTTAGTTAGATGAGCTGGCTGATTGTTAGTATGTAGTGAGCTGGCATCCAAGAATGTTCTAGAACAAGTTTGTTATTCCTACAATTCCTCTTTGTAAAGAGTAGAAGCAGTTATAAAATTCTCTCTCGTTCTTCCTCTTCTTCTTCTAAGCTCCATTAATGGAGTCCTAGCTAATTGAGATAGTTTATCACACCTTTTTAACACACAGTAATTGCATTAATTGAAGTATCTAAGTTTGGTGGTATTAGGCATGGAGAGAAGCCAAATTAATGCTCTGTTCAAATATATTTATCTTCTATACGTATTTTTTTTCGTTTTTCTTTTAATACTTTCGTATGACCAATGATATAAAAGTTAAAATCTTAGTGGATTCTACCATGGGAGATTGACAACTTAAACAAGATGGAATTCTTATATCTTAGCAAAAATAGATTGAACCAGCTATTTAAACTCACTAGTAATCCACTATTTGTGTTTCCAGGTGAAATACCGAAAGAGATAAGCAATCTCACTGAGTTGGAGCTACTTAGTCTTAGGAATAATAGATTTAGTGGTTCACTCACAATGGAGATCTTCAACATATCAGGGCTGAGACTGATTTCTCTTTCATTCAATAATCTATCAGGAAGCCTCCCACCAAACATGTGTTCTGTCATACCCAACACTGAAGAGCTTTATATGAACAACTTAAACAATCTTGTTGGGACTATTCCTCATTCCATCTCCAATTGTTCAAAACTTACTATTCTGGAGCTTGCTAACAACCAACTCACAGGCTTGATTCCCAATTCTCTTGGATATTTGACTCATCTACGGTTACTAAATTTATGGGCAAACAATTTGACTAGAGACTCATCATTAAGCTTCCTGACTTCCTTAACCAATTGCAGAAAATTAACATTTCTTGATATATCTTTCAATCCTCTAAATGACATGTTTCCGGCCTCCACAGGGAACCTTTCCACCTCTCTTAGAAATTTTTACGCCAACAATTGCAAAATCAAAGGGCGAATTCCAAATGATGTTGGGAACTTAAGCAGCTTATTAGACATTGATCTTTCTGGTAATAACTTGATCGGATCGATTCCAACATCAATTGGCAACTTGAGAGACCTTCAGAGGTTCAACTTGAGTAGCAACAAATTTACAGGATTTATTGGAGATCTTATATATAAATTGCAGCATTTGGGTGACATTTACTTGGGTCAAAATCAAATTTCAGGATCGCTACCTAATTGTTTAGGGAATATTACTTCCCTTAGGGAGATACATCTGGGTTCCAATAAATTGAGTTCCAATATACCACCAAGCTTAGGGAACCTTCAAGATCTAGTGGTTCTTGACTTATCGTCAAATAACATGATAGGTTCTTTACCTCCAGAAATTGGAAATCTAAAGGCTGTAACAAAGATGGATCTATCGATGAATCAATTCTCAAATGAAATTCCTAGAGAAATTGGAGAATTGCAAAATTTGGCACACCTTTCTTTGAGACACAACAAGTTGCAAGGAACTATACCTGACTCAATGAGAAACATGGTAGGTTTGGAATTCCTAGACCTTTCTCACAATAATATATCTGGAAACATTCCTAAGTCATTGGAGAAGCTTCATAACTTGAAGTATTTCAATAGTTCTGACAACAAATTGTATGGTGAAATACCCTCGGGAGGTCCTTTCAAGAACCTCTCGAGTCTGTTTTTCATCTACAATGAAGCATTGTGTGGTTCTTCAAGATTGTTTCCCACCATGCCCCACTTCATCAAAGCACAGATCAAATAGAAAAAAATTGCTAGTTCTTTTTCTTTTGCTGGGAATTGCAATAGTATTTGTTCCTAGCACCTTTATTTTTTTCTGGATAAGGTATAGAAATGGTAAAAAGCTCCTCAACAAGCTGATTCATTGTCTGCCATAACAAGAGAAAGAATTTCATACTATGAATTGATCCAAGCAACTGATGTGCTTAGCGAGAGTAATCTGATTGGTTCTGGAAGTTTTGGCTCTGTTTACAAAGGTGTTCTCAGAAGTGGAACTGCCATTGCAGTTAAAGTGTTCAATCTGCAACTGGATGCGGCATTCAAGAGTTTTGATACGGAATGTGAAGTTTTGTGCAGCCTTCGCCATAGGAATCTGGTTAAAGTCATTACTAGTTGTTCCAATCTTGATTTCAAGGCTTTAGTGCTCGAGTATATGCCTAATGGAAGTCTTGAGAAGTATTTGTATTCGCACAACTACTTCCTTGAAACCAAGCAGAACTAAGCATAATGATAGATGTGGCATGTGCTTTGGAATATCTTCACCATGGGTGCTCGTTGCCTGTGATTCACTGTGATCTGAAGCCGAGTAATGTCTTGCTGGATGACGATATGGTTGCTCATCTCAGAGACTTTGGCATTTCAAATCTGCTGGATGATGATCAAGGTGATTTGTACACTAAAACCTTAGCAACATTGGGATATATTGCGCCAGGTTCGTCTCTTAGTTTTGCTGATTATTCCTTTCTTTTTTTCCCACCAAGAAAGTATATTGCATCTTTAAATGAATTATTTGACTGTAGAGTATGGACTGGAAGGACGAGTGTCAACAAAGTGTGATGTCTATAGTTATGGGGTCTTGTTGCTGGAAACATTTACTAGGAGAAAGCCTAATGAGTTTGAGGGTGACCTTAGCTTGAAGCAATGGGTGAGTTATTCACTCCCAGAGGCAATAATGGACGTCGTAGATGCCAACTTGGTAACAGCAACTGGTAATCGCTTACAGAAGGAGTTAGATGTTGTGTCATCAATCATGAAAGTTGCATTAGATTGTTGTGCTGAATCTCCGGCAAGAAGGACTAACATGAAAGATGTTGTTGGGATGCTGCAGAAGATCAAGATTCAACTTCTTGCATATTGAACAAGTTTTTGGAATCTGGTGTTCCAACTCACTTGTTTGTTTCAACTTTTTCTAAATTGTTGTATTCATGTAAAGATTGTTGTTTTGTATTGTTTTGTTTTAGCAATTGATTTGTGCATGATTAAGTTTTCAGAAATGCTAGATGGTTGCATTAAATCTCACTGTTTGCTCTTAATATTATTGTTGCAACAGGGGGGAACTTGCAAATTGAATTAGTAAAACCAAAATATTTTTAGAGGAATTAACTGTATGAATACAGATAGGCAAGTAATATAAATGTTTAGTATAATAAAATATCCTGATTTGAGCGGAATGGATTTTGTTTGTTCCTACACTTCAGTAAGGATCTGTTACTTTCGACGCATTCGCTGGATTCCCCATTATGATGACTCACTATGTTTCCCATCTGAAACCGAGTCCTTGTCGCGGCCATACCGATCTGATACCGTAAATTTAACACTAAGCAGTTCGGTAAATTAGCTCCAGGTATGCCTCTTGTTAACCTTCTACCTTCTGTTCGAGTAATGTCTCACAGTCCGTTTTTGGAACAGTTGATGATGTGAGAGACAAGTCTAAAAATGCGTTCTTTTCTCTTCGGGGCCCTTTGCCATATTATCGGTCTAACTCTAGGCTGATCCCCTTTGCTCACTTTATTGGAAGATCACCTACTACTACTAGGCATATTCCTTTCACACAGATTCATCATTGATCAGTAGCAAAATTTCAAACCTTTCAACCATATACATGAATTAATATGGATATTGTGGTAAAAAAAAACCTCATATTAATCATTGTTTCTTAAGGGCGTGGAAAGTCTAAAGTGGACAAGGAAAAATTACTGGAGGGAGTAATATCTATTTCGCAGGGCAAGACTTTGAGAAATTTTTCTTGGGGCATAACTTTTGTCACTGAACTTATGCCTAGCAAATTTTTTTGCCTTGCGTTTCTTTTTTTTCCGTTTTTCGCTGTCAAGTACATTTCGGTCATTTTTCGTTTAACTTAAAGTGCTAAAGAAAATAAAATTAAATATCACCCCAAAATAATTCATGTGCAAATGACCCTTTGGAGGTGGACTATGTTGAGTTGAGCTAAAATCAGTGTCACGACTCGAACTAGGGCCTGGCCGTGACGGACATCCCGAACCATGAAGGACCGAAACGCCCATCTCTTTCTGGTAATCTTGCACAACATTCATATATAAAAGAAGATGCGAAAACATAATATTCTACGGAAACATGGTCAGTTCTGAATTTAACATAAGTATTGAAACTGTAAATCAACTACATCTAAATAACATCTGACTCAGTCTGCGAAATCTGTACTACATGAAAATATAACAACTGTCTGAAACTAGAACAAGGCCCCAGTAGACCAAAACGGTAATAAGTGACATAATCTGAAAAGACAGGCCTTCTGGAATAGAGAAGGCTCACCACTGCACAATCTGATCAGCTGTCTGAATTATCTACTGCTTATCTGGACCCCTAGACTGAACCTCAGAACTTGGAGGGAGGAGGGGGGAGGGTCAATATAGATGTACTGGTACGCAGAGCAAATCCAAAATAATCATTTATTTATTCAACATATATGAGAGCATTTGAGAACAGTTCATAAATATATCATATAGTAAGAAATCACATGGGAATTTTAAAAGACTCTAAAAAAAATCATCACAACTCTGAGAAATCTGTGTTACTTCTGCGCTAGGTGGTATACCCTACAATTCTAAAAAATTTCATGGGCTATATGAAAACTGCCATTAACTCGGCAGCAAAGCCCCCAACCCAAGTGTGCCGCAAGGGTCGGAGTCTATGAATCTACTACGATACACGGCCGTCGCCAACATACAATAATAATCTACCCGTAACGGCAAGTACGGTTTCAGGATAAGAGTTGCTTGAACTCGTGCCTTCTTTGGGTAACCACCTAACCCTCTTTAAGCCCCTTTTTAAAACTCTATCAAAACATGCAGTCTCTGAAAACATACTATGAAAACATGCTCTGAAAATATACTCTGAAAACATAATCTGTTATGGCATAAATACATATGGTATCGTCATACCATTGACTTGCAAGTCACATCTCTGAGCCATTATTAGTTTATCATAAATCTCTGTTTTCAAAACACAAGTCTTGGGATTACCATATCAATAATTCAATTCAAGAAACTCTTTCTCAAACCTCATGTAAACACATGCAAGGAACTCATCTTGGTCAAGCATTTCAATAGTACAATGCAAGGTGGTCATGTCAAAGTTCTCAATTCACATAAAATTCTTTCTTTTAAACACAATAACACATTTATATCAAGAACCACCCTTCTAAAATTTCAAATCATGATCAAATGCTATGATATTGCGAAAGCATCTTTCAAATCCCCAAACCATAATCTTTAATCCGATACACGAGAGGGAGTTCATAATTTATGCTCTCAAACAATCTTAAATCTCAAATTCCATACATATACGTATACATGTAAATCAATTTAGGGGATAGAACCACAAGGTCAAAGCAATAATAACATTAAAACTTTTGAAATACATAATCAATAATATAGTTTTCAAAGCCCCCATAAAATACATGCATCAAAACCTTAAAATCATGCTCTAATGATTTTAAGCCTATGTTGTTTTTAGGATAAACACCACGTACCACTATTTCGGAAAATAATGGATGCTTCTTGATGCCCACGGCTTGGGGATTCCAAATCTCCAATTTATTTTGAAAACCCACGGTTGAATCTTGATTTATTAGGATTTTTAGTTTGAAACCCTAATGGAGTTTCTTGAGAGATTTTGATGAAAATATACTTTGGTGTTCTTGAGATTAAATTTCGTATTATAGACTATTAATAAGATAGGGAAAATGACCAAAATACCCTTAAATGCTCGGGGGTTGAATGCTGAAAACTGGGCACGCACCGGACTTCCAAGGCTATGCCTGGCAATAGCGGTGGAGTTTCCCAGTCGACGCCTGGCAATAACGGTGGAGTTTCCCGGTTGACGCCTGGCAATATCGGTGCTCGAACCTGGGCGACGCGGGATTATCGCCCTGATCTACTGTTTTGAAAACCCAAACATGCCCTTACGCTATTCAAAAAATTCTGAAACTTACCCGGGATGTTCTACAACCTTTCCCCATCATAACGAAACTTGAAAATCTAAAAACAAAGGTCGGGAAGGTCGTCAAATAAATCTCCGAAGTTTTGAGACTTAAAATGAGACTGTCTCTTTGAAACTTAGAAAATTTTTCAAGTTTTCAACTTTATAAGCATGCTACTAGGTGATAACATATGGAGGATTTCTTGCGGGTGTGTTGCAACGACGGTTCGATTTCTAGTTCGAAAATGCGGGGTGTTACATTATCTCCCCCTTGGGATCATTCGTCCCCGAATGATGGGTAGGAACTTGTTGAACCTTAAAGGTATGGAATAACGCGGATATTATGTGTCCTCTAAGAAAGATTGATCTGGAATACTTAAACTTCTATCATGAAACTAAATTCTGAGTTGACTTGACTTTACTTGCTTCAAGAAGCTGATTCATGCGAAGAGTTTAGGATTCTCTTAGAGTATTCATGATCCAATTATACATATTGAATTGAGAAGTGATAACTTATAAAAGTACGAATCATGAGACAACCAGACTTAGGTCGCACAAGGGTATTACACTGTCTGAGCTAAAATACTTAGAAATTTTGAGATTATGCGCTGAACTTTTATCCACCGAGCCATGACCAAATAGCTGAATCTGAAACATGATGCTTCGAATGAACTGAATTCACAATTTACATGGATGGAATAGATTATATCCTGGGATGGCCATACGCATGAGACTTCGGATAGTAGGACCTTGTGAAAAGGTGAAAAACCACAGTAACTGATTAGCCTGACTGTTCAACTGATTTGCTGTCTATACAGACTGAATTACATTGGGCACTTATACTTAACTGGAGTATTTCTTCGATGCCCTTTCTAAAGAAGTTCTAGTAGACTTAGAAAGCAAGGGATCTCGGGCATGAGTTACATAAGACATCAAACTAGGGAAACAAAACAATGACATTACTCTTTAACCCGGAATATAGACACATAACTCATAAACTAGGATAGAATTACCATGCCTTAAGCAAAGCAACTTGTTACTTTCAGGTTAGCCACACTTCTAAAATACTCTCTCAACTATACTTTTCCCCTTAAATATCATGCTTATTTATTCCACTTATTTTTCTTACATTGACGCTGATATCACCGTCTACTAATGTCTAAACTAAACTAAATCCCCTCACTATCTTCAAGCCTAACTCAAACTACAAGACGCACCACATAATACTGTAGTACTAGTCTGAATCACAAATTTAGTATATCCTGCATTTCACAATTCCTCATCTCATGCATAATTGTTATTGCCATTCCCACAATCACCTTCAACTTCAAATTAGACATTCACAAACACTCAAAGCATCCATTCGTATGTATACAAACATGACATTCAAGCCTATATTCTTACCCACATATGCACTTCTAAACACAACTAGCAAAACACCTTCCTCATATTCTCTAATACTTCTATCCATAACAACTTCCCTGCACTACTCAGATGATATACCTAAAATATTCTCAACTAACCAAGCCATACACGAAACTTCACCTCAAAATTCTTTCAAACTTGTAGACTTGGACTCAATCTTACTCCACAATTACCGCCTTAGCTCAAATAAATACACAATCATCTTTCATCAACAAGAAATGTTTACTCTCTACCATCTAGACAATTGTTCATCATCACTATCTCGACCTAAGGGAAAGGTCACTGAAAAGTTGGAATATCAAGATCCGGAACATGAGGGGAGTACTAAGCATAACGTGATACGTTGCTGAGGCGTGAGGAATAGAGCACTCACAGCATGGACTCATTTAAGAGATCTAATCTGAGGATGTACCTGATATAAAATCTGAATTTCTTTTCACTGATCGTTTAGAGTCATGGACTGCATGACCTGAATTTTGGAATACATAATTTACTGAAAGTGATTCTGACTCTTGCACCAACTAGGAACTCATCATACTAGGAGCTAGGAGAGTACATGATTCCCTATCATATGAATTAACACAAACTATAATCACGGAGCTGAAACATAAGGTATGAGAATGTGTCGGGATAACTGAAGCAAACTACTGAAATAAGAATAGATTGAGCATCACTCTTCTCACGGCTATTCCACCACTTATTGGCACAACAATTAGAATTTAAACGCTTGACTTGGTTACTCATTCTATCATCTCCCCCTTAGATTCAAGACATCACTCTGAGTCTGTGAACCACTGTATACACGTTGGTATAAACAAAAATACTCGACTCTAAAGTCTGGGACATACAACACACATAAAACTAAACTTACTCTGAAAGACGGTATCTTCGTGTATAACACCCAATACTAATATCTCTTTCTAAGATTTAACCCTTAGGCTTCTATGGCCCCAAAATTCGTCATATAAAAACTTAAACATGGATATCATCAACCTCCAACACATCATACTTCTTCCGTCATAGTCTACCGGTCTCGCATCTCAAAACTTATATCTCTCCTCTAAACCATGAGAATGAAAATCACACTTAAAAAGGTTCAACATCCTTAATCATAACTCCATAACTTAGCTATCACGAACATCACATATTATTTAACTAGTTTTTTTCTACCTAGCATCTCAACGGTACTACTAATCCACACAACATGCAATGATCCTCAAAAATGATACAACACCAAAGCACCTTGGGCGTACTTCTACATCATACTTTCAACACCAGACTATATTTCGAATCAAATAAACTTAAGCTCTTGTATACACTGTTCAAGCCTACTAGGTAATTTTCACACAACTAACATCTACCACATTATTCATTATACCCACCTTGTTCACCCTCTACTAGTCCAACTTAGTGTCTAGTTCTAGCTACGAAGAACCACAACTTCACACAATATTTTTACATGCCAAATATCTGAAAACATTAACCCACCAAAACTTCATAACAGTAAGGATCAATCACAATCCTATGATCTATCTTATTTAAAACCCATTAACATGTCCTCCTTCTACAAAAAATTACTCTCAACCCTTTATACAGCTAAAATTAGGGCAAAGCTCTATAAGTCTCAATTAAACTCCCTTTTACAATCTCAGGGGCATCTAATTCAACAACACTCTTTCACCAAGTATCTTCATCAATAAACTATACCTTCCTTGCTCTCAACAAACACCGTCTACAACTCTTTTCATACTTCAAGCAAACAACAATTCACCTTCACTAATAACTCCTTCTCTACCTTCTATTAAAATAACACACAAAGACGTGTCACTCCATTGCTAACTCACCCTTATGCAAAAAGATTCGGCTATACATAAATTCAATAAATCTCCCTTACCACTCTTCTTGCTCTTATGCCTCTAAACCCCTAGTTCCTACCAATACAAGAACAACAAGATGAACCACAAGTTGCTAGTGAATCGAAATAGGCCTCACACGGCTTCACTAAACTTTGATTTTTTTTTTTATGTTTTGAACAAGAAAATGAAATGAACAACAAAGCAACTATGCTAGTGAATTGAAAGATCCCCACAGGACTTCTCTAGACTTTGATTTTTTTAAAACACCATGATGACAAGATTACATATTAAAAAAGATAGAAAATTAACACACAATGTTCAATGATCTAAGAATACACATCTTACTCTGTATAAATAAAAATCTGAGTCAAACACCTCCCCCACAGACTACTATACAATCCACACATGCTACTAGCTACCATATTAGTCTACCACTATAGAGAAGTAAATCATCCACTAACATCGGTTATTCAATTAAAATATTTATTTACACAAAAGTCGCCCTCACTATGAGACTTTATATCACCAGCTTCTTGGTCTAATCTCACTACCAATTGGTCATGACACTGACACTTTAACTCATACTACTTTCGGGGGGAAATGCAGTTCCAACATTCTTTTACACATTATTACCCCTGAAATATGACATCTGTAACATAATTTTGAAAAGGACCGAATACTTTAGTACAACAGGCTGAAAAGCACGATTTCATTAAGATTAAGGTTCACACCAGAACCACTACACTCTGAAGCACTAAAGGACTCTTCCCAAGTCCTTGCAAAAATCTTATATGATTCTATCAGAAAGAACCATACCATTTAGAATCTAAACTTCTGCACTTGAATCAGCCCAATAATGAGACATGACTGAGAACATCAGAGTAAGGAAAGAATTGGAATGACTGTTACTTTCATATAGGTGACACCATAGCACGAATTAGAGTATGAAAGAGGGATATTCTGACTCTATTGCACGAATTAGACCATAAAGAAAGAGAGACATTCCTAAACGCCTTGTAGCCTCCTGCTTATAAGTGTGGCGTGCTACACACCCATAAAAAAGACTCTACCCGATGCGATTTTGCAGACACCCTAGGACTATGAACCTGGCTCTGATACCAAGTTTGTCACGGCCCGAACAAGGGCCTGGCCGTGACGGACATCCCGAACCATGAAGGCCTGGAATTCCCTTCTCTATCTGGTAATCATGTACAACATTCATATAATAAAAGAAGATGCGAAAATATAATCTGCTACGGAAACATGGTCAGTTCTAAATTCAACATAAGTATGCAAATTGTAAATCAACTACATCTAAATAACGTTTGACTCAGTCTGCAAAATCTCTATTACATGAAAATCTGACAACTGTTTGAAACTGGGACAAGGCCCCCAGTAGACCAAAACGGTAATAAGTGACATAATCTAAAAAGACAGGCCTTCTGGAATAGAGAAGGCTCACTACTACACAATCTGATCAGCTGTCTGAATTATCTACTGCTTAACTGGATCCCTAGACTGAACCTCAGAACCTGGAGGAAGGAGGGGGGGAACAATACAGATGTACTGGTATGCAGAGAAAATCTATAATAATTATTTATTTAGTCAACATATGTGAGAGAATTTGAGAGCAATTCATAAATATATCATATAGTAAGAAATCACATGGGCATTTTAAAATACTCTAAAATAAATCTTCACAACTCTGTGAAATCTGTGTTACTTCTGCGCTAGGTGGTATACCCTACAATTCTGAAAAATTCCATAGGCTATATGGAAACTGTCATTAACTCGGCAGTGAAGCCCCCAACCTAAGTGTGCAACAAGGGTCGGAGTCTATGAATCTACTACATTACACGGCCATCGTCAGCATACAATAATAATCTACCTGTATCGGCAAATACGGTTTCAGGCTAAGAGTTGCTTGAACTCGCGTCTTCTTCGAGTAACCACTTAACCCTCTTTAAGCCCCTTTTTAAAATTCTATCAAAACATGCAGTGTCTGAAAATATACTCTGAAAATATAATCTGTTATGGCATAAATACATATGGTATCGTCATACCATTGACTTGCAAGTCACATCTCTGAGCCATTATTAGACTATCATAAATCTCTATTTTCAAAACACAAGTCTTGGGACTACCATTTCAATAATTCAATTCAATAAACTTTTTCTGAAGCCTCATGTAAACACATGCAAGGAACTCATCTTTGTCAAGCATTTCAATAGTACAGTGCAAGGTGGTCATGTCAAAGTTCTCAATTCACATGCAATTCTTTCTTTTAAACACAAGAAACCATTTATATCAAGAACCACCCTTCTAAAATTTCAAATCATGATAAAATGCTATGATATTGCGAAAACATCTTTCAAATCCCAAAACCATAATCTTTAATCCGATACACGAGAGGGAGTTCATAATTTATGCTCTCAAACAATCTTAAATCTCAAATTTCATACATATACGTATACATTTAAATCAATTTAGGGGATAGAACCACAAGGTCAAAACAATAATAACACTAAAACTTTCAAAATACATAATCAATAATATAGTTTACAAAGCCCCCATAAAATACATGCATCAAAATATTAAAATCATGCTCTAATGATTTTAAGCCTATGTAGTTTTTAGGATAAACCCCACGTACCTCTCTTTCAGAAAATGATGGATGCTTCTTGATGACCACGGCTTGGGGATTCCAAATCTCCAATTTGTTTTGAAAACCCACGGTTGAATCTTGATTTTTTAGGATTTTTAGTTTGAAACCCTAATGGAGTTTCTTGAGAGATTTTGATGAAAATACACTTACTTTGGTGTTCTTTGGATTAAATTCCATGTTATAGACTATTAATAATATAGTGAAAATGACAAAAATACTCCGAAATGCTTGGGGGTTAAATGCTGAAAACTGGGCACGCACCGGTCTTGCAAGGGTATGCCTGGCAATAGCGGTGGAGTTTCTCGGGCGACGCCTGGCAATAACGGTGGAGTTTCCCGGGCGACGCCTGGCAATATCGGTGCTCTAACCTGGGTGACGCGGGATTATTGCCCTGAGCTACTGTTTTGGAAACCCAAACATGCCCTTATGCTATCCGAAAAATTCCGAAACTTACCCGGGATGTACTACGACCTTGCCCCATCACATTGAAACTTGAATATCCAAAAACGAAGGTTGGAAAGGTCGTCATATAAATCTCCGAAGTTCGGAGACTTAAAATGAGACTAGGTCTCATTGACACATAGAAATTTTTTAAAGTTTTCAACTCTATAAGCATGCTACTAGGTGAAAACATATGGAGGATTTCTTGCAGGGGTGTTACAACGACGGTTCGATTGCTAGTTCAAAAATACGAGGCAGTACATTATCTCCCTCTTGGGATCATTCGTCCCCGAATGATGTGTAGGAACTTGTTGAAGCTTAAAGGTATGGAATAACGCTGACATTATGTGTCCTCTAAGAAAGATATATCCGATCTGAAATACTTAAACTTCTATCATGAAACTGAATTCTAAGCTGACTTGACTTTACTTGCTTCAAGAGGATGATTCATGCTAAGAGTTTAGGATTCTCTTAGAGTATTCATGATCCAATTATACATATTGAATTGAGAGGTGATAACTTATGAAAGTACAAATCATGAGACAACCAGACTTAGGTCGCACAAGGGTATTACACTGTCTGAGCTAAAATACTTAGAAATTTTGAGATTATGCGCTGACCTTTTATCCACCGAGCCATGACCAAATAGTTGAATCTGAAACATGATGCTTCGAATTAAATGAATTCACAATTTACATGGATGGAATAGATTATATCCTGGGATGGCCATACACATGAGACTTTGGATAGTAGGACCGCGTGAAAAGCTGGAAAACCACAGTAACTGATTAGCCTAACTGTCAAACTGATTTGTTGGCTATACAGACTGAATTACACTGGACACTTGGAGTATTTCTTCGACACCCTTTCTAAAGAAGTTCTAGTAGGCTTAGAACGCAAGGGATCTCGGGCATGAGTTACACAAGACATCCAACTAGGGAATCACAACAATGACATTACTCTTTAACCCGGAATATAGACACATAACTCATAAACTAGGATAGAATTACCCTGCCTTAAGCAAAGCAACTTGTTACTTTCAGGTTAGCCACACTTCTAAAATACTCTCTCAACTATACTTTTCCCCTTAAATATCATGCTCATTTATTCCACTTATTTTTCTTACATTGACGCTGATATCTCCTTCTACTAATGTCTAAACTGAACTAAATCCCCTCACTATCTTCAAGCCTAACTCAAACCACAAGACGCACCACATAATACTGTAGTACTAGTCTGAATCATAAATTTAGTATATCTTGCATTTCACAATTCCTCATCTCATGCATAATTCTTATTTCCATTCCCACAATCACCTTCAACTTCAGATAAGACATTCACAAACACTCAAAGCATCCATCCGTATGTATACAAACATGACATTCAAGCCTATATTCTTACCCACATATGCACTTCTAAACACAACTTGCAAAACACCTTCCTCATATTCTCTAATACTTCTATCCATAACAACTTCCCTGCACTACTCAGATGATATACCTAAAATATTCTCAACTAACCAAGCCATACACGAAACTTCACCTCAAAATTCTTTCAAACTTACAGACTTGGACTCAATCTTACTCCACAATTACCGCCTTAGGTCAAATAAATACACAATCATCTTTCATCAACAAGAAATGTTTACTCTCTACCATCTAGACAATTGTTCATCATCACTATCTCGACCTAAGGGAAAGGTCACTGAAAATTTGGAATATCGAGATCCAAAACATGAGGGGAGTAATAAGCATAACTTGATACCCTTCTGAGGCGTGAGGAATAGAGTACTCACGGCATGGACTCATTAAAGATATCTAATCTGAGGATGTACCTGATATAAAATCTGAATTTCTTTTCACTGATCGTTAAGAGTATCACATGTGTACAAGAGTCATGGACTGCATGACCTGAATTTTGGAATTCATAATTTACGGAAAGTGATTCTGACTGTTGCACCAACTGGGAACTCATCATACTAGGAGCTAGAGAGTACATGATTCCCTATCATATGCATGAACACAAACTATGATAATGGAGCTGAAACATAAGGTATGAGTATGTTTCGCGATAACTGAAGCAAACTACTGAAATAAGAATAGATTGAGCATCACTCTTCTCACGGCTATTCCACCACTTACTGGCACAACAATTAGAATTTAAACGCTTGACTTGGTTACTCGTTCTATCATCTCCCCCTTAGATTCAAGCCATCACTCCGAGTCTGTGAACCACTGTATACATGTTGGTATTAATTGAAATCACTCTACTCTAAAGTCTGGGATATACAATACACATAAAACTAAACTTACTCTGAAAGACGGTATCTTCGTGTATAACACCCAATACTAATATCTCTTTCTAAGATTTAACCCTTAGGCTTCTATGGCCCCAAAATTCGTCATATAAAAACTTAAACATGGATATCATCAAACTCCAACACATCATACTTCTTCCATCATAGTCTACCGGTATCGCATCTAGAAACTTATATCTATCCTCTAAACCATGAGAATGAAAATCACACTTTAAAAGGCTCAACATCCTTAATCATAACTCCACAACTTAGCTATCACGAACATCACATATTATTTAACTAATGTTTCTCCACCTAGAAACTCAACGGTACTACTATTCCACACAGCATGCAATGATCCTAAAAAATGATACAGCCCTAAAGCACATTGGGTGTACTTCTTCATCATACTTTCAACACCAGACTAGATTTCGAATCAAATAAACTTAAGCTATTGTGTACACTGTTCAAGCCTACTAGGTCATTTTCACACAACTAACATCTACCACATTATTCATTATACCCATCTTGATCACCCTCTACTATTCCAACTTAGTGTCTAGTTCTAGCTACGAAGAACCACAACTTCACACAATATTTTTACATGCCAAACATCTGAAAACATTAACCCACCAAAACTTCATAACAGTAAGGATCAATCACAATCCTATGATGTATCTTATTTAAAACCCATTAACACGTCCTCCTTCTACACAACATTACTCTCTACCCTTTATACAACTAAAATTAGGGCAAAGCTCTATAAGTCTCAATTAAACTCCCTTTTACAATCTCAGGGGCATCTAATTCAACAACACTCTTCCACCAAGTACCTTCATCAATTAACTATACCTTTCTTGCTCACAACAAACACCGTCGACAACTCTTTTCATACTTCAAGCAAACAACAATTAGCCTTAGCTAGTAACTCCTTCTCTACCTTCTATTAAAATAACACACAGAGACGTGTCACTCCATTGCTAACTCACCCTTATGCATAAAGATTCGGCTATACATAAATTCAATAAATCGCCCTTACCACTCTTCTTGCTCTTACGCCTCTAAAACCCCAGTTCCTACCAACACAAGAACAAAAAGATGAACAACAAGTTGCTAGTGAATCGAAATAGGCCTCACACGGCTTCACTAGAGTTTGATTTTTTTTTTTTTGTGTTTTGAACAAGAAAATGAAATGAACAACAAAGCAACTATGCTAGTGAATTGAAAGAGCCCCACACGACTTCACTAGACTTTGATATTTTAAAAACACCATGATGACAAGATTACATATTACAAGAGATAGAAAATTAACACATGATGTTCAATGATCTAAGAATACACATCTTACTCTGTATAAATAAAAATCTGAGTCAAACACCTCCCCCAGCGACTACCATACAATCCACACATACTACTAGCTACCACATTAGTCTACCACCATAGAGAGGTAAATAATCCTCAAATATCAGTCAGTCAATCAACTACAGCTAAATAACATCTGACTTACTCTGCGAAATCTCTATTACATGAAAATCTGACAACTGTCTGAAATTGGGACAAGGCCCCCAGTAGACCAAAACGGTAATAAGTGACATAATCTGAAAAGACAGGCCTTCTGATCAGCTGTCTTAATTATCTACTGCTTATCTGGATCCCTAGACTGAACCTCAGAACTTGGAGGGAGGAGGGGGGGTCTTTACAGATGTACTAGTATGCAGTGAAAATCCAAAATAATCATTTATTTTGTCCACATATATGAGAGCATTTGAGAACAGTTCATAAATATATCATATAGTAAGAAATCACATGGGCATTTTAAAAGACTCTAAAAAAAATCATCACAACTCTAAGAAATCTGTGTTACTTCTGTGCTAGGTGGTATACCCTACAATTCTGAAAAATTCCATTGGCTTTATGGAAATTGTCATTAACTCGGTAGCGAAGCCCCCAACCTAAGTGTGCCACAAGGGTCGGAGTCTCTGAATCTACTACGCTACATGGCCATCGCCAGCGTACAATAATAACCTATCCGTATCAGCAAATACGATTTAAGTCTAAGAGTTGCTTGAACTCGCGCCTTGTTCGGGTAACCTCCTAAAACTCTTTAAGCCCCTTTTTAAAAATTTATTAAAACATGCAGTCCTTGAAAACATGCTCTGAAAATAAACTCTGAAAACATAATCTGTTATGGCATGAATACATATGGTATCGTCATACCATTGACTTGCAAGTCACATCTCTGAGCCATTATTAGTCTATCATAAATCTCTGTTTTCAAAACACAAGTCTTGGACCACCATCTCAATAATTCAATTCAAGAAACTCTTTCTCAAACCTCATGTAAACACATGCAAGGAACTCATCTTTGTCAAGCATTTCAATAGTATAGTGCAAGGTGGTCATGCCAAAGTTCTCAATTCACATGCAATTCTCTCTTTTAAACACAAGAACACATTTATATCAAGAACCACCCACTCTATAATTTCAAATCATCATCAAATGCTATGATATTGCGAAAACATCTTTCAAATCCCATACCATAATCTTTAATCTGATACACGAGAGGGAATTCATAATTTATGCTCTCAAACAATCTTAAATCTTAAATTCCATACATATACGTATATATGTAAATCAATTTAGGGAATAGAACCACAAGGTCAAAACAATAATAACATTAAAACTTTCGAAATACATAATCAATAATATAGTTTTCAAAGTCCCCATAAAATACATGCATCAAAATCTTAAAATCATGCTCTAATGGTTTTAAGCCCACGTAATTTTTAGGATAAACTCCACGTACCCCTATTTCGGAAAATAATGGATGCTTCTTGATGCCCACGGCTTGGGGATTCCAAATCTCCAATTTATTTTGAAAACCCACGGTTGAATCTTGATTTATTAGGATTTTTAGTTTGAAATTCTAATGGAGTTTCTTGAGAGATTTTGATGAAAATACACTTACTTTGGTGTTCTTGGGATTAAATCCCGTGTTATAGACTATTTATAAGGTAGGAAAAATGACCAAAATACCCCTAAATGCTCAGGGGTTGAATGCTGAAAACTGGGCACCCACCGGACATGCAAGTCTATGCCTGGCAATAGCGGTGGAGTTTCCCAGGCGACGCCTGGCAATAACGGTGGAGTTTCCCGGGCGAACGCGGGTTTATAACCCTGAGCTACTGTTTTGGAAACCCAAACATGCCCTTAAGCTATCCGAAAAATTTTGAAACTTACCCGGGATGTACTACGACCTTGCCCCACCACAACGCAACTTGAAAATCTAAAAACAAAGGTTGGGAAGGTCGTTAAATAAATCTCTGAAATTCGGAGGCTTAAAATGAGACTAAGTCCCTTTGACACTTAGAAAAATTTTCAAGTTTTCAACTCTATAAGCATGCTACTAGGTGATAACATATGGAGGATTTCTTGCGGGGGTGTTACAACGAAGGTTCGATTTCTACTTCGAAAGTGCGGGGTGTTACAATCAGTCAATAAATTGAGAAATTATATTGTGCTCAATCCTTAAAATTTTGGCAAATTGGATGGGTCTATCAACTTTTGGATCATATTTGACAGCCCAACATGTATCTATACAAAAAGTATTATCTTCCAAAATTTTCTTCTGAGCTTTATGATAGCAGGTAATATGGAGCAACACTGGAAAAATCAACCTATAGGAAAATGTTTAGCCATTTTGAAGTATCTACTTCGAAGAAATAGTACACCATATCATGAGCACTAACTTTACATTTAATTGTAAAATTATTGGACTCGACTACTTAATTACATATTTTTTAATTAAATAGTCTTTTGTTACTTAAAAATTTAAATTTTATATATCAATTAAAACAAAGATAACTTTTAAACATTTTACAATATAAAAATGATATGTGCTTAAATGAAGTGATAAAAATAAGGGTAATGGCTCAAATATGCCATTGAACTATCAAAAATGTCTTACTTATGCCATCAATTAAAAGTTCATCTCATTCATGTCATCGCCCTAAAAAATCAGCTCATCCATGTCATTTCTTTTTAATGGTGGTTTTTCAAAAACTGTTTTGCCACGTGGCATTTTATTAGAGGTCCACATCCTAAATTACTATAAGAAAAAAGACTCAAATATGTCATTGAACTATCAGGATGTCTCATTTATGCTATCAGTTAAAAATTTGGCACATTCATACCATCACTATTACAAAACTAGCTTATTCATGCCATTACTTTTTAACGGTGGATTTGCAAAAACAGCTTTTCCACGTGGCCTTTTATTAGAGATTCACGTCATTAATTAAAATAAATCAATATTACTTTAGAGATAACAAGAGAATCCTCCATTTTAAACTAACTAAAAAACATTTAGAATAAAAGAGATAGAACGTGTCTAGAAAACACTACACTTACGAAAAGTTCACAAAGAAAGTGTTTAAAAGCTATTTTGTCTTAAAGATATTTAAAACAAGACAATCCAAACATGCTCTACATGTTGTGTACTTTTTTAGAATTTTAAAAAAATGTAAAAACATCTAAAAATTAAAAGTAAATAGTCTCGTCGTGCTATTAAACTACGATAGAACAATTTGATCGAGAATGTAAATAGTTTTTCATGTTGTCATATCCATTACCCAAAAAGTAGTGACTAGAATCAATTATAGACTATGCCAATACAAGTTAATGTTGTGTAGTCTTTTATTAATAAAGAAGTTCATGAAAACATACTCTAAAACAAGTCCAAATTTCAAATAAATTATAAACAATAATTAAAAGCTCATTTTATACTACCATCCCATATAAAAATGTGCTAAATTAACTTCTACAAAAAGTAACTAGAACGTAAAAGTCTACAGATTCTGTCCTAGTTAGAGATAAAAGGATAATAAACATGTTATGATCTGAAAAAAAGTCCGAAAAATATACCTAAACTTTGATAAATTTTTTGTAACACGCCACAACTTTACGCGGGGGGTGGGGGGTTCTATGATCCTCGTAAATTATTTTTTATCATATTTATGTGGCATATATTTGCTTAGTTGGACTACTTCAGATCCTTACGCGCACAGTGTGCATTTATTCGCGCAGTGATCCGGCTAGCAAACATATTCCACAGAAATATGGTAAAAATAACTAGAGGGTGATAGGACCCCACAAAGTTAAAACGTGGTACAACAAATTTCGCCAAAGTTTAGGTATATTTCGAAACTTTCTCCCTAAACTATCTTAATCATGTAAGAAAAACTCTCAAGCGTATAATATAAGTTAATAAAATTAACTTATTTGAGGACCATGGCATACCATTTTTGCACCACACAGTTCTAGAGAAAATAAAGCAAGATTTGATTGACTTGCGCAAGTCTTTGTCTGATTAGAGAAATTTATGAACCATATTTACAATTCTAATTGAAACGTGCAGGACTTGGTGAAATTAGAATTGATATGACCAGTGGGGGAGCCATATATTACATATTGACACTCCTTGACTTTTTCATGAATTTACTTCTTTATATTTTGAAACCCCTAAATGAAAATTTCAACTTTGCTGTTGAATATGACTGAATGAATGAAGAAAGGAATTTTTTTTCAAAATCATGAAGACCAAAAGGTAGATTTCATTGCTATTTAAAGTCTCAAAACCACATGTTATAAGCCATACCATTTTCCTACTAATTTTTGCACTAATGGAGAAAGCCTTCAGTTCTTTTCTCTTAATAGTACTCTTGTTGCTTTACTATGTTATGGCTAGTTCAGCCATGACCCAAACCAACACTACCACTGATCATTTGGCTCTTTTGTCCTTAAAATCTCACATCATTTCCGACCGCTCTCACTTCTTGTATAAAAACTGGTCTCCCGCTATTTATGTTTGCCATTGTGTTAGAGTTACTTGTGGTTCTCGTCACCAACGAGTGAAGTCCATGAGTCTTTCTAACATGGCTCTTACGGGCAGGATTCCCCGGGAATTTGGAAACCTCTCATTTTTCGTTTCTCTTGACTTGGGAAGCAACAATTTCCGGGGAAATTTGCCTCAAGAAATGACACGCTTGCGTCGGCTTAAGTTTCTTGATTCAAGTGTCAACAACTTTAGCGGGAAGGTTCCTTCTTGGTTTGGATTCTTACACCAACTTCAAGTTCTAAATCTTGGAAATAATAGTTTCACTGGTTCCATCCCTTCTTCATTTTCTAATATGTCCACACTTGAGACTTTGAATCTGGATTTCAATTCCATAGAGGGACAAATACCAAAAGTGATTGGAAGCCTTATAAACCTTAGAGAACTAAGCTTGTATGGAAACAATCTCATAGGTTCTATTCCTCCATGGATCTTGAATGCCTCATGGTTGGAGACGTTAGAATTATCTAATAATTCACTTCAAGGAAACATCCCAGAAGGGATCGGCAATCTTCACAACATGAACTGGTTGTCCATACAATATAATCAACTTACGGGTTCTATACCATTCACAATTTTCAATATTTCTAGGATCGAATTCATTTCATTTACTGGCAATAGCTTATCAGGAAGTCTTCCCAATGGTTTATGCAATGGTCTCCCAATACTCAAAGGGTTTTATTAATGGACAAACAATCTTCGCGGTCATATGCCTACAAGTTTGTCGAATTGTTCACGACTTCAAATTTTGTATTTTTCAGATAATGAGTTTGATGGACCAATACATAGTGAAATTGGAAGATTGAGTAACTTGCAGATATTAGAACTCGGAATTAACCATTTCGCTGGTACGTTCCATCTTATGAATACTAGCACTATTTTATCTTATTACTTCAGAATTTTACTTTATTACACATTAATTTTAGGGATAATTCCACAAGAAATTGGAAATCTTGTTAATTTGGTAGAGTTAGCCATGGAGTATAATCAGATTACCGGCTCTGTCCCGATCTCCATATTAAATATCTCATCACTGCAAATTTTGTCACTGTTGAGGAACAATCTTAGTGGATTCTTATCACGGGAGATTGGCAACTTAACCAAGATGCAACATCTACAGATTAGTGGAAATAAGCTTATAGGTACATATATATTCTAATGATGTCTCATGTTAATTTTTATAGATATATTAGAACTATTAAAACTCTATGAATTTATGCATGTAATGAGTAATAAAATGTAACAATTATAAATAAATCTTCTAAACACCATATAAGGAGAGTCTTTTGATGTTTAAAATTTATCTTGACGGTCGTATGCCTACAAGTTTGTCGAATTATACAAAACTTCAAAGATTGTCTTTATCAATAAATGATTTTGATGGACCAATACATAGTGAAATTGGAAGATTGAGTAACTTGCAGAAGTTGTATCTCGGATTTAACATTTCAAAGGTATGTTTTTATCTTATGAATACTTGTACCTAATTGCTTCGTAATTTTATTTTATTACACAGTAATTGCAGGGATAATTTCAGTTATTGAATAATTGAGGTATCTAAGTTTGGTGATAGTAGGCATGAAGAGAAGCCAGATTAGTGGATTCTACCACCGGAGATAAATAACTTAAACAAGACGCAATTCTTATATATTAGCAAAAATAGATTGAACCAACTATTTAAACTCACTAGTAATCCACTATATGTGTTTCCAGGTGAAATACCCAAAGAGATAAGCAATCTCATTGAGTTGGAGGAACTTAATCTTCAGAATAAAAGATTCAGTGGTCCACTTCCAATGGAGACCTTCAACATATCAGGGTGAGAGAGATTTCTCTTGCAAACAATTGGACTATTCCTCATTCTATCTCCAATTGTTCCAAACTTACAATTCTTGAGCTTTCAAACAACAAACTCACTGGCTTGATTCCCAACTCACTTGGATATTTGACTCATCTACAAATCCTAAACTTGGGGGCAAACAATTTAACCAGCGACTCATTGTTAAGCTTTCTGACTTCCTTAACCAATTGCAGAAATTTAACATATCTTGATATATCTTTCAACCCTTTAAATGACATGCTTCCGGCCTCCACAGGGAACCTTTCCACATCTCTTAGAACATTTTTCGCATAATTTGTAAAATCCAAGGGCGAATTCCAGATGAAGTTGGGAACTGAAGCAGCTTATTAGACCTTAGACTTTCTGGAAACAACTTGGTTGGATCGATTCCCACAACAATTGGCAACTTCAGAACTTCGACTTGACTAATAACAAATTAACAGGATTCATTGGAGATCATCTATGTAAATTGCAGCATTTGGGTGATATTTACTTGGGTCAAAATCAACTTTCAGGATCTCTTCCTAATTGTTTAGGGAATATTACTTCCCTAAGGAAGATACATCTGGGTTCCAACAAATTGAGTTCCAATATACCACCAAGCTTAGGGAACCTTCAAGATCTAGTGGTTCTTGAATTATCATCATACAAGATGGTAGTTTTTTACCTCCAGAAATTGGAAATCTAAAGGCTGCGACACTAATAGATCTGTCAGTGAATCAATTCTCAAATGGAATTCCTAGAGAAATTGGAGGCTTGCAAAATTTGGCGTACCTTTCTTTGAGACATAACAAGTTGCAAGGACCTATACCTGACTCAATGAGAAACATGATAGGTTTGGAATTCCTAGTCCTTTCTCATAATAATATATCCGGAAACATTCCTAAGTCTTTGGAGAAACTTCAAAACTTGAAGTATTTCAATATTTCTGTCAACAAATTGTATGGTGAAATACCCTCGGGAGGTCCTTTCAGGAACCTCTTGAGTCAGTTTTTCATCTACAATGAAGCATTGTGTGGTTCTTCAAGATTTAGTGTCCCACCATGCCCCACTTCAGCAAAGCACAAATCAAATAGGAAAAAATTGCTTGTTCTATTTCTTCTGCCAGGACTTGCACTTCTATTTGTTCCCATCTCTTTTGTGTTCGTATGGATAAGGTATAGGCGAGGTAAAAGAGCTCCTCAACAAGATGATTCATTGTCCACCATAACAAGAGAAAGAATTTCATACTATGAATTGCTCCAAGCAACTGATGAGCTTAGTGAGAGTAATCTGATTAGTTCTTGAAGTTTTGGCACTGTTTACAAAGGTGTTCTCAGAAGTGGAGCTGTCATTGCAGTTAAAGTGTTCAGTCTGCAACTGGATGCGGGATTCAAGAGTTTCAATACAGAATGTGAAGTTTTACGGAACCTTCGCCATAGGAATCTCGTGAAAGTCATTACTAGTTGTTCCAATCTTGATTTTAAGGCTTTAGTGCTCGAGTATATGTCTAATGGAAGTCTTGAGAAGCATTTGTATTCGTACAACTACTTCTTAGACATCAGGCAGAGGCTAAGCATAATGATAGATGTGAATATCTTCACCATGGGTGCTCATCGCCTGTAATCCACTGTGATCTGAAGCCTAGTAGCGTCTTGCTGGATGAGAATATGGTTTCCCACCTCAGCGACTTTGGCATTTCAAAACTGCTTGGTGGAGATCAGTGTGATTTGTACACTAAAACGTTAGCAACATTGGGGTATATTGCGCCAGGTATGTCGATTAGTTTTGCTGATTACTCCTTTTTTTTTTCCCACCTAGAAAGTATATTGAATCTTTAAATGAATTGTTTGACTGTAGAGTATGGACTGGATGGACTAGTGTCTACAAGGTGTGATGTCTATAGTTACGGGATCATGTTGCTGGAAATGTTTACCAGGAGAAAGCCTAATGAGTTTGATGGAGATGTTAGCTTGAAGCAATGGGCGAGTTATTCACTCCCAGAAGCAGTAATGGACGTTGTAGATGTCAACTTGGTAACACCACAGGGTAATCAGAAGGAGCTAGATGTTGTGGCTTCAATCATGAAAGTTGCATTAGATTGTTGTGCTGAATCTCCGGCAAGAAGGACAAACATGATAGATGTTGTAGGGATGCTGCAGAAGATCAAGATTCAACTCCTTGCATGTTGAGCATGATTGTTGTTTTGTTTAGTTTTGTTTTAGAAATTGATTTGTGAATGATTCTGTTTTCAGAAATGCTAGATGGTTGCAATAACTCTCACTGTTTCGTCTTAATATTATTGTTTGCAAGGTGTTAATTTCTCTTAATATTATTCAAATTAATTGTGTTCTGGTATGCTAGATGGTTTCAATAAATTTCACTGTTTGACTGTACAAAGTGCATAAACTTATAGAACAATAACAGATTCATGAGGAAAGTAATTGTTGTTGAAGCCAATAAAAGGGCAGCCTGGTGCACAAATTTCCCGCTATGCATAGGGTCTAAGAAAGGGCTGGACCGAAAGGGCTGGACCATAAGGGTCTATCATACATATCTTTAAGAGATCTCTTTCCACGTCTCAAGCCCGTAACCTCCTGATCTCATGGAATAACCTTTACCAGTTATTCCAATGGATTGGTTTAATTCCTCAATTTTAATTCCTCAATTCTAAAGAAGACACTATAGTATATGTTAGTAAGTGTGGCACTACTTTTCACCACACAACTCTACAGACTATGAAAGCAAGACTATTTACAAATAATTAAGCACAAAAAAATAAAATAAAACAAGACTTGGTTGACTTGCCAAGCCTTTGGTTGATTTGGTGGTATTAGTATTGATATGTCCCAAAAATTGATGGTCAATTCAACCCATCAAAAATTTAAAAGGTCAGAGAATCGCGTCTGAATTTCATATTAGGGGAAGTATTTTATTTGTAAATATTATGAACTTAACAAATTAAGGTTATTTTATAGTCATGACTTTAACTAAAGTACTGCTTACCAATACAATTTATACCAAATACATAATTCTATATTACTAGTTTCAAACAATTTTAACCAAACACGTAATCACGCTATGTTTTCATTTTTGATAACTGCGGTTTTTGATCTAGCTTTTCCGCAACTCAACTAATTCCAAAGGATATATAGAAAATAATTCACCATCTATGAATGAATATACTATAAACTATAGGATATTCATAAAATAGGCAAGTTAGAGCTATTTCAAGATCAGAATGACAAGGAATATCCATATCAGTATAATTATAGAAAGTAATTTATTGGAAAAATTTGACTAAACTTGATTAATATTAAGAAGACACTATAGTATAAGTTAGTAAATGTGGCATTACTTTTCACTACACAATTCTAGAGAATGTGAAAGCAAGACTATTTAAAAGAATTAAGCACACAAAAAATAAAGCAAGACTTGGTTGACTTGCCAAGTCTTTGGCTTAATAGAGGACTTTTTTGACACCATATTTATAATTCTGATTGGGATGTGAAAGACTTGGTTGACTTGCCAAGTCTTTTGCTGAATAGAGGACTTTTTTGCCACCATATATATAATTTTGATTGAGATGTGAAAGACTTGGTTGATTTGGTGGTATTAGTGTTGATATGACCAAAAGGGAGACCTCATTTCTATTTAAAGTCTCAAAACCACATGTTATAGAGTATACCTACTAATGTTTTCAATAATGGAGAAAGCCTTCACATTTATTCTCTGAACACGCTTGTTGTTTATGACTAGTTCAGTCATGACCCAAACCAACATTACTACTGATCAATTAGCTCTTCTGTCCTTAAAATCCCAAATTATTTCAGACCCATTTCATTTATTGGATGAAAACTGGTCTCCCACCATTTCTGCTTGTCATTGGGTTGGAGTCACTTGTGGGCAAGATTCCCCGTGAATTTGGAAACCTCTTATTTCTTGTTTCTCTTGACTTGGGAAGCAACAATTTTCATGAAAATTTGCTTCATGAAATGGCACACTTGCGTCGGCTTAAGTTTCTTGATTTAAGTGTCAACAACTTCAGTGGGGAGGTTCCCTCTTGGTTTGTTTTTTTACACCAACTTCAAGTACTAAATCTTGGAAATAATGAGCTTCATTTCCTATCTTCTCGTCAAAAAAAAAAAAAAAAAATTTATCCTAAAAAACCGAGTCGAGGATTATTATGGTTGACATCAACGCAGACAAAGCTATATACTTGTCTCCAAGATGGCTCTCACGGTGCGAGAAGTATTTTGCTTGCCTAGACCATATGAGTTAGGGAACCAAGTAACTGAAGAGTCAAATGACATCAGTCGTTACTAAGAAATGTTGTGTACTATTTAACAATAAAAATTTATAAAAATATCTCTAAAAGAAAGTAAAATTTAGCGCTAAGGGTCGTTGTGGACGAACATGATTCCTCCCCCTATAATCAAGGATCTTGGATTTGCACCCTGAATTTGAAAATAATCGTGGTAGAAAGTGCTTCCCGTTTAATGGGTCTTACGCGATAGAAATTCGGATTATGGAAGTAGTTCTATTTTGATAAAACCGCTACTAAAAGCACAACAAAATCAATTTAATCCCAATATTTTAATTTCTTATAAAAATAAAATTGACCGAGTTTTATATTACCTAAAAAGAAAATAGAATTAATTAATTTTACTATCACATAAAATTCTCTATATAATTAATATACATAACTTTTGTAGAAGGCAACTTGGGGAGTCTTTTAGACTGATTAGAGGAATAAATTTGACACCACATTTACAGTTGTAAAGTCTTTGGGGCCACACAACCAAGAAAATTCCCTAAATTTATAATAACCAATACAATTATTTTTATGCATTCTTCTACTAAAAAAAGTTCATAAAAACATAGTCATGACACAAACAAACTCCTTTTATTACCATCCCATATAAATGTGCTAAATTATCTGTAAAAAGTAACTTGATTGTAAATGTCCCTGAATTCTATCCTAGCTTAGAGATAAAAGGATTATAAATAATGTTATGATCAACTATATAAAATTATGTTTATCATGTAAAAATATTTCTTGAAGTATAGTATTAAGTTAACAAATGTAACTTATTAGAGGAACATGACATACCAATTTTGCACCACACAATACTTGAGAAAATAAAGCAAGACTTGGTTGACTACTTGACCTGCAAAAATCTTTGGCTGATTAGGGGAATTTTCGCATCATATTATAATTCTGATTGAAAAGTAAATGTTACAAGGAGTATGGCGTTTTGGATTAACCAGTAGGATTCATAGACCGACAATCCTGAAATAACAATAATTATACCATTTGGAAAACCCATAGAGAAAAATACAATGTCGAGATAACAAGAGAATCCTCCATTTTAAACTAACTAAAAAACATTTAAAATAAAAGAGATAGAAAATGTTTAGAAGACACGACACTTAGCTGTGGCATATACTTGCTTAGTTGGACCAGTTCAAATCCTTACGCGCACAGTGTGCGTATATTCACACAGTGATCCAACTAGCAAATATATGCGATAGATATACGGTAAAAAATAATCTAAGGGACGATAGAACCCCCACAAAGTTGAGATGTGTTACAACAAATTTTGCCAAAGTTTAGGTATATTTCAGACTTTTCTCCTTAAACTATCTTAATCATGCAAAAATAATTCTCAAGCGTATAATATAAGTTGGTAAAATTAACTTATTAGAGGAATATGTCATACCATTTTTGCATGACACAATTCTAAAGAAAATAAAGCAAGACTTGGCTGACTTGCACAAGTCTTTGTCTGATTAGGGGAATTTATGAACCATATTTACAATTCTAATTGAAACGTGTAAGACTTGGTGAAATTAGAATTGATATGACCAGCGGGGGAGCCATATGTTCGTCAGAAAAATACATTATGTAGCTAGGTAAAAATATATATATTTTTTGATGTATATATTACATCTTGACATTCTTTGACATATGTCCCTACCGCTAGTGTGAGGGACATATACCTACCATTTCATTAATGGTAGCGACATATGTGTACCCAATGTATGACGGAGGGTATATACGTACCATTTATCATAGTTCAAGGATATATTTATCCTTTTAGAAGAATATCTGATGCTTATCAACACCAGTTAGATGTGGATAAGACAATCAATCAGTGATAACATCAACAGTCGAGTTTGTCTTAACAGTGATAAAGAGTACATAAATATGTCTTCACAGAACAACAACATAGCCAAAATAGCAGTATGGCATTACATATTTGCCAAGCAGCTCACAAAAGATCTCGAGGAGTAGACCCTCTTGACTCAATCAAGCATCATGGTCCACTCGTACTCGGAATGGATGAGTGTGCAAAGAACGTGTACTCAATAGGCATCACATTCCGAAAATGCTGAACTAACAACATTCAACATTAAGCATGAAATTTACCTCAACGAGATCTCCTTAGCACATACACAGTTTAAGTGAAGTAATAGAAAGAAGTCAAATAATCATTGGATCTATATAGTTCAAATACAGTTTATATGCCATGTTGATACAGTCCATATGCAATACAAATACAATTTTCAACTTGGGCCATTCGGCCCTTTTCTAAAATATTTCAGTTTTTTTTTCGCTACAAATTTTTTACCTGAAAAATATTCTGCTTTTTTATTATTTAAAAATAATAATTAAATATAATTATATAAAAATGGTATAATTATTATATAGAATATTTATATATGTATAGAAATTATATAGTTCTATCAAGTATGTATATGTATAAAATATACATTAAAAAATGTGTAGAAAGTGTATAAACATTATATAATTGTTTTATAAAATGTGTCAAAAAAAAAACTGTACAATTATTATTTAAATTGTATATCGAAACTATATAATTTTCGTATAGAATATTTATATGTATAAGACATGTATAGAAACTATATAGAACAAGCCAACAAATTAAAATGGCTAGAAAATAGAATTTGAATTCCATGATCATTTTCTTAAAATTATTCCATTTGTTCTGGGGTCAAATATATTGAATTCTGCTGAATTCGTAATTAAAACTCTAGCTTCGCTTGCTTGGCATAGAAGAAGATAAGAGAAAAGACTGCATTTTCTTTTCTACAAAAAGTAACTAGAATGTAAAAGTCTCCAAATTCTGTCCTAGAGATAAAAGGATAGTAATTAATAAACAATGTTATGATCAATTATATAAAATTATGCTTATCATGTAAAATATTTGTTGAACGTATAGTACAATTTAACAATTGTAACTTATTAGAGGAACATGACATAGCATTTTTGCACCACACAATTCTAGAGAAAATAAAGCAATACATGGCTGACTTGCAAAAGTCATTGGCTAATTAGGGGAATTTTCGCACCATATTATAATTCTGATTGAAAAGTTAATGATACAAGGAGTATGGCGTTTCAGTAGACATTATAGGCCGACAATGCTGAAATAACAATGATTATGTCATTTGGAAAACACGTAAAGATAAATACAATTTTGAGATAATAAGAGAATCCTCCATTTTAAACTAATTAACTACAAAACGTTTAAAATAAAAGAGATAGAGCATGTCTAGAAAACAGGACACGTACGAAAAATTTAAAAATAAAGTGTTTAAAAGCTATTTTGGCTTAAAACCATTTAAAATAAGACAATCCAAACATAATTTACATGTTGTGTACTTTTTTAGAATTTAAAAACAACGTAAAAACATCCTAAAAATTAAAAGTAAATAGTTCCATCGAGATATTAAACTACGATAGAATAATTGCTAACCGAGCTATCTTTGATCAAGATTGTAAATAGTTTTTCAAGTTGTCATATATATATATATATATATTACCTAAAAATTAGTGACTAGAATCAATTCTAGACTATGCTAATCACATAAAATACTTGGGGAGTGTTTGGATTGATTAGAGGAATAACTTTGCCATCAAATGTACGTTTATAAAGATTTGGTGTATTTTTGGTCTTCTCCAATTTTGTCAAGTCTTTGAGGCTCAGAAAACCTGAAAAATTCCCTAAAATGATGCCAGCCAATACAAATTAATGTTATGTATTCTTTTATTAAAGAAAATCACAAAAGCATACTCTAAAACAAGTCAAAATTGCAAATAAATTATAAACAATAATTAAAAGCTCCTTTTATGCTACCACCCCATATAAAAATGAGCTAAATTGACTTCTACCAAAAGTAACTTCAATGTAAAAGTATACGGATTCTGTCCTAGCTAGAGATAAAAGGATTATAAACATATAAAATATGCAAATCATGTAAAAATATTTCTCGACCGTATAATATATGTTAATAAAATTAACTTATTAGAGGAACATAAAGACTAGTCTAGAGAAAATAAAGCAAGACTTTGTCTGATTGAAATGTTCAAGACTTGGTGAAATTATAATTGATATGACCAATGGCAGAGCCACATGTTTGTCGAAAAAATACATTGTGTAGGTACATAAAAATATCTTTTATGTATATATTACGTAATGACACTCTTTGATTTTTTCATAAATTTACTTCTGTATATTTTGAAATTTCTTGATGAAAATTTTGACCCTGCCACTGAACATAACTGAATGAATGAAGAAAGGTATTTTTTTCCAAAATCATGAAGACCAAAAGGGAGACCTCATTGCTATTTAAAGACTCAAAACCACATGTTATAGAGCATACCTACTAATTTTTGTAATAATGGAGAAAGCCTTCACATTTTTTCTCTTCACACTCTTGTTGCTTATGGCTACTTCCGCCATGACTCAAACCAACATTACCACTGATCAATTGACTCTTCTTTCCTTAAAATCTCAAATTGTTTCGGACCCCTTTCACTTCTTGGACGAAAGTTGGTCTCTCGCTACGTCCGTTTGCCATTGGGTTGGAATCACTTGTGGCTTCCGCCTCCAGCGAGTGAAGTCCTTGAATCTTTCTAACATGGCTCTTACGGGCAGGATTCCCGTGATCTTGGAAACCTCTCATTTCTTGTTTCTCTCGACTTGGGAAGCAACAATTTCCATGGAAATTTACCACAAGAAATGGCACGCTTGCGTCGGCTTAAGTTTCTTGATTTAAGTGTCAACAACTTCAGAGGGAAGGTTCCTTCTTGGTTTGGGTTTTTACACCAAGTTCAAGTTCTAAATCTTGGGAATAATAGTTTCACTGGTTCCGTACCTTCTTCATTTTCGAATATTTCCAAACTTGAGACTTTGAATATGAGATACAATTCCATAGAGGGCCAAATACCAAAAGTGATTGGAAGTCTTATACATCTTAGAGAACTAAACATGAGGGGTAACAAGCTCATAGGTTCTATTCCTCTGTCACTTTCGAATGCCTCAAGGTTGGAGACTTTGGAGATATCTCATAATTCACTTCAAGGAAACATTCCAGAAGGGATCGGCAATCTTCACAACATGAAAGTGCTATCCATACAATATAATCAACTTACGGGTTCTATACCATTCACAATTTTCAATATTTCTAGGATCGAAATCATTGCATTTACTGTCAATAGCTTATCAGGAAATCTCCCAAATGGTTTATGCAATGGTCTCCCAATACTCAAAGGGCTTTATCTATCCAAAAACAATCTTCACGGTCATATGCCTACAAGTATGTCAAATTGTTCACTACTTCAAAGATTGTCTTTATCAATAAATGATTTCACAGGTATGTTTTTATCTTATGAGTGCTTGTGTCTAATTGCTTCAGAATTTTATTTTATTAGACAGTAACTGCAGGGATAATTTCAGTTGCTGAATTAATTGAGGTATCTAAGTTTGGTGATATTAGGCATGGAGAGAAGCCAGATTAATGGCTCTATTCAAATATACACATTTTTTTCTTTTTTCTGTTAATACGTTCGTATGACCAACAATATAAAAGTTAAAATCTTAGCGGATTCTACCACGGGATTAATAAAGTGGCCCATTGGGTCTTTAATTTTTTTTTTTTTAAAAAGGATTCTACCACGGGAGATTGAAAACTTAACCAAGATGCAATTCTTATATCTTAGCAAAAATAGGTTTACTAGATTTAACCAACTATTTAAACTCACTAGTAATATACTATGTTTGTTTTCAGGTGAAATTGTTGAAAGTTGCTTTAAGAATGCAACTATTTTTTTCTGTTTTCTCCAGTTTTTTTAAGTACAATCCTAGTTAAATTTGGAAGTACTATCTTTGGTAGGAAACTGATTAGTTATTCTAATTTTAGTAGAGGTAGGTTGTTTCTTTGTCCTTATTTTAGTTGGAATAACAACTATTTAAGTTTCTATGTTGATGATCAATTATTGACTTTCTTTTAACAAGAAAATAATCTCTCTATGTCTCTCTGCATATTCTCTTCTTCAAACTCCATCTTTGTTTCAGCGGCCAACTTTTTGACTATTGAATTCCTGCGTTATTTTTCTTTAACGGTTTTTAAACCAACAATTGGTATCAGAGCCTTAATCTTAAGGGACCTGTGAGTGTTTGCATCAATTTGCTCCAGTGGATACCATGAACGGAGAAGCAAATTTTTCCTCAATGGCACCACCAACTTTCGATGGAGAAAGTAATCAAATCTGGGCAGTTAGAATAAGGATATATCTGCAAGCTTTGGATCTCTGGGAAGCTGTTGAAGATGAATACAAGATAGCTCCCTTTCCGGATAATCCCACGGTGGCGCTGATTAAAACTCACAAGGAGAGGAAAACCAGAAAATCAAAGGCATTGGCATGCTCATTTACTGCAGTTTCATCTAATATCTTTACTCGTATCATGTCTCTTGAATCAACGAAAGAGGTATGGGATTATCTCAAAACTGAGTATGAAGGAGATGAATTTGGTACGTCAGTTTGAGATGAAAGAAAGTGAAACCATAAAGGAGTACTCTGACAGACTCCTTAATTTAGCAAATCGCATCAGATTGTTGGGTTCCACTTTCAATGATTCAAGAATCGTTGAGAAAATCCTAGTAACGGCACCTGAAAGATTTGAGGCTACCATAACAACCTTAGAAAATACTAAGGACTTGTCCAAGATCACACTTGCAGAGATCTTAAGTGCTTTTCAAGCGCAAGAGCAACGGCGTGTTATGAGACACGGAGGAGCTGTTGAAGGTGCCTTACCAGCCAAGCATCACGATGATGGACGTTCTAAGAAGAGGAAGAATAAGCAGTACCAACCAACTGATGGAGAAGCTGAAGCGCATAGCAACAAAAACAAAACAGATGGTTTCAAAAGAAACTACCCTCCTTGTAAGCATTGCGGCAAGCTCGGGCATGCACCTTTCAAGTGTTGGAAGAGGCCTGATGCTAAGTGCACTAAATGCAATCAGCTTGGGCATGAAGCGATCATCTGTAAAAGTAAAACTCAGCAACAAGATGCAAACTCAACAACAAGATGCAGAGGGTCGAGTTGTTGATGAACAGGAAGAGGATCAACTCTTTGTAGCATCATGTTTAGCAAGCAGTGTCTCAAGCGAGTCGTGGCTGATCGATAGTGGATGCACAAATCATATGACTTGCGATAAAGATCTTTTTAAAGATTTGAGCCCTACTATAGTTACACAAGTTAGGTTCGGCCATGGTGGTTATATTCCAGCAAAAGGAATGGGAACCATTACAATTGAAACACAATCGGTCACTAAAACAATTTCTGATGTTCTTTACGTACTCGATTTGGACCAGAACTTGTGAAGTGTTGGTCAGTTATTAGAAAAAGGTTTCAAATTATATTTCGAAGATAAACACTGCTTGATCAAGGAAGCATCTGGACAAGACCTATTTAAAGTCAAAATGAGAGGCATAAGTTTCTCATTAAATCCATTGAAAGAAGATCGTGGATTTCACCAGTTGTGTGTGGAGCCACCTTTGCTAAAAGAAGACATTCCACCTGATGATGAAGGCTGGCTTTGTCCTGGTTGTGATTTCAAAGTTTTCTGCATTGACTTGGTTAATGATAGTCAAGGAACTGACCTTTCCGTCACTGACAGCTGGGAGAAAGTATATCTCCCAAGGAAGCTGTTGCTGCTGCGTTTAGGGAGAAGCTAGATGATATTTCTGGACTTCTATTAGATGACTCGGAGGATGATAACTACAACCCTAAAAATCCAGATGTAAAAAAAATGATTCCGAAGCAGAGGCAGAAATTTCCAAACTTGTTTCTACCCTTGGAGAACAAGATTCTTTGCCATTTTCTGGAAAGATGAAAGGTACCCTCAAGAAGAAATTGGCGATTATTGATCCTGTGTTAAAAGACATACAGACAAAGAAACATGAAAGGATTCAGGAATTCTTGAACATAGAAACACAGATAGCAGCAATTTGTGCAGAAATAGCAGGAAATGAAGTCACATCTTCAGAAACTTCAGTCTGAAACGAACCTCCGGTTGCAACGAGTGAATAGCTATATGAACGCAATTCTTGAGCTTACAATATTTATGTCACTTGATTTCAAGAAGATAATAGCTAATATCAATCCAAGCTTGGCGAATCATTTGAATGGACAGTCAAAGAGCATAAGCAATGAAACACTTGCTAACTTGAAAAGTGAAGTCAATTCACTGAAGCAATTGAAGCAGTAGTGGCTAGAAAGAATTCAAGATCTTGGCAGTTCTCTAATAGAACTTTGGAACCTCATGGACATGCCAATGGAAGAACTACAGAGGTTTAACCATATCACTTCCTTAGTTTCTTCCTCTATTGATGAGATAACTAGACAAGGATCCCTTGCCATTCACATTATTGAACCGGCTGAAGTGGAAGTTGAGCGTTTAAGTGCTCTACAGACCAGTAAGCTGAGAGAATTGATATTTAAGAGACAAAATGAGCTCGAGGAAATCTACAGGAGTGTTCATATGGATGTAGATAGTGAGACTGTACACCAGATTTTAATCCAGCTTATGGAGTCTGGCAGTGATCTCTCTAGTCTGCTTTCAAGCATGGATGATCAGGTGGTGAAAGCCAAAGAGGAAGCCGCTAGCAGGAAAGATGTTCCAGATAAAATGGAAAAGTGGAAACATGCATCCCAAGAGGAAAGCTGGCTTGATGAGTATCGAAAGGATGAAAATCGTTACAGCGTTGAGAAAGATGTCCACATCAATTTGAAACGTACTAAAAAAGCACGAATTTTGGTCAGCAAAATACCATCCCTCGTTGAGAACTTGACTGCCAAGATGAAGGCCTGGGAGAAGTAACTCTAATCTACTGCAAGTCTGACAACCAGCTAGCAGACCTGTTCACTAAGCTACTTCCAGTCAGCAAGTTCGAGCTTCTAAGGCAAAGAATTGGTGTTTGCATTTCATAAAGCAAGGAGGAGTGTTGAAAGTTGCTTTAAGAATGCAACTATTTTTTTCTGTTTTCTCCAGTTTTTTTTTAAGTACAATCCTAGTTAAATTAGGAAGTCCTATCTTTGGTAGGAAACTAATTAGTTATTCTAATTTTAGTAGAGGTAGGTTGTTTCTTTGTCCTATTTTTATTTGGAATAGAAATTATTTAAGTTGCTAAGTTGATGATCAATTATTGATTTTCTTTTAACAAGAAAATAATCTCTCTCTGTCTCTCTGCATATTCTCTTCTTCAAACTCCATCTTTGTTTCAACGGCCAACTTTTTGACTATTGAATTCCGGCGTTATTTTCCTTTAACGGTTTTTAAACCAACAGAAATACCCAAAGAGAAGCAATCTCATTGAGTTGGAGCTACTAAGTCTTGCAGTTAATAGTTTTAGTGGTTCACTCCCAATGGAGATCTTCAACATATCAGGGCTGAGAATAATTGATCTTATAGACAACAATCTATCAGGAAGCCTCCCACCAAACATGTGTCCTATCTTACCCAACATTGAAGTGCTTTATCTGGCCAACTTAACCAATCTTGTTGGGACTATTCCTCATTCCATCTCCAATTGTTCAAAACTTACTATTCTTGAGCTTGCCAACAACAAACTCACTGGCTTGATTCCCAATTCTCTTGGATATTTGACTCATCTACAATTCCTAAACTTGGGGGAAAACAATTTCACCAGCGATTCATCATTAAGCTTCCTGACTTCCTTAACCAATTGTAGACATTTAACAGTTCTTTATCTACCTTTTAACCCTCTAAATGGCATGCTTCCAGCCTTCACGGGAAACCTTTCCACCTCTCTTAGAAAATTTTACGCCAACAATTGCGAAATCAAAGGGCGAATTCCAAATGAAGTTGTGAACTTAAGAAGCTTATTAGACCTTGATCTTTCTGGAAATAGCTTGGTCGGATCGATTCCAACATCAATTGGAAACTTGAGAAACCTTCAACGCTTCAACTTGAGTAACAACAATCTTACAGGATTTATTGGTGATCATATATGTATATTGCAGCATTTGGGTGATATTTACTTGGGTCGAAATCAACTTGCAGCATCTCTTCCTAATTGTTTAGGGAATATTACTTCCCTTAGGGAGATACATCTGGGTTCCAATAAATTGAGTTCCAATATACCACCAAGCTTAGGGAACCTTCATGATTTAGTAGTTCTTGACTTATCGTCAAACATCATGGAAGGTTCTTTACCTCCAGGAAATGGAAATCTAAAGGCTGCAACACTGATAGATCTGTCAATGAATCAATTCTCAAATGAAATTCCAAGAGAAATTGGAGGATTGCAAACTCTGGTGCACCTTTCTTTGAGACGCAACAAGTTGCAAGGATCTATACCTGACTCAGTGAGCACCATGTTAGGTTTGGAATTTCTAGACCTTTCTCATAACAATATATCTGGAATCATTCCCAGGTCATTGGAGAAACTTCAAAATCTGAAGTATTTCAATGTTTCATATAACAAGTTGTATGGTGAAATACCCTCGGGGGGTCCTTTCAAGAACCTCTCGAGTCAGTTCTTCATCAACAATGAAGCATTGTGTGGTTCTTCAAGATTTAGTGTTCTGCCATGCCCCACTTCATCAAAGCACAGATCAAATAGGAAAAAGTTTCTAGTTCTATTTCTTTTTCTAAGACTTGCACTTTTATTTGTTCCTATCACTTTTGTGTTTGTTTGGATAAAGTACAGAAGAGGTAAAAGATCTCTTCAACAAAATGATTCATTGTCTACTGCAACAATAGAAAGAATTTCATACTATGAATTGATCCAAGCAACTGATGCGCTTAGCGAGAGTAATCTGATTGGTTCTGGAAGTTTTGGCTCTGTTTACAAAGGCGTTCTCAGAAGTGGAACTGTCATTGCAGTAAAAGTGTTCAGGGATGCGGCATTCAAGAGTTTTGATACGGAATGTGAAGTTTTGTGCAGCCTTTGCCATAGGAATCTTGTTAAAGTCATTACTAGTTGTTCCAATCTTGATTTCAAGGCTTTAGTGCTCGAGTATATGCCAAATGGAAGTTTTGAGAAGTATTTGTATTCGCACAACTACTTCCTCGACATCCGGCAGAGACTAAGCATAATGATAGATGTGGCATGTGCTTTGGAATATCTTCACCACGGGTGCTCGTTGCCAGTGATTCACTGTGACGTGAAGCCTAGTAACGTCTTGCTGGATGAAGATATGGTTGCCCACCTAAGCGACTTTGGCATTTCAAAACAGCTTGGTGAAGATCAGGGTGATTTATACACTAAAGCCTTAGCAACATTGGGGTATATTGTGCCAGGTACGTCTCTTAGTTTTGCTGATTACTCATTTTTTTTCCCACCTAGAAAGTATATTGCATCTTTAAATAAATTGTTTGACTGTAGAGTATGGACTGGAAGGACTAGTGTCAACAAAGTGTGACGTCTATAGTTATGGGGCCATGTTGCTGGAAACGTTTACTAGGAGAAAGCCTAATGAGTTTGAGGGAGATCTTAGCTTGAAGCAGTGGGTGAGTTATTCACTTCCAGAGGCAGTAATGGATGTCGTAGATGCGAATTTGGTAACACCAATGGATAAAGGCTTACAGAAGGAGCTAGATGTTATGGCATCAATCATGAAAGTGGCCTTAGATTGTTGTGCTGAATCTCCGGCGAGAAGGACTAACATGAAAGATGTTGTAGGAATGCTACAGAAGACCAAGATTCAACTTCTTGAATATGGAGCATGAAGTACCAAATGAATTGTTTGCTGCAAATTCTTGCTAAATTGTTGGTTGCTTTTTTGGTTTTAGCACTTGATTTGTGCATTGATTCTGTTTCCAGGAATCCTAGCTGGTTGCAATGAATCTCACTACTGCCTTTTAACTAAATTTAAATCTTGGGTACCTTATATAATAAATGGTCCAATAATATCCCTGTGATGTGCCTCCTTCATCAAGTTTTCGAACATCAAAGAAGGCAGTTGCTCTTGTTCCGCTACTATCCTTTGTTTAGTCCTTCCCTTTATCTCCATAAGTCACCCTGACCGAGTTTATGTTTTCTTACCTGTTATGTGGAAGCAATACTCTTATGAAATAGAGCTGCCTTACTAATTGTGAAATTTTGGGTACTTTGATAAAAATCAAATTGATAATCATGAAAATCTTGAAGTTAATGAGGCTCAGGATAATTTAGGCAGAAGAGATCATAAAATATGCAACCTATTCTGTTTCCACGCCTCGAACCCGTGACCACCTGATCACATGGAGGAACATTTACCAGTTACGCCACTGAGTTGGTTTAATTCCTCGAGTCTTTCAGCATTAGTTATTGGAGCCACCAAATAGCAGGATTTATTCATGTTCACTAGTTGGCCAGAGATATGTTCATAGCATAAGAACTAGAGAGTTGCTATTACCTGACGAAAAAAAGAATAGTATCATCAACATAGCCGAAGTGAGTGTTAATAGGGCATTTTTTTCATGAACATTATAATTAATAAAATCTTTTTACTGAATGAAATTATTAATATTGATAGAACATAATTCATTGAAAAAAATTTGACTACCTCTAGGAAGGCTCTTATTGCCTGGGATAAATCCGCTAGTGCTAGGTTGACTAAATTTGATTTATATTGAGATGGCACTATAGTGTAAGTTAGTAAATGTGGCACTACTCTTCACTACACAAATCTACAGAATATGATAGCAAGGCAATTTGCAAAGTCTTGGTTGTCTTGCCAAGTCTTTGGCTGATTAGAGGACTTTTTGCAACCATATTTATAATTCTGATTGAGATGTGAATGGCTTGGTTGATTTGGTGGTATTAGTATTGGTATGACCAAAAGGGATATCTCACTGCTACTTAAAGTCTCAAAACCACATGGTATAGAGCATACCTACTGATTATTGCAATAATGGAGAAAGCCTTCACATTTTTTCTCTCAACACTCTTCTTGCTTGTGGCTAGTTCAGTCATGACCCAAACCAACATTACCACTGATCAATTAGCTCTTCTTTCCTTACAATCCCAAATTATTTCGGACCCCTTTCACTTCTTGGATGAAAGTTGGTCACCCGCTATTTCTGTTTGTCATTGGGTAGGAGTAACTTGTGGTTCTCGTCACCAGCGAGTGTAGTCCTTGAATCTTTCTAACATGGTTCTTACAGGCAGGATTCCCCGTGAATTTGGAAACCTCTCATTTCTTGTTTCTCTTAACTTGGGAAGTAACAATTTCCAGGGAAATTTGCCACGAGAAATGGCCTGCTTGCATCGGCTTAATTTTCTTGATTTAAGTTTCAACAAATTCAGAGAGGAGGTTCCCTCTTGGTTTGGGTTTTTACACGAACTTCAAGTTCTAAATCTTAGGAATAATAGTTTCACCTGTTCCATCCCTTCTTCATTTTCTAATATATCCACACTTGATACTTTGAATCTGAATTTTAATTCCATAGAGGGCCAGATAGCAAAAGTGATTGGAAACCTTAGAGAATTAAACTTGAGGGGTAACAATCTCATAGGCTCTCTTCCTCTGTCACTCTCGAATGCCTCGAGGTTGGAGACTTTAGATATATCTTATAATTCACTTCAAGGAAATATACCAGAAGGGATCGACTATCTTCACAACATGAAATTGTTGGGCATACAATATAATCACCTAACGGGTTCTATACCATTCACGATTTTCAATATATCAAGAATCGAAGTCATTGCATTTACGGGCAATAGCTTATCGGGATATCTTCCCAATGGTTTATGCAATGGTCTCCCAATACTCAAAGGGCTTCATTTATCCATAAACAAGCTTTATGGTCATATGCCTACAATCTTATCAAATTGTTCACAACTTCAATTTTTGTCTTTATCAATAAATGAGTTTGATGGACCAATACATAGTGAAATTGGAAGATTGAGTAACTCGCAGAAATTGGATTTTGGAACTAACCATTTCACGGTTATGTTTTATCTTATGAATGCTAGTAATATTTTATCTAATTACATCACAATTATTTTATTACACATTAAATGCAGGGATAATTCCACAAGAAATTGGAAATCTTGTTAATTTGGTGGAGTTATCCATGGAGAAAAACCTGATTACTAGCTCAGTCCCAATCTCCATATCCAATATCTCGTCGCTTAAAGTTTTGTTACTGTGGCAGAACAATCCTAGTGGATTCTTACCGTGGGAGATTGTCAACTTAACCAAGATGCAATTTTTATATCTTGAAGAAAATAGTTTTACTGGTATGTAAGCAATGTGATAGCAAGAGGTACAACTTATGCTAATTAACTTACTAGTATTCCTTTTTGGCCTTGTGTTGACAGGTGAAATACCCAAAGAGATATGCAATCTTGTTGAGTTGGAGGAACTTATCTTGGGCATAATAGTTTTAGTGGTCAACTTGAGATGGATAACTTCAACATATCCGGGCTGAGACTGATTTCTCTTTCAAACAATAATCAATCAGCAAGCCTCCCACCAAACTTGTGTTCTGTCATACCCAACATTGAAGAACTTTATCTGACCTTTACCAATCTTGTTGGGACTATTCCTCATTCTATCTCCAATCTTGTTGGGACTATTCCTCATTCTATCTCCAATCTTGTTGGGACTATTCCTCAATCTTGTGCATCTGACCATCTCTTTGGTAATCAGAATCTTTTCTCAAATCTTATCCACTTCACAACCCTTAGCGCAGTTAGCCTTGCTAATGGATCTCGAATTGCAGTAAAAGGAATAGGGGACATGCAACTTCTTCCCTCTATTTCCTTAAACTTAGTTTTATTTGATCTGGAATGTCCATTTAATTTGGTTTCTGTTAGCAAATTAACCAATGTAACACCCCGTAAAAGTCGTGCATGGATTAGCCTTTAATAGAGTGCCCTTAGACTTAAAAACTTGAAAACTTTTCTAAGTGTAATAAGGACTTAGAGTCATTTTAGCTGGCAATCTTCGGGATACAACTTTTCAACCCTTCCGACATCCGTTTTTAGATTTTCAAGTTGCGTTATGATCGGGAAAGCTCATAGTACATCTTGGATAAGTTTCGGAATTTTTCAGAACGCATAAGGCTGCGTTTGGATTTCAAAACAGTAGCAAAATGCATAGCCTATGGCCCAGTTTTCAGCATTTCAGGGTCAACTTCAAACGATCATAACTCCCTGTATATAATGAACTGTGTGAGATATGATATATCAAACGAAATCTCTTTGAGTCCTCTTTCAAATGCAGTTGGTTTCATCCAATTTGAGTATATGAGTAAAAAGTTATAATTGATTTACTCCAGCCTAACAAACTGTCAACTGAGGAACAAATTTGACCTTAATTGTTCCTTAGGGGTATTTTGGTCATTCTCCACCCCTATATATACCACCAACACGGGATTTAATCCCTCAAACACCATAATACACATACTTTCCCCAAAATTGCTCAAGAACTCTCCCTAGGGTTTCAACATTAAAACCCAAGCAACTCAAGATTCAACCGCGGGTTCGTGAAACAAATTTCAGATTTTGAATCCCCTCGACGTAGGCTTCGATAGACACCCAAAATTCGTGAAGAACAAGGTACGCGGGGTTTTTCCTAAATTCTCATGGGCATAGAAAAATCATGTTTTAGAATGGGGTTTTAAATTATGTATATATATTTATGTATAAGATGTTTTAACATCATTGTTTTGGTCTTTTGACCATCTCCAACGCGATTTGACAGTTTATATACATATATGAATGAATGTGTTTCAATTTTGAATACATGAACTTGCTAAAGACATTTGACCACCAGGTGTTTGATGAAATTTCTGCATGAATTGAACTTTAAGTTTCGGAATATGAAATCCTTTACATCAGTTACATGTTTTGGTGGTCTAAACTATGTTTTGAATGAAAGCTCTTGCTTAATACATTATGGCTCAGAAAAATCATGACTTGCAAGTCTTGGTATGACGATACCAATTCAGACTAATGCCATATCAGACTCAGACTAACAGACATTTCAGACTTTCATGATTTTAGACATTAAGAATGTTGCATGTATAGAAAAGGTTAAAAATGGGCATACAGAGATGTTAGGTGGTTCCCCGAAGAGGGATTGAGTTCAAGCGACTCATTGCCTAAAACCGTGGTTTGCCGACCCGGGTATACTATTATGCGCTGACTTAAATGTCCTGTGGCGTATCAGACTCAGACACTCCAACCCTTGCGGCACACTTGGGTTGGGGGCTTCCCCGCCGAGTCAATGGAGGATTCCGTACAGCCCGTGGAATATCAGACTTGTAGGGGAATACCACCTAACTCAGAAGTAAAACACAGATCATGATTTGAAATGAACAGATAGGTTACATGTTTTCAGAAAGTGCCCATGTATTTTTCAGAAACAGTTTTATACATGATGTCTTGATGAAAAATTGCTTTCACTTAATATGTGTATGTATATATATATATATATATATATATATATATATATATGTATGTATGTTCCATTATACTATTTTTGGATTGCTTCGCATGCCAGTACTTTTGTGCTGACCCCTCCCTCCTTCCAGGTTCTGAGGCACAGTCTAGGGGTCCAGCTACTCAGTAGACATTCTTGGATTTGTAGACTTGATCTCACAGTGGTGAGCCTTCTATTATTCGGAAGGCCTAATTATGTCAGACATTATCTTATTTATTATGTTTTTGGTTTACTGGGGGCCTTGTCCCAATTTATTTTCAGACAGATGTTTATGTTCTTAGTAGAGATTTCGCAGACTGATGTCAGATAGTATTATTCATAAATGTTGCAGAACTTGACCATATTTTCCGTACTCAATTTCAATTCCGCATTTTATTATGATTACGAATATTGTGCATGATAACCAGATAGAGAATGGGTGTTCCGAGCCTTCATGGTTCGGGATGCTCGTCACGGCTAGGGCCTAGGCTCGGGTCGTGACAAACTTGGTATCAGAGCACGGTTCATGGTCCCAGGGTGTCTGCGAAATCACGTCGAGTAGAGTCTTGTTTATGGGTGTGTAGCGCGCCACACTTATAAGCAAGAGGCTTCTAGGCGTTTAGGAATATCTCTTTCTTCATGTTCTAGTTCTTGAAATAGAGTCAGAATATTCCTCTTTCATGCTCTAATTCATGCTATGGTGTCACCCATATGAAAGTGAAGTTATTCCAAATTCTTTCCTTACTCTAATGTTCTCAGACATGTCCCATTATTGGGCTGATTCAAGTGCAAAAAGTTTAGAATATACATGATATACTCCTTTTCGATTGAGTCCTTTAAGATTTTAAAAATTGTCCAAAGACTCGATAAGAGTCTGTTAGTGCATCAATATATGTTGATTCTGATGTAAATATTGATCTTGATTGAATCGTGCATTCCAGCTTAAGGTATTAAGTGTATCTTGTCCCTCTCAAAATCTTGTTACAGATGTGAACAATGTATAGCAGAATGTTGGAACTATATCTCTACCCGAATAGTAGCATAAGTTAAAGTGTTGTTGTCATGACCTATTGGTAGTGATATTGGACCAAAAAGTTGGTGATGTAAAGTCACAAAGTTAGAAGTCAGAGTGAGGGTGATTTTATGTAAATGAATATTTCAGTTGAATAACCGATGTTTGAGGATGATTTACCCCTTTATAGTGATAAACCAATGTGGTAGCTAGCAGCGTGTGTGGATGGTATGGTAGTCCATGGAGGAAGTGTTTTACTCAGATTTTCATTTATACAGAATAATATGTATATTCTTAGACCATTAAATATTATGTGTCAATTTTCTATCCCTTTTAATATGTAATCTTGTTATCATGATGTTTTTGAAAAAAATAAAAATAAAAAATAAATAAATTAAAGTCTAGTGAAGCCGTGTGGGGCTCTTTCGACTCACTTGCATAGTTGCCTTGTCATCCATCTCATTTTCTTGTTCAAAATACAAAAACCAAAGTCTAGTGAAGCCTTGTGAGGCCTGTTTTGATTCACTAGCAACTTGTTGTCCAACTTGTTGTTCTTTCATTAATTTAATATATGTAGGGCTGAATCTGTTTGCATGAGATAGAGTTGGTAATGAAGTGATTCGTCCTTGTGTGTTATTAGTAGAAGGTAGAGAAGGAGTTGTTGGTCAGGGTGATTTGTTGGTTGCTTGAATGTGAAAATGGCTATATTAGCGAGTAAGTTATGATTATAGACTCATGGTTGTTTGAGAAATTTGAAGGCAGTCTAAATGTATGATTGAGTGAGTAAGTATGAGGTGAGAAATCCGTATAAGTAGATACGATTGTACAGGGTTATAATATAAGATTATGGTTGACCATGTCTATTATGAGGCTTTAAACCCCTTGACCCTCTTTTCATTGGTAGTTGTAAACTAGTGCTACTTGTGAGAAGGTATGTAGTAGATTTTTGAGATATTTGGGTAGAATGTCCCAATTTGATGGATTAGTGTATTTATATTATGTTGCATTCTTCATTGGTGGTAGATGATTGATACTAAACTATAGGCTTGAATTTAAATGGTGTGGTGGTAAATAGTGGCAAGAGTTTGATGATGCATGTTTTGTGGGAGTAAATTAGTAGGCTTGAGGTGCTGAAATAGTACATGCTAACGGAATGATGATAAGGTAAACCGTTAGGTCATGATCGATTATTGTGGTTATGAAGTTCTAGTGCACTAGTGTTTCGTGATGTTTACTTATAGTTTCCAAGTGAAATTTTGTGTAAGGTTGGGTTGTAAGTCATGCATAGCACTAGACATTAAGTTTCAATAGTTGAAGTTCATAAAGGTGGATGTGATGATTTCTTGATCAATGATGTTAGTTATATGAAAGTGATCTAATAGGCTTGAACGGTGTGTGAAATGGCTTAAGTTTAAATTGATTCATAATGAAGTATAATGTTGTAGGTATGGTGTGTAAGTATGACCAAGGTGATACGGAGTTGTGGCATTTCTCTAAGACTATTACATGTTTTGTGTGACTAGTGGTACCGTGGAGTTGCTAGTTGGAAAAAGACTAGTTAGATGATATATGGTGTTCTAGATAGCCAAGTTAAGGAGCCTTGATTGATAGTGTTGAGCCTTTTGATGTGATCTCGATTCTCATAGTAGAGAGATATAAGTTTGGAGTAGCAATATTGGTATGCTAGGACGGAAGTGGTATGATTCATCAAAGGCTTGGTGATATCCATGTTAAGTGTTAGAATCTAAGTTTAAGTTTTGAAGGTTGAACGGATAGAAATAAGTGTGCAAGCATTATACTATGACTATTGGTGGCTATGGAAAGATAGAGTGTATCCCAGAAGGTAGTCATTCGGGTTGAGTTCTATGATATGCATGTATTGTCATTTTTTTTCAGACCCTAGAGTGAAGTAAGTGTAGTTCAGTTAGAATCTGGTAAGGGATCTCCCAAACGCTAGATGATGACTTGAAGCTAAGGGGGAGATGATAGAACGAATAACCAAGTAAGGCTCTCAGATTCTAGTAGTGATGCAGTATGATTTAGAACATCAGAAAGTGAGGGTGAATCTCAACCCATTCCTACCTCAATATTTTTTTTTGTTAGCCGGATGCTTACTCATGCCTTACGATGCAGTTCCATGATAATAGTTCATGATTCCGGTATATGATAGAGAGTCACATACTCTTCTAGTTCCAAGATAATGAGTTCTAGTTCATTCAAGTAGTCGGAGTCACATTCCTTATGTTATGAACTCTAGTTGAGGTCATGCAACTCATGGCGCATGTACTCACTCTTTATAGTGTGCTCAGTCCCGTATAAAGATCTTTTTCACGCTTGAGGGTCTTATGTTTTAACCTTTTAGTGACCCTTCCTATGCAATGATAGTGGTGATGATGTAAATGTTCTTGTTGATGGAAGATCATAGTATGCTTGTTTAGATAAGGCCATAAGTATGAAGTAAGATTTGGGGCCAAGTCTTTGATACATGTGATGGTTAGTGGAAAAGTTTGTGTGTGTATGTTTTTAGGATAGCGCGTGGTAGTTATATTAATAATAGTTTAGAAACTATGTGAAGTATGTATTTATGGGTGTTTGCCTTGAAGTTAACATGTGGTTATAAATTAGGCTTGAATGACGTTTTAGGATTGTAGTGGAAGGTCGCCATATGCATTAGCGACTTCATATTAAGAGTTCAGAGTAGTCATTGAAGTGGTAAGGCATGTTATGCTTAGGATGTGATTTTTAAAAGAGGTATAGAAGGTGGCATCATATGGTTTAGAATAATAGCGTGGTGTAGCATGTTGTATTTTTGTGATTTAAAGTCAGGCTTGATCGCGGTGTAAGGATTAAGCTATTTTAGACATTAGTAGAAAAAAAAAATTATCAATGCTCATATGAGAATTTTAAGCTGAGTTGAATGAATATGATAGGGAATAGTATAGTTAAGCGATATTCGGGAAGTGCTCTAAGCCTGAAAGTAAGAAGTTGTATTGCCAAAGGTCTGAAAATTCTATCCTAATTTAGGAGTTATATGTCTATATTCCAGACTGCAGAGTAGTGTCAACGTTGTGATTTTTTCAGTGGGATTTTTTGTGTAATCCATACCCAAGATTCATGGTTCCCTATTACTGCTAGAGCTTCCTTAGAGAGAGTGTTGAAGAGAATACTCCAGTTAAGTATGAGGGTGTAGTATAATTCAGTCTGTATGGACAATAAGTCAGTTTAGTAGTCAGATTCGCATGACTTGTTTTCTCGTCTTTGCACTTATTCATGCTACTCGAAATCTCAAACATGCTACTAGTCCAAGATAGATTATACCAGTAGTTACGAGTATAGACCAGTTCATGCATCATGCATTATATTCAGATTCCGAATGTTCAGTTATGATTCAATTCGTAGGTGCCCTGTGCATCGCCTTAGTTTTCCCGAGTATCTTAGTGAATTGAGCATTCATAGAGGGACATAGGGTCCCAAGGGGGAGATACACCATTCAGCTGCATGCATAGATTCTTATTACAAGCTCCGCACCAGTTATCATTGCGTAATCAGTCATACATTCATACGTTAGTCCAGTCAGATATGCGTGCATTAGAAATGCATGTTCAATAGAAAAAGTTCACTTTATCAGTGTATTTAGTCCTGCGTTCATGAGAACAACTCAGTCACAAATCCATGCATCAGATATGCATGTTCATTATGAGAATTCATCTTATGAATAGCTTCAGTCGTGTTTTCCATGTATCAGATATGCGTGTCCAATATAAAAATTCAGAATAACAGTAGTTCCAGCCATATGGTCATGTTTCAGATCAGTGTATTTTTATTAGAGGACATGTTGTTTCCGCGTTATTCCATATATTTAAGGCTTCAAAAAGTTCCTACCCATCATTCGAGGACGAATGATCCCAAGGGGGAGATAATGTAACACCCCGAAAAAGTCGTGCATGGATTAGCCTTTAATAGAGTGCCCTTAGACTTAAAAACTTGAAAACTTTTCTAAGTGTAATAAGAACTTAGAGTCATTTTAGCTGGCAATCTTCGGGATACAACTTTTCAACCCTTACGACATCTGTTTTTAGATTTTCAAGTTGCGTTATGATCGGGCAAGATCATAGTACATCTTGGATAAGTTTCGGAATTTTTCAGAACGCATAAGGCTGCGTTTGGATTTCAAAACAGTAGCAAAATGCATAGCCTATTGCCCAGTTTTCAGCATTTCAGGGTCAACTTCAAACGATCATAACTCCCTGTATATAATGAACTGTGTGAGATATAATATATCAAACGAAAGATCTTTGAGTACTCTTTCAAATGCAGTTGATTTCATCCAATTTTAGTAAATGAGTAAAAAGTTATAATTGATTTACTCCAGTCTATCAAACTGTCAACTGAGGGACAGATTTGACCTTAATTGTTCCTTAGGGGTATTTTGGTCATTCTCCACCCCTATATATACCACCAACACGGGATTTAATTCCTCAAACACCATAATACACATACTTTCCCCAAAATTGCTCAAGAACTCTCCCTAGGGTTTCAACATTAAAACCCAAGCAACTCAAGATTCAACCGTGGGTTCGTGAAACAAATTTCAGTTTTTGAATCCCCTCGACGTAGGCTTCGATAGACACCCAAAATTCGTGGAGAACAAGGTATGCGGGGTTTTTCCTAAATTCTCATGGGCATAGAAAAATCATGTTTTAGAATGGGGTTTTAAATTATGTATATATATTTATGTATAAGATGTTTTAACATCATTGTTTTGGTCTTTTGACCATCTCCAAAGCGATTTGACAGTTTATATACATATATGAATGAATGTGTTTCAATTTTGAATACATGAACTTGCTAAAGACATTTGACCACCAGGTGTTTGATGAAATTTCTGCATGAATTGAACTTTAAGTTTCGGAATATGAAATCCTTTACATCAGTTACATGTTTTGGTGGTCTAAACTATTTTGGTGGTCTAAACTATGTTTTGAATGAAAGCTCTTGCTTAATACATTATGGCTCAGAAAAATCATGACTTTCATGTCTTGGTTTGACGATACCAATTCAGACTAATGCCATATCAGACTCAGACTAACAGACATTTCAGACTTTCATGATTTTAGACATTCAGAATGTTGCATGTACAGAAAAGGTTAAAAATGGGCATACAGAGATGTTAGGTGGTTCCCCGAAGAGGGCTTGAGTTCAAGCGACTCATTGCCTAAAACCGTGGTTTGCCGACCCGGGTATACTATTATGCGCTGACTTAAATATCCTGTGGCGTATCAGACTCAGACACTCCAACCCTTGCGGCACACTTGGGTTGGGGGCTTCCCCGCCGAGTCAATGGCGGATTCCGTACAGCCCGTGGAATATCAGACTTGTAGGGGAATACCACCTAACTCAGAAGTAAAACACAGATCATGATTTGAAATGAACAGACAGGTTACATGTTTTCAGAAAGTGCCCATGTATTTTTCAGAAACAGTTTTATACATGATGTCTTGATGAAAAATTGCTTTCACTTAATATGTATATATATATATATATATATATATATATATATATATATATATATATATATATATATATATATATATATATATGTTCCATTATACTATTTTTGGATTGCTTCGCGTGCCAGTACTTTTGTTCTGACCCCCCCTCCTTCCAGGTTCTGAGGCACAGTCTAGGGGTCCTGCTACTCAGTAGACATTCTTGGATTTGTAGACTTGATCTCACAGTGGTGAACCTTCTATTATTCAGAAGGCCTAATTATGTCAGACATTATCTTATTTATTATGTTTTTGGTTTACTGGGGCCTTGTCCCAGTTTCTTTTCAGACAGATGTTTATGTTCTTAGTAGAGATTTCGCAGACTGATGTCAGATAGTATTATTCAGAAATGTTGCAGAACTTGACCATGTTTTCCGTACTCAGTTTCAATTCTGCATTTTATTATGATTACGAATGTTGTGCATGATAACCAGATAGAGAATGGGTGTTCTGGGCCTTCATGGTTCGGGATGCTCGTCACGGCTAGGGCCTAGGCTCGGGTCGTGACAACCAAACACCTAAATTGTAGTGTCACTTTTTTGGCTGAATCTGTTGTTGTACATGACAAGAGAACGGGGAAGACTATTGGATCAGGATATGAGTCACAGGGACTGTATCACATGTCAAAAACACCACCACCAGTTGTCTTCACTTTTGCTGCCTCAACTGATCTTCTCCACAACCGTTTTGGTCACCCGAGTCTACCAAAGCTTCAGAAATTAATTCCTAGTCTTTCCACTTTGTCTTCTTTTGAATGCGAGTCTTGTCAACTTGGGAAACATAGTCGCACTTCGTTTCCCAAAAGAGTCAATAACAGGGCCACATATATGTTTGACATTGTTTACTCAGATGTATGGGGTCCTAGTCGTGTAATTTCAAGTTAAGGATTTCAGCATTTCGTTACCTTTATTGATGATTTTTCTCGTTGCACATGGGTATTTTTTATGAAAAATCGTTCTGAAGTATTCTATATTTTTAAAAAATTCTATGATGAAATAAACAATCAATTTGGTGTTTCAATTAAGGTATTATGCAGTGATAATGCAAAGGAGTACTTATCTTCACCCTTTGGAAGTTTCATGTCACCTCAGGGAATCACTCATCAAACTTCTTGTGCATATACTCCTCAACAAAATGGAGTCGCCGAACGTAAAAATATGCATCTCATTGAGACAGCTCAAACTTTACTCATACACCATCACACTCCTCTTCATTTTTGGGGGGATGTTTTTCTCACTGCTTGTTATTTGATAAATAGAATGCCCTCCACTATGTTGCAACAACAAAGTCCTTACTCAGTTCTCTTTCATGGTCAAAATCCTTATCGTCTACCTTTGAGAGTGTTTGGATGTAATTGCTTTGTCCATTATCAAAGTACTGGAAATGACAGACTCCAACCGAAATCAATTAAGTGTGTCTTTCTAGGATACTCTCGTCACCAAAAAGGTTACAAGTTCTATGATCCAAAATCAAATAAACATTTTATCAGTGCAAATGTAGCATTTTTTGAAACATCTCCCTATTTTAAACCAAGCACTAAAAGCAGAAGTTTAATTCCTCATGTTTTACCGGTACCTATACTTCCTCTACAACAAATCAGTCTTCCAGACAACCTCCAAACCGCTCCTCCTCGTTCATTTCAAATATACACCCGACGTGCTTGTCCTCTTAACAATACTAATGATAGTACTACTCCAAGTCCAGATACACTGGTAGCTACTGATGATTCATCTCATGCTCCTTCGTGAACTGCTCCATTCATACCTTCAGCAGATGCAGTGACCGCACCAATCGCCATACACAATAGTATACACACTACTCGAAATCAACAACCAGAGAGATATAACTATTTAAGTTATCATCGGTTGCCCCCATTATATTATACCTTTGTATTCACCTTATCTAATATACCTATACCAAATAGAATATCCAGGGTGGAGAGATTCTATGATTGAAAAATTGAATGCTTTACAGACCAATAACACCTAGGAATTGGTCCACTTATTGAAAGGGGAATCTATTATTGGAAGTCGATGGATATATACAGTAAAGGTGGGTTCATAAGGAACAGTTGATCGGCTGAAAGCTCGCCTTGTTGCTAAAGGATATACCCAGATTTATGGTCTTGACTATGGTGACGCGTTCTCTCCAGTTGCAAAAATTGCATTTGCTTGACTGCTTATATCCTTGGCACGATGCATCACTGGCCGCTTCATTAACTAGACATTAAGAATGCATTTTTGCATGGCGAACTTGATGGGGAAGTTTATTTGGAGAACCTCCTGGATTCGTTGCTTAGGGGGAGTCAATTTTTTGTCTCAACCGCTCTTTATATGGCCTCAAGAAATCTCCGAGAGCATGGTTTGGCAAATTTAGTTTTGTTGTCCAATTGTGTGGGATGTCTCAAAGTAAAGCAGATCACTTTGTTTTCTATCGACATAATGGTCTAGCAAAGAACATTTTTCTGGTTGTTTATGTTGATGACATTGTCATAACTGGAAATGGTACAGAAGGAATATCTCATCTAAAGCAACATTTGTTCAGTCACATTCAAACCAAGGATTTGGGGAAGTTAAAGTAATTTTTGGGAATTGAGGTAGCACAATCCAAAACAAGTATTGCTATTTCACAAAGAAATATGCTTTGGACATATTAAAGGAGTCATGCATGTTAAATTGAAAACCAATTGACACTCCTATGGATCCAAACATCAAACTCGTCCCTGGACAGGGAGTGATACAAGATTGAGTATGTATCAAGAGATTCAAGCTAACACAAGAACAACATCACTAGAGAATCAAAGGCCCCACTCGACTTCTCTAGGACTTTAAGGCAACAACAACAATATTCAACAAGATAGATAAATAACAAAAGATTGCAATAACTATACTGAATCGAAAGAACCCCACATAGCTTCACTATATCAACACACAAAAAACATGATTACAAAATGATGGATAGTAATTTGACACAAAATATCCTAGAATCTAAGAACCCTAACATGAATATTAGGTCCCTAAGAATAAAAGATATTTACACTAAATTTTTACTTGAATCAATAGGAACTCATGATCCTCAAGACTCCAAATTTCTAGCCAAAGAACAATAAAAGTGTTACTACACTTTGTTGTCTAGTTTTGGGTTCACTCTCATGAACAAGAGAGAGAAGTTCTCAAATTATTACAAGGCTTGTGTAGTGAAATATCAATAATGAACTAAGTCCAAGAAATAGCCCTATTATTGTCTATATATAGTACTCCACAAAATGAAAGGAAAATGACCATTCTAGCCTTGGTCTTGGGTGGCTTTGGAGTGTAATAAAATAAGTGTTGCTACACTTTTTTTTTTTGGAGTGTAATAAACTTACACTTCAAATCCCCTCTTCACATTTCAAAATATGGAATCCCAAAGATGAATTAATTGCACACTCACACACGACCATTTGCATGAACATGGCTTGGAGTTTTTGTAACTCCCGAGCTTGGTTATGTGTGAATGGTATTGAGCTAGTTGCACTTGTATCATCCTATCCATCTTGAAGGGAATTTGTCCTCAAATTAGGTGGATGTTCATCCTCAACCATGACAATAGGAGAGAGGTCACATATGTTAAAGGTGTTGTGCACTTGATATTTTGGAGGAAGATCAATTTTGTAGGCATTATCATTGATTCTTTCAAGTACTTGAAAGGGAAAATCACCCCTCGGCATCAACTTGGTTTTCCTTTGTGAAGGAAACTGGTCTTTTCTAAGGTGCACCCAAACCCAATCACCCGGTTCAAGAATAAGCTTTCTTCTCCTCTTGTTTTCTCTCTTAGCAATCTCTTGATTTTTCTTCTCAAGCTTTTGCCTCACTTTCTCATGAAATTTCTTTATGTCATTGTCTTTATTGCTTACATCTAAGCTAATCATAAGATCACTTGGCAAAAGAGTTGAATCCAAAGGGGTAAGGGGGTTGATGCCGTATACACACTCAAAGGGAGTCATTCTCGTACTTGAGTGAATAGCCCGATTGTATGCAAATTCCATCAAAGGTAGGTGGTCCTCCCATGAAGTCATATTTCCTTTAACCATTGATCGTAACATAGAACCTGAAGTCCTATTTACAACCTCGGTTTGGCCATCGGTTTTTGGGTGGAAAGATGTAGAGAATAGCAATCTAGTGCCAAGCCTACCCTACATTGACTTCCAAAAGTGACTAAGGAACTTAGAGTCCTTATCACTTACAATGGTCCTCAGAACACCATGCCATTTGACAACATTTACAAAAAATAAAGAAGCCACATTTGATGCATCTTCATTTTTAGTACAAGGAATGAAGTGTGCCATCTTAGAAAATCGATCAACCATAACAAAAATGCTATCCCTACCTCGTCTAATCCTCAGCAATCCTAACACAAAATCCATAGATATATCAAGACAAGGACGTAAAGGAGTAGGAAGTGGGGCATACAACCTGTGATGGAGGAGCCGAGACTTAGCTCCCATGCAATCTTCAGATTGGCCGCAAATCCTAGCGACTTCCTTGTGCATTCTAGGACAATAGAATTGCTCCTCCAATATCCCGAGGGTCTTGTCAATCCCAAAATGACCCATTAGACCGCCATCGTGTGCTTCCCTTATAAATAACTCTCTCCAAGAGCTACAAGGTACACACAATCATCTACCTTTAAACAAGTAACTATCAAACTTGGCATAGGGATTTGAACCCCTATCCGAAACCCAGTTGTCCCTACCCAATTCTTCGCATTCCCTAAAGATGGGAGCAAAGTGAGGGTCCTCGGGATACAATGCCTTTAGGCTCTCAAAACCCATTAACTTTGAAGATAAAGTGGACATAAGTACATGTTTTCTAGACAAGGCACTGGCAACAACATTTTCCTTAGCCTTCTTGTATTGAATAACATAAGGGAAGGTTTCTAGAAACTCAATCCATTTGGCATGTCGTCAGTTAAGTCTGTCTTGTGCCCGTAGATGATTCAAGGATTCATGATCCGTTCGGACCACGAATTCTTTGGGCCATAAATAATGTTGCCAAGTGGCCAAGGCTATAATCAAGGCATACAACTCTATATCATACGAAGAGTAGTTTAGATTTTCTCCTTTGAGATTTTCACTAAAGTAAGCAATAGGCTTCAATTCTTGCATTAAAACCGCACATATTTCAACTTTGCTAGCATCACATTCGACTTCAAAAGGTTTTTCAAATTTTGGCAATTGTAGAAAAGGGGACGAGATGAGCATAGCTTTCAAGTCCTCAAAGGCCTTAGCTAGGTCATCTCCCCACTTGAAAGGCTGATCTTTTTTAATCACTTCGGTCAAGGGGGCGGCAATGGTGCTAAATCCTTTGACAAAATATCTATAAAAACTAGCCAACCTGTGGAAGCTTCTCATTTCTCCTACGGTTTTTGGAGTTGGCCAATTTTTAATAGAGTCAATCTTAGATTCATCCACTTCGACCCCTCTTGAGCTCACCACAAACCCGAGAAATACAACCTCATAGACACCAAAAGAACACTTTTCTAGATTAGCATATAACTTCTCCTTTTGGAGGACATCAAACACATATTGCAAATGCTTTACATGCTCATCTAAGGACTTACTATATACCAACACATCATCAATCTAAACAACAACAAAATTCCTAATAAATGGATTCATCACATAATTCATTAGACTCATGAAAGTACTTGGAGCATTTGTTAGGCCAAATGGCATAACCATCCATTCATAGAGACCAAATTTTGTCTTGAAGGTGGTTTTTCATTCATCACTCGGTTGCATATGGATTTGGTGATAGCCACTCCTCAAATCAATTTTAGAAAACAAACACGAACCACTCAATTCATCAAGCATAGCATCTAGCCTAGGAATAGGGTGAAGATATTTTACCATTATCTTGTTTGTGGCTCGGCAATCAACGCACATATGATAAGTCCTATCTTTCTTTGGAACTAGTAACACTGGAACCAGAAAAGGGCTCATACTCTCCTTGATGTACCCTTTGTTGAGAAGTTCCTCAACTTGGCGTTGCAATTCCTTGGTATCCGCCGGTTGCTCCTATAAGCCAGTTTGTTGGGTAATTGTGAGCCTGACAAAAAATTAATTTGGTGCTAAATTCCCTTTAATTGGAGTAAATCCTTTCGGCAATTCCATTGGGAAGACATCCTCGTAACCGTGAAACACATGAGAAATAGGAGGAGAAATGGAAACGTTTGCGGGGTTAGTATTAAAACAATGAGCCAAGAGGAGTATTGGAGTGTCCTTGTCATGATCCATAAATAGTTCCTTCCTCCTAGCCATCATCACCATGCTCCCGTGCCCCTTAGAAGTTAGGGACCCCTCGTCTTCCCCTACTCCCTCACTTTTGGAATTCCCTCTTTTCCCCTCACTCTCGGCCATCTTTCCCCTTTTCTTTAATTCCCGCATCTTTTGGTATTATTCATTCACTTGGGAAGGCAATAATGGATGAAGAACGACCTTTCGTCCATCCTTCTCAAGTGTATACAGATTGGACCTTCCATCATGTTTGGTCGACCTATTATATTTCCAAGGCCTTTCTAACAACAAGTGACAAGCTTGCATTGGTATCAGGTCATAAAGCACCTCATCATGGTAGTTGGATACCTTAAAACGTATCACGCATTGCCTCGTGACCTTTAACTCGCTGCATTCATTCAACCATTGTAACTTGTAAGGACTAGTGTGAGGTGTAGTCGGCAATTTCAAGAAGTTTACCATTACAACACTAACCACATTCACACAACTTCCACTCTCTATCACCATAGTGCACATACTTCCCTTTACAAGACATTTAGTATGGAATAGATTCTCCCATTGGCTAGGATTATCTATCGCCTTACTAATCATGGCACGCCTCACTACAAAGTTTGGAACCACTCATTCCCCTTCTTATGGATAATCATCCTCATAATCATCATCATCATCATATGTCTCATTTTAGGGTTCCTCTCCATCTTGAGGATCGGCCTCATTCTATTCTTTTTAAAGACCCACTTCTTCACCAAGTTAATTCAATCTCCCTTTCCTTACGATCACATTGTGTCGGTTTAGACATTCATTGGATTTATGTCCCCAACTTTGGCATTTGAAGCATTGGAACCCCTTAGGATTAGGATACTTATGAGACTCTTGCCTTGGTGGATATTTTTGCATTGCCTTGGCCTTGGGTTGCTTTGTAATGGTGGGTTGGTCTTTGTTTTTATGCTAACCCGTAGTGGAGGAAGTAACCTCCTTACCCCTCGGCCAACCCAAGGGTGCTTGACCCTTGGCTTTGTAACTTGTTCTTTCCTTAAGTTCTCTTTCAATTTCATTGGCCGCTTGAAAGATCCCTTCAACATTATCGAATTTATGAAGAGTCAAGTAAGTAACAATCTCCTTATTCAACCCACACTTAAAAAAAATGATGTCATGGACGATTTGTTCCCCCCGATGGTCAGGCTTCAATATGAGTTGTTGAAACTCATCATAGTATGCCATAACATTTTGATTCCCTTACCGCAAGTTGTACAACCTCGCAAGCAACTCATGATGATAACTTTCGGGAAGGTACCGTTGCCTCATTAGATACCATAACCAAAACCATGGTGGTGGTTTCCCATCTATCAACTCGTTGCCAAACCACTTGATGTATTCCCACTAAGTGTTACCAAAGCCTTCAAAGTGGACTATGGCATAAAAACTCTTCTTCTTCTCCGAAATGTCATTCACTTGGAATACCTAGTCACACGCCGATTCCCAAGCACAATACACTTCGGGATCACTTTTACCCTTAAAGATAGGTAGGATCAATTTGATGGTATTGATGCTTATGTCTCTTTCTTGGTGTCAGATTCCCCTTTCTCCATACCCTCGATATCTTCCTAGATCTATTAATCCCCCTTTTATCCCCCACTCCCTCATGTAAAATTATCAAGGGCTCTATACCATTAATAATCATCTCTACCATATTCCTCAAAGTAGATGGGATGATTTTGGACCTTTGAAACTTGATTTGAAGGGATTGGATTTTGTAGAGGTGGTGGTCTTTGGTTCAGTGGAGCTCGGAAGGGAGAGTTTGGATTTAGTATAGGTATTAGACACCCAAGTCCCTCTGGTGGAACATCAGGAGTTTGGGAATGGGTTGGTCTATTGGAGTCTCAGGTTAGGGGGTTATAGGTGGTTTGGCTTGTGGCATTTAGTGGAGCTAGTGAAGGATTTGGCAATTGTGGCCATGTTTCGGGAGTAACAGTGGCGGAGGAATTTCTCTCATGTCTACTTGATGAAAAATGTTGAGGAGTAGAAGGGTGAGAGTTACTTTGACTCTCTACTTGTTCTAACCTCCCACTAATAGCCGTCACTTCTTCCCTTATGGCTCCCAATTTCTTACTCAACCTTTCAAGTGTTCGGGTCATAGCCTCAAAAGTGACCCTCATATTCTCTATTTCATTAGAATCCAGGGTTTGAGACGTGGTTCCCTCCATTGTAAAGGTATCACCTTCATAAGCAACAAACAAGTTAGTTTAAAACCTCTCCTCACCTACACTCTCTCGGATCCCTCATACTCGAGCTCCACAAGTGTTGTAGATTATCTAGTAACCCATGAATCCTTAAGGTTTGAGTATGCTCTTGTCCAGAGTGGATTCTTGTTTGAAACTCAAAGAATTCCTATAGGACTAGAGTCAAGGAGTTACAACATATCTAAATGACAAAAGCACACAAACAAACAATGACACGAATACAAGGTTTCAAAGGACTAATTGACAACCTAGTAGGAATGTATTTGCTTTCTAATTAGTTCTCGAGTAAATTAGAAGGGACTAATAATCAATAACTAGAAACTAGAATATCCAAATTGACCTTAATTAATGACATGAACAGTGGTTAAGGTGATGTGGCGGTATGGTATTGGTCACGGGTCCATATATTTTATTCATCAACTTGAAGCCTCAATCTTCATAATTTTGTAATGGATGACTTTGATTTTTTTTTTTTGGAGGGAAAGTAAAGTCTTGTAACTTTTTTAACCTTTTCCAACTCAAAAAGGTGAGGCTTGACTTTACTAGTTCCACCAGACAAGGCTCCTTGTTTTAAGAAAAAGTAGTTGTTAAGTCAAGGAAGTTATGTTGGCAAGTCTTCTCACAAACAACTTTACAACTTTATAGTGGTCAAGACATGAAATGAGGAGAAGATCAAGATGAACACCACAACAATACTTCAAGAACATAACCACAATTCACCAATAACAGCCCACTTTAAACGTCAAGGAACGACAACTCACAACTTGGCCTGCTTCAAGTTCATCATACTACCCTTTCAAGTCTACAACATCAATGTCAATATGTTAATCTCAACTTAGATTTAGACACTTTTTGTGTTGATGAGAAAGAGATCAACACAAGAAACAAACTACACATACAAAATTATTGTAGATCTAAAAACCATTTTCGGCGAAAATGTTCAAGAACACACTTTTGGTAAGAGCTTCCTAAGATTGGTTTTGTTAGAACAAAACCAATCCTTTAGCTTTGATACCAAATGATACAATACTAAGTATGTATCAAGAAATTCAAGCCAACACAAGGACAACAAGATGAGCAACAAAGTGCTAATGAATAAAAAATGGCCACATACGGCTTCACTAGGCTTCCAACACTTGATTTTAGAAACTAGAAAATGAGTTTAACAACAAGAAGAACAAACAACAATAATGTTAGGGAATCGAAAGATCCCCACACGGCTTCACTAGGTTTTTATTTTTAACAACACAATGATAACAAGATTACAAGAGATAGAAACTTGACACACACTATTCAATGATCTAAGAACCCTAACAAGAGAAAGGACACTAAGATTAATGAATATCAATACCAAGTTCTTTTTTGAACCAAGAGGAACTCAAAGAACCCCAAGATCCTAGTTTATAGCCTAGAGACAAAACTAGTACCACTCTACTAGTGATTTTTCATAATTGGGGCTTCTCCAATGGAAGAGTGAAGTTCCAAAATATTACAAGTGTTTGTTGTCTTCCAAAACATGAATGAACTAACAGAAAAATAACCCTAATGTTGTTTATTTACATTACACCACAAATGAAAGATAAAATAACCATTTAACACTTGCCATGGGTTGGCCTTGGAGTGTATGTTTATTACACTTCAAGGCACCTCTTCACACTTAAAATTATTTAAACCATTTGGTGGATCAAGTACCAACTCACACATGACCCTTTGCATGAACAAGGCTTTGAGTCGTTGCAACTCACGTGCTTGGCTTCATGTGAAAGGTCTCGATATAGGAATTCTCGTATCAATAAATCTTTCTTCCCTATAACTTTTCATACTCATAACATCCATACACATGAACATAATTCAAGTTTACGAAAAAAACCCCATGATTTAAATAAGATTTCATCATAAATCGGGATTCCCAATGCATACTCTCAAATCTTATAGTACGTTCGTACATATATACTTTAGATCTTGTAAAAACTTTAAAATTTATGCCCAAGGAGTTTAGGATAGTCCCACGTACCTTAGATTGACGAAAACGTCAAGAAACTTTGACCCTTGAGGCTTTATCTCTCAGACCCTAGGTTGTTTTCTTTTCTTGTGCTTAACGAAGATGAACTAGGGATATTTGTCAGTGATAAAACATGAATTTGGACTTTAATTTTGACTAAGAGTGTTTAGGGATGGTTATGGGACATGAAAGGACCTTATTGACCTTAAAATAACATATAAATGGAGCATTTACACCTCTATGCCATTAGCCATGCGACGCACAACCCATGGCCTAGAACCCATGTGGGCGACGAACGCCCCATTGCCAAGAAACCAAGTGGGCTATGCATGCACCATTGCCTAGCAATTCAAGTGTCGGTAGGCAACGGAAATGCGACGCACGACCATTGCATGGACTCTATTTTGCGATGTACACTTAGTTTTGAGGTCCCAAAACTCCCCGAACACTTCCTTTGCGGTCCCAAAACTCCCCCAACACTTCCCACAACATCTATACATGGTCTACCATCAATACGGGGGTCCTAAAGGTCATTCTAAATGCATTAATAGAGCATTATAACTACGGGGTGTTGCATTATCTTCTCCCTGGGATCATTCATCCTAGAATGATGGATAGGAACTTGTTGAAGCTCTAAAAGTATGGAATAAAGGACATAACCTTGCATTAAATATTTTTTTACAACTAAATATGCAAAGGTATCAAAATATCCTCATAATAACCCCTAGTGAATCGTGTAAGAAAGAAGCATGATATAATAAGAATTGGCATAGAGATGACTTTGCACATGAGTTCTAGGGATCATGATCATCACAACATACATCATGACTTTATTTGGGAATCATAGGCCTGATTTACATCAGTACTAATCATTAAATAAGATTTCATGCGAGATAGGAATAGAAGTATTCTCTACCTTACAAGATAAAAATGAATAGACCTAAAACTTAGAGACACTACTCAACTATTCCCCAAACAATAAATAACATACTTCATCATTTCCAACTTACAATTCTCCCATCACACATCTAACCACAAGAGTTTAAGTCCCACATCATAGTACTTCTATGGTTAACCTTAACTTGGTGAAAAGAGGTTCTAGGATAAGCTATAGGAACCCATACTCTATATCTCTTTAAGAATATCGCTTTACCTCATTACTAAAATCCAACAACCTCAAGACTTGATTCAAGGAGTACTAACCACATACCACATTGGTTTGTGTTTTTATCTTTCACAAAATTCAATCCTATCTTTACTATACCCGCTTCATGGATATCCCCACTAAGACTAGCAAATTCAATCACTCTCACAAAGATTTTCACCACATATATCTTTCCTAACTATTTCACAAAACAAAAGTTCATCTCCTTCTTTTCACCTTCACCTATAACCTTATCTAAAGAAATCACATCAAAATTTTCACTTTCAAGAACATCTACTCCCCCTACTTAAGTCACTACTACTCTTCTATAATTCAATCATGCTATCATCTAGAGGGTCATTGAGGGACCCGATCATAAGCATCATGAATAGGAGTAACACTATTTGACTATAACTTATACTTATTAAACTACTCAAGGTGGATGGTACGGGTGTCACGAGATTGAGACCATTTACTAGAAGCCAAGCTTGATAACTACAAAGACTTCAAGGTGCGTTTATGAAAATGGTACGAACTCGCCCAATTGAGTGTACACCTTGACGTATGAGGGATGACATTAGTTTCTCCAAATACACCCCAAGGCTTCCTGAAAACACTCCACACCCACCACCCCTTCATTAAGGGTAAAAGGGTCCTTTTGCCAACCTTTTGTAATAGACTATTTAAAGTGAGTCCTTTAGTCTTGTTCCTTATGTTATTATTGAAATCACTTGTAATATTGAACATCATTTTACTCTCAAGAAGAGAGTAGACCACCAAAAATTTGAACATCACAAGTGAAAGGTTCCACTTATGTTGTGAATCGGCTAGAAATGTGTGTGATTCAGTGAACCGAGTTCCTCTTGTGTTCGTGCAAGAACTTGGTGCCTTTTAATGTGATTTGTAGAAGTTTTAGAGTTTGATACACTCTTTAGTTGCTATATTTCATATTCTCCTTGTGTCAAGTTACCTATCTTTTATCGTTTTCCATTTGTATTTGATTCTAGTGTCGTCTTGTTGTCTTGTTGTTGCGGGTTTAGGCATGTTGTTGAATGTTGTTTTTGGACTGTTTTGGTGTTGTAGATACCGTTTGTTATCATTTGGTATCATAGAGAAGGCTGGTCGTGTTCTTACACCACCTATCTTTAGCTCTTCTAGTTGAAAATAAAAAAAAAGTGTTGTCGGTGACTAGTGTTTGGCCGAGAAGTTGTCTAGATTTAGTTGTTTTGCTTGTCTTAGTGGTTTCGGGTGTTAGATTTTTGTTTCCCTAGCACACTTGAGTCTAAGGAAAAAGATTTGAGCTCTTGTTAAGTGTTTTTGAAGGGCTGGACGGCTTGGCAATTGTTGTTGTTCAAAGTGTTCTTGTTGTTGTTCATATTGTTCTTGAGTAAAATTCAACAAAAGGCATTGTTTGATTTGAAAAGGAGAAGAGAGAGGTAAAGTCTTGTGTTTGTCTTGGAATTAGTTTCAAGACAACACCAAAGAGGCAAATAAACAAAATTCCTCCCAAAAGCTTACTTACCAAAAGGGTGTCAAACCTTTTTCAAAAAGAACCAAAAGAGGAAGGGGACAAAGCCAAGGCAAAAAGGTGTTTTGCCACTTTGGTTGAAGTTGGTGAAAAGTTGATTGACACCTTTGACCATTGCAAAGAGAGTCCCAAGTCTTGCCTTTTCACTCCAAAACTGAAAATTATCACCAAAAAGCAAGATTGAACAGCTCAAGATTGAAAAAAAAAACATCACACTTCAACAACACTTTCAGAAGTCCAAAGAAAAGAAAATGTGGACCACACCAACAACAAAACTCAAGCTCTTGGAAATTCATAGTTTCTTTCCTTCTCTCTACTAGTTTCTTTCTATTGACTCCTATACTAGTTGGAAACTAAGTAATAACCTACTAAGTTGTGAACTAGTTTTCGAGTACGTGTTTCGTGTTAACGTTCCTTGTGGTGTTTTGCTCGTTTATAATTCGTAGTTATTCTTGGTTCAAGTATGCACAAAACTTCCTTGAGTCTTCCAAACCGAAATCCATTATAACTTAAGATTAGATTCATTCCCAAGTACTCACAAGTTGATAGCCGGCTTACAACACTTGAAGGTCTAAGTGAGGGAGTCGAGTGAAAAGAGTGAGTGAGAGTATTTGGAACTAACATTTGCTTGTTTTGTAGGTATATTTGCAAATGGAACCACAACACATGGAACCCGAAACTTCCAATGCCAAAACTACGGACCATAAGGTTATGAATGCCCTTGTAGCTAGTCTTGAGTCCTGGTCTTGGGACGTGGCTAGAGTGGAAATGACCTCTATTAGTGGGTGTGTAGAGAGGCTAGAAAGCCAGCGGAGTTCTCAACCCTCAAATCCTAAAACCACATCCCCAAACATTATCCCCGAAGCCATGCACCAAAGAATGTATCCACCAAATTTCATACCTCAAGTCAACTATTACTCACAATGCCAAGGCCTTGATGAACCTAGCCATTCCCCACATCACTAAGTCCCACATGAAGGACTTGGAAACCAAATGCCACCCTTTAATCCGAATCCTCCGAACCAAAACACTCCAAACCAAAGGACTCTCCCACTAAATGCCAATCCACCATACCAAATTCCAAATGTCCGAAACCCACCAATACAAAAAGAGGGATATGTGAGGGAGAACCAAAGGGGAAGGTATGGGATGTATGATGATCCTTATTTAATGGGAGATGGGATGAAAGGTAGATGGGTAGAACCAAGGGAAAATTGAGGGCTTGAAGGTAGGGGCTAAAGTGTTTGGGAAAGGGATGTTGGTCTTAACACTATCAAAATGGGACTTTCAATATTTAAGGGAGAAAGTGATCCCAAAGAATTTCTCTTATTGGAATCCGCATGCGAGAGAAGAAGAGCTGCTATGCCATTGCTCATTTGAGGGATATGCTACCACACTGTGGAAATATGTCAAACATTTTGGCAATGTATTGATTGAGGGGAAACCCCCTCCTTAGTTTCGGTTAAGGTATCTTATGATGAAAAAGTACATTCCCTAAAGTTATCAACATGAACTCCTTGAAAAATTATACAACTTGAAGAAAGAAAACCAAAGTGTGGCAGCCTACTATGATGAGTTATAACAACTCATCTTGAAACTTGATCATAGAGGAGAAAAAGTGAGCCACAATATAATCCAGTTCAAGGTCGGCCTAAACAAGTAAATCTCCATGCATATGACACTTCATAAGTTTGAAAATATTGAAGGGATTTTTCAAGCGGCTTTGGAGATTGAACGAGAGAACAAGTAAAGGTCGGCATACATAACCAAAACATAATAAGGGTCCACGGGTTGGACCAAGGGGAAAGAAGTGATTCCATCGACTTTGGGGTGGAACAAGTCCAAACAACAACCAACCAAGGCTCCTTCACCCATGAACAAGGTTGCTCAACCATCTCCTTCACGGTTTGAAGGCAAGCTGAATGTCACTCCCAATTCTAAGGAATTCCAATGCTTCAAATGCCACAGGTGGGGACACAATGCTAGTGGGTGTCCTAATCAGAGAAATGTGATATTAATGGGAGGGAAATTGTATTTCTTAGGGGAAGAATTGGGGGCTGAAACAGTTGGAATTGAAGGAGCCTCTCAAGATAGAGATGGAGAGAAGGCTGAAAAACCTAGTGATGATGAGGAAGAGGAGGTTTGGACTCAAGAAGGGGAACTTGAAGTACCTATTTATGTGGTTCGGAGAGTTATTGTTTCCAAAGCATTGGATGATCCTAGCCAATGGGAAAATCTCTTTCATATGAAGTGTTTTATTAAGGGAGTATGTGCTCTGTGATTATTGATAGAAGAAGTTGTGCTAATGTGGCTAGTGCCTCGATGGTAGATCACTTAAAGTTTCCAACTACTCAACATACGAGTCTGTATAGGCTCTAATGATTGAACGATTATGGAGAGTTGAAGGTAACCCATCAAGTGGTGAGGATGAGGTACTTTGCGACATCATTCCTATACAAGCTTATAATCTCTTGTTGGGTTGGCCATGGAAATACAATAGGTTGACCAAGAATGATGGCCATACCAACTACTATTTTTTTGAGTTCAAGGGTCGAAAGTACAAACTCCGTCCACTATCACCATCACAAGTGAGGCACACCAAAAAATAAAGAGTTTGCAAAGAAAGAGAAGGAAATAGAAGGAACCTACTGGAAAGGGTGTGAAACTCAAGAGTGGAAAGGATGAGGGGGAAGAAGTATTTTTAGTTTTGAGGGGTAGGTATTCGATTGTAATATTTGCTCAAAAGGGCGACCTCTTCAAAGAGTATGATGACGCTACTCCTATGCTACTTTTGGATTATGTTTTGAATGCTAACCCATCCACTTCTATAATCCGTCTTCTATTTCTAATGATTTCCAGGAATTTGATGATTTATTTCCTAGGGAATTGCTGCAAGGACTTCCTCCACTTTGAGGAATTAAGCATCAAATCGATTTTTTTCCTAGGTCGTAACTATTGAACAAGCCAGCTTATAGGAGCAACCCCACGGATACAAAGGAACTCCAACAACATGTTGAGGACCTCCTCAACAAAGGATACATCAAGGAAAGCATGAGTATGTGGGTGGTCTCGGTGTTACTTGTTCCTAAGAAGAATGGGACGTGGCGAATGTAAGTGGACTGGTGAGCCATAAATAAAATTATTGTAAAGTATCATCATTATATTCGTAGGTTAGATGATATATTTGATGAACTAAATGGATTTTGTGTGTTTTATAAGGTTGATATTAGAAGCAGATATCACCAAATCCATATGCAATCGGGTGATGAATGGAAGACTGCATTCAAGACCAAGTTTGGTCTATATGAGTGGATGGTCATGCCATTTGGTATTACCAACGCTCATAGTACCTTTATGCGGCTAATGAATCATGTTATAAAGCTTTTTATTGGCAAATTTGTGGTTGTGTACTTTGATGATGTTTTAGTTTATAGTAATTCCCTTAATGAACATGTATTGCATCTAAGGAGTGTGTTTGATGTTCTTTGGAAAGAAAAGTTGGATACTAATATTGAAAAATGCTCCTTTGGTGTTGATAAAGTTGTCTTTTTGGGATTTTTTGTACGCTCGAGGGGAGTAGAGGTAGACGAATCCAAGATAGCCGCCATTAAAGATTGGCCAACCCCTAAAACCGTGGGTGAAGTTCGGAGCTTCCATGGGTTGGCAAGTTTTTATAGGAGGTTCGTTAAAGGACTTAGTACCATTGCATCATCCTTGACCGAAATCATCAAAAAAGACCAACCTTTCCAGTGGGGTGAAGAGCAATCTAAGGCCTTTAAGACCTTGAAAAATATGCTCATTTCGGCACCATTGTTGCAATTGCCTAATTTTGACAAGATATTTGAAATAGAATGTGATGCTAGAAAAGTGGGCATAGGCACTATTTTGATGCAAGAATTGAAGCATATAGCTTACTTTAGCGAAAAGCTGAAAGGAGCAACTCTAAAGTACTCTACGTATGATTTGGAGTTGTATGCCTTGGTTAGAGAATTAGGTAATTGGCAAAACTATCTTTGGCCCAAGAAATTCATAATCCGAACGGATCATGAATATTTGAAGCACCTTCGGTCAAAAGACAAACTTAAAAAATGGCATGCCAAATGGATTGAATTTCTTGAAACCTTTCCCTATGTGATTCAATACAAAAGGGGTAAGGATAATGTGGTCGCCGATGCATTGTCTAGAAAGCATGTTATTCTTTCCACTTTTTCATCCAAGCTAATGGGGTATGAGAGCCTCAAGTCTTTGTATCTTGAGGACCCCTACTTCGCTCCTATCTTTAGGGAAAGTGAATCCACAGGTAAGGATAAGAGACAATTGGATTCCAACCACTATGCCATGTTTGATGGATATTTATTTTGGGGAGGATGGTTGTGTGTACCCTCTAAATCATGGAGAGAGTTGTTTGTGAGGAAGGCACATGACGCCGGTCTTATGGGTCACTTTGGAATTGATAAGACCCTCGGAATATTGGAGAAACAATTCTATTGGCCAATGATGCGCAAAGATGTTGTGAAAGTTTATGGTTAATTCATGGATTGTAGGAGTGCTAAGTCTAGGCTCATTGCTCACAGGTTATACACCCTGATTCCCACTCCATCATGCCTGTGTTTTGATATTTATATGGATTTTGTGTTAGGGATGCCAGGAACTCAAAGGGATCCAGATAGCATCTTTGTTGTTGTTGATTGTTTCTTCAAAATGGCACACTTTATTCCATGCAAAAATTGTGAATATGCGGGTAGTGTAGCTTATTTATTTATTGAAAATTTTGTTAAGTTACACGGCATCCCAAGGACCATTGTAAGTGATAGGAACTCCAAGTTCCTTAGTTACTTTTAGAAGTCAATGTTGGGTAGGCTCGGAACCAAATTGTTGTTTTCTACTTCTTGCCAACCACAAATCGATGGCCAAATGGAAGTAGTGAATCGAATCTTGGGTTCTATGTTCTGTTCAATGGTTAAAGGTAAGTTGAAGTCTTGGGAAGATCACCTATCTCTCATTGAATTTGCTTACAATCGGGTGATCCATTCAAGTACGGGCATCACGCCCTTTGAATGTGTCTACTGACTCAATCCCCTAACCTTCTTGGATCTAAATCCTTTCCAAGTGATGTTTTTGTTATCTTAGATGGAAACAATAGAGCCTAAGGCATGAAAATCTTGCATGAGAAGGTAAGGTTGCAGCTTGAGAGGAAGAAGCAAGAGATGGCCAAACGAGTCAACAAAGGAAGAAGGCATCTTGTGCTTGATCCAGGAGATTGGGTATGGGTACGCCTATGGAAAGACTGGTTTCCAAACCAAACAAGGGGTAATTTTCTGCCAAGAGGTCACTTTCCATTCCAAGTTCTTGAAGAAATCAATGATAATGCTTACAAGATCGACTTGCCACCGGAATACCAAGTACATAACACATTCAATGTGTGTAATATCTCATGACTTGATACCATTGAAGATGAAGAACCCATGAGTTTAAGGTCAAACTCCTCTCAAGATGGAGAGGATAATATGGGTGTCACGGGTTCAAGACCATTTGCTAGAAGCCAAGTTCGGGAACTACAAAGACTTCAAGGTGCGTTTATGAAAATAGACACGGTTGAGCTTGTTGCAAACTCTCCCAAGGGAGTGTACGCCTTGACATGTGAGGGATGACCTTAGGTACTCCATATACACCACAAGGCTTCCCCAAAACACTCCACACCCGCCACCCCTTTATTAAGGGTAAAGGGGTCCTTTTGCCAACCTTTTGTAATAGACTATTTAAAGTGTGTTCTTTAGTATTGTTACTTAGCTTATTATTGAAATCATTTGTAAGATTGAACATCATTTTCCTCTCAATAATAGAGTAGACTACCAAACATTTGAACATCACAAGTGAAAGGTTCCACTTGTGTTGTGAATCAGCTAGAAATGTGAGTGCTTGACTGAACCGAGTTCCTCTTGTGTTCGTGTAAGAACTTGGTGCTTGTTAATGTGATTTGTAGAGGTTTTAGAGTTTGATACACTGTTTATTTGCTATATTTTGTATTCTCCTTATGTCAAGTTACCTATCTTTTATAATTTTCCATTTTTGTTTGATTCTAGTGTCGTCTTATTGTTTTGTTGTTGCGGGTTTAGGCGTGTTGTTGCAGGTTATTGGCGGACTATTTTGGTATTGTAGATTGTAACACCTCGATTCCCGAGAACCGAAATGCCACATGGTGCTTATGATCCCGAAAGACCGCAAGCTAACCCTTTTTCTGATATCTGTACTTGTTTACTGCATAATATAATAAAATACATGCGAAAACTGGCTAACACTTGCCATAAGGTTCAAACATCTAGAAATATACAATACCTTAAACCACACACTAATACATCTGTCTGAAAAGCCTCTACATTGCCTGAACTATGGAGTTGAAGGGACAATTCCCCAACTAACTCCATCTACTAAAAACAAATACTGTAATAACAACATCCTCGGATGATGAGGACTCACTGCCGCACCCATTGCTGCTATACAAGTGACTTCTAAGATGCTCCAAGTTTCACTCCTCTGAACCTATGGTGCCTGAAAATAAAAGAACACCATAGCGCAAATGCGTCAGTACTAAGATGTACTGAGTATGCAAGCAGGGAAGGCTAAATGCAAGGGTTTATGCATGAACATTTAATCAACAGAATAATCATTAGAATAACGAACGAGTACACATTTATGAATGCACAGTTCACAACCACTATAACAATTATAACGACTCCAGATACCACAGCTCGGATACCACTTTACTGTCCTCGGAACTCACTACTGTACTGGGGTACTGCATTACTGAATCATAGGACACCAACACTGATCAATCGAATACACTCACACCCCTGACTCCTAAAGATATATACTAACACAGAAACCATGGGAAGTAGTTACATAACTCACCATGACTCCTCATAAGCAACTGAATATGTGGGGGTGCACGCAATAATTTGAATAATATCTTTGATTTCGTAAAACATGACGGAAAATGAAGACTCACATGGCTTGAATTTCATTATCCATACATCTCATAATATTATAGAGAGGAAAACATAAGTAAAATCACATAAATCATCATAAAATCATCAATATTCATCATAAATTCTAATGACTCATCATAGACAACCAAACTCATCAACTCAAGACTCGGAGCGACATGGTAGTTCAAGAAACATACTCTTATGGAAAGGGGAGTTTCCTATAACCGACAACCCCACGTGAGCCGCATGGAATACCAACATTTTCCCTCCTAGGGAGAGCACTCCCATTGGCAGGAGTGTTTTACTCTTGCCAGGGAGTACAACCTTAAAGCTTTCATAATCACAATTCGGCTCTCTGGCCAACAATATCATCATCAACAACCCTACGGTGGCACATAAGTTTGGGGAAATACCAAATTTCTCTCTTGGTGCTAAGTAATACTCCCCGACTAGCTCAGAACGTGTTAGAAAATCCACCACAACATCACAAGGGTCTATCATAAAGACCAAATCAAATCTCTTTCTCATTTATCAAATCATATCAATTTGTGGATTTCTAACTCAAAACATTTTAGCTCAAAACATTTTAATTTTCCTCAACATCAACATGGTATCAATAACAAAGCATTTAGTCTTTGCGAGCTTAAAATCAATATAAATCATCCCGACTCTGTGGATGCAAATCAATATTCTCAAATGATCATTCTTTCATTTCAATATTCAAATAATGACAATAGCTTTTGAAAAGCATTTAAGATCTTCAAATCATAGTAAGATTTTGTATGTCGTAATGTAACTCAAATCATGACTCTTATATCAAGAATCCTCAAAAAATAATTTCATAGTAGTGGTATGCAATTTATGGCATAAAATCTCAATTCAAGAAAACAAGATAATAAGGTTATTATGTATACCAATATTGGACGATTCAAAGTTCCATAAATCATATCTTGAAAACACTTGAAATATCAACTCATGGTAGAAATATGAAATTCACCATATCAAATCATGTACATCAAAGCTTAAACAATTTATATTTTTCATAACCTCATAATTAGTCATTAAAACATCTTGGGTATTTACCCACTTTACAAAATCGTGAAATTCCAATGATAAAATCAATTCTTTGGGCACAAGAATGAAAAGATATTCTTGTTCAAAACCCCACATACTAAGTTCTCACGGAATTCATTTTAAGTTCTCAAATCATCAGAAATTCATCGATCGTAGCACGACTAAGATTATCGCAGAACTGACTCAGCTCTAGACCAGCAGACTAGCAATCAATAACATAAGTAATACGTAGTATACAACAACGCATACTCACATGCCCACATGCCATCATGCACCATGAATTCATTAACACCTCACACCAATCATTTGAAGATCATATTCATATAAAAGTATTGGGATCTCATGCCATTACATCATAGATCATTCAACAAGGATGCATATGGTTAAGGAAGAATACAACATAACATAGTTCATCCAATCGGGATACACACAAATAACATACATTCAACACATCATGATATAAACATAGTACAACACATGGAAAACACAATTACCTCAATATCACTCATCTTGGCGTCACAACAATTCGCTACTCTAATTAGCATGATCTCATAAATTCAACACAATTCCTCCAATCCATAAACAAACATGCTCCAATCACCCTTCTACATCATGCACATCGAATTAAATCCACAACACATTCTAACAATATTCAAGACCTTAACTTGAAGGTCACAACACATATTCACATCATGAACATAATTTCTATCCAACCATGCCACAATATTAATATCAACTTAATTCTACACAAAGCATGGAAATCACAAACTTATATATATTTTCGAATCACTCAACACAATCTCTCCATTTCATAAACAACATACTCAACATTTCATTCACATCATATGCATCAACTTCCCCATTTCATAAGAATTATGTCCCAATATCTCATCCACAATAAGAACATAAATTCCAATCACACACACCACAATAATGTTCATGCTATCAATTTAGAAGTCACAATACAATATTATCATCAATTAAATTCAATCAACACATAGAAACCACAAGTTCATATTTTGAAAAATAGGATTCTTGGGCTTTATGGACGGAAGGGATCCATAAATAAACACTTGCATACCTTAGACTCCGTAGCCGGAAGAGATTGACGGAAGGAATTCTTGAATCAAAGCCTCCAATTAATTTCCCCCAATTCAAAAACCTAACCCTAACTTGATATATATACACATATAAGAGAAATGAGAGGAAAATAATACAAGTTATCAGCTGAATGGGGTATTTATAGAGGTTTAAAAGAGTGGTGAAAGACCAAAATGCCCCTAAGAAACAAATAAAACCCGAATTTGTCCATGGGGGACTGTTTTGATAGGCTGAAGTAGATTGACCATAACTTTTTACTACGACATTCAAATTGGATGAAACCAATTTCATTGGAAAGAAGACTCTCAGGGATTTCCGTTGATATATAGAAGATCACACAGTTCATTATGTACAAGGAGTTATGATCATTTAAAGTTGGAGAAAAAATATGCCTGGCCTCAATACTTTTTCCTGCACGTTTTACTATTCATCACTATTCACCGTTCGATCAGAATGTTCGTAACTCATCGCTTGGATGTCCGTTTTGGATGATCCACATATCGTTGGAAATATTATTCGATTTTATTTGCAACGGTGGGTCTAACTCTAGGAAATTCCTCACGAAAAATTATAAATCGTTCTAGAAGATAGGACCCAATACGTTTACGCACAAAATTTCGACGAAAATTTTTCTGGGGTATTACATAGATACCGTTTGGTATCAGTGGAACATGATGTGAAGATATGATACAATATATACAAAGTACTTCATATATTGTGTCTGGATCATAAGTAGAGAGTCGTTCGACATAAACACACCACAATATGAGTTCTTAAGACTGGACACAGTGAGAAACTGTAATGCCCCACATTTTCGGGCTAGACTTTGAAGCGTCGTTCCTACGTGTGTGAAATTTAATCCAATAATTTTTATGTTAATATATGTGTCATGATTGTTATCTTAGTTTGTGAAGTGCTTTGAGGTAAAAAATGTTCATAGAAATTACTTAGAACAAAGTTGAGCTAAGAGTCTTTGATTCATCCAAGTTTGGTATTTGATTCTATAAGGGTCTATATAAGAGAGTATAAATTTTGATATAGGTGTAATTTTTCAGCTCAAGACCCAACAAATTGTATATAATTGAGTTATCTTTCCAACGATACTAATTTTGCCTTAATTTGATACCCGAACGAAAAGTTATAGCCATTTTTGTGAGAGGCAGTGAGCGTTTGTGATGAAATTCCGACCGTGGGGCTTATACCACTGGACTGGAGCGTACGTCGAGGGGGATACATTACCGGGATAAAGGGTGCAATGCAGGGTCTATTCCCCACTGCTTCAACTTCTTAAGTGTCAAGGGCCACTTTGGTCCTTTCCCCTAAACCCTAAACATCCAAAGTATGATGTATAGCATCCTAACGGGAATTATTTACCCATCTTCCTCAAAATTTCATACGTAAAAACCCTCTCCTTTCCACCATGAACAAAGTTTAAGCTTTTCGTCTAAAGAACACATGAAATTAAAGCTTCAAGTTTAAGAAACCCTTAAGAAAATCTGCAAGAAATCATCTATTCAGGTATGTGGGAGTTAATCCATGGATCCCCTTTCACCCATGGAGCCCAAAAATCTGTCTTTGATTTAATGTATGAATTTTTTCATTATTATGAAGTTGTATATGTTCAAGATAAGTTTAACTCATGTTTTTCCTTAGTAATTTGACTCAATTCATGTCCTAGTATGATCCCATGAAAATATTGGTTATCTCATATCCCAAGTTTTCGATTTTCCATGCCTTATTCAAGAGAATTTCATGATAAATCCCCAAGTTATGAATTTTTCCATGTAATCCTATTGTTTCCTCATGTTCAAGATACTCTAATGTCTAAGGTTATGATTTTTATATGATTGATGAAATACCATGTTTGTGTATTTGAACCATAATTACCTATTACTGTATTTCAAGTTTGATATTGTATTTTATACTCATTCAGTGCTAGTGGGTTATGAACACCCGTTACCTATGTGTTTTTACATCATTGCGTTTTCAAGTAGCAAGTCAGTTAGAATCATGATTTTATCACTATGTTAAGATCATTATTTTTATAATGAACCCACTAGTATTTATTTCATGTTAAATATATCCATTCACATGTTCATGATTTCTTCAAGATTATGCATGCACTGTTATTTTTAGAATACTACGACCTGAGCTTAGCTTATCAGTTATCAGTGCATACACTAGCTTGTGTTTCAGTGTCTTTCAGTTGAGAGTAGTATTTAGTACCGAGCGAACCTTGGGATGAGGGCTCACCCGCTAGTCAGGACTGGTTCATTAGTATCAATACCTAAATTCAAGAACTACGTAGCCAGTGTAGGATTTATGAGATGTCACCTTCAAGTTTTGGACTAATACTCTCTTAGGAGTCACCCTCTAGTTAGTATTAACTCCCTTGTCCTTCGATACTGTAATGTCCGGCACTTTCAAGCTAGAAAATCGAGCCGTCGTTCATACATGTGTAAAATCTTATCCCATGTTTTATATTTAAATTCATGTGTCATGTTCTTTATCCTTATTTTGAAGCGCTCTCTAGGTGTTAAACGTTCATAGGGACCACTTAGAGCATATTTGAACTAAGATACTTTGTTTCAGCTAAATCTTTGTATTTGATTCTACAAGGGTCTACTTTAAATGTGTATAACTTTTTATACACATAGAATTTTGTAGCTTAAGACCCACCAAATTGCATATAATTGAATTAGCTTTCCAACGATACCAATTTAGCCTTAAATCGATACCCGAGTAGAAAGTTATGGCATTTTCCGTGTGAGGGAGTTAGTCGATGCATTCTTGATGCGTCGAGTCGACTGCGCCCCGACATAAAACCTGATGAGAATCTAATGTGGTTTTACGCATTATTTCAATTCCTAAAGGGTTTAGGGCACTTTAGTCATATTAACTCACCCAAATTCCGTCCCTAATCATCCTCAAATGAAATAAGCTTATCAGTAACGTTTTAACTCTCTTAAGATCCCTAATTCATCTTTCAACAACAAAAGAGGAGAAAACAACTAGGGTTTGAGAAATCGAGCATAAAGGTCAAATCTTCATGATTTCTTCGAAATTAAGGTACGTAGGATTTTCCTAAAACTACATGGGCATAAGGAAATTATTTCAATAACATTTAAACATTTTGAGATCATGAATTTGTGAAGGATTTCGGAAGTTATATTTACAATTTTGCAATATGAATTCTTTAATGATATTATTGTTTTGGTCTTGAGGCCTTTCCCCTAAAATTTATTTGTATTGTATACAAGTATGTATGTAATCGAGTTTGAAGATTTAATTGAGAGCATGAACATATAGAATCCATCTCTTGTTATGGATCCCTATTGTTTTCATACGATATGTATTATTTCTAATGCATTTTTTAGAAGCATAATACAAATGTCTTAATTTTTGTTTATGACTTGATTATGATTTTGGATTGAATAGAGGGGTTTTTTTCATGTTAATAATGTTGAAGATATATAATGAAAGAGTTGCATGATTTGTCACAAAATACTTGACCACCACATGTTTGTTGAAATGTTGAAAAGAGAGAATCTTTGTAAAGTTTGAAATATGTTTTGAAATAAGAACTCTCTTGCATTGTTAAATGTTTTGGGTGGTAAACTGATTCGATTGGATTGAAGTAACTAATGCATATCATTATGTGGATTGAAAGTGATTAAAAAGGATGACCACCGTAGATAAAACCATTACAGAGAAAATTATTGGTTTTCAAATGTTTTGAATGGTGAACTTTCTATTGATAATTGAATCATTTGGGTCGTCGGTCAATACAATTTGAAATAAAATAAGGGCAGTAGAGATGTTGTTACATGACTTGCAATTCCGGGTATGATGATACCCGATTTTGATGTGCCAGAATGGTTTTAAGAAAAAATAACTTTTCAAAGAAAATATGGTTTAAAGAATCTAAAACCAGGCTTAAGAGAGTTAGATAATTACCAGAAGAAGGCACGAGTTCAGAAAAATCATTGCCCGAAATTGTGATTTGCCAACACGGGTTTATGATACTCGAAAGGGAAATTGTACGCTGGCGATGACCCAATGGCATAGTAGAGAAGCAGAGACTCCAGTCCTTGCGACAAACTTAGGTTGGGGGCTTGGCTGTCGAGTCAATAGTGGATTCTATATAGCCCGTGGAATAACAGAGTTATAGGGTGTACCATCTAGCTCAGAAGTAAGATAAAGAGTGATTCATGGATGTCAGATAATTGTTCAAAGTCTTTTAAATATGCCCATGTGTTATTCATATATCATATATAAAAACTGTTTATAAATTGCTCTCACTTATATATGCCCATGTGTTATTCATATATCATATATAAAAATTGTTTATAAATTGCTCTCACTTATGTTATATAAAAATATATTATTTTTGATTGCTCTGCGTACCAGTAAATTTGTATTGACCTCCTATATTTCAGAGTCTGACGCTCAGTCCAAGGGTCCTGCAAAACCGTAGAAGTGTCAGACAACAGTGTGCAGTTGGTGGGCCTTCTTTCTTTCTGAAGGCCTGTTCTAGAGCATTGTTATTGCATTTTGTTTTGAGTCTGACTGGGGGCTTGTCCCAGTTTTGTTTTAGACCACTGATAGATCTTGTAATGTTAGATATTTTGTAGATGGGTGTCATATGTCTAGAATATTCATAACTTCCTTTCAAATTGTTCAAGTCTATAAGTTTGACCATGGTTCCATATTGTATTGTTTTTCTGCAATTTTTCTCTTATTATATAAATATGGTGTATGATTACCAGATAGAGAAGGGGCGCCGAGCCTTCATGATTCGGGCCTCAGTTTGGGTCATGACAAATACATCAGCCTTGTGGATCCACATCATCAACCAGTGTTAGTACCCGTGGCACGGTATTTACACCCTTCCAACTAGGGTTACAAGTTAGACCCTGATTAGGTCAGATTAGGCATGTCAGTTACATGATACCTCCCACAGTCTCAGTATAATATTCAATGTGTTTTCATTTCAGGTTTCCTTCACTAAGTGTACAGACTTTCAGATATACAGTTATATAGATTTTAGTATTTCAGAATTACAGATTTTCTAAGTGACATAACAGATACATGCTTAAACTTACATTCTTAGATATTATAGTTTTCATGCATTTATGCTCAGTTATCTCATGTTGTTCAGTTAGTCCTTTTCTCATATGCACAGTACCCCACAGTTTTAGTCCAGTTATTGAGACTAAGTATAGTTTAGTTTTACTTGATCAGTATTTAGTTATTATTTAATCAGTATCCAGATAATAGTTATTTAGTATCCAGATGTCTGTTATTCAGTATTTAACTACCAATCATTCAGTTAATCAGATTAGCTTAGATATGTTATGTTTATTTTTGTGGGTATATGCATTCATGTGTATATACATTCATGCTCAGTATATTTGTATATTCAGATCCTCGAGCTATGTCATTTTCTATCACATAGTTTCTGACCCAGTATTCATACAGTATCCATGTTATATTGTTTTCCAACTTCAGTTCTACTTATTCTACGAAAGAAAATCTTTAAGAAACTAAGTGTAGTGACTCGCCAACTTATAATATTTTGTTTGTTAATCTTGTTTTAGGATATATCAACTTTCATCTTATTTTAGTCTCTGGTAAGTCTACTTGCACTTAGCATGAATTCTTTAGATTTTATATATAATCAGTTTTACACATTGCATTCACCTTTAGTTACTCAGTACATTCTAGAAGTACTGATTCATATATACATCTGTGTGGCTATATTGTTTCATAATATAGGTACCAATTGTAGCCCACACATCATGATCATAGAGTTGCAGTTTCCAGCTAGCAGGTGATGAGTTCTCCTATTTCAGGGACTCTAGTCAGATGTTGACCATGTACTTTATTTTTTTTATTCATATGTATTGATTTGTAGTAGATAGAGGCATGTCACAGCTATCTATAGTCAGTATAGTAGAGGCTTCATAAATGTCAGTCAGAGTGAGTCATGTAATTTGAGTTCTTTCCTCGGTTTTATCAGATTGTAAAATTTTATTAGTTACATACTTATTCAGATTTCATTATGATTATGTTTCCGCACATTAGAACTAGTTATTTAATATATTAAATCAATTACTCAAGATGTATGCCAACTCATGGGTTAGTTTGGGATCACTTGTTGTTCCAAGCACAGTGTTACGACTAGGGGGTAGTCTCGTATCATGACAGAAACATGAGCACATTCATCATGAGCTATATATAGCACAAAGCTAGAATTTATGAAGTCAACTATTGAGACAAGGATTAATACTTGAAGCTATTGCTTCTCATTGTTGGAGCTGAGATAGTCATGAGTTTGCATAAACTTTATCACTTTGGGCTAAACCCGACATAAAATGAATCAGTAATGTATAGAAAGCATAGTTTCTTCGAACTAAACATGATATGAGACAGGGTGTTATGGACCATGAACAATCATAACGTCAATCTTGAATACATGAAAGCTTAGCTTGCTGAGGGACATTATTTCTTTTAGTTTGGAGGTCAGATCATAGGCATAAGAGCATAGGGAACTTGAACCATAGACATAGGCATAACTTGAATACATTAGACATTAGTAAAATGACCTCTTAAATTGATATAGGAGGAACTTACTTGAATAAGAATAGATTCACCATGACTCTTTTATGAAACTTGACACCATAAGAAAATTTGGGAACCACCATAATTTGCCATCTCCCCTTTAGATCAAAGTCACAATCCTAGACTTGTGAACATAGCTTCTCGTTAAATCTACAAGAACAACAATCAAATCAATGGGGTATCACCATACACATAAACGGTACACTTCCCCTGATAAACTATGCTCTGAAGGAATTACTTTCCGGAAACGCTACTCTTAACTTTCTCTAGCATCTATAGCCATCATCCTACAGCTCACAGTCTCATGAGCATACACATCTGTATTACTTAATTATCACATAAAAATCCACTCTCCACTGCTTAACATTCAAACATTAGACCTCTAATCACATAACTTACAACTTAACAAAGTTTGCAAAACTATACCAAATGTGCATATTGCCTACCTATATTTCCTTAATTCAACTCTGAAGAATACCATATAACAACTCCCCAGACTTCTCCATACTACAAAATTCAGGAACACAAACTAGGTACGCAAGATACTTATACACATAAGTCCTTATCTAACAACATGCTGCCTGGGGCTTCCACTTATTCTTATATACTTAACAATCTTATACACTTAATGACTCAACCATAGTTCATCATCTTTAACATTAGTCCTCATTACTATATATATATATATCACAATTATCCACCCCTCATTCCGCAAGTTGCTACTCTAGGCTATTGCACACATCAAATCAGTCCTACTACTTACTCCGACAAAACATGCATCATTAATCTTAAGTTCTATTCTTACCACCTCAATCCATATCTAAAGTTCAAGACCATAGTCTTGCAATAATCATGTACCACTGATGAAGCATGCCACATATTATACTAGTCCATTAAATGGGGAAATCAACGCAAGTCTCTTATTTCACGTAACTACGACCCATAAGTTGATTCTTAAGCATAACACTTCTACTACACCTTAAAATCTACCACAAACCTTCTAACGTGCAGTACTAGTTTACAACTACTATAGAAATGACAATCAAGGGGGGGGGGGGGGTAAAGTCACATAATAGGGATAGTCGATCTTAATCTTATAATATTACTCATTCCGACCTTATCAACATGCTCTACCTTCTCATATTATTTCTACTTACCCATGCACATATTTAGACTACTTTCAAAAATCCAATAAACATCAATAGTCTCAACCAATAACTTATTGACTAGTCTACCCCTTTTTATTTACCACTCATAAATAATTTCTACAACTACCATAACTTTCCACTCTGGGCTTCTTCCCTATTTTGATTAAATAATAATCATAGCCAAACAATTCCTCCACAGACTACCATACACTCTCAAAATGTTGCTACATTATTAGTCAATCACCACAAAAGAGAAAACCACCCATCAGTTAATGGTTAAACAACAAAAACTACTTATTTAGGTAAAAGTCACCCCCACTCTGACTTCTAGACTTATGACTTCATATAACTAACTTCGGCATCATATTACTACCAATAGGTCATTACACCATAAAATATACTGCTACTCGGGTGGAAATACTATTCCAATATTCTGCTACATATCTTTATCCTTACGCATGACATCTGCAACAAGAATTCTAAAAGGAATTGAATACACTTAGTACCTCAGGCTGAAATGCACGATTTCATTAAGATAGAGGTTTAAAGTAGAATAAATACACTTTGAAGGACTAATGGACTCCTCTCAAGTACTTGTTCTATCGCATAATTTCATGGATAAATCAATCAAAAAGGACCACATTGTTGAGAATCTAAATTATTGGACTTGTATCACCTCGAAAATAAGGTATGACCCAATAATTTAGAGCAAGAAAGGAATTTTGGATAATTTATTTATGGACGATGCTATAGCACAAACTAGAGTATGAAAGAATGTGAAACAATTCTTAAATGTCGGGCAGCCTCTAGATTATAAGTGTGGGGCACAACACATCCATAAGCAAGAATATACTAGACACGACTTCATAGACACCTTGTATCAGGACCCAAACCGGGGCCCTGGCCGTGATGACCATCCCAAACCATGAAGGCCCGGATGCCCTTCTCTGTCTGGTAATCATATACAATATTCAAAAATTATAATAGAATATGTGGAATTGTAAATCATTATGGAAACATGGTCATAATCTGAGTTCAATTAAACTATGAAAAATGAAATCCAATATCAACCACACAACATCTGAACCAGCTTACGAAATCTCTACTACATCTGAAAATGACAACTGTCTGAAACTGGGACAAAGCCCCCAATGGACCTAAACCAAAATAAATAACATAATCTGAAAGACATAGGCCTTCTGAAATAAAGAAGTCTCACCAACTGCACACATCACTGCTCTCTGAAAACTCTACAACCTAGCAGGACCTCTGAACTGAGCTTTAGACCCTGGGATAAAGAGGGGTTAATACAAATTTACTGGTACGTGACGAAATAAAAAATAAAGCTTGTATATAAATAAAATAGTTGAGAGATTGTCATAATCATCATGAAGATATCATTTCAAAACACATGGGCATTTTTGATAATCATAAAACTTTTCTGTCAATGCAATTTATGATCTTTGTATTACTTCTGAATTAGGTGGCACTCCCTTACAAGTCTGATATTCCACGGGCTATATGGAATCCGCCATTGACTCGGAGGGGAATCCCCCTACCCAAGTGTGCCACAAGGGTTGGAGTTTCTGAGCCTGATACTCCACAGGACACTAGGCCAGCGTATAATAATATATTCGGATTGGCAAATCATGGTTTTGGGCAATGAGTTATCTGAACTCGTGCCTTATTCAGGGAACCACCTAATCTCTTTTTATGCCCAATTTTAGTCCGTTCTAAAACATGCATCATTCTAGTTTCAAAATCGGAGAATCTGATTTCAAACATGCATTTTATTCTGTTCTGAATTAACATGACATTATCTGAGTTAGTGTCGTCACACCAAGACTTGGAAGTCCTATTTCTAATCCATAATTCATCATGCATGATTCTTTCATCAAAACTCAATTCAGGCCACCCAAACATGCAAATAGTATAAAAGATTTCATGTTCCAAAAACACAAGTCAAAACTATGCAAAGATTATCATTCTTTCAATAACAATGTGGTGGTTCTTAAATCTTTGTCAAACCATGCAACTCTTTCCCTTAGATATTCATATTCAATATTTATCAATACAAACAACCCTCTCTTGAATTCAAAAATCATATTCAAGTCATAGCAATAATCAAGACATTTCATACCATGCTTTTCAAGATACATTTTAAAATAAGTCATATCATATGAAAGATGGAAAAATCATAACAAGAGAGGGATTCATTATAATTCACGCCCTCAATTGAATATTCATCCTCAAACACATGCATACATATATATAGAATTTCAAATAAATTTGGGGAAAGGCCTAAAGACCAAAACAATGTCATTAAGACTTCTAAAACATGATTATAAATCATAAATCTAAAACCCTTTTTCTTAAAATCATGATTTCTATGCCCATGAAATTTTTAGAAAAACCCCACGTACCTTAATTTATGAGTCTTGAATGAACTCGTGCTTTAGGGATGCTATTCGAACAATTGATGGGTGCTTCTTGTAGCCCTCGCAATGGGGATTCCGAATCTCAAAGAATTATTGAAAACCCATGGTGAAATTTTAAGATATTTTGATCATTGGGTTGAAACACTAAGAAGTGTTCTAGAGAGAATTTGAGAGAATGAGCGAATAATTTGGTTATTAGAGGCTGAATATCGTGTTATTGGGGCTATTTAAGGGTGGGAAATAACCCAAATACCCCTTTTGGACGCGGAGCATGACTGCAGGAAATTACACTGGCAGGAATAGGCAAGGTCCCACCTCGCTTATCGCCCTGGCTTACTGCCTCTTACGAAAATGGCTGTAACTTTTTGCTCATGTATCGAATTTTGGCAAAATTGGTATCTTTGGAAAGCTAATTAGAAGAAATTTTGTTTGATACATAGTAGGCTATCACAACCCGAACTTGGGCCCTGGCCGTGATGAGTATTCCGAACCATGAGGCCCGAAACACCCCTAGCTGTCTGGTAATCATGCACACAATTAATATGATAAGAGAAAATGCGGAAGATATACAATATAACGGAAACATGGTCAAGAATCATGCGAAAGAAATGATGGGGAATAATGTCCCAAAATCTTAACACAACATCTCTATAACGTATGCGAAATCTCTACTACATGACTAAAACAATTGTCTATCTGAAAACTTGGACAAAGCCCCTAGTAGACCCAAAACTAATAAATGATAAATTAAACTGCAGACATCAAGCCTTCCGAAATATAGAAGGCTCACCACTTGATTCTGCAATCTGTCGGAAGGAAATCTACTGGTTGTCTGGACCCCTAGACTGTGCCTCCGAACCTAGGAGGAGAGGGGGTCAATACAAAAGTACTGGTACGCAGAGAAATCAAAACAAAACATATAATATTTTTACACAATATAGGCGAGAGCCATTATAAAGCAGTTTCATATCAAATTATTTGAAAACACATGGGCATAATGTAATAGTTTTCAATACCAATGTAATGCGATTGAACTAGGTGGATTACCCTACAATTGTAATTCCACGGCTATGTGGAATCTGCCTCTGGTGCTCGGCGGCCAAGCCTCCAATCCAAGTAGCCGCCAGTATTTAGAGCCGGTATACCCCCTATGTGAGTACACCGCAGGGAATCCCCACCATGTGAGATGTCCCAATTATTTTATTATCCTCCTATGTAGGATACAATATCTTATGACCCGCATCAGCAACTACGGTTTCCAGCGATGAGCCCTTTCACTCAAATGCCTTCTTCGGGCATCCACCTTTCTCATAAAAATCAATGCATTCAAACTTTGTTCAAATCAATCACATGTCATACTCTGTAGGGTATCATCATACCCGACTTGCAAGTCAATCAGTATCAATCATTCTCTTCATTCAATCATCATATGCAACATATTTCAACATGAACAAAACAATCCCTCTCTTAGAAAGTCAAAAACCATATCCAAATCATGACATTTTTAGACATTTCATGACATGCATTTCAAGATGATTTCAAACGATTCATATCACGTGAAAACTTAAAAAAATATCATATCAAGAGAGGGGTTCCATGTAAATCATGCTCTCAATTTATCATCATTATGAAACACATGCATATCCATATATAATATATCAAATCACCTTGGAATTAGGCCTAAAGACCAAATCAATATCAGAAAACGTTTAAAACATATCATATTTGTAATTTCAAAACCCCCATTTTGAAAACATGAATTTTTAAAGCCGATGAGATTTTTGAGATAACCCCACGTACCTCTATATGCGAAAATTCTAGGTGCTTCTTGAAGCCTACGTTCTGGGGATTCCAAATATGTGATTAGTTTCTAAAACCCCTGGTTGAATCTTGAGTTGCTTGGGTTTTTATTTTGAAACCCTAAGGAGAATCCTTGAGCAATTTTGATGAATGAAGGTGTATTTTGGGATCCTTGGAACTGAATTTCATGTTTTAGGGCTAAGTAAGGGTGGAAAAGGACCATTTTTCCCCAAAAACGGATTGTTTAAGTCACTAGAAATCTTTACATAGGCGCCGCCATTCCATCGCCTATGTTTACATAGGGGCCGCCTAGGCTATCAACTATGTTTATATAGGCGCCGCCTAGGCTATCGCCTGTGCTTTCCAGTGGCCATGGGCGATTGGTTAGGCGATGCATATCACTTTGAAAGGCCATAAATTCTTGCTAGGGTGTTGGATTTTAGTAAAATTGGTATCGTTGGAAAGCTAACTCGGAAGCCTGTCATTTTACACATAGTAGGCTTTCTAATTCGACATATACAAAGAGTCATGGTCGATCGAATTTGACACAAATTAAAATGTCCACTTAAGCTTAAATCGGTTGAAGTAGTTTTCAACTCGTCCTTGAGTCAGATGACCCCTATGGTCTAAATTAAAGATTGAATGGATTCACATGCTACACAAATAATTAACATTTCATATTGGCATAGAATTTATGGCTTCGGAATTTATCAACACATCGGAATCATGGTCTATCTTGTATCCCAAAATACGGGTCGTTACATAGGCCCTCTAATTCGTTATATACAAAGAGTTATGGTCGATTGAAATTGACCCAAGTTTTGACGCTCACTTAACTCGAACGATAGGAAAGCTTTCAACTCGTTCTTGAGGTAGGGGACCTCTATAATCTCAATTCATACCCAAATTGGTTTCCACACTCCATAATTGATTAACATGCCAAATTTTCATAGGATTTAAGGCTTTTGGATCATCTACGCATAGAAATAATGGTTTACGTTCTAGTCTGAAATTTGGGGCGCTACATTATCTCCCCTTGGGATCATTCGTCCCTGAATGATGGGTAGGAATGTTGAATCTTAAAGGTATGGAATAACGCAAACATGATGTGTCTTCTAAGAAAGGATATAACTGATCTGAAACATTTAAACTTCTATCATGTAACTGAATTCTAAGCTGACTTGACTTTACTTGCTTTAAGGAGATGATGCATGCTGAGAATTTAGGATTCTCTTGAAGTGTTGGTGATCCAATCATATATATTGAATTGAGAAGTGATAACTTGTGCAAGTATGAATCATGAGGCAATAAGACTTAGACTGTACTAGGGTATTACACTGTCTGAGCTAAAATACTTGGAAAACAATTTTGATATTATGCGCTGAACTCTTATGAACAGAGTCATGACTAAATAGCTGAATCTCAAACATGATGCTTGGATTGAACTAAATTCTTCTATGGGCATTGATAACTCTTTCTACTAATGTCTAAAGTAGCTTAAATACTTTCACTGTGATCAAGCCTAATTCTAAATCACAAAATACAACATGCCACCCCACGATACTAGTCTAAACAATATGATTCAATCTTCTATATCCTCTTTAGAGATCACACCCTAGTCATAACGTGCCTTATCATTTCAATGACCAACTCTGAACTCTTACTATGGATTCACTAGTGCATATTGCGTTTCTCCACTTAAATCCCAACATGACATTCAAGACCATCTTTATAACCACATATGAACTTCACAACAAATACCCATAAAGACATACTTCATATATATTCTCTAAACACCTATCAATACAACTCACATGCTCTACCCCAAGAATATTCTCACAAAAAAAATTCCACTAACCATCACTTGTATCTAATACTTGGCCCAAATCTTACTTCATACTTATGGCCTTACCTAAAACAAGCATACAATGATCTTTCATCAAAAAGAATCATTACCTCATCACCAAAATCATTACATAAGGAGGAGTCACAAAAAGGTTAGAACATAAGATCTTGAAGAATAGAAGGATACTATACGAAACTTGACACTTAACTGAGGCCTGAGGAACAACGAATCTACATCATGGATTTATCAAACTGATCTGAATTGGGGGCATACCTAGCTATAAGCGGATCCTCACCAATCATTTGGCGTGTAGCATGAGTTATGGAAACTGAGCACACTATACAGCATAAATACATGAGTCATGAGCTACACAACCTCAATTTTTGGAGTCCAAAACTTATGGACTATGATTTCGACTATTAAAAGAATTGAAACCCCTATTTAAGGAACTGGGAAAGCACCTGATCCTCTATCATATACATGAACGTGAACTATGATCATGGAACTAAAACGTAAGGCATGAAAAGGTATTGGGATGACTGAAAATACAAAAATAGGAATGGGTTGAGCCTCACCCTCACTTTCTGATGTTCTATATCATACTGGCATTTCTACTAGAATCTGAGAGTCTGACTTTGTTACTTGTCCTATCATCTCCCCCTTAGCTTCAAGCCATCATCACAGATTTGAGAGATCCCTTACTATACTCTAAACTGAACTACACTCACTGCACTCTGGGTCAGGAATACGATGATACATGCAATTAATAGAACTTAACACGAATGACTACACCTAGAAGTAGAAAAATCCACGGCTAATACTACTTTATGAGACACACTTCTATGTTTCTATAGCCCCAATTGTCATTATATAATACTTGAACACTTACTAACTTCAAATCTTCATGAGTATCCCCGTAGTCGGAGTGCACACCATCTAGCGCTTCAACTCTTATTTCTATTAGCTCAACCTTAAAAAACTCAACATTAGATTCTAACAATTAACATGAATATCACCAAGACTTTGATGAACCACTCTACTTCCGTCATAGCCTACCAATATCGAAACCCCAAACATATATTTCTCTACCATGAGAATCAAGATCATATCAAAAGGCTCAACATTATCAGTCAAAACTCCTTAACTTGGCCATTTAGAACATTTTGTACCATCTAACTAGTCTTTCTCCACCTAGCTACTCAACGGTACCACTAGCCATACACAACATGTAATAGCCTTAGAATATGTCGCCACTCCATATCACCTTGGGCATACTTCTATATCATACATACAACATCAAACTTCATTACTAATCACTTCCATATAATTAGTATCATTAATTAAGAAATTATCACATCCACCTTCATGGACATCAACTGATCAAACTTAATGTCTAGTGCTAAACATGATTTACAACCCAACCTTAAACATAATTCTCACCTGAAAACCATGAAATAAACATCAAAAACACTAGTACACTAGAGCTTCAGAACAACAATAATCGATCATGACCTTACGTTTCTCCTTATCGTAACTCATTAGCACATACTATTTCAACACATCAAGCCTACTAATTTATTCCCACAAAACATACATCATTAATCTCATGCCACTATTCTTATCACCAAATTCTACATTTAAATTCAAGCCTTTATTCTAGCATCAATCATCTACCACCAATGAAGAATGCAACATGATATACTAGTTCATCAAATTGGAAAATTCTACGCAAATAATTCATTTAATCTAGATACTACCCATATCCAAAACACCTTTATGACATTACTACTATACCTCCAAATCTTCTACATACCTTCCCACAAGTAGTACTAGTTTACAACTACCAAAGAAAAGAAGGTTAAGGGGGGTAAAGTCACATAATAGACATGATCAACCTTAACCTTATATTATACTTCAATACGATCTTATCTACACAAAAGTCACCCTCACTCTGACTTCAAACCTTATGACTTCATATCATCAACTTATTGATCTAATCTCACCACCAATAGGTCATGACACCAACACTTTAACTTATACTACTACTCAGGTGGAAATACAGTTCCAACAAACACAAGAACAACAAGATGAAGAAGAAGTTGTTAGTAAATCAAAATAGGTCTCACATGACTTCACTGGACTTTTATTTTTGTGTTTTGAACAAGAAAATGGAATGAATAGCAAAGCAACTATGATAGTGAATTGAAAGATCCCCACACGTCTTCACTAGAATTTTTTCATTTCAACAACACAATGATATCAAGATTACAATAGATAGAAACTGGACACACAATATTTAATGACCCAAGAATAAACATCTTACTCTTGTCTTAATTAAACGCCTCTTAAGAACGAGGACACAATTTTAAACTTGAGGGACTTATGAAACATTAGGGAGCTCCTTTTAAGCCCTTTGTGTGTCTTCTAAAATTTCTGTTAGTAAATCTGAGAGCATTATTTGAGAACACCATAGTAAGGAAAAGAATTAGGATAACTTTTCTTTCGTATGGGCGACACCATAGCATGAATTAGAGTATGAAGGAGGAACATCCTGACTACATAGCATGAACTAGAACATGAAGAAAGAGAAAAATTCCTAAATACCTAGTAGCCTCTTACTTATAAGTGTGGCGCGCTACACACCCATAAACAAGACTCTACCCAACGCGATTTCGCAGATACCCTAGGACCATGAACCGTTCTTTGATACCAAGTTTTCCAGGACCCAAACATAGGCCCTGGCCGTGACGAGCATCCCAAACTATGAAGGCCCGGACGCCCTTCTCTATCTGGTAATCATGCACAATATTCATAAATTATAATAGAATATGTGGAATTGTAAATCATTATGGAAACATGGTCATAATCTGAGTTCAATTAAACTATGAAAAATGAAATCCAATATCAACTACACAACATCTGAACCAGTCTACGAAATCTCTACTACATATGAAAATGACAACTGTCTGAAACTGGGAAAAGGCCCCCAGTGGACTTAAACCAAAATAAATAACATAATCTGAAAGGCATAGGCCTTCTAATATAAAGAAGGCACACCAACTGCACACATCACTGCTGTCTGAAAACTCTACGACCTAGTAGGACCTCTGAACTGAGCTTTAGACTCTGGGAGAAAGGGGGTTAATACAAGTGTACTGGTACATGAAGAAATCTAAAATAAATCTTGTATATAAATAAAATAGTTGAGAGATTGTCATAATCATCATGAAATATATCATTTCAAAACACATGGGCATTTTTGAAAATCATAAAACTTTTCTGTCAATGCAATTTCAGATCTTCGTATTACTTCTGAGTTAGTTGGCTCTCCCCTACAAGTCTAATATTCCATGGGCTATATGGAATCCGCCATTGACTCGGCGGGGAATCCCCCAACCCAAGTGTCCTACAAGGTTTGGAGTGTCTGAGTATGATACGCCACAGGGTACTAGGCCAGCATATAATAATATACCCGGATCAACAAATTACTATTTTGGGCAATGAGTTGTTTGAACTCGTTCCTTCTTCGGGGAACCACCTAATCTATCTTTATGCCTAATCTTAGTATGTTCTGAAACATGCATCATTATAGTTTCAAAATCTGAGAATCTGATTTCAAACAGGCATTCGTTTTTGTTCTGAATTAACATGGCATTATCTGAGTTGGTATCGTCACACCAAGAATTGCAATTACTATTACTGAGCCATAATGTATCATGCAAGATTATTTCATGAAAACTCAATTCAGATCACCCAAATATGCAAATAGTATAAGAGATTTCATGTTCCAAAAGCACAAGTCAAAACTATGCAAAGATTATCATTCTTTCAATAAGAATGTGGTGGTTCTGAAATCTTTTTCAAACCATGCAATTCATTCCCTTAGATATTCATATTCAATATTTATCAATACAAACAACCCTCTCTTTTGAATTCAAAAATCATATTCAAGCCTTAGCAATAATCAAGACATTTCATACTATGCTTTTCAAGATGCATTTTAAAACAAATCATATCATATGAAAGATGGGAAAATCATAACAAGAGAGGGATTCATTATAATTCATGATCTCAATTGAATATTCATCCTTAAACATATGCATACATATATATTTAATTTCAAATCAATTTGGGGAAAGGCCTAAAGGTCAAAACAATGTCATTGAGACTTCTAAAACATGATTATAAATCATAAATCTAAAATCCTTTTTCTTAAAATCATGATTTCTATGCCCATGAGATTTTTAGGAAAAGCCCACGTACCTTAATTTATGACTCTTGAATGAACTCGTGCTTTAGGGATGCTATTCGAACAATTGATGGGTGCTTCTTGTAGCCCTCGCAATGAGGATTCTGAGTCTTGAAGAATTATTGAAAACCCATGATGAAATCTTAAGATATTTTGATCTTTGGGTTGAAACTCTAAGAAGTGTTCTTGTGAGAATTTGTGAGAATAAGGGTGTAATTTGGTTATTAGAGGTTGAATCTCATGTTATTGGGGTTATTTAAGGGTGGGAAATGACCCAAATACCCCTCTTGAATGTGGAGCTTGACTGCAGGAAATTACACTGGCAGGAATAGTTAAGGCACCACCTCGCATATCGCCCTGGCTTACTGCCTTTCACAAAAATGGTTGTAACATTTTGCTCAGGTATCAGATTTTGGCGAAATTGGTATCATTGGAAAGCTAATTCGAAGAAATTTTATTTGATATATAGTAGTCCCTCAAATTCGACATATACAAAGAGTTATGGTCAATTGAAGTTGACCCAAGTTTTGACCCTCACTCAACTCGAATGATAGGAAATCTTTCAACTTGTCCTTGAGTTAAGGGACCTCTATGATCTCAATTCATGCTTAAATAGGTTCCCACACTCCATAATTGATTAAAATGACAAATTTGCATAGGATTTAAGGCTTTTAGATCATCTATTCATAGAAATGACGGTTTTCGCTCTTGCCCGAAATGCGGGGTGTTACATTATCTCCCCTTTGGGATTATTCATCCCCGAATGATGGGTAGGAATGTTGAAGCTTAAAGGTATGGAATAACGCGGACATGATGTGTCTTCTAAGAAAGGATATAACTGATCTGAAACATTTAAACTTCTATCATGAAACTGAATTCTGAGTTGACTTGACTTTACTTGCTTTAAGGAGATGATTCATGCTGAGAATTTAGGATTCTCTTGAAGTGTTCGTGATCCAATCATATATATTGAATTGAGAAGTGATAACTTATGCAAGTAAGAATCATTAGGCAACAAGACTTAGACTGTACCAGGGTATTAACACTGTCTGAGCTAAAATACCTGGATTTTTTTTGAGATTATGCGCTAAATCTTCTAAACTGAGTCATGACTAAATAGCTGAATCTGAAATATGATGCTTGGACTGAACTAAATTCGTAATTTACATGGATGGAATAGATTATCTCTTGGGATGGTCATACACATGAAACTTCAACTATTAGGACTGGGTGAAAAGGTGGAAAACCACAGTAACTTGTCAGCCTGACTGTTAAACTGAATTACAGACTGAATTATACCAGACATTTTTACTTAAGTGGAGTATCTCTTCAACACTCTTTCTAAAGAAGTTCAAGTAGAATTAGGGAGCAAAGAATCTTGGGCATGAGTTACACAAGACATCCAACTAAGGAATCACCAAAATGACACTACTATATAGCATAGAATAAGGACATATAACTCATAAACTAGGATAGAATTTCAAAGTCTTAGGTGATGCAACTTCTTACTTCCAAGCTTAGAACACTTCTCGAATACTCCCTTAACTATACCGTTCCCCTTAAATACTATACTCATTTGATTCAACTTATAATTCTTATATGGGCATTGATAACTCTTTCTACTAATGTCTAATGTAGCTTAAATCCTGTCATTGTGATCAAGCCTAATTCTAATGCACAAAATACAACATGCCACACCACTATACTAGTCTAAACAATATGATTCAATCTTCCATATCCTCTTTAGAGATCATACCCTAAGCATAACATGCCTTATCACTTCAATGACCAACTCTGAACTCTTACTATGGATTCACTAGCGCATATTGCATTTCTCCACTTAAATCCCAACATGACATTCAAGCCCATCTTTATAACCACATATGAACTTCACGGCAAACACCCATAAAGACATACTTCATATATATTCTCTAAACCACTAGTAATACAACTCACATGCTCTACCCCAATAATATACACACAAAAAAAAAATTCCACTAACCATCACATGTATCAATGACTTGGACCCAAATCTTACTCATACTTATGCCCTTACCTAAAACAAGCATACAATGATCTTTCATTAACAAGAAATATTCACTTATCACCTTAATCATTACATAAAGAGGAGTCACAAAAAGGGTAGAACATAAGACCTTGAAGCATGAAAGGATACTATACGAAACTTGATACTTAACTGAGGCCTGAGGAACAATGACTCAACATCATGGATTCATCAAAGTAATCTGAATTGGGGGCATACCTGGCTATAAATGGATTCTCGCCAATCATTTGGCATGTAGCATGAGTTATGGAAACTGAACACACAATACAACATGAGTACCTGAGTGTCATGACTAGAAGTAAGGCTTGGCCGTGATTGACATCCCAAACCATGAAGGCCCGAATGTCCTACTCAATCTGGAAATCATTCCCAATATTCATATAATAAAAGAATCTGTGGAAATATAATTTAATATGAAAACATGGCCAAAACTCTTAGTTCTTTTTAACAATAAGGAATGAAATCCGAAATCAACAAAACAACATCTGGAATAGTCTGCGAAATCTCTACTATATAATCAAGTGACAAATATCTGAAAACTAGGAAAAATCCCCCAGTAGACCAAAAAAAATGAAATAACATAATCTGAAATAAATAGGCCTTCTGGAAGAAAGAATGACTACCACTGCACAAATCACTTCTCTCTACAATACTCTACTGCTTAGCTGGAGCCCTAGATTGAGCCTCCAAACCTGGGAGGTAGGGGGTCAATACAGATGTACTGGTACGCAGAGAAAATCCAAAATAATAATTTATATTAAACATATATGAGAGCAATTTAAAATAGTTCATAAACATATTGTATAGTAAGAAATAACATAGGCATTTTAAAAGACTCTGTAAAATCATATGAACTCTGTGACACTCTTTGTTTTACTTCTGCGCTAGGTGGTATACCCTACAACTCTGAAACTCCACAGGCAATATGGAATCTGCCATTAACTCGGCAGCCAAGCCCCCAATCCAAGTGTGCCGCAAGGGTCGGAGTCTCTGTATCTACTACGCCACACGGCCATCGCCAGCGTACAATATAATCTACCCATATCGGAAAATACGATTTTAAGCTAAGAGTTACTTGAACTCAAGCCTTCTTTGGGTAACCACCTAACCCTATTTATGCTCATTTTTAAATCTTTAAAACAAGCATTCTCTGAAAACATACTCTGAGAATATACTCTGTTATGGCATACATACTTATGGTATCATAATACCATTGACTTGCAAGTCACATCTCTGAGCCATTGTTAGTTTATTATAGTCTTTGTTTTCAAAACATAATGTTTGGGACCACCATATCGATAAATTAGTTCGAAGAACCCTTTCTTTAAATACTCATGTAAACACATGTATGCAACTCTCTTTGACAACATTTCAATGATACAAGGTGGTCATGTCAAAAATTCTTAATCTTTTGCAAATCTTTCTCTCTTTAACAAAACATATTTATGTTAAGAAACTACCTCTCAAAATCTCAAAATCACGCTCAAAATACTATGGTATTTGAGTAAACTATTTTCAAGTCATAAATCATGCATTTCAAATCCTTCACATTAATATCATAAACTTAAAGTTATCACAAGAGAGGGATTTCATAATTTGTGCTGTCAAACAATCTTCATTCTAAATCTTCATACATATACATATACATGTTAATCAATTTAAAAGGGGGGGGGAAGGACTAAAGACCAAATCAATATTACAATTAAACATTCATAATGTATAATAAAATCATGTATTTCAAAACTCCTCTTCTAAATTCATGCTTGATAATCTTTAAATCATGTTCTAGTATATTAATTTAAAGGGAGGGTGGGAGGCCTAAAGACCAAATCAACAGTACAATTAAACATTCATAATGTATAATAAAATCATGTATTTCAAAGCCCCTCTTCTAAATTCATGCTTGATAATCTTTAAATCATGTTCTAGTGTTTACAAGCCCATGTAGTTTTTAGGATAAACTCCACGTGCCTTAGACTATGAACTTTTGATGAACACTTGCTTTTGGGACTCTATTTGTGCTTTTGATGGATGATTCTTGAAGATCATAGTTTGGGGATTGTAATTCTTGAATCAATTTTGGAATTTAATGGTGAAATTTATGGGATCTTAAATCTTAGGTTGAGGCCCTAGGTTTTGGTTATTGAGAGTATTTGAGAGAAAGGAGTGTATTTTTTGTGAAATGGAGGTTGAATTCAGTGTTTATGGAGTTATGGGGTGAAGGGAAAATACCAAAATACCACTCCAAAACTGTTTAGGCAATGCTGAATTTTAAAGGTAACGACCTTGGCTGATAGGTCGTCACATATGTGATAACTTATCACACCAGGTCATCACTCAGAGTCTAATTTTTGTGAGTTACTTCCTTGGACTGGCTACATGGATAATAGGTAGTCATATATGTAATAACTTATCAGTTCAGGTTGTCACTTGTCGACAGACAGATATGCAGATGTAAAATGGATATAACTTTTTGCTCCATTCTCAGATTTGGGCGAAATTGGTATCGTTGGAAACCTAATTTGAAGATTTTTTATTTGATATATAGTAGTCCACCAAGTTCTTCATATACAAGGAGTTATGGTCCATTGAATCTGACCCAAGTTTCGATGCACACTCAAACTCGAACGATAAGAAAGCTTTCAAATTGTCCTTGAGTTTGGGGACCTCTATGATCTCAATTTATGCTCAAATGGGTTCCCACACTACATAATTGATTAATATGCCAAATTTTCATAGGATTTATGGCTTTTGGATCATCTACGCATAGAAATGATGATTTTTCATTCTAGACCGAAATGCGGGGTGTTACACTATCTCCCCCTTGGGATCATTCGTCCCCGAATGATGGGTAGGAATGTTGAAGTCTTAAAGGTATGGAATAACGTTGACATGATATGTCTTCTAAGAAAGAATATAGACTAGCTGAAATGCTTAAACTTTTATCATGAAACTGAATTCCGAGTTGACTTGACTTTACTTACTTTAAGGAGCTGATTCATTCTGAGAGTTTAGGATTTCCTTGAAGTGTTCATCATCCAATCATATTTATTGAATTGAGAAGTGATAAATTATGCAGGTACAAACCATGAGGAAACATGACTTAGATCGTACCAGGGTACTGTACTGCCTGAGCTAAAATACTTGGAAGTATTTGAAATTATGGTCTGAACTCTTATGAACTGAGTCATGACTAAGTAGTTGAATTTGAAACATGATGCTTTGACTGAACTGAAATCGCAACTTACATGGATGGAATAGATTATCTATTGGGATGGTCATACTCATGAGACTCCGGATAGTAGGACTGGGTGAAAAGGTGGAAAACCACAATAACTTGTCTATCTGATTGTTAAACTAAATAACAAGCTATACAGACTGAATTTTGCTGGACCCTGATACTTAACTAGAGTATCTCTTCAACACTCTTTCTAATGAAGTCCTAGTAGCACTAGGGAGAAAATAATCTTGGGCATGAGTTACACAATACAACAACTAAAGAATCACAAAAATAACACTACTCCATAGCTTGGAATATAGACATATAACTCATAAACTAGGATAGAATTACCAGGCCTTAGGCAATGCCACTTCTTACTTTCAATCTTAGCACACTCCTCGAATACTCCCTTAACCATACTATCCCCCTTAATTACCATACTAATTCAATTCAGCTTAAAACTCTCATATGGGTATCGATAAATCTTTCTACTAATATTTAAAGTAGCTTAAATCCTTTCATCGTGATCAATCCTAACTCTAAATCACAAAATACAACACGCTACATCACGATATTATTCTAAACAATATGATTCAACCTTCTATATTTTATTTTTGATCACATCCTAAGCATAATGTGCCCTACCACTTTAATGACTAACACTGAACTCTTACTATGAATTCACTAGCGCATATTGTGTTCCTCCACTTTCATCCCAACATGTCATTCAAGCCTATCTTTATAACCACATATGAACTTCAAGGCAACATTAATCAAGACATTCTTCATATATTCTCTAAACCACAATCAATACAACTCCCACGCTCTACCCCAAGAACATATACACATAAATTTTCCATTAACCATCACATGTATCAAAAACGTTGCCCCAAATTTCACTTCACACTTATGGAATTATCTAAAACAAGCATACAATGATCTTCCATCAACAAAAAACATTCACTCATCTCCACTATCATTACATAAGGAGTCAACAAAAGGTTAGAACATAAAACCTTGAAGCATAGAAGGATATTATATGAGACTTGACACTTAACTGAGGCATGAGGAATAACAAATCAACATCAGGGATTTATCAAAGTAAATCTTAATTGATGGCGTACATGGCTATAAGCTCAATTTTTTCCAATCATTAGGAGTATAGAATGAGTTATAGGAACTGAGCACACTATAAAGCATGAGTACGTGAGTCATGAGATGCATGACCTCAATTTGGAGTTCATAGCACATGGAATGTGATTCCGACTACTGAATGAACAGGAACTCCTTATTTTGGAACTGGAAGAGTACATGATTCTCTATCATATGCATGAAATTGAACTATGATCATGGAAACGAAATGTAAGGCATGAGTAGGTATTGGGATAGCTTAAAATTACTGAGATAAGAATGGTTGAGTCCCACCCTCACTTTTTGATGTTCTATATCATACTCGCAATACTACTAGAATCTGAGAGTCTAACTTGGTTACTTGTTCTATCATCTCCTCCTTAGCTTGAAGACATCATCTTAAGTTTGAGAGATCCCTTACTAGACTCTAAACTGAACTACACTCACTGCACTTTAGGGTCTGGAATGCGACAATACACGCAATTAATAGAACTTAACCCGAATGACCACACCAGAAAGTGGAAAACCCACTTTTAATACTACCTTCTGAGATACACTCTATATTTCTATAGCCACCAATAGTCATCATATAATACTTGAACACTTACTAACTTCGAATCTTCATGAATATCCCCATAGTTTTACACCCTCTAGTGCTTCTACTCTTATTTCTATTAGTTCAATCTTCAAAACTAAAACTTAAATTCTAACACTTAACATGGATATCACCAAGCCTTTGATGAACCATACTTCTTCCATCATAGCCTACCAATATCGAGACCCCAAACTTATATCTCTCTACCATGAGGATTAAAATCACATCAAAAGGAACAACATTATCAGTAAAAAATCCTTAACGTGTCCATTTAGAACACCATGCACCATCTACTAGTATTTCTCTACCTAGCTACTCAATGGTACTACTAGCCACACGCAACATGTAGTAGCCTTAGAAAAATACCACAGCCTCATGTCACCTTCGGCATACTTCTACACCATACATACAACATCATACCTCATTACGAATCAAATAAACTTAAGCTCTTGCATACACCGTTCAAGCCTAATAGATCACTTGCATATAACTAGTATCATTAACAAACAAATCATCACATCCACCTTCATGGACATCAATTGTTCAAACTTCATGTCTTGTGCTAAACATGATTTACAACCCAACCTTATAGATAATTCTCGTAAAGCATACATCATTAATCTTAAGCCACTATTCTTACAACCACATTCTACATTTGAATTCTAGTTTATAGTCTAGCATTAATCATCTACCATGAATGAAAAATGCAACATAATATACTAGTCTACCAAATTGGGACATCCTACCCAACTACCATATTTTATCTAGCTACTACCCACGACTACAACATCTTTATGACATTACTACTATACCTCAAAAATCTACTACATACCTTCTCACAAATAGTACTAGTTTACAACTACCAATGAAAAGAAGGTCAAGGGTTAAAGTCACATAATAGACATGGTCAACCTTAATCTTATATCATAACCCCATACAATCTTATCTACTTATACATCTTTCTAACATCACATTTACTTACCCAAGAATACATTTAGTCTACCTTCAAATTCCACAAACAACCATGAGTCTATAATTATAATTTACTGGCTAATCTAGCTATTTTCATACTTCAAGAAACAAAATTTCACCTTAACTAATAACCCCTTCCCTACATTTTACTAAACTAACACACAAGGGCGTATTACTTCATTACCAACTCAATCTCATGCAAAAAAATTCAGCTATACATATATTCAATAATCCTCCCTTACCACTTTTCTTGCCATTACGCCTCTAAACCCCCACTTCCAACCAACACAAGAACAACAAGATAAACAACAAGTTGCTAGTGAATCGAAATAGGCCTCACACGGCTTCACTAGACTTAGATTTTGTGTTTTGAATAAGGAAATGAGATGAATGAAAAGGCAACTATGCTAGTGAATCGAAAGAGCCCCACACGGCTTCACTAGACTTTTAGTTTCAACAACACAATGATAACAATATTACAAGAGATGGAAACTTAACACACAATATTCAATGATCTAAGACTACACATCTTATTCTGTATTAATAAAAATCTGAGTCAAACACTCCCCCTACAGACTACCATACAATCCACACATGCTACTAGCTACCACATTAATCTATCACTATAAAGGGGTAAATTATCCTCAAACATCAGTTATCCAACTAAAATATTTGTTTACACAAAAGTCACCCTCCCTATAACTTCTAATTTTGTGACTTCACATCACCAACTTCTTGGTCCAATATCACTACCAATAGGTAATGACAACAATAGTTTAACTCATACTACTATTCGGGTGGAAATACAGTTCCAATATTCTTCTACACATCATTCCCCTTTTAAGGCATGACATTTGCAACATAATTTTTTTTTTGAAAAGGGCCGAATACACTTGATACTGCAGGCTGAAAAGAATGATCTCAGCAGAATCAAAGATCACATTAGAATTAGTACACTCTGAAGCACTAAAGGACTCTTCTAAAGCCCTTGCACTATTTTTAAAATCTTATATGACTCAATCAGAAAGAACCATTCCATTTAGAATCTAAACTTTTCCACTTGAATCACCCCAATAATGAGACATATCTGAGCACATCAAAGTATGGAAGGAATTGGGATAACTTTACTTTCATATGGGTGACACCATAGCACAAATTAGAGTATGAAAGAGGAATATTCTGACTCCATTGCATGAATTAGAACATGAAGAAAGAAAGACATTCCTAAATGTCGTGTAGCCTCCTACTTATAAGTGTGGTGCGCTACACACCCATAAATAAGACTCTACCCGATGCAATTTTGCAGACACCCAGGGACCATGAACCATGCTATGATACCAAGTTTGTCAAGACCCAAATCGGGGCCTGGCTGTGATGGACATCCCAAACTATGAAGGCCCGTACATCCTACTCTATCTGGTAATCATGCACAACATTTATATAATAAAATAAAATGCGGAAATATAATTAATACGGAAACATGGTCAAGACTCTTGTTTTTTTGTAACAATAAGTAATAAAATCTGAAATCAACTAAACAATAGCTGGAATAGTCTGCGAAATCTCTACTAAATAAGAAAGTGACAACTGTCTGAAAATTGGGAAAAGGGTCCCAGTAGACCAAAACAAATGGAATAACATAATCTAAAATAAACAAGACTTCTGGAACAAAGAAGGCTCACCACTGCACAGATCACTTCTCTCTAAAATACTCTACTACTTAGCTGGACCCCAAGATTGAGCCTCCGAACCTAGAAGGTAGGGGGTCAATATAGATATACTGGTACGCAGAGCAAATCCAAAATAATAATTTATATTCAACATATATGAGAGCAATTTAAAATAGTTCATAAATATATCGTATAGTAAGAAATCACATGGGAATTTTAAAAGACTCTGTAAAATCATATGAACTCTGTAACACTCTTTGTTTTACTTCTGTGCTAGGTAGTATACCCTACAACTCTAAAATTCCACGGGCTATATGGAATCTACCATTAAATCAGTAGCCAAGCACCCAACCCAAGTGTGCCGCAAGGGTCAAAGTCTCTGAATCTACTATGCCACACGGCCGTCTCCAGTATATAATAATAATCTACCCGTATCGGCAAATACGGTTTTAGGCTAAGAGTTACTTGAACTCAAACCTTCTTCGGGTATCCACCTAACCCTCTTTATGCCCATTTTTAACTCTTTAAAATATGTTTTCTCTGAAAACATACTCTGAAAACATACTCTTTTATGGAATACATACTTATGGTATCATCATACCATTGAATTGCAAGCCACATCTCTAATCCATTGTTAGTTTATTATAATCTTTGTTTTCAAAACATAAAGTTTGGGACCACCATATCGATAAATCAGCTCGAAGAACCCTTTCTTTAAATACTCATGTAAACACATGTATGAAACACTATTTGACAACATTTCAATGATAAAAGGTGGTCATGTCAAAAATTCTTAATCTTATGCAAATCTTTCTCTCTTTAACAAAATACATTTATGTTAAGAAACTCCCTCTCAAAATCGCTAAATCATGCTCAAAATACTATTGTATTTGAGTAAACTATTTTCAAGCCATAAATCATGAGTTTCAAATCCTTCATATTAATATCATAAACTTAAAGTTATCACAAGAGAGGGATTGTAACGCCCGACATTTCGGGCTAGAATAAAAACCGTCGTTTCTATGCATAGATGATCCAAAATCCATAAATCCTATGCAAATTTGGCATGTTAATCAATTATGTAGTGTGTGAACCTATTTAAGTATGAATTGACATCATAGAGGTCCCCTAACTGAAGGACGAGTCGAAAGCTTTCCTATCATTAGAGTTTGTGTGTGTATAAACTTGGGTCAACTTCAATCAACCATAACTCTTCTTATATAATTAATTAGAGGACCTACTATATATCAAATGAAATATCTTCAAATTATCTTCCCAACAATACTAATTTTTCCTAAATACGATACCCGAACAAAAAGTTATGGTCATTTTAGTGGTTGAGGCTGTAACATCATGCGATAAGCGTGCGGCGCACGCCCTATCGCATGCACAAAAATTTCACGTCCTGTTTCTACATTTTTAAGGGAAAAATGGGTATGTTCCATCCCTTATCCAGCTATAACATAGGATTAAATTCCCAAAACACCAAATCATGATTCTTTTCTCTCAAATTCATCAAGAACTCACCCTAGGGTTTCATACTAAAAACCAAAATATCTCAAGATTTAGCCGTGGGTTTTCCTTAATTCTTCAAGAGTCGAAATCTCCATAAAGAGGGCTACAAGAGGCCCCTATCAATCGTACGTATAGCATCCCAAAAGCTAGAGTACATTCAAAAGCTTCTAATTTAAGGTACGTGGGGTTTTCCTAAAATCTCATGGCTATAGAAATCATCTTTTTAAGAAAAGGGTATGGGATTTATGAATATATTCATGTTTTAGAAGCGTTGATGATATTGTTTTGGTCTTTAGTACTTCTCCCAAATTGATTTGAAATTTTATATATATATATACATATATATACATACATACATATATATATATATATATATATAAGAATGTGTTTTAAGGTTGATGATTGAATTCAGAGCATGATTCACAAAAAATCTCCCTCTTGTGATGATTTTCATTTACTTATGATATACTATGAAATCGTTTGAATGCATCTTAAAAAGCATGCTATGAAGTGTCTTGAATAATGTTATATTTCGATTATGATTTTGATTTCAAAAGAGAGAGGGTTGTTTATATTGATGAATGTTGAACATAATCATATAATGAGAAGAGTTGCATGGTTTGTTAAAGATTACATGACCATCACTTGTTTATTGAAAGTATGGGAACTTTGCATAGTTTTGACTCATGTTTTTGGAACATAAAATCTCTTATACTATTTGTATGTTTGGGTGATCTGAATTAAGTTTTTTGATGAAAGAATCATGCATGATGCATTATGGCTCAGAAATAGGACTTGCAAGTCCTGATGTGTTGACAACAATTTAGATTATGCTATGGTAATTCAGAATAGAATAGAATACATGTTTGAAATCAAATTTTTCAGATGTTGAAACTAGAATAAAGCATGATTCAGAACAGGATAAAATCAGGCATAAAGAGATGTTAGGTGGTTCCCCAAAGAAGGCACGAGTTCAGACAACTTGTTGCTTGAAACAGTGATTTGCCAATCCGGGTATATTATATTATGATGGCCTAGTGTCATATGGTGAATCAGAATCAGAAACTCTAACCCTTACGACACACTCGAGTTGGGGGATTCCCCGCCGAATCAATGGCGGATTCCATACCGCCCGTGGAATATCAAAATTGTAGGGGAGTACCACCTAACTCAGAAGTAATACAAAGATCAGAAACTATTTTTGACTGAAAGGTTTTTATGTTTTTTTTTCAAGAATGCCCATGTGTTTTGAAAATTATATCTTTCATGATGTTTATGACTAGCTCTCAACTATTTTATTTATATAAAAGCTTTATTTTGGATTGATCTACATACCAGTATATCTGTATTGAACCCCCACCCCTCCCTCAAGGTTCTGAGGCACAGTATAGGGGTCCTGATAAGCGGCAGATTTCATCAGAAAGGAGTGAAGAGTACCAGTTGGTGAGCCTTCTATATTTCAGAAGGCCTTGTTTCTTTCAGACAATTATTATTTATTATGGATTTTGGTCTACTGGGGACCTTGTCCCAGTTTTCAGACAGTTGTTATTTGATCACGTAGTAGAGATTTCGCAGATGGTTTTCAAATGGTGTTTAGTTGATATTGGATTTATTTCCTCATTGTTAAACAAAAATTTAAATTATGACCATGTTTCCGTAGAAGATTTTATTTCCACATTTCCTACTTATATAAGAATGGTGTATATAATTTCAAGTTAAGAGGCCCCTTAGGCCTTCATGGTTTGGGAAATTCGTCATGGGCAGAGCCCTGGTTCGGGTTGTGACAAACTTGGTATCAGAGCAAGGTTCATGATCCCAAGGTGTCTGCGAAATCACATCGGGTAGAGTTTTATTTATGGGTGTGTAGCGCGCCGCACTTATAAGCAGGAGGCTATTAGGTGTTTAGGAATGTTTCCCTTTCTTTATGTTTTAGTTCATGCTATTGAGCCAGAATGTTCCACTTTCATACTCTAATTCGTGCTATGGTGTCTCCCATTCGAAAGTAAAGTTATCCCAATTCTTTCCATACTTTGATGTGCCTAGATATGTCTCGTTATTGGGTGATTCAAGTGCAAAAGTTTAGAGTCTAAATGGTATGGTCCTTTCTAATTGAGCCATATAAGAGTTAAAATTTTTTGCAAGGACTTGAGAAGAGTCCTTTAGTACCTCAGAGTGTATTGATTTTTGAGTGAACTTTGATTATGATGAAATCGTACTTTTCAGCATGCGTAATTTAAGATTATTTCGTCTCTTTTCAAAAATTTATGTTGCAGATGTCATGCTTCAAGGGGAATGATATGTTGCAAAATGTTGGAACTGTATTTCCACTCGATTAGTTGGCACGACCCGACCTGAGGTCATGGCCGCGATGAGTATCTCGAACCACACAGGCTCGAGATACCCTTGTCGCGTCCCAACCCACTAGTGATATTATTAGCTCTGGGCACAGGCCCGCACGACTTTAAAATGAGTCACTAGGGAGTAAGGCTTTCTCACTTATATACCCAACATCTCTCCTGTGTTTTGCTGATATGGGGCTCCTTCCTAAGTTGGGGTGTTACATATACCCCCTTATGGACTCAGCGTCCTCGCTGAGGTTTGCCCCACTGAATAGGATTTTCCTATACTCAGGACTGAGGTTTGCCCCACCTTACCGGTATTTGCCTACAATCAGCTTAAACTCTGGCCCACATCGACAGGGACGACAAAGGAGAGACTCTAATACCATTCTATCATGACCCATCTTGAGGTCCTGGCCACGACGGGTATCCCAAACCACACAGGTTTGAGATACCCCTGTCATGTCCCAACCCACTAGTGATATTGTCCACTCTGGGTCCAGGCTCACACGACTTTAAAATGCATCACTAAGGACCTCGATTTGCTTAACCAGAATGGTACACAGTGCTTATGACCCCGAAGGACCACAACCTAACCCATGACTGATATCTGTACCTGTGAAATGCATATTATACATGTAAAATATGGAAAACATGAACAATAGGCCATAAGGTTCAACTAAATGGAATATCTAATAAATAATAACATCCATATGGGGTAACGAATACCCAAAACAACTAAAAGCTGAATCTAAAATCTGAACTTAATCTGGAAGCCTCTATATACTATCTGAGTAATGAGTTGAAGGAACATGTTTCCAACTAACTCCATAAACTGAAAGCTAACCGAAGAAAATAAATGAAATCAAATCATATCGTCCTTGAATGAAGAGGATTCACTGCAACTCTGTATACTGAAATGCGACTGCTACTGCTGATTTGGAGCTCGTGTCTCTCAACCTATGTTGTAATATAAAAGAAATCACCATTGCACAAATGCATCAGTACAACTGAAAGTACTAAGTATACGAGTGAGGTAGGCTAAATACAAAAGGGCTTACATGCATGAGTAATGCTAACTGGCTGACTAATATAAATGTGAGAGTGCAAACATGCATACATAGTAACTGAGGTTGAATACGTGATATCTAGATTTGTACGCTAATTCATGGTTTACCGATATCTAATATGACTGATACTAGAATTCTGATAACATGGATGACTGTGTCTGACAGTCCTGAATCTGCTGTAACTATCTGAGTTCTTTTATTGTATCTGAATTGACTAAATCTGACAGTACTGGTATTGAAATCTGAAGAACTATCTGAGTTCTTTAACTGAGACTGAGACTGAAACTGTGGGAGGTAGTTATTTAACCGACATGCCCCAAGGGTGCTATAATAGCTTAGCTAGGGTCCAATCTGTGCCTTGATTGGAAGAGTGTCAATACTGCGCCACTGGTATGGACAAGATGTGAGTGACCCTCATCAGGTAGGTACTCTAATGAGAATTGTGGGATCCTAATCTGACAGGTTAAGCCACCTCATCTATCCTCAATTGACAGGTATTGATATCTCAACCTACGCTGGCTACGTAGTTCTGGAATGCAAGGATGACTGCTAAGAATCACACCCTCATCTGACAGTGTGTGTTCCCATCCTTGGGTTCACTCAGTGCTAACTTCTACTCACATCATAAGAGACTGAATATGATTAACTGACAGTACATGGACTGAGTAACAGACTTTCATTGACTGACAGAATAGTACTACTATCTGAGAATTAACTGAGATCATGAGATTTCTGAGATTTCCTGAGTCACATGACTGACTGAGTTCTATATACCATGGCTTGATTGAGAGTATCATGATAACATGACATGAATCTAGGCACACAGTTATATTTTTTGGGTACAAGTACCCCCAGGACTCGATGGAAGGAAACTGACACACATGACTGACTTGATCATAAGGATAGAGTCCATAATTCACAATATCATAAGTAGGGGATTTCATGCTACACGTGGTTTTCAACATCTTATACATGGAAGGGGATGCGCACAACATGTATATACTCGCATTGGTTCAATATCATGCTCGTTCCATATCACAACAATAACACACAACAATAACATGGAGTTCATGTGGAATCATAAAGCATAGAGCATGGACTTGTCATTTAGGAACTATTAAATCATGGAACATGAATTCTATCTTTCTAGGCATTTTATCAAACACTTTACATGCACAGCTTTGGGCATAGGTTTATTCATGAATTCAACCATTCAAATCACCCAAAGTTCATATTTTTTAACTCACATGTCATCCTAGTTTCATACAAACACATAAAGATTCTATCTTGGCATCATTAAACACATAAACATGATATATAGTTTAAAATCAGGTTCTTGAGCTTCATGAACGAAAGGAGTCCATGAAATCAACACACACATACATTATTTTCATAAATTTATGATGGTTGACGGAGAGACTTTGATGATTTATAATCTTCTATGGAAACCCTTACTTGTGTTCTTGAGAGAAATTGTGAAAAGAGGTTATATTTTAGTGCCAATGGGAGCTTATCCTGTGTTTTTGAGCTTATATAGGGTGGGGAAATTTCCTATTTTACCCTTAAAAATATGGAGCTGGAAGCAGGAATTTTTGACAGCATGCGATGGAGCATGCGTCAATGCTATATTCCACTATACTAGAGCATGCGTCAAATGCTATATCGCATGCTAGGACTATGCGATTGAGCATGCGTCGCATGCTAATCGCATGATGCTACCATTTTGAAATTCAAAAATGCTCTAAATGGATTCCAAAAATTCCAAAACTCACCCGAAATATACTATGACCTTGCCCCATCGCAACACAACATGAAAATTAGAAAACGAAGGTTGGGAAGGATGTTAAATAAATCCCCAAAGTTTGGAGGTCTAAAATGAGACTAAGTGTTGAACACTTAGGTAAAATTTTCTAAGTGTTCGACCTTATATTGAGATTCAAAGAGCTAAACGAGCTGAATACCAATGCAACAATTTTATGGGGTGTTACAATATCTCCCCCTTGAGAACATTCGTCCTCGAATAAGACTGAATGACAGGGGAAACAATAAGCTAAACATAAACTAGACATGAATGACTGAAACATGATCTCATAACTGACATGAATGACAAAATGAATATATCATACTGAACATGCATATCTGATACATCTGTAACTGATTCATAAATACATGACTGAGGTTTTTGATAACTGAAGTTTTTGCAATGAGAATGCATATCTGATGCATGATTATACACTGGATGGATACATGAATGCATGAATGAATATACAATGGTACTTGATACCATATTTGTGATGAAACATGAGCATGAACTGAATACCAAGTTGTATATAATATTGAATAGGAAACTAAATAATCTTAAGAAGGACTGTTACCTTGAGCTTGATCTGAATTGGCGGAGAAGAGGTGAGGATACTTGGTACGTATATTTTCTTCTCCTTTTGAAGTATCTCCCTCAATGGATTGGTTTCACCAAAGAACTTTTACTAGAGGGAATTCTTTGTTCCTCAGTCTACGAGTAAGATAGTCTAGAATCTCAACTGGAATTTGCTCATAGGAGAGACTATTCTGAACGTCAATGCTCTGAATAGGGACTACAACTGATGGGTCACCTATCAACTTCTTGATCAAAGAGACATGAAAGACTGGGTGAATTAAGGCTAGATCTAAAGGAAATTCGATCTCATAGGCTACCTTGTCTAAACGATTGAGAATCTTGAAGGGTTCGACATATCGGGGACTGATCTTTCCCTTCTTGCCAACCGATTGGAGATCAGCTGCTCCTACCATAGAGAGCTTTGATTGGAGCTATCTAAATACTGGAATGATAGCTATTGTTGTACGCAAACTCAATAAAAGGCAAGTGGTCATCCCAACTTCCCTTGAAATTAATTGCACATGCCCTTAGCATATCTTCTAGAGTCTGAATGGTCCTTTTGTCCTGACCATCTTTCTGAGGATGAAAAGTTGTACTGAGATGAACTTAGGTACCAAGACCCTTTTGGAATGCTTTCCAATGAGAGAGGTGAAATGGGTACCTCTGTCTGAGATAATAGATAATGAAACACCGTGTAATCTGACCAACTCCCTAATGTAGAGTTTGGCGTAATCCTCGGCTAAATAAGAGGTATGGACTGGAAGGAAATGAGCTGATTTGGTCTTTCTATCTACAATGACCCAAACTAAATCATATTGATGACGAGTTCGAGCCAAACCTGTCATGAAATCCATGTTCAGTTCTTCCCACTTCCAAGTAGAAATGGTGAACTCCTACATGGAACCACTAGGCTTCTGATACTCTATCTTAACTTACTGACATGTAGAGAACTTAGCCATGAAAGATGCAACATCTCTCTTCATCCCACTCCACCAATAGTTCTCGTACAAGTCGTGGTACATCTTAGTGGCCCCTTGATGAATAGAGTATCACGCACCATGCACTTCAGCAAGAATTCATTGACTTAAGTCATCCACATCTTGAATGCATAGACGACCCTGACAACGAAGAACACCATCTCCCCCTTCGAAGAAAACCTCTACTTTCTGATTCTGAACTGACACTTTTAGCTTGACAAGGCTAGGATCCCTGTCTTGCTTTTCTTTTACTTCGGAAACTAGAGATGACTCTGAACTACTCCGAACACATACACCACCCTCTAAATAATCGACTAAGCAAACACCTAGTCTGGTAAGCTGATGGATTTCCTGAGCTATCTTCTTTTTTCTATCCTCAACGTGAGAAACACTACTCATGGAGAGTCTACTGAGAGCATTGGCCACAACATTGGCCTTGCTAGGATGGTAAAAGACACTCATGTCATAATCTTTCAAAAGCTCTAAACACATTCTCTAATGAATATTAAGATCTTTCTGAGAAAAGACATGCTGGAGACTCTTATGATCTGTGAAGACATCTACATGAACTCCGTATAGATAATGCCTCCAAACCTTTAAGGCAAATACTACGGCTCCTAACTCAAGATCATGAGTAGGATAATTCTGCTCATGGGGCTTTAACTGTCTGGAGGTGTAGGCTATGACCTTATCATGCTGCATGAGGACACAACCTAAACCCACTCTGGATGCATCACAATATACTACGAAGCCATCAAAACCATCTGGAAGATCTAGAACTGGAGCTGAGGTGAGTCCAGCCTTCAACTCCTGAAAACTCTTCTAGCAAGAATTTGACCACTGAAACTTGACCTTCTTCTAAGTCAATCTATACATAGGGGATTCAATAGAAGAAAATCCCTCAGCAAACCATCTGTAATAGCCAGCCAAACCCAAAAAACTCCTGATATCTGATGGAGAGATAGGGCGAGGCCAGTTTCTTACCGCTTTGGTCTTCTGAGGATCTACTCTAATGCCATCACCGGAAACAATATGGCCAAGGAATGGTACTGACCTTAGCCAAAACTCGCACTTACTGAATTTAGCGAATAGCTGGTGGTCTCTGAGTGTCTGAAGAACAATTTTGAGATGGTCTGCATGATCTTGCTCTATGCCAGAATATACCAGGATATCATCTATGAAGACTATGATGATCATGTCCAAGTACCTCTTGATGACATAGTTCATTAAGTCCATGAAAGTGGCTAGGGTGTTATTAAGACCAAAGGACATGACTAGAAACTCGAAGTGACCATATCGAGTACGGAAAGTTGTCTTCGGGATGTCACATTCTCTAACTCTGAGTTGATGGTAACTTGATCTGAGGTCTATCTCAGAGAAATAACCTGCACCCTGAAGCTAGTCAAACAATTCATCTATCGTAGAAAGATGATACTTGTTCTTGACTATAACTTTATTGAGTTGACAGTAATCAATGCACATCCTGAGAGAACCATCTTTCTTACACACTAATAAGACTGGTGCACCCCATGGGGAAATGTTGGGTCTAATAAATCCCTTATCTAAGATATTCTTCAACTATTCTTTCAGTTCTTTGAGTTCTATTGGTGCCATTCTGTAAGGAAAAATAGAAATAGGCTGAGTACCTGGAATAAGGTCGATGCCGAAGTCTATTTCCCTTTCCGATGGAATACTTGGAAGATATTTGGAAAACACATCTGAATACTCATTAACCACTGGGAATGAATCAAAGCTGGGAGGTTTGGAACTAGTGTCCTTGACATGCCCGAGATGATAAACACACCCCTTAGATATCATTTTCCTTGCTCGAAGGTAGGAAACAAGTTAACCCCTGAAAGATGAAGTACTACCCTTCCACTCTAGGACGGGCTCGTTTTGTTAGCTTTCAGTTTACGAATTTAGTTGGAGACATATTCCTTCATCTCCTTACTTAGACAGTATTTAGAGGCTTTCAGATTTAGTTCAGATTTTAGATTCAGCTCTCAGTTGTTTTGGGTATTCGTTACCCCATATGGATGTTATTATTTATCAGATATTTCATTCAGATGAACCTTATGGACTATTGTTCATGTTTTCCATATTTTATATGTATAATATGCAGTTCACACGTACAGATATTAGTCATGGGTTAGCTTGTGGTCCTTCGGGGTCATAAGCATCGTGTAGCATTTCGTTTCAGCAAATCAGGGTGTTACAAACTTGGTATCAGAGCCTAAGGTTCAGTAGAGTCCTAGGAAGTCTAAAAGCCACATCTAGTAGAGTCTTGTACATGGGTGTGTTGCACGCCATATTTATGTACAGAAGGCTATGAGGTGTTTTAGGAACAGTTTCCCTTCTTTCAGTATTCAAGTCGTGCTAGTGAGCATAATCTCAAGTTAAACTCTTAGTCTAATCCGTTCTTCTCTTATTTCAAAACATGCCTCCAAAGAGAAGAAACCAGACAGTTCCTCATCCCAAAGATCCTTTGGGCGAACATATTTCCCATGCAGAGTTTAGGGCCGTATTCACCATACTTGCTCAGTCTGTGGCTACCCAAAACGAATAGCCACTAATTATTTCGGCCAATCTAGTGGCCAACTCAGCCACAACTAGAATTTTGGACTTCACTCAAATAAACCCTCCATCCTTCTTCGGGTCCAAGTCTGATGAAGATCCTCAGGAATTCATTAACCAAATCCATAAGGTCATAGACATCATGGGAGTTACTTCTTGTTAGAGTGTCGAGTTAGCCACATACTAGTTAAAGGATGTTTCTCACACTTGGCACAAATAGTGGAAGTCTAAGAGGTTAGAGGATGTAGGTCCTATAGAGTGGGAGGAATTTGTCACGGCTTTCCTAGACAGATTCTTTCCCCATAAGTTGAGGGAGGAAAAAGTTTTTGAGTTCATCAACCTCAGGCAGGGAAATATGATGGTTAAGGAGTACTCTCTCAGATTTACCCAGTTAGCTAGATATGCCCCTCATGTGGTTGCAAATAATAGGGCTAAGATGTGCAAGTTCATGTCAGGGGTGAATGATAGCATGGTAAATAAGTGTAGGTCTGCGATGCTAAATAGTGATAGGACCTTAGACAGACTCATGACCCATGCTCAACAAATAGAGGAGCAGAAGAATAGAACTTGGGAGAGGCAGAATAAGAGAGCAAGGTCAGGCGGTTTTAGTTTTACTCAATCCAAATCAGAAGGAGGAAATCGTTTTCAGTTTCATCCTAAGCCAACAATTCCATCTCCTTCCTCCGCTAATGCCCTAGTGTCAAAATTTAGAGACAGAAACAGAGTCAGAGAACCAGGCTCTAAGTCTTAGGGCAATGTCAGCAATGCCCGAACTAATCCCCTGTGTCAGACTTGTGATAAGAACCACAAGGGTACTTGTAGAGATGGTAGCGATGTTTTTTTTGGTTGTGGCAAGCCAGTTTACAGATTCAGAGATTGTCCCCATCCCAGATATTAGTGTCAGCAAAACCGTTCCATAGCTCAGTCCGATCGCTCGAACCAGCAGGGTGCCACTTCCAGTGCTACTAGTGGACAACGCCCAAATAGACTCTATGCTCTTCAGACCTGACAGGATTAAGAAAATTCTCCTAATGTCGTCACTGGTACGTTGCAGATTTTCTATGTTCATATTTATGCTTTGCTAGGTCTTGGTGCATCCTCGTCTTTTGTTACTCCTTATATAGCAGGTGATTTCTGAATCAGTCCTGATATTTTTGCAGAGCCCTTTTAAGTCTCTACCCTAGTGGTTAAAACCATCATAGCTCAGCAGGTATACAGGAACTACTCGGTTATGATATTTCAAAAAGCCACGTCAACAGATTTAGTCGAGTTAGAGATGACTGATTTTGATGTCATTCTCGGCATGGATTGGCTTCATTCCTGCTATGCCACAGTCGACTGTAGAAATAGGATAGTTCAGTTTCAGTTCCCGATTAAGCACATCCTAGAGTGGAAGGGTAGTACTTCATCTTTTAGGGGTCAACTTATTTCCTACCTTTGGGCAAGGAAAATGATATCTAAGGGGTGTGTTTATCATCTCGTGCATATCAGCGACTCTAGTTACGAACCTCCCAGCTTTGAATCAGTTCCAGTGGTTAATGAGTATTCAGATATATTTCCCAAAGATCTTCCAGGTATACTTCCTGAAAGAGAAATAGACTTCGACATTGAACTTATTCCTGATACTCAGCCTATTTCTATTCCTCCATACAAAATGGTACCAGCAGAGCTCAAAGAACTAAAATAACAGTTGAAGGATCTCGTAGATAAGGGATTCATTATACCCAGTGTTTCCCTGTGAGGCGCACCGGTCTTATTCATGCATAAGAAAAATGGTTCTCTCAGGATGTGCATTGATTACCGTTAGCTCAATAAAGTTACGGTCAAGAACAAGTATCCTATTCCTAGGATAGATGACTTGTTTGACCAACTTTAGGGTTCTAGTTATTTCTCCAAGATAGACCTCAGATCAGGCTACCATCAGCTCAGAGTTAGAGAATGTGACATCCCAAAGACAGATTTCCATACTCGGTATGGTCACTTCGAGTTTCTAGTAATGTCCTTTGGTCTTACCAATGCCCCATCCGCTTTAATCGACTTGATTAACCATGTGTTCAAGAATTACTTGGATATGTTCGTCATAGTCTTCATAGATGATATCCTGGTCTATTCCTGTACAAAGCGCGATCATGCAGACCATCTCAAAATTGTTCTTCAGACTCTCAAAGACCACTAGCTATTCACCAAATTCAGTAAGTTCAAGTTTTGGCTAAGGTTAGTAGAATTCCTTGGCCATATTATTTTTGGTGATGGAATTAGAGTAGATCCTCAAAAGACTGAAGCGGTAAGAAACTAGCCTCGCCCTATCTCTCCATCAGATATTAGGAGTTTCTTAGGATTGGTTGGCTATTACAGATGTTTTTTTGAGGGATTTTCTTCTATTGCATCCCCTATGTCTAGATTGACTTAGAAGAAGGTCAAGTTTCAGTGGTTAGATTCTTGCGAGAAGAGTTTTCAGGAGTAGAAGGCTCGACTCACCTCATCTCCAGTTCTAGCTCTTCCAAATGGTTTCAATGGGTTCATAGTATATTGTGATGCATCCATAGTGGGTTTAGGTTATGTCCTCATACAACATGGTAAGGACATATCCTACACCTCCAGACAGTTAAAGACCCGTGAGAAGAATTAACTTACTTATGTTCTCGAGTTAGCAGCCGTAGTATTTGCCTTAAAGGTTTGGAGGCATTATCTCTATGGAGTTCATGTAGATGTCTTCACAGATCATAAGAGTCTCCAGTATGTATTTTCTCAGAAATATCTTAATCTTTGTCGAAGAAGGTGGTTAGAGATTTTGAAAGATTATGACATGAGTGTCCTTCATCATCCGAGCAAGGCCAATGTTGTGGACGACACTCTCAGTAGACTCTCCATGGGTAGTGTTTCACATGTTGAGGATAGAAAAATAAAGATAGCTCAGGAAATCCATCAATTTGTTAGACTAGATATTCGGTTAGTCGATTCTTCAGAGGGTGGTGTATGTGGTCGGAGTAGTTCAGAGTCATCTCTAGTTTTTGAGGTAAAAGAAAAGCAAGACAGGGATCCTAGCCTTTTCAAGATAAAAAAGTCAGTTCAGAATCAGAAAGTAGAGGTTTTCTCCCAAGGGGGAGATGGTGTTCTTCTTTGTCAGGGTCGTCTATGCATTCTAGATGTGGATGACTTACGACAACAAATTCTTGCAGAAACGTATGGTGCGCGATACTCTATTTTTCCAGGGGCCACTAAGATGTACCGTGACTTATGGGAGATCTATTGGTGGAGTGGGATTAAGTGAAATGTTGCAGCTTTCGTGGCTAAGTGCTCTACATGTTAGCAAGTTAAGATAGAGCATCAGAAGCCTAGTGGTTCCATGCTGGATTTCACCATTCCTACTTGGAAGTGGGAAGAAGTGAACATGGATTTACTCGTCATCAGCATAATTCAGTTTGGGTCTTTGTAGACAGAATGACCAAGTCAGCTCAGCTTTATCCAGTCCATACCTTTTATTCAGCTGAGGATTACGTCAAAATCTATATCAGGGAGTTGGTCAGATTACGCAATGTTCCAATATCTATTATCTCATACAGAGGTACCCAGTTCACTTCTCATTTCTAGAAAGCGTTCCAAAAGGGTCTTGGTACCCAATTTCATCTCAGTATAGTTTTTCATCCTCACACAGATGGTTAGGCCAAAAGGACCATTCAGACTCCAGAAGATATTCTAAGGGCGTGTGGAATTGATATCAAGGGAAGTTGGGATGACCACTTTCCTTTGATTGAGTTTGCATACAATACTATCTATCATTCCAGTATTCAGATGGCTCCGTTCAAAGCTCTCTATGGTAGGAGGTGCAGATCTCCAATCGGTTGGTTCAAAGTTAGTGAGGCCTTAGTCATAGGTCCTGACTTAGTATTCGATCCCTTAGAGAAAGTCCAGTTGATCATAGAAACACTTCGGGCTGCCCAGACCCGACAGAAGTCCTATACAGATGTGCGCAGAAAGGATCTCGAGTTTGAGATTAGTAACTATGTCTAACTAAATATCTCTCCCATGAAGGGAGTGAAGTGGTTCGCAAGAAGGGAAAGCTCATTCCCTAATATATCGGTCCCTTCAAGATTCTCAGTCATTTAGGAAAGGTAGCTTATGAGCTCGAATTGCCTTTAGAACTAGCCTCTGTTCACCAAGTCTTTCATGTCTCTTTGCTCAGGAAGTGTATAGGTGAACCATTAGTCGTAGTCCCTATTCAGACCATTGACGTTCAGAACTGTCTCTCCTATGATAAAATTCAGGTTGAGATTCTAGAATATTAGACTCGTGGATTGAGGAACAAAGAAATCCCTCTAGTTAAAGTTCTTTGGAGAAACCAGTCAGTTGAGAGAGCTACTTGGGAAGCATAAGAAGAAATACGTACCAAATATCCTCACCTCTTCTCTAACAATTCAGATCAAACTCAAGGTAACAGTCCTCCTTAAGCTTATTCAGTTTCCCATCCAGTATTCTATATAACTTGGTATTCAGTTCATGCTCATGCTTCATCATAAATCTGGTATCAAGTACCATTGCATATTCAGTCATGCATTCATGTATCCGTCCAGTGTATCATCATGCATCAGATATGCATTCTCATTGTGAGAACTTTAGTTATCAGAAACATCAATCATGCATTCATAAATCAGTTACACGTGCATCAGATATGCATGTTCAGTATGATATATTCATCTTGTCAGTCATGTCAGTCAAGATATCATGTTTCATTCATTCATGTCCAGTTTATGTTTAGCTTATTATTTACCCTCTCAGTCAGTCTCATTCGAGGATGATTGTTCTTAAGGAGAGATATTGTAAAACCCCATAAAATAGTTGCATTCGTATTCAGACCGTTTATCTCTTTGAACCTCAATATAACGTCCAACACTTAGAAAATTTTACCTAAGTGTTCAACACTTAGTATCATTTTAGATCTCCAAACTTCGGGGATTTATTTAATGGCCTTCCCGACCTTCGTTTTCTAATTTTCATGTTGTGTCGCAATGGGGCAAGGTCGTAGTACATCACGGGTGAGTTTTGGAATTTTTGGAATCCATTTAGAGCATTTTTGAATTTTGAAACAGTAGCATCATGCGATTAGCATGTGATATAGCACGCGACACATGCTCTAGTGTGGTGGAATATAGCATGCGACGCATGCTCCATCGCACACTGTCAAAAATTCCATCTTCCAGCTCCGCATTTTTAAGGGTAAAATGGGAAATTTCCCCACTCTATATAAGCTCAAAAACACGAGATTAGCTCCCATTGGCACCAAAATATAGCCTCTTTTTACAATTTCTCTCAAGAACACAAGTAAGGGTTTTCATAGAAGATAATAAATCATCAAAGTCTCTCTGTCAACCTTCATAAATTTATGAAAATAAGGTATGCGTGTGTTGATTCATGGACTCCTTTCGTTCATCAAGCTCAAGAACCTGATTTTAAACTATATATTGAGGTATTTGCATTGTGATTTGATTGTTGGTCATGTTTATATGTTGAATGATGCCAAGATAGAATCTTTATGCATTTGTATGAAACTAGGATGACATGTGAGTTGAAATATATGAACTTTGGGTGATTTGAATGGTTGAATTCATGAATAAACCTACGCCCAAAGTGGTACATGTAAGGTTCTTGATAAAATGCCTAGGAATATAGAATTCATGTTCCATGATTTAATAGTGCCTAAATGACAAGTCCATGCTCTATGCTTTATGATTTCGCATGAACTCTACGTTATTGTTGTGTGTTATTGTTGTGATATGGAATGAGCATGATATTGAAGCAATGCAAGTATATACATGTTGTGCACATCTCCTTCCATGTGTAAGATGTTGAGAACCACTGTAGTATGAAATCACCTACTTATGATATTGTGAATTATAGACTCTATCCTTATGATCAAGTCAGTCATGTGTGTCAGTTTCCTTCTATCGAGTCCTGGGGGTATTTGTACTTGAAAAATATAGTTGTGTGCCGTGAGCAATGTTATGTTATCATGATACTCTCAGTCAATCCATGATCTACAGAACTCAGTCAGTCATGTGACTCAGGAAATCTCAGAAATATCATGATCTCAGTTAATTCTCAAATAGTAGTACTATTCTGTCAATCAATGGAAGTTAGTTACTTAGTCCATGTACAGTCAGTTAATCATGTTCAGTCTCTTCAGATGGGAGTAGAAGTTAGCACCGAGTGAACCCAAGGATGGGAACACACACTATCAGATGAGGGTGTGATTCTTAGCAGTCATCCTTGCGTTCCAGAACTACGTAGCCAACGTAGGTTGAGACATCAATACCTGTCAGTTGAGGGTAGATGAGGTGGATTAACCTATCAGATTAGGGTCCCACTATTCTTATTAGAGTACCTACCATATGAGGGTCACTCACATCTTGTCCTTACAAGTGGCGTGGTATTGACACCCTCCCAATCAGGGCACAAATTGGACCCCAGCTTAGCTATTATAGGACATTTGGGGCATGTCGGTTAAACAAATACCTCCCACAGTTTTAGACTCAGTCACCATAAAAAAACTCAGATAGTTCTTCAAATTTCAGTACCAGGACTGTCAGATTCAGTCAATTCAGTTACAGTAGAAGAACTCAGATAGTTCCATCAGATTTAGGACTGTCAGACACAGTCATCCATGTTATTAAAATTCTAGTATCAGTCATGTTAGATATCGGTAAACCATGTATTACAGTACGAATCTAGATATAACGTATTCACGATCTCAGTTACTATGTATGCATATTTTCACTCTCACGTTTATATTAGTCAGTCAGTTAGCATTGCTCATGCATGTAAGCTCTTTTGCATTTAGCCTACCTCTCTCGTACACTCAGTACTTTTAGTTGTACAGACGCATTTGAGCTATGGTGCTTTCTTTTATTTTACACCACAGGTTCAGAGACACGAGTTCCAGATCAGCAGTAGCAGTTGTATTTCATTATACAGAGTTGCAGTGAGTCTTCTTCATTCGAGGAAGATATGATATGACTTCATTTATTTTATTCGGTCATCTTTCAGTTTACGGAGTTAGTTGGAGACATGTTCCTTCAAGTCCTTACTTAGACAATATTTAGAGGCTTTCAAATTTAGTTCAAATTTTAGATTTAACTTTCAGTTGTTTTGGGTATTCGTTACCCTATATGGATGTTATTATATATTAGATATTCTATTTAGTTGAATCTTATGTCCTACTATTCATGTTTTCCGCATTTTACATGTATAATATGCAGTTCAAAAGTACAGATACAGATATCAGTCATAGGTTAGCTTGTAGTCCTTTGGGGTCATAAGCACAGTGTAGCATTCTGATTCAGCAAATTGGGACGTTACATTAGTAGTATAAGTTAAAGTATCGGTGTCACGACCTATTGGTAGTGAGATTACACCAAAAGGTTAGTTATATGAAGTCACAAAGTTAGAAGTCAGAGTGAGCGTGACTTTTATGTAAATAAATATTTTAGTTGAATAATCGATGGTTGAGGATGATTTACCACTTTATAGTGATAGACTAATGTGGTAGCTAGTAGCATGTGTGGATTGTATGGTAGTCTGTGGGGGAAGTGTTTGACTCCAATTTTTATTTATACAGAGTAAGATGTGTATCCTTAGATCATTGAATATTATGTGTTAATTTTCTATCTCTTGTAATATGTAATCTTGTTGTCATAGTATTTTTGAAAAAAAACTCAAAGTCTAATAAAGCCGTGTGGGTCTCTTTCGATTCACTAGCATAGTTGCTTTGTTATTCATTTCATTTTCTTGTTCTAAAACATAAAAATCAATGTCTAGTGAAGCCTTGTGAGGCCTATTTCGATTCACTAGCAACTTATTGCTCAACTTGTTGTTCTTGTGTTGGTTGAATATATGTATAGCCAAATCTTTTCGCATGAGATTGAGTTGGTAATGAAGTGATACATCCTTATGTGTTCTTTTAGTAGAAGGTAGAGAAGGAGTTATTAGTTAAGGTGAATTATTGTTTGCTTGAAGTATGAAAATGGTTAGATGAGCCAACAAGTTATAATTATAGACTCATGGTTATTTGTGGAATTTGAAGGTAGTCTAAATGTACGCTTGGGTAAGTAAGTGTGATTTGAGAAATCCGTATAAGTAGATAAGATTGTATGGGGTTATAATTTAATATTAAAGTTGACCATGTCTATTATGTGACTTTACCCCCTTGACCCTCTTTTCGTTGGTAGTTGTAAACTACTATTTGTGAGGGGGTATGTAGTAGATTTTTGAGGTATTTGGATAGAATGTCTCAATTTGATAGACTAGTATATTATATTACCTTCTTCATTGGTGGTAGATGATTGATTCTAGACTATTGGCTTGAATTTAATATAGGATGTGGATGTAAGAATAGTGGCTTAAGATTAATGATAAATGTTTTGTGAGAATTGTGTGTCAAGTTGGGTTTTAAATCATGCTTAGGACTAGACATTAAGTTTGAACAGTTGATGTCCATAAAGGTGGATGTGATGATTTCTTGGTTAATGATACTAGTTATATGGAAGTGATCTTGAATGGTGTATGCAATAGATTAAGTTTATTTGATTAGTAACAAAGTATGATGTTGTATTTATAAGGAAGAAGTATGCCCAAGGTGATATAGAGTTGCGGCCTTTTCTAAGACTATTACATGATGCGTGTGGCTAGTAGACATAGTAGTACCGTTGAGTTTCTAGGTGGAGAAAGACTAGTAGTATGATTCATCAAAGGCTTGGTGATATCCATGTAAAGTGTTATAATCTAAGTTTGAATATTGAACCGACAGAAATAACAGTTGAAGTGCTATAGGGTGTGCACTCCGACTATGGAAATACTCATGAGGATTCGAAGTTAGTAAGTGTTCAAGTATTATGTGATTGACTATTGGGGTTATAGAAAGATAGAGTGTGTCTCGGAAGGTAGGATTAGCAGTGGGTTTTCCCCTTCCAGGTGTAGCCATTTGTGTTAAGTTCTATTAATTGCATGTATTGTCGTATTCCAGACCCTAGAGTGCAGTGAGTGTAGTTCAGTTTAGAGTCTACTAAGGGATCTCTCAAACTCAAGATGATGGCTTAAAGCTAAGGGGGAGATCATAAAACAAGTTAGCAAGACAGTCTCTCAGATTCTAGTAGTGATGTCAGTATGATATAGAACATCAGGAAGTGAGGGTGAGGTTCAACCTATTCTTATCTCAGTATTTTTTAGTTATCCCAATACTTACTCATGCTTTACGTTTCAGTTCCATGATCATAGTTCATGTTCATGTATATAATAGAGAATCACGTGCTCTTCCAGTTCTAAAATAAGGAGTTCCAGCTCATTCAGTAGTCGGAATCACATTCCATATGTAGTGAACTTCAAATTGAGGTCATGCAGCTCATGACTCATGTACTCACTCTTTATAGTGTGCTCAGTTCCCATAATTCATGTTATACTCTTTATAATTGACGAGATTCATCTTATAGCTATGTATGCCCCAATTCAGGTCACTTTGATGAATCCTTGATGTTGATTTGCTATTCCTTTGGCCTCAGTTAAGTGTCAAGTCTCATATAATATCCTCCCATGCTTCAAGGTCTTATATTCTAACCTTTTAGTGACTCCTCCTTATATGATGATAATAGTGATGAGTAAATGTTTCTTGTCAATGGAAGATCATAGTATGCCTATTTTAGATAAGGCCATAAGTGTGAAGTAAGATTTGGGGTCAAGTCTTTCATAGATGTGATTGTTAGTGGAAATTTGTGTGTGTATGTTCTTGGGGTAGCGCGTGGGATTTATATTGATAGTGGATTAGAGAATATGTGAAGTATGTCCTTATGGGTGTTTGCCTTGGAGTTCATATGTGGTTATAAAGATAGGCTTGAATGACATGTTGAGATTTATGTGGAGGAACGCAATATGCGCTAGTGAATCCATAGTAAGAGATCAGAGTTAGTCATTGAAGTGGTAAGGCATGATATGCTTAAGGTGTGATCTATAAAAATAAATATATAGAAGATTTAATCATATGGTTTAGACTAGTATCGTGGTGCGTCGTGTTTTATTTTGTGATTTGCAGTTAGGCTTGATCATGGTGAGAGGACTTATGTTACTTTAGGCATTTGTAGAAAAATTTATGAATGCCCATATAAGAATTCTAAGTTTAATCAAATGAGTATGGTATTTAAAGGGAATAATATAGTTAAGAGAATATTCAAGAAGTGCGCTAAGCTTGAAAGTAAGAAGTTGCATTGCCTAGGGCCTAGTAATTCTATCCTAGTTTATGAGTTATATGTCTACATTCCATGCTATAGAGTAGTGTCATTGTTGTGATTCCTTAGTTGGGTCTCTTGTGTAACTCATGCCCAAGATTCTTTGCTCCCGAATGAAACTAGAACTTCGTTAGAAAGAGTGTTGAAGAGATACTCCAATTAGGTATAAGTTTCTAGTATAATTCAGCCAGTATGACCAGCAGTTCAGTTTAACAGTCAGGAAGACAAATTACTATGGTTTTCCACCTTTACACCCAGTCCTACTATCCGAAGTCCCATGTGTATGACCATCACAAGAGATAATATATTCCATCCATGTAAATTGCAAATTTAGTTCAGTCCGAACATCATGTTTCGGATTTAGCTACTTAGTCATGACTCAGTTCATAAGAGTTCAGCGCATAGTCTCAAATCTCTCTAGGCATTTTAGCTCTAGCGGTGTAATACCTATGTACGATCTAAATCTTGTTGTCTCAAGATTCGTACTGAAATAAGTTATCACTTCTCAATTCGATACGTATGATTGGATCATGATCACCTCAAGAGAATCCTAAATTCTCAGCATGAATTAGCTCCTTAAAGCAAGTAAAGGCAAGTCATCTCAGAATTCAGTTTCATGATGTAAATTTAAATGTTTCAGATTAGTATATTCTTTCTTAGAAGACATATCATGTCCACGTTATTCCATACCTTTAAGACTTCAACATTCCTACCCAGCATTTGGGGATGAATTATCCCAAGGGGAGATAATATAACACCTCGCATTTCGGGCTAGAATAAAAATTGTCATTTCTATGTATAGATGATCCAAATTTCATAAATCTTATGCAAATTTGGCATGTTAATCAATTATGTAGTGTGTTGTAATGCCCCGAAATTGGGTCCTGAGATGTTACACAGTGCTTAGGGTTACAAGTGACCCCAAGCTAACCCTTCTACTGGCATAACTCATAAGCAACTGAATAAAATTCTTAAATCTGTATAAAATGAGCGAGAACATAAAACGTTTCTGAACTTGGTCAATACAATTCTGAACTTTACAAGATTACAACTCTATTTTTACCAAAATAAACTCACCCAAGGGATTGTACGCCTTAACATGTGAGGGATGAACTTTGGTTCTCAAAATATACCCCAAGGCTGCCCCAAAACACTCCACACCCGCCACCCCTTCATTAAGGGTAAAGGGGTCCTTTTGCCAACCTTTTGTAATAGACTATTTAAAGTGTGTCCTTTAGTCTTGTTCCTTAGTTAGATTATTCTTGAAATCACTTGTAATATTGAACATCATTTTTCTCTCAAGAAGAGAGTAGACCACAAAATATTTGAACGTCACAAGTGAAAGGTTCCATTTGTGTTGTGAATCGGCTAGAAACGTGAGTGCTAGACTGAACCGAGTTCCTCTTATATTTGCATAAGAACTTGGTTCTTGTTAATATAGTTTGTAGAGTTTTTAGAGTTTGATACACTCTTTAGTTGCTACATTTTGTATTCTCTTTGTGTCAAGTTACCTATCTTTTTATCATTTTCCGTTTGTGTTTAATTCTAGTGTTGTATTGTTGTCTTGTTGTTGTGGGTTTAGGTGTGTTGTTGCAGGTTGTTGGTGGGCTATTTTCGTGTTGTAGATATTGTTTGGTATCAGTGGAACATAAGGTGAAGATATGATACAATAGATACGAAGTGATTCATATATCAAGTGTCTGGATCATAAGTAGAGAGTCGTTCGACATAAATACAACACAATATGAGTTCTTAGGACTAGACACAGTGAGAAACTGTAACACCCCATATTTTCGGGCTAGACTTTGAAGTGTTGTTCCTACGTGTGTGAATTTTATTCCCATGATCTGTAAGTTAATATATGTGTAATGATCATTATCCTAGTGTGTGAAGTGCTTTTGAGGTAAAAAATGTTCATAGAAATTACTTAGAACAATGTTGAGCTAAGAGTCTTTGATTCGTCCAAGTTTAGTATTTGATTCTAGAAGGGTCTACTTGAATGAGATAACTTTTGATATAGGTGTAATTTTTCAGCTCAATACCCACCAAATTGTATATAATTGAGTTATCTTTCTAACGATACAAACTTTGCCTTAATTTGATACCCGAATGAAAAGTTATAGCCATTTTTGTGAGCGACAGTGAGTGCGCACGATAAGCCCGAGCGGCGGGGCTTACATAGCCGGACTGGAGCGCGTTGAGGGGGTTACTCCACCGGGCTAAGAGGTGTGATATAGGGTGAATTCCCCCTCTGTTTCAACTTCTTAAGTGCCAAGTGGCACTTTAGTCCTTTCCCCTCAACCCCAAATGTCCAAAGGACGATTTATAGCATCCAAAAGGGCATTATTTGCCCATATTTCTCAAAATTTCCCATGTAAAAACCCTCTCCTTTTATCATGAACAAAGTTCAAGCTTTTCCTCTCAAGAACACAAGGAATTTAAGCTTCAAGTTTAAGAAACCTTCTAGAAATTCCTCAAGAAATAATCTACTAAGGTATGTGGGAGTTCATCCATGGGTCCCCTTTCACCCATGGAGCCCATAAACCTTTCTTTGATTTAAAGTATGAATGTTTTCATTATTATGAAGTTGTATATGTTAAAGATATGTTTAAATCACGTTTCTCCTTAGTATTTGACTCAATTCATATCCTAGTATGATCCCATGAAAAGATTGGTTGTCTCATGTCCCAAGGTTTTGATTTTCGATGCCTTATTCAAGAAAATTTCATGATAAATCCCAAAGTTATTAATTTAGCCATGTAATCCTATTGTTTCCTCATGTTCAAGATACTCTCATGTCTAAGGTTATGATTTTTATATGTTTGATGAAATACCGTGTTTGTGTATTTGAACCATAATCACCTATTACTATATTTCAATTTTGATATCATATTTTATACTTATTAAGAGCTAGCGGGTTATGAACACCCGATACCTATGTATTTTTACATAATTGCATTTTCAAGTAACAAGTTAGTTAGAATCATGATTTTATCACCATATTAAGATCATTATTTTATAATGAGCCCACCAGTATTTATATCATGTTAAATATATCAGTTCACATGTTCATGATTTCTTCAAGATTATGCATGCACTGTTATTTTTAGAATACTATGACCTGAGCTTAGCTTATCAGCTATTAGTGCATGCACCAACTTGTGTTTCAGTGTCTTTCAGTTGAGAGCAGGATTTAGTACCGAGCGAACCTAGGGATGAGGGCTCACCCGCTAGTTAGGATTGGGTCCTTAGTAGAAATTCCTAAGTTCCAAAACTATGTAGCCAGCGTAGCATTTATGAGATGTCACCTGCCAATTCAGTACTGATACTATCTTAGGAGTCACTCGCTATTTAGGACTGACTCCCTTGTCCTTCGATACTTTAACGCCCTGCATTTTTGATCTAGAAAATTGAGTCGTCGTTCCTACGTATGTAAAATCTAATCCTATGATTTATATTTAAATTCATGTTTCATGTTCTTTATCCTTATGTTTGAAGTGCTCTCTAGGTGTTAAACGTTCATAGGGACCACTTAGAGCGAAGTTGAGCTAAGATACTTTGGTTCAGCTAAATCTTTATATTTTATTCTACAAGGGTCTAATTTAAATTTGTATAACTTTTGATACACATAGAATTTTGCATCTTAAGAACCACCAAATTGTAGGTAATTGAATTATATTTCCAACGATACCAATTTCATCTTAAACCAATACCTGAATAGAAAGTTATGGCATTTTCCGTGTGAGGTAGTAAGCCGATATGATCTTGACACGTCGCTTCGACTGCGCCCCGACACAAAACCTGACGCGAATTTAAAGTGGTTTTACGCGTTATTTCAATTCCTAAAGGGTCTAGGGGCACTTTATTCATATTCCTACACCCAAATTCCATCCCTAATCGTCCTTAAATGAAATTAAGCTTATCAGTAACGTTTTAACTCTCTTAAAGATCCCTAATTCATCCTTTAACAACACAAGAGAAGAAAACAACTAGGGTTTGGGCAATCAAGCTTAAAGGTCAAATCTTTATGATTTCTTTGCAATTAAAGTACTTTGGGTTTTCGTAAAACTACATGAGCATAAGGAAATTGTTTCAATAACATTTAAACATTTTGAGATCATAAATTTGTGAAGGATTTTGGAATTTGTGTTTACAATTTTGCAATATGAATTCTTTAATGATATTATTGTTTTGGACTTGAGTCCTTTCCCCTAAATTTGATTTTTATTGTATACAAGTATGTATGTAATTGAATTTGAAGATTTAATTGAGAGTATGAACATATAGAAACCCTCTCTTGCTATGGATCCCTATTGTTTTCATAAGATATGGATTATTTCTAATGCATTTTTGAGAAGCATAATACAAATGCCTTGATTTTTAATTATGACTTGATTATAGTTTTGGATTGAAGAGAGGGTTTTTTTACATGTTAATAGTGTTGAAGATATAACACGAAAGAGTTTCATAATTTGTCACAAAATACTTGACCACCAAATGTTTGTCGAAATAATGAAAAGAGAGAATCTTTGTGTAGTTTGAAATATGTTTTGAAATAAGAACTCTCTTGCATTGTTAAATATTTTTGGTGTCAACTGAGTCAATTGGATTGAAGGAATTAATGCATATCATTATGTGGCTTAAAAGTGATTAAAAAGGGTGACCATCGTAGATAAAACCATTATAAAGAAAATTGTTGGTTTTCAAATGTTTTGAATGGTAAACTTTCGATTGATAATTGAATCGTTTGGGTGGTCGGTCAATACCTTTTGAAATAAAATAAGGTAGTAGAGATGTTATTACATGACTTTCAAGTCTCGGTATGACGATACCCTATTTTGATGTGCCCGAATAACTTTAAGAATGAAACAACTTTTCAAAGAACATATGGTTTAAAGAATCTAAAACTAGGATTAAGAGAGTTAGATGGTTACCCAAAGAAGGCACGAGTTCAGAAAACTCATTGCCGGAAATCGTGATTTGCTGACACGGTTTTATGATACTCGAAAGAGAAATTGTACGCTGGCGACGGTCCAATGGTGTATTAGAGAAGTAGAGACTCCAACCCTCGCGGCAAACTTGGGTTGGGGGCTTGTCTGTCGAGTCAAGGGAGGATTCCATATAGCCCGTGGAATAACAGAGTTGTAGGGTGTACCATCTAGCTCATAAGTAAGATAAAGAGTGAGTCATGGATTTCAGATAATTGTTCAAAGTCTTTTAAATATGCCCATGTGTTTTACATATATCATATATAAAACTGTTTATAAATTGCTCTCACTTATGTTATATAAAAATACATTATTTGGATTGCTCTGTGTATCAATACATTTGTATTAACCCCCTATATTTCAGGGTCTTTGGCTCAGTCTAGGGGTCTTGAAAAACCGTAGAAGTATCAGACATCATTGTGTAGTTGGTGAGCCCTCTTTCTTTTGGAAGGCCGTTCTAGAGCATTGTTATTACATTTTATTTTGAGTCTGACTGGGGGCCTTGTCCCAGTTTAGTTTTAGACCTATGATAGATCTTCTAATGTTAAAGATTTCGCAGATGGGTGTCACATGTCTAGAATATTCATCACTTCCTTTCAAATTGTTCAAGTTTATGAGTTTGACCATGGTTCCATTTTGTATTGTTTTTCTGCAAATTTTCTCATATTATAGAAATATGGTGCATAATTACCAGATAGAGAAGGGGTGCACGGGACTTCATGGTTTGGAATACTCATCACGGCAAGGGCCTCAGTTTGGGTCGTGATAGATACATCATCCTTGTGGATCCACATTGTCAGCCTGTATTAGTAACCGTGGCACTGTATTGACACCCTTCCAACTGGGGTTACAGGTTAGACCCTGATTAGCTCAGATTGGGCATGTCAGTTACATGATAAATCCCACAGTCTCAATATAATATTCAGTGTATATTTATTTCAGGTTTGCTTGGCTAAGTGTACAGACTTTCAGATATTCATTTATACAAATTTTAGTATTTCAGAATTACAATTTTTTTCAGTGTCGTAACAGATACACACTTAGTCTTACATTCTCAGATATTATAGTTTTCATGCATTTACACTCAGCTATATCATGTTGTTCAGTTAGTCCTTTTCTCATGTGTATAGTACCCCATATGCACAGTACCCCACAGTTTCAGTCCAGTTATTCAGACTAAGTACAATTTAGTTTTACTTGATCAGTAGTCAGCTATCAGTTAATCAGTATCCAGATACTAGTTATTTAGTATTCAGACATCTATTATTCAGTATTCAGCTATCAATCATTCAGTTAATCAGATTAGCTTAGTGTTGACACCTAATTTTTGCCCTCCACAATTACGTTTAATCTCGGGTTTCTTCGATTTTCAAATAAAATCACAACATGTATTTTTTTTCAAATAAACGAATTTTAAAATATGCATTTAGGTTAAATTTGTCATTTAATTAATAATTATATATTTTCGTATTTGCATATACGAGATTGTATAAATGATGTCATTTAAATGAACATTTTTTATCAAAATTGGACTTTAAATTAAGGCTCATCTTGAAATATAAATTTAAATGATAAAATCATGATTTAAATATAATTTATTCTCAAAAATAATTTAATTGGATAAATATTCATTTGATTTTATTAAATCAAGAAGCTCGGGATTAAAAAAAAGGTATTAATTCGTATCGAATTTCAATTCAATTTAGCCAATCTATTAGATTTGAGCATAATTAAAAATTGATCATAATTGCAATGCAATTCGTCAATTAATTTTTAATTTGGTCAAAATAAATAAATATGACTTAATTTTAAATTTCAATTTGGGGTTATATTTTAAATAACCCCAAAATTCTCAAGAACTCTCATAACTTCTACCCAATTCCAACCAAAAAATAAATTCAAATTGTAATACATTGTACTATTCCCCCAACTTTGTCCTTTTCCAATTTTAAAATTCAATGATTGTTCTACATTGTACAATTTCTCCCCACATTATCTTCCACCTCACCTTATCTTTAATTTTTACATTCCAAAAACTCCCCTAAATGCTTTTTCTCCCACATTGGTGAATGACAAGAAATAAATCTCTATCCTTTCCTATAAATGTTTTTCACCCACATTGGTGGAAAAGAGAAAAAAACACCCTATTCTCTCCTATAAATACTACCACTACTTTGGTAGAGAAAAAAAAGAAAAAGGAAGAAAAAAAAGAGGCTAGAAAGGTGAAAAAATTCTTTTGAGCAAAATAGTTATTTTTATTTTGTAAAATTTTTTGTTTCATAGAGTTGGACGGCTAATCAGAATTTTTGAGTTGCCAGCGATGTTTTTCGGTGGTAGTTTATTCCGACGAAGCTCGTAGTCTCGTTTTGCTGCCCCCCAAAAGGTAAACACACCTTTTTTTTATGATAGTTTTTATTATTGTTTTCTTCTTCATCTTTTTTCTTCTTCGTAGTTCATAGATATAATTTTGTTTGCTGGGATTGTATGCTGTAAATGGCCTTGAAGTCCCTAGGACGTTGTGGTATCGATATTCTAATTATTTTCATGTTCATGATATAAAAATGAGCTAGCAATAGTTGTATGTGCCTTTTTTACTTTATTCTTTGATTATTTTGGATAAAGTTTTAATCTTTGCTTAAAAGATGTATTTATGCTTTGTTTAAACTCATTGTTGTTGGATATATTTGTTTTTAGTATGTAAAGTTATTTTCTTTATGTTTGAAAGAATAGTTAATGTTGAATGTTTCGCCTTTTCACCTTATTCTTTGATTATTTTGGATTAAGTTTAGATCTTTACTTGAAAAGACATACTCATGCCTTGTTTAAATTTATTGTTGGTAGATATGTTTATTTTAACATGTGAAGTTGTTTTTTATTATGTTTGAAAAATAATTACTATTGTTTGTTTCGTGTTAATAAAAATAGTAATTGCTTAAGTCAAGAATTTGTCATTTGCTTGTTAATTATTTTAGGGGATCTCCAAAATCTTCATTAAGAGATGAAGTGCTAGTTTTATTTTTCATCCACAATGTTTATTCCTCTTTTTTTTCGCATGCTTTTAAATTTGTCAAAATGATGAGAAAGTTCGTATTTTTGGCTAAATAGAATTATTTAGATATTTTCGTGACATGCATAGTATGATTATGAACCGATATTTCACTTTTAGAAATGTTTAACTTTTATTTAAATTTTCTTACTCCCTTTGGATTGTTATATGAGCACTTTGTGAGTGTAAAGACTTGATCATGTCTCTCCTTGATTCATAATATCAAAAGAGAACCAATGATGTCTTAGAACTATAAATCATAGGTCTTTACGTGTTTTTTCCTAAAGTTGGCCATAATTTATATGTGTGAATTTTCATTAATGTCGCCTTAATTGAAATTTAAAGATTCTCTTTCTTGAAAAGTTAACCTTTATTTTCTTTTGTTATACGGATTAGTATCTATGTTTGTTCAATTTTAGATGTCATGAGTATTTTTCTTGTTGCCTCATCCTTTACTTTCGCAAGCCTATGTTGTTTGTTTCTTGCATGAATTGATCATTGAATAGGACCTTTTTCCTGTAACCTTTATTCATTCTTGTATGAACATAAATCACCAGGCATGTAAGTGGGTGTCTTTGCTTTGCATTTTTCTTGTTGACTCTCATTCTTGTGCAAGTGTGCTTATCATTGCCATCCAATAATTGGTTCTTGATATTTTCTTTTGCTTTGAAATATGTCACTTTTATGCCTTGAACGTATATTTATTTCTTTATCTTTTCTTTGCATACAAAAAATGTCTCGAGTCCAAATGGACTCCTCTCCTCTTGCATTTCGTAATGGGTAAATGAGGCTCACCCCTTTGAGTCAAGTTCGAAGTTTAAACCCAAGGTCCACCATATGGCGTGCGGATGCTAGAAGATAGACGAAGAAGGAAATGGGTCAAAACCCATTGATGAGGTCACTAAGAGACTTGAAAAGTATCAATTTTTATTATTGTCTTGTTTTTATTTATTCATTTAGTCATTTATTTATTCATTCATTTCGGCCTCGAAGCCAAAGTTGTATTTAATACAGGTGGTGCAAGACTCGAGCCTAAGGCTAGAAAAATATTTTAGGACAAGTGAAATGGGTTGGAAGCCCAACTAGACTAGGACAAGTCTCGTTGATTTGGGCCCAATGGCCTAAATCCTTTACTTTCTCCTCCTTTCCCCTATTATGTGTTTATTGGTTTATTAGTTTTGTTTAGACTTAGTTAAAATCTCTACTAAGTCGCCTAAATCTATTTTACACAAGTCTTTTTTTGGAAAAAATCAAATCACTATTTCAACAAATTAATCTTTTCGAAGTTAATCAAAAGAGGATTTTCAAACAGTTCGGAAAACCGCAAGTTAGCGGACGTTTTAGGTGCCTAACACCTTCCTAAAACGTTAATAGGAACCGCTTATCTAAAATCTCTAAATTAAAATGATTTTCTTGTTTTGAATCTTTTGAAGTAACTTTTATAAAGGTTTCTTAATTCCTTTTCAAAATTAAGTGGCGACTCTCTTTCAAAAGTCAAAATTTCCGCAAAACAGAAATGACGACTCTACTGGGGATTTTTAACTAGGTTCTAACCAAATGATTGATTTCATCTTTTGATTAACTATTTATGAGTTCCGATTATGTAAAGTTTAATTATCGCTTCTCATCGCATATTCCTGCATCTTATAAACTGTTTTAGGGTTTCGTAGATGTCCCGGCCAATGTTATTCAGTTCCAAAATGCGTTGGAAATACGAACAGTTTATCAGCACGTGAGTCGTCTGACATTGTTCGTATTTTCAAACTCAAGATGTCCGCTTGAGAACCAATGTTCAAACCCACTCTAGACACCTAGGATAGAACGAAACCAAAATTCTCTTTTAGGTAGCAGCCTAGGATGACCCAATACCCGAACGGGGTATTGGGCCCATTAGAATACCTTCCCTACGTCTATTGATACCGAGTCAATTATAGAAGAACCATATTTATGTGTTGAAGAAAATGTATGCCTGTCTAATTCAATCCATTATCCTTTGGGGGTCAGGAAAAAGCTTGATTTGCTTACTTTCTTAAGAAGAATTGAAGCAAGTTAAGCAAGAAATTGATCGATTTGGGAGGTTCCATCTAAGGCACAATTTGAGCGCTAACGGATGTCACCAATATGACAAGTGGAAAAAGCTAAGAAGGCAAAGGAAGAAGAAAGAGCCTCCAGTATCTAGTTTTTCTATTTCCCCTGCGCGGGAACTTATCCTTTTTCATGTTATTTCCCTTTTTCCCCAAAGATTGTATCCCTCTTTAGTTATCTTTTGTACACATTTATGCCTATTTCATGTCTATATAAGTTGGGGGATAGTGGATTGACTTTAGGGAAGCATATACTTTCTTCAAAAATCGTTAGGCCTGAACCCTTGGCTCAAAAATGGTCACCCCAGCTAGGATACGCATTATTATAATGTTTTGTGTGCTTGTGGTGTTTGTTTGGATCAAAGGAAAGTTTATCCGCTATGCTCCAATGGTTATTTTCAGTCAAATATTTTGCATTACTTATCACATACGGAAACTAACACATCTGCCTTTGAGTTGTTTTACTTTACAGATAATAGAAGTTACTCCATGTTGATATAAGCTGGCAAAACATCCCCACTTTACCCTATCGAAAGCGCACAAAATCTCATCCCCATACCATCATTCAAAAATGATAGGAAATGATGAGGAAAGCGCCCTGACTATTCGGGACAATGTGATAGTGGAACAAAATGAGATGATTGCGGAACTTGCAAGAAAGTTAGAAATGCTTCGGGAAGAAGTAAATCGCACTTGGGATTTGGATAACTTGGCCATCACCGTTAATGCCCCCACTCTAGAGGGACATGGGAATCCACTCCAAATCCCTCCCCTCAGAACACTTATTCTCGGGGATCAGCCGAATAATGTATCATCCTTCTCCGCTCCTCCATTTGTCCAAAATACTAATCATGAAAATAACCCAAACGCCTATCATCCACAAAATCCATTTGTAATCCTATAGAACCCATCTTCGAATCCATTTCCAAATCCTCAAAAGACATTTCCAAATCTGCAAGATTCACTCCCAAATCCACAAAATACATCAACCATACCTTTGAATCCACCAAATTCATTTCCAAATCCGCAAAATCCTTCTCAAATTCCGGCAAACTACTCGCAAAGTCCGCAGAGCCTTCCCAATTTCCAAAACGTCCTTCCCACTTACCAACCAAATTCCTTTCATCCACAAAATCAAGCCTCCATTCTAAATCCCCTTCAGGCCATTGTATTCCCTGACACCTATGAACCCCTTCCTAATCCCGATATGGACCATTACGAGGAGAAGGAGAAAGAGTGGAGGACCGAGCATGAAAGAAAGTTGTTATCTATTAAGGAAGATATCATAAGGATCAAAGATTCTCATGAAGCCAGGGACCATGGCGGTTTGGGGTATGACGACTTATGTGTTCACCCGGGAGTAGACCTACCAGATGGATACAAAGTCCCTAAGTTTGAAATATTTGACGGTACCAAAAACCCAATGGACCATCTGAGAAGGTACTGAGAGCAACTGGTATGGATAAGGAAGAATGAGGCATTATTGATGCGCCTATTCAACCAAGGTTTATGCGGTGAAACCTTAGAGTGGTTCATGTCTCAGGAGCCCAAAATATGGACTGGTTGGAAAGCATTGGCCAAGGGTTTCCTTGAAAGGTTCGCATTCAACATTGAATTAGTCCCAGACCAGTATTCACTAGATCGAATCAAACAAAAGAGTGACGAGAGTTTTCGAGACTTTGCCTTTCGTTGGAGGAAGAAAAGTGCCAAAGTGCAACCCCCCATGTCCGAGAAAGAAATGGTATCTGTTTTCTTTCGCGCACAGGAAGGAGAATTTTATACCAGGATGGTATCCGCGGTTCGAGCAACTTTCGCAGATTTAGTAAAGATTGGGGAATCATTAGAGGAAGGAATCCGAATAGGAAAAATTTCCAAAACCCCAACATCATTTGAATCTTCTGCATTTTCAAATAAGAAAAGAGAGGATGTGACTGCAGTCTCTACTAATTTGGTTGATAGGTTAAGGAGTAAATTCAAGCCTAGGAATATTTTTTCCTCATCATCGTCATCAAGTTTTTAGCCAGTATTCTACGTTCAACCCCAGTGCCAAGTTCCACAACCAAATTATCATCCTCATACTCAAGCTACTTTTCCAAATAACCAAATAAACGTCCAAACGTCTCCAAATTATCATCAAGAACCTCCTCCCATAAATCAGAACCATTATAACCCTCCATGTCCAAAATTCGAAAAGAAACCTCCCCGAAACTCCACGCCGCTAGCTGAAAGTCGTACCCAGCTCTTCGAAAGATTGATGAAAGTGTGTTATGGTCCCAGAAAAATCTTTTAAGAATGGAATAGAGTACCAACCAAGAAAGCAAGATGAGATCAAAGATAATTCAAAGAAGAGTCAGTTTAGGCCCTTGCCGCTCTTGTACCGGTCATTTCCCATACATGGGATGTCAAATGATGATGGTCTTAGGGATGGGATAGGAGATCTGTTCGAAGGATGCAATGCTCTACCAGATGATTTCCCAAAGTCCGATGGGATGAAGAAGGTTGAACATGGAGAGGCTTTACAAAATTGGACTTCCACTCCACTCCTAATTCATCGCCCGTTGCGGTAGATGAAAGGGCAATTACTAATAGTTTTTAAAATCGGTGCTGATCCGGAGGAGGCCCCATAATCCACCCTTTTACGTCTAAAAGTTTTGTTTCGTGTTTTAAAACTTTCAAAAAGGCATGGACCCACATTTGTGTGGGTCATAAGCCATAGTTTTTATTTATTTTTCCAAAAGGCCTCCCTTTATTTAAGAAGTTATTTTTTAAATATGATTATCTAGCATGTTTTATTTTGGTAGCAATAATTTAAAAATCTACCAATTCCATGTCATGTCAAGGGTTAGACGAACAAGGCGAAGGAAATAATCCTACCTGAGATGGATGGTCAAGAGTGGACCAAACCAATCAATTCTGATGCGGTAAAGAGATATCGTGCTTGAAAGATGGTATAGTTTTGTTTGTTGGCCTATTTGTAATCGCCTTTATAATAGTATCAATTTTATGATGTGTAATCACCTAGAATCCTTTCCCTTTATGTATGAACTACGTGATGACGTGAATTCCCAAGAAAGGGATACGTAGGCGGCCTATGTCGGCTTCGGTCAATCCCTTAGAAAAAATTATCCTTTCTTTTTATGTATGAACTACGTGATGACCTGAATTCCCAATAAAAGGGATACGTAGGCGGCCTATGTCGGCTTCGGTCAACCCATTAATCTCTTTTGTATATCCCTAGCATAGTCCTAAACTACGTTTGACCTGATTCCTACTTCAACGAGACACGTAGGCTCCCCAATGGCTCGGTCATATAACCCCAGGAAATAGAAGCTGGGGCAGAATTTTTGAGAAGGAATCTCAAAAATTCACAAAAGAAGATCGACGTCCAACAAAGAGAATGAAGATCAGCAAAGACTTCAGATCTACTCGGATTGGTATCATCTCTAACAAATTTAAACTGGGGCAGAAATTTTGAGGAGGGCCTCAAAATTTTCACCAAATGTTGGAACGTATTCCAAATTCCCCAGCACCAGAGGCTAAAGTCAAGCTTTGGAAGCCACCAACAGTAACAAAGTCTGGGTAGACTCAATTTTTGTCTATGATAGAACTACTTGAAGAAACCCTCCAACAATGATCATGAGTTTTTGAAACCATCCGTCAAATATAGTCAAAACCACGAGGAAGACATTCGTTGAGCTAGTACATGACATAACTGGCAGAGATTTTCTAAAAGTTTTACAGAAGTGTTCAAAATTAGTTTAAAAAATTTAAGACTATTTTCCAAAAATCTTACGACTCACTTATTTAGTATTTGCCTAGACATCATTTGGGATGGAGTGTCAGGGTGGAAGTCTCGATATGGTGGAATGCCCAAGAGATGGCAAGGAGCAAATCAAGGATCGAAGGAGGTCAACACATAGTAATTTCATTCAAACTAATCATTTTTCTGTGGATGCAGGGTTCAATATACAAAATGAGGGTCTCTTTCAAAATTTCCCGAGCAAAATGGGAGCCACAACAGAGCATTAATACCCAAGAAAGGTATTTTAGGGTAGTCCTAAAAATAGGTTTAACGCCCATTTATTGAAAACCTTTTGATTTGTCCATCTAATTTCTCGAGATCGTAGGCGACAAACAAAAGCTCTTTGTCTTCTTTACACATATCGTATTTAGAAGTTTCCTAAAAATAGTCGCTAGTAAAAGCGACTGTGTGTCTACTAATCATCTACCTTGAGTACAGGTACATGTAGAGAGAAGGACGCTGACAAATGAAGTCAGGGCTATTGCATATCATCACCATAAAGGCTATTGCATATCATTGCCACGAGGGCTATTGCATATCATCACCACAAGGGCTATTGCATATCATCGCCATAAGGGCAATTGCATATCATCGCCACAAGGGCTATTGCATATCATCGCCACAAGGGCTATTACATATCATCACCATAAGAGCTATTGCATATCATCGCCCCAAGGGCCATTACATATCATTGCCGCAAAGACCATATCATACCATCGCCCTAGAAGGCATTCAATATCTGTTGACACGCTAGACAGAAACGCTAGCGTCGAGGATATCTCATCATTTCATAAATCAGCATATGAATGCATCGAGGGTACACGATTTGAAGGGACGCCTTTAAGCCGCTATCTAAGGATGAATGATATATAAGGTTTCCTGGAAATTGACAATTTAAGAGATTATCAATAAGTCATATTAATTAAAATAAGATAGTGTGCAAGATCACCTATGAGTTGATAGCCTGTAGGACATCCGTAAGCCACAACAACATCCTAACCGGATAGTGTGGAAGATCACCCAAAAATTGATAGTTCAAAGGTTATCCATAAGTCAAAACTAAATCCTTACCGGAGAATATGCAATATTATCAAATTGATACGTCCAAGGGTTCTCTATAAGACGCGTCATATCCAAGATCGATTATGTGCAGGATTACCCAAAGACTAACAATTTGAGGGATTATCTATAAGTCATATTGTATCCAAGGTTGGAGGGATTGGAGGGATATTTGTAAGCTATCTTATCCAAAGTCGGATAATGTGCAGGATTATCTAAAAGCTAGCAATTCAAAGGATATCTGTAAGTCGCCTCGTATCAAATATCAAATAACCCACAAGATTATCCAAAGATTGATAATTTAAGGAAAATTTATAAATCGATCATCGACTATAACCGGAAAGGTTATCATTCCACATACAACAAGTGATATAGGTAACCAAAAGGGCTTCCACTCCAGCACAGTTACACGGTTGTAGGGACCGTTCTACATAAAGTATCGCCGGTGTCCAAAAGGGTCACCCCACTTTAAAGACATATTCAATCAACAAATGTCATAATTATACAACAACCAAGAAGGTTGTTTTATTTTTTATTGTGAGTTATTTCATTCCAAATAGGTACATGAAGAGATGACTCCGCCTTTCAGGCCGCAACTCATGTAAAGATATGGTAAAAGACTACCTACCTCTTTCGTGAATTATGTTAGCACTAACAATTTTGTTTGAGATATTTCCGAGAGCATCCAAGAGGATGAAAATCTCAAATAAAACCCACAGGTGCGGGCAACTCAAAAAAGGACGCAGCACAACGAGGAACTTTTTCTTAGCAGCAAAATGGGACGTAGTCTAAAGAGGGACGTCAAACTCTTTGGACGCGAGCTAAAGGATGATCACCACCACCTTCCAACCACACCCCTATTGGAAGACATTTGGGTATTTCAGGATATTTTGGTTTCAGCTTCACCTTCGGGATATTTCTAAATTCATATCGAGGGTAACCTTCTCTTTCTTTCAAATTCGGGAGGCAACACACTAAGAGTTTTGAAAATTATGTCTAGGTTAGTTATTTCCTATGAATGTGAAGGATCCCACATTCAAGGTTAAGAGGTTACAAGCCTCTTTTCCGCAACTCGATCAACTTGTCACTCATTCCGAGCCTAAGATGGTCTGAAATAAAAGACTATCTTTTCTACCGATTGAGTCGAACTATAAACAGTCTGATTCCCTGAAACCTTGGGGATATGTAGGATGGGATCTATGTAGAAAACTCGACTGCATTCCAACCTCCCCCCTAATCCCTTTATTCCCCAGTTTCTCGATTTTATTAAAAACTCTAAAGCCGAGATAGCTAGTGAATTTTTTGAAAATCGTGCTTTAAATCAAGCTCTATGAACTACAAGTTGCCTGAATTCTCATGTAACCTGAGATATGTAGGAAACCTAATACCGACGTTCATCTATAACTCCAAGAAACTCATGCAAAAACCACTCTCTTAGATACGAATTTGTGGTCGGACAAAAATTACAAACGTCAACCTCCCTTTGCCCAGGATTACTTGCATCCATCCTACCCAAAGGGAGGGGGCAGTTGTTGAATCCTAATTTTTGCCCTCCACAACTACGTTTAATCTCGGGTTTCTTCGATTTTCAAATAAAATCACAACAAGTATTTTTTCCAAATAAACGCATTTTAAAATATGCATTTGGATTAAATTTTTCATTTAAGTAATAATTCTATATTTTTGTATTTGCATATACGGATTGTATAAATAATGTCATTTAAATGAATATTTTTATCAAAATTGGACTTTAAATTAAGGCTCATCTTGAAATATAAATTCAAATGATTAAAATCATGATTAAATATAATTTATTCTCAAAAATAATTTATTTGGATAAATATGCATTTGATTTTATTAAATCAAGAATCTCGGGATTAAAAAAAAGGTATTAATTCGTATCGAATTTCAATTTAATTTAGCCAATCTATTAGATTTGACCATAATTAAAAATTGGTCATAATTGCAATGCAATTCGTCAATTGATTTTTAATTTGGTCAAAATAAATATATATGACTAAATTTTAAATTCCAATTGGGGTTATATTTTAAATAACCCCAAAATTCTCAAGAACTCTCGTAACTTCTACCCAACTCTGACCAAAAAATAAATTCAAATTGTAATACATTGTACTATTCCCCCAACTTTTTTTTATTCCAATTTTGAAATTCAAAGATTGTACTACATTGTACTATTTTCCTCCACATTATCTTCCACCTCACCTTATCTTTAATTTTTACATTCCAAAAACCCCCCTAAATGTTTTTTCTCCCACATTGGTGGATGACAAGAAATAAATCTCTATCCTTTCCTATAAATACTTTTCTCCCACATTGGTGGAAAAGAGAAAAAAAACACCCCATTCTCTCCTATAAATACTACCATTACTTTGGTATAGAAAAAAGAAGAAAAAGGAAGAAAAAAAAGAGGCTAGAAAGGTAAAATAATTTTTTTTGAGCAAAATAGATATTTTATTTAGTAAAAATTTTTGTTTCATAGAGTTGGTAGGCTAATCAAAATTTTTGAGTTGCCAGCGACGTTTTTCGGTGGTAGTTTATTCCGACGAAGCTCGTAGTCTCGTTTTGCTGCCCCCCAAAAGGTAAACACACCTTTTTTTTATTTTAGTTTTTATTATTGTTTTCTTCTTCATTTTTTTCTTCTTCGTAGTTCGTAGATATAACTTTGTTTGTTGGGATTGTATGTTGTAGATGGCCTTGAAGTCCCTAAGTCGTTTTGGTATCGATATTCTAATTATTTTCATGTTCATGATATAAAAATGAGCTAGCAATAGTTGTATGTGCCTTTTTTTACTTTATTCTTTGATTATTTTGGATAAAGTTTTAATCTTTGCTTAAAAGATGTATTTATGCTTTGTTTAAACTCATTGTTGTTTGATATATTTGTTTTTAGTATGTAAAGTTATTTTCTTTATGTTTAAAAGAATAGTTAATGTTGAATGTTTCGCCTTTTCACCTTATTCTTTGATTATTTTGGATAAAGTTTAGATCTTTACTTGAAAAGACATACTCATGCCTTGTTTAAATTTATTGTTGGCAGATATGTTTGTTTTAACACGTGAAGTTTTTTTTTTTTTTATGCTTGAAAAATAATTACTATTGTTTGTTTCGCGTTAATAAAAATAGTAACTGATTAAATCAAGAATTTGTCATTTGCTTGTTAATTATTTTAGGTGATCTCCAAAATCTTCATTAACAGATGAAGTGCTAGTTTTATTTTTCATCCACAATGTTTATTCCTCTTTTTTTTTTCGCATGCTTTTAAATTTGTCAAAATGATGAGAAAGCGTATTTTTGGCTAAATATAATATTTAGATATTTTTGTGACATGCATAGTATGATTATGAAACGATATTTCACTTTTAGAAATGCTAAACTTTTATTCAAATTTTCTTACTCCCTTTGGATTGTTATATGAGCACTTTGTGAGTGTAAAGACTTGATCGTGTCTCTCCTTGATTCATAATATCAAAAGAGAACCAATGATGTCTTAGAACGATAAATCATAGGTCTTTACGTGTTTTTCCTAAAGTTGGCCATAATTTATATGTGTGAATTTTCGTTAATGTCGCCTTAATTGAAATTTAAAGATTCTCTTTCTTGAAAAGTTAACCTTTATTTTCTTTTGTTATACCATCTAACTAGTCTTTTTCCACCTAGCAACTCAACGGTATCACTAGCCACACAAATTATGTAATAGCCTTAGAAAAATACTGCAACCTCATATCACCTTGGCATACTTCTACATCATACATACAACATCATACTTCATTGCGAATCAATTAAACTTAATCTCTTGCATACACTGTTCAAGCCTATTAGATCACTTCTATAAAACTGGTATCATTACCCGAGCAATCATCTCATCCACCATCATGGACTTCAATGGTTCAAACTTGATTTCTAGTGCTCAACATAATTTTTACAACCCAACCTTACGCATAATTCTCACATGGAAACTATGAAATAAACATCAAGAAACACTAGCATGCTAGAACTTCACAACCACAATAATCGATCATGGCCTTACCACTTTCCTTATCATAATCCATTTGCACGTATTATTTCAACACATCAATCCTACTAATTTAATCTCACAAAACATGCATCATCAATCTCATGCCACCACTCTTACATCCACATTCTACATTAAATTCAAGCCAATGGTTTAGCATCAATCATCTACCACCAATGACGAGTGCAGCGCACTATGCTAGTCCATAAAATTGACACATTCTATTCAAACACCTCAAAATCCACTACATACCTTCTCACAAATTGTACTAGTTTACAACTACCAACGAAAAGAAGGTCAAGGGGTAAAGTTACATAATAGACATGATCAACCTTAATCTTTTATTATAACCCCATACAATCTTTTCTACTTATACGGATTTCTCACCTCATACTTAGTTACCCAAACATACATTTGGACTACCTTCAAATTCCACAAACAACCATGAGTCTATACTTACAACTTACTGGCTAATATAGCCATTTTCACACTTCAAGCAACCGACAAATCACCCTAACTAACAACTCCTTCTCTACCTTCTACTAAACTAAAACACAAGGACGAATCATCTCTTTACCGGCCCAATCTCATGCAACCAGATTCAGCTATACATACATTAAACCTACACAAGAACAACAAGTTGGACAACAAGTTTCTAGTGAATCGAAATAGGCCTCACACGGCTTCACTAGACTATGATTTTGTATTTTGAACAAGAAAATGGGATGAATGACAAGTCAACTATGCTAGTGAATCGAAAGAGCCCCACACGGCTTCACTAGACTTTATTTTTCAACAACACATTTGATGACAATATTTCATGAGATAGAGATTTTATACGCAATATTCAATGAACTAAGAATACACATCTTACTCTGTAGAAATAAAATTGGAGTCAAACACTTCCTCCATGGACTACCATACTGTCCACACATGCTGCTAGTTACCAAATTAGTTTATCACTATAAAGGGGTAAATCACCCTCACTCTGACTTCTAACTTTGTGACTTCACATCAACAACTTCTTGGTCTAATTTCATTACCAATAGGTCATGACAACAACACTTTAACACACACTACTATTCGGGTGGAAATACAGTTCCAACATTCTACTACACCTTATTACCTCTGAAGCGTGACACTGGCAACATAAGTTCTGAAAAGAACTGAATACACTTAATATTGCAGGCTGAAAAACACGATTTTATCAAAATCAAGGTTCACATTAGAACCAACACACTCCGAAGTACTAATGGACTTTTCTCAAGTCCTGGAAAAAATCTTATATGATTCGATCAGAACGAACTATACGATTTAGACTCTAAACTTCTGTACTTGAATCCGCCCAATGATGAGACATGTCTGAGAATGTCCGAGTATGGAAAGAATTGGGATGAGTGTTAATTTTGTATAGGCGACACCATAGCACGAATTTGAGTATGAAAGAGAAATATTCTGACTCTATTGCACGAACTAGAACATTAAGAAAGAGAGACATTCCTAAATGCCTAGTAGCCTCCTGCTTATAAGTGTGGCGCGCTACACACCCATAAACAAGACTCTACCCAACGCGATCTCGTAGACACCGTGGGACCATGAACCGTTCTTTGAAACCAAGTTTGTCACGACTCAACGTGATCTGGCCGTGACGAGTATTCTGAACCATGAGGCCCGAAACACCCCTATCTGTCTGGTAATCATGCACATAATTCATATGATAAAAGAAATGCAGAAGATACAGAATATAAAAGAAACATGGTCAAGAATCATATGCAAACAATTCTGGGGAAACAATGTCCCACAATCTCAATCAACATCTCTAAAATCGTCTGCAAAATCTCTACTACATGAACTAAAACAAATATTTATCTGAAAACTGGGACCAGGCCCCCAGTAGACCATAACTAATAAATGATAAATGAAAATTCCAAATATTAGGCCTTCCAAAATATAGAAGGCTCACCAAGTGACTCTACGAATCTGTCTGAGGAAATTACTGATTTTGTGGACTCCTAAACTGTGCGTCCGAATCTGGGAGGGAAGGGGGTCAATACAAAAGTACTGGTACGAAGAGATATCAAAACAAACATAAAAATTTTACAAAATATAGTTGAGAGCCATTATAAAGCAATTTCATATCAAATCATTTGAAAACACATGGGCATAATGTAATAGTTTTCAATACCAATGTAATGCGATTGAGCTAGGTGGAATACCCTACAATTGAAATTCCATGTCTATGTGTAATCCTCCTCTGGTGCTCGGCGGCCAAGCCTCCAATCCAAGTTGCCGCCAGGATTTGGAGCCGGTATGCCCCCATGTGAGTACACCGCAGGGAATCCCCCATGTGAGATATCCCAATTATTTTATTATTCTCTCATATAGGATACAATATCATATGAACCGCATCAGCAACTACGATTTCCAGTGATGAGCCCTTTCACTCAAACGCCTTCTTCGGGCATCCATTTTTCTCATGAAAATCAGTGCATTCAAACTTTGTTCAAATCAATCACATGTCACACTCTGTAGGGTATCGTCATACCCGACTTGCAAGTCAATCAGTATCATATCATTCTATTCATTCAATCATCATATGCAACATATTTCAACATAAACAAAACAACCCTCTCTTTCAAAGTCAAAAACCATATCCAAATCATGACATTTTTAGACATTTCATGACATGTATTTCAAGATGATTTCAAAAAATTCATATCACGTGAAAACTTAAAACAATATCATATCAAGAGAGGGGTTCCGTGTAAATCATGCTCTCAATTTATCATCATTATGAAACATATGCATATCCATGTATAATATATCAAATCACCTTGGAATTAGGCCTAAAGACCAAATCAATATCATAAAATGTTTAAAACATATCATATTCATAATTTCAAAACCCCCATTTTAAAACATTAATTTTTAAAGCCCATGAGATTTTTGAGATAACCCCACGTACATCTATATGCGAATATGATAGGTGCTTTTTGAAGCCTACGTTGTGGAGATTCCAAATCTACAATTTGTTTTGAAAACCCATGATTGAATCTTGAACTACTTTGGTTTTCATTTTGAAACTCTAGAGAGAGTTCTTGAACAATTTTGATGTATGAAGGTGTATTTTGGGGTCTTTGGGAACTGAATTTCATGTTTAGGGCTAAGTAAGGGTGAAAAAGGACCATTTTTCCCCAAACACGGAGTGTCTAAATCACTGGAAACCTTTACATAGGCGCTGCCTATGCTATCGCCTATGTTTACATAGGCACCGCCTATGCTATTGCCTATGTTTACATAGGCACCGCCTATGCTATCGCCTATGTTTACATAGGCGCCGCCTATGCTATCGCCTATATTTACATAGGCGCCGCCTATGCTATCGCCTATGTTTACCAAGGCTCCGCCTATGCTATCGCCTATGTTTACATAGGCGCCGCCTATGCTATCATCTATGTTTACATAGGCGCTGCCTACTACTTTGAAAGACCATAACTTCTTGCTCGGGTGCCGGATTTTAGCAAAATTGGTATTGTTGGAAAGCTAACTCAAAGACCTATCATTTGACACATAGTAGGCTATCTAATTAGACATATACAGAGAGTTATGGTAGATGGAAGCTGACACAAATTACTACGCCCACCAAAACTTAATCGATCAAAATATTTTCAACTCGTCCTTGAGTTGAAGGACCTTTATGGTCTAAATTAAAGCTTGAATGGATTCACATACTATGCAAATAATTATCATGCCATATTGGTAAATGATTTATGTATTCGGGATTATCAACGCATCGAAATCATGGTCCATATTGTATCCCAAAAATACGGGGTGTTACAATAGGTTTACCAATAGGAACATTTAATTCAGAAAACAGCCCTTCTAACCATGTCACTTCCGCCAATGTTGTGGACATACTTCTATACTCTGCCTCAGCTGAACTTTTAGATACTTTATGCTACTTCTTAGATTTCTAGGACACCAATGATCCCCCAAAAAGTATGACATATCCAATCACTGATCTCCTTGTGTTAGGGAACGCAACCCAGTTTAAATCACACCAGTAAGTTAATTCAGTAGTAGTCTGTGTCTTCATCCATATACCTTGGAATATGGTACCTTTTAGATACCTGACTACTCTGTTAGCAGCTTCCATATGAGACCTTTATGGTTGATGCATGAACTGACTCAAAGTTTGCACAAGAAAGATAACATCTTGCCTAGTAATGGTTGCATAAATGAGCTACCACCCAACCATTGATATGATGTTGCATCCTTAAGAATAACATCTCTACTAACACCAACATTTTTATCAAACTACACTAAGGTAAGTTTTACATTTGACTCCAATGGTGTCACAGCAAGCTTTGCACCAGCAAGTCCTGTCTCATTTATGAGCTCCAGAATGTACTTCCTTTAATTCAGTATAACTCCTTTTGCAGACCTCAATACTTCAATACCTCAGAAGTATTTAAGCTCTCCTAGATCCTTAAACTTAAACTGTTTGTGTAAGGTCTCTTTAACTTCACTTATTGTGGTTGTATTGTCCCCAGTGATAAGCAAATCATCCACATACACTGGTATGATAACCATTCCTGCTTTCTTCTTCAAGGTAAAAAGATAATAATCATAAGTGCTTTGGATAAAACCTGCCTTGATTAGTGCTGCAATTTGTTTGATGTTCCACTACCTTGAAGCCTGTTTGAGTCCATATAGTGATTTGATCAATTTGCAAACTTTGTGTGGTCCTTCCTTTTCGAACCCTTTTGGTAGTTCCATGTATACTTCTTCATCTAGATCTCCCTTCAAGAATGTATTATACACATCCATTTGATATATACACCAACCTTTTGAAACTGCCAATATAACCACATCCATTTGATACATACACCAACCTTTTAAAACTTCCAATACAACCATACATCTTACAATAACCATCTTTGCAACTGGAGAAAAAATATCATAGTAATCTAACCCTTCTTGTTGACTATAACCCTTGGCTACTAGTCTGGCCTTGAATCTTTCTACATCTCCATTTGCCTTGTACTTGATCTTGTACACCTATTTTGAACCAATAACATGCTAGTCTGAAGGTAAATCAACAATCTCCCAAGTATTTTTGTCTTTTAGTGCTTTGATCCCTAACTTCATAGCCTCAAATCATCTTTCATCCTCAGCATCTTGGCTATAATATTGTGGTTCAACCAATGCAGACAAGACTAATATATATTTCTGGCAATTAGGACTAACATTCTGATAGGAAAGGTAATTGGCAATAGGATATCTTATCCCTTTTAGCATTTCATAATCATTCATCCAAATAGGTTTCTTGATCAGCCTAGAAGTTCTTCTTGGTATATCACTTGGGATGGATGAAGCAGGCGTCAAACCAACATTACTATGTGAATTTGAAGGTAACTCATCTATAGGTGGAATACGTTGAGAATCCTCATCAACTACACTTCGTACATCATATAGTGAGGAAGGGTCTTCTTCATAAGAAGTTGCATTTGTATAATCAACAACACCTAATTGTTCTTGTAGGAAATCTGAAGGGATTTCAATTGTTTTTTAAGTTGCAAATGGGAACACATGTTCCTGGAACACAACATCGCTAGTCATAAATAACTTGTCAGTGGCTAAGTCCATTAACAGATAGCCCTTTTGAGTAGAAGAATAGCCCATCAAGACTGCTGGTTTGGCTCTTTTTTATAGCTTGTCACCCCTTGGTAGTACAGATGGATAGCATAGACAACCAATAACTTTCAAATGTGTTAGGGATGGAGGTTTAGAAAAGAGCAACTCATAAAGACTTCTTCCTTCAACAATGGGAGAAGGTAGTCTATTGATTAGATAGACTACTGCCATAATATTAAGACCCCAAAATTTAGCAGTCATTTGTAACTGAAATTTAATAGCTCTAGATACATTTAAAATATGCCTGTTCTTCCTCTTAACCACACCATTTTGTTGAGGTGTATATGCAAAGCTACTCTGATATATGATACCTAGATACCTAAATAAGTCATTGCACTGTGAGTTGAAAAATTCTGTGCCATTATCAGATCTCAAAATTTTAATATGTGCATTAAACTGCCTGTATCATGCATACAAAAGTCTTGACAGACAGAATTATTTCAGACTTGAATTGCAACAAATGAACCCATGTGTATCTACTGTAATCATCAACCCTTTTTAGGAAATAATATTTCTTGTCATACGTAGGTATCTTATAGGGTCCCCAAAGATCCATATGTACAATGTAAAAACACTTAGCAACTCTAGTCTTATTTATAGGAAATCTCAGTCTAGTCTGCTTAGCTAAGGGACAACTATGACAATTATTCAAACCTTCTACATCCTTGTTATTCTTAAAGATGTCCAGTAACTTCAGTACTTGAGTTGATGGATGACCAAGTCTTTTATCCCAGAGGCTACAATCTTGCGCAACTACTTCTGCTTCTGCTATACATCTGTAAACCTGAGTCATAGAGCCTTGTACTTTGTGCTCTGTATACTGTCCTTTGAGAACATATAATCCACATGTTTCCTTACCAATCCCCCTCACCCTGCCACTATGAAGGTCCTGAAAGACACAGAAGTCAGGGTAAAATGCAACAAAGAATAAAAGTTGGCTAGTCATTTTAGATACTGACAACAAATTAAGTTTAAAGTCAGGCACAAATAATACATCTTTCAAAGTTCCATCTCTAAACATATGTGCCTCTCCAGTGTGAGATACATCTACCTTAGCACCAGTGGGAAGATGTATCTTATCCCTTTTTGATCCATTTACTTTGTAGCACCTTGAAAGAACATCCTTACTTGCTGCAACATGATATGTTGCACCAGAATCCACTATCCATTCTTGTTACATCTGATGAAATAGTGAACAAACAACTTTACCTGCCACGTTGTTGTAGTTGGTATCAAGTATGTCCTTATTCAGCATGTCCATGATTTGTTTACACTCTCCATCTGTGAATGTTTTCCCCTTAGGTAGAATTGCATTGTGAACTTCCTTGTTGTCTTCATGACTACTTGAAGCAGCTTGTCCTGCACCTCCATAGACCTTATCACTAGTCACATTGTTGGTGGAATGTTGATCATGCATTTGTCCTCCATATTGATGTCCATGACTACTATATCCACCAGGTTTTCCATAGAATTGAGTATTTCCCCCTCCAGAATTAAAGCCTTGATGCGATCCTTTTGGTCCACCATAGCCTCCTCTTTTCTTTTACCTCCAATCATTAGGATAGCCTATCAACTTATAGCAATTATCTCTGGTGTGACCACTAAAATGGCAGTAATCATATTTTTTTCCTCTGTTGTTTTGTGCTCCATAGTTGCGTACTGAACTTCTACTCACTTGCATTGTGATTGGATCAGTCTTTTCACCAATGACATTTGCACAGGCCAGTTGTTGAATCTCATCCTCAGTTATCATTTCATAATGTCACGACCCGAATCGGGGCCCTGGCTGTGATGAGTATTCCGAACCATGAGGCCCGAAATACCCCTATCTGTCTGGTAATCATGCACACAATTCATATGATAAGAGAAATAAGGAAGATACACAATATAACGGAAACATGGTCAAGAATCATGCGAAAGTAATGATAGGGAATAATGTCCCAAAATCTCAACACAACATCTCTATAACGTCTGCGAAATCTCTACTACATGACTAAAATAAATTTCTATCCGAAAACTAGGACAAGGCCCCCAGTAGACCCAAAACTAATAAATGATAAATTAAACTGCAGACATCAGGCCTTCCGAAATATAGAAGGCTCACCACTAGATTCTGCGATCTGTCGGAAGGAAATCTACTGGTTGTATGGACCCCTAGACTGTACCTTCGAACCTGGAAGGAGAGGGGGTCAATACAAAAGTATTGATACGCAGAGAAATCAAAACAGAAATATAATATTTTTACATGATATAGGCGAGAGACATTATAAAGCAATTTCATATCAAATTATTTGAAAACACATGGGCATAATGTAATAGTTTTCAATACCAGTGTAATGCGATTGAGCTAGGTGGAATACCCTACAATTGTAATTCAACGACTATGTGGAATCCGCCTCTGGTGCTCGGCGGCCAAGCCTCCAATCCAAGTAGCCGCCAGGATTTAGAGCCGGTATACCATATGAGTACACCGCAGGGAATCCCCCCATGTGAGATGTCCCAATTATTTTATTATCCTCCCATGTAGGATACAATATCATATGACCCGCATCGGCAACTACGGTTTCCAGCGATGAGCCCTTTTACTCAAACGCCTTCTTTGGGCATCCACCTTTCTCATGAAAATTAATTCATTCAAACTTTGTTCAAATCAATCACATCATACTCTGTAGGGTATCGTCATACCCGACTTGCAAGTCAATCAGTATCATATCATTCTCTTCATTCAATCATCGTATGCAACATATTTCAACATGAACAAACCAATCCCTCTCTTTGAAAGTCAAAAACCATATCCAAATCATGACATTTTTAGACGTTTCATGACATGCATTTCAAGATGATTTCAAACGATTAATATCACGTGAAAACCTAAAACAATATTATATCAAGAGAGGGGTTCCGTGTAAATCATGCTCTCAATTTATCATCATTATGAAACACATGCATATCCATATATAATATATCAAATAACCTTGGAATTAGGCCTAAAGACCAAATCAATATCATAAAACGTTTAAAACATAGCATATTCGTTATTTCAAAACCCCCATTTTGAAAACATGAATTTTTAAAGCCCATGAGATTTTCTAGATAACCCCACGTACCGCTATATGCGAAAATTATAGGTGCTTCCTAAAGCCTACGTTCTGGGGATTCCAAATATGCGATTAGTTTCTAAAACCCCCGGTTGAATCTTGGGTTTTTATTTTGAAACCCTAAGGAGAATCTTTGAGCACTTTTGATGAATGAAGGTGTATTTTAGGGTCCTTGGAACTGAATTTCGTGTTTTAGGGCTATGTAAGGGTGGAAAATGATCATTTTTCCCCCAAAACGGAGTGTTTAAGTCACTTGAAATCTTTACATAGGAGCCTCCTATTCCATCGCCTATGTTTACATAGGCGCTTCCTAGGCTATCACCTATGTTTACATAGGCGCCACCTAGACTATCGCCTATGCTTTCCAGTGGCCATGGGCGATTGGTTAGGCGACACATATCATTTTGAAAGGCCATAACTTCTTGCTCGGGTGCCGGATTTTAGAAAAATTGGTATCGTTGGAAAGTTAACTTGGAAACCTTTCATTTTACACATAGTAGGCTTTCTAATTCAACATATACTAAGAGTCATGGTCGATAGTAGTTGACACAAATTATAATGTCCACTTAAGCTTAATCGGTCGAAGTAGTTTTCAACTCGTCCTTGAGTCAGATGACCCCTATGGTCTAAATTCAAGCTTGAATGGATTCACATGCTACACAAATAATTAACATGCCGTATTGGCATAGGATTTATTGCTTCGAATTTATCAACACATCGGAATCATGGTCTATCTTGTAGCCCAAAATATGGAGCGTTACACATAAGCTTGGTTAAGTGTAGGTGTGATCCCTTTTAACAAGATCTGTCTTCTTGCTTGATCATATGACTCATTCAACTCACTCAAAAACTGTATCAGTCTTAATTCATTTAAGTGATCTGCATAGTCTTTGGACTTTGGACAAACACATGATGGAGCAGGAACTATTGCATCATACTCACTCCATAGACTCTTTAATTTTGTGAAGTAAGCTGATAATGAATCTGTACCATGTGACAAGGTGTTGATCTCTCTATGTTGTTTATACAACTTCATTCTATTCACCTTATCAAACCTTTCTTTCAAGTATTCCCATACCTCAGATGCATTTGTTGTATAAACGATCCCACTGAGCAGCTCTATACTCACAGAACTCATAATCCACGATAGTACTATAGCATTACATGTTTCCCATTGATCATGTAACTCTTCTCTGTATGTATCTTTGCTACATGTTCCGGTCACAAATCATATTTCCTCTTACCTAGAAGTGCAATTCTCATTGACCTACTCCACACTCCATAGTTCTCAGATCCTACAAGTTTGATTGTTACTAAGGCAGCACCAGATACATCTGATGCTCCACAGGGGATCACTAGGATCTATCTTAGGTGTTATTTTCAATTTCAAAAAACTTAAGCAATTAAATGTCTATAGGAACAAAAACTCACTGTCTCACTTCTCTATAGCTATCAACAATGAAACTGCAAACCCAGGACTTACTTCAATACTTTAGAATCTAAGAAGGACGAACTCAGAACATTAATCGAAATAAGAAAGGAACTTCTACCACAGATGTTAGCTGAGAACTGGGATCTAAGATAGATTCTATCACCTTTGATCGAAGGAGCTTATTACAACAATGGAGATCTAAACTCCATAGATGATTTCTCTTCTCCATAATCGAGCTAAGTCTCTGATACCATGTTGAGTTTGCTCAGGGATCCATGTATAATGCAGAGAAACTAAAACTGTTATTGCTCTTGTTGTATTGATAATGAGTGGATTACATTACAATGTGATGTAGATGAGTATTTAAAGGCAATTATATTGTGTTGTAGAATCTTCTAATCTAACTAACAAGCTAACTAACTCACCAAGCTGTGACTCACCTCATTTAACAATATCAACTCTCAGTAACTAACTCAATGAAATAGTAACAACTAAGTAACAAACTAATGCAATAGTGCAGAAGATACTTCTACAAGTTGACTACTTAACTAACTACTTAATTTGTACATTTTATCACAACATAAATCATGGGATAAGAGTTTACGAATGTAGGAATGATGGTTCGATTTCCAGCTCAAAAATACGGGGTGTTACATCTTTATATTGTATGAACATTGTGTATGATTACCAGATAGAATAGGGGCGCTCAGGCCTTCACGGTTCGGGATGTCCGTCACGGCCAGGGCCTCGGTTCGGGTCATGACAAATACAATACCTAAACTTGGGGGAAAACAATTTCACCAGTGATTCATCATTAAGCTTCCTGACTTCCTTAACCAATTGTAGAAATTTAACATACCTTTCTCTATATTTGAACCCACTAAATGGCATGCTTCAGGTCTTCGTAGGGAAATTTTCTACGTCTCTAATAAAATTTACGCCAGCAGTTGAAAAATCAGAGGGCGAATTCCAACATCTTATTAGACCTTCATCTTTCTGGAAATAACTTGGTCGGATCATTTCCAACATCAATTGGTAAGTTGAGAGACCTGTAGGGCTTCTTCTTGAGTAATAACAAACTTGAACTCCTGTTTTAACCAATTAAAATTAATCTATTTTAAGAAATAACCAGTAAATTTGAACTCCTGTTGGTAGTTATCTAACTTTTAATAAAGTATCAGTTTATATATTTCAGTCCATATAAAAATACAAACCTGGACTATCAGAAATTCATAGAAAATTAAATTAAGAATTTTAATGGAGAAAAAAATATATAATATGTACATCCTTAATAAGACTTTGATCAATATCAATTTTCTGAGTTCTTGTCGACACCTTTTCATCAGGTCAAACTAAGCATGAATCACATAAATAAGCATTGATTTCATTTTTTTTTATTTTTTTTTTAGTACTTGGTTTGTGGATGATTTCGTTTTCAGAAATGCTAGCTGTTACTATGAATCTTACTGTTTCCTTTTTAAATTGAATAACTAAAACCAAATTGATCCTCTTGAAAATCTCGAACCGGAATGAATTTGTTTTAAATTCTTAGAGGAATTAACTCTATGAATACAGATAGGCAAATAATATGAATGTTTTACATTGGAAACACTTACAGGGAATATAACATCATGACAACAAGCATTACGGGCAATGAAAAAATATGCTATATCTAACAAATCTAAACGATAAAAAAGGCAGCTCAGTGCACGAAGATTTTTCATTCACATGGGATATGGAGAAGGATTGCCCCCAGGTATTGTAACATAGCCAACCTACCCGACACAAATAGCAATGACTGATTCCACGACTCAAACTCGTGACCTAGGTCATGCTGCTCCAAAAGCTTACAAAACGATAAGTGAAGAAAAAAATAATTTGCATTATCTTTTTACATTATTTTTTCAATATAGTACTTATATGAAACTCTAATGAAGCAGAAAATCACGCAACATTCTTCAAGATTTTCCAAATCAATCAATTAAGACTAGAAGAAAAAAAGTTAGGCCCCTCAACGTTAATTTGTAATTTCTTAAGTTATGATTACAAAACTTCATGTATTCTGCACTTTGTCCGAGTCCATTTTATGGCCATACCGAGCCAGTACATTTAACGATGGACAGTTAGTTAAATTAGCACCAGGGTCTGCCTCCTGTGTTAATCTTCCACCTTCTGTTAGAGTAATGTCTCGCAGTTGGTTTTGTGGAAAAAGCTAAAGATGATTTTTTTGGAAAAGTATAGATTTATCTAGAATGTCCTGGTGTAGATATTTAGATAATTATATTGTAGAAATAATCTAGATATTCTAGAGCATTGTAGTGGATAAAGTTGCTAGATTATTCTTGTAGATGTATCTAGAAGAATTTCTAGAACCATCCATAGACTAGTATAAATAGGGATGGGTCTTGTACCTTTGTATCCATCCAAAAACAAATCCAATGCAAAGCATATTCAAGGAGTCCTCTTCTATACCTATGTTCTCTTATTCAATATCTTCCTTCTACTTTCATACCTTCCTCTTTTGTAGTTGAATCTTCTGATCTTAGTTAACGATCTTGGGCTAGCAGAAGGTCTCTCCAACTACACCTTTCTTCTGCTATTATCTACATGGTATCAGATCCATAGCCACACATTGGCTTCTGAATTTTATTTCAAGATCGGGTTAGTGATAGATTCAATATGTATCTCTCTATGGATTTTAGCAGTCGTGGTAATGGACTGGGCATGGAGTTGTTAAATCAGTCCAATTACAAGGAATGGAAGACATGTATGGAATCATACCTTGTAGGTGAGAACTTGTAGGATATTGTCAACGGAAGTAACAAAAGTCCTCCTGTCGACGAACCGGAAAATGATGGTGCATATAAGAAGTGGAAGCAGACTAATGCAAAGGCAGAGTTCATCTTGAAGAGATCCACATTCTCCAGTTTATTTGATCATATTATAAGGTGCAAATCAGCCCACGAAATATGGGGGACCATCGATCAGTTATTAAGAATGAAGCTCAGCTGCAGATATTGAAGAATCAATTGGCTAACGCCAACCAAGGTAATATTTCTATTGCCGAGTATTTCATAAGAATTAAGAATTTATGTTCTGAGATTTCTTTATTGAATATGGATGAGGCTATCTCTGAATCACGAATAAGAAGAAATATTATTCGTGGTTTGAAGCCAAAATATATTCCCTTTGTAACATCGATTCAAGGATGGACTCAACAACCATCCTTGGAGGAGTTTGAAAATTTATTATCATCACCGGAGTTACTAGCCAAACAAATGGCTCGAGTGTCAATCAAAGAAGGAGAAGAAAATTCTCATGTAGCTGTAAAGGGGAACTTTAAAAGAAAAACAGCAAGAGATATGCCACACTCTCGATCCACAGGTGGTTAAAGCTCACCAAGAAAGTAGGGAGAGTCTATAAATAACTATAAGACTCTCAAATGGTATCGGTGTGGCAAAATAGGACACATAAAAAGATATTGTCGAGCCAAGGAGTGTAATATGGCTCAAACCAAAAAAGCTATTGAAGAAGAAGAAGACTGAGGAAAGTGCTTCGTGGGTGAGAGTCGTGCAATTGATGCCATGACTTTTATCAATTTTGAAAGAGACTGGATTGTGGATTCAGGATGTGGGCATCATGTCACGGGAGATTAATCTAAATTCTCTAAATTTTAGGAATTCAATGGTCGTGATGTCATTGTAATAGCAGATAATACGGTTCATCATGTGGAGAAGGGAGGCACAATCGTCATCAACGAGAAGCAGGAAGATTCAATCACTCTTAACAGTGTGTTTCATGTTCTAGGGGTGAAGAAAAATATATTTTCAGTTGCAAATGCTGTAGATGCAGGGAATTATCTCATATTTGGCCTATATGACGTGAAGTTCCCTCGAAATATCAAAGAACTCAAGGCAGATATCATTCATACCGATATCAGAGTTAATGATTTATATGTCTTATCTGCCTCAAACTCATATATTGAGAAGATGAGTAGTAATGACACCGCATATCTATGGCATTCTAGACTTGGGCATATTAACATAGCCAAATTAAAAGCCATGATAAAACTGAAACTAGTAAAAGGATTACCTAACTTAAGGAACCTTGGTGGAGGAGAGATTTGTGAAGGGTTCCAATATGGAAAGGCACATCATCTTCCATTTGATAGATCCTTGACAAGAAGCAAAGCTCCTCTAGAACTAATTAATAGTGATTTGATGGGGCCAACAAGAACTCCTTCGTTCTCCGGCTAATCTTATATGCTATTTTTTGTTGATGATTTTACTAGATTCACATGGGTTTATTTTGTGAAGCACAAGTCAGAAGTATTCAACATGTTTCAGAAGTTCAAGGAAATTGTTGAAGGCGAGCTTGGTTCAAGGATAAGGCGGTTGCTAACAGATAATGGTGGTGAGTTCACTTCTGAAGATTTCCTCTCCTTTTGCCGTCAACATGGCATTAAAAGAGAACTTACTTGTGCTGATACGCCACAACAAAATGGAGTGGATGAAAGAAAAATTCGGCACTTGACAGAGAAATGTAAGAGCTGGATTAATGCCAAGAAATTACCTAGATCCCTATGGGCTAAAGGTATGAAATGTGCAGCATACGTGATCAACAGGATGCCACTTTCTCCAAACAACATGAAGTCACCTTACAAATTGATGTTTGGAGAAAAGCCTAGCATTAAACACCTTAGGGTTTTTGGCTCTATATGTAATGTTCATATTCCGGATTCTCAACATAGAAATTGGATCCTAAGGCTAGAAAATGCATATTTGTTGGATATGATGAAAGGAAAAAAGGTTGGAAGTGTATGGACCCGAAAACTCATCGTTTCATTGTTTTCCGAGATGTTGTATTTGATGAAATTTCCTTGTATTATGAATCTGTAGCGGAAGGAGAGGGTTCTAAATCATTGAACCCTAGAGTTTAAAACATACCCATCACAAATGTTTCTCCAGATAATCAAATTGTGAAGGATCTAAGCGAAAGGGGGAGCCCGGAGACTCAACAACGTGAAACTCAACAAGAAGATGATTTACTTGTTTCACAAAGACCAAGTAGAACTGTTGTTAATCCAGCCAGCTTCAGAGATGAAAACTTTGTTAGTACGTGTTCTTATTATTTTGCAGGACCAATTGACGATGAAGAGCCTTCATCCTTTGAAGAAGCTAAAGAAGTCAAAGAATGGGAGTGTGCTATGGATGATGAAATGGAGGCTCTAGTGAAAAATCAAATATCGAACCTTGTTCAAAAGCCAAAAGATGTACAACCCGTGTCTTGCAAATGGGTGTACAAAATTAAAAGAAAAGTAGATGGCAGAATAGACAGATATAAAGCAAGGCTGGTTGCTTAAGGATTTTCTCATAAGTATGGTGAATACTACGAAGAAACCTTTAGTACGGTGACTAAGATGATCTCAGTTCGAGTTATGCTAGCCATGACAGCTTCATATTGTTGGAAATTGTGGCAACTTGATGTAAAAAATGCCTTGTTGTACGGAGAACTTGACAAAGATATATATATGGAGCAACCTCCCGGGTACTTCTCTAACTTACATCCTAATTATATTTGCAAGCTTAAAAAGGCACTTTACGGGCTCAAGCAGGCTCCACGAGCATAGTATGGAAAAATTGCTCAATTTCTAAATTTTTGTGGCTATGTTGCATCACATTCAGATCCTAGCCTGTTTGTTAAGATGCAAGGAGACTTGCACGTAGTTGTTCTCTTGTACGTGGATGACATGATAATAACAGGAAACAATGATGATGAAGTTGCAAGGCTTCAAGAAGGGCTGGCCATAAGATTTGAAATCAATAAACTAGGTGATGTACATCATTTTCTTTGATTAGAGGTGACAAACACTAGTAAAGGAATCTTTGTTACTCAACAAGGGTATCCAAGAAGCTCGTTGACAGGTTTGGAATTAAACAAAGCAAGAAATGTTCTACTCCTATCGAGACGAGTAAGAGGTTAAGGCGCGAAGAAGGCTCACTTCTTGCAGGCCCCAGACCCTTTCGAGCTTTAGTTGGAAGTCTCCTGTATTTGACTATTACAAGGTCGGATATTGCTTTTTTTGTTGGATATGTCAGCAGATATATGCAATCACCAAGAAAACCACACTTGGAAGCTGCAAAGAGGATTCTGAAATTTATCAGCTCAATATTAGATATGGGCCTAATCTTTCAAAAGATGAATGATTTGATATTAGTGGATTATACTGATGATGATTTTGGTTGCGATATGGATGATTGAAGATCTACATCGGTCTATTTTATTCTCTGTGGTGGAACAGGTATTTCTTGGTACAGTAAAAAGCAAGACTCTATTTCTTTATCGACCATGGAGGCAGAATACAAAGCATCAGCTCTTATTGCTCAAGAATGTGTATGTCTCCAAATACTTGCTGAAGATTTGCGACTATCCATATCAAAGCCAACTGCAGTTTTTGGAGACAATCAAAGTTCCATCAAGCTCACAAAGAATCAAGTATTTCGTGCAAGAACTAAGCACATTGAGGTAGAACATCACTTCATTCGAGAAAAGGTTCTTGATGGAACTATAAATACTTTGGAAGTATGAAGTCAGGAGAATATTGTTGATATCTTCACCAAGTCACTTCCTAAAGCTTTGTTTGAGTTCTTCCGTGACAAGCTTGGGGTAATTTCCAAAAAATCACTTTAAGGGGGAGTGTGGAAAAAGCTAAAGATGAGTTTTTTTGGAAAAGTGTAGATTTATCTAGAATGTCCTAGGATAGGTATTTAGATAATTATCATGTAGAAATAATCTAGATATTCTAGAGCATTGTAGTGGATAAAGTTGCTAGATTATTCTTGTAGATGTATCTAGAAGAATTTCTAGAACCATCCATAGACTAGTATAAATAGGGATGGGTCTTGTACATTTGTGTCCATCTTAAAACAAATCTAATACAAAGCATATTCAAGGAGTCTTTGTCACAACCCGAACTGGGGCCCTGGCCGTGACGGACATCCCGAACCATGAAGGACCGGACGTCCTACTCTATCTGGTAATCATGCACAACATTCATATGATAAAACAAAATGCAAAAATATAATTTAATACGGAAACATGGTCAAAGCTCTTGGTTCAGTTTAACAATAAGGAATGAAATCCGAATTCAACTAAACAACATCTGGAGCGAAATCTCTACTACATGAAAATCTGACGACTATATGAAAACTAGGACAAGGCCCCCTGTATACCACAATAGCAATAGATAACAAAATATGAAAGGACAGGCCTTCTGGAATAGAGAAGGCTCACCACTACACAATCTGATCTGTTTTCTGAAAACTCTATGAATTAGCAGAACCTATGAATTGAGATTTAGATCCTGGGAGGTAGGGGGTTCAATTCAAATGTACTGGTACGCTGAGCAAATAAAAAATAATTATTTATATTCAACATATATGAGTGAAATTTAAATCAGTTAATAAACATATCATATTGTAAGAAATCACATAGGCATCTTAAAAGACTCTGTGAAAACATCTAAACTCTGTGACACTCTTTGTATTACTTCAACGCTAGGTGGTATACCCTACAACTCTGAAATTCCATGGGGTATATGGAAACTTCCATTAACTCAAAAGCGAAGGCCTCAATCCAAGTGTTCTACAAGGGTCAGAGTCTCTGAATCTACTACGCCACAAGGCCGTCGCCAGCGTACAATAATAATATACCCGTATCGATAAATACGGTTTTAGGCTAAGAGTTACTTGAACTCAACTCTTCTTCGAGTAACCACCTAACCCTCTTTAAGCCCATTTTTAACTCTTTCGATTCATGCATTCTCTGAAAACATAATCTGAAATCATACTCTAAAATTATACTCTGTTATGGCATACATACTTATGGTATCGTCATACCATTGAATTGCAAGTCCCATCTCTGAGCCATCAATAACATATTATAATCTCTGTTTTTAAAACATAAATTTGGGACCACCATATCAATAAATCAATTGAAAGAAACAATTTCTCAAATCTCATCTAAACACATGCAAGAAACTCTCTTTGTCAAGCATTTCAATAGTACAAGGTGGTCATGTCAAATTTCTCAATCACATGCAACTCTTTCTCATTTAAAACAAGGATATAATTATATTAAGAAGCACCCTCTCATCATCTCTAAATCATGCTCAAACACTATGGTATTGAGAAAACTATTTTTAAACCATAAATCATGCAATTTCAAATCATTCACAATAAGATCATAAACTTGAATTTATAACAAGAGAGGGACTTCATAATCTGTGCTCTCAAACAAAATCTGAAAATTTCAATTTCATACATATACATATACTTGTAAATCAATTTAAGGGGATAAGGCCTAAAGGACAAAACAACAATATCATTAACATGCTTAAAACATAATAAGATCATGGATTTCAAATCCCTTTAACAAATTTATGCTTGGTAATCTTTAAATCATAATTGAGTTTTTTCAACAAGCTCATGTATTTTTAGGATAAACCCCACGCACCTTAAATTAGAAGCTTTTGAATGAACTCTAGCTTTTGGGATGCTATACGTACGATTGGTGGGTGCATCTTGCAGCCCTCGCAATGGGGATTCCGAATCTTGAAGAATTATTGAAAAGCTACGGATAAATCTTGAGATATATTGACCTATGGGTTGAAACCGTAAGGAGTGTTCTTGAGAGAATTTGATAGATGTGAATTTATTTTGGTGTATTTGGGATTAAATCCCGTGTTTAAGATGATTGAGGGATTTAAAATACCCAAAACACCCTTAATGATTCGGGTAAAACTGAACAAAATAAGCCAAGTCGGACTTCCTAGGGCGGTGCCCTGCCTATCCCGGAGGACTACCCTAGGCAGCGCCTTTGATAGTCCGAGGGAGTAACTTAGGCGACACGGGCTAATCGACCCGAGCTACTAGTTTGGCATACCAAACATGCCCTTAAGCTCGTCTAAAAATTTTGAAACTCACCCGAGATGTACTTTTGTCTTGCCCCATCGCGTATCAACAAAAAAAAATAAGGAAAGGAGGTCGGGGAGGTCAAAAATAAAATCCTCGAAGATTGAGAGATAAAAATGAAACTAAGTTTCTTTGACACTTTAAAAAACTTCTAGTCATTCAAACTCTTTGAGCATATTACTAGAAGCTAACACCCGCATGGATTTTACGGGGTGTTACATTATCTCCCCCTTGGGATCATTCATCCTCGAATGATGGGTAGGAACATTGAACCTTAAAGGTATGGAATAATTCGGACATGATGTGTCTTCTAAGAAAGGATATAACTGATCTGAAATATTTAAGCTTCTATTATGATACTGAATTCTGAGCTTACTTTCCCTTACTTGTTTTAAGGAGATGATTCATGCTGCGAGTTTAGGCTTTCCCCCGAAGTGTTTATGCTCAAATCAAATACATTAGATTTGGAATTGATAACTTATGTCAGTACGAATCATGAGGCAACATGATTTAGATCGTACAAAGGTATTACATTGTCTGAGATAAAATACTTGGGAAAATTTGAGATTACGCATTGAACTCTTATGAACTGAGTTATGACTAAATAGATGAATCTGGAACATGATGCTCTGACTGAACTGAATTCGCAATTTACATCACTGGAATATATTATCTCTTGGGATGGTCGTATGCATGAGACCTCGGATAGGGACTGGGTGAAAAGGTGGAAAACCACCGCAACTTGTCTGCCTGACTGTTAAACTGAATTGCTAGTTATACTGGCTGAATTTATTGGAAACTTATACTTAACAGGAGTATCTCTTCAACACTCTGTCTGAAGAAGTTCTAGTAGCATTAGGGAGCAAGCAATCTTGGGCATGAGTTACATAAGACATCCCACTAAGGCATCACAATAATGACACTACTCTATAGAATGGAATAGAATTGCCAGGCCTTAGGCAACGCAACTTCTTACTTTCAAGCATACCACACTTTTCGAATACTCCCTTAACTATACTATTCCTTTAAATACCATGCTCATTTGATTCAACTTATAATTCTTATGTGGTCATTGATAAATCTTTCTACTAATGTCTAAAGTAGCCCAAATCCTTTCACTGTGATCAAGCCTAATTCTAAATCACAAAATACAACATACCACACCACGATACTAGTATAAACCATATGATTCAACCTACTATATCTTTTTAAAGATCACACCCTAATCATATCATGCTTTACCACTTTAATGACCAACTTTGAACTCTTACTATGGATTTATTAGCACATCTTGCGTTCCTCCACTTAAATCCCAACATGTCACTCAAGCCTATCTTTACAACCACATATGAACTTTAAGGCAAACAACCATAAATACATACTTCACTTATTTTCCAAACCACTATCAATGTAAGTCCGACGCTCTACCCCAAGAACATACACACGCAATTTCCACTATCCACCACACATATAAAAAAAAAAGTTATCCCCAGATCTTACTTCACACTTATGGCTTTATCTAAAACAAGAATAAAATGATCTTTCATCAACAAGAAACATTCACTCATCACCACGATCATTACTTTAGAAGGAGTCACTAAAGGTTAGAACATAAAACCTTGAAGCATGGAAGGATATTATACGAGACTTGACACTTAACTAAGGCCTGAGGAATAGCAAATCAACATCAGGGATTCATCAAAGTGATCTATATTGAGGCATACATGACTATAAGCTGAAACTCGCCAATCATAAGGAGTATAGCATGAGTTATGGGAACAAGGCACACAATAAAGCGTGAGCACATGAGTCATGAGTTGAATGACCTCAATTTGGAGTTCACAACATATGGAATGTGATCCGTCATAGTATACCAATATCGCGACTCCAAACTTATATCTCTCTACCATAAGAATCAAGATCATATTAAAAGTGTCATGACCCGAGCCTAGGCCCTAGCCGTGACGAGCATCCCGAACCATGAAGGCCTGGAACACCCATTCTCTATCTGGTTATCATGCACAACATTCGTAATCATAATAAAATGCGGAATTGAAACTGAGTACGGAAAACATGGTCAAGTCCTGCAATATTTCTGAATAATACTATCTGACATCGGTCTGCGAAATCTTTACTAAGAACACAAACATCTGTCTGAAAAGAAAATGGGACAAGGCCACCAGTAGACCAAAAACATAATAAATAAGATAATGTCTGACATAATTAGGCCTTCCGAATAATAGAAGGCTCACCACTGTGAGGTCAAGTCTGCAAATCCGAGAATATCTAATGAGTAGCTGGACCCCTAGTCTGTGTCTCAGAACCTGGAAGGAGGGGGGGTCAGTACAAAAGTACTGGCACGCGAAGCAATCCAAAAATAGTATAATAGAACATACATATATATATATAAGTGAAAGAAATTTTTCATCAAGACATCCCATATAAAACTGTTTCTGAAAAATACATGGGCACTTTCTGAAAACATGCAACCTGTCTGTTCATTTCAAATCATGATCTGTGTTTTACTTCTGAGTTAGGTGGTATTCCCCTACAAGTCTGATATTCCACGGGCTGTATGGAATCCGCCATTGACTCGGCGGGGAAGCCCCCAACCCAAGTGTGCCGCAAGGGTTGGAGTGTCTGAGTCTGATACGCCACAGGACATTTAAGTCAGCGCATAATAATATACCCGGGTCGGCAAACCACGGTTTTAGGCAAAGAGTTGTCTGAAACTCCCGCCTTCTTCAGGGAACCACCTAAGCTCTCTTTATGCCCTATTTTAGCCTTTTCTGAACATGTATCATTCTGAAATTTCTAAATCATGAGAGTCTGATAAAAATCTGATTTCTGAACTAGTCTGTGTCTGTTATGGCATTTGTCTGAGTTGGTATCGTCATACCAAGACTTGCAAGTCCTATTTCTGAGCCATAATGTATTAAGCAAGAGCTTTCATTCAAAACATAGTTTAGACCACCAAAACATGTAATTTGCATTAAAGATGTCATGTTCCGAAACTCAAGTCAAATCCATGCAAAACTTTCATCAAACATATGGTGGTCATGTGCATTTTTGGCAAAACCATGCATTCTTTCATTACATGCATATTCAACATTCACAACCCTCTCTTTCGTGTTCAAAACATTGTATATTACGTGAAACATGGAAAAATTTGCATTAAGAGAGAGGTTTCATGAAAATCATGCTCTAAATTCATATTTCAGGACAAATGCATATATATATATATACATATAACTTTCAAATCACTTTGGGGGAAAGCCAAAAGGCCAAAACAATATCATTAAAGCTTCTGAAACATGAGTATGTAGATGAATTCGAAAATCCAATTCTTAAAACATGACTTCTATGCCCATGAGATTTTAGGAAAACCCCACGTACCTTGTTCTCCACGAATTTTGAATGTCTATTGAAGCCTACGTCAAGAGAATTCCAAATCTGTAATTTGTTTCACGAAGAAGTTTCGGAATGATCGGACCTTCAAGCTTATTTTCCCAAACCCTAGTTGCTCCTACTCTTAAGTTCTTGAAGGATTAGATTTTGGGGTTTTATAGGAGGCTTCAATGTTGTTAATAGGTCCAAATCCTTTTAGGAGTGGGTAAGGACGATTTTTGGGTTTTGTAAGGACTAACTTGCACTTAAAGTTAGGTCCAAATCCGTTTAGGAGTGGGTAAGGACGATTTTTGGGTGTTTGAGGGATTAAATCCCGTGTTGGTGGTATATATAGGGGTGGAGAATGACCAAAATACCCCTAAGGAACTATTAAGGTCAAATCTGTCCCTCAGTTGACAGTTTGGTAGGCTGGAGTAAATCGATTATAACTTTTTACTCATATATTAAAATTGGATGAAACCAACTGAATTTGAAAGAGTACTCAAATATCTTTCGTTTGATATATTATAGCTCACACAGTTCATTATATACAGGGAGTTATGATCGTTTGAAGTTGACCCTGAAATGCTGAAAAAACTGGGCAATAGGCTATGCGTTTTGCTACTGTTTTGAAATTCAAACGCAGCCTTGTGCATTCCGAAAAATTCCAAAACTTATCCGACATGTACTATGAGATTTCCCGATCGTAACGCAACTTGAAAATCTAAAAATGAAGGTCGGGAAGGTCGAGAAGTTGTATCCCGAAGGTTGCCAGCTAAGAATGAGTCTAAGTCATTTCAACTCTTAGAAAAATTTTCAAGTTTTTAAGTCTAAGGGCACTCTATTAAAGGCTAATCCATGCACGACTTTTACGGGGTGTTACATTATCTCCCCCTTGGGATCATTCGTCCTCGAATGATGGGTAGGAACTTGTTGAAGCCTTAAATATATGGAATAACGCGGACACGACATGTCCTCTAATAAAAATACACTGATCTGAAACATGACCATATGGCTGGAACTACTGATATACTGAATTCTTATATCGGACACGCATATCTGATGCATGGAAAACACGACTGAAGCTATTCATAAGCTGAATTCTCATAATAAACATGCATATCTGATGCATGGATTTGTGACTGAGTTGTTCTCATGAACGCAGGACTAAATACACTGATAAAGTGAACTTTTTCTATTAAACATGCATTTCTAATGCACGCATATCTGACTGGACTAACGTATGAATGTATGACTGATTACGCAATGATAACTGGTGCGGAGCTTGCAATAAGAATCTATGCATGCAGCTGAATGGGGTATCTCCCCCTTGGGACCCTATGTCCCTCTATGAATGCTCAATTCACTAAGATACTCGGAAAACTAAGGCGATGCACAGGGCACCTACGAATTGAATCATAACTGAACATTCGGAATCTGAATTTAATGCATGATGCATGAACTGGTCTATACTCGTAACTACTGGTATACTCTATCTTGGACTAGTAGCATGTCTGAGATTTCGAGTAGCATGAATAAGTGCAAAGACGAGAAAACAAGTCATGCGAATCTGACTGCTAAACTGACTTATTGGCCATACAGACTGAATTATACTACACCCTCATACTTAACTGGAGTATTCTCTTCAACACTCTCTCTAAAGAAGTTCTAACAGTAATAGGGAGCCACAAATCTTGGGTATGGATTACACAAGACATCCCACTGAGGAAATCACAACATTGACACTACTCTGCAGTCTGGAATATAGACATATAACTCCTAAATTAGGATAGAATTACCAGACCTTTGGCAATACAACTTCTTACTTTCAGGCTTAGAGCACTTCCCGAATATCCCTTAACTATACTATTCCCTATAAATATCATATTCATTCAACTCAGCTTAAAATTCTCATATGAACATTGATAATTTTTTTTTTCTACTAATGTCTAAAATAGCTTAATCCTTACACCGCGATCAAGCCTGACTTTAAATCACAAAAATACAACATGCTACACCACGCTATTATTCTAAACCATATGATGCCACCTTCTATACCTCTTTTAAAAATCACATCCTAAGCATAACATGCCTTACCACTTCAATGACTACTCTGAACTCTTAATATGAAGTCGCTAATGCATATGGCGACCTTCCACTACAATCCCAAAACGTCATTCAAGCCTAATTTATAACCACATGTTAACTTCAAGGCAAACACCCATAAATACATACTTCACATAGTTTCTAAACTATTATCAATATAACTCCCACGCGCTATCCTAAAAACATACACACACAAACTTTTCCACTAACCATCACATGTATCAAAGACTTGGCCCCAAATCTTACTTCATACTTATGGCCTTATCTAAACAAGCATACTATGATCTTCCATCAACAAGAACATTTACATCATCACCACTATCATTGCATAGGAAGGGTCACTAAAAGGTTAAAACATAAGACCCTCAAGCGTGAAAAAGATCTTTATACGGGACTGAGCACACTATAAAGAGTGAGTACATGCGTCATGAGTTGCATGAACTCAACTAGAGTTCATAACATAAGGAATGTGACTCCGACTACTTGAATGAACTAGAACTCATTATCTTGGAACTGGAAGAGTATGTGACTCTCTATCATATACCGGAATCATGAACTATTATCATGGAACTGCATCGTAAGGCATGAGTAAGCATCCGGCTAACAAAAAAAATATTGAGGTAGGTATGGGTTGAGATTCACCCTCACTTTCTGATGTTCTAAATCATACTGCATCACTACTAGAATCTGAGAGCCTTACTTGGTTATTCGTTCTATCATCTCCCCCTTAGCTTCAAGTCATCATCTAGCGTTTGGGAGATCCCTTACCAGATTCTAACTGAACTACACTTACTTCACTCTAGGGTCTGAAAAAAATGACAATACATGCATAACATAGAACTTAACCCGAATGACTACCTTCTGGGATACACTCTATCTTTCCATAGCCACCAATAGTCATAGTATAATGCTTGCACACTTATTTCTATCCGTTCAACCTTCAAAACTCAAACTTAGATTCTAACACTTAACATGGATATCACCAATCCTTTGATGAATCATACCACTTCCGTCCTAGCATACCAATATTGCTACTCCAAACTTATATCTCTCTACTATGAGAATCGAGATCACATCAAAAGGCTCAACACTATCAATCAAGGCTCCTTGACTTGGCTATCTAGAACACCATATATCATCTAACTAGTTTTTTTTTTTCCAACTAGCAACTCCATATCGCCTTGGTCATACTTACCCACCATACCTACAACATTATACTTCATTACGAATCAATTTAAACTTAAGCCATTTCACACACCGTTCAAGCCAATTAGATCACTTTCATATACCTAACATCATTGATCAAGAAATCATCACATCCACCTTCATGGACATCAATTGTTCAAACTTAATATCTAGTGCTAAACATGATTTACAACCCAACCTTATATATAATTCTTACAAAACATACATCATTAATCTTAAGTCACTATTTTTACAACCACATTGTGACGCTCAACGTCACAACCCATGAAACTCCTCACGTTTTGGGCATGTTTCGGACTATTCGGGCGCGTTTTCGAGCATGGCGGGGCTTCGATAAATGCCCCTCATTGCTGCCAACGTTCCAGCACCTTCTAGATGGTCAAAATAGGTTGGAAACACATTTATTAGACTTTAGGAAGTTCACACGTACTGGTATGAAAGTGCAGATTTTCCAGCTTTAAAAGGTCCACAAAGGTTGGCATGCATGTGCAGAAATTTCAGCATGCATGTGCAGGATTTTCAGATTTTCAGCTTGTAGTTGATAATTGCATAGCTTGCATTGTTGTACCTTGTTGACTTAGGGACTTTTAGGTACTATAAATACATGTTGTAAGGTATCATAGGCATCAGCTCACACTTATTTCATTCAGTAAATATCACCCATGAAGAGTACAACATAATTTACTAGTCCATCAAATTGGGACATTCTACCCCAAATACCTGATTTTATCTAGATACTATCCACGACCAAAGCACCTTTATGACATTACTACTATACCTCAAAAATCTACTACATACCTTCTCACAAGTAGTACTAGTTTACAACTACCAAGGAAAAGAAGGTCAAGGGGTAAAGTCACATAATAGACATGATCGACATTAATCTTATACTATAACCCCATGCAATCTTATCTACTTATACGGCTTCTCACATCACGCTTACTTACCCAAGCATACATTTAGACTACCTTCAAATTCCACAAACAACCATGAGTCTATACTTACAACTTACTGGCTAATATAGCCATTTTCACACTTCAAGCAACCGATAAATCACCCTAACTAACAACTCCTTCTCTACCTTCTACTAAACTAACACACAAGGACGAATCACCTCTTTACCAACTCAATCTCATGAAAACAAATTCAGCTATACATATATTAAACCAACACAAGAACAACAAGTTGCTAGTGAATCGAAATAGGCCTCACACGGCTTCACTAGACTTTGATTTTGTATTTTGAACAAGAAAATGAGATGAATGACAAGTCAACTATGCTAGTGTATCGAAAGAGCCCCACACGGCTTCACTAGACTTTTTTTTTTTTTCCAACAACACCTTGATGACAAGATTACATGAGATAGAAATTTAATACGCAATATCCAATGAACTAAGAATACACATCTTACTCAGTATAAATAAAATCGGAGTCAAACACTTCCTCCACGGACTACCATACCATCCACACATTCTACTAGTTACCACATTAGTCTATCACCATAAGGGGGTAAATCATTCTTGAACATCGGTTATTCAACTAAAATATTCATTTACACAAAAGTCACCCTCACTCTGACTTCTAACTTTGTGACTTCACATCACCAACTTCTTGGTCTAATTTCACTACCAATAGGTCATGACAACAACACTTTAACGCATACTACTATTCGGGTGGAAATACAGTTCCAACATTCTACTACACGTCATCCCCCCTTAAGCAAGACATTTGTAAAATAAATTTGAAGGGGACTAAATGCAATTAATACCTCAAGCTGAAAAGCACGATTTCATCAGGATCAATGTTTACATCGGAATCAATACACATTGAAGCACTAACGGACTCTTCTCAAGTCCTTGCACAAATTTTAACTCTTATATGGTTCAATCAGAAAGGACCATACCATTTAGATTCTAAACGTCTGCACTTGAATCACCTCAATAATGAGACATATCTGAGCACATTAGAGTAAGGAAAGAATTTGGGATGACTTTTTACTTTCATATGGGCGACACCATAGCACGAATTAGAGTATGAAAGAGGAACATTCTGACTCTATTGCACGAACTAGAACATGAAGAAAGAGAGGCATTCCTAAACGCCTAGTAGCCTCCTGCTTATAAGTATGGCGCGCTACACACCCATAAACAAGACTCTACCCGACGTGATTTCGCAGACACCCTGGGACCATGAACCGTGCTCTGATACCAAGTGTGTCACGACCCGAGCCTAGGCCCTAGCCGTGACGAACATCCCGAACCATGAAGGCCCGGAACACCCATTCTCTATCTGGTTATCATACACAACATTCGTAATCATAATAAAATGCGGAATTGAAACTGAGTACGGAAAACATGGTCAAGTCCTGCAATATTTCTTAATAATACTATCTGACATCGGTCTGCGAAATCTCTACTAAGAACACAAACATCTGTCTGAAAAGAAACTAGGACAAGGCCCTCAGTAGACCAAAAAAATAATAAATAAGATAATGTCTGACATAATTAGGCCTTCCGAATAATAGAAGGCTCACCACTGTGAGGTCAAGTCTGCAAATCCGAGAATATCTACTGAGTAGCTGGACCCCTAGTCTGTGTCTCAGAACCTGGAAGGAGGGGGGGTCAGCACAAAAGTACTGGCACGCGAAGCAATCCAAAAATAGTATAATAGAACATACATATATATATATATATATAAGTGAAAGAAATTTTTCATCAAGACATCCCGTATAAAACTGTTTCTGAAAAATACATGGGCACTTTCTGAAAACATGCAACCTGTCTGTTCATTTCAAATCATGATCTGTGTTTTACTTCTGAGTTAGGTGGTATTCCCCTACAAGTCTGATATTCCACGGGCTGTATGGAATCCTCCATTGACTCGGCGGGGAAGCCCCCAACCCAAGTGTGCCACAAGGGTTGGAGTGTCTGAGTCTGATACGCCACAGGACATTTAAGTCAGCGCATAATAATATACCCGGGTCGGCAAACCACGGTTTTAGGCAAAGAGTTGTCTGAAACTCCCGCCTTCTTCAGGGAACCACCTAAGCTCTCTTTATGCCCTATTTTAGCCTTTTCTGAACATGTATCATTTTGAAATTTCTAAATCATGAGAGTCTGATAAAAATCTGATTTCTGAACTTGTCTGTGTCTGTTATGGCATTTGTCTGAGTTGGTATCGTCATACCAAGACTTGCAAGTCCTATTTCTGAGCCATAATGTATTAAGCAAGAGCTTTCATTCAAAACATAGTTTAGACCACCAAAACATGTAATTTGCATTAAAGATGTCATGTTCCGAAACTAAAGTCAAATCCATGCAAAACTTTCATCAAACATATGATGGTCATGTGCATTTTTGGCAAAACCATGCATTCTTTCATTACATGCATATTCAACATTCACAACCCTCTCTTTCGTGTTCAAAACATTGTATATTACGTGAAACATGGAAAAAATTATATTAAGAGAGAGGTTTCATGAAAATCATGCTCTAAATTCATATTTCAGGACAAACGCATATATATATATACATATAACTTTCAAATCACTTTGGGGGAAAGCCAAAAGGCCAAAACAATATCATTAAAGCTTCTGAAACATGAGTATGTACATGAATTCGAAAACCCAATTCTTAAAACATGATTTCTATGCCCATGAGATTTTAGTAAAACCCCACGTACCTTGTTCTCCACGAATTTTGAATGTCTATTGAAGCCTACGTCAAGAGAATTCCAAATCTGTAATTTGTTTCACGAAGAAGTTTCGGAATGATCGGACCTTCAAGCTTATTTTCCCAAACCCTAGTTGCTCCTTCTCTTAAGTTCTTGAAGGATTAGATTTTGGGGTTTTATAGGAGGCTTCAATGTTGTTAATAGGTCCAAATCCTTTTAGGAGTGGGTAAGGACGATTTTTGGGTTTTGTAAGGACTAACTTGCATTTAAAGTTAGGTCCAAATCTGTTTAGGAGTGGGTAAGGACGATTTTTGGGTGTTTGAGGGATTAAATCCCGTGTTGGTGGTATATATAGGGGTGGAGAATGACCAAAATACCCCTAAGGAACAATTAAGGTCAAATCTGTCCCTCAGTTGGCAGTTTGGTAGGCTGGAGTAAATCTATTATAACTTTTTACTCATATATTAAAATTGGAAGAAACCAACTGCATTTGAAAGAGGACTCAATGATCTTTCGTTTGATATATTATAGCTCACACAGTTCATTATATACAAGGAGTTATGATCGTTTGAAGTTGACCCTGAAATGCTGAAAAAACTGGGCAATAGGCTATGCGTTTTGCTACTGTTTTGAAATCCAAACGCAGCCTTATGCATTCCGAAAAATTCCAAAACTTATCCGAGATGTACTATGAGATTGCCCGATCGTAACCCAACTGGAAAATCTAAAAATGAAGGTCGGGAAGGTCGAGAAGTTGTATCCCGAAGGTTGCCAGCTAAGAATGAGTCTAAGTCATTTCAACTCTTAGAAAAATTTTCAAGTTTTTAAGTCTAAGGGCACTCTATTAAAGGCTAATCCATGCACGACTTTTACGGGGTGTTACAAAAAGGCTCAACTTTATCTATCAAAACTCCTTAACTTGGCTAACTAGCACACCATATACCATCTAACTTGTCTTTCTCCACCTAGCAACTCAACGGTACCACTTGCCACACTGAACATGTAATAGCCATAGAAAATATCACAACCCCATATCACCTTGGGCATACCTCTACATCATACATATAACAGCATATATCATTATGAATCAAATAAACTTAAGCTCTTGCATACACTGTTCAAGCCTAATGTCTAGTGCCAAACATGATTTTCAACCCAACCTTACGCACAGTTCTCACTTGGAAACCATGAAATAAACATCAAGAAACACTAGTACACTAGAACTTCATAACAACAATAATCGATCCTGACCTTACGGTTTTCCTTATCATAACTCATTAGCACGTACTATTTCAACATATCAAGCCTACTAATTTATTCCCACAAAAAATACATCCTTAATCTCATGCCACTATTCTTACCCCCATATTCTACATTTAAATCCAAACCTATAGTCTAGCATCAATCATCTACCCCCAATCAAGAATGCAACATAATATACTAATTCATCAAATTGGGACATTCTACCCAAATACCTCAAAAATCTACTAAATACCTTCTCACAAGAACTACTAGATTACAACTACCAACGAAAAGAAGGTCAAGGGGGGTAAGGTCACATAATAGACATGGTCAACCTTAATCTTATATTATACCCGCATACAATCTTATCTACTTATATGGTTTTCGCACATCACACCTACTTACCCAAGCGTACATTTATACTATTTTCAAGTTCCACAAACAACCATGAGTTAATAATCCTAACTTATTGGCCAATCTAGCCATTTTCATACTTCAAACAAACAACAATTCACCTTGACTAATAACTCCTTCTTTACCTTCTACTAAACTAACACACAAAGCTGTATCACTTTATTACCGACACAATAGCATGAAAAAATATTCGCCTATACATATATCCAATAAATCACCCTTACCACATTTCTTGCCATTTTGCCTCTAAACCCCCAGTTCCAACCAATAGGATAACAACAAGATGAACAACAAGTTGCTAGTGAATCGAAATAGGCCTCACACGGCTTCACTAAACTTTGATTTTTTTGTGTTTTGAACAAGAAAATGAAATGAATAACAAAGCAACATTGCTTGTGAATCGAAAGAGCCCCACACGGCTTCACTAGACTTTGATTTTTCAAAAACACCATGATAACAAGATTACATATTACAAGAGATAGAAAATTGACACACAATATTCAATGATCTAAAAATACACATCTTACTCTGTATAAATAAAAATCTGAGTCAAACACTTCCCCCACAGACTACCATACAATCAACACATGCTACTAGCTACCACATTAGTCTATCACTATAAAGTGGTAAATCATCCTCAAACATTGGTTATTCAACTAAAATATTTATATACACATAAGTCACCCTCACTCTGACTTCTAACTTTGTGAGTTCATATCACCAACTTTTTGGTCTAATCTCACTACAAATAGGTCATGACATCGATATTTTAATTTATACTACTAATCGAGTGGAAATATAGTTCCAATATTCTGCTACACATCATCCCCCCTGAAGCATGACATCTACAACATAATTTTTTGAAAAGAGACGGAATACTCTTAATATCGTAGGACGAAAAGCACGATTTCATCAGAATCAAAGTTCACACTAAAATCAATATACTCTGAGGCACTAACGGACTCTTCTCAAGTCCTTGCACAAATTTTAAACTCTTTTGTGGCTCAACCAGAAAGGACCCTACCATTTACTCTCTAAATTTCTGGACTTGAATCACCCCAATAATGAGACATATCTGGGCACATCAAAGTAAGAAAAGAATTGGGATAACTTTACTTTCGTGTGGGCGACACCATAGCACAAATTAGAGTATCAAAGAGGAATATTCTATCCCTATTGCAGGGACTAGAACATGAAGAAAGAGGGACATTCCTAAATGCCTAGTAGTCTCCTACTTATAAGTAACATGACTCTACCTGACACGATTTCGCAGACACCCTGGAACCATGAACCGTGCTCTGATACCACGTTTCTCACGACCCAAACTAGGGCCCTGGCCGTGACGGACATCCCAAACCATGAAGGTCCGGACGTCCTACTCTATCTGGTAATCATGCACAACATTCATATAATAAAAGAAAATGCAGAAAAATAATTTAATACAACAACATGGTCAAAACTCATGGTTCAGTTTAACAATAAGGAATGAAATCCGAATTCAACTAAACAACATCTAGAATAGTCTGCGAAATCTCTACTACATGAAAATATAACAACAATCTAAAAACTGGGACAAGTCCCCCAGTACCAAAACAGTAATAAATGACAAAATCTAAAAGGACAGGCCTTCTGGAATAGAGAAGGCTCACCACTGCACAATCTGATCTGTTGTCTAAAAACTCTACGGCTTAGTAGAACCTCTGAACTGATTTTTAGACTCTGGGAGGTAGGGGGTCAATACAAATGTACTGCTACGCAAAGCAAATCAAAAATAATCATTTATAATCAACATATATGAGAGAAATTTAAAACAGTTCATAAACATATCATATAGACTCTGTGAAAACATCTAAACTCTGTGATACTCTTTGTATTACTTCTGCGCTAGGTGGTATACCCTACAAATCTTAAATTCTACAGGCTATACAGAAAGTGCCATTAACTCGACAGCAAAGCCCCCAATCCAAGTATGCCGCAAGGGTCAGAGTCTCTGAATCTACTACGTCACTCGGCCGTCGCTAGCGTACAATAATAATATACCCGTATCGGTAAATACGGTTTCAAGCTAAGAGTTACTTAAACTCAAGCCTTCTTCGGGTAACCACCTAACCCTGTTTAAGCCCATTTTTAACTCTTTCAAAATATGCATTCTCTAAAAACATAATCTGTAACCATACTCTTAAATCATACTCAGTTATGGCATACATACTTATGGTATCTTCATACCATTGACTTGCAAGTTCCATCTCTGAGCCATCAATAACATATTATAATCTCTATTTTCAAAACATAAATTTGGGACCACCATATCAATAAATCAATTGAAAGAAACTCTTTCTCAAATCTCATGTAAACACATGCAAGAAACTCTCTTTGTCAAGAATTTCAATAGCACAAGGTGGTCATGTCAAATTTCTCAATCACATGCAACTCTTTCTCATTTAAAACAAGGATATAATTATATCAAGAAGCTCCCTCTCATCATCTCTAAATCATGCTCAAATACTATGGTATTGAGAAAACTATTTTTAAACCATAAATCATGCAATTTCAAATCATTCACAATAAGATCATAAATTCACAAGAGAGGGACTTCATAATCTATACTCTCAAACAAAATCGAAAAATTTCAATTTCATACATATACATATACTTGTAAATCAATTTAAGGGGATAAGGCCTAAAGGCCAAAACAACAATATCATTAACATGCTTAAAGCATAATAAGATCATGGATTTCAAATACCTTTAACAAATTCATACTTGATAATCTTTAAATCATAATTGAGTGTTTTCAACAAGCCCATGTATTATTAAGATAGACCCCACGTACCTTAAATTAGAAGATTTTGAATGAACTCTAGCTTTTGGGATGCTATACGTACGATTGGTGGGTGCATCTTGTAGCCCTCGCAATGAGGATTCCGGATCTTGAAGAATTATTGAAAAGCTACGGTTAAATCTTGAGATATATTGATCTTTGGGTTGAAATCCTAAGGAGTGTTCTTGAGAGAATCCCATGTTTAAGATGATTGGGGGATTTAAAATACCCAAAACACCCTTAATGATTAGGGTAAAACTGAACACAATAAGCCCAGCCGGACTTCCTAGGGCAGCGCCCTACCTAGCTTGGGGGAGTACCCAGAGCGGCGCCCTGCCTATCCCGGGGGACTACCCTAGGCAGCGCCTTTTGATAGTCCGGGGGAGTAACCTGGGCGACGCGGGATAATCACCCCGAACTACTTGTTTGGCATACCAAACATGCCCTAAAGCTCGTCTAAAAATTTTGAAAATCACCCGAGACGTACTCGTCTTGCCCTATCGTGTATCAACAAAAAAATCAAGGAACGGAGGTCAGGGAGGTACAAAATAAAATCCCCGAAGATTGAGAGATAAAAATGAGACTAAGTCTCTTTGACACTTAGAAAAATTTCTAGTCTTTTCAAATCTTTTAGCATACTACTAGAAGCTAACACCCGCATGGATTTTACGGGATGTTACAGTCTTCTTCTATGCCTAAGCTCTCTTATTCAATATCTTCCTTCTACTTTCATAGCTTCCTATTTTTTAGTTGAATCTTCCGATCTTTGTTAACGTTCTTGGGAAAGCAGAAAGTCTCTCCAACTACACCTTTCTTCTGCTAATCTCTACAGGCTTTTGGTATAGTTGATGGTGCGAGAGACAAGAATAAAAATGCATTCTTTGCTCTACGGGTCCCTTTTCCATATTATCAGTCTAACTCTACGTTGTCCCCTTTGCGCACTTTATTGGAAGATCACTTACGACTACTTCAGTTTTTGGAGATAAACTCCTCGAAACGATGATGTTGATGAAGAAACTGGAAATGACATTGATGATTTGGAAGATCAGTCTCCTATAGAAAGTGACACAGAGGAGAAAATGTAGAGTTGTTTTGTCAATTGTGTTTCTATTGTTAGGTAGTGAAGTGCCAATCACACAAAAGGCAAATAGAAAAGAAAAATAAAATGAGTTTTTTTCCAACTAGAAAGGACAAGTCTCGTTTTTGTTCTGTAGAAAGAATGTTAAAAGCAGGATGCTCAGAATATGTCTATTGGAACTATATAAGGATTAGAATGACAAGAAATATCCTTATCCGTATATAATGGAAGGAATATACTAATACACTATAGGAGAGTCAAAGAATATGCCTATTGGAATTATATCAAGATTAATAGAATAACAAGAATATCCTTTTCCATATATAATAAGTTGGGATCTATCCTTCCCGTCCACCTCATTAATATTTGGAGGGAAGAATCCGAGGTAGCCTAATGACCAGCAAACAAATCAAACACGAGTATTTTAGCTTAATGTTGTCTCTAAGTAGTATTAAGTACCTATTAATCAAGAATGGGAAATAACAATGCCACATCACATGTGCTTTTGTTTGCTTCACGTACCACTTTCCTTTTTGAGAAACTCTTCTCTCCTACGTTTTCTCTCATCTTCATCACTAGTGAAAATGGGGCCGAAGAAGCAAAAAAGTGGGAAGGCAGCGATGAGGGAGGAGAAATTGAACTGAGGAGTTGCGAATTGAAAGCCTCCAATGCTTAACAAACTATTGAAAGTCATTTCAATCCATTGAGAGTCATTTTAACCCCATTTTGTTGATCCATCTTTTCAAGAAAAAAAAAACAATTGTTGGTTGCCCTTTTCTCCCTTCTTTGCTTCCTTGCATTTTCACCTGTTGAAGACGTAAATAAAGTTTGTTGTATTAAACACAAAAAGCTTTCAGCTGAGTTGGTTGCAAAATTTCAAAATGGTATCTTCTATGCAAGTAGTGAAACTAGAAATTTTGCTAAGAGTATTGTCAGCGTAATTTCCAGGGAAGGATATTCAATTGTCTTGTGTTGTACTCGTTTTTATGCTCCTTAGTTCATGTGTTTTCTTTCTTGATTTCAGACACTCTTCATTCCCCATTATGCTGACTCTCTATGTTCATCATCTGACTTGAAGGTTACCAGAAACCGAGTCCTTTTCAAGTCCATACCGAGGCTGTAAATTTAACAATGGGCAGTTAGTTAAATTAGCTTTTGATCGATCAACTTAACAATCACCAGACCTGACATTGCTTTTCTGGACATAATACAATGGTGAGCATTTATACACGAGGTCAGATATTTTTTTCGAATAGAACAGTTCTTTCTCACGATGTCCAAACTACAGTATCCTGAAGTATCTCCTGAATTTTTTGCCACTTCCACAACATGGAAAGCTGGAGTAATATCAAATATATTTGCATCAATTGTCCCGTCGTTTTCTTCACCTGTTGAAGACATAATGAAGTAAATAATGTGTGTTGTATTTAACAACAAAGCCTTAAGCTGAAATGGTTGCAAAATCTCTGAAGCAAGACTTATTTAGTTACAAACAATAGCAGTGGTTGGAACATGAGACCTGTTCTGTTCTATGAGTCATCTCGTAGGAGAAGACGATTAAACGTGGAACAACAAAACCATTACAGCTTGAAATACTCTTGTTTGCAGTTGGTACATGGCCCTAATTTTGAAGACAAGTCTCTTGCAGAAACTGTGATAGATCAGGTAGAGCTAAGTTACTTAAAGGAGAAGTAGCGTTTGAGTGTTAAGAGATGGAGGACTCGGAAGAAGAGACGATATTTGAATCTGAGATAACTAATGATGAAAATGAGGTATCTCTTCGAAAATAACTCTCACAATCTATGGATGAATTCTTAACCTTTTTAGAAGGATTTACGTTAAGCAGTTCAGTTATTTCTTCCCAAATTAGTTATTCTGTCTTTAAAATAATGTATGTGCACTTCCCTGTGGCAAGCCAATCATTTCTTGTTACTACGCAAACTTGTTAATTTTGTTTTCTCATCTGCGCCCTAGTAATAATTAATAATGTTAGTACCTTTTTAGGACACATTTTGCAACAGTAACTCAGGATCCTACTCGTTTTGACATGCCAGAACAGGCCAACCTGTTGTTTCTTTATACGGGAAAATGTGCGTGTAGAACAGATTCATGAATGAAAACAGACACAAGCTTTGATTGCTGATACGAATGTGGAAATTCACAATATTACTAAGAAATATGACCTTGACTGTTTTAGCTTTTGAAATTACCTCAAAGTAACAGCCTGGATTCATATGAACTTTGGATGTGTCAATATTAATCTAAAAGGTCTACTAATCTCGAAATCAAATTGAATCAAATTCTTCAAAAATCAAAAAAGAAAAAAAAACAATTGTGTTATAGCGCATCGTTTGTATCTGAAAGCTAAAGCTGAATACCAAATACCAAAATAGCATTGGTTCCTACTCCTGTTAGCTACTTGTTATAGATGTTGTAATTGATAGATTAACCAGCTTAACATGTCATTAGCTCAACAAAAGCAACTTAATTGGATCTATCGATTCCCACATAAATTGGCAACTTAAGAGACCTTCAGGGCTTGCACGAGTAATAACAAACTTTACCGGGGATTTACTCCGAGAAATCCTTTAAAATCACGGGTTCATACCTTATAGTTGTTCATATTTTAGTAGCTTTTTCCATATATATCTATACTTTGTATCAAAAGATATAAATCCCTGTGAACCCATAGCTGACACTAGTTAAATTTTAGTTTGCCAAAACTAAACTAAATCCCTATTCATTATGATATTGTAGTCAGGACTGTTTGTTTAAGTTGTTAAACAAGTATAATAATAAGGAAAATCTATTCAATTCATTCTTTCTCCTTCAATTAGCATCTTACATTTGGTATAAAACTTAGTGGAAGACTCCTTTTTGAGTCTTCTTTCTTGGTCTACCACTTAAACAAATTAAAGTCACTTTTTTTTGTTCAAGACTTACTATTCTAGAACTTTCATACAACAAAATCACAGGCATGATTCCTAGTTCTCTTGGATATTTGACACATCTACGGTTCCTAAACATGAGAGAAAACAATTTAACCAGCGACTCATCGCTAAGCTTCCTGACTTCCTTAAGCAATTGCAGAAATTTAACATCTCTTTCTTTATCTTTAAACCCTCTAAATGGCATGCTTCCAGCCTCCACGGGGAACCGTTCCACCTCTCTTAGAGTATTTTACGCCACCAGTTGCAAAATCAAAGGACGAATTCCAAATGAAGTTGGGAACTTAAGCAGCTTATTAGACCTTAAACTTTCTGGAAACAACTTGGTTGGATCGATTCCCCAAACAATTGGCAAGTTGAGAGACCTGCAGGTCTTGTTCTTGAGAAATAACAAACTTAAAGGATCTATCGGTGATAATCTATGTAAATTGCAGTGCTTGGATGTCATCGACTTGACTCAAAATCAATTTTCAGGTTCTCTTCCTAATTGTTTAGGGAATGTTACTTCCCTTAGGAAGATATATCTGGATTCCAACAAATTGAGTTCCAATATACCACCAAACTTTGGGAACCTTCAAGATCTAGTGGTTCTTGACTTATCGTCAAACAACATGGTAGGTTCTTTACCTCCAGAAATTGGAAATCTAAAGGCTGCAACACTGATGGATTTGTCAATGAATCGGTTCTCAATTAGAGTTCCTATTGAAATTGGAGGATTGCAAAATCTGATGCACCTTTCTTTGCGACACAACAAGTTGCAAGGAGCTATACCTGACTCAATGAGAAACATGGTAGGTTTGGAATTCCTAGACCTTTCTCATAACAATATATCTGGAATCATTCCTAAGTCTTTGAGAAACTTCAAAACCTGAAGTATTTCAATGTTTCTTTCAACAAATTGTATGGTGAAATACCCTCGGGAGGTCCTTTCAAGAACCTCTCGAGTACGTTTTTCATCTACAATGAAGCATTGTGTGGTGGTTCAAGATTTAGTGTCCCGCCATGCCCCACTTCATCAAAGCACAGATCAAATAGGAAAAAATTGCTAGTTCTTTTTCTTTTTCTTGCAATTGCAATTTTATTTGTTCCTATGACCTTTTTACTCCTATGGATAAGGTATAGAATAGGTAAAAGTGCTCCTCAGCAAGCTGACTTATTGTCTACCGTAGAAAGAGAAAGGATTTCATACTACGAACTTCTCCGAGCAACTAATGCGCTTAGTGAGAGTAATCTGATTGGTTCCGGAAGTTTTGGCTCTGTTTACAAAGACGTTCTCAGAAGTGGAACTGTCATTGCAGTTAAAGTGTTCAACCTGCAACTGGATGCAGCATTCAAGAGCTTTGATATGGAATGTGAAGTTCTGCACAGCCTTCGCCATAGGAATCTCGTAAAAGTCATTACTAGTTGTTCCAACCTTGATTTTAAGGCTTAAGTGCTCAAGTATATGCCAAATGGTAGTCTTGAGAAGTAATTGTTTTCACACTACTTCTTCGAAATCAGGCAGAGACTAAGCATAATGATAGATGTGGCATGTGCATTGGAATATCTCCATCATGGGTGTTCGTTGCCTATGATTCACTGTGATCTAAAGCCTAGTAATGTCTTGCTAGATGAGGATATGGTTGCCCACCTAAGCGACTTTGGCATTTCACAACTGCTTGGTGAAGATCAGGCTGATTTGTACACTAAAACCTTAGCTACATTGGGGTATATTGAGCCCGGTACGTCTCCTATTTTTGCTGATTATCCCTTTCCTTTTTTCCCACCCAGAAACCATATTGCATATTTAAATGAATTGTTTGACTGTAGAGTATGGACTGGATGGACTAGTGTCAACAAAGTGTGACGTCTATAGTTATGGGGTCATGTTGATGGAAATGTTTACTAGGAGTAAGCCTAATGAGTTTGAGGGTGACCTTAGCTTGAAGCAATGGGTGAGTTATTCACTCCCAGAGTCAGTAATGGATGTAGTAGATGTCAACTTGGTAACACCTACGGGTAATCACTTACAGAAGGAGCTTCATGTTGTGGTTTCAATTATGAAAGTTGCATTAGATTGTTGTGCTGAATCTCCGGCAGGAAGGACTAACATGAAAGATGTTGTCGGGATGCTACAGAAATTCAAGATTCAACTTCTTGCATGCTGAGCATGTTCTCGGAATCTCCTGTTCCAAATCACTTGTTTGTTGCAAATGTTTGCTAAATTGTTGGATTCATATAAAGATTGCTTCTTCATTTTTATTTTTTTTTAGCACTTGCTTTTTGCATGATTCTGTTTTCAAAAATTCTAGTTGGTTGCAATAAATGTTTACTCATTCCTCTTAATATTAATGTTACAAAATGATGGAACACAATCAACAACAAATATAGAACAACTTTTTAGATATAGAGAATACAGAGTTCAAAATCCAACAAGTGATTATTACTTTCAAGGAATTTGTCCAGCAATGGAAATGCCAACGATGACGGAGATTACAGGAAGTAACTTGTGGAGATGGAAATTCTGGAAATATACAATATAATGTCATGTGGCTAGTTTCATGACATTGTTGAGCAGATTAGACAGATTACGAAGGGCGGCCTTAGTCTGGCAAACCATCTTTACTGAATCAGTACTCGTGCACACACTTGTAAGACCTGAGACATAGTAGAGAACACAAATAATTTGCAGAAATTCAGGTAAAATGTCTGAACACTTTGTGGCCAACAAATTATGTGGTCAGACACATATTCACTTCAAACGGATTCTCCCAAAATCTTTTGCTTTATTAATGTCGATTTTTCTCCAGTGCAGTCTAAAAAATAAAAGAAGCAGAAGTTGTCTAGAAAACATGACACTTAAAGACAAGTTCACAATTGGATCAACAAACCGCTGGTATTGAGACCTTGAAAGGAAGACTTCGTACCTGAGTAATGATCACAGAAGAAAAGAAGGGGAAATAAGGGTCGTCCCCGGACTTCCTATTTCCTCAATACCTAGTAACTAGTTTGTAAAGTCAGTTTTAAACACCTAAAATTACTTTTCGGACATTTAATTAGCCGAAATGAACTATAAATTCAATTATAGAAATATAATAACCAAAAGATGATGACACTTCGAAAAACATAAGGGCTTCCAGTAGGTATAAATTTAGCAGAGGTCCTTCTCCAGTTCTTTTGCTCGAGCGAGAAGTTGACTGCTGTTGTCGAGAAATGCAAGGCTTTCTCTTCCCTTACCTACATGGCCGTGAAAAAGCAAGGGAACTTCATTTCCAACATCCACCAAACCGATGTCAATGCAGTGACATGGGGTGTCTTCCCAGCTAAGGAGATTGTACAACCAACCATCGTTAATCCTGCAAACTTCATGGTGTGGAAAGACGAGGCATTTGAAATCTGGTCAAGAGGTTTGTAAAAATAAGAAACAATATTTGGGAATTTTCTTCTCTATATATTCTTTCCCAATCACATTTATTTATACAAGCTAATGAAATGAACCTTCTATTCTAAGCTAAACAAGAGCCTTCTATTCTAAGTTAATGATGAAAGAACCCTCTATTGTTGGTCCATGTTCTTGTTTATAAAGCCCAAATGTTGACCCATGTTAGAGCTGGTTGAGCCATCTTGATTGCTAACATCCCTCCTCAAGTTGGAGGGTAAAGAAGTGACACTCAACTTGCACAAATTCTGATGGTGAGGAGGTCCAGCAAGGGATTTGGTGAAGATGTCGGTGAGTTGGTCCTTAGATGGAACAAAAGAAACAGATATTAAGCCTGAGAGATATTGTTGATGAACGAAATGGCAGTCAAGCTCGATGTACTTCGTTCCCTCATGGAAAACCGGATTTCGAGTTATATGGAGGGTTGCTTGACTGTCGGAGTGAACTGGAACAGGAAGAGGGGGAGGAACGGATAGATCAGTAAACAATCTTGTCATCCAGGTCAATTCCGCAACTAATCTCCTCATTGACTGATATTCAGCTTCTGCGAATGAAAGGGAAACTGATGATTGTTTCTTTGATTTCCAGGAGACTGGTGAACCTCCTAAGCTTATAAAAAATACACTGGCGGACCTTCGTGTAGTACAACAAGAGGCCCAGCTAGCATCACAATAGGCAGTGAGAGAGAATGAGGGTGAAGCAGAGAGAAAGATGCCCTGATTCGGATATGCTTTTCGGTAACTTATGACCCACAATCCTTCTTTGAAATGTTCGATGCCAAGATTTTGCATAAATTGACTGAGAGTCAATACAGAATAAAACAGATCCGGTCTAGTGTGAGTCAAATAATTGAGTTTACCAATGAGATGCCTGTAAAGTGTAGGATCTGACATGTGATTTTCTGAATCTGCAGAGAACTTGACTGAAGGATCTAACAGAGAAGAAGCTGGAGGAAGGAATGAAACATCAAATTCATTGATTAAATCAAAGGTATATTTTCGTTGACTCATTATGATTCCCTGTTCTTCATGCAGAATTTCCACTCCCAAAAAATAATGCAGCGAGCCGAGATCCTTAATTTTAAACTCAGTATGAAGAAACTCCTTAAGGTTACGTATCTAATCTGTAGCGTCCCCTGTAATCAAATATCATCGACATACACAATTATGATAGAGAAAAGCCCTTCTAATTGTTTAAAAAATAAGGAATAATCATTGAGGGAGGTTGTACAAACCTTTAAAGTTTAGGGCTCCGGCAAGCCTGACATACCGTTGCCTTGAGACTTGCTTTAATCCATAGAGTGATTTTTTTTACGACAAACCATATTAGGTTGAGGGGGTTCTATTCCTGCAGTGAATTTCATATAGACCTCTTCTTGCAAAGTTCCTTGCAAGAAGGCATTATTCACATCAAATTGTGAGATTTCCTATTTCGTTTTGGTTGTAATTGCCAGTAAACATCTTATGGTGGTCATTTTGACTACTGGGGAAAAGGTCTTATTAAAATCAATCCCCTCTTGCTAAATGTCACCTCTTATTACTAACCGTGCCTTTAGCCTTTCAAGAGATCCATCTGCATGTTGTTTCACATTATAGACCCACTTACAAGGCAATGCCTTTCTACCTTGTGGCAGATGCACAACCTCCCTAATTGAGTATTAAAGCATCAATCTCATCCTGCATTTCCTGCACCCAACCGTGATATGTACATACTTGAGAGTAACTACCGGGTTCAATGATGGAGGGAATGGAGTGTAAAATAGCTTGGTTGGGCAAGGAAAGAGTAGAAACTGATAGACATGTGGGTGTACTAGGAGTAGCAAAACAAGATTCAGTCACATCACTAAGATAAATAGTGTTGCAGATATAGTCTTTGAGATGTGAAGGTAGCTCACTAATTTTTCTCCTTTGGGACCTTCTAGGAGGAGGTAGGGGTTGTGAAACATCTTTTTTTGAAGAAACAAATGGTGTGACGGTTGGACCAGAAGAATTAGAATGATCAGGAGCTGATTCAAAAAAGGTAGAAAGTGGTAAGGTGGAATCTGGTTCAACAGGGTTAGAAGAAATGACAGATGGTGGAGTGAAATAATGTTTTTCTTTTGTTTGGATTGGAACAGTAGGAGTAGGAATATGTGAATGGTCAGAAGCAAAATGAAACACATGTTCTTCGAAATGAACATCTCTTGACACAAAGATTTTCTTAGAAGTCAGATCAAGAAGTTTGTACCCCTTTTGATCACTTGGGTATCCTAAGAAGACACACCTAGTGGCTCTAGGATCAAATTTACTCTTTCTATGAGATAGAGTGTTAGCAAAACATAGGCAACCAAAACATCATAATAAGTGATAAGAAGGTATTCTGCCAAATAAAATTTCATAAGGTGTTTTACCTTTAAGAACTATGGAAGGCATCCTGTTGATTAGAAATGTGGCAGTGACACTCACCCCAATAGATCATAGGAACCGTAGATTGAAACATCAAAGTCCTAGCAATTTCAAGCAAGTGTTTGTTCTTTCTCCCAGTTACCCCATTTTGTTGTGGGGTAGCAACACAAGATGTTTGATGTATGATACCTTGAGATGTTAGAATTGATGCCTCTGTACTCCTACCCAACTCCATTACATTATCAGATCTGATAATCTTCACTTTTTTGTGAAACTGTCTTTCAGCCATTTCAAGAAACATTGAATAACAGAAAAAGCATTACTTTTAGTTGCTACCAAGTATGTCCAAGTCCCTCTACTGTAGTCATATACTGTAGTCAAGAAATACCTATAATTATTATGAGTAGGTGACTTGCAGGGAACCTAAGTGTCTACATGAACTAGATCAAAAATGGATTGAGAAGTAACTTAATTGATAGGAAAAGGTAATCTAGCTTGCCTAGCTAAAAGAAAGATTTCACAATGACAATCATAATTAGAGGGAATTGTAAGGAAATGGACATTTTTCATTGATGGATAAGGCAAATGCCCAAGTCTTACATGCCATAACCTTACATCAGAATTAGCATTGAAACAGACTGAAAAAACAATGTAAATCTGAATTGGGACTAGAAACAGCACTGTTAAAGTTAGAAAAGACTTTAGAATCCTTGTAAATATCTTGGTTCCCACTAGACTCCTTAGGAATGATTTTAAGCATGTATAGACCTTCTTTTACTTCACCAAAATCTTGAGGCTTCTTCATTAAAGGACCCTATAAGACACAACTATTAGAAATAAAGGATAAAGTATAGCTGTATTACAGATTAAATTTGTGAACAGCGAGTAGATTGTAACTGAAACTTGGAACATAAAGAACATTATGCAATGTGAGGTTATTAGAAATTAGAACACTTTATGTGTGAGTCATAAAGAAGGACTGAGAGTTGGGTAAGTTAATGTTAACAATAATTTTTAGAACTTTCATGGAAAGAAAACAACTAGAGTTGTAACACATGTGCTTAGAATCACCTGAGTCTATTATCCATGTACCAGAATTAAAAACTGAAAGACAAGTTCCAATATATTTAAGAACGGTACCAACAACTGCATTAGCATTTATCTCAGATCCTTTGTTCATAGATGTTCCCTGTATTGACTTCTGCTTTGCCATTTGAATAATATTCTTGAATTGTTCTTTGGTAAAATGTTGATTGATTAAATTCATGTCAATCATATGCCCATTGTCACCTTCTTCTCCAGACATAACTGTATTTCCTCTGATCTGAACCTGTCCACCTCTATTGTTTGTGAACTGAAAATCTTTTGGGAAACTATGTAACCTGAATCAATCATCATCAACATGCCCAGTCTTACCACAAAAATCACAGGACACATTAGGATTATACTTATTCTTAACCCTAAGCTTCTGTTGTGATAGTTTTTTCCTGTCTATTTAGGTAATTGCTGATGATTGTTTAGTCTTGGATAATTGAATGATCTAGTTCCAAAATTAGGCATAGCACCAGAGGTTTTATGTACTTTCTTGCCAAATTTGTTTTGATTCATGTTGCTTACCATAAAGGAAGAAGAATCAGTTGGGATCAAGCCACTGAAATAGGTTTCTCTCTGATTTTCATCTTGTAAAATTAGAGAGTAAGCAACATTTATGTTGGGCAGAGGATTCATCATTAAGATGTTTCCTCTTGCTTGAGCATACACATCATTTAGACCCATCAAAAATTGTATAAGTTTCTCATCTTCGAGAGACTTTTCCAGCTTCAATTTATCTTTACAGCTACACACATAGGTGCACTTATCAGACTTGAGAGATTCCATCTCATCCCAGAGTCTCTTAAGTTTAGTTAAATATCCTACAATGTCATTATTTCCTTGAACTAACCTGTTGAGTTATTTTTTTAGGTAAACCAGTTTAGCTCCATTAGATTGTCCAAATCTATGCTCTTGACTCATCCATAAATCTTTAGCAGTCCTAGGGTATATCACACTATCAGCAATATCCTTTGAAAGAGAGTTAAGGAGTCAAGACGTTACCATGTCATTGCATCTGCTCCAAGATTGTAGATCTGGAGATTGGGCATCTGGTGAAGCATCAACACCAATGATAAAACCAAGCTTATTCTTGGATGATAGTGCTATAAGCACTGATCTCTTCCATCCTTGATAGCCTTTTCCATCAAATGGAGTGTTAACCAAGGCCATTCCAGGTGAATCTTAAGAGTGAAGGCAATAAACATGAGTGGGATCCATAGATGGTGGAGTTCTGGCAGTAGAACTAGAGGATGCTGATGAAGTAGTGACTCCATCCGCCATTGTAGAGATAGGTCAAATGAAGAAAATTGATGATTGAGAAGATGATTTCTATGCAACTACCTTACGCTCTGATACCATGTAAAAATAAGAGACAATATTTGGGAATTTTCTTCTCTGTATATTCTTTGCCAATCACATTTATTTATACAAGCTAATGAAATGAACCTTCTATTCTAAGCTAAACAAGAGCCTTCTATTCTAAGATAATGATAAAAGAACCTTCTATTGTTGGGCCATGTTCTTGTTTATAAATCCCAAATATTGACCCATATTGGAGCTGGTTGAGCCATCTTGATTGCTAACAAGGTTGGGCTCAATTATACCCCGAGAATGATCCATCAAGAAAATTGCTCGAACCGGTATACAGACTTCGTCTCTATCTTGATAATAAACCCAGTCCCTTTTCCATTCATCCTAGTTTGTGCTGTACATTTTCTGAGTTAATCTCACGGATGGTCATCCACCTAATAACGGAGAAATAACTAGAGAATGCATATATATCACTAGAAAATGAACTAGTTCTACGATGATCATCCGTGAAATTACCCCTTATTTTTGCTCGCGATCTACTAATAAAACGGAATATTCATTTCATTTTACAGGTTCAAAACAGTTACTTCTTGGTCAGCCTCGTCGATAATGATTACATCAATGGAGATTTGTTTGCCATTTTCAAGGATATCTGAATTTATCAGCTATACAATGAAAGTTTCTTCTTTGAGTTTTGAGTAGAAATTTTATGATTTATTGTTGTTACAAGTCCCACCTTTCATTAGATGTATTTATTCACACCACTCCCTTATGAGAAATCAATCCTTATTCTGTACTTTCTCTCACCACCCTAAATCATAAATAAATCATGAATTCTTCAGAGCAATTCGGCAGGCAGGCCTACAAGGACCGTAGAAGAAGTGCCTCAGCACGCTGCAGCCATTAGTTTTATTCCTTTTACGCAATTATGAACTCCCCAGAAATTTATCAATTTCAATGCTACAAATCATTTTGGAGCTGAGATAACAAACTGTGCGAACCGGAAAAGTTAGAAATGCAACTCGTAATTTTCCTCTTCACTTTTTGAGGGGGATCAATCAGAGAGATGGTGTAAACAGGGATATATGGCTTGTAAAATTACTTAACAAGAACACCTCTGCCCCTATAAGACAAAAATTTTCCTTGTCGTCCTTGTAATGTTCCTGCATTAGATCGGTGGCCACTGATGGATGCCACCTTTTTTCTTCACAAGTAGTTTGGATATCAAGATATTTAACAGAAAAGTTGTTGTTGAGGTCAATAAAGGGGAAGCCCAGTGCACTAAGCTCCTGCTATGCGTGGGGTCTAGGAAAGGGTTGGACCACAAGGATCTATCGTACGTAGCCATACCCTACATTTTTGCAAGAGGCTATTTCCACAGCTCAAATTAGTGACCTTGTGATCACATGACAACAACTTCACCAGTTACACCAATGAGTTGGTTTAATTCCTCAATTCTATCAGCATTAGACATTAGTGCTTGGAGCAACCAAATAACAAGATTTATTCATGTTCACTGGTTGGCCAGAGATTTGTTCAGAACATAAGAGCTAGATAATATAATCATCCATCAGTATGGTATAAGTGAGTGATAAAAGGGGATTTTATTATGAATAAAATATCTTTTGAATGAATTATTCATTTCATCATTATAGAAAGTAACTCATTGGACATAACGTGACTATTTAGGAAGGCTCTCATCGCAAGGTTGACTAAACACTACAGAATTAGTAAGTGTGGCACTACTCTTCACCACATAATTCTACAGAAGATGAAAGCAAGACTATTTGCAAAAGAGGACTTTTTGCCACAAAAAATAAAGCAATACTTGGTTGACTTGCCAAGTCTTTGGCTGAATAGGGGACTTTTTTGCCACCATATTTATAATTCTGATTGAGATGTGAAAGACACATCTTTCACATCTCAATCAGAATTATAAATATGGTGGCAAAAAAGTCCTCTATTCAGCCAAAGACTTGGCAAGTCAACCAAGTCGGCCTTGGCTCAGCGGTAAGCTTGCTTACCGTGGTGTGCCAGGGTCGGGGGTTCGAAACGTCCCTCCAGCGAAGCTGGGGTGAGGACGCGTAGGTCAGGCCCGGAGTGGTCCCCCCCTCCCCGACATCTACGGAGTAGGTATGAACCGGGTCGTCCCATTGAGATGTGAAAGACTTGGTTGACTTGCCAAGTCTTTGGCTGAATTGAGGACTTTTTTTCCACCATATTTATAATTTTGATTGAGATGTGAAAGACTTGGTTGATTTGGTGGTATTAGTGTTGATATGACCAAAAGGGAGACCTCATTGCTATTTAAAGTCTCAAAACCACATGTTATAGAGTATACCTACTAATGTTTGCAATAATGGAGAAAGCCTTCACATTTTTTCTCTTAACACGCTTGTTGTTTATGACTAGTTCAGTCATGACCCAAACCAACATTACTACTGATCAATTAGCTCTTCTGTCCTTAAAATCCCAAATTATTTCAGACCCATTTCATTTATTGGATGAAAACTGGTCTCCCGCCATTTCCGCTTGTCATTGGGTTGGAGTCACTTGTGGTTCTCGCCAACAGCGAGTGAAGTCCTTGAATCTTTCTAACATGTCTCTTACAGGCAAGATTCCCCGTGAATTTGGAAACCTCTCATTTCTTGTTTCTCTTGACTTGGGAAGCAACAATTTTCATGGAAATTTGCTTCATGAACTGGCACACTTGCGTCGGCTTAAGTTTCTTGATTTAAGTGTCAACAACTTCAGTGGGGAGGTTCCCTCTTGGTTTGGGTTTTTACACCAACTTCAAGTACTAAATCTTGGAAATAATAGTTTCACTGGTTCCATTCCTTCTTCATTTTCTAATATGTCCACACTTGAGACTTTGAATCTGAAATTCAATTCCATAGAGGGTCATATCCCTCTGTCGTTCTCGAATGCCTCAAGGTTGGAGGCTTTGGAGATATCTTATAATTCACTTCAAGGAAACATCCCAGAAGGAATTGGCAATCTTCACAACATGAAATTGCTATCCATACAATATAATCAACTTACGGGTTCTATACCACTGTCAGTTTTCAACATTTCTAGAATTGAACGCATAGCATTTACAGGCAATAGCTTATCAGGAAGTCTTCCCAATGGTTTATGTAATGGTCTCCCAATACTCAAAGGGCTTTATCTATCCGGAAACAAGCTTTATGGTCATATGCCTACAAGCTTGTCAAATTGTTCACAACTTCAAGTACTGTCTTTATCACAAAATGAGTTTGACGGACCAATACATAGTGAAATTGGAAGATTGAGTAACTTGCAGTTCTTGCCTCTTGGATATAACCATTTCACAGGTATGTTTTTATCTTCTGAATTACTTCAGAATTTTATTTTATTACACAGTAACTGTAGGGATCATTTCAGTTATTGAATTAATTGAGGTATCTAAGTTTGGTGGTATTAGGCATGGAGAGAAGCCAGATTAATGGTTCTGTTCAAATATATTTATCTTCTATACGTTTTTTTTTTTCTTTTTCCTTTTAATACTTTCGTATCACCAACAATATAAAAGTTAAAATCTTAGTGGATTCTACCACGGGAGATTGACAACTTAAACAAGACGCAATTCTTATATCATAGAAAAAACAGATTGAACCAACTATTTAAACTCACTAGTAATCCACTATATGTGTTTCCAGGTGAAATACCCAAAGAGATAAGCAATCTCATTGAGTTGGAGCTACTTAGTCTTGCATTTAATAGTTTTAGTGGTTCACTCCCAATGGAGATCTTCAACATATCAGGGCTGAGACTGATTTCTCTTTCATTCAATAATCTATCAGGAAGCCTCCCACCAAACATGTGTTCTGTCATACCCAACATTGAAGAGCTTTATATGAACAACTTAACCAATCTTGTTGGGACTATTCCTCATTCCATCTCCAATTGTTCAAAACTGACTATTCTGGAGCTTGCAAACAACCAACTCACAGGCTTGATTCCCAATTCTTTTGGATATTTGACTCATCTACGGTTACTAAATTTAGGGGCAAACAATTTGACTAGCGACTCATCATTAAGCTTCCTGACTTCCTTAACCAATTGCAGAAAATTAACATTTCTTGATATATCTTTCAATCCTCTAAATGACATTCTTCCGGCCTCCACAGGGAACCTTTCCACCTCTCTTAGAAATTTTTACGCCAACAATTGCAAAATCAAAGGGCGAATTCCAAATGATGTTGGGAACTTAAGCAGCTTATTAGACATTGATCTTTCAGGAAATAACTTGGTCGGATCGATTCCAACATCAGTTGGAAACTTGAGAGACCTTCAGCGGTTCAACTTGAGTAGCAACAAATTTACAGGATTTATTGGAGATTTTATATGTAAATTGCAGCATTTGGGTGACATTTACTTGGATCAAAATCAAATTTCAGGATCGCTACCTAATTGTTTAGGGAATATTACTTCCCTTAGGGAGATACATCTTGGTTCCAATAAATTGAGTTCCAATATACCACCAAGCTTAGGGAACCTTCAAGATCTAGTGGTTCTTGACTTATCGTCAAATAACATGGTAGGTTCTTTACCTCCAGAAATTGGAAATCTAAAGGCTGTAACAAAGATGGATCTATCGATGAATCAATTCTCAAATGAAATTCCCAGAGAAATTGGAGAATTGCAAAATTTGGCACGCCTTTCTTTGAGACACAACAAGTTGCAAGGAACTATACCTGACTCAATGAGCGACATGGTAGGTTTGGAATTCCTAGACCTTTCTCACAATAAAATATCTGGAAACATTCCTAAGTCATTGGAGAAGCTTCAAAACTTGAAGTATTTCAATATTTCTGTCAACAAATTGTATGGTGAAATACCCTCGGGAGGTCCTTTCAAGAACCTCTCGAGTCTATTTTTCATCTACAATGAAGCATTGTGTGGTTCTTCAAGATTTAGTGTCCCGACATGCCCCACTTCATTAAAGCACAGATCAAATAGAAAAAAAATTCTAGTTCTTTTTCTTTTGCTGGGAATTGCAGTAGTAGTTGTTCCTAGCACCTTTATTTTTTTCTGGATAAGGTATAGAAAAGGTAAAAGAGCTCCTCAACAAGCTGATTCATTGTATGCCATAACAAGAGAAAGAATTTCATACTATGAATTGATCCAAGCAACTGATGCACTTAGCGAGAGTAATCTGATTGGTTCTGGAAGTTTTGGCTCTGTTTACAAAGGCATTCTCAGAAATGGAACTGCCATTGCAGTTAAAGTTTTCAACCTGCAACTTGATGCGGCATTCAAGAGCTTTGATACGGAATCTGAAGTTTTGCGCAGCCTACGCCATAGGAATCTTGCAAAAGTCATTACTAGTTGTTCCAACCTTGATTTTAAGGCTTTAGTGCTCGAGTACATGCCAAATGGAAGTCTTGATAAGTATTTGTATTCACACAACTACTTCCTCGACATCAGACAGAGACTACGCATAATGATAGATGTGGCATGTGCTTTGGAATATCTTCACCATGGGTGCTCGTTGCCTGTGATTCACTGTGACGTGAAGCCTAGTAATGTCTTGCTGGATGAAGATATGGTTGCCCACCTAAGCGACTTTGGCATTTCAAAACTGCTTGGTGAAGATCAGGGTGATTTATACACTAAAACCTTAGCAACATTTGGTTATATTGCGCCAGGTACATCTCTTAGTTTTGCTGATTACTCCTTTCTTTTTTTCCTAAGTATATTGCATCTTTAAATGAATTGTTTGACTGTAGAGTATGGACTGGATGGACTAGTGTCTACAAAGTGTGACATCTATAGTTACGGGATCATGTTGCTGGAAACGTTTACTAGGAGAAAGCCTAATGAGTTTGAGGGAGATCTTAGCTTGAAGCAATGGGTGAGTTATTCACTCCCAGAAGCAGTAATGGACATTGTAGATGTCAACTTGGTAACACCAAAGGGTAATATCTTACAGAAGGAGCTAGACGTTTTTGAATCAATCATGAAAGTAGCATTAGATTGTTGTGCTGCATCTCCGGCAAGAAGGACTAACATGAAAGATGTTGTAGGGATGCTGCAGAAGATCAATATTCAACTTCTTTCATGTTGAGCATGTTGTTGGAATCTGTTGTTCCAAATCACTTGATTGTTTCATTTTTTTTCTGAATTGTTGTAGCAGCATTAGGATTGCTATTTTGTTAAAACTTGGGTTTGTGCATGATTCTGGTTTTAGAAATGGTAGATGGTTGCTATGAATCACATTAAATAGAATAACTAAAACGAAACTGATCCTCTTGAAAATCTTGAAGCGGAATGAATTTGGGTTAAATTGTTAGAGGAATCAACTGTATGAATACATATAGGAAAGTAATATAAATGTTTTACATTGGAAACACTAACAGGACATATAACATCATGACAACAAACATAACGGGCAATGACAAAAAATTCTATATATGATAATGCTATAAGATAAAAAATGGCAGCTCTGTGCACGAAGTATCTTGCATTCACATGGGATATGGAGAAGGATCTCCCCCAGGGATTGTAACACATCCAACCTACCCAACACAAATAGCAATGACAGATTCCACGACTCAAACTCGTGACCTATAGGTCATGTTGCTCCAAATCCCTACATGATGATAAGTGAAGAAAAAATATTATTTGCGTTATCATTTTACTTTCTTTTTTCAATATACCTATATGAAACTCTAGTGAAGGCGAAAATCAGGCTCCGTTCTTCAAGATTTTCCAAATCAACCAATAAAGACTAGAAAAAATTTAATTAGACCCCTAAATGTTAAGTTTTAATTTCTTGATTTTCCACTGCTTGGTGCTCATAGCCCTGCCATGTCCAAACTAATATCTTTTTGTTAGAGTGAGTGCCCTACTGATTTTAATATTATACACTATTGGTTGCCTATCTGTGGAACAAGTAAGCTAACGTAGTTCACAGAAGTAAAACTTGAACACGGTATTTTTACGTGGAATTGTAAAAAACCACGACCTGTACCTCTACAGGATTTGACCCCAACTTCTCTATTACTCTTGAGCCTCAACAATCAACAAATCACAAGACTTCTTGTAAACTAGGAATTAAAACTTCTAACTCCTACTTCTCCAAAAACACAAATCTTCCCAAGATAAGTGTTCCCAAGTCTTCGAGTTCCCCAACTTGAAGACGTTAATCCTAACTCAGTTTATACTTCACTGAGACTAGAGATGACAACTCAATATGAATCAACAACCAACCTATTACAAAAAGTCTATGACTCTAAGTAAAGGAACAAGTTGTTCCAAAAGCTCCTTCAAGTTGTAGAACTGATTTGCTGATTGTTGACTATCTTTTTCAGTGCATGAGTAAAACACTTGAATGTCGTTTATTCTATTTAAGCCAACTCCTAATTGAGTCTTTTAGTTGATGTACTCTTCTATCTTCAATAGGACTCCAAGTAGTTTCACTCCTTTGTTGCTGTCGTCTCTCCCTCCTTGATTGAATAGGACTCTTCTCCTTTATCCCTTAGTCTTGTAGGACTCCTTGATCAACTCAACTTCTAGATGCTGCATTTATAACTTCTACATGATGCATTTATCTTCTCCTTAATCGTAACATTTGAAACAATTCTGAGTTTCCTTGCTTATCCACTTTTGTTTTAATGCGTTGTCAGCCTTGCATCAACTTCAACATGCAGTTCATGTGAACACCAACAGCTTCTCTTTATTCACTTGTGTGGAACAGCTTGCTCATATGTCCATCATCAAAACCTCACATTCGCGAACACTTTTAGTGAAGGCTTAAGTGATGATTACAAAACTTCATGTATTCTGCACTGCGTATGAGTCCTTTCAGCGACCATACCGAGCCCATATAACAATGGACAGTTAGTTAAATTATCTCCAGGGTCTGCCTCCTGTTAATCTTCCACCTTTTGTTCAAGTAATGTCTCACTGTCCATTTTTGGTTTAGTTGATGGTGTGAGGGACAAGTCTAATAATGCATTCTTTGCTCTTCGGGGTCTCCCAACACTAGTGCTAAATGGTCCGTCTTTCACTACATAATTTGTATATGGCTGCTTTGGAAAGATTGTGGGTTAACTAGAACACAATCACAGAGAAAGAAAATAGAAACAAAAAATAAACAGGGTGTTTCCAACTGTAGACACCAAATTTTATCCCTCCCGAAGTCATTTTTTTTACTCGTTTACACTTTACCATACAGACCCTTTTAGTTGATAATTTTTCCATAAAAGAACAAAAAATAATAACCAACCTTGAACAAATTCATAACAAAAAATAACAACCTCACCAATTAAAAGTGGACACCTCACCTCACCCCTCACCTCCTCACCCTACCCACCTACCCTCACACCCCACCTACGTGCACCCCACCTTAGGATCACATTTTCTTGCCTTAAATACCCGCACACACATTTATGGGAGAAACAGGGAATTGACTACCATATACTCCATTTTTTAATTTTCACTCTCTCAGAATTCACACACGGGTCCCACTAACACCATTCCTTTTTCTTCTTCTTCAGTTCAAAAACACACAGAGCACACTACTGATCTGGACCTTCACTCATTGTTAAAAAAAAAAACCATTATCATCATCTTCAACCAAAAAAAGGACCAGGAAAAAGAAAGAGAAAAGGACGCCATTTTCTTCTTGTTTCTTCTTGTAAGATCACAGCTACACCAACTGAAATCCACACACACGGGGAGAGAGGGAGAGAAAAGGGCCAACAGGGCCAGAAATTGGTCCCGTCTCCTTTAATTTTCCTCTAGCGCCGAGCTCGACAGAGCTCCGGCGAAGTGCTAGCAGCGACCCAACTCCCTCCCATCACCAAAATCGACGACCAGTAGCGCCATTTCACACCTCCGTTCAATTTTTCCAGTGGGTCGCTTGATTTGTCGATCGAGGTTTGCGAGTTAGTCATGATTGAGGTTTCGATTGGTTTTCAAATCTGTTTCAGGGTCAAATTCAACACCAAACGGGGTTTTGTTAAAAGTGGGTTTAAGTCGAGGTTCCGAATCCGCGAAGCTCCTCCGTTTGGTTGAATAAAAGCGACATTAAGGTCCATTCTTCATCTCATTCTCAATTAATTCTTAATTGTGTGATACTTGGCATGGTAAATTCATGGTGTATGGATTTTATTTTGTTGATTTTGATATGTCTTGGATCATCGTGGTTGGTTATTCATATCCATCGATTGATTGTTGTGAATTGAAATAATCAAAGAACTTAGACTCAATTTGGGGTTAAATCGCAATTGGGTGTGGTATCAAAAGTTGGCTAATTAGCAATTTCACTCGATTTATTTAATTTGTCATCTTGATTGATTTTGACGTTGTTAAACGTGGTAGTATCATGATAAGTCAGAAGTAATAGGCAAATACTAAGTTTGGGTAGGCAAAGTTTAGAATTTGTGATTTTGTTGAATGTTTGAAAGTTCGTTGAGTGGTTTGATTTTCTCGCCCTAAAAATGTATTCATTTAGCCCGAGAATGCCCCGAGACACGTTGTATTTATTCACCGGGAAATGCTCCGACGTTTTATATTGATGGAAAACGTTCGGGATCAAGGCCCGAGGCATCGGGTAACCATTGGAGAATAGTTTAGGATCAGTCTAGAATAGGATTTATATTTTCGTATTTTCTTATCTTTGGGACTGTATAATTCAGACTGGACATTATTTTGGTTTTTGAATTTTGTTTGATTTGTTTGTTTGCTTGTGTTGTGTGTTCATGTATTTCATACATTTTTAGTGTCAAATTAGCCGATACGCTCCATCAAACAACCATGGTCAACCCACGGGATAGAGTGGTGCCGCCTAACACCTTCCCCTCGGTCAATAGAATTCCTTAGCCGAATTCTCTGTTCACAAACCAGTTTAAAGAGTCAAATCATTTTGAAAAGGATTTTCCAAAGGTGACTTGGCACACCCGATTATGTTAAGTGGCGACTCTGAGTTTTAAATGTAAATAATCCATTTTTCAAAACAAATTATTCATTTTTTTCACTTCATAATAAAAACCCTTTCAAACATTAAAATCAATTCTTTTGGTTGTGAAAGGGATGTGACAGCTCTGGTGACTCTGCAGGGGAGTTGTTTCAGAATTCGAGCTTATTTTGGAGTTGTATCGGCTTAGTTTGACATTATTAGTGTATAAACATTGTTTGTGTTATTGTTTGTGTTTATTTTATCATTGTTGAGTGCTTACGTGCTACGTGTTTACAGTTTTTCTCTTGTGTGTTACCGCTTTATATCTGGTATCATCTGTATAACCCGAGTCAATTTTTTCTGCAACAAGTCCTGGAGTGCACGTCGTGCACACAAACTATAGTTGAGTCACCCTTATTTTAGGAGGGGGAGCCGTCGGACGTACAGAGTGGATGGATGGAAAGCAAAGCAGCCACTATCGACCATATGCTCCCCCGAACGGCCTTGTTAGTAAACCCCAACGTAGGTCATCCTTTAGGTCATGCTTATCTGCATCATATTGAGACCTATCGGGACTCACTTGGTCCTTTGTGGGAGACTCACCACTAAAACATCCCTACGTGCTAAATGTTGCATCTTTGAGTGTAACGTGGTCATTTGACAAACCGATTAGGGGAAAGCATGTGTTAGAAGTAAAGTGTGTAGACAAGAAAGTGTTGAAAAAAAAGTGAGTCAAAAAGAAAAAAAGAGAGAGTTTCGTAAGTTTTTACAGTTCTTTATGGCTTTTGATTTTTTTTTTCACAATTCAAAAATTCAAAAGGATTTTTTACCTTTCGCACTCATTTTCTCAAAAACATCAAAAAAGGATTTTTGTTTCATGCATTCATAATTCAAAAAATTTTAAAAGATTTTTTTCTAATATGAGTTTTTTATAAAAGGAAAATTTAAAAAAGATGGCAGAAGTTTTGTATATTTCATATCGAAAATACCAAAAAGATTTTCTTTCATAGCTGTTGGTATCATTTTTTATGTGAAGTGTCAAATTGAAAATTCAAAAAAAGATTTTTATTATGTTGTTCATCGTGTGTCTTTAGTCGTGTCTCAAATCAGGATGCAATCTATTATTTAATCGTTAATTGTCCAATCTGGACAAACTACACACCCCTGATTCTCCTCTCTCGGGAGTGAGATACGTAGGCAGGCTATTGTGGGTTCGGAGATCTTATTTGATAAATCAAAAAAAAAAAAAACTTCTTCACTTTTCCTTTAAAATAGGTGTTTCCTATACATCTTTAAAAGAAAATCACAAAAAAAAAAAAATTGTTAATAGATTCAAGTCTCATTTTCGTACGAAATTCAAAAATTGAAAACACAAAAAGATTTTTCTTTGGTAATCATAGGTTTTGTTTTGTATAGGGAGTTTAAACCTGAAAAATGCAAAAAGATTTTCGTCAATTCTTTTGACAATTTGTAATTTTTGAAGTTTCTGAAAAAAATGAAAGGAAAAATAATTAATTGGCCATTTTAGCAAGACTTCATGAACTATGCACACCTAATTCCTCTCTTTCGGGGGTGAGATACGTAGGCACCCTTCTTGGGTACGGTGATCTTTTCTAAAAGAAAAAAAGGTTTTGAAGAAAATGTTGAACTCTAACATATTTGTTGCCTCTTGTTTAGTTAGTTTAAGGTGGTGGGTTTGTGGCATCCTAGTTGGTCCTCCACATCACACCAAATCTAAAGAAGGTTTAGTTGTGTTCAATAAGGATATGGAGAGTGACCTCATGGATCAAACAAGGAAGCAGGAAAATGAGAGTTTAAAGGAAGAGAATTTGAGACTAAGACAACAAATGATGAAAATGTATTGAGCTTGGGCTAGTGGGCTACCTTCTCCTCCATTCGCCATTATTGATCCTACCAATATCTTGAGTTTTCCATCACAATTACAAAAGTCAGTTCCCTATTGTTGATTGATGCACCACAACATGCCTCGAAGTTCATGCCACGTCAGCTACATCTCAATACATCCACCACTTATTCTCTAGCTCCTCGGGTCACAGTGTTGAAGGTTGTAGTGATTTGAAATGGAAAGCTTGATTCAAGAAAATTTGATCGTAGTGCAAAACATTGATACTACGGAGGTCACACAGAATCCTTCACCCACACACAGTAATGCATGATATGATATATGGGAAGTAATGAGTCAAGCACAGAGATCCAGAACTTATTTGTTGAAGAGAATGTGTCTGACAGTGGTGAAAGCTCTAATCATGCTGATATACAAACCAGTGGCTAAGTTGTCAGGCAATAGAAAAGTCACCCCTATCCCCACTAGGAAGAGGTATGGTAGCTTGTTTTGTTTTATTTTCTGTTATCCGAATTATTTAAGCATTGTAGTTCGGGATCTATATTTTTTTGTTTCTCTGTCGTCTTTGTTTAAACCCTTCTATCTTTTCTTTCAATGAAATGTGGTGTCCCTCGTCATTTTATCTCATTTAAAGTCATTTGTTTTTTTTCTTTACATAGTACATTTTTATGTTGGCTCTAGTGATATGACATACTGATGGAACTTTCAGCTAGATCTTAAAATTCAATTTGAGCATGAACTTTGAATCAGAGGGCTGAAGTTAGAAAAAGCATCTGAGAAAATATGTAGAGTGCTGAGACATTTGGTGACAAGTTGAAGACTTTTTCGAAAATTAAAGCAATTGTTTTGAGAATCACAAGAATCACTTGGTCATCAATTGAAAGACATGTCTCAATTAGGTCAAATAGTGTCTGCTGAACAGAAAGAAATTCAGCTCCACAAAATCATGAGTCATTCAAGGTGAGGAATGTACAACGAAAGTGGAGTTGTATGCTAGAAAAACGCAAAAGAAAAGAGATGCATAGACTCGGTCAAAGTTAATGCTTAAAAGATGTCACAAATGATCTTCATCTTTCATTTTCATATTACATAATGTGTACTAGTATTTTCAAGAATTGATATGACAAAGGCATTTCATTCTGCTATTCAAATATTGTGTCATCCTTTATTTACCCCATTTGAGCCTTAGTGTTATTTTCTTTCATACCCCTCTTTTGAAATCAAGATAGAGTCAGCAAAGCTCAAAAGAAAATTGTTGAGCAAAACAATAGAGTCAGAAAAATAAAAAAAAATGACCAAAAAGGAAAAAAGAGAAGAGTGTCAAGAAAAATAAAGTCCTAAGTCCCAAAAAGAAAGAGTCAACAAAAGAAAAGATTTAGAATCAAGCAAAAGAACAAGCTGCCAGAACTACGCGTGACCTGATTCTTTTTTCTCGGGGATGAGATACGTAGGCTTCCCTACTCTGGGCTCGCTCCAACCAAATAAATAATTTAGAATTGCTCAGTCAAAAGTAACTAGGGCATGAGTTAATCCTCATTATTTGAGTCGATTCCAAAAGTTGTAAGTCTTACCGCACTTCAAGTGTCGTTTGTGCCCCATGTCATCCTTTCTTTCTAACCCTATCCAAAATTCATGTTACAACCAAACAAAGACCTTCAAATCAATCTTTGAGTATGTTAAGGCTAAGGATGCAAGAGATATGATGGTGCATTATAGAATTACTTGTCTTCCTCAGTATAAGAAATCAGGAGAGAAATAAAAATGAGAGTCTTATTGGTGAAAACCCTCACGGGCACTGTAAGACGATGGTAAGTTGAGAGAAATAAAAATGAGAGAGTCTTATCGTTGAAAATCCATACGGACACCGTAAGACGACTGTGAGTTGGGATAGATGAAAATAAGAGAATCTTATTGGAGAAAAACCCTCACGAACACCATAAGGTAATGGTGAGCAGAGAGAAAGAAAGAAGCTTGTTGGAGAAAACCCTTCATGTAACACCCCGTAAAAGTCGTGCATGGATTAACCTTTAATAGAGTGCCCTTAGACTTAAAAACTTGAAAACTTTTCTAAGTGTAATAAGGACTTAGAGTCATTTTAGCTGGCAATCTTCGGGATACAACTTTTCAACCCTTCTGACATCCGTTTTTAGATTTTCAAGTTGCGTTATGATCGGGCAATCTCATAGTACATCTTGAATAAGTTTCGGAATTTTTCAGAACGCATAAGGCTGCGTTTGGATTTCAAAACAGTAGCAAAATGCATAGCCTATTGCCCAGTTTTCAGTATTTCAGGGTCAACTTCAAACGATCATAACTCCCTGTATATAATGAACTGTGTGAGATATAATATATCAAACGAAATCTCTTTGAGTCCTATTTCAAATTCAGTTTGTTTCATCCAATTTGAGTAGATGAGTAAGAAGTTATAATTGATTTACTCCAGCCTATCAAACTGTCAACTGAGGGACAGATTTGACCTTAATTGTTCCTTAGGGGTATTTTGGTCATTCTCCACACCTATATATACCACCAACACGGGATTTAATCCCTCAAACACCATAATACACATACTTTCCCCAAAATTGCTCAAGAACTCTCCCTAGGGTTTCAACATTAAAACCCAAGCAACTCAAGATTCAACCGCGGGTTCGTGAAACAAATTTGAGATTTTGAATCCCCTCGACGTAGGCTTCGATAGACACCCAAAATTCGTGGAGAACAAGGTACGCGGGGTTTTTCCTAAATTCTCATGGGCATAAAAAAATCATGTTTTAGAATGGGGTTTTAAATTATGTATATATATTTATGAATAAGATGTTTTAACATCATTGTTTTGGTCTTTTGACCATCTCCAAAGCAATTTGACAGTTTATATACATATATGAATGAATGTGTTTCAATTTTGAATACATGAACTTGCTAAAGACATTTGACCACCAGGTGTTTGATGAAATTTCTGCATGAATTGAACTTTAAGTTTCGGAATATGAAATCCTTTACATCAGTTACATGTTTTGGTGGTCTAAACTATGTTTTGAATGAAAGCTCTTGCTTAATACATTATGGCTCAGAAAAATCATGACTTGCAAGTCTTGGTATGACGATACCAATTCAGACTAATGCCATATCAGACTCAGACTAACAGACATTTCAGACTTTCATGATTTTAGACATTCAGAATGTTGCATGTACAGAAAAGGTTAAAAATGGGCGTACAGAGATGTTAGGTGGTTCCCCGAAGAGGGCGTGAGTTCAAGCGACTCATTGCCTAAAACCGTGGTTTGCCGACCCGGGTATACTATTATGCGCTGACTTAAATGTCCTGTGGCATATCAGACTCAGACACTCCAACCCTTGCGGCATACTTGGGTTGGGGGCTTCCCCGTCGAGTCAATGGCGGATTCCGTAAAGCCCGTGGAATATCATACTTGTAGGGGAATACCACCTAACTCAGAAGTAAAACACAGATCATGATTTGAAATGAACAGACAGGTTACATGTTTTCAGAAAGTGCCCATGTATTTTTCAGAAACAGTTTTATACATGATGTCTTGATGAAAAATTGCTTTCACTTAATATGTATATATATATATATATATATATGTTCCATTATACTATTTTTGGATTGCTTCGTGTGCCAGTACTTTTGTGCTGACCCCCCCCCCCCCCCTCCTTCCAGGTTCTTAGGCACAGTCTAGGGGTCCAGCTACTCAGTAGACATTCACGGATTTGTAGACTTGATCTCACAGTGGTGAGCCTTCTATTATTCGGAAGGCCTAATTATGTCAAACATTATCTTATTTATTATGTTTTTGGTTTACTGGGGCCTTGTCCCAGTTTCTTTTCAGACAGATGTTTATGTTCTTAGTAGAGATTTCGCAGACTGATGTCAGATAGTATTATTCAGAAATGTTGCAGAACCTGACCATGTTTTCCGTACTCAGTTTCAATTCCGCATTTTATTATGATTACGAATGTTGTGCATGATAACCAGATAGAGAATGGGTGTTCCGGGCCTTCATGGTTCGGGATGCTTGTCACGGCTAGGGCCTAGGCTCGGATCGTGACAAACTTGGTATCAAAGCACGGTTCATGGTCCCAGGGTGTCTGCGAAATCGCGTCGAGTAGAGTCTTGTTTATGGGTGTGAAGCGCGCCACAACTATAAGCAAGAGGCTACTAGGCGATTAGGAATATCTCTTTCTTCATGTTCTAGTTCTTGAAATAGAGTCAGAATATTCCTCTTTCATGCTCTAATTCATGCTATGGTGTCACCCATATGAAAGTGAAGTTATTCCAAATTCTTTCCTTACTCTAATGTTCTCAGACATGTCCCATTATTGGGCTGATTCAAGTGCAAAAAGTTTAGAATATACATGATATACTCCTTTCCGATTGAGTCCTATAAGATTTTAAAAATTGTGCAAAGACTCGATAGGAGTCTGTTAGTGCATCAATATATGTTGATTCTGATGTAAATATTGATCTTGATGGAATCGTGCATTCCAGCTTAAGGTGTTAAGTGTATCTTGTCCCTCTCAAAATCTTGTTACAGATGTGGACAATGTATAGCAGAATGTTGGAACTATATCTCTACCCGAATAGTAGCATAAGTTAAAGTGTTGTTGTCATGACCTATTGGTAGTGATATTGGACCAAGAAGTTGGTGATGTAAAGTCACAAAGTTAGAAGTCAGAGTGAGGGTGATTTTACGTAAATGAATATTTCAGTTGAATAACCGATGTTTGAGGATGATTTACCCCTTTATAGTGATAAACCAATGTGGTAGCTAGCAGCGTGTGTGGATGGTATGGTAGTCCATGGAGGAAGTGTTTTACTCAAATTTTCATTTATACAGAATAATATGTATATTCTTAGACCATTAAATATTATGTGTCAATTTTCTATCCTTTTTAATATGTAATCTTGTTATCATGATGTTTTTGAAAAATAAAAAATAAAAAAAAATTAAAGTCTAGTGAAGCCGTGTGGGGCTCTTTCGACTCACTTGCATAGTTTCCTTGTCATCCATCTCATTTTCTTGTTCAAAATACAAAACCAAAGTCTAGTGAAGCCTTGTGAGGCCTGTTTTGATTCACTAGCAACTTGTTGTCCAACTTGTTGTTCTTTCATTGATTTAATATATGTAGGGCTGAATCTCTTTGCAAGAGATAGAGTTGGTAATGAAGTGATTCGTCCTTGTGTGTTATTAGTAGAAGGTAGAGAAGGAGTTGTTGGTCAGGGTGATTTGTTGGTTGCTTGAATGTGAAAATGGCTATATTAGCGAGTAAGTTATGATTATAGACTCATGGTTGTTTGAGAAATTTGAGGGCAGTCTAAATGTATGATTGAGTGAGTAAGTATGAGGTGAGAAATCCGTATAAGTAGATACGATTGTACAGGGTTATAATATAAGATTAAGGTTGACCATGTCTATTATGAGGCTTTAACCCCCTTGACCCTCTTTTCATTGGTAGTTGTAAACTAGTGCTACTTGTGAGAAGGTATGTAGTAGATTTTTGAGATATTTGGGTAGAATGTCCCAATTTGATGGATTAGTGTATTTATATTATGTTGCATTCTTCATTGGTGGTAGATGATTGATACTAAACTATAGGCTTGAATTTAAATGGTGTGGTGGTAAATAGTGGCAAGAGTTTGATGATGCATGTTTTGTGGGAGTAAATTAGTAGGCTTGAGGTGCTGAAATAGTACATGCGAACGGAATGATGATAAGGTAAACCGTTAGGTCATGATTGATTATTGTGGTTATGAAGTTCTAGTGCACTAGTGTTTCGTGATGTTTACTTATAGTTTCCAAGTGAAATTTTGTGTAAGGTTGGGTTGTAAGTCATGCATAGCACTAGACATTAAGTTTGAATAGTTGAAGTTCATAAAGGTGGATGTGATGATTTCTTGATCAATGATGTTAGTTATATGAAAGTGATCTAATAGGCTTGAACGGTGTGTGAAATGGCTTAAGTTTAAATTGATTCATAATGAAGTATAATGTTGTAGGTATGGTGTGTAAGTATGACCAAGGCGATACGAAGTTGTGGCATTTCTCTAAGACTATTACATGTTTTGTGTGACTAGCGGTACCGTGGAGTTGCTAGTTGGAAAAAGACTAGTTAGATGATATATGGTGTTCTAGATAGCCAAGTTAAGGAGCCTTGATTGATAGTGTTGAGCCTTTTGATGTGATCTCGATTCTCATAGTAGAGAGATATAAGTTTGGAGTCGCAATAGTGGTAGGCTATGTCGAAAGTGATATGGTTCATCAAAGGCTTGGTGATATCCATGTTAAGAGTTAGAATCTAAGTTTGAGTTTTGAAGGTTGAACCGATAGAAGTAAGTGTGCAAGCATTATACTATGACTATTGGTGGCTATGGAAAGATAGAGTGTATCCCATAAGGTAGTCATTCGGGTTGAGTTCTATGATATGCATGTATTGTCATTTTTTTCAGACCCTAGGGTGAAGTAAGTGTAGTTCAGTTAGAATCTGGTAAGGGATCTCCCAAACGCTAGATGATGACTTGAAGCTAAGGGGGAGATGATAGAACGAATAACCAAGTAAGGCTCTCAGATTCTAGTAGTGATGCAGTATGATTTAGAACATCAGAAAGTGAGGGTGAATCTCAACCCATTCCTACCTCAATATTTTTTTTGTTAGACGGATGCTTACTCATGCCTTACGATGCAGTTCCATGATAATAGTTCATGATTCCGGTATATGATAGAGAGTCACATACTCTTCCAGTTCCAAGATAATGAGTTCTAGTTCATTCAAGTAGTCGGAGTCACATTCCTTATGTTATGAACTCTAGTTGAGGTCATGCAACTCATGACGCATGTACTCACTCTTTATAGTGTGCTCAGTCCCGTATAAAGATCTTTTTCACGCTTGAGGGTCTTATGTTTTAACCTTTTAGTGACCCTTCCTATGCAATGATAGTGGTGATGATGTAAATGTTCTTGTTGATGGAAGATCATAGTATGCTTGTTTAGATAAGGCCATAAGTATGAAGTAAGATTTGGGGCCAAGTCTTTGATACATGTGATGGTTAGTGAAAAAGTTTGTGTGTGTATGTTTTTAGGATAGCGCATGGGAGTTATATTGATAATAGTTTAGAAACTATGTGAAGTATGTATTTATGGGTGTTTGCCTTGAAGTTAACATGTGGTTATAAATTAGGCTTGAATGACGTTTTGGGATTGTAGTGGAAGGTCGCCATATGCATTAGCGACTTCATATTAAGAGTTCAGAGTAGTCATTGAAGTGGTAAGGCATGTTATGCTTAGGATGTGATTTTTAAAAGAGGTATAGAAGGTGGCATCATATGGTTTAGAATAATAGCGTGGTGTAGCATGTTGTATTTTTCTGATTTAAAGTCAGGCTTGATCGCGGTGTAAGGATTAAGCTATTTTAGACATTACTAGAAAAAAAAATTATCAATGCTCATATGAGAATTTTAAGCTGAGTTGAATGAATATGATATTTATAGGGAATAGTATAGTTAAGGGATATTCGGGAAGTGCTCTAAGCCTGAAAGTAAGAAGTTGTATTGCCAAAGGTCTGAAAATTCTATCCTAATTTAGGAATTATATGTCTATATTCCAGACTGCAGAGTAGTGTCAACGTTGTGATTTTTTCAGTGGGATGTTTTGTGTAATCCATACCCAAGATTCATGGTTCCCTATTAGCCTTTAATAGAGTGCCCTTAGACTTAAAAACTTGAAAACTTTTCTAAGTGTAATAAGGACTTAGAGTCATTTTAGCTGGCAATCTTCGGGATACAACTTTTCAGCCCTTCCAATATCCGTTTTTAGATTTTCAAGTTGCGTTATGATCGGGCAAGCTCATAGTACATCTTGGATAAGTTTCGGAATTTTTCAGAACGCATAAGGCTGTGTTTGGATTTCAAAACAGTAGCAAAATGCATAGCCTATTGCCCAGTTTTCAGCATTTCAGGGTCAAACTTCAAACGATCATAACTCCCTGTATATAATGAACTGTGTGAGATATAATATATCAAACGAAAGATCTTTGAGTCCTCTTTCAAATTCAGTTGGTTTAATCCAATTTGAGTATATGAGTAAAAAGTTATAATTGATTTACTCCAGCCTATCAAACTGTCAACAGAGGGACAGATTTAACCTTAATTGTTCCTTAGGGGTATTTTGGTCATTCTCCACCCCTATATATACCACCAACACGGGATTTAATCCCTCAAACACCATAATACACATACTTTCCCTAAAATTGCTCAAGAACTCTCCCTAGGGTTTCAACATTAAAACCCAAGCAACTCAAGATTCAACCGCGGGTTCGTGAAACAAATTTCAGATTTTGAATCCCCTCGATGTAGGCTTCGATAGACACCCAAAATTCGTGGAGAACAAGGTACGCGGGGTTTTTCCTAAATTCTCATGGGCATAGAAAAATCATGTTTTAGAATGGGGTTTTAAATTATGTATATATATTTATGTATAAGATGTTTTAACATCATTGTTTTGGTCTTTTGACCATCTTCAAAGCGATTTGACAGTTTATATACATATATGAATGAATGTGTTTCAATTTTGAATACATGAACTTGCTAAAGACATGTGACCACCAGGTGTTTGATGAAATTTCTGCATGAATTGAACTTTAAGTTTCGGAATATGAAATCCTTTACATCAGTTACATGTTTTGGTGGTCTAAACTATGTTTTGAATGAAAGCTCTTGCTTAATACATTATGGCTCAGAAAAATCATGACTTGCAAGTCTTGGTATGACGATACCAATTCAGACTAATGCCATATCAGACTCAGACTAACAGACATTTCAGACTTTCATGATTTTAGACATTCAGAATGTTGCATGTACAGAAAAGGTTAAAAATGGGCATACAGAGATGTTAGGTGGTTCCCCGAAGAGGGCTTGAGTTCAAGCGACTCATTGACTAAAACCGTGGTTTGCCGACCCGGGTATACTATTATGCGCTGACTTAAATGTCCTGTGGCGTATCAGACTCAGACACTCCAACCCTTGCGGCATACTTGGGTTGGGGGCTTCCCCGCCGAGTCAATGACGGATTCCGTACAGCCCGTGGAATATCAGACTTGTAGGGGAATACCACCTAACTCAGAAGTAAAACACAGATCATGATTTGAAATGAACAGACAGGTTACATGTTTTCAGAAAGTGCCCATGTATTTTTCAGAAACAGTTTTATACATGATGTCTTGATGAAAAATTGCTTTCACTTAATATGGATATATATATATATATATATGTATGTTCCATTATACTATTTTTGGATTGCTTCGCGTGCCAGTACTTTTGTGCTGACCCCCCCCCCCCCCTCCTTCTAGGTTCTGAGGCATAGTCTAGGGGTCCAGCTACTCAGTAGACATTCTCGGATTTGTAGACTTGATCTCACAGTGGTGAGCCTTCTATTATTCGGAAGGCCTAATTATGTCAGACATTATCTTATTTATTATGTTTTTGGTTTACTGGGGGCCTTGTCCCAGTTTCTTTTCAGACAGATGTTTATGTTCTTAGTAGAGATTTCGCAGACTGATGTCAGATAGTATTATTCAGAAATGTTGCAGAACTTGACCATGTTTTCCGTACTCAGTTTCAATTCCGCATTTTATTATGATTACGAATGTTGTGCATGATAAGCAGATAGAGAATGGGTGTTCTGGGCCTTCATGGTTCGGGATGCTCGTCACGGCTAGGGCCTAGGCTCGGGTCCAACAAGGCCAGAAATTGGTCCCGTCTCCTTCGATTTACCTCCTGCGCCGAGCTCACCGGAGCTCCGGCGAAGTGCTAGCAGCGACCCAACTCCCTCCCATCACAAAATCGGTGACTAGTAGCGCCATTTCACACCTCCATTCAAGTTTTCCATTAGGTCGCTTGATTTATCGATCGAGGTTTGCAAGTTAGTCATGATTGAGGTTTTGATTGGTTTTCAAATCTGTTTCGGGGTCAAATTCAACACCAAGCGGGGTTTTGTTCAAAGTGGGTTTAAGTCGAGGTTCCGAATCCGTGAAGCTCCTCTGTTTGATTGAATAAAAGCGACATTAAGGTCCATTCTTCATCTCATTCTCAATTAATTCCTAATTGTGTGATACTTAGCATGGTAAATTCATGGTGTATGGATTTTATTTTGTTGATTTCGATATGTCTTGGATCATAGTGGTTGGTTGTTGATATCCATCGATTGATTGTTATGAATTGAAATAATCAAAGAACTTAGACTCAGTTTTGGGTTAAATCGCAATTTGGGGTGGTATTGAAAGTTGGCTAATTAGCAATTCCACTCGGTTTATTTAATTTTTCATCTTGATTGATTTTGATGTTGTTAAACGTGGTAGTAGCATAATAAGTCGGAAGTAATAGGCAAATACTAAGTTTGGGTAGGCAAAGTTTAGAGTTTGTGATTTTGGTGAATGTTTGAAAGTTTGTTGAGTGGTTTGATTTTCTCACCCTAAAAATGTAATCATTTAGCCGGGGAATGCCCCGACACACATTGTATTTATTCACCGGGTAATGCTCCAACATTTTATGTTGCGGAAAACATTCGTGATGAAGGCCCGAGGCTTCGGGTAAGCATTGGAGCATAGTTTAGGATCAGTCTAGAATAGGATTTATATTTTTGTATTTTCTTACCTTTGGGACTGTATAATTCGGACTGGACATTATTTCGGTTTTTGAATTTTGTTTGATTTGTTTGTTTGCTTGTGTTGTGTGTTCATGTGGTTCATACATTTTCAGTGTCAAATTAGCCGATACGCTCCATCAAGCGACCATGGTCGAACCACGGGATCGAGGGGTGCCTAATACCTTTCCCTCGGTCAATAGAATTCATTAGCCGGAATCTCTGTTCGCAAACCAGTTTGAAGAGTCAAATTGTTTTGAAAAGGATTTTCCAAAGGTGACTTGGCACACCCGATTATGTCATGTGGCGACTCTGAGTTTTGAATGTAAATAATCCTTTTTGGAAACAAATTCTTCATTTTTGTCAGTTCATAATAAAAACCCTTTCAAATATTAAAATCAATTCTTTTGGTTGTAAAGGGGGTGTGACACCAACTAGCGAGGACCAGTCTCGTTTTGGTTTTGTAGAAAGAATGTTAAAAGCAGGATACTCAGAATGGTATGAGTCAATACCTGACGAAATGATCAGATGATCCTCTTTGTTTACGTGTGAGATCCAACTTAAAAAGTTTATATAAGAGGGAAACTACACGTAAAGGATAAATTGGATACCCTTTGCAATGCAGTTCACGAGGCAGAGTAGCCAACTACCTAAGGTAGGTCGTTTGTTGCAAGAATATTTATCCTAGGAGAGTCGAATAATATGTCTATTGGAACTATATCAGGATTAGAATGAAGTACTAAGAACCTATTTAATTGAGAAAAGGAAATAACAATTTTTTTTTTCAAAACTTCAATCAATTACACATAGTGTCGCCGAAACATTTTATATTTTCTAGAGATAAGCATCCATTGCCTCCTAAACTATGGCCAAAATTTTGACTACACACTCCAACTTCACGGGGATCCTATTACCCCCTTAAACTCAATTTAGCATATTTTTGTCACCCTTTTGTGCTGATGTGGCACCTTGCATGAATTTTAACGCCCAAGGTGCGTAAAGGACTGTCATGTGCAACGTTAGCTAAAAAGATTGATGCGCTTAGCAAGAGTAATCTGATTGGTTCTAGAAGTTTTGGCTCTGTCTACAAAGGCATTCTCAGAAGAGGAACTTCCATTGCAGTTAAAGTGTTCAATCTGCAACTGGATGTGGCATTCAAGAGTTTTGATACAAAATGTGAAGTTCTATGTAGCTTTCTGTAATGACCCTTTAGGTCATTTTCCATATTTATGCTTATATTCACCGTTTGAGCTTCTCTATAGCTGCTCTAAGTCATTTATGACTTGCTGGGACCGACGGTTCAGTAACCGGGCAGTTCATTTGAATTTTATAGCCAATTCCCTGATTAGAAGTCTTCACTGGTTTCAAATGGTCACCGAGTGAAAACTGTTGTTTTTCAATGATTTCGGGTGCAAGAATTTGTATTTAGACACAACAACTTCAACACAAGTTCAAGTCTAAGAACAAGAACACCTATGAAGTTATATAACACACTCAACACAAGATCAAAAAAACCTTTCAAAGAAGTGTGTTTTTTTTGTTCAAAAATTTAGATGAAATAGAAAAGGCCAAGTCCTTCGACTTTACGACAAATCCTTAAGGAAATAATTCCTCTCAAGTACTCGAGGTTGCGAAATTTTCCTCCTCGAATAAAATGGAACAATTCGACTGTCGCGGTACCTCAAATGATCGGATTCTCTTAGAACTCACTCAATGATTAGATGATCACGTGGAGTATATTTTCAGAAAACAAGAAGAGCTTTATTGTAGAAAATTTTTCATACCTAAACCTATGGATAAATACAAGTTTATATAGCCATCTAGTGCTCCTTCCGAAAGGTGGCAATGGTTCATCCGAAAAGGTGTATCCTTTGGAAGTGTCATATCTGTTCATTCAAAACATTGTGTCTTTTTTTAACAGATACAACTATCCAAACAGTCGCTACTTTTTCAAAATAATATGTCTTTTTCTCATAGGTTGTGTTCCTCCATTTTCCATTCACACCAATTGAACCCAACAAAAACAATAGCGAAATAATCTTGAATTCAAATTCTGACTATGCCAGCAGATCCAAAATATAGATTTTAATCTAGGTAGACCTTTGGTTCGGGTACCAAAGCACCAGAGCTCATTTCGACCTATTGGTAGGAAAGTTGAAAATTTGAAAGAGTGAGTGTAGGACCCACATTTAGTCGAAACGATCTTGGATTGAAAATTTGACTTCACCATCGTGTCCAGAATGTCGATTTTAGTCTAGGAAGACCCTTGGTTCAGGTCCCAAGGCTCCCAAACGTACTTCGGACTATTGAGCGGAATTTATGAAAAAATAAAACTATAGGTGTGGGACCCAATTTTTGCCGAAACGAACTCGTATGAAAGTTTTGATGATTCCTATGAATTTGAAATGTGGTTTACACTCAAATTTCACTATTGAATCATATATTTTGGATTTCGAATGAGTTTCAAGGGCCAAAAATAAGTTTTTTACTTTGCTGGTGGCCCAGACAGCGACTGCGGCATCTCCAAAGCTGGTAGGGGTATTTAAGCACCCTATAGGCCACGTTTTTCACCATTTTTGACTCATGTTTGAGATCCTAAAAGCCTAAATGGGTATGATAACTCAAAATTGAGTCTTGTGGCAGGGAGCTTGGTAAACATCTTTTATTATGATTATCGTCTGGATTAAGGTGAGATTTTATCACTTTATTGGTGAATTTCTTAGTTCTTGATCCAAAACTCTAATTTAGCTTAGGGCTTGATTTAGCCTTAAATTTGTTTTTTTTTTCACCCAATTAATTGAGGGTTATGATTCCTTGATGATGTATGAGCATTGGGTTGACTTCGGAAATGCGATTTTCGTACGTGGGACTCACTTGGAGTTTTTGGTGTCGTTATTGGATCCAAAGTATAATAGTGCAATATGGGTATCATTAGAATCGTATTGATGAATAGATTATATTTTTGATAGTGTGATGTCATTTATGGGATTGTGAAGTGAAGACGAGCATGTGGTGCCTGAAGTGTGATTTTGCGGTTTAGCCTTGAGGTAGGCTCCTGTCTACTTTCCTTCATAGATGATGTATGATATGTATTGCGTGTGGATATGAATTCTAGGATTGATTATGGATAATATATCTTAGCCTTGATTATTGATGTTTTGGGAAATTAGATGATGATCTTGGACCCGTAAGATAGTATGTTTATAACCTTGTGGACTCCTATTTTCTTCTCCCTAGTTTAGATTGAATTGTAGCATGGATTTGATACATTTCTAGATTATGGATGTGGTTTTAATGTTGGAAGCATGATTAGTATATTTGATCTTATTGGTCTTGTGTGGTATTCTTGGAATTGTAATTTGGATAGAATTAACTTAAGTGCCCTTATTTCTAATTGAAGTTTCTATCTTAGGCTTGTATGTGGATTACTTGACATCTAGGAGTTGAACTAGATATCTTAGCCTAGTTTGGGGCATAGTGTACCTAATTAAGAAAATTGGGGTTTAGAAGTGGGATTGTCCGGCTCACTTAGGCCTAGACTTGTGTTAGTCATTGTAGAATTAGCTGCAGTTGTTAGACATAGTTGAGACTAGTAAGCCTTAGTATAAGGTTACTTTGTGAATCGATATATTATAATAATATTCCTCGGATTGTGACTCATGAGTTATAGCTATGTTGTTTCTTATAGAAATGATGTGATAAAATGGGCCCATAGAGATGTTATTTCCTCTTAGACTTGATACTTGGCCCATAGAGATGTTATTTCCTCTTAGACTTGATACCTGGCCCATAGAGATGTTATTTCCTCTAAGACTTGATACTTGGCCAATAGAGATGTCATTTTCTCTAAGACTTGATACTTGGCCCGTAGAGATGTCATTTCCTCTTAGAGTTGATACTTGACCCATAGTGATGTTATTTCCTCTTAGACTTGATACTTGGTCCATAGAGATGTTATTTCCTATAGGACTTGATACTTGTCCCATAGGGAGGTCATTTTCTCTTAGACTTGATATTTGGTCATAGAGATGTTGTTTTCTCATAGACATAATGTTGGGTCCTCAGAGATGATTTTCCTCTTAGATGCGATGTTGGGCCTACAGAGATGCTACCTCTGTTTAGATATGATTGTTGGCCTAGAGAGGTGATATTCCTCACCGTTATGATGAATAACCTTTATATATGAAAGAGATAATACATAAATATAACCCTAAACTTGACATCAAATTATAACTTTGACCTTAAACTTTGATAGTGCACAAATAGGACCTTTAACTATTCAAAACCTGAACAAATATGACGTCTGATTTTACAACCCCATGCGTGAGTTTCACTCACGCCTACGTGGAAAGGTAATCCAATCACATGATGCCACATCGTTAAAAGAGCTAACTTGGAGGGAGATCATATTTGTGCTGTTTTGAATAGTTAAAGGTCATATTTGTGCACTGTCAAAGTTTTATTTTGTGTTAAAACGGCATCGTTTTTATTATTATTATTATTATTATTATTATTATTATTATTATTATTATTATTTCTATAGCAGTAGCAGCTAGCTTTTTTTTATTAAAAAAACAGCCACTAGCAGGGATCGAACCCCCGCAGTAGGCTGAACTGAAGGAAGTGCCCAAGAAGAGCAAATAACACCACTGGGCTGTCTAAGTGCCTTGTTTCATGTGGTTCAACATTAATAAACGTACATAAATATAGATTTTCTACCTTATATATACAATGTAATTTTTTTACCGAGGGAGTTCGTGTAAACCCCATGTCAACCACGTAGGTCTGCCCCTGCGTTTATTTAATAATGTTTTAATAAGGTTAATTTAATAACATTTAAATAACATTAATTTGATAACGTTAATTTAATATACTATTATTGATATCCTTAATAATGTTAATTTAATAAGGTAAAACTATAATTTATTTTATTATTAGTATAATTTCATCTTTAAGTTAATATTAAATAAATTATATTTAGATATATTAGATAACTTAAATTCGCCCTCTGCTTTATAATATATATACATACCCACGATTTTTCGTATCACGCTGACCCACTTAATTAATAAATCTTCAATATTTCTCTTTTTCCACAATTACAAAAGAAATTAGATGTCATTTTAATCTTTGAGCCGAAAATAATAAAAAAATAATAGTAAAAAGTCATTTAAAGGTCATATTTGTGCAGTTTTGAATAGTTAAAGGTCATATTTGTGCATTGTCAAAGTTTAAGGTCAAATTTATGTATTATGCCCTTAGATTTTAAGCTGGACACACCCAGTTTTGCGTGTTGAACACGCATTTTGCCACGTAGGATTGGAAGTCATATTTGTGCAGTTTCGAATAGTTAAAGGTCATATTTGTGCACTGTCAAAGTTTAAGGTCAAAGTTATAATTTGGTGTCAAGTTTAGGGTCATATTTATGTATTATCTCTATATGAAATGACTTATAGTCGGGTCATGCTTATTGATATTATGCCTCCTATGTGAGAGATAATTAATTATATGTTTATTGATATTATACCTCATATATGCAAGATGCCTCCTAGATGTGAGATGTTTAGAGATATGCTCTGACTTATAAATATGATTATAGAGATGAGTTCCGGATATGTATATGGGCCGAAGGTCGTGATGATGATGAAAGTTCAGACATATTATTGGGCTGAGGGTTGATAGATGATATCGATTGGACATCCGAGAAGTGTTTATTCTTGTTGAGGATGCGGCTATAGTTTATGAATATATATATATGTGTGTGTGTGCGTATACACATCTCTCCAGTAGGGGACGGAGGAAGGTGTGGTATGACGCTTATGATTTCACTGATTGAATACTGGTGATGGCATGCATAGATTCAGTACATTTATGATTATTATATTAGTTATTGATGTGATTCTAGCTGAATGTGATCTTATGACTGTTCTTCCTAATTATGGTATAAGCTACATGGTAACTAGTTGTTTATTAGGTAACTATAGTAATTGATGGTTAGAATTCTAAATACATTAGTGAATGAGCCTTGCTTATGTAAAGCCCCAAAATTGGATCCCGAGACATCACACAGTGCCTAGGATCGCAAGTGACCCCAAGCTAACCCTTCTACTAGTATAACTCATAAGCAACTGAATAAGATAGATAAATCTGAACAAAGTAAGCGGAAGATACATCTTTTCTGAATCTAATCAATACAAAAGTGAATTCACATGATTACAACTCTACTTTTACAAAGAAACTGAGATAAATACAATGACTCTACTGACTGTCTATGAAACCTCTACTAATACTGACTATAGATAGCAAGGACGCGACCCCAACTATCACTAATCAATATATAAGAACAATAAAGAAAGAAAATATATAATGACATCTAACATAAATCCCTGAAGTAGGAGGACATATCATCTGCTGGCTGGAATCTGCAACTGTCTAAGTCTGACATGCTTACTAAAACTTGTACCTACATTATGAGATAATGTAGCACATAGACGTATATGTGGATCAGTACTTTGACGATGTACTGAGTATATGGGGGTGCAATGCATATATAAAATAATATCTCAATATCATCACAGTTTATAAAATTATGCATGCTGACATAAATGACTCACATAGCTTGAATAATACCTGAAATATAGATCTCATAAATCATGAATAATGAAAAATTTAGTATAAATCTCATGATTCATTTCACTTCATTCTAAATCTACATTCTTTCTTTGTTCTCAAACTTGTGGTATAGATAATGTCTTAAAACAACATCTTTCCGAACATACACTTTAACCACATGAAAACTAAGAACTTCTTTGAAAACATAAAGATTTTGAAACTTGAGAACCTTAGAAATCTTGGAATCATAGATTTCGAAAAACATATACCTTTATCTTAGATAGAGTGGGGGACTACTTTGGGAGTTTCTCTTAACCAACATAAACCATGTGAGCTACATGGAGTCCAACGTCTTACCCACGTTGGGGAGAGCTGTCTTATCCTTTTCATCGGATAGAACCTTAACTTTTCAGTTCATTAGTGATCGCTATATCAGCCTCAGGCTCACATCCTACGAGGGCACGTAGTTCTAGAGAAGTACCACACTTTCCGCTCGGAGCTAAATACTACTCCCGGACTTAGCTCAGAACTTTAAAAAAAAATCCACAATAAATAATTCAACAATTTGCATCGGGAGCCAATATGCTACCCCTTTATCATAAATCAATCAAATGTGAATTTCTTTTCTTACTTGGGTTCAAAAAACAACTCTTTCCTGAAATCTTGATAGACTCATCATCAAAACTTTAAAGATCTCATAATAATAAAAATATAAACATACTTCTTGCAATTCTTTAGAAGTCCTCAATAACTCATTCTCAAAATAACAATATTTAGATAGGGGTTAATGACCCATATATCAAACTCATATTAAAACACCAAAAGATTCATGCTTGATAATGTAAATATTGATGAATCAACTCAAAATCTGAAAATTTCAGCAATAAGCATGAAAATATGAACATACTCATGTAATATCATAGCAAAACATCAGACTCAATATACTTCTTGAAAATACTTCAACAATGTCAAAATATAGAAATCAAGAATCACAATATAATGCTTAAACTCACTTGGAAAAATCTGGAAAATCACATTACTTGCATAAATATGTGAAATTAGTCATACAATTACACTTCTAAATCATTGGAAACCTTATAAGCTTGAAATTAACAACCATGGGTATATAAAACCCAACTAGAATTTAATGAAAAATAATCAAAATTTCAGTAATTTATAATCTAAAATAAGTTTTGGGCACAAGAACGAAAGGGTGTTCTTGTTCAAACCCCACATACCTTGAAATTTAAGCTTTGGATGAACTCTTAACTTCGGATTGCTATTCTTGAGATTAATGGATGCTTCTCATATCCCTCGGAATGGGGAATCCGAATCTTGAAAAATCATCGAAAACCTACGGTTGAATCTTGAGATATTTGAATTTTTAGGTTGAAACACTAATGAATGTTCTTGGTGATTTTGAGAGAAAGTAAACTTATTTTGGTGTTATGGGAGTTTAATCCCGTGTTATAGCTGGATAGGGGTTGGAAAATACCACTTTTTCCCTTAAAAATGCGGAAACAAAACCTGAAAATTATTAGCATGCGATAGAGCGTGTGTCGCACGCTTATCGCATGGTGCTACTGCCTCAACTACTAAAATGGCCATAAATTTTCGGTCGGGTATCGTATTTTTACGAAATTGGTATCTTTGGAAAGTTAATTCAATTATATACAATTTAATAGGTCTTGGTATAAAAGATTCCATGTATATTAATACATATATACATTTGAAGTAGAGCCTTGTAGAATGGAATGTCAAACTTTGGACGAATCAATTGATCTTAGCTCGACTTTGTTCTAGGGCATTGCTATGAATATTTTCACCTCTAAACTAATCCATAGACTAGGATGATGATCATTCAACTTATATTCACATGAGAATCACTTGGATTATAGCTTAGACGCGTAGAAACGACGGTTAGAATTCAAGCACGAAAATAAGGGGTATTACAGCTTAGTAATATGGTAGCTAACGACTAGGGTTGATACGTGGCTATGAAGTTGGGTTTATCGATGGTAATGATATGTGTCTATTGATAACAAGTTATAATGCCGATTAGTTGTTAAGTGAAGATAATGTGGTCAACATTGCTTGGTATTAAGGGATGCTAGTGATAATGATGCCTAGTTAATAATGATTCCTAGTTAATAATGTTGACAAGCTAATTATAAGGACTAGTTAATAATGAGGATTACTTGGTAAACAGTATTAGATATTGATCGGTGTTATTTAATAAAAGATGTTTAGTTGATAAATGATGAATAGTGAATAGATGGCGATTATGGTTTAATGGTGAACCTTGACTAGACGTTAGGTTTGGCTAATTATTGATTAAAGGTTAGTTGCTATTCCATGATTAATGATTATGTGAAGAATCGGTTAGATTGATAACTAGAGATCATGTGATGACTAGTAAACTAGTGGTATAATAATGAGCCTTGGCTAGTTAATAATGAGCAGATAGAATATAATGATAAGATAGTTATCTTTGCAATATTATGATTACGGTTATGAGTATATCGGCTTGGGTTTGTACACCTATTATATGCCTATATTTATGTGTTGATAGTTACGATGATATATTGATACCCGATAAGGCCAGAGGATATTGTGATGACATATTGATACCCGACAAGATCAGAGGATATTATGATGATATTGATACCCGATTTGAGTCCGTAGAATACTATTGAGTTGGTATTGATACCCGAAAAGGCCAGAGGATATTGTGATAATATTGATACCCGGTTCGAGTTCGGAGGATACTATTGAGATGATATTAATTTCCGACAAGGCCGGAGGTTGATTACGATGATGATGGTCCTGATGAGAAAAGTTATTATGAGTTGTGATATTTATGATATACTTTGCATTCATTCCTGCATACCATCGCCTAACACCAGTATACACTTATATTTATCAACTGGTATGGGACGGTTGCGTAGATACGGTGAAGGATATGTATTGTGTTGTTGTATGCTGATTGAATCTTCCAAGCCTGGGGTGGTGGGGGTACGCATAGGCTCATCTAGGTATTTAGTTGTTCGGAGTAGTCGGTTATTAATGTTGTTATTGATATTGTTATGATCATTATTATGGCTAGCTATGACAGATTGGTCATTGATCCGGTATCGGAATTTGAGGTATGTCTTTAGCCTCTCCTATCTTATGATAGCATTATTATGCATGATTACTTCATGTCTATCCATGTGGATTAGAATCCCCGAGTATGATAGTATTTAAATCATGATAGTCTAATAATGAGGTCTTAAAATGAGAACATGATATTCTAGGTTATTTTTTATATGACCTCCCGTTGATATGTATTATATATATATATATATATATATATATATATATATATATATATATATATAGCTATATGAAGCCATGGTACTATCGGATATCCCTTCCTTCGATGTTCATATTGTATAGTCGTTCCTTCGCCTTGTATATTACAATATATCTTTCTTTCGCTCTTTATTTGTATATTGACCTGGGGTATATGGTATAGCATTGGCATATATTGAATGTACATGGAATAGGATAGTTTACCTTGATACTTCCTTAGTCTTATTATGTTAGACTCTTGGACATGAATAGGATAGTTGTCCCTTGTTATTCTCATTGACTTATTACATGATTTATGGACTCTTGGTTGTAGTTTCCATTCTATTTATATGCTATATATATCTACTTTATCTTTGGAGCTCAGTTGGCAGTTGTCTATTGTGTACCATTCGTTTGGTACTCATGCTACACCTCTGAAGCTTGAAGATCATAGTATGGGCTATCGTCGTTGATCTGTGCATCATGCGGAGTATCCCTGATTCGGAGACTTAGAGTGAGATCCTGACGTTCGGAGCATTACTTATCTCTCTCCTATGTATTAGACAAGCCTCTAAGTTGTATTCAAAGGTAAGTTGAATCAGTGTATTTCTCCTTGATATATCACTTTTGTACTCTAATTATATTTAAAAGCTCTTGTACTGATACCACCAGGCTTTAGGATTCGTCTATGTATTGATCTTTATTTCATATATTCCGCATTCTTTTCCTTATGTTATTGAGTAGTCCGTTACTAGCCGTTTCGGACTACAGGTTGGCTTGCCTACGGGTGGGTTATGGTAGGCGTCATCATGACTTGAAAAGTTTGGTCGTGACTCTTTCGCCATAGGAATCTCGTAAAAGTCATTACTAGTTGTTCCAGCCTTGATTTTAAGGTTTTAGTTCTCGAGTATATGCCAAATGGAAGTCTTGAGAAGTATTTGTATTCGCACAACTACTTCCTTGACATCAGGCAGAGGCTAAGCATAATGATAGATGTGGCATGTGCATTGTAGTATCTTCACCATGGGTGCTCATCGCCTGTGATCCACTGTGTGATCTAAAGCCTAGTAACGTCTTGCTGGATGAGGATATGGTTGCCCACATCAGCGACTTTGGCATTTCAAAACTACTTGGTGAAGATCAGGCTGATTTGTACACTAAAACCTTAGCAACATTGGGGTATATTGCGCCAGGTATGTCTCTTAGTTTTGCTGATTATTCCTTTCTTTTTTTCCCACCTAGAAAGTATATTGCATCTTTAAATGAGTTGTTTGACTGTAGAGTATGGACTGGATGGACTAGTGTCAACAAAGAGTGACGTCTATAGTTATGGGGTCATGTTGCTTGAAACGTTTACTAGGGAAAGCCTAATGAGTTTGAGGGAGATCTTAGCTTGAAGCAATGGATGAGTTATTCACTTCTAGATGCAGTAATGGACGTCGTAGATGCCAACTAGGTAACCCCAACGGGTAATCGCTTTCAGAAAGAGCTAGATCTTGTGGTTTCAATCATGAAAGTGGCATTAGATTGTTGTGCTGAATCTCCGTCAAGAAGGACTAACATGAAAGATGTTGTAGGAATGCTACAGAAGATCAATATTCAACTTCTTGCATGTTGATCATTTTGGTCCATATGATTTGTGAATTGATTCTATTATCAGAAGTTCTAGCTTGTTGCAATAAATCTCACTATTAGCAGTTTCTTCTTCTTCTCCCCTTACGTTTGTCCCTTGGTGTCCAAATTACCGAAAAATGTTTTTAGCTCATTTGGGACTTTACATGGTGCAGCCTTACGAAAGAGTTTTTCCTTCAAGAGGAAGAAATGAATTTATTACAAATAATCAGGTGGGATGCCCTTTAGGCTCCTCGATACCTTATATAAATGGTCCAGTACTATCCAAACGATGTGTTTCCTTCTTCATCAAGTTTTCAAACATCAAAGGTGACTATGGCTGCCGTATTAATAGAAAAAGTTAAACAAACAAAAATGCAAAATAGTCATCCCTTGGCCCTTCGGAACTCCTCGTGTTGCATCTCTCCTTTCGCCATATCCCTCCTGTAGGATTTACATACCCGCACTGGGTATGTCATCGTTGTTGTTGTACATTGTACGGAAAAATAATGCATTCTGAATTTTCTTCCAAATAAATGATCTCTTTTACAATTTATGCCTCAACATTACACAAAATTAGGTGTTTTCATAAAAACAGAATAGGATTCATTGTGAGGGCCTAGCAGTTGTTCTAAAATAATGATTGCCACTTTGGTAAATGTGCAATGTATTATTCAGGTTCCAGTTAAGACATGCTGGAAACGTTTACGCTAGCTTGAAATTGATGATCTGACATTGTTTTTAACACTACAATGATTTTCTCGAATCGAGCATGGTGATGATGAAACTGAAAATGACGCATTGATGATTTGGAAGACGGAGCAGGACTAGTCTCGAAATAAAGTTCTTCAATAAAAAATATATCAATTTTTTTCTGGGAGTAAGGATTAGCAACCCGGATTTTAAACACAAATACGAAATGTATTAATAATCACTCAAACAAATTACAACTTTGAATCCGAAAAAGAATGGCATAATACATAAATAAATATGACCCTAAATTTGAAATCAAATTATAACTTTGACCTTAAACTTTGAAAGTGCACAAATAGGACCTTCAACTATTCAAAACCTAAACAAATATGACCTCCGATTTTGCAACCTCCATGCATGAGTTTCACTTACTCCTACATGGATATGTAATTCAATCATACGGTGCCACGTTATTTTAAGGGTTGACTGGGAGGACTTTTGATCTGGAACTTAAAACGATGTCGTTTTGCTTCTATAAGTTGAAACGACGTCGTTTTGCTTATTATTATTATTATTATTATTATTATTATTATTATTATTATTATTATTATTATTATTATTATTATTATTATTATTATTATTATTGTTATTATTATTATTATTATTATTATTATTATTATTATTATTATTATTATTATTATTATTATTATTATTATTATTATTATTATTCTACTACTACTATTTCTACATACTACGTACTACTATTGCTTCTATCAATATACCACGAAAAAGGTCAAATGCCCCCAACCTTTACTTCAAATCTCAACTACACACTTATACTTTGCGGGGGGTCCTATGACCCCCCTAAACTACTTTAAAGTAGAATTATTACCCCCCTGAACGTTGACATGGCGAGAGAGTGTGTTTCACTCTCATTTTTAATATTTCTTTACTCTTTTCTTTATTTATTTTTAATTATTATTCTTCTTTATTCATTCTCTTTCTTCTTCTTCTTCTTCTTCTTCTTCTTCTTCTTCTTCTTCTTCTTCTTCTTCTTCTTCTTCTTCTTCTTCTTCTTCTTCTTCTTCTTCTTCTTCTTGAACTCAACAATGGCATATTCAAGAACTCAACAGTGGCATCCAATCCAAAACTAATTTATTATCTCCTCCGATATAAATCACAGTAAACGGCCAAACTGCACCAACTACCATTTCATCCAAACTAACAATCACCTTCCTAAAAGCTCCATTCCTCGGAACACTAAGATTATTCAAACGTACATACTCATTAACCGAATTACCATACCAAGAATCATCGTTCTCATTAAATGAAACATAAACTTCCAACAATGCTCTATACATATTTTGTGGAATCTTGAAATTTTTTAACTTTACATCAATTAAATTTTCAATATCAAACCATAAATAATTATTCAAATCCACATTTCTTGAAATTGAAACAATCAAATCAGCACCATAATCAAAATCAACACCAAGTTTTTTCACAATCGTAAATTCAACATTAATTTTCATACTTGAGAAAAAAAAATTTAAAAAAAAAAGGAAAGAAAAAGGAATAAGATTGAAAAACGATATTTCTGCTCGGTATTGTATCAAACATTTGTTTAGCATAATCTAACATCCCATTTCTTACATACCCAGAAATCATACAGTTCCTACATTCTTTTTGAGGCATTTCGTTAAACAATTTGCGTACTTCCTCAACTTCAGCTTTCTTGAAAAAACTAGTAATTCTTGAGTTCCAATTGAAATACGAGTTTGCAATTGAACTCACATAACGAATACAGAAATGAAAAATTTTGTTCCTGAAGCAAATGTGTGAAGCCGTGCAAATTTTCGTTCTTGAAGCAATTTTTTTTTTAAACTTTGAGTTTAATAGTCGACTTTGAATTTACTATTTAACAAAGGTTTGAGATTTAACAAAAGTTTGAGATTGAAGAAAATCAAACGAAGAGAAAGAAAAAAAAAGAACAAAAGAACGGAGAATCATTATTATGGAAAAACATGAAATAAATGAAAAAAAGTAATGAAATTGAAAAGTAAATTAAAAAAGAATACAAAGAAAAAAATATAATAAATAAAATTAATGAACTTTTTATATTAAAAAAAGTAATATTACATGGAATTACGTGGCATGACGTGGCATGACATGGCAGCGAGTCCAGCTCACATGCCTGGAAAAATGTCTGGGCTTCAATTTTCGAGGATGTAAATATTCCACTTTAAAATAGTTCAGGGGGATCATAGGAACCCCGCAAAATATAGGTGTGTATTTGGAATTTGAGATAAAAGTTGGGGGGCTTTTGACCATTTACTCATGTACCACTACTACTACTATGACTAATTATTACTATTATTAATAATAATAACAATATTTTAATAAAATTTTCATCTTAATAACGTTTTATTAGTAACGTTAATTTAATATACTGCTACTACTTCCCTTAATAACGTTTTCTTAATTACATTATAATAATATTAATTTAATAACGTTAATATAATAACGTTTTAATAACGTTAATTTAATATACTACTACTACTGCCCTTAACAACCTTTTATTAATAACGTTTTAATAACGGTAATTTAATATACTACTACTATTGTCCTTAATAACGTTTCATTAATAAAGCTTTAGTAATAACGTGTTAGTAATGTCAATTTAATAACGTTTTAATAACGTTAATTTAATAACGTTTTAATAACATTAATTTAATAATATTTTAATAACGTTAATTTAATAACATTAATCTAATAACTTTAATTTAATAACTTTTTATTAAAACCATAATTTTTTTATTTATTATTAGTATAGTTTCATCTTTGGGCTGAAAATAATGAAAAAATAATAGTGAAAAGTAATTTAAATATATAAAAAGGAATTAGTAAGGGCATAATAGTCATTTTACACTTTTTTTATTGTTGGAACGCTCAAATTCTTAGCCCGACGCGTGCAGTTTTGCGTGTAAAACGCGCGTTTTTTGCCACATAGGGTCGGAGGTCATATTTGTGCAATTTTGAATAGTTAAAGGTCATATTTGTGTACTATCAAAGTTTAAGGTCAAACTTATAATTTGGTGTCAAGTTTAGGATCATATTTATGTATTATGCCAATAAGAATTGAGGTAACATTGTAAGAAACTAGACATACAATGGAGATTAAAGAACAACGGACAAGTCAAAGCTTCACAACAATACGCATAACCGTTCTTTCTAATCCTAACTCCTTTTTAACAAAAGCCAAAGCCAATTGGATCTGGATCGGAAGAAAAACTCTCCAACAGTCTACTCGGCCCAATAATATCAACTAGATCGGATAGTGACACTAAGAAAAGTCAGGATTCAACTTCTTTTGGGCACAACCCCTATGCACAAGTCCAAACTTTTTTTTCTACATAGTTAAACAATTAGGAACAATCTCTTACAAAGCAAGACTTGGCTGACTTGCAGTCTTTGTACAATGTCTTTGGAGTTTGGATCAATTATAATAACAGTTTTTCCACCACAATTAAGGTTGAAAGACATACAAATTCATGGTGGTTTTTAAAAAACAGCTTTGTCATTTATCGTCTTACTAGAGGTCCACATCTTTAATTAAACCAAAGAGAAAAAATTCAAATATGTCATCGAAATATCAGAAATGGCTCATTTATGCAATCCATTAAAAGTTTGACTCATTTATGCTATCGTCATTGTAAAACAGGTCAAGTATTTGTTAAAGCGATTTTTCAAAAGACATAATACATAAACAGGACCTTTAACTTGACATCAAACTATAATTATTACCTTTAACTTTGTCAGTGTACAAATAGGCCCTTTAACTATACAAAAGTTGAATAAACAACCACTTCAATCTTGTAACATATATGCGTGAATTTCAATCGCTCCTACGTGGACTAGTACTCCAACCAAATTCTGCCATCTAATTAAAAAGATACACGTAGATTTTAGATATTAACTTTGTCAGTGTACAAATAGGCCCTTAACTACACAAAAGCAGAAGAGAAAAAATATTTCAATCTTGCAACACATATGCGTGAAAATTGCTCCTACGTGGACTAGTACTCCATCCAAATGATGCCACCTAATTAAAAAGATACACGTAAACTTTAGATGTTAGAAAAAAACTTAATATACTACCATCACAAATGCATGTACTTCTTAGATTTTTTTCTTTTAAAAAAATAAAAAATAATTCATTAAAGGTTGCCTTCATTAAAATAACATTCAAGTCCGATGAAAATTAAAAGGTTCATTTAGAATATGTGAAAGCCAATGAAAACCCTCCAAAATTTCATCTCTTATTCCCTTTCAATTAAGTAAAAATTATTGAAAAATTTTAATGGATGACATAAATTAGCCATTTCTGATAGTCCGATGGTATATTTAAGTCTTTTTCCATAATTTCAATTAATGATGTGGACCTCTAGTAAGACGGCACGTGGCAAAGCAATTTTTAGTAAAAACGTCGTTAACAAGTAATGGCATGGATGAACCTGTTTTATAACAGCGATGACATAAACGAGCCAAACTTTTAACGGATGATATAAATAAGTCATTTTAAATAGTTCGATGGTATATTTGAGCCTTTTTTCTTTTGATTTTAACAAGTTCAGATTTGCGATATCTGAAATTACATATAAATGAAGTTTAGACATTTTTACCTCGAATTCGGTCTTGCTGAAATCTTTGGAATTTGGACCGATAAGATGTCACGACCCGAGCCTAGGCCCTAGCCGTGATGAGCATCCCGAACCATGAAGGTCCGGAACACCCATTCTCTATCTGGTTATCATGCACAACATTCGTAATCATAATAAAATGCGGAATTGAAACTGAGTACGGAAAACATGGTCAAGTTCTGCAACATTTCTGAATAATACTATCTGACATCAGTCTGCGAAATCTCTACTAAGAACACAAACATCTGTCTGCAAAGAAACTGGGACAAGGCCCCCAGTAAACCAAAAATATAATAAATAAAATAATGTCTGACATAATTAGGCCTTCCGAATAATAGAAGGCTCATCACTATGAGATCAAGTCTGCAAATCCGAGAATATCTACTGAGTAGCTGGACCCCTAGACTGTGCCTCAGAACCTGGAAGGAAGGGGGGGTCAGCGCAAAAGCACTGGCACGCGAAGCAATCCAAAAATAGTATAATAGAACATACATATATATATATATATATAAGTGAAAGAAATTTTTCATCAAGACATCCCGTATAAAACTGTTTCTGAAAAATACATGGGCACTTTCTGAAAACATGCAACCTGTCTGTTCATTTCAAATCATGATCTGTGTTTTACTTCTGAGTTAGGTGGTATTCCCCTACAAGTCTGATATTCCACGGGCTGTATGGAATCCGCCATTGACTCGGCGGGGAAGCCCCCAACCCAAGTGTGCCGCAAGGGTTGGAGTGTCTGAGTCTGATACGCCACAGGACATTTAAGTCAGCGCATAATAATATACCCGGGTCGGCAAACCACGGTTTTAGGCAAAGAGTTGTCTGAAACTCCCGCCTTCTTCAGGGAACCACCTAAGCTCTCTTTATGCCCTATTTTAGCCTTTTCTGAACATTTATCATTCTGAAATTTCTAAATCATGAGAGTCTGATAAAAATCTGATTTCTGAACTAGTCTGTGTCTGTTATGGCATTTGTCTGAGTTGGTATCGTCATACCAAGACTTGCAAGTCCTATTTCTGAGCCATAATGTATTAAGAAAGAGCTTTCATTCAAAACATAGTTTAGACCACCAAAACATGTAATTTGCAATAAAGATGTCATGTTCCGAAACTCAAGTCAAATCCATGCAAAACTTTCATCAAACATATGGTGGTCATGTGCATTTTTGGCAAAACCATGCATTCTTTCATTACATGCATATTCAACATTCACAACCCTCTCTTTCGTGTTCATAACATTGTATATCATGTGAAATATGGAAAAAATTACATTAAGAGAGAGGTTCCATGAAAATCATGCTCTAAATTCATATTTTAGGACAAACGCCTATATATATATACATATAACTTTCAAATCACTTTGGGGGAAAGCCAAAAGGCCAAAACAATATCATTAAAGCTTCTGAAACATGAGTATGTACATGAATTCGAAAACCCAATTCTTAAAACATGATTTCTACGCCCATGAGATTTTAGGAAAACCCCGCGTACCTTGTTCTCCACGAATTTTGGGGTGTCTATTGAAGCCTACGTCAAGAGAATTCCAAATCAGTAATTTGTTTCACGAAGAAGTTTCGGAATGATCGGACCTTCAAGCTTATTTTCCCAAACCCTAGTTGCTCCTTCTCTTAAGTCCTTGAAGGATTAGATTTTGGGGTTTTATAGGAGGCTTCAATGTTGTTAATAGGTCCAAATCCTTTTAGGAGTGGGTAAGGACGATTTTTGGGTTTTGTAAGGACTAACTTGCACTTAAAGTTAGGTCCAAATCCGTTTAGGAGTGGGTAAGGACGATTTTTTTGGGTGTTTGAGGGATTAAATCCCGTGTTGGTGGTATATATAGGGGTGGAGAATGACCAAAATACCCCTAAGGAACAATTAAGGTCAAATCTGTCCCTCAGTTGACAGTTTGGTAGGCTGGAGTAAATCTATTATAACTTTTTACTCATATATTCAAATTGGATGAAACCAACTGCATTTGAAAGAGGACTCAAAGATCTTTCGTTTGATATATTATATCTCACACAGTTCATTATATACAGGGAGTTATGATCGTTTGAAGTTAACCCTGAAATGCTGAAAAAACTGGGCAATAGGCTATGCGTTTTGCTACTGTTTTGAAATCCAAACGCAGCCTTATGCATTCCGAAAAATTCCAAAACTTATGCGAGATGTACTATGAGATTGCCCGATCGTAACGCAACTTGAAAATATAAAAATAAAGGTCGGGAAGGTCGAGAAGTTGTGTCCCGAAGGTTGCCAGCTAAGAATGAGTCTAAGTCATTTCAACTCTTAGAAAAAATTTCAAGTTTTTAAGTCTAAGGGCACTCTATTAAAGGCTAATCCATGCATGACTTTTACAGGGTGTTACATTATCTTCCCCTTGGGATCATTCGTCCTCGAATGATGGGTAGGAACTTGTTGAAGCCTTAAATATATGGAATAACGCGGACACGACATGTCCTCTAATAAAAATACACTGATCTGAAACATGACCATATGGCTGGAACTACTGATATACTGAATTCTTATATCGGACACGCATATCTGATGCATGGAAAATACGACTGAAGCTATTCATAAGCTGAATTCTCATAATAAACATGCATATCTGATGTATGGATTTGTGACTGAGTTGTTCTCATGAACGCAGGACTAAATACACTGATAAAGTGAACTTTTTCTATTAAACATGCATTTCTAATGCACGCATATCTGACTGGACTAACGTATGAATGTATGACTGATTACGCAATGATAACTGGTGCGGAGCTTGTAATAAGAATCTATGCATGAAGCTGAATGAGGTATCTCCCCCTTGGGACCCTATGTCCCTCTATGAATGCTCAATTCACTAAGATACTCGGAAAACTAAGGCGATGCACAGGGCACCTACGAATTGAATCATAACTGAACATTTGGAATCTGAATTTAATGCATGACGCATGAACTGGTCTATACTCGTAACTACTGGTATACTCTATCTTGGACTAGTAGCATGTCTGAGATTTCGAGTAGCATGAATAAGTGCAAAGACGAGAAAACAAGTCATGTGAATCTGACTGCTAAACTGACTTATTGGCCATACAGACTGAATTATACTACACCCTCATACTTAACTGGAGTATTCTCTTCAACACTCTCTCTAAAGAAGTTCTAACAGTAATAGGGAGCCACAAATCTTGGGTATGGATTACACAAGACATCCCACTGAGGAAATCCCAACATTGACACTACTCTGCAGTCTTGAATATAGACATATAACTCCTAAATTAGGATAGAATTACCAGACCTTTGGCAATACAACTTCTTACTTTCAGGCTTAGAGCACTTCCCGAATATCCCTTAACTATACTATTCCCTATAAATATCATATTCATTCAACTCAGCTTAAAATTCTCATATGAGCATTGATAATTTTTTTTTTCTACTAATGTCTAAAATAGCTTAATCCTTACACCGCGATCAAGCCTGACTCTAAATCACAAAAATACAACATGCTACACCACGCTATTATTCTAAACCATATGATGCCACCATCTATACCTCATTTAAAAGTCACATCCTAAGCATACCATGTCTTACCACTTCAATGACTACTCTGAACTCTTAATATGAAGTCGCTAATGCATATGGCGACCTTCCACTACAATCCCAAAACGTCATTCAAGCCTAATTTATAACCGCATGTTAACTTCAAGGCAAACACCCATAAATACATACTTCACATAGTTTCTAAACTATTATCAATATAACTCCCACGCGCTATCCTAAAAACATACACACACAAACTTTTCCACTAAACATCACATGTATCAAAGATTGGCCCCAAATCTCACTTCATACTTATGACCTTATCTAAAAAAACGTACTATGATCTTCCATCAAGAAGAACATTTACATCATCACCACTATCATTGCATAGGGAGGTCACTAAAAGGTTAAAACATAAGACCCTGAAGTGTGAAAAAGATCTTTATACGGGACTGAGCACACTATAAAGAGTGAGTACATGCGTCATGAGTTGCATGACCTCAACTAGAGTTCATAACATAAGGAATGTGACTCCGACTACTTGAATGAACTAGAACTCATTATCTTGGAACTGGAAGAGTATGTGACTCTCTATCATATACCGGAATCATGAACTATTATCATGGAACTGCATCGTAAGGCATGAGTAAGCATCCGGCTAACAAAAAAAATATTGAGGTAGGAATGGGTTGAGATTCACCCTCACTTTTTGATGTTCTAAATCATACTGCATCTCTACTAGAATCTGAGAGCCTTACTTGGTTATTCGTTCTATCATCTCCCCCTTAGCTTCAAGTCATCATCTAGCGTTTGGGAGATCCCTTACCGGATTCTAACTGAACTACACTTACTTCACTCTAGGTAGGGTCTGAAAAAAATGACAATACATGTATATCATAGAACTCAACCCGAATGACTACCTTCTGGGATACACTCTATCTTTCCATAGCCACCAATAGTCATAGTATAATGCTTGCACACTTATTTCTATCCGTTCAACCTTCAAAACTCAAACTTAGATTCTAACACTTAACATGGATATCACCAAGCCTTTGATGAATCATACCACTTCCGTCCTAGCATACCAATATTGCTACTCCATACTTATATCTCTCTACTATGAGAATCGAGATCACATCAAAAGGCTCAACACTTTCAATCAAGGCTCCTTAACTTGGCTATCTAGAACACCATATATCATCTAACTAGTTTTTTTCCAACTAGCAACTCCACGGTACCACTAGTCACACAAAACATGTAATAGTCTTAGAGAAATGCCACAACTCCATATCGCCTTGGTCATACTTACCCACCATACCTACAACATTATACTTCATTACGAATCAATTTAAACTTAAGCCATTTTACACACCGTTCAAGCCTATTAGATCACTTTCATATAACTAACATCATTGATCAAGAAATCATCACATCCACCTTCATGGACATCAATTGTTCAAACTTAATTTCTAGTGCTAAACATGATTTACAACCCAACCTTATACATAATTCTTACAAAACATACATCATTAATCTTAAGTCACTATTTTTACAACTACATTGTGACGCTCAACGTCACAACCCATGAAACTCCTCACGTTTTGGGCATGTTTCGGACTATTCGGCGCGTTTTCGAGCTTGGCGGGGCTTCGATAAATGCCCCTCATTGCTGCCAACGTTCCAGCACCTTCTAGATGGTCAAAATAGGTTGGAAACACATTTAATAGACTTTAGGAAGTTCACACGGACTGGTATGAAAGTGCAGATTTTCCAGCTTTAAAAGGTCCATAAAAGTTGGCATGCATGTGCAGAAATTTCAGCATGCATGTGCAGGATTTTCAGATTTTCAGCTTGTAGTTGATAATTGTATAGCTTGCATTGTTGTACCTTGTTGACTTAGGGACTTTTAGGTACTATAAATACATGTTGTAAGGTATCATAGGCATCAGCTCACACTTATTTCATTCAGTAAATATCACCCATGAAGAATACAACATAATTTACTAGTCCATCAAATTGGGACATTCTACCCCAAATACCTGATTTTATCTAGATACTATCCACGACCAAAGCACCTTTATGACATTACTACTATACCTCAAAAATCTACTACATACCTTCTCACAAGTAGTACTAGTTTACAACTACCAAGGAAAAGAAGGTCAAGGGGTAAAGTCACATAATAGACATGATCGACATTAATCTTATACTATAACCCCATGCAATCTTATCTACTTATACGGCTTCTCACATCACGCTTACTTACCCAAGCATACATTTAGACTACCTTCAAATTCCACAAACAACCATGAGTCTATACTTACAACTTACTGGCTAATATAGCCATTTTCACACTTCAAGCAACCGACAAATCACCCTAACTAACAACTCCTTCTCTACCTTCTACAAAACTAACACACAAGGACGAATCACCTCTTTACCAACTCAATCTCATGAAAACAAATTCAGCTATACATATATTAAACCAACACAAGAACAACAAGTTGCTAGTGAATCGAAATAGGCCTCACACGGCTTCACTAGACTTTGATTTTGTATTTTGAACAAGAAAATGAGATGAATGACAAGTCAACTATGCTAGTGAATCGAAAGAGCCCCACACGGCTTCACTAGACTTTTTTTTTTTTTTTTCAACATCACCTTGATGACAAGATTACATGAGATAGAAATTTAATACGCAATATCCAATGAACTAAGAATACACATCTTACTCTGTATAAATAAAATCGGAGTCAAACACTTCCTCCACGGACTACCATACCATCCACACATTCTACTAGTTACCACATTAGTCTATCACCATAAGGGAGTAAATCATTCTTGAACATCGGTTATTCAACTAAAATATTCATTTACACAAAAGTCACCCTCACTCTGACTTCTAACTTTGTGACTTCACATCACCAACTTCTTGGTCTAATTTCACTACCAATAGGTCAAGACAACAACACTTTAACCCATACTACTATTCGAGTGGAAATACAGTTCCAACATTCTACTACACGTCATCCCCCCTTAAGCAAGACATTTGTAACATAAATTTGAAGGGGAGTAAATGCAATTAATACCTCAAGCTGAAAAGCACGATTTCATCAGGATCAATGTTTACATCGGAATCAATACATATTGAAGCACTAACGGACTCTTCTCAAGTCCTTGCACAAATTTTAAATCTTATATGGTTCAATCAGAAAGGACAATACCATTTAGATTCTAAACTTCTGCACTTGAATCACCTCAATAATGAGACATATCTGAGGACATTAGAGTAAGGAAAGAATTTGGGATGACTTTTTACTTTCATATGGGCGACACCATAGCACGAATTAGAGTATGAAAGAGGAACATTCTGACTCTATTGCACGAACTAGAACATGAAGAAAGAGAGACATTCCTAAACGCCTAGTAGCCTCCTGCTTATAAGTGTGGCGCGCTACACACCCATAAACAGAACTCTACTCGACGCGATTTCGCAGACACCCTGGGACCATGAACCGTGCTCTGATACCAAGTTTGTCACGACCCGAGCCTAGGCCCTAGCCGTGACGAGCATCCCGAACCATGAAGGCCCGGAACACCCATTCTCTATCTGGTTATCATGCACAACATTCGTAATCATAATAAAATGCGGAATTGAAACTGAGTACGGAAAACATAGTCAAGTTCTACAATATTTCTGAATAATACTATCTGACATCAGCCTGCGAAATCTCTACTAAGAACACAAACATCTGTCTGCAAAGAAACTGGGACAAGGCCCCCAGTAAACCAAAAATATAATAAATAAGATAATGTCTGACATAATTAGGCCTTCCGAATAATAGAAGGCTCATCACTATGAGATCAAGTCTGCAAATCCGTGAATATCTACTGAGTAGATGGATCCCTAGACTGTGCATCAGAACCTGGAAGGAGGGGGGGTCAGCATAAAAGCACTGGCACGCGAAGCAATCCAAAAATAGTATAATAGAACATACATATATATATATATATATATATATATATAAGTGAAAGAAATTTTTCATCAAGACATCCCGTATAAAACTGTTTCTGAAAAATACATGGGCACTTTCTGAAAACATGCAACCTGTCTGTTCATTTCAAATCATGATCTGTGTTTTACTTCTGAGTTAGGTGGTATTCCCCTACAAGTCTGATATTCCACGGGCTGTATGGAATCCGCCATTGACTCGGCGGGGAAGCCCCCAACCCAAGTGTGCCGCAAGGGTTGGAGTGTCTGAGTCTGATACGTCACAGGATATTTAAGTCAGCGCATAATAATATACCCGGGTCGGCAAACCACGGTTTTAGGCAAAGAGTTGTCTGAAACTCCCGCCTTCTTCAGGGAACCACCTAAGCTCTCTTTATGCCCTATTTTAGCCTTTTCTGAACATGTATCATTCTGAAATTTTTAAATCATGAGAGTCTGATAAAAATCTGATTTCTGAACTAGTCTGTGTCTGTTATGGCATTTGTCTGAGTTGGTATCGTCATACCAAGACTTGCAAGTCCTATTTTTGAGCCATAATGTATTAAGCAAGAGCTTTCATTTAAAACATAGTTTAGACCACCAAAACATGTAATTTGCAATAAAGATGTCATGTTCCGAAACTCAAGTCAAATCCATGCAAAACTTTCATCAAACATATGGTGGTCATGTGCATTTTTGGCAAAACCATGCATTCTTTCATTACAGACATATTCAACATTCACAACCCTCTCTTTCGTGTTCAAAACATTGTATATTACGTGAAACATGGAAAAATTTACATTAAGAGAGAGGTTTCATGAAAATCATGCTCTAAATTCATATTTTAGGACAAACGCATATATATATATACATATAACTTTCAAATCACTTTGGGGGAAAGCCAAAAGGCCAAAACAATATCATTAAAGCTTCTGAAACATGAGTATGTACATGAATTCGAAAACCCAATTCTTAAAACATGATTTCTATGCCCATGAGATTTTAGGAAAACCCCGCGTACCTTGTTCTCCACGAATTTTGGGGTGTCTATTGAAGCCTACGTCAAGAGAATTCCAAATCTGTAATTTGTTTCACGAAGAAGTTTCGGAATGATCGGACCTTCAAGCTTATTTTCCCAAACCCTAGTTGCTCCTTCTCTTAAGTTCTTGAAGGATTAGATTTTGGGGTTTTATAGGAGGCTTCAATGTTGTTAATAGGTTCAAATCCTTTTAGGAGTGGGTAAGGACGATTTTTGGGTTTTGTAAGGACTAACTTGCACTTAAAGTTAGGTCCAAATCCGTTTAGGAGTGGGTAAGGACAATTTTTTTTGGGTGTTTGAGGGATTAAATCCCGTGTTGGTGGTATATATAGGGGTGGAGAATGACCAAAATACCCCTAAGGAACAATTAAGGTCAAATCTGTCCCTCAGTTGACAGTTTGGTAGGCTGGAGTAAATCTATTATAAGTTTTTACTCATATATTCAAATTGGATGAAATCAACTGCATTTGAAAGAGGACTCAAATATATTTCTTTTGATATATTATAGCTCACACAGTTCATTATATGCAGAGAGTTATGATCGTTTGAAGTTGACCCTGAAATGCTGAAAAAACTGGGCAATAGGCTATGCGTTTTGCTACTGTTTTGAAATCCAAACGCAGCCTTATGCATTCCGAAAAATTCCAAAACTTATCCGAGATGTACTATGAGATTTTCCGATCGTAACGCAACTTGAAAATCTAAAAATGAAGGTCGGGAAGGTCGAGAAGTTGTATCCCAAAGGTTGCCAGCTAAGAATGAGTCTAAGTCATTTCAACTCTTAGAAAAATTTTCAAGTTTTTAAGTCTAAGGGCACTCTATTAAAGGCTAATCCATGCACGACTTTTACGCGGTGTTACATAAGAGGATAAACTTGCCACCACAATTATGGTTTGCAAGACTTGGTTGATTCCAATTATACATTTTTGATTGCTTAAATGAGAAAATGAAAATGTCATTTGAATGAGAATTGACTTGCCGTCTTGCAAAAGTATTTAGAGTTTGGACCTATTAGAGAAATAATTTTGCCACCATTATTATGGTTGCAAGTTGGTCAAATCTTCGAGACCCACATAAGTTAGGGAACCAATTAACTAAGAGATAATACATAAATATGATCCTAAACTTGACACCAAATTATAAATTTTACCTTAAACTTTGATAATTCACAAATAGGAACTTTAACTATTCAAAATCTGAACAAATATGACCTCCGATTTTGCAACCTCCATGCGTGAGTTTCACTCGCGCCTATGTGGAAAGGTAATCCAATCACATGGTGCGACATCGTTAAAAGGGCTGACTTGGAGGGAGGTCATATTTGTGCAGTTTTGAATAGTTAAAGGTCATATTTGTGCACAGTCAAAGTTTTATTTTTTGTGTTAAAACGATGTTGTTTTTATTATTATTATTATTATAATTTATTTATTTATTTAGGGATCGAACCAGCACAGTAGGCTGAAGGAAGAGCCCAAGAAGAGAAAATAACATCACTGGGCTATCTAAGTGCCTTGTTTCATGTGATTCAACATTAATATACGTACATAAATAGAGATTTTATACCTTATATATACAATATAATTTTTTTAGCGAGAGGGTTCGAGTGAACCCCATGGTAACCACGTAGGTTCGGCCCTGCGTTAATTTTATAACGTTTTAATAACGTTAATTTAATAATATTTTAATAACAATAATTTGATAATGTTAATTTAATATACTATTACTACTATCCTTAATAACGTTAATTTAATAAAGTTTTATTAAAACTATAATTTTTTTATTATTAGTATAGTTTGATCTTTAATTTAATATTTAAATAAATTATATTTAGATATATTATATAACTTAAATTCACCCTCTGCTTTATAATATATATACATACCCACGCAATTTTTTCGTATGAGGCTGACCCACTTAATTAATAAATCTTCAATATTGCTCTTTTTCCACAATGAAAAATGAAATTAGATTTCATTTTAATCTTTGAGCCGAAAATAATAAAAAAATAATAGTGAAAAGTCATTTAAAGGTCATATTTGTGCAGTTTTGAATAGTTAAAGGTCATATTTGTGCACTGTCAAAGTTTAAGGTCAAATTTATGTATTATGCCCTTAGATTTTAAGATGGATACACCCAATTTTGCGTGTTGAACACGCGTTTTGCCACGTAGGATCGGAGGTCATATTTGTGCAGTTTCGAATAGTTAAAGGTCATATTTGTGCACTGTCAAAGTTTAAGATCAAAGTTATAATTTGGTGTCAAGTTTAGGGTCATATTTATGTGTTATCTCATTAACTGAAGAGCCAAATGACAACGACCAATAAAAATTTATGTTGTGAACATTTTAATAGTAAAACTTTATTAAAATGTCTCTAAAGCAAGTAAAAGTCACCATAAAGTTTTGTGTTGGGAAGGATCATATAAGTCCTCTTTTAATTACAGGTCTCATGTGTTCGCATGCTGGATGTGGAAACACCTTTAATGGGCCTTGCGTGTCACGAATTTGGATTAGTTTCGATTTCAATGCAAATATCCCTACTAAACAAGTATTATAGGACATCTATTTTTTATATCGTGGATAAGTAAAGATGGACGGAGAGAGTAATTTTTTGGTAGATATATCACTATACTTTTTCATCACACAATTGTAGAGAAAATGAAAGCAAGACTAGGTTGACTTGCAATCTTGCACAAGTCTATGGAGTTTGGATCCACTAGAGGAATCGGTTTTCCACCATAATTACGTGTGTAGGGTTCACGTATCCTGCAAAAAAAATTTAGAAGATCAAGTAACTGAAGAGTCGAATGATAGTAACAGCCAATACAAATTAATGTTGTGTAGTAGTTTTTACGATTTTTTTTTTTTAATAAAAACATCTCTAAAGCAAGTAAAAGTTAATTATCTTCAAGGGTTGCGATGAGATGAATTAATGTGTTTCCTCCATCTTTCATTCAAGCCCAGGTCTCGGATATAAAAAAAAATAAAAAAAATTCGCAGGGAGTGCTTCCTCTTAAATGTGTCTTACCACGTGGTTGCATATTTGGAATTTGGCCTCAATACAAATATGGAACATCGAAAAAACTGAAACAAGGAGAGAATTTACGTGTTCATGAAAACTCAATAATTTTTTACCTATACCCTACATACTTAATTATGATCCTCTTATAGCATAGATTAACTTGAATAAGGGGATTAAAAAATTATTGAAAAATAAAAAATGTATTCAAAAATCTATAAAAATGTATTGTCAGCTAAGCACCACACAGTCTTTGGCTGATTAGAGGACTTTTTTGCTACCATATTTATAGTTCTGATTGAGATGAGAAAGACTTGGTTGATTTGGTGGTATTCGTATTGATATGACCCAAAATTTGATGATTTCATATTCATATCCTTCAATTTAAATATTTAATTTAAAACTTTATTTATATAAATTCATCTTTTTATTTTATGAGACTTCTACCCCACCAAATAATCTATTTCGTTCAGTACTTAAAGTAGTGAAACACTTACATTTTTATTGTACTATTTGATTTATGCTGTAGTTTCACTCAACGAAGAAGACCTTAAATTTTTATTGATGATGTGAGATGGTGCCGACAAGAGCTCAAACAACCATGTACTGATTCTGTATTTCTTTTCCCATCTATTTTTATATAATTTTAATTAGTTGGCATAATACAAAAACAAATCTTTAACTTGACACCAAGTTATAACTATGCCCTTTAATTTTGCCAGTGCACATATAGACCCTTTAACTTTATAAAAGCTGAACAACAAAACACTCTAATTCCTCAACTTATATGCGTGAAACTCAATTTCTCCTATGTGGATTAGTAATCCACTCAGATGCTGCCACCTAATAAAAAAGACACATTATAACAATGACCTTTAACTTTGTCAGTGCACTAGTAGGCCCTTTAACTATATAAAAGCTGATAAAAAAAACACTTCAATTCTAACTCTGACGCGCGTGGTTTTGAGTGTATAGACACATTTTGCTAGGTAGGATTGAAGTATTTTTTTGTTCAACTTTTGTATAGTTAAAGGACCTACTTGTGCACTGGTAAAGTTAAAGGTCATAGTTATAATTTGGTGTGAAGTTAAAGGTCTTATTTATGTATTATGCCTAATTATTTTAATGAATCTATAAGAATTTACGTGGAACACATGCGCATCGCACGTATCCAGAACCTAAACAATAACAACAAACTCAGTATAATCCCACATAGTGGGGTCTGGGGAGGGTAGAACAATTCTACAGAAAATAAAGCAAGAGACTTGGTTGACTTGAACAAGTCTTTGGCTGATTAGAGGAATTTTGCGTCATATTTACAAGCCTTTGTGGTATTAGTATTGATATGACATGTTGAATAAATCATGAAGACCAAAAGGGAGACCTCATTGCTATTTTAAGTCTCAAAACCATAGGTTATTAACCATGCTATTTTCTTACTAATATTTGTACTTATGGAGAAAGCCTTCAGTTCTTTTCTCTTAATAATACTCTTGTTGCTTCACTATGTTATGGCTAGTTCAGCCATGACCCAAACCAACACTACTACAGAAAATTCCTACATTTTGCGTAATTTTTAAAAAAAATAATTTTGAATGTGTCGAGATACATAACTAGCTCCCAATATATCCAATGAAAATTTATTTTTTCTTTGTAAAGATACATAATTAGCTCCAAATACATTTTTCCGATTTTGAATCTGTCGAGATACATAATTAGCTCTCGATACATCCAACAAAGATACATACTTAGTTGAAATTTTTATAATTACTTTATAAGGGTGAAAATTTTGTATGAATATGATAAGTTATGATGTATGTTTATGTAATTTTTCCTTTTTTTTTTGTCGTGTAGATGTTCATTTAGGCCTCTTGAGTTTTAGGTAATCACAAAACAATTTTCTAATCTCCAACAATTATTGATATGCTTATTTTATCGTACTGTTTATATTAATTGAAGTTTAGAATAATGTCTTGAAAGTTATTTAGAGAATAAATAATTAATGTTAAGGGTAAATAGGAATAACTTTTTGTCTTTTCTTGATATATCAAAAGTGATAAATAAAAATAGAAATTTAAATAGAAAAATAGCAACAAGTAAAAGCGAATAGAGGAAATATTTAACAAATTAAAGTATTATTGCACTCTTGGTCCCTCTATTATAACAACAATGTCAACAATAGGGATAAAGGATTCCAGGATTAATTCTAGTATGAGTTTATTTCATGTTTGATTGAGATAAAAAAAAATATGGGATTACTCATCCCCTGATTAATTATCTCTGGAGTGTAGTATTATTTTTATTTGTCCTTGAGTGTAACATAATTAATCTAGAGATAATTAAACTTTGAATAACTTATTTTCTAATCAAACGACTCCTTAGTGTAATCCTACATGGGGGTGGGGGATAGGGGCTGGAATGGTAATGTGTATATGGATTTATGAGATATTTAGAGTGTGGAATATTTAATTAGCTTGGACAACATTTTCATATTTTTAATAGAAAAAGTATATCAAATATATTAAATGCTTATTATTAGTTTCAGCACTTTTATTTAAATACATAACTATGTATTTATAAAATCAGTTAACACCAAAAAATTCTTTCAGGAACCTAAATGGACTATAAATATACTTATATAGAAAATAAATAGTAACAAAAAAAGGTGATGACACTTGGAAAGAAAGAGGGGTGGGTGGGTAGGGGTAGGAAAGAAATGATGCATAAATCAGAGGTTAAAAATATGAAAAGAACAATAATGAAATATTACTATATTAAGAAACCAATTTAGCAAAGTTCCTTTTCAGTACACCAAAAAGATATTTAAGGCAATATCTTAAATACCCCTTAATAATGTTTTAGAGGCAATATTAACAGTTTAGCACTCTTTATAAATGTCCTAAAGTCTATAGCGACATTGGATCCAATACCAATTAACTAATGTCACTAAAAACTTTAGCACTCTTTGTTAACGTACATATTTATTACCATTAATAAATTTTATAGTTGTAGTGTTGGGGGAGAGAGATTCTCAAATCCTACCTTTTCCTTATGCGAAATCAATCCTTATCCTGCACTTCCTCAAACCGCCTTGAAATAAACATAAATCATGAATTCTTCAAAGTGGTCCGATAGGCATATAAGGACCATTAAAGAAGTGCCTCAAAGCTTTGCAGCCATTACTTTAAGTCCTTATATGCAATTATGAACTCCACAGAACTTTTTCAATTTCAACGCAACTTATCCTTTTGGAAGATGACATAACACATGAGCCGGAAAAGTTCCTGCAGTGATGTTGGCCACTGAAGGATGCCACCATTTTTCTTCACAAGTAGTTTGTATATGCAAGATATTTAAAAGGAAAGTTGTTGTTGAGAACAATAAAAGTGCAGCCCAGTGCACTAAGCTCCTTCTATGCGTGGGATCTAGGAAAGGACTGAACCCTAGGGATCTATCGTACGTAGCCATACCCTGTATTTTTGCAAGAGGTTGTTTCCACAACTCGAACTAGTGACCTTCTGGTCACATGACAACTTCACCAGTTACACCAATGAGTTTGTTTAATTCCTCAATTCTATTAGCATTAGACATTAGTGTTTGGAGCAACCAAATAACAAGATTTTACTTGGCACTACTCTTCACCACATAATTCTACAAATTATGAAAGCAAGACTATTTCCAAAGAATTAAGCACACAAATAATAAAGCAAGACTTGGTTGACTTGCCAAGTCTTTGGCTGAATGGAGGACTTTTTTCCACCATATTTATAATTCTGATTGAGATGTGAAAGACTTGGTGATTGGGTGGTATTACTATTGATATTGACCAAAAGTGTGACCTCATTGCTATTTAAATTCTCAAAACCACATGTTATAGAATAATGGAGAAAACCTTCACATTTTTTCTCTTAACACTCTTCTTGCTTATGGCTAGTTCAGTCATGACCCAAACCAACATTACCACTGATAAATTAGCTCTTCTATCCTTAAAATCCCAAATTATTTCGGACCCCTTTCATTTATTGGATGAAAGTTGGTCTCCTGTTAGGTCCGTTTGCCAGTGGGTTAGAGTCACTTGTGGTTCTCGTCACCAACGAGTGAAGTCCTTGAATCTTTCAAACATGGCTCTTACAGGCAGGATTCCCCGGGAATTTGGAAACCTCTCATTTCTTGTTTCTCTAGACTTGGGAAGCAACAATTTCCATGGAAATTTGCCTCAAGAAATGACACGCTTGCGCCGGCTTAAGTTTCTTGATTCAAGTTTCAACAACTTCAGAGGGGAGGTTCCTTCTTGGTTTGGGTTTTTACACCTACTTCAAGTTCTTAATATTAGAAATAATAGTTTCACTGGTTCCATCCCTTCTTCATTTTCTAATATGTCCACACTTGAGACTTTAAATCTGAACTTCAATTCCATAGAGGGTCAAATCCCAGAAGTGATTGGAAGTCTTATAAACCTTAGTGGATTAAGGTTGCGAGGTAACAAGCTCATAGGCTCTATTCCTCTGTCACTCTCGAATGCCTCGAGGTTGGAGACTTTAGATATTTCTTATAATTCACTTCAGGGAAACATTCTAGAAGGGATTGGCAATCTTCACAACATGAACTTGTTGGTCATACAATATAATCAACTTACGGGTTCTATACCATTCAAAATTTTCAATATCTCAAGAATTGAAGTCGTTGCATTTACTGGCAATAGCTTATCAGGAAGTCTTCCCAATGGTTTATGCAATGAACTACCAATACTCAAAGGGCTTTATCTATCCGAAAACAAGATTCACGGTCATATGCCTACAAGCTTATTAAATTGTTCACAACTTCAAATATTGTCTTTATCATACAATGAGTTTGATGGACCAATACATCGTGAAATTGGAAGATTGAGTAACTTGCAGCAATTGTATCTCGTAACTAACCATTTCACTGGTACGTTTCCTCTTATGAATACTAGCAATATTGTATCTTATTACTTCAGAATTTTATTTTGTTACACATTAATTTCAGGGATAATTCCACAAGAAATTGGAGATCTTGTTAATTTGGTAGAGTTAGCCATGGAGGATAATCAGATTACTAGCTCTGTCCCGAACTCCATATTCAATATCTCATCGCTGCAAATTTTGTCACTGTCGATGAACAATTTTAGTGGATTCTTACCACGGGAGATTGGCAACTTAACCAAGATGCAACATGGTGGAAATAAGCTTATAGGTACATATATATTCTAATGGTGTCTCATGATAATTTTAATAGATCCATTAGAACTATTAAATTCTATGAATTTATGCATGTAATGAGTAATAAAATGTAACAATTATAAATAAATCTTGAAGCGTATGACAATTAACACCATATAAGGAGTGTCTTATAATGTTTAAAATTAATCTGTTTTAAGAAATAACCAGTAAATTTGAACTCCTGTTGGTAGTTAGCTAAATTCTAATAAAGTATCAGTTTATATATTTGAGTCCACATAAAAATACAAACCTGCACAATCAGAAATTCATAGAAAATTAAATTAAGAACTTTAATGGAGAAAAAATTTTATCATATGTACATCCTTCTTAAGACTTTGATCAATAACAATGGGAAAAAGAAGTACATAATTTTCTGAGTTCTGTTGACACCTTATCAAGTCAAACTAAAGCATGAATCACATAGATAAGCATTGAGCTAAATAGTTAATCTCACTTGTATTCATTTTTTCTTCATGTGTTGACAGGTGAAATACCCAAAGAGATAAGCAATCTCGTTGAGTTGGAGAAACTTGATCTTGCGATTAATAGTTTTAGTGGTTCACTTGATAAAGAGATCTTCAACATATCAGGGCTCAGAATAATTGTGCTTTCACTCAACAATCTATCAGGAAGCCTCCCACCAAACATAGGTTCTATCTTACCCAACATTGAAGAGCTTTATCTGAGCAACTTAACCTATCTTGTTGGGACTATTCCTCATTCCATCTCCAATTGTTCAAAACTTACAATTCTTGAGCTTTCATACAACAAACTCATTGGCTTGATTCCCAACTCACTTGGATATTTGACTCATCTACAGTATCTAAATTTAGGGGTAAACAATTTAACCAACGATTCATCATTAAGCTTCCTGACTTCCTTAACCAATTGTAGAAATTTAACATATCTTGATATATCTTTCAGCCCTCTAAATGGCATGCTTCCAGACTCCATGGGGAACCTTTCCACCTCTCTTAGAAAATTTTACGCCAAAAATTGCAAAATCGAAGGGCGAATTCCAAATGAAGTTGGGAACTTAAGCAGCTTATTAGACCTTGATCTTTCTGAAAACAACTTGGTCAGATCGATTCCAACATCAATTGGCAACTTGAGAGACCTTCAGCGGTTCAACTTGAGTAGCAACAAATTTACAAGATTTATTGGAGATCATATATGTAAATTGCAGCATTTGGGTGACATTTACTTGGGTCAAAATCAAATTTCAGGATCGCTTCCTAATTGTTTAGGGAATATTACTTCCCTTAGGGAGATACATCTCAGTTCCAACAAATTGAGTTCCAATATACCACCAAGCTTAGGGAAGCTTCAAGATCTAGTGGTTCTTGACTTATCTTCAAACAAAATGGTAGGTTCTTTACCTCCAGAAATTGGAAATCTAAAGGCTGTAACAAAGATGGATCTATCGATGAATCAATTTTCAAATAGAATTCCAAGAGAAATTGGAGGATTGCAAAATCTGGCACACCTTTCTTTGAGACACAACAAGTTGCAAGGATATATACCTGACTCAATGAGCAACATGGTAGGTTTGGAATTCCTAGACCTTTCTCATAACAATATATCTGGAATCATTCCTAAGTCTTTGGAGAAACTTCAAAACCTGAAGTATTTCAATGTTTCTGTCAACAAATTGCATGGTGAAATACCCTCGGGAGGTCCTTTCAAGAACCTCTCGAGTCAGTTTTTCACCTACAATGAAGCATTGTGTGGTTCTTCAAGATTTAGTGTCCCATCATGCACAACTTCATCAAAACACAAATCAAAGAGGAAAAAATTGCTAGTTCTATATCTTTTTCTAGGACTTGCAATTTTATTTGTTCCTATCATATTTGTGTTTGTATGGATAAGGTATAGGCGAGGTAAAAGAACTCCTGAACAAGCTGATCCATTGTCAACAAAGAAACAAGAAAGAATTTCATACTATGAACTGCTCCAAGCAACGGATGATCTTTGTGAGAGTAATCTATTGGTTCCGGAAGTTTTGGCTCTGTTTACAAAGGCATTCTCAAAAGTGGATCTGCCATTGCAGTTTAAGTGTTCAATCTGCAAGTGGATGCAGCATTCAAAAGTTTTGATATGGAATGTGAAGTTTTGCGAAACCTTCGCCATAGGAATCTCGTAAAAGTCATTACTAGCTGTTCCAATCTTGATTTCAAGGCTTTAATTCTTGAGTATATGCCTAATGGTAGTCTTGAGAAATATTTTTATTCGCACAACTACTTCCTCGATACCAGGCAGAGAATAGGCATAATGATAGATGTGGTATGTGCTTTGGAATATCTTCACCATGGGTGCTCGTCGCCTGTGATCCACTGAGATCTGAAACCTAGTAATGTCTTGCTAGATGAGAATATGGTTGCCCACCTCAGCGACTTTGGCATTTCAAAACTGCTTGGTGAAGATCAGGGTGATTTGTACACTAAAACCTTAGCAACATTGGGTTATATTGCGCCAGGTTCGTCTCTTAGTTTTGCTGATTATTCCTTTCTTTTTTTTCCCACCTAGAAAGTTTATTGCATCTTTAAATGAATTGTTTAACTGTAGAGTATGGACTGGAAGGACTAGTGTCAACAAAGTGTGACGTCTATAGTTATGGGGTCATGTTGCTGGAAACGTTTACTAGGAGAAAGCCTAATGAGTTTGAGGGAGATTTTAGCTTGAATCAGTGGGTGAGTTATTCACTTTCAGATGCAGTAATGGACGTCGTAGATGCCAACTTGGTAACACCAATGGGTAAAGGCTTACAGAAGGAGCTAGATGTTGTGGCATCAATCATGAAAGTGGCACTAGATTGTTGTGCTGAATCTCCGGCAAGAAGGATAAACATGAAAGATGTTGTAGGAATGCTACAGAAGATCAAGATTCAACTTCTTGCATGTTCAGCATGTTTTTGAAATCTGTTGTTCCAAATAATTTGTTTGCTTCAAATATTTGATTAGTTTTGGATTCCTGCAATATTGCTTCTTTCTTTTTTGTTTTAGTGCTTTATTTGTGCATGATTCTGTGTTTTAAGAAATTCTAGCTGGTTGAATATATCTCACTATTTCCTTTTAATAAAAACTAAATTGATCATCAAAATAACATGCTGGAGTGTGGCATATCCCAATTTCTTCTTCCTCTCCGCTCATGTTTGTCCCTCAGTGTCCAAATTACCGATAAAATGTCTTCAGCACATCTGGACTTTACATCGTGCAGCATTTTGATACAACTCCACACAAGTGTGGTCCGGGGAGGGTAGAGTGTACGCAGACCTTAACCCTACCTTTGGAGGTTGAGATGCTGTTTCCGATAGACCGTCGGCTCAAGGAAAATAAAAGAAATTCAACTTAACAGGAGTGAAAAACAATTGCTGAAATAAAAAACCCATTTTAAAGAGAACTTGCTGTGCATGTTCCGAAAAACAGAGAAAAATGCATTGAACAAAACATATATAGAGCCTACAGAATTTATCCATTTCCATGCCTCTTAATAGTGACAAACCTGAAAAGTCGAAGGAAGAGGGATGAAGCAGATAAATCAGGATACTGAAAACAAACTCTAGCAGAAATGAACTGTCGAACTGTCATTTGTAGTAGCTAATTCTTCTTGTATACACAGTTTCACTGACAATACACAAGTCTTAGGGGTCCCTTTTCACATCCCCATTAACTCTTTCGGAAGCATCTGCGCCATGATAAACGACCCAAGAAATTCGTAATGATTGTTGTAGGAGTTAGGCATCTTTAGATGAAAAAAATTATCTTTCAGGATTGATCATTGCGTATTATCACTTTTCAACTGTTGTATTTCCTATCGAAATGGCTTATGGACTGATTCCACGGATCTTGTTAGATGAAAGATTTTGAAAGATGACACCATTTCCATTTCAAAAGCTCCTCTATATCAGCAGCACAAACTCAAAATATCAGCTAAGTGAAAAGCAGACGAGCAACATAAAAAATGCTTAAATATGATAAATCAAGAGACATAAAACAAAAAGATTAAGCAGAATATCTGACACTTATAGACATCGACCAATTTAAATATGCATTAGACAATTAATTAGTGATAAATTCAACAGTTGAGTTTATCTTCATACTGAGAAAGAGTACATAAATATGTCTTCACAAATCAACAATAACATAGCTAGTGTAATCCCACAAGTGGAGTCTTGAGAATATCTAAAAGTATTAATTCCTACAAGCCTGCTTTGCGAAACGCAATTTTAGCAACCACAAGTGCGGCCATTTCAGCATAGCAGAAGGATCGTCTGTCCTTGTCGTTGTGATCCTACCACAGAAGTCACAAAAGTAGACTTGTCGTCACAAGCATGAAATGCTATTAGCACCTCTACGTCAATGACTTCAAGAACTGTAGCTTGATGATGCACGTTGTTTTCTTCCCTTTGCATGCTTCTATTACTCTCTAGGAAGCATCTTCTGCCAGATTTCGTCTTGATACCATATTCAGTGTCTTGAGCGGAGGGTCTTCCGGAAGCAACCTCTCTACCTCCATGAGGTAGGAGTAAGGTTTGGGTACACCCTACCCACCCCAAAATCCACTTGTGGGATTACATTAGGCATGTTGTTGTATCATATCAATGTCTTAATGTCAATTGAAATCATTAATTTTACCTAGAGTAAAATAAAAGATATTAAGATCTTTTTATCCTCAAAATTATGAAATTTCCTTTTATTGGCACTTTTTTTGGAGCCCATGGCTTTATTTTCTGACCTGTATTGGACTATGAGGGAAATTATTGGTAACTTTATGCAAGAAAGAGACATTTTAAACGTAAATTGAAAATCTTTCTTTTAAATTTATTGTAATATTAAAATTATGAATTCAACTTATATATAGCATATATTCATATTAATTCAATTCTTTCTTGTTATTGAGGTGCATCCTTACATTTGGTTATAAAAGTTTGGATAAAATGACACCAATGGTCCCTTATTTTGAGGGTACATTCAAAATAGTCTCTTACGTATGTATTTAATAGTTTTGGTTGTATAAGTTTGTAAAAATCTAACATTTTTACTCTTTGTCAAATATTTACTGAACTTTGTTTCTTAAATATTTACCGAATTCATTCTTTCTGTGTTAATGATGTAACACTCCAAAAACTTTTCCATGTTCATAAGATTTCTTAGAATATAAGAAAAGGGCAGCCCGGTGCATTAAAGCTACCGCTATGCGCGGTGTCCGGGGAAGGGCCACACCACAAGGGTGTATTGTACGTAGCCTTACCTTGCATTTTTGCCAGAGGCTGTTTCCAAGGCTTGAACCCATGACCTCCTCGTCATATGGAAGCAACTTTACCAGTTACTCCAAGTCTCCCCTTCAATGAAAATATGTTCCGGTATTTAGGAATACGTTTTTAGACGTGAAAATAGCCCGCGCGCCGCACTCAGAAGGTCCCGCTTTGGGGCCTGTTTTTCAGATTATGTTTTAAGAATTATAGTATGAGTAAATAGTATATTTATAGAGGATTATTTAGCATTAAGATGGGTATGCGTCCAAGGTCACATATTGTAACACCCCGCACTTTTGGGCTAAAGTTGAACCGTCTTTTCGATGTATATGGATCCTAATCCAATGGTGTCTAGTTAGAACTAAGTGTGAATATATTTCCTTAGTGTGGAAACATCCTTGGAGATGAATATACACCATAAGAATTTCCTAGCTTAAAAGTTAAGTTGAGCACTTTCCTATCGATTGATTTTTAGTTGACGATGAGTCAACTTCCAGCAAATGTCTTTCCTAAAGTATAAAGATTCATGTGGCTTACTATATATCAAGTTAAAGTCCTTCTAGTCTTCTTTTCAATGCCTCCGACGGTTCGTCAATCCGAGTCCTGAGTTAAAAGTTATGAGTGTTTAAATGAGACACTGTCTAAGCTAGGCGATGGGCAATGCACCGCCCACGTTATGGCTATGCCATGGGCTAGGCGCCGCCCACTTGGTGTTAGGCCATTGGTTGGGCGTCGCCCACTTGATGTTTTACGGTGTAGGAACTTTTTTTTTGAGTTATTTCAAGGGCAACGTGGTCTTTTAACATCACATAACCGTCCCTAAATATTATTACACGGAATTAAGGCTCCCAAATATGTTTTAACTCAATCAAATTCCTAATTTATCTTCTAAATCACAAGAGGAGAGGAATCAACTTAGGGTTTGCACATTCAAGCTTAAAGGGTCAATTTTCACGATTTCTTCGTCATTAAGGTACGTGGGATTATCTTAAACCTTATGGGCATGGATTTACTGTTTTCAAACTAGTTTTAAAAGTTACATATGTATACATACAAAATTGGTTTCAAGATCATTGATAAACATGCATTGAAAATCCTATAGTTTGATGAAGTGTCGTGGACATTATGGTATGAAACCCTAAACTCGAAATATTTTTTGTGCAATCATGTAATATTTAGATTGTGAAATTAAATGAGAGTATGGGACATGAAATTCCCTCTTTTACTATGAAATCCATTGATTTTGCATATTGTGAATTGATTATACGAATTGCTAAATGCTTGAGTCTGCTGATGAACTATTATGTACAAATTGTATTGTCTTTATGAGATAATGAAGGGGTGTTTTACTTATTTTATAAGTGATCATGTTCCCCATTAAGAATGGTTTTAAGTTAATGGAAAAGGTGACCACCATCGATAAAATATTGAAGAGAGAAAGTGGTTTGTTTTCATGTTCTTTCAAAGTATGAACTTATGAATGATTTTAAATCTTTTGGGTGGACAATAATACATTTTTGTAATAAGAAAGGGGCACTAGAGATATTGTGATATGGTTTCCAAGTTTGGGTATGACGATACCCTATTTTGATGCGCCCGAAGATAATAAGAGAGAAATAACTTTAAGAAGAAGATGTGTTTTAAGAGGGTAAAAATTGGGCTTAAAGAGAGCTAGATGGTTACCCGAAGAAAGTATGAGCTGAAAGAGTCCATGCTGAAAACCGTGGTTTGCCGACTCGGGATTATGGCACCATGTTGTGTGGTCTTGTGTGCCTTGATTCATGTCATCTCAACCTGGGACTAAGGTTAGGAACCATGCTTTGTGGTCTTGTGCACTACCATGACACGTTGATTTGACCGGGGATTATGGCACCCTGCTTTGTGGTCTTGCGTGTCCCCTTACTGATACTCCAATCCTTGCGGTAAACTTGGATTAGGGGGCTTGGCCGCCGAGTCAAAGGAGGATTCCATATATCCCATGTAATTACAGATTGTAGGGTGTACTATCTAGCTCAGAAGAGAAATAAAGAGTTGAGTCATGATTCCAGAAAGATGTTTTGAAAATTATCAGATTAAGCCCATGTATTTTCAAATGTTTTATGCCGACATGTTTTTTATGAAATGCTCTCACCTATGTTGTATAAAAATGTATTTTGTTTTTTGATTGTTTTACGTACTAGTACATTTGTATTGACCCCTATATTTCAGGTCTGAGGCTCAATCCCGCTAAGCAGTAGATCACCATCGGAAGTTTGGAGTTGTTGAGCCTCCCTTATTTCGAAAGGCCTAGTTTCTTATGATGTTTAAATTTGATTCTAGTTTATGGTCCGATCGGGGGCCTTGTACCGGTTTCAAACAGATATTATTTTCTATCAGTTAGTAGAGATTTCGTAGACTTATGTTAGACAGGTTTGGGTCTTATTGAACTTATGCTTGTATTGTTTAGTTGATATAATCAGATGACCGTGTTTTCATTTTTATTCGCATTTTATAGTTTTTGAATCTTGCATATTATTGCCAGTTAGAGGGGCTCTCGGGCATTCGTGGTTCGGGATGACCGTCGCGGCCAGGGCCTCGGTACGGGTCATGACACATAATCCAAAAGCAAGTAACTTGAAATGCTATCATGAATAAACTTTTATACAATGCTCAATTTCCACCTTGAACTATACGCGAAAAGGCTGTGACACACCTGAATTTTAGGAGGGTCCTATTACCCCTAGACTAATTAAAACCGTATTTTTGACAACCTTAGTGACTACGTGGAACATACGTGGCACAACACACTGAAGGGTCCACAGAGGCACACGTGTGTGCCACGTAGGCACTAAGGTTTTCAAAAATACGATTTTTTTAGTCCAGGAGGTAATAGGATCCTCCAAAAGTTCGGGTGTGTCTCAGCCTTTTCACGTATAGTTCAAGATTGAAATGGAGCATTTTCCCATTTCATTTGTAGAAGTTTAGCCCATATTTATAATTTCTTAGCTTCCACTCTTATAAATGTCTAGCTTTACTAATAGCAGGCCAGGCCAAGAGTCCACTCGGCCCACTTGTGGTTCTGAATGCCAGTCACGTCAAGGGTGTAGGCTAGGTGCATGATAATTGAGCATCTTACATTTGGTTAGTGGAAAACTCCTTTTTCGAGAAAAATACAAGTTGTATGTTCTTTCTTCATCTACCACGTGAACAAATTAAAGTAACCTTTTTTTGAGCGTCTTTGAGCTCCAATTTAGTTGTATTATTAGTCTTGAGATGACATAAAGAAAGGAAAGCTTTTCCTTTTTCCTTAAAAGTTGTTGGAGTGAAATGATGTCACGACCCGAACCGAGGCCCTGGCCGTAACGAGCATCCCGAACCATGAAGGCCCGGACGCCCTTCTACATCTGGTAATCATGCACAATATTCATACGATAAAAGAAGATGCGAAATTATAAATCATTATGGAAACATTGTCATACTCTGATTTTAATTTAACAATAAGGAAAGAGATCCAACAACATCTAGACCACATCTGAATCAGTCAGCGAAATCTCTACTATATCTGAAAATAACAACTGTCTGAAACTGGGACAAGACCCCCAGTGGACCTAATCTGAAAGACACAGGCCTTCTGGAATAAAGAAGGCTCACCAACTGCACACTTCACTGCTGTCTGTAAACTCTACTGTTTAGCAGGACCTCTGAACTGAGCTTTAGACCCTGGGAGGTAGGGGTCCAATACAAATGTACTGGTACGCAGAGAAAATCCAAAATAATAATTTATATTCAACATATATGAGAGCAATTTAAAACAGTTCATAAACATATCATATAGTAAGAAATCTCATGGGCATTTTCGAAAGACTGAAAAATCATCTGAACTTTGTGACACTCTTTGTTTTACTTCTGCTCTAGGTGGTATACCCTACAACTCTGAAATTCCACGGGCTATATGGAATCCGCCATTGACTCAGTCGGGAAGCCCCCAACCCAGGTGTGCCGCAAGGGTTGGAGTCTCTGACTCTGCAACGCCACACGGCCGTCGCCAGTGTAAAAATAATATACCCGGATCGGCAAATCACGGTTTTAGGCTAAGAGTTACTTGAACTCAAGCCTTCTTCGGGTAACCACCTAACCCTCTTTAAGCCCAGTTTTAACTCTTTAAAACATGCATTCTCTGAAAACACTTTCTGAAAACATACTCTGTTATGACATACATACTTATGGTATCGTCATACCATTGATTTGCAAGTCACATCTCTGAGCTATTATTAGCATATTACAATCTCTGTTTTCAAAATATAAATTCGGGACCACCATATCAATAAATTATTTCAAATAACTCTTTCTTTAAAATTCATGTAAACACATGTATGCAACTCTCTTTGTCAAACTTTCAATGATGCAAGGTGGCCATGTCAAAATCTCTTAATCTCATGCAAATCTTTCTCGTTTAACAAAATATATTTACATCAAGAAACTCCCTCTCTTAAATCTCTAAATCATGCTCAAAATACTATGGTATTTGAGCAAACTATTTTCAAGCCATAAATCATGCATTTCAATCAATCACCATAAGATCATAAACATAAGGTTATCACAAAAGAGGGATTTCATTATTTATGCTCTCAAACAAATCTTCAGTTTCAAGTTTCATACATATACTTATATGTGTAAATCAATTTAAGGGGATAAGGCCTAAAGGCTAAAACAACAATATCATTAAACACACATAAAGCATAATAAATCATGGATTTTAAAACCCCTTTAACAAATTCATGCTTGATAATCTTTAAATAATAATTGAGTATTTTCAACAAGCTCTTGTAGTTTTAGGATAAACCCCACGTACCTTAAATTAGAAGATTTTGAATGAACTCTAGCTTTAGGGATGCTATACGTACGATTGATGGGTACTTCTTGTAGCCCTGCAATGGGGATTCCGAATCTTGAAGAATTAAGAAAAACCCACGATTAAATCTTGAGTTATTTGACATTCTAGTCTGAAACCCTAGAGAGTGTTCTTATGAATTTTGGATGAAAATATCAGTAATATGGTGTTTAGGGATCGAAATCCCGTGTTTAAACTGATAAGGAGTGGAAAATACCCAATATACCGTTAATGAGGCGGAGTTTAAAATGCTGAATTTTCCAGATGCGTTCAGCAGAGCATACGTCGCATGCTCTAGTCCGCCGGACTGGAGCGTGCGTCGCATGCTGCATCGCATGGTGCCAGGGGTGGAATGGACCATGCGACGCATGCAAATTGCATGATGCCACTGTTTTAGGCATCCACACGTGCCCTAAACGAGGCCCAAAAATCCCGAAACTCACCCATTATATACTATCGACTTACCCCATCGTGAATCAATAAAAATATCAAGAAAAGGAGGCCGTAAAGGTCGAAAACAAAATCTCTGAAGATTGGAAGTCAAAAATGAGACTAAGTTTCTTTGACACTTAGAAAAAATTTCTAGTCTTTAACCCTTTAAGCATGCTACTAGGAGCTAATACATGCACGATTTTTACGGGGTGTTACAAAAGATCTCCTAAAAGAAGTACTTTAAAAATCAGAAAGAGCAAGAGATCTCTTTTCTATTTAAAGTCTCAACCCAACTCGTTACTAATCATATCCATATTCATACCAATTTATGCAATAATGAAGAAATCTTTCACCTCTTTTCTCTTTACACTTTTGTTGCTTCTCTATGTTATAAATAGTTCAGTCATGACCAAAACCAACATTTTTACAGATCACTTGGCTCTTCTTTCATTAAAATTCCTTATTGTTTCTGATCCCTTTCATTTCTTGGACGAAAGTTGGTCTCCTGCTACTTCTGTTTGCGATTGGGTAGGAGTCACTTGTGGTTCTTGCGACCAACGAGTGAAGTCCTTGAATCTTTCCAACATGGCTCTTGCAGGATTCCCTCTGAATTTGGAAACCTCACACTTTTTTTTTCTCTTGACTTGGGAAGCAACAATTTCCATGGAAATTTGCCTCAAGAAATGGCACACTTGCGTCAGCTTATGTTTCTTTATTTAAGTTTCAACTTCATAGGGGAGATTCCTTCTTGGTTTGGGTTTTTACACCAATCTCAATTTCTAAGTCTTATCAATAATAGTCTCACTGGTTCCATCCCTTCTTCATTTTCTAATATGTCCACACTTGGGTCTTTGAATCTGGGATTCAATTCCATAGAGGGTCAAATCCCGCAAGTGATTGGGGGTCTTATAAACCTTAGAAAATTATACTTGAGGGGTAACATTCTCAACGGCTCTATTCTGACAAGCCGGGGCCCTGGCCGTGACGAGCATCCCAAACCATGGAGGCCCGAGCGCCCTTCTACATCTGGTAATCATGCACAATACTCAAATAATGAATAAAAGAAGAGGAATTATAATAAACGGAATCATGGTCATAAATCTAAAAATCTATTCGACAATACGAAAATAAGTTCTTCAACATCTAAACAACATCTTTCTCAGTCTGCGAAATCTCTACTACATAAGACATCAAAAACTTGTCTGAACCTGGGACAAGGCCCCAGTGGACCTAAACCAAAGTAAAATAACATATGACTGAAATTGAATAGACTTTCCGGAACAAAGAAGGCTCACCAACTGCACACTTCACTTCTGTCTGAAATAAATCTACGGCTTAGCAGGACCTCTAGACTGAGCCTCTGAAAGATAGGGGGTCAATACAATTGTACTGGTATGCAGAAAAATCCAAGATAATATGCCTTTATATAAAACATAGGTGAGAACAAGTCTAAAACATCATGCATGATATAGTTTAAAATACATGGGCAATTCTTTGATAATCATAAAATATTTTTGTCAAACCAGTCCTGATCTTTGTACTACTTCTGAGTTAGGTGGCACACCCTACAAGTCTACGACCCCACGGGCTGTATGGAGTCCGCCATTAACTCGACGGGCAATCCCCCAACCCAAGTTTGCCGCAAGGGTTGGAGTTTCTGTTCTGATACGCCATGGGCACTAGGCCAGCGTATAATAATCCCGTACCGGCAAAACATGATTTAGGGCAATGAGTTGTCTGAACTCGTTCCTTCTTTGGATAGCCACCTAACATCTCTTTGTTACCATTTTTAACCTTTTCTAGCATGTACCATTCTAGTTTCAAAATCTGAAAATCTGATTTCAAACTTGCATTCTGTTTTGTTCTGAATTACCATGGCATTATCTGTATTGGTGTCGTCACATCAAGACTTGCAAGTCATGTTTCTGAGCCATAAAAATATCATATCACAGTCTTCTCTTTCAAAACATAATAGGTCAGACCACCATATTTCAAACAGTTCAAGAAGATTCATTCTTCGATATATTTATCAAACTATGGAAAATCATTCCTTTCAATCATTTCAACAAACATGTGGTGATCATAAATTTTTGGCAAACCATGCAATTCTTTCATTGTATACCTTCAACATTTATCAACATGCAAAGCCCCCTTTCATCAATTTAAAGATTAATCTTAAATCATTCAACAACAGTCAAAATATTGATACCATGCTTCTAAATAACATGCTAAAATCAAGAGGTGTTGCAACATGAGAGGAAGCATAAATAGTCATGTTCTCAATTCAATTCTCAACTTTAACCACACACACACACACACACACACACACACACACACACACACACACATATATATATATATATATATAAGATTTCAAATCAATTTGGGGGAAGGGCCTAAAGACCAAAACAATAATGTCACTAAAGAATTCAAAATGCAAATCTCAATGTAAATTCCAAAACCCCTTTAAGATTTCATAATTTCTCAATGCTAAAAGTTGTTGAAACAATTTCTTATGCCCAAGTAGTTTTAGAAAAATCCCACGTACCTTAGTCGTGAAGAAGCTTTGAAAAGATTGGACCTTTAAGCTTGATTGTTCAAACCCTAGTTTTTTTCTCCTCTTGTGTTCTTAGATGATGAACTTATGATTTACGAGATTTAAAATGTTAATAAGGACCCTAATTTCGTCTATAGATGTTTAGGGCTGGTGTTGGAACATAAAAAGACTTGTTTGCCCTTGAAATAACTCAAAATGGAGCTCCCACACCATAAAACATAGGGTTTACGGCGCACAACCTATGGCAAACATTAAAGTTTACGGTGCCTAAGCCATCGCCAAGCCTGGACAGTGTCTCATTCACACACTCATAACTTTTGACTCCGGACCCGGATTAACAAACGGTCTGAGGCGTTGGAAATAAGACTCAATGAAATTTCATTTGATATATAGTAGGTCCTCTAATTCATTATATACAAGGATTTATGGTTGATGGAAGTTGACCCAAATTGAAACGTCCACTAAAACTTAACCGATAGAAATGTCTCATTCACACACTCATAACTTTTGACTCCGGACCCGGATTAACAAACGGTCGGAGGCGTTGGAAATAAGACTCAATGAAATTTCATTTGATATATAGTAGGTCCTCTAATTCATTATATACAAGGATTTATGGTTGATGGAAGTTGACCCAAATTGAAACGTCCACTAAAACTTAACCGATAGAAATGTTTTCAACTCGTCTTAGAGTTTGGAGATTTTTGTGACCTCAATTCACATTCAAAGGTATTCCCACACTATAGGATTGATCACCAGACATATATTATCAAGGAATCATATAGTTCGGGTCTATACGCATGGTAACGACGGTCAAAATTCTAGCCCGAAAGTACGAGGTGTTACACTCTTATTCTTGAATGCCTCGAGGTTGGAGATTTTAGATATATCCTCTAATTCACTTCTAAGATACATTCCAGATGGGATCGGCAATCTTCACAACATGAAATGGTTGTCCATACAATATAATCAACTTACGGGTTCTATACCATTCACAATTTTTAATTATTCTAGAATCGAACTCATTGCATTTACTGGCAATAGCTTATCAGGAAATCTTCCCAATAATTTATGCAGTGGTCTCCCAATACTCAAAGGGCTTTATCTATCCACAAATGAACTTCAAGGTCATATGCCTAAAAGCTTGTCCAATTGTACACAACTAAAAATATTGGGTTTAGCACAAAATGAGTTTGATGGACCAATACATAGTGAAATTGGAAGATTAACTAATCTACAGGCCTTGTCTCTCGGATCTAACCATTTTACTGGTATGAATTATCTTATGAATGCTAGTACTATTGTATCTAATTACTTCAGAATTTCTTGATACCACACATTAACTGCAGGGATAATTCCACAAGAAATTGAAAATCGTGTTAATTTAATGAAATTAGGTGTGGAGAGAAACCAGATTACCGGCTCTATCCCAATCTCCATTTTCAACATCTCATCGCTCCAAATGTTGTTACTTCCGTGGAACAATCTTAGTGTATTCTTACCAAGGGAAATTGGTAAATTAACCAAAATGCAAGCTTTAGATCTTAACAAAAATAGGTTTACTGGTACGTATTCAAAGAGATAGAAAAAAGTGCAACTTATACTAGATTGAACTTAAACATTTTCCTTATTTCTTCATGTGTTGACAGGTGAAACACCTAAAGAGATAAGCAATCTCATTGAGTTGGAGGAATTAGTTCTTGGGGATAATGGATTTAGTGGTCCACTTGGTATGGAGATATTCAACATATCAGCACTGAGAACAATTGTTCTTTCATTCAACAATCTATCAGGAAAACTCCCACGAAACATAGGTTCTATGTTACCCAACATTGAACGTATTTATATGAATGACACAACCAATTTTGTTGGGACTATTCCTCATTCTATCTCCAATTGTTCAAAACTAACTTATCTAGAACTTTCTAACAACAAACTCACTTGCTTGATTCCCAATTCTTTTGGATATTTGACTCATCTACAGCTCCTAAACTTGGAGGGAAACAATTTAACAAGTGACTCATCGTTAAGCTTCTTGACTTCTTTAACCAATTGCAGAAATTTAACAAATCTTGTTCTATATTTTAACCCTCTAAATGGCATGCTTCCAATATTTTCAGGGAATCATTCCACATCTCTTCTAAGGTTTAAAGCCAGCAGTTGTAAAATCAAAGGGCGAATTCCGAAAGAAGTTGGGAACTTAAGCTGCTTATTATTCGTTGATCTTTCTGGAAACAACTTGATTGGATCGATTCCCACATCAATTGGAAACTGAGAAACCTTCAGCAGTTTAACTTGAGTGACAACAAACTTACTGGATTTATTGGACATAACATTTGTAAAACGCAGTGTTTGGGTGATATTTACTTGGGTCAAAATCAACTTTCAGGATCTCTTCGTAATTGCTTAGGAAATATTACTTCCCTCAGAGAGATACATCTCAATTCAAATAAATCGAGTTCCAATATACCATCAAGCTTAGGAAACCTTAAAGATCTAATCGCTCTTGACTTTATCGTCAAACTACATGGGTGGTTCTTTACCTCCCGGAATTGGAAATCAAAAGGCTGTGACACTAGTGGATCTATCAATGAATCAATTCTCAAATGGAATTCCTAGCGAAATTGGAGGATTGCAAAATCTGGCACACCTTTCTTTGAGACACAACAAGTTGCAAGGATCTATACCTGACTCAGTGAGCAACGTGGTAGGATTGGAATTCCTAGACCTTTCTCATAACACCATATCTGGAATCATTCTTAAGTAATTGGAGAAACTTCGGAACTTGAAGTATTTCAATGTCTCTGTCAACAAATTGTATGGTGAAATACCCTCGGGGGGTCCTTTCAAGAACCTCTCGAGTTAGTTTTTCAACTACAATGAAGCATTGTGTAGTTCTTCAAGATTTAGTGTCCCGCCATGCCCCACTTCATCAAAGAACAAATCAAATAGGAAAAAATTGCTAGTTCTTTTTATTTTGCTCGCAATTGCAGTTGTATTTGTTCCCATGACCTTTGTGCTCCTATGGATAAGTTATAGAAGAGGTAAAAGAGCTCCTCAACAAGAAGATTCATTGTCTACCATAACATGAGAAAGAATTTCATACTATGAACTGCTCCAAGCAACGGATGACCTTAGTGAGAGTAATCTGATTGGTTCTAGAAGTTTTGGTTCTGTTTACAAAGACATTCTCAGAAGTGGAACGGCCATTGCAGTTAAAGTGTTCATCCTGCAACTGGATGCGGCATTCAAGAGTTTTGATACGGAATGTGAAGTTTTGCGTAGCCTTTGCCATAGGAATCTCGTAAAAGTTATTACTAGTTATTCCAACCTTGATTTCAAGGCTTTAGTGCTCGAGTATATGCCTAATGGGAGTCTTGAGAAGTATTTGTATTCACAAAACTACTTCTTAGACATCATGCAGAGACTAAACATAATGATTGATGTGGCATGTGCATTGGAATATCTCCACCATGGGTACTCATTGCCAGTGATTCATTGTGATCTGAAGCCTAGTAATGTCTTGTTGGATGAGGATATGGTTGCCCATCTAAGAGACTTTGGTAGCTCAAGACTACTTGGTGAAGATGAGAGTAATTTATACACTAAAACCTTTGCAACATTGGGGTATATTACACCAGGTGTGTCTCCTAGTTTTGCTGATTTTTCCTGAGTTTTTTTACCTCCTAGAAAGTATATTGCATCTTTATATTAATTGTTTTGACTGTAGAGTATGGACTGGATGGATTAGTTTCAACAAAAGGTGGCGTCTATAGCTATGGGATCATGCTGCTGGAAACGTTTACCAGGAGGAGGCCTAATGAGTTTGAGGGAGATCTTACTTGAAGCAATGGGTGAGTTATTCACTTCCAAAAGCAGTGATGGGCGTCGTAGATTCCAACTTGGTAACATCAACGAGTAATCGCTTCCAGAAATAGCTAGATCTTGTGGCATCAATCATGAAAGTGGCATTTGATTGTTGTGCTGAATCTCCGTCTAGAAGGACAAACATGACAGATGTTGTAGGGATGCTACAAAAGATTGTTAAAACATCTCTCAAACATCACGACATTCATACGCTGCTGCCATTGCAGCTGAGCTTAAGCTCAACAAGAGATAAGAGAAGAGAACTGAGTCAAAGGAAATGCAGTTTTTGTATTGAGTAAAAAGTATTGAATACAATGTATGGTCACCTCTTATTTATAGACTCACATGATTTACACATGGTCTTCTAGAAGTTTCCTAATGACCTCCTAACTACTTGATTGGCTCACTAACCAACTTGACAGCTGGCTAACTAAGTCGACTAACTGATAACCTAATCCACTAGCTAACAAACCAATGTAACAGTACTAACTAACTTATGGAATAGTAGTTATTTACATAATGTATTCTCATGAATTTTAACACCCCCCCCCCCCCCTCAAGCTGGGAGGTACAAAATATTGAGCACACCAAGCTTGCTGAGGAGATATGAATGTTGATCATGATTGAGACTTTTAGTGAGAATGTCTGCAACCTGTTGACTTGTCTGCACATACATGGGCTGAACCAATCCCTCTTTGATCTTGTCTCTAATAAAGTGATAGTCTACTTCAATATGTTTAGTTCTCTCATGAATATGGGGTTACCAGCTAGCTGAATAGTTGATTTACTATCACTAAAGATGATAATAGGCTTAGTGATAGACACCCTCAATTCTGAGAACAGACCTTCCAACCATGTAAATTTTGCTAACGCTGAGGCCATGCTCCTGTATTCTACCTCAGCTGAGCTTCTAGAGACAGTGTGCTACTTCTTAGACTTCCAAGATATCAATGAACTACCAAACTGCACCACATAACCTGTAATAGACCTCCTAGCGTTTGGACATACAGCTCAATCTGAGTCACACCAACAAACCAATTCTGTAGTAGGTTGTGCCTTGAGCCATATACCTTGTACTACAGTTCCTTTCAAATATCTTATCACTCTGTTTGTAGCCTCCAAGTGGGATTTCTTTGGTTACTGCATAAATTGTCTTAGTGTCTGCACTGCATAACTAATATCAGGCCTTGTTATTGTAGCATACATCAGCTTTCCAACAAGCCTTTGATATGTTGTTATATCTCTTAGAATAACATCTGCTTTCACACCTGTTTCTTCATCTACTTCAACTGAAGTTAGTTTAACATTTGTATCTAATGGGGTGGGGGCTGGTTTAGCACCAGCAAGCCCTGTTACGAAATGAGCTCCAAGACATAATTTCTCTGGTTCAGGATCACTCTACTGGAAGATCTTAACACTTCAATACCTAAGAAATACTTGAGTTCACCTAGATCTTTGAGCTTGAATTTTTTGTGTAAAGTGCCTTTTGCTGCATTGATCATGTCTATATTGTCATCATTTATCAGAAGATCATCTACATACACTAGAATCACCACCATTCCTTTTGACTTTTTTAGGGTAAATAGTGAATAGCCATAGCTGCTTTGGATAAAACCTGCATTAAGAAATGCTGCAGTCAGCTTGATATTCCACTACCTTGATACATGCTTAAGTCCATATAAATACTTAATTAGTATGCACACTTTGCGTTGCCTTCCTTCCTTGAAACCATCTGACATTTTCATATACATCTCCTCTACTAGGTCACCTTATAGGAAAGCATTGTATACATCCATCTGGTAAATGCACCACCCTTTTGATACTGATAAGGCAATGACACTCCTTACTATAACCATTTTGGCTACTGGAGAAAATGTATCATGGTAGTCTAGTCCTTCTAGTTGACTATAGCCTTTGGCTACCAACCTTGCCTTAAACCTTTCTATTTCCCCATTGGCCTTATACTTGATTTTGTACACCTAACTTGATCCAATGATGTTCTTGTCTGAAGGTATGTCAACCAATTCCCATGTATGATTGTCTTCAAGAAAATTAACCTCCTGCTTCATGGCTTCAATCCATCTCTCATCTCTGCTAGCTTCATTATAAGATTGTGGTTCAACTTCTGCTGACAGGCTACACACAAAATTTTGGTATCTTGAACTAGTATTAGCATAAGACAGGTAATTTGCCCGTGTATATGTAGTTCCTCTCCTCTTCCCTGTTGAACCATAATCCATTAGCCATGCAGGTTGTTTGGTAATTCTGGATGATTTTCTTAGTCCAACTTCTGTAGGTACTGAGAGTGACTCTTCTACATTTTGCAAGTTATGAGTATCTTCTTCTTGAATGCCATTAGGATCATATATTGATGCATCTTCAGTTTATGACTCATGTAAAAGATCACTAGGACCTGTGTGACTGTCTTCATTGTCTGCATCTTTTTCTACTTTTACTTCATCATGAATGGGAGATCTTAGTGTAAGAAATTCTGCAGAAGATTCTGAACTTGGATCCTCTATAAAAGGAAATGAATCTTCGTTGAACACCGCATATCTGGTAACAAACAACCTGTTAGTACACCAGTCTAATAGTATATAAGCTTTATAAGTTGCAGAATAGCCCATCAATACTGCAACCTTGGCTCTTTCAGTAAGTTTGTCACCTCTTGGAAATATTGAGGCATAACATTTACATTCAATTACTCTTAGATGTGTCAAGGATGGAACCTTACAAAACAACATCTCATAAGGACTTTTACCTTCTATGGATGAAGATGGCAGTCTGTTAATGAGATATACAACAACCTTAACATTCAACCCCTAAAATCTGATAGGCATTTGTGACTGAAACCTGATTGCTCTTGCAATATTCAGTATCTGCCTGTATTTACTCTCAACCATACCATTTTGTTGTGGTGTGTATGGACAACTACTTTGATGTATGATTCCTAAGGATTGAAACAACTCTTTGCATTTAGAGTTAATGAACTTTGTCCCATTATCTGACCTCAGTTTCTTTATCTAAACACCAAACTGATTTTGAATCATAGTGAAGAAATTCTTTATGGATACAATACACCCAGACGTTAGTTACAACAAATGTAACCATGTATACCTACTATGATCATCAACAACAGTTAAGAAATAGTATTTCCTGTCAAAAGTAGGTGTCTTATAAGGACCGCAGAGGTCCATATATTCAATAGCAAAACATCTTGTAGCTCTGGAAGTACTGACAGTAAAAACTAGTCTAGTTTGTTTTGTTAATGGACAAACATAACACTTATTTAGAATATCTATATCACTACTGTGTCTTATGACATTGAGAGTCTTTAATTCTTGAGAAGAAGATGTCCCAGCCTCTTATGCCATAGAATACACTCATGCACCTGTGTCTCTACTTCTACTCCTGTAACCTATCTTTGATGAGCCTTATTTTTAAGAGTTCCAGTCACTTCACACATATTCTTAAGGATGTATAGTCCTCCTCTCTCCCTACCAATCCCTTTCACCTTTCCACTGTGAAGGTCCTGGAACACACAGAAGTCAGGATAAAATGAAACAAAAAAAGAAAGTTGGCTAGTTATTTTTTATACTGAAAACCAATTCAGTTTGAAATCTGGAACATACAACATATCTTTCACAACCTCATCCTGTAGCGCCTGTGTTTCTCCTATATGTGTTATATCAACCTTGGCTCCAGTAGGCAGGTTAACTTTGTCACATTTGGTATTATCCACTTTGTGATAGTATGAGAAAATACCTTTATGTGCTGTTACATGGTGTGTCGCTCCAGAATCTACATCCAATCATGTGAAATGACATGACTATAAAAATAACTAACAGTAACTGTCTTGTTGTTTTGCTCAGAGTTATGTGTTTCCTTGTTAATCAGTGTTATAATCTTCTTGTATTCTTCTTCTGAGAAACCTTGCCCCTTTTCCAGAGTAGCATTGCTAATGTCTTTACCTCCCTGCCTGCTGGATTGCTCAGCTAAACATGAGTTCTCTGTTGAGGACCAGAAAAATTATGAGATGATGACTGACTGTTGTTATGACTAGTAACTGAGTGTCCATATCCACCACCAACTCTGCCTTGACCATTGTGAAATGGTTGATTTGGTATTCCCCTTGGATTATTTTAGTTACCCTTTTTCTGGTTCTTCCAATCACTAGGATATCCATGTAACTTGTAGCAGTTTTCTCTTGTATGACCAATAAAATTGCAGTAATCACACCTTTTACCTTTATAGCCTTGTCCTCCAAAACTTGTTAATTCTTGATTCCTTCTTCCATATCCAACCTCTGTATTGTTTCTATGTAATTGCATAGAAATAGGTTCAGTCTTATCACCAATAGCCGTAGCACAAGAAAGTTGTTGAATTTCATCCTCACTGATCATTGCATATGCTTGATTAAATGTAGGTGTTGTTTCTTTCATCAATATTTGTCTTTTTTCCTGATCATATGCATCATTTAACCCACTTAAGAACTGTATTAGCCTTAACTGATAAAAATATTCTGCATACTCCTTCGACTTAGGGAAATTACATGATGGAGTTGGTATAACTGCATTATGTACACTCCGAAGGTTCTTCAGTTTAGTAAAGAAAGTTGAAACTAAATCAGTTCCTTGGTGAAGGTTATTGATTTCCTCGTGTAACTGGTACAATCTCATGTGATTTACCTTGTCAAATCTCTCCTTAAGATCCTCCCATACCTCATGGCATTTTTTGCATATACAATACCATTGAGTAACTCTGCACTCACAGAACTCATCAACCATGAGAGTACTACTGCATACTACTGCATTACATATCTCTCATTGATCATGTAACTCCTCTCTATATGTTTCCTTGTTACAAGTACCAGTTACAAATCCATATTTCCTCTTACCCAATAGTGGAATCTTCATAGATCTACACCAAACTCCATAGTTTTCTGAACCAGTCAATTTGATGTGAATTAATGCAGCTAATGCTACATCTGATGCTCCCAAAACCAGAGGATCACTAGGATCAATTTAGGTTCCATTACTGTTAGCATGATGTAAATATTGTATATTAATGTAATCATATATTGTAGTATGTTAGTGTAATTACATAGATTTGATTTAGTAGTTAAAGAGAATAATAGTGACTTTAGTAAGAGAAGATTTGGTGGGATAGAATAGCGGATTTAGAGGGATAGAAAAGATGATCTTTAGGGATAGGAAGAAAGATCTTTAGGGATGTAATCATTGAATATTTTCTATTTAATTACAAGACACTCAATATTGAGAGGCATTCAACAGAAAATTGACATGGTATCAAAACTTTCTCTTGGCTGTCTTGTTTCATAGAGTTCATTTGTGGTTTCTTTCTAAATTTATTTTGAAAATTTTGGTTTTTGTTGATTGTTCCTCAACAATTAACACCTAGGACTTTGATCTTGGTCATTTTGGTTGTTCTTTTTGAGTTTGTGTTTCTAGTTTTCATAATTATGAGTTCATATTAGTTTGAATCATTCAGTATTCGTTTCATTGGAAAGAATTTTTCATCATGGGAGTTTCAGTTTCAATTATTTGTCACCGGAAAAGAACCATGGGGCCATATAGATGGAGCCGATCCTGCTCCTACTGATCCTACAAAGTTAGGTGAATGGAAGATTAAAGATGCTCGGGTGATGACATGGATTTTAGGGTCAATTGACCCTCTTATTGTTTCTAATCTCAGGCCTTACAAGACAGCTCAGGCATGTGGGATTATTTACAAAAGGTTTACAACCAAGATAATAGTGCCCGGCGCTTTCACTTAGAGTATGAAATTGCTAATTACTCTCAAGGAGGTCTTTCTATTCAGGATTATTATTCTGGATTTTAGAACTTATGGGCTAAATTTACAGATATTGTTTATGCCAAAATACCTTCTGAATCTCTCTCTGTAATTCAGCAAGTTCATGAGCAAAGCAAGCGAGATCAATTTTTGATGAAGTTACGCTCTGAGTTTGAGAGAGTTCACTCTAACTTGATGAATCGTGACCCGTCTCCCTCCCTGGATGTTTGTTTTAGGGAATTGCTTCATGAAGAGCAGCATTAAGTCACACAAAATGCTTTCAGAAGAGGAAATGATGTCGATGTTGCATTTGCTGCTCAAGGTAAAGGTATGAGTAGGGATATGAATAGAACTCAATGCTACAATTGCAAGGAAGATGGACATATTTCTAGAAATTGTGGCAAGAAGTTCTGTAATTATTGTAAGCAATAAGGACACATTATCAAAGAGTGTACCACACACCCTCAGAATCGTAAGGTAAATAATTTTCATGCAGCAATAAATGGTTCCACTCTTGAGAACTCATCTTCAGGACCTTCAGGACAAGTTCTAACTCCTGAAATGGTACAATAAATGATCGTATCAGCCTTTTCAGCATTGGGATTACAAGGTATTGATGTTAAATCTAATTTTTGGACTGTTGATTCTGGTGCTTCCAATTATATGATCAACTCAACAAGCATACTAAAAAATGTTCGTAAGTATCAAGGTTCACCACAAATACAGGTTGCTAATGGTAGTAATTTACCCATTACCAAGGTTGGGGATATTGCTCCAACTTTCAAGAATATTTTGGTTTCACCGAAGCTCTCAACTAGTCTTATTTCAGTTGGACAATTGGTTGATGACAATTGTGATGTAAATTTTTCTCGTAATGGTTGTCTTGTGCAGGATCAGGTGTCGGGGAAGATAATCACGAAGTGGCCTACAGTTGGAAGATTATTTTCTGTACAATTTTCAATTCCTCCTGTTATATCTTTTGCTTGTACTTCTACGGCTAATAAGACTGAGCTTTGGTATAAGCGCCTAGGACATCCAAATTCTGTTGTGTTGTCTGATTTATCAAATTCTGGTTTATTAGGAAGTAAAAATCAATTTTCCCCTTCTTCATTTGATTGTTCAACTTGTAAATTAGGCAAAAGTAAAATTCTTCCTTTTCCTAATTTGGGTAGTCGTGCTACAAAGTGTTTTGATGTTGTTCATGGTTATGTTTGGGGTATTTCACCAATTGTTTCTCATGCTCAGTTCAAGTACTTTGTGACATTCATAGATGACTATAGTCGATTTACGTGGGTGTATTTTCTTCGTACCAAATCTGAAGTATTTTCCATGTTCAAGATATTTTTGGCTTACATTGAGACTCAATTTTCTACTTGTATCAAATTATTAAGATTTGATTCTGGTGGAGAATATATGTCAAATGAATTCAAAAATTTTTGCTTGACAAAGGAATTGTCTCACAACGCTCTTATCCATATACACCACAACAAAATAGGGTCGCTGAGCGTAAAAATCGTCATCTTTTAGATGTCACTCGTACTTTATTGATTAAGTCCTCTGTCCCATCTAAATATTGGGTTGAAGCTTTGTCTACTGCTGTCTATTTAATTAACAGGCTGCCATCTAAAGTATTAAATCTTGAGTCTTCATATTTTTGTCTTTATCACAAAAATCCAAGATATGATAATTTTCATACATTTGGTTGTATTTGTTTTGTGCATCTTCCTCCTTCTCAGCGTAATAAACTCTCTGTTCAGTCTACAAAATGTGATTTTATGGTTTATAAGTACTTCATAGAAAGGTTTTCTCTGTTATGATCCATGTTCTAATAAATTTCATGTTTCTAGAAATGTTGTTTTCTTTGAAAATCAGTATTTTTTCCTACTCATGTTGAGTCATCTCCTGCTTCTCTTCTTCTTCCTACTTTTGAAGATTTGTCATCTTCTTCTAAGAGATTCAAACCTGGATTTGTGTACGAACGTCGGCGGTCAACATTACCCCCTCCTGATATTGATCCGGCACCTGAAACTGCACCACAACTAGAATCTGAGAATTCTTCAAGGCTTGCTCCTCTTGAGCCCACTCGACGATCTAAGAGAGTATCTCGTACTCCTAATTGGTATGGATTTTCATCTACTTTATCCACCATTTCTGTTCCAACTTGTTACTCACAAGCTTCTAAGCATGAATGTTGGCAGAAGGCAATGGAGGAAGAACTTTTCTCTCTCAAAGAAAATGACACATGGGATATTGTTTCATGTCCTTCAAATGTCCATCCAATTGGATGTAAATGGGTTTATTCAATTAAATTTCATTCTGATGAAACTTTTGATGCGTACAAAGCTCAGTTGGTTGTTCTTGGTAACAAGCAGGAGTATGGTGTGAACTATGAAGAGACTTTTGCACCGGTAGGAAAAATGACGATGGTGAGAACTATTGTTGCCATTGCTGCCTCACAAAACTGAACTCTTCATCAAATGGATATCAAAAATGCTTTTTTTCATGGTGATCTCAAAGAGGATATTTATATGAAACCTCCACCAAGTTTGTTCTCATTGCCTACATCAGATATATGCAAGTTGAAGTGGTCTTTGTATGGATTAAAACAAGCTCCCAGAGCTTGGTTTGACAAATTTCGGTCTACTTTGCTGCAATTCTCTTTTGAGCAAAGAAACTATGACTCATCTTTGTTTCTTCGGAAAACATCCACAGGTTGTGTTCTTCTTTTGGTATATGTCGATGACATTATTATTACAGGAACTGATTCTTCACTAATCACTAGCCTGCAACAGCAACTTAAGGATTCTTTTTATATGAAATATCTTGGTACTCTTACATATTTCTTGGGTTTGGAAGTTCATCGTGATTTATCCGGTGTGTTGATAAATAAACACAAATATACCCAAGATTTGATTTCTTTGGCATGTCTTCAGGATTCCTGCTCTTTGTATACTCCATTAGAATTGAATGTAAAGTATTGTCGGGAGGAAGGCGATCTTCTTCCTGATCCAACTATATTTCAGCAATTAGTTGGGAGCTTAAATTACCTTACTATTACCAGGCCTGATATCTCTTTTGTAGTTCAACAAGTTAGTCAGTTCATGCAAGCTCCCCGTCATCTTCATTTGGTGGCTGTCCGTCGCATCATTCGATACCTCCGAGGAACATCTAATCGTGGATTATTTTTTCCTAGTGGTTCGCCTATTCGTCTTAATGCTTTTAGTGATTCTGATTGAGCGGGATGTTCAGACACTCGTCGTTCGGTTACTGGTTGGTGCATGTTTCTTGGAGAGTCTTTGATATCTTGGAAGAGTAAGAAGCTAGACCGCGTGTCAAAATCTTCAATAGAGGCTGAATATCGAGCAATGTCTACTGCTTGCTCCGAGATTATGTGGCTTCGTGGACTACTTGCTGAGATTGGATTTCCTCAATCTAATCCTACTCCTATCCATGCTGACAATACAAGTTCTATTCAGATTGCTACTAATCCGGTTTATCATGAGCGGACCAAACACATCGAAGTAGACTGTCATTATATACGAGAAGCTGTAGATAAAGGTGTCATTACTCTTCCGCACGTGTCCAGTGATCTTCAAATAGCTGATGCATTTATAAAATCAATGGCACGACAACGACATCAGTTTCTCATCGGCAAATTGATGCTTCTTGATCTACCAGCATCAATTTGAGGGGGGATGTTAGCATGATGTAAATATTTTATATTAATGTAATCATATATTGTTGTATATTAGTGTAATTACATAGATTTGATTTAGTAGTTAAAGAGAATATAGTGACTTTAGTAAGAGCAGATTTAGTGGGATAGAATAGCGGATTTAGAGGGATAGAAAAGTTGATCTTTAGGGATAGGAAGATGGATCTTTAGGGATGTAATCGTTGAATATTTTCTATTTAATGACAAGACTCTCAATATTGAGAGGCATTCAGCAGAAAATTGACAATGACCAATTTCCAGATTACAGCTAAGCTTCGATCAAAAACAACACAATAATCTCAAAATCTATGTCCTGCAACTATAGATCTATGGCTCACAAATAGAGATCTAAGTTCTTCTAACCTCACTAACACAAACAAAAAACTCAGACAAAACTTACACCATTGCAGGCACATTTATACTCGATTGCTTGTTTCTTCAGTCCCACAATCACGTGGATCTGATACTATGTTAAAACATCACGACATTCATACGCTGCTGCCATTGCAGCTGAACTTGAGCTTAACAAGAGATAAGAGAAGAGAACTGAGTTAAAGGAAATGCAATTTTTGTATTGAGTAAAAAGTATTGAATACAATGTATGGTCACCTCCTATTTAAAGACTCACATGATTAACACATGATCTTCTAGAAGTTTCCGAAAAACCTCCTAACTACTTGATTGGCTCACTGACCAACTTGACAGCTGGCTAACTAAGTCGATGTAATACCTCGCATTTTTTTCGGGCTAGAAATCGAAGCGTCGTTCCTACGCGTATTGACCCGAACTAGTTGATTATTTGTTAATATATGTGTGGTGATAAATTCTACAGTGTGGTAATACTTTTGGATATGAATTGAGGTCACAAAAATTCCCTAACTCAAAGACGAGTTGAAAACAATTCCATCGAGTACGTTTTAGTGGACACTTCAACTTGGGTCAACTTTCATCGAGCATAACTTATGTTATATAATGAACTGGGTGTCCTTCTATATATAAAATGAAAGGTCTTTGAGTCCTCTTTCCAACTCAATTGATTTCGTCGAAATCCAACATCGGAGTAAAAAGTTATACCCAATTTACTTCAGCATGTCAGTCTGTCAAACCGAGGGACTGCTGCAGCGTTTTTGATTATCCCAAACTTCTTTACACGATTTAAATCATCCAAAACACTCTATAATCCATTTCTTTTATCAGTTTTAATCTCTCAATTCCTCTCCTCTCTCAAGAGTAAAATGGAAACTAGGCTTTCTTTCAAGATCAAGAATCAATCTTGTAAGTCCAAGATTTCCAAAGAACAAATCAAGATTCGAGTTCTACTCTTTAAACCTTGTAATCTAAGGTACGTGGGGTTTTCCTAAACTACATGGGCATGGTGAAAACGTTTTTAATGATGCTTTGATTATTGAGAAATCATGAATTTGCAATGGGTTTTGAAATTATGTTTACAATCTTGCATTATGAATTATCTAGTGATATTATTGTTTGGTCTTGAGGCCTTTTCCCCAAATTGATTTGTACTTGTATATATGTATGTATGAAATTGAGTTTGAAGATTTAATTGAGAGCATGAAAATATAGAATCCCTCTCGATATGGTGGTCCAAACTTTATGTTTTGAATGAAAAGACTGTAACATGATATTTTATGGCTCAGAATTATAACTTGCAAGTCTTCATATGACGATACCAAATCAGATAAAGTCATGATAAAATTCAGAACAGGATACAGATTTCATTTTAGATTTCAGATTTTGAATTCAAAAAGATGCATGTTTAGAATGGGTTAAAAACTGGGCTCTAAGAGAGTTAGGTGGTTGCCCGAAGAAGGCACGATTCATATGATTCATTGCCCGAAACCGTGTTTTACCGATACGGGTATATTATTATACGCTGGCCTAGTGCCCTGGGGTGTATCTGACTCAGATACTTCAACCCTTGCGGCAAACTTGGGTTGGGGGCTTGGTCGTCGAGTTAATGGCGGATCCCATATTGCCCGTGGGAAACTTTTAGATATGTAGGGTGTACCACTTACCTCAAAAGTAAGAAAATAAAGAATGGTTTTACATCTACAGATTTGCATTGAATGATTATTTTAAGTTGCCCATGTGTTTTAAATTATTTCTTATTTAACATTTTTTTGAAATGCTCTCACTTATGTTGTATATAAAAGTACATTATTTTGGATTGCTCTGCGTACCAGTACATATGTATTGACCCCCCCTCCCTATCATCTCAGGTTCTGAGGCACAGTCTCGGGGTCTAGTTCAGCAATAGGTTTGAGTGCGTCGGAAGTTGTAATTGGTGAGCCTCCCTTACTTCGGAAGGCCTGTATTAGAACTTGTTATTGTTATTTCATTTTGATTCATGGACCGACTGGGGGCTTATCCCAGATTTCAGACAAATGTCATTTTCAGTTGTTAGAGATTTCGCAGACTAATGTTAGACGTTGTTTAGAGGTTTATGTTTTCCATTCCAGACTGTTCAATTGAATTATGATATCGACCATGATTCCGTTTTGTTTTGTATTTCCGCAGTTCCTCTTTGTAAATGAATGGTGTATATGATAGCAAGTTAGAAGGGCTCTCGGGCTTTCATGGTTCGGGATCCCCGTCACGGCTAGGGCCCCGGTTCGGGTCGTGACAGTCGACTAACTGATCTCCTAATCCACTAGCTAACAAACCAATTTAACAGTACTAACTAACTGATGGACTAGTAGTTATTTACATAATGTATTCTCATGAGTTTTAACAAAGATCAAGATTCAACTTCTTGCATGTTGAGCATGTTTTTGGAATCTGTTGTTCCAAATCAGTTGTTTGCTTCAAATTCATGTAACGATTGTTGTTTTGTTTTGTTTTAGCACTTGATTTGTGCATGATTCCGTTTTCAGAAATGCTAGATGGTTGCAGTAAATCTCACTGTTCCCTCTAAATATTGTTGTTGCAAAAGGGGGTACTTGTAAATTGAATAACTAAAACCAAATTGTTCCTCTTGAAAATGAACTTTTTAAATCTTTTTAGTGGAATTAACTGTATGAATACAGATGGGCATGTAATATAAATGTTTAGTATAATAAAATATCCTGATTAGAGCGGAATAGATTTTTTTTGTTCCTACACTTCAGAAAGGATCAGTTACTTTCAATGCATCCGCTGGATTCCCCATTACTCACACTATGTTTCCTATCTGAAACCGAGTCCTTGTCGCGGCAATACCGAGCCCGTAAATTTAACAATGAACAGTTAGTTAAATTACCTCCAGGTATGCCTCCTGTCAATCTTCTATCTTCTGTTTGAGTAATGTCTCACAGTCCGTTTTTGGTACAGTTGATGGTGTGAGAGTCAAGTCTAAAAATGCATTCTTTACTTTTCCAGGCCCTTTGCCATATTATCTGTCTTAACTCTAGATTATTGGTCCCTAGCTAGCCCATAATAAGTAATACTTTTATGATGCATTATTGGTCCTCCCAACACTAGTGCTAAATGGTCCATATTTCACAACATAATTGGCGAAGGGACTTTTCACAGAAATCAAGTCCTTTTCGCAGCCATACCGAGCCTGTAAATTTAACAATGGGAAGTTAGTTAAATTAGCTTTTTATCGATCTACTTAACAATCACCAGACCTGACATTGCTTTTCTGGACATAATACAATGGTGGTATATATATAGATCAAAAGCCCAATTGTAAAAGCATGAGGTTGGATATTTTTTTTCCAACAGGACAGTTCTTTCTCACGATGTCAGATATCTCCTAAATTTTTTAGTCACTTCCACAACATGGAAAGCTGGAGTAATATCAAATATCTTTGCACCAATTGTCCCGCCTTTTTCTTCACCTGTTGAAGACATAATGTGTGTTGTATTTAACAATAAATCCTTGGTTCCTACTCCTGTTAGCTATTGGTTACATTAACCAGCTTAACATGTCAATTAGCAACTTAAGAGACCTTCAGGGCTTGCACATGACTAATAACAAACTTTGCCGGGGTTTACTCGGATAAATCCTTTAAAATCACAGGTTCAAACCTAATAGTTGTTGAAGTTTTAGTAGCTTTTTCCATCTATAGCTGTACTCCGTATCAAAAGATATTAATCCCTATTCATTATGATATTGTAGTCAGTACTATTTAAGTTGTTAACTCAAATTATGAATTTCACCTGTATATACTGGAGTTAAACAAAGATAATAATTAAGAAAATCTATTCAATTCATTCTTGCTCCTCCAATGAGAATCTTACATTTGGTATAAAACTTAGTGGAAGACTCCTTTTTGAGTCTTCTTTCTTGGTCTGCCACTTAAACAAATTAAAGTCACTTCTTTTTTTCTTTAGTTGTATTATTAATCTTTAGATGACTTAATTAATTAATAAAGGAAAGCTAGTCCTTTTTCCCTCACAGAAAAGAGTTTTAGATATTTTAAAATCAGAAAGAGAAAAAGTCCTTTTTTCTATTTAAAGTGTCAAAACAACATCATTACTATCCATATCCATATTCTTACCAATATATGCAATTATGGAGAAACTTGTTGCTTTCACCTCATTTCTCTTGTTGCTTCAGTACTATGTTATAAGTAGTTCAGCCATCACCCAATTTAATATATCCACTGATCAATTAGCTCTTCTTTCCCTGAAATCTCAAATCGTTTCAGATCCCTTTCACTTCTTGGATGAAAGTTGGTCTCCAGCTTCGTCTGTTTGCAATTGGGTTGGAGTCACTTGTGGCTCTCGTCACCAGAGAGTGAGATTCTTGAATCTTTCCAACATGGATCTTACGGGCATAATACCCCGTGAACTAGGGAACCTTACATTTCTTGTTTCTCTAGACTTGGGAAGCAACAAATTCCATGGAAATTTGCCTCAAGAAATGGCACACCTGCATCGACTTAAGGTTCTTGATTTAAGTTTCAACAGCTTCAGCGGGGAGGTTCCCTCTTGGTTTGGGTTTTTACACCAACTTCAAGTACTAAAGCTTGGAAATAATAGTTTCACTGGTTCCATCCCTTCTTCATTTTCTAATATGTCCAAACTTGAGACTTTGAATCTGAAATTCAATTCCATAGAGGGTCAAATCCCAAAAGTTATTGGAAATCTTGTAAACCTTAGAGTATTAAACTTGATGGGTAACAAGATCGTAGGCTTTATTCCTACGTCACTCTCGAATGCCTCAAGGTTGGAGACTTTGGAGATATCTTATAATTCACTTCAAGGAAACATTCCAGAAGGGATCGGTAATCTTCACAACATGAAAGTGCTATCCATAAAGGCTAATCAACTTACGGGTTCTATGCCTTTCACAATTTTCAATATTTCTAGAATCGAAATCATTGCATTTGCAAGCAATAGGTTATCAGGACATCTTCCCAATGCTTTATGCTATGGTATCCCAATAATCAAAGTGCTTAATCTATCCACAAATAAGATTCGAGGTCATATGCCTACAAGCTTATCAAGTTGTTCTCAACTTCAGATTTTGTCTTTATCACAAAATGAGTTTGATGGACCAATACATAGTGAACTTGGAAGATTGAGTAACTTGCAGATATTATATCTTGGAACTAACTATTTCACTGGTACGTTCCATCTTATGAATACTAGCACTATTGTATCTTATTACATCAGAATTTTAATTTTATCACACAATAATTTCAGGGATAATTCCACAAGAAATTGGAAATCTTGCTAATTTGGTAGAGTTTGCCATGGAGTATAATCAGATTACTGGCTCTGTTCCAATCTCCATATTAAATATTTCTTCACTGAAAATTTTGTCACTGTCGATGAACAATCTTAGTGGATTCTTACCACGGGAGATCTGCAACTTAACCAAGATGCAACGTCTACTGATTACTGGAAATAAGCTTATAGGTACATATATATTCTAATGGTGTCTCATGTTAATTTTTATTAGATCCATTAGAACTATTAAAATTCTATTAATTTATGCGTCTAATGAGTAATAAAATGTAACAATTATAAATAAATCTTCAAGCGTAAGACAAGAAACACCATATAAGGAGCGTCTTTTAATGTTTAAAATCAATCTTTTTTGAGAAATAACCAGTAAATTTGAACTCCTGTTGGTAGTTAGCTAACTTCTAATAAAGTATCAGTTTATATATTTGAGTCCATATAAAAATACAAACCTGCACAATCAAAAATTCATAGAAAATTAAATTAAAAACTTTAATGCAGAAAAATATATATAATATGTACATCCTTCTTAAGACTTTGATCAATAAAAATAGGAAAAAGAAGTGTTATAGTTATTACATAATTTTCTGATTTCTTGTCAACACCTTCTCCCATAACCAATAAAAATTCAAGAGTCTTCTTTATCAAGTCAAACTAAAGCATAAATCACATAGATAAGCATTGAGCTAAATAGTTCATCTCACTTGTATTCATGTTTTCTTCATGCGTTGACAGGTGAAATACCCAAAGAGATAAGCAATCTCGTTGAGTTGGAGGAACTTAGTCTTGCATCTAATAGTTTTGGTGGTTCACTCCCAAAGGAGATCTTCAACATATCCGGGCTGAGGCTGATTTCTCTTACAAACAACAATCTATCAGGAAGCCTCCCACCAAACATAGGTTCTATGTTACCCAACATTGAAATGCTTTATATGGGCAACTTAACCAATCTTGTTGAGACTATTCCTCATTCTATCTCCAATTGTTCAAAACTTACAATTCTTGAGCTTTCACACAACAAACTCACTGGCTTGATTCCTAGTTCTCTTGGATATTTGACTCATCTAGGGTTCTTAAATTTAGGGGCAAACAATTTAACCAGCGACACTTCATTAAGCTTCCTAACTTCCTTAACCAATTGCAGAAACTTAACAACTCTTTCTCTATCTTTAAACCCTCTAAACAACATGCTTCCAGTCTCTGTTGGGAATTTCTCCACGTCTCTTATAAAATTTTACGCCAACAATTGCAAGATCAAAGGGCGAATTCCTAATGATTTTGGGAACTTAAGCAGCTTATTAGACCTTGATCTTTCTGCAAACAGCTTGGTTGGATCGATTCCCAATACAATTGGCAACTTGAAAAACCTTCAGCGCTTCAACTTGAGTAGCAACAAATTTACAGGGTTTATTGGAGATCATATATGTAAATTGCAGCATTTGGGTGATATTTACTTGGGTCAAAATCAACTTTCAGGATCTCTTCCGAATTGTTTAGGGAATATTACTTCCCTTAGGGAGATACATCTCGGTTCCAACAAATTGAGTTCCAATATACCACCAAGCTTAGGGAACCTTCAAGATCTAGTGTTTCTTGACTTATCGTCAAACAACATGGTAGGTTCATTACCTCCAGAAATTGGGAATATAAAGTCTGCGATACTGTTAGATCTGTCAATGAATCAATTCTCAAATGAAATTCCTAGAGAAATTGGAGGCTTGCAAAATCTGGCAAACCTTTCTTTGAGACACAACAAGTTGCAAGGAGCTATACCTGACTCACTGAGCAACATGGTAGGTTTGGAATTCCTAGACCTTTCTCACAATAATATATCTGGAATCATTCCTAAGTCTTTGGAGAAACTTCAAAACTTGAAGTATTTCAATGTTTCTGTCAACAAATTGTATGGTGAAATACCCTCGGGGGGTCCTTTCAAGAACTTCTTGAGTCAGTTTTTCATCCACAATGAAGCATTGTGTGGTTCTTTAAGATTTAGTGTCCCGTCATGCCCCACTTCATCAAAGCACAGATCAAATAGGAAAAAATTGCTAGTACCTTTTCTTTTGCTCGCAATTGCAGTTGTATTTGTTCCTATGACCTTTGTGCTCCTATGGATAAGGTATAGAAGAGGTACAAGAGCTCCTCAACAAGCAGATTCATTGGCTACAAATAAACGAGAAAGAATTTCATACAATGAACTGCTCCAAGCAACGGATGATCTTAGCGAGAGTAATCTGATTGGTTCTGGAAGTTTTGGCTCTGTTTACAAAGGCGTTGTCAAAAGTGGAACTTCCATTGCAGTTAAAGTGTTCAATCTGCAACTGGATGCGGCATTCAAGAGTTTTGATACGGAATGTGAAGTTTTGCGTAACCTTCGCCATAGGAATCTCGTAAAAGTCATTACTAGTTGTTCCAATCTTGATTTCAAGGCTTTAGTTCTAGAGTATATGCCTAATGGGAGTCTTGAGAAGTATTTGTATTCGCACAACTACTTCTTAGACATCGGGCAGAGGCTAAGCATAATGATAGATGTGGCATGTGCTTTGGAATATCTTCACCATGGGTGCTCGTCGCCTGTGATCCACTGTGATCTGAAACCTAGTAATGTCTTGCTGGATGAGAATATGGTTGCCCACCTCAGCGACTTTGGCATTTCAAAACTGCTTGGTGAAGATCAGGATGATTTGTACACTAAAACATTCGCAACATTGGGGTATATAGCGCCTGGTACGTCTCTTAGTTTTGCTGATTATTCCTTTCTTTTTTTCCACCTAGAAAATATATTGCATCTTTAAATGAATTGTTTAACTGCAGAGTATGGACTGGAAGGACTAGTGTCAACAAAGTGTGACGTCTATAGTTATGGGGTCATGTTGCTGGAAACGTTTACTAGGAGAAAGCCTAATGAGTTTGAAGGAGATCTTAGCTTGATGCAATGGGTGAGTTATTCACTTCCAGATGCTGTAATGGACGTCGTAGATGCCAATTTGGTAACACCAATGGGTAAAGGTTTACAGAAGGAGCTAGATGTTGTGGCATCAATCATGAAAGTAGCATTAGATTGTTGTGCTGAATCTCCGGCAAGAAGGACTAACATGAAAGATGCTGTAGGAATGCTACAGAAGATCAAGATTCAACTTCTTGTATGTTGAACATTTTTACAACGGTTCTCTTTCATCTTTTAGCACTTGATTTGTGCGTGATTCTGTTTTCATAAATTCTAGCTGGTTGCAATAAATCTGACTGAGATTGCTAGTTAGCTCAGTGCTTCTGCCCTTCTTTTAATCCTGCCCTGTATACCCAAACGCCTCCCCCTTTGCTGTAGCCTTTCTACCTCACGAGGTAGTGGTAAGGTTTGCATACACGCTACATCCCCAGACATCACTTGTGAGATTTTACTGGGTTTGTTGATGTAAAGTTAGTTGAACTAATCTGTGTTTGTACCCAAGACCTCTTATTACCTGTTCAAATTCCTACCTATGTTACTCTATTCTTGCATTTATTGCTACTCCACTATTAGACTTCTCAAAAATGTCTCCGCACACTGGCAAAATGTATTATTTTTTGAAGAATCCCACATACACTCAATAACAATTTTGAGCAACATAAGTTCCTACTCACTTAAAAAGGAACTCTTAAGGGATTTGTTTCGCACGCTGCATCCTGTTTAATGCTGAAAAATCAACAATTACAAAAGATGCAACTTTACTAGGTTAAATAAATTGTTTTTACTTATTACGTGGAATTCTTAATCAAATACAAGGTTTTGGGGTCAAAGCTATTGAATTCTGCTGAACTCATAATTCTCCGGCCCCTTGGCATAGATGAAGACAAGAGAACAATGCAAAATGCAACCTCTTGTAACGTTGAGCTTATGTTGCTTGGACTCTCAAAAAATGTTGCTGCACTCATGTCTAATCCTTAAAAAATACACTACTTTTGGAGGATCAAACAGGCATCGATCGACATTTTTGAAGAGTCCGAGCAACATAGACATTCAGTCTATTGCAAGTACTTTGTCGCAACAAGAAAGTTTTCTTAGCTGAAATTCCCTTGATTTACAAACTACACATGAGAAAAATATAAAACAAGCTTTCTTTTAGGCTAAATGTACTTCCATCCTCCACAATATACTGTGCTATTAGTTCTTTTGTCTAACTTACATTTATTGAAAATGTGATTTGTTGTGTGTGTGTGTGTGTGTGTGTGTGTGTATATACACATACTTGCATCCAGAGGCGGAGAATTGAAACTTATATGTCTTAATGTAACCATATAAATTGAAACGGTTAAAATGGTCTATAAGGGCCTTTGACATTTTAACTATGTGGTTATGGACTTATGGTTGTGATGTTTTCTTGATGCTGATATCAACAGGATCAAATTGAGGCCCCTATGTGGGTGGAAATTACCTTGGAATGAAAATCTGCCCATCAAGACATGTGAGTATGGTTGTATGGGTGGTTTTGGTTTCTCAACTGTATGCTGGTTTCTTTAGAAATTAGTTCTTAAATCCAGCATTTTCATCTTTTTGTTGCAGGGATGATGAATGGTTCCATATAAGCCATCCGTAAGCATCTTCTGTTTATGCGGACTTGTACAGTTTCACTGTAGTATTGTGGTATATCTAAGTTGAATGAGCTTTCAGGTTACACCGGGCTTCTTCTCGAGAGTTGAAGTCCGCATTTTCTCACTTTGGATAGAGTTCCATAAACCTGTAGCTGCGCATGCAGGGATCATCTTCTCCTAAGTTCCCGCCTTTCAAGATCAAGAGGCAAAGATTTCCGAAGCAGACAGTGAAACGCTGCTTCATTAGCAAGCGCTGCTGCTTTAGACTCAGGTTCATACATTATTATACATAATTTTCACCTTCTAAATCTTACAAAATTTGTACTCTAAGCACGATTTAATTGATCAAGGGAAAAGGCTCATGCATCGGATCTCGTTTATCCGTTGATAGGATATCCTAAATTAGAGGGGAAGTGTTGTTTTTAATGGGTCTCATATTTTCAAATTAATATTGATTTATTTTAATTAATGACGTGGACCTCTAATGACATGTCACGTGGCATAGCCGTTTTTCAAAACCCACCGTTAAAAGGTAATGGCATGGATGAGCCGGTTTTGTAATGGCGATGGCATGAATGAGCCGAACTTTTAACTGATGGCATAAATGAGTCATTTCTTATAGTTCAATGGCATATTTGGGTCTTTTCCAAAGATTTTATTATTTTTCGTTTTCTGGGAAAACACCAAATCAGTCAGTAATTTCCTGGGAAGGATATTCAATTGTCGTGTTGTACGTTTTTTCTTCCTGCTCCTTTGTACGTGTGTATTTTCGAGATTGCAGACATTCTTGATTCCCCATTATGCTGACTCTCTATGCTCATCATCTGACTTGAAGGTTGTCAGAAACCAAATGCTTTTCGCGGCCATACTGAGCCTGACAATGGGCAGTTAGTTAAATAGGCTATTGCAGTGCAGGTGCTTTGCCAAAACAATCTGAGATATGTTCAAAGCTCTCCCGGATAGGGTGTTTTCTTAGCCACGGGGAGTATGGACCAGCTTGAAGCATTTTGTGACTAAGACAATGGGCAGTTTGTTATGTCATCAAGTTACGCGATTCCCTTATTTCATGGAAGACCAAGAAATAGCAAACAGTTAGCAGGAGCTCTGCAAAATCGATAGAGGAATTAGCTATATGATTACAAATAGGCAAGTAATACAAATGTTTTAAAACCTGGTTGGTTTGTTACAAGAATTAGGGGTACCATTACACGTTGATATCAAGGCTTTCTATACAGATAGCCTCTAATCCTATTCTGCATGCGAGGACTAAGCATATCGACATAAATTTCCATTTCGTTGGGGATAAAATAAAAAAACTGCTGATTCAACCTCAATATTTGGAAACTCATTCCCAAATTGCAGATTTGCTCACCAAAGACTGGGATTTCTGGATGGCACCAATTTCCTGCTTGATAGGGTGGGGGTGGTGGGTATGCTAATCCATACTCGAGCAGTGTTGTTAGTTATAACTGTTTTAGATTAGTTGTTAGTTAAGTGTGTTAGTACAGAACTATTCTTTAGTTAGGAACATGAGATCTGTTTTGTTCTATGGGTTATCTTGTTTCCAATTGGTTGTCTTACTGGCATAATTTTATTTCTAGTTTTAGAGAACTTAATTTTTCTTAAAAGTCAAATTTTTTTAGTGCAATAAAATGTTCTTAATTGAGCGTAACGGAGACCTAAGATTCATTCCATACCAACTATTTTGTGATCGAGGCAGAGTTAGCTATATGAATACAAAGCTATATATCTGCTCGAGTAATGCTATGTGACACAATATATACAGTCATAAAAGTAGCAAATGCTGCAAATCCGTTACCAATAGCAATAGTGTTGCAGATGAGTAATCAGAATCAGGTGCACGTAAGTTCATAATGTCGTCGATAGTTTAAATGTTGCATGTTCTATACCCTCTACCCCTATGTGGGTAAAAGCAATGAGTTTCACATCCGGAAATCAGAAATCCAATGGGAGCAGAGTGGTGGCTGACCATTTTATGGGAAGATCAAAATTTGCGAAACAACGAAACTCCAAATAGAACCATGTATGTGTTGGGTTTAATATGTATGAAAAAGGTGTGAATGGAAAATGGAGGGACACAACCTTTGAGGAAAAGGCATTTTATTTTGGAAAAGGAGTGACTATTCAGATAGTTGTGTCTGTTCAGAAAAAGACACAACGTTTCGAATGAACAGACATGACTCTTCCAAAGGATACACCTTTTCAGATGAACCATTGCCACCTTTAGGAAGGGGCACTTGATGGCTATATAAACCTGCATTTATCCACAGGTTTAGGGAGGAAAAATTTTCTGAAATAAAAACTCTTTTTGTCTTCAAAACATTCTTTGTGATCAATCAAATCGTTGAGTGATTTCGACGAATCCAATTATTTGAGGTACCACTATAGTTGGATTGAAAGTCATTTTATCCTGGGAGGAAGATTCCAAAACCTCGGGTACAGTGAGAGGAATTATTCCTTAAGGAAACTCCGTGAAGTCGGGGGACTTGACTTTAAATTTCTGTTTCATCTTAATTTCTGAAAAAATAAAACACACTTCTTAGAAAGATCACTTTGATCTTGTGTTGAGGGTGTTTTTGTACTTCATAGTGTTCTTGTTTTAAACTTGAAATAGTGTTGAAGTTGTTGTGCCTAAATACAGATTCTTGTACCTGAAATACATAAAAAATAACAATCTTAAGGAATAACCCTTGCAGAATCTGTATTGCTTGTTTTTGGAGATTAGAGCTTTAAGCTTTCTACTCTGTTTGAACTTAACTAGTGATTCGAAGACATTAAATCTTCATCACAAGTTAAAGATCATTCGGTTGATGATTGGAAGTCATAAAAACTTCATCGTTAACTAGAAACAAGAAGAAGAGTTTAAAGTTTCTTAACTTTATAAATAGTGTTCTGAAAATACTAAATTTTATTGTCTTGTGGTGATAGGAAAAATGACTAACGAAAGTCAAATGCAAGATGCGGCTACGACTGTGGGGACAACTAGCATTGCCTCAACAAGTCGAGCAAATGCTCTGCAACCAATGGTGCCTTCGGAGAAACCCTGCATTGGATAGTGACTAGCCATAGCTGCTTTGGATAGTGACTAGAATCACCACCATTCCTTTTGACTTTTTTAGGGTAAATAGTGAATAGCCATAGCTGCTTTGGATAAAACCTGCATTAAGAAATGCTGCAGTCAGCTTGATATTCCACTACCTTGATACATGCTTAAGTCCATATAAATACTTAATTAGTATGCACACTTTGCGTTGCCTTCCTTCCTTGAAACCATCTGACATTTTCATATACATCTCCTCTACTAGGTCACCTTATAGGAAAGCATTGTATACATCCATCTGGTAAATGCACCACCCTTTTGATACTGATAAGGCAATGACACTCCTTACTATAACCATTTTGGCTACTGGAGAAAATGTATCATGGTAGTCTAGTCCTTCTAGTTGACTATAGCCTTTGGCTACCAACCTTGCCTTAAACCTTTCTATTTCCCCATTGGCCTTATACTTGATTTTGTACACCTAACTTGATCCAATGATGTTCTTGTCTGAAGGTATGTCAACCAATTCCCATGTATGATTGTCTTCAAGAAAATTAACCTCCTGCTTCATGGCTTCAATCCATCTCTCATCTCTGCTAGCTTCATTATAAGATTGTGGTTCAACTTCTGCTGACAGGCTACACACAAAATTTTGGTATCTTGAACTAGTATTAGCATAAGACAGGTAATTTGCCCGTGTATATGTAGTTCCTCTCCTCTTCCCTGTTGAACCATAATCCATTAGCCATGCAGGTTGTTTGGTAATTCTGGATGATTTTCTTAGTCCAACTTCTGTAGGTACTGAGAGTGACTCTTCTACATTTTGCAAGTTATGAGTATCTTCTTCTTGAATGCCATTAGGATCATATATTGATGCATCTTCAGTTTATGACTCATGTAAAAGATCACTAGGACCTGTGTGACTGTCTTCATTGTCTGCATCTTTTTCTACTTTTACTTCATCATGAATGGGAGATCTTAGTGTAAGAAATTCTGCAGAAGATTCTGAACTTGGATCCTCTATAAAAGGAAATGAATCTTCGTTGAACACCGCATATCTGGTAACAAACAACCTGTTAGTACACCAGTCTAATAGTATATAAGCTTTATAAGTTGCAGAATAGCCCATCAATACTGCAACCTTGGCTCTTTCAGTAAGTTTGTCACCTCTTGGAAATATTGAGGCATAACATTTACATTCAATTACTCTTAGATGTGTCAAGGATGGAACCTTACAAAACAACATCTCATAAGGACTTTTACCTTCTATGGATGAAGATGGCAGTCTGTTAATGAGATATACAACAACCTTAACATTCAACCCCTAAAATCTGATAGGCATTTGTGACTGAAACCTGATTGCTCTTGCAATATTCAGTATCTGCCTGTATTTACTCTCAACCATACCATTTTGTTGTGGTGTGTATGGACAACTACTTTGATGTATGATTCCTAAGGATTGAAACAACTCTTTGCATTTAGAGTTAATGAACTTTGTCCCATTATCTGACCTCAGTTTCTTTATCTAAACACCAAACTGATTTTGAATCATAGTGAAGAAATTCTTTATGGATACAATACACCCAGACGTTAGTTACAACAAATGTAACCATGTATACCTACTATGATCATCAACAACAGTTAAGAAATAGTATTTCCTGTCAAAAGTAGGTGTCTTATAAGGACCGCAGAGGTCCATATATTCAATAGCAAAACATCTTGTAGCTCTGGAAGTACTGACAGTAAAAACTAGTCTAGTTTGTTTTGTTAATGGACAAACATAACACTTATTTAGAATATCTATATCACTACTGTGTCTTATGACATTGAGAGTCTTTAATTCTTGAGAAGAAGATGTCCCAGCCTCTTATGCCATAGAATACACTCATGCACCTGTGTCTCTACTTCTACTCCTGTAACCTATCTTTGATGAGCCTTATTTTTAAGAGTTCCAGTCACTTCACACATATTCTTAAGGATGTATAGTCCTCCTCTCTCCCTACCAATCCCTTTCACCTTTCCACTGTGAAGGTCCTGGAACACACAGAAGTCAGGATAAAATGAAACAAAAAAAGAAAGTTGGCTAGTTATTTTTTATACTGAAAACCAATTCAGTTTGAAATCTGGAACATACAACATATCTTTCACAACCTCATCCTGTAGCGCCTGTGTTTCTCCTATATGTGTTATATCAACCTTGGCTCCAGTAGGCAGGTTAACTTTGTCACATTTGGTATTATCCACTTTGTGATAGTATGAGAAAATACCTTTATGTGCTGTTACATGGTGTGTCGCTCCAGAATCTACATCCAATCATGTGAAATGACATGACTATAAAAATAACTAACAGTAACTGTCTTGTTGTTTTGCTCAGAGTTATGTGTTTCCTTGTTAATCAGTGTTATAATCTTCTTGTATTCTTCTTCTGAGAAACCTTGCCCCTTTTCCAGAGTAGCATTGCTAATGTCTTTACCTCCCTGCCTGCTGGATTGCTCAGCTAAACATGAGTTCTCTGTTGAGGACCAGAAAAATTATGAGATGATGACTGACTGTTGTTATGACTAGTAACTGAGTGTCCATATCCACCACCAACTCTGCCTTGACCATTGTGAAATGGTTGATTTGGTATTCCCCTTGGATTATTTTAGTTACCCTTTTTCTGGTTCTTCCAATCACTAGGATATCCATGTAACTTGTAGCAGTTTTCTCTTGTATGACCAATAAAATTGCAGTAATCACACCTTTTACCTTTATAGCCTTGTCCTCCAAAACTTGTTAATTCTTGATTCCTTCTTCCATATCCAACCTCTGTATTGTTTCTATGTAATTGCATAGAAATAGGTTCAGTCTTATCACCAATAGCCGTAGCACAAGAAAGTTGTTGAATTTCATCCTCACTGATCATTGCATATGCTTGATTAAATGTAGGTGTTGTTTCTTTCATCAATATTTGTCTTTTTTCCTGATCATATGCATCATTTAACCCACTTAAGAACTGTATTAGCCTTAACTGATAAAAATATTCTGCATACTCCTTCGACTTAGGGAAATTACATGATGGAGTTGGTATAACTGCATTATGTACACTCCGAAGGTTCTTCAGTTTAGTAAAGAAAGTTGAAACTAAATCAGTTCCTTGGTGAAGGTTATTGATTTCCTCGTGTAACTGGTACAATCTCATGTGATTTACCTTGTCAAATCTCTCCTTAAGATCCTCCCATACCTCATGGCATTTTTTGCATATACAATACCATTGAGTAACTCTGCACTCACAGAACTCATCAACCATGAGAGTACTACTGCATACTACTGCATTACATATCTCTCATTGATCATGTAACTCCTCTCTATATGTTTCCTTGTTACAAGTACCAGTTACAAATCCATATTTCCTCTTACCCAATAGTGGAATCTTCATAGATCTACACCAAACTCCATAGTTTTCTGAACCAGTCAATTTGATGTGAATTAATGCAGCTAATGCTACATCTGATGCTCCCAAAACCAGAGGATCACTAGGATCAATTTAGGTTCCATTACTGTTAGCATGATGTAAATATTGTATATTAATGTAATCATATATTGTAGTATGTTAGTGTAATTACATAGATTTGATTTAGTAGTTAAAGAGAATAATAGTGACTTTAGTAAGAGAAGATTTGGTGGGATAGAATAGCGGATTTAGAGGGATAGAAAAGATGATCTTTAGGGATAGGAAGAAAGATCTTTAGGGATGTAATCATTGAATATTTTCTATTTAATTACAAGACACTCAATATTGAGAGGCATTCAACAGAAAATTGACATGGTATCAAAACTTTCTCTTGGCTGTCTTGTTTCATAGAGTTCATTTGTGGTTTCTTTCTAAATTTATTTTGAAAATTTTGGTTTTTGTTGATTGTTCCTCAACAATTAACACCTAGGACTTTGATCTTGGTCATTTTGGTTGTTCTTTTTGAGTTTGTGTTTCTAGTTTTCATAATTATGAGTTCATATTAGTTTGAATCATTCAGTATTCGTTTCATTGGAAAGAATTTTTCATCATGGGAGTTTCAGTTTCAATTATTTGTCACCGGAAAAGAACCATGGGGCCATATAGATGGAGCCGATCCTGCTCCTACTGATCCTACAAAGTTAGGTGAATGGAAGATTAAAGATGCTCGGGTGATGACATGGATTTTAGGGTCAATTGACCCTCTTATTGTTTCTAATCTCAGGCCTTACAAGACAGCTCAGGCATGTGGGATTATTTACAAAAGGTTTACAACCAAGATAATAGTGCCCGGCGCTTTCACTTAGAGTATGAAATTGCTAATTACTCTCAAGGAGGTCTTTCTATTCAGGATTATTATTCTGGATTTTAGAACTTATGGGCTAAATTTACAGATATTGTTTATGCCAAAATACCTTCTGAATCTCTCTCTGTAATTCAGCAAGTTCATGAGCAAAGCAAGCGAGATCAATTTTTGATGAAGTTACGCTCTGAGTTTGAGAGAGTTCACTCTAACTTGATGAATCGTGACCCGTCTCCCTCCCTGGATGTTTGTTTTAGGGAATTGCTTCATGAAGAGCAGCATTAAGTCACACAAAATGCTTTCAGAAGAGGAAATGATGTCGATGTTGCATTTGCTGCTCAAGGTAAAGGTATGAGTAGGGATATGAATAGAACTCAATGCTACAATTGCAAGGAAGATGGACATATTTCTAGAAATTGTGGCAAGAAGTTCTGTAATTATTGTAAGCAATAAGGACACATTATCAAAGAGTGTACCACACACCCTCAGAATCGTAAGGTAAATAATTTTCATGCAGCAATAAATGGTTCCACTCTTGAGAACTCATCTTCAGGACCTTCAGGACAAGTTCTAACTCCTGAAATGGTACAATAAATGATCGTATCAGCCTTTTCAGCATTGGGATTACAAGGTATTGATGTTAAATCTAATTTTTGGACTGTTGATTCTGGTGCTTCCAATTATATGATCAACTCAACAAGCATACTAAAAAATGTTCGTAAGTATCAAGGTTCACCACAAATACAGGTTGCTAATGGTAGTAATTTACCCATTACCAAGGTTGGGGATATTGCTCCAACTTTCAAGAATATTTTGGTTTCACCGAAGCTCTCAACTAGTCTTATTTCAGTTGGACAATTGGTTGATGACAATTGTGATGTAAATTTTTCTCGTAATGGTTGTCTTGTGCAGGATCAGGTGTCGGGGAAGATAATCACGAAGTGGCCTACAGTTGGAAGATTATTTTCTGTACAATTTTCAATTCCTCCTGTTATATCTTTTGCTTGTACTTCTACGGCTAATAAGACTGAGCTTTGGTATAAGCGCCTAGGACATCCAAATTCTGTTGTGTTGTCTGATTTATCAAATTCTGGTTTATTAGGAAGTAAAAATCAATTTTCCCCTTCTTCATTTGATTGTTCAACTTGTAAATTAGGCAAAAGTAAAATTCTTCCTTTTCCTAATTTGGGTAGTCGTGCTACAAAGTGTTTTGATGTTGTTCATGGTTATGTTTGGGGTATTTCACCAATTGTTTCTCATGCTCAGTTCAAGTACTTTGTGACATTCATAGATGACTATAGTCGATTTACGTGGGTGTATTTTCTTCGTACCAAATCTGAAGTATTTTCCATGTTCAAGATATTTTTGGCTTACATTGAGACTCAATTTTCTACTTGTATCAAATTATTAAGATTTGATTCTGGTGGAGAATATATGTCAAATGAATTCAAAAATTTTTGCTTGACAAAGGAATTGTCTCACAACGCTCTTATCCATATACACCACAACAAAATAGGGTCGCTGAGCGTAAAAATCGTCATCTTTTAGATGTCACTCGTACTTTATTGATTAAGTCCTCTGTCCCATCTAAATATTGGGTTGAAGCTTTGTCTACTGCTGTCTATTTAATTAACAGGCTGCCATCTAAAGTATTAAATCTTGAGTCTTCATATTTTTGTCTTTATCACAAAAATCCAAGATATGATAATTTTCATACATTTGGTTGTATTTGTTTTGTGCATCTTCCTCCTTCTCAGCGTAATAAACTCTCTGTTCAGTCTACAAAATGTGATTTTATGGTTTATAAGTACTTCATAGAAAGGTTTTCTCTGTTATGATCCATGTTCTAATAAATTTCATGTTTCTAGAAATGTTGTTTTCTTTGAAAATCAGTATTTTTTCCTACTCATGTTGAGTCATCTCCTGCTTCTCTTCTTCTTCCTACTTTTGAAGATTTGTCATCTTCTTCTAAGAGATTCAAACCTGGATTTGTGTACGAACGTCGGCGGTCAACATTACCCCCTCCTGATATTGATCCGGCACCTGAAACTGCACCACAACTAGAATCTGAGAATTCTTCAAGGCTTGCTCCTCTTGAGCCCACTCGACGATCTAAGAGAGTATCTCGTACTCCTAATTGGTATGGATTTTCATCTACTTTATCCACCATTTCTGTTCCAACTTGTTACTCACAAGCTTCTAAGCATGAATGTTGGCAGAAGGCAATGGAGGAAGAACTTTTCTCTCTCAAAGAAAATGACACATGGGATATTGTTTCATGTCCTTCAAATGTCCATCCAATTGGATGTAAATGGGTTTATTCAATTAAATTTCATTCTGATGAAACTTTTGATGCGTACAAAGCTCAGTTGGTTGTTCTTGGTAACAAGCAGGAGTATGGTGTGAACTATGAAGAGACTTTTGCACCGGTAGGAAAAATGACGATGGTGAGAACTATTGTTGCCATTGCTGCCTCACAAAACTGAACTCTTCATCAAATGGATATCAAAAATGCTTTTTTTCATGGTGATCTCAAAGAGGATATTTATATGAAACCTCCACCAAGTTTGTTCTCATTGCCTACATCAGATATATGCAAGTTGAAGTGGTCTTTGTATGGATTAAAACAAGCTCCCAGAGCTTGGTTTGACAAATTTCGGTCTACTTTGCTGCAATTCTCTTTTGAGCAAAGAAACTATGACTCATCTTTGTTTCTTCGGAAAACATCCACAGGTTGTGTTCTTCTTTTGGTATATGTCGATGACATTATTATTACAGGAACTGATTCTTCACTAATCACTAGCCTGCAACAGCAACTTAAGGATTCTTTTTATATGAAATATCTTGGTACTCTTACATATTTCTTGGGTTTGGAAGTTCATCGTGATTTATCCGGTGTGTTGATAAATAAACACAAATATACCCAAGATTTGATTTCTTTGGCATGTCTTCAGGATTCCTGCTCTTTGTATACTCCATTAGAATTGAATGTAAAGTATTGTCGGGAGGAAGGCGATCTTCTTCCTGATCCAACTATATTTCAGCAATTAGTTGGGAGCTTAAATTACCTTACTATTACCAGGCCTGATATCTCTTTTGTAGTTCAACAAGTTAGTCAGTTCATGCAAGCTCCCCGTCATCTTCATTTGGTGGCTGTCCGTCGCATCATTCGATACCTCCGAGGAACATCTAATCGTGGATTATTTTTTCCTAGTGGTTCGCCTATTCGTCTTAATGCTTTTAGTGATTCTGATTGAGCGGGATGTTCAGACACTCGTCGTTCGGTTACTGGTTGGTGCATGTTTCTTGGAGAGTCTTTGATATCTTGGAAGAGTAAGAAGCTAGACCGCGTGTCAAAATCTTCAATAGAGGCTGAATATCGAGCAATGTCTACTGCTTGCTCCGAGATTATGTGGCTTCGTGGACTACTTGCTGAGATTGGATTTCCTCAATCTAATCCTACTCCTATCCATGCTGACAATACAAGTTCTATTCAGATTGCTACTAATCCGGTTTATCATGAGCGGACCAAACACATCGAAGTAGACTGTCATTATATACGAGAAGCTGTAGATAAAGGTGTCATTACTCTTCCGCACGTGTCCAGTGATCTTCAAATAGCTGATGCATTTATAAAATCAATGGCACGACAACGACATCAGTTTCTCATCGGCAAATTGATGCTTCTTGATCTACCAGCATCAATTTGAGGGGGGATGTTAGCATGATGTAAATATTTTATATTAATGTAATCATATATTGTTGTATATTAGTGTAATTACATAGATTTGATTTAGTAGTTAAAGAGAATATAGTGACTTTAGTAAGAGCAGATTTAGTGGGATAGAATAGCGGATTTAGAGGGATAGAAAAGTTGATCTTTAGGGATAGGAAGATGGATCTTTAGGGATGTAATCGTTGAATATTTTCTATTTAATGACAAGACTCTCAATATTGAGAGGCATTCAGCAGAAAATTGACAATGACCAATTTCCAGATTACAGCTAAGCTTCGATCAAAAACAACACAATAATCTCAAAATCTATGTCCTGCAACTATAGATCTATGGCTCACAAATAGAGATCTAAGTTCTTCTAACCTCACTAACACAAACAAAAAACTCAGACAAAACTTACACCATTGCAGGCACATTTATACTCGATTGCTTGTTTCTTCAGTCCCACAATCACGTGGATCTGATACTATGTTAAAACATCACGACATTCATACGCTGCTGCCATTGCAGCTGAACTTGAGCTTAACAAGAGATAAGAGAAGAGAACTGAGTTAAAGGAAATGCAATTTTTGTATTGAGTAAAAAGTATTGAATACAATGTATGGTCACCTCCTATTTAAAGACTCACATGATTAACACATGATCTTCTAGAAGTTTCCGAAAAACCTCCTAACTACTTGATTGGCTCACTGACCAACTTGACAGCTGGCTAACTAAGTCGATGTAATACCTCGCATTTTTTTCGGGCTAGAAATCGAAGCGTCGTTCCTACGCGTATTGACCCGAACTAGTTGATTATTTGTTAATATATGTGTGGTGATAAATTCTACAGTGTGGTAATACTTTTGGATATGAATTGAGGTCACAAAAATTCCCTAACTCAAAGACGAGTTGAAAACAATTCCATCGAGTACGTTTTAGTGGACACTTCAACTTGGGTCAACTTTCATCGAGCATAACTTATGTTATATAATGAACTGGGTGTCCTTCTATATATAAAATGAAAGGTCTTTGAGTCCTCTTTCCAACTCAATTGATTTCGTCGAAATCCAACATCGGAGTAAAAAGTTATACCCAATTTACTTCAGCATGTCAGTCTGTCAAACCGAGGGACTGCTGCAGCGTTTTTGATTATCCCAAACTTCTTTACACGATTTAAATCATCCAAAACACTCTATAATCCATTTCTTTTATCAGTTTTAATCTCTCAATTCCTCTCCTCTCTCAAGAGTAAAATGGAAACTAGGCTTTCTTTCAAGATCAAGAATCAATCTTGTAAGTCCAAGATTTCCAAAGAACAAATCAAGATTCGAGTTCTACTCTTTAAACCTTGTAATCTAAGGTACGTGGGGTTTTCCTAAACTACATGGGCATGGTGAAAACGTTTTTAATGATGCTTTGATTATTGAGAAATCATGAATTTGCAATGGGTTTTGAAATTATGTTTACAATCTTGCATTATGAATTATCTAGTGATATTATTGTTTGGTCTTGAGGCCTTTTCCCCAAATTGATTTGTACTTGTATATATGTATGTATGAAATTGAGTTTGAAGATTTAATTGAGAGCATGAAAATATAGAATCCCTCTCGATATGGTGGTCCAAACTTTATGTTTTGAATGAAAAGACTGTAACATGATATTTTATGGCTCAGAATTATAACTTGCAAGTCTTCATATGACGATACCAAATCAGATAAAGTCATGATAAAATTCAGAACAGGATACAGATTTCATTTTAGATTTCAGATTTTGAATTCAAAAAGATGCATGTTTAGAATGGGTTAAAAACTGGGCTCTAAGAGAGTTAGGTGGTTGCCCGAAGAAGGCACGATTCATATGATTCATTGCCCGAAACCGTGTTTTACCGATACGGGTATATTATTATACGCTGGCCTAGTGCCCTGGGGTGTATCTGACTCAGATACTTCAACCCTTGCGGCAAACTTGGGTTGGGGGCTTGGTCGTCGAGTTAATGGCGGATCCCATATTGCCCGTGGGAAACTTTTAGATATGTAGGGTGTACCACTTACCTCAAAAGTAAGAAAATAAAGAATGGTTTTACATCTACAGATTTGCATTGAATGATTATTTTAAGTTGCCCATGTGTTTTAAATTATTTCTTATTTAACATTTTTTTGAAATGCTCTCACTTATGTTGTATATAAAAGTACATTATTTTGGATTGCTCTGCGTACCAGTACATATGTATTGACCCCCCCTCCCTATCATCTCAGGTTCTGAGGCACAGTCTCGGGGTCTAGTTCAGCAATAGGTTTGAGTGCGTCGGAAGTTGTAATTGGTGAGCCTCCCTTACTTCGGAAGGCCTGTATTAGAACTTGTTATTGTTATTTCATTTTGATTCATGGACCGACTGGGGGCTTATCCCAGATTTCAGACAAATGTCATTTTCAGTTGTTAGAGATTTCGCAGACTAATGTTAGACGTTGTTTAGAGGTTTATGTTTTCCATTCCAGACTGTTCAATTGAATTATGATATCGACCATGATTCCGTTTTGTTTTGTATTTCCGCAGTTCCTCTTTGTAAATGAATGGTGTATATGATAGCAAGTTAGAAGGGCTCTCGGGCTTTCATGGTTCGGGATCCCCGTCACGGCTAGGGCCCCGGTTCGGGTCGTGACAGTCGACTAACTGATCTCCTAATCCACTAGCTAACAAACCAATTTAACAGTACTAACTAACTGATGGACTAGTAGTTATTTACATAATGTATTCTCATGAGTTTTAACAAAGATCAAGATTCAACTTCTTGCATGTTGAGCATGTTTTTGGAATCTGTTGTTCCAAATCAGTTGTTTGCTTCAAATTCATGTAACGATTGTTGTTTTGTTTTGTTTTAGCACTTGATTTGTGCATGATTCCGTTTTCAGAAATGCTAGATGGTTGCAGTAAATCTCACTGTTCCCTCTAAATATTGTTGTTGCAAAAGGGGGTACTTGTAAATTGAATAACTAAAACCAAATTGTTCCTCTTGAAAATGAACTTTTTAAATCTTTTTAGTGGAATTAACTGTATGAATACAGATGGGCATGTAATATAAATGTTTAGTATAATAAAATATCCTGATTAGAGCGGAATAGATTTTTTTTGTTCCTACACTTCAGAAAGGATCAGTTACTTTCAATGCATCCGCTGGATTCCCCATTACTCACACTATGTTTCCTATCTGAAACCGAGTCCTTGTCGCGGCAATACCGAGCCCGTAAATTTAACAATGAACAGTTAGTTAAATTACCTCCAGGTATGCCTCCTGTCAATCTTCTATCTTCTGTTTGAGTAATGTCTCACAGTCCGTTTTTGGTACAGTTGATGGTGTGAGAGTCAAGTCTAAAAATGCATTCTTTACTTTTCCAGGCCCTTTGCCATATTATCTGTCTTAACTCTAGATTATTGGTCCCTAGCTAGCCCATAATAAGTAATACTTTTATGATGCATTATTGGTCCTCCCAACACTAGTGCTAAATGGTCCATATTTCACAACATAATTGGCGAAGGGACTTTTCACAGAAATCAAGTCCTTTTCGCAGCCATACCGAGCCTGTAAATTTAACAATGGGAAGTTAGTTAAATTAGCTTTTTATCGATCTACTTAACAATCACCAGACCTGACATTGCTTTTCTGGACATAATACAATGGTGGTATATATATAGATCAAAAGCCCAATTGTAAAAGCATGAGGTTGGATATTTTTTTTCCAACAGGACAGTTCTTTCTCACGATGTCAGATATCTCCTAAATTTTTTAGTCACTTCCACAACATGGAAAGCTGGAGTAATATCAAATATCTTTGCACCAATTGTCCCGCCTTTTTCTTCACCTGTTGAAGACATAATGTGTGTTGTATTTAACAATAAATCCTTGGTTCCTACTCCTGTTAGCTATTGGTTACATTAACCAGCTTAACATGTCAATTAGCAACTTAAGAGACCTTCAGGGCTTGCACATGACTAATAACAAACTTTGCCGGGGTTTACTCGGATAAATCCTTTAAAATCACAGGTTCAAACCTAATAGTTGTTGAAGTTTTAGTAGCTTTTTCCATCTATAGCTGTACTCCGTATCAAAAGATATTAATCCCTATTCATTATGATATTGTAGTCAGTACTATTTAAGTTGTTAACTCAAATTATGAATTTCACCTGTATATACTGGAGTTAAACAAAGATAATAATTAAGAAAATCTATTCAATTCATTCTTGCTCCTCCAATGAGAATCTTACATTTGGTATAAAACTTAGTGGAAGACTCCTTTTTGAGTCTTCTTTCTTGGTCTGCCACTTAAACAAATTAAAGTCACTTCTTTTTTTCTTTAGTTGTATTATTAATCTTTAGATGACTTAATTAATTAATAAAGGAAAGCTAGTCCTTTTTCCCTCACAGAAAAGAGTTTTAGATATTTTAAAATCAGAAAGAGAAAAAGTCCTTTTTTCTATTTAAAGTGTCAAAACAACATCATTACTATCCATATCCATATTCTTACCAATATATGCAATTATGGAGAAACTTGTTGCTTTCACCTCATTTCTCTTGTTGCTTCAGTACTATGTTATAAGTAGTTCAGCCATCACCCAATTTAATATATCCACTGATCAATTAGCTCTTCTTTCCCTGAAATCTCAAATCGTTTCAGATCCCTTTCACTTCTTGGATGAAAGTTGGTCTCCAGCTTCGTCTGTTTGCAATTGGGTTGGAGTCACTTGTGGCTCTCGTCACCAGAGAGTGAGATTCTTGAATCTTTCCAACATGGATCTTACGGGCATAATACCCCGTGAACTAGGGAACCTTACATTTCTTGTTTCTCTAGACTTGGGAAGCAACAAATTCCATGGAAATTTGCCTCAAGAAATGGCACACCTGCATCGACTTAAGGTTCTTGATTTAAGTTTCAACAGCTTCAGCGGGGAGGTTCCCTCTTGGTTTGGGTTTTTACACCAACTTCAAGTACTAAAGCTTGGAAATAATAGTTTCACTGGTTCCATCCCTTCTTCATTTTCTAATATGTCCAAACTTGAGACTTTGAATCTGAAATTCAATTCCATAGAGGGTCAAATCCCAAAAGTTATTGGAAATCTTGTAAACCTTAGAGTATTAAACTTGATGGGTAACAAGATCGTAGGCTTTATTCCTACGTCACTCTCGAATGCCTCAAGGTTGGAGACTTTGGAGATATCTTATAATTCACTTCAAGGAAACATTCCAGAAGGGATCGGTAATCTTCACAACATGAAAGTGCTATCCATAAAGGCTAATCAACTTACGGGTTCTATGCCTTTCACAATTTTCAATATTTCTAGAATCGAAATCATTGCATTTGCAAGCAATAGGTTATCAGGACATCTTCCCAATGCTTTATGCTATGGTATCCCAATAATCAAAGTGCTTAATCTATCCACAAATAAGATTCGAGGTCATATGCCTACAAGCTTATCAAGTTGTTCTCAACTTCAGATTTTGTCTTTATCACAAAATGAGTTTGATGGACCAATACATAGTGAACTTGGAAGATTGAGTAACTTGCAGATATTATATCTTGGAACTAACTATTTCACTGGTACGTTCCATCTTATGAATACTAGCACTATTGTATCTTATTACATCAGAATTTTAATTTTATCACACAATAATTTCAGGGATAATTCCACAAGAAATTGGAAATCTTGCTAATTTGGTAGAGTTTGCCATGGAGTATAATCAGATTACTGGCTCTGTTCCAATCTCCATATTAAATATTTCTTCACTGAAAATTTTGTCACTGTCGATGAACAATCTTAGTGGATTCTTACCACGGGAGATCTGCAACTTAACCAAGATGCAACGTCTACTGATTACTGGAAATAAGCTTATAGGTACATATATATTCTAATGGTGTCTCATGTTAATTTTTATTAGATCCATTAGAACTATTAAAATTCTATTAATTTATGCGTCTAATGAGTAATAAAATGTAACAATTATAAATAAATCTTCAAGCGTAAGACAAGAAACACCATATAAGGAGCGTCTTTTAATGTTTAAAATCAATCTTTTTTGAGAAATAACCAGTAAATTTGAACTCCTGTTGGTAGTTAGCTAACTTCTAATAAAGTATCAGTTTATATATTTGAGTCCATATAAAAATACAAACCTGCACAATCAAAAATTCATAGAAAATTAAATTAAAAACTTTAATGCAGAAAAATATATATAATATGTACATCCTTCTTAAGACTTTGATCAATAAAAATAGGAAAAAGAAGTGTTATAGTTATTACATAATTTTCTGATTTCTTGTCAACACCTTCTCCCATAACCAATAAAAATTCAAGAGTCTTCTTTATCAAGTCAAACTAAAGCATAAATCACATAGATAAGCATTGAGCTAAATAGTTCATCTCACTTGTATTCATGTTTTCTTCATGCGTTGACAGGTGAAATACCCAAAGAGATAAGCAATCTCGTTGAGTTGGAGGAACTTAGTCTTGCATCTAATAGTTTTGGTGGTTCACTCCCAAAGGAGATCTTCAACATATCCGGGCTGAGGCTGATTTCTCTTACAAACAACAATCTATCAGGAAGCCTCCCACCAAACATAGGTTCTATGTTACCCAACATTGAAATGCTTTATATGGGCAACTTAACCAATCTTGTTGAGACTATTCCTCATTCTATCTCCAATTGTTCAAAACTTACAATTCTTGAGCTTTCACACAACAAACTCACTGGCTTGATTCCTAGTTCTCTTGGATATTTGACTCATCTAGGGTTCTTAAATTTAGGGGCAAACAATTTAACCAGCGACACTTCATTAAGCTTCCTAACTTCCTTAACCAATTGCAGAAACTTAACAACTCTTTCTCTATCTTTAAACCCTCTAAACAACATGCTTCCAGTCTCTGTTGGGAATTTCTCCACGTCTCTTATAAAATTTTACGCCAACAATTGCAAGATCAAAGGGCGAATTCCTAATGATTTTGGGAACTTAAGCAGCTTATTAGACCTTGATCTTTCTGCAAACAGCTTGGTTGGATCGATTCCCAATACAATTGGCAACTTGAAAAACCTTCAGCGCTTCAACTTGAGTAGCAACAAATTTACAGGGTTTATTGGAGATCATATATGTAAATTGCAGCATTTGGGTGATATTTACTTGGGTCAAAATCAACTTTCAGGATCTCTTCCGAATTGTTTAGGGAATATTACTTCCCTTAGGGAGATACATCTCGGTTCCAACAAATTGAGTTCCAATATACCACCAAGCTTAGGGAACCTTCAAGATCTAGTGTTTCTTGACTTATCGTCAAACAACATGGTAGGTTCATTACCTCCAGAAATTGGGAATATAAAGTCTGCGATACTGTTAGATCTGTCAATGAATCAATTCTCAAATGAAATTCCTAGAGAAATTGGAGGCTTGCAAAATCTGGCAAACCTTTCTTTGAGACACAACAAGTTGCAAGGAGCTATACCTGACTCACTGAGCAACATGGTAGGTTTGGAATTCCTAGACCTTTCTCACAATAATATATCTGGAATCATTCCTAAGTCTTTGGAGAAACTTCAAAACTTGAAGTATTTCAATGTTTCTGTCAACAAATTGTATGGTGAAATACCCTCGGGGGGTCCTTTCAAGAACTTCTTGAGTCAGTTTTTCATCCACAATGAAGCATTGTGTGGTTCTTTAAGATTTAGTGTCCCGTCATGCCCCACTTCATCAAAGCACAGATCAAATAGGAAAAAATTGCTAGTACCTTTTCTTTTGCTCGCAATTGCAGTTGTATTTGTTCCTATGACCTTTGTGCTCCTATGGATAAGGTATAGAAGAGGTACAAGAGCTCCTCAACAAGCAGATTCATTGGCTACAAATAAACGAGAAAGAATTTCATACAATGAACTGCTCCAAGCAACGGATGATCTTAGCGAGAGTAATCTGATTGGTTCTGGAAGTTTTGGCTCTGTTTACAAAGGCGTTGTCAAAAGTGGAACTTCCATTGCAGTTAAAGTGTTCAATCTGCAACTGGATGCGGCATTCAAGAGTTTTGATACGGAATGTGAAGTTTTGCGTAACCTTCGCCATAGGAATCTCGTAAAAGTCATTACTAGTTGTTCCAATCTTGATTTCAAGGCTTTAGTTCTAGAGTATATGCCTAATGGGAGTCTTGAGAAGTATTTGTATTCGCACAACTACTTCTTAGACATCGGGCAGAGGCTAAGCATAATGATAGATGTGGCATGTGCTTTGGAATATCTTCACCATGGGTGCTCGTCGCCTGTGATCCACTGTGATCTGAAACCTAGTAATGTCTTGCTGGATGAGAATATGGTTGCCCACCTCAGCGACTTTGGCATTTCAAAACTGCTTGGTGAAGATCAGGATGATTTGTACACTAAAACATTCGCAACATTGGGGTATATAGCGCCTGGTACGTCTCTTAGTTTTGCTGATTATTCCTTTCTTTTTTTCCACCTAGAAAATATATTGCATCTTTAAATGAATTGTTTAACTGCAGAGTATGGACTGGAAGGACTAGTGTCAACAAAGTGTGACGTCTATAGTTATGGGGTCATGTTGCTGGAAACGTTTACTAGGAGAAAGCCTAATGAGTTTGAAGGAGATCTTAGCTTGATGCAATGGGTGAGTTATTCACTTCCAGATGCTGTAATGGACGTCGTAGATGCCAATTTGGTAACACCAATGGGTAAAGGTTTACAGAAGGAGCTAGATGTTGTGGCATCAATCATGAAAGTAGCATTAGATTGTTGTGCTGAATCTCCGGCAAGAAGGACTAACATGAAAGATGCTGTAGGAATGCTACAGAAGATCAAGATTCAACTTCTTGTATGTTGAACATTTTTACAACGGTTCTCTTTCATCTTTTAGCACTTGATTTGTGCGTGATTCTGTTTTCATAAATTCTAGCTGGTTGCAATAAATCTGACTGAGATTGCTAGTTAGCTCAGTGCTTCTGCCCTTCTTTTAATCCTGCCCTGTATACCCAAACGCCTCCCCCTTTGCTGTAGCCTTTCTACCTCACGAGGTAGTGGTAAGGTTTGCATACACGCTACATCCCCAGACATCACTTGTGAGATTTTACTGGGTTTGTTGATGTAAAGTTAGTTGAACTAATCTGTGTTTGTACCCAAGACCTCTTATTACCTGTTCAAATTCCTACCTATGTTACTCTATTCTTGCATTTATTGCTACTCCACTATTAGACTTCTCAAAAATGTCTCCGCACACTGGCAAAATGTATTATTTTTTGAAGAATCCCACATACACTCAATAACAATTTTGAGCAACATAAGTTCCTACTCACTTAAAAAGGAACTCTTAAGGGATTTGTTTCGCACGCTGCATCCTGTTTAATGCTGAAAAATCAACAATTACAAAAGATGCAACTTTACTAGGTTAAATAAATTGTTTTTACTTATTACGTGGAATTCTTAATCAAATACAAGGTTTTGGGGTCAAAGCTATTGAATTCTGCTGAACTCATAATTCTCCGGCCCCTTGGCATAGATGAAGACAAGAGAACAATGCAAAATGCAACCTCTTGTAACGTTGAGCTTATGTTGCTTGGACTCTCAAAAAATGTTGCTGCACTCATGTCTAATCCTTAAAAAATACACTACTTTTGGAGGATCAAACAGGCATCGATCGACATTTTTGAAGAGTCCGAGCAACATAGACATTCAGTCTATTGCAAGTACTTTGTCGCAACAAGAAAGTTTTCTTAGCTGAAATTCCCTTGATTTACAAACTACACATGAGAAAAATATAAAACAAGCTTTCTTTTAGGCTAAATGTACTTCCATCCTCCACAATATACTGTGCTATTAGTTCTTTTGTCTAACTTACATTTATTGAAAATGTGATTTGTTGTGTGTGTGTGTGTGTGTGTGTGTGTGTATATACACATACTTGCATCCAGAGGCGGAGAATTGAAACTTATATGTCTTAATGTAACCATATAAATTGAAACGGTTAAAATGGTCTATAAGGGCCTTTGACATTTTAACTATGTGGTTATGGACTTATGGTTGTGATGTTTTCTTGATGCTGATATCAACAGGATCAAATTGAGGCCCCTATGTGGGTGGAAATTACCTTGGAATGAAAATCTGCCCATCAAGACATGTGAGTATGGTTGTATGGGTGGTTTTGGTTTCTCAACTGTATGCTGGTTTCTTTAGAAATTAGTTCTTAAATCCAGCATTTTCATCTTTTTGTTGCAGGGATGATGAATGGTTCCATATAAGCCATCCGTAAGCATCTTCTGTTTATGCGGACTTGTACAGTTTCACTGTAGTATTGTGGTATATCTAAGTTGAATGAGCTTTCAGGTTACACCGGGCTTCTTCTCGAGAGTTGAAGTCCGCATTTTCTCACTTTGGATAGAGTTCCATAAACCTGTAGCTGCGCATGCAGGGATCATCTTCTCCTAAGTTCCCGCCTTTCAAGATCAAGAGGCAAAGATTTCCGAAGCAGACAGTGAAACGCTGCTTCATTAGCAAGCGCTGCTGCTTTAGACTCAGGTTCATACATTATTATACATAATTTTCACCTTCTAAATCTTACAAAATTTGTACTCTAAGCACGATTTAATTGATCAAGGGAAAAGGCTCATGCATCGGATCTCGTTTATCCGTTGATAGGATATCCTAAATTAGAGGGGAAGTGTTGTTTTTAATGGGTCTCATATTTTCAAATTAATATTGATTTATTTTAATTAATGACGTGGACCTCTAATGACATGTCACGTGGCATAGCCGTTTTTCAAAACCCACCGTTAAAAGGTAATGGCATGGATGAGCCGGTTTTGTAATGGCGATGGCATGAATGAGCCGAACTTTTAACTGATGGCATAAATGAGTCATTTCTTATAGTTCAATGGCATATTTGGGTCTTTTCCAAAGATTTTATTATTTTTCGTTTTCTGGGAAAACACCAAATCAGTCAGTAATTTCCTGGGAAGGATATTCAATTGTCGTGTTGTACGTTTTTTCTTCCTGCTCCTTTGTACGTGTGTATTTTCGAGATTGCAGACATTCTTGATTCCCCATTATGCTGACTCTCTATGCTCATCATCTGACTTGAAGGTTGTCAGAAACCAAATGCTTTTCGCGGCCATACTGAGCCTGACAATGGGCAGTTAGTTAAATAGGCTATTGCAGTGCAGGTGCTTTGCCAAAACAATCTGAGATATGTTCAAAGCTCTCCCGGATAGGGTGTTTTCTTAGCCACGGGGAGTATGGACCAGCTTGAAGCATTTTGTGACTAAGACAATGGGCAGTTTGTTATGTCATCAAGTTACGCGATTCCCTTATTTCATGGAAGACCAAGAAATAGCAAACAGTTAGCAGGAGCTCTGCAAAATCGATAGAGGAATTAGCTATATGATTACAAATAGGCAAGTAATACAAATGTTTTAAAACCTGGTTGGTTTGTTACAAGAATTAGGGGTACCATTACACGTTGATATCAAGGCTTTCTATACAGATAGCCTCTAATCCTATTCTGCATGCGAGGACTAAGCATATCGACATAAATTTCCATTTCGTTGGGGATAAAATAAAAAAACTGCTGATTCAACCTCAATATTTGGAAACTCATTCCCAAATTGCAGATTTGCTCACCAAAGACTGGGATTTCTGGATGGCACCAATTTCCTGCTTGATAGGGTGGGGGTGGTGGGTATGCTAATCCATACTCGAGCAGTGTTGTTAGTTATAACTGTTTTAGATTAGTTGTTAGTTAAGTGTGTTAGTACAGAACTATTCTTTAGTTAGGAACATGAGATCTGTTTTGTTCTATGGGTTATCTTGTTTCCAATTGGTTGTCTTACTGGCATAATTTTATTTCTAGTTTTAGAGAACTTAATTTTTCTTAAAAGTCAAATTTTTTTAGTGCAATAAAATGTTCTTAATTGAGCGTAACGGAGACCTAAGATTCATTCCATACCAACTATTTTGTGATCGAGGCAGAGTTAGCTATATGAATACAAAGCTATATATCTGCTCGAGTAATGCTATGTGACACAATATATACAGTCATAAAAGTAGCAAATGCTGCAAATCCGTTACCAATAGCAATAGTGTTGCAGATGAGTAATCAGAATCAGGTGCACGTAAGTTCATAATGTCGTCGATAGTTTAAATGTTGCATGTTCTATACCCTCTACCCCTATGTGGGTAAAAGCAATGAGTTTCACATCCGGAAATCAGAAATCCAATGGGAGCAGAGTGGTGGCTGACCATTTTATGGGAAGATCAAAATTTGCGAAACAACGAAACTCCAAATAGAACCATGTATGTGTTGGGTTCAATATGTATGAAAAAGGTGTGAATGGAAAATGGAGGGACACAACCTTTGAGGAAAAGGCATTTTATTTTGGAAAAGGAGTGACTATTCAGATAGTTGTGTCTGTTCAGAAAAAGACACAACGTTTCGAATGAACAGACATGACTCTTCCAAAGGATACACCTTTTCAGATGAACCATTGCCACCTTTAGGAAGGGGCACTTGATGGCTATATAAACCTGCATTTATCCACAGGTTTAGGGAGGAAAAATTTTCTGAAATAAAAACTCTTTTTGTCTTCAAAACATTCTTTGTGATCAATCAAATCGTTGAGTGATTTCGACGAATCCAATTATTTGAGGTACCACTATAGTTGGATTGAAAGTCATTTTATCCTGGGAGGAAGATTCCAAAACCTCGGGTACAGTGAGAGGAATTATTCCTTAAGGAAACTCCGTGAAGTCGGGGGACTTGACTTTAAATTTCTGTTTCATCTTAATTTCTGAAAAAATAAAACACACTTCTTAGAAAGATCACTTTGATCTTGTGTTGAGGGTGTTTTTGTACTTCATAGTGTTCTTGTTTTAAACTTGAAATAGTGTTGAAGTTGTTGTGCCTAAATACAGATTCTTGTACCTGAAATACATAAAAAATAACAATCTTAAGGAATAACCCTTGCAGAATCTGTATTGCTTGTTTTTGGAGATTAGAGCTTTAAGCTTTCTACTCTGTTTGAACTTAACTAGTGATTCGAAGACATTAAATCTTCATCACAAGTTAAAGATCATTCGGTTGATGATTGGAAGTCATAAAAACTTCATCGTTAACTAGAAACAAGAAGAAGAGTTTAAAGTTTCTTAACTTTATAAATAGTGTTCTGAAAATACTAAATTTTATTGTCTTGTGGTGATAGGAAAAATGACTAACGAAAGTCAAATGCAAGATGCGGCTACGACTGTGGGGACAACTAGCATTGCCTCAACAAGTCGAGCAAATGCTCTGCAACCAATGGTGCCTTCGGAGAAACCCGAAAAATTTCCAGGCATTGACTTTAAGCGATGACAGCAAAAGATGTTATTTTACCTCACCACTCTATGTCTTCAAAGGTTCACTAGTGAGGATGCTCCTGAGGTGCCCGAGGAAACCTCGGACAAAGAGAATTTCATGATTGTAGAGGATTGGAAGCACTCAGACTTCCTTTGCAAGAATTATATCTTGAGTGGTCTCCAAGACAACCTCTATAATGTTTACAGTGGAACTAAGACATCAAAGGAATTGTGGGGGGCACTAGAATGGAAATACAAGACAGAGGATGCGGGAATTAAGAAATTCTTTGTTGCAAGGTTCCTGAACTTTAAAATGATCAGTTGTCTCTCAAGTGCAGGAATTGCAAGTAATCATTCACGATCTCCTAGCGGAAGGTATATCTTTGCAAAATACCTTAGTTGAACAAATTGAAAATGTTCTTAGTACTCACATAAACTGGTTTGTAGGTTTGATTGTGAATGATGCATTTCAAGTAGCAACGATTATTGAGAAGCTACCACCTATGTGGAAAGACTTCAAAAACTACTTGAAGCACAAACGCAAGGAGATGACTGTCGAAGATCTTATTGTCCGACTACATATTAAAGAGGATAATAAAGCTGCTGAGAGAAGGTCAAAAGGGAATTCTACAATTAATGGAGCACATATTGTAGAAGATGACCAAAAAAATTCTAAGAAAAGGAAGAAAGTTGAACAAGGAAGCCATCAAACCAAGAAGAAATTCAAGGGAAAGTGCTTCAACTGTGGAAAGATTGACCATAAATCCACGGATTGTCGTGCCTCTAAGAAAGGCAGGAAAACGGACCAAGCAAATATGATTGAGTCCAACAAAGAATGTGATGATCTGTGTGCTATATTTTCATAATGCAACTTGGTGGGGAATCCTTGCGAGTGGTGGATGGATTCTGGTGCCACCCGCCATGTTTGTGCCAAAAAAGAGTTGTTCTCGTCATTCGCTCCGGCTCAAGTGAAATAAATGATCTACATGGCTAACTCCGCTACGGCTAAGGTAGAAGGAACAGGAAAAGTGGGCTTGAAAATAACTTCAGGAAAAGTTTTGAAACTTAACAATGTCTTGTCTGTTCTGTAATTATGTAGGAACTTGATTTCTGTTTCACTTCTAGACAAGAACGGATTCAAATGTGTAACCGTTTCTGGAAAAATTGTAATTAGCAAAGGAGAAGTGTATGTAGGGGAAGGCTATCTCACCGAGGGCCTTTATAAGATGAATGTAATGAATGTTGAAATAAATAAAAGTTCAAATTCTTCTTACTTGCTTGAGTCTTATAGTTTATGGCATGAACGTTTAGGCCATGTTAATTACAAAATGTTATGAAAATTGATTAACTTAGAAGTTTTGCCAAACTTTGAGTGCAATAAATCAAAGTGTCAAACATGTGTGGAATCAAAGTATGCAAAGCATCCTTATAAGTCCGTTGAAAGGAATTTCAATCCTTTAGACTTAGTACACACTGACATTCGTGATATGAAGTCAACACCATCACGTGGTGGGATAAAGTATTTCATAAATTTTATTGACGATTGCACTAGATATTGTTATGTCTACTTGCTAAATAGTAAGGATGAAGCAATAGATGCGTTTAGGCAATACAAAACTGAAGTAGAAAATCAGTTAGAGAAAAAGATAAAAATGATAAGAAGTGATAGAGATGGAGAATATTAATCCCCCTTCGCCAAAATATGTGTAGAGAATAGAATTGTCCATCAAACTACGGCCCCGCATTCACCTCAATCTAACAGAATTGCAGAAAGGAAAAACCAAACTTTGAAGGAAATGATGAATGCCTTGCTTATAAGTTCTGGTTTACCGCAAAACTTGTGGGGGAGGCTATCCTTACAGCCAATCGTATACTCAATAGAGTTCCCCATAGTAAGACACAATCAATTCCTTATGAAAAATGAAAAGGAAGGAAACCCAACTTGAAATATTTCAAAGTGTGGGGGTGTCTAGCAAAGGTCCAAGTTTCTATGCCTAAAAGGGTTAAGATAGGACCTAAGACTGTGGACTACGCGTTCATAGGATATGCTAAAAGTAGTAAAGCATGTCGATTTTTGGTTCATAAATTTGAACATCCAGATATCAATGAAAATACAGTAATTGAATCAGATAATGCTGAATTCTTTGAAAACATTTATCCGTATAAAATTGACATGAACAGTCTAGTGGAGGGCCTAAACGACCTCGGGATGAACCAAGTGAGAATGTACATAATGAAGAAAATCTAAGACGTAGTACATGTCAAAGAACGTCAACTTCATTTGGTTCGGATTTTGTAACATTTCTCTTAGAAAATGAGCCTCAAACATTTAAAGAAGCGATGTCGTCTTCGAACTCATCCTTTTGGAAAGAGGAAGTCAATAGTGAAATTGATTCAATCTTAAGCAAACATACATTGGAATAAGTTGATCTTCCTCCAGGAAATAAACCTTTAGGTTCTAAATGGATCTTCAAAAGAAAAATGAAAGCGGATAGTACTATTGACAAATACAAGGCAAGACTTGTAGTAAAAGGCTTCAAACAAAAAGAAGGTCTTGATTACTTTGATACATACTCACCAGTAACAAGGATAACATCGATTTGAATTGCCTTGGCGGCGGTATATGATCTTGAAATCCATCAAATGGATGTGAAAACCGCATTCCTAAACGGAGAATTGGAGGAAGAAATTTTCATGGAACAGCCTGAAGGTTTTGTGGTTCTAGGAAAGGATAATAAGGTGTGTAAACTTATTAAGTCGTTGTATGGACTAAAGCAAGCACCTAAAAAATGGCATGCAAAGTTTGACCAAACCATGTTGGCAAACAGGTTCAAGATAAATGAATTTGATAAATGTGTTTATATTAAAGACACTCCAAATCACCAAGTCATTGTTTGTTTATATATGAATGATATGTTGATCATCAGTAGAGACATTTCTGACATAAATGCAACAAAATGAATGCTCAAGAGTAAGTTCGATATGAAAGACCTTGGAGTTGCAGATGTGATCTTAGGAATAAGAATTCATAGAACTCCACAAGGGTTGGCATTGTCCCAGTCTCATTATATCAAAAATGTACTTGAAAAATTCAAGTATATGGAATTCGTATTGCCAAGAATCCATTGGATGTGGGCTTTGCACTTCAAAAGAATGAAGGTGAAAGTGACTCACAATTGGGGTACTCAAGAGTATTGGGATATTTAATGTATATAATGAACTGTACACGACCAAACATAGCATGCGCTATTAGTAAATTGAGTTGGTACACGAGTAATCCCAATAAAACTCATTGGATGGAAATGAAAAGAGTTTTGGGCTATCTTAAATACACTCAAGACTATGCCTTGCATTATAATAGATATCCCGCGGTACTCGAAGGATATAGTGATGCAAATTGGATCACTGGATCGAATGAAGTAAAATCCACTAGTGGATATGTATTTACTATCGGTGGAGGAGCAGTCTCTTAGAAATCATCAAAACAGACTTGCAATGCTCGCTCTACAATGTAATTTGAATTTATTGCATTGGATAAAATCGGTGAAGAAGCAGAATGGCTCCAAAATTTCTTGGAAGATATTTCTTATTGTCCCAAACCTGTGGCACCAGTGTGTATACACTGTGATATTCAAACGGAAATAGGTAGGGCAGGGAGCATGATGTACAACGATAAATCTCGTCATATACGACGGAGACATAATACCGTTAGGGAACTTCTCTCTAGTGGAATTATCATTGTTCACTATGTAAAGTCAAAGGATAATGTGTCGGATCCACTTACAAAAGGCCTATCTAGATAAGGAGTGGAAAGGACATCCAAGGGAATGGGTTTTAGGCCTAGGACAAGTCAGCATGGCGGTAACTCTACCTAGCAGACTGGAGATCCCAAGAGCTAGGTTCAAGGAGATCAAACAAAGTTGTGTCTGACAGGTTCAACATTTTCAAAATACCAACCAATTCTCATGATGTAGACAATATTTAGTAAACAAGAATAAGACTTAAGGTGGGAAGTCTTCTAATAATTATCTAAATTTGGCAGATTTGACCGAATATTTTAATCTATGGGATTGAAAGTTTAGAAAATCACCTATGTGAGGGAGAAGTGGAAGCCGCTTCAAGGAGAATGATAGTAAAGGCCGATTCTCTAAGCTCTCATGAATCCGGGATGTGTTCATGGCTGAAAAGGACAAAATCGTGAGAACCATAAACGGTAAATGGCTGGTTGTGTGACATGTGTTGTCTAGGTGTACATTAAAGCTCAACGGTTCAAAGATATCAAATTTACTGATTGACCGAATGCATCCGATGCATGTTCACTATGAAAAGTTCAAAGGGAAATCCACTTATCCAGATGCAATCAGTCTTTGCTTGATGATCACATACTTAATCGTAAAAATTTTGAAAAAATAGCTATTCCCCATTCATGTGGGGGATTGTTGGGTTCAATATGTATGAAAAAGGTGTGAATTGAAAATGGAGGGACACAACCTTTGATGAAAAGACATATTATTTTGGAAAAGGAGTGACTATTCAGATAGTTGTGTCTGTTCAGAAAAAGAAATAATATTTCGAATGAACAGACATGACTCTTTCAAAGGATACACCTTTTCAGATGAACCATTACCACCTTTGGGAAGGGGCACTTGATGGCTATATAAATCTGTATTTATCCACAGGTTTAGGGAGGAAAAATTTTCTGAAATAAAAACTCTTCTTGTCTTCAAAACATTCTTTGTGATCAATCAAATCATTGAGTGAGTTCGACGAATCCAATTATTTGAGGTACCACTATAGTTGGATTGAAAGACATTTTATCCTGAGAGGAAGATTCCAAAACCTCGGGTACAGTGAGGGAAATTATTCCTTAAGGACACTCTGTGAAGTCAGGGGGACTTGGCTTTATATTTCTGTTTCATCTTAATTTTTGGAAAAAAAAAATAAAACACACTTTTTAGAAAGATCACTTTGATCTTGTGTTGAGGGTGTTTTTGTACTTCATAGTGTTCTTTTTTAAAACCTAAACTAGTGTTGAAGTTGTTGTGCCTAAATACAGATTCTTGTACTCGAAAACACCATAAAATAACAATATGCAGTAGCACCGTGATGATGAAACTAGAAATGACGTTGACGATTTGGAAAAAAATAATGTTAGTACTTTTTTAGGACACATTTTACAATAGAAACTACGGCATCAACACTATGGTCTAGATCGTGTTTGTTCCAGGTGGTCCGTACAAAGATTGCCCTACGTCTGCTTCTGGCATGCCAGAACAGGTGAACCTGTTGTTTTTTCATATAGAAAAACCAATACAATCTTTGATTGTTGATAAGAATGTGGAAAGTTGGCTAATTTAGCTTTTGTAATTACCTCAAAAGTAACAGCCAGGGTTCGTATGGTCCTTGGATGTGTCAACATATTACAGAAGCTGTAATATTCTCTTCTGGAAAAAAATAAAATGTATATGTGAGTAACTTTGTCAATATTGAATACATTGAAATATCAAAATTATGGGTTCAAACATAATAGATATATATGTCTATATTCTCTATCGCAAGTTACAAATCCCGGTGAGCCCATAGCTGACACTAGTTAGATTTAGGTTTGCCAAAACTGAGTCCTTGTTTGTTATGATTTTGTTTGAAACTGACAGATTAAGGCAAACCACAAGCAAAAGAAAAAGCAAGAACACAGATTTACGTGGAAACCCTTGCGGAAAAAAACCACGGGCAGAGGCAGAGGAATTCACTATAATGGAGAAAGAGTACAACGGTGGAGACGTAGTCTCAATATTTCATGTAATTTTCAGAACTGATGAAAATAACCCACTAAATGCACCCGATCCCTACGCTACCATCACATACCTCATTGAAAATCACAAATACGGGTCGCACCGCGAAACTTTCAGGGTAGGATCAACTGGATTCGGTCACAACTCTAACAGATGTAATAGTCAGCCATCTTAATATTAAGTTGTCCACACTGATGTAAAACAAAAATAATACTCCAACCAATAAAATCTATAGAAAGTGTGAATTTCATATCCTTCCTTTAAGTTTCCTTTTTTGTAATTTTTTTGGAGCCCACAACTTTATTTCCTGTCTCTAGTAAAGGTCTATTGTAATATTGAAATTATTGATAACTTTATGCAAGGAAGAAACATTTTAAACATGAACATCTTTAATATTGAAATGATTGATAACTTTCCTTGCTACATTATTTTAACAGTATTAAAACCAACAACAATGACTAAAAATGTTACCTTTTTACATCTTTATTATTGTAATATTAAATATGAACATTTTATACCTCATTGAAATTGTATCTTATGTTTAACGGTAGATTCAAAATTGTCTCTTAAGTATGTATATAATAGTTTTGATCCTTTAAGTTTGTAAAAAGGTAACATTTTTAGTCATTGTTGTTGGTTTTAATACTGTTAAAATAATGTAGCAAGGAAAGGGAGAGCCAAGAACTTTGCGGTTGAAAATAGAGATGAGTTAAAAGAGAAGAGACGCAGAGAAGTTTATTTTTCTTTTCTAGTAAAGCTGCATATTTTATTGATCATAAAATCCTCCTTAAATAATCACTATTACAACTAAAATAGGTTAAACATACCATAAAAAACAACCTATTTACTATCAAAAATAACATAAACAACTGATCAGTTTCCTACCAAAAATAGAAATCCCAATTTGACTAGGAGTTGTATGTAAAAAAAAGTTGGAGAACAATAAAAAATAAATCACTTGCATTATTCTTTAAAACAACTTTTAACAATCCCCCTTGCTTTGGGAACTGCAAAATTTTGTTCTTCTGTCTTGGGATCTCCACACTTTATCACCGAAAGTGACCTTGTGAATAAATTTGCGGATTTATCTTTTGTTTTGTAGTGAACTTGATTCACTTCTCATCTTTAATGCAACCCTTGATTATTAAATTCTTTTAGCATGTCTTCATGCTTCGTTTTCATCTTGAATTTAAATTTATTCATTTATTATTCTAAAATATAGATAACTCCTCCATTGCTTCAATTCCTTTAGGAACATTGAAATCTCCTTTAAACCTAAGAGGTTCACACATTGCTTGTACTTTTTCAATTAGAGGATCATCTTCTAATTTTTCTTTACTGTGATCTTTTTCATGTTCTACAGAAACATCTCCCATTGGATCAAATGAGAAATGTTTACATCTCATCTTGATGTTTAAAACTTCTTTTCCAGCACCATCATTGATGAAGCAATGTTTATCCTCAAAGGATACTTTGTATCGTTTTTCTCCAACTAACAAATACTCAACAAGTTATGATCAATATCAGGTACACAGAAAACATCTAAAATTGCTTTATTACCTGAACTTATTTTGATGACAATAGTTCATTATCCTTCAATAAGAACTTGGTCCCCATTTTCGATCCTAACTTTAGATATTTCAGTAGACTTAAATTCTTTAAACTAAATCTTGTTATAAGTCATGTGATCGGTGTAACTGCTATCAATGAACCAAAAATTTGTTGATACTTGGGATACATGTTGCAATAAATAGATGATCTTCTTCTTCTTCATTGACCACACGGGCATTTGTTTCATGGTTCTCAAATTTGCTTTTGGAAATCATTGCTTCATGGCCAAGTTGATTTCATTTGTAGCAATTTGCTTTTGGCATTTTCCAACATTGTATGGTGGATGAACCATTTTTCTACAGTGCTCACAAGGTGTATAATTTTTTAAATTTTCACCTACTACTATGAGTTTTGTGGTTGGCTACTAAGGCTCCTACTACTATGAGTTTTGTGGTTGGCTGCTAAGGCTCCTTCAACCATACCATCTTGCCTCATAAGTTTTCTTTGTTCCAGTGCCTGAAAAGAATTTAACAACTCTGCCAAGGTAATCTTGGACATATCTCGTGTATTTTCCAAGGCAGTTATACATGCTTCATATCTTTCGGGCACTGTAAAGTTATTTCACATCTTACATTTGGTTATAAAAGTTAGTGAAAGACTCCTTTCGAGTCAATACGAGTTATATTTCTTTCTTGCTCTGTCACTTTAACAAATTTAAGACTTTCTTTTTCTTGAGATGACATAAAGAAAGGAAAGCTTTTTCCTTTGTCTTAAAAAGATGTTTGAATGAAATGATATTCTAAAACAAAGAGGAGGAGATCTCTTTGCTATTTAAAGTCTTAAAACCACATCATTACTATCCATATCCATATTCCTACCAATTTATGCAATTATGGAGAAATCTTTCACCTCTTTTCTCTTATACTCTTGTTGCTTCAATATGTTATGGTTAGTTCAGACATGACCCAAAGCAACACTACCACTGATCAATTAACTCTTCTTTCTTTAAAATCTCAAATCATTTCCGATACCTTTCATTTCTTGGATGAAAGTTGGTCTCCCACTATTTCTCTTTTCCATTGGGTGGGAGTCACTTATGGTTCTCACCACCAGCGAGTGAAGACCTTGAATCTTTCTAACATGGCTCTTTCAGGAAGGATTCCCCAAGATTTTGGAAACCTCACGTTTCTTGTTTCTCTTGACTTGGGTAGAAACAGTTTCCTTGGACATTTGCCTCAAGAAATGGCACATTTGCTTCGGCTTAAGTTTCTTGATTTAAGTTTCAACAACTTCAGAAGGGAGGTTCCCTCTTGGTTTGGATTCTTACACCAACTTCAAGCACTAAATCTGGGAAATAATAGTTTCACTGGTTCCATCCCTTCTTCATTTTCTAATATGTCCAAACTTGAGACTTTGAATCTGGATTTAATTCCATAGAGGTTCAAATCCCAAAAGTGATTGGAAGTCTTATAAACCTTAGAGTATTAAACTTGATGGGTAACAAGCTCATAGGCTTTATTCCTACGTCACTCTCGAATGCCTCAAGGTTGGAGACTTTGGAGATATCTTATAATTCACTTCAAGGAAACATTCCAGAAGGGATCGGCAATCTTCACAACATGAAAGTGCTATCCATAAAGGCTAATCAAACGGGTTCTATACCTTTCACAATTTTCAATATTTCTAGAATCGAAATCATTGCACTTGCAAGCAATAGGTTATCAGGACATCTTCCCAATGCTTTATGCTATGGTATCCCAATAATCAAAGGGCTTAATCTATCCACAAATAATATTCGAGGTCATATGCCTACAAGCTTATCAAGTTGTTCTCAACTTCAGATTTTGTCTTTATCAAAAAATGAGTTTGATGGACCAGTACATAGTGAAATTGGAAGATTGAGTAACTTGCAGATATTATATCTTGGAACTAACCATTTCACTGGTACGTTCCATCTTATGAATACTAGCACTATTGTATCTTATTACATCAGAATTTTAATTTTATCCCATAATAATTACAGGGATAATTCCACAAGAAATTGGAAATCTTGCTAATTTGGTAGAGTTTGCCATGGAGTATAATCAGATTACTGGCTCTGTTCCAATCTCTATATTAAATATTTCATTGCTGCAAATTTTGTCATTGTCGATGAACAATCTTAGTGGATTCTTACCACGGGAGATCTACAACTTAACCAAGATGCAACGTCTATAGATTACTGGAAATAAGCTTATAGGTACATATATATTCTAATGGTGTCTCATGTTAATTTTTATTAGATCCATTAGAGCTATTAAAATTTTATGAATTTGTGCATCTAATGAGTAATAAAATGTAACAATTATAAATAAATCTTCAAGCGTACAACAAGAAACACCATATAAGGAGCATCTTTTAATGTTTAAAATTAATCTTTTTTGAGAAATAACCAGTAAATTTGAACTCCTGTTGGTAGTTAGCTAACTTCTAATAAAGTATCAGTTTATATATTTGAGTCCATATAAAAATACAAACCTGCACAATCAGAAATTCATAGAAAATTAAATTAAGAACTTTAATGCAGAAATATATATATATATATAATATGTACATCCTTCTTAAAACTTTTGATCAATAAAAATAGGAAAAAGAAGTGCTAGAGTTATTACATAATTTTCTGATTTCTTGTGACACCTTCTCCCATAACCAATAAAAATTCAAGAGTCTTCTTATCAAGTCAAACTAAAGCATAAATAACATAGATAAGCATTGAGATAAATAGTTCATTTCACTTGTATTCAATTTTTCTTCATGTGTTGACAGGTGAAATACCCAAAGAGATAAGCAATCTCGTTGAGTTGGACGAACTTAGTCTTGCGTTTAATAGTTTTGGTGTTTCACTCCCAAAGGAGATCTTCAACATATCCGGGCTGAGACTGATTTCTCTTACAAACAACAATCTATCAGGAAGCCTCCCACCAAACATAGTGTTAGGATTTTTGCCCCGATTTTCTTACCAAATTTAAGTTTTACTTTTTCTTGTAAGGAAAATAAAAGTAACCATAAATACTTTTACTTTTCCTTAAAAGAAAATATAAAAATTTTCCATATTTGACAAACCTCTTTCTTGGAGGAAAGGTTTTGTACATCTACAAATAGAAGATCCCCTTCCCATACCATAACGCAATAACATCCACAATGTAGTCGTTAAAAGAGTCTGGTTTAGGGGGAGATTTCTTTCATAGGTTTATTCTTTTTCATAGGTTTTATTTTTTTAATATTGTTCTTAATATGTAGGTCGTTTGACCGAATCATATTAATAATATGTCTTTTTAATATATGTTTTATTTGTCATCTGAATTATCACCGTTGGTTTGCAAACTTTAAGCTTCTGCATGACGCCCTCTCGATTTCGAACCCAACAAGTGGTATCAGAGCCTATGGTTCAAAGATCCAATGGTTTGGTAAAGCGAGGTTGAAGACAAGTCTAAGGCAGTTCTAATCAATTTGCAATCAATTGGTTGATAATGAAGATTTTGTCCAACTACATGTGGAGAAAATATTTCAATCATATTTTCAACAATCCTGCTGTCACATCTTTGAAAATAAAGCTCTCTTTTAACCCTATTTAGGGCTCCAATATTTTTAACCCAAAAGGGATACTATATTTTTAACCCAAAAGGGCTCAATTTTTAAGCATGACAAACAGCAGAGATAAATGAAGATTATATGAAGAACCAAAATTATGCATATGACATGAAGAACGCGGATCAAGTCAAGAAAATCAAGCCAAAAAGGGGAGATTTGTTAGGATTTTTGCCCCGATTTTCTTACCAAATTTAAGTTCTACTTTTTCTTGTAAGGAAAATAAAAGTAACCATAAATACTTTCAATTTTCCTTAAAGGAAAATATAAAATTTTTCCATATTTGGCAAACCTCTTCTTGGAGGAAAGGTTTTGTACATCTATAAATAGAAGACCCCCTTCTCATACCATAACGTAATAACAACCACAATGTAGTCGTTAAAAGAGTCTGGTTTAGGGGGAGATTTCTCCCATAGGTTTATGCTTTTTCATAGGTTTTATTTTTTTAATATTGTTCTTAATATGTAGGTCGTTTGACCGAATCATATTAATAATATGTCTTTTTAATATATGTTTTATTTGTCATCTGAAGTATCACCGTTGGTTTGCAAACTTTAAGCTTCCGCATGATGCCCTCTCGATTTCGAACCCAACACATAGGTTCTATCTTACCCAACATTGAAATGCTTTATATGGGCAACTTAACCAATCTTGTTGGGACTATTCCTCATTCTATCTCCAATTGTTCAAAACTTACAAATCTGGAGTTTTCACACAACAAACTCACTGGCTTGATTCCTAGTTCTCTTGGATATTTGACTCATCTAGGGTTCTTAAATTTAGGGGCAAACAATTTAACCAGCGACACTTCATTAAGCTTCCTAACTTCCTTAACCAATTGCAGAAACTTAACAACTCTTTCTCTATCTTTAAACCCTCTAAACAACATGCTTCCAGTCTCTGTTGGGAATTTCTCCACGTCTCTTATAAAATTTTACGCCAACAATTGCAAGATCAAAGGGAGAATTCCTAATGATTTTGGGAACTTAAGCAGCTTATTAGACCTTGATCTTCCTGCAAACAGCTTGGTTGGATCGATTCCCAAAACAATTGGCAACTTGAAAAACCTTCAGCGCTTCAACTTGAGTAGCAACAAATTTACAGGGTTTATTGGAGATCATATATGTAGATTACAGCATTTGGGTGATATTTACTTGGGTCAAAATCAACTTTCAGGATCTCTTCCTAATTTTTTAGGTAATATTACTTCCCTTAGGGAGATACATCTCGGTTCCAACAAATTGAGTTCCAATATACCACCAAGCTTAGGGAACCTTCAAGATCTAGTGTTTCTTGACTTATCGTCAAACAACATGGTAGGTTCATTACCTCCAGAAATCGGGCATATAAAGGCTGCGACACTAGTAGATCTGTCGATGAATCAATTCTCAAATGGAATTCCTAGAGAAATTGGAGGCTTGCAAAATCTGGCAAACCTTTCTTTGAGACACAACAAGTTGCAAGGAGCTATACCTGACTCAATGAGCAACATGGTAGGTTTGGAATTCCTAGACCTTTCTCACAATAATATATCTGGAATCATTCCTAAGTCTTTGGAGAAACTTCAAAACTTGAAGTATTTCAATGTTTCTGTCAACAAATTGTATGGTGAAATACCCTCGGGGGGTCCTTTCAAGAACCTCTCGAGTCAATTTTTCATCCACAATGAAGCATTGTGTGGTTCTTCAAGATTTAGTGTCCCGCCATGTCCCACTTCATCAAAGCACAGATCAAATAAGAAAAAATTGCTAGTTCTTTTACTTTTTCTCTCAATTGCAGTTGTATTTGTTCCTATGACCTTTGTGCTCCTATGGATAAGGTATAGAAGAGGTAAAAGATCTTCTCAACAAGCAGATTCATTGGCTACAAAGAAACGAGAAAGAATTTCATACAATGAACTGCTCCAAGCAACGGATGATCTTAGCGAGAGTTATCTGATTGGTTCTGGAAGTTTTGGCTCTGTTTACAAAGACGTTGTCAAAAGTGGAACTGCCATTGCAGTTAAAGTGTTCAATCTGCAACTGGATGCAGCATTCAAGAGTTTTGATACAGAATGTGAAGTTTTACGTATCCTTCGCCAGAGGAATCTCGTAAAAGTCATTACTAGTTGTTCCAATCTCGATTTCAAGGCTTTAGTTCTCGAGTATATGCCTAATGGGAGTCTTGAGAAATATTTGTATTCACACAACTACTTCCTCGATACCAGGCAGAGACTAAGCATAATGATAGATGTGGCATGTGCTTTGGAATATCTCCACCATGGGTTCTCGTCACCTGTGATCCACTGTGATCTGAAACCTAGTAATGTCTAGTTGGATGAGGATATGGTTGCCCACCTAAGCAACTTTGGCATTTCAAAACTGCTTGGTGAAGATCAGGGTGATTTGTACACTAAAACCTTAGCAACATTGGGGTATATTGCGCCAGGTATGTCTATTAGTTTTACTGATTATCCCTTTCTTTTTCCCATCTACAAAGCATATTGCATTTTTAATTGAATTGTTTAACTGTAGAGTATGGACTGGATGGTTAGTTTCAACAAAATGTGATGTCTACAGTTACGGGATCATGTTGTTGGAAACGTTTACTAGGAGAAAACCTAATGAGTTTGAGGGAGATCTTATCTTGAAGCAATGGGTGAGTTATTCACTTCCAGATGCTGTAATGGATGTCGTAGATGCCAACTTGTTAATATCAAAGAAGGAGCTAGATGTTGTGGCATCAATCATGAAAGTTTCATTAGATTTTTGTAACGAATCTCCAACAAGAAGGACCAACATGAAAGATGTTTTAGGGATGCTACAGAAGATCAAGATTCAACTTCTAGCATGTTGAGCATGTTGTTGGAATCTGTTGTTCCAAATAATTTGTTTGCTGCAAATATTTGATTAGTTTTGGATTCCTGTAATATTGCTTCTTTCTTTTTTGTTTTAGCACTTTATTTGTGCATGATTCTGTTTTCAGAAATTCTAGCTGGTTGAATAAATCTCACTACTTCCTTTAACAAAAACTAAATTGATCACCAAAATCTTGAAATAGAATGATTTATTTTTGTAAGTGTTAAAGGTATATTAATATGTTGGAGTGTGACATATCCCAATTTCTGCTTCTTCTCCCATTGATTTTGTCCCTCAGTGTCCAAATTACCTATAAAATGTCTTTGGCACATGATTTACAGGGAGACTCTTCATCTGGACTTTACATCGTGCAGCCTTTTGACAGAACTTCACACAAGTGAGGTCCGGGGAGGGTAGAGTGTACGCAGACCTTAACCCTACCTTGGGAGGTTGAGATGTTGTTCCCAATAGATCCTCAGCTCAAGGAAAAATAAAAGAAATTCAACGCAGGTCAGGGGAAAAAAAATTAATAGGAGCGAAAAACAATTGCTGAAATAAAATGACCATTTTAAAGAGAACTTTGAAATTCCTACAGTATTTGTACATTTCCATGCCTCTTAATAGTGACAAACCTAAAAAGTTGAAGGCAAAGGGATGAAGCAGATAAATCAGGATACTGAAAACAAAATCTAGCAGAAGTGAACTGTCATTGGTCATACGACTTAGTTCTTACTTTATAATCAATTATTTTCCTATTCTGACATTTTGAGATGGAGCAAGATCATGGGCCAACGCGTGGCCACAATCACCTACATCTAAAGTTCAAGCATGTTGTCTAGCAACAATCACGTACCACCGGTAAAGCATGCAACATACTATACTAGTCCATCAAATTGGGAAATCAACTCAAAATACTCATTTCATTTAACTACTACCTACAATTGCAACCCCTCCATGACATCACAATTACATCTCAAAATCCACTACATACCTTCTCACATGAAGTACTAGTTTACAACCACTAAAGAAAAGAAGGTCAAGGTGGTAAAGTCACATAATAGACATGGTCAACCTTAATCTTATATTATAACCCAATACGATCTTATCTACACATTCTACTTTCTCACATCATACTTACTTACCCAAGCATGCATTTAGAGTAGCATAAAATTCAACATACAACAATGAGTCTACACTTATAACTTATTGGCTAATCTAACCGTTTTCATTCACAGCCTATAAGGAATTTCTATAACCACCATAACTATCCACTCTGGGTTTTTTCCCTATTTTGAATAAATTAAAAAAAATCAAAGCCAAACACTTCCTCCACACACCACCATACAATCTACAAGTCTTGCCATAATACTATCCAACCACCATAAAAGAGAGAGAATCACCCTTAAATTAAAGGGTTATACAACTAAAACTACTTATTTATGCAATAGTCACCCTCACTCTGACTGCTAACCTAGTGACTTCATGTCACCAACTTCTGGACTATTTCACTACCATTAGGTCATGACATTTTAACATATACTACTACTCGGGTTCAAATACAGTTCCAACATACTGCTACACAACATTCCCTATAACAAGAATTTTGAAAGGGATTGGATACACTTAATACCTCAGGTTGAAAAGCACGATTTCATCAGGATCAAAGTTTACACTTGCATCAATACATCTTGAAGCACTAACGGAATCCTCTCAAGTCCTTGCACAATTTTATAATCTTTTATGACTCAATCAGAAAGTATCATACCATTTAGATTCTAGACTTCTGCACTTGAATCACCTCAACAATGAGACATATCAGAGAACATCAGAGTAAGGAAAGAATTGGGATAACTTTATGTCACGACCCGAACTAGGGCCTGGCCGTGACGGACATCCCAAACCATGAAGGCCCAAATGTCCTACTCTATCTGGTAGTCATGCACAACATTTATATAATAAGAGAATATGCAGAAATACAATCTAATACAGAAACATAGTCATTAACTCTGAGTTTCAAGACATGAGAATGAAAGTTACAATTCAAAACATCTGAATAAGATCTAACTCAGTCTGTGAAATCTCTACTACATCTTAAAACTGTTCTGAAAACTGGGACAAGGGCCCAGTAGACCAAACTAACGGAATAACATAATCTGAAATAATAGTCCTTTTGGAACAACGAAGGCTCACCACTGAACGGATCACTTCTCTCTGGAATACTCTACTGATTAGTCGGACCCTTGGACTGAGCCTCCAAACCTGGGAGGTAGGGGGTCAATACAGATGTACTGGTATGCAGAGCAGATCCAAAATACTAATTTATATTCAACATATATGAGAGCAATTTAAAATAGTTCATAAACATATCATATAGTAAGAAATCTCATGGGCATTTTCGAATGACTTTATAAAATCATCTGAACTCTGTGACACTCTTCATTTTACTTCTGCGCTAGGTGGTATACGCTACAACTCTAAAATTCCACGGGCTATATGGAATCCGCCATTGACTCTGTGGGGAAGCCTCCAACCCAAGTGTGCTGCAAGGGTTGGAGTCTCTGACTCTCCTATGCCACTTGACCGTCGCCAACATAAAAATAATATACCCGGATCGGCAAATCACGATTTTAGGCTAAGATTTACTTGAACTCAAACCTTCTTCAGGTAACCACCTAACCCTCTTTAAGCCCATTTTTAACTCTTTAAAGCATGCATTCTGTGAAAACATATTCTAAAAACATACTCTGTTATGGCATACATGATTATGGTATCGTCATACCATTGACTTGCAAGTCACGTCTCTGAGCCATTAATAGTATATATTAATCTTTGTTTTCAAAATATAAGTTTGGGACCACCATATCAATAAATCAATTCAAATAAACTCTTTCTCAAACCTCATGTAAGCACATGCAAGGCACTCTCTTTTTCAAGTATTTCAATAATACAAGGGTGGTTATGTCAAATTTCTCAATCAGATGCAACTCTTTCTCATTTAAAACAAGGGTGAAATTATATCAAGAAGCTCCCTCTCATCATCTCTAAATCATTCTCAAACACTAAGGTATTGAGTAAACTAGTTTCAAAACCATAAATCATGCATTTCAAATCATTCACAATAAGATCATAAACTTGAATTTATCACAAGAGAGGGACTTCATAATCTGTGCTCTCAAACAAATCTTATATTTCAATTTCATACATATACATATACTTGTAAATCAATTTAAGGGGATGAGGCCTAAAGGCCAAAACAACAATATCAATAACATGCACAAAACATAATAAAAATCATGGATTTCAAACCCCTTTAACAAATTCATTCTTTATAATCTTTAAATCATAATTGAGTGTTTTCAACAAGCCCATGTATTTTTAAGATAAACCCCACGTACCTCAATTTGGAAATTTGATAGATGATTCTTGAAGCCTGTGATTTGGGGATTCCAAATCTTCAATCAATCTTGAAAATCTACGGCTAAATCTTGAGTTATTTGGGTTTTTAGTTTGAAACCCTAGAGAGTGTTCTTGAGTAATTTGGATGATTGTGAATGTATTCTGGTGTCTTTGAGATTAAATTCCATGTTTAGGCTGATAAGGGGATGGAAAATACCTAATATACCCCTAATGAGACGGAATAAAAAATATAATTGGGAGCCCGATTTCATGGGCCACCGCGATGCACCACAATCGCGGTGGCTCACTAGAAATTGACGAATGAGATTCTTAAGGTCACCGCGACACAGAGCCATCGTGTTGTCCCACTGGTTGGGACCTAAAACTTCAGCACGACGCACCACAATCGCGCTATGCAACTGGAATTTGACAATTTCTAAATAGGCCCCCTCCGCGACGCGCCAAGCACCAAAATGATGGTGTTTTACGACTAGAACTTAAATTAGCCATAACTTCTTGCCCGGGTATCGGATTTGGCCGAATCTTATATCGACAAAAAGTTCATTCAATTTCTCACATGATAAAAATTTGAAATTAGGGAAATTCTATATGGTTTAAACTTTACTCACTTTGGAAGTCAAAAAATGAGACTAAGTTTCTTTAACACAATTCTAGTCATTTAACTCTAAAAGCATATTACCACGAGTTAACGCATGGACGATTTTTGCAAGGTGTTGCATTATCCCCCCTTGGGATCATTTGTCCCCAAATGATGATGTGAAACACAAAAAAGCGTGATTTAAAGAATACTAAGGCCATAAAAGAATAAGACAAGGATTTTACCTTCCATTTCGTCATCCACCGGATCAAACAAGTCTGGGTATCTATCTCTCATGTCATTTTCTGATTTCCAATTTACTTCCTCAACTTTCTAATTTCTCCACAACACCTTAGCCGACACTATCTCTTTGCTCCTTAACTTCCAAACTTGGCAATCTAAGATTGCAATAGGTTCCTCTTTATATGCTAATGAGTCTGTCACCTTGATCTCCTCTACAGGAAACACTATGGAATGGTCTCCAATACATTTCTTCAGTATGGATTTGTGAAATACTGGATGAACAGAGCCTAAACTTGCAGGCAACTCTAACTCATAAGCAACTCCTCCTATCCTTCTCAAAATCTGGTATGGCCCTATATAGAGAGGACTCATCTTACCTCCCTTCCCAAAATGCATGACTCCTTTCATAAGAGAAACTTTGAGAAACACCCAAGCACCAACCTCAAACTCTAAGTCTCTTCTCCTAACATCAGCGTAGGACTTCTGTAGACTCTGGGCTGTCTTAAGTCATGCTCTTATAATTTTCACGTCCTCCATTGCCTAATGAACAAGATCAGGCCCAAACAACTGAGTCTTACCTACTTCATACCACCCTATTAGTGACCTATATCTTCTCCCATATAAGGCTTCAAACGGAGCCATCTTAATACTGGCATGGTAGCTGTTTTTATAAGCGAACTCTATTAATGGCAAGTGATCTACCTAGATACCTTTGAAGTCAATTACACAAGCACTCAACATATCCTCAAGGGTCTGAATGGTGTGCTCATCTTGCCCATCAGTCTGAGGGTAGAAAGCAGTACTTAGGTTCACTTGGGTACCTAAACCCCTCTTAAAATACCTCCAAAACTATGAAATTAATTGCATACCTTAGTCAAATATGATGGATACAGTTTCTCCATGCAAACGGGCTATCTCCTCAATATACAGCTTGGCATAGTCATCTCCCGAATAGTTATTTCTAACAGGCAGAAAGTGGGATGACTTGGTCTGTCGATCAATAATCACCCAAATTGAATCGTACTGGCTTCGGGACCTCGAAAGTCCCGTGATGAAGTCCATATTGATCATCTCTCATTTCTACAAAGGCAAGGCTATCTCTTGGGAGGTACCACCTAGACTCATATGCTGTACTTTTACTTGTTGACAATTTAGACACTTGGCAACAAAATTAGCCATATCACGCTTCTTATTATTCCACCAGTAAATAGATTTCAGATCATGATACATCTTAGTAAATCCTGGGTGAACAATATAGCTCGAAGTGTGAGCTTCATCAAGGATCTTTTTTCGTAACCCATCTACATCTAGCACACATAGTCTGCCCTGATATCTCAAAACTCCATCACCACTAATTTCAAAAGACATCACCTTCTGTTGACCCACATCTTTCTTGATCGGCATCAAGATGGGATCTTCAACCTGCTTCTCTTTAACTTCAGCACAAAGGGAAGATTTAGCTACCTCATGAACAACCACTCCCCCATTGTTGAAATCCAAGAGTCGCACTCCTAGATTTATAATTCGGTGAATATCCTTCACCATCTCCCTCTTTCCCTTTTCAACATGCGAAAGATTGCCTATAGATAACCTTCTGAGGGCGTCGACTACCACATTTGCCTTGCCCGAATAGTAGTGTAGGCTCATATCATAATCCTTTAAAAGTTTCAACCAACGCCATTTCTTGAGGTTCAATTCTTTCTGCGAGAAAACATACTGAAAACTCTTGTGGTCAGTAAATATATCAACTAATACCCCATAGAGATAATGCCACCAGATTTTGAGCGCAAACACCACAGCCTCTAACTCTAAGTCATGGGTGGGGTAATTTTTCTCATGCACATTTAACTGCCTAGATGTATAAGCCACCACTTTACTATAATGCATAAGTACACACCCAAGTCCCACACAGGACGCATCACAGTACACAACAAACCCTTCCGTACCTTTCAAAAAAGTCAAAACAGAAGCAGTTGTCAACTTATCTTTTAACTTCTCAAAACTATTCTCACAGGAGTCAGACCATACGAACTTCATCTGTTTCTGAGTCAACTTAGTAAGTGGTGTAGATATGGAAGAAAAACTCTCTACAAATCTTCTGTAATATCCTGCCAAACCCAAGAAGCTCCGAATATCAGTTGGAGTCATTGGTCTGGGCCATTTTCTCACTGCCTCAATCTTCTGGGGATCAACCTTAATCCCGTCACTAGACACGATATGCCCCAAGAAAGGAATAGCATTAAGCCAGAATTTGCACTTGGAAAATTTCGCATACAACTCATGATCTTTGAGAGTCTGAAGGATGATTCGGAGGTGATTGGCATTGTCCTCCTCACTCTTGGAATAAATTAGAATATCATCAATGAAAACTATAACAAACAGATCTAGAAACTGACGGAACACCCTATTCATAAGGTCCATGAAAGCCACAGGGGCGTTAGTCAACCCAAAGTATATGACTAAGAATTTATAATGACCGTATCGAGTTTGGAAAGTTATTTTGAGAATATCTGACTCTCTAACCTTCAACTGATAGTATCCCAAACGAAGGCCTATTTTTGAAAAACAATTAGCACCCTGAAGATGGTCAAAAAGATCATTAATTCTAGGAAGAGGATATTTATTTTTAACAGCGACCTTATTCAGCTGACGGTAATCTATACACATATGTTGGGAACTATCTTTCTTTCGCACGAAGAGTATAGGTGCACCCCTGGGATAAACACTAGGACGGATAAAACCTTTATCTAGAAGATTTGTTAGCTGCTCTTTCAACTCTTTCAACTCTGCAGGAGCCATTCTATATGGCGGGATAGAGATGGGATAGGTATCTGGCAACAAATCAATACCAAAATCTATATCCCTATCAGGTGGTATTCCTGGGAGATCATCTGGAAAACTTTTGGGAACTCATTCACCATTGGGACGGACTGAAGAGAAGGGCTTTGGGTATTCAAATCTTTAACCCGAATAAGATGATATAAACAGCCCTTAGAAATGAGTTTATGGGCTCTGAGACAAGAGATGAACTTCCCTCTAGGTGCTAAAGAATGTCCCTCCTATTCTATTGTTGGTTTATTCGGGAAAGAGAAAGTAACTTTTTGGGTTCTACAATTTAGTGTGGCATAGCACAAATGAAGTCAATCCATCTCTAAGATAGCATCAAAATCAACCATGTCTAAGTCTACGAGGTCTGCCGCAGTATCCTGCCCACAAACAATCACCAGACAATTTCTATACACCCTTCTAGCCACAACAGAGTCTCCCACTGGAGTGGAAATAGAAAAGGGTTCGGCAATTACATCGGGTTCAAACCCAAAACCAACAGCCATATAAGGGGTCACGTAAGACAGGGTAGACTCAGAATCAAGTAACACATAAACATCATGGGAAAAGATTTGCAACATACCAATAACTACATCCGATGAGGCCTATGCATCTTGTCGATTGGTCAAGGCGTGCAATCGGTTGCAGCCATTTCCAATGGCTGAAGTGGAACTCTTCTGAGGCGGTGGTGGTGCAGAAGAATTATCCTGTGACTTGGATCCAACAATATTTTCCTTTGTTGCCGGACATTCTCTCTGGATATGGCTTGGCTAGCCACACGTATAACACACCATAGCGCCAAACTGACATCTCCCTGGATGATTCCTCCCACATTTCTCACAGCGCGGGTATGTCTGAGAGGTCTAAGCTACACTTCATTGAGACTGTAAACCCTGCATCCTCGGCCCCTGCCTATACTGAAAATCTTGAGTGCACTATCCTGCTGGGGTCTGGTCACCAAGGCACTGGCTGCAGACTGCGCATTACCCTAATTCTTCTTTTTCTGCCATTTGTTACCCTAATTCCCACTCTGCTGCTGACTATAGCTCTGGTCTACTATTTTGGTTCTCTTTGCTTGTCTGTCCTTCTCTCTAGATTCAGTGATTTTCTTTTTCTTTTCCTCAACTTACTGCATGTGGACTGATAGTCTGGCAAAATCCATGTCCCGGTTCAACATTACTCTCTGACATTCAAGACTAAGTCATCTGAAAGGTCGGATGCAAATTTCCTCATTCAGGCTTTCATGTTACTATTCATCTCTGGAGCATAAAGGGCTAGTTGGTTGAACCTTAGAGTGTACTCCTGGACACTTATCTTACCTTGTTTTAGATTCATAAACTCTTCAGCTTTGGCCTCCCTCATCTCGAGAGGAAAGAATAGATCAAGGAAGGATTCCACGAACTCGGCCCAAACTGTTGGCTCAGCATGCTCACTCTTTGAATCTTCCCACTCGTTATACCATTGGTTCGCCACATCCTTAAGCTGGTAAGTTGCTAACTCAGCCCTCTCTACCTCATTTATATGCGTTACCTTAAAGATCTTCTCCATCTCATCCACAAACTCCTGTGGATCCTCTTCTACCTTGGTACCAGTAAACTTGGGTTGGTTCATCCTCATGAACTGGCCCACTCTTGTAGCCACATACGTAACAGATGTAGACCCAATATCTTTCAACCGTTATGTCTGTGTGGCTACCAACTGGGCAAGCATGTGAATGGACTATCTGAATTCTGCATTAGATACCTCTCTCTCGCGAGGCTGAGTGCGGTTAGTCCCCATTAGAAGAGCTTTGGGTACCCTAAGTGGGCTTTTCTAGGTAGGTGGGACTCCCGGAGTAGTATCAATCTCTGGAGTCTGAGCTCTATTTCGGGTCCTCATCCCATGAGTGTGACGGACCTCATCTGTCTGTGCATTCTAATCGATAGTACGACGGGGAGGCATATTTATTTTTCTGAAACACAAGAGATCATTGATTAGGGGACAACTTAGACTCTGAAGCACGAACTAAACCACAAAGAAGAGAAACATTCCTAAACGCCTAGTATCCTCCTGCTTAAAAGTGTGGCACGCTACACACCCATAAATAATTATACCCGACGCGATTTTGCAGATACCCTAGGACCATGAACCGTGCTTTGATACCAAGTTTGTCACAACCCAAACTAGGTCCTGGCCGTGATGGAAATACTAAACCATGAAGGCCCGAACATCCTACTCTATATGGTAGTCATTCACAACATTCATATAATACGAGAATATGCAGAAATACAATCTAATACAGAAACATGGTCATTAACTCTGGGTTTCAAGACATGAGAATGAAAGTTACAATTCAAAACATCTGAATAAGGTCTGACTCAGTCTGCAAAATCTCTACTATATCTTGAAACTGTTCTGAAAACTGGGACAAGGCCCCAGTAGACCAAACCAACGGAATAACATAATCTGAAATAACAGGCTTTCTGGAATAAAGAAGGCTCACCACTGAATGAATCACTTCTCTTTGGAATACTCTATTGATTAGCTGGACCCTTGGATTGAGCCTTCAAACCTGGGAGGTAGGGGGTCAATACAGATGTACTGGTACACAGAGCAGATCTGTAATACCCCAAATTTTCTTCCTAGCTAATTTCATCCCATGAATGCCTAGTATTATCTTCTAAAGTAAATGATGATCATTCCATGAGTAATTTTCAATATTTTCACTTTTTTCCATGTGGGAAATTAAATAAGATTTCCATCGATATAAAATTCTCCCAAATCCGACACCGGGAGAAGAGTTAGATCCTTTTTAGTGAGACAGTGTATCACCTGAGCCTCCACAGCGTCGCAGAGATAGCTCAAATGGCAATTGTCAATTTCCAGTGTTGCTCCATGATAGTGGTGTGTCGTACAAAACTTCCAGGTCACAGACAAGGTGGAAACATGATAGCTCCGCGTCGCGCCACCGTGCAAATTCCTATTTGTCATTTTCCAGTGACTTGGCGCTATAGTGGCGCGTCGCGCCAGGGATGAAAATCGGGAAATTTTCTTAGAAATTAAAGACGTGTCCTAGGGTTAAAAGAGTCAATTTCCCCACCCTATATAAGCCTTATAACAGGAGATTTGGTCATAATTCAGCAACTTATACTCAATTACTTTCAAAAAAACTCTCAAGAACAAGCCCTAGGGTTTTCATAGAAGGTTCAATTCCAAGGGAATTCATCATCAAATTTCAATAATAGCTCCATCAATCTTCACAAAATCACGAACTAAGGTATGCGTAGTGTTCATCCACGGATCCCTTTCATTCGTGGAGTCCAAGAATCATGATTTAAATACCCTATTGTGATTTTCTTGTTGTGATTTGATCATGTTCATGTTTATAGTTATTATTTATGTTTCAAGATGGTGTCTTGATGACTTTCCATGAAGTATGTGAGTTTGTTGATTGAAAACCTATGAGTTTGGGTAGTTTTAGATTCTTTAATTGATGATTTCACCTATGCTATAAAGTGTGCATGTAAGGTGTTTGATAAAATGCCTAGAATAATAGAATCATGTTCCTTAGGACTCAATAGTATCTAAATGACAAGTCCATGCTAACCCTTATGATGCAACACAATTTCTATGCTCTTGTTGTGTATTGATTGTTATGTTATGCAACATTCATGATATTGAAATCATGCAAGTATGTACATGCTATATGCATTCCCTTCCGTGATCAAGACTATGATAACCATATGAAGCATGAAATCCCTTATTTATGGTATTATGAATTATGAACTCTATTCCTATGATCAAGAAGTATTATGGATTGTTGGTGTTTGTTATGTATTCAGGAATGTCATGCCTTGTCAGTTTCCTTCTATCGAGTCCTGGGGGTACTTGTACCCAAAAAATATAGTTGTGTGCCTAGAACCATGTCATGTTTTCACGATACTCTCAGTCAAGCCATGTTCCATAGAAGTCAGTCAGTCATGTGACTCAGGAAATCTCAGAAATCTCATGAACTCAGTACTCAGTAAGATCAGTAATCTCATGAACTCAGTCAGTTATCAGATATCAATAGTATTCCGTCAATCGACGGAATTCAGTAAACTCAGTCCATGTACAATCAGTCAATCATGTTCAGTCTCTTTAGATGGGAGTAGAAATTAGCACCGAGTGAACCCAAGGATAGGAACACACACTGTCAGATGAGGGTGTGATTCTTAGTAGTCATCCTTGTGTTCCAAAACTATGTAGCCAGCATAGGTTGAGACATCAAAACTGTCAGAGGAGGGTTGATAAGGTGGATAAGCACTGTCGGATGAGGTCCCCACCATTCTCTTTTGGGGACACTGTCAGATGAGGGTACCCACAGTTGTCCTTACTAGTGGCGCGGTATTGATACCCTTCCAATCAGGGCACAGATTAGACCCCATCTCAGCTGTTCTAGCGCATTTGGGGCATGTCGGTTAAATAACTATTCCCATAGTTTCAGTATCAGTCTCAGTAAAAGAACTCAGATAGTTCTTCAAATTTCAAGACTGTCAGATATAATCAACTCAGTCATAGTACGAAACTCAGATAGTTCCATCAGATTTAGGACTGTCAGACGTAATCACTTATGTTATCAGTTATTTCATTATTGGAACTCTAGTATCAGTCATGCTATATATCAATAAATTCATGTCATCAGTATATAGATTCAGTTATGATGTTCTCACGATCTCAGTTACTATGTATTCATGTGTGCACTCTTATGTTCATATTAGTTAGTCAGTTATTATCATTCATGCATGTAAGCCCCATGTATTCAGCCTACCTCACATGTATACTCAGTACATTCTTTTGTACTGAGGCATTTGTGGTATGGTGTTTTCTTTTTATGTTACACCATAGGTTCAGAGACACGACTCCCAGATCAGCAGCAGCAGTAGCATTACAGGGTTCAGAGTTTTAGCAGTGAGTCCTCATTCTTCAAGGATATGATCTTATTTTATTATATCAGTTTAGTTTTCAGTTGACAGAGTTAGTTGGGGACATGTCCCATCAACTTCTTAGTCATACAGTTAGAGGCTTTCAAACGACTATAATATTTTTCATGTTTTTTAGACTTCAGTATTTCAGTTTTGTTTTGGTATCGAGATACCACTCTATGTCAGACATTATTGTTATTATTCAGTTATGTTCAGTATTGAACCTTACGGCCTCTCAGTGCATGTTTCTGTATTTTCATGTCATATTATGCAGTGTATAGGTACAAATATCAGTCATGGGTTAGCTTGTGGTCCTTCGGGGTCATGAGCATCGTGTAGCATTCCGGTTCAGATAATCGGGGCTTTACAAACTTGGTATCAAAGCCTAAGGTTCAAGAGTCCTAGGAATTCTGAAAGCCGCATCTAGTAGAGTCTTGTACATGGGTGTGTTGCGCGCCATATTTATGTGCAGGAGGCTATGAGATGTTTTAAGAAATAGTTTCCCTTCTAAAAGTATTCGTGTCATGCCTGTGAGCATAATCACAAGTCAATCTCTCCGTCTAATCCATTTCTCCTCTTAATTTCAGAACATGCCTTCAAAGAGAAGAAACCAGTCAGCTCTTCAGCCCGAAGATCCTTTGGGCGAGAATATTTCTCATGAAAAATTCAGAACCGCATTTACCACTCTTGCTCAGTCAGTAGTTGCCTATAATAAGTGGCCAATAGTTATTCTGACCAACCCAGTGACCAACTCAGCCGCAACTAGGATTCGGGACTTCACCCGAATGAATCTTCCAACGTTCTTCGGGTCTAAGGTAGATAAAGACCCTCAGGAATTCATAGATCAGGTCTAGAAGGTGACAGATATTATAGGGGTGACTACTATTGAGAGTGATGATTTAGTCGTATACCAGTTGCAAGATGTGGCTCATACTTAGTACAAGTAGTGAAAGTCCGAAAGGGTATATGGTGCAGGTCCTATAGAGTGGGAGGAGTTTGTCACATCTTTGTTAGACAGATTCTTTCTCCAGGAGCTGAGGGAGGCGAAGGTTCTAGAGTTCATCAACCTCAGGCAGGGAAATATGACGGTGAAAGAGTTTTCTCTCAGGTTTAGTCAATTAGCTAGATATGCCCCTCATGTGGTTGTAGACAACAGAGCTAAGATGAGACAGTTTGCTTCAGGGGTAAATGATAGCGTGGTTAACGAGTGCAAATCTACCATGATAAATAAAGACATGACTTTAGCTCGACTCATAACTCATGCTCAGTAGATAGAGGAGCAGAAAATTAAGCAGAGGGAAAAGTATAATAAGAAAGCTAGGACAGGTAGCTTCAATTTTAGACACCCTAAATCAGAAGGAGGAAACCGTTCCCAGTTTCACCCTAAGTCATCAGTTTCATCTCCTTCTACAACCAGTGCTCTAGTTTCTAAGTTCAGAGAGGGTAACAAAGATAGAGTGTCAGGATCTAAGTCTCAGGGCAGTGTCAGTAATGCCCGAACTGATACCCTATGTCAGACTTGTGGTAAGAACCACAAGGGTGCTTACAGAGCAGGTAGCGATGTCTATTTTAGTTGTGGAAAGCCAGGCCAGAGAGTCAGAGATTATCCCCAGTCGGGTTATCAAGGTCAGCAGAACCATTCTGCAACTCAGTCCAGTCGCCCGAACTAGCAAGGTGCCACTTCCAGTGCTACTAGTAGGCAACGCCCAAATTGTCTCTATGCTCTTCATACTCGACAGGATCAGGAAAATTCTCCTGATGTTGATACTGGTATGTTGAAGATCTTTCATGTTCATGCTTACGCTTTGCTAGATCCAGGTGCATCCTTATTTTTTGTTACTCTTTATATAGCAGGCAATTTCGGAGTCAGTCCCGAAATTCTAGAAGAACCCTTTTCAGTATCTATCCTAGTAGGTAAAACTATCATAGCTCGGCAGGTATATAGGAACTACCCAGTTATGATATTTCAGAAAGTCGCGTTAGCAGATTTAGTCAAGTTAGAGATGACTGATTTTAATGTCATTCTCGGTATGGATTGGCTTCATTCCTGTTATGCCACAGTCAATTGCAGAAACTGAATAGTTCAGTTTTAGTTTCCAAATAAACCCATCCTAGAGTGGAAGGGTAATACTTCAACATTCAGAGGTCAGCTTGTTTCCTACCTTCAAGCAAGGAAAATAATATCTAAGGGGTGTGTTTATTATCTCATGCATGTTAAGGACTCTAGTTTTGAATCTCCCAGTCTTAAATTAGTCCCAGTGGTTAATGAGTATTCAGATGACTTTCCCGAAGATCTTCTAGGCATTTCTCCCAAAAGGGAAATAGACTTCGACATAGACCTTCTTCCTTACACTCAACCTATCTCTATTCCGTCATACAAAATGGCACCATCAAAACTCAAGGAATTGAAAGAACAGTTGAAGGATCTCTTAGATAAGGGATTCATCAGACCCAGCATTTCCCCATGGGGCGCATAAGTCTTATTCGTGTGCAAGAAAGAAGGTTCCCTCAAAATGTGCATAGATTACCGTTAACTCAATAAAGTCACAGTCAAGAACAAGTATCCTCTTCCCAGAATCGATGACTTGTTTGACCAACTTCAGGGTGCCAGTTATTTCTCTAAGATAGACCTCATATCAGGCTACCATCAGCTCAGAGTTAGAGAATGTGACATTCCGAAGACATCTTTCCCTACTCGGTATGGTCACTTTGAATTTTTAGTCATGTCCTTTGGTCTTACCAATGGCCCAGCCACTTTTATGGACTTGATGAACCGTGTATTCAAGCAGTTTCTGGACATGTTCGTGATAGTCTTTATAGATGACATCTTTGTTTACTCCCGCGGTGAGAAAGACCATTCAAACCATCTCAGAATTGTACTCCAGACTCTCAGAGATCCTCAGTTGTTCGCCAAATTCAGTAAGTGCAAATTTTGTCTAAGGTCAGTAGCATTCCTTGGTCATATCATTTCCGGTGATGGCATTAGAGTAGATCCTCAGAAGACCAAAGCGGTAAAAAACTAGCCTCACCCTGTCTCTCCATCAGATATCAGGGGTTTCTTAGGCTTGGCTGGATCTTACAGATGCTTTGTTGAGGTATTTTCTTCTATTGCATCCCCTATGTCCAGATTGACTCAGAAGAAGGTCAAGTTTCAGTGGTCAGATTCTTACGAGAAGAGTTTTTAGGAGTTTAAGACTCGACTCATCTCAGCTCTAGTTCTAGCTCTTCCAGATGGTTTAGATGGGTTCGTAGAGTACTGTGATGCATCTAGAGTAGGTTTGGGTTGTGTCCTCAAGCAACATGGTAAGGTCATAGCCTACGCCTCTATATAGTTAAAGCTCTAATTGAAGAATTATCCTACTCATGATCTTGAGTTAGCAGCCATAGTATTTGCCTTGAAGATTTGGAGGTATTAGCTCTATGGAGTTCATGTAGATGTCTTCACAGATCATAAGAGTCTTCAGTATGTCTTTTCTCAGAAAGATCTCAATCTTCTCCAGAGAAGGTGGTTAGAGCTCTTGAAAGATTATGACATGAGCGTCCTTTATCATCCGAGCAAGGCCAATGTAGTGGCCGACGCTCTCAGTAGACTGTCCATGGGTAGTGTTTCTCATGTTGAGGATAGTAAGAAGGAGTTAGTTCAGGAAGTTCATCATTTTGCCAAACTAGGCATTCGCTTAGTCAATTCTTCAGAGGGTGGTGTATGTGTTCAGAGTAGTTCAGAATCATCTCTAGTTTCCGAGGTAAAAGAAAAGCAAGACGGGGATCCTAGCCTTTTCAAGATAAAGGAGTCAGTTAGAGATCAGAAAGTAGAGGTTTTCTCCTAAGAGGGGGATGGTGTCCTTCTTTGTCAGGGTCGCCTGTGTGTTCCAGGTGTAGATGACTTGAGGCAGCGAATTCTTACAGAAGCGCATGGTGCGCAATACTCTATTCATCCAGGTGCCACTAAGATGTACCGCGACTTGCGGGAGATCTATTGGTGGAGTGGGATGAAGAGAGATATCGCAAGTTTGTGGCCAAGTGCTCTACATGTCAGTAAGTTAAGATAGAGCATCAAAAGCCTAGTGGTTCCAAACAGGAGTTCACCATTCCTACTTGGAAGTGGGAAGAAGTGAACATGGATTTTGTGATGGGTTTTCCTCAAAATCGTCATCAGAATGATTCAGTTTGGGTCATAGTAGATTGAATGACCAAGTCAGCTCATTTCCTTCCAGTTCATACCTCTTATTCAGCTGAGGATTATCCCAAACTCTCTATCAGGGAGTTTGTCAGATTACACGGCGTTCTATTATATATCATCTCAGACAGAGATACCCAGTTTACCTCTTACTTTTGGAAAGCATTCCAATAGGGTATTGGTACCCAAGTTTATCTCAGTACAACCTCTCATCCTCAGATAGATGGTCAAGCAGAAAGGACCATTCAGACTCTTGAAGATATGCTAAAGGCGTGTGCAGTTGATTTCAAGGGTAGTTGGGATGACCACTTGCCTTTGATTGAGTTTACATACAATAATAGCTATCATTCCAGTATTCAAATGGATCCATTCGAATCTCTTTATGGTAGGAGATGTAGATCTCCAATCAGTTGGTTCAAAGTTAGTGAGGCCTCAGTCATAGGGCCTGACTTAGTGTTTGATGCCTTAGAGAAAGTCCAGTTTATTAGAGAAAGACTATGGGCTGCTCAGAGTTGACAGAAGTCTTATGCAGATGTGAGTAGAAAGGATATTAAGTTCGAGATCAGTGATTATGTCTATCTAAAGATTTCTCCCATAGAGGGAGTGAAGAGTTTTGGCAAGAAGGGAAAGCTCAGTCCCCGATATGTAGGCCCTTTCAAGATTCTCAATCGCTTCGGCAAGGTAGCTTATGAGCTCGATTTTCCTTTAGATCTAGCCTCAGTTCATCCAGTCTTTCATGTCTCTTTGCTCAAGAAGTGCATAGGTTACTCATCAGTCGTAGTCCTTATTCAGAGCATTGATGTTCAGAACAGCCTCTCTTATGAAGAGATTCCAGTCGAAATCCTAAATTATCAGACTTGTAGACTGAGGAACAAAGAAGTCCCTCTAGTCAAAGTTCTTTGGCGAAATCAGTCCATTGGGGGAGATACTTGTGAAGCAGAAGCAGACATGCGCACCAAGTACCCTCACCTCTTCTCCACCAATCCAGATTAAGCTCAAGGTAACATTTCTTCTTAAGCTTATTTAGCTTCACGTCCAGTATTCAATACAACTTAGTATTCAGTTTCATGCTCATGTTTCATCACTAATTTGGTATCAAGTACCATTGCATATTCGATCATGAATTCATGTACCAGCTCAGTTATGAAATTATGTATCATACATGCATTCTCATTGTGAGAATCTTAGTTCTTCAGAACACTCAGTTATGCATTCATGAATTAGTTACACATGCATCAGATATGCATGCTCAGTATGTTATGTTCAGCTTGTCCGTCATGAGATCATGTTCCAGTTATCCATGTTCAGTTCATGTTTAGCTTATTGTTCCCCCTCTCATCCAGTCTCATTCAAGGACGAATGTTCCCAAGGGGGAGATATTGTAATACCTCAAATTTTGTTCCTAACTAATTTTGTCCCAAGAATGCCTAGTATTAGCTTCTAAAGTGAATGATGATTATTCCATGAGGAATTTTCAAGATTTTCACTTTTTTTCATGTTGGAAATTCAATAAGCTTTCCATCGATATAAAATTCTCCCAAATCCGACACCCGGGCTAAGATTACTTGAATTCAAACCTTCTTCAGGTAACCACCTAACCCTCTTTAAGCCCATTGTTAACTCTTTAAAGCATGCATTCTCTGAAAACATACTCTATTATGGCATACATGATTATGGTATCGTCATACCATTGACTTGCAAGTCATGTCTCTGAGCCATTAATAGCATATAATAATCTCTATTTTCAAAACATAAGTTTGGGACCACCATATCAATAAATCAATTCAAAGAAACTCTTTGTCAAACCTCATGTAAACACATGCAAGGCACTCTCTTTGTCAAGCATTTCAACAATACAAGGGTGGTCATGTGAAATTTCTCAATCTCATGCAAAACTTTCTCATTTAAAACAAGGGTGAAATTATATCAAGAAGCTCCCTCTCATCATCTCTAAATCATGCTCAAACATAAGGTATTGAGAAAACTAGTTTCAAAACCACAAATCATGCATTTCAAATCATTCACAATAAGATCATAAACTTGAATATATCACGAGAGAGGGACTTCATAATCTGTGCTCTCAAACAAATCTTAAATTTCAATTTCATACATATACATATACTTGTAAATCAATTTAAGGGGATGAGGCCTAAAGTTCAAAACAACAATATCAATAACATGCATAAAGCATAATAAAAATCATGGATTTCAAACCCCTTTAACAAATTCATGCTTTATAATCTTTAAATCATAATTGAGTGTTTTCAACAAGCCCATGCATTTTTAGAATAAACCCCACGTACCTCAATTTGAAAATTTGATGGATGATTCTTGAAGCCTACGATTTGGGGATTCCAAATCTTCAATCAATCTTGAAAACCCACGGTTAAATCTTGAGTTATTTGGGTTTTTAGTTTGAAACCCTAGAGAGTGTTCTTGAGTAATTTGGATGATTGTGAATGTATTCTGGTGTCTTTGAGATTAAATCCCGTTTTAGGCTGATAAGGGTATGAAAAATATCCAATATACCCTTAATGAGACAGAATAAAAAATATAACTGGGAGCCCAATTTCATGGGCAACCGCGACGCGCCATAATCGCGGTGGCTCACTGGAAATTGATGAATGGGATTCTTAAGGTCACCGCGATGCAGAGCCATCGCATTGTCCCACTGGTTGGGACCTGAACCTTCAGCGCGACGTGCCACAATCGCGCTATGCTACTAAAATTTGACAATTTCTAAATAGGCCCCCTCCGTGATGCGCCAAGCACCAAAATGATGGTGTTTTACGACTAGAACTTAAATTAGCCATAACTTCTTGCCCAGGTATCGGATTTGGGCAAATCTTATATTGACGGAAAGATCATTCAATTTTTCACAAGATAAAAAGTCAAAATTTGGGAAATTATATATGGTTTAAACTTTACTCACTTTTGGAAGTCAAAAAATGAGACTAAGTTTCTTTGACACAATTCTAGTCATTTAACTCTAAAAGTATATTAGCACGACCTAACGTATGGACAATTTTTTCGGGGTGTTACACTTTACTTTTGTATGGGCGACACCATAGCATGAACTAGAACATGATAAAAGGGAAACATGCCTAAACGTCTTGTAGCCTCTAACTTATAAGTGTGGCATGCTACACACCCATAAATAGGACTCTACCCGATGCAATTTTGCAGACACCCTGGGACCATGAACCGTGCTCTGATACCATGTTTTTCACGACCCATTGTAACACCCCGTGTTTCGGGCTAGAATGAAAACCGTCATTTCTATACGTAGATGATCCAAAAGCCATAAATCCTATGCAAATTTTCCATGTTAATCAAGAATATAGTGTGTTCACCAATTTTAGCATGAATTGAGATCATAAAGGTCCCCTAACTCAAGGACAAGTTGAAAGATTTCCTATCGTTCGAGTTTTAGTGAGCGTCTAAACTTAGGTCAACTTCAATTGAACATACCTCCTTGTATATAACGATTTGGGTGTCCTACTATATATCAAATGAAATATCTTCTAATTAGCTTTTCAATGATACCAAATTCGCAAAAATCCGACACCCGAGGAAGAAGTTATGACTTTGGAAAGTGGAGTGTGTCGTGCAGCATAAGGTGTGCGACGCACACCCTAACTTATGCCATAAGGTGTGCGACGCACAACCTAATGTGTGCGATAAAGAGTGCGCCGCAAAACCTATATTATGCGATAAGGTGTGCGCTGCATATATTATTACTCAAGTGACTTAAACACTCTGTTTTTGGGGCAAAATGATCCTTTTCCCACCCTTATTTAGCCATAAACACGAAATTTAGTCCCCAAATACCCCAAAATACACCTTCATTCATCAAAATTGCTAAAGAACTCTCCTTAGGGTTTCAAAATAAAAACCCAAGCAACTCAAGATTCAACTGTGGGTTATTGAAACTAATTGCATAGTTGGAATCCCCAGAACATAAGGTTCAAGAAGCACCTATCATTTTCGCATATAGAGGTACGTGGGGTTATCTCAAAAATCTCATGGGCTTAAAAATTCATTTTTTAAAAATGGGGGGTTTTGAAATTATTAATATAATCCCGTTTTAAACGTTTTATGATATTGATTTGGTCTTTAGGCCTATTCCCGAAGTGGTTTGATATATGATATATGTATATGCATGTACTCCGAAAAGATGTTAACTTGAGAGCATGAATTATATGAAATCCCTCTCTTTATATGATCTCATTTTAAATTCGCATATGATGTGAAAGGTTTTAAATCATCTTGACAAGCGTGACATGAAATATTTTGAAAATGGTCATGGTTTTGACTTGCAATGAGAGGGTTGTTATGTTAAAATATGATGAATATAATGGTTGCATGCAAGAATGATGTGATATTGATGTCTTGCAAGTCGGGTATGACGATATCCTACAGAATAAGATATATGATTGAATTAAATGTAGTTTGATGCATTGATTTTACATGAGATAGGTGGATGCCCGAAGAAGGCGTTTGAGTGTAAGGGTTCATCGCTGGAAACCGTGTTTGTCGAAATGGGGATTTGGTACCAGGCTAAGTGATCTTGTGTACTTGACTTTGTCATTCCCAAATTGGGACTATGGTTAGGAGCCCAGGCTAAGTGATCTTGGGCACTACTATACTTTATTGGGTCGAGACACCCTGCTGTGTGATCTTGTGTGTCTTCCCCTCACTTATACTCTCTTCTTGGCGGCAACCGAGATTTGACAGTTGGTGTAAATGTTATATGTAGGGTATTTCACCTAGCTCAGCTGCATTACATTGTTGTTGAAAACTATTACATTATGCCCATGTGTTTTCAAATGATTTGATAAGAAACTTCTTTATAATGGCTCTCACCTATATTTGGAAAAAAATATTATATTTTGTTTTTATTTCTCTGCGTACCAGTACTTTTGTATTGACCCCCTTCCCTCCGGGGTTTGGAGGCACAGTTTAGGGGTCCAGATAACCAGTAGATCTCTTCCGACAGATTTGCAGAATCAAGTGGTGAACCTTCTATATTTCGGAAGGCCTGATGTCTATCAATTCATTTATCATTTAGTAGTTTTGGGTCTACTGGGGGCCTTGTCCCAGTTTTCAGACAGTAATTTATTTCAGTCATGTTTAGAGATTTCGCAGACGGTTGTTCAGATGTCGATAGATGTTGTGGGACATTATTTCCCCTTTGTTGATTTCATTTGATTTATGACCATGTTTTCTGTAATATTGTGTATCTTCCGTATATCTTATTATCATATGAATTATGTGCATGATTACTAGATAGATAGGGGTGTTTCGGGCCTTCATGGTTCGGAATACTAGTTACGGCCAAGGCCTCGGTTCGGGTCGTGACTGATCCCAAGGGGGAGATATTGTAACGCCCCGTGTTTCGGGCTAGAATGAAAACCGTCATTTCTATGCGTAGATGATCCAAAAGCCATAAATCCTATACAAATTTCCTTGTTAATCAAATATGTAGTGTGGTAACCTATTTGAGCTTGAATTGAGATCATAAAGGTCCCCTAACTCAAGTACTAGTTGAAAGCTTTCCTATCATTCAAGTTGTAGTGAGCGTCGAAACTTGAGTCAACTTCAATCAACCATATATACCTGTATATAACGAACTGGGTAGCCTACTATATATCAAATGAAAGATCTTCGAATTATATTTCCATCGATACCAAATTCTCCTAAAACGGACACTCATTGAAGGAGTTGGAGCATTTTTAGTGTCACAATTCCCGATTGACTGACCACCGCGACGCGATGAGCCTTAAATTGACAATTGTCAATTCCAGTAGCTCACCGCAATTTCCAATGCGTCGCGGTGAAGCTTTTTACGGCGTTCCAGTCCCAGATTTTAAATTCCAAGGTCAAAATAGACATTTTCCGTGACCCCAAACCTATCCAAACACGGGATTTAATCCCAAATACACCTAAATACATACTCTTTCACCAAAATTTATCAAGAACTCTCTCTAGGGTATCAAACAAGAATCCCAAATAACTCAAGATTCAACCATGAGTTTTCAAAAGCAATTGAAGATTTGGAATCCCCAATCCGCAAGCTTCGAGAATTACCTATTATTTTTCGAGGTTAAGGTCCACGAGGTTTTCCTAATATCTCATGGGCATAGAAATCATGATTTTAAGAAAGAGGTTTTCATATTTAGGAATACATTCATGTTTTAGAAATCTTCACGGTATTGTTTTGGTCTTTTGACCTTCCCCACATTGATTTGAAATTGTATATATATAAATGTATGTGATTTAAGTTAATATTCGAATTGAGAGCATGACTCACATGAAATCCCTCTCTTGATGTGATTGTTCCCATGTTTCACATGATATGGATTGTTTTTGAAATGCATCTTGAAAAGCATGTTACGAAGTGTCTTGATTTATGAATGATTTGGTTATGAATCTTGAATTCAAAAGAGATGGTTGTTTGTATTGAAAAATGTTGAAAATACATATAATGAAAGAGTGCATGGATTTTGCCAAAAGCACATGATCACCATATGTTTGAAGAGTTCTTGCATAGTTTTGACTTATGCTTTCGGAACATGAAATCTCTTATACTATTTGCATGTTTGGGTGGTCTGAACTATGTTTTAATGAAAGAATTATGCATGGTGCATTATGGCTCAGAAATAGGACTTGCAAGTCTTGGTGTGACAACACCAGTTCAGATTATGCCATGATAATTTCAGAACAGAATAGAATGCATGTTTGAAATCAGACTTTTCAGATGTTGAAACTAGAAAATGCATGATTCAGAATAGGATAAAAATGGGCATAAAGAGAGCTTAGGTGGTTCCCTGAAGAAGGCATGAGTTCAGACAACTCATTGCCCAAAACTGTGATTTGCAGATCCGAGTATATTATATTACACTGGCCTAGTGTCGTGTGGCGTATCAGAATCAGAAACTCCAACCCTTGCAGCACACTCAGGTTGGGGGCTTCCCCGCTGAGTCAATGGCAGATTCCATACCGCCCGTGGAATATCAGAATTGTAGGGGAGTACTACCTAACTCAGAATTTATACAAAGATCAAACATTGCATTGACAAGAATGATTTGTTATTTTTAGAAAGTTCCCATGTGTTTTAGAACTATTTCATGAATGATATTTGATAAATTGCTCTACAACTATTTTATTTATATAAAAGCTTTATTTTGGAATACTTTGCGTACCAGTACATCTGTATTGACCCCCCCCCCTCCTCCCTCCAGATTCTGTGGTCAGGCTAGGGGTCCAGAAAGGAAGTAGATTATTTCAAACAGAGTTGTTGTGTCCAGTTGGTGAGGCTTCTCTAACCCAGAAGGCCTGTCTTTTCAGATTATGTCACTTATTATCATTTTGGTCTACTGGGGACCTTGTCCCAGTTTTTAGATAGTTGTCAGATTTTTATGTAGTAGAGATTTCGCAGACTGAGTCAGATGTTATTTAGATGTAGTTGCACTACAGTTTCCGTACTTATGTTGAAATTAGAATTTGACCATGTTTCCATAGATGATTATGTTTTCGCATCTTCTTTATTTATATGAATGTTGTGCATGATTACCAGATAGAGAAGGGAGTTCCGGGCCTTCATGGTTCGGGATGTCCATCACGGCCAGGCCCTAGTTCGGGTCATGACACCCGATATGGGGCCCTATCCGTGATGGGCATCCCAAATCATGGAGGCTTGGGCGCCCTTCCACATCTGGTAATCATGCACAATACTTGTATAATAAAGAAAGAATGCAGAAATATAATAAATGGAATTATGTTCATATTCTGAGTCCTATTTAACAATACGAAAATAAATTTATCAACATTTTTTTCAGTTTGCAAAATCTCTACTACATATGACATCAACAAGCTGTCTGAATCTGGGACAAGGCCCCTAGTGAACCTAAACCAAAATAAATAACAAGTGACTGAAAAGAAATAGGCCTTCCGAAATAGAGAAGGCTCACTAACTACACACTTCACTTCTGTTTGAATAATTCAACTGCTTAGCAGAACCTCTAGACTGTGCCTCAGACCCTAAAATATAGGGGGTCAATACAATTGTACTGGTACGCAGAGCAATCCAAAATAATGAATTTATACATATATAACATAGGTAAGAGCAAGTCATAAAATATTATGCATGAAATAGTTTAAAATATACGGGTCATCTCGAATGCTCTTAAAATAATCATGTAAATGAAACTATATGCTTTGTATTACTTCTAAGCTAGGTGGTATACCCTACAACTCTGAAATCCCACGGGCAATATGGAATCTACCCTTGACTCGGCAGCCAATCCCCCAACTCAAGTTTGCCATAAGAGTTGGAGTCTCTGTCTCTAATCCTCCACAGGGCACTAGGACAATGTCTGATCCCTCTCGGGGACGTAATGAAACCCATATCGGCAAAACACGGTTATGGTCTAGGAGTTATTTGAACTCAATCCTTCTTCGGGAAACCACCTAACTCTCTTTACGCCCATTTTTAGCTCTTCAAGACATGTGTTCTCTGAAATCAAATCTGAAACTCTTACTCTATTATGGCATTCATTTATATGGTATTGTCATACCATTGACCTGCAAGTCAAAGCTCTAATCCATAAAATATCATATTATAATCTCTTCTTTCAAAACATAAAGTTTGGACCACCATACTTTATATAATTCAAGAAGATTCATACTTCAAAATATTTGTCAAATTATGCAAAGAATCTCTCTTTTCAACATTTCAACAAACATGTTGTGGTCATGTATTTTTTATAGACCATGCAATTCTTTCATTATATATTTTCAACATTTGAAACCCTCTCTCTTCAATTCAAAACCATAATCAAATCATAAACAATAATCAAGACATTTGTATCACACTTCTCAAAATGCATTCAAAGTAATCCATATCATATGAAAAGGACGGAAAATCATAGCAAGAGAGTGATTCTATATGTTCATGCTCTCAATTAAATATTCAAACCCAATTTCATACATACATATATACGAGTACAAATAAATTTGGGGAAAAGGCCTCAAAACCAAAACTTTATCATCAATAAGGTTTCATAATACATAACTGTAATTGTAAATCCAAAACTCCTTTGTAAGTTCATGATTTCTAAATATTTTTTCATCATTAAATAAATTTCACCATGCCCATGTAGTTTTACGTCACGACCCGAACCGAGGCCCTGGCTGTGACGAGCATCCCGAACCATGAAGGCCCGAACGCCCTTCTCTATCTAGTAATCAGGCACAATATTCATAAATTATAATAGAATATGTGGAATTGTAAATCATTACGGAAACATGGTCATACTCTGAATTCAATTAAACTATGAAAAATGAAATCCAATATCAACTACACAACATTTGAACCAGTCTACGAAATCTCTACTACATCTAAAAATAACAACTGTCTGAAACTGGGACAAGGCCCCCAGCGGACCTAAACCAAAATAAATAACATAATCTAAAAGACATAGGCCTTCTGGAATAAGGAAGTCATACCAACTGCACACATCACTACTGTCTGAAAACTCTATAGTCTAGGACCTCTGAACTGAGCTTTAGACCCTGGGAGGAAGGGGGGTCAATACAAATATACTGGTATGCGAAGAAATCCAAAATAAAACTTGTATATAAATAAAAAAGTTGAGAGATTGTCATAATCATCATGAAAGATATCATTTCAAAACATATGGACATTTTTTATAATCATAAAACTTTTCTATCAATGCAATTTCTGATCTTTGTATTACTTCTGAGTTAGGTGGCACTCCCCTACAAGTCTGATATTCCACGGGCTATATGAAATCCGCCATTGACTCGGTGGGGAAGCCCCCTACCCAAGTGTGCCGCAAGGATTGGAGTGTCTGAGACTGATACTCCATAGGGCACTAGGCAGCGTATAATAATATACCCGGATCGACAAATCACGGTTTTGGACAATGAGTTGTCTGAACTCGTGCCTTCTTCAGGGAACCACCTAAGCACTCTTTATACCCAATTTTAGTCTGTTCTGAAATATGCACCATTCTAGTTTCAAAATCTGAATATCTGATTTCAAACATGCATTATATTTTGTTCTAAATTAACATGGCATTATCTGAGTTGGTGTCGTCACACCAAAACTTGCAAGTCCTATTTCTGAGCCATAATGCATCATGCATGATTCTTTCATCAAAAACTCAATTCAGACCACCCTAACATGCAAATAGTATAAGAGATTTCATATTCCGAAAGCACAAGTCAAAACTATGCAAGGATTATCATTCTTTCAATAACAATGTGGTGGTCCTGAAATCTTTGTCAAACCATGCAACTCTTTCCATTAGATATTTATATTCAATATTTATCAATACAAACAACCCTCTCTTTTGATTCAAAAATCATATTCACGTCATTGTATAAATCAATGCATTTCGTATCATGCTTTTCAAGATGCATTTCAAAACAATCAATATCATATGAAAAATAGGATAAATCATATCAAAGGAGGGATTTCAGGTGAATCATGCTCTCAATTCAAACATCACATTAAAACACATACATACATATACATAGGATTTCAAATCACTTTGGGGGAAGGCCTAAAGACCAAAAAAATATCATCAAGGCTTCTTAAAACATGATTAAAACCGTAAATTCAAAACCCTTTTCTTAAAAATCATGATTTCTAAACCCTTTGCATAATTTAAAGATGATTTCTATGCCCATGAAATTTTAGGAAAACTCCACGTGCCTTAAATTATAAGATCTGAAAGATGGAAACTACATCTTGATAGATGAAACCTGGATCTTGATTTGTTTCTTGGAGATCTTGAACTTAAGGCTTGATTTTCTTGAATTTCTTGTTCTTGGAAAAAACCCTAATTGATCTTATTTTAGAGTGAAGAGGAATTTTATGATGTTGTAAAACTGATAATGATTGATTAATAACACTTAAGGGGTGATTTAATTCGTGTGAAAGGTTTTTGGAGTGAGGGAAAGACCAAAATACCCCTAACAAACCCAAAAAAAATCGCATAATTGCATCAGTTGACGACCAGGGTTGACAGGCCGTCACATAAGTCATCACCCAGGTCATCACTTTTGGGCTTATTTTCACCATTCACTGTCTTAGGCTGAAAACTAGGTCTGACGGGCCGTCACACAGCTGATAAGTCGTCAACCTCGTCGTGACGTTTTGGCAGACAGACACTTCAAAGTAAAATGAGCATAACTTTCTACTCCGATATCGGATTAAAGCAAAACCAATGGCGTTGGAAAGAGGACTCAAAGAAATTTCATTTGATATATAGTAGGCCTCCTAATTCGTTATATAAAAAGAGTTATGGTATATTTAAGTTGACCCTAGTTTCGACGCTCACTCAAACTCGAATGATAGGAAAGCTTTCAACTCGTCCTTGAACTAGGGGACCTCTATGATCTCAATTCATACTCAAATAGGTTCTCACACTACATAATTGATTAACATACCAAATTTGCATAGTATTTATGGATTTTGGATATTCTACGCATAGAAATGATGGTTTTCGTTCTAGCCCAAAATGCGGAGTGTTACATTTTAGGAAAACCCCACGTGCCTTAGATTTGTAGTTAGAAGAATGGAAAACCTAATCTTAATCAGTTTCTTGGAAGTCTTGAACTTAAAGTCTTGAATTCTTGATCTTTGAGGAAGGAAAAGTTGAATCTTGTTCTTGGAGAGGTGGTTAGGTTTTCAATCTTTTGAGAGAAAAATTGAATAAAGATGCAATTGATGCTTCTTGGGGCTGAAATTTTATGTTATGGATGAATTAGAGTGAAGGAAAGGACCCTTTTGTACTTAAAAATATGAAAAAAAAAAACTGGGAAATAGCTGGGGGCGATGGAGCGCGCGCCGCGGGCATATCTCCATCGCCTCGGCTTACTGCCTCTTCACGAAAATGGCTGTAACTTTTTGTTCGGGTATCAGATTTTGGCGAAATTGGTATCGTTGGAAAGAGGACTCAAAGACCTCTAATTCGCTATATACACAAAGTTATGATCGATTGAAGTTGACCCAAGTTTAGACGCTCACCAAAACTCAATCAATAGAAAAGCTTTCAACTCGTCCTTGAGTTAGGGGACCTCTATGATCTCAATTCATGCTCAACTAGATTCCCACACTACATAATTTATTAACACGCTAAATTTTTATAGGATTTATTGCCTTTCAGAACCTTTACACGTAGGAATGACGGTTTATATTCTAGCCCGAAAATGTGAGGCGTTACATTGAGAGACCTGCAGGGCTTATTCTTGGGTAATAACAAACTTGAACTCTTGTTTTAACCAATTAAAATTATTCTGTTTTAAGAAATAACTAGTAAATTTAAACTCCTGTTGGTAGTTAGCTAACTTCTAATAAAGTATCAGTTTATATTTGAGTCCATATAAAAATACAAACCTGCACTATCAGAAATTCATAAAAAAAAAAAAAAAAAAAAAGGGTAGCCCGGTGCACATCAGAAATTCATAGAAAATTAAATTAAGAATTTTAATGGAGAAAAAAAATATATATATAATATGTACATCCCTCTTAAGACTTTGATCAATATTAATTTTTTGAGTTCTTGTCGACACCTTTTCATCAGGTCAAACTAAAGCATGAATCACATAGATAAGCATTGGTTTCGTTTTTTTTTTTTTGTTTTAGTACTTGGTTTGTGGATGATTTCGTTTTCAGAAATGCTAGCTGTTACTATGAATCTTACTGTTTCCTCTTTAAATTGAATAACTAAAACCAAATTGATCCTCTTGAAAATCTCGAAGCGGAATGAATTTGTTTTGGATTCTTAGAGGAATTAACTGTATGAATACAGATAGGCAAATAATATGAATGTTTTACATTGCAAGCACTAACAGGGCATATAACATTATGACAACAAGCATAACGAGGTGAAGCCGTGAATTTGTGATCAAATTCCTCTCAAGATGGAGAGGATGATACGAGTACGATCACGATCATGGAAACTTTTTGAGTATTTTGAAGACCACCTAAAGAGTGCACAAGTCTAAGTGTGAAGGAGGCCCAAAACCGTCCCAACCACACTCCATGGGCTGTTTTTGGAGCCCTTTTCATTAAAGGGTCATTTAGTCTTTTGTCTTTTATTTTGTAATGTAATATAAATTGAACATTGTAGGGTTTTAGTTTGTAGTTTGTATGAATGTTGAAGAAAAGAACACTCCTCTTAGAGAGAGAGAGTCCACAACCGAAACTAGGGCATAGCATAAGGGTGGATTCTCTTGTGTGTTGCATTTTGCTTGATACGTTGGTGCTTGGGTGGTGGACGCCTCTCTTGTGTCAATTGTAAGAGTTAGGTTTTGGTTGTGTGAAGTGTTAAAGGTCCAAGAGTGAAATATGCTCTTGGGTTGTTAAGACTACATCAACACTTGTCTAACTATCTATCTTGTATCTTGTTTTAGTTTCGGCTTCTTATGTTGTTAATGTAACCCGTTTGTTCTTGTTGCTATTGTAATATTGTGGAGCTTCATATTGTGTTGCTAAACTTGTTGTTGGCTGGTTGTTTTGGTGTATTAACACCTTGTATCCTCTTCTTTTTTGTTCTAGATAGTGAATCCGAGAGAGGTCCCCATTTGGTCCACAATTTGTTGTGATTTGTGGGCTGTTTTGGGGTGTGATTTCATGTTCCCTTGTTTGTTCCGTACCAGAGACCTTCAACATATCAGGGCTGAGAGTGATTTCTCTTTCACACAATAATCTATCAGGAACCCTCCCACCAAACATGGGTTCTCTCTTACCCAACATTGAAGAGCTTAATCTGGGGAGCTTAACCAATCTTGTTGGAACTATTCCTCATTCCATCTCCAATTGTTCAGAACTTACTATTCTAGAGCTTTCGAACAACCAACTCACTGGCTTGATTCCCAATTCAATTGGATATTTGACTTATCTACAGTATCTAAATTTAGCACTAAACAATTTAACCAGTGACTCATCATTAAGCTTCTTGACTTTCTAAACCAATTGCAGAAATTTAACAACTCTTTCTCTAACTTTGAACCCTCTAAACGGAATGCTTCCAGCTTCCATGGGGAACCTTTCCACCTCTCTTAGAAATTTTTACGCCAACGTTTGCAAAATTAAAGGGCGAATTCCAAATGAAGTTGGGAACTTAAGCAGCTTATTGGACCTTGATCTTTCTAGAAACTACTTGGTTGGATCGATTCACAAATCAATTGGAAACTTGAGAAACCTGCAGGGCTTGTTCTTGAGTAACAACAAACTTACAGGACCTATCGGTGATAATCTATGTAAATTGCAGTTCTTGGATGTCATTGACTTGACTCAAAATAATTTTTCAGGTTCTCTTCCTTATTGTTTAGGAAAGATTACTTCCCTTAGAGAGATAAGTATGGGTTCCAATAAATTGTGTACCAATAGACCACCAAGCTTAGGGAACATACAAGATCTAGTGGTTCTTGACTTATCGTCAAACAACATGGTAGGTTCTTTACCTCTAGAAATTGGAAATCTAAAGGCTGAGACACTGATAGATCTGTCAATGAATCAATTTTCAAATAGAATTCCAAGAGAAATTGCAGGATTGCAGAATCTGGCACACCTTCCTTTGAGACACAACAAGTTGCAAGGAACTATATCTGACTCAATGAGCAACATGGTAGGTTTGGAATTCCTAGACCTTTCTCACAATAATATATCTGGAATCATTCCTAAGTCTTTGGAGAAACTTAAAAACCTGAAGTATTTCAATGTTTCTTTCAACAAATTGTATAGTGAAATACCCTCGGAAGGTCCTTTCAAGAACCTCTCGAGTAAGTTTTTCATCTACAGTGAAGCATTTTGTGGTTCTTCAAGATTTAGTGTCCCGCCATGCCCCACTTCATCAAAGAACGTATCAAATAGGAAAAAATTGCTAGTTCTTTTTCTTTTGCTCGCAATTGCAGTTGTATTTGTTCCTATGGCCTTTGTGCTCCTATGGATAAGGTATAGAAGAGGTAAAAGTGCTCCGCAACAAGCTGAGTCATTGTATGCCGTAACACGAGAAAAAGTTTCATACTATGAACTGCTCCAAGCAACGGATGACCTTAGTGAGAGTAATCTGATTGGTTTTGGAAGTTTTGGCTCTGTTTACAAAGGTGTCCTCAGAAGTGGAACTGCCATTGCAGTGAAAGTATTCAACCTGCAACTGGATGCTGCATTCAAGAGTTTTGATACGGAATGTGAAGTTTTGCGTAGCCTTCGCCATAGGAATCTCGTAAAAGTCATTACTAGTTGTTCCAATCTTGATTTTAAGGCTTTAGTTCTTGATTATATGCCTAATGGGAGTCTTGAGAAGTATTTGTATTCGCACAACTACTTCCTCGACATCAAGCAGAGACTAAGCATAATGATATATGTGGCATGTGCTTTGGAATATCTTCACCATGGGTGCTCGTTGCCTGTGATTCACTGTGACGTGAAGCCTAGTAACGTCTTGCTGGATGAAGCTATGGTTGCCCACCTCAGAGACTTTGGCATTTCAAAACTGCTTGGTGAAGATCAGGGTGATTTTTACACTAAAACCTTAGCAACATTCGGGTATATTGCACCGGGTACGTCTCTTTGTTTTGCTAATTTTTTGAACATTGATTATTCCTTTCTTTTTTTTCCCACGTTGAAAGCATATTGGATCTTTAAATGAATTGTTTGACTGTAGAGTATGGACTGGAAGGACTAGTGTCAACAAAGTGTGACGTCTACAGTTATGGGGTCATGTTGCTGGAAACGTTTGCTTGGAGTAAGCCTAATGAGTTTGAGGGAGATCTTAGCTTGAAACAATGGGCGAGTTATTCACTTCCAGATGCTGTAATGGAGGTCGTTGATGCCAACTTGTTAACATCAACTGGTAATCGCTTAAAGAAGGAGCTAGATGTTGTGGCATCAATCATGAAAGTTGCATTAGATTGTTGTAACGAATCTCCAACAAGAAGGACCAACATGAATGATGTTGTAGGGATGCTACAGAAGATCAAGATTCAACTTCTAGCATGTTGAGCATGTTGTTGGAATCTGTGTTCCAAATAATTTGTTTTCTGCAAATATTTGATTAGTTTTGGATTCCTGTAATATTGCTTCTTTCTTTTTTGATTTAGCGCCTTATTTGGGCATGATTCTGTTTTCAGAAATTCTATCTGGTTGAATAAATCTCACTATTTCCTTTTAACAAAAACGAAATTGATCACCAAAATCTTGAAATAGAATGATTTATTTTTATAAGTGTTAAAGGGATATTAACACATTGGAGTGTGACATATACCACGTTAGAATTATCTTATAATTCACTTCAAGGAAACATTCCAGAAGGGATGGGCAATTTTCACAGCATGAAAGTGATATCCATACAAGCTAATCATCTTACGAGTTCTATACTATTCACAATTTTCAAATTCTCAAGAATCGAAGTCATTGCATTTACTGGCAATAGCTTATCAGGAAGTCTTCCCAATGATTTATGCAGTGGTCTCCCAATACTCAAAGGGCTTTATTTATCCACGAACAAGCTTCGAGGTCATATGCCTACAAGCTCATCGAATTGTTCACAACTTCAAAAATTGTCTTTATCGGAAAATGAGTTTGATGGACCAATACATAGTGAAATTGGAAGAATAACTAATCTGCAGGCCTTGTCTCTCAGATCTAACCATTTTACTGGTATGAATTATCTTATGAATGCTTGTATGTAATTGCTTCAGAATTTTATTTTATTACACAGTAACTGCGGGGGTAATTTCAGTTATTGAATTAATTGAGGTATCGAAGTTTGATGTTATTAGGCATGGAGAGAAGCTAGATTAATGGCTCTGTTCAAATATATTTATCTTATATACGTATTTTTAAAATCTTAGTGGATTCTACCACGGGAGATTGACAACTTAAACAAGATGCAATTCTTATATCTTAGCAAAAATAGATTGAACCAACTCACTAGTATTCCACTATATGTGTTTCCAGGTGAAATACCCAAAGAGAGAAGAAATCTCGTTAAATTGGAGGAACTTCTTCTTGAGATAAATAGTTTTAGTGGTCCACTTCCAATGGAGATCTTCAACATATAATCTATCAGGAAGCCTCCCACCAAACATGGGTTCTATCTTACCCCACATTGAAGAGCTTTCTCTGAACAACTTAACCAATTTTGTTGGGACTATTCCTCATTCCATCTCCAATTGTTCAAAACTTACAATTCTTGATCTTTGAGGCAACAAACTCACTGGCTTGATTCCCAACTCACTTGGATATTTGACTCATCTACAGTACCTAAACTTGGGGGAAAACAATGTCACCAGCGATTCATCATTAAACTTCCTGACTTCCTTAACCAATTGTAGAAATTTAACATACCTTTCTCTATATTTGAACCCACTAAATGGCATGCTTCCGGTCTCCGTAGGGAACTTTTCTATGTCTCTAATAAAATTTTACGCCAGCAATTGAAAAATCAGACGGCGAATACCAGATGAAGTTGGGAACTTAGGCAGTTTATTAGACCTTCATCTTGCTGGAAATAACTTGGTCGGATCGTTTCCAACATCAATTGGCAAGTTTAGAGACCTGCAGGGCTTGTTCTTGGGTAATAACAAACTTGAACTCCAGTTTTAACCAATTAAAATTAATCTGTTTTAAGAAATAACTAGTAAATTTGAACTCCTGTTGGTAGTTAGCTAACTTCTAATAAAGTATCAGTTTATATTTGAGTCCATATAAAAATACAAACCTGCACTATCAGAAATTCATAGAAAGTTGAATTAAGAATTTTAATGGAGAAAAAAATATATAATATGTACATCCTTCTTAAGACTTTGATCAATTTCAATTTTTTGAGTTCTTGTCGACACCTTTTCATCAGGTCAAACTAAAGCATGAATCACATAGATAAGCATTGGTTTCGTTTTTTTTTTTTTTTGTTTTAGTACTTGGTTTGTGGATGATTTCGTTTTCAGAAATGCTAGCTGTTACTTTGAATCTTACTGTTTCCTCTTTAAATTGAATAACTAAAACCAAATTGATCCTCTTGAAAATCTCGAAGCGGAATGAATTTGTTTTGAATTCTTAGAGGAATTAACTGTATGAATACAGATAGGCAAATAATATGAGTGTTTTACATTGCAAACACTAACAGGGCATATAACATCATGACAACAAGCATAACGGGCAATGACAAAAAATGCTATATATAATAAAACTAAACGATAAAAAAGGCAGCTCAGTGCACGAAGATTTTGCATTCACATGGGATATGGAGAAGGATCGCGCCCAGGTATTGTAACACAACCAACCTACCCGACACAAATAGCAATGACTGATTCCAGGGCTCAAACTCGTGACCTATAGGTCATGCTGCTCCAAAAGCTTACATGATGATAAGTGAAGAAAAAAAATAATTTGCATTATCTTTTTACATTCTTTTTTCAATACAGTACCTATATGAAACTCTAATGAAGCAGAAAATCAGGCAACATTCTTCAAGATTTTCCAAATCAACCAATTAAGACAAGAAAAAAATTAGTTAGACCCCTCAATGTTAATTTCTAATTTCTTAAGTTATGATTACAAAACTTCATGTATTCTGCACTTTGTCCGAGTCCATTTCGCGGCCATACAGAGCCCGTACATTTAACAATGGACAGTTAGTTAAATTAGCTCCAGGGTCTGCCTCCTGTGTTAATCTTCCACCTTCTGTTCGAGTAATGTCTCGCAGCCGGTTTTGTGGAAAAAGCTAAAGATGATTTTGTTGGAAAAGTATAGATTTATCTAGAATGTCCTAGTATAGATATTTAGATAATCATCTTGTAGAAATAATCTAGATATTCTAGAGCATTGTAGTGGATAAAGTTGCTAGATTATTCTTGTAGATGTACCTAGAAGAATTTCTAGAACCATCCATAGACTAGTATAAATAGGGATGGGTCTTGTACATTTGTATCCATCCAAAAATAAATCCAATACAAAGCATATTCAAGGAGTCTTCTTCTATACCTAAGCTCTCTTATTCAATATCTTCCTTCTACTTTCATAGCTTCCTCTTTTTTAGTTGAATTTTCCGATCTTAGTTAACGATCTTGGGATAGCAGAAGGTCTCTCCAACTACACCTTTCTACTGCTATTCTCTACATGGTATCAGAGCCATAGCCATACGTTGGCTTCTGAATTTTATTTCAACTTATTTCTCTCTATGGATTTTAGCGGCTGTGGTAATGGACTGAGCATGGTGTTGTTAAATCAGTCCAATTACAAGGTATGGAAGACATGTATGGAATCATACCTTGTGGGTGAGAACTTGTGGGATATTGTCAACGAAAGTAACACAAGTCCTCCTGTCGACGAACCGGAAAATGATGGTGCATATAAGAAGTGGAAGCAGACTAATGCGAAGGCGGAGTTCATATTGAAGAGATCCATATCCTCTAGTTTATTTGACCATATTATAAGGTGCAAATCAGCCCACGAAATATGGAGGACCCTCGATCAGTTATTCAATAAGAAGAATGAAGCTTCGCTGCTGATATTGGAGAATGAATTGGCTAACGCCAACCAAGGTAATCTTTCTATTGCTGAGTATTTCTTAAGAATTAAGAATTTATGTTCTGAGATTTCTTTATTGAATATGGATGAGTCTATCTCTGAAGCATGAATAAGAAGAAATATTATTCGTGGTTTGAAGCCAGAATATATTCCCTTTGTAATATAGATTCAAGGATGGGCTCAACAACCATCCTTGGAGGAGTTTGAAAATTTATTATCGTCATAGGAGTTACTAGCCAAACAAATGGTTGGGGTATCAATCAAAGAAGGAGAAGGAAATGCTCTTGTAGCTGGCAAGTGGAACTTTAAAGGAAAACAGCAAGAGATATGTAATGGAGCATGTACTGCTGATTGATAACTAGATATGGAAGATCAGTTTAGTGATTTAGAAGATCAGTTTAGTGATTTAGTTTCTATTTAGGAGAAGATCACAATTCTTTATTAGTTGATTCTTTCCTTATTTGTTTTGTGTTCTCTTGTATATATACACATACATATCAATGAAATCAATACAACTTCATCTTCATTCTCTACATTTATATAGTATCAAAGCCAAAATACTCTTAACAGAGTTCAAGATCCATTTTTTTCTTCTTCTTCTCTTTGCAGCGATGGCCTCTTCTACCCTCGTCATTAATGCCGACGCAGACCTTGTCCTCAAACACTTGATTCAATTCAATCCATCATCCCAGTTGCCCATTAAACTAACTGGCAGCACTAATTTCACCATCTGGAAAGCCCAGATTGCCATGTTGCTTCATGGACATGACCTCTATGGTCATATTGACGGCACCATGATGTCCCCTGCTTAAACAATAACAACTAACGGCCTTGAGACAGCCAGCCCTGCGTACAAGGATTGGTTTCGTCAGGATAAATTGATCCAAAATGCTCTCATGGCCTCTGTAGATGCCACAATTGCACCCACGGTAGCTTCTGCTGTCAACTCCAAAGCTGTGTGGGATCAACTTCACACTTCCTTTGCAAACAAATCGCAAACCTGTGTCTTCATCCTTCATCACCATCTTAATCGAGTCAGTAAGGACAACAAATCCATTGCTGAATACATGCGAGAGATTCACTCTCTCTCTGATGAACTCGCCACAGTAGGTTCACCCGTCAATAATGAAGAACTAGTGGTGAAAATACTGAGTGAACTCGGGTCATAATTCCACGAAATCTCTGCATCCATACGGGCAAGGGACTCTCCTATTAGCTATGAAGAACTTTTTGACAAGCTTCTTGATCATGAACTTTTCCTCAAACATGAGGATCTCAAGAAGACTTCTACCCAGATCACAGCAGTTGTTGCTCAACGAGCGCCAAATCCTCCATCAGCTCCATCAGCCCCACGCAACAATAGACGCCCGTCCAACAACAATAACTGGCATCCCCAATACAGGCAGCATAATCAAAGCACTCATTCTCAGTATTCAACGGATAATTACCAGTGACGCAATCCAATGGATAATTCTCAGTGACGTAACTTCCCACACCATTCATCACGAGTACGTTGTCAACTTTGTGACAAATTTGGGCATACAGCAATTGTTTGCCGCTCTCGGTCCCATAACCACTTTGAAGCAAAACGAATTTTTTTTGCGCACACAACACCGAGTGACCCCTATATTCTTGATTCAGGTGCATCTCACCACATCACCTCGAATACCAACTCACTCCACAATGTTCAAGAATTCAAAGTTCTGGACGCAGTGACAATGGGCAATGGTAATGTGATTCCGATTACTCAAACTGGTAATACTCACTTAGCTGCATCAAATACTGCCTTCAAACTCTCTAGTATTTTGTGTGCTCCAGCTATCAAACGCAAACTCATTTCAGTTCATCAGTTTTGCAAAGAAAATCTAACCTCCATAGAATGTTTTCCTTTTACTTTTCTTGTGAAGGATCTGACTACGGGAGCACCTCTTCTGCGCGGTCCGAATAAAGCAGGTCTCGATTAATGGTCGTCCCTGACTCAACCAAACATCAACATTGCCATTGTTGGACCTTCCTTACATCTATGGCATTGAAGATTGGGACACCCCCACCCTAGAGTTTTGCTTTCCATTTTAAACAGTTCCCATCTTTCATATTCTTCAAAAGACAAGTTAACTTATTGTAATTCCTGTTGCTGCAATAAAGCTCATAGATTTCCCTTTTACTCAAACACTTTGTCCAGCAAACATCCATTAGAAATAATGTACAGTGATTTATGGGGCCCATCCCCTGTTCTCTCTATTTATAAAAAACGCTACTATTGTCTATTTGTTGACCAGTACACGAAATACATTTGGTTGTACACAATGAAAAATAAACATGAAGTGCAAAAACACTTTCAAAGCTTACATCCTGTGCTTGAAAAATATTTTGGTCACAAAATCCTCACAGATGGAGGCGGAGAATATAAAGTCATGGAAATATACCTTAATTCTAATGGCATACAACACCTTGTCTCTCCCCCATACTCCTCAAAGGTTTGCCTTGGCTGAAAGACGTCATCGACACCTTATTGAGACTGTCAAAACGTTGTTTCATCAAGAAAGTTTGCCCTCCAATTTTTGGACATTTTCCTACCATCATGTTTCCTTTCTCATTAATCGCCTGCCCACTGCCACTCTTGATAACAAGTCCCCATTTGAAGTTTTTTTCAACAAAACACCTGCTTATGACTCTCTCCATACATTTGGATGTCTATGCTACCCATGGTTACAACCATACACCCAAAATAAATTAGAACCATATTCCAAACCTTGTGTTTATCTCGGTTTCTCCGTCACTCATCATTGGCATCAGTGTTTTGACCCCACCAGCTCTAAACTTTTTCTCTCACGGGATGTAAAATTTTTAGAAGAAAGTTTCCCATTTGATAATATTTTTTCTCACTTGAAACAAAACTTTTCATATTTAAATTTGGAAAACACTTTACTACATCAAAATATAGATGTGGAAATTAGTTCCACCACTATTAATCCAGATCTCACCTTGCTTCCTCCCACTATTTTGTTCAGGCCAGGTACACGCCACGATACCTGCTCAGTTCACACCGTGCAGGGAAATAACCCAACATCGCCGATCACCAGTTACTCATTTTATCAGCGTTGCCCAAAGCCATCACGATCCCTCCATGCTAACAGAGGTGCGAACAGTTTCTCTATTGACGCACCTCCAACCACTGAACGTATAGTTCAAGTTCCACAAATAGATCAAAATCGTGTAGTAACAAGGTCTCAAAATATCATTGTCAAGCGACGAAAAATTGTTGACTACACTGCCCAAATAACCCAATTTGTACCCATTTTACCTGTAACCCACAAACAAGCACAAAAAATATCATATTGGAGAGATGCTATGCAGGTTGAGTATAATGCACAAATAAAAAACCAGACTTGGGAGTTGGTTCCACCGGACCACACCAGAAATGTTGTTCCCTGCAAATGGTTGCTTCAAATCAAAACTAAGCCTGATGGCTCCATTGATCAGTACAAAGCGTGTTTGGTTGCAAAAGGGTTCACTCAAATGCCTAGGGTTGATTTTCATAAAACATATAGTCCAGTGGTTAAACCAACCACAACTCGGACCGTCCTCACCGTCGCTGTACAAAAAAGTTGGCCCTTACATCAGATAGATGTCAACAATGCTTTTCTTTGGGGGAAGCTTCAAGAAGATGTCTATATGACCCAACCACCCGGGTATGAAAGTTCAGCACATCCTGACTATGTTTGTTATCTCAAAAAGGCTATCTATGGACTGCGACAAACTCCTAAAGCCTGGTATGATGCACTCACTGATTCTCTGATCAGAATGGGATTCTGTATATCTTAATCTGATAATTCTTTGTTTGTTCTACATAACTTGGGAGTAACTATGTATATACTAATATATGTGGACGACATCATACTCACGGGTAGCAATGAAACACTCCTTCAAGAAGTCATTTCTTCTTTTTCAAAAAGATTTTCTCTTAAGTATCTTGGCTTACTACACTATTTCTTGGGCATTGAGGTACACAGGGATGCCAACGGTTTGTTTCTTAGACAATCTAAGTATATTCAAGAGGTGTTGCATGACACTCAGATACAGGACTGCAAAGGCGTTCAGTCCCCAATGAGTACATCTGAGGCACTACTGGTAGATGACGGAGCCCCTAAAACTGATGGAAAAGAGTATAAGAGTGTACTTGGTAAACTTCAGTACCTTTCCTTTATGAGACCGGATATCACATATTCGGTAAACAAGCTTACTCAGTTCAACCACTCTCCCTCCGTGGTTCATTGGAAGGCCGTTAAACGCATCCTTCGGTACCTCAAAGAAACATCCCAGAATGGTATTCATATTTCTCCACATCAGTCCACTGATCTTTATGCCTATGCTGACGCTGATTGGGCGGGTGATATTAATGATCGCCGCTCAATATCTTGCTACATTGTTTTTCTAGGTATGACTCCTATTTCTTGGTGTTCTCGCAAGAAACCTACCATCTCCCGATCCTCCACTGAGGCTGAGTATAGGGAAGTTTCTTCTGCCTTGTCTGAAACAAACTGGATCACTCACTTGCTCAGGGATCTTCATGTGCCACTCTCTATTGCACCTACAGTACTTTGTGATAACCTTAGGGTCATATACATTGCTGAAAACCCGGTACATCATACAAAAATGAAGCACCTCGAGGTTGATCTTCACTTTGTTTGCAATCAAGTTTGCAATGGCCTAGTCCGAGTATCACACATCCACTCCACTGATCAAGTTGCAGATCCACTCACCAAACCATTGTCTAAGCTAGCCTTCCAGTGTGTGCTACCTAAGTTAGGTGTTGTCTCATCACACCTAATTTGAGAGGCATAATGGAGCATGTACTGCTATTGATAACTGAGATATGGAAGATCAATTTAGTGATTTAGAAGATCAGCTTAGTGATTTAGTTTCTATTTAGGAGAAGATCACAATTCTTTATTAGTTGATTCTTTCCTTATTTGATTTGTGTTCTCGTGTATATATACAAATACATATCAATGAAATCAATACAACTTCATCTTCATTCTCTACATTTATAATATGTTGTACCCTCGATCCATAGGTGGTTCAAGCTCACCAAGAAAGGAGGGGGAGTCTACAAATAACTATAAGACTCTCAAATGCTATCGGTGTGGAAAAATAGGACACATAAAAAGATATTGTCGATCCAAGGAGAGTAATATGGCTCAAACCAAGAAAGTTGTTGAAGAAGAAGAAGACTGGGGAAATTGCTTCGTGGCTGAGAGTCGTGCAATTGACGCCATGACTTCTATCAATTTTGAAAGAGACTGGATCGTGGATTCAGGATGTGGGCATCATGTCACGGGAGATAAATCTAAATTCTCCAACTTTCGGGAATACAATGGTTGTGATGTCATCGTAACAGCAAATAATACGGTTCATCACGTGGAGAAGGATGGCATAGTCTTCATCAACGAGAAGCAGGAAGACTCAATCACTCTTAACAGTGTGTTTCAAGTTCCAAGGATGAAGAAAAATCAATTTTCAGTTGTAAATGCCGTAGATGCAGGAAGCTATCTCTTATTTGGCCCACATGACGTGATACAAGTATGATCATGATCATGACACTTTCGAGTATTTTTGAAGAGTAGCCACTAAAGGGTTCTTTTGTCATTTCTCTATTATTTGTAATGTTGTATAAATAGAACCTTGTAGGGTTTATTTCCTTAGTTTATGTTTGAGATTGTAAGAACACTCCTCTTGTGAGAGAGAGCTCCAAAACCGAAATTAGGGCATAGCATAAGGGTGGATTGTCTTGTGTGTTGCAAAGCTTGATACCTTGGTGCTTGAGAGGTGGATGCCCTCTTGTGTCATTGTAAGAGTTAGGTGTGTGTCGAGTGTGGTGTTAAGGGTCTAAGAGTTACCATTCTTGGGTTCTTAAGATTACTATAACTTCATTGTATCTAACTATCTATCTTTGTTTCTTATTCTAGTTTCGGGTTTCCCTTGTATTGTTGTAAAACCCGTAGGTTCTAGTTATTGGAGCCTTGTTGTTCTTCATTGTATTGTGATAATATAACTTGTTGGTTGGCTGTTTTGAGGTGTTATCACTCATTGTTCTCTCTATTCTTGTTATAAGCAGCGAATCCGAGAGTGGTCACCAAAATAGTCTCGGGTTTCCTCAACTTGTGGACAGTTTTGGTGTATGTTTTCTTGTGTTCTTGGTCATCCTTTTATCATGACGTGAAGTTCCTTTGAAATATCAAAGAACTCAAGGCATATATCATTCATACCGGTAATAGAGTTAATGATTTATATGTCTTATTTGCCTCTAATTCATATATTGAGAAGATGAGTAGTAATGACACCACATATCTATGGCATGCTAGACTTGGGCATAGTAACATAGCCAAATTAAAAGCCATGATAAAACTGAATCTAGTAAAAGGATTACCTAACTTAAGCAACTTTGGTGAAGGAGAGATTTGTGAAGGCTGTCAATATGGAAAGGCACATCGTCTTCCATTTGATAGATCCTTGACAAGAAGCAAAGCTCCTCTAGAACTAATTCATAGTGATTTGATGGGGCCAACAAGAATTCCTTCGTTCTCCGGCTACTCTTATATGCTACTTTTTGTTGATGATTTTACTAGATTCACATGGGTTTATTTTGTGAAGCGCAAGTCAGAAGTATTCGACAAGTTTCAGGAGTTCAAGGAAATTTTTGAAGGCGAGCTTGGTTCAAGGATAAGGCGGTTGCGAACAGCTAACGGTGGTGAGTTCACTTTTGAAGATTTCCTCTCTTTTTGCCATCAACATGGCATTAAAAGAGAACTTGTGCTGATACGCCACAACAAAATGGAGTGACTGAAAGAAAAATTCGGCACGTGACAGAGACATGTAAGAGCCGGATTCATGCCAAAAAATTATCTAGAGCCCTATGGGCTGAAGGTATGAAATGTGCAGCGTACGTGATCAACAGGATGCCACTTTCTCCAAAAAACTTGAAGTCACCTTACGAATTGATGTTTGGAGAAAAGCCTGGCATTAAACACCTTAGATTTTTTGGCTCTATCCGTTATGTTCATATTCTAGATTCTTAACGGAGCAAATTGGATCCTAAGGCAAGAAAATGCATATTTGTTGGATATGATGAAAGGAAAAAAGGTTGGAAGTGTATGGACCCGGAAACTCATCGTTTCAGTATTTCCCGAGATGTTGTATTTGATGAAATTTCCTTGTATTATAGAGTTGCAGCGGAAGGAGAGGGTTATAAATCATTGAACCCTGGAGTTTCAAACTTACCCATCACAAGTGTTTCTCCAGAGAATCAAATTTTAGAGTAGCTAAGCGAAAGGGGGAGCCCGGAGGCTCAAGAACGTGAAACTCAACAAGAAGATGATTTACTTGTTTCACAAAGACCAAGTAGAACTGTTGTTAAGCCAGCCCACTTCAGAGATGAAAACTTTGTTAGTACGCATTATTATTTTTTTGCAGGACCAATTGACGATGAAGAACCTTCATCCTTTGAAGAAGCTAAAGGATTCAAAGAATGGGAGCATGCTATCGATGATGAAATGGAGGATGAAATGGAGAATCTAGTGAAAATCAAACTTGGAACCTTGTTCCAAAGCCAAAAGATGTACAACCCATGTCTTGCAAATGGGTGTACAAAATTAAAAGAAAAGCAGATGGTAACATAGACAGATATAAAGCAAGGCCGATTGCTCTAGTCTTTTCTCAAAAATATGGTGAAGACTACGAAGAAACCTTTAGTCTGGTGGCTAAGATGATCTCAGTTCGAGTTGTACTAGCCATGACAGCTTCATATGGTTGGAAATTATGGCAACTTGACGTAAAAAATGCCTTCTTGTACTGAGAACTTGACAAAGCTATCTATATGGAGCAACCTCCCGGGTACGTCTCTAACTTACATCCTAATTATGTTTGCAAGCTTAAAAAGTCACTTTACGGGCTCAAGCAGGCTACACGAGCATGGTATGGAAAATTTGCTCAATATCTAAATTTTTTGGGCTATGCTGCATCACATTCAGATCCTAGCCTGTTTGTTAAGAAGCAAGGAGACTTGCATGTAGTTATTCTCTTGTAAGTGGATGACATGATAATAACAGGAACCAATGATGATGAAGTTGCAAGGCTTCAAGAAGAGCTGGCCATAAGATTTGAAATCAAGAAACTGGGTGAACTACATCATTTTCTTGGATTAGTGGTGACAAACACTAGCAAAGGAATCTTTGTTACTCAAGAAGGGTATGCCAAGAAGCTCGTTGACAGGTTTGGAATGAAACAGAGAAAAAAATGTTCTACTCCTCTCAAGACGAGTATGAGGTTAAGGCACGAAGAAGGCTCTCTTCTTGCAGATCCCAGACCCTTTCGAGCTTTAGTTGGAAGTCTTTTGTATTTGACTATTACAAGGCCGGATATTGCTTTTTCTGTTGGATATGTCAGCAGATTTATTCAATCACCAAGAAAGCCACACTTGGAAGCTGCAAAAAGGATTCTGAAATATATCAGCTCAACATTAGATATGGGCCTATTCTTTCAAAAGAAGAATGATTTGATATTAGTGGGTTATACTGATGCTGATTTTGGTGGCGATATGGATGACCGAAGATCTACATCGGGCTATATTTTTCTCTGTGGTGGAACAGGTATTTCTTGGTGCAATAAAAAGCAAGAGAAAGGATTTCATACTATGAACTTCTCCGAGCAACTGTAAATAATGTGTTTTGTATTTAACAATAAAGCCTTAAGCTGAAATGGTCGCAAAATCTCTGAAGCAAGACTTATTTAGTTACAAACAATAGGAGTGGTTGGAACATGAAACCTGTTCTGTTCTATGAGTCATCTTGTAGGAGAAGACGATTAAATGTGGAACAACAAAACCATTACAGATTGAAATACTCTTGTTTGCAGGTGGTACATGGCCCTAATTTGGAAGACAAGTCTCTCGCAGAAATTGTGATAGATCAGGAAGAGCTAAGTTACTCAGAGGAGAAAATGTAGCGTTTGAGTGTGAAGAGATGGAGGACTCAGAAGAAGAGACGATATTTAAATCTGAGATCACTAATGATGAAAATGAGGTATCTCTTCGAAAATAACTCTCACACAAACTATGGAAGAATTCTCAACTTTTTTTAGGCGGATTTACGTTAAGCAGTTCAGTTATTTCTTCCGGAATTAGTTTTTCTGTCTTTAAAACAATGTATGTGCACTTCCTTCCCTGTGTCAAGCCAATCATCTCTAACATTAATTTTGTTTTTTCATCTGCGCCCTAGTAATAATGTTAGTACTTTTTAAGGACACATTTTGCAACAGAAACTCAAGATCCTACTCGTTCTGACATGCCAAAACAGGCCAACTTGTTGTTTCTTCATACGGGAAAATGTGCGCGTAGGACAGATTCATGAAGGAAAACAAACACAAGCTTTGATTGCTGATACGGATGTGGAAATTCAGATTAGTACCAAGAAAGATGACGTTGACTGGTTTAGCTTTTGAAATTACCTCGAAGTAACAGCCAGGATTCGTATGATCTAAAAGGTCTACTAATCTCGAAATCAAATTGACTCAAATTCTTCAAAAACCAAAAACAAAATCAATTCCCTGATGGGAACAAGGAGGAATAAATTCCATCCATGGTCATTCAACTTTGTCTTTATTACATAAAAGTCACTTTTCTTTTATTCATTACACAAAAGTCACTTTATTTTGCTCCGGCCATCACAAAAGTCACTATAATCGGATTTTACAATAATCCCACCGGAAAAATGATGTGACAATATGTTCTAACTCTTTTATATGTGCACAACCCGATTTTTCTTATGTATTATATAACAAAAGAATATCAATTTCTCAATAGATTAGGCTACCTAGTGAAGACTATTTTTATAAAAAAAATTGATTATTTTTCCGATGAGATTATTGTAAAATCCGATCATAGTGACTTTTGTGATGGTCGGAGCAAAGTTAAATGACTTTTGTGTAATGAATAAATGAAAAGTGACTTTTGCGTAATAGATACAAAGTTAAGTGACCATGAATTTACTCGAATAAGGAGTTATAGCGCATCGTTTGTATCTGAAAACTAAAGCTGAATACCAAATAACAAAATAGCTACTTGTTATATACGTTGTAATTGTTACATTAACCAGCTTAACATGTCATTATTTCAACGAAAACAACTTAATTGGATCTATCGATTCCCACATCAATTTGCAGCTTAAGAGACCTTCGGGGCTTATACATGAGTAATAACAAACTAGGCCGGGGGTGTACTCCGAGAAATCCTTTAAAATCACGAGTTCAAACCTAATAGTTGTTGATGTTTTAGTAGCTTTTTCTATATATATCAATACTCCGTATCAAAAGATATAAATCCCCGTGAACCCATAGCTGACACTAGTTAAATTTTGGTTTGCCAAAACTAATTCATTATGATATTGTAGTCAGTACTGTTTAAGTTGTTAAACTAAAATTAAGTTATTAAACAAAGATAATAATAAAGAAAATCTATTCAATTCATTCTTGCTCCTCCAATGAGCATCTTACATTTGGTATAAAACTTAGTGGAAGACTCCTTTTTGAGTCTTCTCTCTTGGTCTGCCACTTGAACCAATTAAAGTTACTTTTTTGTTTCTTTAGTTGTATTATTAGTCTTTAGAAGACTTAATTAATGAATAAATGAAAGCTATTCCTTTTTTCCTAAAAATATGTGTGAATGGAAAATTCTCATAAAAGAGATTTTTATAGATTTAAAAGTCAGAAAAAGCAAGAGACCTCTTTGATATTTAAAGTCTCAAAACCACATCATTACTATCCACTTCCATGTTCCTACCAATATATGCAATTATGGAGGAAGTTTTCACCTCTTTTCTCTTGTTGCTTCAGTACTATGTTATAAGTAGTTCAGCCATGACCCAACTTAACATCTCCACTGATCAATTAGCTCTCCTTTCCCTGAAATCTCAAATCATTTCGGACCCCTTTCACTACTTGAATGAAAGTTGGTCTCCAGCTACGTCTATTTGTCACTGGGTTGGAGTGACTTGTGGCTCCCGCCACCAGCGAGTGAAGTCCTTAAATCTTTCCAACATGGCTCTTACGGGCATAATACCCCGTGAACTTGGGAACCTCACATTTCTTGTTTCTCTTGACTTGGGAAGCAACAATTTCCATGGAAATTTGCCTCAAGAAATGACACACTTGCATCGTCTTAACATTCTTGACTTAAGTTTCAACAGCTTCAGCGAGGAGGTTCCCTCTTGGTTTGGGTTTTTACACCAACTTCAAGTACTAAACCTTGGAAATAATAGTTTTACTGGTTCCATCCCTTCTTCATTTTCTAATATTTCCAAACTTGAGACTTTGAATCTGAAATTCAATTCCATAGAGGGTCAAATACCAAAAGTCATTGGGAGTCTTGTTAACCTTAGAGTATTAAACTTGGGAGGTAACAAGCTTATAGGCTTTATTCCTACGTCACTCTCAAATGCCTCAAGGTTGGAGACTTTGGAGATATCTTATAATTCACTTCAAGGAAACATTCCAGAAGAGATCGGCAATCTTCACAACATGAAAGTGCTATCCGTACAAGTTAATCAACTTACGGGTTCTATACCTTTCACAATTTTCAATAATTCAAGTATTGAAGTCATTGCACTTGCAAGCAATAGTTTATCAGGACATCTTCCCAATGGTTTATGCAATGGTATCCCAATAATCAAAGGGCTTTATTTATCCACAAACAAGCTTCGAGGTCATATGCCTACAAGCTTATCCAGTTGTTCTCAACTTCAAATTTTGTCTTTATCGGATAATGAGTTTGATGGACCAATACATAGTGAAATTGGAAGATTGAGTAACTTGCAGATATTAGAACTCGGAACCAACCATTTCTCTGGTACGTTTCATCTTATGAATACTAGCACTATTGTATCTTATTACTTCAAATATTTTTATATAGTACACATTAAATGTAGGGATAATTCCACAAGAAATTGGAAATCTTGTTAATTTGGTGGAGTTAGCCATGGAGAGAAACCAGATTACCGGCTCTGTCCCGATCTCCATATGCAATATCTCATCGCTTCAAATTTTGTCAGCGTGGCAGAACAATCTTAGTGGATTCTTACCACGGGAGATTGGCAACTTAACCAAGATGCAACATCTACAGATTAGTGGAAATAAGCTTATAGGTACATATATATTATAATGGTGTGTCATGTTAATTTTTATAGATCCATTAGAACTATTAAAATTCTATGAATATATGCATGTAATGAGTAATAAATCTTTAAAAGTGTGACAAGAAACACCAAACGAGATAAGTTAACTAGTTCGTGTTACTTGTATTTATTCTTTCTTCATGTGTTGACAGGTGAAATACCCAAAGAGATAAGCAATCTCGTTGAGTTGGATGAACTTGATCTTTCCATTAACAGTTTTAGAGGTTCACTTGATATGGAGATCTTCAACATATCAGGGCTCAGAATAATTGATCTTTCATTCAACAATCTATCAGGAAGCCTCCCACCAAATATAGATTCTATATTACCCAACATTGACAGACTTTTTCTGGCTCGCTTAACCAATCTTGTTGGGACTATTCCTCATTCCATCTCCAATTGTTCCAAACTTAGTATTCTAGGTCTTTCAGGCAACAAACTCAGTGGTTTGATTCCCAACTCACTTGGATATTTGACTCATTTACAGTACCTAGACTTGGAGAGAAACAATTTAACAAGTGATTCATCATTAAGCTTCCTGACTTCCTTAACCAATTGCAGAAATTTAACATTTCTTGATGTATATATGAACCCTCTAAATGGCATGCTTCCAGTCTCTGTAGGGAACCTTTCCACATCTCTTATAAAATTTTACACCGACAGTTGCAAGATCAAAGGGCGAATTCCAAATGGTTTTGGGAACTTAAGTAGTTTATTATTCCTTGATCTTTCTGGAAACAGCTTGGTTGGATCGATTCCCACATCAATTGGTAACTTGGAAAACCTTCAGCGCTTTGACTTGAGTGACAACAAATTAACAGGATTTATTGGAGATAATCTTTGTAAAATGCAGAGTTTGGGTGCTATTTACTTCAGTCAAAATCATTTTTCAGGAACTCTTCCGAATTGTTTGGGGAATGTTACTTCCCTTAGAGAGATATATCTGGATTCCAATAAATTGAGTTCCAATATACCATCAAGCTTATGGAGTCTTAAGGATCTAATGGTCCTTAACTTATCGTCAAACAACATGGTCGGTTCATTACCTCCAGTAATTGGAAATCTAAAGGCTGCAACACTGATAGATCTGTCAATGAATCAATTCACTAATGGAATTCCTAGAGAAATTGGAGGATTGCAAAATTTGGCACACCTTTCTTTGAGACACAACAAGTTGCAAGGATCTATACCGGACTCAGTGAGCAACATGGTAGGTTTGGAATTCCTAGACCTTTCTCATAACAATATAGCTGGAATCATTCCCAAGTCTTTGGAGAAACTTCTAAACCTGAAATATTTCAATGTTTCTGTCAACAAATTGTATGGTGAAATACCCTCAGGGGGTCCTTTCAAAAACCTCTCGAGTCAGTTTTTCACCGACAATGAAGCATTGTGTGGTTTTTCAAGATTTAATGTCCCATCATGCCCAACTTCATCAAAACACAAATCAAACAGGAAAAAATTGCTAGTTCTATATCTTTTTCTAGGACTTGCAATTTTATTTGTCCCTATCATATTTGTGTTTGTATGGATAAGGTATAGAAGAGGTAAAAGAGCTCCTCAACAAGCTGATGATTCATTGCCTACAAAGAAACGAGAAAGAATTTCATACTATGAACTTCTCCAAGCAACAGATGATCTTAGTGAGAGTAATCTGATTGGTTCTGGAAGTTTTGGCTCAGTTTACAAAGGCATTCTCAAAAGTGGAACTGTAGTTGCAGTTAAAGTGTTCAATCTGCAACTGGATGCGGCATTCAAGAGTTTTGATACGGAATGTGAAGTTTTGCGTAGACTTCGCCATAGGAATCTCGTAAAAGTCATTACTAGTTGTTCCAATAATGATTTCAAGGCTTTAGTTCTCGAGTATATGCCTAATGGCAGTCTTGAGAAATATTTGTATTCGCACAACTACTTCCTCAATACCAAGCAGAGACTAAGCATAATGATAGATGTGGCATGTGCTTTGGAATATCTTCACCATGGGTGCTCGTCGCCTGTGATCCACCGTGATCTGAAACCTAGTAACGTCTTGCTGGATGAGGATATGGTTGCCCACCTCAGCGACTTTGGCATTTCAAAACTGCTTGGTGAAGATCAGGGTGATTTGTACACTAAAACCTTAGCAACATTGGGGTATATAGCGCCAGGTACGTATCTTAGTTTTGCTGATTATTCTTTTCTTTTTTTCCCACAAGGAAATTATATTGCATCTTTAAATGAATTGTTTGACTTTAGAGTATGGACTGGATGGACTAGTGTCAACAAAGTGTGACGTCTATAGTTATGGGGTCATGTTGCTGGAAACGTTTACTAGGAGAAAGCCTAATGAGTTTGAAGGAGATCTTAGCTTGACGCAATGGGTGAGTTATTCACTTCCAGATGCTGTAATGGATGTCGTAGATGCCAATTTGGTAACACCAATGGGCAAAGGCTTACAGAAGGAGCTAGATGTTGTGGCATCAATCATGAAAGTAGCATTAGATTGTTGTGCTGAATCTCCGGCAAGAAGGACTAACATGAAAGATGCTGTAGGAATGCTACAGAAGATCAAGATTCAACTTCTTGCCTGTTGAACATTTTTACAATGGTTCTCTTTCATCTTTTAGCACTTGATTTGTGCGTGATTCTGTTTTCAGAAATTCTATCTTGTTGCAATAAATCTGAATGAGATTGCTAGTTAGCTCAGTGTTTCTGCCCTTTGTTTAATCCTGCCCTGTATCCCCAAACGCCACCCCCTTTGCGGTAGCCTTTCTACCTCACGAGGTAGTGGTAAGGTTTGCATACAAGCTACCTCCCCAAACATCACTTGTGAGATTTTACTGGTATGTTGTAGTAAACTTAGTTGAACTAATCTGTGTTTGTACCCAAGACCTCTTATTACCTGTTTTAAATTCCTACCTATGTTACTCTATTCTTGCATTTATTGCTACTCCACTATTTGACTTTTCAAAAATGTCGCCGCACACTTGCAAAATGTATTTTTTTTTTTGAAGGATCCCACATACACTCTATAACAATTTTGAGCAACATAAGTTCCTACTCTCTCAAAAAGGAACTCTTAAGGGATTTGTTTCTTGCGTTGCTTGGACTCTCAAAAAATGATGCTGCACTTGTGCCTAATCCTTAAAAAATGCACTACTTTTGGAGGATCAAACACGCATCCATCGACATTTTTGAAGAGTCCGAGCAACATAGACATTCAGTCTATTGCAAGTATTTTGTGGCAACAAGAAAGTTTTCTTAGCTGAAATTCCCTTGATTTACAAATTACACATCAAAGTATTTAGGCTAAATGTACTTCCATCCTCCACAATATACTGTGCTATTAGTTCTTTTGTCTAACTTACATTTGTTGAAAATGTGATTTGTTGTGTGTGTGTATGTATATATATATATATACATACATACTTGCATCCAGAGGCGGAGAATTCAACTGAATTCATTATTTTCTTCTCCAACTTTGTGTATACCATTCTGAACATGTTGACGCTAGATTCTGGATTCACCTCTGGATCGATCATTTTGCTTAACCGGAACAACATCCACCTTTCTTAACAGCAGATACATCATCTTTCCCAATGTTAATTGTTTGTCCTCTTGGTACAGATGCTGGATCATCTCCTATATCAAGTGCTTTTCGACTAACCACTCGATAAATCTGAGTGAGTACTTCTGTAAATGAGTTCTCTACATTGAGTGCCTCGAGTGCAGATGTTTCCATGAAGAAAGTGTTCTCTCTTTCTGCAAAACCACTTGATTCGCCCGTGGGGACAGCTCTGAGGTGGCGAAGATCCGCCTTGTTCCCCACGAGCATTACAACGATGTTTTGGTCTGTGTGGTCTCTCAATTCTTTGAGCCATCTTGCTACATTTTCAAATGTTACATGGCGTGTTATGTCATAAACCAGTAAGGCACCCACTGCTCCGCGATAATATGCACTAGTGATGGCGCGATACCTTTTTATGAGACATGAAAAATGATTAGATAATTCAGGGAGAGGCGCGGATATTGTAAAAGTAGTGGACACAGTGATCATCTAACTAGAAAATTTAATAAGAGAACAAAGAATCGTAGCATAAGGTCCACATAATCACTTCTTTCAAAACAAATGGATAGCTTAGATAAAAATGTAACACCCCAACTTAGGATAAGGAGTCCCACATCGGCAAAACATAGGAGGGATGTTGGTATGTAAATAAGCAAGTCTTACTCCCTAATCACGTGTTTTAAAGCCGTGCGGGTCTAGACCCAGAAAGGACATTATCACTAGTGGGTTGGGCCCGTTACAGGGTCTCTCGGGCCTTGATGGTTTGGGATGCCTGTTGCGGCCAGGGCCCCGACTCGGATCGTGACAAAGAATTAAATACATTAATCTTCTCGCTGCTGGATTTATAACGTCTAAATTCTGAATGCACTATTGTTACAAATAGTAAGATGTCAAGATGGGATTTTACCAAATGCAAATAGCAAATATGGTCAAACATTATATATACATATATGTGTGTGTCCGTGCGCGCATTAAAAACAATTGCATATCGACTTAAAATTCTGGATCCGTCACAATTTAATAAATAGGTACCTTTCTTGACCAGCAGTGTCCCAAATTTGAGCTTTGATAATTTTGTCATCAACATGAATTGTTCTTGTAGCAAATTCAACACCAATTGTAGATTTAGATTCTTGGCTAAATTCATTCTTTGTAAAACGTGAAAGTAAATTTGATTTACCAACACCAGAATCACCAATAAGAACAACTTTAAATAAATAATCATAATCTTCATCAGCCCTATATGCCCCCATTTTTCTCCTTTTAATTTAAATATGTTTTATTTGCTAATGATGATTTTTTTTTTTCTACATATGAATTGAAAAAAATAAAAAGGAAATTCACTTTCTCTTTTTGAGTTAAATTTTTTTTTTTTCTTTTCACCCTCTCCGCTTGTTAATTAGTTTTTCTTTTAGAGAAAGAGGGGGAGAAAGAGAGAAAATGGGAGAGAGGTAAAAGAGAGAGATTATAATAAAATGAATTAATATTAATATATTAATGATTTTACCTTAAATAATTAAAAATAAAAACAAATTACCTCTCCTTTTGTTAAGGAAGGATGTGAGGATGGGAGTTTTTGTAGTTTGACATGAAATATTTTTCTGTAAAATTAAACCTATAATTATAAATATTCCAAAAATGAACAATGTCTACCTAATGATTATTTTAATAGTTTCCTTTTTCTTTCCCCCATTAGAAAATATTTTTTCTAGATAATAATTAAAATGAATTATCTTATTTTTTGAATTTTGATATTCTTTCAAGAATATTTAAATATAATTTTGCTAGGTACAGACGGTAATGGTGGAGGTGATGGAGAGGCAATAAGAAAAGGTCAATCAATATAGATAGTCACTTTTGAAACTTATTTTCCTACATAAACTAGAGTGGTTTGACATAAAAATTCATAATGTTATTAATAATAAAATATTAAAATTCCATTTGCTATCATTATCTTTTCTATATTTTTCTTTATTTTTTCCATTCCCTCATGAAGATGTGTGTCAAAAGATCGATCGATCGGTGTTTCGGAAATGAATTATTGTCTCTTTATATAATTTTGAGGAATTATCTATTTCATGAGCTAACTTTTAAATTAAGCTAAAACGAAGATTCATGTAAAGATATTAAAATCAAACTCATCTTGATTCTTGGTCTATCCAATTTTGAACTTTCATATTATGTTTGTTCACGTTTCAAATGTCCAGCTAAACTTTGGCAACGATTATTTTAACACGTCTTAACTTTGCAGGATTCTATGACCCCCCCTAGACCATTTATTACCGTACTTCTGTGTCGTATATTTGTTTAGCTGGACCTGTTCAGATCCTTACGTGCTCAGTGTGTGTGTGTTTACGCAGTGGTAAAGTTGGGCAAATATATGCCACAAAAATATGGTAAAAAAAATAATTTCGGGGGTCATAGGACCCCTGCAAAATTAAAACGTGTTATAGTAATTTTCGTCAAAATTTAGATATATTTCGGACTTTTTTCTCAAAATCTTACTATAAATTTAACTTTGACAATGGAGTTAGACTTGACGTTCATCCTTTTTATGAATATGGTGTCGTGCCAAATAATTAAGAACAAATTTCAGCTATTTATTGGCTACTTTAAAAAAGTTGTGGAGTAGGATAATTCAAAAAGTAATTTGCACCTTCTGCACAATGTTTATCTTTATCTATACCCCTTTTCTTTTTACCAATAAAAAAAAAAAAAAGTTTGGGCCCATATGTTTTATATGATTTTGACATCAAATATTAGTAATTAAAGACTAGCAACACAAGAAAACAAAGACTCGAGAAAATTCATATAATTTGTTGTTTCTATTCGGAATTCATATTTTTACTTCGATTAATTTAGATTTACACCGTGTATCAATCAATTTTAAAAGTGTTGTATTTAGTCACAAAAACATGTTTTCAAGATTTATGAGTTTCTCCTTAGCAGAAGTGGATCTACAACAATCATGACTCCCGTCATCGATTGACGAAAATCCTCACAAAATGTATGAATTTTCTTTGTCTACAACCTAGATATCTTACGTGATGCAAAATGAATTCCCTCTTAAATAACTAAATCTACCAATAACGATGGCTAATTATCACGTCTTATGAGTGGATCTTACGCAATAACTAATTTTAACAAAAAGAAAAGCGCTTCCTATCGGATTTTTGTTCATTCCAAAGGCTCGAAAGTGAAACCTTTAGTCAAATATGAAGAGATTTTATTCATTCTTCCACAACCCTTGATAATTGGAGGAAATGATTTATGTTATTGAAAATTTTCATGTAGTGCACTAACTTGTCACAACTTTAGATAAAAGGTGGTCTTTGAATGAATTGGATCATATGGAGACATGTGAGTTGGAATCTCCACCTAGCAACTTTATCGATATCTGATACCTGTATTGAATCCAACTAAATTCAAATTATCCATTTTAGGAGCAATATTTCGAACATTTTTTTTCTCTTATTTTTTGAGTCTTTAATTTTAATTTTATTTGAAATTTTTAAATAAGAGTAAAAGAATCTTCAATCATTCCATCACAATCGTCTTTGATTATCTATACTTAGATATTAGTCTTTCTCCAAATGTTATGATGAAGATATTAAAGTGATGATGATGTCATCCTATGATGATGGCATCAACAGCAGATTTTAGCACATGATTCATGACATATTAATTTTTATGTAACACAATACTTTTCTTTTTTGATGTGTTCCAAAAATAATCATTTGCACAAATGCCCCATTAAAATTATTAAATTTATGACTGGTTCCTCAAAAAGTAATTCTACAGCAACAACAACATGTCTCGTGTAATTTCATAAATTAGGTTTAAGAAAGGTATTGTGTATGCAAACTTTATCTTTATCTCGTAGAAATAGAAAGACCGTTTTAAAAAAGGAATACAGATATGGAAGCAATCTCAACAATACATTTTAATGTGAAATGCAAAGTGTAAGTATTTCACAACAAACAGGAAAAAGGACAGTAACAAAAAGAAAATAATGCAATAATTGACGCACAAAAAACACCTGTTAAAACAAAAAGAACTGTTATAATACTATTGGTAAGAACACCCGTGAAACCCTATCCTGTAGGAAATCGAAAAAATGCTCAACTATCAACTAACCTTTTTATTTTAATACACAACCTCCAAATCTCTTATCTAAGGTCATGTTAAGATCCAGATACCCCATTAAAATTACTAAATAATTCTTATAGGAAAATTCATTAACCAATGGAAAACAACATAAGGGGTGTAACTGTTTGATTTTAAAATATAGGGGATCTATTTGCAATCGAGTCATACTATATGGGTGTTTAGTGTAGTTAACTCTTTTCTAATTTGCTTTCTCCAAATTCGAGTATGTACGTCTAACACTTCAGCTCGTATCCATAATGTCAGTTGAACATTCTATTACAATTTGATCTTATACCCCCAAAATTTTATGTGGCAAGTCACCATCAGGTGTCCACGAGACTAAGTGGAAATGAGTTGTAGTGTTTAGTTGTTGATTGAGAAAGTTGGCGTGTCTAGATGTACGCACTCACAAAATTGGAGTTATTGGCAATTGAGGCCAAGTTTGAGTGTATCACATTTTTACGAGTTTCATGCATGAAATATTTGGTGTTCACTTTTCCTATCTGAACTATCATTTTATGAAAACACCACCTACGATTTACCAGGGACATGACCTTAAATAGGAGGATATGGAGGCCGACAGGATTAAAGTAGAAGGTTATTAAGTAGTCGAGCGTTGTTTAGTTTCTCTTATCAGTAGTAGTAGTATAAATAATTCTCCTATTATCATTTTCTTCAATTTTACTAGTATTTGTTGTTTACTTTGCTTTCGTTTTTCAAATTATTTATGGTTGGTACTGTTCTTTTCTCCATTATTTTCTATATGTTTTGTAATTTTCATTAAATAAAACCGGTATTCAATATTGTGAACTTCAATAATAATTTTAAACTAAATTATGAACAACCAAACAAAGTTCTAACTCTGTATTCACAATTATGAACTTCAACAATAAGTTCAAACCAACTTATGAACAACAACAATAAAATTCAAACTATTTCAGAAAAAAATGGTGAACAAATAAAGAAAGAGATGAATTTAGAATAATCAAGTCCACCTAATTCACTGTGTTCTTAAGGAAATCATTTTTCTCAGGTACCCGAGGTTAATGGAATATATCCTCCCAGGATAGGATGATGCACTTCAACAGAATAGCAGAACCGCAAATTCGGTGAACTTCGAACTTACTCGACAACAGTAAATTACTCAAGAAGAAGAAGAGTAGAAATTCAAAAAAAATTCATATGGAAAATTTGAGGATTCAACAGGTATATATAGACATCAAGTTTTTGCTTAAGAAGAAAAGCAGTGGTTCAGAAAGGTATACCTCTTCAGAAAGGTGCAACCTTTCGAAAAAATCACAATCATTGGAAAGGTCATAACCATCCAAAGTGAAAAGGTGTCAATTCAAATTACATCCTTTCTCTTGGCATCTTTTAGAAAAAGCACCTATTCATTTTCCATTCACACCTCTTAAAAAACTAACAGATTTCACTTGAGCCGAGTGTCTATAAAAAAAAAACCCTCTACCTTCATAAGGCAGAGATAAGGTTGTGTATTCCCCCTCCCCCAACCCACATGTGGGGGATTATACTGGGTATGTTGTTGTTGTTGTTGATTTCTTTAATAAGAAAATGGAAAGTTGGATGACCGTGTGAAAAATTAACTCTAGGTAGAACTTCTTGGTAGGGAGTATTTATATCCTAAGTTGGCCTACTCCATGTAAGTCTAAATTAGTCAGACCAGTGAATTTCGGATATCAAATGATTAAACTAAAAATCCATTTAAGTTTTATAATATGATGATGGAGTTCAACTGTTGAAGAATAGTATCCGGGAACTCAAAAGCACTGAACACTTCCAAAGATTCAACCCAGCATAATACATAAATAGACACTTAAACTTGGCTTCAGCCGTCAAGTCAACACTCAAAACGTTAAGTATGCACATATAGGAACCTCATTTCGTCTTCACTCGATCAGTTGAACACTTCATCTTACAAAATAATCATCTAGACACCTCTAAAATTTATGTGCCATGTCAGCGCCGGTGTCCACGAGACACAGTGGGGATCAGTTGGAGTGTTTAGTTGCGACCAAGTTGAGGTGTCTAGACGTGCACTCTCAAAGTTGGAGTGCGAGTGCTTACTCGCTAGTTGAGGTCAAGTTTGATTGTCTGTTTATATATCAATGATTTATGCCACTAAAATATCCTGAATCTAGTCAACAAGTGTAGTGTTTTCTTTTGGCTTGGAAATTATTTGGAGGAAAAAGGGGAATTGGAGGGGCCAGTTCTATGTATAACTAACTTTTTTAGTCAGCATCTCAAGTCATTTTATATAATATGTCTAGACTAAAGTGAAGAATTTCCATTATAAAAGTTACCTTATCTGTGGATTCAATCATTCAGTACTAGTAGTCACAATAATATACACTTTATTTCTGCAATAATGCAAAGCCTTTCCTTATGGTTAATCACATTTGTCTTTGCTATTGATAAGGTGCAAAGCAGGATTTTGAGACTACATTCTCCAGATCGATTTCTCTCGGATGGAGTTGATCGAGTTGAAAGTCATTCTACCTATGAAAAATGTGAACACATATATGGCTTCTTTCCATGTGTGGACAGCGTCGCAGGTTACATTTTCCTAATAGCAGTCTATCAGTACTTGCTGGTTGTAGGAGAAAAACTAGTTTCGAATGGAAGCAAAACGCTCTTCAACATACTTGGTACGGGCATTTTTGGCGCTACCCTGTTTCAAATCTTGAAGGCTTTCCCAAGGAGTATCTTGGTGATAGGTTAGTAAATGTAGTTTTCATCTTCGTTTCATTTACGTTTTCATTCACAAAGTCCATGTGGAAAGTAGAAAATAAAAGGAAGTTACTAATAAGATTTTGGATACTCTTAATGATATGAAGCCTTCTGGGGAAAACCGTGTGGACTTGGCCTAATTAAAGCAGACTATCACACCGTATAAAGAGTATCTTTATGATGTTTTAGCCAACAATAGTTCGACGAGAGGTATGAAGATGATGGCGAGTTTGCATGGGGCTTGGCTTAGTGCCTTTTGCCCGTCTACACGCAGATTTGCTATCTTTTCACATAGCTTTGACGATGCATAAATACTCGGTTGATGTTGAGTGGCGCGTCATGCATATCCAAGTTAGCCCGTCAATAGTGATAGGTCATGTGGAACTTAGTTCAAGGGGGAGATTATTGGTGAGTGCGAACAAAGTTCCATGAAAGTAGAAAAGAAAGGAAAAGCTACTTATAATGTATTGGATACTCTTAATGGTGTGAAAACTTTACGGAAAAAACATGTCGTATTGACCAAAAACGAACAATATCACACCATGTTAAGAGTATCTTTGAGTTGTTTTACACCGATAGTTTTCTATTTACAGTCACAACGCTGTTATACATGATCAACTAAGTATAGTTTTATTGAGTCTTACTTTCTTGTAGCATCTGGAGTTTTTTCTAGTAAAGAGAAAGCTCAGAATCAGGTCTATACTGGAGTAAGCACTAATGTTGGAGCCACAGTCCTTAACCTTACTCTTATGTGGGGAATATGTGTCATATTCGGCGCAAAAGAGAAGCATGCAACGTCGCAACAACCTGCAGAATTCTCACTTTCGAACCGTTTGCAGGTTTTAAAGAGTAAGTTTTCTACAAGCGTTTATAGCCTGTTCGGTTAAGCTTCCGTGAAGCCAAAAGTCTTTTTTTTTTTCGAAGTGTTTATTTAAAAAGTTGTGTTGTTTGGCCAAGCTGTTAGGAAAAAGATAAGTGTTTCGAGTCGTAGTAGAAACTGCGCTTTTCAAAAAGAGTAAAGCATCTAGTACCCTCAAACTATGACCAAATTTTCTACGACACACTCCAACTTCACGGAAGTCCTATTACTATTACCCCTTAACTAAATTTTAGCGTGTTTTTGTCATCCTTTTTAGCTGATGTGGCACCTTTATTACATAAAATGAGGCCCACGTCAAAGGTGCCACGTCAGCTGAAAAAGTTGACAAAAGGTGGGTAATAGGACCTGTGTGAAGTTGGAGTGTGTCGTAGCAACTTTGTCATAGTTCGGGGGTACTGGATGCTTATCTCTTTCAGAAACTCAAAAAAGTAGCTATCCTACTATCTTATTTTCGATTTTAGTATTACCTATTGTTTCCTTTGCTTCAGTTATTGCATTATTTGTTATTTCAACATACCTTTTCTCTGTTATTTCAACATAACTTCTTCATTACTATATTTCTTGTTCAAACCTGCTTTGATATGCTTTACTTTATGCTAGGGTCTATCGGAAACAACCTCTCTACTTTTACAAGGTAGGGATTAAGTATTGAATCCTAAGTTGGGATCTTAATTTTTTCAATATTTACAGATAACAGTGTTACAATTGACAAAGAGACTAATTACACTGCGGGAATTATGCTTCTCTCCTTGATCCCATTTGCTCTGGTGGAGCTTGTTAATGCTTTCAACACACACTTTGGAAGACGTAGTGTGATCTACACCGCACTTGTAGTATCAGGCACATTTTTGCTGTCATACTTCACTTATCAGGTAATTATTCAAAATTTAGAACGAACATCAAATGCGGTGAAGAATAAAATGTTACCATGAAACTCTATGAGCGTTGTATGACATAAAAAGCGCAATCTGGGTCACGAAGCATCCCACATTCATATAAAGTTCGGCAAAGGGTCACACCTTAAGGGGCTGTGATAACTTAAAACACATTCATATAGGATGTTCTTATGTTGTGCGACTTTATTCTCTTATTGACTGGAAAATTTTTCAACTTCTTGTTTTCTTCATAGCTTTGGGATCCATGGATTCAAGAAAGAAGTTTAGAATATTCGAAATATGAGAACCTGCTAGCTGCTTTTCTCCAACATGTGCAAAGGCATGCAAAAGGGAAGCTCGTTGATGAACAAGGGCGACCTGATATTCAGATCATCGAAAGGTAGTTTCACGTGTCCCAAGACTTCTGCCTGTTCTGATACCATGTTAAAGCGTGTGGCCATCTCATCTCAATGCATAAGTTGTTAGAGAGAGAACACTTTTATTTGTTTAATTATTTTCTCAATAGTTCGCGCTAACTATAAACGTTGCAGGCTATTTTCCGAGACAGATAAGGATGCAAACAAAAGCATAACCCTTGTTGAGTTGGAGAATTTTGTTATTAATATGCAATCTGGGAAAGTTAAGGTTGACAAAAATTATGCTATTTCCAAAATATTGGCGGCTTTTGACCGTAACAATGACCAGAAAATCGATTTGGAAGAGTTTGTAGAAGGATACAAAAAATGGATAGAAGAAGCTAAGATGTTAGCTAAAAGTGATGATTCTACTACCAGAAGGATTTTGAATAAGGCAAGCAAAAACTTACAGTAATATCTTCTAAAATCTCTCATTTTCCCCTTACGTAGCTGTATACGCTCAAGTGTAAAGATTTGCCTATGTAATTTAACCTGTTATAGCAAGTAGCGTACTTTTTTGCCAAGTGATCATATATATATGAATATGAAAGGGAGAGGGGTCATGAAGGGGGTCACCGTACCTGTTAATTTTGGATATATATGTATATATACCTTAAGAAATGATCATATATATCGTTTGGTACCTTGAAACTCAAAAACCGACTGAGGCACTGGTGAAATTAGCTACTTAGCGCCTATGTCGCTCAGACTCTTCAAAAGTGTTGTCGCACCCGGGCCTGATCCTTCAAAATGCACTACTTTGATATATCCAACACGCATCCATCAACATTTTTGAATAGTACGAGCAACATAGCTTAGCGCTTCTGTGTCTGTGTGTGATGACCTAGGTTCAAATCCCACTCCGCCACCACCCTACCTCAAAAAGGCTCAATCTGTTTCTCTCGCCATGACTATATTACAGATAACGGTGTCCTGTTTTATTTTTTTAAAAAAAAAAAAAGATAGTGGTGATGCTGCAGTCGTCTTCAAATCTTGAGTCTGTCTCTCGTGATCGTATAATTATTTTTTACGTTCTCTGTGAATACAGCTTAAACTCTTTGTAACTTATTCCACTTCATCTGAGAACATATCAATATGTCAACAGGTTGTTCAGCAGTATACTAAGAAGCAAAGGGATGAAATAGCTGAAATTGAGCAACTAATGGCAAAAATCTTGAAGCATGTGGAAAGCCAAGCATTAGAAGCTGAACACTTTCTCAATGACGATGGAACTCCCAACATTGGACGTATAAAAGAGTAAGTTCCTTTCACACAATAAGAGGAAACGCCTAAGAAAAGAGCACACGTGTTTGGTATGACGGAAAGTCTTTAACGAAAAAAAAAAGGACATACCTAACGAGCACTGATCCCCATAACCATCTTCTAGGAAGGGTATCAAGAAGAGTAAGCCTCCAGTGTTCCATCTAGTTACAAGGTATCAGGACAAATAAAACAATTAAATGCAGCGTTCCATCTACTCCTAAATGCCTTTTTTGAATTGTTTAGCATTTCAATTCTACGTACTTCTTCCTAGATCTGCCTAACTTCCTCTGTAGTTTTCATGCTCCTTTGCCCGAAAATTTTTCCAGTTTCTAGCTTTCCATGTGTGGTAGATCATTGGACCACAAATAGCTGCTATCACTTCCTTATGAAACTTCTTCCGGCCAGTGCTTTATTCGTATATCAAGTAACATCAAATTTATGTCTCCTATAAGAATTTAGAGTGTTGGTCCATAGCATGGGCTCCGCTCTGACTGCGTTGATACATGTACAATTTGCAAACAGGTGAGTACTTGTCTCTTGAGTCTGAGTCTCACACAGATAGCAGTAAGGGTCATCAACTTCCATCTTCATCTTTATCATCCTCTCCTTAGTTAGTACCGTTCCTTTCACAACTAACCACAGTATGACTCTATGCCTAGGTTGAGCTACTGCTATCCAAATCAAGTCCACGAATCGTGTTGTGTTCTCATACTAGATACAAGTAACTCTTTGTGATTGAGTACTCTCTGTAAGTAGTGAGCTTATAAACATTCATATTATACCAGCTAGACATTGTGCCTTTCAAGTTTCAAGGAGTTAAGCTTTCTCCGGTACCAGCTACCATCTAGAGGGGCTCTATGACTCAAGACAAGGCTTCCTTTGACCATCCGCAGGGGCGGAGCCAGCCTTTGGCATGGGAGTTCATCCTAATTCCCTTTGGCGAAAATTATACTATTTATACATCACCCAATTTATCTTTTATGTATATATAATAGATATCAAACCCCCTTCGATTAGTTTTTCCTCAAATTTTGAACCGCCTTAGTGGAAATCCGGGCTCCGCCTCTGACCATCTGTACTTCCCCAAACATACTCTTTCACGTTTTATCCACTTCTTTTAGGATGCTTTGTGGCAATATGGAAAACTCCCCCCACCCCCCCACCACACACACACACACACAAAACCAAAAGCTATGAATGGAAAATAACACTGCATTAAGTAAAGTTATCCAATGCTTCCTTTACCTGTAGCTATAGCCTGTCCTTTGCAGAACACCATCGGATCATCAGCAAATATCACGCGTGTCATTTTGGTCTCCTTGCACATAGGATGATACTTGTCATTTCATTTTTCATTAAAAATGTTTTTCATGGAAAATGTAATCCAGTGTTCAGTGTCATCCCACAAAGTGGGGTCTGTGGATGGTAGAGTGTACGCAGACCATGTCTCTACCTCAAAGGTGAGGTAAAGAGGTTGTTTCCGATAGACCCTGAGATCAAGACAAAAACATTCTAAAAAAGACTAATGAAAGTACAAGAAACACTATATAGTAACAAAAACAACAGATAATAGAGAAAAAAAAATACTACAACAAAATAATACTACAATCCAACTACATGAAACCATAGGTAGTAACAGAAATCGAAGAGCTACTTTTCTAGTACTCAAACACAAAATAACGACATTCTCATGGGACATCTGTTCCTCATATTTGCTTGTAATGGTTGCAGAATCTTCCATCAATATGATACTGATGGAAACAATTCCATAACACGGAACGAATTGGAAAAATTAATACGTTCAGTCAAATATGGTGAAGTACAACTAAATAGTGATGATTCAGTTACAAAGGTGATGAAAGATTTTGATACAGATCGTAATGACATGATCGATGAACCTGAGTTTGTCGATGGAATGACAAGATGGATCAACGAGGCTATTCGTGTGGCTAATTGCAAGGACAAGAAAAGGGCCATCGATGAATATGACAAGGTAATATTAACAATGTTTTTCCTACTTCCATCTTGACAAATATATATATGTAAAGAAATACTTTGCATCTTTACGCGACTCAATAGGAGAGATTGACTTTTTAAAACTTCTCAAATAGGAAAGATTCAACTTTTAAGGAATGATTTTCAAATTTTAGAAAGCTCCCTTTTTGACATCATTATTTGAAGAAAATTTGATTGTTAGGATCACTTTTGATCATCTTAGGGAAAAGATAAGTCTTTCTGTTTCAATTGACTAACATTTATCTTTTAGTCTATCTATAAGAGAAGATCACCCTCCAGAGGCCCCATTTGTGGATTATACTGTGTATGTTGTTTGTTTGTTTTTTATAAGAGGAGATCATATGAAAAATTGTAACCAAATCTTTTGTTTCTTTGGAACCCAAGTTGAAAGAGATATATTGAACAAGTATGATCGTCCCCTATTCTGATGTACTAATTATCGTAGACTAAGGTTATCTGCTAAGGACTACGATAGAGTTAAATATTCGTGTTCTTTTATCCGCCTCCTTCTTCTTGGTCAATGCTACTAAGGACCTATATATAGTTTTTTCTGCTTTTACTTATTAAAGATAGAGTGAAGCATCTAGTACACCCTTGAACTATGACCAAATTTGTTGCGACACACTCCAACTTTACGATTACCCCCTGAACTCAATTTTAGCATATTTTTGTCACCCTTTTGTACTGACGTGACATCTTTTATTAACCTTTTTAGCAGACGTTGCACCTTTATGTGGGCCCCATTTTATATAATAAAGGTGCCACATCAGCACAAAAGGTATTAAGATACGCTAAAATAGAGTTCAGGGGGTAATAAGACTCCTGTGAAGTTGGAGTGTGTCATAGAAACTTTGGTCATAGTTCGAGCGGATACTGGATGCTTATCTCTTAAAGATAACAAGAATTTCACTGATTTTTCGCTCTTCAGTGTAGAGTCAATTCACAGCAGTTCTTCTAATTTTTTTAATAGAGACAATATGGATACTTATTCAATACTTATGTACATACGTTTATCCTTCATTTCATTCATTTTCTTTCTAAAGTTTAGATGTAAAGATTCCTCCTCACGATTGCCTTAATGTGGTCTTATTGTCTATAGATTATGTGGGGTGAAGTCGAAAAATTGGTGTATGAGGTGGAAAAAGATGGAAAGATCAACTATAAGTTATTGACATGGGCTTTTAACAAGTCTATATTTGAAGTGATTTTGGGGATTGCAATGCTGACATTTTGCGCAAAACCACTTGTAAAAAGTATTGAAAAGTTGTCTGAAGCTATTGGAACGCCTTCTTTTCTCATCCCCTTTGTGATAGTACCATTGGCTCTAAATGCAAGAATGGCAATAGCAGCAATCTTTCCAGCTAGTCAGAAGAGCTCAAAAACTTCTTCTTTGACATTCTCTGAGGTATGTTTAACTCTTTCTCTTGGGGTCTATCGGAAACAGCCTATCTACTTCATCAGAGGTAGTGGTATGGACTGCGTACACTTTACCCTCCCTAGACCCCACTTAATGGGAATACACTGGGTATGTTGTTGTTGTTGTAGTTGTTGTTGTCTCATAACTAGAATTGTCACGGCCAGGGGCGAAGCTGTAGTAATATAATAGCCTGTTTAGACAAGCTCACAAAATTTGTTTATTTTAAAAGAGTGAAGCATTTAGTACCCCTGAACTATGACCAAATTCACTACGACATACTCCAACTTCACGGGGATCCCCGAACTCAATTTTAGCGTATTTTTGTCACCCTTTTGTGCTGACGTGGCACCTTTTGTCAACCTTTTTAACTAACGAGGAACCTTTGATGTCGACCTCATTTTTAGTAAAGAGTGACAAAAATACGCTAAAATTGAGTTAGGGGTAATAGGACCCCTGTAAAGTTGGAGTGTGTAGTAGCAACTTTGGCCATAGTTCGAGGAGGTAATGAATGCTTATCTCTTTTAGAAAATGCTTTTTGTCAGGAGTACTATTCAACTGGCAACTAAACACCCCGGCTTTGAATATACGCATCTAGACAAATTGACTTGGTTTAAGCTACACATATCTAGACACCTCAAGTTGCACACTTTTCGGATGTGCATTTTCAAAGTTGAGGTGTTTACCTGCAGGTTGAGCTAAGTTAAAGGTGTCGAATCTTATCTATTCCTTGCAGAAAAAAAATACTTTCGGAGAGTAGTAGTCTGTATTTGGCTAATTAATTTGAAAAACATTTTTGACGATATTAGAACAAGCAGTCTTTTGCTTGGCCGATATTCCAAAAGTGCTTTTGCAAAAAGCTACTTTAACGAAAATAAGCAGTACTTTTGGCTTTTCAGAAGATTGGCCAAACAGGCTATAAGTAAAGGTTGGGACGAACATAGTAACTTTTGCTTAGACTCGGTATTTGTATTAGGAAATTCATCAATATGTATAAATATGTAACCGCGAAACTAGTAATAAAACAAGCTATAGATTCGATAACAAGTCCAGAATCAATAAACTTCAAATCCTGGTTCCACTGGCCTGAATGTTTGATCTTTTATTGCAAACAGATATATGCTGGAGTGATCATGAACAACATCATGGGCATGACAACACTATTGGCTATAGTGTGTGCAAAGGACTTAACTTGGGATTATTCAGCACAAGTGGTAATAGCTTTGGTTGCTTGTGCAATTATTGGGCTGCTTGCACTATTCAGCCCAAGATATCCACTTTGGACAACCCTCTTGGCATTTTCTCTTTATCCTTCTTGTGTCATGCTCTTTTACTTTCTTCAAAAATCTATTTGAGATAAGTATTCAGTATCCTTACAAACTATGGTCAAAAGTTGCTACGACACACTCCAACTTCACAGGAATTCTATTACCCCCTTGAAATCAATTTAAGCATATTTTTGTCATTCTTTTGTGCTGACGTGCCACCTTTATTACATAAAATGGGGCCAACGTCAAAGTTGTCACGTCGGCTAAAAAGATTGATAAAAGGTGTCACGTCAGCTAAAAAGGTTGACAAAAATACGCTGAAATTTAATTCTGGGGTAATAGGGCCCCGTAAAGTTGGAGTGTGTCGTAGCAAAATTGGTCATAGCTCAAGGGAACCAGATGCTTTACTCAAACAATTTATTTTTTTTTGGTTGGGACTATTATATCAAGAGCCCTTTTGTGTTAGATGATTGTAAATAGCGGATAAGCTCTTAGTATTGAAACAGATTTTATAAGTAAGCAGTTACGTGTTTGGATAATAAAAGTACTGAGTTGATAAACAGTTGATGTGTTCGCTTAAAAAAAAAAAGGGTTGATAAGCAATTGATATGTGTCGTGCTTAAAATGTTAGTTCTTCATCTTCATTCGATAGTAATTCTTGTAATGTTTGTCATTTGGGAAAACAAAAAGGTCGATAATCTTTCTTCTTTATGACGATAAAACTAGTGGCACAGTTCTTTTCAATTGATTCATTATGATGTATGGTAAACATCATTAATATCATCTACTTCTGATTACATTATTAATTTTGTTGATTTCTAAATCGCGGTGAAGGCCATCAAGTTGGGTCTATCTCGATTCTTGAGTGTTTTCTTAACAACGGCAGCCACTGACAATAACACTGTACTGCTATCATTGTGTACGTAGTACAACAAAAAGAGAATTAGTAGAAATTGAAAGGTTTTCATCCAGAAGTCCGCTTAGATGATGTGTCTGCGCTTTAAAAGATTAAAAATTTATAGTCAAAATATATTTACTTGATTATGATTAACTTTTAAATAGTATATATACAAGACATACATCTTAGATTCATCGTTTGATATAAAATATGGTGCAAATAATTTTTTACCCACTACAAATGTTAAGTCTTCATCAAATATTTATTGCCTGTTAGATTTGACGAAAACTATAGAAAAACAAAAGGAAATTAGCAGGAATAAACGTCTAATGATACTATTTTTGTAATTTATGCTATTTCAATCTTCTTCTAGAATCCGGTGCAACTTTTTGAGGTGTAATTTTCGCTAGCAATATGTTTTACATCTTTTTATTGTCTGCTGTAGTTTTTTGTGTTGTATATTTTAGGATTTTATAAGACTTTCTTGATGTTTAAGTTGAATCTTATTTTCCCACCATTCCATCAAATCTAACTTATAGAGTTCGATAAATATTTTACAAAAACCCAAAGTAATAGCGCTTGACAAACTTAAAGGATCAAAATTATTAAGTACATACATACTTAAAGAACTATTTTGAACACACTGTCAAACAGAAGTGACCATTTTATTATTTTGTATTTTGTGGTAGCCTAGGTTTGTGCTTTCTTTTTTCTTTTTCCTTTATGATGTTATTATCATTTTGAACTCGAAAAAGAATAATCAAAAAAAATTATACATTTTTGTCTTGAATCGAGGGTTGTACACAGGAGGGTTGCTCAGGCCTCAGGTAGTAACCTAGCTCTAATGTTGAGATTATGAATTTGAATCCCCAATTATAATATTTATGTGATCATAAAAACTTTTAAGAAGTTTAATCTTTAGATATCATAACATTTGTGGGGATCTATAAAAGATTGCCATCTAGTTGAATTTTTTTTCGATTTAGCATTACATCATTCTTTTGAATTGATTAATAAAAAATAATATGATATTCGTCTTGGAGAGAGTACTTATTTATTGAGTTAAGCATCTAGTATCCTGAACTATGATTGTTTTAACATGTGATTACTATATCTTCTATATGTACATGGCTACTGTTCCATTAGATACTTTATGGTTTTATTGATCAATTAGTTAGTCGATTAGTGAATTAGTTGAATAAGTTGTTAGGTAGTTATGAGGTAGTTAGCTAAGCTATCACTGAGCTAGAAGTGAGCTGACAGCTCACTTACTCAGTCTATAAATAGGGGCAACAATGCTTTGTACAAAGAGAGATCAAACAATAAAATCAGTTCCTCTTTTCATTTTCTCTCCATTAATCATGAATGATCAAGATGCATTGCTTGATTTTCACATGGTATCAGAGCCTTGAGCTCAGTACTGAGAAGATTCACATTGCTTCTCAACCAGTTCTCTGAGGATTTCCAGGAATTGTGTGATCCCTGTTTTCTTCCTCTTCGCAGAGCTAAGTTTTTTCCTTTTTTTGTCCAACCAATTCATCTATGGCCCCAAAAATTGATCAAAGTGAACCATTTTTCATTGGTGCTTCAGACAGTTCTAGTGTTGTACTCGTTCATATCAAATTAACTGGATCAAAAAATTACAGTTTGTGGAGTCGTTCAATGCGAATTGCGCTCTTAGAAAAGAGGAAATATGGTTTTATCACAGAATCCTGCAACAAGGACTCGTACAGGGAGGAACTTCATGAACAATGGGAAACTTGCAATGCGATTGTCCTCTCTTGGATCATGAATACCGTTAGTGAGAGTTTTCTCTCTAGAATTGTCTATGCTACAAGTGTTTTTGCAGTCTGGGAGGACCTAAAGGAATGATTTGACAAGGCAAATCGCATGCGCACCTATCAGTTGTATCGTGAAATTAATATGCTTTCCCAAGGTATTGATTCAGTTTCAATCTATTTCACAAAATTGACTTGTGGAGTGAGTATAATGTTTTAATTCCTAATACAAATTGTGATTGCCCCTAATCTAAGGAGTATTTACATCAAAGGTGTCAGTTGAGACTGTTGCAGTTTTTGAGTGGGCTAAATGAGTCATATGATTAGGCTCGAAGACAAATTTTGCTAAAGGGCTTCAACTATCAATCAGGCTTATGTCATGCTTATAGAGGATGAGATCCAGCATTCATCATGTATGATTGCTATGCATGATAGGTCAGAATCACTTGTCATATAGGTGAATCAAAGTTATAGTCATGGACAAGGAAGTACCAACTACAAAGGCAAAAAGTGTGACTATTGTCACCTCTCATGTCATACTAAGGAGAATTGTTTTAAACTGATAGGTTATCCCGCTGATTGAAAGAAAAAGAAGAAACAAGGTTATACTGTTACTGGTTCTAGGTCATATGGTGGTGGTAACAACTATTCCAGTAATGGTGGGAAGTTTTTTCAACCTGCAAATATGGTAGCAAGACAAGTTGATGTTGCTAGTCCCAGTCATGACATGGGTTCTGTACTACTAGCAAAGGCTCATACATTCACAGAATAGGAATATACTCAAATCATGAGAATGTTGAAAAGGGATACTAAGGAGATTAAACAAGTCAATATGATAGGTATTACCACTTGATTTTTGTCCAAAGTTTTCTTTGAAAGTTGGACTATGGACTCAGGTTGTACACATCATGTGTCTGCAAATAGACATATGTTCAAAGATAGTACAGGCTTAATTCAAAGTCACAAGGACAAATTACACCTTCCTACTAGTGATGAAGTGTATATTTCCCATACTGGAGAGGCTTATATATTTGAAGATGAAGTGATCAAGGTTGTTCTGTTTGTTCCAGACTTTAGACTTAATTTGTTATCTGTTGCTAAGATAACCAAGGAACTATCTGTAATACCCTGTACTTTTCTTAACTCAATTTGACGTCTAGAATATCAAGCGTTATCTTCAAGAAAGAATGAATTTCCATACATATATAATTTTTCAAATTTAGACCCTCCAATGTGTAGGAAATTGAATCAGCTTTCCAACGATATAAGATTCGCTTTAATCCGATAATCGGATGAGAAGTTATGGCAATTTTAAGTTCTAGTCGTAAAACACCGTCATTTCTAGCATCGCGGAGACAATTGTCAATTTTCAGTAAGACTTCACGATTCCACCACATCGCAGTGATGTCCTATTTCACAATAGTCACTTTCCAGAGCCTCCGTGATAATGGCGCATCGCGGAGGTGGCCAAAATAGCAATTCAGAAGCGTACCGCAATAGCTCCACATCACGGTGATTTTTCAGGTCCCAGTTGGCAGTTTTCAGTAGGCCACCGTGATAATGGCACGTCGCGCCATAGGTCAATTTTGGAAATTTTTCAGTCCGAGTAAAGTTTTAAAAAGGGGCTCTTTGGTCTTTTCTCTAGCCCCAAGTCGTGAATAACAGATCATTTAACTCATCCTAAGCATATTATACCCACTTTTCACTAAAATACTCTTAAACAAAACCCTAGATCATCAAAGCTTACTCCTCAAGAAATCCAACTCCTACATTAATTCTCTAAGGCAATTCAAGATTAAGGATTTCCAATTCAAGAACTCTAAGAAATCATCTCCAAAGACACAATAGGAGTCCAAGATTCAAGTTTTTCATCTAAGATCATCGATTAAGGTATGTGGGATTATGAACAAGGACAATCCTTTCATCCTTGTGCCCAAAAACTTATTTTAATTCCAATTTTACTGATTTTTTACATGATTTCCCATGAAATTCAAGTTAGGGTTTACACCCATTATTAATAATTACAAGCCTATGAGATTTCCAGTGATTTAGAAGTTTAATTACATGATTATGTTCATATTTTCATGCATATTTCAGTAATTTTCAGATTTTGAATTAATTTATCAATGTTTACATTATCAAGCATGAACATTATGATATTTTAACGCTAGTTTGATGCATGGGTCATTAAGCGCTAATTAAAGATTGCTATTTCAAGATTGTTTGTGCTATGCACACCCTATGATAAGATTATTCTTAGATTTTTGATAAAGATTTGACCTTTTGGTCCTAAGCTAAGATAAAGAATCCACATTGTTCATATGACTTGAGATTTAAAGAAAAGAAAGAGCATAATTTGTTTTCTTGTAGACCCTTGTGCTATTTTGAAGTGGATTTTCTAAGATCCTGAGCATTAAAATGGGAGTAGTATTTAGCATCGAGATGGGTATGTTACCAAGATTTCATGCCCCAGAACTACGTGCTACCGTAGGATTAAGATTATTTCCACTTCTACATGGAAGACTAAGATTGTGATCACTTAAGATAAAGGTTCTATTCTGATGGCAAGAGTAGAACAGCTCTCCCCAACGTGGATAAGATGTTGGACACCATGAATACTCACATGGTTTATGTCCGTTAGAAGAACCTCCCAAAATAAGTCCCCTACTCTTAATACAGTCTTTTGGTTTAAAGCCTTAAGATAAAAGCATATGTTTTGGAAGCTATGATTTTTAAGATTCTTAAAGTCTTGAGATGAAGTATTTCCCTTACAGTTGACAAGATAATGTAGTAGTATTCAGAAAGAACAAATTTTTGGAACTGAATGTAATGGCTCACAAGATTTATATTATATGTTTTGTTGTTCATGATTTATGATCCTCAATTTTCAGATTACTCAAGCCTATATGAGTTATTTACATTTACCATGCATGATTTTATAAATTGTGATGATATTATTTACTTATTGCATTCACCCCCATATTCTCAGTACATTCCCAAAGTACTGATCCACATATACGTCTGTGTGCTACATTGTCTCATAATGTAGGTTCAGGTGCTCAGCCTCAGCAGCGTGAATGATTTTCGAGCATCTCATCTACATCTCTGCAGTTGGTGACTCCTCATATTTCAGAGACTTAGCTATTCAGATTTTCAGTTTATTAGTAGATGATTCAGTATTCATTTCAGACAGTTTGAGTTAGCTGGGGCTTGTCCTAGTGACTCTCTAGATTCAGACAGTAGTGGCTAGTCGGACTACCAGATTCAGTTTTAGATTTTAGTTGCAGTATTCATATTTTTAGTATTTTCTTTATCAGACTGGTGAGATTAGAATTTTCAGATATACTCAGATAATTCATATAGTTTCCGCATTTATTTTGATCTTACATTCATATTCCCCTATTTTGAGATTCGGATTTAGTAAAAGGCAGCCAAAATTAGCTCAAGACTACTTGTAGTTTGGAGCACTGTGTGGCATCTCGAAAATCAGGTTTCGAGGCGTTATAAACTTGGTATCAGAGCCAGGTTTAGAGAGTCCTAGGGAGTCAGACAAGCCGCATTAAGTAGAGTCTTGATCATCAGTGTAAAGCATGCCACATCTATGAGCAAGAGGCTATGTAGCATTTTAGAAAATCATCTTTTCTTTCATGATCTATCATGCATTCAGTGTCTCTATATGCTTTTAAACTGTGCTTTCACGTGACAGAAAAAGCCTCCTCGTCGAGCTAATGCACGTTGAAACGATAACTAGCCACCTCAGCCCGCAGATCCTTTGAATGATAATGTTTCATATGTAGAGTTTGGGATGGCTTTCAGGCGCTAGTCCAAGATGTAACAGATAATGTTCAGGGCAACCGTCAGGCTGTATTCCCACTAAATGGGTACTTAACCGCAGCCAGGATTTGAGATTTTATAAGAATGAACCCGCCGGAATTCTTTAGGTCGAAGACAGGTGAGGACCTGCAGTTTTATCTAGATGAGGTAAAGAAGATCACCCAAATTATGCATGTTTCTGAAGAAGAGAGTGTAGAGTTGGCATCCTATAGGCTGAAGTATGTTGCATATTGATACAAGATCGACAAGGAAGACACGAAAACATACACTAAAATAGTCAACGATTTGAAGAATCGCAGACCCCCTTTGATGACCTCTCTCAGATTCACAAGAAGAACAAGAAAGGAAATGATATCAAGAGTAAAACACACTAAAAACAACAAAAACACTTGATGAACAAGATGCAATAGCAACAACACACGGTTACAAAACAAGAACACAAATGGATTATACTAGATATAGACATACGATTACAAGAAAGTAAAGATAGATAGATAGACAAATGAAGATGTAATATTAACAATCCAAAAGCTTATTCCACTTTTGGACCTTTAATATCACACACAACCTAAATCTATCTCTTACGTGACCTCAAGGGAACCGAAATACCCAAGCAATCTTCGTTTCTAAGAAAATCATCAACACAAGGATTCCACCTTGCCCAAGGATTCCACCTTGAAAGAGGCTCTCAAAAGAGGCTACAAATATGTCATCTAAAATCTCCCCTTAAAATGAAGGCAAACTAGCTATTTATAGGCCATGGGTCTTTATTACACAATGGGCTCAAAAGTGACCCTAAAAGCTATTGGGCCCAAAAGTGACCCAAAGCCCAAAATAATGTCATGGGCGTCCATGCTCTCTCGAAGCCCACGCTATCTTCCAAACACGTCGTGGCTCAATGCTCCCGTGGATGACATTATCAAATGTAGCTTCTCCCGCACTCCAAGATATCATCCACACACGTATTTGTTCCCCTAAAACAACTAAATCTTGGATCCATAGATGTGATTCTTAAAGCATCTATCCCAAAGGAGTGGAGCCCATTGATCTTGTATCATCCTCCCTTTCTTGAAGAGGATTCGTCCTCGAATCCAACTCCTTTATCAAATTGTCGTTGCACCTTTCAAGTTTGGAATTCTTTGGTAAGAACTCCGTTAGGCTTTCAAGCTCATTTTCATATGGCATTCTCCTTGCATCCTCCTTTGATATTATTTGTTCATGAACCTGCACAAATGAAGGAGTGATGTTAGGTAAAATGCTAGCATCATGGTTAGCGAGTGACAAAGATTCCATGTTAGAATTGGTCTTCTCAATTTGGATTTGGGTTGGATGAACAATGTCGTTGGGAACTTGGTTTGTAGTGAGAACATGTTCTTGAAATGGAATCGGATGTGATCTTTGGTAATGAGGTGTTTGTTGGTGGAATTGTGGTGGTTGGGGTACATTTGGTGGGGTTTGGGTAGTAAGACATTTCACCTTTTCCATGTTTCCTTCCAAACGTGACCTATCCTTCTTCCAACTATTCAATTCTTGTCGCCAATCCATGAGAGCTTTCATTATCGCCTCTTTTGAGATAGGTTGGATCTCATCTCCCAAAGCCATGGTACCTATAAATTAGGCACTCAACACAACTTTTTATTCAATTTTGAGGATCAAACACCACCTTTTGAAAAGAATTCAAGATGAAGGTTTGAATCTTCTCAAGAACACTCAAGAACATCAAGAACTTCAAAAATCTCTAACTCTTGAAACGATGATCGGAATGCGATGAAATTTTGAACCAAGGCTATTTTCAACCTTCTAAACATATTACAAACATCAATTTGTTCAATTTCTCAACCAAAAATTCCAGATCTCGAACCCACCTCTCTTTCTTCAAGTTTAAGCCCACATCAAGGGTAGAACACTCAAATCAACTCCGATTTAGCTCAAATTCGAACCCTAGACTCCTATAGTGTTAGAGAAAAATAACCTAACACTAAAAACACAAGAAAACAACAAAATCAAAGACTCAAATTTTGACCTAGGGTCAAAAACGGGAATAGTACTTTTTTTTTTTTGAAATTTTCGATTTTGACACTTTTTTTTTTTTTTGCAATCTTCAAGATAACAAACCCAAGATTAACTTCATAGAAACAAAATCAAGCTCGACTTTGATACCAAATGATACAAGATCAATAAGGAAGACACGAAAACATACACCAAAATAGTCAACGATTTGAAGAATCGAGGACCCCCTTTGATGACCTCCCTCGGATTCACAAGAAGAACAAGAAAGGAAATGATATCAAGAGTAAAACACACTAAAAGCAACAACAACACTTGATAAACAAGATGCAATAACAACAACACACGGTTACAAGACAAGAACACAAATGGATTACACTAGATATAGACATACGATTACAAGAAAGTAAAGATAGATAGATAGATAGACAAATGAAGATGTAATATTAACAATCCAAAAGCTTATTCCACTTTTGGACCTTTAATATCACACACAACCTAAATCTATCTCTTACGTGACCTCAAGGGAACCGAAATACCCAAGCAATCTCCGTTTCTAAGCAAATCACCAACACAAGGATTCCACCTTGCCCAAGGATTCCACCTTGAAAGAGGCTCTCAAAAGAGGCTACAAATATGTCATCTAAAATCTCCCCTTAAAATGAAGGCAAACTAAATATTTATAGGCCATGGGTCTTTATTACACAATGGGCTCAAAAGTGACCCTAAAAGCTATTAGCCCCAAAAGTGACCCAAAGCCCAAAATAATTTCATGGGCGTCCATACTCTCTCGAATCCCACGCTATCTTCAAAAAACGTCGTCGCTCAATGGTATCATGGATGACATCATCAAATGTAGCTTCTCCCGCGCTCCAAGCTATCATCCACACACGTACTTGTTCCCCTAAAACAACTAAATCTTGGATCCATAGATGTGATTCTTGAAGAATCGATCCCAAAGGAGTGGAGCCCATTGATCATGTATCACATATGATTGGGTAGTGATGTAAAAGAAAAGTAGAGGGGAGAATGCAGTTCCCATGTCATGGCAGGTGTTTCAGGATGTATTTCTAGATAAGTTCTTCCCATGTAAGGTGAGGAAAACCAAGATAGAAGAGTTTATAAACCTGAGGCAGGGCTCAATGACAGTGAAGGAGTATTGCCTCAAGTTTAAACAGTTGTCTAAGTATTCCCCTAATCAAATGGCTGACCCTAGGTCAAGATTGAGTAAGTTTGTGATCGGTGTATCTGGGTTGGTAATTAAGGAGTGTAGGACTTCTATGCTTATTAGGGACATGGATCTTGCTAGGTTGATGATGTATACCCAACAGATAGAGGCAGAGAAGTTGAAAGGGAAAGATAGAAATAACAAGAGAGCTAGAACAGGACAGTTTGAGTATGGTCAGAATAGGTCTCAAGGGGGTAATCGTTCGCAGTTTTAGAATCGTTCATCTATACCAGAAACATCAACAGCTAGTGCTCATATTCCCAGAGGTAGATAGGAGCAGTGGGGTAAGCCTTCTATGTCCAGATCACAGAATAGTGTGAGTGGGAAGCCTAATTATCCACCATGTTCCTAGTGTGCTAAGACCCATCTGGGTGAGTGTTTTTGGGGTCAGAAAAGTTATTATGGTTGTGGAAAGTCGGGTCATAGAATTAAAGAGTGCCTACTTGCTAGACAGGGAAATAGGGATGTCTGTCCCCAGACTCAGCATACTAGTGCACCATCTCCTCTAGGTCGTCCAGCTCCTCCTCAGGGCGCATCATCTAGTACCGATAGCTTTTAGTGCCAGAATCTATTTTATGCTTTACTATTCCATCAGGAGCAGAAGGATTCACCAAATGTTGTTGCGGTATGCTTCGCATCTTTCATCTTGATATTTACGTGTTATTAGACCCTGGGTTGAGTTTCTCTTATGTGACCCCGTTAGTTGCAGTAAATTTTGAGTTAAGTTCTGAAAAAATCCTTGAGCCTTTGTTGGTTTCTACCTCAGTAGGTGAGTCACTTGTTGCCAAGTAGATTTACAAAAAGTGTCCTATCATTGTCCATCATAAAATTATGATAGCGGACCTAATAGAGTTAGATATGGTTGATTTTGATCTTATTCTTGATATGGATTGGCTCCATTCCTGTTATGAATCCATAGATTGTCGCACCAGAGTAGTGAAGTTTTAGTTTTTAGATAAGCCAGTCTTTGAGTAGAAAAAAAATTCAGTGTCTCCCAAAAGCCATTTCATATCTTATCTTAAAGCCAAAATGTTAATCTGTAAAGGGTGTATCTATCATCTTGTTCGAGTCAAAGACACTAAGTCGGATACTCCAGCAATTCAGTCAGTCAGTATAGTCAATGATTTTCCAAATATCTTTCTCGAAGATTTGCTAGGGGTACCTCCCGATTAGGAAATAAAATTTATTATTGATCTTCTCCCAGATACTTAGCCGATTTCTATCCCTCCATACCGTATGGCTCCCGCAGAGCTTAAGGAGTTGAAAGAGCAACTCAAAGATCTTTAAGATAAAGTTTTCATAAGTCCTAGTGTTTCTCCATGGGGAGCTCCCGTCCTATTCGTGCAAAAGAAAGATGGTTCTCTGCGCATGTGCATTGACTATCGCCAGCTGAACAAAGTTACAGTCAAAAACAAATATCCTCTCCCGAGAATTGATGACTTATTTGATCAACTCCAAGGTGCAAGTTAATTCTCAAAGATAGACCTTAGATCCGGCTATCATCAGTTTAAAGTAAGGGAATGTGATATTCCAAAGACAGCTTTCAGAACCCATTACGGTCATTTTGAGTTTCTAGTCATGTCTTTCGGGTTAATCAATGCCCCCGCAGCTTTCATGGACTTGATGAACAGAGTGTTCAAATAGTATTTGGACATATTTGTCATAGTCTTTATCAATGATATACTCTATGACTCTCGTGGTGAGGATGATCATGTAGACCATCTTAGAATTGTGTTGCAAACTCTTAGAGATCACCAATTGTTCGCCAAAGTTAGCAAATGCGAATTTTGGCTAAGGTCAGTAGCTTTCCTTGGTCATATCGTTTCCAGTGAGGGTATTAGAGTTGATCCCCAAAAGACGAAAATCGTAAGAAATTGGCCTAACCTATCTCTCCATCAGATATTAGGAGTTTCTTGGGTTTAGCTGGTTATTACAGATTTTTTGTTGAGGGTTTCTTATCTATTGCATCCCCTATGTCTAGATTGACCCAAAATAAAGTTAAGTTCCTATGGTCAGAAGTGAAGGAGAAGCAAGACAAGGATTCTAGTTTGGTCAAACTGAAGGAGTCAGTTAAAGACCAAAAGGTAGAAGTTTTCTCCCAAGGGGGAGATGGCGTGTTGAGATACTAGAGTGGATTGTGTGTGACATGTGTTGATGATTTGAGGAAACGGATCATGGCGGAAGCAGACGGTGCGCGTTATTCCATCCATCCAGGAGCTACCAAGATGTACCACGACTTGCTGGAAACCTATTGGTGGAATGGTATAAAGAGAGATCTAGCAAAAATTATAGAAAAGTGTGCAACTTGTCAACGGGTTAAGATAGAGCACCAAAAACCTGGTGGTTCATTGCAAAAGTTTGGTATCCCCACTTGGAAGTGGGAAGAGGTAAATATGGATTTTGTGACTGGTTTACCCCATTCGCCCCGTCATCATGATTCAATTTGGGTTGTTGTAGACAAGTTAACTAAGTCAGCGCATTTCTTGCCAGTTCACATGTCTTACACAGCTGAAGATTATGCTAAGTTATACATTAGAGAGTTAGTCAAATTGCATGGAGTTCTTTTATCCATCATCTTAGATAGGGGTACTCAGTTTACATCTCAGCTTTGGAGATCTTTTCAGAAAGGTCTTGGTACCCAAGTCCATCTTAGTTCAGCTTTCCACCCTCAGATAGATAGTCAAGTAGAGAGGACCATCCAAAATCTAGAAGATATGTTAAGGGCATGTGCTCTTGATTTCAAAGGTAGTTGGGATGAGCATTTGCCATTGTTGAGTTCGCTTATAATAACAATTATCATGCTAGTATTTATATGGCCTCGTTTGAGGCTCTTTATGGAAGGAGATGTAGATCACCCATAGGTTGGTTTGAAGTGGGTGAGACCGCTTTGCTTGGGCCTGACGCAGTGTTTGAAGCTATGGGGAAGGTTCAGTTGATTAGAGAAAGATTGAAAACAACATAGAGTCATTATAAATCATATGCATATGTGAGAAGAAGGGACCTCGAGTTTGAGGTTAGTGATTTAGTGTATCTGAAGATTTCACCCATGAAAAGGGTGAAGAGATTTGGCAAAAAAGGGAAGCTTAGTCCCCAGTATGTTGTCCCCTACAGAATTGTGAGTCATGTTGGAAAAGTATCTTATGAGCTTGATTTGCCCGCATACTTATCGTCTGTTCATCCTGTATTCCACGTCTCTATGCTTAAAAAGTGTATCGGTGACTCCACTGTTATAGTTCCTTTAGAAAGCTCAGATATTCAGAACAGCCTTTCATACGAAGAGATTCCAGTTGAGATTTTAGATCATTAGATCTGTAGACTAAGGAACAAAGAAGTTCCCTTGGTGAAAGTTCTTTGGCGGAATCAGTAGATTGAGAGAGCCACTTGGGAAGAAAAAGCAGATATGCGAGCCAAGTACCCTCACCTTTTCTCCATAAATTTAGATTCAGTCGAAGTTAATACTCTTCCTTAATTCATTGTGTTTCCAGTTTCAGATTCAACTATATAATCGTCCTCTTTGAAAACCCATGCACTCACAGAATTACTCAGAAGCTCAGAATGATTTAGATTCAGTTTTGCAATTTATTTCAATTGTTCATGCTATCATATCTCCTCAAATTCCTTAGTATTCTTAGTCTAACTAGCAACATTCATGGACGAATGTTTCCAAGGGGGAGAGATTGTAATACCCCATACTTTTCTTAACTCAATTTGACATCTAAAATGTCAAGCATTAGCTTCAACAAAGAATGACTTTACATACATATAGAATTTTCCAGATGTAAACCCTTCCAATGTATAGGAAATTGAATCAGCTTTCCAAAGATATAAGATTCGCCTTAATCTGATAACCGGGCGAGAAGTTATGGCGATTTTAAGTTTTAATCGTAAAACACTGTCATTTCAGTCACTAGCGCATCGCGGAGACAGTTTAAATGACAATTGTCAATTTCCAGTAAGACTTCATGATTTCACCACATAGTGGTGATTTCTGATTTCACAATTGTTACTTTCTAGTGAGACTCCACGATAATGGTGCGTCGGAAGGTTGTCAAAATGGCAATTCAGAAGCGTACCGCGTAGCTCCGCATCGCAGCGATTTTCCAGGTCCCAGTTGGAAGTTTTCAGTAGGCCGCCGCGATAACGGTGCGCCGTACCATAGGCCAATTTCGGAAATTTTTCCAATCCGAGTAAAATTTTAAAAAGGGGCTCTTTGGTCTTTTCTCTAGCCCTGAGTTTTGAATAACAGATCATTTAACTCATCCTAAGCATATTATACCCACTTTTCACCAAAATACTATTAAATAAAATCCTAGATCATCAAAGCTTACTCCCTAAGAAATCCAATTCCTCCATTAATTCTCCAAGGCAATTCAAGATTAAGAATTTCCAATTCAAGAACGTTAAGAAATCATCTCCAAAGACACAATAGGAGTCCAAGATTCAATAATTTCATCTAAGATCATCGATTAAGGTATGTGGGGTTATGAACAAGGACAATCCTTTTGTCCTTGTGCCCAAAAATATATTTTATTTCCAATTTTACTGATTTTTTACATGATTTTCCATGAAATTCAAGTTAGGGTTTACACCCATTATTGTTATTCACAAGCCTATGAGATTTCCAGTGATTTAGAAGTTTAAATACATGATTATGTTCATATTTTCATGCATATTTTAATAATTTTCATATTTTGAATTAATTCATCAATGTTTACATTATCAAGCATGAACATTATGGTATTTTAACGTGAGTTTGATGCATGGGTCATTATACGCTAATTAAACATTTCTATTTCAAGATTGTTTGTGCTACACGCACCCTATGATATGATTATTCTCAGATTTTTGATAAAAATTTGACCTTTTGGTCCTAAGCTAAGATAAAGAATCCACATTGTTCATATGACTTGAGATTTAAAGAAAAGAAAGAGCATAATTGGTTTTCTTATAGACCCTTGTGCTATTTTGAAGTGGATTTCCTAAGATCCTGAGCATAAGAATGGGAGTAGTATTTAGCACCGAGATGGGTATGTTACCAAGGTTTCATGCCCCAGAACTATGTGCCATCATAGGATTAAGATTATTTCCACTTCTACGTGGATGACTAAGATTGTGATCACTTAAGATAAAGGTTCTATTCCGATGGCAAGGGTAGAACAGCTATTCCCAACGTGAGTAAGACGTTGGACTCTATGAATGCTCACATGTTTTATGTCCATTAGAAGAACCTCCCAAAAGAAGTCCCCTACTCTTAATATAGTCTATTGGTTTAAAGCCTAAAGATAAAAGCATATGTTTTGGAAGCTATAGTTTTTAAGATTCTTAAAGTCTTGAGATGAAGTATTTCCCTTACAGTTGACAAAATAATGTAGTAGTTCTCAGAAAGAACAGATTTTTGGAACTGAATGTAATGGCTCACAAGATTTATATTATATGTTTTACTGTTCATGATTTATGATCCTTAGTTTTCAGATTACTCAAGCTTATGTGAGTAATTTACATTTATCATGCATGATTTTAGAAATTGTGACGGTATTATTTACTTATTGCATTCACCCCCATATGCTCAGAACATTCCCAAAGTACTGATCTACATATATGTTTGTGTGCTACATTGTCTCATAATGTAGGTTCAGGTGCTCAGTCTTAGCAGCGTGAGTGATTTTCGAGCATCTCATCTACATCTCTGCAGTTGGTGAGTCCTCATAGTTCGGGGCCTTAGCTATTCAAATTTTTGGTTTATTAGTAGATGATTCAGTATTCATTTCAAACAGTTTGAGTCAGCTGGGTCTTATTCCAGTGTCTCTAGATTTAGTTAGTAGAGGCTTGTCGGACTACCAGATTTAGTTTTAGATTTTAGTTGCGGTATTCAGATTTTCAGTATTTGCTTTATCGGACTGATGAGATTAGAAATTTTAGATATACTCAGATAATTCATATAGTTTTCTGTATTTATTTTGATCTTACATTTATATTCCCCTATTTTGAGATTCAGATTTAGTAGAAGGCAACCAGGGTTAACTCAGGAATACTGGTAGTTCGGAGCACCATGTGGCGTCGCGAAAATCAGATTTTTGGGCATTACACTATCTTGCTTTGTTTCCTTCTATCCTGATTTTTGTGTCTCTTAGGACCTCTTCAGTGGCAAGGTGATGGGGATTGGTAGATAGAAGGTTAGACTTTATATTCTTAGAGGAGAATGGGAAGACAAAACTTACCCTGCAGGAATAAAGCATAGCATCATTGCAGAAACTTCAGCTATAAGTTGCAAACTATGGTATAAGAGACCTGGCCATCCAACTTCACAGGTTTTAAGATGCTTAGACCTTCTAAAGAATCATACTAATGTAGATATGTTGAATAAGGGTACAGTCTGCCCCTGTTTTGAGCTTGTACACATGGATCTCTGGGGACCTTATAAATCTTCTGCTTTTAATAATAAGTGTATTTTTTTACTATGGTGGATGAATATAGTAGATACACTTGGGTTCATCTGTTGCAGCTAAAATCTGAGACCATAGTGGCTATTAAGATCTTTATTTCCATGATCAAGACACAGTTTGGGAGTATTGATAAAGACTATAAGATCCGATAATGGGACTGAGTTTATTATTTCTCAGTGTTAGACATTGTTCTGGTCTTTAGGTATTTTACATCAAACCAGTTGTTCTCATACATCACAATAAAATGGAGTTATGGAGAGGAAGCACAGACAAATATTAAACATAACTAGAGCTCTTAAATTTCAGTCTCATTTGCCCATTAAGTATTGGGGGTTATGTGTGAAGGCTGTTGTATATATCATGAATAGGTTACCATCTTCAGTGTTGGATGGTAAAATCCTCTTTCAACTGTTGTTTTCTAAAGATCCTAAGCTATCTCATTTAAGGGACATAGGTTGTCTGTGCTATGTGCCAATTGTCCCTAGAGGAGATAAGTTTTCTGAAAAAGGCAAAACCTATTGTGTTAGTATTATCCCTAGAGGAGATAAGTTTTCTGAAAAAGGCAAAACCTATTGTGTTAGTAGGATATTCAGATTCTCAAAAGGGATACTTACTACTAGACATGCAATCCAAGAAGTTGTTATTTAGTAGAGATGTTGTGTTCCAAGAATATAAATTTCCTTTTGACCATTCACAAAAACAATTGCAACCTGCAGCAGCTTCTAAACCTAATGAAGACGTAACTAATTCTTAGTTTCCACAGATAATACTTCATTTTCTCCATCACTAGAAATGAAGTGATAGTCCATCTGATCCCTCATTAGCTCAAACTTCATCCAACTATTGCACCACCTAATCTAGATACAAATGACATAAACAATAGTGCATATAGTCCATCTGATCCCTCATTAGCTCAAACTTCATCCAACAGACCTACCAAAACTATTAGGCCACCTGTATGGATGCAAAATTATGTTGATTCCTCTGGAATCCAAAAATGCAAACATCCCTTATCCAACAGCTTGTCTTACAACAAAGTAATCAATGCTTATCAATGTTACTTAACAAAGTTCTCTAGCTTAACTGAACCTCAGCACTTTAAGCAAGCTATAAATGATGACAGATGGGCGAAAGCCATGAAGTTAGAGATCCAAACTTTAGAAGCCAACAACACATGGACCATTGTTGACTTGTCGAATAACACTGTTGGTTCTAAATGGATATACAAAATAAAGTATCTTGAAAATGGTGAGGTAGAAAGGTTCAAAGCAAGATTAGTGGCCAAGGGCTATAGTCAGCAAGAGGAGCTAGACTATCATGAGACATATTCACCAGTTGCTAAAATGGTAACAGTCAGGTGTGTAATTGCAGTAGCAGTATCTAGAGGATGGAGTATTCATCAAATGGATGTCTATAATGCCTTTTACAGGGTGATCTTGAAGAAGAAGTATACATGGAACTACCATAAGGTTTCAGTAGACAGGGGGAGAATAAGGTCTGCAAGCTGCACAAATCTTTGTATGGTCTCAAGAAAGCTTCCGGACAATAGAATCTAAAGCTTACAAATGCATGACTTAATGTTGTATTTACTCAAAGTGCATATGATTATTCCCTTTTAACTCTACATAAAGGTGCTGATACAGTGGTAGTTCTAGTATATGTTGATGATCTACTTCTTACTAGGAGCAATGCTGCTTTGATTAATGCAACCAAAGATAAGTTACATAAATAGTTCAGAAGAAGGATTTGGGTGATCTCAAGTATTTCTTAGGCATTGAGGCCCTAAGATCAGCTTTAGGAGTAATATTAAATCAAAGGAAGTATATCTTTGAGTTGAACTCAGACACCGGTCTTAGTGGTTTTAAGCCTGCACTTACCCGTTTAGAGTCTAATATGAGATTGACCACAATTGAATATGATCAATCTACTGGTGCACATGGAGATGAATTGTTATCAGATGCTTCTTCTTATCAAAGACTTATGGGCAAGCTCATGTATGCTACCATCACAAGACCTGATATCAGTTTTATTGTCCAAAAAATCAGTCAGTTCATGCAACATCCTAAGAAGTCACACTGGGAAGCTGCTACCAGAGTAGTCAAGTATCTAAAAGGTTCTGTTGGACAAGGTATTTGGTTAAATACTGATTCTTCTACTACTCTCACTTGTTGGGGTAACTTGGACTAGGCTGTCTGTCCTAACACTAGAAGATCAGTCACTGGATATGCAGTTCATTTTGGTGAATCCTTGATATCTTGGAAGTCCAAGAAACAACATACTATGTCTAGGAGTTCTGCTGAAGCTAAGTATAGAAGCATGGCTTCAGCAGTTGCAGAGATAACTTGGTTAGTTGGTTTGTTCTAGGAACTCAATGTTCCCATTACTCTGCCTATATGAGTATTTAATGACAGCAATTCAGCTATACGATTGGCAAATAATTCAGTGTTTCATGAGAGAACAAAACACATAGAAATTGATTGTCACTCATCAGTGACAAGATTAAGAGTGGCTTAATCCAGGCTGTTTATGTCAACACTCATGATAAGGTTGTTGATCTTCTCACTAAGGTCTTAAGTCAAGCTCAACATGCACATTTATTAGGCAAGCTTGTTGTGCTAAACATACTGCACCAGGGGAGTGTTTTAACATGTGATTACTGCATTTTCTATATGTACATAGCTACTGTTCCATTAGATACTTTATGGTTGTATTGATAAATTAGTTAGTAGGCTAGCGAATTAGTTGAATAAGTTGTTAGGCAGGTATGAGGTAGTTAGCTGAGCTGGAAGTGAGCTAACAAAAGCTCAATTACTCAGTCTATAAATAGGGGCAACAATGCTTTGTACAAAGAGAGATCAATCAATAAAATCAGTTCCCCATTTCATTCTCTCTCCATTAATCATGAATGATCAAGATGCATTGCTTGATTTTCACAATGATCAAATTTATTACGATACACTCCAACTTCACAGGGTTCTATTACCTTGCTGAACTAAATTTTAGTGTATTTTTGTCATCCTTTTTATCTAACGTGGCACCTCTGATGTGGGTCCCATGTTATATAATAAAGATGTCATGTTAGCATAAAAGGGTGATAAAAATAAGCTAAAATTGAGTTCAAGAGAGTAATAGGACCCCTGTGAAGTTGGAGTGTGTCGTAGAAACTTTGGTCATAGTTTGAAGCACCGGGTGCTTATCTCTTTATTTATTATTGCAATTTGAGGATATTAGAAGTGCATAAGTAAAATGAATTTATATTGGACTTTTCATTTGTGACACCCAGCTTCATGTGATTAGCACCTGACACACTAACTCATCCATGTGTATGTAATCATAATAAATGCGAAAGCAATGTAAAATCATACGTATTTTCATAATAGGAGGTGCATAATTTCTAGCCTCTAATGTAATTAAAGAAAAAACTTGACAAATGAACAGTTGAGAAATTGATCCAACTATAAGCTCAAATCAAATCATATGTATTTTCAAAATAGGATATGCATGATTTCTAGCGATTAAAGCATCCACTAACCCCTCCGAACCATGATAGAATTGGCTACGACACACTCCAACTTTACGAGAGTTTTATTTTGGGGAAAGGACGAAAATGGCCAGTCGGCCAAACAAATTCCACCAAAAGTAACCTAAGAATTGTAATTCCACTAATTAGTTATTTCGGCTCCTTTTTAATATACCAATTCATTGTTTTCTCTTTTTCTTTTTTCCTTTGTTGGCTGCTCTTCTCACTCTCTCTCGCTATTCTTTTTAAAATTTTAAAAAGTTACTTTTTTTATTTTAATAATTAAATATAATTTTATGGAGTTTTTTTTCTCAATAATTTATAGTTAGAACAGAAAAAAATCACTACATTATATTTTTTATTCCTATTATTTATACTTTTAATATAATACAATTGTTAAAGATATATATTTATATATAATAATGAGACAGTTTCTATGTATATACATATTCTATATAATAATTATAGCATTTTTATACACATTCTATATAATTTTTAACTATAATTATTATTTAGATACATATTTTATACGACTCTATATAGTTTCTACATGCATTCTAAAAATGTATCAATCTAGTATAAGAGAGTATCAATTGAGTATATATACACTGCAAGTATATCAATGTAGTATAAAAGTGTATTAATGTGGTATAAAAGAACATCAATTGGGTATAAGGACTGCATGTACTTGCATAGAATTTCCTTTCTCCTTTTAAAAAAGTGTATCAATATAGTATAAAAGTGAATCAATTTGGTATAAAAGTGTATCAATTGAGTATAGAGACTGCATGTGTCCAATTGGGCCAAATGGCTAGAAAAGGGAATTACTTTAGCCGACTGGCTACATCACGTCCACTTTTTCAATTATGGGCCATTTTTTTTTTTTCAAAATGGTCATCCCATGTCCTTTTCCCTTTTATTTTCTCCCTGAACTAAATTTTATCGTATTTTTGTCAATCTTTTTAGCTAATGTGGCACCTTTTAAACTGACGTGATACCTTTAACGTGGACCCCATTTTTATGAAATAAAGGTGTCAGGTCAGCCCAAAAGGGTGACAAAAATACACTAAAATTTACTTTAGAGGGGTAATAGAACTCCTGTGAAGTTGTAGTGTGTCGTAGCAACTTTGACCATAATTTAAAAGTGTACTGGATGCTTATCTCATTTTTAGCCTCTAATGTACTTGTTAAATAAAAGGCTTGACAAAAGAATAGTTGATAAATTGATCCAACTATAAGCTCAAATCATATGTATTTTTGAGATAGGATATGCATGATTTGTAGCGAGTAAAGCATCTAGAATTCTCTGAACTATGACCAAATTAGTTTTGACACACTTCAATTTCACAAGGATTCTATTCTCCCTGATAAATTTTATCATATTTTTGTCAATCTTTTTAATTGATGTGACACCTTTTTCGCTGACTTGACACCTTTGATGTTGACCTTATTTTTATATAATAAAGATGTCACGTCAGCCCAAAAGGGTGACAAAATACAGTAAAATTAACGTCAGTGGGAGTAATAGAACCCATGTGAAGTTGAATTGTGTCATACCAATTTTGGTCATAATTCAAGAGTGTACTAAATGCTTATCTTATTTCTAGCCTCTCATGTGTGTGTGTGTGTGTGTGTGTGTATATATATATATATATATATAGAGAGAGAGAGAGAGAGAGAAAGAAGGAGAAGAGAGGGTTTCGACATGCCTGCTTCATCAGGTTGCATGCTCCGTGATTTTACTAATCACCCCTAATTAATTATTATAAGTTATTTATATATTAAAATGTTAATAATATTTAATTAAAAAATAAAATTGACATTTATGACATGTCTGCTTCAACTGCTTCAACCATGATTTTACTATATCACCCTAATTAATTATTATAAGTCATTACATATTAAAAATTAATAATATTTAATTAAAAAAGATAAAATAAATATTTATGACATGTCTGCTTCAACTGCTTCAGTCGTGATTTTACTATATCACCCCTAATTAATTATTATAAGTCATTTATGTATTAAAAATTAATAATATTTAATTAAAAAAATAAAATAGACATTTATGACATGTCCGCTTCAACTGCTTCAATCATAGTTTTACTGAATATCACCCCTAATTAATTATTATAAGTCACTTGAGTATTAAAATATTAATAAAATTTAATAAAAAAAGGTAAAATCGATATAAAATGATAAATTAACTCTTGATGCTTTGAATTAACTTGACATCTTATATGAGGTTCACTTAAATTTTTTTCACAAGTATTTTTTATAGTAATTTTTCTTTGTCACTTCTAATTAGTTGTTGTAAGTCATTTAAGACATTTATGTTTCGCTGCTTTAATCATAATTTTACTATATCAGCCCTAATTAATTATTATGGTCATCTAAGCACTGTGCCACTTAAATTGGAATAGAAAAATATTATAAATCGCACTAATTAAAAAATTAAATTATTTAAAAAATATAATTGGATATCAACGATACAAAACTCTGGACAAGAAGAGTAACATATATTATTCAAAAATTACATAAAAGGTATTATAAATTACAATAATTGACAACTTAAAATATCTAAAAATAATTTAATTTGTTATATATCTCAAAACAAATACATAAAAAATACTATAAATTACAATAATTGACAAATTAAAAAATTTAAAAGATATAAAATATTTGATTGACTCTCGAAATTATATTAGTGTCACTTAAATTGAAATAGAAGAAAAGTATTATAAATCACAATAATTAAAAACTTAAATTATTTTAAAATATAATTCACTATCAATGCCATAAAAGCTTGGATAAGAAAAGAAACGTATATTATTTGAAAATTACATTAAAAATAGTCATAATACATAAATATGACCCTAAACTTGACAACAAATTATAACATTGACCTTAAACTTTGATAGTGCATAAATATGACCTTTACCTATTCAAAACCTAAACAAATATGACCTCCGATCCTATGTGGCAGAACGCGTGTTGTACACGCAAAACTGGGCGCGTAGGCTAAAAATTTGAGTGTTTCAACAGCAAAAAAAAAATGGTAAAATGACTATTATGCCCTTACTGGTTCCTTTTTATATATTCAAATGACTTTTCACTATTATTTTTTCATTATTTTCAGCTCAAAAGATGACACTATACTAATAATAATAAAAAAAAATTATAGTTTTAATAAAGAATTAATACATAAAAATGACCCTAAACTTGACACCAAATTATAACTTTGGCCTTAAACCTTGACAGTGCACAAATATGATCTTTAACTATTCAAAACTACACAAATATGACCTCCAATCCTACGTGGTAAAACGCGTGTTCAACACGCAAAACTGGGTGCGTTCAGCTTAAAATCTAAGGGCATAATACATAAATATGACCTTAAACTTTGACAGTGCACAAATATGACATTTAACTATTCGAAACTACACAAATATGACCTTTAAATGACTCTTCACTATTATTTTTTCATTATTTTTGGCTCAAAGATGAAAATGGCATCTAATTTCTTTTGTCATTGCGGAAAAGAGCAATATTAAAGATTTATTAATTAGGAGGGTCAGCCTCATACGAAAAAATCGAGCGGGTATGTATATATATTATAAAGCAGAGAACGAATTTAAGTTATATAATATATGTAAATATTATTTATTTAAAGATTAAATTAAAAATAAACTATACTAATAATGAAAAAAATTATAGTTTTAATAAAACGTTATTAAATTAATGCTATTAAGGATAGTAGTAGTAGTATATTAAATTAACGCTATCAAATTAACGTAATTAAAATGTTATTAAATTAACGTTATTAAATTAACGAGAGGCTGACCTACGTGGTTGCCATGGGGTTCACCCGAACCCCCTCGGTAAAAAAATTATGTTGTATATATATATAAGATAGAAAATGTATATTTATGTACGTATATTAATGTTGAACCACATGAAACAAGGCACTTAGATAGCCCGGTGGTGTTATTTGCTCATCTTGGGCGCTTCCTTCAGCCTACTGTGCGCGTTCGATCCCTGCTAGTGGCTGTTTTTTTTAAGTAAAAAAAAGCTAGGTGCTGCTGCTATAGAAATAAATAAAATAATAATATTTTTGTAAAATAAAAAAAAAGTTAGGTGCTGCTACTATAGAAATAAATAAAAAATTATTATTATTATTATTATAATAATGATAACAATAATAATAATAATAATAATTATAATAAAAACAACGTCGTTTTAACACAAAAAGCAAAAGTTTGACAGTGCACAAATATGACCGTTAACTATTCAAAACTGCACAAATATGACCTCTCTCCAAGTCATCCCTTTTAACGACGTGGCACCGTGTGATTGGATTACCTTTCCACGTAGGCACGAGTGAGACTCACGCATGGGGTTGCAAAATCGGAGGTCATATTTGTTCAGGTTTTGAATAGTTAAAGGTCTTATTTATGCACTATCAAAGTTTAAGGTCAAAGCTATAATTTGGTGTCAAGTTTAGGGTCATTTTTATGTATTAACTCTTTAATAAAACGTTGTTAAAACGTTATTAAATTAAAGTTATTAAATTAGCGTTATTAAAACGTTGTTAATAAAACATTATTAAATTAACGTTATTAAGTTAATATTATTAAAATGTTATTAAATTAGCGTTATTAAAACGTTATTAAGAACAATAGTAGTAGTATATTAAATTAACGTTATTAAAACGTTATTAATAAAATGTTATTAAGGGCAGTAGTAATAGTATATTAAATTAACGTTATTAAAATGTTATTAATAAAACATTATTAAGATGAAAATTTTATTAAAATATTGTTATTAAATGCTTAAAATAATAATAATTATTATTATTATTATTAGTCGTAGTAGTAGTATATTGATAGAAGCAATAGTAGTACGTAATATGTAGAAATAGTAGTAGTAGTAGTAGAATATTATTATTATTATTATTATTATTATTATTAGTCGTAGTATATTGATAGAAGCAATAATAGTACGTAATATGTAGAAGTAGAAATTGTATAATAATAATAATAATTATAGACACTTAATTTTATCCCTCCCCAATAGCACTTTTACTATTTTACCTCCATCTTACCACATGTCATCACCCATATAATTATATCCCATAAAAATACAAAAAATAAAAGCCTTAATATAATTCCTAACAAATCTTATCATAACCAACTCACCCTATCCCACCTATGCTATACCCTACCCCCACTACCTCATCCACATGACCCCCTCACATTTCTTCTTCACAAAGGAAAAGGAGAACAATATACACACACAACAAACAAAAGAGGAGGGGGGCCCACTAAGAAATTGACTCCACAATTATCATACATACATACACAGCTTCATTTATATAGAAGGACCCTCGACACTCCATTGAAGGCCATATTTATTTTTCTCTGCCAGCTCACAATCACACTCCTCCATCCCTCACCCGACAGCAACACCCACACAGTGAGAGCGAACATAGCAACAACTCCATTAACACACAATTTTACACACATACGGAAGAAAAAAGGGAGAGCAATACACAGGGGATTCCATTCTTTCCCTTCTTATACTCGCGCACAAACCTCACACACTCACTCATCCTCATCGAAGAGCACACATCACGCACACACTGACCACCATCCTCTTCTACACACATTCACGCACACACCCACCGGAAACGAAGAGCTGAGGGAGGAACAGGAGAGAACGGAAATCGAGAAGGAGAGATCGAGAGAGAAGACAAAGAGAGCTGTGATTGAGAAAGAAAAAGGGAGATCGGCGACCAAACGTCCCTTCTACCATCGCCGTTTGGACTGTTCGTGCGGCCGGAGGTTGACCGGAAAACAACCAAAAACGACCCAATCTCAAAAAATCGGTCAAACTCGCCGGAATACCCCATTCCAACGACTGTCAGTGACGGAACCACCATTTCCGTCCCCTTCCCGGCAAATATTCATCGGAATCCATCGGAAAACAATATGGATTAAGTTCGATTCTTCATCATTTTGTGGTTTCTGATCTATTGGGGCGAGAAACAGTAATGGGCCTATGTTGAAGTTGGTTTGTGCAACGTCGAGGTTCCGTGGCTTTGTGAGTTCCGATCCATCTTGGTTGTTCGAAATAAAATCATCAAATTGAGGTCCAATTCTACTTCCTTCGTCTTTTATTTCATTGTTTATTCTATTCGATGCATTGAATTGAACATGATATGAGTTGTTGTTGTTACGATTGTGTGATTCATTTTGTGATTATGGATTGCGTGTTAAAATGACACTTTATTGGTGTTTAGAATGGATTTGGGTCGGAAATTGAAAATTGATAAAAGTGAATATTTTAGTATTTTGATTCAGAATGTTGAACGTTATATGTCGTCGAGCGGGTAGGCAATCAGTAGGCTCGGGTAGGCAAATTTAGAATTGGTGGATTGTTGGAGTGTTTGGAATATTTGTTGGATGTTTTCCTAGTTTATCGCATGAAATTGACATTGTATTCATTTGTCGAGGAATGCCCCGAAGGAATTGTATTTATTCACCGGAGAATGCCTCGAAGTATTATGTACTTGAAGACGGTGCACGATCAAGGCCCGGAACGTCGGGTGGGGAAAGCAATGGAGCGTAGTTAGGATTAGCCTAGAATAGAGTAGATTTATATTTCTGCATTTTTTTTTTTTCGGGATTGTATAATTGGATTGGACACTAAATTTTGGATTGTTTTGTTTTGTTTTGTTTGCTTGATTGATTTTTTTGTGTTTTTGTGTGGTTTATACATTCTTAATGTCAAAATTAGTCGATATGCTCCACCAAGCGACCGTGGTCGAATCACGGGATCGAGGGGTGCCTAACACCTTCCCCTCGATCAACAGAATTCCTTAACCGGAATCTCTGTTCGCAAATCGGTTTAAAAGAGTCAAACACAGTTTTGAAAAAGGATTTTCAAAGGTGACTTGGCACACCCGATTATGCCAAGTGGCGACTCTGAGTTTTGAATATAAAAGTCCTTTTCGAAACAAATTCTTCATTTTGTCACTTTAACAATGAAAATTCTTTCGAACTTAAAATTTATTCTTTTTTGTTAAAAAAAAGGGGTGTGACAATAATAATAATAAGCAAAACAATGTTGTTTTAACTTATAGAAGCAAAACGATGTCGTTTTAAGCGAAAGACAAAAGTCTCTCCATGTCAGTCCTTTTAATGACGTGGCATTGTATGATTGTATTACATATTCACATAGGCGCAAGTGAGTTACACGCATGGAGGTTGTAAAATCGGAGGTCATATTTGTTCAGTTTTTAACTAGTTAAAGGTCCTATTTGTACACTATCAAAGTTTAAGGTCAATGTTATAATTTGGTGTCAAGTTTAGGGTCATATTTATGTATTATGCCTTAAAAATATTATAAATTACAATAGTTAACAACTTAAATTATCTAAATACATATTAAAAATATGATTGATTATTTAAATTCTATACGTGTCACATAAATTGAGGCAAAAAATAACATATATTGAATCTGTGCTAGAACCTGGATGAATCTTAGAATGTATATGCAATCCTTTTTCTTTTAAAATTTTTGTTTAAATATATCAAGATTGAAAAGACAAGTTTTAATACAGCACATCAAACAATATATAAAAAATAATGATAGCATAAATAATACCAATATTATTAATTCAATCATTATTAATGCAAACATTACTAATATGTTCTATTCAAAATTATTTTTATACACTCTTACAAACGACTCCTGCGTTTCAATGGAAGGAACATATGCAAAAGTAAAGTTTGATAAAATATTTGTAGAAGTATGTTTTATCGTGTTCTCAAAGTCAAATAACTTAAATTGATATGATGGATGATAACTTATAAAAAAAATTATGTAATTTTTGAAACACTTTAAATTTAAATTTAAAATATTAATTTAATTTAACCTCAAAGAACAAGTTGATAAATAAAAAAGAGAAGGAAAAATTAAAGCAAGGGATGTTTTTGTCGGCTTAATAAGGGAATACGATGTAATTTTAGATTATTAATTGCAACCCACATGTGATGTAATATGCAATGACTAGATAACTCTTTATATTTTTCAACAAATATTTTTTATTTTATACAACAAGTGTCAAGTGTTATGTATTAATTCTAATCTCGTATTTTATACTTAATGTAACAAATCTCAGTTATATGATGAAAGATCTAAACTTTAAAATGCATCGAATTTTTTTATTTATATCAATAAGTTGTACATAATTATCTTGCAAGATAATTTGGTTCCTTGAAAAATATTATCAAGTAGTTAATATATTTTGTGTATTAATTTTTTATAATTCATAATTTGAATTAACATCAATCTACTTATTATATATAATCAAAATATCTTAATGTTAGGACCCGTGCTGACACCGGCTATGCTCCTCTAGTATTAAAGAAAAGGCTTGACAAATGAGTAGTAGAGAAATTAATCCAACTGTAAGCTCAAGCTTTTAAGTAAACAAAAGTGGTTATTTTATGCAGTGGCAGAGTCAAAATTTTTACGAAGAAGATTCAGAAATAAACATACGAATTAATCAGAGGAGTTTCATCTACTGCATATACATAAAAAAATAATTTTAATCATATATAAATAGTATTCTTCGAAGAGAGTTCGAACCCCCTGGCTGAAGGCTAGCTCCGCCCCTGATAAAAAGATGGGAGCTTTTAGGAAAGGGTAAAAAAGGTCTTTCTAGATCGACTTATTTTGTTAGTATTATTAGTATTTATTTGATTTTGATTTGGACTTTGTATTTGAGTTAAAAATATTTATGTACTATAAAACTTAATGAACTATTCAGAATTCTAAGCCTAAAATTAAATTCAAACAATATGCTAAAAGATAAAAGCTATGCAAAAGTTTAAGAAATATTAATAAATTACATTAAAATAAATTTTTTATGTATTGAATATTTTAATATTGTAAACATATAATGTTGGACTTGTTTGATTTTACTTTCTTTAGTTAAAATTAAACCAGACCAAAAAGAGTGTAAAGTACCTAAAACTCGTCTGAACTATGACCAAATTTGCTACGACACACTCTAATTTTATAAGGATCCTATTACTACTGAACTCAATTTTAGTGTATTTTTGTCACCCTATTTATCTGATGTGGCACCTTTTTAGGTGGCGTGGTTCCTATTTTTATGTAATCAAAATGTCATGTCAGCACAAAAGTGTGATAAATACGCTAAAATTGAATTCAGTGTAATAGAATCCATGTAAAATTAAAGTGTATCATATCAACTTTGATCATAGTTCAAGGAGATACTGAATCCTTATCTCTAATACTCAATTTTATTTTATTTTTCAATATTATTTCCCATCAAACCAAACCACTAGCTATGTCCACCACTCATCCAATGGTGGAGTTAATTATGAAAGGGACTATTGTCCTTTGAGTAGTTATGAAAGGGACCATTGTCCTTTGATGCTATACTCTTAAAGGGTGTGATTGATACGAAGGGAAATATTTTCATGAAAAATATTTTTTTTTAGAAAATATCCCTTTTCATAACGAAAACAACATTAATGGTTTTTATTTATATAGGTTTATAGGTACAAATGCCCACCTAATCCCAAATGTAAGAAATATTCTGTAACGACCTTAAAATTTGATCAAATATGTAATATTTGTGATTTAGTGTGATTTGAATGTTTTACCTCTCTTTGTAGTTTTATTATAGTATTTCTGGGATGTGGGGGTGCTTGGCATGGTTTTCGATCCATTTCTTTACTATTTATGCGATATTGTGGTTTTTGATTGCTTCGAGATCTTATTTTAAACTTATGTGGATATCTTTTGATCTGTGCGATGGATGGCTGAACGGACTTAGACCAGCAGCTCCGGAATATCGATTTTATATTAGGTAGATCTTTGGTTTCGGGTCCCGGTGGACCCAAGCTCATTTCGACCTATTAGTCGAAAAGTTGAAAAATTGAAAATATGGGTGTGGGATCCACATTTGGTCAAAACAACCTCGGATGAAAAATTCAAATTCGCCAGAAGGTTCAAAATATCGATTTTAGGGTGGTTACGTATTTGGTGTAATTTTACGGCTTTCAAATCTCATTACGACCCTCGGTTTGGAAAATTGTGATTTCGTATTTTAGGGGTCAACTTTGTGAAATGATTTTTTTTCAAAAATTCGACTTTGCCAATGCGTTCGGAAAGTCGAATTCAGTATAATTTCATAGTTTGTTAATGTATGTCGAACTCTGTACAAATTTCGAGCACTCCGTCGTAGTTCGAAATGACTTAAAAAAGAAAATAAGATTTTTAGCAAAAGTTGTGCAGGAAAATATGCGATAATAAATAACAATTTTTAGCCTATTTTGTTCATTTTTCATCTTGCCTCTTGAGAGTTAAATAAAAAAATAGTGTGGGAGCTTGGATAGCTAGATTAACATCTATTTTTTTATTCTATTATGGATTTAAGGTAAGAATTTACTCTTTTCTTAGTAATTTCTTGATTAATATCTGAAACTCCCAAAATCGTAGGGCTTGATTTTAAACCTTAATTTCACTTCTTTCCACTTGAATAATGTTTTTATCTTATGATTACTAGTTTTCATCAATTTAACTTTCAAAATAACTTTGATTCTTGATTTTAACCTGGATTTCAAATATTTTACCCGATAAAGCTTAAAAATAATTCTTTTTCAATTTGAACCTCATTTTTTGACTCGATTTGACTTGAATTTTCAGATATAGATTTCTAAACATACGGGGAACATGTTTTTGAAGTAAAGTTCTAATTTTTCTCCTTTTTCGAAAACTCGTTCCTGGGTCCATTTTAATCCCGAACCAAAAGTAGTCAATATGAGTGTCGTTGGTTTTGTTTTGATGCGTAGATTTCATATTTGATGTTTTTAATAGAGCTTGGGATTGTTCGTGAAAAGTAAGTTCGTGGGTTCGAAGTATAGCGAACCGATTTTGGCTTTTGAGGTAGGTTATGACTTAACGCTTTCAAACTGGATTGGGTAGTAAATGATGGTACAAAATACATGTTAAGGGAGGGAACTAATCATGAAAAATGACTATATATTTGTTGTGCCCGTGTGGGGCATATATGTGATGTAATTGTCGAAATTGAGATATCATGTGATATGTGTGGCCGTGTGGGGTCCTATGTGATAATGATAACCTTGAATACATGTGAATAATTAATTGTGTTGTTAAAATTCTAATGTGGTACTGCTGGTGTATTGTGATTATATTCATCCTTTATTGGCATATGAGACATGTGAAAATTTATGAATGAAACGAAAATAATGAATAGATATTGACTCATGTGGTTGTAGAAATATATAATTGTTGTTGATTGTGGGAATATATCATTGTTGTTGATTGTGTAAATATATCATGTGGTTGGTTGTAGAAATATATCATGTGTTTCGTTGTGGAAACAGTCATTGTGATTGGTTGTGAGCATTACATACTCATATCATACTCATTCATGAATCATTGGTTCCACTGTGGCAACATCTGAGAAACACCTGATAACACCTTTCCAAGGGATGTGCCGAAAAGAAGATATGATATATGTGGATCGTATACGTGTTGATGAATCCCTCATGGGTCCATTGTAGAGAGGCTTACCCCCGTAGGTTATACAAGAATTGTGCGACGACCTCGTGCATCATCATCGCCATCATCATCATCATCATCATCATATACATTGACTTACTTTATTGTATTTATATTGTGTTGTATTGCCATATTAACTTGTCATTTATGTAATTGTCTTATCTTCTTTTACTTGTATTTGATGATCTTGTATATACATGTTCCCTCTTGTTCTACTTATATGTGATATAATGTGTACTTGTGTTCTATCTGGTTGTGATGTTACAATATATGTGATATATTAGAACTATAAGTGCAAGCGGTGTGGGTTACCACTGTGGGATATTTTCTGATTGTAGGTGACGTGCCCTTAGTGTATATTTTGTATGCTTTATTTACTACTTTGCTTGGTCGACCTATGATACCTACTGAGTGCAAGTGGACCGTACTCATGCAGACTGCGCCCTTTCGGTGCAGGTCCTAGTTCGAGTGTGCCTCAACTTTCTTGACTCGGGCGATAGTTGGAGTTTCCAATATAGTGGTTAGACATTTATGTGTCTGAAGTTCACCTCTATATTTCTAAAATGTTATGTCTTTATTACTATTTTGAAACAAATATTATTCCTTTGTGGTTATTTTTTTTGGTGTATTTGACTCTTGAATTGTATTATTAGTTCTTACACCATTGACACCAGATTTTGGGCATGATTGATATTTTGGATAAGTTCTTTTTGCATTGTTATGATTACTTGTATAGTTCAGCTTTGTTCTAGAAGCCTTACCTTGGGGTATTTTGTCCCTTTTCTTTTTTTGTATCAGTTTGAGCGATAAGGTTACTTGTCAAGATACGTCGCAACAAGTGCCATTGTAACCCTCGTTTTTGGATCGTGACATATTTACTCAAATGTGAACCCAATGATATGCCTAGTGGCCAATGAAATGAGCTGAGAATTCTAAGGTATCAAGTTCAAACTTTAACATTGATGAAAAATATTAGGACCTTTTTATCTACCTTAGCGGCTTTGATGGACGAAGTTACCTGGTACGCTTATTGTTGGTGAAAGGTAATATATTTGGATTAGTCGAGGTACGCACAAACTGGACGGAACAACACAATCATCAAATGATTACTTTTATCATCTATTTAGCGGTCTTGATGGACGAAGTTATCTGATACTTATTGCTGGTAGAAGGTAGCAAATTTGAATTAATTGAGGTACACACAAATTAGACTGAGTAACACAATCATCAAATGAGTACTCCTATCATCTATAGACAATGAATTATTTGAGCAAGTATTTACTAAGGAGAATATCTTTCTCAAATTAAGGAGAAAATACTAATTCAAAAATATTTATATATAACTTGGACAAATACTATGAAAAACGTGTGTGACAATTTGAGGGGTGTGGATGTATTAGAGGATATGGAGGAGTGAATTGTCATTTGTGAAATTTATTTTTTCTATTTTAATTAGAGAAGTCATTTTCCTGTATTTTGTTTTTTAAAGAAAAAAGGAAAATCAACCAGCCAAATATGAAAAAGTAAAAGATGTTTTCCTACATACCATATGCACACTATAGAACAACACGTTATTTTTCTTCCTTTATTAGGGTGTATAAGAATAGCATAAAATATTATGTATTAGTAATATTTGTATTATTAGTTCAGTCGTACGTGTCTCGCACGCGTAACATTTATTTATTTAAAATTAGATGATTTAATTTATAACGAAGGTTTTTAATGAAGTGCAAAAATATAGAAGACATGACAAGCAGTTTTGTAAAATAAATAAATCAAGTCCTAATTCTATACAAAGCAAAAACAATATACATCACAAATAGTAGTAACACGTACTATACTAATATTTGGGCAACTTTACAAAAATCAAATTTGTAGATGTAGATGTAGATTTATAGATTTTTTAAATCTTCTTAAAATAAAATTTAATTAATTTAGATTTCTTAAGCTAATGGAAAAAGTATTAGTTGTCATTAATTATGATAATGTCTAATAAGGAAAGGTGTTACCATAAATATATTTAATTAATTTTTAACTCTTAAATATTAGGAAAATATAGTGATTTTTTTTTTTATTTAATGCAGAGACTTTTAATGAAGGACAAAAAGTTCAATATTTTTAACTCCCTTCATACTTTTAATATATTATAGATTATAGATATAGATTAATGCTTGCGTTAGTTGTGTTTGTTGTTTTCTTGCACCGTTTGATGATTGTAGGAATAATGTTGCTTCAAATTTAATGATAATAATTGTGAATAGTTTATTTAATGCTTAATAAGAAAGGAGTGGTGAGTTTTGGTCATGAATGGGAAGAGTAGAGTAGATATTTGCTTAATATTTTTTTGGTTTTTCAGTCGGTGTCCGTATTGGAGCCTTGACTAATGCGGATCGTGCATTGCAGGTTCCATTAAGGTGGCAGCGCTCCCAACAGAGTTTCCTTCGTACCCAGGATCGAACCCTCGACCTCTGGTTAAGGATGAAATAGCCTCATTCACTGCACCACAACCTATGTTGGTAGAATAGATATTTGTTGTGTGTAAGAGAAGTGAAAGGGAAGTTGACATAAAGTAAGTTTTTGTTACGATCTATTGAGAAAAAGTTGATATAAAAGCAGTGATGTGACAAAATACTGATTTATTTTTTAGATTTTCGTGTAAAACGTAATAATTTGTTATAATTGTTACGTTGTATATTTTTTTTGGATAAAACGTAATAAATTATTACGTTTTACGAATTTTTTTTGTAAAACGTAGTAATTTATTACATTTTACAAAAAGTCAATTCTATTAGTTGATCGTTAGAAAAAAAGTGAAAAACATAATAATTTATTATATTTAATCTATTTTGATAACTTATTAAATAAATAACCTATTTTCATCACTTTATTCATAACTTGATTTATTTTAATTCCGAATTCTGACGGCATATAAATGTACAGATAAGATCAATAATGTCAAATAAAGTCCCATTGTCCTTTGAGGCTTTAATCATCTCATCACAATTGACGTTGATTAAAGTGATGATGATGTCATCGTATGACGCTGGCATTGACAGTTCATGAAATATTAATTTTTATGTAACACTATACTTTTCTTTTTGATGTGTTCCAAAAATAATCATTTGCACAAATGCCCCATTAAAATAACTAAATTTATGGCTGATTCCAAAAGAAAAAATATCAACAGCCACAACTAGGGGTGGGCATGGTATAGTATATACCGAATACCAGATCGAAATAAAGTATTTTATACCGTGGTATGAATGTTATGGTATTTGGTAGGAATTTTAAATTATTTTGGTATTTAGTATTTATGCAATAAATACCGAAACACCGTATACCGCACCGATGTTTTTTAATAACATATAAAACTCATATATATATATATATATATATATTATATTTAAGATTATTAAATATATTTATATACCATCCATTAGTCAACTGAACATAAAAGTAGCTTTTATTCATAAATAAACTTTTTTGGAAGCTTATTATTTAGGAGTACTATGCTTAAGTTTAGGTACTGTTGTTCAGAGTTTGCATCTCGGACTATTCAATCGTGATTGAAATGATTATTTTGTGTAATTGATTAACAAAGATAGTTGTTAGCCTAATATGATTGAGACGTTTTTAAAATTTAAAGTTATAGTTTTTTTATATGAATATATGTAATTAGAAATCAAATAAAGTATGATTACCGAATAATCATACTGTAAACTACCAAAACCGAATTTAAAAATACCGAACCATACCGAACTAATTTGGTATGGTAATGGTATTGTTCTTTTAGATACCGAAAAGAAGTTTAAAATACCGTACCGTACCATGCCCACCCCTAGCCACAACAACATTTCTCGTGTAATTTCAAGTGGGGTCTAAAGAGGATATTATTACGCAAATTTTATCTCTATCTCGTAAAAATAGAAAGACTGTTTCTGAAAGACGCTCATCGTAAGAAAACCTGTCAAACAATTTTAAAAAGGAATACAAATACGAAAGCAATCTCAATAATACATTTTAATGAGAAATGGAAAGTGCAAGTATTACACAACAAACAGGAAAAAGGACAGTAACAAAAACTAAATAATGCAATAATTGACGCACAAAAAACACCCGTTAAAACAGCAAGAGTTGTGTTAATACTACTAGTAAGAACACCCGTGAAGCCTATCATGCAGGGAATCGAGAGAATGCTCAACTATCAACTAATACTTTTTTTTTTTTTAATACATAACCTTCAAATAATCTCCTATCTAATATCATGTCATCGGTAAGATCCAGTTGCACCATTAAAATTACTAAATAATTCTTATAGGAAAATTCATTAACCAATGGAAATTAAAGCAACATAAGGGGTGTAACTGTTTGATTTTAAAATATATGGGATCTATTTGCAATCGAGTCATATTATATGGGTGTTTAGTGTAGTTACGTCTAACATTTCAACTCGTATCCATTATGTCAGTTGAATATTCTATTACAATTTGATCTTATACCCCCAAAAATTTTCGTGGCAAGTCACCATCAGGTGTTTAGTCGCCGATTGAGAAAGTTGACGTGTCTAGATGTACTCACTCACAAAATTGGAGTTATTGGCAATTGAGGCCAAGTTTGAGTTTGTGTTTATGGATTATGCAGTTTTTCAATTCTTGCAATGAACAACACTAACAAAATGTACAATCAAAATTCTTGCAAATTTTGTAATGTTAATTTGCATTTGGAGCCTTGGAAAATAGATATTGACATTGTAGATCTTGATCAGGAAAAGGGCATATGTTTTACATTAAGAAAATGGTCAAAAAGATATTCGAAGTATCACGTTTTTACAAGTTTCATGCATGAAATATTTGGTGTTCACTTTTCCTATCTAAACTATCATTTTATGAAAACACCACCTACTATTTACCAGGGACATGACCTTAAATAGGAGGATATGGAGGCCGACAGGATTAAAGTAGAAGGTTAATAAGTAGTCGAGCGCTGTTTAGTTTCTCTTATCAGTAATAGTAGTATTAGTAATTCTCCTATTATCATTTTCTTCAATTTTACTAGTATTTGTTGTTTTCTTTGCTTTCGTTTATCGTATTATTTATGGTTGGTACTGTTCTTTTCTCCATTATTTTCTATATATTTTGTTATTTTCATTAAATAAAACCTGTATTCAATATTGTGAACAACAATAATTTTAAACAAAATTATGAACAGCCAAACAAAGTTCTAACTCTGTATTCACAATTATGAACTTCAACAATAAGTTCAAACCAACTTATGAACAACAACAATAAAATTCAAACTATTTCAGAAAAAATGGTGAACAAATAAGGAAAGAGATGAATTTAGAAGAATCAAGTCCACCAAATTCACAGTGTGTTCTTAAGGAAATCATTTTCCTCAAGTACCCGAGGTTAATGGAATATATCCTCCCAGGATAGAATGATGCACTTCAACAGAATAGCAATACCTAAAATTCGTTGAACTTCAAACTCACTCAACAGTAGTAAATTACTCATGAAGAAGAAGAGTAGAAATTCAAAAAAAAAAAATCATATGGAAAATCTGAGGATTCAACAGGTATATATAGCCATCAAATTTTTGCTTAAGAAGAAAAACAATGGTTCAGAAAGGTGTACCTCTTCGTAAAGGTGCAACTTTTCGAAAAAGTCACCTATTCATTTTCGAAGAAGAAAAGCAATGGTTATTGGAAAGGTCATAACCATCCAAAGGGAAAAGGTGTCAATTCAAATTGCATCATTTCTCTTGGTATCTTTTCAAAAAAACACCTATTCATTTTCCATTCACACCTCCTAAAAAACTAATTGGTTTCACTTGAGCCGAGCATCTATAAAAACAACCCCTCTACCTTCACAAGGCAGGGATAAGGTTGTGTGTACATCTCTTCCCTCCCCCCCCCCCCCCCCCCCCCCCCCGAAAAAAAAAAAAAAAAAGAAGTGATTATACTGAGTATGTCGTTTGTTGTTGATGTTTTTATGAAATTAACTCTTGGTAGAGAGTGTTTATATCCTAAGTTGGCCTACGCCATGTAACTCTAGATTAGTCAGACCAGTGAATTTCGGATACCGATTGATTAAACTAAAAATCCATTTAAGTTTTATAATATGATGATGGAGTTCAACTGTTGAAGAATAGTATCAGGGAACTCAAAAGCACTGAACACTTCCAAAGATTCAACCCGGCATAATACATAAATAGACACTTAAACTTGGCTTCAGCCGGCAAGTAAACACCCAAAACGTTAAGTATGCACATCTAGGCACCTCAATTCGTCTTCACTCGATCTGTTGAACACTCCATCTTACAAAATAATCATCTAGACACCTCTAAAATTTACGTGCCATGTCAGCGCCAGTGTCCACGAGACACAGCGGGGATCAGTTGGAGTGTTTAGCTGTGACCAAGTTGAGGTGTCTAGACGTGCACTCTCAAAGTTGGAGTGCTTACTCGCTAGTTGAGGTCAAGTTTTGAGTGTCTGTTTATATATCAATGATTTATGCCACTAAAATATCCTGAATCTAGTCAACGAGTGTAGTGTTTTCTTTTGGCTTGGAAATTATTTGGAGGAAAAAGGGGAATTGGAGGGGCCAGTTCTATGTATAACTAACTTTTTTAGTCAGCATCTCAAGTCATTTTATATAATATGTCTAGACTAAAGTGAAGAATTTCCATTATAAAAGTTACCTTATCTGTGGATTCAATCATTCAGTACTAGTAGTCACAATAATATACACTTTATTTCTGCAATAATGCAAAGCCTTTCCTTATGGTTAATCACATTTGTCTTTGCTATTGGTAAGGTGCAAAGCAGGATTTTGAGACTAAATTCTCCAGATCGATTTCTCTCGGCTGGAAATCATTCGACCTATGAAAAATGTGAACATATATATGGCTTCTTTCCATGTGCTGACAGCGTCGCAGGTTACATTTTCCTAATAGCAGTCTATCAGTACTTGCTGATTGTAGGAGAAAAGCTGGTCTCGAATGGAAGCAAAACGATCTTCAACATACTTGGTACGGGCATTTTTGGCGCTACCTTGTTTCAAATCTTGAAGGCTTTCCCAAGGAGTATCTTGGTGATAGGTTAGTAAATGTAGTTTTCATCTTCGTTTCATTTACATTTTCTTGTTTTGTTGAATGCGAGTGATAAAGAATGGATCTTGGGCCTAACTCAACCTCAAAAGCTAGCTCATGAGGGGAGGATTGCCTCCCAAGTTCAGATAAGGAGATCAATTACCCATCCATTTTCCGATGTGGGATACTTAACACTCTCCGCACGCCCAGGCCTCGTTCACTGGAGCGTGGACAACGTAATAAAGAATGGATCTTGGGCCTAACTCAACCTCAAAAGTTAACTCGTGAGGGGAGGATTGCCTCTCAAGTCCATATAAGGAGATCAATTACCCATCCATTTTCCGATGTGGGATACTTAACACTCCCCGCACGCTCAGGCCTCGTTAACTGGAGCGTGGACAACATAATATTGGAGCCCAACAATAGTTCCACGAGAGGTATGAAGATGATGGCGTGTTGGCATGGGGCTTGGCTTAGTGCCTTTTTCCCATCTACAGGACGATTTGCTATCTTTTCCCATAGCTTTGACGATGCATAAATACTTGGTTGATGTTGAGTGGCGCGCCATGTATATCCAAGTTTGCCCGTCAATAGTGATAGGTCATGTGGAACTTAGTTCAAGGGGGAGATTATTGGTGAGTGCGAACAAAGTTCCATGAAAGAGCTACTTATAATGTATTGGATACTCTTAGTGATGTGAAAACTTTACGGAAAAAGCATCTGGTACTGAACAAAACGGACAACATCACACCATGTTAAGAGTATCTTTGAGTTGTTTTACACCAATAGTTTTCTATTTACAGTCACAACGCTGTTATACATGATCAACTAATTATAGTTTTATTGATACTACTTTCTTGTAGCATCTGGAGTTTTTTCTAGTAAAGAGAAAGCTCAGAATCAGGTCTATACTGGAGTAAGCGCTAATGTTGGAGCCACAGTCCTTAACCTTACTCTTATGTGGGGAATATGTGTCATTTTCGGCGCAAAAGAGGAGCATGCAACGTCGCAACAACCTGCAGAATCCTCACTTTCGAACCGTTTGCAGGTTTTAAAGAGTAAGTTTTCTACAACCCTTTATAGCCTGTTCGGTTAAGCTTCTGTGAAGCCAAAAGTCTTTTTTTTTTTTTTTTCAAAGTGTTTAGTTTAAAAAGTTGCGTTGTTTGGCCAAGCTTTTAGGAAAAAGATAAGTGTTTCGAGTCGTAGTAGAAACTGCGTTTTTTCCGAAAGAGTAAAGCATCTAGTACCCTCGAACTATGACCAATTTTCTACGACACACTCAAACTTCACGGAAGTCTTATTACCCCTGAACTAAATTTTAGCATGTTTTTGTCATCCTTTTTAGCTGATGTGACACCTTTATTACATAAAATGAGGCCCACGTCAAAGATGCCTCGTCAGCTGGAAAGGTTGACAAAAGGTGAGTAATAGGTCCTGTGTGAAGTTGGAGTGTGTAATAGCAACTTTGCCATAGTTCGGGGGTACTGGATGCTTAGTATTACGTATTGTTTCCTTTGCTTCGGTTATTGCATTATTTGTTATTTCAACATAACTTTTCTCTGTTATTTTGAAATAACTTCTTCATTACTATATTTCCTGTTCAAACCTGCTTTGATATGCTTTACTTATGCTGAGGGTCTATCGGAAACAACCTCTCTACCTTTACAAGGTAGGGATTAAGTATTGAATCCTAAGTTGGGATCTTAATTTCTTCAATATTTACAGATAACGGTGTTACAATTGACAAAGAGACTAATTACACTGCGGGAATTATGCTTCTCTCGTTGATACCATTTGCTCTGGTGGAGCTTGTTAATGCTTTCAACACATACTTGCGAAGACGTATTGTGATCTACACCGCACTTGTAGTATCAGGCACATTTTTGCTGTCATACTTCACTTATCAGGTAATTATTCAAAATTTAGAACGAACATCAAACGCGGTGAAGAACAAAATGTTACCATGAAACTCTATGAGCGTTGTATGACATAAAAAGCTCAATCTGGTGCACGAAGCATCCCACATTCATATAAAGTTCGGCAAAGGGTCACACCTTAAGGGGCTGTGATAACTTAAAACACATTCATATATGATGTTCGTTTGTTGTGCGACTTTATTCTCTTATTGACTAGAAAAATTTTCAACTTCTTGTTTTCTTCATAGCTTTGGGATCCATGGATTCAAAAAAGAAGTTTAGAATATTCGAAATATGAGAACCTGCTAGCTGCTTTTCTCCAACATGTGCAAAGGCATGCAAAAGGAAAGCTTGTTGATGAACAAGGGCGACCTGATATTCAGGTCATCGAAAGGTAGTTTTGCATGTCCCAAGACTTCTGCCTGTTCTGATACCATGTTAAAGCGTGTGGCCGTCTCATCTCAACGCATAAGTTGTTAGAGAGAGAACACTTTTATTTGTTTAATTATTTTCTCAACAGTTCGCGCTAAATATAAACTTTGCAGGCTATTTTTCGAGACAGATAAGGATGCAAACAAAAGCATAACCCTTGTTGAGTTGGAAAATTTGGTTATTGATATGCAATCTGGGAAAGTTAAGGTTGACAATAATTATGCTATTTCCAAAATATTGGCGGCTTTTGACCGTAACAATGACCAGGAAATCGATTTGGAAGAGTTTGTAGAAGGATACAAAATATGGATAGAAGAAGCTAAGATGTTAGCTAAAAGTGATGATTCTACTACCAGAAGGAATTTGAATAAGGCAAGCAAAAACTTACAGTAATATCTTCTAAAATCTCTCATTTTCCCCTTGCGTAGTTGTATACGCTCAAGTGTAAAGATCTGCCTATGTAATTTAACCTGTTATAGCAAGTGGCGTAGTTTTTTGCCAAGTGATCACTATGGGCGGACCTATATGAAAGGGAGAGGGGTCAAGAAGGGGGTCACCGTACCTGTTAATTTTGGATATATCGTTTGGCACCTTGAAACGACTCTTCAAAAGTGTTGTCGCATCCGTGCCTGATCCTTCAAAAATGCACTACTTTTGAAAGATCCGATACGCATCCATCAACATTTTTGAAGAGGCAACATAGCTTAGCGCCTCTGTGTCTGTGTGTGATGACTTAGGTTCAAATCCCACTCCGCCACTACCCTACCTCAAAAAGGCTCAATCAGTTTCTCTCTCCATGACTATATTAAAGATAACGGTGTCCTGTTTTATTTGTAAAAATAAAAAAAAGGTTAGTGGTGATGCTGCAGTCATCTTCAAATCTTGAGTCTGTCTCTGGTGATGGTATGATTATTTTTTACATTGTCTGAGAACATATCACTATGTCAACAGGTTGTTCAGCCGTTTATTAAGAAGCAAAGGGATGAAATAGCTGAAATTGAAAAACTAATGGCAAAAATCTTGAAGCATGTAGAAAGCCAAGCATTTGAAGCTGAACACTTTCTCAAAGACGATGGAACTCCCAACATTGAACGTATAAAAGAGTAAGTTCCTTTCACACGGTAAGAGGAAACATATAAAAGAGTAAGTTCCTTTCACACGATAAGAGGAAACGCCTTAGAAAAGTCATTTTTCATAAAATATGTTTTTCATGGAAAATGTCATCCAGGGTTTAGTTGGCGAGCAGAAAATATACTTTCATAAAAAGTGTAACGGGAGAGTGTTCTTATGAAACTTTGGAGTACTAAAGATTAGTAATAATGTCCATGTGTTAGAGCGCACAAAGATTATTTCTCTACCTCAGAGGTGAGGTAGAGTGGTTGTTTCCGATAGACCCCTGGATCAAGACAAAAATATTCTAAAAAAGACTGTAATGAAAGTACAAGAAGCACTATATAGTAACAAAAACAACAGATAATAGCGAAAAAGTTACTACAACAAAATAACACGACAATACAACTACACAAAACCATAGGTAGTAACAGAAATGACATTCTCATGGGACATTTACTGTCCTGAAAAATGACTTCTGTCATACCGAACACAACCAAATAATGATAAAAAAAAGTCTTAGACCTATCTGTTCCTCATCTTGGTTTGTAATGCTTGCAGAATCTTCCATCAGTATGATACTGACGGGAACAATTCCATAACACGGAAAGAATTGGAAAAATTAATACGTTCAGTCAAATATGGTGAAGTGCAACTAAATAGTGATGATTCAGTCACGAAGGTGATGAAAGATTTTGATACAGATCGTAATGACATGATTGATGAACCTGAGTTTGTCGATGGAATGACTAGATGGATCAATGAGGCTATTCGTGTTACTAACTGCAAGGACAAGAAGAGGGCCATCGATGAATATGACAAGGTAAAATTAACAATATTTTTCCTACTTCCATCTTGACAAATATACATATGCAAAGAAATACTCTGCATCTTTACGAGACTCAATAGGAGAGATTGACCTTTTTCATACTTCTCAAATAGCAAAGACTCAACCTTTAAGGATCGGAATGACATTCTAAATTAAGAAAGCTCCTTTTCTACATCATCCTTTGTAGAAAATTTGATTGTTAGGTATCACTTTTGATAGTCTATCTATAAGAGAAGATCATAGTTGACATGAGGATCTATTAGAAACAGTCTCTCTACATACACATCACCCTCACGAGACCCCATTTGCGGATTATACCGTGTATGTTGTTGTTGTTTTTGTAAGAGGAGATCATATGAAAAATAGTAGCCAAACCTTTCGTTTCTTTGGAATCCAAGATGAAAGAGATATATTGAACAAGCATGATCGTCATCTGTTCTGATGTACGAATTATCGTAGACTAAGGTTATCTACTAAGGACTACGATAGAGCTAAATATTTGTGTTCTTTTATCCATCTCCTTCTTCTTGGTCAATGCTACTAAGGACCTATATATAGTTTTTTCTGCTTTACTTATTAAAGATAAAGTAAAGCATCTAGTATAGTACACCCCTGAACTATGATCAAATTTGCCACCACACACTCCAACTTTACGGAGACCTATTACCCCCGAAATCAATTTTAGCATATTGTTGCCACCTTTTTGTGCTGATGTGGCACCTTTTATCAACCTTTTTAGATGTCGTGGCACCTTTATGTGGACCCCATTTTATGTAATAAAGGTGTTACGTCAGCACGGGTATCAAAAATACACAAATTGAGTTCAGGAGGTAATTAGACTCATGTGTAGTTGGAGTGTGTCGTAGCGACTTTGACCATAGTTCGAGGGGAACTGGATGCTTATCTCTTAAAGATAACAAGAATATCAATGATTTTTTGTTCTTCAATGTAGAATCAATTCACACTAGTTCTTCTATTTTTTTTTATAGAAACAACATGAATATGTATTCAATACGTATGTAGATACGTTTATCCTTCACTTGATTCATTTTCTTTCTAAACGTTCCTCCTCACGATTGCCTTAATGTGGTCTTATTGTGTGTAGATTATGTGGGGTGAAGTCGAAAAATTGGTGTATGAGGTGGAAAAAGATGGAAAGATCAACTATAAGTTGTTGACATGGGCTTTTAACAAGTCTATATTTGAAGTGATTTTGGGGATTGCAATGCTGACATTTTGCGCAAAACCACTAATAAAAAGTATTGAAAAGTTGTCTGAAGCTATTGGAATGCCTTCTTTCCTCATCCCCTTTGTGATAGTACCATTGGCTCTAAATGCAAGAATGGCAATAGCAGCAATCTTTCCAGCCAGTCAGAAGAGCTCAAAAACTTCTTCTTTGACATTCTCTGAGGTAAGTTTAATTCTTTCTCTTTCTCTCACATAACTAGAGTTGTCAGGGCCAGGGGCGAAGCTACAGTATTATAATAGCCTGTTTTTATTCAAGCTCTCAAAATTTGTTTATTTTAAAAGGAGTGGAGCATCTAGTACCTTCTGAACTATGACCAAATTTGCTACGACACATTTCAACTTCACGGGGGTCCTACTACCCTCCCAACTCAGTTTTAGCGTATTTTTGTCACCCTTTTATGCTGACGTGGAACCTTTTGTCAACCATTTTAGCTGACGTGAACCCCATTTTGTGTTGTAGCAACTTTGGCCATAGTTCGAGGGGGGTAATGGATGCTTAGCTCTTTTTAAAAATGCTTTTTGTTAGGACTACTTTTCAACTAGCAACTAAACACCCAGGCTTTGAATATACGCTTCTAGACAAATTGACTTGGTTTAAGCTGCACATATCTACACACATCAAGTTGCACACTTTTCGGATGTGCATTTTCAAAGTTGAGGTGTTTAGTTGCCGGTTGAGCTAAGTTAAAGGTGTTGTATCTTATCTATGTATTTCCTTTCAGAAAAAAGTACTTTCGGAGAGTAGTAGTTTGTATTTTCATCAATATGTATAAATATCTAACCGCGAAACCAGTAATAAAACAAGCTATAGATTCAATAACAAGTGCAGAATCGATAAACTTCAAATCCTGGTTCCACCGACTGTGATACATCACCTAGTATCTACATGGATCAGAAATGGTTCTATACACTATGGGAAAACAACATAAATCCTGACAGTTTGAAGCTTAATTACAGAAAATTCTGATATTTTGCATAATTACTGAAAATTTCAATTTTGGATCTGTCGAGATACATAATTAGCTTTAGATATAATTTTTCCGAGTCCGGAACCTAAAGGGAAAGTTTTTTAAGTCAAAATTCCTAAAGGGCACATCAAAACGGAAAAATTCCAAAACGAACCTTGTCCATTAAGGTATTACAAGGTAAGTGGAGTCGTTAACCTTGTAAGGTAAGATCTCATGTTCAGCTTGTAAGGTAGGATCACATGTTTGTCTTGTTACAACTTCAAAATTCTCGGTGCTATATAAAGAGTGTGAGAGTAGGTTTATTTCTTGCATCAACTCAAATTTTTTTTTTGTTAAACTTTTACATTGGGGTGGTGAAGTTTTACATGATTGGAATTCAGTGTGATATAGTCAGCGTCCTATAGTGGTTCAATCATTTCCTTTGTCTCTCAAATATGATCGTTTGAAAAGGTTGATTAGGAGTAAAATGGGTATTACTAATCCGAAAGATGATGTGATTATTTCTAGACGATATCCGAATTATTTTACGTCCAACAGACAATCAATATTTGGTGAAACTCCTATTTGGAATGATGATTCTTTATTTTTATTTCATCGCACCGTTGAAATTTTTGGTAATCGCTTTAATCTACAGACGCTTGACATGTATGCGTGTGTGGAACATTCCCCTATTGTTGAAGAACCACGGATAGTGAGTTTGATCTTCGAGTAAGCCAAAAAACCATTATCATCACACCGCACTATCAAACATGCCTTTTCTCCTTCTAATGTGCCTTTTCAAATAGCCTCGAACCGATGCTTACTTTGCATGGAATATATGTCATACTGTGATGGTCCTGGATGCACAAAGTGTTGATATTCCATATCTATACAGAAAGAAAATTAAAATTAGTTTTGATATGGGTTTCATACAAAGTGTTAATTTACACATGCATGCAACTAAAGGGCAAGCTTTTTACACATGCATGACAATACTAACTTTACGTGAATTTAGGCTGAAAAGTTGATATGATAACAACAACATTTGACAAATTAGTAAGCTACAAAAATGATTAATAATATTATACTATGTACTTGTTTGTTAGGTATTGAAAAAAACTATATAAAAAGGTGATTAAAGTATACCTTAAAGTGAAATTTTTTTGATGAAATAGACTTTGAGCAAAAACAAACACCCAAATAATATAGATAAATAGAGTGAAACGGGTAATGTGAATAAATGAATCATTGTGCTGAATGTTTGATCTTTTTTGCAAGCAGATATATGGTGATGTGGTCATGAACAACATCATGGGCATGGCAGCACTATTGGCTATAGTGTGTGCAAAGGACTTAACTTGGGATTATTCAGCACAAGTGATTATAGTTTTGGTTGCTTGTGCAATAATTGGGCTTCTTGCATTATTTAGCCCAAGATATCCACTTTGGACAACCCTCTTGGCATTTTCTCTTTATCCTTCTTGTATCATGCTCTTCTACTTTCTTCAAAAAACTATTTGAGATAAGTATCCAGTACCTCTTTAAACTACGGTCAAAAGTTATTAAGATACACTCCAACTTTACAGGGATTCTATTACCCCTTAAAATTATTTTAAGCGTATTTTTGTCATCTTTTTGTGCCGACGTGACACTTTTATTACATAAAATGAGACTCACGTCAAAGCTTCCACGTCAACTAAAAAGATTAATAAAAATATGCTAAAATTTAGTTATGGGGGTAATAGGACCCCGTGATGTTGGAGTGTGTCGTAGCAAATTTGATCATTGTTCAGGGTACTACAAGCTTTACTCAAACTATTATTTTAACTTTGTTGGTTGGGACTATTATATCAAGAGCCCTTTTGTGTTAGTTGATTGTAAATAGCGGATAAGCTCTAAGTGTTGAAATGAATTTTATAAGTAAGCAGTTATGCTTTTGGATAAAAGTATTGAGTTGATAAACAATTGATAAACTAGTGGTCCTTTTCAATTGATTCATTCTGATGTATGGTAAACATCATTAATGTCATCTACCTCTGGTTACATTATTACCTTTGTTAATTTCTAAATCGCCGTGAAGGCCATCAAGTTGGGTCTATCTCGATTCTTGAGTGTTTTCTTAACAACAGCCGCCACTGACAATAACGTGGTATGGCTATCATTATGTGCATAGTACAACAAGAAGAGAATTAGTAGAAATTGAAAGGTTTTTAACCAGACGCCCACTTTGATGATGTGTCTGTGCTTTAAAGATTAAAAAATTAGAGTGAAAATAAACTTTACTTAATTATGACCAAGTGTTAAATAGTGTATAAACAAGACATATATCTTACATTCACCGTTTGATATAAATATATCGTGCAAATGAATTTTTACCCACCACAAATGTTACAAATTCAAAATAGTTCAATATGTACTTAACAATTTTGGTCCTTTAAGTTTACCAAAAGTTAAAGACTTCTAGTCTTTATCAAATATTTATCGCATGTTAGATTTGACGAAAACTATAGAAAAATAAAAGGAAATTAGTAGGAATTAACATTTAAAGGTACTATTTTTGCATTTTATGTTATTTTAATCTTCTTCTAGAATTTGGTGCAATTTTTTGAGGTGTAATTTTTGCAAGCAATATGTTTTACATCCTTTTATTGTCTAGTGTAACTTTTTTGTGTTGCATATTTTAGGATTATAAGACTTTCTTGATGTTTAACCTCGGCCTTTGTTTATTTTTTCCGTTTTCCTTTACGATATTATCATTTTGAACTCGAAAAAGAATACTCAAACAAAAATACACATTTTTGTCTTGAATCGAGGGTTGTGCACAGGGGGGTTGCTCAGGCCTCAGGTAGTAACCTAGCTCTAATCTTGAGATTATGAATTCGAATCCCCAATTATAATATTTGTGTGATCATAAAAACATTTAAAAAGTTTAATCTTTAGATATCATAACATTTGTGGGGCTCTATAAAAGATTGTCATCTAGTTGAATTGTTTTTCGATTTAGCATTACCTCATTCTTTTGATTTGATTAATAAAAAATAATATGATATTCCTCTTGGAGAGAGTATTTATTTATTAAGCATCAAGTATCCTGAGCTATGATTGTTTCAACATGTGATTACTGCATCTTCTTTATGTACATGGCTACTGTTCCATTAGATACTTTACGGTTTTATTGATCAATTAATTAGTCGGTTAATGAATTAGTTGAATAAGTTGCCAGATAGTTGTGAGGTTGTTAGCTGAGTTGTCAATGAACTGGAAGTGAGCTAACAAAAGCTCAGTTGCTCAGTCTATAAATAGGGGCAACAATGTTTTGTACAAAGAGAGATCAATCAATAAAATTAGTTTCTCTTTTCATTTTCTCTCCATTAATCATGAATAATCAAGCTGCATTGCTTGATTTTCACATGGTATTAGAGCCTGGAGCTTAGTACTGAGAAGATTCACATTGCTTCTCATCCAGTTCTCTGAGGATTTTTGGGAATTGTGTGATCCCTGTTTTCTTCTTCCTCTTCGCAGAGTTAAGTTTTTTCCTTTTGTTGTCCAACGGTTCATCTATGGCCCCAAAAATTAATCAAGGTGATCCACTTTTCATTGGTGCTTCAGACAGCTCTAGAGTTGTACTCGTTCCTATCAAATTAATTGGATAAAAAAATTACAGTTTGTGGAGTCGTTCAATGCGAATTGCCCTCTTGGGAAAGAGGAAATATGATTTTATCATTGGATCCTGCAATGAGTCGTATAGGGAGGAACTTCATTAATAATGGGAAACTTGCAATGCAATTGTCCTCTCCTGGATCATGAATACTGTTAGTGAGAGAGTTCGTTCTCTGGCATTGTTTATGCTACAAGTGCTTATGCAGTCTGGGAGGACCTAAAGGAATGATTTGACAAGGTGAATCGCATGCCCATCTATCAGTTGCATCGCGAAATTAATATGCTTTCCCAAGGTACTGATTCAATTTCAATCTATTTCACAAAATTGAAAAGCTTGTGGAGTGAGTATAATATTTTAGTTCCTAATCCAAGATGTGACTGCCCCAAATCTAAGGAGTATTTATATCACATGTGTCAGCTGGGACTGTTGCAGTTTTTTGAGTGGGCTAAATGAGTCATATGATCAAGCTCGGAGACAAATTTTGCTAAAGGGAGTGACTCCAACTATCAATCGGGCTTATGCCATGCTTATAGAGGATGAACCAACCTAGCCCAAGCTTCACGGGCCAAAAAATTTGATGCGCAAGAACGGGCCAACCCTAATAGGGTCACGGGTTGGGGCGGGCTAACCCTTTATTTTTATCGATTTTTTGTTAGATTTTCTTTTTCAATTTGAACTAGTAGATATGACAATCCATTCACACTTCTAACACATTATTATATAAAGTACATAATTCTACGATGATTTATAATATTTCAACACCAATACATTGTCAAACATATTTGAATTCATTGATTACATTATCTTAATAAACATCAACATTCATCTAAATTCATATGCAAATTTAACAAGTTGAACAATATCAAAAAATTCTATATCAAAAATTTATAATATTTAAAATTCACTTAAAACTATTATCGCTTTGAATTTGGGTATTGTTGTACAATTGATTTCGAGTGGTTGCAACATGTGTTTGAACATTTTATGATGGATGCAATTTTTATATTTAGGATTAGAAATTTTAATATTTGTCATTTAATGCTAAATGAGTAAAATATTGTGTAAGATACTTGGTAAAATTTATTGAGTAATCACAATTTGTATTTTTAATTATTTTTTCTTACAATTTTCTTTAATTTTAAGTTTAAATTGAACAACAATAACAAATGAAACATCAATACTTGATGATTAAGGTTTAACACTTACTAAGTTAAATATCATGTAGGATATTAAACTTATTCAATAACTATTATTCTTAATTATTACTTTTTCTTTTACAATATTCATATATTTTTAATTTAAATTAAATAGTATTTTGACCCACGAGCCGGCCCGGCCCAGCCTCAGTCAAGCCTCAAGGGCCAGCGGGCTGACTTGGACTGGGCTTATAAGCCCAGTTTTAAATGGGCTCAAAAATCACAACCCAACCCTTATAGCGGGCTGGGTTGGGTCGGCCTCAAGGGCCAAGCCCATTTTGACGACTCTAGTCATAACCACTTGCCATGCAAGTGAATCGAAGTTATATTCATGGACAAGGAAGTACCAACTACAAAGGTAGAAAGTGTGACTATTGTCACCTCTAATGTCATGCTAAGGAGAACTGTTTTAAACTGATAGGTTATCTCACTGATTGAAATCAAAACAAGAAACTAGGTTATACTGCTACTGGTTCTGGGTCATATGGTGGTGGTAAAAACTATTACAGTAATGGTGGAAAGTTTTATCAACTTGCAAATGTGGTAGCAGGACAAGTTGATGTTGCTAGTCCCAGTGACGACATGGTTTCTGCACCACCAGCAAAGGCTCATACATTCACAGAAGAGGAATATACTCAAATCATGAGCATGTTGAACAAGGATACCAAGGAGATGAAACAAGTCAATATGACAAGTATTACCACTTGTTTTTTGTCTAAAGTTTGTTCTGAAAGTTAAATGTGGACTCAGGTGCCACACATCATATGTCTGCAAATAGACATATGTTCAATGATAGTACATGCTTAATTCAAAGTCACAAGGACAAATTACACCTTCCTACTGGTGAGGAAGTCATGGGTGTCAAATGTGCCGGTTAAAATCGGCCCGAACCGGCCCACATAATTAAATCGGCCCGGTTTGACCCGGCCCGGTAATCCCAAGGGCTTTAGGGGTCGGGGTCCCAGTCCGGTTGGGTTTTTGATTTGGGCCCGGTTAACCCGGCCCGGACCCAACCCAGTTTGGGCCCGCCGGTTAACCGGCCCGGCTCGGTTAACGTTTTTTTTTTTTTTTTTTTTTTTTTTTGAAAATTCAGAATTTCACAAACTAAAATTAAAAATTTAGTTTTAATACATTATTAATTTACTATCAAGTATTATTAATTTATTATATTAAGTAGCATATATTTTATACTTTTATTTAAAGTAGAGTATATATTGAATGGTATATATATATGTGTGTGTGTGTGTCTTCTAAATCTAAAGTAGTATATATTTAACGTATACATGTGTATATGTTTTATAAATTAGTATATAACTATATATATATATATATTGTGGTGTATATATATATATATATATATATATATATATATATATATATATATTGTAGTATATGTTTTATTTAAAGTAATATATATATATATATTGAATGGTATATATATATGTGTGTGTGTGTGTGCGCATATATCTACTAAAGTAGTGTATATTTAACGTATAGATGTGTATATGTTTTATAAATTAGTATATAACTATATAACTATATAACTATATATATATATATATATATATATATATATATATTGTAGTGTATGTTTTATTTAAAGTAGTGAATATATTGAATGGTATATATATATATGTGTGTGTGTATATATCTTCTATAGATGAGTATATTTAATGTATACGTTATGTATATGGTTTATAAATTAGTATATAACTATATATATATATATATATAAATATTGTAGTATATATATATTTATTGTAGTATATATTTTATTTAAAGTAGTACATATATATTGAATGGTGTGTATATATCTTCTATAGACGTATATATTTAACGTATCCAAGAGTATATGTTTTACAAATTAGTATATAACTATATATACATATACATATTGTAGTATATATATATATATATATAAATATATATATATATATATATATATATATATATATATTATCATATATATTTTATTTAAAGTAGTACATATATATTGAATGGTGCGTATATATGTGTATATATCTTATATAGACGTATATATTTAACGTATATAATGTGTATATGTTTTACAAATTAGTATATAACTATATATATATATACATATTGTAGTATATATATATATGTATTGTAGTATATTATTTTTTTAAAGTAGTACATATATATTGAATGGTGTGTATATATGTGTATATATCTTTTATAGACGTATATATTTAACATATACAAGTGTATATGTTTTACAAATTAGTATATAACTATATATATATACATATTGTAGTATATATATATGTATATTGTAGTATATATTTTATTTAAAATAGTACATATATATTGAATGGTGTGTATATATGTGTATATATCTTCTACAGATGTATATATTTAATGTATACAAGTGTATATGTTTTACAAATTAGTATATAACTATATATATATACATATTGTAGTATATATATATATATATATATGTATATTGTAGTATATATTTTATTTCAAGTAGTACATATATATTGAATGTTGTGTATATATGTGTATATATCTTCTCTAGACGTATATATTTAACGTATACAAGTGTATATGTTTTACAAATTAGTATATAACTATATATATATACATATTGTAGTATATATATATGTATATTGTAGTATATATTTTATTTGAAGTAGTACATATATTTTGAATGGTGTGTATATATGTGTATATATCTTCTACAGATGTATATATTTAATGTATCCAAGTGTATATGTTTTACAAATTAGTATATAACTATATATATATACATATTGTAGTATATATATGTATATTGTAGTATATATTTTATTTAACGTATGACATATATATTGAATGGTGCGTATATATGTGTACATATCTTATATAGATGTATATATTTAACGTATACAAGTGTATATGTTTAATAAATTAGTATAATATAACTATCTATGTATTGTAATCCATGTATATTGTAGTATATATTTTATTTTAAGTAGTACATATACATTGATTGGTGCGTATATATGTGTATATATCTTATATAGATGTATATATTTAACGTTTACAAGTGTATATGTTTTATAAATTAGTATAATATAACCATCTATACATTGTAATACATATATATGTATATTGTAGTATATATTTTATTTAAAGTAGTACATACATATTGAATGGTGCGTATATATGTGTATATATCTTCTATAGACGTATATATTTAACGTATACAAGTGTATATGTTTTATAAATTAGTATATAACTATATATATATATATATACATACATAGTATATACATATATATTGTAGTATATATTTTATTTAAAGTAGTACCTATATATTGATTTAAAATGATTTAAAATGAATTTCTAGTTTAAATTAAAAACTTACTTTTAATATATTATTAATTAACTATCACACACACACACACACACACACACACACACACATATATATATATATATATATATATATTGTTGTATATACTTTATTTAAAGTAGTACATACATATTGAATGGTGCGTATATATGTGTTTATATCTTCTATAGACTTATATCTTTACTGTATACAAGTGTATATGTTTTATAAATTAGTATATAAGTATATATATATAGATAGTAGTATATATATATATATATTGTAGTATATACTTTATTTAAAGTAGTACATATTATTGAATGGTGCGTATATATGTGTATATATCTTCTATAGACGTATATCTTTAACGTATACATGTGTATATGTTCTATAAATTAGTATGTAACTATATATATATATTGTTGTATATATATATATATATATATATATATATATATATATATATATGTATATTGTATTATATATTTTATTTAAAGTAGTACATATATATTGAATGGTGCGTATATATGTGTATATATCTTCTAAAGTAGTATACATTTAACGTATACAAGTGTATATGTTTTATAAATTAGTATGTAAGTATATACTTTATTTAAAGTAGTACATATATATTGAATGGTGTGTATATATGTGTATATATCTTCTATAGACGTATATCTTTAACGTATACAAGTGTATATGTTTTGTAAATTAGTATGTAACTATATATATATACATATTGTTGTATATATATATATATATATATATATATATATGTATATTGTAGTATATATTTTATTTAAAGTAGTACATATATATTGAATGGTGCATATATATGTGTATATATCTTCTAAAGCAGTATATATTTAACGTATACATGTGTATATGTTTTATTTAAAGTAGTACGTATAGTCATATATAATTATATATTGAATGGTACGTATATATGTGTAATTGTTTATATATTTTTTAAAAAATATATATTGTATATTGGAGTGTATATAGTGTATATTGGATTTTTTTATTTATTTTTTAAACGGGTTTGACCGGTTTTTAACCGAGTTTGACCGGGTTGGGTTAAGTGGGCCGGGTTAGGGTGGGTTTTAATTTTTTTACTATTTGGCCCGGCCCGGCCCATCTAGTGTCAAAACCGACCCTCAACCCGGTTAAAATGGAAGGGCCGGTTCCGGGTTGGCCCGGCCCGGCCCGTTTGACACCCATAGATGAAGTGCATATTTCCCATACCGGAGAGACTTACATATTGCAAATGATATGATCAAGGATGTTCTATTTGTTCCAGACTTCAGACTTAATACGTTATCTGTTGCTAAGATAATCAAGGAACTATCTTGCTTTGTTCCTTCTATCCTGATTTGTGTGTCTTTTACGACCTATTCAGTGGCAAGGTGGAGGGGATTGGTAGACAGGAGGGTGTACTTTATATTCTTAAAGGAGAATTGGGAAGATAAAACTTATCCTGCAGGACTAAAGCATAGCAAGATCATTGCAGAAGTTTTATCTACAAGATGTACACTATGGCACAAGAGACTTGGGCATCCAGCTTCACGGGTTTTAAGATGCTTAGACCTTTTGAAGAATCATACTGATGTAGATATGCTTAATAAATGTACAATCTGCCAATTAGCTAAACAAACTAGGTTATCATTTTCTAATAGTACTACTAAGTACTCTACCTGTTTTGAGCTTGTACACATGGATCTCTAGGGACCTTATAAATCTTCTGCTTTTGATAATAAGTACTATTTTTTTACTATGGTGGATGAATATAGTAGATACATTTTGGTCCATCTGTTGTAGCTAAAATCTGAGACCATAGTGGCTATTAAGATCTTTATTTCCATGATCAAGACACAGTTTGGTGTATTGATAAAGACTATAAGGTCTGATAATGGGACTTTATTAATTCTCAATGTCAAACCTTGTTTTGGTCTTTAGGTATTTTGCATCAAACCAGCTGTCCTCATACAATACAATAAAATGGAGTTATGGAGAGGAAGCACAGACAAATATTTAACATAACTAGAACTCTTAAATTTCAGTGTTATTTGCCCATTAAGTATTGGGGGTTGTGTGTGAAGGATGTTGTATATATCATGAACATGTTACCATCTTCAGTGTTAGGTAGTAAAATCCCTTTTCAACTGTTATTTTCTAAAGAGCCTAAGCTATCCCATTTACGGGTCATGGGTTGCCTGTGTTATGTGACAATTTCCCCTAGAGGTGATAAGTTTTCTGAAAAGGCAAAACCTGTTGTGTTAGTAGGATATTCAGATTCTCAAAAGGGATACTTACTACTAGACATGTAATCCAAGAAGCTGTTAGTTAGTAGAAATGTTGTGTTCCAAGAATATATATTTTCTTTTGACCAGTCACAAAAACAATTGAATATAATAGTTTTGTTGATACTGCACCACCTAATATTGATACAAATGACATAAACAGTAGTGTAGATAGTCCAGTTGATCCCTCATTGGCTCAAACTTTATCTAGCGGTCCTACCAGAACTATTAGGCCACCTGTATGGATGCAAGATTATGTTGATTCCTCTAGAAGCCAAAAATGCAAACAGCTTGTCTTACAACAAAGTAAGCAATGCTTATCAATGTTACTTGACAAAGTTCTCTAGCTTAACTGAACCCGAGCACTTTAAGCAAGCTATAAAGGATGACAGATGGGTGGAAGCCATGAAGTCAAAGATCCAAACCTTGAAAGCCAACAACACATGGACCATTGTTAACTTGCTCAAAGGGAAGAACACTGTTGGTTCCAAATGGATATACAAAATAAAAACTATCTTGCAAATGGTGAGGTAGAAAGGTTCAAAGTAAGATTAGTGGCCAAGTGCTATGTCAGCAGAAGGGGCTAGACTATCATAAGACATATTCACTAGTTGCTAAAATGGTAACAGTCAGGTGTGTGATTGTGGTAGTTGTGTCTAGAGGGTGGAGACTTCATCAAATGGATGTCTATAATGCCTTTTTACTGGGTGATCTTGAAGAAGAAGTATACATGGAACTGCCATAAGGTTTCAAGAGAAAAGGAGAGAATAAGGTCTGCAAGCTGCACAAATCTTTGTATAGTCTCAAGTAAGCTTCGAGATAATGGAATCTAAAGCTTACTAATGCATTACTTGATGCTGGATTTACTCAAAGTGCACATAATTATTCCCTTTTCACTCTACATAAAGGTGTTGATACAGTAGTAGTTCTAGTACATGTTGATAATCTACATCTTAGTGGGAGCAATGCTGCTTTGATTAAAGCAACAAAAGATAAGTTACAAAACAAGTTCAGAATGAAGGATTTGGGTGATCTTAAGTATTTCTTAGGCATTCAGGTCCTAAGATCAGTTTTAGGAGTAATATTAAATCAAAGGATGTATATCCTTGAGTTAATCTCAGACACAGGTCTTAGTGGTTCTAAGACTACACTTACCCCTTTGAAGTCCAATCTGAAATTGACCACAATTGAATATGATCAATCTACAGGTGCACATGGAGATGAATTGTTATCAGATGCTTCTTCTTATCAAAGACTTATGGTCAAGTTCATGCATGCCACCATCACAAGACCTGATATCAGTTTTGTTTTCCAAATACTCAGTCAGTTCATGCAACATTCTAAGAGGTCACACTGGGAAGATGCTACAAGAGTAGTCAGGTATCTAAAAGGTTTGTTGGACAAGGTATTTGGTTAGAGATTGATTATTCTACTGCTCTCACTTGTTAGGGTGACTCGGACTGAGCTGCCTGTCCTAACACTAGAAGATCAGTCACTGGATATGCAGTTCATTTTGGTTAATCCTTGATATCTTGGAAGTCCAAGAAACAACATACTGTGTCCAGGAGTTTTGTTGAAGCTGAGTATAGAAGCATGGCTTCAGTAGTTGCAGAGATAACTTGGATAGCTGGTTTTTTTTCCAGGAACTCAATGTTCCCATTACTTTGCCTAGATGAGTATTTAGTGACAGCAATTCAGCTATACAACTGGCAAACAATCTAATGTTTCATGGGAGAACAAAACACATAGAGATTGATTGTCACTTCATCAGGGACAAGATCAAGAGTGGCTTGATCGAGGTTGTTTATGTCAACACTCATGATTAGGTTGATTATCTTATCACTAAGGGCTTAAGTCAAGCTCAACATGCACATTTATTAGGCAAGCTTGGTGTGCTAAACATACTGCACCAGGGGAGTGTTTTAACATGTGATTACTACATCTTCGATATGTACATGGCTACTGTTCCATTAGATACTTTACGGTTGTATTGATAAATTAGTTAGTCGGTTAGTGAATTAGTTAAATAAGTTGTTAGGTAGCTCTGAGGTAGTTAACTGAGCTGTCAATGAGTTGGAAGTGAGCTAACAAAAGCTCGCTCACTCAGTCTATAAATAGGGGCAACAATGCTTGGTACAAAGAGATAGGGGCAACAATGCTTGGAACAAAGAGAGATCAATTAATAAAATCAGTTCCCCTTTTCATTTTCTCTCCATTAATCATATGATTGATCAAGCTACATTGCTTGATTTTCACAATGATCAAATTTGCTACGATACACTCCAACTTCATGGGGTTCTATTACCTCCCTAAACTAAATTTTAACGTATTTTTGTCATCCTTTTTAGCTAACGTGGCACCTCTGACGTGGTCTCCATTTTACATAATAAAGGTATTACGTCAGCACAAAAGAGTGATAAAAATAAGCTAAAATTGAGTTCAACAGAGTAATAGAACCCCTGTGAAGTTGGATTGTGTTGTAGCAACTTTGATCGTAATTTGAAGCTCTGGATGCTTTTCTCTTTATTTATTATTGCAATTTGAGGATATTAGAATGCATAAGTAAAATGAATTTATATTTGACTTTTCATTTGTGACACCCAGCTTCATGTGATTAGCACCTGACACACTATCTCATCCATGTGCATGTAATCATAATAAATGCTATAGCAATGTAAAATTATATGTATTTTTATAATAGGATGTGCATAATTTCTAGCCTCTAAATGTACTTATTAAGGAAAAAACTTGACCAATGAACAGTTGAGAAATTGATCCAACTATAAGCTCAAATCAAATCATATGTATTTTCAAAATAGGATATGCATGATTTCTTGCAATTAAAGCATCTAGTAACCCCTCCGAACCATGACCGAATTGGCTATGATACACTCCAACTTTACGAGGATTCTATTTTCTCCCTGAACTAAATTTAGCTGATGCGGCACCTTGTAAACTGACGTGACACCTTTGACATGGACTCTATTTTTATGGAATAAAGCTGTCAGGTCAGCCCAAAAGAGTGACAAAAATACACTAAAATTGACTTCAGAGGAGTAATAGAATCCTGTAAAATTATAATGTGTCGTAGCAATTTTGGCCATAATTCGCAAGTGTACTGGATGCTTATCTCATTTTTAGCCTCTTCTGTACTTATTAAATAAAAGGTTTGACAAAAAAATAGTTGAGAAATTGATCCAACGATAAGCTCAAATCATATGTATTTTCGAGATAGGATATGCATGATTTGTAGCGAGTAAAGCATTTAGAATCCTTTGAACTATGATCGAATTGGTTATGACACACTCCAATTTTATAGGGATTCTATTTTCTTCGTGACTAAATTTTATCATATTTTTGTCAATTTTTTTAGCTGATGTAATACCTTTTTAGCTGACATGACAACACCTTTGACGTGGACCTATTTTTATGTAATAATGATATCACGTCAGCCCAAAAGGGTGACAAAAATACACTAAAATTGACTTTAGTGGGGTTAATAGAACCCTGTGAAGTTGGAATGTATCGTAAGAATTTTGGCCATAATTCAAGAGTGTACTGAATGCTTATCTTATTTCTAGCTTCTAATGTACTTCTATATATATACATACTAGACATTGAATGACCCGCGCTTGCACGGGCCCAATATTTGTTATTTTTTATCTCAATTTATGTGACACAAATATAATTTAGATAATTAATTATTAAGATAATTTTAACTTTTAATTATTATGATTTATAATACTTTTTTTTCTATTCCAATTTAAGTGACACGGCTATAATTTCGGAAGTCAACCTATGTGGCAATAATATAATTTCGATTGTCAATCAAATGTTTTATTGTGATTTATAATATTTTTTCTTCTATTCAAATTTAAGTGACACCGATATAATTTCGAAAGTCAATCTATGTGGCACTAAAATAATTTCGATAGTTAATCAAATATTTATGTTGACATATCATTTTATGTCTATTTTATTAAATATTATTAATTTTCTAATGCTATCATAGTAATTAATTAGGGATGATATAATAAAATCATGATTGAAGAAGCGAAGAAAACATGTTTTAAATGTCTTATAACAACTAATTAGAAGTGATATAATAAAATTACTACAAAAAATACTTGTGGAAAAAAGCATAAATGTGCCTCATATAAGACATCAAGTTAATTTAAAATTTAAATATTAATTTATTATCTTATGTCTATTTTATAGTTTTTATTAAATATTATAAATTTTTAATACTTAAATAACATATAATAATTAATTAAGGGTGATATAATAAAATCACGATTGAAGCAGCGAAGAAGACATGTCTTAAATGACTTATAACAATTAATTAAAAGTGATATAATAAAATTATAATAAAAAATACTTGTGAAAAAAACATAAATGGGCCTACACATCAAGTTAATTTAAAAAATTAAATATTAAATAGTAATTTATATTTTTTATTAAATACTATAAATTTTAATACTTAAATAACCTAGAGTAATTAATTAAGGGTAATAGGGTAAATTACGATTGAAGCAGCTGAAGCAGGTAGCACAAACAAGCATGTCGAAGACCTGCCTGCTTATTTCCGCTTATTATATATATATATATTGCTCCGTGATTTTACTATATCACCCCTAATTAATTTATTATAAGTTATTTATATATTAAAAAAATAATAATATTTAATTAAAAAATGAAATAGACATTTATAACATGTCTGCTTCATTTGGTTCAACCATGATTTTACTATATCACCATAATTAATCATTATGTCATTTATGTATTGAAAAATTAATAATATCCCATCCGTGATTTTACTATATCGTTCGTAATTAATTATTATAAGTCATTACATATTAAAAATTAATAATAAATAATTAAAAAAGATAAAATAAACATTTATAACATGTCTGCTTCAGCCTTGATTTTACTATATCACCCCTTATTAATTATTATAAGTCATTTATGTATCAAAAAATTAATAATATTTAATTAAAAAATAAAATAGACATTTATGACATGTCTGCTTCAGCTGCTTCAACCATAGTTTTACTGAATATCACCCTTAATTAATTATTATAAGTCACTTGAGTATTAAAAGAATAAAAAAAATTTAATAAAAAAAGATAAAATAGATATAAAAATGATAAGTTAGCTCTTGATATTTTATAACTTGACGTCTAATATGAGGTTCACTTAAATTTTTTGCGCAAGTATTTTTAATAGTAATTTTGTTTTGTCACTTCTAATTAGTTGTTGTAATTCATTTAAGACATTTATGTGTCGCTGCTTCAATCATGATTTTACTATATCACCCCTAATTAATTACTTTGGTCATCTAAACATTGTGCCACTTAAATTGAAATAGAAATAATATTATAAATTACAATAATTAAAAAATTAAATTATTTAAAAAATATAATTGGATATCGACGATACAGAACTCTGGACAAGGAGACTAACATATATTATTCAAAAATTACATAAAAAGTATTATAAATTACTATAGTTAACGACTTAAAATATCTAAAAATAATTTAATCTGCTATATATCTCAAAAAAGTACATAAAAAATAATATAAATTAGAATAATTAACAACTTAAAATTTTTTAAAAATATAAAATATTTGTTTGACTCTCAAAATTATATTAGTGTGACTTAAATTGAAATAGACAAAAAGTATTATAAATCACAATAATTAAAAACTTAAATTATTTTAAAAATATAATTTGCTATCAATGCCACAAAAGTTTGGATAAGAAAAAGCAACGTATATTATTTTAAAATTACATTAAAAATATTATAAATTACAACAGTTAACAACTTAAATTATCTAAATACATATTAAAAATGTGATTGATTATCTAAATTCTATATGGGTCGCATAAATTGAGACATAAAATAACATATATTGAACCCGTGCTAGATCCCGAATGAATCTTAGAATGTATATGCAATCCTTTTTTTTTTTTTTAATTTTTTGTTTAAATATATCAAGATTGAAAAGGAAAGTTCTAATACAACACACCAAAAAGTGTATAAGAAATAATGATAGCATAAAGAATACCAATATTACTAATTCAAGCATTAGTAATGCAAACATTACTAATATGTTCTATTCAAAATTATTTTTATATACTCTAACAAACGACTCCTACGTTTCAATGGAAAGAACATATACAAAAGCAAAGTTCGATAAAACATTTACAGAAGTATTTTTTATCGTGTTCTCAAAGTCAAATAACTTAAATTGATATGATGGATGATAACTTATAATTTTTTATATAATTTTTGAAACACTTAAAATTTAAATTTAAAATATTAATTTACTTTTAACTTCAAAGAATAAGTTGACAAATAAAAGAGAAGGAAAAATGAAAGCAAAGAATGTTTATGTCGGCTTAGTAGGGAAATACGATGCAATTTTGGATTATTAATTGCAACCCACATATGATGTAATATGTAATGACTAGATAACCCTTTGTATTTTGCAATAACTATTTTCTATTTTATACAACAAGTGTCAAGTGTTATGTATTAATTCTAATCTCGTATTTTATACTTAATGTAGCAAATCTCAATCATATGATTAAGGATCTAAACTTTAAAATGCATCGAATTTTTATACTGATATGAATAAGTTATACATAATTCTCTTGTAAGATAATTTGACTCCTTGAAAAATATTATCAAGTAGCTAATATATTTTGTGTATTAATTTTTTATAATTCATAATTCGAATTAACATCAATCTACCTATTATACATAATTAAAATATTTTAATGTTGGGTCCATGATGACACGGGCCATGCTCCTCTAGTATTAAAGAAAAGGCTTCACAAATGAGTAGTTGAGAAATTGATCCAACTGTAAGCTCAAGCTTTCAAGTAAACAAAAGTGGTTGTTTTACATCGTGACGGAGTCAAAATTTTTACAAAGGAGATTCAGAAGTAAACATATGAATTAATAAGAAGGGTTTCAACATTTACTGCATCTACATAAAAAATAATTTTAATCATATATAAATATTATAATTTTTCGTTGAAGAGAGTTCGAACCCATGCCTAGCTCCGCCCCTGATTCTACTACGAGGGATAAAAAGATGGGAGCTTTTAGGAAAGGGTGAAAAAAGGTCTTTCTAGATCGTCTTATTTTGTTAGTATTATTAGTATTCATTCCATTTTGATATGGACTTTGTATTTGAGTTAAAAATATTTACGAACTATAAAATTTAATGAACTATTTAGAATTCTAAGCCTAAAATTAAATTCAAATAATATGCTAAAAGATAAAAGGTAAGCAAAAGTTTAAGAAATACTAATAAATTACATTAAAATAAATTTTTTCTATGTATTGAATATTTTAAAATTGTATACATATAATGTTGGACTTGTTTGATTTTACTTTCTTTAGTTAAAACTAAACCAAACCAAAAAGAGTAAAACATCTAGTACTTGTCTGAATTATGACTAAATTTTACACACTCCAATTTCACAAGGGTCTTATTACCCCTGAACTCAATTTTAGTGTATTTTTGTCACCCTTTTTAGCTGATGTGACATCTTTTTAGCTGATGTGAGCCCTATTTTTATGTAATAAAGGTATCGTGTTAGTACAAAAGTGTGATAAAAATATGTTAAAATTGAGTTTAGTGTAATAAAATTCATGTGAAACTAAAGTGTGTCATAACAACTTTGACCATAGTTCAAGGGGTACTCAATGCTTATCTCTAATAATCAGATATTTTTTTTCTTCACTACTAGTTCCGATCAAACCAAATCACTAGCTATGTCCACCACTCATCCAATGGTGGAGTTAATTATGAAAGGGACTATTGTCCTTTGAGTAATTATGAAAGGGACCATTGCCCTTTGAGGCTATACTCTTAAAAGGGTGTGGTCAATACGAAGTAAAATATTTTCATGAAAAATATTTTTTAGAAAATATTTTTTTTCATAACGAAAACAACATTAATGGTTTGTATTTATATAGGTACAAATGCCCACCTAATCCCAAATGTTAAAGGAAAACCAAAGAATATAAGAAATATTAACTTAAAATTTGATCAAATATGTGATATTTTATGATTTTGTGTAATTTGAATGTTTTACCCCTCTCCGTAATTTTATTATAATATTTCTAGGATGTGGGGGTGATTGACATGCTTTTCGATGCATTTTATAACCATTTATGAGATATTGTGGTTTTTGATTGCTTCGACAACCTTATTTTGGACTTATGTGGATATCTTTTGATCAGTGCGATGGATGGCTGAACGGAGGTAGACATTTGGTTCGGATCTCGATGCACCCGATCTCATTTCGAGTTATTGGTTGGAAAGTTGAAAAATTAAAAATATGAGTGTGGGACCCACATTTGATCAAAACGACCTCGGATAGAAAATCCAACTTTACCAGCAGATTTGAAATATCAATTTTAGGATGTTTGTGTATTTGGGGTAATTTTACAGCTTTTAAATCTCATTTTGACTCTCGATTTGGAAAATTGTGATGTCGTGTTTTGGGGGTCAATTTTGTGAAATGATGTTTTTTCAAAAATCTGACTTCGTCAACGCTTTCGGAAAGTCAAATTTAGTAAGGTTGCATAGTTCGTTTATTTATATCGAACTCTGTACGAATTTTGAGCACTCCATCGAAGTCCGAAATGACTTTAAAAACACAAACTTTTTAGCAAAATATGTGCAAGAAAATGTGCAATAATAAATAACAGTTTTTAGCCTATTTTGGTCATTTTTTATCTTGCCTCTTGAGAGTTAAATCATACAATAGTATGGGAGCTTGGATAGCTAGATTAACATCTATTTCTTGATTCTATTACGGATTTAAGGTAAGAATTCACTCTTTTCTTAGTAATTTCTTGATTAAAATCTAAAACCCCCAAAAATCTTAGGGCTTGATTTTAAACCTCAATTTCACTTCTTTTCACTTGAATAATGTTTTTATCTTATGGTTACTAGTTTCTGATCAATTTAACCTTCAAAATAACTCCGATTACTGATTTTAACCCGGATTTCAAAAATTTTACCCGATAAAACTTAAAGTAATTATTATTTAATTTGAACCTCATTTTTTACTCGATTTGACTTGGATTTTCAGTTGTAGATTTCTAAAAATATGGGGAACATATTTTTGAAGTAAAGTTTTAATTTTTCCCTTTTTCGAAAACCCGTTCCGAAGGTCCATTTTGATCCTGAATCAAGGTTTTGTTTTGACGCGTAGATTTCATATTTGATGTTTTTAGTAGAGTTTGGGATTGTTTGTAAAAAGTAAGTTTGTGGGTTCAAAGTGTAGCGGATCGATTTAGGCTTTTGAGGTAGGTTATGGTTTAACTCTTTCAGACTGGGCTGGGTAGTAAATGCTGGTACAAAATGCATGTTAAGGGAGTGAATTAATCATGAAAAATGACTATCTATTTGTTGTGCCGGTGTGGGGGCCTATATGTGATGTAATTATCGAAATTGAGATATTATGTGATATGTGTGACCGTGTGGGGTCCTATGTGATAATGATAGTCTTGAATACATGTGAATAATTGTATTGTGTTGTTAAAATGCTTAATGAGGTACCATTGATGTATTGTGATTATTTTCACCTTTGTTGACATTGAGACATGTGGAAATTTATAGATGGAACGAAATAACGAGTGGATACTGACTCATGTAGTTGTGGAAATGCATCATTATGGTTGGTTGTGTAAATATATCTTATGGTTGGTTGTGGAAATCTATCATGTGGTTGGTTGTGGAAACACTCATTGTGATTGGTTGTGGAAACACTCATTGTGATTGGTTGTGAACATTACATACTCATATAATACTCATTCATGAATCATTGGTTCCACCGTAGCAACATCTGAGAAACACTGGCAACACCTGATAACAGTTTTCCAAGGAATGTGTCGTAAAGAAAATATGATATATGTGAACTGTATACGGGTTGATGAACCCCCATAAATCTTGCGTTGAGAGGCTTGCCCCCATAGGTCATACGGGAATTGTGCGACGACCTCGTGCATCATTATCATCATCATATGCATTGACTTACTTTATTGTATTTATATTGTGTTGTATTGCCATATTAACTTGTCATTTATGTAATTGTCTTATCCTCTTTTACTTGTAATTTGAAGATCTTGTACATGTATGTTCCCTCTTGTTCTACTTATATGTGATGTAATGCATACTTGTGTCCTATCTTGTTATGATGTTGCAATATATGTGATATATTAGAACTATAAGTCAAAGCGGTGTGGGCTACTACTGTGAGATATTTTCTGATTGCAGGTGACGTGCTCTTAGTGTATATTTTGTATGCTTTATTTACTACTTTGCTTAATCGGCCTATGATACCTACTTAGTACAAGTGGACCGTACTCATGCCTACTGAGCCCTTTTGGTTCAGGTCCTAGCTCGAGTGCGCCTTGCTTGCTTGACTCAGGCGATAGTTGGAGCTTCCAATGTAGCGGTTGGACATTCATGCGTCTGAAGTTCACCTCTATTTTTCTATAGTAGTTATGTCTTTATTAGTATTTTGATACAGATATTATTCCTTTGTGGTTATTTTTTTACGTATTTAACTCTTGGATTGTATTAGTAGTTCTTACACTATTGACACCTGGTTTTGGGCATGATTGGTATTTTGATTAAGTTTTTTCGCATTCTTATGGTTAGTTGTATAGTTCAGCTTCGTTCTAGAAGCCTTACCTTAGGGTATTTTTATCTTTTTTTTGTAAGATCTCGCAAAATCATGTTTCTAAAATTCAGCTTCGTAGGTTCTTTAAAAGATCCAACACTTAGAAAATTTTAGCTAAGTGTTCAACACTTAGTCTCATTTCAAGCCTCCGAACTTTGGAGATTTATTTGACAACCTTTCCGATCTCCGTTTTTTTATTTTCAAGTTGCATTGCGATGAAGCAAGGTCATAGTACATCTCGGGTGAGTTTTGAAATTTTTCGGATATCATAAGGGCATATTTAGATTTGCAAACCAGTAGCTAAAGGCGATGGGGAGGCGCCTCTTAGCGTAGACCACCGGTCTAAGTAGGGCGTCGCCCAGGCTAGACTGGGGGTCTAAGCGGGGCGCCGCCCAGGCTATAGCCTTTTGCCAAAAAATTTGGCATTTCACCTCTGTATTTTCAAGGGCAATTTGGTCAATTTTCCACCCCTATATAAGTCTAAAACACGGAATTAAGCCCCATTTACACCAAAATATAGTCACTTCTCTCAAAATCCTCTCAAGAACAAGCTAGGATTTTTCATAAAAGATTCAAGTTTAAGATACCCTTTGTAAATCTTCGTAGATTCAAGAACTAAGGTATGTTTAGTGTTGATTTATGGATTCCTTTCATCCATAAAGCTCAAGAACCCTATTTTAGATTATGAACTATGATGTTTGTGTTGTGGGCTAATTATGGCCATGTTGTTGATGTTGAATGATTCCCAAGTTGGAATCTTTATGTGTTTGTATGAGACTATGGTAGCATATGAGTTGGAAACATGTAAATTTGGTTGTTTATGATGTGCAATTTGATGATTACACCTATGCCTAAGTTGTACATGCAAGGTGTTTGATAAAATACCTAAGATACTAGAAATCATGTATTATATCTCAATTGTGACCTTAATGACAAATGCATGCTTCACCCTTGTGATCAAAATGACTCCTATGATATTGTTGTGCATTGAATGTTGGATTAAATGCTCATGAGGCTAGTTTATGAAATTATGACATGTTGTATGTATTCTCATTCATGTATAAGATTATGATAACTATGTGCTTCATGAAATCCCCAACTTATGGTATTATGAATTGAGGACTTTTGTCCTATGATCAAGAAGTGTCAAGTTTGGTCAGTTTCATGATATCGAGTCCTGGGGGTACTTGTACCCTTAGTTGTGTGCCTAGAGCCAGTGTCATGTTTTCATGATTCTCTCAGTCAAGTCATGATCATTAGACTTCAGTCAGTCCCATGACTCAGGAAATCTCAGTAATCTCATGAACTCAGTCAGTTAACAGACTTCAGTAGTATTCTGTCAGTCAACAAAATTCAGTAAACTCAGTCCATGTTCAGTTCAGCTAAATCATGTTCAGTGTCTATTCAGATGGGAGTAGGAGTTAGCACCGAGTGAACCCATGGATGGGAACTCACCTACTAGTTGAGGGTGTGATTCTTAGAAGCAATCCTTACGTTTCAGAATTACGTAGCCAGCGTAGGTTGAGATATCATAACCTGCTAGATGAGGGTAGATGAGGTGGATTAACCTGTTAGATGAGGGTCCCACTATTCTCATTAGACTACCTGATAGATGAGGGTCACTCATAGACAATCCTTACTAGTGGCGCGGTATTGACACCCTTCCAATCAGGGTACAAATTGGACCCTAACTTAACTATAATATCTCATTTGGGGCATGTCGGTTAGATAACTACTTCCCATAGTCATAATCTCAGTCTCAGTAAAAGAACTCAGATAGTTCTTCAGATTTTAGGACTGTCAGATACAGTCAACTCAGTTCAAAAAGGAACCCAGCTAGTTCCATCAGTATCAAGACTGTCAGATATAGTCACTCATGTTATCAGTAAACTCATGTTATCAGTATTCAAACTCAGTGATCACGTTATCATGATCCCAGTTACAGTTATTAGATATTCATGCATGTATTCGCGCATTCATGTTAGTCAATCAGTTAGAATTATTCATGCATATGAACCCCATGCATTTTAGCCTACCTGTAATGCCCCGATTTTCTGAACCGGAATGCTACACGGTGCTCATGACCCCGAAGGACCACAAGTTAACCCATGACTGGTATCTGTACCTGTAAACTGTATAATATAGTATAATATTGCAGAAACATGCACTGAAAGGCCATAAGGTTTAATACTGAACATAATCTAAATAAAGTGGTATCACAATACCAAAACAAAACTGAAATACTGAAGTCTGAATCTAGTCTGTGTCTAGTCTGAAAGCCTCTACTAACTGAATAATCTAAATAAGGAGATGATGGGACATGTCCCCAACTAACTCCAACTAATGAACTAATCAGTGAGAAAATAAAGAAATAATCATGTCCTAGAAGGATGAGGACTCACTTCTAACTCTGACTGCTAAAATCTGCAATGTTATTGCTGCTCTAGAACTCGTGCCTCTGAACCTATAGCATAAAATAATACACCATAGCGTGAATGCGTCAGTATGTTTGAATGTACTGAGTATACGAGTGAGGTAGGCTAAATGCAAAGGGTTTATATGCATGAAAAATGCTGACTCATATGAATGTGAGAATACATACATGTATTAGTAACTATAACTAAACTCATGGTGATACTGACTACTGAGTCTGAATGCTGACAACATGAGTTTACTAATACTGAGATACTGAATGGATGAACGTCTATTTCTGACAGTTCAAATTATGAAGAACTGGTCTGATTGACTGTGTCTAATAGTCCTGAAACTGAATACTGATAACATAAGTTATGATTACTGATATAACTGATATAACTATGATGATCGTCCTAATCGGTGTAACTGATACTGAGCGACTGTATCTGACAGTCTAAGTTCTGATGGAACTATCTGAGTTCCATTCTGTATGGAGTAGCTAAATCTGAGATTAGTCCTATCTATCGAGTGATCTTTGAGTATATTGATAATAAAGATGATTTGACTTAGTCTGAGATCATTCCTACCTAGCGGGTGATCTCTAAATCTGATGATACTGATACTGATTGACCATAGTTCAGATCAGTCCTATCTATTGGGTGATCCCGAAGTCTATTTATAATGATAAGGATTAACCATATCTAACAGTACTGAATCTATATTACTGAGCTAAATTGACTATATCTGACAGTCCTGATTCTATAACTGAAATTGTGGGATGTATTCATCTAACCGGCATGCCCCATGCTAAGCTAACTGGGTCCAACCTGTAACCCCAGTTGGAAGGGTGTCAGTACCGCACCACTGGTAAAGACAACTGCTGTGGAGTCAGTCCTAATCTAGCGGGTGACCCCTGGGACCAGTCCTATACATTTAAATGTGCTAATGGGTGATCCCTGAGTATGTCAGTCCTATATAACAGGTGACATCTCGTATCTATGCTGGCTACGTAGTTCTGAAACTTAGGGATTGCTTCTAGAGATCTTAGTATTTTCTAGCGGGTAAGTCCCCATCCCTAGACTCACTCGGTACTGAATCCTACTCCCATCTAGAAGACACTGAACTGGACTGAGTTTACTGAGTTTCGTGACTGACGAAATACTACTAATATTTGACAGCTGACTGAGTTCATAAGATTTCTGAGATTAATGGAAACACTGAGGTTACTGAGACTATTGAGTACTGAGATCACTGAGATTACTGAACTACTGAGACTGCTGAGATTTCTGAGTTTTCTTGAGTCACAGGACTGACTGAATTCTATAGATCATGGCTTGACTCAGAGTATCGTGATAACATGACATGACTCTAGGCACACAACTATATTTTTTGGGTATAAGTACCCCCAGGACTCGATGGAAGGAAACTGACATAGCATGACTTTCTTGAATACATGACCATACTCAATAATTCATAATACCATAATTAGGGACCTTCATACAATGCATGGTTCTCAACATCTTATACATGAAAGGGAATGTGTATAACATGTAAATACTTGCATAACTTCAATATCATGGGCATTCCACATCACAACAATCAATACACAACAAAAGCATGGAATTTATGTTGAATCATAAGGGATAGATCATGGACTTGTCATGTAAGCACTATTGAGTCATGGAAACATGATTTTTATCATTCTAGGCATTTTATCGAACACCTTACATGAACAACTTTGGTCATAGGTATACGTATCAATTTAACAATTTAAGTCATCCAATTTCATGGATTTCAATTAACATGCTCACATACTTCATGAAAATACATCAAGATACCATCTTGAATCACCAATAACAACCATCAACATGAACATAATCATACAACACATGAAAATCATAATTTATTATTTAAAACTTGTTCTGGGGCTCCACGGATGAAAGAAATCCGTGGATGAACACTACGCATACCTTAGCTCTTGATTTAATGAAGATTGACGGAGAAATTCTTGAGATTTGATGGTAGAATTTGCTTAGAATTTGCTTGAACTTGAATCCCCCAATTGAAACCCTAGCTTGTTCTTGAGAGGATTTTGAGAAGATTAACTATATTTTGGTGTAAATAGGCATAAATCTCATGTTTGGGAGCTTATATAGTGTGGGGAAAAGGTCTATTTTACCCTTAAAAATGCTGAGCTGGGAGCTGGAATTTTTGCCAGCGTGCGTCGTATGCTCTAGTATACCACACAGGAGCATGCGTTGCATGCTATATCGCATGCTAGGACCATGCGATGGAGCATGCGTCGCATGCTAATCGCATGATGCTACTGTTTCAAAATTTAAAAATGCTCTAAACGGATTCCAAAATTCTGAAACTCACCCAGGATGTCCTATTACCTTGCCCCATTGTAACACAACTTGAAAATCATAAAATGGAGGTTGGTAAGGTCATCAAATAAATCCTTGCTGTTTGGAGGTCTAAAATAAGACTAAGTGTTGAACACTCAGCAAAATTTTCTAAGTCTTGGAGCTTGTAAAGCCTAACGAGCTGAATTTTAGACTTAGGAGTTTATGGGGTATTACAATATCTCCCCCTTGAGAATATTCGTCCTCGAATAAGACTGACTGAGAGGGGAAACAATAAGCTGAACATGAACTGAACATGAATGACTAAAACATGATCTCAAGACTGACATGACTAATAAACTTATTCATACTGAACATGCATATCTGATGCATGTGTAACTGATTCATGAATGCATAACTGAGCATTCTGATAAATTGAGGTTCTCACGAGAAGAATGCATGTCTGATGCATGAATGTCTGATTGAACTGACTCTTGAAAACATGACTGATTATGCAATGGTATTTGATAACAAGTTTATAACAGAAACATGAGCGAGAAACTAAATACCAAGTTTGTACTGAAAACTGAGCTTGAAGCTGAATGAGCTTAAAGAGGACTGTTACCTTAAACGAAAATGCTAATGACCCTAAGATCGTTTACTAAACATGCATGAGTGGGAACATGAGAACATACTGAGTACTCTATACTCTAAACTGGATTCGTCATGCGAAGAGAAACTGAATGAGTTAAGACATGAGAGCGTTGAGGAGTTATGGAGTATCTCTCTCTTGGGACACTATGTCCCTCTAAGAACGCTCACCTTACTGAGATACTGGGGCGATGTACAAGGCATCTATGAACTAGATTATAACTGAACCTCGGGAGTCTAAAACTAATGCATGATGCATGAACTAAACTGAACTTGCAACTACTAGGAGGTTCTACCTTGGAATAGGTACATTCCCTGAGACTTTGGATAGCATGAATAGATACAAGGATTAGACAATAAACTATACAAATCTGACTGCTTGATTGCTAAGTTGACTTGCTGACTTTACTAACTAACTTATGCTGAAACATAAGCTCAATGAGATAAAAAGATCTAACAATGCATACCAAGAACATGAAAGACTTGTAACGTACCTGAATCAAGGTCAGGGATACCTTCCGGATCATGATGGGTCTGGAGTGCATAAAGTCTATTCTGATACTGACCACCCTTGGTGCCCTGCTGATGTAAATATTTACCCCTCTGTGCTAGAACTCTACACTCTCGCATCCTGTGGCCTGGCTTTCCAGACCCAAAGCATAAATCACTGCCTGCCCTACATGCACCTAGGTGATTCCTGCCACACTCTTCACAAAGCGGATAGGTAAGACTCCTATTCTCACTACCCTGGGCCTAGGAGCCTGGAGCCCCATCATGACGGTTATTTCTGGACTTAGGTACTGGTGCACTAGTTGAGGATGGAGCTGTGACTGAAAACTTTTGATTATGCTAAGAACAGTTACCACCGTACGACTTAGGCTGAGCAAAGCTGAAACTACCTGTCCTTGATTTCTTACTCTGTCTCTCCCACATCCTAATCTTCTGCTTCTCTATCTCCTGAGCTTGAGTCATAAGCATGGCTAAAGTCATATCACTATTCAGCATGGCAGATCTGCACTCGTTTACCACACTATCATTCACCCCTGAAATGAACTTACTCATCTTATCTCTGCTATCTATAACCACATGAGGGGCATATCTGGATAATTGAGTAAACCGGAGAGAATAATCTTTCACCGTTATATTACCCTGCCTGAGGTTGATGAACTCCACCACCTTAGCTTCTCTAATCTCTAGCGGAAAGAATCTATCAAGAAAAGTAGAGGCAAACTCCTCCCACTGCATAGAACCTACATCATCTAACCTTTCTGTCTTCCACTGTTTGTACCAAGTATGAGCCACATCCTGCAATTGATATACGACTAACTCATCACTCTTTATAGTAGTCACCCCCATGATATCTGTCACCTTCTGAACCTGATCTAGGAATTCCTGAGGGTTCTCATCTGTCTTAGACCCGAGAAAGGTCTGAGGATTCATTCGGGTGAAGTCCCGAATTCTAGCTACAGCTGAATTGGCCACCGGGTTGGCTGGAACGAAAGCTGGTTGTTCATTCTGGGAAGCAACTGACTGAGCAAGAGTGGTAAATGCAGTCCTGAACTCCGCATGAGAAATATGATCGCCCAAAGATTCTTCGGGCTGAGGGGCTGACTGATTCCTGTTTCTTCTTTTAAGAGGCATGTTATGTAGAAGAATGGGAGAAATGAATTAGACTGAGAGATTGACTTGATATTATGCTCACTGGCACGACATGAATACTGAAAAAAGGGAAACTGTTCCCAAAATATCTCATAGCCTCTTTCACATAAATGTGGCGTGCAACACACCCATGCATAAGACTCTACTAGATGAGGCTTTTAGACTTTCTAGGATACTATTGAAACCTTAGGCTCTGATACCAAGTTTGTAACACCTCAATTTTCTGAACCGGAATGCTACACGGTGCTCATGACCTCGAAGGACCACAAGCTAACCCATGACTGATATTTATACATGTACACTGCATAATATAACATAATATTGTGGAAACATGCACTAAAAGGCCATAAGGTTCAATACTGAACATAATCTGAATAAAGTGGTATCATAAGCTAACACTGGACGAATGTTCCCAAAGGGGAGATATTGTAAGACTCCGTAAAGTTTTCGTGTCGTTAAAGCCTTCAAATCAAGATAAAAGAAGCCTAACACCTAGAATTTTAGCTAAGTGTTCCAATACTTAGTGTATTTTGAGCCTTCGATCTTCGTTGAATTATTTTGCGACCATCCTGACCTCCGTTTCTTAATTTTTTGTTGCGATGGGGCAAGGTTGTAGTACATCTCGAGTGAGTTTCAAAATTTTTAGATGAGTTTAAGGGCATATTTGGTATGCAATTCCAGTAGCTCAAGGCGATCTAGGGGCGTCGCCTGGGGTTCTCCCCCTCTCTAAGAGGGGCGTCTCCCTGGGTTCCCCACCGCTCTAGCCAAGGTACCGCCCTGGGTACTCCGGTGCTCTAGGCAGTGCGCCGCCCTGGAAATCGCCCCATGCCATTTTAAAGCCTCCTATTCCGTCTCATTAAGGGTAATGTGGTATTTTTCCAACCCCTTATCCTCTCTAACATGGGATTAAATCCCTATTACACCAAAATAAGTTTATTTTCAGCAAATTTCCTCAAGAACTCTCACTAGGGTTTCAACCTAAAGATCCAAGTATCTTAAGATTCAACCGTAGGTTTTCGTTGATTTTTCAAGATTCGGATTCTCCTTGCCGAGGGCTACAAGAAGCACCTAACAATTTTTAGAATAGAGTCCCTAAGACAAGAGTTCATCCAAAGCTTCAATTTTAAGGTATGTGGGGTTTGAACAAGAACATCCTTTCGTTCTTGTGTCCAAAGTTTTATTTTTTCTTAAAGAATTTCGTATTTTTAAGATGAATTCATGACTAGTTTGCTATATTTTGAATTTATGAGATTATGACTTGTTCAAGCCTTGATTTGCATGATATTCTTATTTAAGTATGATTTGAGTTGATATCTCATGTTATAAATTGCACACTCTTGTGTTGATATCATATTTCCAAGATTTTTCAAGATTTGTTGTTATGAATTGAGCCTTATTAAGGAATTGTGATTCTTTGAGAATGAATTTATGATACTCCTTACCGTGTTTCAAGAATTGTTTTTATATCTCCATGTTATTGGAATTTTAAAGTTTAATGATGATAAGCCTATCAAGATTTCAAGAAAAGATTGAGTTTTGATCTTAAGTTAAGAAAGAAATCCACATCATGTTGATTTAAGTTAAAGGAAAGCATATTGGCTCCCATTGTATATTGTTGAATTGTTTAAGGTGGATTTTCTTTAAAGTTTTGATCTAAGTAAGGGAGTAGTATTTAGCACCGAGTCTTCTTGGTTCCAAGGTCTCATACCCCAGAAATACGTGCCCCGTAGATTTCTGATTTACCCTGTAGACATGTAATTTTGTCCCTCCCCGAAAATATTTTTATCATTTTTACCCTCATCTTACTGCGTGTCCTCACCCGTGTAATTATATCCCACAAAAATACAAAAAATAACAAACTAACCACTCAACCAATTAAATCTCAACACCCTCTACCTTATCCTAACCACCTACCTCACCCCCTACCCCACCTAACCCCTAACCCTACATACTCCCCTATTCCACCCATCATCGGATTCCATAGATTGGATAATACAAAAATAGAAAAAAGAATTTCATTTTTTGGGCTTTTTAATTGAAAAGGGAGAAAATAGGGGCGGGGGGGAAGGGGGGGGCACAAGCAAAAGGCACACAATTCTTTAGGGAGGATTTTTTTTTCCTTTGCTTTTTCCATTCCACACGCAGGTACAGTGAGAGAACACACATATATTCCTCTATTTTTCCATTTACGAAGGAGGGGGGGTCATTTTCTTCACACCACAAAATCGAACACACTCGTCCTAACCAGGGAAGAACACAAACTCCCTTCTTTCTTTTATTCTTCATGAGCACACACACACAAAAACTTAAAAGAAAAGAGGAAAAAAGAGAGTGAATCGAGAGAGAGTTGCGATTAGGAAAAAAAAGATCGATCCCTACAGTTTGAGGAGAAAAAGAGCAAACGATGGACTAAAATCAGTCGAGAATTGCTCGAAACAGTGAATCCGACGGCATATCATCGGAATCCGATCCATTTTTCATTGTTCTTGACGCTGCTTAGTTCGTCGTAGCTCCGGCCACTTGAATTTTAGCTTGTTTTGTCATCTAATTTGGTTGGTTAGCTGTACAAGTTTCTTTTCGGGTTTTCTTCACAGTTTCAATCTCAGTTTTCTTTGGATATTTCTTCATTCTTGGGTTAAATCTGTCCGAGTTGCTATTCGTGATATCAAGTTGGACCGTGTTGCTATTGAGGTTTTCTATTGGGGAATTCCAAATCCGGGTCTTCTTTAATATTTTTATCAACCGAAATTGATTATCGAAAGGTCCATTTCTTTAACCCGTTCTCTCTTCTTTATCGTAATTTATTGAGTTGGCTATGTTTGAGATTGGATGATTTGGTGGGTATTTGATGTCATTAATGTGAGATTTGTATGATTACCATTCTTTAATTGTCGTTATATCTATGTTGTTGATATTGGATTCCGCGTTGAAACTTGATAAAAAGGTGAATTTTGGTTGATTTGATTCTTGGATTGTTGTTTGACTTGAAACGAACGTTAATCGAAATTGATATTATCATATTTTAGGTCGAGACGGAATAGACAAATTCTAAGTTTGGTAGACAAAAGTAGGAATTGTGTATAGTTGAATGATTTGAAATGTTTGTGGAATGGTTTGTTTTTATCGTATTTCATCAAATGTATTCATTTAGCCGGGGAATACCCTGAGGCTTATTGTATTTATTCACAGGGGCATGCCTCGACGTATTATGTTGGCGGAAGATGTTTGTGATCAAGGCCCGAAACATCGAGTAAAGCATTGGAGCGTAGTTTAGGATTAGTGTAGGTTTACCTTTTTAGTACCTTTTTATTTCGGGTTGTAATAATTGGACTAGACACTATATTTTTGGATTGTTTTGTTTTGTTTGTTTGATTGATTGTTTTATGTGTTTTGTGTGGTTTATACATTCGTAGTGTCAAATTAGACGATATGCTCCACCAAGCGACCGTGGTCGAACCACGGGATCGAAGGGTGTCTAACACCTTCCGCTCGATCAACAAAATTCCTTAGCCAGAATCTTTGTTTGCGGATCAGTTTAAAAGAGTCAAATTTGTTTTGAAAAGGATTTCCAAAGGTGACTTGGCACACCCGATTTATGTCAAGTGGTGACTCTGAATAAAAAATATAAATAATCCTTTTCTGAAGAAAATTTTCAACCTTTTGTCACTTTAATAATGAAAACCCTTTCAAACTTAGAATTAATTTTTTTTGGAGTTAAAAAAGGGGTGTGACAGCTTTGGCGACTCTGCTGGGGATCACTTTCAGAATTTGAGCTTATTTTTTGAGTTGTATCGGCTTTGTTTGATATTATGGGTGTATAATCATCGTTTGTGTTATCATTTTGTGTTATTATTTTATCATTGTTGTGCGCCTACGTGCTCTTTGTTTACAATTTTTCTTTATGTGTTACTGCTTTATATCTGGTATCATTTGCATAACTCGAGTCAATTCTTTCTGCAACAAGTCTCGGAGTGTACGTCGTGTACACGAACTCTAGTAGAGTCGCCCTTATTTTAGGAGGGGGAGCCGTCAGACGTATGGAGTGGGTGGAAAGCTATCGCAACCACTATCGACCATACACTCCCCCGAACAGCCTTGTTAGTGGACCCCAACGTAGGTCAGCCTTTAGGTCATGCTTATTTGCATCATACTAAGACCTAGCAGGACTCACTTGTTCCTTTGTAGGAAACTCACCCCTAAAGCATCCTTACGTGCTAATTGTTGCATATTTGAGGACAACAGAGTCATTTGATGGACTGATTTGGGGAAAGCATGTGCTAGAATTAAAAAAAGGTGTGTAGTCATGGAAAAATAAAAAAAGGGAAAAAAGAGAAAGGGTGAATCAAAAAAAGGTGTTTCGTAGTTTTTAGGGTTCTTTATGGCTTTTGTTTTCCACAATTCAGAATTCAAAAAAAAAGTTTTTTTTTTTTACTTTTTGCACTCATTTTTCAAAAATAAAAAACATCCAAAAGATTTTCCTTTTGTTTCCTTTAGCAAGCATTCACAATTTGAAAACTCAAAAAAAAATTATTGATGTTTTTCATTCTCTGTTTGTGGTCGCGTCTCTCAAGTCAGGGTTCAGTCGGTTATTTAATCCTAAATTGTCCAATCTGGACGAACTACGCACCCCTGATTCTCCTCTCTCGGGAGTGAGATATGTAGGCAGCCTATTGTTGGTTCGGGGATCTTATTTGAAAAAAAATCCAAAAAATATTTTTCTTCACTCTTCATTTAGAGTAGATGTCTATGCATCAATAAAAGAAAACTACAAAAAGATTTTCCCTTAATAGGTTCAAGTTTCATTTTCGTATGAAATGCAAAATTAAAAACCCAAAAAAGAGTTTCTTTGGTAATCATAGATTTCATTTTGTATAGGTTATTAAAGCTGAAAAATTCAAAAAAAGATTTTCGCTTATTCTTTTGACAATTTGTCATTTTTCTTTTCTTCTTAAAATTTTAAGAAAAAGAAAAGAAAAAGAAATCGAGTTTATTTGTCCATTTCGGCAAGACTTTATGAACTACGCACACCTGATTCTCCTCTCTTGGAGGTGAGTTACGTAGGCGCCCTTCTTGGGTTCGGTGACCTGTTCAAAAAGAAAAAAAGAGAGATTTTGAGAAAGTATTGAACTCTAATGCATTTGTTATCTCTTGTTCAGTTAGTTTAAGGTGGTTGGTTTGTGGCATTTTGGCTGGTCCTCCATATTGCACCAAGTCACAGAGAAGGTTATGGCCAACAAGGATACCGAGTTTGTTGTCACTAATCAGATAGGGAGTTCAGAAAATGAGAACTTAGGAGCTAATGAAGAGATTCGAAAATTAAGGTAGCAAATGATAGAAATGCATTGAGCTTGGGCTAATGGGTTGCCGCCTCCTCCAGTTCCCAGTGATAATCTGGAATATCTTTCTAGCTTACCTCCCATGTCACATGCACAATTTTCCATTTTTGTTGATATTCCAGAACATGCATCAGGATCGACTCCGGGGCAACAATATCCAACCACTTCCAATGTTCATTTCCTCACTCCCCAATCCAAGACTACCACATACTCAGCTCCACCTGCTATTCATGCTTTTGAGGCGCCACCCCCACCTGAAGCTCCTATTTTTTATGTTTATCCACAAGTTGTGCCTCCCTACTCTACAAGAGATCCTGCATTGAATATTGTTGGTGATCAACGTTACACTTCCAAGCCTACATTCAAGTTGACTGGTCTTTACGAAGACACTCACCCGCCTGAATTTCCTCCTAACACTGAGAAGCCTGTTATGACAGAAGAGCAAGAGGAAATGACTAGAAAATTGAGAAGTTTGAAACTGGCTATGAAGAACTTGCAAGGACTTGAGGGTTACAAAAGTATCTCATATAAGGACTTATGCATGTTTCCAGGTGTCAACCATCCTCCTGGCTTTAAAATGCCAAAGTTTGAGAAATATGACGGACATGGGGACCTAGTGGCACATTTGAGGCGCTATTTTAACCAATTAAGAGGCGCTAGAGGGAAGGAAGAACTACTCATGGCTTATTTTGGGGAGAGTCTTTCAGGCCTCGCTTCGAAATGGTTTGTTGACCAAGACATTAACAAGTGGATTAGTTGGGATGACCTAGCTAATGAATTTGTGCAACAATTTCAATACAATGTGGAGTTGATCCCTGACGAAAAATCCCTAACTAGTATAAAAAAGAAGAATACTGAGAGTTTCAGGGAGCATGCGATCAGATGGCGCAAACAAGATGCTAAAGTAAAACTGCCAATGAAAGAAAGAAAAATAGTGGAGGTATTTATTCAAGCACAGGATGAAACATATTATCAACATTTGTTACCTGTATTAGGCAAGTCATTTATTGAGGTCCTTAAAATGGGGGAGATAATAGAAGAGGGAATTAAGACTGATCGCATTGTGAGTTTTGCAACATTGAAAGCGACTACTCAAGCAATTCAAAAGGGTTCAGGAAGTATTGGGGAGAAAAAAATGAGGAAGATGCATATGCTATTGCAGTTGGACAGCAGGAAAGGTCTAGAAGACCACGTCGTCGTCTCTCTCAGGCTCAAACTCAAGTTTACACCCAAGCTCCACATAATCACTCCCAAAATCCATTATACTCTATTTCTCCACATCCATATCTAGTGTATAATGCACAACCACATGTTAAACCCTCAGTTTACCCACAATGGCATACCCCAACACCCCAGAGTCGTCCTCTAACTCCACAAATATACCAAAACCCTTCTAAGCCTAATTTTTAATCCAAGCCAAATGATAAAATGAGGTAGAAGTCGAGAGATAGCTTCACACCAATTGGAGAGTCATATTACAGTTTATTTAAGAGATTCTTACAGGAGGTCATGATCATTTCTCTCCTTGGGCACACCCTTAATCGGCGTTCAAAAAATTTTGATCCTAATGCACGATGTGCGTATCATTCTGATGTTCAGGGTCATAGTATTGAAGATTGTCGAGATTGAAAAGAGAAATTGAAAAGATGATTCAAGATGGATCAATTATGGTGCAGAACATTGATAGTGAGGAAAGCTCTAGTCATGCTGATATGCAAATCAGTGGCTAAGTTGTTAGGCTGAGCAATTGAGAAGTCACCCCTCTCTACTAGGAAAAGGTCTGGTAGTTTATTCTATTTTCTTTTCTGTTATCCGAATTATTTCAGGATTGTAGTTCGGTATCTATCTTGTTTTGTCCCTTTGTCGTTATGTTCAAACCCTTCTATCTTTCATTTTAATTGAATGGAGTGTCCCATTTTTCCTTGTGTTTTAAATATATGTTGTTTTTTTGTTTTCTTTACATAGTATATTTTATATTGACTCTAGTGATATGACATGCTAATGGAATTTTCAATCAGATCTTAAAATCTAGTTTAAGCATGAACATTGAATCAGAGGGTTAAAGTTAGAAAAAAAGAGCATCTGAGAAAATAGTTAGAGTGCTAAGACATTTGGGGACAAGTTCAAGCCTTCTTGGAAAATTAAGGCAATTATTTTGAGAATCACAAGAATAACTTGATCATCAATTGAAAGACATGGCTCAATTAGGTCAAATAGTGGCTGCGTGAACAGAAAAAAAATCAGCACCACGAAAGCCTGAGTCATTAAATGCGAGGAATGTACAACAAAGTTGGAGTTGCAGAAGAAGTAGTAATGCACAGACTCAATCAAAGTTAATGCTTAAAAAGATGTCACAAATGATCTTCATCTCTCACTTTCATATTGCATGGTATGTACTTGCATTTTCAAGGATTGATATGATGAAGGCATTTCATTCAGCTATCCAAACATTGTGCCATCCTTTGTTTACCCCATTTGAGCCTTAGTTTTATTTTCTTTCATACACCTCTTTTGGAATCAAGATAGAGTCAGCAAAACTAAAAAAAAAGTGTCGAGTAAAAGACTAGAGTCAGAAAAGTTTTCAAAAAAAAAAGAAGAGAGAAAAAATTGTGTAAAAAAAAAAGAGTGTCAAGATAAATAGAGTTAGAAAATTCTCAAAGAGAAAGATTCAATAAAAGAAAAAGAATTTAGAATCAAGCAAAACAAGATGCCAGAACTACGCGTGACCTGATTCTCCTCTTTCGAGGGTGAGATACGTAGGCTGCCCTACCCCGTTCTCGATCCAACCAAATAATTTAGAATTTCCAAGTCAAAAGAAATTGGGGCAAGATTTAATCCTCATTGTTTAAGTCGATTCCAAAAGTTGTAAGTCCTACCCCACTTAAAGTGTCGTTTGGGCCCCATGCCATCCTTTCTTTCTAACCCTATCCAAAAGTCAAGTTACAACCAAAGAAAGACATTTAGATCAATATTTAAGGATGTTAAGGCTAAGCATGCAAGGGATATGATGATGCATTTGGGAGCTACTTGTCTTCCTCAGCATAAGAAATCAGGAGAGAAATAAAATGGGAGAGTCTTATTGGTGAAAACCCTCATGGGCACCGTAAGACGATGGTAAGTTGAGAGAGATAAAAATGTAAGAGTCTTATCGGTGAAAACTCTCACGGACACCGTAAGACAACTGTGAGTTAAGGGAAATGAAGATAAGAGAGTCTTATTAGTGGAAAACCCTTACGGACACCATAAGGCGACGGTGAGCTAAGAGAAAGAAATGAGAGAGGCTTGTTTTCAAAGAACCTTTCAAGGCACTACTGGCCGAATGAGCTCTCTGAATGCAATGGGTCCAAGGAAGTAACTCAGTTTCAGGGCCATTAACTCAAGAACAATTGGTAGAAGGTTTGGATGGGAAGATCAGACAGCTTAATCCAAAATGCATGGCATAATCATTAGAGTTGACTGTCATTTATAAATAAAAAAAAATTCTTTGTTTCAAATGGGGACATTCATTGCCTTTTCTTTCCTCTATTTTTATTTTCATTTTATTTTCTTGAGTTAGTTATCAAAATAAAAATCATTGTCATTTTTCTCATGTCTTTGAGTCAAGTCCATGTCAAAACAAGTGAAAAAAGATGTCAAAATTGGCTACCAGCTTCTTCAATTGCACAAAGCAAGACAAAAAGCCAACACATGAGAGAGACATGATTGTGAGTCGAAGTAAGACATGCAAAAAATTTTGTCAGCAGACAAGTCTGGGAACTCATGGAGATACCAAGGTTCAAAGGGTTTATCTGAGGAGCATGACAAAGCAGAGATACTGTGTTTGTTTCAGAGTCACCCTTAATAAATCGGAGTTTGGTCAATGAAGCAGCAAGTCAATGACATAGGCTGATGATTGGAAGCAAGGTTAAATGTGACAAAGGCAAGAACGATTGCCTTGAAAGCTAAAGCTACAAACCAGCCACTATGTTTTAAACTTATAAGTTTTCTTTGATGAAACAGGAAATATATTACCTTTAAAGCAAGGACTTTAGAACATAAACATCAAGGGCTGCAATGCCTCACTTTTACAAATGCAGGAAGCAATGTTGCTGCACAGGTTTGATAATAAAATCATGGTAAAAATTCATCATCCTATATCCCTCGAAGACACACTTGTGCAGGGATTTTAATTTTCATTTGCTAGGTGATACACTTCTTAAATTGAAACTTCACTCCTAGGAGACGTACCTTCTAGTCGATTCATTCCCTTTGATTCCCATAAGATGTACCTTTTAGTCGAGTAATTCCCCTATTCTTAGAAGACGTACGTTTTAATCGAGTCATCCCCTTTTGATTCCTATAAGACGTACCTTTTAGTCGAGTCAACCCCTTTTGATTCCTATAAGACGTACCTTTTAGTTGAGTCGTCTCCTTTGATTCCTATAAGACGTACCTTTTAGTCGAGTCATCCTCTTTGATTCCTATAAGACATACCTTTTAGTCGAGTCATTCCCTTTGATTCCTATAAGACGTACCTTTTATTCGAGTCATTCCCTTTGATGCTTAGAAGATGTACATTTTTGTCTAGTTATCTCCGTTGATTCCTATAAGACGTACCTTTTCGTCGAGTAATCCCCTTTGATTCCTATAAGACGTACCTTTTAGTCGAGTCATTTCCTTTGATTCCTATAAGACGTACCTTTTAGTCGAGTCATTCCCTTTGATTCTTAGAAGATGTACGCTTTAGTCGAGTCATCCCCTTTTGATTCCTATAAGACGTACCTTTTAGTCGAGTCATCCCCTTTTGATTCCTATAAGACGTACCTTTTAGTTGAGTCATCCCTTTTGATTCCTATAAGACGTACCTATTAGTCGAGTCATCCCCTTTGATTCCTATAAGACGTACCTTTTAGTCGATTCATTCCCTTTAATTCCTATAAGACGTACCTTTTAGTCGAGTCATTCCCTTTAATTCTTAGAAAACGTACCTTTTAGTCGAGTCATTCCCTTTGATTCCTATAAGACGTACCTTTTAGTCGAGTCATTTCCTTTGATTCTTAGAAGACGTACCTTTTAGTTGAGTCATTCCCTTTGATTCCTATAAGACATACCTTTTAGTCAAGTCATCCACTTTGATTCCTATAAGACGTACCTTTTAGTCGAGTCATTCCCATTGATTCTTAGAATACGTACCTTTTAGTCGAGTCATTCTCTTTGATTCCTATAAGATATACCTTTTAATCGAGTTATTTCCTTTGATTCCTATAAGACATACCTTTTAGTCGAATCATTCCAATTAACTCATAGAAGATGCATTTCTATGTTTGGGATAATTTTCTTTTTAGTTTTGATGTGATTTCAGAAGCCCGCCTGAAGAACAAGGCGAATAATCAAAGTCAAACAACAAGATGAAGAAGTTAAAAGTCAAGCAACAAGGTGAAGCAGTTGAAAAGCAAGCAACACGAGAAAGAAAATTGAAAGTCAATATTTGAAAAATGGCAAGTCAGGAACCCGCCTGAAGAACAGGGTGAAGAAATTGAAAGAAAAGCAACAAGTTGAAGAAATTGCAAGTCAGGAGCCCGCCTGAAGAATAGGGTGATGAAGTAGCGGGTCAGGAATCAAGGAAAGTTGCATAGATAGAGTTTTTCTAATTTCATTTATGTTTTTAACTTGTAATTTTCATTTTTGATGTAATGACAGAGCCACGGACCGGAACCTCGACGGGACCTCACTCGACTCTCCAACTCGATTGTCCTTCTTCCTTTTGTTTCTTCCTTTGAATAATGGTCGGTTCAAAATTCTGTCTCGTTGTCTACTTCTTTGTATGAAAATACTTTGTGTTTACATGGAAAGAGGGGCATAATGTAGACACGTAATTTTGTCCCTCCCCGAAAACATTTTTATCAGTTTTACCCTCATCTTACTGCGTGTCCTCACCCGTGTAATTATATCCCACAAAAATACAAAAAATAACAAACTAACCACTCAACCAATTAAATCTCAACACCCTCTACCTTATCCTAACCACCTACCTCACCCCTACCCCACCTAACCCCTAACCCTACATACTCCCCTATACCACCCACCATCAGATTCCATACATTGGATAATACAAAAACAGAAAAAAGGATTTCATTTTTTGGCGTTTTTAATTGAAAAGGGAGAAAATAGGGGGGGCCCACAAGAAAAAAGGCAGACAATTCTTTACGGAGGATTTTTTTTTTCCTTTGCTTTTTTCATTCCACACGCAGGTACAATGAGAGAACACACATATATTCCTCTATTTTTCCATTTACGGAGGAGGGGGGGGGTCATCTTCTTCACACCACAAAATCGAACACACTCGTCCTTACCAGGGAAAAACACAGACTCCCTTCTTTATTTTATTCTTCACGAGCACACACACACAAAAACTAAAAAGAAAAGAGGAAAAAAAGAGTGAATCGAGAGAGAGAGAGAGAGAGAGCTGCGATTAGGAAAAAAAAAGATTGATCCCCACAGTTTGAGGAGAAAAATAGCAAACAATGGACTGAAATCAGTCAACAATTTCTCGAAACAGTGAATCCGACGGCATATCACCAGAATCCAATCTATTTTTCATTGTTCTTGACGCCGCTGAGTTCGTCGGAGCTCCGGCCACTTGAATTTTATCTTGTTTTCTAGTCTAATTTGGTTGGTCAGCTATACGAGTTTCTTTTCGGGTTTTCTTCACAGTTTCAATCTCAGTTTTCTTTGGATATTTTTTCATTCTTGGGTTAAATCTATCCGAGTTGCTATTCGTGATATCAAGTTGGACCGTGTTGCTATTGAGGTTTTCTACTGGGGAATTCCAAATCCGGGGCTTCTTTAATATTGTTATCGACCGAAATTGATTATCAAAAGGTCCATTCTCTCTTCTTTATCATAATTTGTTGAGTTGGCTATGTTTGTGATCGGATGATTGGGTGGGTGTTTGATGTCATTAATGTGAGATTCCTATGATTACCATTCTTTAATTGTCGTTATGTCTATGTTGTTGATATTGAATTCCTCATTGTAACTTGATAAAAAGGTGAATTTTGGTTGATTTGATTCTTGGATTGTTGTTTGACTTGAAACAAATGTTAATCGAAATTGATATTATCATATTTTAGGTCGAGACGGAATAGACAAATTCTAAGTTGGGTAGGCAAAAGTAGGAATTGTGTATGGTTGAATGATTTGAAATGTTTGTGGAATGGTTTGTTTTTATCGTATTTCATTAAATGTATTAATTTAGCCGGGGAATGCCCCGAGGCTCATTGTATTTATTCACCGGAGAATGCCTCGACGTATTATGTTGGTGGAAGATGTTCATGATCAAGGTTCGAAACATCGGGTAAAGCATTGGAGTGTAGTTTAGTATTAGTGTAGGTTTACTTTTTAAGTACCTTTTTATTTCGGGTTGTAATAATTGGACTGGACACTATATTTTTGGATTGTTTTTTTTGTTTGATTGATTATTTTATGTTTTTTGTGTGGTTTATACATTTGTAGTGTTAAATTAGCCGATATGCTCCACCAAGCGACCGTGGTCGAACCACGAAATCAAAGGGTGCCTAACACCTTCCCCTCGGTCAACAGATTTCCTTAGCCGGAATCTCTGTTCGCGGATCAGTTTAAAAGAGTCAAATTTGTTTTGAAAAGGATTTTCAAAGGTGACTTGGCACACCCGATTTATGTCAAGTGACGACTCTGAATAAAAAATATAAATAATCCTTTTCCAAAGCCAATTTTCAATCTTTTGTCACTTTAATAATGAAAACCCTTTCAAACCTAAAATTAATTTTTTTTGGAGTTAAAAAAGGGGTGTGACATACCCCAAGTGGGTTAAGATAGTGATCACTAAAATTTAAAGGTTCTACTCCGATGGCAAGGATAGAACAATTCTCCCCAACGTGAGCAAGATGTTGGACTCCATGTAAGCTCACATGATTTATGTCGGTTACAAGAAACTCCCAAGTGTCCCAAGTTCGTAATAGTCTAAAGTTCCAAGTCCTAAAGTTATAAAGTTTTAAGGTTCCAAAGTTTCTCAAGTTTTCTAGAGTTCAAGTCTTAAAGATTCCAAAAGTACTAAGTTCTTGAGTTTACAGAAGCTCTTGCTTTCACAAGATTTAAGTGTAATGACTCACGTGATTTACATTACATGTTTCCTTGTTCAAGATTATGATTGTTTATTTCAAGCTATGTGAGTCATTTGTTATAGCATCCATGTTTTCTGTAAGGAATTATGATGTTGATTATTAAATTGCATACACCCCCATATCCTCAGTACATTCCCAAGGTACTGATCCACATACGTGTCTGTGTGCTACATTTTCTCGTAATGTAGATTCAGGTGCTCAATCCCAGTCTCATCAGTGATTTACGGGTACCTTATCTACATCTCTACAGTGGTGAGTCCTCATGGTTCGAGGACCTTCTTCAGATATTTCAGTATGTTTAGTAGATGTTTTATTGCTTTCAGTTTTGTTCGAGTCAGTTGGGGATCTGTCCCAATGGCTCTTTAGCTTACTTGAGTAGTAGAGGCTTGTCAGACTAGTTGTCAGATTGTCAGTTTGTTGAGATTCTCAGTATTGGGTCCATTTAGACAAAGTATTTCCCTCGTATTTCTCATTATTTTAATATGACAGTGTTAGTGATTGTTTTATTCATCTTTAAGTAAGTTTTTTATGTGGTAGCAAGCTCAAAGGGTTAGCTTGGGGCTACTTGTAGCCTTAAGCACCGTGTAATGTCTCGGGACCCATTTTCGGGGCGTTACACCCTCGTTTTTGGGTCGTGACATATTCACTCAAATGTGAACCCAATGATATGCCTAGTGGCCAATGAAATGAGCTAGAATTCTAAGGTATCAAGGTCAAAATTTAACATAGATGAAAAATATTAGGACCTTTTTATCTATCTTAGCAGCTTTGATGGACGAAGTTATCTGGTACGCTTATTGTTGGTGAAAGGTAATATATTAGGATTAGTCGAAGTACGCAGTGGACGGAACAACACAATCATCAAATGATTACTCCTATCATCTATTTTAGCGGCCTTGATGGAGGAAGTTACCTGATACTTATCACTGGTAGAAGGTAACAAATTTGAATTAATCGAGGTACACACAAACTAGACCGAACAACACAATCATCAAATAATTACTTCTATCATATATAGAAAATGAATTATTATTTGAGCAAGTATTTACTAAGGAGAAAATATATTTCTCAAATTAAGGAGAAAATACTATTTCAGAAATATGTATATATAACTTAAACAAATACTATGAAAAACATGTGTGAGAATTGAGGGGTGTAGATGTATTAGAGGATGTGGAGGAGTGAATTGTCATTTGTAAAATTTATTCTTTATATTTTCATTACAGAAATCATTTTCCTATATTTTGTTTTTTAAAGAAAAAAGGAAAATCAACGACCCAAATTTTCCTACATACCATATGCACACTTTAGAACAACACGTTATTTTTCTTCCTTTATTAGGGTGTATTAAGAATAGTGTAAAATATTATTATCAGTAATATTTGTATTATTAGTTCAGTCGCACGTGCCTCACAAGTGTAACTTTTGATTATTTAAAATTAAATGATTTAATTTATTACAAAGATTTTTAATGAAGTGCAAAAATAAAAAAAGACATAACAAGCAGTTTTGTAATATAAATAAATCAAGTCCTAATTCTATACAAAGCAAAAACAATATACATCACAAATAGTAGTAACACGTACTATACTAATATTCGGGTAGCTTTACAAAAATCAAATTTGTAGTTGTAGATGTAGATGTAGATTTATAGATTTTTTAAATCTTCTTAAAACCAAATTTAGGTAATTTAGAATTCTTAAACTAATGAAAAAAATATTAGTTGTCATTAATTCTGATAACATCTAATAAGAAAAGATTTTACCATAAATATATTTAATTAATTTCAACTCTTAAATATTAGGAAAAAATGATTTTGTTTAAAGCAAAGACTTTTAATGAAAGAAAAAAGTTCAAACGATGGTTTTAAAGTTCTTCACACTTTTAATATATTATAGATTAATGTTTGTGTTAGTTATACTTGTATTAGTTATGCTTGTAGTTTTCTTGTACAGTATTTGATTTGATATATTAAAAATAGAGTGAATTGCATAATTTTAAGAAAATTACTTTTTTTTTTTACAAAATACCCTTTATAAATATGGTAGAAAGGATGTGGAAAAACTCAGGGGCGGATCTAGGGTCCCGGATGGGGTTCCCGCGAACCCAGTAACATTCGTGCAAATCTAGTATTTATATAGAGAAATGTAGTAAATATATAAGAATTATAAGATGAAAACCCATAAACAAAGTGTATTGTTGGACTAGTAGAGTAGAGGGATTTGTAAAGGTGTTATATTGACCTCATGGTTGTAAATTCAAATCCCGTTAGTTATTATTTGGTCTTATTTTTATCTAACATGTGGAATCCGTAAATTTTAAATTCTAGATCCGCCTCTGGAAAAACTTTTGAGGGACAATTATGACTTTAACCATGCTAACACATATATTAGAATTCATTGCATTACTAATACCATTATTTTTATACATTAGTAATACACTCCTTTGTATCAAATAGAGTGTGTAACTAATACAACCATTATTAATAAATATGATAAAAAAAGTACACCAAATAAAATAGTAATAATACATAAAGACAATGCAAATATTGTTTTTTCTTTAACACACTCTGCCAAACTATCCTAAAGTTGTTTAAACTGTTTTATTAACAAACAAAAAGTCACTCAATTTATTTTAAGTATTACCAAAAAGTCACTATTGTATAGTGAATTTGATTGATGTAACAATTAACATACAAGAGATGAAGAGAACATCTTTTTATCCACACAAATGGGTTCCAAATACCCACATGATCTACCTACCTAAAGAGGAAAAAAAGTGTGGTGACCAACACTTTTATAATTATTCAATAATAATATTATAATTAAACATTTACTGAGGTAGTAAGTATCTCGTGAATTATAATCAACACAATATGCTACTATATCAATAATTCGAAAAAAATTATAGCAACGTGATAAATATATCTACATCTTTAAACAAAGGCACCATATTCGAACTCTTAGGAATTAATTGTCTTTGATAGGGAGTAATTATTCTTCATCAAAATGAAACTTTATTCCGATGCAAATCCAATTTAATTGAGCTCAAACTATGTCATGACCTAAAAATGGATACGATTGCACTTATCACGAATCAGCCTTGATAAGTAAGTTAATCACACCAATTAATAAAGGAAAAACGAAAACAACAATAATATAACTCAAGGTGAGACTTCTAGAACGGAGTCAAGCCAATACGAAATATAATTAATTAAAATGGAAGTCTAAAAACAATCTCATAAGTCCTCAAAATCTGATGTCATAATATAAGAGCATCTAGTACATAACTAAATCTGAAAGTGCATAGCTATCTTTAAAACGAATAAACAGGTAAAGCAACATAAGAAGAGGTTCGGGGTCGGCTCTAAATTCCTAGAGCACCATGTACCTCGAATACCGCTTCAATCCACACATAATCAGCAATCGCGTTCTGTACTCATACTCAGATCTGCATTGAAAGAGCACAGTACTAGTGAGTACGGTACATTTTTACTTAATAGGTATCATAGACTGACTAAGCAAAGTAGAAAATGGTATAAATAAGGAAAATTAGAAGCAAAATAAGGCCTACATTAGCAAGATAAGACCCCGCCCGGGCATTATACCTAGAGTGAAGGCATGAACTCGGAACTAAAATAAGTCAAGTTATGAATAAAGTGATCAAAATAGGTTATCTATTTAATAAGTTACCAAAATAGGCTAAACGTAATAAACTATTACGTTTTTCACTTTTTTGTTAACAGTTAACTAACGGAGTTGACTTTTTGTAAAACGTAATAAATTATAACGTTTTATAAAAAAAAAATTGTGAAACGTAATAATTATAAAAAAAAATATAAAACTTAACAAATTGTTATGTTTTACACAAAAATCTAAAAAAATAAGTCAGTATTTATATCAACTTTTTTTCTATAGATCGTAAGAAAAACTTACTTTATGTCAACTTCCCTTTCACTTCTCTTACACACAACAAATATCTACTCTACCCTTCTCATTCATAACCAAAACCCACCGGTCCTTTCTGGTTAAACATTAAATAAACTATTCACAATTATTGTCATTAAATTTGAAGCAACATTATTCCTACAATCATCAATCTTCTCAACTCGATTTGTTTTTTCTTCTTCTTTTTTGGATCTTATTTTTTTTTTTTTTATTGATCCATATAGGAAAAATAATTTTTTTTAATATTTATTTGACATAAAACGTAAGTTTTTCTTACGATTTATCAATTTTGAAAAAACAACAACATAAAAACGGTGATGTAACAAAACATTGACTTATAAATTTTGATGAATTTTTTATCTTTTTCTTGATATTGATGAAATTAAATTAATTATATATTCATATAATCAACTAATTTTCTATTTTATTCAAATAATATAATAAATTAATATAATAACAATAACTGTGAATAGTTTATTTAATGTTTAATAAGAAGGGAGTGGTGAGTTTTGGTAATGGATGGGATGAGTAGAGTAGATATTTGTTGTGTGTAAAAGAAGTTAAAGGAAAGTTGACATAACATATTTGTTGTGTGCAACAGAAGTGAAAGGGAAGTCTACGTAAAGTAAGTTTTTCTTACGATCTATTGAGAAAAAATTGATATAAAAGCAGTGATCTGATAAAATATTGACTTATTTTTTTAGATTTTCATGTAAAAACGTAACAATTTGTTATGTTTTATATTATTTTTTTTATAGTAATTACTTTTTATAAATTTTTGTAAAATGTAATAATTTATTACGTTTTACAAAAAGTCAACTCTTTTAGTTGATCATTAAAAAAAGGTGAAAAACGTAATAATTTATTACGTTTAGCCTATTTTGATAACTTATTAAATAGATAATCTATTTTGATCACTTTATTCATAACTTGACTTATTTTGATACCAAATTCTAAAGGCATATAAATATACAGATAAGATCAATAATGTCAAATAAAGTCCCATTGTCCTTTGAGGCTTTAATTTGAAATTTTTAATTATGAATGAAGAAATTTTGAATCATCTCATCACAATCGACGTTGGTTAAAGTGATGATGAAGTCATCGTATGACGCTGGCATTGACAACACATTTTAGCACCTGATTCATGAAATATTAATTTTTAGGCCAAACCTATCGACAACCCCCTAAACTTAGCACGAACTTTCACTTTGACACCTCAAGTGGATGTTGTTCACTTTTGACACCTCAAGTGGCCATAAAGTATGTTATTTTGGCACTTTTTTGTACAATCTGAAAAATATGTGATGTGTGTATAGTACACGCACACTGATGTGTAAAACAACCAATAATAATAGGACATTTGGCATTTTTTATTAAAATAATTAATTTAAATTAAAAATATAAATTAAATAATTAATTTAATTTAAATCAAATTAAATTAATATTTCCACCACCCCCATCATCTTTTCCACTCCCCACCCCACCCATAAATTGTCTTCTCCCCCTTCCCCCTTCCCCCCACCCCAATCGTCTTCTTCAACCCCTCAACCCCCAAATTACATGCTGACCCCCCCCCCCTCCCCCCACCCCAACACCAAAATCCAAACAGCCCCGCCCTACTCCCCCTCCCCCAAATGTCGTCTTCTCCAACACCCCCTCCCCACCCCTCAACAAAATTGTTTCTTCAACACATCCTTTTAATCACCATCATTCTTGATTTTTTCTTTTCAAATTCAAAACACATAAAAAGCTCGAAAAGCTAAAAATAATACTTGATGTGTTTGGCCTATTCTGTTTTTTAAGTGTTGATATTTTTTTTTGGGGTGTTAATGATGTCGTGGGTGGGAGAGGAGAATTTTGTTTTTGTTGCTAGGTGTTGTTGACTTGTACTTAGAGAAGAAACTGTTAGTGAGAATTGAAGGTGTAAATATGGAGGTGATGAATTCGTGGAGTTGTTGTTCATTGGGTTGCTGTTAGTGTGTTTATGTTGAGAATTGGGATTAGAGGGTGTGTTCCATTGATTAATGGAAGGAGTATTATTTGGTGTTCATGGTGTGTATTATTGTTGTAGGTATGTTAATGGAGTGAAATTTGTTTTGAGTGTTGATTGCACCTCCATTAATGGAGGAGCTAAAGAAAGGTTGTGTGGAGAAGACAACGTGAGGGACTTTTTTATAATTATTTGGTCAATAAAACACGTGTCATTAATTCATTGGACCAATTGTTGCTGATTTGGCAATAGAGATTTTTAATAATTTTTAAAAAATTTAAAAGATGAAAAAATTATGAAAATATCCCTCAAAAATTATAAAAATACCCCTGAAATGCGCCCAAAAGCCAGTGTAATACACTCTCTTTGCTGAATCAGTACAAGGTATCAAAATGACACACTTATAGCTACATGAGATGCCAAAAGTGAACAACGCCCACTTGAGATGCCAAAGTGAAAGCTTGTGCCAAGTTCAGGGTGCTGTCGATGGGTTTGGCCTAATTTTTATGTAACACTATACTTTTCTTTTTGATGTGTTCCAAAAATAGTCATTTGGACAAATGCCCCATTAAAATAATTAAATTTATGGCTGATTCCGAAAAAAAACATCAACAGTAACAACAATATTTGTCGTCTAAATTCAAGTGGGGTCTAAAGAGGATATTGTTACGCAAATTTTATCTCTATCTCATAAAAATAGAAAGACCGTTTCTGAAATACGCTCATTGTAAGAAAACCTGTCAAACAATTTAAAAAGGAATACAAATACGAAAGCAATCTCAATAATACATTTTAATGCGAAATGGAAAGTGTAAGTATTACACAACAAACAGGAATAAGGATAGTAACAAAAACAAAATAATGCAATAATTGGTGCACAAAAAACACCCGTTAAAACAACAAGAGTTGTTTTTATCACACCCCTTTTTCAACTCCCAAAAATATTGATTTAAGTTTGAAAGGATTTTTATTCTTAAGTGACAAAAGAAAGATTGTTTCGAAAAGGATTCATTATATTCAAAAACTCAGAGTCGCCACTTGGCATAAATCAGGTGTGTCAAGTCACCTATGGATATCCTTTTTCAAAACGATTTTGACTCTATAGAACTGATCCGCGAACAGAGGTTCCGGCTAAGGAATTCTGTTGACCGAGGGGAAGGTGTTAGGCACCCCTCGATCCCGTGGTTTGACCACGATCGCTTGGTAAAGCGTATCGGCTAATTTTGGCACTAAGAATGTATAAACCACATAAAACACATAAACAAGCATCCGAACACACAAAACAAAATAAATACACAGTATAATATTCAGTCCAATTAAAACAAACCGAGATAGAAAAATATGAAACTGAAAACCTACTTTATTTTAGACTAATCCTAAACTACGCTCCAATGTTTTACCCGATGCCTCGGGCCTTGATCGCGAACGTCCTCCGGGTACAAAGTGCTTCGGGGCATTCCCCGACAAATGAACACAACTATCTCGGGGCATTCCCCGGTCAAATGATACATTTAATCCAAAAACTATAAAACCAACCATTCAACACACATTTCAACATTCAAATAATCCAAAAGTTCTAAATTTTCCTACCCATTTCAACGTATCATAATTCTATTGTGTTCAACAGTATTCATGCTTATTCCATATTAAACAAAACAACAATAAACCACAATTGATCTATATTCACCCATTTTTACCAATTTCTCAATTCCACCCCAAGTTCCCTTTTAACACTAAATTCCCACAATTCACAATCACTATAAACTCAATATTCATCATTCACATCACACATAATTCGTAACCAACAGAATCAACTACTAATCAACACAAACAATTATTTCATCACCACCGAAGATCAAAACCACACACGAATATTCAATTCGAAACACGAAATATCATAAACATTGAAATAAAAGAGAGAGAATAAAGTTGAACCTCAATTGAAGTTTTTGATAGATCGAAGATAGAACCACATCTGGAAAACCTCGCATCCAACCTCAATAACGGAGCCTCGATCTAACCCCTCTTTTGAATTTTATCAATCCAAGCCAAAATCGTCAAGAAACGAAAAACCCGAACCCGAATACGTATCGAGACTGATCTGTCTCGTCCATTTCCGGTGGGTCCCCGGTGGCTGCCGAAACAATAACAACGAGGATAATGGGGCAATTGGTTACCGGCTTAAATGTATTTAAGAGATTTTTTTTTGGTTGTTGGTCGCTGATTTCGAGCTGGTGGGATTGAGTCAGGCAAGATGTGGAGGATTTCAGCGGGTAAATCACCAAAAATTTTGAAAACCAGTCGGCTTTGTTCGCTCCTTTCCGACCAACGTTTTTCTCTATATTTCTCACTCTCGACCTCTCTCTTCTTCTTCTCTCTCTCATGCTTAAATCCCTCTCGATCTCTTCTTCTCGATTTTTGTTCTCTTCTATTCCTCCCTCAGCTCTTCGTTACCAGTGGGTGTGTGCGTGAATCTGTGTAGAGGAGGATGGTGGCCAGTGCGTGCGTGATGTGTGCTCTTCGGTGAGGATCCGTGAGTGTGTGTGGTTTGTGCGTAAGAAGAAGAAAAAATAGATAGTGTTGTTCTCCTGTGTTCTTGCGTGGATCGTCTTTTTCTGTGGGTATATTCATATTTTTTCAAAAGAAGCAGAATCCCCCCTCTCTTCTTGTGGATGATGATGATATATGGTGAGTATATACTAGTGGGACCCGTGAGTGTATGTTTATATGCTCCCTTTTTCTCTTATTCTTCTTTATGAACAGGCAGTATGTGTATATATTGTAAAACGAAAAATTCAGTGGGCCCCCTCCCTATTTTGTAATTATTTATTCTGTTGTGGGTAAGGCAAAGAAATATGTGACGTGGTGGGGTGGGGTCACATGGGTGTAAGGTAGGGGTAGGGTATGGGGTGAGGTGTCCGCCTTTAATTGGAGAGGTTGTTAGGGTGAGATAAAATTGGTTAGAGGGATTTTTATTTTGTATTTTTGTGGAGGGATAATTACACGGTTAAGGGTACATGGTAAATAAGATAAATAGGCAAAAATAATCTTTTGGTGGGACAAAATTACGTGTCTACATCATGCCCCCTTTGGATGTAAACACAAAGTGTTTTGAAACAAAGAAGTCGACAACGAGACAGAATTATGACCCGACCATTGAAGGAAGAAGGACAACCGAGTTGGAGAGTCGAGTGAGGTCCCTTCGAGGTTCCGTTCCGTGTCTCTGTCATTACATCAAAAATGAAAATTACAAGTTAAAAACATAAATGAAATTACAAAAACCTATCTACGCAGCTTATTTTGGACTCTTGACTTGAGTTTCATCACCCTATTCTTCAGGCGGGCTCCTAACTTGCAATTTCTTCAACTTGTTGCTTGCTTTTCAATTTCCACACCCTATTTTCCAGGCGGGTTCCAGACATGCTATTTTATTAACTTGTTTCTATGCTTTTCAATTTCTACACCCTATTCTCCAGGCGGGTTCCTGACTTTCTATTTCATCAATTTGTTGCTATGCTTTCAATTTCTTCACCCTGTTCTGCAGGCGGGCTCCTGACTTGCTATTTCATCAACTTGTTTCTATGATTTAATTTCTACACCCTGTTCTCCAGGCGGGTTCCTGACTTGCTATTTCATCAACTTGTTGCTATGCTTTCAATTTTTTCACCCTGTTCTGCAGGCGGGCTCCTGACTTGCTATTTTTCAATCTGTTTAACTTTCAATTTCTTCACCTTGTTGCTTGGTTTTCCATTTATTCGCCCTGTGCTTCGGGCATGCTTCTGAAATCACATCAGATGCTCCTGAAATCACATCAAACCTGAAAAGAAAATCATCCCAAATAAAGAAATGTATTTTCTATGAGTTAATTGGAATGACTCGACTAAAAGGTACGTCTTCTAGGGGTTAAGGGGAATGACTCGACTAAAAGGTAAGCCTTATAGGAATTTAAGGAAATGACTCGACTAAAAGGTACGTCTTATAGGAATCAAAGGGATGACTCAACTAAAAGGTACGTCTTCTAGGGGTCAAGGGGATTAACTCGACTAAATGATACTTCTTATAGGAATCAAAGGGAATGACTCGACTAAAAGGTACGTCTTATAGGAATCAAAGGAGATGACTCGACTAAAAGGTACATCTTATAGGAATCAGAGAGAATAATTCGACTAAAAGGTACGTCTTATAAGAATCAAAGGGAAATGACTCGACTAAAAGGTATGTCTTATAGGAATCAAAGGGAATGACTCGACTAGAAGGTACGTCTTCTAGGGTTCAAAGGGAATGACTCGACTAAAAGATACGTCTTATAGGAATCAAGGGATATGACTCGACTAAAAGGTACGTCTTATAGGAATCAAAGGGATGATTTGACTAAAAGGTACGTCTTCTAAGGGTCAAATGGAATGACTCGACTAAAATGTATGTCTTAGAGGAATCAAAGGGAATGAGTCAACTAAAAGGTACATCTTATAGGAATCAAGGGGATGACTTGACTAAAAGGTACGTCTTCTAGGGGTCAAGGGGGATGACTCGACTAAAAGGTACGTCTTATAGGAATCAAGGGGGATGACTCGACTAAAAGTTCCGTCTTTTAGGGGTCAAAGGGAATGACTCGACTAAAAGGTACGTCTTAAGGGAATAAAAAAAAATGACTCAACTAAAAGGTACGTCTTATAGGAATCAAAAGGATGACTCGACTAAAAGGTACGTCTTATAGGAATCAAAGGGAATGACTCGACTAAAAGGTACGTCTTATAGGAATCAAAGGAGATGACTCGACTAAAAGGTACGTCTTATAGGAATCAAAGGGAATGACTCGACTAAAAGTTACGTCTTCCAAGAGTCAAAGGGAATGACTCAACTAGAGGGTACGTCTTCTAGGAGTGAAGGTTCAATTTAAGAAGTGTATCACCCAGTAAATGAAAACTGAAATCCCTATACAAGAAAGTGTGTCTCCGAGGGATATAAGATAATAAATTTTACAATGATTTGATTACCAAACCTGTGCAACAACATTGCTTCGTACATTTGTAAAAGTGAGGCATTGCAGGCCTTGATATTTATGCTCTGAAGTCCTTGCTTTGAAGGTAATATGTTTTCTTTTTCATCAAAGAAAACTTGTGAGTTAAAAAAACATGGTGGCTGGCTTGTGGCTTTAGCTTTCGCGACAATCGCTCTTGCCCCAGTTACATTTAGCCTTGCTTCCAACCACTAACATATGCCATTGACTTGTTGCATTAGTTATCCAAACTCATATTAGGAAGAGTGACTCTTCCACAAACACAGTATCTCTGCTTTGCCATGTTTCTCAGTTAAACCCCGTTGAACTATGGTATTTCTGTGGGTTTCCAGACTTATCTATTGATAAAACTTTCTGCATGCCCTTTTTTTGCTCACAATCATGTCTCTTTCATGTGCTAGCTTTTGTCTTGCTTTGTGCAATTAAAGAAGCTGGTAGCCAGTTTTGAAATCTTTCTCACTTGTTTTGATACAGACTTGACTCAAAAACAAGAAACGAAAAAAGAACAACATTTTTTGTCTGGATAACTGACTCAAGAAAGATAAAATTAAAATAAAGAGAAGAAAGAAAATACAATGAATGTCCCCTTTTGAAACAAAGAAACGAAAAATTCATCTAAAAATGACAGTCAACACTAATGATTATGCCATGTATTTTAGATTAAGTAGCTTGATCATTTCATCCAAACTTTCTACCCATTGTTGTTGAGTTAATGGCCTTGAAACTGAGTTTCTTCAATTGTATTGAAGACCCCATTTGGCTAGTGGAGCCTTGAAGGGTTTTCGCCAACAAGTTTCTCTCATTTTCTTTTCTCAGCTCACTATTGCCTTATGGTGTTTGTAAGGGTTTTCCACTAATGAGACTCTCTTATCTTCGTTTCCCTTATCTCACAGTCGTCTTACGGTGCCCGTCAGAGTTTTCACCGATAAGACTCTCTCATTTTTATCTCTCTCAACTTACCATTATCTTACAGTGCCCGTGAGGATTTTCACCAATAAGACTCTCATTTTTATTTCTCTCCTGATTTCTTATGCTAAGGAAGACAAGTAGTTCCCAAATGCATCATCATATCCCTCGCATACTTAGCCTTAACATCCTTAAAGATTGATCTAAATGTCTTTCTTTGGTTGTAACTTGGCTTTTGGATAGGGTTAGAAAGAAAGAATGGCATGGGGCCCAAACGACACTTGAAGTGGGGTAGGACTTACAACTTTTGGAATCGACTCAAACAATGAGAATTAACTCATGCCCCGATTTCTTTTGACTGGGTAATTCTAAAGTTTTTATCTAATTGGTCCGATCCCCGGGTAGGGCAGCCTACGTATCTCACCCCCGAAAGAGGAGAATCAGGTCACACGTAGTTCTGGCAACTTGTTCTTTTGCTTGATTCTGTTTTTTTTTTTTGCTTTTCTCTTTTATTGACTTTTTTTTCTTTGAAACTTTCTGACTCTATTTGTCTCGACACTCTTCTTTTTTACTTTCTTTTTGGACATTTTTTTTTACTCTACTATTTTGCTCGATACTTTTCTTTTGAGCTTTGCAGACTCTATCTTGATTTCAAAAGAGGGGTATGAAAGAAAATAACACTAAGGCTCAAATGGGGGTAAACAAAGGATGACACAATATTTGAATAGCAGAATGAAATGCCTTCGTCATATCAATTCTTGAAAAATGCAAGTACATATCATGCAATATGAAATGAAAGATGAAGATCATTTGTGGCACTTTAACAACACTAACTTCAACTGAGCATGTGTGCCGATTCTTCTTCTAAACTTGTCAAACATACAAACTCCACCTTTGTTGTATATCCATCACATTGAATGACTCATGCTTTCGTGGAGTTGATTTTCTTTCTGTTCCTCTTGATAGGATCACGCAGACACTGTTTGACCTAATTAAGACATGTATTTCAATTGATGAACAAGTTATCCTTGTGATTCTCAAAATAAAAGTCTCAAGTTTCAAAGAAGGCTTCAACTTGATCACCAAATGCCTCAGCACTCTATCTATTTTCTCAGATGCTCTCTTTTCCTAATTTTAACTCTCTGATTCAATGCTTCATGATTAAGTTGGATTTTAAGATCTGACTGAAAATTCTGCAGGCATGTCATATCACTAGAATCAACATAAAATATACTTTATAAAGAAAACAAACAAACAACACATATTGAAAACACAAAGGGAAAGGGACAATTCATTTAGTTGAAATAAAAGATAGAAAGGTTTGAACATAGACGACAAAGGAACAAAAAAAGATAGATCCTAAACTACAACCCTGAAATAATTCAGAAAATAGAAAAGAAGACAAAACAAACTACCAGACCTCTTCCTAGTAGGGAGAGGGGTGACTTCTCAATTGCTCAGCCTGACAACTTAGTCACTGGTTTGCATATCATCATGACTAGAGCTTCCCTCACTGTCAATGTTCTGCACCATAATTGATCCATCTTGAATCATATTTTCAATTTCTCTTTTCAAATCTCGATAATCTTCAATACTAAGACCCTGAGCATCAGAATGATACACACATCGTGCGTTAGGATCAAAATTTCTTGAATGCCGATTAAGGGTGTGCCCAAGGAGAGGAGTGATCATGCCCTCCTATACCAATCTATGAAATAAACTGGCATATGGCTCTCCAATTTCTATGAAGTTATCTCTCGACTTCTGCCTCATTTCATTGTTTGGCTTAGATAGCAAATCTGGCCTAGAAGGGCTTTGGTATGTTTGTGGATTTTGAGGATGACTCGGGGGCGTTGGGGTACACCACTATTGGTAAGATGGGGGTTGAACATGTGGTTGTCCATTATACACTGGATATGGATGTGGAAGAACAGAGTATAATGGATTTTGGGAGCGATTATGTGAAGTTTGGGCATGAACTTGGGTTTGAGCCTGAGAGTGATGACGAAGAGGTCTTCTTGACCTTTCCTGTTGTCCAACTACAATAGCAAATGCATCTTCCTCATTCATTTTCTCCCCAACACTTCCTGAACCCTTTTGAATTGCTTGAGTAGTCGCTTTCAATGTTGCAAAACTTACAATGCGACCAGTCTTAATTCCCTCTTCTATCATCTCCCCCATTTTAAGGACCTCAATGAACGGCTTGCCTAATGCAAGTAAAAAGTGTTGATAATATGTTTCATCCTGCGCTTGAATAAATACCTCCACTATCTTACTTTCTTTCATTGGTGGTTTCACCCTAGTAGCTTGTTCACGCCATCTGATCGCATACTCCCTGAAACTCTCAGTATTCTTTTTTTTTATACTAGTTAGAGATTTTTCGTCAGGGATCAACTCCACATTGTATTGAAATTGTTGCACAAATTCATTATCTAGGTCATCCCAACTAATCCACTTATCAATGTCTTGGTCAACAAACCATTCTGAAGCTAGGCCTGAAAGACTCTCCCCGAAATAAGCCATGAGTAGTTCTTCCTTCCCTCCAGCGCCTCTTAATTGGTTACAATAGCGCCTCAAATGTGCCACTGGTCCCCATGTCCGTCATATTTTTCAAACTTTGGCATTTTAAAGCCAGGAGGAAGGTTGATACCTGGAAACATGCATAAGTCCTTATATGAGACACTTTTGTAACCCCCAAGCCCTTGCAAGTTCTTCATATCCAGTTCCAAACTTCTCAATTTTATGGTCATTTCCTCTTGTTCTTCTGTCATAACAGGCTTCTCAGTGTTAGGAGGAAATTCAGGCGGGTGAGTGTCACTGTAAAGAACAGTCAACTTGAATGTAGGCTTAGAAGTGTAACGTTGATCACCAATAATATTCAATGCAGGCTCTCTTGTAGAGTAGGGAGGCACAAATTGTGGATGAACATCAAAAGTAGGAGCTTCGGGTGGTGGTGGCGCCGCAAAAGCATGAACAGCAGGTGGAGCCGAGTATGTAGTAGTCTTGGATTGGGGAGTGAGAAAATGAACATTGGAAGTGGTTGGATATTGTTGGCCCGGAGTCGATCCTGATGCATGTTGTGCCATATCAACAAAAATGGGAAATTGTGCATGTGACACGGGAGGCAAGCTAGAAAGATATTCCAGATTATCAGTGGAAACTGGAGGAGGCGGCAACCTATTAGCCCAAGCTCGATGCATTTCTATCATTTGCTGCCTTAATTTTTGAATCTCTTCATTAGCTCCTAAATTCTCATTTTTCGAACTCCCTATATGATTAGTGACAACAAACTCAGTATCCTTGTTGGTCATAACCTTCTCTGTGACTTGGTGCAATATGGGGGACCAGCCAAAATGCCACAAACCAATCACCTCAAACTAACTGAACAAGAGATAGCAAATGCGTTAGAGTTCAACACTTTCTCAAAAACTCTTTTTTTTCTTTTGAAAAGGTCACCGAACCCATGAAGGGCGCCTATGTATCTCACCCTCGAGAGAGGAGAATCAGGTGTGCGTAGTTCGTGAAGTCTTGCCAAAATGGCCAAATAAACTCTTTTTCTTTTTCTTTTTTGAAATTTTAAGAAGAAAAGAAAAATGACAAATTGTCAAAAGAATAAACGAAAATCTTTTTGAAATTTTCAGCTTTAATAACCTATACAAAATGAAACCTATGATTACCGAAGAAACTCTTTTTTGGGTATTCAATTATGCATTTCATACGAAAATGAAACTTGAACCTATTAAAGGAAAAATCTTTTTGTAGTTTTCTTTTATTGATGCATATGACCCCTACTCTAAATGAAGAGTGAAGAAAAATATATTTTATTTTTTTTGAAATAAGATCCCCGAACCAACAATAGGTTGCCTACGTATCTCACATCCCGAAAGAGGAGAATCAGGGGTGCGTAGTTCGTCCAGATTGGATAATTAAGGATTAAAACAAACTAAGACTTGACTTGAGAGACGCGATTACAGACTGACGATGAAAATAAAATCTTTTTTGAGTTTTCAATTAGACACATCATACAAAACTGACACCAACAACTATGAAAGAAAAATCTTTTTAAAATTTTCGTTATATAAAATGTACAAAACTTCTACTCTTTTTTTTTTGAATTTTTCTTTTATAAAAACTCCTATGAATGAAAAATCTTTTTTAGAATTTTTGAATTCTGAATGCATGGTAAAGGAAACTCTTTTTGATGTTTTTGAGAAAATGAGTGCGAAAGGTAAAAAACAAAATCTTTTTGAATTTTGAGATTGTGAAAGAAAAATCAAAAGTCATAAAGAACTCTAAAAACTTACGAAACTCTTTTTTTTCTTTACGACTCACTTTTTTTCTATTTTTTTCAACATTTCTTGCCTACGCACTTTACTTCTAACACATGTTTTCCCCAAATCAGTCCGTCAATTGGCCACGTTATCCTCAAAGATGCAACATTTAGCACATAGGGATGCTTTAGAGGTGAGTCTCCTACAAAGGGCCACGTGGGACCCGCTAGGTCTCAATATGATGCAAATAAACATGACCTAAAGGCTGACCTACACTAGGTTCACTAACAAGGCTGTTCGGGGGAGCGTATGGTCGATAGTGGCTGCTTTAGCTTTCCACCCACTCCATACCAGCCGACGGCTCCCCAGGGTGACTCAACTCGAGGTCGTGTACACAGCGTGTACTACTGACTTTTTGCAGAAAGAATGACTGGGGTTATGCACATGATGCCAGATATAAAGCGGTAACACATAAGATAAAAACTGTAAACAAAGAGCATGTAGGCACTCAACAATGATAAACATTAACACAAAACAACACAAACAAAATGTCTATACACCTATAGTGCCAAACTAAGCCGATACAACTCCAAAATAAGCTCAAATTCTAAAAAAAAAGTCCCCAGCAGAGTCGCCAGAGCTGTCACACCCCTTTTTCAACTCCCAAAAATATTGATTTAAGTTTGAAAAGATTTTTATTCTTAAGTGACAAAATAAATATTGTTTCGAAAAGGATTCATTATATTAAAAAACTCAGAGTCGCCACTTGGCATAAATCGGGTGTGCCAAGTCACCCATGGAATTTTTTTTCAAAATGATTTTGACTCTATAGAACTGATCCGCGAACAGAGGTTCCGGCTAAGGAATTCTGTTGACCGAGGGGAAACTTTTAGGCACCCCTCGATCCCGTGGTTTGACCACGGTCGCTTGGTAAAGTGTATCGGCTAATTTTGGCACTAAGAATGTATAAACCACATAAAACACATAAACAAGCATCCAAACACACGAAACAAAATAAATCCACAGTATAATGTTCAGTACAATTATTACAAACCGAGATAGAAAAATATGAAAATGAAAACCTACTTTATTCTAGACTAATCCGAAACTACGCTCCAATGCTTTACCCGATGCCTCGGGCCTTGATCGCGAACGTCCTTCGGGTACAAAGTGCTTCGGGACATTCCCCGGCAAATGAACACAACTACCTCGGGGCATTCCCCGTCCAAATGATACATTTAATCCAAAAACCATAAAACCAACCATTCAACACACATTTCAACATTCAAACAATCCAAAAGTTCTAAATTTGCCTACCCATTTCTACGTATCATAATTCTATTGCGTTCAACAGTATTCATGCTTATTCCATATTAAACAAAACAACAATAAACCACAATTGATCTATATTCACCCGTTTTTACCAATTTTTCAATTCCACCTCAAGTTCCCTTTTAACACTAAATTCCCACAATTCACAATCACTATAAACTCAATATTCATCATTCACATCACACATAATTCGTAACCAATAGAATCAACTACTAATCAACACAAACAATTATTTCATCACCACCGAAGATCAAAACCACACACGAATATTCAATTCGAAATATCATAAACATTGAAATAAAAAAGAGAAAGAATAGAGTTGAACCTCAATTGAAGTTTTTGATACATCGAAGATAGAATCGCATCCGAAAAACCTCGCATCCAACCTCAATAACGGAGCCTCGATCTAACCCCTATTTTCAATTTTATCAATCCGAGCCAAAATCGCCAAGAAATGAAAAACCCGAACCCGAATACGTATCGAGAATGATCTGTCTCGTCCATTTCCGGTGGGTCCCCGATGGCTGCCGAAACAGTATCAACGACGATAATGGGGCAATTGGTTACCGGCTTAAACATATTTAAGAGATTTTTTTTTTGGTTGTTGGTCGCTGATTTCGAGCGGTGGGACTGAGTCAGGCAAGATGTGGAGGATTTCAGCGGGTAAATCACCAGAAAATTTGAAAACCAGTCGGCTCTGTTAGCTCCTTTCCGACCAACATTTTTCTCTATATTTCTCACTCTCGACCTCTCTCTTCTTCTTCTTTCTCTCACGCTCAAATCCCTCTCGATCTCCCCTTCTCGATTCCTGTTCTCTTCTATTCCTCCCTCAGCTCTTTGTTACCAGTGGGTGTGTGCGTGAATCTGTGTAGAGGAGGATGGTGGCCAGTGTGTGCGTGATGTGTGCTCTTCGGTGAGGATCCGTGAGTGTGTGTGGTTTGTGCGTAAGAAGAAGAAAAAATGGACAGTGTTGTTCTTCTGTGTTCTTGCATGGATCATCTTTTTCTGTGCGTATGTACATATTTTTTCAGAAGAAGCAGAATCCCCCCTCTTCTTGTGGATGATGATGATATATGGTGAGTATATACTAGTGGGACCCGTGAGTGTATGTTTATATGCTCTATTTTTGTCTTCTTCTTCTTTATGAATTGACAGTATGTATATATATTGTAGAACGAAAATTCAGTGGGCCCCCTCCCTATTTTGTAATTATTCGTTCTGTTGTGGGTAAGGCAAAGAAATATGTGATGTGGTGGGGTGGGGTCACATGGGTGTAGGGTAGGCGTAGGGTGTGGGGTGAGGTGTCCGTCTTTAATTAGAGAGGTTGTTAGGGTGAGATAAAATTGGTTAGAGGGATTGTTATTTTATATTTTTGTATTTTTGTGGAGGGATAATTACATGGTTAAGGGTACACAGTAGAATAAGATAAATAGGCGAAAATAATCTTTCGGAGGGACAAAATTACGTGTCTGCAGTTTTAATACTACTAGTAAGAACACCCGTGAAGCCTATCATGCAGGGAATCGAGAGAATGCTCAACTATCAACTAATCTTTTATTTTTTTATACACAACCTTCAAATGATCTCCTATCTAAGATCATGTCATCGGTAAGATCCAGTTATACCATTAAAATTAGTAAATAATTCTTATAGGAAAATTCATTAACCAATGGAAAACAACATAAGGGGCGTAACTGTTTGATTTTAAAATATATGGGATCTATTTGCAATCGAGTCATATTATATGGGTGTTTAGTGTAGTTACGTCTAAAACTTCAACTCATATCCATTATGTCAGTTGAATATTCTATTACAATTTGATCTTATACCCCCAAACTTTTCGTGGCAAGTCACCATCAGGTGTCCATGAGACACAGTGGAAACGAGTTGTAGTGTTTAGTCCCCGATTGAGAAAGTTGACGTGTCTAGATGTGCATACTCATAAAATTGAACTTATTGACAATTGAGGCCAAGTTTGAGTATGTGTTTATGTATTATGCAGTTTTTCAATTCTTGCAATGAACAACACTAACAAATATATTTGAAGTATCCCGTTTTTGCGAGTTTCCTGCCTGAAATATAAGGTGTTTATTTTTCATATCTGAACTATCTCTAATTATTTATCAAAACACCACCTACAGCATACCGATGACCTTAGATATGCGGATATGGAGGCCGAGAGTAAGGTAGAATGTTAGTAGGCAGTTGAGTGTTGTTTTCTACATTTACTTTTTTTATATGCTTTAGTTGAGTCGAGGGTCTATCAGAAATAACCTCTCTGCCTTCACAACATAAGGGTAACGTTGCGTACGCATCAGCCTTCCCAGGCTCAACCTATGAAATTACACCAGGTATGTTGTTGTTGTTGTTGTTGACACCTAATTTTTTCCCTCCACGACTAAATTTAATCCTGAGTTTCTTTGATTTTTAATAAAATTAAAATATTTATGTCATCCGAATAAAAATTTATTAAATATATTTGTACGTAATTTTTTCATTTTAAGTAGTGATTATAATTTATCGTATTCAATTATATGAGATTTTATAATTTTGTTACTTAAATATTTATTTTTTAAAATATCGGATTTTAATCAAGGCTTATAGATTCAAATGATTAAAGTTTTGATTTAAATATAATTTACTCTCAAAAAATAATTTATTCGGATAAATATGTGTTTGATTTTACAAAATCAAGAAGCCCGGCGTTAAAGGAAGCATTAATTCACATCGAATTTCAATTTAATTTAGCCAATCTATTAGATTTGGCCATAATTGAAATCAAATTGGCCATAATTGTAATGCAAGCCGTCAATTGATTTGTAATTTGGTCAAAATTAAATAAATATGGCTAAATTTTAAATCCCAATTGGGGTTATATTTTAAATAACCCCAAAATTCCCAAAAATTCTCATAACTTCTACCTAATTCCACAAAAAAATAATTTCAAATTGTACTACATTGTACTATCCCCCCCCCCCCCCAACTTTGTCTTTTCCCAATTTTAAATTCAAAAGTTGTACTACATTGTGCAATTCCCCCCCACATTATCTTCCACCTTACCTTATCTTCAATTTTAAAATTTCAAAAACAACCTTAATTGTTTTTTCTCCCACATTGGTGGATGACAAGAAATAAATCTTCATCCTTTCCTATAAATACTTTTCTCCCACATTGGTGGAAGAGAGGAAAAAACAAACCCCATTTCTCTCCTATAAATACTACCACTACTTTGGTAGAAAAAAGAAAAAAGGAAGAAAAAAAAAAGATGCTAGAAAGGTGAAAAACTACTTTTGAGCAAAATAGTTATTTTTATTTAGTAAATATTTTTGTTTCATAGAGTTGGTCGGCTAGTTAAAATTTTCGAGTTTCCGGCAACGTTTTTCAGTGGTGGTTGATTCCGGCGAAGCTCGTAGTCTCGTTTCGCTGCCCCCAAAAAGTTAAACACACCTTTTTCTTTTTTTCTTTTAGTTTTTATTATAGTTTTTTTTCTTCATCTTTTTTCTTCTTCGTAGTTCGTAGATATAATTTTGTTGGTTGGGATTGTATGTTGTAGATGGCCTTGAAGGCCCTAAGATGTTGTGGTATCGATATTCTAATTATTTTCATGTTCATGATATAAAAATGAGCTAGCAATAGTTGTATGTGCCTTTTTTGACTTTATTCTTTGATTATTTTGGATAAAGTTTCAATCTTTGCTTAAAAGATGTATTTATGCTTTGTTTAAACTCATTGTTGTTGGATATATTTGTTTTTAGCATGTAAGGTTATTTTCTTTATGTTGAAAAGAATAGTTAATGTTGAATGTTTCGCCTTTTCACCTTATTCTTTGATTATTTTGGATAAAGTTTAGATCTTTGCTTGAAAAGACATACCCATGTCTTGTTTAAACTCATTATTGGTAGATATATTTGTTTTTAGCATGTAAAGTTATTTTCTTTATGTTGAAAAGAATGGTTAATATTGATTGTTTTGCCTTTTGACTTATTCTTTGATTGTCAAAAGTTTTGATCTTTGCTCAAAGGCGAACTCATGCCTTGTTTAAATTTATTGTTGGCCGATATATTTGTTTTAGCATGTAAAGTTGTTGTTTTTTATGTTGAAAAAATAGTTACTATTGTTTGTTTCACCTTAATAAAAAAAGTAACTGATTAAATCAAGAATTTGTCATTAATTCATTGAATATGGCCTTCTTCCTTTTACCTTTATTCATTCTTAATATGAACATAAATCATGAGGCATGTAAATGAGTGTCTTTGCTTTGCATTTTTTATTTGTTGACTCTCATTCTTGTGCAAGTGTGTTTATTCTTGTCATTCAAAAATTGGTTCTTGATAGTTTCTGTTACTTTGAAATATGTCGCTTTTATGCCTTGAACATATATTAATTTCTTTATCTTTTCTTTGCATGAAAAAAAATGACTCGAGTCCGAATAGACTCCTCTCCTTTTGCATTTCGTAATGGGTAAATGAAGCTCACCCCTTCGAGTCAAGTTCGAAGTTTAAACCCAAGGTCCACTACATGGCGTGCGGGTGCTAGAAGATAGACGAAGAAGGAAAATGGGTCAAAACTCATTGATGAGGTCACTAAGAGACTTGAAAAGTCTCAATTTTTATTATTGTCTTCTTTTTATTTATTCATTTAGTCATTTATTTATTCATTCATTTTGGCCTCGAAGCCAAAGTTGTATTTAATATAGGTGGAGCAAGGAAGAATAGTTTAGGACAGGTGAAATGGGTCGGAAGCCCAACTAGACTAGGACAGGTCTCGTTGATTTGGGTCCAATGGCCTAAATCCTTTACTTTCTCCTCCCTTCCCCTTTTATGTGTTTACTTGTTTACTAGTTTTGTTTAGACTTAGTTAAAATTCCTACTAAGTCGCCTAAATCTATTTTACACAAGTCTTCTTTAAAAAAAATAAAAAAATCAAATCACTATTTCAACAAATTAATCTTTTCAGAAGTTAATCAAAAGATGTTTTCAAACAGTCCGGATAACCGCAAGTTAGCGGATGTTTTAGGTGCCTAACATCTTCCTAAAACGTTAATAGGAACCACTTACTCGGAATCTTCAAAACATAAAACGATTTTTCTGTTTTGAATCGTTTGAAGTAACTCTCTAAAGGTTTCTTAATTCCTTTTCAAAATTAAGTGGCGACTCTTCTCAAAAAGTGAAAATTTCTCCGCAAAACAGTTGTTGTTGATGTCTATTAAAAGACAATCATAAGTTGGATGTCTATCAAACGTTAAGTATGCACATCTAGGCACCTCAACTTGGCTTCAGTGTGTTCAATTGTCGAACACTCCAACTTACGAAATAATCATCTCGACGCCTCTAAAATTTATGTGTCACGTCAGTGCGGGTGTCCACGAGACACAGTGGAGATCAGTTGGAGTGTTTAGTTGCGACCAAGTTAAGGTGTCTAGATATGCACTCTCAAAGTTGGAGTGCTTACTCGTCAGTTGAGTATCTGTTTATATATCATGATTTATGCCACTAAAATATCCTGAATCTTGTCAACAAGTGTAGTGTTTTCATTTGGCTTGGAAATTATTTTGAGAAAAATGGGGAATTGTCAACAACAAGTGTAGTCAAGTCATTTTCTATAATATGTCTAGACTAAAGTGAAGAATTTCCGCTATAAATGTTACCTTATCTATGGATTCAATCATTCAGTACTAGTAGTCACAATAATATACACTTTATATCTGTACAATAATGCAAAGCCTTTCCTTATGGTTAATCACATTTGTCTTTGTTGTTGTTCAGGTGCAAAGCAGGCTTTTGAGACTAAATTCTTCGGAACAATTTATCTCGGATGGAGTTGATCGTGTTGAAAATCAAGCTACGTATGAAAAATGTGAACATATATATGGCGTCTTTCCCTGTGCTGACAGCGTCGGAGGTTTCATTTTCCTAATAGCAGTCTATCAGTACTTGCTGATTGTAGGAGAAAAGCTGGTCTCGAATGGAAGCAAAACGATCTTCAACATACTTGGTACGGGCATTTTTGGCGCTACCTTGTTTCAAATCTTGAAGGCTTTCCCAAGGAGTATCTTGGTGATAGGTTAGTAAATGTAGTTTTCATCTTCGTTTCATTTACGTTTTCTTGTTTTGTTGGGTGTGTGGACTAAGTCCATATGGAAAGTCGAAAAGAAAAAGAAGCTACTTATAAGATGTTGGATACTCTTAATGGTATGAATTCTTTCGGGCAAAACCGTGTGGGTTTAGCCTAAAGCGGACAATATATATCACACCATATAGAGAGTATTATTGTGTGGTTTTAACCCGAGGACTGGTATAAGAGCCAGTAGTTCGACGAACTGACTATGTAGATAGCGGAGTGCGTAGTGCTTTTTGCCCGTCTACAGGACGGTTTGCTATCTTTTCCCCTAGCTTTGACGACGCATACCATAAAGAAGCCCGTGGGATTTGGTGACCATAAATACTCGGTTGATGTTGAGTGGCGCGCCATGTTTATTCAAGTTAGACCGTCAATAATGATAGGTCATGTGGAATTTAGTTCAAGGGGGAGATTATTGGTTAGTTCGAACGAAGTTCCTTTGCTTTGTAAGTGTAGAAAAGAAACGAAAGCCACTTATAAGGTGCTGGATACTCTGGGCAAAAACGGACAATATCACACCATGTAAAGAGCATCTTTGAGCTGTTTTATAGTCACGACGCTGTTATACATGATTAACTAATTTTAATTTTAAGATTCTAATACTGCTTTTATTGGTACTTACTTTCTTGTAGCATCTGGAGCTTTTTCTAGTACAGAGAAAGCTCAGAATCAAGTCTCTACTGGAGTAAGCACTAATGTTGGAGCCACAGTCTTTAACCTTACTTTTATGTGGGGAATATGTGTCATATTCGGCGCAAAAGAGAAGCATACGACGTCGCAACAACCTGCAGAATCCTCACTTTCGAACTGCTTGCAGGTTTTAAAGAGTAAGTTTTCTACAAGCCTTTATAGCCTGTTCGGTTAAGCTTCTGTGAAGCCAAAAGTCTTTTTTTTTTTCGAAGTGTTTAGTTCCAAAAGTTGCGTTGTTTCGCCAAGCTTTTAGGAAAAAGATGTGTGTTTCGAGTCGTAGTAGAAATTGCGCTTTTCAGAAAGAGTAAAGCACCTAGTACCCCCGAACAATGACCAAATTTGCTGCGATACACTCCAACTTCATGGAAGTCCTATTACCCCCGAACAATGACCAAATTTGCTGCGACACACTCCAACTTCACGGAAGTCCTATTACCCTCGAACTAAATTTTAGCGTGTTTTGTCGTCCTTTTTAGTTGATGTGGCACCTTTATTACATAAAATGAGGCCCACGTCAAAGGTGTCACGCCAACTTGAAAAGGTTGACAAAAGATGGGGATCTGTGTGAAGTTGGAGTGTGTCGTAGCAAATGGTTTTATTAGAGTAAATGCTTTGTTTCCACCCTGAACTATACACGAAATTGTTGAGACACACCCGAACTTTAGGAGGGTCCTATTACCTCTCTGGACTAATTAAAATCGTATTTTTGGCAACCTTAGTGCCTACGTGGCACATCAGTAAATCAACACACTAAAGGTCCATTAGGCACGCTAAAGGTCCATGTAGGCACACGTATGTGCCACGTAGGCACTAAGGTTGCCAAAAATACGGTTTTAATTAGTCCGGGAGCAACAGTACTCTCCTAAAGTTCGGGTGTGTCTCAGCAATTTCGTGTATAGTTTAGGGTGGAAACAGAGCATTTTCTCATTTTATTATTACCTATTGTTTCCTTTGCTTCGGTTATTGCATTATTTGTTGTTGCTACTATTCTTTTCTCTGTTATTTCAACATAACTTCTTCATTACTGTATTTCCTGTTCAAACCTGCTTTGATATGATTTACTTTATGCTGAGGGTCTATCGGAAACAATCTTTTTACCTTCGCAAGGTAAGGGTGAAGTATTAAAGCCTAAATTGGGATCTTAATTTCTTCAATATTTACAGATAACGGTGTTACAATTGACAAAAAGACTAATTACACTGCGGGAATCATGCTTCTCTCGTTGATCCCATTTGCTCTGGTAGAGCTTGTTAATGCTTTCAACGCATACTTTGCAAGACGTATTGTGATCTTCACTGCACTTGCAGTATCAGGCACATTTTTGCTGTCGTACTTCACTTATCAGGTAATTATTCAAAATTTAGAATGAATATCATGCGCGGTGAAGAATAAAATATTTCCATGAAACTCTATGAGCATTGTATGACATAAAAAGCGCAATCTGGTGCACGAAGCATCCCGCTAAGGGCCACACCTTAAGGGGATGTGATAACTTAAAATGCATTAATAGGTGATGCTTGTTTGTTGTGAGACTTTATTCTTATTGAATTAAGAGATAAGCATCCAGTTTTCCCTTAACTATGACAAAAGTTGCTACGACGCACTCCAACGTCACAGGGGTCCTATTACCCCTGAACTTAATTTAAGCTTATTTTTGTCACCCTTTTGTGCTGATGTGACACCTTTATTACATAAAAATGGGGCGCACGCCAGCTAAAAAGGTTGACAAAAATACGCTAAAAGTTAATTCAGGGGGTAATAGGACCCTGTAAAGTTGGAGTATGTCGTAGAAAATTTGGCCATAGTTCGGGGGTTACTAGATACTTTACTCTTGAATTAAAGATTTTAAACTTCGAGTTTTTTTTCATAGCTTTGGGATCCATGGATTCAAGAAAGAAGTTTAGAATATTCAAAATATGAGAATTTGCTAGCTGCTTTTCTCCAAAATGTGCAACGGAATGCTAGAGGGATGCTCGTTGATGAACAAGGGCGACCTGATATTCAGATCATCGAAAGGTAGTTTCGCGTGCAGACCTTATTAATTTTTTTCTTATGTCAAACACATACTCAATCCCAAGACTTCTGCCTATTCTGATACCATATTAAAGTGTGTGTCCATCTCATCTCAATGCATAAGTTGTTAGAGAACACTTTCATTTGTTTAATTATTTTTGAGTAAACCCTCTAAATTATGACCAAATTTGCTACGATACCCTCCAACTTCACAAGCAGTGGCAGAGCCACAGCCAACGAAGGGTGGTCAGATGAACACCCTTCGTCGGAAATTTTTGTCGAGTATATAGGTTAAATATAAATATTTATTGTTATATACATGTTGTTGCACACCCTTGACAAGCTAGAGAAGCATAGTCTAGTGGTTAAGAGTGTGCATTTCCGCATCAACAACCCGGGTTCGAACTTTGGTAGCTGCAGTAGTGTTTATTTTCTTTATTTTTTAAACAATTCTTCGCCCAAGGAAAAATATGAACACCCTTAACTAAAAGTCTGGCTCCGCCACTGTTCACAGGGGTCCTACTACCCCTTGAACTCAATGTTAGTGTATTTCTGTCACCCTTTTTAGCTGACGTGACACCTTTTTAGCTGATCTGACTCCTTTGACGTGGGTCCCATTTTTATGTTATAAAGGTGCCATATCAGCACAAAAGGGTGACAAAAATATGCTAAAATTGAGTTCAGAGGGTAATAGAACCCATGTGTGTCGTAGCAACTTTGGTCATAGTTCAAGGGAGTACTGGATGCTTATCTTATTATTGTCTCAACAGTTCGCCCTAACTCTAAACGTTCCAGGTTATTTTCCGAGATAGATAAGGACGCAAACAAAAGCATAACCCTTGTTGAGTTGGAGAATTTGGTTAATGATATGCAATCTGGGAAAGTTAAGGTTGACAAAAATTATGCTATTTCCAAAATATCGACGGCTTTTGACCTTAACAATGACAAGAAAATCGATTTGGAAGAGTTTGTTGGAGGATGTAAAAGATGGATAGAAGAAGCTAAGATGTTAGCTAAAAGTGATGATTCTACTACCAGAAGAATTTTGCATGAGGCAAGCGAAAACTTACAGTAATATCTTCTAAAATCTCTCATTTTCCCCTTACGTAGTTGTATACGCGTAAGTGTAAAGAGCTATCTATGTAATTTAACCTATTACAGCATGTAACTTACCTTTTTGCCAAGTGATCGCTCAGTGCAGACCGATATGGAAGGTAGGGGGGGCGTGAAGGGGGTCACCAGACCCGTTAATTTTAGTTAGTTTTGGATAAATTAGTATATATACCTTATGAAATGATCATATATATCGTTTGGCACCTTGAAACGCTTTCACTACTTAGCGCCTATGTCGCTCGAACTCTTCAAAAGTGTTGCCGCACCCATGCCTAATCCTTCAAAAATGCACTACTTTTGAAAGATCGAACACGCAACCATCAACATTTTTGAAGAGTCCGAGCAACATAGCTTAGCACCTCTGTGTCTGTGTGTGGTGACTTAGGTTCAAATCCCACTCCGCCACCACCCTACCTCAAAAAGGCTCGATCATTTTCTCTCGCCATGACTATATTAAAGATAATGGTGTCCTGTTTTATTTTTATTTTTAAAAAGAAAAGAATATAGTGGTGATGCCGCAGTCGTTTTCAAATCTTGAGTCTGTCTCTGGCGATCGTATAATTATTTTTTACGTTGTCTGTGGATACAGCTTAAACTCTTTGCAACTTATTCCACTTCATCTGAGAAAATATCGATATCTCAACAGGTTGTTCAGCAGTATACTAAGAAGCAAAGGGATGAAATAGCTGAAATTGAGCAATTAATGGCAAAAATCTTGAAGCATGTCGAAAGCCAAGCATTAGAAGCTGAACACTTTCTCAATGACGATGGAACTCCCAACATTGAACGTATAAAAGAGTAAGTTCCTTCCACATGATAAGAGGAAACGCCTAAGAAAAGATCACTTGCGTTTGGTATGACGGAAGTCATTTTTCATAGTCATCCAGTGTTTAGTTGATGAGTAGAAAATATACCTTCATAAAAAGTGTAACGGGAGACTGTTCTTATGAAACTTTGAAGCACTAAAGATTACTAATAATGTCTAAGCGTTGGTCGTAAAAAGTAATATGAAGTTAAAGACTAAGTTAATCGTAAAGGATTGACTTCTGACACACATAAGTGAGGGAAGTACAACAACAACATACCCGGTGTAGTGTGTATGCAGACCATTTCTCTACCTCAAAGGTGAGTTAGAGAGGTTATTTCCAATAGACCCCGGGATCAAGACAAAAAAATTCTAAAAAGGACTGTAATGAAAGTACAAGAAACACTATATAGTAACAAAAACAACAGATAATAGCGAAAAAAATACTACAGTCCAACTACATGAAACCATAGGTAGTAACAGAAATCGAAGAGCTACTTTCCTAAGAAAATACATTTGAGTACTCAAACACAAAAAAATGACATTCTCATGGGACATATACTATCCTGAAAAATGACTTCTTTCATACCGAACACAACCAAATAAAGAGAAGAAAAAGGTCTTAGACCTATCTGTTCCTCATCTTTGCGTGTAATGGTTGCAGAATCTTCCATCAGTATGATAGTGATGGGAACAATTCCATAACACGGAACGAATTGGAAAAATTAATACGATCAGTCAAATATGATGAAGTGCAACTAAATAGCGATGATTCAGTCAAGAAGGTGATGCAAGATTTTGATACAGATCGCAATGACCTGATCGATGAACCTGAGTTTGTCGATGGAATGACAAGATGGATCAATGAGGCTATTCGTGTGACTAGTTGTAAGGACAAGAAAAGGGCCATCGATGAATATGACAAGGTAAAGTTAACAATATTTTTCCTTGCAAGAAATGATTTTCTAGATTTAGAAAGTTCCTTTACGACATCATTTTTTGTAGAAACTTTGGTTGTTACAGAACAATTTTGACCATCTTAGGTGTACTGGGCCCTTGTACTTGTCCTTTATCATCTAAATTAAGGAGTACAGATGACAAAGGACTAAGTAGGGGTGTTCACTTTAAAAACTCGGACAAGTACAAGGGTCCAGTAGACCATTTCGCCTGAAAAAAAACTTTGCTTTATTTTTTAGTCTATCTATAAGAGAAGATCATAGTTGACACGAGGGTCTATTGGAAACAGTCTCTCTACATACACATCACCCTCCTGAGACCCCATTTGTGGATTATACTGTGTATGTTGTTTGTTTTTTGATAAGAGGAGATCGTATGAAAAATAGTTACCAAACCTTTCATTTCCTTGGAATCCAAGTTGAAGGAGATATATTGAACAAGCATGATCGTCTCCTGTTCTGATCTACTAATTATTGTGTTGTTTTATCCGCCACATTCTTCTTGGTCAACGCTACTAATAACCTATATATAGTTTTGTCTACTTATTAAAGATAACAAGAATTTCATATGTTCTTCTGATTTTGTTTTTTATAGAAACAATATGGATCGAATAGTGTTTAATACAACTGTACATACGTTTATCCTTCAATTCATTCATTTTCTTTCTAAAGTTTCGATGTAAAGATTCCTCCTCACGATAGCCTTAATTTGGTCTTATTGTCTGTAGATTATGTGGGGTAAAGTTGAAAAATTGGTGTATAATGATGGGGAAAAAGATGGAAAGATCAACTACAAGTTGTTGACATGGGATTTTAACAAGTCTATATTTGAAGTGATTTTGGGGATTGCAATGCTGACTTTATGCTCAAAACCACTAGTAAAAAGTATTCAAAAGTTGTCTGAAGCTATTGGAATACCTTCTTTTCTCATCCCCTTTGTGATAGTCCCATTGGCTCTAAATGCAAGAATGGCACTAGCAGCAATCTTTCCAGCTAGCCAGAAGAGCTCAAAAACTTCTTCTTTGACATTCTCTGAGGTAAGTTTAACTCTCTCTTTCTCTTTCATAACAAGAATCGTCACGGCCAAGGGCGGAGCTACAGTATTATAATAGCCAGTTTTTAGTCAAGCTCTCAAAATTTGTTTATTTTAAAAAGAGTGAAGCATCTAGTACCTTCTGAACTATGACCAAATTTGCTACGAAACACTCCAACTTCACGGGAGTCCCTCCGAACTCAATTTTAGCCTATTTTTGTCACCCTTTTGTGCTGATGTGGCACCTTTTGTCAACCTTTTTAACTGATGTGACACCTTGACGTGGACCTCATTTTATGTAATAAAGGTGTCAGGTCAGCACAAAAGGGTGTCAAAATACGCTAAAATTGAGTTGTGGGGGGGTGGGGTAGGGGTTAATAGGACCCCTGTAAAGTTGGAGTGTGTCGTAGCAACTTTGGCAATAGTTCGAGGGGGTAATGGATGCTTATCTCTTCTGAAAAATGCTTTTTGTCAGTAGTACTATTCAACTGGCAACTAAACACCCCAACTTTGAATAAACGCATCTAGACCCATTGACTTGGTTTAAGTTGCACATCTCTAGACACCTTAAGTTACACACTTTTCGGTTGTGCATTTTCAAAGCTGAGGTGTTTAGTTGCCAGTTGAGCTAAGTTAAAGGTGTTGTATCTTATCTATGTATTTTCTTTCAGAAAAAAGTGCTTACAGAGAGTAGTAATTTGTATTTGGCTAATCAATTTGAAAAGCATTTTTGACGATATTAGAACAACAGTATTTTGCTTGGCCGATATTCCAAAAGTGTTTTTGCGAAGGTACTATAAAAAAACTAAGCAGTACTTTTATCTTTTCAGAAGATTGACCAAACAGGTTATAAGTACAGGTTGAGACGAACATAGTAACTTTTGCCTAAACTCGGTATTTGTATTAAGAAATTCATCAATATGTATAAGTACCTAATCGCGAAACCAGTAATAAAATAAGCTATAGATTCGATAACAAGTTAAGAATCGATAAACTTCAAATCCTGGTTCCACCAACTGTGATAGATCTCTTAGCATCTACATGAAGCAGAAATGGTTCTATAAATTATCCTTTAACTAAAATAAAAGAGTAAAGCATCTAGTACCCCCTTAACTATGACCAAATTTGCTACAACACACTCCAACTTCACGGGGCTCTATTACCTCCCTGAACTAAATTTTTGTCAACCTTTTTTCAACCTGTTTAGTTGATGCGGCACGTTTGACTTGAGCCCCATTTATGTAATAAAGGTGTCACATCAGCACAAAAGGATGACAATAATATGCTAAAACTGAGTTCAAAGGGTAATACGACCCCTGTGAAGTTGGAGTGTGCCGTAGCAACTTTGATCATAGTTCGGGGGTACTGGATGCTTATCTCAAAATAAATTGAAAAAAAATATGCTTGTGCTGAATATTGGATCTATTTTGCAAACAGATATATGGTGGAGTGATCATGAACAACATCATGGGCATGACAACACTATTGGCTATTGTGTGTGCAAAGGACTTAACTTGGGATTATTCAGCACAAGTGGTTATAGTTTTGGTTGCTTGTGCAATAATTGGGTTTCTTGCAATATTCAGCCCAAGATATCCACTTTGGACATGCCTCTTGGCATTTTCTCTTTATCCTTCTTGTGTCATGCTCTTTTACTTTCTTCAATAAACTATTTGAGATAAACATCTAGTGTCCCTTCAAACTACGGCTAGAAGTTGTTACGACAAACTCCAACATCACAGGGATCCTATTACCCCTTGAACTCAATTTAAGCATATTTTCGTCACCCTTTTGTGCTAACGTGGTACCTTTATTACATAAAATAGGGTCCATATCAAAGTTGCTACGTCAGTTAAAAAGATTGACAAAAGGTGCCACTTCAGCTAAAAAGGTTGACAAAAATATGTTAAAATTTAGTCCAACGGGGTAATAGGACCCCGTGAAGTTGGAGTGTCTCATAGTAAATTTGGTCATAGTTTAGGGGATACTAGATGCTTTACTCAAACTATTTTTTTTTTTTTGGTTGGGACTATTATATCGAGAGCCCTTTTGTGTTAGTTGATTGTAAATAGTGGATAAGCTCTTAGTGTTGAAATAGATTTTATAGTGTTGAAATGGATTTTATAAGTAAGCAGTTACGCATTTGGATAAAAGTATTGAGTTGATAAACAGTTGATGTGTTCGCTTAAAAAAAAAAAGGTTGATAAGCAATTGATTTGTGTTGTGCTTAAAATGTTAGTTCATCTTCGTTCGATAATAATTCTTGTAATGTTTGCTATTAAATTTACAGGATTAAGTAGTTAAGTTGCAGAGTAGTTACTGCACTGTTACATTAGTGTTGTTACTGTTTCATTGAGCTGATCGCTGAGAGTTGATATTGATACATGTGGTCATTCACAGCATGTTGAGTTAGTTAGTTTGTTAGGAAGATTAGAAGCTTCTAGAGCACAATGTGATTGTCTATTAATACTCAACTATAATACATTGTAATCAATCAACTCATTTTTAATACAACAAAAGCAATAGCAGTTTCATTTCATCTGCATTATAGATGGATCCTTGAGTAAACTTTACATGGTATCAGAGCTCCAGCGCGATTCTGGAGTAGAGAAGAAATCTATGGAGTTTAAATCTCCATTGTGACAAGAGGCTCCTTCGATAAAAGGTGATAGAGGCTGTTTTTTATCTCTGTTCTCAGCTAACATTTGTGGTAGAAGTTCTTTTTCTTCCTTCGATCTATGTTCTGAGTTTGTTCTTCTTAGTCTCTGAAGTATTGAAGTAATTTCTGGTTTCGTAGCTGCATTATATATGATCACTTACACTTAATTATTGAAGTTCTATTGAGATTAAGAATGGCACCTAAGATAGATCCTAGTGATCCCTTGTTCATAGGAGCATCAGATGTATCTGGTGCTTCCTTGATACCAATCAAACTTGTAGGATCTGAGAACTATGGAGTTTGGAGTAGGTTAATGAGAATTGTACTTCTAGGTAAGAGGAAATATGGATTTTTGACAGGGAGATGTAGCAAAGATACATACAGAGAAGAGTTACATGATCAATGGGAAACATGCAATGCTATAGTACTATCATAGATTATGATTTCTGTAAGTGCAGAGTCGCTCAGTGGGATCGTCTATGCAACAAGTGCATCTGAAGTATGGGAAGATCTGAAAGAGAGGTTTGATAGGGTGAATCATATGAGGTTGTATCAACTACATAGAAAGATCAATACTATTTCATAGGGTACAGATTCAGTATCAGCTTATTTCACAAAATTAAAGAGTCTGTGGAGTGAATATGATGCAATAATTTCCGCTCCATCATGTGTTTGTCCAAAGTCAAAAGACTATGCAGATCACTTGTATGAATTAAGCTGATACAGTTTTTGAGTGGGTTGAATGAGTCATATGATCAGGAAAGAAGACAAATCCTATTAACAGGAATCACACCTACACTTAATCAAGCTTATACAATGATAACTAAGGATGAAATTCAGCAACTAGCTTGTGTAAATATCATTGGTGAAAAGACTGATACAGTTTTTGAGTGGGCTGAATGAGTCATATGATCAGGCAAGAAGTCAGCTCCTGTAAAAAGAAATCACACCTGCACTTAATCAAGCTTATGCAATGATAACTAAGGATGAAATTCAGCAACTGGCTTGTGTAAATGTCATTGGTGAAAAGACTGATCCAATCACAATGCAAGTGAGTAGAAGCTAACTAAGCAACTATGGAGCACAAAACAACAGAGGAAAAATATGTGATTACTACCATTTTAGTGGTCACACCAGAGATAATTGTACAAGTTTATAGGCTATTCTAATGATTGAAGGCAGAAGAAAAAAGGAAGTTACAATGGTGGACCAAAAGGATCACATCAAGGCTTTAATTCTAGAGGAGGAAACAATCAATTCTATGGAAAACATGGTGGATATGGTAGTCATGGACATCATTATGGAGGACAAATGCATACTCAACATTCCACCACCAATATAACTGGTGATAAGATCTATGGAGGTGCAGGATAGGCTGCTTCAACTAGTCATGTAGACAACAAGGAGGTTCACAATGCTATTTTACCCAAGGGGAAAACATTCACTGATGTAGAATATAAACAAATCATGGACATGCTGAACAAGGATACACCTGATACCAGTCACAACAACTTGACAGGTAAATTTGTTTGTTCGCTATTTCATCAGATATCACAGAAATGGATAGTGGCTTCTGGTGCAACACATCATGTTGCAGAAAATAAAAATATTCTGTCAAAATATTACAAAGTAGATGGATCAAAAAAGGATAAGATACATCTTTCTACTGGTGCTAAGATGGATATATCTCATACTGGAGAGGAACATATGTTTAGAGATGGAACTGTGAAAGATGTGTTGTTTGTGCCTGACTTTAAACTTAACTTGTTGTTAGTGTCCAGAATGACTAGGCAACTTTCACGCTTTGTTTCCTTTTATCCTGACTTCTGTGTCTGTCAGGACCTTCACAGTGGCAGGGTGAAACGGATTGGTAAGGAAACAAGTGGATTATATGTTCTAAAGAGACAGTATGTAGAACACAAAGTACAAAGCTTCCAAGCTCAGGTTCACAAATGTACAACAAAAGCAGAAGTAGTTATGCAAGATTGTAGCCTCTGGCATAGAAGACTTGGTCATCCATCAGCTCAAGTGTTGAAGTTGTTGGACATCTTGTAGCATGACAAGGATGTAGAAGGTTTGAATAATTGTCATATCTGCTCCTTAGATAAGCAAACTAGGCTAACCTTTCCTGTAAGTAAGAGTAGAGTTGCAGAATAGTTACTGCAATGTTACATTAGTGTTGTTACAGTTTCATTGAGTCGATCACTAAGAGTTGATATTGTTACATGTGTTTAGTCACAGTATGTTGAGTTAGTTTGTTAGGAAAAGTAGAAGCTTCAAGAACACAATGTGATTGTCTATAAATACTCAAGTGTAATACGTTGTAATCAATCAACTCATTTTCAATACAACAAAAGCAATAGCAGTTTCAATTCATATTCATTATAGATGGATCCTTGATTAAACTTTACAGTTTTTCATTTGGGAAAATAAAAAGTCGGTTATCTTTCTTGTCTCTAACGATAAAACTAGTGATACGGTTCTTTTCAATTGATTCATTCTTGTGTATGGTAAATGTTGGGTTCAAAGTATATGAAAAAGTATGAATGAAAAATGGAGGAAAAATGGTGGAGAGAAGGGAGACACTAATTTAGAAAGTGTACTCCCAAATTAAAAAGTTCACTCTTTCTCCCACATTGGTGGAAGAAGAGAACTTGTGAGTGTTTAAAATAAGGAACACTTACTCCATGTGGTAAGTAGGGCAAGAAATAAGAGATGCCTCGCGCTGTCGTCGCTCGCTCAGCTTCGTTTCTGCTTCTGCTTTGAAAAATGATCAATCGATGAGATTTATCTTTTTGGACAAAGTTTATTTGACAGAAATTCAGAAATTCAGTTCGAAAATACCAAAGGGAAAAACACAACTTTTTTCTGTGTTTTGATACTCCATTTATATGCATGCATGCAGATTTCGAAACAGTGTTTTGAAATAGTGCAGTGAGGAAACGAAGGGATGCAACCCTTCAACGAAATGACACATTGATTCATGAAATGGTATGCCTGTTCGGAAAAGACACATTCTTTGGATGAACAGACATGGCTTTTTCAGAAAGGTCACACCTTTTAAGTGAATCATTGCCACTTTTCAGAAGAGGCACATGTTGGCTATATAAACCTGCTTTCATCCACAGGTTTAGGTATGAATTTTCTGAAATACAAACTCTCTTCTTGTCTTGAAAAATTTTCTGTGTGATCTATCAAATCGTTGAGTGAGTTCACTGAATTCAACAATTTGAGGTACCGCTATTATTCGGATTGAAGACCATTTTATCCTGGGAGGAAGATTCCAAAACCTCGGGTACAGTGAGGGAAATTATTCCTTAAGGACACTCCGTGAATTCGGAGGACTTGGTCTTAAATTCTGTTTCATCTCTTTTCTGAATCTTAACACACTTCTTAGATAGATTATTCGTAATCTAGTGTTGAAGGTTTTACAGAACTTTATAAGTGTTCTTGTCTTGGACTTGAACTAGTGTTGAAGTTTGTATTTCTTATATACAGATTCTTGTACCCGAATACATAAAAGATAACAATCTTAAGGAATAACCTTGCAGAATCTGTATTGCTTGTTTTTGGAGATTAAAGTTTTAAGCTTTCTGCTCCGTTTGAACTTAACTAGTGATTCGAAGACATAAAATCGTCATCACAAGTTAAAGATCACTCGGTTGACGATTGGAAGTCATAAAAACTTTATCATTAACTAGAAACAAGAAGAAGAGTTTAAAGTTGCTTAACTTTATAAGTAGTATTCTGAAAATACTAAATTTTATTGTCTTGTGGCGACAGGAAAAATGACTAACGAAAGTCAAATGCAAGATATGGCTATGACTGTGGGGGCAACTAGTATTGCCTCAATAAGTCGAGCAAATGCTCCGCAACCAATGGCACCTGCGAAAAAGCCCGAGAAATTTGCGGGCATTGACTTTAAGCGATGGCAGCAAAAGATATTCTTTTACCTCACCACTCTATGCCTTGAAAGGTTCACTAGTGAGGATGCTCTTGAGGTGCCCGAGGCAACCTCGGACAAAGAGCATTTCATGATTGTAGAGACTTGGAAACACTCGAATTTCTTTGCAGGAATTATATCTTGAGTGGTCTCCAAGACAACCTCTATAATGTTTACAGTGGAACTAAGACATCTAAGGAATTGCGGGCGGCACTAGAACGAAAATACAAGACAGAGGATGCGAAAATTAAGAAATTCTTTGTTGCAAGGTTCCTCGACTTTAAAATGATAGATAGCAAATCAGTTGTCTCTCAAGTGCAGAAATTGCAAGTAATCATCCACGATCCTCTAGCGGAAAGTATATCTTTGAAAAATACCTTAGTTGAACAAATTAAAAATGTTCTTGGTACTCACATAAACTATTTTGTAGGTTTGATTGTGAATGATGCATTTCAAGTAGAAGCGATCATTGAGAAGCCACCACCTATGTGGAAAGATTTCAAAAACTACTAGAAGCACAAACGCAAGGAGATGATTGTCGAAGATCTTATTGTTTGACTACGTATTGAAGAGGATAATAAGGATGCCGAGAGAAGGTCAAAGGAGATTTCTACAATTAATAGAGCACATATTGTATAAGATGACCAAAATAATTCTAAGAAAAGGAAGAAAGTTGAACAAGGAAGCAACCAACCCAAGAAGAAATTCAAGGGAAAATGCTACAATTATGGCAAGATTGGCCACAAGTCCACGAATTTTTGTGCCCCGAAGAAAGGAAAAAAAAAAGACCAATCTAATATTGTTGAGTCCAATAAATAAAGTGATGATCTGTGTGCTATGTTCTCAGAATGCAACTTGGTGGGAAATCCTCGCGAATAGTGGATGGGTCCTGGTGCCACCCGTTATGTTTGTGCCAACAAAGAGTTGTTTTCGTCATTCGCTACGGCTTAAGTAGAAGAAATGATCTACATGGATAACTCCACTACGGCTAAGGTAGAAGGAACAGTCAAAGTGGGCTTGAAAATAACTTCAGGAAAGGTTTTGACACTTAACAATATCTTGTATGTTCCAGAGTTATGTAGGAACTTAATTTTTGTTTCACTTCTAGACAAGAACGGATTCAAATGTGTAACCGTTTATGAAAAAATTGTAATTATCAAAGGAGAAGTGTATTGTAACACCCCACAAAAATCATCCATGCGTTAGCTCGTGGTAATATGCTCTTAGAGTTAAATGCCTAGAATTGTGTCAAAGAAACTTAGTCTTATTTTTGACTTCCAAAGTGAGTAAAGTTTAAACCATATATAATTTTCTTAATTTTGACTTTTTATCATGTGAGAAATTGAATGATCTTTCCATCGATATAAGATTCGGCCAAATCTGATACTCGGGCAAGAAGTTATGGCTAATTTAAGTTCTAGTCATAAAACACCGTCATTTTAGTGTTTGGAGCGTCGCGGAGGGGTCCTATTTAGAAATTGTCAAACCAGTAGCATAGCGCGATTGTGGCGCATTTCGCTGAAGTTTCAGGTCCCAGCCAGTGGGACAACGCAATGGCTCCGCGTCGCGATGACCTTAAGAATCCCACTCATCAATTTCCAGTGAGCCACCGCGATTGTGGCGCGTCGCGGTGGCCCATGAAATCGGGCTCCTAGTTATATTTTTTATTTCGCCTTATTAAAGGTATATTACGTATTTTCCACCCCCTTATCAGCCTAAACACGATATTTAATCCAAAAGACACCATAATACATTCACAATCATCCAAATTACTCAAGAACACTCTCTAGGGTTTCAAACTAAAAACTCAAATAACTCAAGATTTAACCATGGGTTTTCAAGATTGATTGAAGATTTGGAATCCCCAAATCATAGGTTTCAAGAATCATTCATCAAATTCCTAAATTAAGGTACGTGGGGTTTATCCTAAAAACTACATGGGCTTGTAAACACTAGAACATGATTTAAAGGTTATCAAGCATAAATTATGAATGTTCAATTGTATTGTTGATTTGGTCTTTAGGCCTTTACCCCTTAAATTGATTTACACGTCTATGTATATGTATGAAAAAATTAGATTGAAGATTGTTTGAGAGCACAACTTATGAAATCCCTCTCTTGTGATGACTTTAAGTTTATGATCTTAAGGTGAAGGATTTGAAATGTATGATTTATGGCTTGAAAATAGTTTACTCAAATACCATATTATTTTGAGCATGATTTAGAGATTTAAGAGAGGGAGTTTCTAGATGTAATTATATTTTGTTAAAAAAAGAAAGATTTTCAGGAGATTAAGATCTTTGACATGACCACCTTGCATCATTGAAAGTTTGACAAAGAGAGTTGCATACATGTGTTTACATGAGTTTTAGAGAAAGAGTTCTTTGAAATAATTTATTGATATGGTGGTCCCGAATTTATGTTTTGAAATACAGAGATTGTAATATGCTAATAATAGCTCAGAGATGTGACTTGCAAGTCAATGGTATGACGATACCATAAGTATGTATGCCATAACAGAGTATGTTTTCAAAATATATTTTTAGAGAATGCATATTTTAAAGTGTTAAAATTGGGCTTAAAGAGAGTTAGGTGGTTACCCGAAGAAGGTTTGAATTCAAGTAACTCTTAGCCTAAAACCGTGATTTACCGATCCGGGTATATTATTTTTACGTTGGCGACAGCCGTGTGGCATAGCAGAGTCAGAGACTCCAACCCTTGCGGCACACTTGGGTTGGGGGCTTTTCCGCCGAGTCAATGACGGATTCCATATAGCCCGTGGAATTTCAAAGTTGTAGGGTATACCACCTATCGTAGAAGTAAAACGAAGAGTGTCACAGAGTTCAGATGATTTTTCAGAGTCTTTCAAAAATGCCCATGAGATTTCTTACTATCTGATATGTTTATGAACTGTTTTAAATTGCTCTCATATATGTTGAATATAAACTAGTATTTTGGATCTGCTCTGCATACCAGTATATCTGTATTGACCCCCTACTTCCCAGGTTCGGAGGCTCACTCCAAGGGTCCGGCTAATCAGCAGAGTATTCCAGAGAGAAGTGAACCAATCAGTGGTGATCCTTCTTTGTTCCAAAAGAACTGTTATTTCAGATTATGTTATTCCGTTGGTTTGGTCTACTGGGGGCCTTGTCCCAGTTTTCAGAACAGTTTTGAGATGTAGTAGAGATTTTTCAGACTGGGTTAGATCTTATTCAGATGTTTTGAATTGTAACTTTCATTCTCATGTCTTGAAACTCAGAGTTAATGACCATGTTTCCGTATTAGATTGTATTTTCTCATATTCTCTTATTATATGAATATTGTGCATGACTACCAGATAGAGTAGGACGTTCGGGCCTTCATGGTTCGGGATATCTGTCACGGCCAGACCCTAGTTCGGGTCATGACAAACTTGGTATCAGAGCACGGTTCATGGTCCTAGGGTGTGGGTGTTTATATGGAAACATGGTCATTAACTCTGAATTTCAAGACATAAGAAAGAAAACTGCAATTCAAAACATCTGAATAAGATCTGACTAAGTCTGCGAAATCTCTACTACATCTCAAAACTCTTCTGAAAACTGGGACAAGGTCCCTAGTAGACCAAAACAACGGAATAACATGATTTGAAATAACAAACCTTCTGTAACAAAGAAGGCTCACCACTGCACGGATCATTTCTCTATAAAATACTTTACTGATTAGCCAGACCCTTAGACTGAGACTCCGAACCTGGGAGGTAGGGGGTCAATACAGATGTACTGCTACACAGAGCAAATTCAAAATAATAATTTATATTCAACATATATGAGAGCAATTTAAAACAGTTCATAAACATATCATATAGTAAGAAATCTCATGGGTATTTCTGAAAGACTCTGAAAGAAAATCATCTGAACTCTGAGACATTCTTTGTTTTACTTCTGTGCTAGGTGGTATACCCTACAACTCTGAAATTCCACAGGTTATATGGAATCCTCCATTGACTTGGTGGGGAAGCCTCCAACCCAAGTGTGCCGCAAGGGTTGGAGTCTCTGACTCTGCTACGCCACACGGCCGTTGCCAGTGTAAAAATAATATACTCGGATCAACAAATCACGGTTTTAGGCTAAGAGTTACTTGAACTCAAACCTTCTTCGGGTAATCACCTAACCCTCTTTAAGCCCAGTTTTAACTCTTTAAAACATGCATTCTCTGAAATCAAACTCTGAAAACATACTCTGTTATAGCATACATACTTATGGTATCGTCATACCATTGACTTGCAAGTCACTTCTCTGAGTCATTATTAGCATATAATAATCTCTGTTTCAAAACGTAAATCTGGGACCACCATAACAATAAATCATTTCAAGAAACTCTTTCTTAAAGCTCATGTAAACATATGCAAGAAACTCTTTTTGTCAACATTTCAAGAATTCAAGGTGGTCATGTCAAAGTTCTCAATTGTATGCATTTCTTTCTCTTTAACACAAGAACATCATAGTAACATCAAGAAACACTCTCTCATTATTTCTAAATCATATTTCAATTGCTATGACATTGATAAAACTACTTTCAATTCACAAGGCATGCATTTCAACTCTTTTCCGATAAAACCATAATCTTTAATTCAACATACGAGAGGGGTTTCATAATATGTGCTCTCAAACAATCTTCAATCTCAGTTTTCATACATATACATATACTTGTAAATTAATTCAAGGGGAAAAGACTTAAAGGCCAAATCAACAATATCATAAAAATATTTATAATGCATAATTAAAACATAGATTCCAAAAATCCCTATAAAATTCATGCTTGATAATATTTAAATCATGATCTAGTGTTTACAAGCCCATGTAGTTTTTAGAACAAACCCCACGTACCTCAAATTAGAAGCTTTTGAATGATCTCTAGCTTTTGGAATGCTATACGTACGATTGATGGGTGCTTCTTGAAGCCCTAGCAATGGGGATTCCGAATATTGAAGAATTAAGGAAAACCCATGGTTGAATCTTGAGTTATTTGGGTTTTTATTTTAAAACCCTAGAGAGTGTTCTTGAGTAATTTGGATGATTGTGAATGTATTCTAGAGTTTTTTGGAATTAAATCCCGTGTTTAGGCTGATAAGGAGGTGAAAAATACCCAATATACCATAAATGAGATGAAATAAAATATAATTGGAAGTCCAATTTAATGGGCCACCGCAACGCTCCGCTATCACGATGGCTCACTGGAAATTGACGAATGGGATTTTTAGGGTCACCGCGACGCGGAGCCATCGCGTTGTCCCACTGGTTGGGACCTGAAACTTCAGCGCGACATGCCACAATCGCGCTAGGCAGCTGGAATTTGATAATTCTTAAATAGACTCCCTTCGCGACACGCCAAGCACCAAAATGATGGTGTTTTACTATTAGGACTTAAATTAGCCATAATTTCTTGCCCGGGTATCGGATTTGGGTAAATCATATATCGACGGAAAGCTCATTCAATTTCCCACACTACTAAAATGATTAACATGCCTTATTTGCATAGTATTTATTGCTTTTGGATCGTTTACACATAGGAATGACAGTTTTCGTTCTAACCCGAAATGCGGGGTGTTACAAAAAGGTACTTGACAAATTCAAGTCTATGGAATTCGGTATTGCCAAGACTCCTTTGGATGTGAGATTTGCACTTCAAAAGAATAAAGGTGAAAGTGACTCACAATTGGTGTATGCAAGAGTATTGGGATGTTTAATGTATATAATGAATTGTACACGACCAGACATAGTATGCGCTATTAGTAAATTGAGTCGGTACACGAGTAATCCCAACAAAACTCATTGGATGGTAATGAAAAGAGTTTTGGGGTATCTTAAATACACTCAAGACTATGTCTTGCATTATAATAAATATCCTGCGGTACTTGAAGGATATAGTGATGCAAATTGGATCACCGGATCGAACGAAGTAAAATCCATAAGTGGATATGTATTTACTATCGGTGGAGGAGCAGTCTCTTGGAAATCATCCAAACAGACTTGTATTGCTCGCTCTACAATGGAATCTGAATTTATCGCATTGGATAAAGCCGGTGAAGAAGCAGAATGGCTCCGAAAGTTTTTGAAAGATATTCCTTATTGACGCAAACCAGTGGCACCAGAATGTATATACTGTGATAGCCAAGCAGCAATAGGTAGGGTAGGGAGCATGATGTACAATGGTACATCTCATCACATATGACAGAGACATAATACTGTTAGAAAACTTCTCTCTAGTTGAATTATCACTGTTGACTATGTAAAGTCAAAGGATAATGTGTCGGATCCACTTACAAAAGGCCTATCTAGAGAAGGAGTGGAAAAGACATCCAAGGGAATGGGTTTAAGGCCTAGGACAAGTCAGCATGGCGGTAACTCTACCTAGCAGACTGGAGATCCCAAGAGCTAGTTTCAAGGAGATCAAACAAAGTTGTGTCTGACAGGTTCAACATTGTCAATTACCCAACTCATTCTCGTGATGTAGACAATGTTTAGTAAACAAGGATAAGACTTAAGGTGAAAAGTCTTTTAATGATTATCTAAATTTGGCAGATTTGACCAAATAGTTTAATCTATAGAATTGAACGTATAGAAATCACCTATGTGAGGGCGAAGTGGAAGCCGCTTCAAGGAGAATGTTAGTAAAGGACTATTCTCTAAGCTCTCATGAAATCGGGACGTGGTCATAGCTGAAAATAACAAAACCGTGAGAACCATAAATGGTAAAAGGGTGGTTATGTGACATGTGTTGTCTAGGTGTATACTAGAGCTCGACGGTTCAAAGATATCAAATCTACCAATTGACCGAGTGCATCTGATGCATGTTCACTACGGAACGTTCAAAGGGAAACCCACTTATCCAGATGCAATCAGTCTTTGCTTGATGATCACATACTTGTTCGTAAAAATTTTACGAAAAAATAGTCATTTCCCATTCATGTGGGGGATTGTTAGGTTCAAAGTATATGAAAAAGTGTGAATGAAAGATGGAGAAAAAATGGTGGAGAGGAGGAAGATACTAATTTTGAAAGTGTACTCCCAAATTGAAAAGTTCACTATTTCTCCCACATTAGTGGAAGAAGAGAACTTGTGAGTGTTTAAAATAAGGAACACTTACTCCACATGGTATGTAAGGCAAGAAATAAGAGATGCCTCGCTCCATCGTCATCGTCGCTCGCTCGGCTCGGATTCGGATTCGAAAAATGATCGATCGATGAGATCTATCTTTTTGGACAAAGTTGCCACTTTTCAGAAGAGGCACTTGTTGGCTATATAAACCTGCTTTCATCCACAGGTTTAGGTACAAATTTTCTGAAATACAAACTCTCTTCTTGTCTTGAAAAACTTTCTGTGTGATCTATCAAACCGTTGAGTGAGTTCGCTGAATCCAACAATTTGAGGTACCGCTATTGTTAAGATTGAATGCCATTTTATCCTGGGAGGAAGATTCCAAAACCTAGAGTAAAGTGAGGGGGAATTATTCCTTAAGGACATTCCGTGAATTTGGAGGACTTGGTCACATTATTAACTTTAAGGCTTTTTATCCAAACGCCCGCTTCGACGATGTGTCTGTGCTTTAAAGATCAAAAATTTATAGTAAAAATATATTTTGCAAAATTATGATTAAGTGCTAACTAGTGTATATACAAGACATACATTTGACATTCATGGGTTGATAAAAATACAGGGTGCAAATAATGCTGATATGTATTTTGTGGGAGAAAATGACAAAAGTGGCGTCTTATATTTGAGGACAAGTTCAAATTTGGCGTCTTATATAAAATATCTAGAACCCCTGAGCTATGCCCAAATTTGTTACGATACACTTCAATTTCACAGGAGTCTTATTACTTCCCTGCACTAAATTTTAGCGTATTTTTATTGTCCTTTTTAGCTAACGTGGCACATTTTGCCAACCTTTTTAGCTGATGTGGCACCTTTGACGTGAGCCTCATTTAATGTAATAAAGGTGTCACGTCAGCACCAAAAAGTGGCAAAAATACACTGAAATCGAGTTCAAGAGGGTAATAGAATCTCCGTGAAGTTGGAATCTGTTGTAGCAACTTTGGTCATAGTTCGAAGGGACACCAAATGCTTATCTCTTTATTTATTATTCCAATTTGAGAACATTAGAAGTGCATAGGTTAAATGAATTTATATTTGTATCTCACGCCTGCGCATGAAAATCATAATAAATGCGAAAGCGATGGAAAATCATATGTATTTTCATAATTGGATATGCATAATTTCTGGCCTTTAGTGTACTTATTAAAGAAAAGATTTGACAAATGAGTAGTTGAGAAATTGATCTAACTATAAGCTCAAATCAATTCATATGTATTTTCAAAATAGGATATGCATGATTTCTAGCGAGTAAAGCATCTAGTATCCTCTGAACTATGACCAAATTCGCTACGACATATTTCAACTTCACGGTGGTCCTATTTCCTCCCTGAACTAAATTTTACCGTATTTTTGTAAACTTTTTTAGTTGATGTAGCACCCTTCTAGCTAATGTGACACCTTTGACGTGGACTCCATTTTTATGTAATAAAGGTGTCACGTCAGCCCGAAAGGGTGACAAAAATACACTAAAATTTACTTTGGAGGGGTAATAGGACCCTTGTAAAGTTGTAGTATGTCGTAGCAACTTTGGCCATAATTCAAGGGTGTACTGGAGTCTGGATGCTTATCTCATTCCTAGCCTCTAATGGACTTATTAAAGAAAAGACTTGACAAATGAATAGTTTAGAAATTGATCCAACTATAAGCTCGAACCAAATCATATGTATTTTCAAAATTGGATATGCATGAAGCATCTAGTACCTTTCTGAACTATGATCGAATTGGCTACGACACACTCCAACTTTACGGGGATCCTATTTTCTTCCTGAACTAAATTTTATCGTATTTTTATCAATCTTTTTAGCTAATGTAGCACATTTGACGTGAACCTCATTTTTTATTATGTAATAAAGGTGTCATATCTTTAACCAAAAAAAAGATGTTATGTCAGTCCAAAAGGGTGACAAAAATGCACTAAAATTGACTTCAGAAAGGTAATAGGACCCTGTAAAATTAGAGTTTGTCATAGCAACTTTGACCATAATTCAAGAATGTACTGGATGCTTATCTCATTTCTAGCCTCTAATGTTATTAAATAAAAGGCTTGACAAATGAATAGTTGAGAAATTGATCCAACTATAAGCCCAAATCAAATCATATGTATTTTCAAAATAGGATATGCATGATTTCTAGCGAGTAAAGAACTTAGTACCCCTAATTATGACCGAATTAGCTACGACACACTCCAACTTTTTGGGGTTCTATTTTCTCTGTGAAATAAATTTTATTATATTTTTGTCAATCTTTTAGCTGACGTGACATCTTCGATGTGAACCCCATTTTTATGTAATAAAAGTGTCACATCGACCTAAAAGAGTCATAAAAATATATTAAAATTGATTTCAGAGAGGTAATAGGACCTCTGTAAAGTTGGAACGTGTCATAACAACTTTAATCATAATTAAAGGATGTACTGAATGCTTATCTCATTTCTAGCCTCTAATGTACTTATTGAAGAAAAGGCTTGACAAATGAATAGTTGAGAAATTGATCTAACTATAAACTCAAATCATATCATATGTGTTTTCAAAATAGGATATGCATGAATTCTAGCCTCTAATGTACTTATTAAAGAAAAGACTTGACAAATGAGTAGTTGAGAAATTGATCCAAATACAAGATCAAGCTTTTAATAAACAAAAGTGGTGGTTATACGACGAATAAAAAGATGGGAGCTTTTAGGAAAGAGTAAAAAAAGATTTTTCTAGGTCGATTTATTTTATTAGTATTATTAGTATTTGAGTAAATGTTCTGTTTCCACCTTGAACTATACACGAATTTGCTAAAACACATTCGAACTTTAGGAGGGTCCTATTACCTCCTGAACTAATTAAAATCGTATTTTTGGCAACTTTGATGCTGAAGTAGCACATACATGGCACAACAGTGAATCAACACACTGAAGGTCCACGTAGGCACATTTATGTGTCACGTACGCACTAAGGTTGCCAAAAATACGATTTTAATTAGTCCAGAGGTAATACGACCCTCCTAGGTATGTCTCAACAATTTCGTGTATAGTTTAGAATTAAAAACAGAGCATTTTCTCTTCGTATTTATCTGACTTTGATATGGACTTTGTATTTGAGTTAAAAATATTTATGGACTATAAAATTTAATGAACTATTCGGAATTCTAAGCCTAAAATTAAATTCAAATAATATGCTAACAGATAAAAGCTACGGAAAAGTTTAAGAAATACTAATAAATCACATCTTATATATTTTTATACATATAATGTTGGGTTGATTTTATTTTACTTTCTATAGTTTAAATTAAGAATAAAGCATCTAGTACCCTGAATTATGACTAAATTTATTACGACCTATTCCAATTTTACGGGAGTCTTATTACCCCCTTGAACTAAATTTTAGCGTATTTTTGTCAATCTTTTTAGCTGACGTAGCCTTATTTTATGTAATAAAAGTACCACGTCAGCATAAAAGAGTAATAAGAATACACTAAAATTGAGTTCAAGTGAATAATAGAACCCCTGTAAAGTTGGAATGTATCGTAACAATTTTAATCATAATTCGAGGAGACACTGAATACTTATCTCTAAAATCAAACCAAAACAATAGTAATCAGATTTTTTTTTTCTTCAATACAATCCTTGGAAGTCCTCCACTAGCTACGTCAACCACTCATCTAATGGTGGAGTTAATTATGAAAGGGACCATTGTCCTTTGAGGTTATCCTCTTAAAGGGTGTGGTTGATAGGAAGGAAAATATTTTCTTCAAAGATATATTTTAGAAAATATTTTTTTTCATAATGAACACAACATTAATGGTTTTTATTTATATAGGTATAAATGCCCATCTAATCCCAAACGTTAAAGGAAAAACATAGGATATAAGAAATATTCACTCAAATGTGAACCCAAGGATATACCTAGTGGTCAGTGAAATGAGCTGAGAATTCTGAGGTTTCAAGTTTAAATTTTAACATAGATGAAAACCACTAGGATTTTTTCATCTATTTTAACGATCTTGATGGACGGAGTTATCCCGTACTTATTATTGATGGGAGAGAATATATTTGGATTAGTCAAGATACACATAAACTGAATCGAACAATACAATCATCAAATGATTGCTCCTATTATCTATAAATAATGAATTATTCTAAGGAGATAATATCTTTTTGAAATTGAGCAGAAAATATTAGTTCAGTAATATTTATATATAATTTAGATAAACACTATAAAAAAATATGTGAGGGAATTTGATGGGGCCTATAGGAATTTTTTGAGGTGTGTGGTGTATTGGAGGATGTGGAGGAGTGAATTGTCATTTATGAAATTTAATTTTTCTATTTTCATTACAGAAGTCATTTTTCTTTTTATTTTTATTTTTTAAAAAAAGGAAAATCAACCAACCAAATATGAAAATGTAAAAGATATTTTCCTACATACCATATGCACACTATAGAACAACACGTTATTTTTCTGTATAAGAATAGTGTAAAATAGTATGTATTAGTAATATTTGTATTATTAATCCTTGCATTAATTATATTTGCATTAATTATATTTATATTTTTTTTTACGCAATGTTTAATTTGATATATTAAAAATAACGTGAATTGCATCATTTAAAAAGAAATACTAAAATATCCTTTATAAATATGGTGGAAAGTATGTGGAACCTCGGGATTCGTTCGAAATATGGTAAATGCAAATGAACTATGGTGCTAGGCTGATTTCGATATTTCGGAATAGATGGAGATGTCAGATTTTAGATAAAAGATTGTTTTCATCAAATTGACCCTCGAGATTCCTTATAACTATTTTTCAAATGAATGGTCGAAATACGAGATAAAGATCCCGAATCAACCAAGCTACTAATCCAAATTCGACATTTCAGATCCGTTGGCACAGTTCATATTGTTATCCGATACTCAGAGGATCAAATGTTAACTAAAGTCAACTATATGACTTCTCAGGCCTCTAAAAACTACAAATTCGCATGGATTATTTTTTATCACATCGAAAACCATGTCAACTATCCCCAAATCCTAAAATCAACATGTAGCCACTACGGAGAAGAATAAAATGATCAAAACACATAAAAATAAAAGAATTCACAAATTCAAATCATTACAAAACACATCGACAACAAAATGTGGAAACTCAAAAAGAAAGTAGAGGAAGAAGATCAAGAAAGAAGGAAGAATTGAAGACAATTTGCATCTTTTTGATTTACGGGTGTGTTTGGAACTAAGAAAAAAAAATCAAGAATTTTTTTTTTTTGTTGGAGAATTTGAGTTTCTTACTTATTTCTGAGCCTTAAAATATTATTCAAAAACAATTATATGTAATCAAGCAAAATATTATGAAATGGACAAGGGATAGGAGTTGAGGGTATTGGATAAATGAGGAGACAATGAACCTAAAATATAATTTACATAGCTTATTATCTCTACTTCGTTAAGAAAGTTATTTTTCTCATTTTCCATATTTAAAAAAAAAAACATTTTTACCAAAAAAACAACTTAAAGAACGTACCTTTCAAAGATAAGGGACTATTTAAAGTTTTTTTTCTCTTTCTTTCTCCACATTCAAAATTGGACCACTTCATAATGACTATAAAAATGGAAATTCTTAGTTACCAAAAAGAGAACAATAAAAAAATGGAAAGTTTCCATTTGAATAATGCAACATTTGCTTGCACTATTTTCCTCTTCTTCTTATTATTCTCTTCAAGTAATAACAATAATAATATTTGTGAAGCAAAATGCTTTAAATCTATTATAAGTTTTGGTGATTCACTTACAGATACTGGAAATATATTCAATTTATCAGAAAAATCAGAGTGTTGGTTGAAACCCTATGGAGAAACTTTCTTTCATCAACCAACTGGTAGATGTTCCGATGGCCGTCTCGTTATCGATTTTATTGGTACGTTATGTTATATATACTGACAGTATTATAAAAAAACAAAAAAAGATTATGTTAAATATGTACATTCTTCATTTCAAAATGCATGAATTTCTAGCATTTTTTCTATGATTCAAAATAAATGAATTTTATGAAGTCTAAAGATGCATGTACTTCCTCCGCGTCTTAGATAATATGTCTTTTTCTTGTGTGGGGTTTACATGTCCCTCAAGAAATATTTCTCTCATTTTAATTCGTTTGTCTTACTTGTGCGTTTCAAAATGATTCTCTCTTTTTCTTTTGTAGCAACTAATAGTTTCAAGTTTTCACGTGAACATGTTTAAAACTACAAGATTAAATAACATTTGGTACATGCAGTATATCTTTAGTTTATTAAGATCACAGAATTCAAACGTCTTTTTTTACTTCCCCTAAACTTTGTATCAAATTAAAATCCGACAAACAAATTGAAACGACAGAACCAGTGATTCTTTTTTAATTGAATTAATAATTGTGTTGTTATTGTAGCTGAGAGTTTAGGGCTTCCATTGGTTCCTCCATACATTGGAAGAGAAAATGTAAGCAGCATAAATTTTAGACAAGGGGTGAATTTTGCAGTTGCTGGTGCCACAGCTCTTAATCAATCAATTTTGGAAGAAAATGGAATTCACAACCCTCAAACTAATGTCTCTTTAGGCACTCAATTGACATGGTTCAAAGAAATGTTGTCCTCTATTTGCCAATCAACCTCAGGTAATTCTTTTTCCTTGTTAGTGTTGAGGATGTTATTCTTATTTTCTTGAGCCGAGGGCCTATCGAAAGTAGCCTATCTTCCAAGGTAGGGGTAGATCTGCAAAGGCGAGCCTCAGAGTAACTGGTAAAGTTTTTGTCATATGTGGTAAGGAGGTCACAGATTCAAGACGCGGAAACAGCCTTTTGCAGAAATGTAAGGTGAGGCTGCGTACGATAGACTTTTGTGGTCCGTCCCTTCCCCATGTATAGCGAAAGCTTTAGTGCAACGACCGACTGCCTTTTTATCACTTATGAGACTATATTTGATATATTGTTGTTGTCGTTATTATCATTTTTGTGAGCCGATGGTCTATTGAAAATAGTCTACAGTTCCAAGGTAGGGGGCAAAATTGATCTACGAAAGAGTAACTGGTGAAGTTGTTGTCATATGTGACCAGGAGGTCACAGGTTCAAGCTGTGGAAACAGCCTTTGGCAAAAATATAAAGTGAGGTTGCGTACAATAGACGACCTTTGTGGTTCGGCCCTTCCTCGTGCATAGCGAAAACTTTAGTGCACCGGACTGTTCTTTTATCACTTATAAGAATATTGATATATAGTGGTGTCGTCGTTATCGTTTCTTGAGCCGATGGTCTATCAGAAATAGTTTAAATTCCAAGGTAGGGGACAAATAAGGTTGCGTACAATAGACCCTTGTGGTCCAGCTCTTCCTCATGCATAGCAAAAGCTTTAGTGCAACAGACTGCCCTTTTATCACTTATGAGACTATATTGATATATTATTGTTGACGTTGTTATCGTTTTCTTGAGTCAAATGGTCTATCGAAAATAGTCTACATTCCAAGGTAGGGGGCAAGATTAATCTACGAAGCGAGCTTTGGAGTGATTGGTGAAGTTGTTGTCATATGTAACTAGGAGATCACGGGTTCAAGCTGTGGAAACAGTCCTTTGCAGAAATGTAAGGTGGGGTTGTGTACAATAGACCCTTATGGTCCGGCCCTTCCCATTCATAACTAAGTTTGATCCTTTTTTTTTTTTGTTATAATTCTCATTTTTTTCTCAGAATTTTTTAATGAGTAAAAATGTGTTTTAAATAATTCAACATTTTATTTTGCAGAATGCAAGGATTTTCTGAAAAATTCACTTATTCTATTTGGAGAAATTGGTGGAAATGATTATAATTTTCCCTTCTTATTTGGAACGCCCACACAAATGGTTCAATCAATGGTACCTCTAGTTATTAATACCATTGGACAAGTTATTAATGTAAGCTTCTACTTCTTCCTTTCTTTTTTTTGTTGTGATATTTCATTTTTTAATAATCGATTTGACTGAATTTTAAAACTAAATTAAATTCGACTAATTGAAATATTTTATAATGCATGATTTGCTAATTTAACCCTTTAATCAATTACCATGATTTGCTAATTTGACTACTTTTTTTTACATGACCATAATTTGCAAATTTAGCCCTCCATAACCATGATTTGCAAATTTGGCCCTTCCTCCCATAACCATGATTTGCTAATTTGACCTTTTTTTCCTCTATAATCAGATTTGCAAATTTAACCCTTTCCCCAAAACCAGGATTTGCAAATTTGACCTTTTTCCCAATAACTATGATTTGCAAATTTAGCCTTTCCCTGTAACCATGATTTGCAAATTTAACCCATCATCGTAACCAGGATTTGCAAATTTAACCTTTCTCCCCATAACCATGAATAGCAAATTTAACCCTTTCCTCATAACCATGATTTGCTAATTTAACCCTTTGTCCGTAACCAAGATTTGCAAATTTGACCACTTTTCCTATGACCATAATTTGCAAACTTAGCCCTTTATCCATAACCATGATTTGCAAATTTGGCCGTTCTTCCCATAACCATGATTTGCTAATTTGACCACTTTCCCCATAACCATGATTTGCTAATTTGACCCTTTTTCTCCATAACCATGATTCACAAATTTAACCACTTTTTTCAATGACCTACAAAGTCCTACAAATGAAGACTCGGTCCTGTCAAGCCTGCTTTCCTCGATCCAAGCCCGGTGAAATAAAAAAAAAGCATAAACAAGATAATTTGCAAATTTAGCCCTTTTCCAGAACCATGATTTGCAAATTCGGCCTTTCTTCCCATAACCATGATTTGCAAATTTAGCCTTTCTTCCCATAACCATGAATTGCAAATTTGACACAAACTTCTTTTCCCATGCAGGAAGTCATTGAACTTGGAGCTGAAACAATTATAGTTCCTGGAAATTTACCAATAGGTTGTATACCAGCCTATTTACATCATTTTATGAGTACTAATTATGATGATCATTATTATTATGATCCAAAAACTGGTTGCATTAATTGGCTAAATGAGTTCTCTGAGTACCATAATATGGTGCTTCAAGTTGAACTTAATCGTCTTCAACAACTTCATCCACATGCCACAATTATTTATGGAGATTATTACAATGCATTGATGCAAATTTACCTTTCTCCCAAAACATATGGTGAGTCACTTCTTTCGTTTTAATCATCTCGTCTAAAAGTTTAAGCTGTCGTAAGAATAGATAATATGTTGCTCATTTCTCTATATTTTTAACACAATCCTTTACCTTTGCTAATAGTGTAAAAGATGTTTACACAAAGCAATATATATAAACATACATTTAAATCTGGTTTTAGCTGGCAAGTATGCGCTTTAACTTTGAGAATGCACATCTTATTAGAGGCGGAGTCGGAATTTCAAGTCGGAATGCACACCTACTAGATGCATAAAAATTAATTTTAATCATGTATAAATGATATATTTTTCGGTTGAAGAAGATTCGGATGAACCCTCTACCAAAGGGCTAGTTCTGCCCCTACATCTAGACACCTCAATTTGACTGTATTGTGTAAAGTGAGTGCACAAACTTATAAAATAGCCATTTAGACATCTCCAAAATTTATGTGTCACATCAGCATCAGATGTCCATGAGACATGCAAAGTGGGAATCAGTTGGAGTGCTGAGTTGTCAGTTGAGACCAAGTTAGGAGTCTAGGTGTGCACTCTCAAAGTTAGACCGTTAGAGTGCTTACTTGCCAATTGTGATCAAATTTGAGTGTTTGTTTATATCTAAAACCTTAACATGTTTGAAAAATTAACATATTTTTCTAAGTAGATAAATTCAATTTTCATGATTCTTTTTTGTGGATTAAATAGATCATAATTGGGGAATTTCAAATGGGCAAGCAACATAAAATCATAAATTCCGACAGCTTGAGAAAAAATTAATATTTTACGTAATTATTGAAAATCATGATTTTGGGTTTGTCAAGATACATAATTATCTCTCGATACATTCAACGAAGATACATTTTTTCGTTGTAAAGATACATAATTAGCTTCCGATATATTTTTTTCAATTTTGGGTCTGTCGAGATACATAATACATCCAACGAAGATATATTTTTCCTTGTAAAGATTCATAATTAGCTTACGATACACTTTTTCGATTCTGAGTCTGTCGAGATACATAATTAGCTCCCCAATACAGCCAACGAAGATACATAATTAGTTGGGATGTTTATAATTACTCTGTAAGGGTGAGAATTTGTGTAAATATGTTAAGTTAAGATATATGTTTATGTTATTTATCCTTTTAAAATTGATATATTTAACAATTGAACTTGTAGGATTCAAAAGTGCAATTGTGGCTTGTTGTGGAAAAGGTCCAAACCAACCATGTAGACCAAATGATCATGTTTGTGATGATCCATCAACATTTGTTAGTTGGGATGGTTTACACCCAACAGAAGCTGCATATAAATGGATAGCTCAAGGCCTAATTAGTGGCCCATTTGCCATTCCTCACATCAATGATTTATGTAATTTTCGAGTTTCGACGATATAAAAACATCGTTTACAGACGACAGGGAGTTGCTTGGATGGTAAACACCCCTCACTTAAGACCCTAAGGTTGTGAGTTTGAGTCATCGAGGGATCAGAACAAAAGTATCTAATGGAGTAGTATATAATTTATAAACTATAGTTCCTTTAGGAGCAACTTACCAAGTAATCTAGCTTTGTTTGTTTATCATTTTATAGATTCTCAAGTTCAAGTTTATTATATGTGAGTAAATTTCTCAATAAATATATGAAATTTAAATAAAAATTATAGAGTTATGTTGAATTCATATAAAAGTTAAAATGTCATGTTAAATAGCAGCACATTATTTTTTATTTTTCTTGTTGGGATGAGAAACTTTAGCTTGTAACTAGAGACCTTTGTTGTATTTGTTCTCTCAAATTTACATGGTGGCATTTTATTTGTTTCTGTTAGAGTTGTGATCCGAATTTTGTTGGTTCGGAGCTGAAAGTTTTGCGGTGCGACCTATGTTTGTGATTTTTAGTGGGATCGGCCCGCAGTCGACCCCGCGCGGTATGGACCTTTATGTTTTTGGGCCTAGGACCTATTTTTATGCACGTACTATATAAGTGCAATTTAGAGGGTTCTTTTCGTTATTAAGAAAATTCAGTCTTCTCCACATTGTACTCTCTCTCCATTGTAGTGAAACCTCCTCTGTCTCTACCCGTGGTTTTTCCCGTAAGAGTTTCCACGTAAATCTGTGTGTTGTTCTTATTTTCTTTTACTTGTGGTTTGTTTATTCTGTCCGAATCATAACAGTTTCATTTTAAATGGTGGTATCTTATTGCATGAACTTTTAGAAAGAAAAAAATACTTAAAATACATATCAAAAGTGTTAGAAAATGAAATTTAACTTCATTCTTTTCTACTTTTCCAACAACTAACAAAAAGTGTCCTTAGCATTTCATGAATCATGACAATTATATAATTTTAAATTTAAGATTATGTCAAAATATAGAAAGATGTCATTCCTACAGTAATATACAAACTAGAAAAGAATTAAATTGCATATAAAATGATACAGAGGAATAGATATAAAGATGTTTCATGTGACACTTGTTTGTTAAATCTATGACGCTTTTCATTCTTTTCCTCCTCTTCTTCCTCATCCACGTATCTGATCTTTGAATGTGGCACCATTCATTTCAAGTAACTTAAACTTAAATATTCTATTTTTATCATAGTGAAAAATTTAAAAGTTTCCAAACTCTAAGTTGTGGTCAGGGGTGGATGTATTCATTGTCGTGGAGGTGGCACGTCACCTGCAAACATCGACGGAAACTCTGTGTATATAGGTATATACATACATAGAGATATGGTCAAATGTTAAATCTGTCACTCATAATATCAAAGCACTATGTAGTGCAAGTGGCAAAGCATCATTTTTGTTGCTCATGGGTCGTGTGTTCGATCCTAGTTTGCAGTGTTTGTTTTTTAATACTGATATAGTCAAATATTAAATCTGTCACTCATAATATCAAAGCACTATCTAGTGCAAGTGGCAAAGTGGCACTTTTGTTGCCCATAGGTCGTGTGTTCGATCCCAGTTTGTAGCATTTGTTTTGTTGCTCATAGGTCATGTGTTCGATCCCAGTTTGCAGCATTTGTTTTGACGTACATTCTACCATTTAAATGAATTATGAATATTATATTATGATATTAGTAATATTTTTGAAAGATGAAGTTTTGTCATTTTATTATTGTTTTTTAAAAATTATTTGGTTGGTTAATTGTCCTATTTATGAAAAAATGAATAGTTTGATTAATTTAATTGATAAGCAGTGGCAGAGCCAGAAATTTAGCGAAGGATGTGCAAATTTTATTCTCATCTATTTTAAGAGTGTACAAAATTAAATATACACTCATTATGATTAACATTTAATCTTTATTCACCACATAATTTTTCGACGAATGGTGTGCATCTGACCACCCTTCATCGAAGGTGACTCCGCCCCTGTCGATAAGTTTACTTGGCACCCAGAAAGTTCGGATCCTGGATCCGCCTCTGATTGTGGTCATCGATGAATTTCTTTCATCCATACTAAAAATAAATATTTCTTCCTGTTTTGTTCACTCCTATAGGCTATATATTGGCAAATCGACACCTTAGAGAAACCTTCTTAGGTAACGTTTCATTCTTGTATTCCCACCGTTTAAAAAAAAAATGACCTACTTTGACTTGACATAAAATTTAAGAAAATAAAGAAGACTTTTGAATTCTGTGGTCTTAAATTAAAGTTGTGTCAAATGTACCAAAATATCCTTTAATCCTGTGGCCCTAAACATGCCATGTGGAAAGTTGAAATTAAAATATTATCAAAAAAGGAAAGTATCATTCTTTTTTAAACGGAGGGAGTATTTGGTATAATTAGGGGAAATTTTCTGGAGAAAATTTAGGAAAACGTCAATTTATTTATATCAGGTTGATCATATCATAAAATCAGTCAATATCAAGCGAAAAAGTATTTCAAATAAACTCAAAATTTGAGATTTTTTAAGTTAGAATTTAAGAATGTATCTATTTCAGAAACTACAAAATAAAATTTGAAGCATTTTCATGATTTTACCGCAAAATTACTTCCTTCAACATTATATATATGATCATCATAAGAGTGTCAAACGGGACGGGACGGACCGGGCCAACTCGGAACCGGCCCTCTCATTTTACCCGGGTTCCGGGCCGGTTACGGGCCGGGTTTGACGTTAACCGGGCCGGGTCAAACAGTAAAAAAATTAAAACCCACCCGAACCCGCCCCACTTAACCCAATCCGGTCAAACCCACCAAAATCCGGTTAAAAACCGGTCAAATCCGTTTAAAAAATAAATAAAAAATTCAATATACACTATATGCACTCCAATATACACTATATACACTCCAATATACAATATATATTTTTAAAAAAATATATAAAGTATAAAAAATTACACATATATACGTATCATTCAATATATAATTATATATGACTATACGTACTACTTTAAATAAAACATATGTTATAATAGTATAATATATATATATATACACTACAATATATATATATACTAATTTATAAAACATATAAACATGTATACGTTAAATATATACTACTTTAGAAGATATATACACATGTATATGCACCATTCAATATATATGTACTACTTTAAATAAAATATATACTACAATATAGTGATATACATATATATATATACAACAATATGTATATATATATAGTTACATACTAATTTATAAAACATATACACTTGTATACTTTAAAGATATACTTCTATAGAAGATATATACACATATTTACGCACCATTCAATATATATGTACTACTTTAAAAAAAGTATATACTACAATATATATACTAATTTATAAAACATAAAGTAATGTATACGTTAAATATACACGTCTATAGAAGATCTATTCACATATATACACTCTATTCTATGTATATGTAATACTTTAAATGAGATATATACAATATATATACATTACAATATATATTTGTATAGTTATATACTAATTTATAAAATATATACACATGTATACGTTAAATATACACGTCTATAGAAGATCCATTCACTCTATTCTATGTATATGTAATACTTTAAATGAAATACACTATAATGTATATACATTACAATATATATTTGTATAGTTATATACTAATTTATAAAACATATACACAAGTATACATTAAATATACACTTCTATAGAAGATATATACACGTGTATACGCACCATTCAATGTATATATACTACTACTTATAAAATATACTACATTATATATATACATTACAATATGTATAGATATACTTATATACTAATTTATAAAACATATACACATGTATACATTAAATATACACTTCTATAGAAGATATATGCATAAATATACAAAACATATGCTACTTAATATAATAAATTAATAATATTTGGTAGTAAATTAATAATATATTAGAAGTAAGTTTTTAATTTAAAGTAGAAAACTAGAAATTCAATTTAAAATTTTAAATCGTTAAATAAAAATAAATAAAAAAACAACGACTAAGGACTGAATGAATTTGGGGAATTTTATTGATTGCAAAATGATCCAAAATTTATAATTTACATGAATGAAAAATCTATAAATTATGCATCATTTTTTCCAACTCATTCATGTTAATATTAATGAGAACTTGCATAGGATAGTCGAAGTCAACGGGGGCAAAACCATGCATTGGACTTGATTCTGCTGAGTTCTCCCGTGAAGTCATAATTTCTTCAAGTTTCAGCTCGTCGCTCGGCTCCGGTTCCATTCCTTGGTTTCTTCTTTCCGCTCTAATCCAATCTCTGAGGCAAACTAGAACATTCATTGCATTGCTTCCCAATGAGTGTCGGTTGTCTCCAAGCTGCTCTCGTCCCTGACTGAAGGCGCTCTCTGATGCAACGGTTGACATTGGAACATTCAAGATATCTCTAGCTAATCTTGAAAGCACAGGATATTGTGATTCATTATTCCTCCACCAATCCAACGTGTTGATCCGTCGTCTGCGATCCTCTGGTGCCGTCCGAAGATAATATTTCAGCTCTTCCCGATAAGTTGATGTGTAAGTTCTCTCATCAACACTGTTCCAACAATTTAAATCATAAAACGAATCAGAAAAAACACTATGTGCCGGCCTTTTAGAAGATGATGGCTCCTCGGGAGGATGAGAAGCGACAGTTGGAGTGATATTTGTAGGTACAGCTGAATCAAATAAATCAGCATAGTGATTATATAATTTTTCTATGTAATCCTTTGCATCAGCCGTAGCCGTCCACAAATCAGGTTGTACTTGTTCAGAATCATGGTTAGTATTTATTTCTAAGTTAGTATAAATAAGAGTACTAAAGTGACACATATGATTATATTTCATGCACGGATTTAGCATAGCACCAACCAAGTAAATAGGGGGAATCAGGAAAAAATATTTTTTAAATTTCGTAAACATGGCGCCAACAGCTTCTTTATAACATTCTTTATTTTTATATTGTTGGAGCAAACCAGAAATATCGGCTATATATGCCAAAATATTACAAACAGTAGGATAGTAAGCACCGGAAAATTCAACCGTAGCTACATAAAATTTTTCAAAAAACTTAACAAGATCATTAATTACAACCCAATCAGAATTATGTAGCATGCAATCAGCAGAATCAACAAATGAACCGCAATGTTGGTTAAAAGCTAGTGTAATAGGAATTCTATATTTATAACAAGTTTTTAAAAATTCATACGTAGAATTCCATCTAGTATCAATTTCCTCAGGCATCAAAATCGGTGTAAGTCCATTTTCTTGACATTTAACTTTAAATTCTCTAATTCTCGATCTACGATTATTTCCTTGAATAAAACCAACGGCAAAACGATTTTTTTCAATATAAAGCTCAAAAATCTCAAGACCATCTTTTACAATTAAATTATATATATGACATGCACACTTAATATGAAAAATTTCAGGCAAGGACGGAGATAGCGTAGATTTTATTTTTGTTATAGCAGTCTTGTTGTTAGAAGCATTATCAAAAGCAATACATAAAATTTTATTTTCTATACCATAATATCCAACAATTTTAACAATAGAATCAGCAATAAATTGTCCAGTATGTTTACGATCTTCATCATATAAAAAAGCAAAAATACGTTTTTGCATCACGAAATTACTATCCTTCCAATGACAAGTAACGGTTAAATAATCATTTTTATTTACAGCACGACCAAGATCAGAAGTTAGGGACAATCTACATTGAATATTTTTTAACAATGTTGATAAATAAAAATAATATTGTGAATGAAGTCTAAAAATATCAGACCGACAAGTAGTTCTAGGAATACCATTAAACATAGGATTATAAATTGCTTGTATATAACGAATAAAGGCATCAGAAGAAGGAAAACTAAAAGGCAAACAACCCACAGCTACCATTTTAGCTATTTCTTCCCTGTCCCTCAATTTATTATACTTTTTCGCTACTTGACCGGTTGCTGGGTCCATTCTAGTTTGCGTTGATCCACCAACATCCCCACCACCTTTTGCAATATTTAACTCTCTTTTGTGATCTTCAGCTATATGTCTCATTAACGTACCCGTATCCCCTTGCTTACCTCCACTTCTATGCTTATATATTTGTTGACAAATATTGCACTGCACCTCAATATCTGATATACGTTCAAAAAATTGTCATGCAATACTAGTTCTTTTACAAGGTTTTGGGGCACTGGGAAGACGGGAAGGGAGATTAACTGATTCAGATCTAATGTTAGCATCCTACTGCGGGTGTTTCAGCAATATTTTCATTATCTTCGTCTAAATTAACCGCATCTACTTCATTTTCTTCTTCTATATCGTAATTTTCCTGAGCTTCTACATAATTCATATCGTGAGCACCTACATCTATTTCTTCCTCAAAAGGTGTACCAAGCGGTACCGGAGGCGAAGGCACATGGGTATATCTACTACTTGAACTACCTCTACAGCTAGTAATTCGCTTTTTACTACCACTACCGCTTCCGGGATAAAAAATTTTAACACCTTTAGTAGCGAGGTTTTTTAATTTATCCATAATATAAATTAAATTAAACCAAAAATATTCAAAATACACAAATATAATAAAATTAAATATTAAACAATTAATACAATAAATAAAAATTAAACGTAAGAGATGGAACGACAATACCAAATTTTGGAAGTATCCGAAGATTGCGACTTTAGAAACTTCCGCTCGTACTTTGTAAACGAAAAATTAAAAAATTAAAGTGAACACTTTAAGAAATTAAATATATTGAATATTTGAGAATTGAGAATTGAGATTTGAGAGAGAATGAGATTTCAGAGAGTGAAAAATTATGTAAAAAATGATTTGAAGTTGTAGGGTATTTATAGATTTTTTTGGGGGATTAAAAAATATTTTTTAAAGTTTTTTTTTTTTTAGTAAATGGGCCCAAACTAGCCGTTTGGACCCAAAAACGGCTATATAGCCGTTGGGCCAACGGCTAGTTTAGCCCAAAATCCATTTATTTTTTTTAACTCTCCGGGCCGGGCCGGGCCGGGCCGAGCCGGTTAACCGACGGGCCTGGTCCGGGTCGGGTTAACCGGGCCCATTTTAATAAAATAACTGGCCCGGGACCCGGAACCCTAAAGCCCTAGGGCTTACCGGGCCGGGTTAGATAATCGGGCCGGGTCGGATCGGGCCGGCCCGTTTGACACCCCTAGATCAAGTGCATGGATATTAGAACATAAAAAGGAATGAGAGAGTAGGTACACTTAAAAAAAGAAAAGGGAAAACGCTTTGTTTCCACCTTGAACTATACACGAAATTGCTGAGACACACCCGAACGTTAGGAGGACCCTATTACCCTCCTGGATTTATTCAAACCGTATTTTTGGCAACCTTAGTGCCTACGTGACACATAGCATAGGTATGGAAACCTGGTGATCTAACTACTCGACCCAGTATTCTGCTTAAAGTTTTTGGTATTCTGATACATAGCATAGGTATGTATATGTATGGCATTTGACATTGTTGAGAGTTTTACGTCGCATCATATACATAACTATGTTATATATATATGTTTGACATAGACACTACTAGGTTATTTTATTTCAAACCAAAGACTTATCAGAGTTATGCATACGTATGTCATACAAACTGCTGAGTTGTTTTATTTTAAATCATATACATAACTTTGTAATGTATATATTGACCTAGACACTGTTAGGCTGTTTTATTTCAAACCCATATACATAACAGAGTATGTATATGTATGCGATATAAACTTGAAGAGAGTGATCCTAACTCAATTGATACTTCACTGAGACTAGGATTACATAAATAATATAACTCAAGAACCAACCTAATACAGAGAATCTAAGACACCTTATCTTCTAAGTAATAGGAACAAGTCCAACTACTAGTTTCTTCAAACTTTGAAATTGCCAAGTCAATTGCTAATCGCCTTTGTCTTTGTAAGTGAGTGAGTAACTATACGAGTCACTCCCTTTATTTAACCACAACTCTCCAAAGAGTCCTTCAATAGATAAGTCTTCTATCTTCAACAGGCAGAACTCTCAAACCTTCAGAGTTTGTTGTGAAGAGAAAATCCTACTTCAAGTTGAACTCTTACTTCTGCTCATTTACCTTTATCTACAAGTGTTGTAATCTGAATCAAAATCTTCTTTAACACACGTAATCAATACTTTGAGTTTATCACTGCATTAGCTTATCTATTCATGAATCCAAGTGTTGTTCGTCTTTACTTGAGAAAATTGAAGGAAAGATGTCTTTTAAGTCTTAAATGAAGGATTGGTGACATTGACCAACAGATAAGGTCAAACATTATTAGGAAACTTGATCAAGTTAATTGTGGACTTGATTAATATTTTCAAAACTTTCTAATCTTTTAAAAAATATAAATCAACCCAACCCACACCCCTCTTCAATCCAAATCAACCACTCTATCATCTCTCTCGATAGCTTCTCTCAACTCTCCCCCAACCAACAGTTCTGCAAAATTTCTTCCTTCAACCCCCGATGACTTTTACCTCCAACGACAAATAGTTGGGCTTCAAGTTCCTCTCTTCAATTCAATCAACCTGTCTCTCATCCCTCTCTCGACAGCTTCTCTCAACTCTCTCACAACCAACTGTTCTGCAAATTTCTCATTTCAATCCTCAGCGACTTCAACATCCAACTACAAATAGTTGGGCTTCGAGTTCTTTTTCGACTTCAATCGACATGACAGCCTTGCTCTCCGTCCGCAACAGCTTCGAATTCTTCATCGTTCCTTTTCTTCTTTCACAGATAAAAATTTATGGCCTTTTTAGTTTTGAAGAAAATGAGGAACTTGAGCCAACTTCTCTTATAGTATTGGTTAACAATTTCTATATTTGTTGCACTAATTTGAAATGCGGCCTGAATAAAACCCTAATTTCTGGTATTTCTTCTCTTCTCTTTTCGAAGTGAATTATGATATTTTGTTGTTTGTTGCATTTTTTTGAAGTTTGATTTTTATTGTTTGTGTTTATAAAAACAAAAGGACAATTTGGTTTGATTTGTTCTGTTCTTGTTCTTGGTAAAAATAGTGAAATTGCTATTTTTTGTTTAACAAAATCGTGTTACTGTTTTCTCCGACAGATTACCCATCTGGTGCAATATATTAACCATCTGATGCAATAGATTTATCATATGATGCAACAGATCAACCATTTGATGCACCAAAGGAATCATCAGATTACAATTCTAATGCAACAGATTAATAATCTGATGCAACAGATTAAATATCTAATGCAACAGCTTTACCATATGTTGCAACAGATTAAGCATCGGATAAAAAATTTGATGCAACTAATTAACCATCTGGTGCATTGGAAGAACCATCAGATTAATGATCTGATGCAACAGATGAACCTCCTATTGGATATAATCCTACCAACTCTTCCTACGGGATAAGTCCAAGACTTGATTTTTCCAACTGATGATTCATCTGCCGCGATAGACGATCCTATGTTGGAAGAAATTTAAACAATAGTGACCGTTGATAACTGTTCCAACAGATCACTCATGTGTTGCAACAGATGTGTGACCTGTTGCACAGAACATTCATTTTTCTCAACAGATGAGTTATATGTTTTGTATTGTCGCAACAGATTACTCAGCCGTTGCTACGGGTTATTTAACTGTTTCAACAGATCACTCATATGTTGCAACAAATGATGTCACAACAGTTGTGTGATCTGTTGAACAGACCATTCATCTGTCTTAAAAAATGAGTGATATGTTTTGTATAGTTGCAACAGATTACTCATCCGCCGCAACAGTTTGGTTATATGCTGCAACAGATATACTACCTGTTGCAACAGATTGGTGATCTGTTACAACTGTTATTTTACTATTTTGCTTGTTTGATTTACTGTTATCCTTTTTTAATGATGCATTAATCAACAATAATGTATTATTTTATGTTCCTGTTAATTTTAGATAATATGGTTCCCAAAAGAACAGAAACTGAATCAAGTCCAAGTAAAGGAACAAATGAAGCAGCTAGGCTATTTCCACCACTCTATGAGCTTGCTTTACAAGCATTATCTCAATCGGAAGAAGAATATGATGAACAAGGGGAGGAGAAATATTTTAAATGAGATGATGCAGATGCTAATAGCCCTTCTACCGAAGAGTTGGTCAAAGCCTTCAACATTGATCATTATCCTGTGAGAATGCAGTGCGATGGTGCCGTAGATTTAACGGGTAATTTCGTGGTTAATTCAGCCATGGAAAAATCTTTCGACGCCTTCAGAAAAATACTTCGAGAACCAAAATTGGATGCTTATTTCAGGGACAGCTGCATTGGAAAATATCTTGATTTGCCGGAGGACAACAATGCTCGTTTCCAAATGAAAATGGTATATGAACTTCTCAAGCATAGGTTTATGTATGAAAACAAAGATAATATGGATGAGATGTGGATAAATTACTGTGGCATGACTGTTTGTTTTGGTTGGAAGGAGTTTTCCATAGTTACTGGACTAAATGGTTATCCTCCTTCTTAAGTTATACCTATTCTAACCCAAAAAAAGTACCCCGCGCACCCAAAAAAGGCAATGGCAAGTCGTGTGATCGTGATGACCTGGTGTCCATTGTTGGTCCAAGCTTCAAAAATAAAAATTTAATAGAAGCGTTGAAAGGTAAAGGACTTTCAAAGAAGCACAAGCAGTCATTGTGCTTGGTTTGGTTTGTACATAATATTCTTTGGGCGAGAGACGTTAACAATAACATAAGCCTCGATTTAATAAAGCTCTTCGAGGATCTTGAGGCGTTTAACATCTATCCATGGGGGTATGAAAGCTTCAAAATGACCATCAAATATTTGTTGACTCCGTTAGCGCCAAAGACAATCAACTTAGCGCCAAAGACAATCAACTTATATGGCTTTCCATGGGCTTTTATGGTAAATGTTTCTTTCTTCTATTATGATATCATTTATTTTTTTTGCTCAATAATTAATTTATTGGCGTTACTTTATAGGCTTGGGCGTTTGAAGTCATTCCTTATTTAAGACAAGTGAACTACCAGGAAGGAGTTTCCTGTCCAAGAATCTTGAGATGGTTGTCGGCCAAAATTGATAAAAATGTAAAATTTCTTAATCTCTTCAACCCCCCAAAGAATGCAGTAAGTATAATTTTAATTAATTTTTTCTTTTAATTAATATTTTTTTTGAATGATCTAATCATCATTCTAATATATGTAATGATTTATGTTAGAATGTACATCCGTCGCTAGTTCTGATCAATCTAGAGTTGAAGATGCCATTTTTTCTTACTTTACGGTTTGTGCAAACTTTATCGGACCCTAAGGTCATCGACAGAATAAAAATGGAATTGTTTGGAGAAACAACCATTACAAAAAAAATAATTTTGGAGGGTGGGCTTGTTGTTGTTGATGGAGTTGTTGGTGGTGGTAGTGGTGCTGCTGTTGGTACTAATGGTGCTCCTCTTACAGTATTTAAAGCAAACCATTATGAGTATGATCATACTGGTTATACAGATTTTGCCTCTCCCAGCGAATGTTCTGCATGAAAATGTCAAGACTGCAGGGCGAAACATGATGTATTGATTAATTCTATTAATGCATTAACTGCTTCTGTAAAGGAATTGACATCTAAGAGGGGTCTCATTCCATCAAAGAGGATTTTATTTACATCCGCTCCATTAGAGATTAGGGCCAAGAGGATAAGGATAGTGATTTTTAAGGCATTATCAGGCATCCAAAAAAGTAAAATTGCAACTCCTCTGTCTGTGTGTTGCACTGAGCAACGTACAATGTCCAAAGAAGAGCAACACGAGCTGAAGAAGGTGAATATATTATATGTCTTCCAACTGACAAAACAAACAGACACATATTTGTTTCAATAGATGACATATTTGCTGAAAATTATCAAACAAATATATACATCTGTTGCAACAGTTGACTAACCGGTTACACCAGATATTTTATCTGGTGAAACATATGTATCGTCTATTTTAGAAAATCAAATAGCTCTTCGGACCGCTTTTATTTGTACCAACAGACGACCTATCTGCTGAAACAGATGATTCATATGTTGCAACGGATGGTTCATCCGTTGGAAATTATCACACATGGTCTTTCTCATGTAGAAATTTAACCCAACAGTTGATTCATTGTTGCAACAGAAATATAATATGTTTGGGATAATTTCAAACGGGAGGAAAATTTGTTTGATTTGCTAGAAGAGATAAGTTATCCTTTTTTGTTTTGTTGTATCTCCGTGATTAGCATTGACCAATTATGGCTTTCTAGGTAGATGTAGAAGAAGCTACGGCTAAACAGCATTGACAATATGCTACTCTTTTTATGGAAATACGGAGAACAGAAAGCGTAGAAACCGTACGCAAGCGACAATAAAGATCCACGACGAGTAAAGCCGAATTCCATAGCACTGGATGAAAAACAACTTGTCCATACTGAGTAGATCTTTATAGCTTGAACCTGTCAAAGCAATCCTTGGCAGTAAACTTAAATTGTTGTTGATGTATTTGTTGAGATCTGTACCCATAATAATTTTTTTATATTTCATTTATTCGTTGACTTATTTCAGCTAATTTATGAAGGCTTTGATTTATTTTATTTTCTCTACGAAGTTTATTTATTCCGTAGATTTAAACTTCTCAATTGAAAAAAAATACTAGATTCAAATATTGCAACAGATAATGTATCTGTTGCAACAGACGACACATCTATTGGAAAAATCAAACAGATTTAGACATATGTTGCAACAGGTAGGTGATCTGTTGGAATTTATCAAACAGGTCTTTCCACTGTTGCAACAGATGGACTTTAGATAAAAATATCTAGATAATGCAACAGATGACACATATATTGGAAAAAAATAACAGATTTAGACATATGTTGCAACAGATAGACTTTATCTGTTGCAACAAACGACACATCTATTGGAATAATCGAACATATTTATACATATGTTGCAAGAGGTAGACTTTATCTGTTGCAACAAACGACACAACTATTGGAATAATCGAACATATTTATACATATGTTGCAACAAGTAGGTTATCTGTTGGAATTTATTTAACAGGTCTTCACACTGTTGCAACAGATGGACTTTAGATAAAAACATCAAGATAATGCAACAGATGACCAACCTATTGCAATAGATAAACTATATGTCAGAACAGGTAGGATAACTGTTACAACGGACGGAGAATCTGTTGCATTATAAAAATTCAACTTTCGTTGGACATAAAAAATTGCCACTACATGTAAAAAGGTTAAAGTGAATTGAATTGAAATAAAAAAGGCGCAACCCATCGACGGTGTTCAGTTCAAACACCTAAAATAAAATAGGCATCAAGTAGACATGTTCATTTTAAACACGTAAAATAAAATAGGTATCGAATGTGTCAGTGTCAGTCTGACACATTTCGCTGACTTGCCGTCACTTGGCCCCCAATGGTCATTTTTTTCCCCCATTGTCTTATATATTCATCTTCCTCCTAAAATTTAACCCTAAATTCTCAAATCTTCTTCTTCATCGTCATCTACTTTTATCTATCAAAATTCTTCAAATTATTACTTTTATTTTTTCCAACTGACCTTGACAATGTCGAGCGCATCTTCCACTGTTTTTTGTGATAAAGATTTTTGATATTGTAAGTGCAGTCATGATACTCTGTTAAAGACTTCTTGGACTCAACAAAATTCGGGTTGTAGGTTTTTTACTTTTAAGATTTCAAAAGTAATATTTTTTTATTTAATTAGTTGATTAATTATTGACTTGTAATTATTTTGTAATTGTTCTCTCTTTTTTATAGAAATTAGGTGGATGCGATTACTTTGATTGGTATGAAGAACGACACCCTTCACAAGCAAATTGTGTAATCTGGAGTTTATTGAACAAAGTCAAGACTTCTGAAGAGAAATAAAATCGAGCAAGAAGATACTACATTGTTGTCGTTATTGCTACTGGTTTGGTGTTGTTGGGCATATGGATATTGAAGCCTAATTGCTGAAATTTTCATGGTGGTGTGTGTATTTGCTACTGGTTTGTCGTCGACGAGCACATGGATATTCAAGCGTAACTGTTGGAAAATATCAAAAATATTTAGGCATATGTTGAAAAATTTAGGTCATCTGTTGGAAATTATCAAATAGGTCTTCCCACTGTTGCAATAGATTAGACTTAGATTATTAGATTATTCATAGAAATAACATCGACGTAATGCAACAGATGACCAACCTATTACAACAAATAAACTATCTGTCAGAACGGATTAAAGATATTTTACAACAGATTGATAATCTAATCTATTTCATTATAAAAAACTCAACTTTCATCAGAAAAAAATTATCGCCACTACATGTACATGTAATAAAGTGAAGGGTGACTTGAAATTAAAAATTTCTATTTCACAGGCTCTTCTATATACATAGGCGTCAAGCGTCCAGTTAGTACCCCATAATCCCAGACCTCTTTCAGGTTTGCTACAACGTTGTCGCACAGAAAAGTCGTTGGCTCGACTATTTTTGTGTTGGTCAGCAAATATTCGATGTGTGCAAAAGCGTGCGAGCCTCCCGCTTTAGCGGCATCATCTTTTGAAAGGATCATTCCCCTGTTGTGACTTTTAAAATCCCATGATTTCTTTATCAACACTTTCTTTGGCAAATAATTCATCAGTTTACTCTCCTTCAACAATATGGGTAACAGCACCATTAGTGACTCCACGAGGAGAAAAAGATCGAAATCGTCGACGAGAGGTACGTTTGAGTCATAAACATTGATATTTCCCTCCTCGAGTAGTATCTCAACAGCCCGATAATGCATGTCATTCATGCTAATGACTGCAAGAATCCTTTTTGCCTCGGTCCAGCTCTTGTCGTGTAGATTTGGCCTGTCCCCTCTAACATATCTTAACATTTCTTCTTCATCCAAAACCAACATAGGAACTAGGAAATCAAGTCCCACACCAAGGGCTGACGTCTCTCCATTGAGTTGATCGTACATATCCTTGAGCTTCTTGCAGAAGTCGAGATCCATTATCCTATCGGACACGTCATAAGTTTCCCGGTATGTTAATTATCTTTTCCTCATGAGGCGGAGAATTATGTCAACATGCTGTGAGATAAGAAGTCAGTTTTTAAATAGGTTAGTAATTGTAAAGATGCAACGGATAGTCCATCTGTTGCATAGGGTTCTCTAAATCAATAATCCAACGCAACTTATGCAACAGATGGATAAAAGTTACAACAGAACCAGAACCAGTTGCACCAGTATACCCAGCTGTTGCAATAAATGTGAAATCTGTTGCGTAGTGTTTTATTCATGAGGTAGATTAGAAGGGCTAGGTTAGGAAAAGTAAACTTGTCTTGTCCTCGTACGGCATACACATATCAGTCATAGTCTGGAAGTCTTATGGGGGAAGGAAGGCCTGGGGTAATCTGGTGCACCTGGCTTGGCATTCTTGGCGTGTTGCAGATCCTTCTTCTCTTCGGCACCAAGTTCCACATATATGTCCACCTTCTTGACTGGCTACTAAACTTCAACAGCTATTGGAGAGGGAGGAATTGCAATATCTTTTGATTTCCAAGCGGAGAGTACGTCTCTAATTGCTTTTTTCTTTCTCCTAACCAATGTTGTAGGAGAGTGTGGCTCTCTCACCTTATTGGATGGTATGACACACCTCTTGTATTTGAATTCTTTGATAGCTTTAGAGATAGCCTCTACTTTTTAAAAGAGTTTATCCTGTCTGTCCTTGCACTCATCGCATTCGTAACGAGAACACGAGGGTGAAGAGGGGTGAGAGGGACCTGTGTAAGGGAGAAAAAGGGTGTTTTCAAACATATTTATTATTTCTTGAGCATCAACATGCTCATCATCATGAGTGGTAGAAGCATCAGCACGCTTGCCACCAACACCAACAGCTTCACCAGAAGAAGCACCCGGATCTGCCTTAGTAAAAGGTTGGTCATGAAGAGCCTCAACATTAGTCTGACCTTGCCTAACTGCTCTTCTTATGGCTATTGTTCCAGCCAATTCCTTCTTTATTAAATCCACCGTTAGGTCTGCAATAGTATCAACATGACCTAGAGTAATATAAGAAGTCATCACCGACTCCTCCTCAGTAGGCACGATCCATGGATGCACAACTTATATATAAAAAAAAAGACAGATGCATTTACATCATATAATATAATAATTTTCACAGTTGGGCTACATTTAAAAAAAAAGACCCATTTGTTGCATAGTTTGCAGTAAATAGTTAAAATCCGTTTGAGTCTGGTTCAGAGAAACAGAGCAACACATGGATAATCTGATACAAAATATCAATTATCTGTTGCAATAGCTGCACAAGACGGGTAATCTGTTATGTAACAAATGATCTGTATGTCATAACAGATGAACGATATGTTATCAGATTAAACATCTGTTACATAATTTGCAGTAGATGGTTAATCTTTTAGGAGTCGGGTTCAGAGAACCAAAGCAACAGATGGGTAATCTGATGCACGATATACCCTGTCGCAATAGATGTCCCATCTGGTGCATCAGATATAATATCTGTTGCACCAGATATAACATTTATTCAATATCTTTCTTATCTTTGAGTAGAATAATTTTACTTGAAGAAGACGTACTGCATAATCCAGAGAGTTAAAGAGATTGGCCTCCTTAATATTGTTGTTGCTCTTTGCAGCCAACCACCTAAACATCCTTGTATGAGAAACCTCATCTGGGTAATCCATTAACTGCTTTCGGAGGGGAGAAATGACTTCAAATGCCCAAGCCTAAAAAATATAAACAGGAAGCAAGCAAAAAAAAATCATAATAACTATATTCAATATAAATTAATGGATGAGTAAAATTAGTGATTAATTTTACCATAAAAGCCCAAGGAAAGCCGTATAATGTGGTCGTCCCTGAGGATAGCTTTATCAGTAACTATTGGACAGTCAAGTAGAAGTTGTCATATCACCAGGGATAGTTGTTGAATTTATCAAAATCCTCAGCACGCGCCAACAAATCTTCTTCTATGACCTTGTTGACGTCTCTTGCCAATATAACCGAATGGGCAAACCAAACTAAGCACAATTGCTCCATGTACTGCTATGGTATGGTTTTGTCCTTGAGATCTGTCAACAAATTCGATGCTTTGTAGCCACGTCGAGCAATGTCAAACAACCTATCTATTTTTCCCTTGCATTTTCTTGCCTTGGATCTTTCACGGGGTGGTGGTCCTTCTGGACGATGGCATCTCAAGCCCGCCACTATGGCAAACTTTTGCAAGCCAAAACAAACAGGCATGCCACAGTAGTTGATCCAGATTTCATCCATCTTCTTTTTGCCCCCCTCCTCCGGATCTTTATCATCCCCGCATACTTGATCCTGCGCTTGAGAAGACCATATACCATCATCATAGGGAAACGGATATGGGCAGAGGGGTCCTCAGGCAGCTCAAGAAAGCATCCAAAGCAGCTCTTCTTAAAAAGTCCGCCTATGTTTTCGTTCTTCATAATTTTCATAAAATGTTCAAAAAAATTCCCCATCTAACATTTAAGTACGATATGACCAGTTAGTTGTTTTCCTTCTGTGTCATTTATCGGCATCGCAACTTGAAAGCTGTCAATACTAAATGTTTTGACAGGATCATGCTGGGATTTCGATATTAACTCACGCCCCGTCGGTGATCCATTATCATTATGTTGATGATTATCTTCTTTCTCTTTCTGACTCTCCAATTCCTCCTCTTTCTAACTTTTATTTTCTTCATCACCATCTACGGACCCTTGTCTACCTCCCTCAATGTTGTTTTTACATCTCTCCTCAGCTTCACTTTTCCCTGACTGAGATTGTTCAGGAAACTCCTCCAAAACCCTCTGTGCTATAGCCTTTTTTTTTAGTGGTCAGACGTTGATCCACTTTCACTTTCTTTTCATTTGGGAGACATGTTTTACCTACAGACAAAGAAAAATAAAAATTACATTACAGTTGATGTATGCATAGATTTTAAAAAATAAATTACAAACACCACGAATACCGATACACCAACAACCACCACCACAAACATCACCAACCAATGCCAACAAATAAACAAACACCACGAATACGGACACCACCACAAACACCACCAACCAATGCCACCACCGGTGCCACCACGACGACTACAAACACCACCACCACCACCAATACCACAAACACCATCCAACTATACCACGATATTCAACAGAACACTACAACGGAAACTAGGGATTTCTTGAGTTTTTCCTACGATTTTACCATCAAAACTCAAAATTGTAAACCCATTCTCGAAGATAATACAACTAAAAGTTTTATTTTTCATCATTAACTTAAAAGCCCTTATTTTTTAGAAAAAAAACAAATATAGAGCTCTTCTCGAACTCTGTTGCCTATGTAGACAAAGAAAACGCCTGATACAAGCAAGAATGAAGTCGAAAATAACATCTATGTGGTTGAAAATGAGAAGAAAAGCGATCTGTTGTGGAGGGTTAAGCAAATTTGTTGAGTAGTTGTTGTTTGTATTGTATTGTATTGTTGAGTGAGAATGAGAGAGAAAGAGCCAGACCTCGAGATTTAAAATGATGAAATATTTTGTATGGGTTGATTTGTATTTTGAAAAAGAATGACAAGTAGTTTTGAAAATGTTAATTTGGTCCGAAATGATCTTAATTGTTTTTAAAATCATAAAATATATGCGTAATTTTTAACCCTCTCATCATGCAATTGCCGAAAGGGTAATTCAATTAAAATTGTATAAAAACAATTAAAGTTGTAGTTGACCGAGTACTCTAGGAGGTGATCCTGTGAAAACTCACCCATGGTCTTAGATTAATCAATTTAGGTACTATTAGTCTAACATATGAACTCAATTGAAATTGTAAAAAATAAATGTTCAACATGTTGCATCAGATTTCTCATCTATTGTAAATTATCAATCAGATTAGGTAACAACAGATTACGAATCTGATGTAAATTATCAAACAGATTAAGTCATTTGTTGCGACATATTACCCATCTGTTGTAAATTATCAAATGGATTATCATATGTCACAACAGATTACCCATATGTTGTAAATTATCAAATAGGCGCTGCCATTTATTGTGGCTGACCCTATGAGAACTCACCCCTAGTCCTAGATCAATCGATAGTTTACCCTATGAGAAATCAACCCTAGTCCTAGATTATTCAATTAAGGTATTAGTACCCTAGTCCTAGATTAATCAATTAAGGTATTAGTCTAATATATGAGCTAGTAAGAATTGGTTCGGCTCAGAGGGATCGATCACCAACTCTGGTCTGAAGGAACGCAATACCGTTTTATAATGCAATTGACGAAAGACTCAATTGAAGTTGTAGTTGACCCTATGAGAACTTACATTCAATTAATATATTAGTCTAACATATGAACTCAATTGAATTATATATAAACAAATGTTCAACCTGTTGCAACAGATGTCTTTTCGGTTGGATCAAATCAAACAGATTATGTAATCTGTTGCAATATATTACGCATCTGTTGTAAACTATCAAATAGATTAAGCCATTTGTTGCGATAGATCATGAATTTGTTGTAAACTATCAAACATATTAAGTCATCTGTTGTAACAGATTACCCATCTGTTGTAAATTATCAAATGGATTAAGTCATATGTTGCAATAGATTATCCATCTGTTGTAAATTATCAAATAGGCCATGTCATCTATTGTAGTTGACATTATAAGAACTCACCCCTAGTCCTAGATCAATCAATTAAGGTATTAGTTAAACATATGAGGTAGTAAGAGTCGGTTTGGCTCAGAGTGATCGATCGACGACTCTTGTCGGGAGGAACGCAGTACCGTCTCATCATGCAATTGACAAAAGACTCAATTAAAGTTGTAGTTGACCCTATATTCAATTAGGGTAATAGTACCCTAGTCCTAGATTAATCAATTAAGGTATTAGTCTAACATATGAGGTAGTAAGAATCGGTTCGACTCAGAGTTATCGATCGACGACTCTAGTCGGGAGGAGCGCAGTACCGTCTCATCATGCAATTGCCAAAAGACTCAATTGAAGTTGTAGTTGACCCTATGAGAACTCACCCCTAGTCCTAGATTATTCAATTAAGGTATTAGTATCCAAGTCCCAGATTAATCAATTAAGGTATTAGTCAAACATATGAGGTAGTAAGAATCGGCTCGGCTCAGAGTGATCGATCGACGACTCTGGTCGGAGGAACGCAGTACCGTCTCATCATGAAATTGCCAAAAGACTCAATTAAAGTTGTATTTGACCCTATGAGAACTCACATTCAATTAAGGTTTTAGTCTAACATATGAACTCAATTGAAATTATATATAAATAAATGTTCAATCTATTGCAACAGATGTCTTTTTTGTTAGATCAAATCAAAAAGATTAGTTAATTTGTTGCAACATATTACGCATCTGTTGTAAACTATCAAACAGATTACGTCATTTGTTTCGACAGATCACGAATCTGTTGTTAACTATCAAACAGATTAATTCATCTGTTGCACTTAAATATTTTGAGATCTTTTTTTTTATAAAGCAATTTAGGTATTTTCTGTCCGAGATAAAATAGTTAAAATACTAAGGCGATAAAAAATATTACTCGGTACTACTTGGATAACTCAAAAATCTCCTGAGTGAGTAGTCTTATTTGGTCTTTTCAATGTCACCGTCTCCTCGCGCCCCTTAAAAGTTATTAATGAATATTTAAACCCCTTATATCTAGAGCTTTCTCTCCTTCAGTAAATAAAGTAGTCTAGACTCAACTCATAAATCTTCTTTATTCTTTATTCTTTATTCTCAATTATCTTTGTTGTTTCCTTTTTTTCTCTCTTGTCTCTCTTCTTTCGGATGAGGATCCTTTGGGATCTCAACCAATCAATATATTTTCTAGACTGAACTGGATGTTCTGATCCATTTGCTTTTTTGACATTGCAGGTATGGTTCAAAGTTTCTCTTTTCATCTCGTCTTCTTCTTTGTATGTCATTTAAATTAGATATTTACATTTGTTACTAATAATGATTTACCTATTACCAGTTTGCTATTTATTGAGAAAATTGAAGGAAAGGTAATTTTTAAGTCTTGAATGAACGAACCATTTTTTTATTAAAATATGCAAAAAAATCATATGTTGGGAGAACTTAAAAAGCCTTGTTATCAGTATAGTTTTTTTTATGTCTTTTGTTTGGTACTTTGGTGGTGCTGTTGTTGGGGGTGGTGGTTGTGTTGGAACATGTGATGTTTGTGTTGTGGATGGTGTTGGAACATATGGTGTTTTTTTGTTTGTTTCTTTGTTGTTGATGATGTTGGTGGTGGTGTTGCAACAGTTTTCTCAACTGTTGCAACTGATGAATCAGCTGTTGGAACAGACAGGGCAACTTTTTGAAGAAATCAAACCAGTAGCAAGGATGGTTTGATTTATTCCAATAGATGGCCCATCTGTTGCAACATGTCATCCATCCTTTGCAAACGATGCCTCATCGGTTGAACAGATGGGTAATCTGTTGCATCATATTGGTCATCTGTTGATTCACTCAATTTTGTGTTAACCTTTTGTAATGTTCCTTTTGTTCTTCTCTTGTTTGACATCAAATGTATCTCTCTTGTTTGCAGACAAAAGAAAGTGAAATTGGATCCACTTTTGCCCAGCCAGCATTAAAGGCTAGAGTAAAGATAGGTTCGGAGGAATAAGCTGCTTGCAGATAGAACCACTTCATAAGTGGGAGGTATGTATTCCTGATCAACATATCATGAAAACACACATCCAGTACCATGATTTTGTGAATGTTTGTTCTTTACCTATTAGACATTAATTCTTCAAACAAGATATGGAATTTTACAGTTAAGATTGTTAGGTTCGAACTGGTAAGGCTGAGGGACCAAGACGGTGGTATCGATACCCCGTTACAATTTAATAACGGTTCATGCTCATATTTTTGTGTTAAGTTTGGGAAATGGTTCAAGTTTTTGGCGGCAGTGTAAATATCCAATAGTGATTGGATCGGTTTTAATAGCGCAATGAACTTGTTGAAAGGCCTTCGAAACCTCTCACTGCAACAAACAATGATGGATCTAATAGAAATTTCCCTGGTCCAAATTTATATGGATGGGTTGTTGGAGGAGACTATTATACAGCAGAAGGTGTTTGGGAGAAAACCTGTGCGGGAAGAGGGAGGTTGAGAAGGCCATATATCATCTTAGTACTTGTTTAAGAGGATACACAGGGTCGAAAGAAAAGTGTAGCAAAATTAGCTTATGAAATTCACATAAAAAATGAAAAACCTGGATGAGATACGAATGTGAAAGTATATCCAAAAATGAAAATCCATCAGTCATTGAAGAAAAAAAAGAATGGTCAAGAGGAATTGAGCTGGTCACTTTGATAGAGACTGCAACTAGCGAGCGCGGCCTCAACGAAGACCCACAAAATGCAGGACTAGAACTCTAAGAAAGCAGTTTCACGAGCATGGAAGGTGGTAAGATTGTCGGTCTGAATTGACATATAGGTTTCAATTTTGACCGACAATCTTACCACCTTCCGTGCTCGCGAAGATTTTTCCTTGGAGTTCTTGTTCAGCACTTTGTGAGAGTCTTCATCGAGGCCACGCTCGCTAGTTGCATTCTCCAGCAAAGTGCTTTGTCCAGCTCCAGTCCTGTTGACCATTCTTTTTTTTTTTCATCGACTGACGGATTTTTATATTTTGATACACTTCCATATTTGAAGCTCATCCAGTTTCTTCGTTTCTAATATGAATTTCATTGGCCAATTTCGTTACACTTTTCTTCCTACCCTGTATTTTCTCTAAAACAAGGTCTGAAATGATATATGGCCTTCTCCACCTCCCCCTTCGTGCATAGGTATTCTCCCAAGAACCTTCTGCTGTAAAAAAGTCTCCTCCACCAATTCATCCATATAAATTTGGACCAGGGGAATTTCTATTGGTTCTATCGTTATTTGCTGCATTGCAGGCTTCGGAGGCCTTTCAAGAAGTCCATTGTGCCATTAAAACCGGTCCAATCACTATTGGATATTTACGCTGCCGCCAAAAATTTGAACCCTTCCCCAAACTTGACACAAAAATATGTGCATGAATCGTGTCATTAAATTGTAACGGGGTATTGACACCACCGTCTTGGAACTCTTCGGGCTTATCAGTTCGCACCTATTAAACTAAACTGTACAATTCAGGATCTTGTTTAAAGGATCAGTGTCTAATAGGTAAAAAACTGCATTCACAAAATCATTGCACTTTATATGTGTCTTCACGCTAGCCTGATCAATAATATACATAACTCGCATGCATGAAAATAGGATCCATTGCACGCATCTTATTCTTCCTACCCCATCAGGACATGTCAGTGTTGTTTATTCATCTGCACGAATGTGATGACTATTAAAATGGAGGTGTGAAGAGTCGTGACTTTTTATCTTAACACATTCAAAACAGCCGATGAATCAAAATCTCCACTTGTTGCAACTGTGAATCAGCTGTTGGAAGAAATCAAAACATCTCCTCCAACATATAGTCCATCTGTCGCTCCAGATAATCTATATGTTGCAACAGATGGTAAATCTATTGCGATAGACCTGACTTTTTTTTTAATTAATCTGCACGCATGTGATTACTTCTTTCTAAAAATGTTTGTTTCAATTTAGTTTTCCTATTTATAAGATCAAGAGAATTTTATTATATTCTTCCAAGATTACCCCTATTATTAAATGACTACATAAAGTATATTATTCACATTTATACTTTCTAATCATAATTAATAAGGCCAATTTGGTAAAATAATCACCTAATTTATATTTTTATTAATTGGTGTGCCAAGCCCATAGGGCCCAACTAATACGTAACGGAGGGACTATTAAAAAGAGGTGAAGACTTTTTATCTAACACATTCAAAACAGCTAATGAACCGAATACTCCATCTGTTGAAACTGAAACTGATGAATCAGCTGTCAGGAGATATCAAAACATCTCCTCCAACTTATACATATTGTCCATCTGTTGCAACAGATAATACATAAGTTGCATCAGTTGTCTTATTTGTTGCATATACAAACCATCTATTGCAACAGATGGTAAATCTGTTTTGACAGTCATCTGTTACACATTCAATCCAACCATCTATTGCAACAGATGCTAAATCTGTTAAAAATGCTGGATGATCTGTTGCAACAGCTCAATAATAACGGCTTTTATCGAGTCTCAAACCGCTATGAAAAGGTGAGAAGTAATTAGTGTAAAAGAAAAAGTCGCGACTTTTCACAGAAAACAACATGCCACCAGTTTGAATGTAATTAATACAATGGAGCTGAACAGTCCTGCCTTTTGGCCTGACACGTCCAGATTATATTATAGGTCCCTCCTTAATCTTCATTCAACTCTATTTATTTCTTGCATTTTTTCCTTTCGTGTGATATCTTCAACCACTTCTCTTCAAAGAGCATATTCGTTTCTCGTTGAGGTAAGTTATTTTCTGGCGTAAATTTACCAGTTGGTCGTATACGTTGTATTACATTGTGAGCATTTTTCTTTACATTTGTCAATTCATGAGTGTTCTAGATATGACTGATCCTTTTCCAGACATTGCTATTCTACGCGACACAGTGCGGGAACTTCAAAGGCAGGATAATGAACTGCAGAGCGAGTTGGTCGCTGTGAGAGCGACAATGTTCAGAGAGATGCAGAGGCTGATAAGAGCCCTGCTGTTATGAGTTGATTGGCCGGCTGTCATTAATGATGATGATGATGATAATAATAATAATTAGAATGTGTTTTTTCTTTTAGCGTATGTATTTTAATTTTTCTATATCGGATCTATACCTAATGTATTTTATTTTTCATTTAATGAAAAATTTACTTTTAGTCAGACTTTGGTGTTTTAATTCTTATTCAATTTTCATTCTGTCTATTTTTTTAATCTAATACATGTTAGCATGTCGATGGTTGGAGGCAATGTTGAATCCAGTAGCACTAGCAATTTTGACTTTTGAGTTCTTTCAACAGATGAACCATGTGTTGGAACCGATTAGTCATCTGTTGGGTTTCAACAGATTATCCATTTGTTTCGACAGATTTTCATCTGTTGGAGGAAAACTTTCCAGCAACTGTTGAGAATAATTGTGGTTTGTTGTATTATTTAGTTCATGTTTTGCCTCATTTTATTGATGCACAAGTTATTTAAAAAAAAGACATTTTATATATAATAAATGATAACATTAGGTTCACAACAATGAGTTAAATATATAAAAGTCCACAACAAACAAATAAAAAACAACACAAGTTTCTGCAATTACAACGATCATAGTAGATTATGATCGGGCATGTAGTTCTTTTGTTGCCAGCGGACTTACATATGGAGCACTTGTTTCTTCTTGATGAAAATGATTCTCCAACTCCACGACTCCTTTTATATGTCTTTCTTTCCGGTTTGATAGTGCTCGGGTCAATATATGGAGGAGGTATTAATCTCCCCATAAGCTCTACTAGAACAACCCAAGATTCTTCGGGGGCGCCGGAGTAATATGCCCACTATATGCCATTTTATATTTTTCCAGCGAATAATATTGAGAGGAGTGCCCGTAAACTTTAGGTCCATATTTATGGACGTATTGAGCCTGAAGGGTTGCCATAGCATGTGGACAAGGTATTTTGTCCATGTCAAAAACTCTACACGCACAAGATCTTGTTTGAAGATCGACCGTGGCAGCATCACCTTGACCGGTGATACGGAATTTGTAATCTGCTACTTTATGAGAGAACAACCTATTCTCCAAACTGATGTTCGTTGATATTTTCTTTTCGATTTCGAGAACAAATCGGGTTCTTTTTTCTGGGCACTTGAACTGCACACGCCTTTCGTTAAAAAAATTGCTATATTTCTCGCTTATTTTTTCAAACATAGCCTTGATGGGAAATTCTCTTTCATCGCCAAACAATGAATTCACTGATTCAGCTATGTTTGATGTCATAATATTGTACCTATACAAAAGAATCACTTAGTACGACATCAAACTAAACTTGTAAATCAAACAAGACATTAAATTCATAAGAATGTACCTATTTGTTGGACAGAATGCCCGGCTCCATCTCTCAAAATCGACACGTGCAAGAAATTCTACTACCTTGGGATTTACATCCGCTATTTGATTGAAATAGTCTAAAAACTCCTCTCTACTATATGCTTTAGCTGCTCTATAAAAAAGGGTGACGACCCTTTCGTTGTGATAGTTGTTTTGAATGTTCTCTCCAAGATGCCTGATGCAACAACCAAAGTAAGCTGAAGTGAAGAAAAGTGAACCATCTTTGGAATACTTGGATGCCTATTCGATACAAAATACAACTCTTCGGTGTCTTCGACGCAGCGTCGCAGTTGTTCAAAAAAAATTCCATAAGAGGCATCACATTCCTTGATCGCTACACAAAAAGCGACAGGAAAGATGTGATTCTCCGCATCCTGCGCCATCGCCGCTAGCAGAACTCCATTATACCTGCTCCTCAAGAAGGTACCGCAGATGGCTATGCTTTTTCTCAAATGTCGAAAACCTTTAATCCAAGCACCATAGGATATAAAAAAGTACTTGAACCTTCCGTTTTCATCCAGATGCAATGCCGTCTTACTTCCGGGATTTGTGGACTTAATCATGTAACAGTAAGCATCTAAGACTTCATACCCATGCTTAAGTGTCCCCCGAACCAGGTCCTTGGCAATCCCCATGGCCGTATATACCTTCCAATAACTGACCAGGACATCCAAATCCATAAGGAGTTAATTGGCCATAAGCCTTGTTGAAGGGCCTTTGCCATCGGGGAAACTACTCCTGAAATATTTCCCGAGGACCTTTGCCGTGGTGTGAGGATTTTGGCCCGAGATGTGCTCCGAACCACATGTGTGATGTTTTTCATGTTTATGAATGACGAATCTGTCAGAACTTGCATACTTCACCGCTCTCAACCACCACTTGCAGTTCGAATTAGCACATTTGAAGTAAAAGACACTGCTCGAATTAATCACCTTCTTTATTCTGAAATCTTTTTTCAAGCAAGAAATAAACAAAGTGTTAGATAGTTCATTCTTGTCCTTGAATGACATTCCAATAAAAAAGCCGGTCCCGTCGTCTTGATGATTTCCAGATTGTGTTGATTGAGAAGAACTGCACATCGTATTGGTCGCATCAACGGGCGTAGGTGTTTGATCATCATCTGGAATATTCATGTTCAGATCTTCCAACCTATCATCAAAGAAGTCTTCTTTTTCTTCTTCTTCTTCTTCTTCTTCTTCTACGTTCTGGTTCTCATTCTCTCTCGTCTTTTCAACCATGTACACCCTTAACACCAGCCTGGTTGAATCACTTAGATAAGAACGCAACCGAACCTGATCGGTTATCTTGAAAGGCAGTACCCTCTGATTTTCAAAGGAGTTGTGCATGTAGTTGATGGTGAATTCTTTCGGTTGACAATTTAGTCCACAAAAGCTGATGATTAAGTTCACAAAATCATCATACGAAACATCACTTTGGACTGTCATAGCTATTGTCTCTAGCATTTCACCCTCCTTCCAACGCCATATATATCGATTGTTCTTCTCGACCCATTGACCATGACAATCCATCCCTATTATTATTAATCCCTCCATTAGTGGTACCTAAATAAAGTCATTTGTTAAAAAAAGTTGATAGTGATTTCATGTGCCGTGAATGAATCCCAACAGATGTGTTATCTGTTGCAACAGGTAAGTGATGAGTCGCAACAGATTCTTACATGTTGGGATTCATGTTACATGTCTGAATATCTGTTGCAACAGATGAATCGCCTGTTGGAATTGATGTTATAACTAAATCACCTTTGAAGCTGATTCCAACAGATGAGTGAAAGTTGTAACAGATAATTAACCTGTTGCGACAGATGACTTACCTGTTGCAACAGGTTATTAATCTGTTGTAACCTATGTTGAAATCGTGTTCAGTTTCTGTTGCAACAGGTAACTAATCTGTTGCAACATATATGTCAAATGTTGCAACAGATGACCTATCTGTTTAAACATGAATCCAACATATTAGTCTTTCATTGAAACAAATATCTCATTTGTCGCAACAGATGATTTATCTGTTTAAACAGATGGATTTTATGTTGGATTCATGATTGAGTTCTATCCATTGTTGGAAACCAACAACACAATAACAGTTACCCAGATGACAAATTCAACTAAAAATCATAATTTGACTTACCAACGTCTCCTATAAAGTAATGTCAAGGTGGAAAGTGATGTTAGAAACAAAATTTGACCTAAGAAATTGGTCAAATAACAACAGTAGCGGTAACAACAACAAATGATCAACAAGAACAAAATGAAGATGATAATGAAGTAGAAGATGATGATAATGAAGCAGAAGATGATGAATGAAGCAGCAGCAACAATGAACAACAAAAATTGCTAAGAGAGAGAAAACAACAATAGGTGAGAAGAGAGAGAAAGACGCCTTTTTTTCCCTTCATTTTTCGTTATATAGGTTAATATTTGGATCAAAGTGTAAATTTAAAAACTTGTGGGTTATTTTCAAACTTCCCCAACTTTCTTATTGTCATCTCCGCCTAATAATTAAGACTTGTGTCACCTACACCTCATTTTAAAACTTTTTTGTCACCTGTGACCCAAACCCTCAAGTTACTTGTAACAGTTTCTATTATTTCAAGACAACTATGATAATAATTTTAGTCCATCAATTTTCTATAAATGCCATTAAGCATAAGTTTCATGACTATATAACTTTCAAATATGAAGTAGTTGCATAATATTAAATTTTTAACCGCTAATTTATATATATAAATATATACATATATATATATATATATATATATATATACATATAAAAGGTGCAGAATAAGTATTTATTCAATTTTTTAATTTCAAAATTGCTTTTAAAAAATTAATGAAATGAGGTTTGTGCAATTTTTGAATTGTGAATCATGTGCAACTTAATTCGACAAAACTACTTAATTCTCTCACTCAATTAAGTACTCGTAAAATATTAGGTGTGAATTCAATGGCACAAAATTGAAGAGTATCTATTAAATAGTAAATGATACTTTTATTTAAATTTGTGTTTTATGAATCTTTTAAATCATGATTTAAGATTTTTTTTAACAAACTGAAAATCGTAGAAAATGTTAGATTATAATGTGAATCCTAAACATTTGAGACAATCAAATATGCCTAAAACATTATATTTAGTACATAATTTTAAAAATGAAATAAGATTTAAATAATGACAAAAAATGAGATAATTTCCTTAAATATGCCAAAAGTCAGAGAACATTTCATCCACAGAATTATAAAAAAAAAATCTTTTCTTACATCAAATCATACTGAGAGGCAAACCAAACTGACAGATTATACTTGTACTTTTATTATTTATTTCACGTTATACATGAGTTTGTTTTTATCTTACTTTGTATCTTGATTCCAATAATGTTAAAAAAATAAATAGGAAATTTATAGGTTATGGTTTAAGTAGTATAATTCTTATTATTAATTGTGTGGACATTGGATAGTTCAACTGCGGAGTGGAGTTTAGTTGTGTGGAGATGGATTTGGTTGCTAGTTGCAAGGTAATTAGATTTCAATTTGTTATTTCTTTTTGCAATTTTGTTGTTGTTGTTGTTGTTGTTGAGCTCTTCATTTTTAGTTTTTTTTATGCTAATTGTGAATTTTTTGGACTCTATACCTCTTAAGGTAGGGGTAAGGTTTGCATACACTCGATCCTCTCCAGATGTGCTATGTTGTTGTTGCTGTTGTTGAGCTGTTCATTTTTATGCTAATTGTGAATATTGTTCATGTTTTGCAATGCTGTTGTTGTGTGGTTGCTGAGCTGGTCATTTTTATGCTAATTAATTCTGTTGTTGTTGTTGTTGAGCTGGTCATTTTTATGCTAATTGGGAATATTGCTTAACGTTGTTCATGTTTTGCAATTCTGCTGTTGTTGCTGTTGCTGTTGAGCTGGTCATTTTTATGCTAATTGTGAATATTTCTTAGTGTTGTTCATGTTTTGCAATTCTGCTGCTGATGTTGTTGTTGTTGTTGTTGTTGTTGTTGAGCTGTTCATTTTTATTATTTGGATGCTATAATTGTGAAATTTCAAAAACAGTCGCTATACCTCCTGGGAGGTAGGGCTAAGGTGTGTGTACACTCTATCCTTTCCAGAATGGCTATGTTGTTGACGATGTTGAGGGATTGAAATGCTTGGGTAGTTCTAGTGTGATTCAATATGCTTGGTGTTTGTGATTAGGTTTAGTCACTGGTAAGTATTAAAATGCCTAGTGGTCAATGAAGTGGGCGAGAACTATTAGGTTTCAGGTTCAAATCAGCGGAGATAATAAATTACTTGGTCATTTTTTCCCATCTATCTTAGTATTGGTGGATAGCGTTAGCTAGTATCTGTTGCTGGTGGGAGGGGTTGTGTATTCTGGGAAGTTAGTCGACGGTTATAAAAAAAGAGATAATACCCAATTACCCCTGAACTATAACCAAAAAGGCTATGACACACCTCAACTTAAAAGGGTCCTATTACCCTGAACTAATTAAAAGTGGAATTTTCACCCTCTTAGTGCTTATGTGGCACATACGTGGCACAACACACTGACGTGTCCACGTAGGCACACGTGTGTGCCACATAGGCACCAAGGGGGTGAAAATTCCACTTTTAATTAGTTCAGGGGGTAATAGGACCCCTTTTAAGTTGAGAGGTGGCATAATCTTTTTGGGTATAGTTTAGGGAGGTAATTGGGTATTTTCTCATAAAAAATGTCGGATGACCAAACAAAAATTAGAAAAGGAAGATGCTGGAGGATATGACTTAAGGGGTCCATCTTGGCGTTTACCCGCTCCAGATTAACTCCATTTGCAGTAATTGTATAGTTATGTGGCTAGGTATGTTATGTGTCGAGGTGCATGTTGCATAATGTTCTCATTTAAAAAAAAGAATTAAGCAGTTACTGGTTGGCCAAAATGCGAAAAGTGAGGTTGAGATGATTTGATCGTGTGATGAGGAGGGGCACGGATGCCCCAGTTCGTAGGTGTAAGAGGTTGGCCTTGGAAGGTTTCAAGCGAGGTAGGGATAGACCGAAGAAATACTGGAGAGAAGTGATTAAACGTGACATGGAGCAGTTACAGCTGACTGAGGACATGACCCTGGATAGGAAGATATGGAAGAAAAACATTAGGATAGAGGGCCAAGGGTGTGGATGAGTCGTAGTCAGTAATTAGGTGGACTTTGGTGTCCTTTATTTGGCAATGTACATTTTTTTTTGTAGATGCCGTACCTATATTATCTCATCATGTTCTATGCTTTTGTATACTGCATTTTATCTTGAGCCGGAGGTTTATCGGAAACAGTCTCTCTACCTCTTTGGAGGTAGTGGTATGGACTGTGTACACTTTACCCTCCTCTGACCCACTATGTGGGAATATACTGGGTTTGTTGTTGTTGTTGTTTAAGTAGTATAATAATTTATATATTAAGTAGCAACAATTTAATTTTAAAATATTTATGTTATCCATAGTAAGATGATTTATAATCATATAAAAATTTATAACTTATTTAGATTATAAATTTCAAAAATCTTTCTTTCTCTTTAAAACATCATGTCAATCAAACAATATCACATAAATTAGAACGATAGAAATATTTTATTTACATACTGAACATAAAAAATATCCGGTTATTTTCTTGAAAAATAATTTTCTTCATACCACCCCACCCTTAGTTTAATTAATATGATTGTCTTTTACCCACATCAGTTTTGATGAAATCGTTTAAATCTCTGTATTTTTAATCGGAGATCTCACGTTCAAGCTCTAAATATAAAAAAAATTATATTGAAAGTGTTGCCTTCGAAATGAATCCTCCAACACATGATACTAATATAATTACTCCAATATCGATCTCAAACACCAGATGAAAAAATTAAAATAAAGCACTAGAATCTTCAAGAAACCATTTGCACAACATAAAGTCTTTTTTGTCATGTCAAAATCAAATAGAAAACCCCACATAAAATCTTTCTTTTTTTTCCTCGTGATTTTATATTCCTTTTATTCACATAGCTACAAAAGGCTAACTAAATAGGTTGGTTCATAATTGGAAAAAAAGTTACTCCCTTCGTTCTATTTTATATGTCGCTATTTGACTGGGTACGAAGTTTAAGAAATAAGTGATACCTTTATGAAGTTTACAAAATTACCCCCTTAAAGCTTATTTAGTGTTACTTTTTAGTTTCCTTTTCTTATTAAATAGTTACCAAATAAAGAAATGCGACATTCTTTTTGGGACGGACCAGAAAAGAAATGACACATAAAATGGAACAATTGGAGTATTATCTATGTTGGCCTCTATAATGGAAAGAAAAATAGCAAAAACAAACACCTTTAACTTATCATATTTATACAAATCTTCATTCTTATAAAGTAATTATAAAAAATTCAACTAATTTTATATTTTCGTTGGATATATCGGAGAGCTAATTATATATCTCGACATACCCAAAATTGAAAAAAAAAAAATGTATCAGGAGCTAATTATGTATCTGTACAAGAAAATATATATATATATATTCGTTGAATTATGATGCATCTCGACAGATTCAAAATCTGAAAAAATATACCGAAAGCTAATTATGTATCTTTATAAAAGAAAAAATGTATCTTCGTTGGATGTATCAAGAGTTAATTATGTATCTCGATAAATTCAAAATTAAAATTTTTAATAATTATATGTAAAATATTAATTTTTTTATATAATTATACTCTAAACTATCGAAATTTATGTTGTTTATCTCGTTATCTACTATTGGCCTCTATAATGAAATCGTTGAAAAGTTTAAGAGATAGTGAATTATTATGCTACGAATATCAGTCGTTCGAATTTGCTTATTTTTATGAAATATAATTAACTTGATATATTATTGAGAAAATACATCAAAACACCTCTAAATTTGTCCACAAAACTTACTTTAGCATTTTAACTTTACGGGTAATTATTTACCCCCCTAAACAACTTTCAACTGAATTTTCTACAACCTCAAGAGCTGACGTGGCAATATTTATTAAAATCCGTGCGTTGAAATTTTTTTTAAAAAGTTAGTGGGCCCCATTTATTTATTTTCAGCTACCAAATTATCTCTTACATCATATTCTTTACACCCCATCACCCCCTCTTCTTGTTCTCTATTTCTTTTTTTTTACACCCGTCAGCCAACTACAATCAAATAGATCTCGAAATATTTTGTGTCTGGGTTCTTGCAACAACCTAATCTACAGTTGGTATAAATTGATTTTTTTTTTGTGTCAGTTCTTCCGATCAGTTGGATTTTCTTGAAGCTCCTACTTCTATTTTTAAATAAATTTCATAGCTTTACAGGCCAATCAACAGTTGAATCTTTTCTCTCGTACAAAAATTAAATTTTCCGGCCAAACAAGTTTTGAGAACTATTGATTCCACCAACTGAGACTGAAAACGATTCAATTTTTTGTGAATTCTTTCGAAAATATCTTCAAAAAAATTTAATTTATTCCATCAAAATTATTTTTCCTCAATAGTTGATCCATATTGATCGAATTTTTGTTTTGATGAACAAATTAGAAATGCCCATATGAAAAATGCACCAATTTTAAAATTTTGAATCCAAAATTAAAAATAATAAACCTTAGAAAAACGAAAGCATGATGGAGGTGAGAGGGTGGGGGGACGGATTTGAAGAAGAAACAATTTTTGAGTCGAGGGGTGGGGTGGGGGATGAAGAGGAGAAGAACGGAGGGATATGGGGATTTTTCACCTTTTTCATATATATATATATATATATATATATATATATATATATATATATATAGGGAATTTTATACTACTTAGTACCTATAGGGAATTTTAAAATCATGATTAGTGTATAATTTTTAAAATGAAGGTTGTACAACCATTATTAAAAGAATATCGAAATTGGTTTTGGGAAACCAAATTAAAAATCAAGTTTTACAATCGTAATGTAAAAGGTTTAAAAAACTATCTTAACAGGTTACATAGATTAAAAAATTATTTAAATAATTCTGAAACCAACAGGATTAGAGTACTCATAAATGCCTCTCTAAATGAAAATCATAATGAAAAATTAAAACACATATCTAGACTATAAAAGTATAAAATTAAATTAAAACAAATAACTCTCTATACAACATAATGAGTTATTATACTTGTTTTCTAGATGAAAAAACTTTAATCACTATTTTAAAAGTCATAAATTTAAACAAAGATCTACAGGAGAAAATCGTTGATAAGATTATAGAGCCGTTTGTTCAAGAACAATGGTCTATCCATAGTTATTCATATATAGATTCAGATGAAGATGACTATTGGTCATATTCTGATGATAATGATTATTGGCCGTACAAATATGATGATGGCTATTATACTGACTAATTGTCAAATAATTCCTCAACTTACCCTGTTTGCGAACAGCACAAATGGAATAAATCTAATAAAACCTATAAAAATAAATCCAGAAGAATATGCAGGATTAGAATGGAATTTAGATAAATTTAGTAAACCAAAGGTATTTATTCCAGAAACTCCGTTATTATATACTAGTAGTAAAGGACAAACATCTGTTAGATTCACAGATTATAATTACACAAATCAAAGATCATTAGATGATAATGAAACAGAGAGTACTGTAGAAATAGAACAAGAATTAATGAATGTAGAAATATTACAAGAAGGATATGAAGTAGATTATGCGATAGAACAAACACTAATGTTGCATGAAGAAAATAAAAATAGGGTTTTTAAATGTAAAGGATGTAAAAAGAATAACATGAATATAAAAGAATGTATAAAACATTTCAAAACATGCTTAGAGAGAAATGATAATTTAGAATATAGGACGCATCAATCATAAAATATTAATGATACTAGCTTAGAAATGATAAGCGAAGACACAATGTCTATAATAAATTACAAAGAATTAGCAGAAGTAGAAGCAACAAGCTCTACAAGTGTTAGTCCTTTCCAGCCAACTAGCCCTAATGTTCAACCAATAAGTTATAGCACAAAAAATATACCTAGAAGACCAGCAATTAGGATAAATCCAGACCAAGAAATTAAAGGAGAAAACATAAGACCAGCTGAAAAAAGAATGCCAATAGAAGAACAAATTAAACTCCAAGAAGGAGGTAGTAAAGGAAAATTTTTAAATATAGCAGCTCATGATCCACAAATGTGGGATACTGTAATAGATCTATGGAAAGGAATAGTAGTAGCAGATTATCTAAGACATTATACAGAAACAGATGTAGAAACAATGTATAAGTATCTAGAAACCTTTTTAGGAGAGTCAGCAAAAGCTACGTGGGAAGGATTCAAATCTAATTGCCCACAAGATTTTCAAGTTTTAATATCAATGGGACCAAACCCCTATAATTTTACAAATAAAATACATAATTTATTAACAGGAAAAGACCCAAATAGTGGTCTAATAACATTACAAAAAGATGCATTAATAAAATTAGAACAATTAAGGATCTCACATTGGATGCATATAAAATACTTTTTAAAAGATTATTTTTATTATTGTACAACTAGTGGTAATACTTTTAATGAGGAATTAGGAAAGAAATTATTTAATAAATTATCAGGACCATTAGGAAGAGAAATAGAAGAAAGATGGTATAAAAGAGATGGAGTAATTCAATACCCAAATGCTAGATGGACTATAGGACAAAGAATACAACATGTAATGGATATATTAACAGAGAAATGTACAAATATACAAATACAAAAACAGTTAAAAAGAAATGAAATGAATTTTTGTAAATCAATAATATATACCACCCAGAATTATGATAATAACCAAAGAAAACCGAGAAGATATAAAAAGAATTACTATAATTACAACAAAAAACCATACACTCGTAAAAGATATTTTTTAAGAAAATCACAAACAAAGAAACCTTATTTAAATAGAGATAGACATGTTAGGAAATATAGAAATGATAGAAATTATAGAAATAAACTAGAATGTTATACATGTGGAAGTCCAGATCATTTAGCAAATATATGCCCTAAAAGAAACAACAGCAGAACTAGAAACTCTCAGTTAATAGAAGATTTTCAAGAAACATTATTAAATGTAGACGAATATATGTCAGACACAGAAAGCATATATTCTATAGTAAGTTTCGAATTAAATGAAAATAACAAAACAGACTCACCAGATTCTAAAGAAGATAACCTGATAAATGAAATAGGACAAGAAGTAGATGAGTTAGACTTAAATAGTTTAGTAATAAATAACTTAATGAATGTCACAGAAGAATGTACCCATGAGTTCCAAAAAAATAAAGGAATAGATAGTAATATATGCCAAATTTGTAGATGGTATCCTAGTAAGGAATACCGAGCTAAATGTAGAAAATGTTACATGGAAGCCTGTATAAATTGTATAGAAACTGCCTTAAAAATAAAAATAGAATCAAACGTAAATAATGAACAAAGATATACAACTAATCAAATCACAAATCTAAGAATAACAACTATGGAGGCTAGATTAAATGAGCTAGAACACAAAATAAATACATTAGAAAAAGGAAAAGCTAAACAATATGAAAATGAAAATAGCACACAAAAAATGGAACATTTAGAACAAATAGAAACAGAGCTTATGAACAAAGAAAATAATAGTGGCCTAATATGCAACGAAGAAAAAGACTTTTCTACGGTAAAAGTATTAGTAAAAATAAAAATTAAAGATATAGAAATAGAAACATTAGCTCTAATAGATCCAGGATGTACTAGTTGTATAATAAATAAAGAGATAATACCAGAAAATATATTAAAAACATATAAAACACCAATTATAGCAATGCAGATGGATGGATCCAGAAATATTTATCATCACTATATAGAGAAAGTTCAAATAAGTTTCTTAAATACGTGTAATAAATATTACGAACCTACTTATAATATTAATCAAGTATTAGTAAGAGATTTAAATATTGGAACAGACTTTGTGATAGGATTAAAATTTTGTATATACAACAGGGGAGGTTGCCTTATAACTAGAGATGGTATAATGTTATTCAAAAACCTCACATATACTCCAGTAATAACTTCAAGATTACCTACGGTATATAGAAAACTTAAAACACAAAAAAGATTCTCAGCCAGATCCTCAGCCATGTTGTGATAAATGTACAGATAATAGTTGTAAAATTAACGAAAAGAAAAAAGAGTTAAAAGAATGTATAGAAGAGTATACGTTAATAAATATAGAAGAATATGAATACTTAGAGAATATAGAAAAAGAGTATACTTTAATAAATGTAGAAACCCAGTTTTATAACTTTAAAAAAGGAATAAATAAAATAGGAATGATAAATAGTCCAAAAGATTTAGATAATATAATATCTATATTAGATAAAATAAAAATAATCGGAGAAAGACCATTAGCTCATTGGGATGCTAATGAGATAATGTGTAAATTAGATATAGTTAATTCAGAATACACAATAAAAACTGCACCTATAGAAGCTAATAATAAAGATACTAAAGAATTTGATATACAAATTAAGGAACTTCTAAAATTAGAAGTAATAAGAAGATCTACTTCTAGACATAGATCGGCTGCTTTTATGGTAAGAAATCATAGTGAACAAATAAGAGGTAAAACTCGCATGGTAATTAACTATAAAAGATTAAATAACAATACTAGAACAGATGTATATAAACTACCAGATAAAAGTGAGTTAATCAATAGAATACAAAATAAGAAAATATATAGCAAATTTGACTGCAAATCAGGATACTGGCAAGTCAAAATGCACCCAGACAACATAGAATGGACTGCATTCACATGTCCAGCAGGACATTTTGAATGGTTAGTCATGCCGTTTGATTTAAAGACAGTTCCACCCATTTTTCAAAGAAAAATGAATGATATATTTGGAGAATATAAACATTTTGTATTAGTATATGTAGATGATATTCTAGTGTTTAGTCAAAATATGCAAGAACACTTAGGACACTTACAAATAGTATTTAGATTATTTGTTAAACATGGTATAATCATAAGTAAAAAGAAAATGGAATTATGTAAGACTTATATCAATTTCTTAGGCATAACATTAGGAGAAGAAAGAGTAAAATTCCAACCACACATAGCTAAAAAAGTATTAGAAATGCCTGATAAATTAGAAAAAACTTAAGATTTACAAAAATTCTTAGGATTAGTAAACTACGCAAGAAATTTTATCCAAGATTTAGAAAAAATAGCAGGACCATTATATGCAAAGACAGGAAGCAAGGGACAAAAAAGCTTTAATATAGAAGATGTAAAATTAGTTCAAAAGATAAAAGAAAAAGTTAAAAATATTTCAGACTTAAAAATACCATTAGAATCAGATTATTTAATTATTCAAACAGACGGAAGTGATTTAGGATGGGGAGATATTCTAAAGGCACGACCTAATAAATATAGTAATAAAAACGAAGAACAAATATGCGGCTACCAGAGTGGAGCATACAAAGAAAAGGGAAACAAGAGTTCTATAGACTTAGAAGTATTAGCAATAATATATGGTTTAAATAGTTTTAATTTACATATTCTAAATAAAGAAGAAATTTTAGTTAGAACAGATTGTGAAGCTATTGTTAAATTCCATCAAAAAATAAACGATAAAACTAGCAGTAGAAGAAGATGGCTGAATTTTCTAGATACGATCTCTATTTATAAAAATATTATATTTGAACATATAAAAGGTAAAGAAAATAATTTAGCAGATCAGTTAAGTAGATTACAATTAGGAATAAATAAATAAGTTAAGTTTAATTCAACTCATTTGTTTTCAGCATGAAATCAACCGGACAGCCTCAGCCTCCTGCAGATAAAGGCAAAGGCATAGCTTCTTCTTCAGACTCATATCAACAGACAGTATTAGGTAATTTAAATTTTAGACCATTAGACTCCCTAGAAGCAATGGAAAGAATTCACTTTGGACCATTTAATCTAGTTGCTTATCCTGAGAGTAATATGTCATTCGGAATAAGACCAGACTACATTCTAGATAGACCCTAGAAATGTTTAATAGATAACCTTTGGATATCTTATAATAAATAAAATCGTAATCATTTTATGGCATCAATGAATTCTCTATGTCAATATATGACAGAAAAAAACAAGTCAAAGTTTAAATATTATGTAGTTATTTATGGTAAAACTAATGATATTTTTCAAACATGGATAGAAGTATTAGAGTCAATACAAGGTTTTAAAGCACCATTTTTTAAAGGTTTTAATGATTTCACTGAAGCAACAAATCATGCTAGAAGATACTTAGGACCAAATTATTATATATCACCTTCACTCAGACAAAATCCAGACCAAATACCACAATACAATATACAGAGAGACACAGGAAAAGTTATTTTCTGTGACCATTGTTCTTCTATGACGAAGAATTTCAAGAAGCTCAATGCTCAGAAGGAATCTCTTCTTATGAAAAACACCAGACTGATAAGACAGATACAAATATTGGAAGCAAGACTCGATCATCGGACAAATACAAGTAGGACAAATAACCAGACTCAGAGTTCTCCATCTCCTAAAAAAATGGATGAGAAAGGTGTGCATTTCCCTCTAAATGATCAGAAATCCACTGGTACAGCTAGTTCGGTTCAAATGGTAACCGGTAAAGATAAGTCAAACCCGTTGATGGCTGTCACTTTGCCAAAAAGTGAAGATGAAGATTGTTCTTCATCAAGACATAGAATAATAAAATCAGGCAATAAGACCTCAAAGAAGACTCTAATCTCCAGAAAGAAAAGTGAAACTATAGAGACTATAATTAAACAGACTTTGGATAAATTTTTAAGCCAACAGACACAAGATAAGCATATTGATAGCCTAGTACCAGTACAGACAGATTAGTCCCAGAAATAAATGATGAAGATATTAATGAAGGCAATGAATTTACTCATTTCCAAGATGCTCAGGACTCTTACGAAGACGATGACTCAGGAATGAGTTTCGATTCGATCGCCCTGCACAATTTGGATACTTAGTCCAGAAGAAGACAAGAGAATAAAGACAAGCTACTTATAGTAAGAGATAAGGTCGACAGGTGGGGATGCCCACTTTGTGTCTTGTAATAATCGAGTTAGTATCAGTGTCAGAATGGTGCTTCCTTTATCATTACTTTCTAAAAAAGAAAGAAAAACTGTGAGGCATGTGTCTGACTGAGTCAAGAAAGAAATAATAATGCATGTGACGATGGGGTCCAATGAGCATCCGACTAAGCATTAATAAGATTCTTTCTTATCTTTTATCTTTAAGTGTCGGCCACATATGTCCAGGCCACGTAGTCGTTTCTATATCCACTCCTTTTTTCTAGAAATTTGCCTATAAAAGGCTTAAGACTTAGTAGTAGAAGGTAAGAATGAAAAGGAAGGAAAAAACCGAACACAACATATTCCTCTTCCCTCTAAATGTATAAAACCTTTCTCAAAAACCATCTATCTACCCCTTGTATAAACCAAGATTTATAATATTAAGAGTCATAGTCTGAATAAAAGTTTTCAAATTTCGATTCAATCGTAAGGGGGTTCCCGAAAGGGAAACCTCTCCCTCAGTTACTTCATATAAGTTCTTATTTACACTATATTTTTCCCACAAAAAATATTTATGAAGTTTTTTCTTTTTAATTTTGCATAACATGTAAATTTATGTAAATCTTTATTACCCTTAGTATATGGTTAATCTTTTAACCTTCTAATAGCAACGATGGATTAACCTGTAAATTCCTAGAAATTCTGGCTTTGAAAGTTCGCCAGGTCTGCTGAATAGACAACAGAACAAATGTTAATAGCCAGGTGACTATTCCGGGGTGTGGTTAAAGAAGAAGGTATTAAGAATTTAAGTTAAAAGAGAGAGATGAACAGGATAATATAAAAAAAGAAGAAGGTAAAAATGGGAAAAATATAGGCTAAAAGAGCATATGAAGAAACTATAGGAGAGAAGGATTACTGAGTAGGATTTTTACAACATATTTGCATTAACCAACCAAAAAACTGTCATTCTGTTTAAATTGAAGCATCCTCTTATCTAAGTGTATATTTTTATATTTAACTGTATATTTTATTATAAGTAGCTTGTCTTTATTCTCTTGTCTTCTTCTGGACTAAGTGTCACACCCTTTTTTTTTCAATATCCAAAAGATTAATTTTAGTTTCGAAAGGGTTTTTATTATCAAAGTGACGAAAAATAAAAATTAGTTTCGAAAAAGGATTATTTACATTTTTTATTCAGAGTCGCCACTTGGCATAATCCGGTGTGCCAAGTCACCTTTGAAAAATCTTTTTTTTTCAAAACAGTTTGACTCTTTAAGAGTGGTTTGCGAACAGAGATTCCGGCTAAGGAATTCTGTTGACCGAGGGGAAGGTGTTAGGCACCCCTCGATTCCGTGTTCGACCACGGTCGTTTGGTGGAACATTTCGGCTAATTTTGACACTATCAATGTACAAACCACACACACAAAAAAACACACAAAAACGATCAATCAAACAAACAAAATCAGTCCAAAAATATAGTGTCCAGTCCAATTATTACAACCCGAAATGAAAAAGGTACTGAAAAGTAAACCTACGCTAACCTACACTAATCTTAAACTACGCTCCAATGCCTTACCCGATGCTTCGGGACTTCATCACGGGCGTCCTCCGAGTACATGATACGTCGGGGCATTTCCCGGTGAATAAATACAAATATGACCTCGGGGCATTCCCCGACGAATGAATACAATCGATCCAAATTCATAAAATAAAACCATTCAACAAACATTTTCAACATTCAACAATCCAAAAGTTCTAAATTCGCCTACCCGAACCTTCTATTTTCCTATCAAACTCGACCTATCATGATTCTTATCACATTTCAACATCATCAACAAATCAAAAATTATCCAAATTTACTTTTATCAATTTTCGAGTCCCATTCCCCAAATAACTAATTTTAATCCTCGAACAAGACCTCATTTCACCATACAATCCATAATAAAGGAACAAACACGAGCAATAATTCACCAAGAACAAAGATCAGCCAATCACACAAATATTAAATTCGATGCATCGAATATATTAAATAATGAAATAAAAGAGGGGAAGATTAGAATTGGACCTCAACTTGAAACTTTCGAAGAATATTGCTTGATAAAAATAAAGAAGCCCGCTCCCGATAGCCTCGAATCGAACCTCAACCCCAACAAAGATCCAACTCGATATCACAAATTCTTCGAACAAATTTGAATTCGGAATCGACAATCTCAAATAGAAACAACTAATCCCGAACAGAAATTCCAAAGACAAAATTTCAATCTCACAATCCAAGAGAAAAAAATAATAAGCCCAGATTGAAATAATTCGATGACAGACGAAAATTAGATGTTGACCTGCCGACAGGGATTGACACAAACGACTGATTTTCTGTTCAAAATTGGCTGGAATAACGCGTTCTCCACGACAGAGTCGTGTTTGGGGTTTAAGATTTGGCTTCACCGGAGCTCGAAAGACTCGATAGAGACCAAGACGAACAGTAAGCGATGCAGTAACTGAGTTTTTCGACGAAAAACTCGTCGGAAAAGGAGTATTTTTTGCGTTCGTATCTACCTGCTCGCTGCTACTCGCCGATTTCACTATTTTCGACGAGATTCAAACTCGCCGGAGCTCCTATGACCTTGGTGGTGATGAGCTCTAGGCACAGATCTGGTGGAAGCACTGTTTCTGGTGAGAGCCCGCTGGCAAAAGGGTGTTACTCGTCGGTTTTGGTTGTTTTTAGATGCTAATTCGATCTCCGGCGAGATCTGGTCGTCGGACTGACCTTCACTGTTTCTATCCCTCACTCACCTCTATCCCAGTTTTCTCCGATCTGGTGTATGCGTGTTTGATGCGTGCGTAGTACACTTTCCGATGACCCTCTCCTTTTTCGGTGAACATTTTGTGCGTGTATTTATATTCCCTAGTTATTGTGTGTGATCTGTGAATATGATCATCCCCCCTGAGGTTTCTGGTGAGAATGAGAATTATCTCGTAGTGGGGAAGGGTAGGTGGGGTAGTGAGGTGGGGGTAGGGGTAGGAGGGGTAGGGGTTAGGATGTGTTGTCAATTTTTAGTTGGGTGGGTTGTTAGAATATTAGGATAAGACAAGGTTTGTTATTATTATTTTTTTTGTATTTTGTGAGGGTATAATAACATGGATGAGGGTACACGGTAGGATAAGGTAAAATTAAGTAAATTAATCTTTCGGAGGGACAAAATTATGTGTCTACATCATGCCTCCTTTGAGTGTAAACAGGCAGTGTTTTCAGGCAAAGATGTAAACAACGAGACCAAATTTTGTCCCGATCATTATTCAAAGAGAGGAGTAAAAGAAAGAAGGACAATCGACTCCTGTCGGACACCCTATCTACCCAAGTCAGGAGAAAATCACAAGTATCTCAAAGGGTTGGAAGAGAAGTGGACTATACCGAGTTGGAGAGTCGAGTGAGGTTCCACCGAGGTTCCGGTCCGCGGCTCTGTCATTACATCAAAAAATAAAAATTACAAGTTAAAACATAAATGAAATTGCAAAATCCTATCTATAAAGCTTATGTTGGCTCTTGACTCGACTTTTATCACCCTATTCTTCAGGCGGACTCCTGACTTGCCATTTCTTTCAACTTGTTGCTTGGTTTTCAATTGCTTCACCCTATTCTTCAGGCGGGTTCCTGACTTGCTATTTCATCAACTTGTTGCCATGCTTTCAACTTCTGCACCCTGTTCTGCAGACGGGCTCCTGACTTGCTATTTTTATCAACTTGTTGCTATGCTTTCAATTTCTTCACCCTGTTCTGCTTGGTTTTCCATTTATTCGCCCTGTTCTTCGGGCATGCTCCTGAAATCACATCAAAACTGGAAAAAAAATTATCCCAAATAAAGAAATGCAATTTTTATGAGTTAATTGGAATGACTCGACTAAAAGGTACGTCTTTTAGGAATCAAGGGGGATGATTCGACTAAAAGGTACGTCTTATAGGAATCCAGGGGAAATGACTCGACTAAAAGGTACGTCTTCTAGGGGTCAAAGGGGATGACTCGACTAAAAGGTACGTCTTATAGGAATCAAAGGAGATGACTCGACTAAAAGGTACGTCTTATAGGAATCAAGGGAAATGACTCGACTAAAAAGGTATGTATTCTAGGAATCAAGGGAAATGACTCGACTAAAAGATATGTCTTATAGGAATCAAAGGGGATGACTCGACTAAAAGGTACGTCTTATAGGAATCAAAGGGGTGAATCGACTTAAAGGTACGTCCTATAGGAATCAAAGGGGATGACTCGACTAAAAGGTACGTCTTATAGGAATCAAGGGGAAATGACTCGACTAAAAGGTACGTCTTCTAGGAATCAAGGGAAATGACTCGACTAAAAGGTACGTCTTATAGGAATCAATAGGAATGACTCGACTAAAAGGTACGTCTTATAGGAATCAAAGGGAATGACTCGACTAAAAGGTACGTCTTATAGGAATCAAAGGGGATGACTCGACTAAAAGGTACGTCTTATAGGAATCAAAGGGGATGACTCGACTAAAAGGTACGTCTTATAAGAATCAAAGGGAATGACTCGACTAAAAGGTACGTCTTATAAGAATCAAGGGAAATGACTCGACTAAAAGGTACGTCTTATAGGAATCAAAGGGGATGACTCGACTAAAAGGTACGTCTTATAGGAATCAAGGGAAATGACTCGACTAAAAAGGTATGTATTCTAGGAATCAAGGGAAATGACTCGACTAAAAGATATGTCTTATAGGAATCAAAGGGGATGACTCGACTAAAAGGTACGTCTTATAGGAATGAATCAATAGGAATGACTCGACTAGAAGGTACGTCTTATAGGAATCAAAGGGGATGACTCGACTAAAAGGTACGTCTTATAGGAATCAAAGGGGATGATTCGACTAAAAGGTACGTCTTCTAGGAATCAAGACTTAAGTTAGGAAATGCATTACCTAAGAAGCAAAATTTGAATTACCCAATCAAGGAAGTGTGTTTCCTTATCAATGTTGTTTGAATTATCAAAACAATAAAGTGTGTCTCCTTACCAAAGCTGCTTGAATTACCAAAACAAGGAAGTGTGTCTCCTAGAGATCTTGAATTATGAGTTTTACCATGGTTTTGATAACCAAAACTTTGCAGTAACCTTGCCTCTTGCATTTGTTGAGGTGAGAAATTACGGCCTTAGATGTTTAGGCTCTGAAATCCTTGATCTGAATGCAACATGTATTCCTATTACATTCAAAGAAAACTTGTGAGTTTAAAAACATGGTGGCTAGTTTGTGGCTTTGGCTTTTGAGGCAATTGCTCCTGCCCCCGTCACATTTAGCTTTGCTTCCAACCATTAGTATATGTCATTGACTTGTTGTATCATTGACTCAAACTCAGCTTATTAAGAGTGACTCTGAAACAAACACAGTATTTCTGCTTTGTCGTGTTTCTCAAATAAACCCTTTGAACCTTGGTATTTCCATGAGTTCCCCGATTTCTCTGTTGACAAAACTTCCTGCATGCCTTTTTTTTGGGCTCACAATTATGTCTCTTTCATGTGCTAGCTTTTGTCTTGCTTTGTGCAATTAAAGAAGCTGGTAGCTAGTTTAGAAATCTTTTCTCACTTGTTTTGACACGGACTTGACTCAAAGACAAGAAACACAAAAAAAGAATGATAATTTTTGTTTTGATAACTGACTTAAGAAAGATAAAATTAAAATAAAGAGAAGAAAGAAAAGACAATGAATGTCCCTTTTTTTAAAACAAAGAAACGAAAAATTCATCTAAATGACTGTCAACACTAATGATTATGCCATGCATTTTGGATTAAGCAGCTTGATCTTTTCATCCAAACTTTCTACCTATTGTTGTTGAGTTAATGGCCTTGAAACTGAGTTGCTTTCTTAGGTCAATTGCATTTAAGACCCCATTCGGCTAGTAGCGCCTTGAAAGGTTTTCGCCAACAAGCTTCTTTCATTTTCTCTCGGCTCACTATCGCCTTATAGTGCCCGTGAGGGTTTTCACCAATAAGACTCTCATTTTTATTTCTCTCAACTTACCATCGCCTTATGGTGACCGTAAGGTTTTTCACCAATAAGACTCTCTCATTTTTATTTCTCTCTTGATTCCCTATGCTGAGGAAGACAAATAGCTCCCAAATGCATCATCATATCCCTTGCATGCTCTGCCTTAACATCCTCAAAGATTGATCTGAAGGTCTTTCTTTGGTTGTAACTTGGCTTTTGGATAAGGTTAGAAAGAAAGAATGGCATGGGGCCCAAACGACACTTGAAGTGGGGTAGGACTTACAACTTTTGGAATCGACTCAAACAATGAGGATTAACTCATGCCCCAGTTTCTTTTGACTGGGTGACTCTAAATTGTTTATTTGGTTGGACCGAGCCCTGAGTGGGGCAGCATACGTATCTCACCCTCGAGAGAGGAGAATCAGGTCATGCGTAGTTCTGGCAGCTTGTTCTTTCACTTGATTCTATTTTTTCTTTTGTTGACTCTTTTGTCTTTGGGACCTTTCTGACTTTATTTTTCTTGACACTCATCTTTTCTTTCTTTTTCGACATATTTTTTTGAATGTTGTTGACTCTTATCTTGATTCCAAAAGAGGGGTATGAAAGAAAATAACACTAAGGCCTAAATGGGGGTAAACAAAGGATGACACAGTGTTTGGATAGCAGAATGAAATGTCTTCATCATATCAATTCTTGAAAATGCTAGTACATAGCATAAAATGCGAAAGTGCATGATCAAGATCACTTATGAAATGTTTTACAACACTAACTTACCCCGAGCATATGTGCCACCTCTTTTTCTACACTTGCCCAGCATACAACTCTACTTTTTTGTGCATTCCTCATGCGGAAGGACTCATGACTTCGTGGAGCTAATTTTCTTCCTGTTCCTCTTGATAGGATCACGTAGACACTGTTTGACCTAATTAAGACATGTCTTTCAATTGATGATCAAGTTATCCTTGCGATTCTCAAAAAGACTCAATTTTCAAAGAAGGCTTCTAGTTGATCACCAAATGCCCCAACACTCTATTTATTTTCTCAGATGCTCTCTTTTCCTAAATTTAACTCTCTGATTCAATGCTTCATGATTAATCTGGATTTTAAGATCTGATTGAAAATTCCGCAGGCATGTCATATCACTAGAATCAACATAAAGTGACTGTATAAAGAAAATAAACAAACAGCACATACTCGAAACACAAAAGGAAAGGGACACTTAATTTAGTTGAAATAAAAGATAAAAGGGTTTGAACATAAACGACAAAGGGACAAAACAAGATAGATCCCGAACTACAACCCTGAAATAATTCAAAAAATAGAAAAGAAAACAAAACAAACTACCAGACCTCTTCCTAGTAGGGAGAGGGGTGACTTTTCAATTGCTCAGCCTGACATATTAGCCACTGGTTTGCATATCAGCATGACTAGAGCTTCCCTCACTATCTATGTTCTGCACCATAATTGATCCATCATGAATCATCTTTTCAATTTCTCTTTTCAAATCTCGACAATCTTCAATACTATGACCCTGAGCCTCAGAATGATACGCACATCGTGCGTTAGGATCAAAATTTCTTGAACACCGATTAAGGGTGTGCCCAAGGAGAGGAGTGATCATTTCTTCCTGTACCAATCTCTGAAATAAACTGGCATATGACTCTCCAATTAGTGTGAAGCTATCTCTCGACTTCTGCCTCATTTCATTGTTTGGCTTGGATAGAAAATCTGGCTTAGAAGGGTTTTGGTATATTTGTGGAGTTAGAGAATGACTCTGGGGCGTTGGGGTATGCCATTGTGGGAAAGATGAGGGTTGATCATGTGGTCGTGCATTATACACTGGATATGGATGTGGAGGAACAGAGTACAATGGATTTTGGGAGTGATTATGTGGATCCTGGGCATAAACTTGAGCTTGAGCTTGAGATCAACGACGACGTGGTCTTCTTGACCTTTCTTGCTGTCCAACTATAATTGCAGATGCATTTTCCTCATTCTTTTCCTCCCCAACACTTCCTGAACCCATTTGAATTACTTGAGTAGTCGCTTTCAATGTTGCAAAACTCACAATGCGACCAGTCGTAATTTCCTCTTCTATCATCTCCCCCATTTTAAGGACCTCAATGAATGGCTTGCCTAATGCAGGTAACAAGTGTTGATAATATGTTTCGTCCTGCACTTGAATAAACACCTTCACTATTTTTCTTTCTTTCATTGGCGGTTTTACTCTAGCAGCTTGTTCGCGCTATCTAATTGCATACTCCCTGGAACTCTCATTATTTTTCTTTGTTATACTAGTTAGGGATTTTTCGTCAGAGATCAACTCCACATTGTATTGAAATTGTTGCACAAATTTGTTAGCTAGGTCATTCCAACTAATCCATTTGTTAATGTCTTAGTCAACAAACCATTCTGAAGCTAGACCTGAAAGACTCACCGAAATATGCCAGGAGTAATTCTTCCTTCCCTCCAGCGCCCCTTAGCTGGTTGCAATAGCGTCTCAAATGTGCTACAGGATCGCCATATCCATCATACTTCTCAAACTTCGGCATTTTAAAACCAAGAGGAAGATGTACACAAGGAAACATGCACAGATCTTTATATGAGACACTTTTGTACCCCCCAAGTCCTTGCAAGTTTTTCATAGTCAGTTCTAAACTTCTCAATTTTCTGGCTATTTTCTCTTGTTCTTCTGTCATAACAGGCTTCTCAGTGTTAGGAGGAAATTCAGAAGGTTGAGGGCAATCGTAAGGACCAGTCGATTTAAATGTAGGCTCGAGAGCATAATGCTGATCACTAAAAATATTCAATGCAGGCTCTCTTGTTGAGTAGGGAGGCACAACTTGTGGATGAACATCAAAAGTAGGAGGTGGGGGTGGCGCCGCAAAAGCATGAACAACAGCTGGAGCCGAGTATGTGGTAGTTTTGGATTGGGGAGTGAGGAAATGAACATTGGAAGTGGTTGGATATTGTTTCCCCAGAGTCGATCCTGATGCATGTTGTGTCATATCAACAAAAATGGGAAATTGTGCATGTGACACGGGAGGCAAGCTAGAAAGATATTCCAGATTATCCGTGGGAGCTGGAGGAGGCGGCAACCCATTAGCCCAAGCTCGATGCATTTCTATTATTTGCCGCCTTAATTTGCGAATCTCTTCATTATCTCCTACATTCTCATTCCCCAAACTCCCAATTTGATTAGTGACAACTAACTCGGTATCCTTGTTGGCCATAACTTCCTCTGTGACTTGGAGCAATATGGAGGACCAGCCAAAATGCCACAAACCAACCACCTTAAACTAACTGGACAAGAGATAGCAAATGGTTAGAGTTCAACATTTTTTCAAAACCTCTTTTTTTTTTCTTGAAAAGATCACCGAACCCAAGAAGGGGCCTATGTATCTCACCCCCGAAAGGGGAGAATCAGGTGTGCGTAGTTCGTGAAGTTTTGCCAAAATGGCCAATTAAACTTTTTCCTTTCTTTTCTTGAAACTTTAAAAAGAGAAGAAAATAACAAATTGTCAAAAGAATAGACTCTTTTTGCATTTTCACGTTTAAAATTCCTATACAAAATGAAACCTATGATTTCAAAGAAAAATCTTTTTTTAGATTTTCAATTTTGAATTTCATATGAAAATGAAACTTGAACCTATTAAAGAAAAATCTTTTTGTAGTTTTCTTTTAAAGATGTATATGAAACACTTACTCTAAATAAAGAGTGAAGAAATTTTTTTTGAATTTTTGAAATAAGATCAACCAAAAATGAAACCTACGACTATTGAGGAAAATTATTTTTTTTTTATTTTTCTTTTCAAGATATGTATGAAACACCTACTCTAAATAAAGAGTGAAGAAAATCTTTTTGAATTTTTTAAATAAGATCTCCGAACCCACAATAGGTTGCCTACGTATCTCACTCCTGAGAGAGGAGAATCAGGGGTGTGTAGTTCGTCCAGATTGGACAATTAATGATTAACTAATAAATTGACCCTAACTTAAGAGACACAACCAAAAACAAACGAATAAAAACTTTTTGGATTTTCAACTAGACACTTCAACTAAGACTGACACCGCCAATTATGAAGAAAAATCTTTTTTGGTATTTTTTTCTTTTGAAAAATAAGTAGAAAAGGCAAACAAAACCCTCTTTTTTTCATTTTTTTATTATTTTGTTGAACTTACGGTACTTTGAGAAGATAAATGCAAAACGTAAAAAAAATCTTTTTGAGTTTTTGGATCGTGAAGAACAAATGCCATAAAGAACTCTAAAATAAACTACGACACTCCTTTTGATTCATTCTTTTCGACTCACTTTTTCTATTTTTTTTTCTTTTTTTTTCATATTTTTTTTTGCCTACGCACCTTACTCCTAACAAATGTTTTTTTTTCAAATCAGTCCGTCAAATGAACACGTTACCCTTAAAGATGCAACAGTTAGCACGTAGGGATGCTTTAGAGGTGAGTCTCCTACAAAGGGTCATGTGGGTCCCGCTAGGTCTCAGTATGATGCACATAAGCATGACCTAAAGGTTGACCTACGTTGTGGTTCACTAACAAGGCTGTTCGGGGGAGCGTATGGTCGATAGTGGCTGCTTTGCTTTCCACCTACTCCATAACACCGACGGCTCCCCCCTAAAATAAGGGTGACTCAACTAGAGGTCGTGTACAACACGTGTACTACGGACTTGTTGCAGAAAGAAGGCTTGGAGGTAGACACATGATGCCAGATATAAAAGCGGTAACACATAGGATAAATGCTATAAACAAAGAGCACGAAAAACGCACAAAAAAGTGATAACAATAACACAAAAAAAAATCACAAACAATGCTTATACACTCGTAATGACAAACAAAGCCGATACGACTCCAAAATAAGCTTGAATTCTGAAATGGTCCCCAGCAGAGTCGCCAGAGCTGTCACACCCTTTTTTTTCAATATCCAAAAGATTAATTTTTAGTTTCGAAAGGGTTTTTATTATCAAAGTGACGAAAAATAAAAATTTGTCTCGAAAAAGGATTATTTACATTTTTTATTCAGAGTCGCCACTTGGCATAATCTGGTGTGCCAAGTCACCTTTGAAAAATCCTTTTTTTTCAAAACAGTTTGACTCTTTAAGACTGGTTTGCGAACAGAGATTCCGGCTAAGGAATTCTGTTGACCGAGGGGAAGGTGTTAGGCACCCCTCGATCCCGTGTTCGACCACGGTCGCTTGGTGGAACGTCTCGGCTAATTTTGACACTATGAATGTACAAACCACACACACAAAAAAACACACAAAAACGATCAATCAAACAAACAAAACCAATCCAAAAATATAGTGTCTAGTCCAATTATTACAACCCGAAATGAAAAAGGTACTGAAAAGTAAACCTACGCTAACCTACACTAATCCTAAACTACGCTCCAATGCCTTACCCGATGCTTCGGGCCTTCATCACGGGCGTCCTCCGAGTACATAATACGTCGGGGCATTCCCCGGTGAATAAATACAAATATGACCTCGGGGCATTCCCCGGCGAATGAATACAATCGATCCAAATTCATAAAATAAAACCATTCAACAAACATTTTCAACATTCAACAATCCAAACGTTATAAATTCGCCTACCCGAACCTTCTATTTTCCTATCAAACTCAACCTATCATGATTCTTATCACATTTCAACATCATCAACGAATCAAAAATTATCCAAATTTACTTTTATCAATTTTCGAGTCCCATTCCCCAAATAACTAATTTTAATCCTCGAACAAGACCTCATTTTACCATACAATCCATAATCAAGGAACAAACAGGAGAAAAAATTCACCAAGAACAAAGATCAACCAATCACACAAATATTAAATTCGATGCATCGAATATATTAAATAATGAAATAAAAGAGGGGAAGATTAGAATTGGACCTCAACTTGGAACTTTTGAAGAATATTGCTAGATAAAAATAAAGAAGCCCGCTCCCGATAGGCTCGAATCGAACCTCAACCCCAACAAAGATCCAACTCGATATCACAAATTCTTCGAACAAATTTGAATTCGGAATCGACAATCTCAAATAGAAACAACTAATCCCGAACAGAAATTCCAAAGATAAAATTTCAATCTCACAACCCAAGAGTAAAAAATAATAAGCCCAGATCGAAATAATTCGATGACAGACGAAAATTTGATGCTGAGCTGCCGACAGGGATTGACACAAACGACTGATTTTCTGTTCAAAATTGGCTGGAATAACGGGTTCTCCACGACAGAGTCGTGTTTGGGGTTTAAGATTTGGCTTCACCAGAGCTCGAAAGACTCGATAGAGACCAAGACGAACAGTAAGCGATGCAGTAACTAAGTTTTTCGGCGAAAAACTCGTCGGAAAAGGAGTATTTTTCCGCGTTCGTATCTACCTGCTCGCTGCTACCCGCCGATTTCACTGTTTCCGGTGAGATTCAAACTCGCCGGAGCTCCTATGACCCTGGTGGTGATGAGCTCTAGGCACAGATCTGGTGGAAGCACTGTTTCCGGCGAGAGCCCGCCGACAAAAGGGTGTTACTCGTCGGTTTTGGTCGTTTTTAGATGCTAATTCGATCTTCGGCGAGATTTGGTCGCCGGACTGACCTTCACTGTTTCTCTCCCTCACTTACCTCTATCCCATTTTTCTCCGATCTAGTGTATGCGTGTTTGATGCGTGCGTAGTACACTTTTCGATGACCCTCTCCTTTTTTGGTGAACTTTTTGTGCGTGTATCTATATTCCCTAGTTATTGTGTGTGATCTGTGAATATGGTCATCCCCCCTGAGGTTTCTGGTGAGAATGAGAATTATCTCGTAGTGGGGAAGGGTAGGTGGGGTAGTGAGGTGGGGGTAGGGGTTAGGATGTGTTGTCAATTTTTAGTTGGGTGGGTTGTTAGAATATTAGGATAAGACAAGGTTTGTTATTATTTTTTTTTTTGTATTTTGTGAGGGTATAATAACATGGATGAGGGTACACGGTAGGATAAGGTAAAATTAAGTAAATTAATCTTTCGGAGGGACAAAATTATGTGTCTACACTAAGTATCCAAATTGTGCAGGGCGATCGAATCGAAACTCATTCTTGAGTCATCGTCTGTGTAAGGGTCCTGAGCATCTTGGAAATGAGTAAATTCATTGCCTTCATTAATATCTTCATCATTTATTTCTGGGACTAATTTGTCTGTACTAGTACTAGGATGTTCATCAATATGCTTATCTTGTGTCTGTTGGCTGAAGAATTTATCCAAAGTCTGTTTAATTATAGTCTCTATAGTTTCACTTTTCTTTCTGGAGATTAGAGTCTTCTTTGAGGTCTTATTGTCTGATTTTATTATTCTACGTCTTGATGAAGAACAATCTTCATCTTCACTTTTTGGCAAAGTGACAGCCATCAACGGGTTTGACTTGTCTTTATCGGTTACCGTTTGAACCGGACTAGCTCTACCAATATTCGGTACAGTGGATTTCTAAGCATTTATAGGGAAATGCACACCCTTCTCATCCATTTTTTGAGGAGATGGAGAACTCTGAGTCTGGTTATTTATCCTACTTGTATTTGTCTGATGATCGAGTCTTGCTTTCAATATTTGTATTTGTCTTATCAGTCTGGTGTTTTTCATAAGAAGAGATTCTTTCTGAGCATTGAGCTTCTTGAAATTCTCCGTCATAGAAGAACAATGGTCACAGAAAATAACTTTTCCTGTGTCTCTCTGTATATTGTATTGTGGTATTTGGTATGGATTTTATCTGAGTGAAGGTGATATATAATAATTTGGTCCTAAGTATCCTCTAGCATGATTTGTTGCTTCAGTGAAATCATTAAAATCTTTAAAAAGTGGTGTTTTAAAACCTTCTATTGACTCTAATACTTCTATCCATGTTTGAAAAATGCCATTAGTTTTACCATAAATAACTACATAATATTTAAACTTTGGCTTGTTTTTTTCTGCCATATATTGACATAGAGAATTCATTGATGCCATAAAATGATTACGATTTTGTTTATTATAAGATATCCAAAGGTTATCTATTAAACATTTCTGGGGTCTATCTAGAATGTAGTCTGATCTTATTCTGAATGACATATTACTCTCAGGATAAGCAACTAGATTAAATGGTCCAAAGTGAATTCTTTCCATTGCTTCTAGGGAGTCTAATGGTCTAAAATTTAAATTACCTAATATTGTCTGTTGATATGAGTCTGAAGAAGAAGCTATGCCTTTGCCTTTATCTGCAGGAGGCTGAGGCTGTCCGGTTGGTTTCATGCTGAAAATAAATGAGTTGAATTAAACTTAACTTATTTATTTATTCCTAATTGTAATCTACTTAACTGATCTGCTAAATTGTTTTCTTTACCTTTTATATGTTCAAATATAATATTTTTATAAATAGATATCGTATCTAGAAAATTCAGCCATCTTCTTCTACTGCTAGTTTTATCGTTTATTTTTTTTATGGAATTTAACAATAGCTTCACAATCTGTTCTAACTAAAATTTCTTCTTTATTTAGAATATGTAAATTAAAACTATTTAAACCATCTATTATTGCTAATACTTCTAAGTCTATAGAACTCTTGTTTCCCTTTTCTTTGTATGCTCCACTCTGGTAGCCGCATATTTGTTCTTCGTTTTTATTATTATATTTATTAGGTCGTGCCTTTAGAATAGCTCCCCATCCTAAATCACTTCCGTCTGTTTGAATAATTAAATAATCTGATTCTAATGGTATTTTTAAGTCTGAAATATTTTTAACTTTTTCTTTTATCTTTTGAACTAATTTTACATCTTCTATATTAAAGCTTTTTTGTCCCTTGCTTCCTGTCTTTGCATATAATGGTCCTGCTATTTTTCCTAAATCTTGGATAAAATTTCTTGCGTAGTTTACTAATCCTAAGAATTTTTGTAAATCTTTAGTTTTTTCTAATTTATCGAGAATTTCTAATACTTTTTTAGCTATGTGTGGTTGGAGTTTTACTCTTCCTTCTCCTAATGTTATGCCTAAGAAATTGATATAAGTCTTACATAATTCCATTTTCTTTTTACTTATGATTATACCATGTTTAACAAATAATCTAAATACTATTTGTAAGTGTCCTAAGTGTTCTTGCATATTTTGACTAAACACTAGAATATCATCTACATATACTAATACAAAATGTTTATATTCTCCAAATATATCATCCATTTTTCTTTGAAAAATGGGTGGAGCTGTCTTTAAACCAAACGGCATGACTAACCATTCAAAATGTCCTGCTGGACATGTGAATGCAGTCTATTCTATGCTGTCTGGGTGCATTTTGACTTGCCAGTATCCTGATTTGCAGTCAAATTTGCTATATATTTTCTTATTTTGTATTCTATTGATTAACTCACTTTTATCTGGTAGTTTATATGCATCTGTTCTAGTATTGTCATTTAATCTTTTATAGTTAATTATCATGCGAGCTTTACCTCTTATTTCTTCACTATGATTTCTTACCATAAAAGCAGCCGATCTATGTCTAGAAGTAGATCTTCTTATTACTTCTAATTTTAGAAGTTCTTTAATTTGTATATCAAATTCTTTAGTATCTTCATTATTAGCTTCTATAGGTGCAGTTTTTATTGTGTATTCTGAATTAACTATATCTAATTTACACATTATCTCATTAGCATCCCAATGAGCTAATGATCTTTCTCCGATTATTTCTATTTTATCTAATATAGATATTATAAGTAGGTTCGTAATATTTATTACACGTATTTAAGAAATTTAACTAAACTTTCTCTATATAGTGATGATAAATCTTTCTGGATCCATCCATCTGCATTACTGTAATTGGTGTTTTATATATTTTTAATATATTTCCTGGTATTATCTCTTTATTTATTATACAACTAGTACATCCTGGATCTATTAGAGCTAATGTTTCTATTTCTATATCTTTAATTTTTATTTTTACTAATACTTTTACTGTAGAAAAGTCTTTTTCTTCGTTGCATATTAGGCCACTATTATTTTCTTTGTTCATAAGCTCTGTTTCTATTTGTTCTAAGTGTTTCGTTTTTTGTGTACTATTTTCATTTTCATATTGTTTAGCTTTTCCTTTTTCTAATGTATTTATTCTGTGTTCTAGCTCATTTAATCTAGCCTCCATAATTGCTATTCTTAGATTTGTGATTTGATTAGTATTATATCTTTGTTCATTATTTACGTTTGATTCTATTTTTATTTTTAAGGCAGTTTCTATACAATTTATACAGGCTTCCATGTAACATTTTCTATATTTAGCTCGGTATTCCTTACTAGGATACCATCTACAAATTTGGCATCTATTACTATCTATTCCTTTATTTTTTTGGAACTCATGGGTACATTCTTTTGTGACATTCATTAAGTTATTTATTACTAAACTATTTAAGTCTAACTCATCTACTTCTTGTCCTATTTCATTTATCAGGTTATCTTCTTCAGAGTCTGATGAGTCTGTTTTGTTATTTTCATTTAATTCGAAACTTACTATAGAATATATGCTTTTTGTGTCTGACATATATTCGTCTACATTTAATAATGTTTCTTGAAAATCTTCTATTAACTGAGAGTTTCTAGTTCTGCTATTGTTTCTTTTAGGGCATATATTTGCTAAATGATCTGGACTTCCACATGTATAACATTCTAGTTTATTTCTATAATTTCTATCATTTCTATATTTCCTAACATGTCTATCTCTATTTAAATAAGGTTTCTTTGCTTGTGATTTTCTTAAAAAATATCTTTTAGGAGTGTATGGTTTTTTGTTGTAATTATAGTAATTCTTTTTATATTTTCTCGGTTTTCTTTGGTTATTATCATAATTCTGGGTGGTATATATTATTGATTTACAAAAATTCATTTCATTTCTTTTTAACTGTTTTTGTATTTGTATATTTGTACATTTCTCTGTTAATATATCCATTACATGTTGTATTCTTTGTCCTATAGTCCATCTAGCATTTGGGTATTGAATTACTCCATCTCTTTTATACCATCTTTCTTCTATTTCTCTTCCTAATGGTCCTGATAATTTATTAAATAATTTCTTTCCTAATTCCTCATTAAAAGTATTACCACTAGTTGTACAATAATAAAAATAATCTTTTAAAAAGTATTTTATATGCATCCAATGTGAGATGCTTAATTGTTCTAATTTTATTAATGCATCTTTTTGCAATGTTATTAGACCACTATTTGGGTCTTTTCCTGTTAATAAATTATGTATTTTATTTGTAAAATTATAGGGGTTTGTTCCCATTGATATTAAAACTTGAAAATCTTGTGGGCAATTAGATTTGAATCCTTCCCACGTAGCTTTTGCTGACTCTCCTAAAAAGGTTTCTAGATACTTGTAGACACCTAATTTCGTCCCTCCACGATGTCGTTTTTACCTATTTTATTTTATTTATTTTTATCCTATCGTGTACCCTCACCCGTGTGATAATCCCTCCACAAAATGACAAAAAATAACAATCCCTAACTAATTTTGTTTTATCCTAATATTCTAACAACCCACCCAATAAAAATACAACACCTAATCCTTATCCCATCCAACCAAAAAGCAACACCTCACACCCTACCCCCTACCCCACGTTACCCCACCCCCCCACTCTCTTTTTTTTGTCAAGAAAGAAAGCCTAAAAAAATATATATACCTACCCATACACAAAAAAAAGGAGAAAAAAACAAAAAATCAAAAGGGAAGGGAAAAACCATCAGATTTTTTGGCTCTCTCCCTCTCTCAAAAGACTCTCTCTCTCTAAACTCTACTCTCCCTCTCTGTAACGTCGCTGCCGGCGACCTAAGCTCCGGCCACCACGACACTACCACCCCCACAACCGCATCGTCACTTCCTCTCTCTCTCTCTCTTCGTCGACTCACCCCCCTCTCTCTCTTCGACGATGGCAACAACGCCGTCGTCACTCCGATCTTCCTCCCTCTTTCTCTCCGACGACGGCAACAGCGCCGTCGTCACTCCCTCTCTCCCCCTCTCTTTCTCTCCGAACAGCAGCTCTGGCAGCGACCAACAGCTTCACTCCGACCTCTTCGCCGCCGAACAACAGCGACCAGCGGCGGCACTAGCTCCGTCACTGCCTAGATCTGCCGCCGCCGTTCTTTCCATCGTCGTGAGCTCACCGCCTCAATCTGTTTGGTTTTTTGATTTCTTGCTGTCTTTGGTTGATTTTGGTTTCGTCTATTTCATGGTTCAACGTTGATAGTAAGTTTCAAGTCGACTTTATCGAATCTCGTCGTTGTGAGGTTGGGTTTCGTAGAGTAAAATTTTATTCACGGATTTTGGAGCTGTCCGGTTATTGTTTTAATATCGAGTTTGGTTTGTTCGTCGTGAGATTCTACGATCGAGTTTTGGTCTTCGGATTTCCTTATTATCGACAAAATGTTCTATCGAGGTCCATTTCTTAACTCGTCTTTTATATATATATATATGTGGTTGTTTGTTTTGATTGGTTGCGAAGGCGAGTGGTGATTATAGTTTTGTTGAATTTTTGTTTATGTTGATGTTATGATTGTGATGCTTGGTTGTTTGGTTTTGGTAGATTAAGGCATAAACTTGATCATGTTCAATGGATGGACGGAAAGAAAGTCGGGGGTGGAATTGGAAAAATAAACAAAAGGATAGATTCGGTTTAATTTGATTTATTGTTGGTATGAATTGTGGTAGGATTATGTCTTTAGTCTAGAACGGATAAGCAAATTTAGGCATGGCAAATTGATGACATGTTTGAAATATGTGTCGGAATGGTTTTGTTTTATTGCATTTAATTCAATGCTGTAATTTGACCGGGGAATGCCCCGAAGTACCTGTATTGATTTCACCGGGGAATGCCCCGACGTATCATGTTGGCGGAAAATAATGGTGATGAAGGCCCGCGGCGTCGGGTAAGGCATTAGAGCATTAGTCTAGAATTAATTGAGAATATGATTTATTTTTATGCATTTTTTTATTTTTGGGACTGTATAATTGGACTGGACACTAATTTTGAATTTGTTTTGTTTCATGTGTTTGATGGATTGTTTTATGTGTTTTTGTGTGGCTTATGCATTTGTAACGTCAATTTAGTCGATACGCTCTGCCAAGCGACCGTGGTTGAACCACGGGATCGAGGGGTGCCTAACCCCTTCCCCTCGGTCAACAGAATTCCTTAGCCGGAATCTCTGTTCGCAAACCAGTTTAAGAGTCAAATGGTTTCGAAAAGGATTTTTCAAAAGTGACTTGGCACACCGGATTATGCCAAGTGGCGACTCTGAATAAAAAATGTAAATAATCCTTTTTTCGAAACAAATTTTCATTCTTGTCACTTAAATAATAAAACCCTTTCGAACTTTAAAACGAATTTTGAGTACGTGAAAAAGGGGTGTGACAGCTCTGGCGACTCTGCTGGGGAACGTTTCAGAATTCGAGCTTATTTTTGAGTCGTATCGACTTTGTTTGGCATTACGAGTGTATAAGCATTGTTTGTGATTATTGTTTTGTTATTGTTTTCACTTTTGTGCGTTTTCGTGCTCTTTGTTTATAGTATTTATCCTATGTGTTACCGCTTTATATCTGTCATCATGAGTCCATTCCCCCGGCCTTCTTTCTGCAACAAGTCTCGGAGCGCACGTCGTGCGCACGAACTCTAGTTGAGTCACCTTTATTTTAGAGGGGGAGACGTTGGATGTATGGAGTAGGTGGAAAGCAAAGCATCCACTATCGACCATATGCTCCCCCGAACGGCCTTGTTAGTAAACCACAACGTAGGTCAGCCTTTAGGTCATTCTTATGTGCATCATATTGAGACCTAGCTGGGCCCATACGGCCGTTTGTAGGAGACTCACCCCTAAAGCATCCCTACGTGCTAACTGTTGCATATTTGAGGGTAACGTGGTCATTTGACGGACCGATTTGGGGAAAACATGTGTTAGAAGTAAAGTGTGAAAAAAAAAAGAAAAAGAAAAAAAGTGAGTCGAAAAGAATGAATCAAAAGGAGTGTCGAAGTTTATTTTAGAGTTCTTTATGGCTTTTGTTCTTCACGATCCCAAAACTCAAAAAGATTTTTTTTACGTTTTTGCATTTATCTTCTCAATGTACCGTAAGTTCAAAAAAAAAATTGAATGAAAAAAAATGAGGGTTTTATTTGCTTTGTCTACTTATCTGTCAAAAACAAAATACCAAAAAGATTTTTTTTATATAATTGGTGGTGTCAGTCTTAGTTGAAATGTCTAGTTGAAAATCCAAAATGTTTTCACTCGTTTGTTTTTGGTTGTCTCTTAAGTTAGGGTCAATTTATTAGTTAATCGTTAAGTGTCCAATCTGGACGAACTACGCACCCCTGATTCTCCTCTCTCGGGAGTGAGATACGTAGACAACCTATTTTAGGTTCGGGGATCTTATTTCAAAAATACCAAAAAAAAATTCTTCACTCTTCATTTAGAGTAGGTGTCTCATGTACATCTTTAAAAGAAAGCAAAAAAAAATATTTTCCTTTAATAGGTTCAAGTTTCATTTTCGTATGAAATTTAAAATCGAAAATTCAAAAATATTTTCTTCGGTAACCATAGATTTCATGTTGTACAGGAATCTGAAAAATTCAAAAAGATTTTCTTCACTCTTCACTTAGAGTAGGTGTTTCATATACATCTCTAAAAGAAAACTATAAAAAGATTTTTTTTAATAGTTTCAAGTTTCATTTTCCTATGAAATTCTAAATCGAAAACCCAAAAAGATTCTTCTTTGTTAATCATAGATTCCATTTTTGTATAGGGAGTTTAAACCTAAAAAATGCAAAAAAGATTTTCGTCAATTCTTTTGATAATTTGTTATTTTTTTTTCTTTTTAAAGTTTCAAGAAAAAGAAAAAAAAAAAATTTAATTGGCCATTTTGACAAAACTTCCCGAACTACGCAAGATCTGATTCATGTACAACATGATATGTAGGCAACCTACTTTTAGGTTCGATCTAATCATTTTGTTTCGTTGTTTTTCATTATTTTTCCTCTTTTAAGGAAAACAAAAGCCATAAAGAATGATAAAATAAAGGTATATAACGTGAGGAAAAGAGCAGATATTGATAAAAAAATAGTAATAGATGTAGATAAAAAAAAAGTGTGTAAATAAAAATCGGGATGATGTTGAAATGACCTCGCTACCCTCAAAAGCTGGTAGAAATAAACATGAACTTAGGACAATTTTACCAATGTGATTCCCATGCTTTTGGTATACCCTAATCCTAACGGATGTCGTCTTAGATGAGCATGTTCTTTCAGATAAAAGTGGTAGGTTTGCAGCACTCTGGCTAGTCACCCATACTTCACTAGATCCAAAGCAAAGCTCGCAATGGCTAGCAGGGAGATTAAAAATTCGCTCATTGACCCGGATCAGGATCACAGGGAAGAAAGTTCAGAACACAATGATGAGGTAGTAAGGCTCAGGCAACAATTGATAGATTTGCACCGGGCATGGGCCAGCGGAATGCCTCTTCCTCCGCTCCCTGAAGGTCTTGGGAATATCTCTAATTGCCCACTGCTCTCTCAAGCATAATTCTCTGCTCCTACTGAGTCACCTGAGCACGCGCCAAGATTCACTCCGCGACATTATTATCCGGGCAATTCTGGTGTGCCCTTGGCAGCTCCCCAATCAAGACCAGCTGCTCAGCCAGCGCCACCGATCACACCGGTATTCGTGGCCCCGCCACCACAAGAAACTCCCATATATGCTGTGCGTCCCACAATGAGGCTACCTCGGTCTTCCAGTGAGCCAGCACTGAAGGTTTCAAATGGTCAGTATTATGCTACGGAGCCTACTCTGCAATTGAATGAACCGTATGGGTACACTCAGCCGCCTGCATTTCCATTTGATACGGAGAAACCTATCGCAACGGAGGAACAGGATGTCATAGCCCGGAAAGTGAAGAGTTTAGAGCAAGCTATGAGGAATTTGCAAGGAATCGGAGATTATAGAAGTGTTTCCTATAAAGACCTGTGCATGTTCCCAGACATCAACCTGCCTCCCGGTTTTAAGATGCCTAAGTTCGAGAAGTACGCAGGGCACGGTGATCCTGTTGCACACTTGAGACGTTATTGCAACCAGTTGAGGGCTGCAGGAGGAAAGGAAGAACTACTCATGGCCTTCTTTGGCGAGAGTCTTTCAGATCTGGCCTCAGAATGGTTCATCGATCGGGATATCGATAAATGGAACAGTTGGGATGATTTGGCTTCTGAATTTGTTCAACATTTTCAGTACAACATCGACTTGATTCCGGACGAAAAATCTTTGGTCAACATGAAGAAAAAGAGCACTGAAGGTTTTAGGGAATACGCTATAAGGTGGCGTGAACAGGCCGCTAGGGTAAAGCCTCCAATGAAGGAAAGTAAGTTGGTAGAAGTTTTCATTCAGGCGCAGGATGAGACCTATTTTCAACATTTACTTCCGGCAATGGGAAAGTCTTTTATGGAAGTCCTCAAAATAGGGGAGATGATAGAGGACGGGATTAAGACCGGTCGAATAGTGAGTTTTGCTGCATTAAAAGCTACCACACAAGCGATTCAAGGTGGATCTGGCGCATTTGGAGGAAAAAAAAAGAAAGAGGATGTTGCGACTGTCGTAGCCGGAACCCATACTTATCCTAAAAGGCCACCTCGCCCCTATCCCCAATCCCAAGCCCAAGTCTACGCCCAAGCTCCATATATTCCTCCCCACCATTACTACCCTTCACAAAATCCTTTATATTCCATTCCACCACCCCCTTACCCAGTATATAGTGCGCAACCATATGCCCAAACCCCTTCTTACCCGCAGTGGCGCGCGCAAACTTCACAAAATCGCCCATTCGCTCCACCAAATTACCAAAACCCCTCCAAACCCAGTTTTCAGCCTAGGCCCGAGTATAAGCAGGAGAAAACGGTCAAAAATCAATTCACACCTCTTGGGGAGTCATATGCTACCTTGTTTGATAGGTTGAGGAAGTTGAAGGTTTTAAGCCCAATTCAAGGAAAGCTTTCAAATCCACCACCAAGGAATCTCGATTATTCTTTAAGGTGTGCGTACTGTTCTGATATGCCAGGCCATGATATTGAGAAATGCTGGCATTTAAAGAGAGCTGTCCAAGACTTGATTGACACAAATCAGATGTTGGTCCAAGCCCCGGAGGGTCCAAACATTAACCAGAATCCGCTGCCAACCCATGCTGAAGCCAATATGTTAGAATTGATATATGATGGGAAAGAGTCTTCGAGGGGTTATAAGCCTATTGTCAAGATACACACCACTGAGGAGAAATCGGTGAATGTAGCAGAGTCTTTGAAAACAATGTCATTGAGCCAGGAAGGAATGAGGGAGGATAAATCCCGAGAAAGCACAAAGAAGCCCCTGATCACAGTACAAGGCGCCAGAAGGTATGGTGATTCGAGTCAGGATAAACCTAAGTTGACAGTGGTGGGAGCTTTGAGTCAGCCTATCTTGACGGTGAAAGGAGCACTGGCAGCGCCTATTGTCCTCAAACCGGTGACCCAACCTCCGATAGTTGATATGAAAAGGATTCCCTGGAATTATGGGCGAACTGTGATGACCTATCACGGGAAAGAAGTTGTGCAAGATGTAGATGAGGTAGGAGGTTTGACCAGGTCAGGAAGATGCTTCGTGCCTGAAAGCTTAAGAAAGTCTAAGCCAACGGTGAGTGAACCGTCGTCTATCAAAAAGCCTATCACTGAGGAGGAAGCTGAAGATTTTTTGAAAAAGATGAAATTGCCAGAGTATTCAGTATTAGACCAGCTGAAGAAAACCCCTGCTCAAATTTCCCTTTTATCTTTGTTGTTGCACTCCGAGGAGCATCGTGATGTTTTGCTGAAGGTATTGAATGAAGCATATGTTCCAAGGGAGATTACAATCAACCAGGTTGAGAAAATGGTGGGAAAAATCTTTGAGGTCAATCGGATCAGCTTTTCTGATGATGAATTGCCTGTTGAAGGTACAGGGCATAATCGGGGTCTTTACATTACAGTGAAGTGTGAGGATTTCTACGTCACTCATGTTATGATTGATGGAGGTTCAGGTGCAAATATTTGCCCTATTTCTACTTTGCAAAAGCTGAATGTTGGTGTTGATAGGATCAAGCCCAACAATGTATGTGTTAGGGCTTTCGATGGTGCAAAGTCAAATTCCATTGGCGAAATAGAACTAATGTTGACCATAGGGCCTGTTGAGTTTGCCATAGAGTTTCAGGTATTGAACGTAGAATCCTCTTACAATTTGTTGTTGGGAAGGCCCTGGATCCACAAGGCCAAGGCGGTTGCATCCACGCTGCACCAAATGATTAAGTTTGAGCATGACAGGCAAGAAGTAGTTATTCATGGTGAAGGAGATTTATCAGCCTACGAAGATTCTCCCTTGTCCTTTATTGAAGCAAATAACGTAGAGGAGACATTCGTCGATCAAATTTTTGATACAGTGCCAGTGAGTCGTATCCCTGAGTGGCAAGCTATACCAGGACCGCAATTGTCTTCTGCTTCTATCATGATGGTGAGTGAACTTTGGAAATACGGATTTGAACCAGGAAAAGGTTTGGGAGCATCTCTGCATGGTATAGTTCATCCCATATGTCCGAGTGAGAACGTGGGCACGTTTGGTCTGGGATTTGAGCCTACAGCTGAAGATCTGAAGAAAATCAGGGGAAGGAAAAAAGAAATATGGTCACTCCCTCGCCTAATGCCACTACTCAGTGAGTCATTTGTTAAGAGCGATGTCGCGAAGCATGTGGAATCTGAAGTTGAATTGGTGGGTGACCTCCAGAACTTTTTTATTGAAGTTGATATGGTTGAAGCAGGAGAAGGTACCAGTATGGCAGATGTGCAATTCATATGTCCAGTTGTCCGGCTCAATAATTGGGAAGTCACTCCTCTCCCCGTCAGGAGGGAGTTTTGGTAGTTTATTTTGTTTTCCTTTCTGTTTATCCGAGTTATTTCAGGGTTGTAATTTGGATTTTAGTTTGTTTATGTTATATTGGTGTCTGTGTTTAAACCCTTCTATCTTTTATTTAATGAAATGCAATGTCCCTTTTGTTTTGTGTCTAATATAGTTTGTTTTTCTTTTTACACAGTTCTCTTTATGCTGATTCTAATGACATGACATGCATGCGGAATTTTCAGCCTGGTCTTAAAATCCAAAATAATCCAGATGTAATGGAGCAGGATGAGGAATATGATGAAAAAGAAGCATTAGAAGAAATAAGCAAAGGGTTGGAACAATTTGAAGACAAACCGAATCCTAATTTGAATGAGACTAAGCCAATAAATCTAGGGGATCAAGAAGATGTTAGGGAAACTAAAATCAGTGTACATGTTTTGCCCCAGCTAAAGGATGAAATGATTCAAACGTTAATGGATTATAAGGATGTTTTTGCATGGTCTTATGATGATATGCCTGGTTTAAGCACTGAATTAGTGTCTCACAAATTGCCAACGGATCCCGCATTCCCTCCTGTCAAACAGAAGTTGAGGAAGTTTAAAACAGATGTAAGTATTAAAATCAAAGAGGAAATCATGAAACAACTTGAAGCCAAAGTAATTCGAGTGGCTCGTTATCCCATGTGGTTATCCAATGTTGTTCCCGTACCAAAGAAAGATGGCAAAATTCGAGTGTGTGTTGATTACTGCGATTTGAACAGGGCAAGTCCAAAAGATGATTTTCCACTGCCCAACATCCATATTTTGCTAGACAACTGTGCTAAACACGAGGTTGCCTCTTTTGTGGATTGCTATGCCGGATATCACCAGATCATTATGGATGATGAAGACGCGGAGAAGACATCTTTTATCACACCATGGGGAACTTATTGTTATCGGGTGATGTCGTTCGGTTTGAAGAATGCTGGAGCAACATACATGAGAGCCATGACCACTATGTTTCATGACATGATGCATAAGGAGATTGAGGTTTACGTGGATGATGTGATTATTAAGTCAAAAAGTCAGGCCGACCATGTAAAAGACTTGAGAAAGTTCTTTGAAAGACTTCGCAGGTATAACCTCAAACTCAACCCGGCAAAATGTGTATTTAGAGTTCCATCTGGAAAGCTGTTGGGGTTTGTAGTCAGCCGTCGGGGAATTGAATTAGATCCCTCGAAAATCAAAGCCATTCAGGATTTGCCCCCGCCCAAGAATAAAATGGAGGTAATGAGTTTGCTTGGTAGACTGAACTACATTAGCAGGTTTATTACTCAACTCACAACCACTTGTGAGCCCATATTCAAGTTGCTGAAAAAGAGTGTTGTGGTAAAATGGACTGAAGAATGTCAGGAAGCGTTCGATCGAATCAAAAGATATTTGTCAAATCCGCCCGTGTTGGTACCCCCGGAGCCTGGTAGGCCTTTGATCTTATACTTATCAGTCATGGACAATTCTTTCGGGTGTGTCCTGGGGCAACATGATGTCACAGGCAAAAAAGAGCAGGCTATTTACTATCTTAGCAAGAAGTTCACCACTTATGAGGCCAGGTATACTCTTCTTGAAAGGACGTGTTGTGCCCTAACTTGGATAGCACAGAAGTTGAAGCACTATCTCTCATCCTATACTACTTAACTCATCTCCCGCATGGATCCTTTGAAGTATATCTTTCAGAAGCCTATGCCGACAGGTCGATTGGCAAAGTGGCAAATTTTGCTTACCGAGTTCAACATCGTATATGTGACTCGAAACGCCATGAAAGCCCAAGCCTTGGCAGATCATCTTGCTGAGAATCCCATCGATGAAGAGTACGAGCCATTAAAGACATATTTTCCTGACGAAGAAGTGTCGTGTGTCGATGAAGTCGTTATAGATGTTGATCCAGGTTGGAGGTTATTCTTCGATGGAGCTGTCAATATGAAAGGAGTCGGAATAGGTGCGGTTCTTGTCTCTGAATCGGGATAATATTTCCCGGTAACAGCACAACTTCGATTCTACTGTACTAACAATATGGCAGAGTATGAAGCCTGCATCCTTGGTTTGAGGTTATCTGTTGATATGGGAGTCCAAGAATTATTGGTGTTGGGAGATTCGGATTTACTCGTCCATCAAATTCAAGGCGATTGGGAGACGCGAGATTTGAAGCTCATCCCGTATCGACAATGCTTGCAGGAGCTATGCCGACGATTTGTGTTAGTAAAATTTAGGCACATTCCAAGGGTTCGTAATGAAATTGCTGATGCTTTGGCCACTTTGTCTTCAATGCTCCAACATCCTGACAAAGCCTACATCGATCCAGTGCATGTACAGAGTCGTGATCAACATGCTTACTACAATGTTGTTGAAGAAGAGCTCGATGGAGAACCTTGGTTCTTGGATATCAAGCGGTACATTCAATCAGGAGAATACCCAACATATGCCACCAACGATCAAAAGAGGACTCTTAGGCGTTTGTCTAGTGGATTTTTCTCGAGCGGGGGAATCTTGTATAAGAGGACCCCAGATCTGGGACTTCTAAGGTGTGTAGATGCAAAAGAAGCCTCGGCAATTATGGTTGAAATACACTCTGGAGTATGCGGGTCGCATATGAACGGTCATGTCTTGTCAAAGAAGATTCTTCGAGCAGGTTATTACTGGCTTACTATGGAGAGGGATTCTATTCAGTTTGTTCGAAAGTGTCATCAATGTCAGGTGCACGGCGATCTGATACGTTCTCCTCCTGTTGAGTTGCATGCAATGGCCGCTCCATGGCCGTTCGTAGCTTGGGGAATGGATGTGATTGGACCGATTGAGCCGAAGGCATCAAATGGACATAGATTCATTTTGGTAGCCATTGACTACTTCACAAAGTGGGTGGAAGCAGTAACTTTCAAGTCGGTGACAAAGAAGGTTGTGGTAGATTTTGTTCATGCCAATATCATTTGTAGATTTGGAATTCCTAAGATGATTATTACAGACAATGCTGCCAATCTCAATAGTCATTTGATGCAAGAAGTGTGTCAACAGTTTAAGATCGCACATCGAAATTCTACTCCATATCGCCCAAAGGCCAATGGTGCTGTAGAAGCCGCCAATAAAAATATAAAAAAGATACTGCGAAAAATGGTACAAGGTTCTAGACAGTGGCATGAAAAGTTGCCGTTTGCATTGCTAGGTTATCGCACCACTGTTCGCACTTCAACAGGGGCAACTCCATATTTATTAGTGTATGGGACAGAAGCAGTCATCCCTGCAGAAGTTGAAATTCCTTCTCTTCGGGTCATTGTAGAAACAGAGATCGATGACGACGAATGGGTAAAAGCCCGACTGGAACATTTGAGTTTGATCGAGGAAAAAAGGCTAACGTCTGTGTGTCATGGCCAGTTGTATCAAAGAAGGATGGCTCGTGCGTATAACAAAAAGGTCCGTCCCAGGAATTTTGAAGTTGGTCAGTTGGTATTAAGACGTATCCTTCCTCACCAGGTTGAAGCGAAGGGCAAGTTCTCCCCTAACTGGCAAGGTCCCTTCGTTGTGAAGAAAGTGTTACCCAATAGAGCCTTATATTTGACAGATACTGAAGGCAAAATGGCAGAAATGGCTATCAATGCTGATACGGTCAAAAGATACTATGTATGATATTTGATCCTTTGTTTGAGTTTATTGCATGTTTAGTACTTGCATTTTTTAAGATTGATATGATGAAGGCATTTTATTCTTCTATCCAAACATTGTGTCACCCTTTGTTTACCCGTTTGAGCCTCGTTCATTTTTCTTTCATATCCCTCTTTTGGAATCAAAATAGAGTCAAAGATAAATGTCAAGAAAATAAGAATAAAAGAAAGAGTTCGAAAATAAAAGAAAATAATCAAAACAAAACAAAGAACAAGCTGATGGAACTACGTGCGACCTGATTCTCCTCTCTCGGGAGTGAGATACGTAGGCTGCCCTATTTCGGGCTCGGTCCAACCAAATAAAGATTTAAGATTCACCCAGTCAACAAAACTGGGGCATGAGTTAATGCATTATTTAAGTCGATTCCAAAAGTTGTAAGTCCCACCCCCACTTCAAGTATTGTTTGAGCCTCTTACCATCTTTTCTAACCTTATCCAAAAGCCAAGTTACAACCAAAGAAAGTCCTTCAGATCAATTTTGATAGTGTTAAGGCAAAGCCTGCAATGGATATGACGATACATTGCGAAGTACCGCTTGTCTGCCTCAGCATAAGAAATCAGGAAAGAAATACAAAAATGAGAGAGTCTTATTGGTGAAAACCTTTGCAGGCACCATAAGGCGATGGTGAGTTGTGAGAAAATGAAAATGAGAGAGTCTTATTGGTGAAAACCTTTGCAGGCACCATAAGGCGATGGTGAGTTGAGAGAAATACAAAAATGAGAGAGTCTTATTGGTGAAAACCCTCACGGGCACCGTAAGGCGAGGGAGAGTTTAAGAGAAAAGTGAAAAGTGAAAAGAAAGAGATTTGTTGGCGAATGTCTTTTTAGATGTCGTCAGACGAATGTGATGTATGAGTCCAATAGATTTGAAGAAGCGGCTCAACGGCAAAGGCACAAACTCGACAACAAATGGGGAGTTTTGGATAGGAAGATCAGGCAGCTCAATCCTAAATGCATGTCATACTCATTGGAGTTGGTTGTCGTATTCAGATAAGTTTTCTTTTTGAATATGGGACATTTCCCTCTTTCTTTCATTTACATATTCATGCTTTTTGTTTTTTTTATGTCATTTATCAAAATAAAAGTCACCATCATTTCTTTACATTTTAAGTCAAGTCTGTGTCAAAACAAGCAAGAAAGGATTTCAAAATTTACTACCAGTCTTTCCAATTATATGAGGAAAAGCCAAGGAACAACACAGAAAAGAAATATGATCATAATTCAACACGAAGCAAAGGAAGTCTATCAACCGACAGGCTATTGGATTCGTAGAAGCATTTCGGATTTGGGAAAAGAGTGCACCTCAGGGGCATGGTAAAAATGGAAACCCATTGTTTGAGTCAGAACTCATTTCCCTCAATCTGGATCCGGGTCAATGATGCGGCAAGACACGACAAGTGTTAGCAATTTGGAACAAAGATGAAAGGAACGAGTGATGGGCAGATACCTGAAAAGCCAAGATCTGCAAGCCACCACTAAGTTTTTAACTGACAAATTTTTCTTTGATTGAAACAGGGGCAAATTTATTTCACTTGATTCAGCTACCATTGGAAATGCATATCCAGGGATTTTACTTTATGTTCAAGACCCTCCTGAAAAATGGGATTTTTACTTTCTGTTCAGGACCCTCCTGAAAAATGGGATTTTACTTTATGTTCAGGACGCTCCTGAAAAATGGGACTTTACTTTATGTTCAGGACCCTCCTGAAAATGGGACTTTACTTTCTGTTCAGGACCCTCCTGAAAAATGGGATTTTACTTTATGTTCAGGACCCTCCTGAAAAATGGGATTTTACTTTATGTCCAGGACCCTCCTGAAAAATGGGACTTTACTTTCTGTTCAGGACCCTCCTGAAAAATGGGATTTTACTTTATGTTCAGGACCCTCCTGAAAAATGGGACTTTACTTTGTGTTCAGGACCCTCCTGAAAAATGGGACTTTACTTTCTGTTCAGGACCCTCCTGAAAAAATGGGATTTTACTTTCTGTTCAGGACCCTCCTGAAAAATAGGATTTTACTTTATGTTCAGGACCCTCCTGAAAAATGGGACTTTACTTTCTGTTCAGGACCCTCCTGAAAAATGGGATTTTACTTTATGTTCAGGACCCTCCTGAAAAATGGGACTTTACTTTCTGTTCAGGACCCTCTTGAAAAATGGGATTTTACTATATGTTCAGGACCCTCCTGAAAAATGGGACTTTACTTTCTGTTCAGGACCCTCCTGAAAAATGGGACTTTACTTTCTGTTCAGGACCCTCCTGAAAAATGAGATTTTACTTTATGTTCAGGACCCTCCTGAAAAATGAGATTTTACTTTATGTTCAGGACACTCCTGAAAAATGGGATTTTTACTTTATGTTCAGGACACTCCTGAAAAATGGGATTTTACTTTATGTTCAGGACCCTCCTGAAAAATGGGACTTTACTTTCTGTTCAGGACCCTCCTGAAAAATGGGATTTTACTTCCTGTTCAGGACCCTCCTGAAAAATGGGATTTTACTTTATGTTCAGGACCCTCCTGAAAAATGGGACTTTACTTTCTCTGTAGGACCCTCCTGAAAAATGGGATTTTACTTTCTGTTCAGGACCCTCCTGAAAAATGGGATTTTACTTTATGTTCAGGACCCTCCTGAAAAATGGGACTTTACTTTCTGTTCAGGACCCTCCTGAAAAATGGGATTTTACTTTATGTTCAGGACCCTCCTGAAAAATGGGACTTTACTTTCTGTTCAGGACCCTCCTGAAAAATGGGATTTTACTTTCTGTTCAGGACCCTCCTGAAAAATGGGACTTTACTTTCTGTTCAGGACCCTCCTGAAAAATGGGACTTTACTTTCTGTTCAGGACCCTCCTGAAAAATGGGATTTTACTTTATGTTCAGGACCCTCCTGAAAAATGGGATTTTTACTTTTTGTTCAGGACCCTCCTGAAAAATGAGATTTTACTTTATGTTCAGGACCCTCCTGAAAAATGGGACTTTACTTTCTGTTCAGGACCCTCCTGAAAAATGGGACTTTACTTTCTGTTCAGGACCCTCCTGAAAAATGGGATTTTACTTTATGTTCAGGACCCTCCTGAAAAATGGGACTTTACTTTCTGTTCAGGACCCTCCTGAAAAATGGGATTTTACTTTATGTTCAGGACCCTCCTGAAAAATGGGACTTTACTTTCTGTTCAGGACCCTCCTGAAAAATAGGATTTTACTTTCTGTTCAGGACCCTTCTGAAAAATGGGATTTTACTTTATTTTCAGGACCCTCCTGAAAAATGGGACTTTACTTTCTGTTCAGGACCCTCTTGAAAAATGGGATTTTACTTTATGTTCAGGACCCTCTTGAAAAATGGGACTTTACTTTCTGTTCAGGACCCTCCTGAAAAATGGGATTTTACTTTATGTTCAGGACCCTCCTGACAAATGGGACTTTACTTTTTGTTCGGGACCCTCCTGAAAAATGGGATTTTACTTTATGTTCAGGACTCTCCTGAAAAATGGGATTTTACCTTCTGTTAAGGACCCTCCTGAAAAATGGGATTTTACCTTCTGTTCAGGACCCTCCTGAAAAATGGGATTTTACTTTATGTTCAGGACCCTCCTGAAAAATGGGAATTTACTTTCTGTTCAGGACCCTCCTGAAAAATGGGACTTTACTTTCTGTTCAGGACCCTCCTGAAAAATGGGATTTTACTTTCTGTTCAGGACCCTCCTGAAAAATGGGATTTTACCTTCTGTTCAGGAACCTCCTGAAAAATGGGATTTTACCTTATGTTCAGGACCCTCCTGAAAAATGGGAATTTACTTTCTGTTCAGGACCCTCCTGAAAAATGGGACTTTACTTTCTGTTCAGGACCCTCCTGAAAAATGGGACTTTACTTTCTGTTCAGGACCCTCCTGAAAATGGGATTTTACTTTATGTTCAGGACCCTCCTGAAAAATGGGATTTCACTTTCTGCTCAGGACCCTCCTGAAAAATGGGATTTCACTTTCTGCTCAGGACCCTCCCGAAAAATGGGATTTTACTTTTGTTCAGGACCCTCCTGAAAAATGGGATTTTACTTTATGTCCAGGACCCTCCTGAAAAATGGGAATTTACTTTCAGTTCAGGACCCTCCTATAAAATGGGATTTTACTTTCAGTTCAGGACCCTCCTGAAAAATTGGAATTTACTTTCAATTCAGGACCCTCCTGAAAAATAAGAATTTACTTTCTGTTCAGGACCCTCCTGAAGAATGGGATTTTACTTTCAGTTCAGGACCCTCCTGAAAAATGGGACTTTAGTTTCTGTTTAGATATTTTGACTTTCTGCTCAGGACCCTCCTGGAAAATGGGACAATGCTTTCAAAAAATGAAATACTAATTATTTATAATTCTTGTTTGGGATAATTTTCGTTCTAGTTTTAATTTTGAGTTTCAGGAGCCCGCCTGAAGAACAGGGTGATGAAATAGCAAGGCAGGAGCCCGCCTGAAGAACAGGGTGATGAAATAGCAAGTTCGGAGCCCACCGGGAGAACATAGTGAAGAAAATGAAAAGTCAAGCAACAAAGTGATGAAATAGCAAGTCAGGAGCCCGCCTAGAGAATAGGGTGAAGAAACAAAAGAGTCAAGCAACAAAGTGAAACAATTGAAAGCCAAGCAACAAAGGGAATGAAATTGCAAGTCAGGAGCCCGCCTGGAGAACAGGGTGATGAAAGTCGAGTCAAGAACCAACAGAAGCTGTATAGATAGGATTTTTGTAATTTCATTTATGTTTTTACTTGTAATTTTTATTTTTTGATGTAATAACAGAGCCGCGGACCGGAACCTCGACGGAACCTCACTCGACTCTCCAACTCGGTATAGTCCACCTCTTCCAATCCTTTGAAATATCCGTGACTTGATTCTTTCATAACTTGGGTAGGAAGAATGTCCTAAGTCAAGACCCGGTTGTCCTTCTTCCTTCTGTTTCTTTTTTTGAATGATGGTCGGGTCAAAATTTGGTCTCGTTGTCTACTTCTTTGTCTGAAAACACTTCGCGTTTACATTCAAAGGGGGGCATGATGTAGACACCTAATTTCGTCCCTTCACGATGTCGTTTTTACCTATTTTATTTTATTTATTTTTATCCTATCGTGTACCCTCACCCGTGTGATAATCCCTCCACAAAATGACAAAAAATAACAACCCCTAACTAATTTTGTTTTATCCTAATATTCTAACAATCCACCCAATAAAAACACAACACCTAATCCTTATCCCATCCAACCAAAAAGAAACACCTCACACCCTACCCCCTACCCCACGTTACCCCACCCCCCACTCTCTTTTTCTTGTCAAGAAAGAAAGCCTCAAAAAATATATATACCTACCCATACACAAAAAAAAGGAGAAAAAAACAAAAAATCAAAAGGGAAGGGAAAAACCATCAGATTTTTTGGGTCTCTCCCTCTCTCAAAAGACTCTCTCTCTCTAAACTCTACTCTCCCTCTCTCTAACGTCGCTGCCGGCGACCGGAGCTCCGGCCACCACGACACTACCACCCCCACAACCGCGTCGTCACTTCCTCTCTCTCTCTCTCTCTGTCGACTCACCCCCCCTCTCTCTCTTCGACGACGGCAACAGTGCCGTCGTCACTCCGATCTGCCTCCTTCTTTCTCTCCGACGACGGCAACAGTGTCGTCGTCACTCCCTCTCTCCCCCTCTCTTTCTCTCCGAACAGCAGCTTCACTCCGGCCTCTTCGCCGCCGAACAACAGCGACCAGCGGCGGCACTAGCTCTGTCACCTCCTAGATCTGCCGCCGCCGTTCTTTCCATCGCCGTGAGCTCACCTCCTCGATCTGTTTGATTTTTTGATCTCTTGCTGTCTTTGGTTGATTTTGGTTTCGTCTATTTCATGGTTCAACGTTGATAGTAAGTTTCAAGTCGACTTTATCGAATCTCGTCGTTGTGAGGTTGGGTTTCGTAGAGTAAAATTTTATTCACGGGTTTTGGAGCTGTCCGGTTATTGTTTTAATACCGAGTTTGGTTTGTTCGTCGTGAGGTTCTACGATCGAGTTTTGGTCTTCGGATTTCCTTATTATCGACAAAACGTTTTATCGAGGTCCATTTCTTAACTCGTCTCTTATATATATATATATATGTGGTTGTTTGTTTTGATTGGTTGCGAAGGCGAGTGGTGATTATAGTTTTGTTGAATTTTTGTTTATGTTGATGTTATGATTGTGATGCTTGGTTGTTTGGTTTTGGTAGATTAAGGCATAAACTTGATCATGTTCAATGGATGGACGGAAAGAAAGTCGGGGGTGGAATTGGAAAAATTAACAAAAGGATAGATTCGGTTTAATTTGATTTATTGTTGGTATGAATCGTGGTAGGATTATGTCTTTAGTCTAGAACGGATAAGCAAATGGTAGGTTCGGGTAGGCAAATTTAGGCATGGCAAATTGATGACATGTTTGAAATATGTGTCGGAATGGTTTTGTTTTATCGCATTTAATTCAATGTTGTAATTTGACCGGGGAATGCCCCGAAGTACCTGTATTGATTTCACCGGGGAATGCCCCGACGTATCATGTTGGCGGAAAATAATGGTGATGAAGGCCCACGGCGTCGGGTAAGGCATTAGAGCATTAGTCTAGAATTAATTGAGAATAGGATTTATTTTTATGCATTTTTTTATTTTTGGGACTGTATAATTGGACTGGACACTAATTTTGGATTTGTTTTGTTTCATGTGTTTGATGGATTGTTTTATGTGTTTTTGTGTGGCTTATGCATTTGTAACGTCAATTTAGCCGATACGCTCTGCCAAGCGACCGTGGTTGAACCACGGGATCGAGGGGTGCCTAACCCCTTCCCCTCGGTCAACAGAATTCCTTAGCCGGAATCTCTGTTCGCAAACCAGTTTAAGAGTCAAATGGTTTCGAAAAGGATTTTTCAAAGGTGACTTGGCACACCGGATTATGCCAAGTGGCGACTCTGAATAAAAAATGTAAATAATCCTTTTTTCGAAATAAATTTTCATTCTTGTCACTTAAATAATAAAACCCTTTCGAACTTTAAAACGAATTTTGAGTACGTGAAAAAGGGGTGTGACAATACTTATACATTGTTTCTACATCTGTTTCTGTATAATGTCTTAGATAATCTGCTACTACTATTCCTTTCCATAGATCAATTACAGTATCCCACATTTGTGGATCATGAGTTGCTATATTTAAAATTTTTCCTTTACTACCTCCTTTTTGGAGTTTAATTTGTTTTTCTATTGGCATTCTTTTTTCAGCTGGTCTTATGTTTTCTCCTTTAATTTCTTGGTCTGGATTTATCCTAATTGCTGGTCTTCTAGGTATATTTTCTGTGCTATAACTTATTGGTTGAACATTAGGGTTAGTTGGCTGAAAAGGACTAGCACTTGTAGAGTTTTTTGCTTCTACTTCTGCTAATTCTTTGTAGCTTATTATAGACATTGTGTCTTCGCTTATCATTTTTGAGCTAGTATCATTCATATTTTCTGATTCATGCGTCCTATATTCTAAATTATCATTTCTCTCTAAGCATGTTTTGAAATGTTTTATACATTCTTGTATATCCATGTTATTCTTTTTACATCCTTTACATTTAAAAACCCTATTTTTATTTTCTTCATGCAACATTAGTGCTTGTTCTATCGCATAATATACTTCATATCCTTCTTGTAATATTTCTACATTCATTAATTCTTGTTCTATTTCTGCAGTACTCTCTGTTTCATTATCATCTAATGATCTTTGATTTGTGTAATTATAGTCTGTGATTCTAACAGATGTTTGTCCTTTACTACTAGTATATAATAACTGGATTTCTGAAATAAATATCTTTGGTTTACTAAATTTATCTAAATTCCATTCTAATCTTGCATATTCTTCTGGATTTATTTTTATAGGTTTTGTTAGATTTATTTTCACTACATCGTTTACTTTTAATTTATATTTGGTGTTACTACTTAAAGCCATTCTTCCAATAAATCCTATACATATTAATAAATTATTTTCACTACTCATTTCTTCATATCCTTTAGTTTGAATTCCTATTTTAATATTTGTTCCAAATTCTTTTAAGTTCATTAAAAAGTCTGGACTAATGTAAAAAATTCCTCCATTGTTTGTCATGTCTACTTCAGTTAATCCTATTATTGATTTTTTAATATCTGTCCATCTGTCATCATATATTACTACTAATACTTTGGATCCTAAATTTTTTCTAGTTAATCCTTTAATTCCTATTACTATTAGTTCCATGTGCATTAACATAGTTTTATTGTTTCTTATTTGTCTTAAAGACTCGGAGTCTACAAGTTTTAACGTAGTGTAATTTTCTCCTAATGCAGATATTTGTTCCTCTCTATAATGTTTGTATAACTGATTATCTGTAGTGAAGTACTTTGTATTATATAAAGTTTTAGGACTTAAAAGTTTTAATTGATTTTGCTGGAAAATTTGTAAATCTCTGTCTACGTCTATAACTTCATTTAATTCTTGATGTTCTCTTATATTCTGGCAAGTCCTAGGTAGTAATCTAGAGAATATATTACTTCCTATTCTATTATTTGAAAAACTTATCCTTTCTTCTCTATTTCTTTCTCTATTTTCTTCGATGGCTCTTCCTGATCTAGTTGAAAGAAAGTCCATTGTGGTTTTGGTTTTATAGCTTTTCTTTCTTGTCTAGGAGATAATTCGGTTCTTTTTAATTGATTTATTAGTTCGTCTATCTCAGGATTTTTATTTGGTTCTTTATCTTCTTTATGTTTTATTAAGAAATCTATCTTTCTGTGTAGTTCAGGTAATTCTGGTTCTTCGGCTGATTTTTTAATTTTTTTTTTCCTTTTATTATGGTATCTAATTTAGCATGTAAATCTATTAATAATGTTATTATAGTATTATTTTATTTTACAATTGTTTTTTCTGACTGACCTATCGGTAGGTGTAAAGAAAATCCTTCTGGTTCGGTATGAAATATTCTTGAAGTTTCTAAAGCTTTTTTATAGTTTATATCTATTCATGAAAGATAAATTTCTTCTAGCCTTTGTGTTAATATTTTTAACTTAGTTATATCAGTTTGTATAATTTGTAATTTTTCTTCTATTTTGGTTATTGATAGAAATGTTTTGTTTTCTATTTCTTTAGGTTTTTCTATTATATTCTTTATTAATTTTTCGATTTCTATTTTTGTAGGTATTTTTTCTAGATTGGAATTGTTATTCAAATATTGTATCTTTTTATTTATTTCTGATTCTTGAATTTTTAGATAATCTAAATTTTGTTCTAGTTTTTCTAATATCTTCTTTTGCTTATTTTGAGTTATTTCTTGTTCTTCTAAGAATCTTATTATAATGTTATCCTTTTCTTGAATCTTTTCACTAAGGTTTATTATTATTATTAATATATATATATATATATATATATATATATATATATATATATAATAATAATAATTTTTGGGGTGGGGTGGGGGGAGGGGAGTTAAAGAAACGGGCTGGGGGGGGGGGTTGAAGAGGAGAAGAAAAGAGGGGCATGGAGATTTTTGAGAAGAAAGTATTTTTTTAAAAAATATTACGTGGCTCTGATGTGGCGCCGACGTGGGCGTGTGTAATGCACTTCCCATAGTGAGAGTGGTATAATATTTTTTGGGTTGTAGAAAATTCACTTAAAAGTTATTTAGGGGGGTAAATAATTACCCATAAAGTTAAATTGTTAAAGTGAATTTTGCGGACAAATTTAAAGATGTTTTGATGTATTTTCTCTATATTATTTTACTAGTGGTATATGCAATCTTTTTAATATAAGTGACATGATATTTAAAGATGGGAACAAATTAAATAAATAATTAATTATAGATTATTTTTCACCAATTTATTTCAAATAAGCTATGGTCCGCCGGCTTAGTAAAATTTTGTTTTCAAGAGGTCATGAGTTTGATCATATATTAGTAATCTTTTGCGATAAAGTAGTATCACGTGATATCGCTTGATAAAGTAGTGTCACGTGATATCGCTTGGTAAAGTAGTGTCACGTGATATCGCTTTGCAAAACGTATATTGTTTGATCATATATATGTTAGCATTCTTTTGCGATAAAGTAATATCACGTGACATTGCTTTGCGTAACGTATATCGTTTGATCATATGTTAGTAGTCTTTTGCGATAAAGTAGTATGACGTGACATCGCTTTGCGTAACGTATATTGTTTGCTCATATGTTAGTAGTCTTTTGCGATAAAGTAGTGTCACGTGATATCGCTTTGCGTAACCGGTAACGTATATTGTTTGATCATATATATGTTAGTAGTCTTTTGCGATAAAGTAGTGTCACGTGATATCGCTTTGCGTAACGTATATTGCTTGCTCATATGTTAGTAGTCTTTTGCGATAAAGTAGTGTCACGTGATATCGCTTTGCGTAACCGGTAACGTATATTGTTTGATCATACATATGTTAGTAGTCTTTTGCGATAAAGTAGTGTCACGTGATATCGCTTTGTTTAACGTATATTATTTGATCATATGCTAGTAGTCTTTTGCGATAAAGTAGTGTCACGTGATATCGCTTTGTGTAACGTATATTTGTCTTTGTATTTTATTGTCAAAAGTATTCCTTTCAGTTTATTTTATTTGCCATGATTACTAAAAGTAATTATTTCAAAATGTCTGTTATTTTAGAAAATCAAGATAAATTTTAGTTTTTCTTTCCACCTTCATCATTTAATTATATTGTGTACAAAAATCAAGGTGATGAAAGGAAGAAGTGTTACCTAACAAGGGAAGGGGCGGACCTATAGTCAAATTTTTTGTGCTCCGAAATCTATTAAATTCATTGAAGATTAGGTATAATTATATAAAAATTTAGAAAAAATTTGGTATAAGATTTAGAAAAATACCCAGTGAGCCAAAAAGATAGCCGATGCTTTAGTTTTCAGGCAAAGTCTTAAAGCTTTGGACGTCAATATATGTATTTGAATCTTACATACACCTACAACTCCTAAATCCTGAATCTCCATGAACAAAAGTATGAACTAGTAGTAAACGAAAGTGAGTTGAATACTATCTTAAATTTACATCCCAACAAAGGCAAAATGATACTAGGTGATAACAAAATTATCGAGCACTATTTGTTAGGACTTAGCACAAATTAATTCGAACACTATATTATAAACCTTTTTTAATTAAAAATTATTCTCATTTTAATAATATATTATGTTCTTGGTCAAGAATCATGTTGAATATGTTGTACTCATCGAAGTGGAAACATGAGAGGCATGCACTTACATTTGCATTGACAAATGTCATTTTTTTGTAAGACCTATAGTTTAAATAAAGCCTAATTAGCACCTAATTATATAAATAAACACCTCAACATAATCATTGATTTGTCCCCATATCAAAACAAATATTCCAAAAGCCCAAAACCTAGTTTAAATAAAGTTCAATTTGCTTCCAATAATGGATAAGCACCTCAACATAATCGTTGATTGTCCCCATATCAAATCAAATAATTACAAATATCTTTTGTTTTTTTCGTTCGGAGTCCGATAATTGCATGTATTTGACTCGATTAAATTTGAATTTACACATTGTTGGATTTATTTCTGAGATCGGCATCATCCACATGAACTCGAATTTGAGATTTCTGATTAAGGGTGAAGCTGTGATGGATTTTAATCATCCCATCGCAGTTCATATTGATGGATAATTACGAATCAAATCATGCATATGCATGAAACATAGAGACAAAATAGATGATTAATATTTCTTTTTTTGCTTTTCTTGAATAACACGACGTTAATTGTAATTAAAAATGAAATTATAAAACTTATTTGCATTGTTTCCTAAATACAAAGCAAATGGGTTTTTGTTATCAACTAAAAACTAGAATATTAGGTAGGAGTTGTTTACAACATTAATTTTGTTATATATATATATATATATATATAAAAAAAAAATCTATAATCTATATCTATATCTATAATCTATATATCTATATAATATATTAAAAGTGTGAAGGCCCTTAGAAAAGTAATTTGAACTTTTTGCCCTTAGCTTCACTAAAAGATTCTGCTTTAGACAAAATCGTCCTTTTCACTACTTTTTCGTAATTATTATTTAATTTTATTGAGTTAATGTGATTAAACTTTCCTTCCATATTTTTAATTAAATAGAATCCTTTTAAATATAGGTTAATGTAATTTAACTTTTATTTCATATTTTAGGGGCAAAATTCTTTTAAACATAAAATTCATTAGGCATAGAATTAGTTTAGGCATAATATTAATGGGATATTCTTCATTAGTAATGTTAATTAATTTTGGCAAACGTGTAAAAAAAAAAGGCACAAAAATATTTCTACAAAACAAAAGTCCTAATCCCTTACAAAACCTAATACCCAACTTCTAAACTATAGATTAAATAAAAAACAATTAGCAACACGTTAAACTCCAACCCAAAAAATTCAGATTTTCGACACGTTTGAGTTGAACCTTTAAACCCACTATGATTTTCTCTCAGTTTACATTCTTCTAGAGTTCTTTATAATTTGTGGCTTTGAATTTTTTGATTCTGGATTTTATTCCTACAGAAGATTATAATCTAGCAAATTTGTTGATGTTCGTTGCTTTTAAACGTTGTTTTGATTGTCTAACTTTGTGATTTTTTATGCGTGCTTTTGGTATTTAGAAATTCTATCCTTATTACTTGTATATTTAACAAATGTCAACTGTACGCATGCACATGCATAGTATAAATAACAGAATAACACACACTATAGGCTATAATTAAACCCATAAAAACACTGAAAGCAAACACACACATGAGCACTAGCGGTTGGGTCATAGGTTCAAGCCTTAAAAATAGTCAGCCTCGGTTATATGTATGTTAAGTCCTATTGATAAGTCATTTGATTTTTTTTTTAATCTTTGGACTATTATTAATTACGTTAGCAGTCCTCTTTGTTGCATTGATATATATTGCATTTTTTACATTATCGGGCCATGAAAGAGCTTCTGCTTCATCCAACAAATTGTTCTGGGAAAGATAATGTCATTTATATATTAACTTCATGCCTAGCTTGCTATATATGTTTTTGATTCAGGAAGTGTATTATATGACAAATTATTTATTTGGTTTCCCGATCTATATATCGGTATTCGTATTAGAGTCAGATTAATCTAAGTTAGCACCTCATAATGTCGGTTGGCTTTGAAGAATTTCTTGTGTAAAGGTTAGGTTTAATTTTATTGTTTTGATATCTTATTGTTTTATTTTAATTTACAGATGTTATATGAATGTGAGTTGATTTTGAAATTTTTTTTAGGTAAATGTTAGGTTTAATTATATTATCGTAATATCTCTATTAGTTTGTTATTTTGTGGTAGTTTACAGTTCGTAGATGAATCTCAATCGGTTATGAGAAATTTTTGTGTGTAAAATTTACGTTTAATTGTATTATTTTGATATCACTTTTATCGTATTATTTTATTGCAGTTTACAGGTGATAAAGATAAATGTTGGTCAACTTTGAGGAATTTTTTTATGTGAAGGTTAGGTTTAGTTGTATTATTTTGATATCTCTATTATCTTATTATTTTGTATTGTTTACAGGTGGTAGATGAGTGTCGGGCGACTTTGAGAAAATTTTTGTATGTAAAAATTATATTTAATTGTATTATTTTGATGTCTCTATCATTATATTTTTTTGTTGCAATTTACAGATGGTAGATGAATGTTGATCGACTTTTAAAAAATATTTTTGGTAAAGATTAGGTTTAATAAATAAATTCTCCATTTTTACATACTCAAAAGATATTAAATTTAATTATTATATTAATCTTTATTATTTAAACAAATATCCTATTTAATGTAATGTTTGAACTCATTAAAGTAAGGTACACGCGCAATGCGTGTACACCTAAACTAGTCTATATATATATAATTTTTGTTGCATACACTTGCATGTTGTTAAAAAAATGCTATAGAGTAAAGGTCATTCATATTTTGTGTAATTAACCCAATTTTTCCTCTTGAATTTTAAGTTGTTAATCATTGTGATTCATAACACCTTTTACGTAATTATCAAACAATTTATGTTACTCGCTTTGTCCTAATTTTAGAATTTAGAGAGTCAATAAAATTTTTACTAATATATTTTTAAAATATTTTAATTTGTTAATCGTTGTGATTTATAGTATCTTTTAATGTAATTTCAAATAATTTATGTTACTTGCTTTATTGCAATTTAGGTAACACTATAAGAATTTTAAAATCATATTTTTTTACTATATGTTTTTAAAATATTATAAAATGTTAATAGTTATGACTTATAATTATTTATTTTGCATAATTTTTAAATATATAATATTTTACAAAAATAAAATAAATAAATTAAAATAAACAAAGTACTAAATTTTCAAAACATGTTAAATTCAAAAACATCATTTGGATCAACAAATTACTAAATTAAAACATTAAAACACGCAAATTATAAAATGCCAAAATTATCCCTGGATTTATGTGATACAAATATAATTTAGATAATCGATTAATTTTTTAATATATTTTTAGATATTTTAAATAGTTAGCTATTGTAATTTATAATATATTTTTTATATAATTTTCAAATAATATATGTTACTCTCCTTGTCCAAATTTTTGTGGCGTTGATAGTCAATTATATTGTTAAAATAATTTATGTTTTTAATTATTATGATTTATAATATTTTTTCTAATATTTTAATTTAAGTGAAATTAAAATAATTTCAAGAGTGAACCAAATTTTAAGATTGAAACAGCGAAGTGGATAGGTCCTAAATGACTTATAATACCTAATTAGATGTGATATAGAAAAACTATTATAAAAAATATATATGTGAAAAAAATATAAATGAGTCTCATATAAGATGTCATATTAATTTAAAACATCAAGAATTAGTTTAGCATTTTATGTAAATTTTATTTTTTATTAAATATTATTAATTTTACAATACCTAAATAACTTATAATAATTAATTAGGAGTGATATAGTAAAATTACGATTGAAGCAGTTGAAGCAGACATGTCATATTTCTCTATTTTACCTTTTATTTATTAAATATTATTAATTTTCTTATATGAAAAGAACTTACAATAATTAATTATGGGTGATATAGTAAAATTACGATTGAAGCAGCTGAAGCAAACATGTAATAAATGTATATTTTACTTTTTTTATTAAATATTATTAATTTTCTTATATGTAAATGACTTACAATAATTAATTAGGGGTAATATAGTAAAATCATGGAGTAAAAATACTTGTGTAAAAAATTTAAATGTGTCTCATAAAAATGTCCTATTAATGTAAAACATCAAGAATTAGTTTATCACTTATATCTATTTTATTATTTATTAAATATTATTAATTTTTTAATACCTAGATGTCTTATAATAATTAATTAGAGATGATATAATAAAACTACAATTGAAGCAACTTAAACAGACATGTCATAAATTTTTATTTTACTTTTTTTATTAAATATTATTAATTTTATTATATATAAATGACTTAAAATAATTAATTAGGAATAATATAGTAAAATCACATAGCAGGTGAAGAAGCAGGCATATTGACGAAGACCTGCCTGCTTCTTCACACTTATTAATAGTAGTAATGTAACGATAATATTCTTTTCATACTTGAATTTCTATTATTTAGAACTATAGAAGTTTCGCCAAAAGCAAACAAGATATATCGTTATGAATATTGATAGAATTTTTTCTAGCAAAATATTAGATATGTCACATATTATTTACGTCTAATTTATACGTAATTGTCACCTTGTTGGTGAAACCTATTTTAAATAAAGGTTATATTTGCACCTAACATGGATAAACACCTCAACAAAATCATTGATTTGTATGATTTTTTTATTTCTCACTTAGTATTCAGTATTCGATACTTGTATCAAGATTTGACAAAATCTGAATTCAAATATTATAGGGCCTATTTTTTGGAGTAGCACTCTCGACAAATTAATTTTTATTTTTAGATATTTAAATTTGAAACTTCTGATTATTAAGGTCGGAGGAATTTCAACCAGTAATCATGAGACAGAAATTAGAAGGTTAATTTTTTTTCATTATCCATATATACATAATCTTTTTTGACGTGGACATCACTGAAATATTTTAGATTTTTATTTTATATTTAATTTCTTTATTTATTTTTTCTTGAATGACCGTCGTTAAGTGTAATAATAAAATTAAAGAATTTATTTCCATTCGTCATGGTGATCACATCTTATCAAAACCTATCTGAAAGTATTGGAATCTTGAATTATTTCCTAATAACAGTGACTAAATACAAAGTAACTTAATTCATGGATTTATTCTACTAAAAGTTAGGTAGGAATTGTTAACAATGTTTTAAAAAAATAATTATTTGCTGACAAAAATTAATTTTATAATGTTGCAGTTAGATATAAGCTGAGGAAGCTAGAGTACGTATGTTAGTCACATCCGACGGAATCAGAAATTTGGCGAAGAGTAAGTAATTTTTTTTTATTTACGTTAAGAGTGTGCAAAATTAAATACATACTTATAATCAATGACAGAGCCACTTTGAATTCAGGGGGTTCATCCGAACCTCCTTCATCGGAAAATTATACTATTTTTACATGATCAAAAATATTTTTATGTATATATAATAGATGTTAAACCCCTTCGACTAGTCCGTATATTTACTTCTAAACCCCCTCCATGAAAATTCTAGCTCCGTCACTGCTCATAATAACTAACATTTAGCCTATATAGACAACATAATTTTTCAATGAAGAGTGTACACCTAACCATCTTTTGATATAGATGTCTCCGACCATGCGCATCAATATAAACGTCAAATTAAGAAAATTTTAATGTGGTAGTTAAAATTCGATGTAAGAGTACTTACCACTTATTCGTACATGATTGAATTAACAATACGTACTAAAAAGATATGTATTATAAATGAAAAAGTGTACCTAAAGATATGTATTTTGTATTTATTTGTTTGGTGTAAATATTATATGCAAATAAACTTTTCTTGTCTCAAAGATGTAGTATATTTGAATTTTGCTATTACTAGGAACTTAGAACTCTATAAAAAAAAAAAAAAAAATCAATTTCTGAATCAAGTTGTAATTGCTGAAGATTCACTTTCAACTAGAAAAAATAAACGTCGTTTAAACTAGTTATATAGCTAAATGCAAATAATTCATTCAAAAAGCAAAAAAATACATAACGTCGTTCGTTCTGCAACCGTTATGACAAAATATTATTGTTTTTTAAATACATATAAAATACTATAATATAGAAATCAAAAATTAATTTCACTTATTTGTTAGGGAAAAATAGAATGTTTTCATCCTAAACTATACACGAAATGGCTGAAACACACTCGAACTTTAGGAGGGTTCTATTACCCCTGGACTAATTAAAATCGTATTTTTGGCAACCTTAGTGCCTACGTGGCACATACGTGGACCTTCAGTGTGTTGATTCACTGATGTGTCACGTAGGCACTGAGGTTGTCAAAAATACGATTTTAATTAGTACAGGGGTAGTAGGACTCTTCTAAAGTTCGGGTGTGTCTCAACAATTTCGTGTATAGTCTAGGGTGAAAACAGAGCATTACTCTATTTGTTATAAATAGATATTTATAGACAGGGGCGGAGCCAGCCTTCTTTAGGGGGTTCGAACGAACCTCCTTCGACGAAAAAATATATTATTTATACATGATTAAAATTATTTTTTATGTGGTTATAGTAGGTGTTAAACCCCCTTCGACTAAATTTTTTTTTTCTTTAATATTGAATTCCCTTAGTTGAAATCCTGGCTCCGCCTCTATTTATAAATAGAGAGATCGGTTCATAGAGTATAGCTAGTTGCTAGTTGAGTGGTTGGTGCATATATCTTTTTTTGACCAAGAAGATAAATACGTGTTGATTGAGCACTTACAATCTTTTAATGCTAAATCAAGTAGAAATTAGGCAAGACAACATGAAATTGTCTATGGTCAAATGATTAATGTTCTTACTATATACTTTATTTTATTATAACTAATTGTAGAAATTAAATATTTATGGAACTCGATAAAATAAGCTCAATTCTGTTAGGGTTTACTTTATCGTAAATCTTAAATTACGTCTATTTAAAAGGCAATATATTTCTTAAAGTAGATCTCCAATATTCTACAAAATCATGAAATATTCATAAAGAGATCATGATCTCGTTCGGACATTTTTTTCCTCTTTCATTATCTTTGAAAGCGTTGCATTCGAGAAATACGCTATCAACCTTTAAATTACGGGGAAAATCAAGAAAAAAAAAAAAAGAGTAAATAGAATTGAACTCATATTCTTTATCAATTAAAATTCTTACTTCATATTTCATTTATGATTGAAGTTTGTTTTTCATAAATTAAATTTAGTTGGAAACACTTGTGTCTAATATTAAAACAATGTCCAAATATGAAAAAAGTCAAATTTAGTTGGTGACAAACAGAGATCTAAATACAGACAGAGTCAAAATATATGGTCACTTCTTACTAGTTTCCTTGTGGATTATTAGCTGATAGTAAATAGTTGATAAAAAAATAAGTGTTGAAAAGTATTTTAAGTGATAAAATTAAATTTATAAATAAATAGTTATGTATTTGGATAAAAGTATTAGAACTACAAGTGGTAATCAATTAATGTATTTGATTAACAACATATTAACAAGCTATTTGATACAACTTTAGGAGAATCACACTTTAATCAGCTATTTCACATCAACTTCCCATTGAATCGATGCGAGACTCCAATTCCATACCGTACATTAATATCATTATAAACCACCATACTTCGTATCTGTCGTCCTCGACCACTTCACTCTGTGTAGTTCTTTTTCAAGTAGAACTTTTCGAGTCACAGTGGGCACGAAGGGTGATGAGTGACTCTGATATCATCGATACAATCTTAAGAGAACCACACTCCAACAACTAGTTATTAAGACGAGAGAGCTCAAGGCTATATAAGCCCCACATCAACTCTCATTTAATCGATGTGGGACTCCAGTTCCATACCTTACAATAACATCATAGCAAATCACTATACTCCGCATCCGTCGTCCTCGACGACTTCACTCTGGATAGCTTTCACTCGATTTGTGTAGGTAGCTCTTTTTCAAGTAGTCCTTTTCGAGTCACGGTTGCCTTGGATGGTGATGAGTAGCTCTGATATCATTGATGCAATCTTGAGAGAACCACACCCCAACAACTAGATATTAAGACGGGAGAGCCCAAGGCCAAATAAGCTCCACATCAGCTCCTATTTAATCGATGTGTGACTCCAGTTCCATACCTTACAATAACATCATAACAAACCACCATACTCTGTATCCGTCGTCCTTGAGACTTTACTCTGGGTAGTTTTCTCCCTCTAATTGTGTAGGTAGCTCTTTTCCAAGTAGCCCTTTTGAGTCACAGTGGTCACGGAGGTGATGAGTGGCTGATACCAAGAACCACACCCTCAAAACTAGCTATTAAGGTGGGAGAGCCAAGGCTATATAAGCCCCCACATTAGCTTTTCATTTAATCGATGTGGGACTTCAGTCCCATACCTTGCAATAATATCATGACAAATCACCATAGTTCATACTCCACATTCGTCGTCCTCGACGACTTCACTCTATGTAGCTTTCACTATATTTGTGTAGGTAGGTTTTTTTTCAAGTAGTCCTTTTCGAGTCACGATGAGCACGGTGGGCACGGAGGGTGATGGCTGACTCTGATACCATTGATACAATCTTAAGAGAACCACACCCTCAAAAACTAGCCATTAAGGTGGAAGAGTCCAAGAATATATAAGCCCCACGATAGCTTTTCATTTAATCAATGTGAAACTCCAGTTTCATACTTTGCAATAATATCATAACAAATCATCATACTCTACATTTATTGTTCTCGATGATTCCATTTTGAGTAGTTTTCACTCTACCTGTGTAGATAGCTCTTTTCTAAGTAGTCCTTTTCGAGTCACGATAGGCACAAAGGGTGATGAGATTATAAAAATAAAATAATCTCATTATATCTTTGTCCAAACCAAACCACCCTGATTGAATAAAGATTTAATTAATAATATATAAATTTATAGTATTAATATAATCATATGAAAAGTCTATTTCAGTGTGGTGGCAGTTTAATACAGACATATAGTTGTGCTATACTATTCAATATATATATATATTAAAACTAAATGTAATTTGTTGCAATATATCTTTAACTTTTTTTTCTTCAGTATTCAGTACTCGTATTAAAATTTGATAAAATTTGAATTTACACTTTATCGTGTCCATTTTTAGATGTAACATTTCAAATAATATTTTTTTATATACAGATTTAAATTCGAGACATTTAATTAAAGACAGTTATTCCACTTGTGTGTGAGGATTTGGAAATTGACTAAACTCTAGGGGATGTGGCTACTCGGCCAAAGAAAACCAATTAGGAGTGTGTATTGGTCAGTTCGGTTTGGTTCGGTTCGGTTTTACATATTATTGGTTCGATTTATTGATTTTTTATTTTTAAATATGTTAAACCAATAGCCAAACCAATAAGATATTTTGTATCGATTTTAGATTAATCGGTTTTTAGTCCTTAACGGTTTTATTTAACCGGTAAGAAAATACTCATAAAATAGAAATAGTAGTAACTAACATGAAAAAAAAATTGAATCTTAGTTGCAATAAAAAATTTTACATGATGTGTTTTAATTTACAAGAATCTTCAAGTTAATAATAGATTTGTTAATTTGTTGAAATTAAAGAGAAATTAAGAATATATATATATATATATATATATATATATCTTATTGAGTTATCGGTTTACCTAATAACCCAATAAGAAAAAATCAAACATAACCAATAACCCAATAATTTTTTTTTATAAAACCATTAAAAAACCGTTAACCCAATAACAATAAACTAATAATATTTTTATTGGTTCGATTTATCGGTGGGTTCGGTTTTTGCACACCCCTAAAAACAATGATTGTGTAATTTTTTTTGCTTTTTTATTTAATGTGATTTATGACCTTTCAAATAATTCATCGAATATAAAAAATGATATATATAGTAATTTACATGATCTCTTTTTGTGGCATTTAAATTAAATAGACTTATATTTGAAAGAGATTGACGATAAATTATAGAGTATCATTTATAAGTTACATGAGTTAAATCAACCAGAGAATAAACTCTATTTCTTTGAGTATATATTCTTTGAGGTCTAATTGCCTTATTTTTTTTGGTTATTATTAACCTCACTTATTATGAATAAATATTTTAATAAGTGAATTAATACTATTTTTATATAATAATAGTAACACATTTAGTGTAATTCTATAAGTGGATATTAGTTAGGAGAGTAACGTGTGTACGCAGATCTTTTTCTTATCTCTAGAGGTAGAAAGACTATTTTTTCAAGAGACCACCGACTCATGTACAACAAATCAAAGTATTTACGAAAAAAGAATATGATAGTAAAGAAAACAGGTCAATTAAGAAAGAAAGCGATACAAAGTATTCTGAGAAAAGAAACAGTAATAACAAATACAATTTTCCAAAATTCCCGCGATGCCTTAACCTGTCAAAACTGCAAATCAAAATTCAACTATCTATCGTCCTTCTACTCTAATCCGTGATCTTCTTCAAATTATAATGAGACAACAAAACCCACTATAAGAATCAAATTTTGCAAAGTCATATATATATATCTTCTCACCAACCCCTTGTCTTTTTAAGTTCATATTAATAATTATTTCAACTTAGCTTTCTGCTAAAGATTTATATTTCCATTTATAAAATGCCACATGGCTGAAAGATATTTTTCACAAAATTTTATCCAATAAAATATATATAAATATAAATATATATATGAGTTTCAATTAATTAAGTTAAAGACCGGATATCGTGTAAGCCGTATAAATAAGAAAAATATTGGCAAAACGCATTATCTTGATCCAAACTTTATATTTATTAATATATATTAATTATTAATTTATAACTTAATAACTCAAAAAATATAAGGACACCAGAGAGTCCACTGTACCAATCAAAATTTTGAAGTTTATATATATATATATATATATATATATCTACTCACCAACCCCTTTTCTTTTTTAATTCATATTAATAATCATTTTAACTTAGCTATCTGCTAAATATTAATATTTCCAGCTATAAAATGCCACATGGCTGAAAGTTATTTTTCACAAAATCTTATCCAACTTGCCATCTGTGCATTTTGCCCTGTTTATTTTTCGTCACTTATGCTATATTTTCTTCAAATTGGTGGTTTCTAAAATGTTACTATAAATTTTTAAAATATATAGAAAAAAATCTACTGTAATTGATATATATATATATATATATATATATATATATATATATATATATATATATATATATATATATATATATATATATATATATATATATATATATGAGTTTTGGTCAAGTTAAATACGCGTCACGCTGTGTAAAGTTCATTAATGAGGAAATATTGGCAAAATGCATTATTTTTATCGAAACTTTATATTTGTTAATATATATTAATTATTAATTTAAACTTAATAATTTAAAAAAAATTAAAATTTAAAATTATAAACTTCAAATATTATATTTGTCTTCATATCCAAAAAAAAAAGGATGATTTCAATCTTTTTTTTTATAAAAAGAGAAAGTTTAACCATAATCATGGATTAGTGTCCCTATCTAAAATTAATCATCACAATTTGTTTTTTTTTTCAATCAAGTAGGAGATACGTAATTATGAAATTACCTTTAAATATGGGATCATTAGACCCCTTTGATATCACTAAATCAAAAATGATCTTTAGCGATAATTAATTAACGGTAATCGTTTAATTGGCGTTAAATATATTTTGTACAGAATTTACTAGTGATAATTACATTTAGCCTTATTTGTAAATGTCCCTAAAACCTATAGCGACATTGAATTCAATGACAATTAACTAATGTCGGCAAATTTTTTATCACTCTTTATTAAAATATATATTTATTGCCACTAAAAAGTTGTTTTGGTGTAGTACTTACTGTATATGGACGCCAATAAGCTAATATGTATTAACTCGAGGTCATTATATAACCTCATAAATTCAGTTTTCGGTTTTATAAATGTTGGAGGTGGAGAAAAGCTATGAAGCCGATGGATCTAGAATTTTCTTAAGTTACTGAGTTCGACATTAATAATTTATTTATAATTACAAGATTTAGACCAAAGTAACTAGATTCGATCGAGCTCGTAAGCTATGTCTAGTTTCGCCCTTAAATAGAGATTTCATACTCTAGCTATAAGGATATAGTCGTCTTTAGTACGATATATTTTACTCAACAAAGTGAAACTCGATCGCCAACATAAATCTAAAAATTAATTAGATATCAAAATAGATATCAAATATCGAATGAAAATAAATAAATATAAAGTTTGAAAGGAGAAAAAAGAAATAGTCACTATAATGTTGTTGAATTAAATGGAAATTTCCTCTTAAGCCCTTGTCAGTTGGTCATTTGGGGGTTGGTGAGTCCACCAAAGTTTCTATAAATTTATTCAAATATATTTAACCTTACATAATACTATATTCATAAATAAAATAATGGGTAAAAAAAGTAAACAAATTTTAAAGTGCATTATCCATAAACTTTTATGACGTGGACATCATAATTGTTTTTTAATTTTACTTTATAAATTCTTTATTCCTCTCAGAATGACACATCATTTGATTTAATTTTCAGTTTCTTAAAATATGTATTTGGTCCCATTATAGGAGTATAAAATATGTTACTAATTTAGATTATTTGTTTACAATTATATATACTACCTCAATATTATAAAGCAGTACCAACTTAACATAACACATAAAAAATTTAAATAGTAAAAACCTACAAATGTTTACTATTGTTAGGTAGGGGTGTTCAAAGTGAGATTGAAAAATGGGAAAAATCTCCATTTCCACCTTTAACGATACGTGAAAAGGTTAAGACACATCCAAATTTTAGGAAGGTTCTATTACTCCTAGACTAATAAAAATTGTATTTTTGACAACCTTAATGCCTACGTGGTATATACGTGACACACACGTGCGCCTACGTGGATCCTTCAGTGTGTTGTGCCAAGTATGTGCCACGTAGGCACTAAGGTTGTCAAAATATGGTTTTAATTAGTCCTGAGGGTAATAGGACCCTCTTAAAGTTCGGGTGTGTCTCAGCCTTTTTTCAAATAGTTTGAGGTAAAAATAGAACATTTTCTCTTGAAAAATCAATCCGAATCGATAACTTAAATCAAATCGACTTAATAAATAAAAAATCGACTTATTTGGAGTCATAAAGGACTTTTATTTTTTAATTTTTTTTTGGAAATTTTAATTATATAATTAAATAAACGTCGTTAATTTTAACGTTTGGTGAACTCAAAGGCGTTATTTCCAAGTAGGCCTTTTGATTAATTGCCATTTGGACAATTGGTGGTTGGTAGGTCAACAAAAATCCTCTATAAATTCACTTTAATTTCATAAACTCCTTAGAGGACTTTCAAATATTTTTGACCCCTCTTATTATATCCAAAAAAACACACAAAAATCCAACTTTCAAAATTTTCTCAAGAAAAAAATATTTAAGGCAATTTTAATGGCTTCTTCTTTTAATTCTTTAATTTGTATGATTATTTTGTTGATTGCCTCATTTGTACATGTTCTTGGATGTTATGAGTCGATAGTTAGCTTTGGCGATTCGTTAGCCGATACTGGAAATTTAATTCAACTCTCGAAATCTAATGAGTATCATGTTGCTTCCTCGGTCCTCCCTTATGGTGAAACCTTCTTTCATCAGCCTACCGGCCGATTCTCCGATGGTCGTCTTGTTATCGATTTCATTGGTACGTATAAATTACATTTTCAACTTTTGAATTTTTTAGCTGACTTGATAGTACTATTCATATATTTGTATGTGAAATATATACAATTCCCTGTGGGCAGGGGCGGAGTCAGCCTTCTGTTCGAGGGTTCGGCCGAACTCCCCTTCGACGGAAAAATATACTATTTATACATGATTAAAATTATTTTTTATGTAGTTATAGTAGGTGTTGAAATCCCTTCGATTAAGTTTTCTTTGAATATGGAACCCCTTAGTTGAAATCCTAAGTTTTCTTTGAATATGAAACCCCCTTCGTTGCAATCCTGGCTCCGCCTCTGCCTATGGGCATCCCATTTCTATGAAGTCATTGTTTTTTACGCGAAACATAAATATATAGGTTGAAAATCACCAAGTTTGTACAAATATTAGATGTTGAATTCATATTTTTAACGTTACTATGAGTTGAGTGCTGAGAACCTTATAGGTTAAATCCATCAAGTTCGAATATTGATCATCCTATGAATGTATATACTCAGGGTCGGCTATACCGTAAAGCCGCTAAAGCAATGGCTTGGGGCTCCAACTATTTTGGAGCTTCCATTTTTAAGTTAGAAGATAGTTCACAGTTGTAGTATATCACACACAAATTTTAACGATAATATCTATGTGATTCTAAAATATTTTTACTAACTGACAACAAATTGTACATAAGATGCATGTACGTCGCACGATATACACGTACGCCATGAAAGGTGCACACAAAAGCTAATTTTATTGAATATATTTGAAACTTTTTATTCAGAGTTGACTTTAGGCCATCAAATTTGTTGAGCCGCCCTTGTATATACTCCCATCTTTAGCAAAACAAGTATAAGTGCGTTATTCAGTGACGCAGTCAGAATTCTCATTGAGGTGGTTCAGAAGTAAACATACGAACTAGTCATAGGGGTTCAACATCTCCTATATATGACATAATAATAATATTTTTAACCACGTAAAAATAGTATGATAATTTTCTGTCGCAGGGGGTTCGGATGAACCCCTTGCATGAAAGGTGGCTCCGCCCCCTGAGTGCGTATACGTTATTTCCGTTTCAATTTATGTGACACTGTTTGATCGAGCACTAAATTAAGAGGAAAAAAAGACTTCTGAAACTTGTGATCTTTTGCAGCGGAGGGTATGAGATTCCCATTTGTGCCACCATATGCTAGTTTTATGAAAAACATGTCAAATGGAAGGTTATCAAATTCAATAAGAGGAGTGAATTTTGCAGTAGCAGGAGCAACAGCTGTGGATATTTCATACTTAGAGAAAAGAGGAATTAAAAATCCAGCAACAAATGTTTCATTAGGCAGACAATTGGTATGGTTCAAACAAATGTTGCCAATTTTGTGCAAGTCACCATCAAGTAAGTCCTACTTTTCTTTATTAATTAATTAATTTTTTTTTTTATTGAGTTATTTATTTCTACTTTTCTATGTTTGTGGCATACCACCAAAGTGGACTAAGCAATCATAGAAGATGATAGTATTGTCATTTTCATCACTAAGGGTGTGGTTGAAATAATCAGGGGCGGAGCCACTACTTTGATAGGGGTTTATTTGAATCCTCTTCGACGGAAAAATATATCATTTATATATGATTAAAATTAGATTTTATATATTTATAGTAGGTATTGAATCCCCTTCGGTTGGATTTTCTTCAAATATTGACCCCCCTTAATTGAAATTCTGGCTCTGCCTCTTCGTTGAGTGAATAGTATTTCTCCGTCCTTAGTAAGAAGTTTCAGGTTCGAGCTCCAGATATAGTAAAAATCTCAATAGAGAGGGCTTCACCCTTAAATGGATCAAACACCATAGAGGATGATATGTGATTTTCACCACCAAAGTGGTGGTGGAATGAACTGAATTTTTTCTTCTTAAGATGAGGTTTCAGGTTCGAGCTCTAGAAACGGAAAAATATTCTGATAGGAAGCATGCTTCTCCTCTTAAATGGACCAAGCATCACAGTCAGAAGCGAAGCCAGGGTTTCTACTGAGGGGTTCAACATTTAAAGAAAAAAACTCACCAAAAGAAGTTCAACATCTTCAAATTATACATAAAATTCATTTTAATCATGTATTAATAATATAATTTTTCGTCAAAAGTACTGATAACCCCTTTTACTTGGCTGGCTCTGCCTCTTGCCATAGAAGATGATATGTCATTTTCACTAACCATGACCAAGGATAGGGTGGGGTGAACATGATTTATTCATCCTTAATTAGAGGTTCAAATTTGATCATCGAATTCAGAAAAAAATCTTGATAGGAAGCGTTTCCACTTTAAATGAACCCTACACTATAAAAGACAATATATGTCATTTTTCACGACCACGGGTATATACGGTGGGATGAACATGATTTTCTCACCCCTTAATCAGAGGTTTTTAGTCTTAAAAAAACTCCTGTTGGGAGGTTACCTCGTTAAATGGACCGTACATGTAAACTTAAATTTATCAGAGCTCTAATAAAAATATCGAACATGAGGAAGAATTTAAAAAAAATAAAAAAATGATGACATGTCATTTTCGTAACAAAAACGTAAAAAATACGAAAAAAAAAGATATTATAAGCAAGTTGGAAATAAAATAAGATTAATATAACCTTAACTTGGGGAGTACTTATTAATATTGTTCATGTTAAGCAACCCAATTATCACACGAACAGACTCATATTCAAGATATCATATTAATTTTTAAACAATAATTTAATTTATTGTTTTTTTTTTGGTATTCAAATTGTTAATTAATACTAGTAGCTTATTTTACACATTATTCTAAGAACTTTTAATTGAAGATTAGACAAAGTTAGTATTAATTTTAATCCCTCTTTAACGTGTATGCTACTTTTTATTTAACTTTACTTAATTCGATAAGTGTTTATATATACAATAACAGATAGAATACTTTTGACATTTGTAATCATAATATAATATTGTATAATATTTGTGTGATTATACAAATTTTGAAAATTTTAATCTTTGAATAGCACCATTTCTTTTTTGTATTGGGAAATGAAAAACCAATGTTATTCTTTTTTTGGGAGTCTTTTTTTTTAAAAAATAAATAAATAAAAAATTTGAGAGCATTTTAAGTATGTAAATAAAATGAATTTAGATTTAGCGTGATTGACATTCGATACACTACCCCACTCGAGTAAGGGTGTGCAAAAACTGAACCGATCGATAAATCGAACCGATAAAAATGTTATTGAGTTATTGGTTAACGATTTTTTATTAGTTTTATGAAAACATTTATTGGGTAAACGGTTCGATTTCGATTTTAGCTTATTTGGTTATCGGTTAAACCGATAACCCAATAAGGATACACTAAGTTATTATTTTATCCCTATTTATGTTATATATATATATATATATATATATATATATATATATATATATATATATATATATATATAGAGAGAGAGAGAGAGAGAGAGAGATAGGTGTATGCATATATATATTATATGCACTACTTATTCATAATTCAGTGATTCACAAAGTATTAATCTATTCAGGGCAACAAAGACACAATATAAAGCTCGGCTATTATCGTATTGAAAAGCTTGAAGCATTTATAGCTTCCAACAATTAGGATTTAATTTTTTTCTAACGAATATTCAGTTCAAGTTTGAAGATTCTTGTAAATTAAAATGCATTGCGTAGGATTTTGGCGGTAACTAAGATTTTATTTTTTTAAGTTAGTTGTTACTATTTCTATTTTATTAGTATTTTCTTATTGATTAAACCGAAAATCGAACCGTTAAGGACCAAAAATCGATAAATCGATAAGAAAATATCTTATTGGTTGGTTATTGATTTTACATATTTAAAAATCGAAAATCGATAAACCGAACCAATAACATATAAAATCGAACCAAACCGACCGATGCACACCCTTACACTCGAGCGAATAAAACTCATATAATACAGTCGATCACATTCATGAAAATCATAATAACCACGAAAGCGATAGAAAATCATATTTATTTTCAAAAACAATCATGAAAATCATAATAACCACGAAAGGCGATAAAAAATCATATTTATTTTCAAAAACAATCATGAAAATCATAATAACCACCAAAGGCGATAGAAAATCATATTTATTTTCAAAAACAATCATGAAAATCATAATAACCACAAAAGACGATAAAAAATCATATTTATTTTCAAAAAAACAAGATGTTCAAAAGTCAATATCACCCTCTAAAATCTAAATTAAAACCACACATTCAAGAGTAGGACCAACTACTATACATTTATAGCCTTCCATTTACTTAATTAGAAAAAGAATTAAGTTATTAAAAAAGACTTGACAATAGGAGTAGTTGAGAAGTTAATTCAACTATAGTTCAAGCTTTTAAGTACACATAAAGTAAAGTGGTTACTCCATTGACAAATTAAAGATAAATAAAAGAGACTTTTAATGAAAAAAAGAAATTTAATCACACCAAGTTACTTAATTGATTCACTAGTGAATTCAGAATTTTAACTTTATCTATTTAGATTCGTACTTTATCACATCATATCTTAATCTAGTATACCGAATTAATTTATTCATTGAATTTGAATGAACTCGTTACTTCTCTATTGATCGATCTGCACTGCATAGAGTATTTTATATACTGACTATATAAATATTTACAAAGTCGATTCATTGATAAAATAATTGGTAAAAATAACAATTAATCTGCTATTTCGTAGATAAATTCTCAATAAAGTAATTTATTTTTTTTGCATAATACAACTTAAAAATCTTGATTAAAAGGACAAGGTGATTAGTTTATAAAGCATACTATTAGGATAAAGCCTTCCCTTAATCAACAACCACTAATAAAAATTAATCAATTTTTTATCAACAAGAATAATTATATATTTGAGTCCTATTATAAAATGTAATTATTTGATTAGATATATGGGAGATATCCTTTGTTAAGAACAAAAGCAACTAAGATGGGTTATGGTGCATTGGATGAGGCTGCTTTACCCTTAACCAGAGGCCGAGGGTTCGACTCTGGGTATGGAGAAAACTCTGTTGGAAGCGCCGCCACCTTAATGGGCCTTGCAACGCGCGATCCGGATTAGTCGGGGCTCCAATACGGACATCGGACACCGGATGGGAAACCAAAAAAAGAACAAAAGCAACAAAAAAACATATATACTAGTGGCCTAGTGGGGACACCATGTTAAATGTTTTGTTTGAAGAATTCTTTCAAACTACTACTTTTAAAAAAAAAAAAAACATGTAAAATAAATACTTTTTAGGATTATTATATATATATATATATTTTTTTTTATTTTTTTTTTCTTTTTGCTTCAAAGTATAAAATCATTATTATTCTAACTATTTAAAATATTAATCAGATTGCAAAGAATTTCTTGGAAATTCATTAGTTCTAATGGGAGAAATTGGAGGCAATGATTATAATCATCCATTTTCACAAGGAAAGACCGGGAAAGAAGTTGAGTCATTTGTACCTGACGTTATTATGGCTATCGGCGTAGCCATTAATGTAAGTACGAATTATTATTTTCATCAATTCATATATTACACTAAAAAAATGGAATTAGAAATTAATATTTTGCTAATTTATTGTTAATCATCACTAAATAACTCCTCACTTAATAGTTAATATGATCCTTTTGATAATTCATTCTATTTTTTAAAGACCTTATATTATATTACAAACTTTTGATTTTTTTTTTTTTTGTATATATAAATATAACAAATGTATTTTCCTTGTAAAGGGGTTTCTGTACAATAATATCGGAAAATCGCTAATTTTTTATGAACTAAATCTGTCGAAATTTGACTGGTCGACAACGTTACCAACAATTTTTCTGTTGGAAATTCCTTATCGATGAGTCAAATTTCAGTCGGAAATTACGATTTTTCTAGTAATGCAAACGCCATGAAAGCCAAATAAGGCTTAGCTGATCGTATCACTATCAAGAAATCTTGAACAACTGTAACTTGACCTGATTTGACGGGCGATTCATTTTTCGTCTACACATGCAACTTCACAAATAAGTTGTCCAAAACTAAGATTAACGATAATTTTTTGTTAGTTATCGATGAAATTTGTCTGTCGCTAATTTTTTTTTTTGTAATATTTACAGGAATTAATTGAACTTGGTGCACAAACATTGATAGTACCTGGAAATTTACCAATTGGATGTTCAGCTTCATATTTAGAAATATTTAAAGATTCAAATAAAAGTGAATATGATGATTCAACTGGTTGTATTAATTGGTTAAATGATTTTTCTGAATATCATAACCAATTACTTCAACAAGAAATTCATAGACTTAGAGAGATTCATCCACATGTCAATATTATTTATGCTGATTACTACAATGCTGCCATGCAAATTTACAAATCCCCCCAAAAATTTGGTAAGTCAAGTTTATTTAAATTTAACTTATATATCTTTACAGTATAAATTATTTTTGTAGTTTCAACGTATTGAAGATATTAATACTGGAATAGACGGTATTTTTGAGGAGCGAATCTGTTGAAAATCCATCCTAGATCGAGGATTTCAGTAGTCGGGAATGTATCAGAAACAATCACTATGAAAAAACACGTAAATGTTCAATGGAAACGTCTGAGGGAGATTCATCGAAAGCTTTCTCTGCTTACCTTTTAAATTTCCGATGAACCCCCCTTAGGATTTTCTTGTTGGAAATTCACGTGTTTTTAGTAGTGAATTTTCTATGAGATCAAATTTCTGACCGAGTTCCAACAGAACGTCCGTCTGAAATTCACATTTTTTCTAGCACTGCATGTCCAATTTTTTTTATATTATATATAAGTTAAACGGCATTATTATTTCTATAAGAGTACACCCTCTGAATTATGACTGAATTTGTCACGATACACTCCAATTTCACGGAGGTCCTATTATCCCTGAACTAAATTTTAGCATTTTTTGTTAATCCTTTTAGTTGATGTGACACCTTTTTAGCTGACGTGACACCTTTGACGTGGACTTCATTTTTTGTAATAAAAGTGCCACGTCATTATAAAAGGGTGACAAAAATACACTAAAATGAACTTCAGGAGGTAATAGGACCCCTGTAAAGTTGGAGTGTGTCGTAACAACTTTAGCCATAATTCAAGGGTGTATTGGATGATTATCTCTTTCTATAACTTTATGAAAATAGCATCAATTTGGAAGTTCATTAATCACAATTTTTTTTCAATTTTTTTTTTTTTTTTATGTAGGTTTTACAAGCACTATTGTAGCATGTTGTGGAGGAGGGGGTCCATACAATTATGACCTAAATATAAAATGTGGTTTACCATCATCAAATGTTTGTGATAATCCTTCATCATATGTTAGTTGGGATGGTGTACATTTAACAGAGGCAGCATACAAATTAATAGCCAAAGGGTTATTACAAGGTCCATATACAATTCCTCAAATGAATGGAATTTGTAATTCATTTGATGGATCAAGTAATAAAGGAATATCAGATCAATAGTATATTATAAAAGGGATCGTATCGTATATATAACTTTTCGATATTATAAAGATATTGTACAGTTATACGTGATAGGTCGATCCATCAGTTGTGCATGCAACTTGGAATTGTAACATACACATTACCAACTTTTAGCTTTTATTTGAGTTGAGCCTTTGAGGGAAGTTAATTAGCACTATTAGTACAAGTTTGAAAGTAATTAATCATGTGATAATTATTCTTGATATGCAAATTAATCTACATTTATTTAATTTTTCAAATTGTTAAATTTTTTGTGTGTGTATCTATTGTCAATTAATACAAAATTTTGTATATAACAACTATATCATGTATTGTGACATGGACACATTATCAACTTTTAGCTTGTATTTGATTTAAGGGAAGTTAATTAGCACTATTAGTAAGATTTTGGAAGTAATATAATCAATCATGTGATAATTATTCTTGATATGCAAATTAATCTTGATTTCTTTAATTTTTCAAATTGTTAATTTGTTGTATTTGTATCTATATTGTCAATTAATACAAATTTTGTATATAACAACTATATAATGTATTGTGAGGTTACATTATAAATTGATTAGTTTAATGTTAACTGTCGACTTATCACAAACTCTTTTCTTGATTGGGTGTATTTATATACATCGAAATCCTATATTAATAGACAAATAATAAATACATGAGAAATAAAATCCTAATCGAATAATTTGGGTGTATATTTGTAACTAGATTAATGCTAACGTATATATCTTTCTATTATTTGGGTGGATACATTTAATTATGCATGTAAATTACTATGTTTTTGAGTCGCGAAAGCTTTCGTTCAAAGGTAAAAGCACAACACCTGAAATATGGTTAATACAAACATTTTGAGTTCGAATTTTGTCGAGAACAAAGCTCGATACTTAATTAAGGATGTAACGTAAATTTATTATTCATCGAATTTTGAACCGTACGTCTATTGATAATTTCACACGAAAGCTTACTATTTAATTAATTTAATGGAGTAGGTTGAATATCCAATATATCACCTAAAACAATTTTTTTAGTGCATGCAACGTGTAACTCTTATCATAATAACCTTTTTTTCAAAAAAATAAAAAATTCTAGTGCATAGAAAATGGCAAAAATACAAATTAATAATTGGTATATATATAGCAAAGGTAGTTAATTTTTCTTATCTTAATCATCTAATAACTAATAAAGTCAAAAGTCAGATGTATAAGTTAACCAACTTTTTATTTTTATATTTGTATACTTTTAATCATTATTGGATAAGAACATCATCAAAATTTAAAAGTCGAAGCCACACCTAAACTATACTAGGGACCTATTACACACCTAAACTATAAAAAAGTGAAATTATTTACACCCTGTCAGGCTGCCACTACTTGCATGTGGTGTAGTGTTTTACACGCGCTGCCACGTCAGCACCACGTCAGTAAAAAGTATCACTTTTTTATAGCTAAGGTGTGTAATAGGTCACTTATATAGTTTAGGTGTGAATTCGACTTTTCGACTATAGTTTGGGGTGAAAACGATGCCTTTTTCCTTAATATTTTTAGTTGTTTACTTTTGTTATTTAATAGGCTGGACGCGCCTAAAATAAGTGTAACACACGCGCCTTAGAATGGGGGTCGCGGAGAGGTAATAATATCACTTTTATATAGTTAAGGTGTGTAATATGTCACTTATATAATTTATATGTGGCTTAAACGTTTCTTATATAGTATGGGACGGAAATAATGTCTTTTCCCTTAAAATTTATATCACTCAAAAGGAATATGCCATGCATGCGCGTTATAGAAAATTACTTCTTTTACGTGTTTCGTTTCATACAATGTTTGACTAATTATAATCACTCAAATGGATTTTATTCCCGCACGTCATTGAGAATTTCGTACGTTTTTATTTTGTTGTTTGATATTTATATTGAGACTCACGTGTTTCATTCGCACGTGATTCGATGTGAAACTTTTTTTTTTTTTTTTTGGTTTCCCAAGGTATCCCCTAGCCCGACAGGTCAAGGACTAATCCTCCGCGGATCTGAGCTCCATTTAAAAATTTGCCGCTGGCCAATTGGTTGTTGCATGAATCGAACCTCCGACACTTGCTTAAGCGACCTAGTGAGCTAACCACTAGGCCAACCAAGCTTGGTTGATTCGATGTGAAACTTCTAGTTAAGGATTTATATGTTTCATTTCATATAATGTTGACTAACTGTTCCAAAATATTAAAATAAGCAATGAGGATAATTGAAATTTGTAAAGAAAAAATTACCTTTTACACGAGCTAATTCTTACAAAATTTCTACACCAAACACATGCAATAAAATCGTAGATAGTTAAGTGAATTTTAGTCTATGAAGTAATTTGATCTATGTATCTTTTATAATTTGTTAGTTTTTTTATCCTGATTATCTTATCAAATATGAATTTTATTTTTCTTTGAACAAAAGTCAAAGTTGTACCATAATTACTTTTGCAAAATTCTCTCATATCTGACTAACTTTTTTTTGCTGAGGAAGGATTTTGTATCTCTATAACTTGTCTTTTCGTATTATAACACAATAACGTAACATTCACAATGTAGTCATCAAAAATTCTTGTTTAGGGTGAGATTTTCTCGTTCACTAGTTCTTATGTCTTTAATATTAGATTTTATATGTAGGTCACTTGATCAAATTATATAATAATATGAAATTTTTTTGTATTATTTTTTATATCATCTAATTTATCGCCGTCATGAGTTGCAACTATATATTAGCCTACACATGACGCTCTATCGATTTCGAACCTAACAAGTGGTATCAGCGCCAGTGATTCAGTTGATAATTCAGAGTGAAGACATGTTAAGGATGATATCAAAGTAGGACCTCTCTCTCCCGCAATACAGTGGTGGAGCAAACCTCAGCGAAAACTTTGAGTCCCAAAACAAGATTGGAGGGTAGGATTAGGGGAAGTGGGGAGGGGCGAGGCCGAGGCGTTGCACATTACATCTTAAGCGAATCCCACTTCAGAATAAGAGAAAAATGTTAAAGACCTTAAAAAATTGACTACAAAATAAACTATTGAGACAACCTTTTTGACTAGAGCCAATAAAATTTCATTTTAAAATATACAAAATAAGCAATTTTGTTGAGGTGTTACAATCACTAATATTGTGGTGGCTCATAAACTAACAATTTTGTTGAGATGTTAAAATCACTAATATCATCTTTTGCTTTAATTTGTTTAATCTTTTAAAATATTACTTGCCTAATTACCAACTTAATTAAAAAAGAGACAAATTAAATCAGCCTTGGCGATGAAACACAAGATATTGACACTAGATTTATAGCAATAATGATTAGTTTAATTAGCTCTTGGTGACTAATTAAACACATTTTAAGATCACAATAAATTTGAATAATATCTTATTTTCAGTTGTAACCTTGATTTTATTTATTCAAAGGACTTTGAGAAAAGTGATTTTGAGAAGGGTATCTTTGGGCATTTAGTGTTTTATTCTAAGATTAGTAATTTTGAAATTGATATCCCACATTGTATTTGGTAAAAAAATTAAATTCACGTTAGCTAACTTAGGATAAGAAATCTCTTATCGGTAAAGTACATGAGAGATGCTGAGTATATAGGTAAACAGGACTTTCACTCTACTGACGCGTTTTAAAGCCGTAGGGTCTAGGTACAGAGTAGACAATATCACTAGTGGGCTGGACCGTTACACATGGTATCAGAGCCACTCCTATGTCAACCTTGTCGATGTGGGACCAGAGTTCAAACTAAGTTTAGATAAATTTCGATAAGGCGGGCAAACCTCAGTTCTTAGCCTCGCCAAATCCCATTCGGTGAGGCAAACCTCAGTGAGGACGCTGAGTCCATAATAAGGGGTGTATGTAACACCAACTTAGGATAATTAAGGAGTCTCACATCGACAAAACACAAAAAAAGATGTTGGGTATATGATTAAACGACCTTTCACTCTAATAATGCATTTTAAAACTTTACGAATCTAAACCCAAAACAGACAATATCACTAGTGAACTATACTGTTACAAAAGTACTCCAAAAATTGCTAAAACAAACAATAAAAGTTTAAGCAAATGCAATAAAAAAATTGTGTATTGTCCCAAGATTGGTTGGTGGGATAAGTGACGGGATAAATAAAAATCCATCATAAATTGGAATATCATTTGAAATTAGCTATCTCATCTTTTATACGAAATAACTGATCCTATTATTTTATTATATTTTATCCTGAAATTATTATTCTTAACACATCAACCATCTACTATATATCTAATTTTGTCCTTCACCTACTTCTATCATCTATGTGTATACATTTATGGTTTTCTCCCAAGCTACTACCTGTATCATTTATATATCACCACCACCAAAAAAGAGTAGCATAATTTAATTTCATACACCTAATATTTAAGTCTCATATCTACCCAAAAATAGACAAACTAATAAAGTTTTGACCTATGATAATTGCATGCTACAAAGTTTTCCTGGCCTGTTTTGATTCCTAAAAAAAGTGTAATCTTGTTTAATACCATCAGTATAGTTAAATTTATTACTTATAACATATTATTTATCTTCATCACTTCTAAAACTTATGTGACATGTTTAAGCTTAGAAAGGTATCAAAAAGTCTAGCTTTTAGCCATTTTTTTTTCTTTCTTAAATTTCGTATCAGATTAAATATTAAATAGGAGAAATAATATAAATCCCGACAGTTTGGAGCTAAATTACAGATAATTTCGATTTTGAATCTGTCAAAATACATTAGTAGTTTTTGATACATCCAATGAAGATACAGTCTTTTCTTTGTAAAGATACATAATTAGCTCCCGATACATTTTTTTCGATTTTGGATCTGTCGAGATACATAATTAGCTTCCGATATACATATCCAATGAAGATACATAATTTGTTGAGATTTTTGTAATTACTTTCTAAGGATAAAAATTTCTGTAAATATAATTAGTTAAGGCGTATGTTTTATGTTATTTTTCCTTAAATAATGTCACATAACTTTCCACTTTCCTCGTGAGCCAACAAAAACATTATATTATTCCCTCTTATTAATAGTAGTAAAGTAAAGTATAAGAAAAAGCTTTGTACTCTTTTTATTGCTAAGTGATAAAAATGTCTATCTTCATGAAAACCATAATCTTTATTTATTTTTTGAGCTTAGTTTCATGTCATCCACAATCATATAATGCAATATTTAGCTTTGGTGATTCACTCGCCGACACCGGAAACTTCCTTCTCTCCGGTGCCATGACTTTTCCGGTCATCGGAAAACTTCCCTATGGTGAAACTTTCTTCAAACATGCAACTGGACGTTGTTCAAATGGAAGATTGATTGTTGACTTCTTTGGTAATGTTTCTTTTGTTATATCATATGTTTATTTCAATGTTAGTATAAAGTGTTCGCGTTTGATCAGGGGTGTGACTTAGTAGTCGATGAACTAGGATGAGAGTAGCGATCCACTAAAAAAGGTAGTGGAATGTAAAAGGTATCTAGGTCAATTTTTTGATATGTGTTAATCTTGGTAGTTAGTGTCACCGTGGTATCTGTGCTGATGAGAGACAACAAATACTCGATGACTTGGAATGTGAGCAAATATATCATGACGATTGTTCAACCATACTTTGGCTGCATTACTTGATTGTTGACTTCATTGGTGATGTTTCTTTTGTTATATATATGTTTGTTTCAATGTTAGTTTAAAATGTTCGAGGGGTGCGACTTAGTAGTCGATGATCTAGGACGAGAGTAGTGATTCCTAGGGGAAGGTAAAAAGTATCCAGGTCAATTTTTTCAATATGACTTAATCTTGATAGGTAGAGTCACCGTCGTACCTGTGTTGATGAAAGACAACAAATACACTTTATTTCAGTGTTTAGTATAAAATGTTCACGTTTGACTAGGGGTGTGACTTACAGTCGATGAACCAGGACGAGAGTAGTGATCCTAGTAAAAAGTAAAAAGTATCTAGGTCAATTTTTTTTATATGCGTTAATCTTGGTATTTAGAGTCACCGTGATACTTGTGCTGATGAGAGACAACAAATACTCGACGACCTGGAATTTGATTAAATATATCATGTCGATTGTTCAATCATGCTTTGATTAGGAGTGTGACTTAATAGTCAATGAACTAGGACGAGAGTAGTGATCCTAGTGGAATGTAAAATGTAAGTATCTAGGTCAATTCTTTTGATGTGCCTTAATCTTGGTAGTTAAGAGTCACCGCGGTACCTATGCTGATGAGAGACAACAAATACTCGATGACTTGGAATGTGAGCAAATATATCAGGTCGATTGCTCAATCAGAAAATTATATTGGATATTAAAATTATTCGTTTTATGTGTGTATATATTGTGGATGTTGAATCTTCTTGATCTTTTCATATATTACATTATTATTATGAATTTTTTCGGTGAAAATTCTGACTCCATCGCTGCTACTTATACTCTATTTATAGCTGAGGCATATGGATTGCCATTGCTTCCACCCTATTTGGCACTGAAAAAGGGCATAAAAGCTGAAAATGGAGTGAATTTTGCTACTGCTGGAGCTACTGCTATTTCTGCTGAATATTTTTATAGTAAAAATATTACAATTTTATGGACAAATGTTTCTTTAACTCACCAATTGGGATGGTTCCAACAAGTGAAGGCTAATATTTGTGCCATCAGAAAAGGTATTATTATGACACTTTACTATTCTTTACTATATGTCGATTATCACATTATTTTGATGTTGTTACTATTTTTTTTCTAGTAGGCTCTGCACCATTTTCCTTATTAATTACTAGGCTTTCTTCACCGTTTTTTTTCCTTTTTTTTTTAAGTGAATTTGTTGCACTTGAGCCAAACGTCTTTTGGAATAAGGTTTGCGTGTATTTTATCCTACTCATATTCACACTTATAAAATTTCAGTGAATATGCTATTGTTGTTATTATATTGTTTACTTTTTCTATCCTAATGGAAAAAATGAGATGTTAAAATTAAATATCTTTTGAAAATGAAAAAGATTAATATAATTCTTTTTGGAACTGAAAAAATAAATATTCACATAATATGGAACAAAGAACACTGGTTGTTTTGATATATGCCTTTTTTTATGTAAGCTTGCTAAAAGTATGAAAATATATTAATGGTCGAAAACACATTTCAACTATTAATTTTTCGTGAGTTTCATACCTGAACTCAATTATTAGTTTTTTCCTTTTTCTACCTTAGCTATCACCATCATTTCAGATAAAAAACAGGAACAACTGCAACTGACAAATGAGGTGTATCTTAATATACAGATAATGATAGTTCAAATAAGAAAATAGAACAATTAATAATTAGAATATGAAACTCGCGAAAAAGTGATATTTTGCTTCCTTTCCCTCTAATTTGTATTTAATTTTTAATTTCTTGATATGCAGATTGTAGAGAATACTTGAAAAAATCACTTTTTATAGTTGGAGAAATTGGAGGAAATGACTATAACTACCCCTACTTTGTTGGTGGAAGCATTAAACAACTTAAAGCTCTTGTACCAGCAGTAGTTGAAACCATTATTGAAGCAACAAGTGTAAGCTTTGACTCCATTTTTCAAATTGATGTCCACATTTGAGATAACCATCCAATATTTTCAAATTATGATTAAAGTTGCTACTATACATTCTAATTTTACAGGGATCCTATTACCCTGAACTCAATTTTAGCGTATTTTTATCACCTTTTTATGCTGATATGACACTTTTATTACATAAAATGAAACCACATCAAAAGTGGTTGTAAAGGTTGACCAAAAGTGCCTCGTCAGCTAAAAAGTATGACAAAAATACACTAAAATTTAGTACCCCGTGAAATTAGAGAGTGTCATAGCAAATTTGCTCATAGTTGAGAAGGGTACTAGATGTTTTACTCTACAGATTTATTATTTACTTTTTCTAGCTGGTGTATATATATATACATGATACGTTTCAGAGCGAGGAAATCAAAATTTAAAGTTTATGAATTCAAGGTTTTAGTCGTAGTTAATCTCATTTTAATTCCCAAAGAGTGAAATGCTATAATGGAATTGAAATTGAAGCAATATCAAGTTAATCATTCTTGAATATACATACTCCTTCTGTCTTATTTTACATGAAAGTGTTACTATTTGAGGCATCAAATAAAATTTTAAAAATATTTTGTTTCATTAACTATGTTGACTAGTACTCTCCCCAACAACAACAATAACATACCCAGTATATTCTCACCAAGTGAATGATACAAGATTGTCACACCCTTTTTTCGACTCCAAAAATTAATGTATTGTAAGTTTCGAAAGGGTTTTTATTATTAAAGTGACAAAGATGAAAATTTGTTTTGAAAATGGATTATTTACATTTTTTATTCAGAGTCGCCACTTGGCATAATCTGGTGTGCCAAGTCACCATTGGAAAATCCTTTTCAAAACCATTTGACTCTTTAAACTGGTTTGCGAACGGAGACTCCGGCTAAGGAATTCTGTTGACCAAGGGGAAGGTGTTAGGCACCTCTCGATCCCGTGGTTCAACCACGGTCGCTTGGTAGAGTGTATCAACTATTTTGGCATTACGAAATGTATAAACCACACAAGAGGCACACAAAAATAATCAAACAAAACAAAACAATCCAAAAATGTAAAGTCCAGTCCAATTATACAGTCCAAAAATAGAAAGATACAAAAATATAAATCCTAGTCTAAACTAATTCTAGATTAAGCTCCAATACCTTACCCGACGCCGCGGGCCTTCATCACGATCATTTTTCGCCAACATGATACGTCGGGGCATTCCCCGGTGAATAAATACAAGTGATCTCGGGGCATTCCCCGGCTAAATAAATACATTTTTTCAATACGAGAAAACCAAATCATTCACCCAAATTTCAATCATTCAAACAATATTTCAAACGTTCAATAAAATCACAAATTATAAACTTTGCCTACCCAAACTACGTTTGTCTAAACCAATCGGCGCATCATGATACTACCCAATCAAACACTCGTATTTGCTTCAAAATAACCAACGACAATAAATAAAAACAATATTCATTCTTTATCAATTCCTACCATCCAACCCCACATTCCATTTTTTATACCAAATTCCAACGATTCAAGACAGTCATCTCAACAATCCACAACCATCTATTCAATGAAATCGAACACCAAATTAATGTCACCAAAATTCAACCACACATCAGGCAAATCAAACACATATAGTAAAGTAAAATTAGAAGAGATAGAGTTGGACCTTAAATTTGAAGCTTTCAAACTCAATGTTATTCGAATAAAGAGAGTCCGCACCTGGAAACCTCGAGCCGAACCTTAACACCAACAATCCAACTCGACAAATAATGACCCGTTTACCGTCACTTTTCACGCCGTCACTGTTCACCGGTACTGTTCACGATCACTGTTCACCGGGTACTGTTCACCGGTCACTGTTCACCGGTTACTGTTCACCGGTTACTTTTCTTTTTTTTCGTTGTTGTTCTTGTTCTTGTGAGGAAAGATTATATGGTGATTCTTGTTATTGTGGAGAAAATGATGATCAAAGAATGAGCCTCTTTTCCTCTTAGAATTTTTCTTTTATAATGGGCATGGATTTGTTATCATGTGAGAATTTTGGTGGGTCCCCCATATATTCTTTCTTTGTGGACAAGAAAAAAGAGGGGGGAATCACATGGGTGGTTAGGGTAGATGGAAGCTTTTGATTGGGTAGGTTGTTAGGATAAGATAAATTAGTTAGAGGTATTTTTTTATTTATTTTTGTATTTTTGTGGAATATAATTACATGGGGTTGGATACATGGTAAGGTGAACTAAAAATGAATAAAATTAGACTTCGGAAGGTACAAAATTAGGTGTCTACAAAGATCGACCAAGAACACACAAAACAAACACCCAAAACAGTCCATAAGTTCAAGAGAACTAAGGACCCTTTCAGTGACCCCTCTCGGATTCAACAACAACAACAAGAACACAAAGTATTGTGGTGTTTAACACCTAATTTCCAGCGATCCACAAACTATATTATCAACACACTATGAGAACAACAATATTACGTCAACAAGAAACTCACGTGTTACATTAACAACAACAAGAAATCCAAAACTTACAACAACAATACAAGATAGATAGTTAGACCAAATGAAGGGAAAATCTTAAGAACCCAAGAATTGTGAGACTCTTGGACCCTTAACACTACCCACGACACAAATCTAACTCTAACGTTGATACAAGAGGGATGTTACCTCCTCTAATCACCAACGTATCAAACCAACGATGCAACACGAGTGATATCCACACTTTAGCAGCCCGAGTTACGGATTGGTGGCTTTTCCAAGCCCTACAACTAAAGGGAGTTACACTCCTCACACTAGAGAGAGAGCTTGTCTTACATCAATAAACAACTAAGTCCTAAAAACCCTATCTTGGCCATGGAGTGCATTTTGGGCAAAGTGAAGTGACCAAAATGAGCCTCAATAAAGATGGCCCAAAAACTATGAGCTATTAAGTGTCCAAAACCGTGAATCCTCAAGTCTTCAATTCTCCAAGCAATCTTCCACTCACGGCCTTGATGAATGCTATGCTCAATAGTAGGCTCAAAATGGGTCTTCCTTGCATATTCTTATGCCCTCGGGCCTCGGGGTGACCAAGTCTTGAGCCTTTAAGTGATGGTCTCCAATCATATCTTCAAAAATTAGGGTGACCATTTGACTTGTATCAAAGTGTATGCAGTTCATACCATTACCTCAGGTGTGAGATAGAAAGATTGTTTACTAGCACTCTCCTCGTCCCATATTATTTGCCATATTTGAATTCTTGCGAGTCAAACTATGTTAACCACGACCATCATTTTAAAGTGTATTTTAATACAATCATATTGACATGGGAAATATTACAAACTTGTAGTAACTTTCTTATAGTTTTTGAACATATAAATTTTGGTTTTAAAATATTGTGTTCATCTAATTCAATTTAACTTCGAAAATTAGTCAAACTGATCCTCGAGAACTGAAACATGATAAAGTATTACTTTTCACGTAATTTTCAAATATATATATAGTGGTGTACCTATGTTAAATGTTAACAATTATGAGTTCATATATTTAATTTTACACACTCTTGGCACAATTGAGAAGACGATTTTTACCCTCTTCACCAAATTCCTAAATTTCTGACTTCACCACTAACGACCCTACACATAAATTGAAAGATTGTATTAACTATTTCCCATTCATAATTTGGTTTTAGGTATTGATAGAAGAAGGAGCAGTTGAACTAATAGTGCCTGGGAATTTGCCAATTGGTTGCTCAGCAGTGTACTTGACCTTATTTGGTACTCCAAATAAAGATGCATATGACAAAAATGGATGTTTAAAAGCCTACAATGCATTCTCAAAATATCACAATGCTAAACTAAAATTAGCAATTGAGGATTTAAGAAAAGAATATCCTCAAGCAAAGATCATCTATGCTGATTATTATGGAGCTGCCAAGAGATTTTATCATGCCCCAAAGCATTATGGTAAGTTCATGATACATTCTTTTAGTGGATGCTACTTAATTTTGAATATCCAATATAGAGATAAGCATCCAGTACCCCTCGAACTATGATCAAAGTTGCTGCGACAAACTTCAGCTTCACAGGGGTCCTATTACCCCCGAACTCAATTTTTGCGAATTTTTGTCACCCTTTTGTGCTTATGTGGCACCTTTATTACATGAAATGGGACCCACGCCAAAGGTGCCATGTCATCTAAAAAGGTTGATAAAAGGTGTCACGTCAGCTAAAAAGGTTGGCAAAAATATGCTAAAATTTAGTTCGGGAGGGTAATAGGGACCCCATGAAGTTGGAGTGTGTCGTAACAAATTTGGTCATAGTTAAAGGAGTTACTAGATGCTTAGTATCGAATATATGTATAGCCACCAAGGATATGATAGGATCCATCCATTCTTAACTAGATAGCTCGGATCCGAGTCCTGAAAATGAAAAATTAGTCTCGATAGATAGCACTTTCCAACTTAAATTTGTGTGTTCGCGCGTTGTATATATATGTGCGCGTGAGAGAGAGAGCATGTTTGTGTGTCTATATATAAACATTTCTTAATACATAAACATATGCTCAAACTCGATTTCAGCTAAGAGTGTCAAGTGGGCCGGGCCGGGACAACCCGGAATCGGCCGGTTTAGTTTAACCGGGTTGTGGGCCGGTTCCGGTCCGGGTTGGATTTAAGTGGGCCGGGCCGGTTCCGGGTTCAACAGTAAAAATGTTGAAAACAACCCTGAACCGGCCCACTTAACCCAACCCGGTTAAACCCACCTAAACCCGGTTAAAAACCGGTCAAATCCGTTTAAAAAAAAATAAAAAATCCATATACACTATATACACTCCAATATACACTATATACACTCCAATATACAATATATATTTTTTAAAAAATATATAAACAATTACACATATATACGTACCATTCACTATATAATTATATATGATTATACGTACTACTTTAAATAAAACATATACTATAATAGTATAATATATATATATATATATATATATATATACACTACAATATATATATATATATATATATATATATATATATTTATATACTAATTTATAAAACATATACGCACTTATACGTTAAATATATATATGCTTTTAGAAGATATATACACATATATACGCACCATTCAATATTTATGTACTACTTGTCTACTTTAAATAAAACATATACTACAATATATATATATATATATATATATATATATATATATATATATATATATATATATATATAAATATATATATACATAGTTATATACTAATTTATAAAACATATACATATGTATACGTTAAATATATACTACTTTAGAAGATATATACACATATATATGCACCATTCAATATATATGTACTACTTTAAATAAAATATATACTACAATATACATATATATATATATATATACATACAACAATATGTATATATATATAGTTACATACTAATTTATAAAACATATACACTTGTATACATTAAAGATATACGTCTATAGAAGATATATACATATATATACGCACCATTCAATATATATGTACTACTTTAAATAAAGTATATACTACAATATATATATATATATATATATATACTTACATACTAATTTATAAAACATGTACACTTGTATACGTTAAATATATACTACTTTAGAAGATATATACACATATATACGCACCATTCAATATATATGTACTGCTTTAAATAAAATATATACTACAATATACATATATATATACAACAATATGTATATATATATAGTTACATACTAATTTATAGAACATATACACTTGTATACGTTAAAGATATACGTCTATAGAAGATATATACACATATATACGCACCATTCAATAATATGTACTACTTTAAATAAAGTATATACTACAATATATATGTATATATACTACTATATATATATATATATATATATATATATATACTTATATACTAATTTATAAAACATATACACTTGTATACGTTAAAGATATAAGTCTATAGAAGATATAAACACATATATACACACCATTCAATATATATGTACTGCTTTAAATAAAGTATATACAACAATATATATATATATATATATATATATATATATATATATATATATATATGATAGTTAATTAATAATATATTAAAAGTAAGTTTTTAATTTAAACTAGAAATTCATTTTAAATCATTTTAAATCAATATATAGGTACTATTTTAAATAAAATATATACTACAATATATATGTATATACTATGTATGTATATATATATATATATGTAGTTATATACTAATTTATAAAACATATACACTTGTATACGTTAAATATATACGTCTATAGAAGATATATAAACATATATACACACCATTCAATATGTATGTACTACTTTAAATAAAATATATACTACAATATACATATATATGTATTACAACGTATAGATGGTTATATTATACTAATTTATAAAACATATACACTTGTATACGTTAAATATATACATCTATGTAAGATATATACACATATATACGCACCAATCAATGTATATGTACTATTTAAAATAAAATATATACTACAATATACATGGATTACAATACATAGATAGTTATATTATACTAATTTATAAAACATATACACTTGTATACGTTAAATATATACATCTATATAAGATATATACACTTATATACGCACCATTCAATATATATGTCATACGTTAAATAAAATATATACTACAATATACATATATATATACTACAATATGTATATATATATAGTTATATACTAATTTGTAAAACATATACACTTGGATACATTAAATATATACATCTGTAGAAGATATATACACATATATACACACCATTCAATATATATGTACTACTTTTAAAAAAAAATATATACTGCAATACATATATATATATACTACAATATGTATATATATATATATAGTTATTTACTAATTTATAAAACATATACACATTGTATACGTTAAATATATACGTCTATATAAGATATATACATATATATACGCACCATTCAATATATATGTACTACTTTAAATAAAATATATATTATAATATATATATATATATATATATATATATATATATATATATATACTACAATATGTATATGTATATATAGTTATATACTAATTTGTAAAACATATACACTTGGATACGTTAAATATATACGTCTATAGAAGATATATACACACCATTCAATATATATGTACTACTTTAAATAAAATATATACTACAATACATATATATGTACTACAATATTTATATATATATATAGTTATATACTAATTTATAAACCATATACATAACGTATACATTAAATATACTCATCTATAGAAGATATATATACACATATATATATACCATTCAATATATTCACTACTTTAAATAAAACATACACTACAATATATATATATATATATATATATAGATAGATAGATAGATAGATAGATAGATAGATAGATAGATAGATAGATAGATAGATAGATAGATATATAGTTATATACTAATTTATAAAATATATACACATCTATACGTTAAATATACTATACTTTAGTAGATATATGCACACACACACAGACACACACACACACACATATATATATATATATATATACCATTCAATATATATATTACTTTAAATAAAACATATACTACAATATATATATATATATATATATATATATATATATATATATATATATATATAGTTATATAGTTATATAGTTATATACTAATTTATAAAACATATACACATGTATACGTTAAATATATACTACTGTAGATTTAGAAGATACACACACACATATATATATACCATTCAATATATACACTACTTTAAATAAAAGTATAAAACATATGTTACTTAATATAATAAATTAATAATACTTGATAGTAAATTAATAATGCATTAAAATTAAGTTTTTAATTTCAGTTTGTGAAATTCTGAATTTTCAAAAAAAAATAAAAAAATTTAACCGGGCCGGTTAACCGGCGGACCCAAACCGGATTGGATCCGGGCCAATTAAAACCGGCCCGTTTGACACCCTTAATTTCAGCTGACAAGTAAGAACTCAAATTTTGAGTCTGCACATCCAGAAAAACACCTCAATGCATCTCCACTTATTAAGTTGTAAATGATTATTTAGACACCTCTAAAATTTATGCATCATATTATTGTCGGGTGCTGATCACGAGACACAGTAAGGATGAGTTAAGAGTGTTTAGTTGTCAGTTGAAACCAAGTTAATTAGGTGTCTAGATGTGAGACGTGCACTATCAAAGTTGGAGTACTTACGTACCAGATAAGACCAAATTTGAGTGTTTATTTCTTTCAGAGAAAAGTGGTATTCATATTCCATATCGAAAATACTGGATTCAGTTGAACCCGTGGCTAATAAGCTACATCCACCACTTATTTTATGTAGTGCTAATTTTGTATATTTATGTGTATTCCAAATATAACAGGATTTTCAAATACATTAGTAGCATGTTGTGGAGGTGGAGGACCATACAACTTCAACAATTCAGCAAGATGTGGTCATATTGGCTATAAGGCATGTTTGGATGCTTCAAAATTTACAAATTGGGATGGAATTCACTTAACAGAGGCAGCTTATTACCACATTGCCAAAGGATTGCTTAATGGCCCATTCACTTCACCACCTCTCACATTTCCTCCCATCAAACAAATTTAGTACCCTCCTGAATGATCGAATTTGCTACGACACACTCCAACTTTATTACCCCTGAACTAAATTTTAATGTATTTTTGTCATCCTTTTTAGTTGACGTGACACCTTTTGTCAACCTTTTTAGTTGACATGAAAACTTTGATGTGGATCCCATTTTATGTAATAAAGGTACCACGTCAGCATAAAAGGGTGATAAAAATATACTAAAATTGAGTTTAGAGGGTAATAGAACCCTTGTGAAGTTGGAGTGTGTCGTAGCAACTTTGACCGTAGTTCGAGGTGGTACTGGATGCTTATCTCTTTAAAGTAACTAACTTTAATTCTCATTGTAATAATAATAATATGTAGATTTTACGCTTCCATTGAAACGCCGTCGTACTTTAATTCTCATTGTAATAATAATAATAATATGTAGATTTTACGTTTCCGTTGAAACGTCGTCGTTGGGAATTGAGATTTTTCGAAAGGACTTTGTCAGAAATAGTTTTTGACGAGCACATTTCCTTTGATTCCTGTCGAAAATTTCGTGAGAAATACGCGTGTTTCTAGTAATGAATTGATCTCTTTTTGTTTGCCAAAATTGAGTTTGACATCAACTTTGACAATGAATTCAATGAGCATATATATAGGCCAAACACTACAAAAACTATGAACTTCATCGCTTAATTACTCATAGATAATTAACAATAATTTTGACAAAAGCAACGATTTTGCTGTTTAGCTACGAAATTTATCAATCACTAATTCTTGTTTTTTTTCTAAGTATGTAGTGACATACATACTAATACTTTTTGTTCATATATATGAAATCTTGAACATCCTTAATACATTTGACAAAATTCGTATAATCTCCTCTCTCCACTACTGAATATCACGATCAAAATTACTATAGTACCCACTCCCCATTACTGAATATCACGATCCACAATTTAAATATAGTTATGTCACGTAATTAACTAAATAGATACCTATACCAAATTAGTACTTAACTAGTTTATGACTTTACAAAAAGGAATTAAATTCTAAGTTTTCAAGAATCCCAAATAGGACCAAATGCAGGAATTCCAGATTTCTTACATGCATTAACAACATCTCTACTCCCTTCTGGATTGCTAGTAACAATAACAACTTCAGCCCGCCATTTTCGCGCTATGTCAACGCTCATTTCAGATACATTTGGACGACCTAGCAATGCTGTGTCGTGTATAATCACCTTCTCCTTTGGATGTCCGGTTACCATCTCTTGTATTTCTTTTCCGTAATTTTGTTCTACCCCTTTTGTCACCCATAGGAGACATACATTAGCCGCGGTATGTTGTAATAGGAAAGATAGAAAGACACATATACCGGACCCTGTTGCAACCACAAGGACCCTAGTGTACATGTTTACTAGATAAGGCAAGCCCGCGAAATGAACTTGTCGAACCCATAAATGGCTAGGGGGATTCACCACTAGGGATTTCGTAAAATCACCAACTGCACCTGCCAACATCATGTGTTCTGTCTTACCATCCGATATGATCCCAAACGCGTGCCATTCAGAGAAAGGTGAAGGGCTAATTCGCCCTAAAATCCCCGGTTTAATTCCTCCTTCAAATTTTATAATCGATGCATGTCCTGAGGGAGATGTAACCCTAACTGGAACACGCCTCACTTTCATCCAGGGGATGATTATTAGTAAAGTGATAGCCAATGTGAAACAAAATTCTTGTTGTTTGATCAGTTTGGAGCCAATTTTCGTGTTGTATGATTTGGTTTTGGGGTCATAGGACACCGTTAAGGTGATGAAAATCCAGAGAAGTGATAACGCGATCCATCCTATGAATCGGTGAATCCTCTCAAAGAAATTGTGATGGAGATGTCGAACGAGGGGAAATGCAGCTAAAGAGGACAATGAGAGAAGCAAAAGGATAGCAAAGGCAACACCAACGATTTCTGGGGAAGTGTTTTCTTTGTCATTCAACGTTAGGACTAACGCGTAAATGAGCCATGCAATTGAAGAAATAGCACAACCACTATGGATTCCACCAAGTGACTGAAGTAAAGACGTAACAATAGTCTTGATTCGTATAGGTATCCAAGACCATCCAAAGCAATTGACCGCGAACCAAAATAGAACCCTCAAAAATACTTCACTTCGACATAGTGTCAAAGCGAAAATGTTCCCTATGGAGAACAAGACAGCTTTCCTCCTTGCATACGCGAAATTCCCCGTGCTAGCAAGGACTAAAAAAGTGATATTTAGAACAAAAGATAGCGCGAATAAACGCTTGTATACTGTAAACAACCCTTGATCAAGTAGTATGATAGACAATCTAGACGGAAAATGATTTTTCTTATTGCGTTTACTCAGTGTTTTCGGAGGTAGAAATGGTAATGGTGATGACCCCACTTGTGGAATTTTCAAAATTGACCCCTCTTTTTCATAATAACCTTTTTCAATAATGTCAGACAAAGAATCATCATCCTCATTTTCGTCTTCATCTACCTCTAGGTCACAAAAATGAGTACTACTAGCACGACTCATTGATCGTGTCATGAAGGATGACGATGGAGCGATTTTTTTGCTAATATTTTCCCATGGTAGCCAAAATCTAGCGCTACCACGGGAATTAGCTTCGATAGAAGGTGGTATAGGGACAGAAAATGGATCGTTACGAGGCTTTATTTCGAAAGCTACACCTCTACAACTTGAAAATCTCTCGAACTTGTCATCATTTTTCATTTTTTTTTCCGCGTAAAAGTAAGGGAAGTTATATGAAAAAAATAATATGAAAATATAAGCTATGGATGAAGAACTTAGGTAGAATAATATGATGCTAAGTAAATTGAGTAGATGTATTTATAGTCCAATTTATGGCTCTATTAGACATTCAAATAATTTATTTTTTATTTTTGTTGCTTGTTGTGCTTTCCATTTTTTTTCTATTTATATAGATTCCTTCACCTTTAATCAAAGTCTCGAGTTCATTTTTTGAATATGAAAAAAATCATGCGAGGATCGTTGCTTCAAAAATGTGTCTTATAATGTGCGAATTTAAATTAGTCCGACTCTAGTGAGAAACAATATTTTTTGAAAAAATCTTCAATATGTGATAGTGGTGTAGCTTAAAAGAATAATCATAAGAAATCATCGTTTATGGAGTATATTTCCTTGTGTTTTTTATCGAATTCTTTGTTTTTTTGTTGTTTCTTGTTCTTTATTTTTTAACAAAATTATTCATATAAGATTAAAGAATAGGTGCCTTTGTGTCTTAGTTCGTATTTCTTTTAACTTAATATATGGATCAACTTACAACTCTGATCGGCTGATTGTAATTTTTCAATCTTAAAAGGTCGTAGATTCATTTTCTTGATACGAAAAAAAATAAAAAATCCTATCGGGATCTCTATCCTTAGAAATAGGCCTCCCTGCAATGCACGAATTCAAATTATTCAGACTTCAATATAAATATCAGATATCGACTGAGAATTTTCTTTTTTAAAAAAAAGAAAATCAATATATAAGGTTTGACGATTTTTTTAAGTTTATATATTTTTTTTTTAATTTATCTTCTTCAGATTTTATGTGTCTTTTGTTAATGTCAATGTCAAAAAGTTTGTCCATATTATTACAAGATTATATTCTCTTTAAGGAGTTGCTTCCAATGGCTCTTTTTTTTTCTTTTCTTTTTTGGGTACATCTAAGTGATTGGCTACTGAAAAAAAAACTAATGTATTCATTACATGTTTTTTCGACCGAACCCGTCGCACAAGATTTGTCTAGTATGATTTATTTTCTTATTGTGGTTGTGGACTATTATATTGGGGCAGAGTCTATCCTCTGGCGCATCCGAAAGAGAACGACAGTAAATTTATATCGATGAGACCTAATATATGTATTTTTTTTAAAAATAGAGATTTATCTATTATAACAGGTAAATATATCTTATACTTCAAAATTATATACATACATCTCATATTTTAATGAGATTTATTTATAGATGTGATTTGTTTATATGATACCATAAAAAATGTATCCATTACATGTCGGTCGAGCGCGTCGCACGAGACTTGTTTAGTATGGTTTATTTCTTCAGTGTGGTTGTGGGGTATTATACCGGGGCAGAGTCTATATCCTATAACGTATTTAAAAGATAGCGACTGTGAATTTCCGATGATGTACAAAAACTTAACCCTAGTTTGGCTTGGTGTAAAAAACAATAAAATAGGTAGATGTTGGGAAAAGTACTCAACATCTTTTATATGTTTTGTAGTATGTTTAACACTTCAATAGAAAATCAAGATGTTATATTCCTACTCTCTTCGTTCCAAAATACTTTTCGTATTTCTTTTTTAAAAGTCAATTTAATTAATTTTTAAAGTTAAGTTGAATTAAATAAATTAATGTTTTAATGTTAATTTTTTTGATTCAAAAACTATAAGAAAAAAATATTACTACAAGTTTTCATTCTTTCTCATATATATTAATATGATGAAAAAGATATAGCTTAAATAATATTGCTCAAAATTCATGTAATTTGACTGTTGTAAAGCAAAATGTGAATGCATTTTGGAATAGAAGTAGTATTAGTTAAAATAATTTGTTTTCCATTTATAACCATACAACTAATTAAAATTTCTTCAACTGACAGTTTTGTTTCTGTTTTTGGTTGTATGTTTTTCAAAAAAATATATTTTGGTCTTTATAACATCATTGACAATCATAGTCAAATATTAATTCTCAACTCAATAATGTTATGCTATTAATTAACAAACATATCATAAAACATATTCAAACTCTCAACACAAAGATATATCACGCAATTAACAAATATATCATAATCATATTTAAACACTCCACTCAAATAATAATTATGTTAACTAAACAACGTGGGTTATGACGTGATAGTTCAGACTCCCTTCACCCTTAACCAAGCGTCTCAGATTCGATTCCTCGAAGATAGAAAAAAACTTGTTGGAAGCCGCCTCCAAAATTTTGTCCGGCAATGTACGAAGCCGAATGTAATCCGGCTCTAATACGAATACCGAACATTGAAGGTAAATTTTAAAAAAAAAACGTGTGTAGTGTGTATCATTAGTGTTTGAATATCAACGAACCATATCTGATACAGTGGCGGAGCCAAGAATTTAACAAAGGGTGTGCAAATTTTCTTTTCAGTTATGTTAAGGGTGTGCAAAATTAAATATTTACTCATAATAGCTAACATTTAACCTTTGTAGACCACGTAATTACTCGACGAAGGGTGTTCATCTGACCACCCTTCGTTTAAGGTGGCTCCGCCCATGATCTGATATGAGCGGGTTAAAAATGAATTTTAACAAAAATAAGAAAAAATGTCGATCCGATATTAAATATGTTTCAACCCATAGTTTAATTGAATGGTTAATGCAGATATATAGTAATATTGTTACCCATATTTTCGTAGAAATAGCCTCTACTAGCCACTTTAAACTATCACAATCGTAAAGTTTCAAATTTTAGAAGCGAAACTCCAGGTCGCTCGCTATTATCTATTATCCTAAATTCTTACTTGTGGTATTTGAAGTTCCACTACAACGTTAAAAAGTTGTTTTTTGCGATACAGTTATTATTTTGAGAGTCGATATATGTGCTTGTTGGTTATAAACATGTTGCACGATAATTTAATAAAAACGCGCACAAATTAATCAGAACACCATGGTTATTAAAATAACTAAATAAAATAACACTAAAGGAAACTTTAGCCTGTACTTATTACACCCCAAAACAATTTTTGGTACATCAATTCAATGGTTTACAATTGAGTCTCTAATTAAAATAGATACCATATAGGCACCAATACTTGTGAAAACAAACAAACAATTAACAAAAAATAACAATTGGAAACTATGTTTCTCGGACTCTACAAAAATGTTGTTGTATTTGTGTCAGATTCTCCATAAATGCACCACTTTTGGTTGATTCGACACACACATGTCGACATTTTAGAAAAGTCCAAATCATAGAACGTTGAAGAAGATAACCTGTCTTATTTCCATGAACGGTTATTCGTACATATCCTTCTGAATGACCTTATAGTGTAAAAGATTCTTTATACCGTCCATTCGGCTGTCCGTGTATATAAGTTAAATTCTAGTTTTACATGACCAATGTGGCATAAAGAAGTTGGTTCCAAGTGTCTGGTAGACCAGGAAGACACCAATGACTACAATCATTACCAGGATGTTGGCCACTATATGTTGATGGATGAGCATCTTTTCTTAATTGTGACAAAAATGTTATGTCAAGTAGATAAACTTGTGTCTTAATACTACTTAGTACTTTGTTAACAACAGTAGTTGATGCTGGTAATCCTGCTGGATATGTTGATCCTGATAGTGGCACTTGTTCTGAATTGCAATTCTTTGTTGATGATCCCCATTCTTTACCCCTAATTAATCAAAATGTAAACATAATTAATGTGACTAACAAGCTTTGATTTGGAAGTTGCACATTCGGAAAGTGTTTGATACGACAAAAGTCATTTTTTTCTGAAAAATATGTGAAAATAATGTGACTCATAGCTTTGGAAGTTGTAAATCCAGGATGTGTTTGGTACGACTACACATCCTGAATTTGCAACTTCCAAAGCTTATGAGTCACATTACGTTACATATTTTATAGAAAATGACTTCAGTCGTACCAAACACATTTTGAATTTGCAACTTCCAAAGCTTATGAGTCACATTATGCTACATATTTTATAGAAAAATGACTTCAGTCGTACCAAACACATCCTGAATTTGCAGCTTTGGAAGTTGCAAATTCAGGATGTGTTTGGTACAACTGAAGTCATTTTTCTATAAAATATGTACCAAAGCTGCAAATTCAGGATGTGTTTGGTATGACTGAAGTCATTTTTCTATAAAATATGTAACGTAATGTGACTCATAAGCTTTGGAAGTTGCAAATCGAGGATGTGTTGGGTATGACAGAAGTCATTTTTTTCTTAAAAATATGTAAACATAACAGGAACTTATAAGCTTTGGAAGTTGCAAATCTGGAATGTGTTTGGTACGACTGAAGTCATTTTTCTATAAGATATGTAACATAATGTGACTCATAAAATTTGGTTTGGAAGTTGCACATTCAAGAGGTGTTTGGTATGGCAGAAGTCATTTTTTTCCAAAAAATATGTAAACATAATGAGACTCATAAGCTTTGGAAGTTGCAAATCCAGGATGTGTTTGGTATGACTGAAGTCATTTTGTATAAAATATGTAACAAAATGTGACTCTTAAGCTATGGAAGTTGCAAATCCGGGATGTGTTTGGTACGACTGAAGTAATTTTTCTATGAAATATGTAACATAATGTGACCCATAAACTTTGGAAGTTACAAATTCAGGATGTTTTTGGTACGACTGAAGCCATTTTTCTATAAAATATTTAACATAATGTGACTCATAAGCTTTATTTTGGAAGTTGCACATTCAAGAGGTGTTTGGTCTTACAGAAGACTTTTTTTTTTTCAAAAATTATGTAAACATAATGAGACTCATAAGCTTTGGAAGTTGCAAATCCAGGATGTGTTTGGTACGACTGAAGTCATTTTTCTATAAAATATGTAACATAATGTGACTCATTAAGTTTTGGAAGTTGCAAATCCAGGGCGAATTTGATATTGCCAGACACATTTTTCTCTAAAACATGTAACATAGTATGACTCATAAGCAGGAGCGAATCCAAAGTTTTGGTTAATACAGGTTCACCTGAACACAATAATTTTGGCCCATACCATGCATGTATATATATGAAGAAACTTACTAAACATTTAGAAATATTTACAATTATTGTAGGAACCTATAAACTTCAAATTTTGAATCTGCATCAACTCATAACCTCTCAAGATTGTAAATTCGGGTGTGTTTAGTATGATAGAAGATTAGAAGTCTAAATTTCTAGAACATGTTTTTTGGCGTTTGATTGGTGAGTGAAAAAAATATTTTTTAAATTAATAATAATCTTAGCAAATTAAAAAGTGTGTTGATGAGGTTTTTTTAGTACTAGAGATCAAAGGTAATATTATTTAAGTGTTGGTTGAAACAAATAATCCTTCTGTTCAACTTAATGTGACACAATTACAATTTGGAGTCAAATTTCAAAATAGTGAGTGAGAAAAACAGGGTTGTTCGGTGCATTAATGCTCGCGCTATGCACAGGATCCAGAAAAGTCCTCTATCACAAAAATATATTGTACGCAGCCTTAGTAAGTGAGTGAGAACTTACATATAATGAGTGGGAGAAATGCCTTGGAAGAAAACTTTGGTTTTTGAAGAATCAACATTTTGATCAACCCATCTTCCCCAAGTTGTTAGTCCTTTGTAAAATGCAATCAAACGGTCCATATCTTTTGACACTTTTGTACCTTCTTGCATATAGTCCCATCTACAACAATATAAATTGTAAAATTGGTCACTTCATATCATGAACACTACTTTTAAAGCAATCGTTAAGGTCATTCACTCGATTTCCTCGATGGCTTTGCTATTAAGAGATCAAGATATATTGTCTGTGTATCATATTAAAGGCGTTGTTGGTAGATATGCAAAAGATGTTACGCTATGGTTATAGCTATATATGGAAGGTAGAATCAGATAAATAAAAAGTATGCTCTTTTAAAAAAATTTAAGCTTTTAGAGGGAACGATTATACACTTCAGTATAATATCAAAGTAAGAAGAGGTCTTAGGTAGAAGCAAAATCAGGATTTGAAGTTAATGAATTCTTCTGAATTTGCCACCAAACCGATAGCTTATATTTACACATATTAAGGTCATTCACTCGATTTCCTCAGTGGCTCTGCTATCGAGAGATCAAGATATATTGTCTGTGTATCATACTAAAAGGCGTTGTTGGTGGATATGCCTAAGATGTTACGCTATGGTTACAAATTTGGAAGATACAATCAAATAAATAAAAAGTATGCTCTATTTAAAATACTAAGCTTTTAGATGAAACGATTAGACTCTTCAATATAATATCAGTGTAGGTTAAGCCGTTAAGGGCTTAGGTAGAATCAGAATCAGGATTTGAAGTTAAATTCTTCTGAATTTACCACCAAACCCATAGCTTATATTTACACATATTTAATGAACATTTTGTTACAAATATTAAGCTTAAGCAAAAGTTATTGATTTCGTCCGAACATCTATCTAATATTATAACTTTGTCCATGTCTTGATTCGAGTCTTGTCTCGCTCATTATTAAAGGCAATTTTTATGTACTTGACTCGTAAAAAATAAAGGGGGAACAACATAAATCCCGATAGTTTGAAGTTTAATTATAGAAAATCCTGACATTTTAAATAATTACTGAAAATCTCAATTTTGGGTCTGTCAAGATACATAATTAGCTCCTGATATATCCAATAAAGATATATATTTTTTTTCTTTGTAACGAACACATAATTAGCTTCAGATACATTTTTTCTGATTTTTAATATGTCAAGGTACATAATTAGTTCTCCGATGCATCCAACGAAGATACGTAATAGTTGAGATTTTTGTAATTATTTTATAAGGGTGGGAATATATATAAATATCTAAGTTAAGGTGTATATTTATGTCATTTTTTCAGAAAAAAAAATCAGGCTCACACATAATTGGCTTATTTTCTTGTGTGTGCCTTATGAATTATTTGAAGAGATAGAAAGTGGAAGGTAAAGATATTTTACCCTTGAGATTTTCCCTTGTGAGTCCACCAATGCCAAGAGTTGAAAATCAACATATCCATTCCTTTCCAAGCATCACCTTGTTGAATTGAATCCAATTTCAACACTCTTCCAATTTTATCTCTTACTATATCTACCAAATATGGGGTTCTATAAAGGAATAAACTTACTCCATATTCCTGTGAAAAATCATTAACAAGAGTTAAAAAAAAAGAAGTAAACACACAGAGAAGTCAAGAAGAGATCGACGAATTAAAGCTGGTATTCGATCGAACCTAGTAGATTTGGTTTAAACATTGCATTTATAATAAGAAAATTCATTAAAATGTAAAATAATTACATTTAAAGCTCAATTGCTAACACATAATGTCGCTACCTAGCCTCGCCTCTGAATTCAACATCTACCGTATATATACAAAAAATAATTTTATAACCTTAAATATATGTGTGTGTGTATATATATATATATGCTGTAAATTTTCTGATGAAAAGGATTCAGATGAACCCCTTGAGCACCTAGCTCTGTTTGGGAGCAGGGAGAGTAAACATTATTAAACCAGTCTTGATTTTCGACGATGATTCGTAATTCAATCGAGGTAATTAATGATTTCTATTGACTAAATTATTTGAATAGAGGAAATTGATCCTACAAAGATATATCGATTTTTATTTATGAACCCCTTATGAAAAAAGTTATATAACTAAAAAAACACTATATATGATGAGAACATAAACCATTTCCAAACCTAAATATAACATAATATCCAAGTTCAATAAATAGTTTATAGTATTATTCAGTCGGTGTCTTATTTTTTTTATTATCTAGCAGTGTGTTATTTCATTTTATTATTATTTTTTTATTTTTTTTGTGGTTATATATACTGTTATCTTTCCAGAGTCGGAGGTCTGTCAGAAACATCCTCTCTACTTCATCTTAAGTAGTGGTATGAATTGCGTATATTTTATTCTCTCCAGATTATATTTTATGAAAATACACTGAATATATTGTTCCCGTACCCAAGTTCAATAAATATAAGCACAAGTTGACAACAACAAAAAATCAGAAACTAATTTTACACAAGCAAGCTAGTGGCTTTTAGTGTTAGGTTTGAGCATTTTGTTAGAATTGGCTAAGGGATAAAAATATTTATGTCCTTACAACCAAAAAGTCACAATAAAAAGTGACATGAAACAAAGATTGGACCTACCACTATAATTATTTTTGTTACATTCTTGAATGACCAAGGCTTAAGATTTTTTTTTTCCTACTTGACTTTCAATATTCATTTTAGATCCCGACTAAATTAAATTCGCTTCGCGCAAAAATTATATTTTTTTTATTATTTTCAAGGTTTGAACCTGATACTTGAAAGGATCTTATCCATTTGACCACATCCTAATGGCTCAAAGGCTTGTGATCCTTGGAATATTTTGTTGATTCAAAATTTTAGGAAATAATAATTATTTTATATGAGGAGAATTTATAGTATGAAGACCAAAATACTTAATTTTCTTTCTGAATTTAATGGTACAATTTTTTGTCTTTAAACTTAATATTTATATATTAAAGACTATATAAAATGACCACCAATAATTGTAGTGAGACACATAATATCTTTATCGTAATTCATTAGAGGTCTCGATTTCATATTTTATGTAAATAAAACTTGGTAGAAATTAAAGCACTTTCTCTACTAATGCCTTAGTGCAAATCTAAATTAATCGAAATTCCAAACAAGGTACCAAACGCAGAATGAAAAAGGCAGTGATTTAAAAATAATAATGATAACAATTTTTTTTAGTAAATGGGAAACAACAATTTAATTATTTTTTTAAAAAATAGAAATTGTTGTTCACGCCTCTGACAAATCACGGGTTTTTTCTCAATTAAAAACAAAATAAAAAACAATAAAAATTCTTGTCTCCCATGCACTTTCTGAGAAAGCTAAAATGCCAACTTCTAGAGAATTGTAAATAATAATAATAAAAAAAAGACACATTTTTTTTTTTTTTTGGCTTCATTGGATCTACTTTTTTTTTGTCATTATTCATCAGCATTTCTCTATTTCTTTTAGTGTGACAGAATTGATACATAACAATCGTCTATACTTGAGAATCGACGACCTCATTGGTCTTGATTGGGCTCAGTTAGTGACGATTGACACCCCTTCTTGGGTCCAAATCATCACTTCTAGTCGGCTCCACGAGTGGATCAATCCTCGTTGGTCACGACTGAGCTCAGTTGGTCATGATTGACACCCCTCTTGGGTCCAAGCCATCACTTCGAGTTACGGCCTCACGTGTGTGACCAATGTTATAAACCAAACAGGCGAGTCCAACCGAAAAGACTAATCTGATAAGTGGAAGAACCCATTTAGCCTACAAGCCCATTATTATCATTTCTCTATTTCTTTTAATATGGAACAATTGATACATAACACTTTCTCTAACAAAGCCAATCTCTATATTCAACACTCAAACCCTAAAGTATCTATTTAGAGATGAAGAAATATTTAACGCTCCACCGTCACCCTTATTTCAATTGGATCTATATATTTTCTTGTACTAATATTTAAATTATTTTCATGAAAAATATTCAATGGTGAAGCCGAAAGAAGTGTTCAAAATTTAAGATATACGTGTATAAAATAATTAATTATCATCAAAATATTTAATATAATTTCTTATATACAGAATATAAATATTCGATAAAAAATATTACAACTGATCATCCTTCACCGTAGAAGTGTACAGACCAAACCGTCAAGTCAAATCGAACCGACGAACCAAATCAAATCGAGAAAAAAAACCGACTTATGATTTGGTTTGATTGGTTTGGCGTTAAAAAAAAAACGACCATTCTTGGTTTGGTTTAGTGTTGACAAAAAAAAAAGTCAAACCAAACCCGAATCAAACCGACATAATATATATATATATAATATTCGAACTTTTTTATACATAAAATATTAATTATAATCTACTTTTTAAATACTTTTTCAACTAGTTTTAGTAATTTTCAATAATTTGAAAGTAGATATAGATATATATTTAGATGTGGACCTTTAACTTATAATATTTGTCTATTAATTTCTAATTAAATGATCCAAAACCCGATATAAACTTAAAACCTAAAGTTTCACTCTTCATCTCACGTTTTAGTTTCAAGAGAGTTTTTCGCTCCTCATTTTTTCATAATTATGTTTTTTCATTAGCACATGAGTGAAAACATATTTGATCTAGTCTTCGATCACAATATAATTGTAAAAACAAAATATTCTAAAAAAAACTTTAAAAAACGAAAAAAACGAAAAACTCAAAAAAATCAACTAAAACCTAAATCGAAAAAACCAATTTTATGTTGGTTTATAATTTTAATAAATCGATATGATTGTTTTTTTTTTTTTAATAAAAATCGAACCAACCCGACCTATTTACATCCCTACTTCACCGTATGTGACTACATTATATTAATATGAAGAATAGACTTATTTCAAATCCTAAGTTCCTATATTCTACTAAAGGGTTGATTGCTAACCCTCAAGATTTGAAAAAGAATTATTTTGTCTTTGACAAATTTATATACCTTATTAAGCATGTGCTAAGCATCACTAATATGTCTAATATCCTCCCACTTTTCTCCATACAAGTCACATCATGATTATTAAGTGTATTAAATATAATTATTTTCATAACAATAGCAACAACAAATATCCAAAATTGTTTAATAAGTAGAATTTGAAAATAAAATATACGCAGATCTTGTCCTTGCCTTTTATGAGGTTGAGTGAGTGTGTTCGATCGGCCATTGGCTTAAAAGAAAAGTTAATATACGAAGCAGGATTGCAAGAATAAAATAATAGCAAAAAACAATAACAATCGATCATTTACTAGCCTTCAAATCTCGACCTCCAAACCATCTTATCTAGGGTAAAATCCTCAGTAAGTCTCTATACTCATAAAAGTATTTTCGGTCTTAATACTCTCAAACATCTCGCTAATTAATACTTTTAAGCCTGGTATACCAAAGTTTCGGTTATGTAACAGGGTCTAAGGAAGGGACACCTACTATACGCAACCTTATCTTGCATTTATCCAAGAGGTTATTTTTACGACTTGAATCGATGATCTCCAGGCGACATGACAACAACAATTATCAGTTATACCAAGACTCCTCTATCAATTATCATTTTATACGATAGCTTAATATGATATGAGTTTAAGAAAGAAAGAATACTTTTAAAATGTATAATCTACACATATATATATATCATAATATATCTATATAGCTATAACATATATATATCACTAAATATGATATTAAATATTTTAAAAATATTAAAAAACTAATAATTTTTTGGAAAAACAAACCTGAAAAGTGACAGAAGAAATTGATTCTTTTCTGGTAAAAGTAGTAGCAGCATTTGGCACTGATGAATGTAAAATACATGCCAAAGATTCCCACATATTCAAACTCAATGAATCACCAACAAACATTATTTTTTTTCCTTTCCATCTTTTCAAGAAATCCATTCCATCAAATCTGAAAAAAAAAAAAAAAAAAAAGTGAAGAATACAAAATATATAGGGACACCATATATCAATCATAATCTTGGAAAGGGCAAAAAAACAACTATTATAATATAATAAAAGAAAAAGAAAAAAAAAAAAGAGAAAGTGTCTTCTATATATTGACATTGACAACACCTAATTAAAGCAATGGTCGAGCCAAAATTTCATATAATAAAAAATACACAATTCTAAAGTACAACATGTAGGACTTAACTTAGTTTTTGAATCTTCTTTATCACTATGTAAAAAGAATTCAACAATTTAATATAAGTTTATTTACTTTTACCTATTAGCAATATATAATTTTTCGACAATGAGAAATAATAAGTAACCGTTCGTAAAAAGTGACTTCTGTTCGATGCATGCCTTGACCCACTACTGTATGAATAGCGTTTAATTTGGACGCCTCACCTTAGATAATCATATAAAGAGCACGACGAGCATAAATACCCTTTCTGACTTTTAATCTAACGAATTGAACATATTTAATAAAGAATCAGAGGAATATGCGATGATTGTTTGTTCAAGAATCTCCAACGAATAAAACAAGTACTTATTATAACATATAAAATAGACTAATAATGTAAAAATTCTTTATACTAACATATATTTTCTCCATTTAATATGAGATGATAAAATGAAAAATTATGTTAAGGAAATTCAAGAAAACACTAGTTACCTAAATGTTACATTTGGTATTTGAAATATAGCAACCTAAAGTAATTTTTGAACTCCTTTTGCCACAATATAAGAATTTTACTTTACGTCAAGGAGATTCAACAGTTCATATATTAAACCACCTAGCTTTAAATAACTCTGCCAAAAACAAATACATTTAAAAAAAAAAAAATCTTTATATTGACAGTATAGCAACAACAACATATCATTCTTGTCCTATACAAAAGAATCTGGAGATGATAGAGCGTACCAGATCTTATTCATATCTCATGGACGTAGATAGACTGTTTCTGAAAGACCAGGACTCGAGTAATGCACATCAAAGAATTTACACTGACAATATTGCAAGATGGAGTCTGGAAAAGATAGAATATGCACAAATTTTACCTTATCCTTACCCCATAGAGATAGAGAGACTATTTTTGAAAGACCCGGACTCAAGTAATCCATATCGAAGAATTCACACTGACGATATTACAAGGTGGAGTCTGGAAAAAATAGAATGTACGCAAACCTTATCTTATCCTTACCTCATGGAGATAGAATGGTTGTTTCTGAAAGACCAGGACTCGAGCAATGCATATCAAAGAATTTACACTAATGATATTAGAAGGTGAAGTCTGGATAAGATAGAATATATACAAACCTTATCTTATCCTTAACTCCTGAATATAGAGAGATTGTTTCTAAAAGACCAGGACTCGAGTAATGCAAATCAAAGAATTTTACAGTGACGATATTACAAGGTGGGGTCTGAAAAAAATAGAATATACGAAAACCTTATCTTATCCTCACCTCCTGAATATAGAGAGATTGTTTCCGAAAGACCAGGACTCGAGTAATGCATATCAAAGAATTTACATTGGCGATACTACAAGGTGGAGTCTGGAAAAGATAGAATGTGCGCAAACCTTATCTAATCCTTACCTCAGGAGATAGAAAAACTGTTTCTGACTGTTTTTGAAAGACCCTCGACTCAAGTAATGTATGTAGAAAAGTTAATTTTTTTTTTTTTTGGTTACCTTGGCAAGTTGCAAGAATCAGGCTTCCAAGCATATTTTAGGTATTCTTTATCAGGTCTTCCATATTTTTGGCAATCAAATTCAGGATCAATAAATGGACAATTTGAAGATTGATAAAGAGGGAATGAAGGATCAATAACCCATTGGCCTTGAAATAAATTGCAATTACTCAATAATTCTCTATTTATTCTCAAGTTGAGAAAATCACTAACATTATTGTGTACTATAAGTTCTGCTCTAGCAAATTGTGCATAAATAAAAATAATAAATAAGGCTAGTAATTGAAGAAGCAAATTTGACATAATTTGCATTTTTTATTTTTTTTTTAGGAATGGAGAGAAAGAAGAGAGAAGTACTGTGGAAAAGAAAGTTGGTGATTCAAAGTTGATTCACTATGTGTATATATATATATAAAACAAAAATGAACAAAAAAGGAGGTATATAACTTTTTTCGTCTCAATTTATGTGACAGTATAATTGATTAACCATGAAAAACTTTTGAAGGTTACGGTATAAATAAGTCAGAGATATTTGTGTTATTGTAATTTATATCAAGTATGTATATATATAAAACAAAAAAGAAGGTATATTACTTTTTCCGTATCAATTTATGTGGAAGTAATTGATTAACCATGAAAAACTTTTGAAAGTCACCGTATAAATAAGTCATAAATATTTGTGTTATTGTAAATTATGTCATTAAAAGTAAAATAAAAAGTTTAATATTAAATTATTTTTAACTAACAAAAAACGATATTATTCTAACAAACAGACTAAAAAAAAAAGTATGCCACGTAATTGAAGTTGGTGGAGTAATTTTTTTTTTTCTTTTTTAGTTTTAATTTTACATGAATTTCATGTATGATTTTCTTCTTACCTGCATTAGTACCTGAAAAATAGTTGAGGCGCATATAAACTGATTCATACCAAATCGTCACTTATAAAGAATAATAATTTCAATTCGAACGAGTTGACTAAAACTATTCAACATTCGAAGGATTCTTACCATTAAAACAACCTATGTTTGATTCATTTCTCGCTCACGATCCTAATTAACCATTTTATATGATTGTAAAGCACATAAAAAAAAAAAAATCAAAAATAGAGAACAGTTTGCGTACACCTTCACTACTTATTCATAGTTCAGTAATTCACAAAGTATTAACCTATTCAGGGCAACAAAGACACAATATAAAGCACGAGTATTATCGTACTGAAAAGCTTGAAGCATTTAGTAGTTTCCAACAATTAGGATTCTATTTCTTTTTTTCGAACTAAAGTTCAGTTCAAGTCTGAACATTCTTGTAAACTAAAATGAATTGCGTAAAATTTTGACGGTAACTAAGATTTTATTTTTGTATGTTAGTTGTTACTATTTTCTATTTTATGAGTATTTTCTTATTGATTAAACCGAAAACCGAACCGTTAATGATCAAAAACCGATAAACCAAAAACCGATAAGAAAATATCTTATTGGTTGGTTATTGGTTTTACATATTTAAAAACCGAAAATCGATAAATCGAACCAATAACACATAAAATCGAACCGAAATCGATCGATGCACACCCCTATTGAGTAGTAGTACATGTTAGGCTTTTTTGGCTCTTAGTTATCTTATATTACGTTCGAAGTCTTTAAAGTTCATTGGGAATTCAAGAGTAAAACAAGAATGAATTAAAAAAGATGGTATACTATATATAGTAAATAAGCTACGAAAGCTATAATAGTTCTTTCTATTTCATTTCATGGGACACTTTCAAAAGTTATTTTCTTGTATATACCTTAAGAAACTGTTATATAATGTGACTCGGGATCAAATTCGAGGGTCGAGTTTCCTTTTTTTGTTTTTTGTGTTATTAATTTTTAACAACAAAAGTAGTTGTGAGGAATCGAATCTATGACCTCCTTGCTTACACAATCCACCCCTAACCACTGGGCTACTGAACTATTCTACTTATAAGGTGTTAAGGTTTATATATTATCCTAAAATTCATATTTGGCCTATATATTTGTATTTTCGTCATTGCTTAAGCCTTTACTAATCAGTCAATCAGACACGACACTATCCCTCAGTCGTCATTAGAAGATTCTCGAACGCTTACCTTATGATAAAGGTACACTCGCGCTCTTCAACTCCTGAGTTCGCCTCTAGCTATGGCTAGTCAAGTACCATTAGCATCATTTACCAATTTTCATTGTTCCCACCATACATTAAAAGAAAAAATGTTTATATGGTGCATTGCTTTATCATGATTCAATGACACTTTAGATTTATTGTATAGGTATATACTTCATAGAATAGATTTAATTTATAAATTCTAAATAACTTGAAAAATATTTGAAATTTGTGACAAATATTTCAAACGCCTACTAAATTTCAACACAATATTCTTTGTTAATCCCAATAGGGCCAGCCAAGACATAATTATTGAAGTACAAAGGAATAATCACTTTACAATCTTTTCTAATCAAGTTGGCGGTGATTACGGCACCTATTACAATCTACATATTTTTCTTCACTTTACAATTTAAAAATGTAACGTCCCATAATGTCATGTAATCAATAACAATTCATTTATTTATTTTTTCATTCGATGTCCGATACACGTATTGAAGCCCGATTAATTCGGATTCGCGCTGTCCAGGGCTTGAACCCAAGACCTCTGGTTAAGGGAGGAACAACTCCATCCGCTGCATCACATCCTTTGATGGTCAGTAACAATTCACTTAGTGTAATGAAATGCTTAAAACGTATTTAGGATCAACAATACTATAAACATGTTCGATATGAAGGAAAATATTTTAATGATATATTGGTGCCAACCCATTGCCATGTGTGGAAGGGCATTTATTGCTTGAAAGAAAAATGTTAGAAACAAAAACAAAAATAAATTATTGAAATATGGAAATTTCCAAGAAAATTCTTTCCCAATTGCATAGAAACTTCACAATGATATCATGATCGTAGTGGTATATTTTAATCCATCCAAGTTCAGCTCAAACCACCAATTTGACAACCCTAATAAGAACTCGTAAACTTTAAATCTTAAATACGTTTTTACTAAATATAAAACTTTGTGGAAAATACAGATATGGGTAAAAAGAGGGGGAAAATAGAGGACAAAAAGAAAGAAACTAACAAGACTAACCATGATAGCAAAACCATGTCACACACTTGTGTTTTCCCTTTACAAAATGGTAAGTGTGATTTGTGCAAAAAGCCAATTTCTAATGTGTGTAGTGTTGTGTTGTGACTTTTGTCTACTCTAATGCTGGTGTCACACTGCTTTGTCTCCTCAGACAAGTAGTCAAGGGTGGACCAAATACATAAAATGTATCTTTATAAAGAAAAAAGATGTATCTTTGTTGGATGTATCAGGAGCTTATGTATCTCGACAGCAGAGGCGGAACCAGGATTTCAACTAAAGGGTTTCAATATTTGAAGAAAACCTAGCCGAATGAGGTTCAACACTTACTATAGATACATAAAAATAATTTTAATTATGTATAGATGATATATTTCTCTGCTGAAGGGGGTTCGGACGAACCCCTACCAAAGGGCTGGCTCCGCCCCTGCTCGGATCAAAATTTGGGATTTCAGTAATTATGTAAAATGTCGGAATTGTCTATAATTAAGCTCCAAACTGCCGGAATTTATGTTGTTTTTCCTATTTTTTTCCCATTAGTCCTTCATAGTTGGTTTGAAATTAGTTTACTAAAGAGTCATTAGTCTTGTATGCCAATGATTGTTGGAAAATAGAAATGGGCTTAGATGTAAGTGCATTACATCTAGATAGTGGGCTTCTAGTGGAGATGAAGGCCCACTTGATTGGCTGTATTACATGATGTTGTTTCCTAGTGGCCCATTAATCTTCTTTAATTTCTTCATTTAAAAATTATTGAATTTGGATTTTGGTCCCTCCCCCCCCCCCTCCCCCATCCTCCAATGACATGTTAATTACAACAATAACATAATCAGTATAACCCTATTAGTCGGTTTGAAAAGGGTAAGTATACACAGACCTTACATCTATCTTTACGGATGAAGAGGTTGTTTCTAATAGACCCCCAATTTTGAGAAGTTATTCAAAACAGGATTGAAAGAAGCATATGACATCAAAATATAAAACAAATGAAACAAGAGATAGTAAAATACATGGAAGAACGAGAAACTACGTTATTAGTAAATACTACTACTAATTATAAGGCGAAGGGAAGATCGACTAGCCCCTACCTCTTCCACCTAAAGTGCGACAATAGTCGACTACCTATTAACCTTCTACCCTAATTTTTTACCTCTATATATACCTTCGAGTCTAGGATCATGTCCTTAGTAAGTTAAAGTTGAGCTATGTGCTATCTAATCAGCCCCCTCCCCCGCCCCCCACCCTCTCCCCAACAGATTCTTTTTCTGCTATATTTACCTCGACTAACCATGTTACAGCCAATAACCTGTCACACCTTCTTACTGGTGCACCTGTGCACCTTCGCTTGCCATGTCCAAATCATTTCCACCTCGATTTTCTTATTTTGTCTGTCACTGAGGTTACTCCTACCCTGCTTCGTATAACTTCATTCTTAATCATTATGCACATCTACCTACATATCCCCATCTTCGCTACACTTATCTTCTAAACATAAGCATTGTTGACTGGCAAATATTTTGCTTCATATAACGATGTTTGTCTAACCGCCACTCTATAGAACTTAACCTTAAGTGGAATACACATTCATATTACATAGTACTCTAAATGCAAGTTTCTAGTTCATCCACCCCGCTTCAATATAATGTGTGACATCATCATCAATCTCTTTCTCTCCTTGAATTACAAACTCAAGATACTTAATGCTTCCTCTGTTAGGTATAACTTGTGTGTCGATCTTCACTTTCACCTCTGTCTCACCCGTTATGTCATTGAACTTGCACTCCATATGCTTTCTATTTTAGTTCTATTTAACCTGAAATCTTTAAACTCTAGCTAGTGTATCTTCAAATATATTAGTTATTGATTTTATCAAATTACAAATTAACCCCTTGTCATGAGATTCTCTATATAACTAATTTTTATATCATCCGTAAATAGACTTAGTCACTTAAATCAAATCATACATACAACACGTAAAAAGTTGCAAGTCTATCCATTTTAGAATAACTTTAAATGTGTCGTGTGAAAATAACTGAAATTTAATATGGCTAAAGTTCAGCCAAAGTTCAGCCAATTTTGCCTGAACTTTAATTATATGTGATTGAATTCAATTATTTTTATCCAAACTTGATGAACATAAAACTGAACTCTTAAGTTGTTTCAAAATGGATAAATGTGTCAAAATTCTTAAGAATTAAGTATAAATTAAGGCAAAATAACTCGGTGGACTCTTGTACTTGGTCTGATTTGTAAAGTGAATGTCTCTAGTTAGACTTTTGTCATCTGAACCCCCAACTCAATAAAACTCAACATTTTAAATCCTATTTTGGTGTGTGTAACACAATTGCCTCCACATCAGCTTCCACGTCATTTTAAATGTTGCATTAAATTTCACGTCATTTTTAAAATGCTACATAAGTAATTAAATATTAAGAAAATTAATTAAATAAACAACTTTTAAAAATTATAAAAAAAAATAATTTCATTTCAAAATTTAAATTTTAATCCTAAAAGAAACATGAAAAAGTTTTGAATTGAGAAATATTGCAAAAAAATAAAAAAGTAAATCTCAAATTTAAATGGAGAAAGTGAATTAAAAAATTTAGGGTTGCAATTCAAGGCTGCAATGGTGGGTGATTTTTGGGTGGGGGGAGGAGGGGGCGGGTGGCTTTAATTGCGAAGTAGCCTTGGGCTGCAATGGCAAGGCTGCAATGGCAAGGCTGCAATGGTGGTTTGTTGTTGTTGTTGGGGAGGGGGTGGCTTTAATGGTGAAGCAGCCTTGGGGCTGCAATTCAAGGCTGCAATGGTGGGGGAGGAGGGACGGGGAAGGTGCTGGACTGGTGGACGGGGTGGAAGACGGTGGTGGACTGGTGGACGGGGTGGGGGACGGTGCTGGACTGGTGGACGGGGTGGGGAACGGTGGGGGAGGAAGGGGTGGGGTGCTGGACGGGGTTAGGGAGAGGGGGGATTTTAGATTTTTTTTTAAAAATTTATTGTTTTAAATTTTTTTAAAATATTATAAATGTTCTTTTTTTTTTAATCACGCGCCCAAAAAAACGCGTGCAATCACGCGTTGTCCACCTCAACACTTTAATGCCACATATGCATCAAAATAATTTTAAAGATTGGTTTTAAATAGATTCAAAAATTCAGATGACAAATGTATAAGTAAGAGTATTCATTTTACAAATCAGACCAAATAAAAGAGTCCACCCAGCTATTTTGTGATAAATTAAATAGCAATCTCCAAATAAAATACCCCCATGAAAATTTTACCTTATCAACCAATTCAGTTACCATGTGGGATTTTTATTCTTAATTTGTGTTAACACCAAAGTTGTAGTGACATTGATTTGAGGGCGCATAGCTTGGGCCTTATCTCCTACAATACACTATGGGCTTCATCGTATAGATTTTGGGAAATATTTGTCAAATAGCCACTTTTATATTTTTATTTAAAAGTAAGCTACAATTCCAAACTCAATCGAAATTTAATCATTTACTGATACGAAAATATTTGGGAAAATAACATAAACATACACCTTAACTTATCATATTTACACAAATTTCCACTCTTACAAAGTAATTACAAAAATCTCAACTAATTATGTATCTTCGTTGGATATATCGGAAGCTAATTATGTATTTAGATAGACCCAAAATCGAAAAAAATGTATCGGGAGCTAATTATGTGTCTTTATAAAGGAAAAAATGTATCTTCATTGAATATATCTGGAGCTTATTATGTATCTCGACAGATCCAAAATCGAGATTTCAACAATGTTATTTGCCCAAATATTTGATCAAAATAGCCCTAACATAGTGTTATGCCTTCCCTCGAAATTGTAATAGAGCAATATTCTTAGTGGTTCCACTTAAAAAAAAAAAAAAGGCAATAGAACCACATAGCAACAGTTTATGACTATATATTGCCCAAGACTTTTCAAAAATGTCGACGAAGACGGAATATGTGTTGGATCCTTTAAAAATAATGTATTGTTGAATGATCCGATATAAAAGCGATAATATTTTTGGAGATTCCGAGCAACTTAGATTTAGGACACATTGCATGTTTGAGTTGGAATTGGTACATGCAAGTGCTACCAATTCATGCAGCAAGCAGGAAGGATGTATGGTGGACAGTGGCAAATTTATGTCTAAATTATAGCTCAGGTGAACTTGCGGTTCCTCCATAAACTTAGTTATTTTATATATATTTCTTTTAAAATTTGTGTAATATTATCTGTTGACGTTCATACTATAAGAAGATTAAATGGTGCACTTGATTGAAGGTTGACTTTTTTACCGAGAAGACACTTCACACTTAACAAACTTTTTTCCTATTTTTTTAAGTGATATAAGCACGCGGGTTCATAGAAATCCTGGAAACAACTCTCGTACATACATACATACATACATCATACATACATACATACATACATACATACATACATATATATAATTGATATAATATTATCTGTTGACACTCATGTGATACGAAGATTAAAGGCTGAAAACATATGCAGGTCCCTCAAGTATTCGACTTTTTCTTTATAGACACCTCAATTAAGCCATATACCTATTGAACCCTTTACTCTTTCACAAAATGTTTCAATTGAACACAATCGCTGACGTGGTGCTGACGTGGCGTGACATGTGTAACACACTCGCCAAATGGAGAGTGAGAAGCCATAATTAATCAAAAATATTAAATATAAAAAAATCCCAACCAATAAAAAAAAAGACACATAAAATAAATTTAAAAAAAAAAGAAAATAGTCACCATCTTCATCTTCTTCCCCATATCTTCTTCTTCTCCACTAATAGATACAACCAAGAAAAAGAATATCAATTCAACGCACACTCATATACAATAAGCAACAATAATAATTTATTTTTTTACTCCTTAAAATTCACTTTTAATGGCTACAGCCATATACACTTCCAAAATAAATTATTCAGTGTATTAATGGCTACAACCTTTTTAAAATTCACTCCATTAATGGCTACAATCATTTATTTAAAAAAAGAAAAAATTATTTTTGTGTCTTCTTCTTACTCTATTCTTCCAACATTAAAATTCATTTTTACTCCATTTTCCGTCAAAGCAACAACCACAATCAAGAAAATCGGGTAGGCAGCTGCAGCATGGGCGAAGCCACCTTAAACGAAGGATGGTAAGATGAACACCTTTGTCGAGTAATTACGTGGTCTACAAAGGTTAAATGTTAGCTATTATGAGTAAATATTTAATTTTGCACACCCTTAACATAACTGAAAAGAAAATTTGCACACCCTTTGCTAAATTCTTGGCTCCTCCACTGAGCTACAGGGGGTGCTTCAATGATAGAAAAAAAAAGAATTTTTTTTTTTGGAGATAAGTGAAGAAGAAGAAGATTCAATTTTTTTTTTTTTAAACTTTTGTGTGCTCAACAATGGAGAAAGAGGTGTTTGGAAGGGAAAAGGAGTGGGTGGGGGGGGGGGAGGAGGAAGATCGGTAGGCAGCTACAGGATAGGTGCTTCAATGGTGGAAAAAAAAGGAAAATATTTTAGGAGATAAGTGAAGAAGAAGAAGATTCATTTTATTTTTGAGTTAATACATAAAAATAATCTTAAACTTGACACCAAATTATAACTTTAACAGTGCACAAATATGACCTTTAACTATTCAAAACTGCACAAATATGACCTCCAATCCTACGTGGCAAAACGCGTATTCAACACGCAAAACTGGGCGCGTCCAGCTTAAAATCTAAGGGTATAATACATAAATATGACCTTAAACTTTGACAGTGCACAAATGACCTTTAACTATTCAAAACTGCAAAATATGACCTTTAAATGACTCTTCACTATTATTTTTTCATTATTTTCGGCTCAAAGATGAAAATGGCATCTAATTTCTTTTGTCATTGCGGAAAAGAGCAATATTGCAGATTTAATAATTAGGCGGGTCAGCCTCATACGAAAAAATCGAGAGGGTATGTATATATATTATAAAGAAGAGGATGAATTTAAGTTATATAATATATCTAAATATTATTTATTTAAATATTAAATTAAAGATGAAACTATACTAATAATAAAAAAAACTATAGTTTTAATAAAATGTTATTAAATTAATGTTATTAAGGATAGTAGTAGTAGTATATTAAATTAACGTTATCAAATTAACGTAATTAAAAGATGTTATTAAATTAACATTATTAAATTAACGAGGGGAGGGCCTACGTGGTTGCCATGGGGTTCACCCGAACCCCCTCGGTAAAAAAATTACGTTGTATATATATAAGATAGAAAATGTATATTTATGTACGTATATTAATGTTGAACCACATGAAACAAGGCACTTAGATAGCCCAGTGGTGTTATTTGCTCTTCTTGAGCGCTTCCTTCAGCCTACTGTGCGGGTTCGATCCCTGCTAGTGGCTATTTATTTTTTTAACTAAAAAAAAGTTAGGTGTTGCTGCTATAGGCTGCTATAGAAATAAATAAAATAATAATAATAATAATAATAATTTATTTAAATTAAAAAAAAGTTAGGTGTTGCTATTATAGAAATAAATAAAAAAATTCTTATTATTATTATAATAATAATAATAATAATAATAATAAAAACGACGTCGTTTTAACACAAAAAGCAAAACTTTGACAGTGCACAAATATGACTTTTAACTATTCAAAACTGCACAAATATGACCTCTCTCCAAGTCAGCCCTTTTAACGACGTGGCACCGTGTGATTGGATTACCTTTCCACGTAGGCGAGAGTGAGACTCAAGCATGGAGTTGCAAAATCGGAGGTCATATTTGTTCAGATTTTGAATAGTTAAAGGTCTTATTTGTGCACTATCAAAGTTTAAGGTTAAAGTTATAATTTGGTATCAAGTTTATGGTCATTTTTATGTATTAACTCTTTTTTTTTTTTTTGCTTTTATGTGTTCAACAATGAAGAAAACATTGTTTGGAAGGGAAGAAGGGGAGGGGGAAGGGGGAGGACGATCGGGTAGGCAGCTAGGGGAGAATATTTTTTTTTTTTAAATTAGATTTAATTATATTAGAAAATTATTTTTTATAATTATTTTAAGTTAGGATGATGTTTCTCTATTAGTTTATCTACGGTCCTTCGTCTTGAGCCGGGGGTCTATCGGAAACAGCCTCTCTACTCCCTCGGGGGTAGTGGTATAGACTGCGTACATTTTACCCTCCCCAGACCCCACTATGTGGGAATATACTGGATTTGTTGTTGTTATTGTTGTACTTTGCCACATCATCAGCGTGTGTATTATACGCATTATACATTTTTTACCACGTCAACAAATTGGGCTCAATTGAAACCATTTGTGAAGGAGTAAAAAGTCCAATAGGTACCTGACTTAATTGAGGTGCCTATACGGAAAAAGTGAAATAGTTCAGGGGCCTTTATATGTATTCCGTCAAGATTAAATGGTGCACTTGATTGAAAGTTGTCTTTTTACCTTGAAGATTAGGGATCACTTCCCACTTAACAAACATTTTCCCTGTTCTTTTTTTAGTGATATATGCGCGCGAGTTTTAGAAATCCTGAATTCAACTCTGGTGGTGGATTTACAACTGACACGTTTAATGGTATTTTCAAATGGAGCATCATATCATTTCATATATTACTTCTTAAAGAATGTAACGAGTCAATATTGAACACGTAAAATCAAAAATGGACGAAAGAAATACATTCAAAACTCATAACAAATAATATGAGACGGAGGAAGTATTATCTACTCAAAAAGGTTGTTAAAAAAAGGTGTTATATATACTAATAAGTTTTTTTAATCTTACTATAAAAGTGAAATTCTCCTCACAATTTCCAAAACACGTTGAAGAAGACTTGGATTAGCTTTTAGAAATTGGATCATCTTTTATTCTTTTTCACATTTTCCCACAATTTTCGCAAAGAATTATTCCATTAAATTGACATATATATTCTATTCAAGAAGACTCATGATATGTTTGGTCTAGCTTTTAAAAGTTAAAAGTTTTTTTTTAAAAAAGTAAGAAAATGATATTTTGTTTTAAAGAATTGAGGTATTTGTTTAATTTTTTGAAGAAAAAAAAAATATTTTTAACTTGGAGAAAATATTTTTTCGCAAAATTAGACATTTTATGTAAATATTATCTGGTCGTAAAAAGATGAATGGTACAGTTTATTAGATGTTGAGTTATTTATTCAAAGGAACATGGGTTGATTTCCACTTAATACAATTTTTTCCCGTTTCTTTACTGATGCACACATGTTTTAGAAATTCTCAATTCGACTCTGGTAGCAAAAACTTTATTTGAAAAGCTAAAAGAGTAATTTTTTCTCAAAAATACTTTTAAAATCTCGGCCAAGGACAAATTACTCCACTAATATTTCTAAAACATGTATACGTTAAATATACACATGTATACGTTAAATATACACGTCTATAGAAGATCTATTCACATATATACACTCTAATCTATGTATATGTAATACTTTAAATGAAGTATACTATAATATATATACATTACAATATATATTTGTATAGTTATATACTAATTTATAAGACATATACACATGTATACGTTAAATATACACGTCTATAGAAGATCTATTCACATATATACACTCTACTCTATGTATATGTAATACTTTAAATGAAATATACTATAATATATATACATTACAATATATATTTGTATAGTTATATACTAATTTATAAAACATATACGCATGTATACGTTAAATATACACGTCTATAGAAGATCCATTCACATATATACACTCTATTCTATGTATATGTAATACTTTAAATGAAATATACTATAATATATATACATTACAATAAATATTTTTATAGTTATATACTAATTTATAAAATATATACACATGTATACGTTAAATATATACGTCTATAGAAGATCTATTCACGTATATACACTCTATTCTATGTATATGTAATACTTTAAATGAAATATACTACAATATATATACATTACAATATATATTTGTATAGTTATATACTAATTTATAAGACATATACGCATGTATACGTTAAATATACACGTCTATAGAAGATCTATTCACATATATACACTCTATTCTATGTATATGTAATACTTTAAATGAGATATACTACAATATATATACATTACAATATATATTTGTATAGTTCTATACTACTTTATAAAATATATACACATATATACGTTAAATATACACGTCTATAGAATATCTATTCACATACATACACTCTATTCTATGTATATGTAATACTTTAAATGAGATATACTACAATATATATTTGTATGGTTATATACTAATTTATAAAACATATACACATGTATACATTAAATATACATGTCTATAGAAGATCTATTCACATATATACACTCTATTCAATGTATATGTAATACTTTAAATGAAATATACTACAATATATATATACATTACAATATATATTTGTATAGTTATATACTAATTTATAAAACATATACACATGTATACGTTAAATATACACGTCTATAGAAGATCTATTCACATATATACACTCTATTCTATGTATATGTAATACTTTAAATGAAATATACTATAATATATATACATTACAATATATATTTGTATAGTTATATACTAATTTATAAGACATATACACATGTATACGTTAAATATACACGTCTATAGAAGATCTATTCACATATATACACTCTATTCTATGTATATGTAATACTTTAAATGAAATATACTATAATATATATACATTACAATATATATTTGTATAGTTATATACTAATTTATAAGACATATACACATGTATACGTTAAATATACACGTCTATAGAAGTTTCATTCACATATATACACTCTATTCTATGTATATGTAATACTTTAAATGAGATATACTACAATATATATACATTACAATATATATTTGTATAGTTATATACTAATTTATAAAATATATACACATGTATACGTTAAATATACACATTTATAGAAGATCTATTCACATATATACACTCTATTCTATGTATATGTAATACTTTAAATGAGATATACTACAATATATATATATATATATATATATACATTACAATATATATTTGTATAGTTATATACTAATTTATAAAACATATACACATCTATACGTTAAATATACACGTCTATAGAAGATCTGTTCACATATACACACTGTATTTTATGTATATGTAATACTTTAAATGAGATATACTACAGTATATATACATTACAATATATATTTGTATAGTTATATACTAATTTATAAAATATATACACATGTATACGTTAAATATACACGTCTATAGAAGATCTATTCACATATATACACTCTATTCTATGTATATGTAATACTTTAAATGAAATATACTATAATATATTTGTATAGTTATATACTAATTTGTAAAACATATACACTTGGATACGTTAAATATATACGTCTATAGAAGATATATACACACTATTCAATATATATGTACTAGTTTAAATAAAATATATACTACAATACATATATATATATACTACAATATTTATATATATATATATATATAGTTATATACTAATTTATAAACCATATACATAACGTATGCATTAAATATACTCATCTATAGAAGATATATACACATATATATATATACCATTCAATATATTCACTACTTTAAATAAAACATACACTACAATATATATATATATATATATATATATATATATATATATATATATATAGTTATATACTAATTTATAAAACATATACACATGTATACGTTAAATATATACTACTTTAGATTTAGAAGATGTAACACACACACACACACACACATATATATATCATTCGATATATACACTACTTTAAATAAAAGTATAAAACATATGCTACTTAATATAATAAATTAATAATACTTGATAGTAAATTAATAATGTATTAAAACTAAGTTTTTAATTTCAGTTTGTGAAATTCTGAATTTAAAAATAAAAAAAATAATAATAAAAAAACTTAACCGGGCCGGGCCGGTTAACCGACGGGCCCAAACCGGGTAGGGTCCGGGCCTGGTTAACCGGGCCCAAATCAAAAACCCAACCGGACCGGGACCCGGACCCCTAAAGCCCTTGGGCTTACCGGGCTGGTTTAATTATGTGGGCCGGTTCGGGCCGGTTTTAACCGGCCCGTTTGACATCCTTAATCCAAAGCAACACAATTCATTTAATAGGTCGTCACGAGTGGATCCAAGAAGTTCCACCCAAAACGCATACGAATGCCCACATTCCCAATCAATTCATAGGCTTTCACATGCGAAAAATTGGCAAAAAATTTTCAATTCCTGCTATTTCGCTCATATGTCTTAGAAAATACTTTGTCCACCTCTCTAAATAGACAAAATATATTTAATAGGTCATCACGAGCGGATTTCAGAAGTTTCTCCCAAAACGCTTTGGGACGCTCATATCTCCCCATCAATTCATAGACTAACACACAAGAAAAATCGGCAAAAGATCTCAATTCCTTTTATCTCGCTCCTATAGCTTAAAAAAGCTCCATCCACTTCTTCAATGCTACACAATCTATTAAATAGGTCGTCACAAGCGGACTCAAGATTTTTGCTAAAAATTCTTTTGGGCATCCATACACTCATCAATTTATAGGCTAACACACACGAAAAATCGATAAAAAAATCACCAATTCCTTCTATTTCGATCATATGACTTGAAAAAAGCTCCATTCGCCTCTTCAAAGTAACACAATCCATTTAATAGATCGTCACGAGCGAACCAAGAAGTTTCACCCAAAATATTTTTCGACGCCCACATCCCTATCAATCCATACGCTAACACGCACGAATAAGTAGCGAAAAATCCCTTGCTCTTGCTATTCACTCATATTTCTCAAAAATAACTATGGACGTCTCTCCAAAGCAACACAATCTATTTAATTGATTGTGACGAGCGGACCCAACAAAATTGACCTAAAACGCATTCGGACGCCCACATCCTCCATCAATCCATAGGCTAACACACGAAAAATCGACAAAAAAATCCTCAATTCGTGCTATTTTACTTAATATGTCTTAAAAAAAGCGTTGTCCCCTCTGAAGCAACATGATCCATCTAATAGGTCGTCAAGGAACCAATCAAGGATAATTTCTTTACTTAAGTTTGTTTCATTGTACAGAAAAAAAATACTAATAATTAATGTCGTGCACAAATCAATTATATGTGCACTTTTTTAAAAAATATATTTAAAAACATTGTTAAAAGCTTGGTCAAACACTAATTGGTGCTCAAAAGTATTTTTTTTAAAATTTATTGGTCAAACACAAATTATTTCTCACTAAAAGTACTTTTTTGAAAAGCGATTCTGAAAAAAACGCATACTAAATAAGCTAATTTTATAAACTTGACCAAACGGACTATTAAGTATTAACCGAGTCCAAATAAAAATATAGGACATCGATGGAACAACCCCCCCCTCCCCCCAAAAAAAAAAAAAAAAAAAAAAATCTCAATCTAAAGGAAATATATTTTTATATATATCTTGCTTTCGCTCGGCATGATCTACTATTTTCATTTATGCCCCGATATTTTTTATTTTAGTTTATATTCTCACACTTTATTTATGTTTTTATTCTAATTTAGCTCAATCGACTTATGATGCCTCTTGAGTACCCCTTAGCTTCCTATTTCATGCTGCAATGGTTGTCAAATAAGCATTTCCATATGGATATATGTGAATATGTTCGATCCATTTTCTTGGAAATCTTTTAAAAGTAATATTCCCATTATTTTCCACCGGTTGTTAGAGGTATACTATTTAGTGTTGGGTAAGCGAATAAAGTCCTGCATTGATAGTTGAAAAGAAAAAAAAGCTAATTATAATGTGTTAAATATTCTTAATGATGCGAGGCCTTTTGAAAACACTCTAGGGATTTAGCTTAAAACAGACAATAAGACATCATATTAAGAGTACTTTTAGACAATTTTAGCCCAATTATTGACATCAGAGCCAATGACTTGGTGAGGCGACTATGAGGATGACAGAGTGTGGCATGAGCCCGACTTACTGTCTTTGCTTGTCTATGGGTCATTTACAACATTAACCGTAGCTTTGAAGACACATGCACAATCTCTGGACTTCGGTTTTTTGGGAAAAATAGTGTGGTTTTGATCTAAAGCTAATAATATCACTCCGTATTAAGAGTATTTCTGGACTATTTTAGCTCAACATTTAGCTAAAAACCTTTTCTTCACAACTCATGGATCATTTATACCACAACGTAAAGATCTCTTTTGCAGAAACTGAAAATCTTATGAGAAAACGTTAATTCAGGTTTTGAGACTTTGTAGACACAAGACAAACATTTTAATTTTTTGTCAATCTTGACTCAAAGGTTATATTTACACAACTTTTTAAAATGGGGACCAAAATTCAAATAGTAACCCAAAAAGAGGGCATTTATGTAAATCAACCATTACTAAGATTCCTAATATCCCTATAAATAGCCCCTTATATACCAAAGGACATCATTGTGAACCTTTCAATCAAAATATATTACAAACATACAAAAGAAATTATTTTACTCTTAAGTATTTATGTTTTTAATGGCTTTGGTTCTTGAATGGAAAACACAATTTACTCTTCTCATTGTGATTATTGGGATGTATACATCTCAAATCACTTGTAGAAACCTTCAAGAATCATCATCCATGTTAGAAAAACACGAATCGTGGATGGCGCGTCACGGAAGAACTTACAAAAACGATACAGAAAAGGTGAAAAGAGCGAAAATTTTCGAGGAAAATGTGAAATTTATTGAGTCTTTCAACAATAATGGTTCTAAGTCATACAAATTAGGCATCAATAAATTTTCTGATCTTACTAGTGAAGAATTTTTAAGGTATTATACTACTAAACATGGACTTAATAATTATAATAAGTATTCTTCTACAAAATCCAAACAATTATCTCCAACAACAATTTCATCATTTATGTATGAAAATATGAGTGATGTTCCATCTAACATGGATTGGAGAAAAAGTGGTGTTGTCACAAGTATCAAAGATCAAGGTCACTGTGGTAAGTCAATTTTCATATTCAAGAAATTTTTTAACTACTTGTACTTTAGACTTTTTTTTTTATTCCATATTCTATTCTTGTCAAATACTCCATCTATATAGAAATACTTATAGAATGTTTTAGACTATATATTTTAAATAGATAAGCATCCAGTATTTTCGAATCATCGTCAAAGTTGTCACGACACACACTCCAACTTCACAGGGGTCCTATTGGCCCCCCACCCCCGAACTCAGTTTCAGCGTATTTTTGTCACTCTTTTGTGCTGACGTGGCACCTTTATTACATAAAGGTGGGGCCCACATTAGAGGTGCCACATCAGCTAAAAAAATTGACAAAAATATGCTAAAATTTAGTTCAGGGGTAGTAGGACCCTCGTGAAGTTGGAGTGTGTCGTAGTAAATTTGGTCATAGTTCAAGAAGTACTAAATGTTTTACTCTATTTTAAATTACTTTTTTTCTCCTTGTTAAAATCCTTGTCCAGTTTAAATGCATCACATAAATTGAGACGAGGAAAGTAGTATTGCAAATATTTATATCATCAGTGTGGTTTGACTAAACACGAAGTTTAAAACAGATTGAAAAATCCTTCGAACTAGTGATCTTGTCCTGCTATTTTTGTGGTTGGCTATAAAATCAAGACGTTAAGAATAAAATGAAAAGTTTAAAATTAAAGAATTTTCAAATATAGAAAAGCGTAAATCTTTTTGAAACGGACTAATAATTATAAAGAAAATGTCACAAAAAATGAAATAAAGGGAGTTATGCTCATCATATATAGATTTACATGTAATTACTGATTACATTATTTGTTACTAGGTAGTCAATTGACACACCTTAGCCAGAATAACACAATATGTAAATGGATTTTAAAAAATCATATATACTATTTCATGAATCTCTTGCCACTATGTATAATGAATTACATCATCATCATCAGCGTATAAAACTTAAACTCATTTATAAATTGCATTCAATATAGGATGTTGTTGGGCATTTTCCGCGGTCGCGGCCTTAGAAGGAGCAAACAAACTCTCATCGGGCAATTTAATTTCACTCTCCGAACAACAATTACTCGATTGCACAACCGAAAACAACGGTTGTGATGGCGGTTTAATAACCACGGCGTACGATTTCATCGTAAATAACGGTGGAATCGCCAAGGAATCCGATTACCCTTACGAGGAAAATCAAGATACATGCAAGAGCCAAGGAGCATCCGCGGTCGACTCAGCCGTAAAAATTAGCCGTTACGAAAATGTACCTGCATCAAGCGAACCGGCATTACTGACAGCCGTAGCGCGACAACCTGTATCGGTCGGTATCGCGATCAACGAAGACTTTAAATCGTATCAGAGTGGGGTCTATGATGGAAATTGTGGAGATCAACTAAATCATGCAGTTACTATTATTGGTTATGGGACAAATGAAGACGGTACGAAGTATTGGCTAGTTAAGAACTCCTGGGGGATTAGTTGGGGTGAAAATGGTTATATGAAAATTGCTAGAGATATTGGAATTAAAGATGGTATTTGTCAAATAGCCACTTTGGCTTCTTATCCTATTGTTTAGAAATTTGACCTAAATATAGCACAACTTTAATGCTTGTTTGGTTAATGTTGTAATATTTCAAATTAAAGGTCCTTGTATTACATAATTGTACTACTATATATTTATATGTGTGTGTTGTTTTGATTAAAAAGAAGTTGAATCTTTGAGGTGTGAATTTTTCATAATTTTTATCTCAGACAGTTAAATATTTAATTGTGTTTTGTAATTTGAGCTACTTTTCTTTTTAGTACGTTACGAAAAGAATAAACTTTTTCCTTTTTAGCGACTCGTTAAATTTAACTTTTCACGTGATACGTTTAAGACCATAAGATTAAAGAACATCCTAATGACATATCTTTAATTTAAGTCATACATTGTAGTCATGACTAAGAGGTTGTTTAATGCGGAGGATAAGGTGAAATATTGAGGATTTAGTTTGAAATTAGATTTATATGATATAATTGGTTGATGGTACGGTATGATATAGATACATAGTTTGAACCATAAGAAGCAATAATGATATTTTACAACAATTTTAAAGAACTACTTATGTATTTCGCTATTTTAAAATTAGATTTATACGGTATAATTGGTTGATGGTACGTACAGTACAATATAGATTTATATTTGAACCATAAGACGCAATAATGATATTTTACAACATTTTTAAAGAACTACCTATGTATTTCGCTATTTTAAAATTAGATTTATATGATATAATTGGTTGATGGTACGGTATGATATAGATTTATAGTTTGAACCATAAGACGCAATAATGATATTTTACAACAATTTTAAAGAACTGCCTATGTATTTCGCTACTTTAAAATTAGATTTATACGGTATAGTTGGTTGATGGTACGGTATGATATAGATTTATAGTTCGGACCATAAGACTCGATAATGATATTTTACAACAATTTTAAAGAACTGCCTATGTATTTCGCTAAAAATAATGTATTTCACTTCTCAAAATTGAATCCTTTCATACATTGGACAAGATCCAACATTACATTTTGATACAAATAACATAATACTTCGAATCAAATCACATTAAAATATCATATTTTTGAAAAATTTACGCGATAGGGTAAGAAGCATTCATGGCGATTCCACAAAGTCCTTCTTTAGCACTAACGTCTCTGAGTATTCTCATATATCCATTTTCTCCCCAACTAGTTCCCCACGAGTTCTTCACGATCCAATATTTAATACCATCTATAGTTTGTCCATAACCAATCGCGGTAACAGCATGGTCTAATTCAGTTCCACAATGTCCTGAGAACACGCCACTAGAATAAAACTGAAAATCAGATCCACTAGCATCAATCGCGACAGATACAGGTTGGTTAGCAACGGCTTTGAGCAATGCTGCTTCTCTATTAGCTGGAACATCTTCATAACTTGAAATCTTCGCGATGTTGTTGAATAATTTGCTTTTCATGCAAGTGCTATCGAATCCCTTGTAAGGATAATCAAATTCTGAAGTAATTCCTCGGTTAGGTATAACTTGTGCGTCGATCTTCACTTTCACCTTTGTCTCACACTTTATATCACTGAATTTGCACTCCATATGCTCTCTATTTTAGTTCTATTGAACCTGATATCCTTTAACTCTAGCTGGTCTGTCTTCAACATATTAGTTATCATTTTTATCAAATTACAAATTAACGCTAATCATGAGATTCTCTATCAAATTACAAATTAGAAATGTAAGTCTATCCATTTTCGAATAATTTTAAATGTGACGTGTGAAAATAATTGACGTTTAATATGGTTAAAGTTCAACCTCTTTTGCCTAAACTTTAGTTATATGTGATTGAATTCAATCATTTTTATCTGAACTTCATGAACATAAAATTGAACTCTTAAGTTGTTTCATAATGGGTAAATGTGTCAAAAAAAATTAAAAATTAGGTAGAAATTAAATAGCAATCTCCAAATAAAATACCCCATGAAAATTTTACCTCATCAACCAATTCAATCACCATGTGGAATTTTTCCAATTTTTATTCTAATTTTGTGTTAACACCAAAGTTGTAGTGACATTGATTTGAGGTCGCGTAGCTTGGGCCTTATCTCCTACAATAAACTATGGGCTTCATTAGATAGATTTTGGAAAATATTTGTCAAATAGCCACTTTATGATTTTTATTTAAAAATAAGCCTTAATTCCAAACTCAATTGCAATAGAGTACTATTCTTAGTGGTTTCACTAAAAGAAAAGGCAATAGAACCACACAACAATAGTTTATGACTATATTGCCCAAGAATCTTCAAAAATGACGACGGATGTGTGCTGGATCATTCAAAAATAGTGTATTGTTGAATGATCCGACATTAAATATGATAATATTTTTGGAGATTTCGAGCAACCTATATTTATGACACATTGCATGTTTGAGATGGAATTGGTAAATGTGGATATGAAAGTGTGAAACATGTACATGCAAATGCTAAGGATTCATGCAGCAAACAGGAAAGGTGTATGGTGGACAGTGGCAAATTTATGTCTAAATTATAGGTCAGGTGAACTCGTGGTCTCTCCATAAATTTAGTTATTATATATATATATATATATATATATATATATATATATATATATATATTACAATTTGTATAATATTATTTATTGACTTTCATACTATAAGAAGACTAAATGATGCACTTGATTGAAGGTTGACTTTTTTACGGAGAAGACTAGGACTACCCTCTTAACAAACATTTTTCCTATTTCTTTTAGTGATATATGCACGTGGGTTTATAGAAATCCTGGACCAAGGGTGTCAAGTGGGCTGGCCCAGCCCGGCCCGACCCTCATAACTAACTCGGCCCGGTTTGATCCGGCCCGGTTTGACCCGACCCGGTAAGCCCTAGGGCTTTAGGGTTTCGGGTCTCGGGTCGGTTATTTTTTTAAAATGGGTCCGGCTAACTCGTCCCGGACCAAGCCCGGTCCACGCTCGCCGGTTAATCGGTCCGACCCGGATACCTTTTTTTTTTTAAAAAAAAGAAAGGGATTTTGGGCCAAACTAGCCGTTTTTGGGTCCAAACGGCTAATTTGGGCACATTTATTAAAAAAAATAAAAATTTAACTTTAAAAAATATTTTTTAATCCCCAAAAAGAATCTATAAATACCCTACAATTTCAAATCATTTTTCACACAATTTTTCACTCTCTCAAATCTCATTCTCTCTCAAATCTCAATTCTCAATTCTCAAATATTCAATATATTTAATTTCTTAAAGTGTTTACTTTAATTTTTCGTTTTCAAAGTACGAGCGGAAGTTTCTAAATTCGCAACCTTCGGATACTTCCAAAATTTGGTATTGTCGCTCCATCTCTTACGTTTAATTTTTATTTATTGTATTAATTGTTTAATATTTAATTTTATTATATTTGTGTATTTTGAATATTTTTAGTTTAATTTAATTTATATTATGGATAAATTAAGAAACCTCACTACTAAAGGTGTTAAAATTTTTTGTCCCGGAAGCGATAGTGGTAGTAAAAAGCGAATTACTAGCGGTAGAGGTAGTTCAAGTAGTAGATATACTCGTGTGCCTGCGCCTCCGGTACCGCTTGGTACACCTTTTGAGGAAGAAATAGGTGTAGGTGCTCACGATATGGATTATGTAGAAGCTCAGGAAAATTATGGTATAGAAGAAGAAAATGAAGTAGATGCGGTTAATTTAGACGAAGATAATGAAAATATTGCTGAGACACCCGCACTAGGAGATGCTAACGTTAGATCTGAATCGGTTAATCTCCCTCCCCGTCCTCCCAGTACCCCAAGACCTCGTAAAAGAACTAGTGTTGCATGACAATTTTTTGAACGTATATCAGCTATTGAGGTGCAATGCAATATTTGTCAACAAATATATAAGCATAGAAGTGGAGGCAAGCAAGGGGGTACGGGTACGTTAATGAGACATATAGCTGAAGATCACAAAAGAGAGTTAAATATTGCACAAGGTGGTGGAGATGTTGGTGGGCCAACGCAAACTAGAATGGACCAAGCAACTGGTCATCGTAACGAAGAAGTATAATAAATTGAGGGACCGGGAAGAAATAGCTAAAATGGTAGCTGTGGGTTGTTTGTCTTTTAGTTTTCCTTCTACTGATGCCTTTATTCGTTATATACAAGCAATTTATAATCCTATGTTTAACGGTATTCCTAGAACTACTTGTCGATCTGATATTTTTAGACTAATTCACAATATTATTTTTATTTATCAACATTGTTAAAAAATATTCAATGTAGATTGTCCCTAACTTTTGATCTTGGTCGTGCTGTAAATAAAAATGATTATTTAACCGTTACTTGTCATTGGATGGATAGAAATTTCGTGATGCAAAAACGTATTCTTGTTTTTTTATATGATGAAGATCGTAAAACATACTGGACAATTTATTGCTGATTCTATTGTTAAAATTGCCGGATATTATGGTATCGAAAATAAAATTTTATGTATTGCTTTTGATAATGCTTCTAACAACAAGACTGCTATAAAAAAATTAAAATCTACGCTATCTCCGCCCTTGCCTGAAATTTTTCATATTAAGTGTGCATGTCATATATATAATTTAATTGTAAAAGATGGTCTTGAGTTTTTTGAGCTTTATATTGAAAAAATTCGTCTTGCCGTTGGTTTTATTCAAGGAAATAATCGTAGATCGAGAATTAGATAATTTAAAGTTAAATGTCAAGAAAATGGACTTACACCGATTTTGATGCCTGAGGAAATTGATACTAGATGGAATTCTATGTATGAATTTTTAAAAACTTGTTATAAATATAGAATTCCTATTACACTAGCTTTTAACCAACATTGCGGTTCATTTGCTGATTCTGCTGATTGCATGCTACATAATTCTGATTGGGTTGTAATTAATGATCTTGTTAAGTTTTTAGAAAAAATTTATGTAGCTACGGTTGAATTTTTCGGTGCTTATTATCCTACTGTTTGTAATATTTTGACATATATAGCCGATATTTCTGGTTTGCTCAAAAAATATAAAAATAAAGAAGGTTATAAAGAAGTTGTTGGCGCCATGTTTACGAAATTTAAAAAATATTTTTTTCCGATTTCCCCTATTTACTTGGTTTGTGCTATGCTAAATTCGTACATGAAATATAATAATATGTTCCACTTTAGTACTCTTATTTATACTAATTTAGAAATAAATACTAACCATGATTCTGAACAAGTACAACCTGATTTGTGGACGGCTACGGCTGATGCAAAGGATTACATAGAAAAATTATATAATCGCTATGCTGATTTATTTGATTTAGCCGTACCTACAAATATCACTCCAACTGTCGCTCCTCATCCTCTCGAGGAGCCATAATCTTCTAAAAGGACGGCACATAGTGGTTTTTCTGATTCATTTTATGATTTAAATTGTTGGAACAGTGTTGATGAGAGAACTTACACATCAACTTATCGGGATGAGATGAAATATTATCTTCGGATGGCACCAGAGGATCGCAGACGACGGATCAACACGTTGGATTGGTGGAGGAGTAATGAAACACAATATCCTATGATTTCAAGATTAGCTAGAGATATCTTGAATGTTCCAATGTCAACCGTTGCATCAGAGAGCGCCTTTAGTCAGGGACGACAACAACTTGGAGACAACCGACACTCATTGGGAAGCAATGCAATGAATGTTCTAGTTTGCCTCAGAGATTGGATTAGAGCACAAAGAAGAAACCAAGGAATGGAACCGGAGCCGAGCGACGAGTTGAAACTTGAAGAAATTATGACTTCAAGGGAGAACTCAGCAGAATCAAGTCCAACGCATGGTTTTGCCCCCGTTGACTTCGACTATCCTATGCAAGTTTCCGTTAATATTAACATGAATGAGTTGGAAAAAATGATGCATAATTTGTAGATTTTTCATTCATGTAAATTATAAATTTTGGATCATTTTGCAATCAATAAAATTTCCCAAATTCATTCACTCCTTAGTCCTTGCTTTTTATATTTTTTCATTTAACGATTTAAAATTTTAAATTGAATTTCTAGTTTTCTACTTTAAATTAAAAACTTACTTCTAATATATTATTAATTTACTACCAAATATTATTAATTTATTATATTAAGTAGCATATGTTTTGTATATTTGTGCATATATCTTCTATAGAAGTGTATATTTAACGTATACATGTGTATATGTTTTATAAATTAGTTTATAAGTATATCTATATATATTGTAATGTATATATATTGTAGTATATTTTATAAGTAGTAGTATATATACATTGAATGGTGTGTATATACGTGTATATATCTTCTATAGAAGTGTATATTTAACTTATACATGAGTATATGTTTTATAAATTAGTATATAAGTATATCTATATATATTGTAGTATATTTTATAAGTAGTAGTATATATACATTGAACGGTGCATATACACGTGTATATATGTTCTAAAGAAGTGTATATTTAACGTAAACATGTGTATATGTTTTATAAATTAGTACATAACTATATCTATATATATATTGTAATGTATATATATTGTAGTATATTTTATAAGTAGTAGTATATATACATTGTATGGTGCATATACACGTGTATATATCTTGTATATTTAACGTATACATGTGTATATGTTTTATGAATTAGTATAAAAGTATATCTATATATATTGTAATGTGTATATATTGTAGTATATTTTATAAGTATTAGTATATATACATTGAATGGTGCGTATATATGAGTAATTGACTAATTGTGTATATGTGTATATATTTTTTAAATTCTAATGTAGTATATACTATATATATAGTGTATATATATTATTTAACGTATTTATAATGTATATAGGTGGGTATATGTAATGTATATTGAAAGAAAGTTTTTTTTATATATTTTTGACCGGGTTTGATCAATTTTTTAACTGATTTGACCGAGTTTTGGTGAGTTTGCACGGATTGGGTTAAGTTGGCCGGGTTAGGGTGAGTTTTAATTTTTTTACTGTTTGGGCCGACCCGGCCCATCTAGCACCAAAACCGGCCCTCAACCCGGTTAAAATAGAAGAGCCAGTTCCGGATTGACCCGGCCCAGCCAGTTTGACACCCATATCCTTGACACAACTTTAGTATATGTATGCATATATATATATATTATCTGTTTACATTCATACTAGAAGAAGATTAAATATTGCACTTGATCAAGGTAATCTTTTTACCTTGAAGACTAGAGATCACTTCCCACTTAACAAACATTTTTCCAATTTTTTTAGTGATATATGCACGCGGGTTCATAGAAATCCTGGATACAACTCTGGTGTATATATGTATGTGTATATATATATAGTTATTTATAATTGATATAATATTATCTGTTGACATTCATACTATAAGAAGGTCAAATAGGGCACTTGATCGAAGGTTATCTTTTTACCTTGAAGACTAGGGATCACTTCCCACTTAACAAACATTTTTCCTATTTTTTTTAGTGATATACGCACGCGGGTTCTAGAAATCATGAATGCAACTCCGGTGGTGTGTTTAAAACTGGTACGTATAACGGTATTTTTAAATGAAACATCATATCATTTCATCTATTACTTTTTAAAAATGTGACAAGTCAATATTGAACATATAAAATGGATGAAAGGAATATTTTCAAAACTCATAACAAATAATATGAGACGGAGGAAGTATTATACACACAAAAGGTTGTTAAAAAAGGTGTTATATATACTAAAAAGTTTTTTTAATTATCTTACTATAAAAGTGAAATTCTCCTCACAATTTCCAAAACACATTGAAGAAGACTTGGATTAGCTTTTAGAAATTGGATCATCTTTTATTCTTTTTCACATTTTCCCGCAATTTTCGCAAGAATTATTCCATTAAATTGACATATATATTCTATTCAAGAAGACTCATGATATGTTTGGTCTAGCTTTTCAAAGTTAAAAGTTTTTTTTAAAAAAGTAAGAAAATGATATTTTGTTTTAAAGAATTGAGGTATTTGTTTAATTTTTTGAAGAAAAAAATAATATTTTTAACTTGGAGAAAATATTTTTTCGCAAAATTAGACATTTTATGTAAATATTATCTGGTCGTAAAAAGATGAATGGTACAGTTTATTAAATGTTGAGTTATTTATTCAAAGGAACATGGGTTGATTTCTACTTAATACAATTTTTTCCCGTTTCTTTACTGATGCACACATGTTTTAGAAATTCTCAATTCGACTCTGGTAGCAAAAACTTTATTTCAAAAGCTAAAAGAGTAATTTTTTCTCGAAAATACTTTTAAAATCTCGGCCAAGGACAAATTACTCCTCTAATATTGATAAAACTATTTTTCAAATTGATTAGTTAATCACAAATTTGTTACTATCCAAAAGTAAAATATTCTTAAAAACTACTTTAACAAAAATACATTTTAAGTTCTGCTGACGCGTATCAATTTTTTTTACACTATCATGTAATGACCTTTTAGTTTTTCATTTGAAGTTCGATATCTACATTGAGGCTCGCTACATTTCAATTCACGTATTGCATAATCTATTTCAGGGGACCGCGCTTCCAACATAATTTTTTTCATTCTCAGAATGATATAGTATCTTTTATATATAATGAATGACTTGATCAACTTTTGTATACTTTTTTATTAAGTAAAAAAGAAAAAGACTTGACTAGAAAGTAGAAACAAGTTTCACATCCATGTTGATTATAAGGCATAAAGACACTGACTTGTTTACACTTCTTTATGGACTTTAATTTTGGACAAACATAAGAATCCCATTTTACATTTACACCCAAAAAAGAAAGGTAAAGTCTATGCCAGACAATTGTATTGACAAATAAAATACTTAAATCTTTTTTATTTTATATCAAAGTATTTGATTAGTTGTAAAGTTTAAATAGTGAAGTTGATTTAGTGATAATGATTGTGCAAAAGAATATTGAAGTGATAGTTGAAAATTAGTTAAAATGTTTAAGTTTAAAGTTCACATAATGACCAACATGAGTTGTGGTGCAGTGGATGGGGTTGCTCCACCCTTAACCAGAGGTCGAGGGTTCGACCTTGGGTATGGAGAAAACTCTGTTGGGAGCGCTGCCACCTTAATGGGCCCTGCAACGCGCGATCCGGAAAGGCGGGGCTCCAATGCGAGCATCGGACACCGGATGGAAAACCAAAAAAGAAAAGTTCAAATAATGAATGAATTAATATGGAGTTGTGTGAAAGTCTAGAGGGATTTAAAAAAAAAAAAAACTATTGTATGAGATAAAAATTGAACGGGAGATTCTGAAAAATCAGGATATGACAAATAGTAAATAAGACAGATCAGATATGACTCAGCAATAGTGAGTGTCAAATATCATTTCTTAAACATGATGGAAAGAAATAATCCTATTCATAAGTAAAAATAGAAATAAGAGAGAAGCATCCAGTATCCCGAACTATGGTCAAAGTTTCTACGATACACTTCAACTTCACATGGGTCCTATTATACTCAGTCTGAACTCAATTTTAGCGTATTTTTTTACTCTTTTATGCTGACGTGACAGTTTTATTAAAATGGAATCCACGTTAAAAGTGTTACGTCAGCTAAAAAGGTTGACAAAAAGTGTTACGTCAGCTAAAAATGTTGATAAAAATATGCTAAAACTTAATTTAGGAGGGTAATAGAACCCCCGTGAAATTGAAGTGTGTCCTAATAAATTTGACCATAATTCAAAGGGGTACTAGATGCTTTATTCCAAAAATAATTTTATTTTTACTTGTTGGACATCATCTAATTTCTGTGATTTCGTTCATATGTCTTAATAAAAGCTTTGTTCGCCTCTTCAAAACAATATAATCCATTTAATAGGTCTTCACGAGAGGACATAAGAGGTTTCATTTGGACGCCCACACCTCGATCAATTCATAGACCAACACACGAAAAATCAACAAAAGATCCTCAATTCCAGCGATTTCACTCATATATCTTAAAAAAACTTCATTTGTCTATCCAAAGCAACACAATTCATTTAATAGGTCGTCACGAGCGGATTCAAGAAGTTCCACCCAAAACTCATACGAATGCCCACATTCCCAATCAATTCATAGGCTTACACATGCGAAAAATTGGCAAAAAATTCTCAATTCCTGCTATTTCGCTCATATATCTTAGAAAATACTTTGTCCACCTCTCTAAATAGACAAAATATATTTAATAGGTCATCAAGAGCGGATTTCAGAAGTTTCACCCAAAACGCTTTGGGACGCTCATATCTCCCCATCAATCCATAGACTAACACACAAGAAAAATCGGCAAAAGATCTCAATTCCTTTTATCTTGCTCCTATATCTTAAAAAAGCTCCATTTGCTTCATCAAAGCTACACAATCTATTAAATAGGTCGTCACGAGCGGGCTCAAGATTTTTGCTAAAAATTATTTTGGGCATCCATACACTCATCAATTTATAGGCTAACACACACGAAAAGTCGATAAAAAAAATCACCAATTCCTTCTATTTCGATCATATGACTTGAAAAAAGCTCCATTCGCCTCTTCAAAGTAACACAATCCATTTAATAGATCGTCACGAGCGAACCAAGAAGTTTCACCCAAAATATTTTTCGACGCCCACATCCCTATCAATCCATACGCTAACACGCACGAATAAGTAGCGAAAAATCCCTTGCTCTTGCTATTCACTCATATTTCTCAAAAATAGCTATGGACGTCTCTCCAAAGCAGCACAATCTATTTAATTGATTGTGACGAGCGGACCCAACAAAATTGACCTAAAACGCATTCGGACGCCCACATCCTCCATCAATCCATAGGCTAACACACACGAAAAATCGACAAAAAAATCCTCAATTCGTGCTATTTTACTTAATATGTCTTAAAAAAAGCGTTGTCCCCTCTGAAGCAACATGATCCATCTAATAGGTCGTCAAGGAACCACTCAAGGATAATTTCTTTACTTAAGTTTGTTTCATTGTACAGAAAAAAAAAAATACTAATAATTAATGCCGTGCACAAATCAATTATATGAGCACTTTTTAGAAAAATATATTTAAAAACATTGTTAAAAGCTTGGTCAAACACTAATTGGTGCTCAAAAGTTTTTTTTTTTAAATTTATTGGTCAAACACAAATTGTTTCTCACTAAAAGTACTTTTTTGAAAAGCGATTCTGAAAAAAGCGCATACAAAATAAGCTGATTTTATAAACTTGACCAAACGGACTATTAACCGAGTCCAAATAAAAATATAGGACATCGATGGAACAACCCCCCCCCCCCCCCCCACACACACACAAAAAAGAAAAAAAAAAAAAAAAAAAGAGTATTCTCAATCTAAATGAAATATATTTTTATATATATCTTGCTTTCGCTCGCCATGATCTACTATTTTCATTTATGCCCCGATATTTTTTATTTTAGTTTATATTCTCGCACTTTATATATGTTTTTATTCTAATTTAGCTCAATCGACTTATGATGCCTCTTGAGTACCCCTTAGCTTCCTATTTCATGCTGCAATGGTTGTCAAATAAGCATTTCCGTATGGATATACGTGAATATGTTCGATCCATTTTCTTGGAAATCTTTTAAAAGTAATATTCCCATTATTTTCCACCGGTTGTTAGAGGTATACTATTTAGTGTTGGGTAAGCGAATAAAGTCCTGCATTGATAGTTGAAAAGAAAAAAAAGCTAATTATAAGGTGTTAAATATTCTTAATGATGCGAGGCCTTTTGAAAATACTGTAGGGGTATAACCTAAAACAGACAACATCACATCATATTAAGAGCATTTTCAGACAATATTAGCTCAATTATTGACATCAGAGCCGATGATTTGGTGGGTCGACTATGAAGATGACGGAGTGGGGCATGGCCTCGACTTAGTGCCTTTGCTTGTCTATGAGCCATTTATGACATTACACGTAGCTTTGAAGACACATACACAGTCTTCGAACTTTGATTTTTTGTGGAAAAATAGTGTGGACTTGGTATAAAACCGATAATATCACACCGTATTAAGAGTATTTCTGGACTATTTTAGCTCAACATTTAGCTAAAAACCTTTTCTTCACAACTCATGGATCATTTATACCACAACGTAAAGATCTCTTTTGCAGAAACTGAAAATCTTATGAGAAAACGTTAATTCAGGTTTTGAGACTTTGTAGACACAAGACAAACATTTTAATTTTTTGTCAATCTTGACTCAAAGGTTATATTTACACAACTTTTTAAAATGGGGACCAAAATTCAAATAGTAACCCAAAAAGAGGACATTTATGTAAATCAACCATTACTAAGATTCCTAATATCCCTATAAATAGCCCCTTATATACCAAAGGACATCATTGTGAACCTTTCAATCAAAATATATTACAAACATACAAAAGAAATTATTTTACTCTTTAAGTATTTATTTTTTTAATGGCTTTGGTTCTTGAATGGAAAACACAATTTACTCTTCTCATTGTGATTATTGGGATGTATACATCTCAAATCACTTGTAGAAACCTTCAAGAATCACCATCCATGTTAGAAAAACACGAATCGTGGATGGCGCGTCATGGAAGAACTTACAAAAACGATACAGAAAAGGCGAAAAGAGCGAAAATTTTCGAGGAAAATGTGAAATTTATTGAGTCTTTCAACAATAATGATTCTAAGTCATACAAATTAGGCATCAATAAATTTTCTGATCTTACTAGTGAAGAATATGTATGAAAATATGAGTGATGTTCCATCTAACATGGATTGGAGAAAAAGTGGTGTTGTCACAAGTATCAAAGATCAAGGTCACTGTGGTAAGTCAATTTTCATATTCAAGAAATTTTTTAACTACTTGTACTTTAGACTTTTTTTTTTATTCCATATTCTATTCTTGTCAAATACTCCATCTATATAGAAATACTTATAGAATGTTTTAGACCATATATTTTAAATAGATAAGCATCCAGTATTTTCGAATTATCGTCAAAGTTGTCACGACACACACTCCAACTTCACAGGAAACCTATTGGCCCCCCACCCCACCCACTCCCGAACTCAATTTTATCGTATTTTTGTGAACCTTTTGTGCTGACGTGACACCTTTATTACATAAAAAATGGGGCCCACATTTGAGGTGCCACATCAGCTAAAAAAATATGCTAAAATTTAGTTCAGGGGTAGTAGGACCCTCGTGAAGTTGGAGTGTGTCGTAGTAAATTTGGTCATAGTTCAAGAAGTACTAAATGTTTTACTCTATTTTAAATTACTTTTTTTTTCCTTGTTAAAATCCTTGTCCAGTTTAAATGCATCACATAAATTGAGACGAGGAAAGTAGTATTGCAAATATCTACATCATCAGTGTGGTTTGACTAAACACGAAGTTTAAAACAGATTGAAAAATTCTTCGAACTAGTGATCTTGTCCGGCTATTTTTGTGGTTGGCTATAAAATCAAGACGTTAAGAATAAAATGAAAAGTTTAAAATTAGAGAATTTTCAAATATAGAAAAGCGTAAATCTTTTTGAAACGGACTAATAATTATAAAGAAAATGTCACAAAAAATGAAATAAAGGGAGTTATGCTCATCATATATAGACTTACATGTAATTACTGATTACATTATTTGTTACTAGGTAGTCAATTGACACACCTTAGCCAGAATAACACAATATGTAAATGGATTTTAAAAAATCATATATACTATATCATGAATCTCTTGCCACTATGTATAATGAATTACATCATCATCATCAGTGTATAAAACTTAAACTCATTTATAAATTGCATTCGATATAGGATGTTGTTGGGCATTTTCCGCGGTCGCGGCCTTAGAAGGAGCAAACAAACTCTCATCGGGCAATTTAATTTCACTCTCCGAACAACAATTACTCGATTGCACAACCGAAAACAACGGTTGTGACGGCGGTTTAATAACCACGGCCTACGATTTCATCGTAAATAACGGTGGAATCGCCAAGGAATCCGATTACCCTTACGAGGAAAATCAAGATACATGCAAGAGCCAAGGAGCATCCGCGGTCGACTCAGCCGTAAAAATTAGCCGTTACGAAAATGTACCTGCATCAAGCGAACCGGCATTACTGACAGCCGTAGCGCGACAACCTGTATCGGTCGGTATCGCGATCAACGAAGACTTTAAATCGTATCAGAGTGGGGTCTATGATGGAAATTGTGGAGATCAACTAAATCATGCAGTTACTATTATTGGTTATGGGACAAATGAAGACGGTACGAAGTATTGGCTAGTTAAGAACTCCTGGGGGATTAGTTGGGGTGAAAATGGTTATATGAAAATTGCTAGAGATATTGGAATTAAAGATGGTATTTGTCAAATAGCCACTTTGGCTTCTTATCCTATTGTTTAGAAATTTGACCTAAATATAGCACAACTTTAATGCTTGTTTGGTTAATGTTGTAATATTTCAAATTAAAGGTCCTTGTATTACATAATTGTACTACTATATATATATATATATATATATATATATATATATATGTTTTGATTAAAAAGAAGTTGAATCTTTGAGGTGTGAATTTTTCATAATTTTTATCTCAGAAAGTTAAATATTTAATTGTGTTTTGTAATTAGATCTATTTTTCTTTTTAGTACGTTACGAAAAGTATAATCTTTTTCCTTTCTAGCGACTCATTAAATTTAACGCTCTACGTGATACGTTTAAGACCATAAGATTAAAGAACATCCTGATGACATATCTTTAATTTAAGTCATATATTGTAGTCATGACTAAGAGGTCGCGCGTTTAGTGCGGAGGATAAGGTGAAATATCCCAGGATTAAATTTGAAATTAAATTTATATTGTATAATTGGTTGATGGTACGGTATGATATAGATTTATAGTTTTGAATCCTAATACGCAATAATGATATTTTAAAACAATTTTAAAGAACTACCTATGTATTTCGCAATTTTAAAAATCAGATTTATACGGTATAATTGGTTGATGGTACGGTGTGATATAGATTTATAGTTCGAACCATAAGACGCGATAATGATATTTTACAACAATTTTAAAGAACTACCTATGTATTTCGCTAAAAATAACGTATTTCACTTCTCAAAATTGAATCTTTTCATACATTGGACAAGATCCAACATTACATTTTGATACAAATAACATAATACTCCGAACGAATCAAATCACATTAAAATATCTTATTTGTTAAAACTTTACGCTATAGGGTAAGAAGCATTCATGGCGATTCCACAAAGTCCTTCCTTAGCATCAACGTCTCTTAGTATTCTCATATATCCATTTTCTCCCCAACTAGTCCCCCACGAGTTCTTCATGATCCAATATTTAATACCATCTATAGTTTGTCCATAACCAATCGCGGTAACAGCATGATCTAATTCAGTTCCACAATGTCCTGAGAACACGCCACTAGAATAAAACTGAAAATCAGATCCACCAGCATCAATCGCGACAGATACAGGTTGGTTAGCAACGGCTTTGAGCAATGCTGCTTCGCTATTAGCTGGAACATCTTCGTAACTTGAAATCTTCGCGATGTTGTTGAATAATTTGCTTTTCATGCAAGTGCTGTCGAATCCCTTGTAAGGATAATCAAATTCTGAAGCAATTCCGCGGTTTTTTATAATGAACTCAAACGCGTAATCCATGAGTCCTCCATCACAACCCTCATCTGAACCTGTATCGCAATCCACCAACTCCTGCTCGGACAATGGAATCAATTTACCAGTTCTGATCTTGTTGATTCCCTCTATAGCACCCACAGCTGAAAACGCCCAACAACATCCTGCATTTTTTTTTACTATGTCTTCAATAATCGTACACATTATCTATAATCCGTATCCGTATCTGTATCTGTATCTGTATCTGTATCTGTATCTGTATCTATAATCTATAATCTATAATCTATAATTTATAATTTATAATTTATAATTTATAATCTATAATTTATTAAAAGTGTGAAGTCTTAGAAATATTGTTTGAACTTTTTACCTTCATTAAAAGTCTTTGTTTTAGACAAAATTGTCATTTCACTATTTTTTTCTATTATTTAAGAGTTAAAAATTATAATTATTTAACCTATTTATGGTAAAACCTTTCCTTATTTGAAGTATCAAAATTAATTAACAACTAATACTTTTTCTATTAGTTTAAAAATTCTAAATCAACTAAATTTGATTTTAAAAAGGTTTAGAAAATCTAGAAATAAATATAAAACTATTAGAATAAGAAAAATTTAAGAAACACCACATCAACCGGTTCCATCATCAACTTTACTAACACAGTGACGGACCCAAGAATTAAGGATTGTGGGTGCTTACTACCGAAAAAAAAAATTGCCTCAACCAGGTTTAAACCCGGAGCACACCTACTAATGAAGTAGCCTTAAGATCAACCTAAATGCAAAACACCCAACCAACTTCCTATTTTAGTGAGTCCTTTTATATAATTTATACCTATTTTTGTATATTTTCTATGTAGTTATACCTATTTCACATCGAGTTTAATGGGTGCCGAAGCACCCTAAAAATATGTGTAGGTCTGCCCCTGTGGCCTGTACTGACAGATAAAGTAGGAACTACTTTTGCTAAAAATATGTCGACTATAATATATGAAATAATTTGTCTAGACATGATACCAATATCCTTTACCAAACTAGTATAAATATTATTTCCGGTAATATATTATGCTGTAAAAAAAGTTAACGGACTAAGAAGAGCTGTGGATGACGTTAAAATAGGAATCATTATTGTCAGTAACGTTTTTAACATAAAACATTACTATGAGTAACGAGGCTCGGCAACTTGCCACATCAGAATCTTTGTACAAATCTGAAGTTAAATTCGTTACTGTCAATTACGTTTTAGCTTTAAAACGTTAGTTCGAGTAACGATACTATCAAATCAACTCAAAACTCCGTGGCATCAGAATTTTTGACATTAAAGTCGTTATCGGTAGTAACTTTTTAAGATAAAAACGTTACTATGGGTAACGATTCTATCGAATCAAATCACGGACCAACAAAGTTGGAATCTTATTGATTGATTTACCAATAAAGCCTTACCGTCAATAACGTTTTAGCTCTAAGATGTGACTGACAAAAACATTATCCTTGACGATACTCAATTATAATTAAAAAAATAAAAAGTAAAATGCTAAAAGATTTGAAATCGAATTTTTTTTTCAACTTACCACAATCTCCTTGATCTTTAATTCCAGTAACTGCACCTTTTATCCTCCAATCCATCATATATGGTACTGTTACATTTTCATACATGAAAGACATAGGTTTTTTATTTTGTTGAGATGATATTATTCTATATCCATTACGTTTGGCTTTTAATTCCTCTTTTTTACGATCTGCAAATTCATTGATACCTAATAAATAACTTCGCGATCCATCATTGTTGATCGACTCAATATATTCTAAATTTTGTTTGAATATTTTGAGTCTCTCCGCCTTTTCTATCTTATCTTTGTATACACGTCCGTACTGGGCCATCCATTGTTCGTGTTTCTCAGCAATCGATGATTCGTATAAAGTACGAGACATAGCTCGATTGATACACAATTGTAATACTAGTAAAGTAGAAAAAGTGAACCTCAAATTGAACATAAAATCCATAATTTAACACTTATTTTTGGAATAAATAAGTTTTAGTACATTTTAGGGGGTATTTATAGAACTATTTTTATGGTTATTTGAAGTTTTTTTTTAAAATGTTTTAAAGTATAACCACACAATACAACAGAAACAAATCAAGAAAATAGATATGAATATTTCTTCAAACCGAAATGAATGCATTACAAATTGGAAAAAAAGTGGCAATTATTTTTTATTTATGTTTTTTTAGGCAATAGATATGGAAGTTTGTTTCCTGTTTTGTAATTTCTAATATATTGGATTTAATTTAATATCTTTTCATCTTATGTCCATCTCTCTCTTATTTATTTATTTATTTTATATTTTTTTTTAGATAATATTATCTTAGTAACCAAGATCATAGAAAGGAGGAATGTTTGTCAAGGACACATGCTCTCTTATCGAAGTAAACATGTTTTGATAAAAGTGCAGCTCGGTGCACTAAAGCTCCCACTATGCATAGGATTCGGGAAAGGGCTCGACCACTTAGGATCTATTGTACGCAGCCTTATCTTGCATTTCTGCAAAAGACTGTTTTCGAGGGCTTGAACCTGTGACCTCCGGTCACTAGTGGCGGAGCTAGAATTTTCACTAAGGGGTTCATAAGTGAACATACGAACTAACCGAAGTGGGTTCGACATCTACTATATATACATAAAAAATATTTTTAATCATGTATATATAGTATAGTTTTCCGTGGAAGGGGGTTCGGATGAACCCCCTATCTCAAGTGTAGCTCCGCCCCTGCCGGTCACATGGCAACAACTTTACCAGAAGTAAACATGTTTTGATCAAGAGTGTAATCCCTAGACCCCCCCCCCCCCCCCCCCACACACACACACAGAAGAAAAGCCTAGAATTTGAGAAACACATTGACAACTTTTATTGGGGGCATACTATACTACCATTGCAGTGTCTAGGATCAGTTGATCTATCATAAAGATGAGTCTGGTATAGATTGGCATTAGAAGCATGGAAGATATTGTTGGGTGTGCAAACAAAAATCCCACAACGCATTTGCAAATTGGTGCTGCGATATGATGTTGTAAGATGTAATTTGATGGTTCAAAGTTTGGAGATTCATCTATAAATAGATGACTTTTATTTCAGTTTAAAACACACGAAAAATAGAGTGAGCAATTGAGTGTACTAGAGAGAGTAATCCACAGATTTTATCAACGTCAAATACATTATCATTAAAGGATACAGATTAAGCATATGTCCATAAAGAGTGTCACAAGGGACATGACATGACTTAGGGGCTGTCAAAAGTAAAATTTATGTTGTATTTGGTTGATGATATAAATTTATTTCAAAATGCATAGCAAGACTTAAATTTGACAAATTGTTTGTCATCAGCAACATGCATGATGGAATGGACTACATGAATATTACTTCCTCCTCATAGTGTTCTTGCTTATGCTGAAACAACTTTTCTGTTTATATCTGGATTTCCTCTCACATCCTATAACTTTGTGATTTTTCTGTTCACATACTGGGAAGAAATGAATGCTGTTTATTGATTGTGACACTTGGTCAAAATTAAACTGTTTACTCTCAAAATGTATATTGTGCCACATTTCCTTACTTCTAATGACTTCTTGTTGTTGTTTTGCTTATATGCTTAAAAGGGGAACTGATTTTATAGTGTGATATTTACATGCATGTAAGGAGAAAACAAAGAAATGGACATTGTGTTATAGCCACCAAAGCTACAAATTTTATTTTAACGAGGGATAGATCATCTCTATAAGTCACAAAATTGAGGGATATATATCTACCCCTTTTCGCTTCTCCTGATAATGTTGCATTGATCTGTGGGGAGGAGCCTTGGAGATGTTAAAAGTTGTCTCTGTGTGACTTATAGGTCACGGGATCAAGGCGTGGAAGCAGGCACTAATGTTGTGTTATGAATCGGACAGAATAAGCAAACCACAAGCAAAAGAAAAAACAAGAACACACAGATTTACGTGGAAATCATTGCGGGGAAAACCACGGGCAGAGGAGGAGGAGTTCGCTATAATGGAGAGGAGTACAATTGTGGAGACGATAGTCTCAATGATGTGTATTTTCGGAACACCCAAAACAACTCACTAAATGCTCTTATATAATACGTGCATACAAATAAGTCCTAGGCCCGATCCCTACGCTACCACCACAGACCCCATGAAAAATCACAAACATGGGTCGCACCACGAAACTTTCAGGGACAGATCAACAAAATTCGGGTCACAACGCTAATAATCTCCACCTTGACAAGAATTCTAATTCAGAACTCAAATCCATTTCAAGAAGAAAATCTCCACCTCTTCCACAAAAGCCCCTAAGGGCACATCTTAACTGCTGACACCAACCAAGTCCAAACAATGCTCAAACTTGGCACTTGGTAGTGTCTTGGTCATCATATCACCAGGGTTATCATGGGTACTAATCTTGCTTACCACAATATCACCACGAGCAATGATTTCACGCATAAAAAGATACCGAACATCTATGTGCTTTGTCCTCTCGTGAAACATCTGATCTTTTGTAAGGAAGATAGCACTTTGATTGTCGCAAAAGATCTTCGTAATCTACAAGTCTTTGTTAAGTTCACCAAACAGACCCTTCAACCAGATAGCTTCCTTGCAAGCCTCTGTAATAGCCATGTACTCTGCCTCAGTAGTTGACAAAGCAACCGTAGTCTGTAAAGTAGCTTTCCAACTAATAGCACAACCAACAATGGTGAAAACATAGCCTGTAAGGGACCTTCTTTTATCATGGTCTCCTGCAAAATCAGAATCAACATACTCGATCACTCTATCTCTATTTCGCCAAAACTGCAATCAAGCATCTACAGATCCATGCAAGTATATGAAAATCCACTGAACTGCTTTCCAAAATTCTTTACCAGGATTTGCCATGTATCTGCTAACTGCACTGACTGCATAAGATAAATCTGATCGGGAACACACCATCACATACATAAGAAACCCGACGGCACTAGAGTATGGAACTCGAGACATATAGTCTCGCTCATCATCTGTCTTTGGAGATAACATGGCCAAAAGTTTGAAGTGAGCTGCCAATGAAGTACTAACAGGTTTGGCATTTGCATATTGAACCTGTGAAGCACTTTCTCAATATACCTTTTCTGACTTAAGTAGAACTTACACTTCTCTCTATCCCTCAGAATTTGCATGCCAAGAATCTTCTTTGCTGCTCCTAGATCATTCATCTCAAACTCCTTGCTGAGCTGGGCTTTGACTTTTATTGTCTCTCTCATATCCTTTGTTGCAATCAACATATCATCAACACACAAGAGAAAATACAAGAACGAACCATCACTTACCTCCTTGAAATAGACACAACTATTATAACTACTCCTCCTAAACATATGAGAAGTCATAAAAGAGTCAAACCTCTTATACCACTATCTCAGCAAGCATACATAGTCCTCTTTTCCTGAGACTACAAAACCCTCTGGTTGTTGCATATAGATGTCTTCCTCAAGTTCTCCATGTAAGAATGCAGTCTTGACATTCAACTGCTTAAGCTCAACAGGAGAGCCTAAGAGTAACTCGTAAAGTTGTTGCCATGTGATCAGGAGGTCACGGGTTCAAGCCTTGGAAACTGACAGAAATGCAAGGTAAGACTGCGTACAATACACCCTTGTGGCGGGGCCCTTCCCCGGACACCGCACATAGCGGTAGCTTTAGTGCACCGGGCTGCCCTTTGTTTGTCATCAAAAGCATGCATGATGGAAGAAATGAATGTTGTTTATTGATTATAAACAAAGACATTTGATCAAAATTAAAATGTTCACTCTCAAAATGTATATTGTGCCACATATAATGACTTCTTCTAATGACTTCTTGTTGTTGTTTTGCTTATATGCTTAAGAGGGGAACTGAATTTGTAGTGTGATATTTACATGTAAAGAGAAAACAAAGAAATGGACATTGTGTTAGCCACCAAAGGTACTAATTTTACATTATACCAGTTCTCATTTTTGTCTGTAGAGCAGATACACCCCTCGTTATACTACAATAACAACATGCCCAGTGTATTCCAAAATAGTGGTGTCTGGGGAGGAAAAAGTGTACGCAGTCCATACCACTACCTCCGAAGAAGTAGAGAGGTTGTTTCCGATAGACCCACAGCTCAGGACAAAAAGGACAGTAAACAAAGGCGTAATAGAACATGAAACAAGATGAAATAACAGAAATAAGGCACCCGCGGAGTAGTACTACAGACTATCTAATCGAAAGCACACACCTCACCCAAACCCTCCGAACTAGAAACTCCAACCTACATGCATAGCCCTACGGCTACTTGCATGGCTACACCAAAGTAATACGATCTACTAACTGAAATAATACACCCCTCGTTATAGATGGCGTTATTTGATAAACAACGAGGGTGTATATACATCACTTTTCTAACGAGAGGTATATCAGCTCTAAATCCAAAATTTGAGGGGTATATATATATCTACCCCTTTTAGCTTCTCTCGATAATGTTGCATTGATATGTAGGAGAGGAGCCTTGGAGCAATGTCAAAAGTTGTCTCTGTGTGACCTATAGGTCACGGGTTCGAGTCGTGAAAATAGTCACTAATGTTTGCACTAGGATAGACTGTCTATATCACAGTCTTTTGGATTAAAAAATCTGACTAAATATTAATGTCATATTAGCTAATAATTTAGTTTGAAGGTGAAATTCAAAAATCTGATATAACTCAAGTTTGTGATGGCAAAAGGTTAGTCTGAAAAAGGGCTACCTACACCTGGGGAGTTGTAATATAGACAATCTATCTTGACGCAAATCATGTCTGGATGACTAAAAAAAAAATTATTCAAGATGTAACATGTTGAATTTGACGTGTTAGATCTTGACTTTATATTTTAAGATGTTTGACCCATATGTGTCGCATTTGACTTGAATAATAATATCCTGGACGACTTGAATTATGACTCATTAGGCATTTAACCTGGTTGACCCATTCAATCGTAGACCAATCCGTCCATTTGACACCCAATCAACCTTATAAACAAGGTAGATAGTGAAAATAGGAGGAAACTTCCCAATAACTAGAAAAAATTATTCAATTAAAAGTAAAATAAAATAATTTGTAACCACAAAAAAACCAAAAGAACATGATAACCTCAAAACAATAACTGAAAATGCAAAATATAAATCATCACCTCAATTACAGATTTACAATTGCAACATACCAAAACAAAGAATAAAACAAGAAAATTAAAACCAAAAAAAATGACAAAATCAGGTGAAATTATTCTAATTGCTAGTTTTATTTGTTTATTTTCCCTCTTTGGGGTAATTCAGGCCGAGGGCGAAGCTCCAGCTCCAGCTCCAGCTCCAACTCAGACTCAAACTCAGTTCCGTGTAGAAGGAAGTGTATTTTGTGATGCTTGTCGCGTTCTATTTGAAAGCAGGCTCAGCAAGCCCATGTCAGGTATATTTCGTCAGTGTAAATAATTTTTATATAAAATTATTTTTCCCAAGTTATGAAAAGATGTTCTGTTCATCATTATCAATTTTTAAATTTGTGGTTTGGTGGTTGGCTGGTTGCATATATGTAGCAATTTTGGTTTGAGTGTTGAACAATTTAATAGATCTATATATTTTGGGATAATGAGATGTACATAAGACATTTTGATGATGTGTCATTGTTTTAGTTATATATCGTTTGAACTCTTGAAAAAAGTCAAAATATACGCGTCAGATCCTTCAAATGATATGCATTTCTTTTTTTTTTTTTTTAGAATCTAACAGAATCTCTAACGACTAATCTATTATTTGCATTATGTGACCGCCTTATTTAAAAAGCTTAAACGATTAGAGACATATCTTCGATTTACTTAGTTTCATGCATGCATGCATGCAGGTGATCATTTTTTTGTTTATGTAGTTTAGTGGTTATGTATAATAATTTTGATTTGAGTATTGACCAATGTAATAGATCTATATATTTTGGGATAATGAGATGTACATAAGATATTTTGATGATGTGTCATTGTTTTAGTTATATCGTTTGAATTTTTGAAAAAATATCAAAAATATACGCGTCAGATTCTTCAAATGCTATGCATCTTTTTTGAGAATCTAATAGAATCTCTGCCTACTAATCTATTATTTGAATCATGTGACCGTCTTATTTAAAAAAGGTTAAATGATTAGATATATTATCATTTTTCTATTTACTTAATTCCATGCATGCATGCAGGTGCTGAGGTACGGTTGCAATGCAGGAACCGAACAGACGACAGTGAAACCTTCACGGTTGAGGGCAAAACTGACGACCATGGGATCTACAGCCTCCTCGCGGAACGTGACCACGAAAACGAGATTTGTGAGACTATACTTGTGAAGAGCTCCATGGATGATTGCAATGAGATCCCAAAAGAAAAGTTCACAAAAGAGTCTGCTAGAATCACCATCACTAACAAGAATGGTATCGTTGAGACCACTCGCCACGCGAACCCTCTATTCTTCGTGAAGAAAGAAGTTTCTCCAGAATGCGCTCAAGTGTTTAAGGAACTCGAATTACTGCCCGAAGAAATCGATCAAAATTGATTATTGCGCGTAGTTTAAGAAATAAACAGGATCTTAACTCCTGCTAATATCTGAATTGAGTTTAACTTATATACATCAACAAAATCAATCATAAGACATTTATTAAGTTGGTTTTAAGTTATGTGCACATATAGTGCATTGAATTTTGATACTATCTATGTAATTTAACCTCTTATAGAAGGTCATTATTTATCATTTGTTGTAGGTAACCAAATGTATACGTATTAAATAAAGTTATCTACAATTACCTTTTAAATAACCTCATTGTTTAAGTATATGCATCATTTTGGAATTTGAGGTGGCTTGTGCTTTTCATGTCTTATATTTTGAATGATATACTACTAGTAGTAGTATCATTATTAAATTTAACAAGGAGAATTTGAAGATGAGGGTTAGGATTTGGTATAGGAATCAACATTAAAAATAATTGTTGGGAAAAGTACTACAATATTGATATTAGAACTGAATTAATAATAGTAAAAAAGTTGTCACAAACACTGTGTCGTGGCAAGCCACTGCCTTGAAAGCGATTTCGGCCCGACTCCGATGCAAATACTTCTAGCCGGTCGCTCCCCAAGGTTCCACAGTTACTTCCAAACACGTGCACTCGTGGCTGGAAGTTTTGGGATTGGTGATTTAATTTGTTAGGATTTGTTGTATTTGTTTTCTTGTGGGGAAAGTATAGAATGGGTGAGGGTACATGGTAAGATTAGCTAAAAATGAACAAAATTCAACTTCGGGAGGGACAAAATTAAGTGTCTACAGAAATAAACCTGAATTTTGGCGAACTTTGTTATAACATGCTTCAACTTTGCGGGCGGTCCTATGACCTCTCCTAGGTTATTTTTTATCGTATTTCTGTGGTATATATTTGTCAACTGGACCACTGTGTGAATACACATACACTGAGCGCATGAGGGTCTGAAGTGATTCGGCTAAGCAAATATATGTTACAAAAACACGGTAATAAATGGTCTAGGGGGATCATAGGACCTCCGCCAAGTTAAGATATGTTACAGTAAATTTCGCCAAAATTTACGTATATTTCGTACCTTTTTCCCATATATATATTGGTAGCTATAATGCTTTTCTATTCCATCACAATCACTAATAATAAGTCAATTATTATTATTACTATTATATTTGTTTTCTTGTTCCAAGTTCTTTGCCTTTGGCTTTGTAGTTGGAACTACATGGAACTAACTATATTTTGTCTTCTCAAAAAGAATATTTCAAGTTCTATGTTCCCCATTAACTACTCCAAAGTTAATTGGCTCATAATGGAGTTAGGTAAACAAAATTGAGAATTCAATTTTGAAATTAAAACCTTAATAATTATGTCAAACACATTATATATTGTCTAAAAGAACATTACATTTAAGGGTGCGATCTAGTTTGGTGGATAGGACGATGGTATCGTTGAATTTGTCTCAATAGTCCTGTCAAAACTGGATATTAGTTAGTTAAATAATTTCTAAAAAATGGATATAGCTTAAATGACAATGTCCAAATAAATGGCCTCATAAAAATTTTATGTACAATTAATCAGAACCTTAAAACGGATATCTGAAGTCGGGTAAGAAATAAAATAGAAGGAAGAAAAAAATATGGAAAAAGAAAATTTTGATCAAGACAACTGACAACCTTAAGAGCAATAAGATATGTACATCTATTATTTAGTTTTTCTTTCTTCAATGAATTAGTTCTTCTTTATTCTGTGACGGAATAGTTGAGATCCCTCCAATATTAATTAGAGAGGTTTCTGTTTCAAACCCTGATAATAGAACAAACATTTGGTAAAAATACTCCTATTAATGATTTATCCGATGCAAATTCAAATTAGTTCGACCAATAAATTTAGATATCAGATGATCAAACAAAAAGATAGTAGTTGTGGATATATTTCCTTAAACATTAGTATAAGCTTCTTGATAAAAAAATTAGAAAACTATGTGTTATTCTTTTCTCCTAAGCCGAGGGTTTATCGGAAACAACCTCTTTACTTCACCTGAGGTAGTGATATGGTATGCGTACACTCTACCCTCCGCAGACCCCACTATGTGGGAATACACTAGGTATGTTGTTGTTGTTGTGTTGTGTTATTCTTTTCTATCTTTCAATACATCCGTGAAGTGATCCAATAATTTTATACTCTCTATCGTTTCAGTTGGTCCTTTTGCTAAAATTATTTATTTCAATTTAGTTTTCGCATTTATAAAATCACAAGAGTATTTTGTACATGCTTTTTTCATTTTACTCTTAGCATTAAAGTAATAATAGTCAATTTTTGAATTTCATTGCATCATTGACAAGGCTGATTTAGTAAAATAAGCTCTGATAAATATTTTTTTTAAAGAAAATATCAAATTAATAAGGATTTAATTATTTTAAAATGGAGAGAGTATATATTCGAGATGATTATATATACCCTCTTTTCTTGGTCCCCTGTTTAGTGGAGAAAGTTTTAGAAAATGAAATGAATCAGAATATATGGCATCATCAATCAAATCAGGATCCACAAAACATCTTACTTCAGTAGAATTTGGAAAAGGATCATATCTCAATGCAGAGGCGGAATCAAGATTTCTGCTGAGGGAATTCAAAATTTGAAGAAACACTCACTGAACGGGGTTCGGCATCTATAATATAATACATAAAAATCATTTTAATCATGTATTAATAATATAATTTTTCGTCGAAGGGAATTCATTCAAGGGTTCGGATGAACCCCTGTTACTAGGCTGGCTCCGCCTCTGTCTCAAGGGGTGTGAATTGAAAACAGGCTAATCTAATGCAAGCATTAGTGATCGCTTTAGAGGATAAATTAGTCATAGTTGACCTTGTAGACAATTGAAAGGGGCAAAAATTTACACGCACCCGGTGTATACACCAAACTAATATTCTTTACCATGATTATGTAATTAAATTAAGTAAAATATATATTGATTAATCATGGTTAAGTAACATGAACTTTAAATTCAAATTTCAAACACATGGCATGTATGTATTGGCTTGGTGTATACACCGGGTGCGTAGAAAGGTCTCAATGGTGATTTTTTATGAAACTTTTGGGGATTCTCTTGGCATAAAAAAAATAGTTGTATTATTCATAATTCATATATATAGTCTCATCAATTTAAAGTATATAAAATAAGAAATGCCTTTGAGATACACCTATATATCTTTGTTTAGTTAGTGCAAGCTAGAAATGCATTATTTTATATTCTATGCTTGAGAAAAAAAAAAATGAAAGGCATATTTGTGGGGACAATTATTCCATCAAACCTTGCCCAAAGTATTTTTTTTATTTTTCTTAATATGTATCTCTAAAGAAAAAGAAAATAGACACTACTAGAAACGTGTGTTTTTTCTCATGAAAAATTTGCTATCAGAAAATTGCTAATTTTCGATAGACGTGTCGTCGAGCTTTATCTTGAACCAAATTATTTTTACAAGGTAGCATAGTGCACAAAGTATTTGCGCTAGCTGGGTTTGGAGAAGGAATGCAGTGCCTAAAAAATGTGATGTGGATAATTTACCCTAATATTAACGTTAATTAGTGATTGCTTCGACGGCTCGAACGTATGTCACAGTGACACAATTTTATATTGTTCCAATGCTCCTCGTTAAAGGAGGTGATGCAACAGGAGGACTTTTAGAAAGTCACTCATCCTAGTACTATTCTCTCCGAGCACGTTTGATTTTGGAGTTCTGATAGAATCTAGTGTGTTCGTGTTAGTATGATCGCATCCAATAAACCAGATTTTGAGAGATTCTATCAAAAAAAATCCTTTTAGAAATTGATGATTTTCTTATAGTAACGAAAAATGAGCTCTTCGAAAACTGCTTTGATAGATTTTTATTCCCGATGATTATCGACATTTTCCGACGAAAATTTCCGTGGAAAATCTATTATATTTCTAATAATGAGAGATAATATATATTTTGATAAAAAATATCATGATAATCAAAACTATAATCTAGTTGTATAATCCAAGGAAGAATCACTTATGGATTTTCACTAGCTAGCTTAGTCTATTTATTTAATCCCACATGGATCATGATTTTATTTTTAAAAAAAAATTAAGTTTTATTCTATGATTCTATCATTAGGTTGGCCACAAATATTCTAATGGCACTTTAAAAATATCAATGGTGGATAGATTTTATTGCTAAACAACAAAAATATATATCGTTAATTCTATTAAACTATAAATTATTATAAAAAAGAAATTGTTAGCTATGAATTTTTTCAGAGACGGATCTATATATACTTAATTCATACTTTTTCATGCATTACAGAAAAATAGGAATTATCGACATACAAATTTTGTTACTAAATAAAAAAATATATTATAAATTTTATTTGACGATAAATTATTAGAGAGGCGAAAATAAACTATTTTACTTTTTAGAAGAAAATCGAATTTCAACATCATGACTATAGAAGAGGGGAACTAAAGCCTGGAAACAAGCAAATTGATAGCCACTTTTAAAATAATAAATAAATAAATATTTTTGTCAAACAAAATCATTTCTAAGATATTGTTATTTTATTTATTTATTTATTATACTTTGATCACACTACCATCACTTCAATCTCATTCAATTCAGACCAACTAAAATGTTCAAGTTGGCCCAATTTATATTACAGTTTTTCAAATTTCAAGAGTCAAATGAATTGGTTTTTTATCACAATTTTTTATATGTCTTTTAAATATTTTAAATAATTATAGTGACTTGTTACGTATTTTCAAATATATGAATTTTATTGAAAAAGCAATTTAAAGGTTGTTTTAAGCACAATTTTTCATATTCGCAGTTGATCCTAACGAAGCTCCAACCTTAAGTATACATAAAGTTAATTTTACACTATAGTCAAAAGTGAAACGGTAAGTTTAATTTTTGACATTGAATTTTACCATGTTGAAGCTCCGTTAAAATCAAGAGCAAATAAAAATTTCATCTGCTAATAATCGACGCATGGATGATTCTAAAGTAAAGTATAACGAAAAAATAAAAATGAAATATTTCGTTTAGTATAGAGATAAATTTGAATTTTTTTTCTCCAAAGACAAGAAAAATAATAATAAATAAACCGCTCGAATTCATCATGATTCAATGATCATCTCAGACCCCAACTCTTCCTCTTCTTTTATCTCTTTGTGTTGACAGTTTTTCTGATAAAATGTCACTCAGATACTGATCAGACATCAGTAAGTTAACACAGTCGCCATTTTCATGTCCCTCTGATGTGACATACCTCATCTTCTTCTTGTTCCTCGTGGATAGCGCGAATTCATCATGATTCAATGATTGTCTCAGAGATGCTTTCTAGATGAGGTCTCCATACACCAACTCTTCCTCTTCTTCTGTCTCTTTGTGTTGACACTTTTTCTGATAAAATATCACTCAAATACTGATAAGACGTCAGTAAGTTACCAGTATCCCCATTTTCATGTCCCTCTGATGTGACATGTCTGATCTTCTTCTTGTTCTTCGTGGATGACCTGCAATGAGTCTTTGACTTCTGATCAGATGTCAGTAAGTTCTTTGACTTCTGATCAGATGTCAGTAAGTTAGTACTGTCTCCATTTTCATGTCCCTCTGATGTGACATGCCTTATCTTCTTCTTGTTCTTCGTGGATGATTTAGAACGAGTCTTTGACTTCTGATCACGAGGAACAGAAGAAGATGATGATGGCATTGGCATGAGGAAATAAATCTTGCCGCGTTGTAGCTCAGCATCAGGAGGGACAACAACAATTTTAGGACTACAACTATTTTGATCATTTGATGATGATGAATATGAAGATGTTGATTTTTTTAAGATGTGTTTGGGATAAAGTTTCATAATTTCTGAGGCTTTTACATGAGAATCACTAATTTCTTCAACTTTACCATTAGAATGGACTATTCTAATTACATCAAGTGAACCACATGGAAAAATACAAGCTATGCAACATCTAATTGCATTTCTCATTATAGATTAAATCAACTTTTTTTTTTGGCACTAATTTTCTTTTCTTTTCTTTTTTTTTTAGAAAGAAAGAGAAGAAGAAAAAGGAGGAGAAGAAGAAGGAAAGGAAAATATATAAAGGAAGGAAAAAGAAGTCCTTTTATGAATGAATTATAAGTCCAAGTAAAAAAAAAATTATAAAAAAAAAAAAACTTTCTTTCTCCTTTTTGGGTAAATATAATGATTTTATTTTGTGCTTTTGGGGTGCTTTCTTTTTGTGGATTCTTCAACTTTTTCTATTCTTTTTAGACTTTGAGTTAGTATTTTATATTGATAGTGCAAGAAAAATTTACTTTATAATTTGTTATATAGCAGATTCATTGTACCCTTATATAATTTATCTGATAGGATATTATTTTCTTGCTCCTTCTATTTCTTTTTATTTTACTTTTTTTTGTTGAGCACCCCTCTTAATAAAGTCCTCTTTCCTAAAAAATTAAAAATAATTTTATCAATATATTCTATTAATTTCATACATCTTTCTAAATTTGTAATTAAATTCATTGAAAAAGAAACTCTCAATTAATGATCTTGGTAATTTAAATAAGGATTTAATAGGAAGATATTGATCAAATTATTCTTGAAAAATTAAAGGAACATTTAAAAAGGATTAAAGAAATATATTTATATATATATATATATATATATATATATATATATATATATATATAATGCACCCCCCCCCCAAAAAAAAAAAAAAGGAATGAAGGGAATATCAAATTTGTTTATATTCAAGAAAATGACATATTTATATATTTAAAAATAACTAGCTTTGATTTTTTCGTTTCACACTTATTGAGAAGTTTTATAGTCACGCAATTGTTGTGTATATATTAGGGGTGAAATATATGCCATGAATAATTGAACCATTCTCATATCATGATATCGCTTTGTGAAAATCTAGAACAAAAAAGTCTCTTTAGGATGACTTTATTCTCGCTAGATCGAATCACAACTACTTAGTATAATAGACTCAAAATATTCTTTCAGCCGATTCAAAAGCAGCAGTACTTGAGATTGAATTACATAATAAGCTATCCCCATCACCCTGGGGATCGGATTCTTTCTTTTATTCGGATCGACTCTAATCGTGATTTTGATAGCGCATATGTCCTAATTACTGGTAACACGTGTTTGACTGTGATTGGATTTGCCAACAAAATGGGGTCCATGATCCTGGAAAAGACAGTTGTCTCTATTAAAATTTGACACATGTCAACATTTGGATGGTTGAATTCTCTTGGTTAGAGTAGTTGAACAGGTTAATTACATTGTAGGCCACTATGGTCCTTTGTTAAAGATATAGCCAAAGACAAAAAGGGCAATGAATGGAAATAATAATAGTAATATAGAAATAATTTAACCTATTTTCTCATTTTATTTGTAATGAGGAATTTTTATAGTCACATAAATATGATGGAATGTTTAAGATCTAAATTTCAAAAATTTATAATCGATCATGCAATTGTTATGACATATTTTATGATCACAAAGTTTTAAGAAATTATTTTTTTTGTTGTACTCTGTATCTGGTCAAATTTTGTCATATAAATTAAAATAAAGGGAATCACATCTTTCTTAGAAGTCACTTTCTTCCACTTAATAAGAATTGACATATACGAGATAATAAGATTTTTATGATACGATCTTGTATTGAGAATTATCTATGTCTCTATCGATTAGAGATTACTCAAAAACTAGAATTTTTTTAGATTTTTACATCAAAAAATTGTCAAAAATATATTTGTTGCAACTATTTCTGACGATCTTTCCGTCAGACATCTCAAGATGAAATGTTCATAGAAAATTCTCATTTTTCATAAAATTGAAATTAAAAAGAAAGAAGAGAAATTGGACCATTTGTTCCTATAAAAGAATTGATTTTCTTTTCTCAGATATTTCAAAAATACATTTCACATTTAATTTTTTCAAGAAAAAATAATTATTTTTCTTGTTTTACCCTCAAATTGATTTTCAAGAACTAAGATTATATATCAATTAATATGAATATTATGATAAAATACTTAAATTATTTATTATTCTTATGAGACATTTAAAGTCTAAAATAGACATGTAAAAGTGAACGAGGAGAGTAGTACATAAGATGGATCTTCTTTTGAAACTAATTTCTAGGGCAAACAACATAAATCTCGACAGTTTGGAGTTTAATTAAAAAAAAAATTGATATTTGCATGATTACAAAAATCTCAATTTTGAATCTGTTGAGATAAAAAGTTAGTTGTTGATACATCCAACGAAGATATATTTTTTTTCTTTGTCAAGATATATAATTAGCTCATAATATATATTTTTTGATTTTGGATCTATCAAGATACATAATTAGCTCCTGATACATCCAACGAAGATACATAATTAGTTGAGATTTTTATAATTATTTTTTAAAAGTAAAAATTTGTGTAAATATAATAAGTTTAAGGTGTATGCAGTGGCGGATCCAGGAATTTTCTTCAGGGGGTTCGAAAAATAATAAAAATATAAATGTGTGAATAAGCCAATAAAATATAATTTCAAGGGACGTAATAGTATATAGTCTATAAATATAAAATACTTAAACTTATATTTTAACTTATTTTAATTTTTTTTTATTTTTTTTTTTATATAACAGGTGAGGTATGTAGTCTTTTTTTTTAATAGCTATAGGCTTTTCTTTTTAGTTCTGTAGGCGTCCAGCTATAGGTTTCAGTCTACTTTTTAAAGGGGATCGAACCCGCGACCAAGCCTGAAGTAGCGCCCCAAGAAGTAGAGATTGTACCACTGGGCTATCCCACAACCTTATGTTAGATGGTTCAAAATTAATATATATACATAAATATAGATTTTCTACCTTATATTATAGAACGTAATTTTTCGGTACTACGTAGGTCCGCTCCTGGGTGTATGTTTATATTATTTTTCCTAATTTCTATCTATCAATATCTCAAAGCAAAGTCAAGTGGGATGTGGTTTTCGTGGGATAAGGTGTATGTTTATATTATTATAGTGCTTAGAGTAATGTGAAATATTTGATTGTCCTATTTTTTTCCAAAGTATATATTATTAATAATAACTAATGTGTCTAACAACAAAACCATGTGCTTCTTTCCTTATCATTTACCAAAAAGTTCCAATATTCAAGAAACAAATATACTCCACCAAGATTTTCCCTTTGAATTAAAAGATTTTTCAGATCCAATACTAAGTTTTCCAATAGTAGTATACTCATTAAATTTATGAGTAAAGTAAAGCATCTAATACCTCATTAAACTATCATCTATTTGCTACCACACACTTTAATTTTACGAGGTTCTATTATTTTCAGAACTAAATTTTAGAGTATTTTTGTCATCATTTTTAGCTGGCGTGATACCTTTTGTCAATCTTTTTAGCTGACATGACACCTTTGACGTGGACCCCATTTTATGTAATAAAGGTATCACATCAGCACAAAAGAATGACAAAAATACGCTAAAATTGAGTCTTGGGGGTAATAGGACCCCTGTGAAGTCGGAGTGTGTTGTAGCAACTTTGATCATAATTCGAGGGGTATTGGATGCTTATCTCTAAATTTAATATCAAGATCTTAATAGGGTCTATCTATTTTTAATCAGAGATATCATGTTCGAGCTCTTAATATGCAAAAAAAAAAAAGCTCTAGTAGAGAGCAGTTCGTACTTAAATAGGCTTTACAGAATGTTAATTCGTATTAATCATAGCTTCAATACAGATAAGTAGTAACACCATACGAAAAAAATAAAATAATACTCATTAAATTAAACTTCATGAAACAAAAGAAAATGGTTTATTATGATTTACATATCTAAAGAAAAATAAGTTAATTACAAATCCATTGTTTTTGCTTTGTTAATCTGGCTTTAATTTGTTCCCATACCCAAGTTGTGGCCCATTAATTCATTAAATAGTTAAGATATAGATGTTAGTGGACAACATGTAGGAGAATGGAAAAAGGGTCCATTGTAGGGGTGGGATAAGGGTCCTTTGCTATAGAAGTTATGAAGTTTTTTTTTTGTTGGATGTTCGGTATTCATATTTCAGTTCGATTAATTTGGATTCGTGCTGGACAGGGCCTATCTGAGGGTAGCGTTTTTTACCAAGGATATTTCTATACACATGACTCGAACTCAAAATCTTTAGTTAAGGGGGAGCAGTCCTATCCACTGCACCACATCATTTGGTGGTGAGAAGATATGAAGTTGAAACATCAATGATAAAATTCAAGATTGATTAATCGGAAAAGGTACGAATATACCTCTGAACTTTGATAAATGATACAGATATACCCTCTGTCATACTTTAGGTACAAATAGACTCTTGTCGTTAATAAAAAAGTATATATATATACCCTTGAACTTTGATAAATGATACAGATATACCCTCCATCATACTTTAGGTACAAATATACCCATGAACTTTGATAAATGGTATAGATATGCCCTCGTCATACTTTAGGTACAAATGTACACTTGCAATGAAAAGGTACATATATACCCTTCTCACTAACGGTAGGACACGTGTCACAATCCTATTCGTTTGGCCTTTTTAAATTTAATTTATCCCAACTCATTCCAAAATAATTCTAATTTAACTCATAACTCAATTCAAATAATAACCGAAACTCAATCCGGTCTAATAGAAAAAAAAAAGAATAAACATGCGTGAATAAAGATGTATCTTGAAGGTTTTATTAGACCAGCTCAGGTTTGGGTTATTGTTTGGATTGATTTGTGGGTTAAATTAGAAATATTTTCAGATAGGATGGGATAAATTAAATTTAAAAAGGGCAAATGAACAAGATTGTGACACGTTACCTGTCGTTAATGAGAAAGGTATATGTGTACCTTTTCATTAACGGCAAGGTTATATTTGTACCATTTATCAAAGTTCAGGGATATATATGTACCTTTTTATTGACGGGGGATATATTTATACCATTTACTAAAGTTCAAGGGTATGTATGTACCTTTTCATTAACGATAAGGATATATTTGTACCTAAAGTATAACGGAGGATATATCTGTACCATTTATTAAATTTTAGGGGTATATTCGTACCTTTTCCGTTGATTAATTAGTTAGATTTGTGGGTGATCTAATTAAGTGGCTAATTAGGGTATTATTAGAAGTCATTTTTGAAGTAATCCCTATATCAATTTATGTATCATACTTCTTTTACTATGTGAGTCATTTTTGCCTGGACACAACCTGAAAGTTACGAGTTCAAACTGCGGAAATAACTTTTTGCAGAAATATGGGTAAGTTTCATAACATAAGTCCTTGTGGTTCGAATGCACCGAATACTATTTCCTTTTATCTTACAAAGAATGTCGTACTTTTTTATTCAACAGTAATAACTTAAAAAAAAAAAAAACTATTTTACACTTCATAAGATAAGATGATTTATAATCACATAAATATATGACTTATTTTGAATCGTAAATTTCAAAATTTCTTTCTTGAATTACGTGCCAACAATCGAACACAGTCACATAAAATGAGACGAATCAGTAACAAGAAGTAGTCCATCTTTACCCAAATAGCCAACATAATTGACTTTTCTTTACTTAGCTAAAAATATATACATATATTGTATATTATTGGCTATTTTTAAGTTAATTCTTTTAAGAATTGGAATATTAAATTTGAGATGAATCATGGGTTATTTTTCAATAATTGGTCATAAGTGAATCATTGTCCTATACCATAGCATATTTTTTAGCCAATCATCACTTTGCAGAAATAGCCACAAAAAGAGAATATTACTATCTTCTGACATTTTTATCAACTTTACTTTAAATACTATTGTTCAGGTTCTTCAATATTTTTACCAGAAAATGCCCTTTATTTCTCCCAAATTTTCTACTTCTTCCCACTTCTTTATGTAAGTACACTTGTAACTATTATTACTATATTGGACATAATTTAATTGCTTATCCCACTCTAGAAGACAACTTTTAACCTATCCTCTTTCTTTGGAATTGATATATATTACTAAATCTAAAAACAACACAAATCTCGACAGTTTGAAGTTTAATTACAGAAAATTTTGACATTTTATATAATTACTAAAATTCCGATTTTGGATCTGTCAATATACATAATTAACTCCCGATACATCCAACGAAGAGTCGAAGATACATTTTTTTATTTGTAAAGATACGTAATTAGCTTCCGATACATTTTATTTTTTAGGAGATACATAATTATCTTCCGATAAATCCAACGGAGATACATAATTAGTTGAGATTTTTGTAATTATTTGATAAGGGTGAGAATTTGTGTAAATATAGTAAGTTAAGGTGTATGTTTATGTTAGTTTTCTTTACTAAATTCAATACCTCCGCAATGTGACCCAAATGTCACGGACTCAAGCGATGAAAACAACCACTTGTAAATATATGCAAGGTAAAATGACATACGATAGACCTTTCTGATAGGGTCCTTCACGAAACCCTACGCATAATAAAAACTTTGGTGCACTTGGTCAATTCTCAATCATGACCTTTATAAGGGCCTACAATAAATTCAAGATTTATCTTACTAGGACTTTCCTTAACCATGTACTTAAAATAGTGTGAAATTTTGTTTAAAAGTTTGATAAGAAGGTACAACTAACTTAACAAAATTTGTGTACCAAAAATTATCCTTCAATGTCTTTGAGTCATATAATTTATAAAATATGTAAACAGTGTGTAAATAGGGTGTATTTTATATAAAATATGCATAATAATATACATACGTATGTAAAACATATACAATCGAGATATATAAGTAGTTTATAATTTGAGTATATTGATAAACTAAATAATCGAAGGGTATATTTAAATAAGTTTTTAAATTTATTTTGATAGTTGTGGTAGACCTGTATTGGAGAAAGGGCTAAATATTTGCTATATCTTCCTCGTGCTTATGAAATCTATAGGATATCAAATTAAATTATGTATTGTACATTTTTACTATTAAAAAATAAAAAAGTAACAAACACAACCAAATGCACATCCATGTGCTTGTCATATTGAAGCAATTAATAGCTTAATAATAGAAATAGAAATTAAAAGATCTTAATATTCACAGTTGGCTTCTCAAAAGTAATTTTGGAAATTTATTAATTTTTAAAATAATATCCTTTCAATTATAGATTAAAGTTTGTTAATTTGCAAGATTGTTTTGCACTGAAAAAAAAAAAAAAAAAAAAAAGCAAACCTTGTTGGTCCTAATATTTCATAGTGAAATTTACGATATATCGTTCTTTCAAAGAGCGTGATATATATAGAATGAATGAGATTCCTTCATTCAATCATATAACATTAGTTAAAATGGGACGGATGGGGTTCTTTCGTTTGGTTACGTCGATCAAGAATTTAGAATTCAAAATAACAAGTAATAAGGGTTGTACTGGAGTGACAAGTACTCCTCCAACCTTAATCAAAAGTCTGGAGTTCGATCATTCGAGCCTCCTGGGTACGTAGTCACGTTTGTTAAGGAGCACGTTACCACCACCAACAAACCCCCAAACCCCCAATGCGGCACTTGCTGGTTGCAAAATCTCAATCTAATTGGGCTTCAATACAGACACCGTATGCCGGATGGAAAACCAAAAAAAACGTAAAAAAAAAAAAACCTGATGAGAGGAGAGAGGGGGTGGTGGGGTGGGCATACATGTCAACGTAAGAAGTCATGATAATCTATGTTGCTCGGATATATCTTCTAAACTTCTATAGCATACTTATCGAATCTTAAAAATATACATAAGTTTTGAAAGATCTGATACATACTGAACGATATTTTTGAAAAATTCAAACAACATATACCGTAACAAAACCTATAAGGCAAGTACTTAGAGATCTCACTCCAATGCAATCGAATCCATGGTGAGATTTCTAAGTACTAGCCTCCTACCTAGATTGTTCCTACACGTGTCAATAAAATCACAACAAATCCCACGAGCGAATCGAATATTTTATTCATTTTATCTAACTCATTTTCGACCTGTTCATATTCAATCCGATCCGTCCATTTGCCACCACATCATTAGGCCATCTCTTAGGTTGCACTTGATGAAAAAGAAGGCAAAGAAAGAGAAAGCATAGTGTTTATATCTGATAATTCCACTTTATTACTATGGTGAATAATTTTCTCCTTTATATTATTTTCTTCACTTCTGCTCAATCCCAATTGCAAATCAGGCAGCCAATCCTTTTCCAAAATGAACTTCTTGTCTTGTTTCATCTGCATACAGTGACGAAGTCAAAAATTCTATCAAAAATATATAAGAAAAATTATTACTTATATATACAATATAATTTTCGGCCTACAATATATATAATTTATCGGCGAAGAATATTCAACTATCATTAAATATTTAAAGTGGGAAACTTATAAATATGTACAGTTCGGCTAAACTTATTTATGAATATATGTCTAAAATATACAGAATTTATACACTTACTATGTTTATTATATGTATAGTATACGTAAATATACAAAACCTATACGTATGCAAGCTATTTCGCAAACTAGATAGAGATAAGCATCTAGTATCCCCTCGAACTATGGCTACGATCGACACACGTCAACTTCACAGGGGACCTATTACCCCCCCCCCCCCCCCGCCCTCTCCAAAATTCAATTTTAGCTTATTTTTGTCACTCTTTTGTGCTGACATGGTACCTTTATTACATAAAAATGAAGTCCACATCAAAGGTGTCACGTCAGTTAAAAAGATGTCACCTCAGCTAAAAAGGTTGACAAAAATATATTAAAATTGAGTTCAGAGAGGGGGGAGGGGGGTAATAGGACCCTTGTAAAGTTGGAGTGTGTCGTAGAGGATTTACTCAACTAGATATAAGTAACTAATTGTCCTAAGCTAGATGACATAGATATATTTATCAAGGGAAATTAACTTAAATAGTCGTCCACCTAAAAAATAATCAGCAGATGTATAAATACGTATAATCGATATAAAATATACGTATATTGGCGTAGTTCCATAAATATTTTTGACTGAACGACCAATTTATAACCTCCCCTAGCTAGCTAGTACTGAATCAAAATTAGTGCAAAATATTGACAAAAGATTTACCTCAAATCTAAGAGGGGTCCTATATTTTGGATCAAGGTTGTTGTATCTGCAACTCCATTTTGGTCCAGTATGATGAAACAAAGATTGAGAATTCAATTTATTTTTGTTGAATTCAAATGGAGGCCACTTTTTTTCTTCAAGAAAATAATGTCTTTGCCCAATAGGACAAATTTGATGATTTTCCAAGAATTTCATTTTCAATAAATTGTTGGTTCCTTGATGGGAAGACCATTCCATGTATCTGTAAAAGAGCCCATTGTGTAAAAATGATGGTTAGTCACGCAGATATTTATGACTTATCTTTTGTTATAATAAGTTTCAAAAGTCTTTTGTTTTTTGTTATATTTCGTGAACAATCAAACATGACCTCATCAATTGGCCGGAGGGAGAGAGTAGTTCCTTCGTTTCATTTTATGTGAACATGTTTGATATATTGAGGACGAAACTAAGAAAGAAAGAGAAAATTTGATACATGTTATGATTTGTGGCCAAAACATGTTGTGATATTTGTGCAGCTATAAATAATATCAGTAAAAATATAAACGAGAGAAGTTTAAAAAAAATATATCATTCTTTTGGAACATAACTAAAAAAAAATTTATTTAAGTTTATTATATACATTATCAGTGTAAAAAATATATACACCATCAGGTCAAATTTACATGTTATAGTAGGTAACTTTTCTTATTTTCAAGATTATAAATTTCATATTTTAGGAGGACTTACCTATATAAATATTTGTTGGGTGATCTGATAGTGCAAAACTTATTTACACAAATAGTATATTACTTAAAATAAATAATATGTCACATAAAATGAAGAGAATATGATAAACTAGGTTACCTGGATTGAGTTCTAGCAAATGAATTTTGAAAATGGTGATTAATGTTGTCATCATCATTAAAATTTCTTGCTAATACAATTGCACCATTCTTCATTTTGAAATCTTGAAGAGGATTAAAAGATCTTTGGCTTAAATTTCCATAGAGATAATTTCCTCTTTGATTTGCTCTATGACCATGGCCTAACACTGTCAAAAATAATAATTAAAAAGATTCAATAATTGGTATAACTAAAATATATATCATTGTAAAAGAGAAAACGAGCCTATAGAAACAACTAATTTTAGTATCTATCATTTAATTCAAGTCAATCAATATCTAAATAACTTTAAATATAAAAAAAAATAACATAAATATATATTTTAATTTGTCATATTTACACAAATTCCCATTCTTACAAAGTAACTACAAAAATCTCAACTAATTATGTATCTTCATTGGATGTATTGAGGGGCTAATTATGTATCTTGACAGATTCAAAATCGAAAAAAATGTATCTGAAACTAATTATATATCTTTACAAAAAGAAAAATGTATCTTCGTTGGATGTATCGGGAGCTAATTATGTATTTTTACAAAGAGAAAAATATATTTTCGTTGGATGTATCGGGAGCTAATTATGTATCTCGACAAACCCAAAATCAAGATTTTTAGTAATTGTGCAAAATGTCAGAATTTTCTTTAATTAGTCTCTAATACTGTCGAAATTTATGTTGTTTGCCCTAATTTTAAATATATGGTGTCTGAAGTTAGCCATGCTTGTCAAAGCCAAATGTTCAACTTTTCATATGTCTGAAATTCGATCATTTTTGCTTGAACATCTGATGGTTAAAGTTCAGTTATTTTTCCATGAACTTTATAAGTGGCTAAATTTAGCCATTTTTGCTTGAACTTTTTGCACATATATATGGCTAAAGTTCAGCCACTTCTACATGAACTTCATATGTGGATGAATTTAATCATTTTTACCTAAGTTTAGGCATTTTTAATTTACTTGAAATTCATACACATATAATTAATTGAAGTTCAATCATTTCGCTTGAATTTCAGCTAGAAGTTCCTGGACTTCAGTCATATATAATATTGGATGTTGTATATGTCAGAAGTTATTCAGAAATGACTAGACTTACAATTTTTAAAAAGTAGGTAAAAATTAAACATCAATGTCCAAATAGAGTATTATCTCATGAAACTTTCACCTTAATTACTACCTCCTTTCTAAATAATTGAATAATTCTAACTAGAATATTAAAAAATCCTACTCCAAATTACTAAGAAATCTCTTCTGTTGGTCAAGGTACTTGATAATGTTGAGACAATTCAACATGGTAATTAAAGTAGATAAAAATTCGAAATTAAAATACAAGTATTTTTTTTAATCGTTTAAATTTTTAGATAAAATGATAACACAATTTAAATTGAAATAGATATGTTTACCCTAGAAAAGATAAAAACATGGATAAAGATTTTACCTTGTCCAAACTCTCCAAGTTTCTTGCTTCTATACATCTATATAGAATAAGTACTAGGTTAGTCATGAGAAACATATATAAGAATTTGAACAACCTTAAAGAAGATATATATATATTACTTGTTCATTTTTTTATTTTGGGATGTCGAGTAATACTTGTTCAGTTTATAAAACCAACGGATAGTTTATCTATTTCTACCCATTTTACCCTTAGCATTAAATACGATTCATTATCTAATGCATTTCCAAAGCATTAAATTTATTATATTCAATGGGTAATATGATAAAATTATTTATCATTTACTGCTTCTTAATCTCGAAAGTGGACATGTAAAGTTGGACGGACAGAGTAGTTGTGATAGTCGTGGCCAGTGGCGGAGCCACCTTTGCTCCAGGGAGTTATTTTAATATGGTTAAAAATATTTTTTATGCATATATAGTAGATATTGAACCCCCACTTCGATTAGTTTGTATATATACTTCTGAACCCCCTCAATGAAAATTCTGGCTCCGCCACTGATCGCAACAAATTAAATTCAAACCTGGAGATGACTTTTAACATGGGCAATGCTGAGTCCTCTCACATTCATCATCTGAAGAACCAATTTTGGTGTTGCTCCTGCAAATATTAATTAAGTAGTAGTTAATTTAAACAATATAATAGGGAAATTTAATAGGTCAAACAATTATGTTTGACGTCAATGGTTTAGTATGACCACTAATGATACAGAAAAATGAATTTATTATTCAATTTTATAATAAACTAGTCCTCACGAAAAAAACTATATTTTCAGTATGAGGAATTTTCTAACCTAAACCCGTCTTCTAAAAGTTTAAGTTATATATATCGTCAGTATAAAGAATTTTTGCGCCGCCAAATTTTCTTTACTTGTTGTAATAGGTAAATTCTCTTATTTTTACGATCATAAATCCCATATCTTAAGATGACTTATCTGTAGGGGGCGTTTGGTTGGAAAATAGTTATTCAGGGATAATTAATCCCGGAATTAATTATTCTGAGATTACTCGGGATAACTTAACTCACCATCCATAGGAGATAACTTATCCCATCACTGTGGTGTAAATGGTGGGATAAGTTATCCCGGTATTAACTAATACCTCCAATCAAACATGGGATAAAATAATCTTTCATTTTATCCCGAGACTACTTATCCATTCATTACACTAATATAATGTTATATTAGTTAAACTCTTTTCTTTAAAAAATTAAAATGGAGCCATAACTTCATTACAAAGAATCAACACGAGTAGAGGCGGAGTCAGAATTTCAACTAAGGTGGTTCAATAATTGAAGAAAAATTAGTTGAAGGGGATTCAACACCTACTATATATACATAAAAAAGTAATTTTAATCATATATAAATAGTATAGTTTTTCGTCAAAGGTGGTTCGGATGAACCCCCAGCCAAAGGCTGGCTCCGCCCCTGAACATGAATTGTGGTGAGATCGTTGGGATCCCTTCATCCTAGAGGTCTCAGTTTTAAGCCTTAGGCGTGGCAAAAAATCTTGTTGGGAGTGTCGATGCCAGAAATAATGGATAATGCAATGAACGAATCTGAATTAGTCAGACTCTAATGTTGATCTGAACAGTAAGTGGAAAGCAAAAAAAAAAAAAACTAGAGTAAAGCATCTAGTATCCCCTGAACTATGACCAAATTTGGTACGGCACACTCCAGCTTCACGGGGTTCCTATTACCCCCTGAACTAATTTTAGCATATTTGTGTCAACCTTTTTAGCTGACGTGACACCTTTGATGTCGGTTCCATTTATGTAACAAAGGTATCACGTCAGCACAAAAGAGTGACAAAAATATATTAAAATTGAGTTCAGGAAGGTAATAGGTTCCCTGTGAAGTTGAAGTGTGTCATAGCAAGTTTGCCCATAGTTCGGCGGTGTATTGGATACTTATCTCAAAAAACTACATTATTGAAAAGAAGTAGGTGGACTTACTTTCTTGACCACCAAGTCTATGAATGGCATTAACAAAAGAGAGATGAAGTTGTGGAGTCCATCTTAGCCTTGGCAATTTTGATCTTACATATTGTCTAACTTTGCTCATCTTATTCTTATTGTTAATAATAATTTCATTTCCACATGAGCTACTATTATTTTCTTCATTTGTAATTTTATCACTTTCCACACTAATAACTTCAATGCTTTCTTGACTACTTTTGCTATGATCATGATTAATTTCTTCATTCAAATCAATGGATGACATGACCTTTTCCATGTAATATTCTTCACTTGTTTCTTCATTGACATGTTCCATTGATTCTTTAGCCTCCAAGAAACCCTAATGGACCTGTAACACGAAGTGAATACAGTCAGACCTCTCTGTAACAGTATGGTTTGTCTCGATTATCATATAGTATATCATTATATGAAATATCGGTTCTAACAAAAAAAAAAAAAATGTTGTAGTGAAATGTTGTTATATAGATCAGGATGACTTTTATAGTGAGATTTGACTATATTATTACTGTTACTATCGGTACGTATTGCAGAAGTGGATTCACGATTTAACCTCTATGATTTCAACCCTTAAAAATACAGTCAAATTAAACCTAACAGCAGTTTTGTCTCGATTATCATATAGTATATCATAATATGAAAGATCGGTTCTATAAAAAAAAATGTTTGTTATAGCGAAATGTTGTTATAGAGGATGACTTTTATAGTGAGGTCCGACTGTACTACTACTATGTATTACAAAAGTGGATTCAGGATTTAACTTCTATGAATTCAACCATTAACAATACAATCAAATTAAACCTCTCTATAACAACAGATTTGTCGTGTCACTTTGGCGAAATATTATTATATAGAACATATAATATAACATATCAAAAGATCATTTCCACAAGCTAAATTACATTTTTATAATTATAAGATTACTGCTTAATTTTTATCCAAAATAATGCCTAATCCTGATTAACCCTAACTTCTATTACAAGCAATATTTTAGCTACAATCTAATAACCTTAGCAACTGATTTTTTTGGCCAAATTTGTGCAACATAACAAATTAAAGAAGACAAATTCATAACATATTATCAAAAATAAAATAAAAAATTATTGGCTATTAATAAGTTTTATAACAAATCGATAAGCAACAAAATTTCATTCCTAATCTTATTTAACGATGAATTATCAAACAAAATTATTAGCTATGACCTAGCATCTAATGACTAATAATTTTGATTTCCCCTACCTTTCTGTCATAGTCTAACTTTTGTTAATCGGTCACTCATATAACGAATCAAAATATTATGAGTAGCTAGATTTATATCACTATTTATAAAACGCGAATTTTCGAGAGATTCCATCTAAAATTCTCTTTTTATTCAAAAAAAAAATGTAATTTTAATAAAGAAGAAAAAGAAGAAGAAGTAGTAATTAATTTAAAGATAATTTCTCAAAATAAATACAAACCATAAATAATTCTGCTTCTGCTTTCAATATCTTCTATGGATAATAATCAGCTGCTGCAGAAAAATATCAGACAAAGAAAAAGTTTAGGGGAATAAGAAGTTTAATATATTGGTATGACACTTTTTCTTTGGGTGTTGGGAGCTTTTTATTTCAATCATCAACTATATGGAATTAATTGTTTTTAATGCCAATAGTCATCTCATAAGATACATATATAATATTCTGGTTCATATATAATATCTGTTTCATTTCATGTGACGTTATTTTCTTTAAATTATACGTACTATTAATAGTAAAAGAATGGTCCAATATGTCTTATTTTTAAGATTAAAAAAATTGATTTCTTTTTTGTGTTCAATATTATATTGGAGCCGACATCTCTAATTAAGGATGAAGGAGAAACTGCTCGCTAGCATAGGTTAAAAATCCACTAATAGATTTAAAAATTCTTTTAGACGGTTATGGTATATATAACTTCAATCATTTGAAATACGACGTACATCTAAATTTAAAAAATAATTTATAAACTTTCTCATTTATTTTTAGCATAATCTAAATTTTAAAATAATTTATAAGCTTTCTCATTTATTTTTAGTAGCATGTTTTTATAGCTACATAAATCACATGACAAGTTTAAAATTCATAATTTTTTTTAAAAAGCTGTTCTTAAATTTTTTTGTCCAATTAAATTAAACCATACAAACTAAAAGGAGAGAATAGCTATTTATTTTTTATTTGTTTAATTTTCACATAGTAAATGAAATCAATAGAGTAATAATGATGATTTATATAAGAACAAATATTGGTAGCTCATTATAATGCAATAATTCTTTCTTTATAGATTGTACAAGATACTGGTCAAAATGTTAGGTTGAAATCAATATCTCATACACCAATATATATTGTAATGAGATAGTCGAGACTCCTTCATTCATAATCAGACGTTTTGAATTTGAGCTTTTAGAAATGAAAGATATTCTATTGGAAGTGCCGACCTCAAAATAGTTGCGCAATGAAAAAAAGCAATCCGATGCACTAAAGCTCCCTCTATGCATGGGATCCTTGTACGCAATTTTACCTTGTATTTCAATCGAGGGACTTGAGAGGCGGTGGTTTACCTGCGATGAATATCAGCGGTTCAAGTTTTCTTACTGTGTACACGATAGATCATCGTTTTTCTCTAAATCATACATGTTGGTTTGTTGTGGGCCTTCCTCCTTATAGCGGCTTTCAGCTCCTCTCCTTTCCTCGTTTCGAAATTTCTAATAAGAAATTTTGGGCATTCATTATTATATTAACGTCGGTGAAGGGGAGGCTTGGAGTAACTGGTAAAGTTGTTGTCATGTGATCAGGAAGTCACGAGTTCAAGCCTTGGAAACAGCCTGATCTGGCAGAAATGCAAGGTAAGGTTGTGTACGATACATCCTTATAGTGGGGCCCTTCCCCGGACACCGCGCATAGCGGTAGCTTTAGTGCACCGGGCTGACCCTCTTTTTTCCTTATTAACGTCGGTATCTTATGAGTCCGACCAGTCGAAAAGAGCACAATCAAGTCCAAGACGGGCACAACCGACATAATTTAGTGCACGAATCAAAATTTAGTCAGACTTCAATATGAACACAGAATGAAAAATAAAAAGGAAAAAGGACATGGGCTGACCATTTCTTTTAAAAATGGCCACAATTTGAAAAGGTGGACAACTGTAGCCAGTCGGCTATTTTTAATTCTTTTTTTTAGCCATTTGGCCCAATTGGGCGCATGCAGTCTCTATACTCAATTGATACACTTTTATATCAAATTGATACACTTTTTAAAAAAGAGAAAGGAAATTTTATGCAAGCATATGCAGTCCCTAACCTAATTGATACTCTTTTATACTACATTGATACACTTGCAGTGTCCATATACTCAATTGATACTCTCTTATACTAGACTGATACATTTTTAAAATGCATTTAGAAACTATATATAGTCGTATAAAATATATATCTAAATAATAATTGTAGTTAAAAATTATATAGAATGTGTATAAAAATGCTATAATTATTTATAGAATATGTATAGAAACTGTATCATTTTTATAAACATATATCTTTAACAATTGTATTATATTAAAAATATATGGTATTGTATTTTATTGTATAAATAAGTAAAACTAAACTAAACAAATAGTATGTTATTTTAATAATATTGGTGAATGCAAAATAATCTGGAAAAAAAAAAAGCAATTACTCAATTGTTTAAAAAGAATAAAAATGAGTAGAATCTTTAAAAAAGAAAAGGAGCCAAAAAAAAATAATAACATTAATACAAGTGCTCACATAAAAACAAAAGAAAGGTGAAATTCTCCCTTGATAAAAAAACAAAAGAAAACAAAATTCAACATGAAATCCTTAAAAAATAAATACACAACATATATTGTGAAGTACCAAAACAATGGCCATTCGGTTGGAATTAGTTTCCCGAGTGGCTGTTTATGGGGATTTAGAATTTAGGTGCTAGTTTTGTGAAATTATTTTTAGTTTTAGGTGTTATTTTTATCCTTTCCCCAAATAAAAATATATCATGTGATTTTCCAAAATTTTAATCCTTTTAATTTAAACTCTTGTAATTAATATTATCCATCTCCCCTTTGACAGTTGTCCCCTATAAATCTCTGTTTCAATTTGCATGTGATTATCTTAATTGTTGGCCTTTTAATTAAAAGTCATGTGCCTATAGTCTAAAAATTATAGCCAATGAATGTTTGTAATTTTGTAAAATACTTTCTACTGAACATTTAATTAATAGAAATTCTCAATTGAGCATTTTCCTATTTACAAAATTCTATGAAAGTGCTTGTAATTTTCAAATGAGATTGTGATTTTAAAATATTTTGGCTCGAGTTCAATATTTTTCTTTTTTAAACTTGTCAATTGATAGGATAAGTAGTTTGCTATATATAGTAAATTAAATAATTTTATCCGACTAATTTAGATTCGAGTAGTAAATGACTCATAAAGGAGGAAGTGCTTTCTACCGCCATTAATTTTTGGAAAAACAACATAAATTCGGACAATTTAGAGTTTAACTATAAAAAATTCTGACATTTGCATAATTACTGAAATCTCGATTTTGGATTTGTCGAGACTCGAGATGCACAATTAGCTTCCGTCTTCTGATACATCCAACGAAGATACAACTTTTCCTTTGTAAAGTTACATACTTAGCTCCCAATACATTTTTCTAATTTTGGGTCTGTCAAGATAGATAATTAGGTCCCGATATATATTTAATTGGAATTTTTGTAATTACGTTGTAAGGGTGGGAATTTGTGTAAATATGATAAGTTAAGGTGTATATTTATGTTACTTTTCCTTAATTCTTACGCTCGAATCCAAGTATTTGATTAAGAATAAAGTGTTTTCAATGGAGTGACTAGTAAAGTTGTTGGTATGTGATTAGGAGGTCACGAGTTCAACCCTTGAAAACAGCCTCTGGCAGAAATGCAAGGTAAGGTTGTGTACGATACACCTTTGTGGTGGGGATCTTCCCCGGACACCGCGCACAGCGATAGCTTTAGTGCACCGGGTTGTCCCTTTTTTACTTTTCTCTTTTCAATAGAAGAACAATTTTTGAGGTTTTCCTCTAGTGTTCTGTATTCACATTGGAGTTCGACTAATCTGCATTCGCGCTGAAAATTCCACTATAAAAATAAAACGCTCTCTATCAAAGACGACTCCATACCTGTGGCTCGACCTCCATATATATCTCTTTTAAGTAAAACGCTCTCTGCTAAAGACGACTCTAGCTCGACCACCATATATATCTCTTTCTTTGTTTTTTTCTCAAACATATTTGGTAGTTTCACTTTCATGAGAGTTCAAAATTTCTAAAGTAGGTGGGCTAATATTCCACAAAGAGTCAAATTTCTATTAAACACCAACAAGTGGACCATGATGTCTACTCAAAATATATAGGATTTTTATTATGTAAAAAATATAGGTGGTACAAGCTCATCCTTGACACTATTATATATCTAGGCTTATAGCACACAGTCAACGCTGAGTTAAAATTTGAAGTTTATAAATTTTTAATTTTAATTTTCTTAAACTTTTTAAATTTAAATAAATATACTTAGAAAGAATTTTTCAAAATAAATACGAAATTTAAACTAAAATTATTTAGTTTGAATAAACTCGTGGTTCGTGGCCAATATTTTCTAACATGTTATGTTGAATTACTTATGCTTCATGTCGAATCATCGTAGTTCCAAAGTTACAAGGAAAGAAAACGAACCATAGATATTTTACAAACTGATCGATATGATTTCATGTTATGTTAGGTGAGTCATGACAGACTGATCGATATGATTTCAATTTTCAAGTTATATTTAACCTAGTTAAAATATCATGCCGACGGTTTCACTTCGTGTTATATTCAACCTAGTTATAACATGTTAGATTACTTACGACCCATGCTGAGTCATCGTGATATCAAAGCTACAAACACAAAAGGTAAAATATATATATATATATATATATTTCAAATGTGAAATGCAAATATGATAGATCGATATGAATTCATCTTATATTCAACCTAATATTATATTATTAAATTTCTTTCCAATCATGTTAAATTTATCATAATAGGGCTTGATTCTCTTAAATATTACTCCATTGGATTTTTTTTTGTATACTCAAGATATTATAAATTTTTATATTATTAGGCTAAATTTGGAAGGTAGGAATCTTTGAATACTTATCTTGAACATTTAATTTCCCTACCAAAACTTGGACTAATTAAGCCATATTTCTAAAACTAGAAAACATCTATGTTCCTAGCTACTCTTAGTACGTTTTTTATCTTTGAATTATACATCTAGCATTTTAAATTGGTTTGTTGTACATAATTAAAGTATATAAAATATTTTACACTATAAGATAAATCTGATCTGTTATTGCTGGTTACTCAATTTTTTATATAAAATTTGAAAAAAAATAAATTAAATAACCTACAATAATAAGTGACGTTTATCTGCTAGTGTAAACTATTTTATTACACTGACAGTGTAGAAAACTTAAATTCATTAAACTATCATTGAAGAGGGAATTAATTAAGAATTACTTGTGAATACAAAATAGTGGGGGTCTAACAATTGGTGAATGTTTGTGAATACAAATCTTGTATTTTAAGCTCGTCCCTTTTTTTATTTTTTTTTAGAAAAAAATTGATTTATTACAAATAATTAATTAAACAGCCATATTGAAGAGGGAATTAAATAAAGAATTACGTGGGAATGAAAAGTAGTAGGGGTCTAACAATTGGTGAATTTTTGTTGCAATAAAACAAGTTATAATTACTAGAAATTGACCAAAAAAAGGGTCCATATTATGATTAAGATAGGTTTTAAATGGTTATTAAAATATATTCTTGATTAGTTTTGATCTTCTAAGTCTGTGAAAAGCAATTACGATATTAATTAAATATTTAACAAATTCTGGCTATTATATTTAGTGAGAAATATTCAACGCTAAAAATTAAGCAAAAAACTACGTTCATTTCAAAGTTTCTTGCATTTTCTTCGCTATTACAGTGCTTTGCTAACTCGAAGCGCCTCGCTATAAGAATTTAGTTTCGCTAACGCTCGACTATGTAACGATCCTCCCGATCGTTTGTGAAATCTTTTCGTCTTTCCTATTCTAGCTCTCCTTGTAGTTTATGCATGTGAATTATGACTCACATGATAAGTAATATACATCAATGCTTGAGGTGTGTGAAAGTTTTGAATATTTTAAATAATTATTTAATTAATAAATTAATGAATTAAAATAGCAATTTATTTATTTATGTGGCCAACACAAAAATAAGTTTTAAGTCTTTTGTGATCTGGTTAATTCTCTTCTTAAGTTGTCATGTGAGAGTGTACACAGATAGTAGAAGCAGAAAGTGATGCTAATCTTATTTTATGTCATTACCAGTTCCTAATTGTGTGTATGCTCCTAAATTGGATACTTGTGGATTGGTATTGTTGATGTTTGGATTGTGGATTCGTGTATAAATGTTTATTGAAAATTGACTTGATGGAATTGTTTTATGACTTTAAGTGTACTTGTAAATTTGGTACATTGTGTGGCATGTTGTGAGGTTGTGTAAAATTGATATTGATAATACTTGGTTATGTTTATGTTGGATCGGGTACCACGCCGGTACGTTTATAATTATGTTGGATCGGATACCACGTCGGTATGTTTATATTTATGTTGGATCGGGTACCACGTCGGTACGTTTATAATTATGTTGGATCGGGTACCACACCGGTACGTTTATATTTATGTTGGATCGGATACCATGCTAGTACGTTTATATTCATGTTGGATCGGGTACCACGCCGGTACATTTATATTCATGTTGGATTGGGTACCACTCCGGTACGTTTATATTTATGTTGGATCGGGTACCACGCCGGTACGATACATGAACATAGATTGTTCCCTGCAGGTCATGACTATTTGGGCAAAAATAAGTCCCAAAGCATGTGTGTACATTATTTTGTTACTTCTGTGGATGTTTACAGTATGGTTGATACTCTTGATGGTTATGTGGCTTGTTTGTGAGCACTGTTTGACCTGTTGTTGTTGTATTGTTGATTCATTGAATATTTGTTGTGTGACGATGCATGTCTACTTGTTATTTGATTTATGTTGTGTACTTGCTATTAAATTGAGTTGGCTTATGATACCTACCAGCACATAGTAGTTTGAACTGATACTACCCTGTACTCTTCTTTTGTTGAGTACAGAAAGTGTTCTAGGCTCAGACATGACCTAACCTATAGAGTTTGATAACAGATCTTGATCTAAGGGTGAGCACTCCGTCTCCAGGCTGCCATGGGTCATCTTATTTGTTCTTGTATGTCCATCTTTCGGGCAATGAAACATTCTTTATTTACTTTATTTTTGGATATCACTTTAGATATGATCTTTGTTAGTAGTTCTTGTACGATGACTTTCGGGTCTTGGAAATTTTAGTAAGTAGTTTGTTTGAATTTCCGCATTAATAATAATTAGTCCTGAATATTTGTTATTATGTTGAATTTTATAACAATATCATCTAATATTGACCAAGTGTTTGGAAAATGGTTCGGTTTAGATGGTTCTCCCACAAGAAGATTAGTGTGGGTGCCACTCATGGCCATTTGGGTCGTGACAGACTAAGTCTTGAACCTTCACGCCGACCTTTTGCTTTTTTAGCAGCAAAACCTCAATACTTTTTTGTTTTGAATTGTTTATCCTTGAGTTGAGAATCTATCAGAAACATCCTTCCTATCTTCATGATGGAAGTACAGTTCGCGTACACTTATACCCTAAAAAAAAACATTTTATAGGATTACGTTAAATATGTAGTTGTTGTAGTTGATTATTATTATTATTATAAGAAAATTCTAAAGGGTATATTTACTAAGTCAAAATATTGATTTATTATCTTCACGTATGCATGAAGAGTTGACATTCTATTATATATTCATGTCATTATAAAGAATATTTTTAATCATTTCTTTTATTTTTTAATCTCTAAATTAAAGAACCAAATACTACGAATTCTTCATGCATGATGATTGATGAAGACATATCACCTATATTTTTAGTGGTCAATTAAATACACATTAAATTTATTTTAAAATTGGTTCTGATCATATTATTAATATTAATTCTATTTTTATGTCTTGTGCTACTTATTCATAACCTCCATTATTTCTTTGATATTTTTTTTTTTATATTCAACTCTAAGGTGGCAGTGAATTTTCATTTATGAGTTTATTAATTACTAGAAATTCTGAATATTATTTACACACACATATATAATTATAATTATAATTTCCTTTTACTCGTTGATATAAAGTCATCGTCCATTTCATAGAATATATACATTAATAATTACAAAATGTTTAATGAATGACTTTTTTTTCTCACCACCTATGAAAAAATAGACTACATAGGGTCGTTTTCTCAATTTATCGCGATTCAAATATTATTTTATCCTACCGCGCTCACTGCCCCTCAAGCCTAAAAGTATTTTTGTTGTCACTACTTATCTAGATTAATATGATTGATTTTCTAACTTATTAAATTGATAATCAATAATTGATTCGAAAGGATGACCAGCCACATTAAAACCTAATGTAGAGCCTATATGACTTAGGAATTAGAAAAAAAAAACACTTTTTTTTTCTTTCTTCATGGTGTGGCCCTCCCAATTTCCCATCATATTTTTTGTCAACATATCTAATATTAGTAGGTGATAAAAATCATAATTAAAAGGCTACTAAATGGAGTTAAAGCAAATTAAATGACAACTATCTTTATAATCAGAGGCGGAGCCAGGATTTCAACTGAGGAGGTTCAATATTAAAAGAAAACTTGGTCGAAGGGGTTCAACACCTACTATAACCACATAAAAAATAATTTTAATCATGTATAATTAAATAATATATTTTTCCGTCGAAGGGGTTCGTCCGAACCCCCTAAAGAAGGCTGGCGCCGCCCCTGTTTATAGTATCATTCCAATTAATTATAAGTTGTATATACATTCATGTGTTTGGTAAATAGAATGAAAGTTTTCTTTATAATCATTTGGTATTCGAAATCCGCTAGATCGATAAGTTCAGATTTGTGCCTCGTAAGATTTATTTAAGAAAAATATTTGAGTCTTCTAGTTAAAATTAAGTATAAATAACATAAATACCAACCCTTTTGGTAGTAATTACACTCTCTCTCATTTTTTTAATTACTTTACTCTTTCTCCCTATTAATATACATAACATAGCCGACATATATATAACATTCTGTGTATATGTTGAGATTTTTGTAATATGTTTAGGAAGTTGGGATTTTTTGTAATATTGTGTATTTGTGTAATTTTTAGTAAAATTTAAATTTGATTCGAGCACCATATATATTGAGGTATCCGAAGAAATTGTGGAAATAAATGGAAGAAATGACGGGTTAATTTATAATCATATTTGGTCCCTCAATTATTCATAAATTCTTATGTTAATTTCTTATTATATCTGACTAAGCATATTTAATAATTAACCTTTAATTATTTAAAACTTTCACTTTTGATCATTTTCTTATAATGTGTATTCACAAATTTTAAGAATAATTAATTGTCTCGTCATCATTAAATTATTTATTGATTATTTAAAATCTATATTGTTACTACTATATATTTGAACTACATGAAAGGGACCAAAAACACATTTTAATCAATTGAAGGTTAAATATAAAATATTATTCTCCTAAAAGAAAGATTAAATAACACTTTTGATCCCTCATTAATTGATAAAATTTTACTTTTCCTGTGGATTTAGGGTTGATGTTTTCAAAATTACATCAAGATTAAATATTTATTATTTATAACTTAATTATTTTTCAAAATTTGAAGCAACTACCTTTAACTTAATTATTTTTCTAAATTAATTTATAATACATATAAAAGGACTACATTGGAGAAGTAACAAATAAAAATTATTCCTATTAGAAAAAGTAATTTAGAACATATTGCAGTTCAATAGTTTAATAGTAGTTCATAGGAACTACTATTCATTTATTAAATACTATTCATTTCGACATGTGAATGACATAAATGTTAATTAAAGATACTTAAATAGCATAATTTAATTTCCCTGACTAGGCAAACCAATAATACCTTATTAAATTAACAATTAGGGCAAAAAACAAATTAAAGTTCATTCACTAGCAAACCAGACCCCTACATCTCATAAATCAGAACATCTAATAATATTTAGAAAAAAAAAATTCGTAAATAGCATTATTTGAGTTCAAATTTGAGAAAAATAACGAGATTTTGCTTAATTATGAAATATAGCAATACTTTAATTTCAAAATATAGCAGAATATAATACATTGTATTCACACACATAATAATAGTGAGATAGATTGTATTCGAGCATATACAATTCTCTGTAACAGAATACGTTGTATTAGGACCGAGAAGAACAATCGCATGAAAAGAAGACTTGTTTTTAGAAAAATCGTTGCTATCCTATTCAACGAGGCTATTAAAGAAGCGACTTGTGATTTCATAATTACTGAAAATCCCGATTTTGGGTTTGTCAAGATACATAATTGGCTCCTGATACATCCAACGAAGATACATTTTTTCCTTTGTAAAGATACATAATTAACTCCCGATGTATGTTTTTCAATTTTGGGTCTGTCTAGATACATAATATATCCAACGAAGATACATTTTTTCCTTTGTAAAGATACATAATTAGCTCCTGATGCATTTTTTCGATTTTGTGTCTGTCGAGATACATAATTAGCTACCCGGTACATCCAAGGAAGATACATAATTAGTTGGAATTTTTATACTAATTATTTTGTAAGGATGGAGATTTGTGTAAATACGATACGTTAAGGTGTATATTTATGTTATTTTTCCTAAATATTTCAATTTTTTTGGTTTGGTTTGGGCCTTAATTATTGGGCCTTATAAGACAATGGCCCATGTGAAATTGGGCTTAATTATTAGATAGCTCCAACTTCCACCATATTAGAAAATGGAGAAAATATGAAGAAAAAAAAAAGTAGCTCGTGCACTAAGTTTCCGTTATGTGTAGGGGTGGGCGTTCGGTCGGTTCGGTCTGATTTTTTAATATTGGTTCGATTTATCGATTTTTGGATTGACAAAAATGGCATCCATAACCAAACCAAAATAAATTCGGTTTGGTTCGGTTTTTACAAATTCGGTTCGGTTATTTCGGATTTTTATTTCGGTTTGAAATATTAAAGTAGTTAGTCTCTCTTTTTCATAACTGAACATTTAAAATTGATGGATTTTTTTAGAAAAAATATTTTTTTCAAACCTTTTTTTCATTCCCAAATATAAATAACTATAAATAACTCAACATGGATGAAGCGAAATGAAATAATCATAAGCTTAACATAATACATAACGTCATTAATCATTATATATAATATAACCTTACATAAATAGTCCATAAACCAGTCCAAAGTCACCAAAATAGTCCATAAAATATCTGAGTCACTAAAACAATCCATAAACAGTCTGCGGCGTATGCGGATTTTCTGTTAAATGTTAATTGTGAATGTGAATTACTAACTATTATATATATATATATATAATAAAATATATATATTATTTATTTATTTATAAAATTTCGGATTTTTGGTTTAACCGATTTTTATTTTTTAAAAACCAAAAATCGAACCGAAAAACCGAAATTTTAAAATTACAAACCGATTCCGATCCAAAAAACCGAAACCAAAATTAAATTTCGGTTTGGTTTTTCGATTTTTTCGGTTTAAACCAAAATATGCCCACCCCTAGTTATGTGAGGAATTTTGAAAAAAATTAAATCACAAAAGTCTATTATATATTGTCTTGCTTTACATTTCGATAAGAAGTTAAATTTGTAGCTTGAACTCGTGATCTTTCTGGTCACATCCTTCATGCAAAAAAAGAAGTCTACAATATATTATAATTCAAGAATACATGAACAAAAAACACTTAAAATTAAGAAATTTTAAGTGTAACAATATTTGAAGGAAAAAAAAAAAAGAATTTGCGATGAAATTCATTGTAGAATTTTAATTTCATCTCCTTGCCATATACTTACTTGGGAATTGGCATTAATTATAAGATGGAAAAAAGAGAACATTTAGACATATACAAAGTGTTGGCATTAAATGTAATTGGTTATTGACATTAATAGGTAGATGTTATTGCATTCATGAGTTATAAATATTGATCCACCTCCTATCCATTTTGTCCTTTTTACGATGGATTTAAGTTTTGTGCATTGCTATAAAATATTTTTTACTATCACGTAAATTTGATCTGCAATAGCAAGTTAAATTTATTTGATAGTATAGAATATTTTGTACATTGACAGTGCACAAAATTTAAACTCGTTTGTTATATCATTCGCGTGCGAGTTACACATTTGTTTTTTCTTCTTGAATATTTGTATCATATGTTTAATAGATACAATTTGAATAAAAATCGATTGCTCAATAAGCCACGACTCATGAGCGTAGATTAAATGTCTAAATATTTGAAATGACCTAATGATATATATATACACACACACTAAGCACATACATATTCTTAAATCGAAAATTTATTTACCAATGTGAGTCATGGTGCAGTGGTGGAAATATTTCACCCTTAGCCAAATATCTGACATTCGATTCTTGAATATAAAAAAAATCCTGTTGAAAGCATCACGTTCAAAATAAGCTCCGTATACACTAAGTGTGAAGCTAAAAAAAATTTAAAAAACTTAAACTTTACTCATTCAATAATTGGTTATTGGGACCTCCACATAGCAATTTCCTATGATTTGTTTGGACTCTAGAGGAATCTATGTTGCTTTTTGTTTTTTTTTATTAGTTTAAAACTTGTAAGTTTAAATATAAATTGATGAATTTGTGATAATTTTTTGACTTTATAATTTGTTGCATAAATTACTTTATCTTTTACATTCTTCAACGTGCTACGCATGCTATGTTTTTAAAAAAATAATTTCCAATAGATAGACATAAATAGGACTAATTGAACTTTGTCTATAAAATGTCAATATCATACATCTATTTCAAAGCTAACGTGATTTCTTATACTTATATTAATTTATAATGGATTACAATTTTGTCACTAATCCTTAATTGGTGTATGACAGGATAGAATTTTTAGAAAATATTTTTTAAATTTTTTGTTTACATCTTTTTAGTTGATTAAAATATTTTAAAAATATTATCGAAAAAATGATTTGAAATATACATAAACTTTGATGAAATTTGTTGTAATACATTTGAACTTTGCGGGGTGCTATGACCCTCCTAGAATCACTATATCAATCATTGTTTTTTTTATACAGATACGTCAAATCAAAATATGACAAGTAAATCTAAACGGAGGGAGTACTTAATATCAAGGTTAATTTTTATTATTTTCTCCGTCCAACAATACTTGTTCATGTTATTAAAAATAAATGTCCATTAATACTTATCTAGTTTGAAGAATCAACGAATAATTTATCCATTTCTATTCATTTTACACCTTAGTTATTATTATGGCATCACTCAATATATTGAGATGAATGTGCAGATTTACTAAGAAAGATAGGGCTAGAAATGATATTATTCGACGGGAGGTAGGTGTGGCTTCGGTGGAAGACAAGATGCAGAAAGTCAAGTTGAGATGACCGGTTTGGGCATGTGATGAGACGATACATGATGCTCCTGTACGGAGGTGTGAGAGACTTGCTATGTATGATTTCATACGAGGTAGAGGTAGACCGAAGAAATCCCGAAGGAAAGTGATTAGGCATGACATGACAGTTACAACTTACAGAGGACATGACTCTTGATAGGAATGTGTGGAACACGCGAATTAGGGTAGGAGATTAGTGGGTAGGAGTGCATCCTTACTACCAGGGAAGAGTGTGAAAATACTTGCTAAGACTCCATTAATGGAGCTAAGAAGAGGAGAAGAAGAATAAAAAATTATAACTGCTTCTTAAACTTGTGTTACAATCTGAGATTTGTGAGATGTGGTGCCTTATATAGGCTGTGAAAGTGATACAAAATATCTAATAACCAACTCTTTTTAGAACATTCTATTTGACAGCTCATTGAGCTCACTCCACTCCCTAAATAAACCAACTAATTGACAGCTCATTGAGCTCACTCCACTCGCTAACTAACCAACTAACAAGAAACTAACTAACTAACAAAGTTACAACTAACTGTAATCTACAAGGCAAAATGAAATCAATGTAACAGTACTAATCCAATGTAACAGTGAACCATTTTATGATCACCAACACAGCCCCTCAAGTTGTAGGGTGCAAGATATTTAGCACACCAAGCTTGCTAAGACCTATGTCATTTATTAGCTCTAGGATGTATTTTCTCTGATTCAAGATAACACCAGCACCAGATCTCAATACTTCAATCCCTAAGAAGTACTTAAGTTGACCTATATCCTTCAACTTAATTTTCTGTTGTAGAGTCTGTTTAACTACATCAATTTACTGATCATTGTTTTCGGTGATGAGTAAATTATCCTTATATACCAGCACAACTACCATTCCTTCATCTTTCTTAAGAGTGAATAGTGAATAGTCATGAGCACTCTGACAGAAACCAATATCTAATAGAGTAGAGGTCAGCTTGATATTCCATTGTCTAGAAGCCTGCTTTAAACCATAAAGAAACTCAAGTAACTTGCAAACCTTTGTCTCTCCTGGTCGCTTAAAACCGTCAGGCATAGCCATGTATACTTCTTCATTTAGATCTCCTTGGAGAAATGCATTATAAACATCCATTTGGAATATATTCCACCCTTTAGAAACAACTAGAGCAGTGACATATCTACCAGTTACCATTTTTGCAATCGGAGAGAAAGTATCATGATAATCCAAGCCTTCCACCTGATTATATCCCTTTGCAACCAACCTTGCTTTGTATCTTTCTACTTCATCATTTGCTTGGTATTTAATTTTATACACCCATTTTGAGCCAGCTGTATGTTTACTAGGTGGTAGATCAACCACTTCTCATGTCTGATTATCTTCAAGAGCCTAGATCTCTTGCTTCATAGGCGTAACCCATCTTTCATCCTTGGTTGCTTTTGTAAAGGTCCTAGGTTCCATAGAATTGGCAAGCTTGCTCACATAACACTTATACTGAGGAGCCACACGTTTATATGTTAGATAGTTTGCCATAGGATACCTGGTACTACTCTAAGGTTTATTGCCAGTAGCGAATTCTTTCAACCAGGCTGGTTGTTTAGATACCCTACTAGTTCTTCTGAGAAAAAAAGACTCTATAGCAGGTGATGGAATAACAGGAATAACATCATCTGGTGTGTCTACACCAGGTAATGTTTCACTTGCAATAGGAGCCAAGCTACTCTGTCCTCCCTCTATTATTTCAGTCTCAGAGGCATCATCAACAAGATTTGCATTAGTTGTATCATTATTTGGACATGTACTATGTAATATTTCCAAAGGAGAACCATGCAAGGTTGACAATGAGGAAGAACCACCAAGTGCAACATCAACAAAAGGGAAACCATCTTCCCTGAAGGACACATCCCTGGACACAAAGGTACTGCTTTTGTATATATCCCACAATATGTATCCCTTTTGCAATTCTGAATATCCCAATAAAACAACAGGAGTAGCTCTTGCTGAGAATTTGTCACCCCTTGGTAAGGTGGATGCATGACAAAAACAGTCGATAACTCTGAGATGTGACAACATAGGCCTTTTCTAATACAACAACTCATAAGGAGTTTTGTTATCTAGAACTGATGATGATAGTCTATTCATTAGATACACTACAACCTTAACACAATATCCTCAAAATTTTATTGGGAGTTTGGACTAAAATCTGATAGCTCTAGCCATATTAAGAATATGTCTATGCTTTCTTTCTACAATGTCATTCTGCTGTGGAGTATATGAACAACTACTTTGATGCAATATTCCAAGATATTGAAACAACTCAGTACATTGTGAATTAAAGAATTCAACATCATTATCTGATCTCACAATCTTAACATGAGATTCAAATTGAGTTTTGATCATTAACAAGAGATTTTTAATAGCAACAATGGTCTCAGACTTTAATTGCAGTGGATAAATCCAAACGAATCTACTGTGATTATCCACAACTGTCAGGAAGTAATGTTTCTTATCAATAGTAGGAACCTTATATGGTCCCCAAAGATCCATGTGAACAATGTTAAACAATGTAGATGATCTAGAATTACTGATAGGAAATGATAGTCTAGCTTGCTTAACTAATGGACAAACATGACAATCATGAAGCATCTCACTGTTATTAGTGCATTCCATCAGGTTGAGATGCTTTAGAGCTTGAGAAGAAGGATGTCCAAGTCTGGGATGCCACACAGCTTGGCATCAGATTGTGTCACATTTGCAGTTACTGGCCTTTTTGAGTGATGCCTTGAACTTTCTAGCTGCTTAAGTCCAGCTGCATTTTTGAATATGTATAAACCTCTATTCTCCTTACCAATCCCCCCCACTCTGCCACTCAGAGATCTTGGAAAACACAGAAGTCAGGGTAAAAAGACACAAAACAAGATAGTTCCTTTGTGAGTTTGGACACAGATAACAAATTGAACTTGAAATCTGGCACTAACAGAACATTTTCCACTGCTTGGTTCCCAAAAAATCTGCTCTACCAATGTGAGTTACTTCCACCTCATCTCCCATAGGTAGGTGAACTTGGTCTTGCTGTGATTTTGTTAGGCTTTGAACATTTCTTAACACGCATCTATTAGAGGTTATATGGTGACAAACACCAGAATCTACTATCCAGTTTGGTGCAAAACCAGTACATGACATCAAACAAGTTATGGTACCTGTCATGTTGACCTGCTTAGACTCTGTTGCATCCTTTTGCAGCAAGGTGAGGATCTACTTATACTCTTCTTCAGTAAAGGGTTGTCCCTTTGCAAAGACAGTGTTATTGCCTTCATGGTTTGTGGATGATTTGTTAGTTGATGCAACATGAGTGTGATCACTAGAAATGGTATTAGCTGCATAGTTACCTCCAATACCTCCTCCAGGATTACCATATCTATGTCCTGCACTATTACTAGAAGTGATGTGATTATGCACGTTCTTAAAAGTATCAGTTTTCTTCCTTTGCTTCCAATCTACTAGATACCCAATCAGTTTATAGAAATTCTCTTTAGTGTGACCAATGAAGTTGCAGAATTCACATTTCCTTCCTTTATAGGATTCTCTTCCTTGGTTTCTATTCACATTCATGGAAATTTGATCTGGTTTCCCAACCATAGTAGCTATACAAGCTGAGTGCTGAATCTCATCCTCTATTAGCATGGCATATGCTTAGTTTATGGTAGGAGCAGTCCCTTTTAACAAAATCTGCCTTCGAGCTTGGTCATAGGATTCATTCAAGCCACTGAGGAACTGGATCAACCTTATTTCTAATAAATGATCCATATATTCCTTCGATCTTGGATAATTACAACTAGGTGAAGGAACAACGACATCATACTCATTCCATAAGGTTTTCAATTTGGTGTAATACTGAAAGATAGAATCAGTGCCTTGTGGTGATTTCTCTATGTAATTGATATACTCGCATTCGATTTACTTTGCCAAATCTTTCCTGCAGGTCATTCCACACATCATATGCACTGGTTGCATACATAATTCCACTAAGAAGATCTTCACTTACAATATTCATTAGCCATGACAGCACAATAGCATTACACGTCTCCCATTGCTTGTGCAATTCTTTTTTGTATGTCTTCTTTTTACATGACCCTGTAACGAATCCATACTTTCGTTTTCCCAGCAAGACAATCTTCATCGACCTTCTCCATATGCCATAGTTCTCAGGTTCAGTCAATTTGATTGGAATAAGCACAACTCTAGTAACATCTGAAGAGCCAATGAACAGGGGATCATTTTGATCAATTTTTGGCGTCATTTCTCAATGTAAGGTTTTGCGATTAGATCACTCAGAAGAGATCTCAACTCCCCTATGATCAATCAGCTGAGTAGTGCTCAATTTCAATTGCAGATACGAAGAAGAAACACCCAGTCTCGGTGCTCTGATACCATGTTAAAATTGGTCTTAGGCCTAACTCACACCCCAAAAGCTAGCTCATGAGGAGGAGGATTGACCAAGCCTTATAAAGAGACCACCCATCTCATTAACCACCAATGTGAGACTTTCTTCTCAATCTTTAACACCCCACCCCACTCACGCCCAGGCTAGTTAACTGGGCGTGGACAATCTCCCCGAATCTAAATCGAGGGCCCAACATTGGGTGAGAATGGGCCCTGCTTTGATACCATGTGAAAATACTTGCTAAGACTCCATTGATGGAGCCAAGAAGAGGAGAAGAAGAATCACTCCACTCACTAACTAACCAACTAATTGACAGCTCATTGAGCTCACTCCACTCACTAACTAACCAACTAACGAGAAACTAACTAACCAACAAAGTTACAGTGTAATCTACAAGGCAAAATAAAACCAATGTAATAGTACTAATCCAATGTAACAGTGAACCATTTTATGATCACCAACAAAGAGTGCTTTGTTTGTTGATCTACCTGTAGTCATAGTGTTTTGAATGTGTCTTGTAGTTTCTTATTCGTGATGTTTGGAGGTATTTGTGATTACTGATGTGTAGTTCATAGTATTACTCTATCAGTGTTTTGTTTCTTTTATTATCTAGTGGTGTGTTAGTATTACTATATTTTATTATTTGTTTTTATGTTCTCTACTTGATACAGTGTTATTTATCATGAGTCGAGGATTTATCGAAAACAACCTCTCCGCTTCATCTGAGGTAGTGGTATGGACTGCATACACTTTACTCTTCCCAAATCCCACTTTGTGAGAATAAACTGAATATGTTGTTGTTGTTGTGTAGCCTTATTAATTATGTTTCGAAACTATAAATTTGAGTATATACATTCTATTTTTCATTTATTTAAAGATAGGGGTACTATTTGAATAATATAACATTTCTCTTGAATTTATAAAATGACAATTATTTTATTAAACTAAAATAAATATTTTTGAAAAGATTGTCAACTATTTTGAAACGAGCGAGTATTAACAAGGGGAAAATTATTATTGGATTAAGTGGAAAATCTACAAAAATCTACAAACATAGATTTTTGAGAAAAGACATGTTTCCCCCTCTGAACTTATCCTCCAAACTCACTTTAACACTTAAACTTAACTTTCGTTTATTTACCCCCTTAACATCTTTAAAATGTATTAATTCACCCTTCGAAACTAAATACCACTCTCACAATGGAGAGTGTGCACACACGCCGACAAATCAGCGCCACGTCACTGCCGCGTCGTAGCCACGCAAGAAAAGTATTTTTTATAAATAATTTCATATATATATATTAAAAAATATCTTTTTCACATACATTCCCACCCACCCGCCCACCCCCACCCCCACGCTCATTCACCCCCGCCGTCATCTGTCATCTTCAACATTGCCTATGTATGGATTCTTTATTTTTGGGTCTCAAATTTCAACATAAACTAGCTAAATTCATACCAATCAAACTCAAATTTCAACTACAACTTCACAACATCATTAGAAAATCTAAATAATCAATTTGGAATCAACCATGAATTCAACAAACTTATTTTTTTTTGTCTTCAAGCTTTTTAAAGGTTCAATAATGGTGGATACAAAATTAAACTAGTAAAATTCATATCAATCAAACTCAAATTTCAGGTACAACTTTACAACATCATCAGAAAACTTCAATAATCAATTTCGACATCAATCTCATCTTGAATTCGCCGAACTCATTTTTTTTTGTCTTCAAGCTTTTTCAAGCTTCAACAATAGCGGATATAAAATTAAACTAGCAAAATTCATACCAATCAAACTCAAAATTCAAGTACAACTTCACATCATCATCAGAAAACCCCAATAATCAATTCGAACATCAACCATGAATTCGACACTCTTTTTTTTTTTTTTTGTCTTCAAGCTTTTTCAAGGTTCAATAATGGTGGATACAAAAGACAATCTCATAAATCCAACAACAGATTTCTTGAAAATTCACATAAGTAATTTAGTTCAACAATCATGTATTGGAAGACTTTCTTTTTCAAAATTATTTTCTAACCCATTAAAATTCATAACTTTTCACACATATTTTTTTCTTTCTTGAAGAATTTAATGAAGATAATAAAAGTGGAGACGGAGAGTTAGAAGAAGGAGAAAGGGAATTCGGGTAGGGTGTAAGAAAAAATACAAGAAAACGGGATGGGGTGAGAGGGTGGGGTGAGTTTCTCTTTATATATATATATATAGTTAGAAAAAAAGTGGGACCATATCAGTTTTTTAATAGAAAAACGTGTTTTTTTTTTCTTTTTCTTTTAAAAAAATTCCACGTCAGTTTGATGGGTGAATTTAATACACTTTAAATATGTTAAGGGGGTAAATAAATCGAAGTTAAGTTTAAGTGGTAAAGTGAGTTTGGAGGACAAGTTCAAACCGTAAAACATGTCTTAATTTTTTCCTAATCGAGTGAATATGACAAGTATTCAAGAAGACACGTCACCAGTGGGTCCCACCCAAACCACAACCTCCATACCCATTGAAGAGAAAAGTGTAATGTTTCAAATGTGAATGAATGGGAAACATCCTTGTGTAAATTCTTAATTTTCACACTTTACCAACAAAAAGTTGAAGCTTCCTATTTTTAATTATTACTATTATTACAATGTATGTAAGTTCATACTTCACTCCACCGCAATATCCCTTTTGTTTTTATTCTATTTTATTACTTTTATATATTTCATAATTGATTAGTAGTAGTTAATTCATCAAGAATTGCTATAATTACCATAATTTTGCTAGCAATTTTGTGGTGTACAGGTAATTGCAATCTTTATGTTAGTTATGTTGCTCGTACTCTTCAAAAACGTCAATGGGTGTGTGTCACATTTCCTAAAAGTTGTATATTTTATGTTCATACCATTAAACATGTAGTATTTGAAACAAAGAAAAAAAAATAAGTAACTATTTTTTATTAGACTTTATATAGTGAATGATTGAGTAGTAATTGATTAATCAAGAATTCCTCTTTTGTTTTTATTCTTTTTAAATTTCATTTTTTTTTTTACTTTATATAATTCATGATTGAGTAGTAGTAGTAGTAGTGGATTCATCAAGAATTGCTATTATTGCCATTATTTGTAGAACAGTTTTGTGGAGTACAGGTAATTTTCTTAGGGTTTATGTTTTATGGGGTTTTTAGTTGCTGTATTTATTAGCTGTGTTGTTCGGATTCTTCAAAAATGTCAATGGGCACGAGTCAGATTTACCAAAAATAGTGTGTTTTTGCAAGGTAAGGCTGCGTACAATACACCCTTGTGGTGGGGCCATTCCCCGGACCTTGCGCTTAGCGGGAGCTTTAGTGCACCGGGCTGCCCTTTTAGTGTATTTTTGGAGAAAAGTGAGGAGTCCGCGCAACTTAGGTTCTTGTTGAAATTTAAAATTATGGGTTCAAATGTAGTATTTTGTTGAAATTTAGTGATTTTTTCACATATATATAGATATATTTATGTTAAAAATACTGGGTTTCTTGAACAAGTACCTTACTTTCTACATATGCCATTGAGTTGTTCATTGCTAACAGGTGGGTTTAGTGGAGTTAGCTTAAAGCGTAGCGTAAAGTTTTGCTTATTTTTGTTGATGTTAGAGGAATTCCAATTCGTTGAGCTGAAATCGATCGTTAGTAGCTGCAATTAGTATGTAAAGTTTGAATCTTTTAAAGATTTGTTTATAATTCACAGTGTTATTGCTAATAGATCGTTAGTAGCTGCTATTAGTATTTAAAGTTTGAATCATTTAATTGTTTAGCTGATTCAACTATAATTGTTTAGCACAATTTGATGCACCTCTTACTCGCGACGGAGTTGTTCATTGCTAACAGGTGGATTCTATGTTGCTCGGACTCTTCAAAATTGTGAATGGGTACGTGTCGGATTCTCCAGAAGTAGCGTCTTTTTTGATAATCCGCCACGGATACGGTATTGAAAGTGAAGAGTCCACGCAACTTAGGGTGGATTGATTGGAGCTATCTTAACGTTTAGTGTAATGTTTTGCTTATTTTTGTTGATGTTAAAGGAATTCCCATTCGTTGAGCTGAAATAGATCGTAAGTAGCTGCAATTAGTAGTTAAAGTTTGAATCTTTTAAAGTTTTGTGTGTAATTCATTTCATCATAGGAGGATGTGTTGGACTGGTTAAGCTTGATGGAATTATCTGTTTTTTTCTTATCTCCCACTTCATTTATATGTATCATGAATATGATCGAGGGCTAGGGTTTATGTGTTTGGGTTTTTATCTTCCTAACTACTTGTTCATTGCTAACAGATAGATTGGTTGGGGTTAAATTAAAGCTAGTAATGGCTTAGTATAAACTTTTGCCTATGTTTGTTGATTTTAGAGTATTTCACTATTCATTGAGCTGATGTAGATCTTTAGTATCTGCAATTAATGTTAAAGTTTTGAGTCTTTAAAGTTTCATTTGTAATTCATTTTGTTAGGAGGATGTGTTGAACTGATTAAACCGGAAAGCAGCGTTGTGTTGGTAACTTGATGAGATCATCTGTTTTCCCCAAAGGTGAGGTTGGGAGATCTATAGGGATGATTTGGTTGGTTCTGTTGCTGTTGTTATTATCACAAGGGAATGGGAAAGGAGGAGTGGAAGCTTCCGATTACTTAATTGGGCTTGGAAGCTATGATATAACTGGGCCAGCTGCTGATGTCAATATGATGGGATATGCTAACATGGAACAGATTGTGTCGGGTGTTCACTTCAGATTGCGAGCTCGTACCTTCATTGTAGCTGAACCTCAGGGGAAGCGCGTTGTGTTCGTCAACCTTGATGCTTGCATGGCCTCGCAGATTGTAACCATCAAAGTTCTTGAGAGATTGAAGGCTAGGTACTCTATCTTCCTTAATATGGTTTATGTATTGCCTACTGAATCCGTCAAGTATGACAAACTGTGAAAGCTTCTCGTTACGCCAACTGGATTTAGGTTCCTGTATTATCGTGTACTAAGCCCAATTCCTATTTGATTTCAAATTTTTGTGTTAACTGCTGCTTTTCCAGGTATGGGAATCTTTACACGGAACAAAATGTTGCTATTAGTGGGATTCACACCCATGCTGGCCCTGGTGGTTATCTACAATATGTAGTATATCTCGTAACGTCTCTTGGTTTTGTCCGTCAATCATTTGATGCTTTAGTTAATGGGATCGAGCAAAGTATCATACAAGCTCATGAAAACCTCCGACCTGGATCAATATTTGTCAATAAAGGTATGCTATCGATTTCTTTTGTATCATTTTGCTTGACAATGAGTCGTAGTATTGCAGCTTTCAGTTTCTTCTACGCCCAGCTGTCTTAGATGGTTACATGTGTCGTCATAATATTTGTTCTTATTATTGGTGCCTGTCCTCTTCGTTGCTTTGCTTACTTTATTCTGTTTGTGGTCTTATGAAACGGAATAGCTAAGTGCTGCCGGAGAAAATATATTGGGTGAACTTACTGGTTACTTGCTTGAATTAGCATATCAATCTTTAGCCTTTTGCTTTGATCTTTGGTAGTTTACAAGTTCATCTCAGCATTATACTAATTGAAGTTTGGCTGTCATCAACAGGGGAGCTAGTGGATGCTGGTGTTAATCGTAGCCCCAGTGCTTATTTGAATAATCCTGCTGAAGAACGTGGTAAATATAAATACGATACTGACAAGGAAATGACCCTTTTAAAGTTTGTTGATGATGAATGGGGTCCAGTAGGCAGCTTTAATTGGTTTGCAACTCATGGAACTTCTATGAGTCGAACTAACTCTTTGATTAGTGGGGACAACAAAGGAGCTGCTGCACGGTTTATGGAAGACTGGTTCGATCAGAAAAATACTGAACACCCAGCAAACTTTAATCCATCAAAAGTGCACGAACTTCCTCGAAGAGTCTCAAACATCATACCAATTGTTAGTGGGAAGCGTAAGTGATTTTCTCCTTATCCATGTGATGAATTATCTCAGTAGAACTAAAGTGCTGATTGGTTACTAATATATTGTACCTAGATTGCACTTTCCTCGGAGAATTTTGCACTTCTAGGTTGATGTATTGGGTTTGTTTTTCTTTAAACCTCTATATAATACGGCTTAACATTAACTTTTGACTTGTCTGACATGCGCTATTCTAGTCGGAATATGCTGTGGGGGGAAGAGGTAGTAGCAGAAGGCTGGTGCCAAAACGTAGTACTTTAGTGAATCTGATGGAGTTTGTTGGAATGAAAGGCTAGAATGAAGATAAAGTCTTGTAAACATGTCGATAGAATGTAGATATCATCTGACTCACATCCATGAGAAGTGGAAGGGTTTTTCCCCGATGTGTATGACTCTTAACTGTAAAAGTAAACATCATACTAAAATAACAGTTTCCGAGATTGACTTTTTACTTAGACGTTGGAGTTAATGCTCTGGCTGTTTGTATTGGAAGGAGAAAAGGTCAAAGGGGCAAACGGTGAGACACAACGGGAAGGTTGTTTAGCTATTTTGTACTGAAAAATGAAGTGTGTGGTCTCAGCTTTTCGGGTGGTTTTTGCACCCTGGACCTTGTCTGCAGCCAGTACAACAATAACAACATACCGTGAAGTCTGGGGAGGGTAGTGTGTATGCAAACCTTACCCTACAAGGTACAAAGGCTGTTTCCGGTAGACCTTCGGTTCACGTAAAAACAATACAAAGTAGTTTGAAGGAGGAAGTGGTCTGCAGACGGTCTTTATATAAACACTAAATGCACTTAAAGTGCTGACAAAGTCGAATCTCGAACTGCATTTGTCATCAATTATGATCACACCTCCAATTTCTAATTCCGAGAACTCTTCTCAGGACCTTTCACTTACTTTTCGGGATAAAATAGAAAAAATTGACTATGAGAAAGCTCGGAGGAAAATAGTATATTGCTGCTGAAAGTTGAGAAAATTAATTTTTTTATGACCAACGACACTCACTAATCAAAATGTAACTAAATGCAGATCATGAGCTACTAGAACTTGCTTCTTCTTTCCAGTCTTCTTCAGGCAGGCCAGTCACAAGGTTAATGAGTGTGGCCAGACGTGTCAGAAGTGCCTTAAGGTTGGCTGATAAGCCAAAATTTGTTTCTGCTTTCTGTCAAAGCAACTGTGGTGATGTCAGTCCCAATGTGCTCGGTGCGTTCTGCATAGACACAGGGCTTCCTTGCGACTTCAATCATAGTACATGCGGTGGCAAGAACGAGTTATGTTATGGTCGAGGACCAGGGTATGCATTATAGTCTATTATGTTGGTTTAGGATAATTGCAATCTTTGTGTAGTACTATTTATGTAGTTTGATCGTAATGTCATCCTTTGCTTGGTGGCAGATACCCAGATGAATTTGAGAGTACGCGCATCATTGGAGAGAGACAATTTAAAAAAGCTGTGGAGCTTTTTGATAAAGCAACAGAGCAAGTAAAGGGAAAGATTGATTATCGTCACACCTATGTGGACTTTTCCAAACTTGAGGTTACAGTTTCAAAAGAGGGTGGTACTACTGAAACGGTTAAAACCTGTGCTGCTGCAATGGGTTTTGCATTTGCTGCCGGTACAACTGATGGTCCTGGAGCATTTGATTTTAAGCAGGGAGATGACCAGGTGTTAAAAACAATTTCTCTCGTTTATTTGACCAATATCAACTCAGAGCGAATGAAGTGATTTTATGTTTGCTCATCTTACTGGAAAAATCTTCAGGGAAATGCTTTTTGGAAGTTGGTGCGAAACTTGCTTAAAACACCAGGTGCTGAACAAAAGAAGTGCCAACATCCCAAGCCCATTTTGCTCGATACTGGTGAAATGAAGGTGCCGTATGATTGGGCGGTAAGCTTTCTTGCTCTGTCACTCGTAAAATGTTTCCGCATATGGAGGATCTCTAGCAACAAACAGTGGTTCCTATTGGTAGAATGCATGTGCCCTTGTGATTTCGGGCTAAAAGTAATACTCATCTTTTGTCAGGAAGAGTGCCTGATTCAAGAAAATGTTATTCGGCATATCATATATGGTTAAATACTTTGGCACAAAAGAACACATGTTTGCTAATCTATTGTTCTCATTTCGAAATTTGATTATGGTTCAGCCACTATACCAGTTTACAATTAAGCCTGTACAACTTGAAATCCATAGATTGTGTTATCAAGCTTTGCTAAGTTTTCATCGCACTTTAACCATATGCTCGGGCAGATGTAAAGGAGAGCAAGAAATGTTAATACTGTATGTATTTCCTGCTAACGACGATTGATGAGAAGGTTTGGACTCGGCATAGTTGCTAACTGAAAAAAAAGAAACATTTGGTCTTTGATAAAAGAAACAGAGTGATGGGATGTCTTTACCCTGCTCAACGGGGTCGTTTGGTTGGGAAAAATTTATCCCGGGATTAGTTATTTCGAGATTACTGGGATAACTTATCCCACCATGTATATGGGATAACTTATCCCATTACTATGGGGTAAATGTTGGGATAAATAATCCCCGCACTAACTAATACCTCACACCAAACATGGGATAAAATAGTCCTTCATTTTATCCCGGAACTATTTATCCTTTATACCTCACACCAAACGACCTTTTGAATTGCTGATAGAGAGAAGCATATGATTCATTTTACTGGCCTTTACTTGTCATTCTTGTTCTTTTGGCTTCAATGCCTAGCAGCCAAATCTAAACGCGTAACCTCCTATCCAATACTAGAAACTTCTACGCGATTTCCTATTTATAACATTCAATGATTGTTTTCCTTCCTCCCTTGCAGCCTACAATACTTCCGGTTCAGATTCTTAGAATAGGGCAGCTGGTCATTCTCAGTGTACCTGGAGGTATTTATTTCTCGTTCATAAGCAATAGCAGATTCTGAGATGTCTTCTTCTCACGCTTCACGTAAATCTTCCTTTTTATGCTCACAACAGAATTCACTACCATGGCGGGTAGACGCCTGCGAGATGCTGTGAAGACGGTGCTCACGAGTGGGGCTACCAAGGAGTTCGGTAGCAATATTCATGTTGTGCTAGCTGGGTTGACTAATACATATTCGCAATATATAACCACCTTCGAGGAGTACCAGATACAGAGATACGAGGTCAGTTAATTAGAAATTATACTGCATCGGCTATAATATAAATGTTCAGAGAAATCTTTCATACTCATTGCGCTTTAGTAGTAACTAATTCATGTAACGGTTGTTTTCCGACCAATTTTCAGAATCAGAAAGTGAAATAAAGGGCTTGGTATTTCATAGGATAAGGTTAAGGCAAATGGATTCTCTTGTGCGGAATAGTGAAGTCTATGATTCTCATCTCGATCAAAGAGCTGAATTATACGGCACACTCCTATAACTGCACCTTAATGTTTTGCAAAGTAAAATCTAGGTTTGTCTTTTTAGTTGTGATCACTGGGGTATGGAGAGGGTAGAGTGTACGCAAACCTTACCCCTACCTCGAGGCTGTTTCCGAGAGACCCTCGGCTCAAAATTAGCATATTTGTTTTGTTAGAAGCATCTGAAATTTGTTTTTCTTCTGCATTATTTTTTCAAACTAGGACATGTCATGTTACTGTTAGTTAGTTGTCTCTTAGAACTGGCACATTTCAAATGTGATAAGTTGCTCTACTATTGATCCCAAGTAACTTTGCACGATTTTTTGTTAGGGTGCCTCTACGCTGTATGGTCCACACACACTAAGTGCGTATATCCAGCAGTTCAAGACGCTAGCATCTGCTCTTCTATCAGGACAGACCTTGCAAGCCGGTCCTCAACCTCCTGATTTGCTAGACAAGCAGATAAGCTTGTTGACACCCGTTGTAATGGACGCGACACCACTTGGTTCCAAATTCGGTGACTTAATCACCGATGTACCTCAAAGTTCCACGTTCAAAAGGGGTGACCTTGTTTCGGTTGCCTTCTGGTCAGCATGCCCAAGAAATGATCTCATGACTGAAGGTACATTTGCTCTCGTCGAGATTCTTCAAGGTAAGGACACTTGGGTTCCTGCTTATGACGACGATGATTTCTGCCTTCGGTTTATATGGTCGAGACCGAGTAAACTCAGCACTCGAAGCAAGGCGACGATCGAGTGGAGGATACCGGAATCAACTACTTCAGGTGTATATAGAATCAGACACTTTGGTGCTGCAAAGTCTCTTTTTGGTTCAGTTAAGCATTTTGAAGGTTCATCTAGTGCTTTTGTGGTTGCCTGAGAAGAACCGTTGATGAATAGACCCTCGTGGTCCGACCCTTCCCTAGAATCCCGCACACAGCGGGAGCTTCAGTGCACGGGCTGCCCTTTTTAGCTGCCTTTTTACATATATATTCCAAAACTATATAGATAAAGTGCAAGGCTACCACGTTGCCAGTTGTTTTGTTTGTTTATAACATGATGAATGTTAATTTATAAAAATTGTTATTTCTATTGTTTCATTATTGGTCTTACTTTTCTTTGTGGTCATATTATAAGCTTATTTGCTGACGTGTCACGTTATGAAACGACGGAAAACGATACAATCAATTCAAATATTATATTGATAATCATGGTGTTCGGCCAGCTTGCGAGCACTGAGACTAAATCTACCGAGACTAAATCTACGGAATACATGTCACCTCTCGGCAGCAACAGGTATCAAGTAACTCTGTCCACCAAGGCTAGGACGTATGAGAAGAAACCACCTAGTGTTTGTCTCTGTTGCAAATTGAATTCGAGATCTCATGGTGCTCAATCCACTTCATCGAACCACTAGATTACACCCATCTTCAAATGTTATATTCATAAACGCAATATGACACATTAGGAAACAATTCAAGAAAACTGTTATCTGCAATGCAAACTTCTCGTGCTTCCTTCGCGCTAATATATATAGAGGTCGATTCAGAATTTGAAGATTGAGATTCTGAGTTCCTATATTTATCTTCCTATCCATGAGTATGTTTTGCCAAGTCTTTTGTGTTGTGATCATCTCTTTGGGACAGTTTAATAAAGAAAGTAAAATGGGCAGCTCAATGCACTAAAGCTCTCGCTATGCGTGAGATTCGAGAAAGGACTGAACCACAAAGGTCTGTCATACGCAGTCTTATCTTATATTTCTATTCAAAGCTATTTTTATGACTTGAATTAATTTAATAAATAAAATATATCACGTAAATTGAGACAAGCAAATCTTTTTTAGAAAAAGAAAAAGTAAATCAAAGTACTACATCTTACTATATAATTGGATGATGATTGCAAATTTAAATAGTGTCCTTTTATTCTTGAAGTGGCAAGCACGCACGCATGGACAAAGACAATGAGCACGTCCTAGTCAAACGTACGTAAAACAACAACAACAATAAATTCAGTATATTTCCGCACAGTGGGGTCTGGGAAGGATAAAATGTACGCAGTCTATGCTACTACCTCCGGAGAGGTAGCAAGGTTGTTTTCGATAGACCCCTGGCTCAGGATAAAGAATAATAAGTAAATTCATAATACAACATGAAATGAAATAAGTTGGCACAATATAAAAGAGGCACCCACACAGTAATACCCTATACTAACAAACCAAAGGCACCCCCACCCACATACCCCCACCCCAAAGCTCTCCTAGCTACTGACTACGGCCCACCCGCAGACACTAACCTTCTATCCTTATCTGCGTCCTCCAAACCTTCCTATCTAGGATCATGTCCTCAGTAAGCTGTAAAAACAAAATAAAATATTGACACTTTTGTTTTACTTTTGGTGTAATTTATGAACCTTTTAGATCACGTCTAAAAATTAACAATATGAAAAAAATATTACACTATCTTAAATGAATTTTAGACATAATTTACTAGTCCCAAAAACTAGGTCAAGAAAAAAGATTGTCCAAAATCATACAAGAGCATGCACGGGTTTAAGACTTTAAGGCGTGCATGTTCGGACATGTCCGTGCCTAAACATCAGAGATCAAAGAAGAGGATTGTTCAAGATCATGTAAGGATTTAAATTATTTCGTTCACCTCCGATGTGGAAATCTTATAATTTATCACCCTCGTCCGACCACCCATCATGTTCGAACACGATTCGGTCCCAACTGCTCGATCTCAGAGTGTGGGCAATCTATCCGAAGTCCCACCATCAGAGAGCCCGACTCTAATACCATATTAAATGAGCCTTGATTCTAACTCAACCTAAAAAACTAACTTAAAAGCAGAAGATTGTTCAAAACCATACAAACACCCGAGTCATTTCATCCACCTCCGATGTAAAATTCCTAATCCATTCTTCATACAACAACAACAACAACAAACAACATATTCAGTATATTTTCATCAAGTGGAGTCTGAGGAAGGTTAGCATACACAGTCAATACCACTACCGCAGAAGTATGAGATCGTTTTCGATAGACTCCCGACTCAAGACGAAACAGTCTAGAAAAGAAATAGTAAAGAAACAAGAAATAATAGAAATTGCCACACCCAATAATAACATAAAACAAGACTCACCAAGTAATACGACAAAAGATAACACACACTGAAACAATACTAGCACTATAGCTACTAGCACGAATAACAAAGCAATGTCGCTGCCCATCCTTCCTACTATCCTTCTACCCTAATTCGCTTTCCTCCGCATCTTTCTATCTATTATCTTGTCCTCGGTAAGCTGAAGCTGCTTCATGTCGTGTCTAATCACTCCCTCCAATATTTCTTTGATCTACCTCTACCTCGCGTGAATCCATTCGTAACCAACCTCTCACGCCTCCATACTGAAATATCCATACACCTCCTCGTCACATCTCCGAACATAAACATACAATAATCTAAAACATAAAATAACAGTAGTCTTCTTTGGAACTCTCAAAATAAACCCATTGCCATTTCAATTATTTTACTTCCAGCTACAAAAATTATATTTACACAAAACTTTTAAAAATAGTAATTAATTTTTTATTTTTTTATTTTTGCCAAAATCACCTAAAAACGCGTCTGATACAAGTCAACAAAAAAAAATTGTTGGGCTGTGAAAAAAAACTAAAAAAACAGAAACAAAAAACAAAAAAATTAAATTTTTTTTTCTTAGAGAGAGAAAAGAAGAGAGAGAAAATAAAAACTTTTCCTTTTTTTTCCCTTTCCCTCCAACCCTCTTTCTCAGGGATGGTCGAAGAGAGGTTCCTCTTCTGAGATCATCCTGAATAGGGCAATTTTTTTTCTTCAAATTATTCAAAAAAATTAAAATTAAATTTTTTTCTTGGATTTTAATTCTAAATTTAATTCTAAAAAACCCCACATTCTTGAAATTGTGTAAAATTTTTTTTTTTGTTGGATTTTAATTCTACAATTCAATTTTAAAAAACCCCATATTCTTGAATTTGATCATTTTTTGTTTAAGGTAAATTTTTTATATATATCCCTTTTGAGTTTTTTGTTTGATTGTTTGAGAATTTGGTTATTTTATGATGTAAAGATTCAATTTTTATTGATTCTTGATGTTTGTTTGTATTTTCAGCTAAAAATTGAATCTTGGAAAATTTTGAGGACTTGGGGTTTCTGCAATGATGGAGAAAATGGAGGTAATGTTTGTTTTATAGAAATGTTGAGAAAATGTGGGACCCTATGATCAGGGGCGGAGCTAGGTAGGGTCGAGGGGTTCATTATAATCCCTTTCGGCAGAAAATTATACTGTTTATATATGGTTGAAATTATTTTTATGTTGGGCCCCGTTCGCCTTGTTTGTGTGTTTAGGGGTCGTTTGGTAGTTGGTTAGAATTATGTAGGTGTTAGTATCTTGTACCTTTCATGAGATAATGCACCAATTTCTTGTAACTTATACATGTATTAGTTGTACGAGTTTCTAAATTGGAAATTATTTTTATGTTGAGCCCCCTTCTCCTTGTTCGTGTGTTTAGGGGTCGTTTGGTAGCTGGTTAGAATTATGCAGGTGTTAGTATCTTGTACCTTGCATGAGATAAAATGCGCCGTTTTCTTGTAACTTATATATGTATTAGTTGTACGAGTTTCTAAATTGCAAAACAAACGTTGCATTAATATTATGTATGAATAACTTATTGCCTAACTAGCTAGAAAATGTTGTATAACTTATACAGAAATCAATACATGAATAATTTGCTTCTTTGTTAGCTACCAAACGGCCCCTTGCTTCCTTATATTTTGAGCCTTCGTAGTGAAAATTCTGGCCCCGCCACTGAGGCCTCATTATGGATAATATATTTGGATTTTGTTTGTAATCTTTTTTATTTTTTGTGTCTAGTGTAGAGTTGTGCAGATAAGCAAGTGGGTTTTCGTGTGTCTGAGTGATTTTCGTTGCTCGGAGGAGAGTCATTCCATACCAAAAAAGCTGGCGATTTTGTTGATAATTTGTTCAGAATCCTGGCTGTTGGCAAGAAATGAGGAGTAGATGGAACGTTTATGTAACCAAGTTGTTGTTTCTCACCATTTTGATTCCTTTTCTGGAGGTTCGTGAGTGTTGCACTTTGAATTCCGAAGGTATAGTTACTACTGTCTACATTGGCTGTTCACTAGTTTCTTTTGTTTTACTTTTGGATGAGTGAAGACTGTGGTATTCGGACCTGCTTGCCTGCACCTCGACTGTGTTAGCCCCCCACATCGGCGTGGGATGATTTAATTTGCTTCTTTATATGGTCGTGGACAATCCTCACCCTCATAAGCTGACTTTTTAGGTTGAGTTAAACCCAAATTTCATTTTGCTATCATGGTATCAAAGGCCGGCCCATCACAATTCTTGGTCTACTCGATGTTGGGCCGGATGCTATATTGCTCACACTCCAAATGTCCAATCTTGGGCATGCGGGAGATGTTAGTGTCCCACACAACAGTGTGGGATGGGTTAATTTTCTTCTTTATATGATCTTGGAAGAGCAGCCTTGGAGTACTGATAAAGTTGCTGCCATGTGACCAGGAGGTCACGTTGTTCAAGCCTTGGAAACTGCCCCTTGCAGAAATGTAAGGTGAGGCTGCGTACAATAGATCCTTGTGATCGGGTCCTTCCCCGGAGCCTGCGCATAGCAGGAGCTTAGTGCACTGGGCTGCCCGTTTTATATAATCATGGAAAATACTCACTTCATGAGCTAGTGTTTGGGGTAGAGTTAGACCCAAGTTTATTTTAAGATCACCCTGTACTCCAACCAGCATAGGTATCAATTACTATGTCCCTCTGTCTGTCCCATTTTTGTGGTCATGTTTTGCTGCCGCGAATTTTAAGAAAGAAAGATTAAATTTTGAGACTTGGTCTTAAAAAAGCTATACACATTCTATAAATGCTTAATATAGAAAAATGCTTATTCTTTTTGGGACCAACTAAAAAGGAAAGTGTGCCGCATAAATTGAGACAAAAGAAGTAGAGTTTTTGGTCTTTGCTGGGATTTCGACCTTGATCTTTCATGGTTTTTACTCACTTAGAGCGGCGTCATTTGTCTCGATGAACTGTAGGCTATTTCTACTTTCTTTTTGTCTATTCAGGCTATTGTCTTATTCTTTGTTTCGCTGATTACTGTTGATTTGAGAAACAGGATTGGCATTGTTTGGATTCAAACTGAACGTGGATTCTGATCCAAATGGAGTTCTTGAAAACTGGAATGCTGATCACTGTGACCCGTGCTTGTGGTCTGGTGTCGAGTGTCTGGATGGTAAAGTGCAAATGCTGTAAGTATCTTGTTAACGCATACTCCAGTTTTCTGGTTTAGATCGTTTTGTCAGTAAACTTTCTCTGTTGATAATGATAAACCAAATGCAAAAACGCTTAAATCGTTTGTTTCGACTCTTGTGATGTTTCTTATGTCGTTAAATTAGTTGGCTTTTCTTTATTCGTTTCGCTCAGAAATCTCCATGGATTTTCTTTGGAAGGAGCACTGGTACCCGAGCTTGGAAATCTTACTCACTTGAGATCACTGTAAGCTTTAGCTATACAAATATGTTTTTCCTTTAGGCTCTTGCTCATTAAGTCTTAAACAGTTTTTTACCTGAACCATCTGTAAAAGGTTGTCATTATTTTTGAATCGACTTCTATCTTCTTACGTAAATTCGGAAGAACCTAAGGGTTCGTTTGGTATGCCGGACAGGCATATATAGTCCTTGGATAAAAATTTAGTACTGTCTTGCCCCTTGTTTGGTTACTAATCCTTGGATAAGTTATACCAAGATTAGTAATTAGTATCGAGATAAGTTATTCCCATCAGAGGGTGGAATAATAGTATCGGGATTAGTTATCCTGAGATAAAACAATGAAAATGACAGAAGTACTCCTGATGTCCCTCAAACCCTTTTTTCTACTAAATAAGGCGGAGGGTATTTTTATAAACAAACAACTTCTTAGAAATTATGCCATGCATGTTATTTTTTAATTCAACAAATCAAACAGTCGATAAGAAATAATACCAGGATAACTAATCCCAGCCTGACGTGTCATCATCAGTCCAGATGATCCATAAGAGTTATGTAGGTCAAATAAATCGGGAGGTTTAGCTTTGGATATCTACTAATCAGCTTTCATTATCTAGTATTCTGCATTTACATTGCTCTCCGCATAATTTATGTTTGGATCTTAATAATACTTCTTCTTGCTGTCTGATTGCTTTCACAGCGTGCTCTCAGAAAACCATTTTTCCGGTGCTATTCCTAAAGAATTTGGCAAACTCGGAATGCTGGAAGTGCTTGACTTGAGGGATAATAATTTGAGTGGAACAATTCCAGCAGAAATAGGAGCCCTGCAATCATTAAGAATCTTGTGAGTTCATGATTTGTTGTGTGCACGATCAACGGTTTGTTGTGTGCATACAGATCTGGACATGTGCATACACATTTATGATGCGAAGTGATTTCAAAATGCTCATCAACTGTGTTTTACTTTGTTTTCCCAGGCTGATTCGTAACAATAACTTTGAAGAGGGTGTTCCGTTGGAAATTGGGAAGCTTCAGTTAGTCACGGAATTGCAATTCGACGAAAATCTCACTTCTGGTTTTGCTGCCGGAACTCGCTGTATAAGAAAATTTCGGCATTGGTAGGATTCTTTTAGTTGTTTTAATGCCCTGTCTTCATAGTACGCTTTTTTTTTTTCATATCGGATGCCGGATAGTCTATCTATGCGGAAAACACTATCTTATCGATCTACTTCATTTCCCAATCTGGTATTTTGCATTCTCTGATAATTTGATGCCTGTTTCTGGTAGCATCTGGCATGGCGGTATGAAACCTTTCAAGACTCTAAACTCCTTTATCGAACCAATAAAATGGACACTTTCTCATTACCTCAGTTTCTTCCAACTGTAAGTAATTAAATATTTTCTCATCGCACATCACGAGTAGTCTATTTTAGTTTTATTATTGAGAAGCATTTTTCTTTCTTTAGGCCATCTTCTGGAACGGGCTTTATGGATGACCGAAAAGACTTCCCTGACAACCTTCCAAGTGAGTAAACTCGTCATGTTTTCCAAAAGAATTTCGAAGAATTGCTTACAAATAACAAATTTTCATTGTCTAGCAGGGTCATCGAGGCCGCACATCATCCACACTATACAGCACCAAGAAGAGATTGCACGTCGTAAGTTGGTTGAACAATCCAGTAACCTTGCTGCTGCTCCTACCAATATCACGGGTCCTGTTATTCAAATGCCGACTAGCAGAAGCAGTGGGACGTTTAAAGCTGTGCCATATTCTGATGGAAAACCTCCTACGGCCTTACCATCACCACCTCCACAGCATGAGTCTCAAGACAAATTACATCAAGATGTAAAACAGCCGCCTGCTGTTAAAAATCCAGCTAATAGCCAAGGTCCCGCGGCTGGAAAATCGGGAAGTACTTGGAAGTACGTAACTGGGATTTGCGTCGGAGTAACTTTGCTCATTCTTTCAATATCTGTTTTCTTAATCTGCCGAATCAGAGCAGCTAGAAGAACTGGCCCTTGGAAGACTGGATTGAGCGGACAGCTGCAAAAAGCATTCGTCACAGGTACTTTGATCACATTTGCCGAAAAGTGATACTGCTAATATTCTGTTTAATTGAATTGTTAACAATATTCTTAGCGTAGCGTTACCTTATCAGAGAAAAAATTCTTAGTGTAGCATTGTTGTAACATTTTAATTGGAATAAAGGGAGGTACTGATATTCTCGGTCTCATGAGAAATTAGAGGAATAATATTCTCAGCGTTGTGTTGTTATAATACCCCTTTTCACTATATCTTTGCTAGGATGAGAAGGTACAAATTGAACTATTTTCTTTATTCTCATGAGACGTGAATTAGCTGAGATGTCAATACGAACGCTTGAAGGCCGGAATCCTTCACTTTTACTTCTTCTAAAATGTCGCCGATCTTTCCTCATGCATTTTTCTTTCTTGTAGCTTATATAAGCTTATGTTTTGCTTTCTTCACTGTTTTCTTCTTCTTGTACTTGGATTTATCGCACTTGGGCCGAGGATCTCTTGGAAACAGCCTCTCTACCTCCACGAGGTAGTGGTAAGGTCTGCGTACAATCTACTCTCCCCAGACCCCACTATGAGATTTCACTGGGTATGTTGTTGTTGTACTAGCTTATATTCCCACCACAGATTTGCTTAAACAACAACCATAGAACGTGAAATCTTTTATTTTAGTCTATGATATTTTTCGTCCGTTGTAATTTTCTTGCCTGTGGAAACATTGTTGTAGGAGTTCCAAAACTTAACAGATCTGAGCTCGAAACCGCATGCGAGGATTTTAGCAACATTATTACCACCGGCGATTCATATATAGCATACAAGGGAACACTGTCCAGCGGAGTGGAGATTTCTGTCATCTCAACTACTATAAGTTCTCTGGAAGATTGGTCCGTGCACTCGGAAACAGGCTTCCGGAAGAAGGTTAATCATTTCTTTGCTTTCACAAATTAACCACCTCCACAATCCTTTTCCGTCTTAACACTTCACCTTTTTCGATTATAAAACTCATAGATGTATCTTCTTGTTCACCTGAATAGATCGATACGTTTTCACGAGTGAACCACAAGAATTTTGTTAATCTTATCGGATATTGCGAGGAGGATGAACCTTTGACTCGGATGATGGTCTTTGAGTATGCCCCTAATGGATCTCTTTTCGAGCATCTTCATGGTAATTAGACTTTCTAGAAATGCATGATTTGGTTTTATCATTTATGATCTATGTTGCGCGGACTCTTCACTTTCGATGCCGCACCCGTGTAGGATTCTTTAAAAATACACTACTTTTGGAGAATTTGACACGCATCTATTGATATTTCTGAACAGTCCGAGCAACATAGTTCATGATGGTGTTTTTAATTTATTAATGAACAACACGAACTAAACAACTTTTTCAATGATCCAGTTGAAGAAGCTGATCATCTCGACTGGTCTACGAGGATGAGAACCATTATGGGTATAGCGTATTCTCTTCAATACATGCATGAATTGAACCCCCCAGTGGCACATTGCAACTTGAATTCGAAGGCCATATTCTTGACCGACGACTACGCTGCTAAGGTCTGCTTCAAATGGATATATAACCCTCAATATGTCGTCAAGAATCTTTATCTACTATAAATGGATTTTGAAAACTCACATGCCACGTGGAAGTAAATGAGTACTTTTTTTTTTTTTTTTCTTTTTTTTTTACAGATTACCGAGATCGATTTCTGGTCAGAACTAACAGCCAATCCGAAGTCCGCTAGCGGTGATTTAGAGAACTCTGTGCTGCCGCCGCTTGCTGATCCCGAGACTAATGTCTATAGCTTTGGGATTCTTCTACTAGAAACCATTTCCGGCAAATCGCCTTATTCAGAAGAAAAAGAGTCTCTTCTAAACTGGGTAAATGTTCTTTTTCCTTATTTTCATGTCTTCAACTTAACGTTCTGATCGCGTAGAGGCGGACCTAGATAAGGTTCAAGGGGTTCATGTGAACTCATTCTGCACCTATCGACCGGAAATTGCTCCATCTCGAACCATTAGTACATATTGCAAAAGACTCTTCAAAAATGCTGCTAGGCGCGTGTTGGATCCTCCCAAATTAGTGCATTTTGGAGGATCTGGCATGGGTGCGTCGATATTTTTAGAGAGTCCGAGCAGCATAGCTGGAAACTTTGAACTTGTGTGCGCGTATTAAGTAGGTTCATTCTGTACATACTGACAGGAAATTGCTTCCGTATCGAACCATGAGTACATATGCCAAAAACCGATGTTGCTTCGATGGGAAAAATATGTTGTCATGTACGTGTTGGATCGTCCAAAAGTAATATATTTTTGGAATATCCGGCATGCATACGTCAATATTTTAGCGAATCCGAGACTGAAAACTTTATGCTTGTGTGTATGTATTATTTATGCTCATTCTATTCCCAGACAGGAAATTGCTTTCATCTCGAGCCATAACTACAACAACAACATACCCAGTGTAATACTATAAACTATCTATTCAAAATCATATACATCACCGAAACACCATGAACAAGAAACTCTAGGCGCAGATACAAACTAAGCACTCATCCCTACTATCACGGCCGAACTCCTACCCACTTACTCTCTACCCTAATCCGAGTCCTCCATACCTTCCTATCAAGGGTCATGTCCTCCGTAAGCTGTAACTGCTCCATATCATGCCTAATCACCTCCCTCCAATATTTCTTCGGCCTACCTCTACCCCACCTAAAACCATCCATAGCCAGCTTCTCACACCTCCGTACTGGAGCATCCGTGCACCTCCATAACTACATATGCCAAAAACCTATGTTACTCAAGACTCTTCAAAGATACTGTCAGGTGCGTGTTGGATACTCCAAAAAGTAGCGCGTTCTTGGAGGATCCGACACGAGCCGCCGCTACAGTTTTAGATACTCCGAGCAGCATAGCCAAAACCTGTATACCCCTGTGTGCGCGTATGAATTAGGCTCGTTCTGTACTCGCTAACAATAAAATCCTGAATTCGCCTCTGGATAGAGCTAATTCGTCGAACCTCCTTCTTTGTTTAGGCAATGCAATATCTTCGTCATGACAAGCAGAATATCGCCTCATTAGTCGATCCATCACTGAAGTCCTTCAAGAACAACGAGCTCATGGTTATTTGCGAAGTGATCGAACAATGCCTTCAACAAGATCCCCGAAAGAGACCAACTGTCAAAGAAGCCATTGTTAAACTAAGGGAAGCCATTGATGTATCACCAGAAAATGCAGTTCCAAGGCTTTCTCCTCTCTGGTGGGCGGAGCTCGAGCTGTTATCCAACGAGGCAGCGTGATTCGGCTTAATTTGTCCGTCCGTCTACTTTGTAAGTTTCGAGTACGTACAATGTTGTTTTATACTACGTATAAATACGAAAATACATTGTTTTCTCTTAAACCCCCTATGGGTAGTTGTATTTAACTATCCTCTACCTATATTTATGATATGTATTGGTTTATTCTTTTATTATTTGAGTTGACAAGAACCGTAACGATTCATATAGCTGAACTCAACTTGTTTAAAATTCAGGTGTAATTGTTGTTGTACATTGGTTTATTCGTTTATTATTTGATTGACATCAACAATGAGGATTCATATAGCCAACCCCAGCTTGCTCGGGATTATATTGGTCTATTCTTTTATTATATATTATTTTGTGTTTGCCAAGAAGGTCATTTCATCATTTTTCATTTGTGGCATATTTTGTGATATTTATATTTACGAGTATGTGTTGGATCCTTCAAAAATAGTATATTTTCGTATATTTTGATGGATTCAGTAGGGGTATACTAATATTTTTAAAGAGTCCGACCAATATATACGCGAATACACAATAATTTAATCAAAACCAAACAAAACATTCAACCAATATAACAATCACATTATCCTTTTCCCTTTTTTTTTTTTTTTTTTAAAATCTGAAAAGAATTTGAAATTGTATTTACTTTATAGGTAACTTATTCTATAAATATATCTTTTAATACTTTGTGAATCAAACTTATAATATACATGATTAAGCTGCTAAAATCAACCTATTTTGAAACATATTTCTTTGTAATAAATATCTTTTGAAAAGGCATTTCGGGAGAGTAACAATTATATTTGTCTGCATCTTATACATTTAAATCAGCATAAAGATGGATATTCGTTGCTTATTATCAGACAATCACTATTTTACAAATTTCGTTTGAAAAAAAATAATTTTCATTTCCATTTCATGAAAAATAATTTTCAGTCTTTCTTCACTCAAATTTGTTTATTTCTTCATAAAAAATTTAGCCAAATATCTTATATTAAAAAAAAAAGAAGAAGTAGTAGTACATATTTTTATAATAAATTCTTTTAAATAGTTTGATCCATCGAACATGTGATTAAACTTATTAGACTTTTTGTGCTTTTTTCCATAGAAGTTGGCAATTTTGTTTTGCTCCCCTTATTATCATGAAGGAGAAAGACAAAATCATATAGTACTACCACCACAAATTGAAAATGAGTAGCCACGTGAAGGGTTATGTTTTTAATTTTCATTCGATATTTGATATTTCTATTAAAATTAAACGTCGCTAGACTTTATATCTAGAGGTTAGGGGCGGATTTAGGTGCAAATTTATGGTACACTGACATTCATTAAATTTAATACGTATAATTATACAAGAAATGTCGAAAATTGGTATAGGATGAAAGAAAGCACCTTTTGAAACCAAGAAGATAGCTGAATGTTTTGATTTTCAGAAGGAAATTTAAAGCTTTTGTTAGGATCGAGAATCCCGGATAGTGCGGAATTAAACAAAGTAATCAATTAAAAACAATAACAAAGACGATAATAACGATAGGTTGAGAAAATAAAGGAGGCACGATTTAACATGGTTCAGTCAACTCGACCAACGTCCACAACCAAAAGGAGTAGCAACTTTACTAAGCACCAACGGAACAAAAGAGAGTACAAAAGTACAAAAGAGAGCACAAAATTAGAGTAATTAAATACTCTAATATCCCAAATACCCAAGAGAATAACCTCACAAATATCACTCTAAAGAAGAGGTTCACTCAAAGTATTTCCCAACACAACTCTCTCATAAATACTCTCTACAAAGAAGAAAACAAACCCAACTAAATCTTCTGAAATGCTGGTGTTCTTCTCAAAATGGTGTGTTCATCAAAGTGAAAGAACTCTCTCCTAATTATAGAGATGAAAATGGGCTTGTTGATGTCATCCATGATGTTAATGGAAGATGTAAATTTCAATATTTACATGTGAATGAGAGAAATTTACAACAAAATCTTTGGTAGAAACTTTGTTTGACTAATCCAAAAATAATCTTCCAATAATCTTTGGTAGCAACTTTCTTTGACAAAGCAAGTGTGAATCAAAGAATAAACAAAGGCCACATTACACATCTCCACCTTGACCTGAGTTTGGTTAATATAGTAAATTCCCTGCTGCAGGATCCTTTGGAGGGATAGTTATCATGTGGGACAACACTATGCTCAGTATCCATGACATAACTATCTACCCCCAAGATATCCATGTATCTATCAAGGTAAATAACTCTCTTTCATCTTGATTTTTTTTTGCTATTTTTGCTAGTACCAAGTTTGAAGATAGAAAATCCCTTGGGTCTAACCTTTTTTTACTTTGCTAATAGCATAAAAGATCTACCCATAACCCTTGGCTAATTGGGGGAGATTTTAATGAAATCCTTAGAGCCTCTGAAAAATTTGGAGGCAATAGCATTAATAACAACAGAGCTGCTTGTTTTTGGGACTGTATCAACCTTTGTAGCCTTGTAGATCTAGGGTTTAAAGGAGGGAAATATACTTGGTCAAATAAAAGATACAGAAATAGGAATAGCCTCATCCTGGAGAGGTTGGATAGATGCCTGGCCAACAACTCTTGGATAAATATGTTTCTCCAGGCTACTGTATCCCACCTTCCCAGAACCCACTTTGATCATTGTCCCCTTTTTGTAAACCTTTTAAGTGCTCCCCCCTCCAAAAGCCTTTCAGGATGAAAACCATGTGGTTCTCCAACCCACAATTCCAATCCATTGTGGAGAACTCCTTTCACCCTGATATCCCCCTGTCGATCTGAGGCAATCACCTCTTTTGAAGCAGAAATAAAAATCTGTCATAAGAAGGTTTTTGACAACATTTTTCACAGGAAAATCACAGCATTGCCATGCTTGCAGGGATCCAAAAATCCCCCAACTACCCTTATAGTTTTTTCCTCCAAGACCTAGAATCTAAGCTGTCTAAAGATTTTAGTGAGACCCTTAAACAAGAACAGGAATTCGGGAAACCTAAATCCAGAATAAACTGGATTGTAGAAGGGGACGCAAATACCAGGTTCTTCCATACCTCCTCCTTGAATAGAAGAAGGAGAAACAATATCACTGCTCTTAAAGATGACAATGGTAACTGGAACCACTCCCATGAGGAAATCCATTCTGAAATCCTCAACTTTTACTCCAAGATGTTCTTCTTTGAACACTCCTCCCCTATCAAATGTCAGAACAATCCCTCCTCTAAAGACTCCATCAAAGATGAGGACCACCCCCCTCCTTAATAGCATCCCATCTTTTTTGGAAATCAGAAGAGCCGTCTTCTCCTTCAAACCAACTAAAGCCCCTAGGACCTGATGACCTCCATCCCCTAAAGTACCAAAAATTTTGGAACATTATGGGACCTTCCACCATCAAGCTCTACATTGACACTTTCTCATCTATAAGAATGAAGGAAAATGTTAAATCTACCTATCTATGCCTGATTTCAAAGTGTCAAAATGCCACTAGTCTGAGGAGCTATAGACGCATTGGTCTATGCAATACTCAATACAAAATAATCTCCAAGATTATTTCTACAAGATTCAAACCCTTCCTAGCCAATCTCATCAGTCCTATTCAATCCAGTTTCTTACCTAACAGGAGAACTTCTGACAATGCCATCATTATCCAAGAGGTAATATTTCACTTTAGGATATGAAGGGCAAAAATAATAGCATGGTCCTCAAAATTGACCTAGAGAAAGCCTTTGATAGGATTGAATGGTCCTTTATCAGACAAGCCCTTCATTTCTTTAATATTTCTCTCAGGCTAATCACCCGAATAATGTCTTGTATCTCCTCTTCCATCATTTCTGTGCTGGTTAATGGAGGTAAAACCACTACCTTCAAGCCAACTAGGGGAATAAGGCAAGGGGACCTCTTTATCCTTACCTTTTCATCATGTGTATGAAACTCCTGTCTAGGAGAATTGACTATGAGGTGGACATTCTCAACTGGATCCCCATATCCATAAGAAGAAAAAGTCGTAAAATCTCCCACCTTTTCTTTGCAGATGACCTCATTTTCTTTGCTGAGGCTAATGAGGAAAACTGCATGACCATCAAGAATACTCTCCAAAGTTTCAGTCACCACTCGGGATAAAGGATAAACACCCTCAAATCAAAAGTCCTCTTCTCTCAAAACTGTAAGCAAGATGACAAGACAAGACTCTCTAGCATCATTTCCATTCAACCTAAGGACTACTTTGGGAGATACCTAGGCTTCCCTATCTTCCATAAGAAACCTTGCATAAGAGATTTCCCGTTTGTTGTTGACAACCTCAACAAAAAATTGGCAAGATGGAAAACCAACTTCCTCAAAATGGCAGGAAGAATCACCCTCACAAAATTCTCTTTGAGTAGCATCCCTACTCATATCATGCAATATATCTTCCTCCCCTCAATAACTCATAACCTCATTGAAATAATTCAAAGAAAGTTCATCTGGGGTTCAACTGTGGAAAAGAGAAAGTTACACTTCTTGGGTTAGAACACCATTACCACCCCTAAAAAAATATAGGGGCTTGGGACTCCAAAAATCCTCCATCCGGAATGATACTATGCTAGCTAACTTAGCATGGAGATTCCATAAGAATCCCAAAAGTTTCTGGGCTGACACTCTCAATAAGAAGTATTCCAGACCTAGTCATGCCTACAAGTATCCAAACCCTTCCAGAATATGAAAAAACATTACCAAATGATAAGAGACTTGCCAGAAAGCCTCTATTTGGATTGTCCACAAAGGGAACAAGGTAAACTTCTAGACTGACAGATGACTCTCCCACAGTGAGCCAATTCTTAGCACCATCCATGGTCCACTTCATCAAAATCATGAAAAGACCAAACTTTCTGAAATCTGTACTAATGGTGAATGGAGTTTTAGCAACCTCCCCATGGAGATCCCCCAGGAACTCCTCCATACCATCAAGTCATCCTTTACTCCAAATCCCAGGGCTTGCACTGACACCCTCATCTGGAATATCACAGGGGATGAGAAATTCTCTAGCAAAAGTACCTACCACATGCTTATTGGTACCCCTGAAGCCAATACCAGGAGTAACTCCATTACTCTCAACTGCATTTGAAAGGCAAAAATCCCCCCAAAATAAAAACCTTCCTTTGGCTCATTCATCATAATAGGCTCCCTACTAACCACACTCTCTTCAAAATGAAAATTAGAGAATCCTCCAATTGCAAAGTTTGCAACCACTCCACTGAGGATATAAATCACATCTTCTTTGAATGCCAAATAACGCAAGCTTACTGAAACACCATCACTGTTAGAAGCTCCAACAAGAACTTGATACCCCCCAGCATATCCATCATTTAAATTGGGGCAAAACTTGGAAAATTCTCTACCATGCTGCTTACAATAACCTCTTAGACTGGCTGGACATCCTTCCCTTCTGCCTCTGGTCTATTTGGAAAACCAGGAATCACAACACCTTCAACAATAGCAAGATGAAACCTAATCCTCATCAAGCCTATGCTGAAACTGTTGAATATAAAATGGCCATCAGAGGCACCACTCCCTCAACCCATTATGATTGCATCAACATTAGATGGGTCCCTCCAAGTAATGGAAGTTACAAGCTGAACACTATAGGGAACCCTGGGAGAGGAGGTATAGGTGATGTTATCAAATCTAATTCGAGGAATTGGATAGTGGGTTTCTGCAAAAGCTTTCACAGAACTACTAATAACCACATGGAACTTTTAGCCCTTGTGGAGGGACTCAAATTAGTGGAGCAAAGAAAGTTGCTACCCATTGAAATAAACATTGAGTCCGCTGAGGTTATATCCATGCTAAAAATGGGGAACTTACACTATGATATCTTAATCTATGAATGCAGATCAAAACTAAGAAAAAATAGGGAGCCCAAGAATAGCACATTACTACAGGGAGCATAATGGAGCGGCGGATCTCACGATAAAAGAGGGAGCTAACTCAACACCTTAGAAGAAATCAGATTTTTTAAAGTTCCACCGTTATGTGCTGCAAAAATATTTTGCACAGACAACGCACGAACTATTTTTGCGAGGAGGGTTAAAGCTTTTAACTTAAATAATGCTATGCCTCAACTTTGCTACTCTCTTTTGGATTCTGGCTAACATAGCAGGAATGCTCTGTACTGAACCTTTATTTAATTTCCCATGCATGTCTTCTTCACCAAAAAAGCAACAACAAAGTTTAATATACTTTATTTAGTAAATATATATGGATATATTATGTATCACTTTTTGTTTTTAAAAATGAGATATATCAACTCTAATCGCAAAGTGAAGTGAAAAGGGATATATTTGTCCCTTTCCCAATTAACATGTTATTATTCTCTTTAAATTCTACAAAATATACAACAACATATCTAGTGTTTTGTACAAAATGTGATCTACGGAGGGAAAAGTGCACAAAGTTCATTCGTACTATTGCCTAAAAAATGAGGTGGATAGACTATTTACAATAGATCTCCGTTCAAGATAAAAATAATCTAAAAAAAATATAAAAACAAAAAATAATAAATAAAAATAAAACAATAGATAATAACCGAAACAAGACTACCATAAAATTAATATAATTGATGTTTCACCCGAAAGGATAAACCTCATAAAAATTTTTAAGAACAAGAAAGTATAAATGTATTTCTACAACTATTAATACGAATTACAAAAACAAAATACTTATATATATAATGTAGTCTTTTTTACTAACCTTCTGCCCTGATTCACGTCAATAAAAAATTAACCAAATAATTATACTGGTGAATACAAACAAGAAACAAGAAAAGAAAGAACAAATTTAAAGATGATAAATCACATGCATGACTTAGAGTTCCAAGAATTGTCTTTATAGTAAGGGGAAACTCATAATATACACCTTATAGTATTTTATTTATATTAGATATTTTCATAGCCAAATACATTGAGATAATTATCTTATTTGGAACTTTATCTCTTAGCCCTTGTCCTAGTACTTCATCCTCCCAAATCCTAATCTATTATTATATAATTATTTAGGTTATATATCATTTTTTAAAACTTACTTACACACACAAGAGAATAAATAAAAAACTTACGCACATATTATTTCGAAAAACATTTTCCACACCAAACACACCCTTAATTTTTTTTCTTTTTATGTATTAAAAGTATATACATATATATTAAAATATGCTATTTACATCACATTTTTTAGCGTGTGATCCCTTTTCGAATCTTATTTAGACACTAAATAGTTTTTTTTATTTGAATTCATACTTAATATTATAGCTTTGTCTCCTCGAACCTGCCATGTTGAGTATATGTATATTTTATTTACTTGTGAATGGAACTAAAGAAATAAAATAAAGTACGTCATATTGTATTCCCCAAATCACAAAATGTCCAAAAAATACCTACCAACAAATGTATGAGACTTTTGGCTACATCTCAAAAAGCTAAATAAAAAAAGAAGAAGAGAAAATTTCCATCATTCTTTTTTAGTTGTCATAATTTTTTTAAAGTGAAATAATAATAATTTTAATCAATATTTTAAAATATTTTTTAATCAATTAAAAAAAATTACAACTTATAATATTTTTCGTATAATTTTTAAATATTTAAATTATAATTTTAACATATCATAATTAAATCAAATTTAGCTTTAAAAATTAGTACATTCGTTTGTTTTTATTTGTCATTAATTTCTTAATTAATTTCTACTTTTACTTGTCAGATAGTTTTTTTCTTTTTTTTTTCTTATCATTAATTATTTATTCTTTAAACAAATTTCAAGACACAATAGTAACCATCAATTAATAGGAATATTATAATAAAATAACTATATTAATAATTATTTTTTTAATGAATATATCAAATTAAAATATAATAAATAATAAAAACAAACGAAGAAAGTAGTTAAATTAACTCCCGAAAAACGAAACATCACTGCTAAAAAAAAAAAAAAGGGAATAAATAGTTCACACCATATATTATATCACACCCTGTATCACAATAATACATCCAAAAAAGTTTTCATTTCTCCATAATATATATGTCTAGTCATGAATTTGTTACAAAACCAAAAATGGCAAATTCAAGCTCTGATAGATATAAACAAGAAAAATTATATGAGTCATGGATGAACAATCAACAAGAAGAGCTAAAAGAGCTTCAAAATTTCATCGTTCGTGTTCGAAATTCGAGCACGAATGATGTCGAATTGCATGAGTTACTACAAAAAATTATGAACAATTTCCAAGGGTATGTAAACGGCCGTAGTCGACTCGCACGAGTCGACGTGTCACCGTTCTATGCACCCACTTGGTGCACCCCTTTAGAAAACTCGGTCTTATGGATAGGCGGGTGTAGACCGTCTTCATTCATAAGGCATATTTATGCGCTATCCGGAATCGAAATCGAGTCTCGTATCGCGGAGTATCTACAGGTACGATGTTAAATAAGCAGGTTGAGTTGAATTTGAAATTTGGACGTACTATGAGTTATTTTGACCGTCAATTTTTTTATTTTTATAGCTAGGTTAAAAAGAGCTAAATATAATGAATTATAGTTATATTGGTTTAAATTTGACACAAAAAAAATTAGTAATTTAATATCATTTTCAAGTTGAGAATGGTATTTAAAAATTGGAGTTTGTGTTTGTACATGAATATAAATTGAAGTTATTTTTTATAAAAGTGTTTTGGAGTGAAAAAAAACCTTTTAGAGTCTTTTGAATTTACTATTCTATGTTTCAAACAACTTTTTGGAATAACATTTCGAGAAAAGGGGAAAAAAGTTTGAAATATATCTAAATTTTGGCGAAATTTACTGTAACACACTTCAATTTTGCGGGGATTTTGAGACCTCCTAGATTATTTATTACTATATTTTTCTGGCATGTATTTGTCCAACTGGATCACTGCGTGAATGCACGCACACTGGCGCGTAACGATCTAAAGTTGTCCAGCTGGATATAAATATATGCCACAAAAATACGGTAATAAATAAATAGTCGAGGGTGATCATAGGATCTCCGTAAAGTTAAGACGTGTTACAATAAATTTTGTCAAAGTTTAGATATATTTCTTAATTCTTTTCGCTCGAGAAAAAGTGAAAACTATCAATGACCAAACGAGTTAAACTATCAATGTGGGTGACCATATAACAACAATTTTTACATGCATCAAGTTAAAATGAATTGAGATGATAAACGTAAAGATTGTTATTCAGTCCTGAGTGAGTCAGATACGTTATATTTTTATGAACTAATTTTATCGACGTATTTACAGGGTATAAAAATTGGTGACTTTGGTCAACTTTCTGCTAAGCAAATTACCACGATTGATAAGTTGCAAAGACAAATTATTATAGAAGAAAATAAACTTTCTTCAAGGTTAGCTAGCTTGCAAGAAGATGTTGTTGATCAACCAATAGCTATGGCAGCTAAAATTTGCGACCGCATCGAACAAGGTATCTGATGTATTAATTTATATTCGGTGTTTGACTGAACATGAAATTTTATTTTTATTTTTTTTGAAATTTGTCCTTTAAAAGAAATCTTAGGTATATGATGTGATAATATATCGCTTCATTAAGGATAAAAAGAAAAAAAATTCAAGTTTTTAAATAAAGAAATACTTTTTAGCTGATCCATTTTACTTGGGCACAAACTACAAAGAAAAGTATTATAAATAAATTGAGACAGGGCAAATATTATAATGTTATTATAGGCGAATATGATCGCATCGTTATCTTATTTTTCCCCTTAATTTTGTCCCTTTTCTATATATAGTTAAGTAATTCTGCCATATATCCCACTACTTTTTTTGTAACATCATAAGCTTAATATTCTTCATATTGTTGATGTGTGAGATTATGAACCAAATGTGAGACGATAATCTATTAAGATATTATATATAATTCATTCGATCCAAGAATAGCTATAACGTACGATACAATACAATAAAATATAAATAATACAGTACATTATGAATCAATACACAATAACTTCAGTCAATCTATTATTGTTTAAAGGCACAATACATAAACTTCAGATCACATTTATGACTTTTATTTTTGGGTATGCACAAGTAGGCACTTTAACTTATATAAAGTTGAACGAGTAGACACGTATGTCCTAGGTGGCATTTTACGACGTGGCAAATTCTTGTCTTCCGTGGCGTCCTACGTGTATTACACCATATTGAACGTGCGTGTCTACTTGTTCAACTTTATACAAGTTTAAGTGCCTAATTGTGCACATCCAAAGTTGGAGGTCATAGATCTGATTTGAGGCTAAATTAATTAAAGGACATGTTTATGCATTCTACCTCGTTTGAAAGATTGAATTATTGAAAAAAAATATTTTATTTACTTAATTATGTTTTCAACAGGCGAAAGCGAAAAAGAGCCATTAAATAAACTTGGTGAAGACATGGCAAATTTGCTAGAAGAAGCTGATGAATTGAGGATGAAGTCACTAAAGGAGATATTGGTAATATTGACACCAATTCAAGGTGTGGAATACTTAGCAGCAGCAAAGAGAATAAGGCTATGTTTGCAACAATGGGGGAAGAAGAGGGAACAAGAACATAATAGTAATAGCAATTAATTAGCTAGAGATCATTATGCTATGGGATTATTAGTGTTTGTTATGATATATAATTGAGAGAATGATCATAAAAACATGAATTGTCATTTTTTTGAGAGTTTCATATTTTAATTATCACCTATATATTCCTTTTTTCTGAGCCGGTGGTCTATTGGAAGCAGCCTCTCTACTTCTTCGGAGGTAATGGTATGTTGTTGTTGTTGTTGTTGTTGTTATAGCTATATATTCCTTTTAGCTACCTGAACTATTGTCAACTACGTGTTAGTAACACACCTAGTTGAGATTGAGTAGATGATAATAGTAGGAAGGAAAATGAAATATATGATAGTTGGCCTAATCAGCTTCAAGGTGTGTTTTAATACATAATTGTGATAGTTCACATAGTAAAAGGGAATAGCAGATCGTTATTAGGGTGTGTAAAGCTCGCCAAAAAGTGACAATTATTCAGATGTGTTTTTGATCATTTAACTTTATACATATTTTTTTTGACAAAAACTGCAGCCTGATTGCTTTCTCTAAAACGATGAGCTACTTGGGCACTTGATTGATCTATGTTAGGATCGAGAATCTCGGATAGTTTGGAATTAAACAAAATAATCGTTTGAAGACGATAATAATGATAAGTTGAGAAAATAAAGGAGGCACAAATTTAACGTGGTTCGGTCAACTTGACCTACGTCCACAACCAAAAGAGAAGCAACTTCACTAAACACCAACGGAACAAAAAGAGTACAAAGATACAAAAGAGAGTACAAAATTAGAGTAATTAAATACTCTAATAGCCCAAATACCCAAAAGAATAGCCTCACAAAGATCACTCCAAAGAAGAGGTTCACTCAAAGTATTTTCCGACACAACTCTCTTACAAATACTCTCTGCAAAGAAGAAAACAAACACAACTAAATCTTCTTCAAATGTTGGTGTTCTTCTCTAAATGGTATGTTCTAAAGAGAGGTGGAGATGTGTCTATTTATAGGCACAAAACAAACCTACGTTGATGTCATCAATGACATCAACACACTACTTTGCCAACCAAATTTGACAAGAAAACAACTTGCATGCAATGTTGGACTAGCCAACCAAATTTGACAAAGCCAACAAATGATCTTGCAAGTGCTTGGTAGCAACTTTGTTTGACCAAGTGTGAATCCAAGAAACAAACAAAAGGCCACATTACAAATCTCCACCTTAGCCTGAGTTTGTTTAATATAGTAAAGTTGCTCCACCTTCTTCACAAAGACTCAAAAGGCTTTCAAAATTCCATGACGTCAGAATCAGATGAGTCTTCATTTGAAATTGAAACAGTAGCAACACCTGTAATAGTAGATCCCAACAGTGTGTACAGCGTCCCAGACTTGCGTACCTTCATAACCACAAGACCACCTCGAGAGACTTCAAGAACTCCACCTTCACCTGTGTATTGGCCCCCAAGAGATTCTAGAGTGCCCAAAGAGATGAGATTTTTCTTCAACTCAGGAACACATCTAACATTTCTGAGAGTTCTTACAATACCATCATGTATTTTAATTCGAACGGTACCTGTTCCAATAATTTTGCAAGCAACATTGTTGCCTACCAAGACAACTCCACCTTCAACAGGATCATATGTAGAAAACAAGTCCTTGTTAGGACACATATGAAATGAACAAGCCGAATCTAAAATCCACTCATTGTTAGAACAAGAAATATTTCCGGTTACTAAAAATATTGCTCCTTCAATCTCATCAGCAGCAACACTTGCTTCAGCGGTGTCGGAATCTCCGTGCTAATTTTTCTTTACTTTTTCCTTGTTTTGGAACTTAGGACAATTAAACTTGATGTGGCCTTTTTTATGAAAGTAATAACACACTAAATTACTAAATCTAGAATTTTCATTAGATCTACTCCTGACAAATAAACCGGACGCCTGATTTCCACTACCTTCCCCGGTAATATCTCTATCTATCTGATCTTTAGATTTCAGCATAGATTTGATTTTTCTATAAGAGATAGTTTCTTTCCCATAAAGTATAGTATCTCTAAAATTCTTATTGGAATAGGGTAGGGAACATATTAGCAAAATATCTTGATCTTCTTCCTCAACCTTGACATCTATATTACTTAAATCCATAAGAATGGAATCAAAGGCATCAAGATGTGACAGTATGGAAGTATTTTCATCCATACGAATTGTATAAAACTTTTGCTTCAAGTAGAGTCTATTCTCTACCGTCCTTTTCATATACAGGCTTTTCAACTTTTCCCACATGCCTTTGGCAGTGGTTTCCGAAGCTACTTCACGTAATACATCATCAGAGAGATTTAGTATAATACTAGATCTCGCTTTTTTATCAAGGCTATCAAAATCCTCGTCTGTCATTTTTTCTGAAATTTTCTCCTTTCCTTGCAGTGCCATATCTGAACCATCCTGAACTAGGATAGCTTCCATTTTCAACTACCACATACCAAAGTTTGCACTTCGGTCAAATTTCTCAACATAAATCATTGTAATCGTCATGGTGACTACTAAGACAAAATCAGGATTAACCTCGCTCTGATACCAATTTGTTAGGATCGAGAATCCCGGATAGTGCGGAATTAAACAAAGTAATCGTTTGAAGACGATAATAATGATAAGTTGAGAAAATAAAGGAGGCACAAATTTAACGTGGTTCAATCAACTTTACCTACGTCCACAACCAAAAGAGAAACAACTTCACTAAACACCAACGGAACAAAAAGAGTACAAAGATACAAAAGAGAGTACAAAATTAGAGTAATTAAATACTTTAATAGCCCAAATACCCAAAAGAATAACCTCACAAAGATCACTCCAAAGAAGAGGTTCACTCAAAGTATTTCCCAACACAACTCTCATACAAATACTCTCTACAAAGAAGAACACAAACACAACTAAATCTTCTTCAAATGTTGGTGTTCTTCTCTAAATGATATGTTCTAAAGAGAGGTGGAGATGTCTCTATTTATAGGCACAAAACAAACCTACGTTGATGTCATCAATGACATCAACACACTACTTTTCCAACCAAATTTGACAAGAAAACAACTTGCATGCAATGTTGAACTAGCCAACCAAATTTGACAAAGCCAACAAATGATCTTGCAAGTGCTTGGTAGCAACTTTGTTTGACCAAGTGTGAATCCAAGAAACAAACAAAAGGCCACATTAAAATCCACTATTTCAATCTAAGTTGTGCGGAATCTTCACTTTCGATGCCACACCGTGTCGGATTCTTCAAAAATACACTAGTTTTGGCGAATCTGACACGCACCCATTTTTTTTTTTTGAAGAGTCTGAGCAACATAGATTTCAATGATATTGTTGGCAATTTGCCTGAGTTCTGAAGTTTTTGTTGCTCCTGTTGTTCACCATATTTACATTTTACAATGACCGTGGAGTCTAGCTCGAGAGCGAAATTGGTTAAGCCTTGTTGCCTACACCATTTTTTTCACCAAACTCAGCTGCCAACGCTTCTGCCATGTTGTTGCTAGTACATGCCACAGGAATTGAAAAAGCTAATCACTATCTCTCCATTGTTATCGCGTTGCTATTCATCAAATTCCGGCACTTCTTGTTTCCAAAAGAAAAATTCCATCGGTGTTAACTTTACTGTTTCGTACCTGAGGTGTGCTGCTTTTGACTTGAGTTCATTTTTGTATTAGTTTGATCCTTTCTGCAATGTCAAAAACCTCGGTCCACAATGTAATACACCATATCTCTTGGAACTTCATTGTAGTGTTCAGGAATTTTCTGTGTGTTCCATATCGACAGACACATCTTTGCTTCCACAATTCGTAGCATATGAAGATAGGTTCGAAGTGCAAGATCCATCGGCGAACTTTGTTCTTAGGTTTTATGTCCCATTACTTCTTAAAGACACTTATAATAGGCTCATCATAGTGAGTGATCTTAATAGGATGCTTCACTAGCAAGTAGCAACAAACACATGTTGTAGTGTTTATGGTTGTGAACTCTTGCCACAAAAACAAGTTAAATTTCTGTTAACCATAACTATTTAAAGTTTCTTGAAAAGATAAATTCTTCTTAATAATTCTACAAATCAAAGAAGAACTTTTGAAAAGGACTTTAGAGTGCCAAATCTTGCTCAGAAACCATCGTCTGTAATGTTCCACACTGGGTAATCCCCACTAGTAATATTGTCCGCTCTGGGCTTAGACCCGCAAGACTTAAAAACACGTCACAAAAAAGTAAGGCTGGCTTACTTATATACCCAACGTCTCTCTTGTGTTTTGCAGATGTGGGACTCATTATGATACAAGAAGGACTTATATAATGATACAAGGACTTATATACCCAACGTCTCTCCTGTGTTTTGCAGATGTGGGACTCCTTATGATACAAGAAGGACCAAGGAAACACAAAACACTCACCAAAATCAGTCCACAAGTTCAAGAACCTGAGGACCTATTTGATGACCACTCTCGGATTCACTACAACAACAAGAAGAATGAGATATAAAGGTGTATTTGACACCAAAACAGCCACCAAAACGTGATGCGCACAAGAAGATAGACAACGATATGATAAGATCAATAACAACAACTAACGGCTTACAATAACAAGAACACAACAACTACACAAGATTACTAGAAATGGAAAGATAGTAGTGCGATATAAACTACTACAAGCACTAAGAACTAAGATGCATATTAAACATAAAAACCCATAGAACATGTAATAGAAACACCTACACTCTTCGTGGGCACAAGAGGACCTCGATCCTTCAAGCACCCCATGTTCTAAGCCAAGAACAAACAACACAAGTGAATCCACACTTGGTGTTCACCTAATTTCGGGTTGCCTCTAAAAGGAAGAGAGGACTTGTGTTTCAAAGTGTCTTATGACTTACAACATCATGAAAAAAACTACTAATGAAACCCTAAGAGGTTCTATTTATAGCTATTACAAAATAGAAGCTAAAATGTCCAAAATGCCCTTTAAGAGCTAGGTGCCCTTCACGTGTATTTTAGGGGCTGCCTTGTTGTGTTCCAAGGTTCCTCTTTACACTTCAAGTGTGATATTAGGGTCGGTTTGGTGTATTTTAAGTCCTTCACTCGTACACTCCAAGTCTTGGGTTCATTACACTCTCACATGCGTCCATCTCCGTGGTCGTACTTGTATCATCCTCCCCTCCTTAAAAAGGATTCGACCTCGAATCCATGCCTTGCAAAATCAAAGAGAGACAAACAAACACACTTCCTCATGACATGAGGGTTAGGGTTAGCAGAAATAAACAACAATGGTATGCACCCAAAACACTCAAAACAGTCCACACAAAAAGAAAAAAAAAGAAACCGAGGACCTTTTGAGTTCAAGTCTCGGCCAACAACAAATCTTGACATGCCAAGGCGGTTCATATTTGACATATAACCAAGAGTCCTTAGTGTTAAACATTATGAAACAATCGACAAATTCACCAAGGACTTGGCTATGATAAGCATAAAAAAGAAGCGCACCTAATCCTTCCCCACCCTAAGATGGCACTGGGATCAAATGGGAAGAGGGGCCATAGACACGGGTCTAGACAACACTCCCATTTCCCGTAGTATTTACCACAACTACATGGCCTACTCTCTATAATGGCATACATATCATCACAAGCAAAGAGATAGTAGAGAAAAGTGGCACTCAAGTCTACTTCTACTATGGTGTCCTTGGGAAAGCCATACAATGAAGAAGAAGAAATCATTTTCGAGACTACACATTCCTTGCCCGTGAGAGTACTCTCATCTTCCAAGAAGAGATTCCATCTTTCGGAGGAATGTTGTCACACCATAGTGCGTTGGCATATAGGCTATAGCCGCCAAGGCGAGCTATGCCGTCAACATTACTTGCACCGCTAGGTTCATTAGGAGGGATTAAACTATCTTCAAACAAGACATTGTACCTAAAGAGAGATGGTTCTACTCCACGGGCAGATTTTGGGCTAGCAATCTCACTCTCTATAAGTTCACTATCGAAATTCAAAGATGTTCCAATCTCCTCTCTAAGAGGTAAACCCGCAACTACATTCTTTTGGCCATTAATAGCTACATCACGACATTCTAAGTTCATAGGAGTATAGGGAATAGTGTTTTTACCTTGTAGCTCACATGAGATACGAACGTCATCTTGACATGTGTCCGGGCAGCCCACGTGCTCCCTTTGACCTACCATACGAATCCAACCTTTCATTTTCCATAGCCAAGTATCGGGAAATAGTGTCAAGGTGGGCCAAAATGACACTTGAAACATCATTGCCCAAGGTTGGAGAGGTTGAAGCCTCGGGTTCCATTGCAATTATACCTAAAAAAATAAAACAAACTTACAAAAAAATCAAATAAATAATAATTAGTTCACAAACTCCTCACCACACTCTCTCTCACGCCTTTATCATCTCACACTTGATTTCACAAGTGTTGAAAGACGGCTTGTACTTCGTGAGTGATTGAGGGATGAGTCCACCTTGGTCCAGAATAGATTTTCGTTAGAGTTGACTCAAGAAAATTTGTTTCGGACTTGAACCAACAAGATACAATGACATTACAAAAGAGAAAAAAGCACACAAGGAACGTAGACACGAACAATGGATTCAAGAACTAAGTTACAAGTTAGTAGGAGATTACTAGGTTGTCAATTAGTGTTCAAACCAACAAACGAAACTAGGAAACAATAAAATGAAACTAAGAAATCTGAAATTTGAGCCATAGGTCGTTTTGGAGGGTGGTGACGTGGAAGCCACGTGGCAGGCTTGGATTGTCCATTGGGAGTTGTTGACATTTCAAAAATTTCTTGCCTCAAAGTTGTATTGATCAATCTTTAATTTTGGATGAGTGGAATTTCGACTTTGGTGGAAAACAAACAAGACTTTAGAGCCCTTTTCAAAATTCAAAAAGTTTGACTCTCTTTCACTCGTCTTGTCTACTTTCCTTTTTAGGACAATCTTGAAAAGTGCCTTTACTTTGTTTTAGTAACAAGATGTAACACCCCGTAAATTTTTTCGTACACTTATCGCGATTATATGGAGTCCTAAAGGCTTGCGTATGGGTTAAATTAAGTTTATGGTGTTCGGAAGTATCCCGTCAATAGTTGTATGTGTAGGTATTGGAATAAGATTTCCAACGATATAAAGTTTGCCCAAAACAGAGGAGTATATCATATAAGCGAGCACATTCGAAATTTCAAAACGGTGGCCGGGAAGCCTGTGAACAGTAAATCTGCAGGAAAATTACTGCAGCTAGGCAATTTTTTTTGGATCAAATTTAGACGATCATAACTCCTTGTACAAAAAGAACTGTGTGAGCTGCTATATATCGACGAAAATATCCGAGAGTCTTCTTTCCGATGAAATTGGTTTCATCCAAATTCAATGTCTGAGTAAGGAGCTATACCCGTTTTACTACAGCCTACCAAAAAAAAAACAACAGAATTTTGGGTCAACTTTAAACGACCATAACTCCTTGTACAGGAAGAACTGGGTGGTATACTTTATATGAAAATGAAATCCCTTTGAATTATCTTTCCAATGCAATTGGTTTCACCCTAATCCGATACCGGAGCAAAGAGTTATGATCGATTTACTTCAGCCTGTCAAAACTGTCCACTGAGGACAGATTCGGATTAATTTAAAATTTTAGGGCAAAATGGTCATTTTCTATTAGCTCTTGGACGAAAATTGGTCTTTATAAACATACACTTAGCCTCATATATATCATATATCATCCAATTATTAAGAGAAGGTGAAACCCTAGCCTAATTTCAACTTCAAATATTTTGTGATTCAACCGTAGAAAATTCGAATTGGTTCCGTAGTTGTGTTCACCATCTCGAAAGCTTCGAGAAGCACCCCATGGTTATGTAAGGAGGATTTTAAATACAAGAGTTCATTGTTAAGGTATGAATATTATTTATTCTTGATTCTTATCCATGAATAAGTATTGATAAAGGATTATGAGTATTGTCTTGATGTTGGAAGATAACTAGAAACATAGTTATGAATTGTTTTGTATAAATTGTTAGTAGTAAATTATGAAAGTTGTTGTATTGGATTATGGAGGATGAATTGTGGTGATATATCATTATATTAGTGGTTATGTATGCCTAGTGATCATGTTGGTATTGGATGGTGATTAAGAGGGGAAATAAAGGCTAAGAGTGATGTTGAGGGATATTGCATGAAAATGCATGATATGTGAATGTAATAAGAGTATAAGAGGATGTATGTAGCACTCTTATTGATGAGTTAAAGGATTACTTCCTAGACATTATTTGGTGAAATTAATACCTAAATGGTAAGGTTTGGTTGCTAATACTAGTTTGCCACAAATGACTTATTGTAGATAAGTGTTCGAAGAGTACGGGAAGTCAAGTTGGACTTGTATTGAAGTGGTTATATCAAGGTATGTAAGACATACTCTATCTAATATTTGGCATGAATAATGACCCATGGCACTCTCAAGTAAGCTTCCAACATTGTCCTACGACACATGACACATAATAACATCATATGATCTTCGACACTACCAATTGAACTTGTTTTCACTTTTAAGATGTCCGGCTAGTCAAAAAAAATGTCCATATACTATTGTTAACTCCGAAATGGTTTAATGAGGTATCCATGATTCTCTACTTCATTTTCATGATATTGATTACCTATTTACATGTTTTTCCTATTGAGGTATCATGGTTTCAAGTTCCATAAGGTGTGACCACAAAGTAACCAATCTCAAAGATTAATTGAATTAAGAAATGGAATGTCTTTATTTTAAATTGATGATATGATGTATTGTATTAGTACCACTGATCAGTTGGCCATTGTATTATAAAGATTATGTATATATGCTATTCCAGGGGTGGTCCCTGATGTATTGTATTAGTACCACTGATCAGTTGGCCATTGTATGACATATGTTATGTATTGATAAGGAATACGGGAAGTAGTGATATGAAAGTAATGTGCAGGTATCCCATCAGCTCTTTTAAGTGTGGTCTACTCATACTGTTTATTCACTGGTATCTGGGTTCTGTTGATCTTTTGTATCTCATCTTGATACTCACTGCCTTACATTCTTAGTACATATTTCCGTACGGACGTCCCTCACGGGGGACCTGTATTCATGCCTACAGGAACAGGTACTTCAGGTCGTACACCTCCGCAGTAAGAGCCAGGACATTCTGTTGATAGTGGTGATCTCCAGTTGTTTCGGGGCATCCCAAGTCGTTTCTATATGTATTTTTGGTATTTGTATAAAAGTCTTTTGTGGGCGGGAGTTTGTCCCGACCCTAACTCAGTTGTGTATCTATGTAGAGGCTTTTGTAGACATATTGTACAGCCATAAGAGTGTTTGGTTGATAGACGTGATGACTCTGACGGCCAATTACTGTATATATATATATGCGTATCTGCTGGGCTGATACAGGTACTGTTTTCTTCTATTTTCAACGAAGTGCTGCCTAAATTTCTAATTTTCATAAGTAATGTAAATGTGAAAGTATAGGATATGAACGGGTTCTCCCGGGCCTCCTCGGCTACGGGTGCCAGTCCGCTCCAATGGGATTTTGGGGCGTGACAGAAGTGGTATCAGAGAAGTTCGTCCTAGTGAGTCTACAAAGCCGTGTCTACGTAGAATCTAGTTTATCGGTGTGTTGTGCACCACATCTATAAACAGGAGGCTATTGGACATTTAGGGATTGTTTCCATTCTCCATTTCTTAGATCGTGCAATAGAGCCCATATTAGAGATAAAGTCATAATCGATCGCTTAGTCCAATTGTTTTTTATTTTATTTATTATAGTAACGATGCCGGTTACAAGGAGAAAGAATAAGTGGAAGCGAGTAGATGTAGTGGCCGGAGAAGGTACTAGTAAGTCACCACCGGCACAAGCAGAACAAAGTGAGTCTCAAGCTGAGCATATATCAGGAGTTTCTTCTCCTCCAGAAGGGCCATCTATTAATGCTGTTGATCGCGATTTGAGGGATGCAGTACAACTTCTGACGCGTATAGTTGCCGGTCAAGTTCAAGGGCAAGCTATTCCTACCACGGGTTCTAGTGGTACGGATAGAGCAGCTAGCCTTCGGACACAGGATTTTCTGAAACTGGATCCTCCTACTTTTACCGGATCAGATATTAACAAAGACCCGCAGGACTTTGTCGATCAAACCCAAAGGGCTCTAGATGTTATGCACATATCCGGTAAAGAGATGGTTGAGATAGCAGCATATAGACTGAAAGGAGAGGCTATATTGTGGTACGAGGATTGGAAACGATCTAGGGGTATTGATGCACCTCCAACTACGTGGGGAGAGTTCAAAGATGCATTTGTTGATCATTATCTTCCATTTGAGACTCGTCAGGCCCATGCAGATCAATTCTTAAATCTTCGTCAGGGTAATATGAGTGTAAGGGAGTATAGTCTTCGATTTAACTCCTTGTCTCGATATGCTTCTAATGTGGTAGCTACTATGGATGACAGAGTTCATCACTATGTGGATAGATTGGAACCATACTTGGTTAGAGATTGTACCATTTCTTCTTTGAACAAGGACATGGATATAGCGAGGATACAAGCTTTCGCTCAGAAAATGGAAGATCAGAGGCAAAGAAGAAGAACCCAGGAATCAGAAAAAGGATATTCTAAGCGGGCCAGAGCTATAGGGCAGTTTATGGCATCTCAAGGAGGTTTTAGGCCTTCGTTCTCTCATAGATTGCCTAGCCCGTTATCTTTTTATCCTGCAATTAGTGCTCCACCGCAATTTCAAAGGTTAAGAGGTAATCAGTTCGGGCAAAGCAGTGAAAATCAGAGTTCGCGAACAGTGGGGTATCAAGGGCAAGGGAGTATGAGTCAATTGAGACCTCCACGACACCCGTGCCCCATATGTAGAAGATTTCACTTTGGCGAATGTCGGCTTGGAACGAACAATTGCTTTTGGTGCGGTAAGCCGGGGCATATGGCTAGAGATTGCCCACGCAGGACCACAGGTGGTATAACACGACCTACCAGATCAACTGTTGCATCATCATCGGTGCCTCCTTTGAGTAGGGGTACACAACCTATGGGTCACGGTAGAGGTGATAGAGGAGCAACTAGTTCTAGCGGAGCTCAAAACCGTGTGTATGCCCTAGCAGATCGGCAGAATTTAGAGGCTTCTCCAGACGTGGTTACAGGTACGTTGTCCATCTTTGCATTTGATGTGTATGCCTTAATTGATCCTGGTTCTACATTATCGTATGCTACTCCTTTGGTTGCGGGAAGGTTCGGAAGAACGCCCGAATTATTAGCCAAGCCATTTGAAGTATCAACGCCAGTGGGGGAATCTCTTATAGCTAGGAATGTTTATCGAAATTGTGTTGTGAATATTTGTGGTCGTGATACGATGGTCGATCTTGTTGAGTTAGAAATGGTAGATTTTGATGTTATTATGGGCATGGATTGGTTAGCGTCTTGTTATGCTACAGTAGATTGCCGTTCTAAGAAGGTATATTTCCATTTCCCAAATGAGGCAGTCCTTGAATGGAAGGGTAATGTTGGCGCGCCGAGAGGTAGATTTATTTCTTACTTTAAGGCAAGAAAAATGATTTCCAAGGGATACATATACCATTTGGTTAGAGTAAGGGATGCAGAGGCAGAGCCGCCAACTTTTCAGACCGTTCCGGTTGTGAATGAATTTCCTGATGTATTTCCTGAAGAACTACTAGGTTTACCTCCTGAACGAGAAGTGGAGTTTGGTATTGATATATTGACAGACACACAACCAATCTCAATTCCTCCTTATAGAATGACACCAGCAGAGTTGCGAGAATTGAAAGAGCAACTGAAAGACTTGCTAGAGAAGGGATTCATCAGGCCTAGTATGTCCCTTTGGGGAGCACCAGTATTGTTTATGCGTAAGAAAGATGGTTCGCTGAGGATGTGTATTGACTATCGACAATTGAATAAGGTGACTATCAAGAATAAATACCCTCTTCCCCGAATTGATGATTTATTTGACCAGTTGTAGGGTGCCCAGTGTTTTTCCAAGATTGACTTGAGATCAGGCTATCATCAAGTGAGAGTCAAGGATAAAGATATACCTAAGACAGCTTTCCGAACACGGTATGGTCATTATGAATTCCTAGTTATGTCATTCGGGCTGACAAATGCACCCGCAGTTTTTATGGATCTAATGAATAGGCTGTTTAAGCCGTTTCTAGATGTGTTCGTGATAGTTTTCATAGATGATATTCTGGTCTACTCTAGATCAGAAGAGGATCATGTTAATCACTTAAGGCTGGCGTTGCAGATTCTTCGTGATCGTAAGCTGTATGCGAAGTTTTCTAAATGTGAGTTTTGGCTCAAGTCAGTGGCATTTTTGGGCCATATTGTATCCAGTGAAGGCATAAAAGTTGACACTCAGAAGATTGAGGCTGTGAAGAATTGGCCAAGACCCACGACACCTACGGAGATTCGTAGTTTCCTCGGGTTGGCAGGTTATTATAGAATGTTTGTTGAAGGTTTTTCTTCTATTTCTGCACCCTTGACTAAGTTGACGCATAAAGCCTCCAAGTTTCAATGGAATGATGCCTGTGAAAAGAGTTTCCAAGATCTGAAGAGCAAGTTGACTTCTACACCGGTATTGGTACTTCCTGAAGGCACAGAAGGGTATGCAGTGTACTGTGATGCTTCGAGAATTGGCTTAGGATGTGTATTAATGCAACATGGTAGAGTAATAGCCTATGGCTCTAGACAGTTGCGACCACATGAGAGGAATTATCCCACACATGATCTTGAGCTAGCTGCAGTTGTGTTTGCTTTGAAGATATGGCGCCACTACTTATATGGGGTTCATGTTGACATATATACCGATCATAAGAGCCTGCAATATATCTTCAGTCAGAAAGATCTAAACTTGAGGCAGCGGAGATGGCTTGAATTGTTGAAAGATTACGATGTTGATATCTTGTATCATCCAGGAAAAGCGAATGTGGTAGCGGATGCACTGAGTCGTAAGTCTAAAATGGCATCTATAGAAAAGCAGGGGATGATTAAGGATCTTCACCAACTAGCTAATTTGGGAGTTCGACTTCTCGAAACTCCAGATGAAGAGGTTATTGTACGTAATACAGCGGAATCTTCATTGATAGCTGAAGTGAAAGAGAAGCAGTATGCAGATCCAATTTTATTGCAGCTTAAGGAGGATATGCAGAGTGGCACGACAAAGGCATTTGAGCTTATGCGAGAAGGAGTGCTTCAGTGTCAGAATCGTTTATGTGTACCTGATGTAGTTGAGCTAAGAAAAAGAATTATGACAGAAGCACACTGTTCAAGGTATTCCATCCATCCAGGGTCGACTAAGATGTATCAAGATTTGAAAGAAATATATTTGTGGAATGACATGAAGAAGAATATTTCCGAATTTGTAGCTGAATGTCCGAATTGTCAAAGAGTCAAAGTAGAACACCAGAAACCCGGTGGTTACATGCAATGTATAGATCTTCCAGTCTGGAAGTGGGACAAGATCAATATGGATTTCATCACGGGTTTGCCTCGTACATTTCGGAAGTTTGATTCCATATGGGTGATCATTGATAGGCTTACCAAATCCGCGCACTTCTTACCAGTTAAGACAACTTATACGGCGGAAGAGTATGCGAAGTTGTATATTAAGGAGATCATTCGGTTACATGGAGTTCCAATTTCCATTATATCCGATCGAGGAGCCCAATTTACCGCGAATTTCTGGAAGTCTTTTCAAAGGAGTTTGGGGACACAAGTAAATCTAAGTACGGCTTTTCATCCTCAAACGGACGGACAAGCGGAACGTACCATCCAGACACTTGAAGATATGCTACGAGCATGTGTATTAGATTTCAAAGGCAACTGGGATGATCACCTACCTCTTATCGAGTTTGCTTACAATAATAGCTATCATTCAAGTATCAAAATGGCACCATATGAAGCATTGTATGGAAGAAAGTGTAGATCGCCAATAGGATGGTTTGAAGCAGGTGATGCGGTCTTGTTTGGACCGGATATTGTTTATCAAGCAATGGAGAAGGTTAAAGTGATCCAACAACGGCTTGAAACAGCTCAAAGTCGACACAAATCTTATGCGGATGTTAGAAGAAGAGGACTTGAGTTTTCTATCGATGATTGGGTATTCTTGAAAGTATCACCAATGAAAGGAGTGATGAGGTTTGGCAAGAAAGGAAAGTTAAGTCCACGATACATAGGTCCGTACAAGATCATTCAAAGATTTGGACAAGTAGCTTATGAGTTAGAGCTACCTCAAGAGCTCTCAGCAGTTCATCCCATATTTCATGTTTCGATGCTTCACAAGTACATCGGAGATCCATCGCACATCACTACTATGGAAGATGTACAAGTTACAGAAGATCTCACTTTTGAAGAAATGCCTATTGCTATTTTTGATCGCCAAATTAAAAAGATAAGGAATAAAGAGATAGCATCGGTAAAAGTACTTTGGAGGAATCAACAAGTTGAGGAGATCACATGGGAAGCCGAGGAAGCGATGAAGATTAAGTACCCTTACCTATTCAACGATGAGGAGGAAGTTCATGAGACGGAAGAAGAACAATAACAGGTAAGTGTTTATTTTTATGCAAGTATGTTATGATGATGAATATGTTAATTGTAAGCTTGGACATGTCTTAATTGAGTAACTATGCTAACATTCGAGGACGAGTGTTCTTAAGGGGGGGAGAATGAAACACCCCGTAAATTTTTTCGTACACTTATCGCGATTATATGGAGTCCTAAAGGCTTGCGTATGGGTTAAATTAAGTTTATGGTGTACGGAAGTATCCCGTCAATAGTTGTATGTGTAGGTATTGGAATAAGATTTCCAACGATATAAAGTTTGCCCAAAACAGAGGAGTATTTCATATAAGCGAGCACATTCGAAATTTCAAAACGGTGGCCGGGAAGCCTGTGAACAGTAAATCTGCAGGAAAATTACTGCAGCTAGGCAATTTTTTTTTGGATCAACTTTAGACGATCATAAATCCTTGTACAAAAAGAACTGTGTGAGCTGCTATATATCGACGAAAATATCCGAGAGTCTTCTTTCCGATGAAATTGGTTTCATCCAAATCCAATGTCTGAGTAAGGAGCTATACCCGTTTTACTACAGCCTATCAAAAAAAAAAAAACAGAATTTTGGGACAGATTTTTGGGTCAACTTTAAACGACGATAACTCCTTGTACAGGAAGAACTGGGTGGTATATTTTATATAAAAATGAAATCCCTTTGAATTATATTTCCAATGCAATTGGTTTCACCCAAATCTGATACCGGAGAAAAGAGTTATGATCGATTTACTTCAGCCTGTCAAAACTGTCCACTGGGGACAGATTCGGATTTATTTAAATTTTTAGGGCAAAATGGTCATTTTCTATTACCTCTTGGACGAAAATTGGTCTTTATAAACATACACTTAGCCTCATATATATCATATATCATCCAATTATTAAGAGAAGGTGAAACCCTAGTCTAATTTCAACTTCAAATATTTTGTGATTCAACCGTAGAAAATTCGAATTGGTTCCGTAGTTGTGTTCACCATCTCGAAAGCTTCGAGAAGCACCCCAGGGTTATGTAAGGAGGATTCTAAATACAAGAGTTCATTGTTAAGGTATGAATATTGTTTATTCTTGATTCTTATCCATGAATAAGTATTGATAAAGGATTATGAGTATTGTCTTGATGTTGGAAGATAACTAGAAACATAGTTATGAATTGTTTTGTATAAATTGTTAGTAGTAAATTATGGAAGTTGTTGTATTGGATTATGGAGGATGAATTGTGGTGATATATCATTATATTAGTGGTTATGTATGCCTAGTGATCATGTTGGTATTGGATGGTGATTAAGAGGGGAAATAAAGGCTAAGAGTGATGTTGAGGGATATTGCATGAAAATGCATGATATGTGAATGTAATAAGAGTATAAGAGGATGTATGTAGCACTCTTATTGATGAGTTAAAGGATTACTTCCTAGACATTATTTGGTGAAATTAATACCTAAATGGTAAGGTTTGGTTGCTAATACTAGTTTGCCACAAATGACTTATTGTAGATAAGTGTTCGAAGAGTACGGGAAGTCAAGTTGGACTTGTATTGAAGTGGTTATATCAAGGTATGTAAGACATACTCTATCTAATATTTGGCATGAATAATGACCCATGGCACTCTCAAGTAAGCTTCCAACATTGTCCTACGACACATGACACATAATAACATCATATGATCTTCGACACTACCAATTGAACTTGTTTTCACTTTTAAGATGTCCGGCTAGTCAAAAAAAATGTCCATATACTATTGTTAACTCCGAAATGGTTTAATGAGGTATCCATGATTCTCTACTTCATTTTCATGATATTGATTACCTATTTACATGTTTTTCCTATTGAGGTATCATGGTTTCAAGTTCCATAAGGTGTGACCACAAAGTAACCAATCTCAAAGATTAATTGAATTAAGAAATGGAATGTCTTTATTTTAAATTGATGATATGATGTATTGTATTAGTACCACTGATCAGTTGGCCATTGTATTATAAAGATTATGTATATATGCTATTCCAGGGGTGGTCCCTGATGTATTGTATTAGTACCACTGATCAGTTGACCATTGTATGACATATGTTATGTATTGATAAGGAATACGGGAAGTAGTGATATGAAAGTAATGTGCAGGTATCCCATCAGCTCTTTTAAGTGTGGTCTACTCATACTGTTTATTCACTGGTATCTGGGTTCTGTTGATCTTTTGTATCTCATCTTGATACTCACTGCCTTACATACTCAGTACACATTTCCGTACTGACGTCCCTCACGGGGGACCTGTATTCATGCCTGCAGGAATAGGTACTTCAGGTCGTACACCTCCGCAGTAAGAGCCAGGACATTCTGTTGATAGTGGTGAGCTCCAGTAGTTTCGGGGCATCCCAAGTCGTTTCTATATGTATTTTTGGTATTTGTATAAAAGTCTTTTGTGGGCGGGAGTTTGTCCAGACCCTAACTCAGTTGTGTATCTATGTAGAGGCTTTTGTAGACATATTGTACAGCCATAGGAGTGTTTGGTTGATAGACGTGATGGCTCTGACGGCCAATTACTGTATATATATATATGCGTATCTGCTGGGCTGATACAGGTACTGTTTTCTTCTATTTACAACGAAGTGCTGCCCAAATTTCTAATTTTCGTAAGTAATGTAAATGTGAAAGTATAGGTTATGAACGGGTTCTCCCGGGCCTTCTCGGCTACGGGTGCCAGTCCGCTCCAATGGGATTTGGGGCGTGACACAAGAGTTTTGGGAGCCTTTTTGATTTTCCTTCTTCTTTTATGTTGTCTTGGAAATGTTTCCAAGACAAACAAAGACCACTCCTTCTTTCTCTTGAATTTTGGATCAAACAATCCCTCTTTGAAGAATCTTCTTCAACACAACATGAAGATGGTAAGAATACCAAGAACACCTCCTTTGAATTTTTTTTGAGTTCTAGTTGCACATTGGACCCCCAACCATCAACAACATATGTCCAAGGTCAAGTCTTCAACAACCAAAATCAACAACAACACCCAACAACAACACACACGGCCAACTTCAAATCCACAACACAAGAACAACACCACACGGCCACAACAATGTACACAACAACAATATTACAACAAGGCTCAAACTAAGATCGACTCAAAGTGTTAGTGAAGAACAAAACTAACACTACAAACACACAAGACAAGTAAAAGACTCCTAGACCTAGAATCAAGAACAAATCTCAGCCAAGAACACCACAAGACAACAATTTCGGCCAAGAACACAAACACAAACAAATTTGCTTCTTTTTGAATTTTTCAGTTTTCAACACTTTTTTTTTTCAAGTTTACAATGTAGCCCAAGATTGATCTTGTGGGAACAAGATCAAGCCATGCTCTGATACCAAATGATACAAGAAGGAGCAAGGAAATACGAAACACACACCAAAATCAGTCCACAAGTTCAAGAACCCGAGGACCTATTTGATGACCACTCTCGAATTCACCATAACAGCAAGAAGAACGAGATATAAAGGTGCATTTGACACCAAAACAGCCACCAAAACATGATGAACATAAGAAGATAGACAAAAATATGATAAGATCAATAGCAACAACTAATGTCTTACAATAACAAGAACACAACAACTACACAAGATTACAAGAAATGAAAAGATAGTAGTGTGACATAAACTACTACAAGCACTAAGAACTAAGATGTATATTAAACATCAAAACCCATAGAACATGTAATAAAAACACCTACACTCTTCGTGGGCACAAGAGGTACCTCGATCCTTCAAGCACCCCACGTTCTAAGGCAAGAACAAACAACACAAGTGAATCCACACTTGGTGTTCACCTAATTTTGGGTTGCCTCTAAAAGGAAGAGAGGACTTGTGCTTCAAAGTGTCTTATGACTTACAAAATCATGAAAAAACTACTAATGAAACCCTAAGAGGTTCTATTTATAGCTATTACAAAATAGAAGCTAAAATGTTCAAAATGCCCTTTTAGAGCTGGCGCCCTTCAAGTGTATTTTAGGGGTTGCCTTGTTGTGTTCCAAGGCTCCTCTTTACACTTCAAGTGTGAGATTAGGGTCGGTTTGGTGTATTTTAAGTCCTTCACTCACACACTCCAAGTCTCGGGTTCATTACACTCTCACATGCGTCCATCTCCGTGGTTGTACTTGTATCACCTTATCCTAAGTTGGGGTATTACATGATGTTGGACTCAACTTGATCTCTAATCCTCAACATACTTTTCCAGGCATGAGAGTCGGAAGAAGGAATGGCTTTAGAGACAGGATGAGATCTTTTACAACACTTGGCTTGATAAAAAAGAAGCTCAGAGAGAAGAACAAGTTCTGAACCTCCACCACCTCTTCAAAGATGAAAGAGTTTGCAATATATTCCTTGACCGATGGTACTTGTCTTTGCCTTCTTTTGTTCCCGAAAGGAAATTTGCAAAGAGTTTTTCAATAAGAGTAAGAGAGTTCCTTTCGGAGGATTCATAGCGCTGAGAGTATAAGTAGGCGTTGATTGTAGTACGCTTTTGATCAAAACCATCTTCCCTCCATACGAGAGCATTTTACCCTGCCACGCATTCATGTTTTTAACGATCTTTGTCATCATGCCGTCAAAGTAGCAGATTTTCTTCTCGCCGTGATAGATTGGGAGCTTTTAAAGTGACAGATCAGTGCACCAAGGCTCCCGCTATTCGCAGGATCCGAATAATGGTCCCACCACAAGGGTGTATTGTACGCATCCTTACCTTACATTTCTGCCAACTGGACACATAGCTGCAACTTAACCAGTTACCAAGGCTCCCCTTCAAAGATTGGGATCTTTTATTCTATTTATTCTACGAGCGGAAGTATTAGGAGCTGCGATGAAAAAACTTTTTTCTTGGTTCACTTCTGTCCAGACACTTTTTCATATCTCTTAACTTGTTTCAGAACAAGTTGATTGATTTGGAATTTCCACCTATAAAGATAATAATGTCATCAGCATATGCTAAATGGTTAATGATAAAATTTGAAATATTCATACTAAATGGAGTAAACCATTTTAACTTTATTATAATACAGGGAAAAAAATAATTAACATGATCTTTGCGCAAGGATGACATGCACCGGTCAAGAAATGGTCCCTTAATGACACATGTTTTTATAGCTGTCGAAATTTCATGACATGGTTTAAGATTACAAGTTTCAAAAATTTATTTTTTTCTTCAATTCTATGCTCAATCAAATACTATATAATGTATATCACATAAACTAAAGCAGATGCAGTTGCTTCTTATATGTAGTTTTAAATTCTAACAAAATATATGAAAAAATTATTCGACTTTCTAAACGGAAATAGTGTCTTATAAAATGAAGTGGATAGGATATGAGTACAAATATGTATAAATATAGGCCTTTTATATTTTTATTATCAGTTATATATACTAACCAACCAAAATCTTGATGTCATAAATACCATAAAATTTCTCCAAACACAAAAACACACCTCCTCTAACCCTGGCTAATTCCCCCCTAGCTTCCTTCAATCATCCTCATTACTCAAAATTCAAGAAATGTTCCCATAAATCCATGCAACAAAAAACATTCACAAGGCAAATACGCGATGATGATTCGCCAATAATTTCTATTTCTCCGCGTGCTTTTGATGCATCATCTGTCCTACACGATGAGCACGAAGAGCGCGAAAACGGAGAAAAAGGGTACAATTTTGATGCATAAATATGAGATTGGTAAATTGTTAGGACAAGGTACATTTGCCAAAGTCTATCATGCAAGGAACCTGAAAACAAGCCAAAATGTAGCTGTGAAGGTAATTGACAAAGAAAAAGTCATGAAAGTTGGCCTAATTGACCAAATCAAACGTGAAATTTCTGTCATGAGGTTAATTAGACATCCAAATGTTGTTGAACTTTATGAAGTAATGGCTAGCAAAAGAAAAATTTATTTTGCAATGGAATATGTTAAGGGTGGTGAATTATTCAATAAGGTTGCTAAAGGGAGGCTTAGAGAATCCGCGGCACGTAAATACTTCCAACAATTAATCGCGGCTGTTGATTTCTGTCATAGCCGAGGTGTCTATCATCGCGACCTGAAACCTGAAAATATACTCCTGGATGAAACCGGAAACCTAAAGGTCTCCGATTTTGGCCTGAGTGCTCTTTACGAGACCAAAAGACAAGACGGACTCTTACACACGACATGTGGAACTCCAGCTTATGTCGCACCAGAGGTCATAAATAAGAGAGGGTACGATGGCGAAAAGGCGGATATTTGGTCATGTGGGGTCATTTTGTTTGTCTTGTTAGCTGGTTACCTTCCATTCCATGATGCAAATTTGATGGTAATGTATAAGAAAATTAGTAAAGGGGAATTCAAATGTCCTGAACATTTCCCTTCTGAAGTGAAAAAACTTCTTTCAAGAATTCTTGATCCAAATCCATTTTCAAGAATCACATTAGCTAAGCTAATGACCAATAATTGGTTCAAGAAAGGATTCAAACAAATTGATAAACCACCAATTTTGGATCAAGAAGAGGACAAATCGCCTCGTAGTATTTTCGATATTGTGGATGATTCAGATGCAGAAAGTTCTTCAGGACACAAAGAGCAAAGTCCATCAACAATGAAGCCTACTTGTTTGAATGCTTTTGATATCATTTCTCTTTCTCCTGCTTTTGATCTCTCTAACTTGTTCGACAAAGATAAGAGCTGTAGTTCGGATGCTAGATTCACGACACAAAATTCCGCATCCACTATCATCTCGAGGCTAGAGGAAGTAGCTTCGATGGGGAGTTTTAAGGTATACTATCAGAATTGTATGATGACTATCTCATTTTAATGCTTAAACTGTTAGGGAGAGCACATTTTATTTACTTGATTATTATTCGACATGTCCAACCATGCTTGTATATGGGCCAGTCTATGTGAACTTTTACCAAACAACTGATACAAAGCTTGGTTTGCCCAGCTGCATTAGACAGAGAAGAAGATGGAAGGAAGAAATTTTATTAACCGTCAAAATCACTTTGTGTTATTACAACTTGCACCTATATATCGAGATATATCTTCTAGAACCTTCTCTTCTAGAATCTTCTCACTACACTACACACTTAACCTTCCAGCTCATCACAGCTCATCAACCACCTAACAAACTAACAAACTCACGTGCACTAGTAGCCAACTCTTGTGCACACAGTGAACCAATGTAACAGTGCACACATAATGATCACACTTGTAGTGTGACTCCAAACTTTCCAATACTACCCCTCAAGCTGAAAGGTGCAGAATATTAAGCACACCAAGCTTGCTTAAGAGTGTAGAATGTTGGTCGTGGCCTAGGCTTTTATTCAGTATGTCAGCCACCCGATGTTGTGAAGAGACATGTAGAGTCTGCACTAAACTACTCTTGATCTTGTCTCTGATAAAATGGCAATAAATCTCCATATGCTTTGTTCTCTCATGGAGGATTGGATTTGCTGCTAACTATATGGCAGACTTACTATCACTGAACACTGTAATAGGTTTACGAATCATCACATTTAATTCTGCAAACAACCCTTCTATCCAGGTAAGCTCAGCTATAGCTGAAGCCATGATTCTGTACTCAACTTCAGTTGAGCTTCTAGACACTGTGTGCTGTTTCTTATACTTCCAAGATATTAAGGAACCACCAAATTGCACCACCTATCTAGTCACTGATCTCCTAGTGTTGGGACAAGCAGCCCAATATGAGTCACACCAACAAACTAAATTGTCATTAGTTTGATTCTTCAACCAGATTCCTTGACCTACTGAACCTTAAGTATCTGATCACCCTGTAAGCTGTTTCTAGGTGGGATCTCTTAGGCCTCTGCACGAATTGACTCAATGTCTAAACAGGATAGCTAATGTCTGGTCTAGTTATAGTGTCATACATAAGTTTTCCCACCACTCTGTGATAATGAGATGCATCTCTCAAAACAACATCACCTATACCCCCTGTGATTTCATCATACTCTACTGATGATGTCAGCTTAGCATTGGATTCCAGAGGTGTAGATGCTGGTTTTGCACCAGCTAGACCAACTTCTGAGATCAGCTCCAGCAGGTATTTTCTTTGGTTCAAAATGACTCCCTGTGATGACCTCAAAACTCCAATTCCGAGAAAGTATTTTGTTGTTGTTTTTTAAAAAAGATGGGGCTGCGAAAAGGGGTTAAAACGACTCTCTTTGGATTGAAATGACTTTCAATAATTTTATCAAGCATAAGAGGGATTTAAATAGCCAACTTGAAACAACAAATCTGCATAATTTCAAATTCAAAAACCTAAAATTTCTCAACAACTAAAACAACCTAACCTAAAATTTAAAATTCAAACTTATCTTAATTCTAAACAACTTATTAACTAAAATTTACTGCAGTAACTAAATCAATTTTCAACACTCCTCCTTTGATTTAGTTACTGCAATTTAAAAAACTGCTCCTCCTCAATTTTTGCTCCGATAGAGGATGCTGAATTTTTAAAATTTTTTGAATTTGCACATTTTATTTTTGATATTGATCTTTCTCTTCTTTCTTTTGATTCTTTGCCGGAAAAACACCATCAACAATCTATTGTTTGAAAGTACTTTCATAGACTTTGCAAACAGTTGTAAGTTTTTTTCATCCCTCAAAACATCACATAAAGGATAGGTTTCAAGATATGATTTCTTCACAGACTAAATTAGAAAGTTTTTATCGATGAAATTTTTTGAGGCATTCAAAGAGAGACTGCTGCTTACATCTTTTTGGTTTAAAAATAGCCCTACGCTTTGAAATAAGCACGGGTTGAAAAAAGGTAGCCCTGACGGGTTAAAATGGGTAGCCCTGACGGGTTAAAAAGGTAGACCTTGCGGGTTGAAAATGATATGGTACAACTTTGAAAGAACTCACAAATCCCGTAAGATCAATGAGGCTCTTGATACCACTGTTGATTTTTTTTAAAAAAGATGGGGTAGTGAAAAGTGGTTAAAAAGACTCTCTTTGGACTGAAATGGCTTTCAATAATTTATTAAGCATAAGAGGGCTTTAAATAGCCAACTTGAAACAACAAATCTGCATAACTTCAAATTCAAAAACCTAAAATTTCTCAACAACTAAAACAACCTAACCTAAAATTTAAAATTCAAACTTATCTTAATTCTAAACAACTTATTAACTAAAATTTACTACAGTAACTTATTAGCATTGGATTCCAGAGGTGTAGATGTTGGTTTTGCACCAGCTAGACCAACTTCTGAGATTAGCTCCAGCAGGTATTTTTTTGATTCAAAATGACTCCCTGTGATGACCTCAAAACTCTAATTCCGAGAAAGTATTTGAGCTCTCCCAAGTCTTTGAGCTTAAACTGTTTGTGTATTACTTCTTTGGTTTCAGAAATCATACTGTCATTATCTCCAGTGATTAGCAGATCATCCACATATACTAGGACTATCACCATTCCTCCTGCTTTTTTCCATTTAAATAATGAGTAGTCATAGGTACTCTGAGTGAATCCTGCACTAGTGAGAGTTGTAGTCAGCTTGATATTCCACTGTCTAGAAGCTTTTTTTAGCCCATATAAGGATTTAAACAATCTACAGACCTTATTATTCCCCTTCTGTTGGAAGCCTTCTGGTAATAACATGTACACTTTTTCATCTACGCTCCTGTTGGAAGCCTTCAAGTAATTGCATGTACAGTTTTTCATATAAGTCTCCCTATAGAAAAGCATTATACACATCCATTTGGTACAAGTACCATCCTCTTAATACAGCTAGTGCAACCATTTTTGCCACGGGTGGAAAAATGTCATGGTAGTCTAATCCTTCCTGTTGATTGTAACCTTTAGCTACCAGTATTTCTTTGAATCTCTCAACATCTCCATTCGCTTTACACTTGATCTTATATACCCACTTTGAGCCAATGGCTTTCTTTCCGGGGGCAACTCAACTACTTCCCATGTGTTGTTATCCTCAAGTGCTTTAACTTCTAACTTCATGGCTTCTATCTGTCTATCTATCATCTTTGACAGCTTTATTGAAGTACTGAGGCTCAACCAGGTCTGAAAAACTACTCATATAGCATTGATAATTAGATGTAGCATTCCTGTAGGACAGATAATTCGATATTGGATATCTTGTACCCTTCCTCTTCCCAGATACAAAGTAATCTTTCATCCAAATAGGTTCTGTAGCCACCCTTGATGTTCTTTTATAAGTGATAGGTTCTGCATTATCTGTGCATGCTGGAGACGACTCATCAGGTTGAACAGTCGAATGATCTTCTACATCCACTAATGGATCAGACACTGAAGTACTTAGAGGTAATTCTCCTACAATTGATGTTAGATCATCAACAGTATCTGGTAAATCCACTGAATCTTCATCACCACCACCATCTTCTGCATATGACTTGAAAATTCCTATGGATTTGTTCTTGCCTTCAGCTTTAGCAAAAGGAAAAACATCTTTCTGAAAAATAACATCTCTGCTGACAAAAAACTTGTTAGAGTTCATATCCAGCAATAAGTATCCCTTCTGTATGGTTGAATACCCCATCAACACTGCAGGTTTGGACCTCTCAAAGAACTTATCACCTTTAGGCAATATTGAGGCATAGCATAAACAACCCAATACCCTCAGATGTGATAATAAAGGTACCTTAGAGAACAGTATCTCATATGGATTCCTACCACTAATGGAGCATCAGGTAGACAACAACCTGAACAGCTAGACCCAAAAATATGATAGGCATTTATAACTGAAACTTGATAGCTCTGGCTATGTTCAGGATTTGCCTGTGTTTTCTTTTCACTACACTATTTTGTTGGTGGTGTACAACTTCGTTGATGCAATACACCTAAGGTTTTGAACAAATCATTACACTGAGTGTCAAAGAACTCAGTGCCATTATCATTTCTTATGACCCTCACATTAGATCTAAACTAACTTTAACCATCAATATAAAGTCTGAGAGCAACAATGGTCTCAGACTTGAGCTGCAACAAATGTATCCATATATACCTACTACAATCATCCACAATAGTTAAGAAGTAGAACTTTTTATCAAAATTAGTGGGTGTTTTATAGGGTCCCCACAAATCCATGTGTACAATATCAAAACACATGATGGACTTAGTTTAACTGTCGGGAAAAAGTAATCTAGTCTGCTTGGCTAGAGGACATACATGACGTTTATTTAGTACCTCAGAATCCTTACAAGGACTCAACAAGTCTAGTGACTTTAGCACTTGTGTGGATAGATGTCCAAGTCTCTTTTGCCATAGGCTGCTATTTTGCATCGATCATGCTTGCTACTGGCTTCTCTTTATCTTTAAAAATATTCTCCCTTCTATGTACACCTTGAAGAATGTATAATCCTCCTTTTTCTTTACCAATTCTCCTCACCCTGCCACTGTAAAGATCCTGAAATATGCACTCAGAAGTCAGGATAAAAGGATACAAAACAAGACACTTGTCTAGTAACCTTAGAAACTGATAGAAAATTCAGCTTAAAATCAGGGACAAATAGCACATCCTTCACTGTATCATTTTGCAGAACTAGTTCTTCTCCACTGTGAGATATATCAGCTCTAGATACATTTGGTAGATTCACCTTATCCCCTCCTGCTCTAACTACTTTACTTCTTGTGGAAAATATATAATTATTTGATGCAATATGGTGAGTAGCACCAGAGTCAACTACCTATTCTTGTTGTCCGTTATGAGAAAATAAATAGGTAGCTATACCTGACATGTTAGGATGTTCCATCTCATGTTAATCCCTTTGAGAAGTTCCATAATATGCTTGTACTCCCTATCAGTGAAGGCGTGACCTTTTGCCAGCATTGCATTGTTGATTTCCTTGGGACCACCTTGACTAGTTGAAGTATTTTGATCTGCATCTCCATCAACACTTTGTCCATTAAAAGTACTAGATGAAAACTGAGTATTAACTTGGCTTGCATATTGATTCCCAAGATGCCTAGTGGCATTGAATCTTTCGGTGTCCTGACTTCCATATCCATTTACTGGATTGTGAGTCATGAATCCTTTTGAACCTCCATTACTGCAACTCATCTTTCTCCTCCATTTCTAGTCAATAGGGTATCCAATCAGCTTGTAACAATTCTCTCTTGTGTGTCCAGTGAGGTAATAGTAGTCACATTTCTTTCCCTTGTAATTCTGATTTCCGTGGCTTACTTCTGAACCTCTATTTACCTGCATGCAATAGGATCTGATTTCTCGATTATGATGGAGGAGCAGGAAAGTTGTTGTAGCTCGTCGTCTTCAGCTATCATAACATATGCTTGATTAAGAGAAGCTGCATCTCCTTTGAGCAAAATTTGTCTCCTTGCCTGTTCATATGAATCATTAAATCCTCCCAGAAACTGTAACAACCTTATTTGGGCGAGGTGATCTACATAATCCTTAGATCTTGGACAATCACATGAACTGGATTACATCATCATATTCATTCCATAAGCTTTTTTGTTTAGTAAAGTAAGTATCTACTGAATCAGTTCTTGCATCAGCGTGTTGATTTCTCTGTGTAGTTGGTATAATCTCATACACAATCCCATTCAACAACTCATAACTTACTGAACTCATTAGCCATGACAACACTATGGCATTGCAGGTTTCCATTGTTCATGCAACTCTTCTCTATACATCTCTTTAGTGCACGCTCTAGTTACAAATCCAAATTTTCTTTTTTCCAATAGCGCAATCCTCATTGTTTTACTCCACACAGTATAATTTTCAGAGCCAACAAGTTTGACTAGAATCAAGGTAGCTCCAGACACGTCTGAAGTGCCTATGAAAAAAGGATAACTGGGATCTATCTTAGGTGCTATTCTTCACTCTTCAGCAATAAATAAATTATGTTAGATTTTTGTATTACTTGAGCTAAAAATAAGAGAAAATGAAGGATCTAGAAGAAGAATCTGATTTTTTACTAACTGAATTCTGTTACATTGAGTCTCTATAGGCTTGTATTTATAGTGTTGTTTGTTAGCTTCATGTGACAGCTGTATAGTGACAACTGTCACTTCTAACTAACTAACCTTCTAACATATACAACACACCCACTAACTTATTCTAACAACCATCAACTTGATCACTACATTTTCTTATCTCAACACTCTCCCTCAAGTTGATGACTTGAAAATATTCTTCATTCCCAACTTATTCAGCAAGTACTCATGTTGGATTTTGCCTAAGGCTTTTGTGAGAATGTCTGCTAGCTGCTCTTCCGTTGACACATGATTGGTCTGAATCATCTTTTGGTTGATTCTTTCTCTCACAAAATCACAATCTATGTCAATGTGTTTTGTCCTCTCATGAAATATAGGACTGGCTGCAATCTGTATTGTTGCTTTGTGATTGCAGATCAGTTCTACAGGTTGTCTGATCTGAACTCCCAGTTCTTGAAACAAACTGAGTAACCATGTGATCTCTGCACTACAAGTAGCCATGCTTCTAAATTCTGCTTCTGCTATCTTGCTTCTTCGACTTCCAAGAGATTAGAGCATCTCCAAATTTTACTACATATCCTGTAACTGACCCCTAGTTTGTAGGCAAGAACCCCAATCTGAATCACAGTAAGCTGTCAGTTGGTTTGTAGTTTCTTCAGGCATAAATAATCCCAAGCCAGGATTACCTTTTATGTACCTCACTACCCGACCTTTGGAGAATGCATATACTGAATCAACACCTGTACTACAAATGACAAGTCAGGTCTGGTCATAGTGAGGTATAGTAGCCTTCCTACTAACCTTTGATTTGCTGTTGGATCCTTCAGAGCTGCATCACCATCTGATGTTCCATTGGAGATGTGGTTATCATATTCCACAGAAGTTAGCTTTTGGTTCACTTCAAGTGGAGTGCTAGCAGGTCTTGCTCCACTCAACCCAGCCTCAGATATGAGTTCAAGAGCATACTTTCTTTGATTCAACACTATCTCTTTCTCGGACCTGGCCACCTCTATTCCTAGGAAGAACTTCGAATCACCAAGATCCTTCATTTTAAACTTTTGTTGCAAGTCTGCTCTAGCTTGATTTATCAAGGTGAGATTATTTCCTGTTATCAATAGATCATCCACGTATACAAGAATGATCACTATCTCATTTCCTGATTTCTTGGTAAACAAGGAGTAATCAAAGTGACTTTGACTGAATCCCATATATGAAAGGGCATCAATCAACTTCTTATTCCACTGTCTAGGGGCTTGTTTCAAGTCATACAAGGATTTGTGTAATTTACAGACCTTCTGAGTCTCCCCCTGTCTGCAAAAACCATCAGGAATATGCATGTATACCTCCTCAGAAAGATCACCATTAAGGAAAGAATTATGAACATCCATCTGAAAGATCAACCACTATCTAGAAGCAGCAAGAGCAATAAGTGATCTAACAGTTACCATCTTAGCTACAGGGGAGAAGGTATTTGAATAATCCACACCAGTCTTTTGACTATAGCCCTTGGGTACTAGTCTAGCTTTATATCTTTCAATCTCTCCGGAAGCCTTGTACTGTTGAATATTAAACCAAAAAAACTGACAGAAAAATTGATGGAAAATCAGAGAACTGATCCTTTATTGATGCAAATAGCCTCTATATATAGGCTTACAAATAGGCTTACAAACGTATAAGCAAGTCATTGCTTATTACTAGGACCCATCTTACTCCTAACCAATAACTAATAGACCTGCAATTTGACTGAAACAAAAACACTAAAAAAATAACTAACAACTTTAAAGCTTATCTAAACAAATTATTAATGACTTAAGACAAAGAAAATATGAAGATAAACAAATAACCACGTATTTCATGTTCTGGTGTTGATATCTTCAATACTCCTCCTCAGCACCAACTTCTTCTTTATTCACCCCGCCAAGCTGATGATAAAATCTTTCAAACTTATTGCCACTCAAGCCTTTTGTAAATAAATCTGCAGCTTGGTCTTCCGTTCTAACGTGCTTCAACTCAATTTCCTCTTGCAAGACTTTCTCTCGGATAAAATGGTAATGCACCTCCACATGCTTAATTCTATCATGAAAAACTGGATTCTCTGCTAAACGTATTGCTGATAAGTTATCACAATACAGACGAATTGGATACATCACTTGTTGATGCAACTCCTTTAACAGTTGCATAAGCTAACTGCTTTCTTGAGCTGCCATCACTGCTGCTCGGTACTCTACTTCAGTGGTTGACAGAGAAACTTTTGGTTGTCTTTTTCTACACCAAGAAATTGCTCCTGATCCAAGCATGAAAACATACCCGGTAGTTGATCGTCGAGTATTATGGTCACCTGCATAGTCAGCATCACAGTAACCAACTAGTTTACAATCTTCGCCTTTTTTGTACATAATACCATAGCCTAGCGTATTTTTCACATATCTTAGAATTCGGCGAACTGCTTCCAAGTGAGGTTTCTTCGTATGTTGCATGTATCGACTCATCATACCGACTGCAAAAGAGATGTCTGATCTTGTTAAAGTTAAGTAAGTAAGACTTCCTACCAACTGTCGGTACATTGTAGCATCTTCTAAATCTTTCCCTTCATGAGCACATATTTTAGAGTTTGTCTCTATTGGCGTCGAGATTGGCTTAAGCATTCCGAACTTCTTTAGCAAATCTCTGGAATACTTTTGCTGATGGAGAAATATTCCTTCTTGAGAGTAACTGACCTCTATACCAAGAAAATGCTTGAGCTGTCCAAGTTCTTTCATTTGGAAACGAACTGACAAGTTTTCCTTAGTTCAAAAAATTTCTTCTTCATAATCGCTTGTGATGATTAAATCATCCACATATACCAGTACAATAGCTATTTTCTCTTCTTTAGCTTTGACGACAAGCTAGCATAAGAAATTCAGCAATCTTACCATACCAGGCCCTTGGTGCTTGTTTTAATCCATAAAGCGCCTTCGGTAGCTTACACACATACTCAGGGTAATCTTGATTTTGAAAGACAATTGGCTGATCCATATAGATCTCCCGATCCATCTCCCCATGCAAAAATGCATTCTTCACGTCTATTTGCCACAAATTCCAATTTTTACAAGCTGCAAGTGCTAATAGGACTCGTACAGTTGTAAGCTTTGCAACTGGACTAAAAGTTTCATCATAGTCTAGTCCATATTGTTGAGAAAATCCATGAGCCACCAAACGAGCCTTATGCCTTTCGATTGACCCATCTGCTCGACGCTTTATCTTGAACACCCACTTGCAAAATATCGGCTTCACATCACTTGGTTTTGGTACAAGCTCCCTAGTATGATTCTATTTTAGTGCTGCCATTTATTCTTTCATAGCTTTATTCCACTTTTGATCTTGATATGCTTCTTCAAACATCTCAGGATCATTTGCACCTTCTTCCTCCACTATTGCGGCATTGGCATACTTTGGATTTGGTTTTCTGAATCTTGTTGATTTTCTGAGTTGAGTTGGTGTTTCCACTCCACTAGGTTTAGCTTGTTCACATGGTTGTTGATACACACTAGTTTTCCAGGGACATTGGGCTACACCTTCTTCGACATTGTCTTCGTCATCTGCATCTTTTGCTTCTCCTCAACCCAATTGGATTTGAGAAGATTGCACCACATATTTAAGAACATCTGATTCTGGCAGTACTTCCTTTTCTGATGACCACCATGAAGAATATTCATAGAACACCACATTCCGGGATGTGTAATATTTTCCGGTTGTCAGGTCACAACATCGCCACCCTTTTCTTTGACTGTCATATCCTACAAAAATACATCTGACAACCTTCTTTTCCATTTTGCTACGTAAATGATCAGGTACAAATACATAGCAAAGACATCCAAAACTTCGAAAATAACTAACTGAAGGTTTCATATTCCATAATTTTTTGAAAGGTAAAATAAAACATAACCTTTGTTGAGGAAGCCTGTTGATCACAAATGCAGCCGTCCTCATTGCTTCTGCCTAAAAACGTCCTGGTATGTTCTTCGTGTGAAGCATGCTTCGACAAATTTCTGTCAGGTGCCTATTCTTCCTTTCTGCTATGCCATTCTGTTGTGGAGTTCTAGCACATGTGAACTGATGACGTATTCGGCTTTCTTGAAGAAAATCACAGAACTTGTGTGAGGTATACTCTCCCCCATTATCACTACGTAGACAACAAATTCTTTTGCCAACTTCCGCTTCTGCTACCTTCTTAAATTCTTCAAACTTTGAAAAAGTTTCAGATTTTTCTTTCATAAAGTAAATCCACACATACCTTGAGAAGTCATCAATAAAAGTCACCATGTACTTCATCCCACCTATGGAAGCTTGTTTCACAGGCCCAAACACATCGGAGTACACCAACTCCAATGGTTCTCTTGTTTGAAAGTGGGATTCTTTAAAAGGCAGGTCATGTTCTTTTCTATACTGGCAGCCTACACATACTGTGTCTTTTCTCACTTCAAGTTGTGGAAGTCCCTTCAACATCGACCTTTTCATCATCACCTCTAATTTGGAGTAGCTAACATGACCCAGCCGCATATGCCACACGTCTGCTGTTTCATTTCTTTTTATCTTGTCTACATATGCAGCTTCTGCAGAAATTACATAAACTAATTCCAACCTTTGACCTTTCATCACCGGTTCTTCTATAATCTCCAGTTCCTGATAGATCTTCACATCTTGTGGTCCAAATAGAACAAAATGGCCAGAAGATGTTAATTGTGCCACAGAGAGAAGATTTTTCTTCATACCTGTGATATTGGTAAACATTTTGGAGCGGTACCTCGGTATCACTATGTTAAGGAGAAACTACTGTATTACCAATGTGATCTATCAGTAACTTTGAGTTGTTCGCCGTTACGACTACCCTGCTGCCCTTATACTCTGACAGGTGCTGCATCTTTTCTTTGTCACCCGTCATATGATTTGAGCGTCCCGAGTCGACAATCCAATCCTTCTCGTATTCAATTGTCTTTGTCATTGTAACGAGAGCCAATTCTTCTTATTCTACAGCAAAGAGTGCATCTGCATCCCACTCTTCTTTACTATTTGATGTAGCAGCATTGCTCTCAATAGTCTTTTTCTTTGACCAACAATCTTTCGCCATATGACCTCTTTTTCCACAATTGTAACACTTCCCTAGAAACTTCTTACCGTTATCTTGATTCTGCGAAGCTCCTCCTGCACGAACGCTCTCTCCGCCTTGATGACTTCTTGCCATATCATTATTCTTTTTGGATGTACTAGTGGTATGCTGTTTGGAATTCCACCTACCTCGATTGGCATAGAGTGCCTCTTCTTCCTTCTTCAATGAGACTTCTCCCATTTGCTTAGCTAAGGCTTCTTGACAAGCTAACAAATTTTCGAATTCTACCAGCGACGGTTGAACTTGCCATCCTTGTATGGCAGTAATGAAGCTCCTAAATTCTGGCTTCAAGCCATGAATGATGATGTGCTCCATCCTAGTATCACCAATAGGAGCCTCCGGATCCAACTCAGAAATCTCCCGGCATAGCCACTTTACTTTATGAAAGTACTGTGAGATCGTCATGTCGCGTTGTGATACTGACAGCAACTCAGACTCTAAGAGTTGGAGCTTCGTATCATTCTTCTTGGAGAATAGCTTGGTAAACGTATCCCAAGTTTCCTGTGGAGTTTTGGCATCACGTATATGCTCTAGTACATCTTCTTCGACTGTGGTCTTCAAGGCGAACATTGCTTTACCCACTTTGATTCTCCATTTCCGTAAGATACCATTCGTGTCTTCAGCTTCTAGAGATGTAACCTCATTTTCGTTTACTACTTCCCACAAGTCTTGGCCTTTCAAGTACGACATCATGCATGTAGACCAAGAATTGTAGTTTTGGTTGTTGAGTTTCTTGATTCCACCAACTACTTGAAGATCACCCATCTTGACAGCGCCTAGAAGAATCTGGCTTTGATACCAGATGTTGAATATTAAACAAAAAAAAACTGATAGAAAAATTGATGGAAAATCAGAGAACTGATCCTTTATTGATGCAAATAGCTTCTATATATAGGCTTAAAAACGTATAAGCAAGTCATTGCTTATTTCTAGGACTCAACTTACTCCTAACCAATAACTAATAGACCTGCAATTTGACTGAAACAAAAACACTAAAAAAAAATAACTAACAACTTTAAAGCTTATCTAAACAAATTATTAATGACTTAAGACAAAGAAAATATGGAGATAAACAAATAACCACGTCTTTCATATTCTGGTGTTGATATCTTCAATATGTACTTCACCTTATACACCCATCTACAACTAATAGGCACTTTACCAGGTGGCAGGTCCACAATGGACCAGGTGTTGTTTTCTTCAAGAGCTGCAATCTCCAGTTTCATAACTGCAACCCAAGAGGGATCTTTGGAAACCTCAAGGAAGGATGTGGGATCAGGTATAGAGGAGTATACAAAGAGAACCTTATGATACTGAGGCAAGATCTATGAGTAAGTAATATAAGAGGATAAGGGATACAAGCACTGCTGTGCTGAGGAAGGTTTAGTGGTTACAAAGTCATGTAGCCAAGTTGGAGGATTTTTATTTCTAGTGGATTTTCTCAGTACAAGAGCAGCAGGCTGAAAGAGAGTGTGATTAGTAGTTGGTAAGGGAGAAGGTTCATGTTCCTGCTCAGTGGAGAGAGTATCAGTATGAGTGGATACGGAAGGAAAGGAAAGAGAATCTGAAGAGATATCAGTATGAGACAACTACAGGACAGGAAATAAAGGAGAACCAGTAGAGTGTACTCGAAGGAAAGGAAAGACCGATTCTTTAAATACTACATTCCTACTAATGAAAAAGAGTTTGGTGTGAAGATCATATAGTTTGTACCCTTTCTGAGTAAAGGAATACCCCATGAAGACACAAGGTATGGATCTAGCAGCAAACTTATCTGGACAATGAGTACTAGAGGCATAACCAATACATCCAAATACCTTCAAATGAGACAGGGATGGAGGCTGTTGATGTAACAATTCATAAGGAGATTTATGATAAAGAATTTTTGAGGGTATCCGATTTAGCAAGTACACAACAGTGTCCACACATTCCCCCCAAAATTTTAGAGGTATACCTACTTGGAATCTGAGGGATCTGGCAATTCCCAAAATAGTTCTGTGTTTTCTTTCTACCACTCCATTCTGCAGAGGAGTATAAACACATGAGGTTTGCTGCAATATGCCAAGAGTATACATAAGAGACTTAAATTCATGGCTAAAGAATTCACATCCATTATTCGTTCTCAAGACTTTCACAGATGTAGAAAATAAATTTTGAATTCTAGTCAGGAAATCTCTTAGCACAACTATCACTTCAGACTTGAACTGAATAAGAAATAACCAGGTGAATCTAGAGTAATCATCAACAATAGTAACAAAGAACCGTTTGTTATTGTAAGTAGGTACTCTGACCCCATATATCACAGTGAAGTAGAATAAAAGGATCCTTGGACATAGAGATGCTAGGTTGAAAAGGAAGCTTTGTGAGCTTAGCAAGAGGACAAACAGTACATTCATGATCTTCATACTTCAAATGACTTAGTGCAGCATGCTTCCTAAGCACTTAAACAGGAGCATGCCCCATTCTTTTATGCCAGAGAACACTGGAGTCAGACAGAAGCTATACATTATTAGCACATCTATTTACACTTCTTGTCAGGATAGAACCATTTCTTAGAATGTATAACCCTTGATCTTCTCTACCAATCCCCAGCACCATGCCAGTATAAAGATACTGGAATATGCAGAAGTCAGGAAAAAATCCCACTGAACACTACAATTCCTTTGTTAGCTTAGATACAGACAAGAGATTATATTTAAACTCAGGTAGATATAGAACATCAGAAATGGAAGAATTCATGAGCACACCAGAGGTGTCTTTGTGAGACACTAACACCTCCCCATCTGTTGGTAGCTATACTTTACTTTGTGAAGACTGAGATATTTCATGGAAACTATGCAAAAAATCAAGATTCGACACCATATGATTAGTAGCACCAGTGTCAATGATCCAATTATCACTAACAGTGGAACTAGTTGGAGCTAGCATAATACCTGCATTTGCTGCAGGTGGAGTAAAATCCTTTTCCTCTTTTCCTTTGTTCAGCAGCATCACAATTGGTATTCATCTGGTGTAAAATGTGGAGTATGAGGTGATATATGTTGTACTGCACTAGACTGAGACAGCTTATCACTTGTAGAGTATGTGTCCACAGAGTATCCAGAATCAGGATAGGTAGAAGGGGCAACCTTCCCTACTTGGTGTGCATACTATCCTGCTCCATTCTTCTTAGATTTAGGCCAGTTTGAGGGATAACCAATCAGCTTAAAACATTGTTCCCTTGTGTGACCATTATAACCACAAAAATCACAAACCACCGGGGACCTTTTCTGTGGAGCACCTCTGTAATTAGATGCAGGTTTCCTGCTTTCATAACTTCCTGCAGTCTTAGCTGGATTGCTAGATCCTGAGCTAGCAGGTCCTAGATACACTCCTTTGCCTTTGTGTCCTGGATTGTTGGTAAAAAAGGCTGCTGCATCTAATGTATCAGTAACCTGACTGATGGAAGAACTAGAATCTATGAACCGCTGACTTTCATGGTCTACAATCATAGAATAGACCTTGTTGATGGATGGAATAGGTGTCATTAGCAGAATCTAGATTTGACACTGAGAGTATGTCTCATTAAGACCCATAAGGAACTGCAAAACCCTTTGGTAATCAAAGTGTTGTGCATAGCTTCTAAACTCAGAACAATTACATCTCGGAGAGGGCATAAGTGCATCAAAATCATCCCAAAGAGTTCTCATGCGAGAGAAATAGTCAGCAACAGACAAAGTCCCTTGAGAGAGGGTAACAATTTATCTATGCAGAAAAAAAACTCTAGAATCATTCACCTTATCAAATCGTTCTTTCAAATCAATCCACACATTATGAGCATTGGAGGCATATATGATGCTACGCAATAGATCCTTTCTCACTGAATTCATAATCAACGACAGAACTACTGCATTAACTCGTTCCCATTGATCATGTAATGACTCAGCAAAGTGATTTTTTGGATATCGACCATCTACAAAATCTACCTTATTTTTCTCTACAAGACTTAATGCCATGGATCTGCTCCAAAGAGCATAATTCTCAGAGCCAGTGAGTTGAATTGAACTAAGAGAGCTACCTAGAGTATCATTAGGATACAAATACAAAGGGTGATTATGGTCAATCTCAATTGTACCAGACGTAGCTGTATTCCCAGGTGCTGCAGTTGTAGTTGCAACTTCTGCAGTAGAGTTTCGAGTAACCACCATTGACACAACAGTGCAAGATGAGAACGATCAAACAACAACTGTATTTCTCACTGATTAGGTGAAATCAACGATCTCTAGCATCGATTATCACCTTCAATCAGCCATGATGGCTTTGATACCATGTTAGATTTCTGTATTACTTGAGCTAAGAATAAGAGAAAATGAAGAAAAGGAAGGATCTAGAAGAAGAATCTGATTTTTTACTAACTGAATTCTGTTACATTGAGTCTCTATAGGCTTGTATTTATAGTGTTGTTTGTTAGCTTCATGTGACAGCTGTATAGTGACAGCTGTCACTTCTAACTAACTAACCTCCTAACACATACAACACACCCTCTAACTTATTCTAACAACCATCAACTTGATCACTACATTTTCTTAGCTCAACAAATTAGATGTAAGGATCGAAAAAACTACTAACAACTTCCTCAAAAACAGAGACAGATCTACTACAACAATTCAGAGTTTCAAGCAAAATTTGTGATTCAAGTAGAATCAGCTGCAGAAATAAAAAAAACTCTACCAAAATGGAGATCTAAACTCCATAGATTGTTTCTCGTACTCCATGATTGAACTGGAGCTCTGATACCATGTGAACTTTTACCAAACAATTGATATAAAGCTTGGTTTACCTAGCTGCATTAGATAGAGAAGAAGAAGGAAGGAAGAAATTTTATTAACCGTCAAAATCACTTTATGTTATTACAACTTGCACCTATATATAGAGATATATCTTCTAGAATCTTCTCACTACACTACACACTTAACCTTCCATCTCATCACACAACTCATCAACCACCTAACAAACTCACGTGCACTAGTAAGCTCACGTGCACTAGTAGCCAACTCTTGTGCATATAGTGAACCAATGTAACAGTGCACACATAATGATCACACTTGTAGTGTGACTCCAGACTTTCCAAAAGTCTGATTCTTTTTTTTATTATCCGAGCATGTAAAATTCATTTTTATGTGGCCTCTTACTATGTTGAAATTGTGCAATACAGAAGTCAGAAATTTCACTAAGGTAGTCCAACCGTTAATTTCACACTATAATTTTTGCTTCACTTGCAGATTCATCTCATCTAAAAGTTTAATCTGAGCACCTTTACCATATGTGGCTTCGCCTTTGTAACCATCTTAGCTAAAAGATTAATATTTTAGAGGCATAATACATAAACGTTCCCTTTAACTTGGTCTTATCTGGCATCTATTTATGCCCTCCAAATTCGGGTATGCACAAGTAGTCATTTAACTTGTATAAAGTTGAACAAGTAGACACATGTGTGAGGCCCTACGTGTATTCTGCGTGTGTCTATGAACAAACTTTATTTACTTCATTATGTCTTCAAAAGGTGAAGAAGAAAGACGGGACGGTGAAAATGCAAGGAAGCAAGGAAGGGAGAAAAGGGCAACTAGCAATTGATGCAGAGATATTTGAGATTACGCCAGTTTTCCATGTTGTAGAAGTGAAAAAAAAATCAGGAGACACTGCAGAATACAGGAAGTTTTGTGATCAAGGCTTAAAGCCTTCATTAAAAGATATAGTTTGGACATGGCAAGGCAATGAGCAACAACATGTAGTGGAAAATCAAGAAAATGAAACTCAGAGGTAAAAGTATGAAAACAAAAAGTGTTGTGGGGAAGGAATTAACATTTTTTTTTATTCTTAATTGGTTGATTTGGAAAACCTTGAAGAATGGAGGTTGATTTTGTACTGTATTGAAAGAAGAGTAGGAACTTAAAAATCTTTCTTCTTCATTTATCATTGTGGGACCTATAGGTCACATATTCAAGTTGTGGAATCGGTCACTGATGTTTGTGTCATGCAAGTTGCCAGCATTACAATCCTTGGGTGGATGCAAGATACTTCGTGCACCGAGCTACCCTTTTTTTTTCTTATCATGTAAGCTTTATGAAAACATTTTTTGTCATTGATCTTTTTGTTTGTTTCTTGATGTTATATGTCATCAGTGCTTCCCATGTAAAACATTTACTGTATTAATTGCTAGTTGTATTCATGTTAATTCCTCTTAACAATTTTAAAGAAATTATTCTGCTTGAGATTTTCAAGAGGATTAATTTGGTTTTAGTTATTCAACTTATATTTACAAGTTCCATCATTTTGCAACATTAATATTAAGAGGAAATCAAGTGCTAAAACAAAGCAAAGAAAGAAATGTTACATTATTCCACTAATTTAGCAGACATTTGCAACAAACAAGTGACTTGAAGCGACGAGAGATTCCAAGAACATGCTTAGCATGCAAGAAGTTGAATCTTGATCTTCTGCAGCATCCCTACAACATCTTTCATGTTTGTCCTTCTTGCCGGACATTCAGCACAACAATCTAATGCAACTTTCATGATTGATGCCACAGCATCTAGCTCCTTCTGTAAGCGATTGCCAGTTGATGTTAGCAAGTTGGCATCTACGACGTCCATTACTGCCTCTGGAAGTGAATAACTCACCCATTGCTTCAAGCTAAGATCTCTCTCAAACTCTTTAGGCTTTCTCCTAGTAAACATTTCCAGCAACATGATCCCGTAGCTATAGATATCGCATTTTGTTGACACTAGTCCATCCAGTCCATACTCTACAGTCAAATAATTCATTTAAAGATGCAATATGCTTTATAAGTGGGAAAAAAAGAAAGGAATAATTAATGTTCAAATAATTAGCAAAACAAAGAGATGTACCCGGAGCAATATAACCCAGTGTTGCTAAGGTTTCAGTGAATAAATCGCTCTCATCGTCACCAAGTAGTTTTGAAATGCCAAAGTCGCTTAGGTGGGCAACCATATCCTCATCCAGCAAGACATTACTAGGCTTTAGATCACAGTGAATCACAACCGACAAACACCCGTGATGGAGATATTCCAATGCACATGCCACATCTATCATTATACTTAGTCTCTGCCTGATGTTGAGGAAGCAGTTGTGTGAATACAAATATTTCTCAAGACTCCCGTTAGGCATATACTCGAGAACTAAAGCCTTGAAATCAAGATTGGAACAACTAGTAATGACTTTTACGAGATTCCTATGGCGAAGGCTACACAAAATTTCACATTCCGTATCAAAACTCTTGAATGCCGCATCTAGTTGCAGGTTGAACACTTTAACTGCAATGGAAGTTCCACTTCTGAGAATGCCTTTGTAAACAGAGCCAAAACTTCCAGAACCAATCAGATTACTCTCGCTAAGATCATTAGTTTCTTGGAGAAGTTCATAGTATGAAATCCTTTCTCTTGCTACGATAGACAATAAGTCAGCTTGCTGAGGAACACTTTTACCTCTTCTATACCTTATCCATAGGAGTACAAAGGTCATAGGAACAAATACAACTGCAATTGCGAGCAAAAGAAAAAGAACTAGCAACTTTTTCCTATTTGATCTATGCTTTGATGAAGTGGGGCATGGCGGGACACTAAATCTTGAAGAACCACACAATGCTTCATTGTAGATGAAAAACTGACTCGAGACGTTCTTGAAAGGACCTCCCGAGGGTATTTCACCGTACAATTTGTTGACAGAAATATTGAAATATTTCAAGTTTTGAAGTTTCTCCAAAGACTTGGGAATGATTCCAGATATATTGTTATGAGAAAGGTCTAGGAATTCCAAACCTACCATGTTGCTCATTGAGTCAGGTATAGATCCTTGCAACTTGTTGTGTCTCAAAGAAAGGTACGCCAAATTTTACAAGCCTCCAATTTCTCTAGGAATTTCATTTGAGAATTGATTCATTGACAGATCAATCAGTGTGGTAGCCTTTAGATTTCCAATTTTTGGAGGTAAAGAACCTACCATGTTGTTTGACGATAAGTCGAGAGCCACTAGATCTTGAAGGTTCCCTAAGCTTGGTGGTATATTGGAACTCAATTTATTGGAACCCAGATGTATCTCCCTAAGGGAAGTAATATTCCCTAAACAATTGGGAAGAGATCCTGAAAGTTGATTTTGACCCAAGTAAATATCACCTAAATGCTGCAATTTACATATATGATCACCAATAAATCCTGTAAGTTTGTTGTTACTTAAGTTGAACCGCTGAAGGTTTCTCATGTTGCCAATTGTTGTGGGAATCGATCCAACCAAGTTGTTTCCAGAAAGTCTAAGGTCTAATAAGCTGCTTAAGTTCCCAACTTCATTTGGAATTCGCCCTCTGATTTTACAACTGCTGGCGACAAATGTTCTAAGAGATGTGGAAAGGTTCCCCGTGGAGGCAGGAAGCATGCCGTTTAGAGGATTCAAATATAGAGATAGAAATGTTAAGTTTCTACAATTGGTTAAGGAAGTCAGGAAGCTTAATGATGAGTCACTGGTTAAATTGTTTTCCCCTAAATTTAGTAACTTTAGACGAGTCAAATATCCAAGTGAGTTGGGAATCAAGCCAGTGAGTTTGTTGGCTGAAAGATCAAGAATTGTAAGTTTTGAACAATTGGAGATGGAATGAGGAATAGTCCCAACAATATTGGTTAAGTTACCTAGAAAAAGTCTCTCAATGTTGGGTAAGATAGAACCTATGTTTGGCGGGAGGCTTCCTGATAGATTATTGTTTGTAAGTGCAATCGTTCTCAGCCTTGATATGTTGAAGATTTCCATATCAAGTGAACCACTAAAACTATTAAATGCAAGATCAATTTTCTCCAATTCAACGAGATTGCTTATCTCTTTGGGTATTTCACCTGTCAACACATGAAGAAAGAAGTGAATACAAGTGATTTAGGTCAGTGCTTATCTATGTGATTCATGCTTTAGTTTGACTTGATGAAGATGAATCTTAATGGGGTCAGTGCTTATGTTTCTTTTTCCTTCATTTATATTTTTATTGATCAAAGTCTTAAGAAGGATGTACATATTATATATTTTTTTCTATGTTTTATTTTTTTTGTTTTTTGTGTTTTTCTCTCTATTGGACTTCTTAATTTAATTTTCAATGGATTTCTGTTCTGCAGGTTTGTATTTTTATATGGACTCAAATATATGAAATGATACTTTATTGGAAGTTTGCTAACTACTAACAGAAGTTCAAATTTACTGTTTAAACATTAAAAATTTTAATAGTTCATACATTTGTAAAAAATTTAATAGTTTAAACATTAAAAATTTACTGTTTAGACATTTGTAATTGTTACATTTTATTACCCTTACATGCATAAATTCATAGAATTTTAATAGTTCTAATGGATCTATAAAAATTAACATGAGACACACGTGCAATGCACGTGCATGTATATCGAGACACTATTTGAATATATATATATATATATATATATATATATATATATATATATATATATATATATATATATATATATATATATATATATATATATATATATATCCTATAAGCTTATTTCCGCTAATCTCCCGTGGTAAGAATCCACTAAGATTGTTCTGCCACGCTGACAAAAGTTGCAGCGATGAGATATTAAATATGGAGATCCTATTTGAATATATATGTACCTATAAGCTTATTTCCACTAATCTGTATAAGTTTAATGTTGGTTAAGTTGCCAATCTCCCGCGGTAAGAATCCACTAAGATTGTTCTGCCACAGTGTCAAAATTTGCAGTGAAGAGATATTGAATATGGAGATCGGGACAGAGCCGGTAATCTGGTTTTCCTCCATGGCTAACTCTACCAAATTAACAAGATTTCCAATTTCTTGTGGAATTATCCCCGCAATTAATGTTGAATAAAATAAAATTCTAAAGTAATAAGATACAATAGTGATAGTATGCAAAAGATGAAACGTACTAGTGAAATGGTTAGTTCTGAGTCCTAATATCTACAAGTTACTCAATCTTCCAATTTCACTATGTATTGGTCCATCAAACTCATTTTCCGGTAAAGACAAAATCTGAAGTTGTGAAAAATTCGATAAGCTTGTAGGAATATGACCGCGAAGCTTGTTTGTGGATAGATAAAGTCCTTTCAGTTTCGGAAGACCATTGCATAAACCATTGGGAAGAGTTCCTGATAAGCTATTCCTTGCAAATGCAATGACTTCGATTCTTGAAATATTGAAAATCGTGAATGGTATAGGACCCGTAAGTTGATTCGCTTGTATGACCAACCAGTTCATGTTGTGAAGATTACCGATCCCTTCTGGGATGTTTCCTTGAAGTGAATTTAAAGATATATCTAATGTCTCCAACCTTGAGGCATTCGAGATTGACAGAGGAATAGAGCCTATGAGATTGTTACCCCTCAAGTTTAATACTCTAAGGTTTACTAGACTTCCAATCACTTTTGGTATTTGGCTCTCTATGGAATTGAATTTCAGATTCAAAGTCTCAAGTGTCGAAATATTAGAAAATGAACAAGGGATGGAACCAGTGAAACTATTATTTCCAAGATTTAGAACTTGAAGATGGTGTAAGAATCCAAACCAAGAGGGAACCTTCCCTCTGAAGTTGTTGACACTTAAATCAAGAAACTTAAGCCGGTGCAATCGTGCCATTTCTTGAGGCAAATTTCCATGGAATTTGTTGCTTCCCAAGTCAAGAGAAACAAGAAATGAGAGATTTCCAAATTCACGGGGAATCCTTCCTATAAGAGCGATGTTAGAAAGATTCAAGGACTTCACTCGCTAGTGGCGAGAACCACAAGTGACTCCCACCCAATGGCAAACAGAAATAGTGGGAGACCAACTTTCATCCAAGAAGTGAGAAGGGTCTGAAATGATTTGGGATTTCAAAAAGAGAAGATCCAATTGATCAGTGGTAATGTTGGTTTTGGTCATGGCTGAACTAGCCATAACATAGTGAAGCAACAAGTATACTATTAAGAGAAAAGAACTGAAGGCTTTCTCCATAATTGCATAAATTGGTAGAAATATGGATATGACTAGCAATAATGTGAGTTTGAGACTTTAAATAGCTCTCTTGCTCTTTCTTTTAGAATATCTTTTCATTCAAACATCTTTTTAAGGCAAAAGAAAAAGCTTTCCTTTCTTTATGTCATCTCACGAAAAAGAAAGTGTCTTTAATTTGTTAAAGTGACAGACCAAGAAAGAAATATAACTCGTATTGACTCGAAAAGGAGTCTTCCACTAACTTTTATAAACAAATGTAAGATGTTAAATAACACAAAGTTGGTTCCTATTAACTTTTAACAAACAAAATTTACATATTTGGCAAAGACTAAAATGTTACTATTAGGTCCTTAGTTTTGATGATTGACAAATTTTATGTTGAGACCTGTTTCCAGAAGAATGTGTGATGACAAAGGTTCAACTACTTACGGACCTGGTTAGGCATACACGTCACTGTCACAATCAACTGCACAGCTGGACGAAAGTACAAAAGTTGGTGGATAAGCTGCTGCTCCTTTTTGCTTCAACCAATGGGATCCTTCCAATGTTTTCTTGTGTCATACATATATTGCTCATACTCCACAACAAAAAAATCAAGATTCAAATATTCTCATAACAAATATCTCTCTTGAAGCTCTTGAATCGAAGCCTCACTTGCAACAGGGAACTGAACGCTCATAAAGTTGTAATTCACATTCTTGTTGTAACTGAGTCTTCGCATTGTGATTAAACATTGCCTACTCTTGTTGTCCATTATTAGTACGTGTTTTGTGTTATGTTCCAAATCTCATTGTAATTATCTAGAGTTTGGTGATTTCTAGGCTAGAGTTAGCTTGGTATTCCAGTTAGAGTTAGTTGGGTTATCGTACATTAGAGTTACTGCAAGTTTCTCTTTGTAATAGAGTTATTACTAGGATAAGAAGGATTAGGAGATTAATCCTTGATGCCATGGAGTTTGTATTCAAGTTTGCTTAAATATTAGTGGAGCTTGAGAATCCTAGTTTTTCTCCCTTGAGCAAGGAGTTTCCACGTAAAAATCTCTGTGTTTGCTATTTACCTTCTTTCCATGCACTTTATTGTTGATTCTTGCTAGTTCTTATTGGTTGAGTTAGTTTGGGACCAGGTCCAAAAGTTGAGGAGTAACTCACTACAACTCTTCAATTACCTTTTAGGAGACCATTTTGAATCTACCATTAAACATACGATACCATTAGTGTCATTTTGTCCTGACTTTTGTAACCAAATGTATGTAGAGAATAACAGAAGAAAGGTGGAATTGGGGAGACCTTCTGCTAGCCTAAGATCATTAACTAAGATCGAAAGATTCAACTAAGTAGAGGAAGCTAGAAAGGTGAAGGCAGATATTGAAAGGGAGAACTTAGATTTGGAAGAAGACTACTTGAATATGCTTTGTATTGGATTTATTTTTTTGGATGGTTACAAATGTGCAAGACCATCCCTATTTATACTTATTGATGGATGGTTCTAGAAAATCTTCTAGATACTTCTACAAGAAAAATCTAGTGAGTCTTATCTTCTATCACTACTCTAGAATATCTAGATAATTCTACAAGAACAATCTAGATAACTTTTATCTTCTAGCTATCTAAGAGTGTCACAACCCGAACCGAGGCCCTGGTCGTGACGAGCAATCCAAACCATGAAGGCCCAAACGCCTATCTAACTTGTAATTACATACACCATTCATATACAGAAAAGAAATGCGGAAATATAACTGAGTATGGGATCATGGTCATGCTCTGAAATCAATAAAATGTTAAAGACTGCAATTCAACAACATCTAAAAAAATATTTGACTCCGTCTGCGAAACCTCTACTACATATGAAACAAAGATGTCTGAAAACTGGGACAAGGCCCCACTAGAACAAAACCATAAATAAATGTATGAAATTAAGCAGGCCTTCACATAGAAGGCTCACCAACTGAAATCTGCACTTCTATCTGGAAGGATCTATTGCTTAGCCGGACCGCTAGATTGAGCCTCAGACCCTGAGAGGTAGGGGTCAATACAGTTGTACTGGTACGTAGAGCAAACCCAAAATAATATTTGATATTCGACATATATGAAAGCAATTTAAAAATAGTTCATAAATATGTCACATAGTAAAAGTCACATGGGCGTGGTTAAAAAACTCTATAAAACCATCTGAACTATGTGACATACTCTTTGTTTTACTTCTGCGCTAGGTGGTATACCCTACAATTCTGTAATTCTATGGGCTATATGAAATATGCCCTTAACTCGGCAGCCAAGCCCCCAACCTAAGTTTGCCGCAAGGGTTGGAGTCTCTGAAACTCTACTACGCCATAGGGCCGTCGCCAGCGTACAAAAGTAACATACCCGTATCCGCAAAATACGATTTTAGGCTATGAGTCGATTGACTCGTGCCCTCTTTGGGTAACCACCTAATTCAATCCCATTTTTAATTCTTTACAACATGCAATCTTTGAAAATCAAACTCTGAAGACTCTAGTTCTGTTATGACATATATTTACATGGTATCGTCATACCATTGACTTGCAAGTCATATTCTCTGAGCCATTTATAGCAAATTATGTCTCTATTCTCAAATCATGGAATTTAGGACCACCATATCAACGATTCTTTTCAAGAAATTCATTCTTTAAAACTCATGTGAAACCATGCAAGCAATTCTCTTTATCAACGATTCAATAATTTGTGCTCTCAAACAATCTCAAATCTCAATTTTCATACATATACATATACATGTAAATCAATATAGGGGAAAAGACCACAAGACCAAAGCAATAGTAACATTGAAACATTTGGAATAATTTAAATATCGATTCCAAAACCCCTTTAAAATTCATGCTTAATAATCTTTAAATTACACTCTAATGTTTACAAGCCCATGTAGTTTTTAGGATAAACCCCACGTACCTTAGACTATAAGAGTTGAAAGATAGAACCTAGATCTTGATAGATGGAACCCGGATCTTGACCCTTTTCTTGGAGTCTTGAACTTAAGATCTTGAGGGAAAGGATTTAGGGTTTTAATTTGAGAGGAAAAATTAAGTTTGGAGTGTATTCTGCTTTTGGGGCATGAATCTTATGTTATGGACAGTCCTTGGGTGAGGTAAAGGTCCAAATTTCCCTTAAAAATGTGAAAAAAGAACCTGAAAATTAGGTGCGTGCGACGGAGCATGCGTCGCACGCTGATTGCGTGCAGTTACTGCCTCTCTCACGAAAATAGCTGTAACATTTTGCTCGGGTATCAGAATTTTGGCAAAATTGGTACCGTTAGAAATATACTTCGAAGAACTTTCATTTGATATATAGTAGGCCGTTTAATCTGATATATACAAGAAGTTATGGTCGATGGAAGTTGAACCAAGTTTAAACGTCTACTAAAACTTAATCGCTAGAAATGTTTTAACCTTGTCTTAGAGTTAGGGTATATTTGTGACCTCAATTCATATTCAAAGGTATTCCCACACTATAGGATTGATAACAACACATATATAACAAGGAATTATCTAGTTCGGGTCTATACACGTAGGAACGACGGTCTAGATTCTAGCCCGAAAGTACGGGGTGTTACAAAGAGTAATCTAGATATTTATCTAAGATAATAAAATACTATGTTAGAATATTCTACAAACTTTAATCCAAAGAATCATCTTTACTACTTTTCACACTCCCCCTCAAAGTGATTTTTTTGAAACTACCCTAAGCTTGTCGCAGAAGAACTCAAGCGAAGCTTTGAACCACGCCTTAGTGAAAATCTTGGTAGTTTATGTGTGACTCCTCTTTCTTCTTCAAATTATGAATATTTCTCGTTAATGATTGGCCCTGCGAAGAGACAAGAATATGTATTGACAAATTTTTCATCTCTATAGCCAGATAGCTTGACAATAGTCCTCTTTGCCCTTAGTGAACCATATGAATCATTACCTTGCTGAATTTTATCATGTTGGGTTCTCGAACTCCCCCTTTTTTTGAACTCTGCCACAATTTCATTGTTTGGAAATACACATGCGATGGAAAAGTCTGGAGCTCTAGGATTCAAGATTTTAGAAGTTACACTTTCTAAAACTGCTCCATAACACAAGGATGTTTCATCTGTATTAGTCTCCTCGATTGATTTCATGATGATCTGATCATCAATTTTCTATGAAGCCTCAGTATTATAACAATATCCATCACTAGATTCCATTTTTAGCTCTTCAATCATATTTTATATCTCTTTATTTAAAATTGGGGCTTTACTTTCAACTCCACCGTTCGTTAGATCTTTAGCTTTTTCATCAACTTTCAATATTTGATCTGAGTCACCAACTGACCTTGATACAACATTTAATTGGCCAGGGACTTCAACTTTTACTACATCTCCCTTAATGGTTTCTCTGATGAAGTCATCACTGGCATATTGGTTTTCAGCCACTGTCTGCTTAGAATCTGCTTCAATATCTTTCACGTTCAGACTTTTATGGCCAATTTTAGGATCTGCTTCTTTGATTTCCTCGATAGCAGCTACCATGTCTCCAATTTGAACATCTTCAACATTCTCTTATTTTTTTATTAGTGTCTTCCTTCTCAACTTCATGGATTGTATTATATCCGATCCACTCTCTTTTTAAATTTATGAAAGTCAAAGCATCTTTCCCAGCTTTCTTCTTCTTCAATAATTTTTTCAGTATAAGCCATATTGCTCTCCGTGGCTTGGCAATATCTTCGTATATATCCTATTTTGCCACACCGATAACATCTGAGAGGCATTTTATAATTGTTAAAAGACTCTTCCTTCTTTTCAGGCGAGCTTGAACAACATGTGAATCGAGAGTGAGGCATATCTCTTGCTTTTCCTTTAACGTTACTCTTGTCAGCTACAAGAGCATTTCCTTCCCTTTCTTTGACAAATTCACCAGCCAATTATTTGGCTAGTAACTTCTGTGATGACAATAAATTCTCAAATTCCTCCAGGGATGGTTGTTGATCCCATCCCTAAATTGATGTCACAAAAGGGAATATATTTTGGTTTCAAACCACAAATGATAATTCTTCTAATTCACGCTTCAGAGATAGCCTCATCTGTATTCAATAAATAAATCTCAGAACATAAGTTCTTAATCTTTAAAAAGTACTCGGCAATTGAAAGATTAACTTGAGTGGTGTTCGCCAATTTATTCTCCAATATTTATAGTCGGATTTTATTCTTCTTATTGAACAACTGGTCTAGGGTCCTCCAAATTTCAAGAACTGATTTACACCTTATAATATGGTCAAATAAAATGGAGGAGATGGACCTCTTCAGAATGAACTCCGCCTTCGCATTAATCTGCTTCCACTTCTTGTATGCACTACTATTCTCTGGTCCTTCGTCTGGAGGACTTGTGTTACTCCTATTAACAACATCCCACAAATCCTCACCCACAAGGTATGATTCCATACATGTCTTCCATACCTTGTAATTTGACTGATTCAGCAACTCTATTCCCAGTCCATTAACGCGATCAGATAAATTCATTCGCACAAACCAGTTGAATCTTCCACAAACCTAATCTTTAAATAAACCCAAGCCAATCTACAACTTTGGCTCTGATACCATGTAGAGAATAGCAGAAGAAAGGTGAAATTGGGGAGACCTTCTGTGTAATGACCCTTCAGGTCATTAGCCGTGTTCTTGCTTATCTTCTCCGATAGAGATCCTTTATAGATGTCCCAAGTTATTTGTGACTTGCTGGAATCGATAGTTCGGTTACCTGATGGTTCGTTTGATTTTTAGAACCACTTTTCCAATTTGAAGTCTTCGTCGATTCCAAATGTCCGCCGTGCGAAAACTTTAGTAAAATAATTTTGGATGCAAATTTCGACTGCGCCAACAACTATGTAATATCAATTTTAGGGTAGGTAGACCCTTGGTTCAGATCACACAACACCCGAGCTCATTTTGACCTATTAGTCGAAAAGTAAAAAATCAGAATATATGGGTGTGAAACCCATAAGTAGCCTAAATAACCTCATATAGAAAATCCAACTTTACCAATGCATCCAAAATGTCAAATTTAGTGGGGTTACATAGTTTGTTTGTGAAAAAACGGAGTTCGAATGAATCTGGGAGGTGAAAAATAAGTTTTGACCTTGCGAGCCTATTTAAACTCGTATAAAAGGCCCTTTAGGCCGATTTTTGGGACATTTTTCATTTCTTTGGGAACCCTAGCAGCCATGAGAGATTTTTTACTAAGAATAAGAGTCTTGTGGATTGATTAGGTGCTTGAATAACTTGTGTAATCCATTTTTGCTACAAATCTAAGGTAAGATTCCTTCAAATTTGGTATTAATTTCTTGATTTCTAGACCCAAAAACCCCAAGTCTTAGAGGCTCAATTGTAGCCATAAATGTGATTGATTTACTCAAATTTCTTGAGGGTTTTAGCTCCCTAATGATATTTAGACTATGGGTTGGTCTCGAAAATCCATTTTCCGAAGGTGTGATCCACTTGGTGGTTTGGTGCCATTTTGGACCCATGGCATAATGATGCCATAATGGGTGTTGTTGTTCTTGTATTGATGCTTATATTATGTTGTTGATAGCTTGACTCATGGAAGAAGAAGCTTCAAGAAAAGAAAAAGCAAAGCTTGTTGGTTCGTGAGCAATTGGACTTGAGGTAGGTTAGACTTGCCTGTAGATAGATTGAGCTTGATTGTATTATAATTATTGACATCTTGTGAGATTGGGAGGGGTCTTAGATAATAAATGGAGGATTGGTGATATTTAGGATTAGTTGATTATTGTAGGTTATTAAACTTGTAAAATGTGATGCTTGACCATTAGCCTAGAACCTTAGGTAGTTCTACTTGTAGTCTTATGAATAGTATGAGATACTCTAGTTGCTCTAATAGTTGTGAATGATGTTTTTGGATAAACTTAAGAGTATTTTGACCTAGATATGACTAGTTATGGAATATCCTTAGTGTTGGAATGACTTAGAAAGAATTCATGAATTGGATTTTCCCTTATAGGCCTAGTAATGATTGATAAGACCTTATGGTGTGACTTAGATAACCTAGCCTAAATACGGGTCGAAGTTAGTCTTGTAGAAGTGACTTTAGTATTATTAGGATTTAGAAGTGGGACTTGACCAACCTTAAGCTTGAACTATGTAACTTCTTGGTAACCTAAATACTTGATGAGCGTCTAAATTATGTTATTGAGATTTTAAGGGTTAAATCCGGTTTTTGGTTTATGAATAAGGTCGATGGTTGAAAAATGTGTATACTTGATTGATTGTCTTATTGCCATGTTATGGATAGCCATGGAAAGATGGTAATTGTGTATATCATCTGGATACTCATGCTTATGCTCCTACTCACATATCATGATGATGACTAGTAATAAAGTTGGATGGTTTATGTATCTTATATCTCTATTACTCAATTATTGTGAACTTGTGTATGTTTATTAATTTGGTCCATATATGTGTGTATGTTATTGTCTTGGAAACTATTGATACCATGATAATGCCCTATGAATCCGGAGGAAATATTGATACTATGATGATGCCCGGTGAATCCGGAGAAAATATTAATACTATGATGATGCCCGATGAATTCGAAGAAAATATTGATACTATGACGATGCCCGGTGAATTCGAAGAAAATATTGATGCTATGATGATGTCTGGTGAATCCGGAGGAAATATTGATGCTATGATGATGCCTGGTGAATCCGAAGGAAATATTGATGCTATATGATGCCCGGTGAATCCGGAGGAAATATTGATACTATGATGATGCCCGGTGAATCTGGAGGAAATATTGATACTATGATGATGCCCTGAAATTCGGAGGAAATATTGATACTATGATGATGCCCGGTGAATCCAGAGGAAATGTTAATGTTATGATGATGCTCGGTGAATCCAAAAGAGGTAATGATGTTATGATGATACCCGGTGAATCTGAAAGAGGTAATGATGTTATGATGATACCCGATGAATCCGGAAGAGTTAATGATGTTATGATGATACCCGGTTGTAGACACCTAATTTTGTCCCTCCCAAGTCCAATTTATTTATTTTTAGCTCACATTACCACACACCCTCACCCATGTGATTATATCCCAAAAAAATACAAAAATAATAACCCTTAACAAATTTTATCTTGTTTTAATCCTTATCCTAAAAAATTCACCCACCTACCCTACCCCACTACCCACCCACGTGACCCCTCACACTATCACCTTCCATATATACATTATCATCTTGACAAAAAGGAGGAGGCACCCAGAGAGGAGATAGACATTCACACTCTCACAATTCATCATATACACACACTCACTGATACAGGGAAAGGGGGGAGGGGGCGTTTTTTAGGCTCATCATCACAGCAACACCTGAAGCACTCTCCATATATTCATATACACGGATATCACAAGATATTGAGAGATATACACCATTTTTGGGCATCTTTGACTTTGGAAAAATAGAAAAAGGAACAGGAAAGGCCCTTTTCTTGGTTCTCCTTCTTCTCCATCTTCCTACACGCACACACACTGGTCTTCTTCACGACCGATACGCACATAGAGGGAGATGGAGAGAAGAGTCTAGAGAGAATAGAGAATGGAGGGAGTAGATCGAGGGAAGAGAGAGAATAGGCAAGGTCGCGACATGAACGACGTCTCACCTGAGACCTGATTTCTGCGTTCGGGAAATTGTCCCGGCGACTTTTCAGTTGGAGCTGGGTCTTTCTGGCTAGCTCTTCGCCAGAATAGGCTTTTGGGTTCGCCGTTCGACTGATCCCCCCCAAAACTCGTTGGATTTACTTGATTCAACTCGATTTTGTGTATTTCCATACGGGTTTGGGGGTTCGTCGTGCTTCCTGTTGTAAGACGCTGCTGGTTCGTCTTGGTTTTGGGGTTTTAGGTCTGGTGCATCTCATTTGTTTCACCATAATCAGTTTCTGGCTTCGACTGTGGGCTCCGAGTTGAATTTTGATTCATCGTTGAGGTTTTCTGGTTGGGGCTTCGAATCCGGGTTTCTTTAACTCATATTATCATCAAAAGTCATTCTCGAAAGGTCCATTTCTTATCCTATTTCTCGATTAATCTTTATCAATAGATGCTTTATGCGTTGAATTAATGATATGCACGAGCCTTGTTCTAGTTTGGTTTCAATATGTTTGAATTATCGTAAGTGTTTGTTGATGTTGATTGATTATTTGAGCTGAACGTTTGTTTGATGGAGAATTGAGTGATTGCTTAATAAATAATAATTTGGGGGGAGGGATTGGTCTTGATAAAGTAGAATCAGATTAATTTCGGTTGGTCGGTTGAATTGATTAGAAATATTTATTAATTCTCTCGAATATGATAGTACCATGTTTTAGGCCGGATCGGGTAGGCAAATTTAGGATTAAGGTTTGTTTGGTTGAATGTTGGAAATTCCGTGGAATATTTGAAATTGTTGTTGAATTAGTTTGATTTTCTCGCACTAAAATGTATTCATTTGGCCGGGGAATGCCTCGAGGAATTTGTATTAATTTATCCGGAGAATTCCCCAAAGTATCTTGTACTTGGAGGATGTTCGTGATGAAGGCCCGAGGCATCGGGTAAAGCCTTGGAGCATAGTTTAGGATTAGTGTAGATTTACTTTTTAGTCCTTTTTTTAAATTTAATTTCAGGTTGTAATAATTGGACTGGACACTATAATTTTGGATTTATTTTGTTTGTTTAGTTGATTGGTTTGTGTGTTTTTGTGTGGTTTATATATTCATAACGTCAAAATTAGTTTATACGCTCCACCAAGCGACCGTGGTCGAACCACGGGATCGAGGGTGCCTAACACCTTCCCCTCGGTCAACAGAATTCCTTAGCTGGAATCTCTGTTCGTAGACCAGTGTTACAGAGTCAAAACCATTTTTGAAAAGGATATCCACGGTGACTTGGCACCCCCGATTTATGTCAAGTGGAGACTCTGAATAAAAAATGTAAATAATCTTTTTTCAAAACAAATTTTCTTTTTGTCACTTTAATAATAAAAACCCTTTCAAACTTAAAATCTAATCTTTTGGGAGTTTAAAAAAAGGGGTGTGACACCGGTGAATCCGGAAGAGGTAATGATGTTATGATGCCGTGTGGGGCAAATTTATATAAGTGTATGTCTATATATGTGAGCTTATGCCGTGTGTGGATAACCGTTGATGTACTCGAGACATGATGTCTTTCGTGGTAATTGATACTCATTCTTTGTCACTAATCACTAAATAAGGGGTGTGACCGTTGTTGACTCTAATTAGTAACTAGTGATAAGTTAGGCTAAAGGTTGGGTTAATTCCACTTGATAGGATAATCATGTGTAAAATTAAGGGCTCACTAAGTAATATTCTTCACTTAGTAAACTAGTTGGTGGATCTTACTTGGTTAAAATATGAAAACTAGTCCTTAAGGTTATAATATGCCTAATGATATTGGTCTTAGGATTGTATGATGAATAGTTAAATTGACTTCTAGCATGTGATGCCGTGATGGCTTAAATGATGACTTATATAATGAGGTTGCTAACTAGATAATGACCTTGAGATAGGTGAATAAATAATGGTGTTGGTAACTTGTAGCTTTTTCTTATTTTAATGATTAGTAAACTAGTATTTCATGGATTTGGTGATTAGCTAATATACACTAGACTTGGAGTTCATTAATGAAATAGAGAATAAGTGACAATATAGCTATGTTATGGTGATCTCGATTTTGTTATATATAAATCGGTTGTGATGATGACTTTAAACCTCAATAAGAGGCCATGGTGGGAATATGGACCTGCGATTTTGGGTAAGTGATTGTGTAATTGTGCCTTGATATATTGATGGTTTGATCTTTTGGTGTACTCTCCAGTGGTATAGGACATTCTGACGAGTTCTTTGTTGTGTTCTTTTGCGTGCACTTTCTGGCGGTATGGGACGTTGTGGTAAGTTCTTGTCCTTTATACCCTAATGATGGTTGGTGTTGATTACAATAAATGCATGGTTATTATTGTATATTTATGTGGCTTTATGCTTTCGAAACGATTACTCATGTTGTATGAAAGTTATGGTATATGCGGATATGGAATGTCGTACTATTGATATAGTTGATTAGTATTTATACAGTGATGTTGAAGAAGATTCAGGTTCGATCCTATACTTTGACTTTAAGTTATTGTCTTACCTTATATCATCCTTATATTATAATTTAGCTCAGTCAGCTTATGATGCCTACTGAGTACCCGCGTTTTGGTACTCATACTACACTTCTGTACCTTTTTGGTGCAGACCCAGGTTCTAGTTGCCGTCGTTAGGTTGGGATCGTTCCACGTTGACCAATCGGAGATAGGGTGAGCTCTTGGAGTTCGAGTTACCCTCTTTCCCTTTTATCTTTACTTGTCTTTTGTATTCAAGACAATTGTATAGGACTATTTAAGTTGTCAGACTTCGAATTGTAATTTCTATTGTTGGATTTAGAGTTGCTCTTGTACTTATACTATCAAGTCCTGGGATTGATATTCGAATGCCAGTTGTTTCTTTTGTGGAATATTGTTGTTGTATTGTGTTCCTATATAGGGTCTATGTTGGATGTTTCTACCAAGGTAACCCATTGCGTTAGCTCCGAGTTACGGTGTCGGCATACCTACTGGTGGGTTATGGTATGTGCCATCATGACTCAGAAATCGGGTCGTGACATTCTGCTAGCCCACGATCGTTGACTAAGATCGAAAGATTCAACTAAGAAGAGGAAGCTAGAAAGGAGGAGGAGGATATTGAAAGGGAGAACTTAAATTTGGAAGAAGACTACTTGAATATGCTTTGTATTAGATTTGTTTTTTTTGGATGGTTACAAACGTGCAATACCATCCCTATTTATACTTATTGATGGATGGTTCTAGAAAATCTTCTAGATACTTCTACAAGAAAAATCTAGTGAGTCTTATCTTCTGTTACTACTATAGAATATCTAGATAATTCTACAAGAACAATCTAGATAACTTTTATCTTCTAGCTATCTAAGAGTAATCTCGATATTTCTCTAAGATATTTAAATACTATATTGGAATATTCTACAAACTTTAATCTAAAAAATCATCTTTACTATTTTTCACAATGTAGGGATGCGATAACACAGAAAGAATGAATTGAATTAATATTACAATAATTTGTAAGAAAGATGTTCATGTTTAAAATGTCTCTTCCTTGCATAAAGTTACGTACCAATAATTTGAATATTACAATGAATTTATAAGAAAGATTTTCTCGTTTAAAATGTTTTTTTCTTTCATGAAGTGCCAATAATTTTCCTCATAGACCTTTATAGGGGACAGGAAATAAAGTTGTGGGCTCCAAAAAAATTACAAAAAAAAAAAGAGGAACTTAAGGGATAGATATGAAATTCACACTTTGAATATATTTTCTTGGTTGGAGTATTATTTTTGTTTTACACCAGTGGACAACTGAATATTAAGATGCTGACAATTACATCATAACAAATAGGTACTTACTTAGTTTTGGCAAACCAAAATCTAACTAGTGTCAGCTATGGGTTCACCGGGATTTGTAACTTTCGATACAGAGTATAGATATATATCGAAAATGCTACTAACACATCAACAATTAAAATTTTGATATTTCAATGTATTCAATATTGAAAAAGCTACTAATATAACAGCCAATGTTATATACCTTTTTCATTTTCCAGAAGAGAATATTAAGGCTTCTGTAATATGTTGACACATCCAAGGATCACACAAACCCTGGCTGTTACTTCGAGTTAATTACAAAAGCTAAATCAGCCAACTTCATCTTTCATGGTAATATTAGGAATTTCCACATTCGTATCTGCTCTACGTGCACATTTCCTGTATGAAGAAACAATAGGTTCGCCTGTTTTGGCATGCCAGAAGCAGACGTAGGGCAATCTCTGCACGGACCTCCTGGAACGAATAGGATCTAGAGCATAGTGTTGATGCAGTAGTTTCTGTTGCAAAATGTGTCCTAAAAAGTACTAACATTCTTTGTTGGGGGTAACTAACGGTTTATTATACTAAGAACCTACACTTAACTAACAACTAATCCAAACCAGTTATAACTAACTGCACTGCTCTAATATGGATTAGCATACCCGCCACCCCCCACCCCATCAAGCTGGAAATTGGTAGACATCTAGTAATCCCACAGCCTTTGGTGAGCAAATCTGCAATTTCGTAACGAGTTTCCAAATATTGAGGTTGAATCAGCAGTGATTTGATTTTCTCCCCGACAAAATGGAAATCTATGTCGATATGCAAAATAGAATTAGAGGCTATCTGTATAGAAGCCTTGCTATCACAGTGCAACGCAACAATTGAATATCCTTCCCAGCAAATTACTGAGTGATTTGGTGTTTTCCCAGAAAAAAATAAATAATAAACCACTAAACCCAAATTGAAAATAGCATTTCCAATTTATTAACCTTTTCTTTTTTCTTTTTGTGAAATGTGCACGTGGCATTAGGAAATAAAATACAGACAAATATCCATGCAGACATTCAGAATAAAATATAATAATAATATCGCATCACATGTGGGCCCCACAATTACATCAATCAAGTCAAACTCTCCCTCCCTTGACAGTGGTTTTGTTTGGTTCCCCTACCACTGCTCTTCCCCCTATGCTTTCTCTTATCCTTATTACTTGTGAAAATAGCACCGAAGAAGAAAAAAAGTAAGAAGGGGGCGACGAGGGTAGAGAATGTGAATGGAGGAGTTGCGAAGGCAGTGGCGAGGGCGGTGAAAGTGAACGGAAGGTGGAGGAGAAAGTGAAGGGGTTTGCGGAGGAGGTGCATTACTGAGGAGTACGGAAGAGGCCATCGGGGAAATACACGGCAGAGACTAGAGATCCGAGGAAATATGCAATGTTTTGTTAGGTACGTTTGACACAGCGGAGGAGGAGGCGCAAACGTTTGATACGATGGCTATTGAGTTTCGCGGTGTGAAAGTCAAGACGAATTTTGTGAATCTGATGGACAAAATGAATCGGACTCCCAGTAACGTCGGTACTGTTGAGTCATTGAATGTGGTGGCTGTTGTGGCAATTCAACCATAACCACTGCCTTTGCCTCCACCTCAACCGCTGCCATAGCCACTACGTTCGATGACTCACCAATATTGGTCTGACTGTGACTTCAACAGAGGGGTCATAAATGTGTGGCCCGTCCAACTCGTCTAGACTTTAACGGGTCAGGTTCAACTACAAAATGATTTTAATTTGGGCGGGTAATTGGGTTAATACACAAACGAAACCCATTTTGACTCTATTCATCCAAACAATATTTAGGTTGATTGGGTTATGACATGTTCATTAACACAGCCCATTTTGACCGATAATTCTCATGTGTTCAACTTTCGCACACCTAGACTAATTCCATGGGAACCTGCCACCTCCCACCACCAACAAGTAACAGGTAACTCTGTCCACCAATGCACTATGTTTTGCATGGAACTTACATAAAGAAGTCCGGGGACCCTTATTTTCCCCTTTCTTTCTTCTATCCTTTCTGTTCCCATTTCAATACAGCAAATGCCTTTCTGTTTGTTGATTCAATTTTGAACTTGCCTTAACTGTCGTCTGTTTCTTTTATTTCTTACACTGTGCAAAGGTCAAAATTGACACTCATGAAGCAATTAGTACAATGTCGAAAGGTTTGAAATTTTGCTACTGATGATGAATCCCTTCGTAATAATTTGAAGCTTTCCTGCATCAGATAGCTGATTAGCATAGTCTGTTCAGCTGTATTGATCATGTGCGTGATCATGAGGACAAGTTGATGACGATCAGGTTTATTCCACTTCTTTGATAGGAAAGTACCAACATCAAAACCAGTCTTTGCAAGCAATGACTTCTCCATGTTTGAACTTAGACCAGTGACTTTACTGAATTGATTCAGTGCTTCCATAACTCTGGAAGGAAATCCATAACCAATTCCCTGCTGACTGTTTCATACGCTTTTCACAATTCAATCTTCATTAAACACCTGGGAGAAGTTTTCCACTTATAGTGTTCGAGTATATCATGGAAAATCAGGATATTGTGGATCATGGACCTTCCTTGAACAATTTCAGCTTGATTTCTTTCTACTATATGCTTTATAGTCCTTTAAGCCTAGTACACATAATCTTAGATATGCATTTATATAAAACATTACAACACGATATAGGCCCGCATTGGCTGGTAAATTTATGGGCATTTACCTTAGGTAGGAGAGCAATACACGTGAGTCAACAGCTTGCCATTATGAAAGAAGTCCATCACTGCATTTGTGACATCTTTACCCACTATATCCCATGATGCTTTGAAGAATCCACTTCCAAAACCATCGGGGCCCGGGCTCTTCTTGCTGTCAATCTGAAAAATTGCATCATAAGGATGCAACAACTCAATTTGTTGTTCAATTCTAAGCAATGGACCAAAAATCTTTGATTCTGTCCTCCCCAATATATCTTGATAATAGTTCACAAAAATTCCTCAGGATCAGACTTCCACTCCCCCCTTTCATCCTTCAGTTGTGTTGTGGCATGATGCAATCCTTTGTACTTAATAACAAAGAAGAAATAGTTAGTGTTATATTCTCCTAGTCTTGTCCAATTTACTTAACTTCTTTGTTGCAGATACACCTCAGCCATATAGGATGAAGTTCTAAATTTTTTAAAATTCTCCCATTCATAAGCTTGTAAAGTTATGAGGGCCCAGACTGTAATTGTTTTCGGGCTTGAAACAGTGCTTCTCTATCTTCATTTTCTTCCGTAAGCAACTTTTTCATGAGTTTTAATATTGTTTGAGAGAGAGAGATCGTCTTTTAACAAGATTTAGATTAACAGTTAACTTGTTTTATATTTTCATGTGTAATTTGTAAATTAAGGGAATTTTATCCAAGAAAACTTTCTTATTGCCACAAGATAAATTGCAATAGACTAAATGTCTATGTTGCTCGGACTCTTCAAAAATGTCGATGGGTGCCTGTCTGACCCTCCAAAAGTAGTTTATTTTAGAAAGATCCGACACGAGTGCAACAGCCTTTACAGATAGTCCAAGCAACATAGCTCAATGTCACAAGAAGTTGCATTTTGCTTCACCAAAGAAAAAAAGATGTGGAGGCATTTTTTTTCTGGATGAACAAATAAATGCATTCTCTTTCTTTATCTTCTTCAGCATTAAATAGGACAGACGCTGTGCTCGAAACAAATCCATCAAGTGTTCTTTTTTGGGTGAGTAGGAACCTATGTTGCTCAAAATTGTTGTCGAGTGTATGTTGGATACTTCTAAAAGAAATACAGTTTTGCAAGTGTGGGCGACATTTTTGAAAAGCTCGAGTAACAAAGGTAGGAATTTGAAACCGGTGATAAGAGTTCTTGGGTACAAACACAGATTAGTTCAACTAACAAGTGATGTCTGGGGAGGTAGAGTGTATGCAAACCATACCACTACCTCGAGAGGTAGAAAGGCTACCGTGAAGGGGGTGGCTTTTGGGGATACAGTGAAGGATTAAACAAAGGGCAGAAGCAATTTTCAAGTTCCACCCTTATGCAATATTCATATCAAAAAGAAACAGTCAGATTTATTGCAACCAGCTAGAATTTCTGAAAACAGAATCATACACAGATCATCTAGCTCCTTCTGTAAGCCTTTACCTGTTGCTGTTACCAAGTTGGCATCTGCGACATCCATTACTGCCTTTGGGAGTGAATAACTCACCCATTGTTTCAAGCTAAGATCTCCCTCAAACTCATTAGGCTTTCTCCTAGTAAACGTTTCCAGCAACATGGTCCCATAACTGTATACGTCACACTTAATTGACACTAGTCCATCCAGTCCATACTCTACAGTCAAACAATTAATTTAAAGGTGCAATAGACTTTCTAGCTGGAAAAAAAAACAGGAAAATCAGCAAAAATAAGAGACGTACCCGGTGCAATATAACCTAGTGTTGCTAACGTTTTAGTGTACAAATCACCCTGATCTTCACCAAGCAGTTTTGAAATGCCAAAGTCTCTGAGGTGGGCAACCATATCCTCATCCAGCAAGATGTTACTAGGCTTCAGATCACAGTGGATCACAGGCGACAAGCACCCATGGTGAAGATATTCCAAAGCACACGCCACATCTATCATTATGCTTAGTCTCTGCCTGGTATCGAGGAAGTAGTTGTGAGATTACAAATATTTCTCAAGACTCCCATTAGGCATTTACTCGAGAACTAAAGCCTTGAAATCAAGATTGGAACAACTAGTAATGACTTTTACGAGATTCCTATGGCGAAGGCTATGCAAAACTTCACATTCCGTATCGAAACTCTTAAATGCCGCATCCAGTTGCATATTGAACACTTTAACTGCAATGGAAGTTCCACTTTTGAGTATGCCTTTGTAAACAGAGCCAAAACTTCCAGAACCAATCAAATTACTCTCACTAAGACCATCCGTTGCTTGGAGCAGTTCATAGTATGAAATTCTTTCTCGTTTCTTTGTATCCAATGAATCTGCTCGTTGAGGAGCTCTTTTACCTCTTCTATACCTTATCCATACAAACACAAATATGATAGGAACAAATAAAATTGCAAGTCCTAGAAAAAGATATATAACTAACAATTTTTTCCTATTTGATTTGTGCTTTGATGATGTTGGGCATAGTGGGACACTAAATCTTGAAGAACCACACAATGCTTCATTGTCGATGAAAAACTGACTCGAGAGTTTCTTGAAAGGACCTCCCGAGGGTATTTCACCATACAACTTGTTGACAGAAACATTGAAATATTTCAGGTTTTGAAGTTTCTCCAAAGACATAGGAATGATTCCTGATATATTATTGTGAGAAAGGTCTAGGAATTCCAAACCTACCATGTTGCTCGCTGAGTCAGGTATAGATCCTTGCAACTTGTTGTGTCTCAAAGAATGGTACACCAAACTTCGCAATCCTCCAATTTCTCTAGGAATTCCATTTGAGAATTGATTCATTGATAGATCCATCTTTGTTACAACCTTTAGATTTCCAATTTCTGGAGGTAAAGAACCCACCATGTTGTTTAACGATAAGTTTGGTGACATATTGGAACTCACTTTATTGGAACCCAGATGTATCTCCCTAAGGGAAGTAATATTCCCTAAACAATTAGGAAGAGATCCTGAAAGTTGATTTTGACCCAAGTAAATTTCACCTAAATTCTGCAATTTACATATATGATCACCAATAAACCCTGTAAGTTTGTTGTTACTAAAGTTGAGGCGCTGAAGGTTTCTCAAGTTTCCAATTGTTGTGGGAATCAATCCAACCAAATTGTTTTCAGAAATATCAAGGAACAATAATCTGCTTAAGTTCCCAAGTTCATTTGGAATTCTCCCTTTGATTTTACAACTTTTGGCGTGAAACTTTAAAAGAGATGTGGAAAGGTTCCCCGCGGAGGCTGGAAGCATGTCGTTTAGAGGGTTGAAAGATAGAGAAAGAACTGTTAAATTTCTGCAATTGGTTAAGGAAGTCAGAAAGCTTAACAATGAGTCGCTGGTTAAATTGTTTCCCACCAAGTTTAGGATTTGTAGATGAGTCAAATATCCAAGAGAATTGGGAATCAAACCAGTGAGTTTGTTGCCAGCAAGCTCTAGAATAGTAAGTTTTGAACAATTGGAGATGGAATGAGGAATGGTCCCAACAAGATTGGTTAAGCCACCCAGATAAAGCTCTTCAATGTTGGGTAAGATAGAACCTATGTTTGGCGGGAGGCTTCCTGATAGATTGTTGAATGTAAGATCAATTATTCTCAGCCCTGATATGTTGAAAATCCCCATATCAAGTGAACCACTAAAACTATTAAAATCAAGAGTAAGTACCTCCAACTCAACAAGATTGCTGATCTCTTTGGGTATTTCACCTGTCAACACATGAAGAAAGAATGAATACGAGTGAAATGAACTAGTTAGCTCAGTTTAGTATAAGTTGTATCTTTTGCTATCTCTTTGAATGCATACAAGTAAAAATTTTGGAAATAACAAATTTTCATTTCAATGTATAAGACTCATAATATTTTGGAAATTCATTTGGAATCTGATTAACAATACTTGCTATATGATCCGTGGGTTAACACCCACCGAAAGTCGCAGAAACCTGCAATTCCTGCTGTTTCTCTCTACACACACACACACACACACCATTTGATTATATATGTACCTATAAGTTTATTATAACTAAGCTGTAGAATCTGCATCATGGTTAAGCCAATCTCCCATGGTACGAATCCACTAAGATTGTTCTGCCATGCTGACAAAATTTGCAGCGGCGAGATCGGGACAGAGCCAGTAATCTGATTATCCTCCATGACTAAATCTACCAAATTAACAAGATTTCCAATTTCTTGTGGAATTATCCTTGCAATTAATGTGTAATAAAATAAAATTCTGAAGTAATAAGATGAAACGTACCAGTGAAATGGTTAGTTCCGAGATCCAATGTCTCCAGGTTACTCAATCTTCCAATTTCACTATGTATTGGTCCATCAAACTCATTTTCCGATAAAGACAAAATTTGAAGTTGTGAACAATTTGATAAGCTTGTAGGCATATGACCGTGAAGCTTGTTTGTGGATAAATAAAGCCCTTTGAGTATTGGGAGACCATTGCATAAACCATTGGGAAGACTTCCTGATAAGCTATTGTCAGTAAATGCAATGAATTCGATCCTAGAATATTGAAAATTGTAAATGGTATAGAACCGGTAAGTTGATTATCTTGTATGGATAGAACTTTCATGTTGTGAAGATTACCGATCCCTTCTGGAATGTTTCCTTGAAATGAATTATGAGACAAATCTAAAGTCTCCAACCTTGAGGCATTCTAGAGTGATAGAGGAATAGAGCCTATGAGCTTGTTACCCCTTAAGTTTAATTCTCTAAGGTTTATAAGACTTCCAATCACTTCTGGGATTTGGCCCTCTATGGAATTGAATTTCAGATTCAAAGTCTCAAGTTTGGAAATATTAGAAAATGAAGAAGGGATGGAACCAGTGAAACTATTATTCCTAAGACTTAGAAATTGAAGTTGGTGAAAAAATCCAAACCAAGAAGGAACCTTTCCGCTGAAGTTGTTGACACTTAACCTAAGAAACTTTAGCCGACGCAAGTGTGCCATTTCTTGAGGCAAATTACCCTGGAAATTGTTGATTTCCAAGTCAAGAGAAACAAGAAATGTGAGGTTTCCAAATTCCCGGGGAATCCTGCCTATAAGAGCCATGTTGGGAAGATTCAAGGACTTCACTCGTTGGTGACGAGAGCCACAAGTGACTCCAACCCAATGACAAACGGACGTAGCCGAAGATCAATTTTCATCCAAGAAGTGAGAGGGGTCGGAAATGATTTGAGATTTTAAGGACAAAAGAGCCAATTGATCAGTAGTAACGTTGGTATGGGTCATGGCTGAACTAGCCATGTGAAGGCTTTCTCCATTATTGTAAAAATTTGTAGGTACGCTCTATAACATGTGGTTTTGAGACTTTAAATAGCAATGAAATCTCTCATTTGTTCCTCATGATTTTGAAAAAATTTACTTTTTCTTCATTCATTCTGTCATATTCAACGGCAGAGTTGAAATTTTCATTTAAGGGTTTCAAAATATAAAGAAGTAAATTCACGAAAAAGTCAAGAAATGTCAATATGTAATATATACATTAAAAAATATATTTTTACCTAGCTACTTAATATAATTTTTCAAAGAACATATCAATTCTAATTTCACCACGTTTCAATTTGAATTATAAATATGGTTCATAAATTCCACTAATCAGACAAAGACTTGTGCAAGTCAATCAAGTACTGCTTTATTTTTTTTAGAATTGTGTGGTGCGAAAATGGTATGCTATGTTCCTCTAGTAAGTTAATCTTACTAACTTATATTATACGCTTGAGAAATAGTTAACATGATTAAGATAGTTTAGGGAGTAAAGTCCGAAATATACCTAAATTTTGGCGAAACATATTATAACATGTCTTAATTTTGCGGGGTCCCTATCACACCCTAGACTATTTTTTACCGTATTTTTGTGGCATATTTGCTAGCTGGACCACTGCGTGAATACACGTATACTGTGCACGTAAGGGTCTGAAGTGGTCAACCAAAGAAAATATATGTCATAGAAATACGGTAAAAAATAATCTAGGAGGATAATAAGACCTCCCCATAAAGTTGAGGCGTGTGACAGCAAATTTCGTCAAAGTTTAGGTATATTTTGGACATTTTTCCCGATAGTTTATATAGCTGATCAGAATATGTTTATAATCCTTTTATCTCTAGCTAGGACAGAATTTGTTGACTTTTACATTCTAGTTACTTTTTGTAGAAGTTAATTTAGCTCATTTTTATATGGGATGGTATATATAAAAGGAGTCTTTAATTATTGTTTATAATTTATTTGCAATTTTGACTTGTTTGAGGGTATGTTTTTGTGAATTTTGTTTTTAATAAAAGAATACATGACATTTATTTGTATAGGCCGACATCAATTGGGAGAATTTTCCAGGTTATGTGGGCAACAAAAACTTGATAAAATTAGAGAAAACCAAAAGTACATCAAGTCTTTATAAACTATATTTGGTTGCAAAGTTATTTCTCTAATCAATCCAAACACTTCCTAAGTTGCCTTCTACTAAAGTTATGTACACTAGCAATTATTTTATCATAGTTTAATATATCGATTAGACTATTTACTTTTATTTTTTATGATGTTTTTATATATTTTTTTAAAAATTCTAAAAAGGTGCACAACATGTAGAACATTTTTGGATGGTCTTATTTTAAATGTTTTTAAGTCAAAATAGCTTTTAAAAACTTTCTTTGTGAACTTTTCATAAGTGTTGTGTTTCCTAGACATGTTCTATCTCTTTTATTTTAATTATTTTTAGTTAATTTAAAATGGAGGATTCTCTTGTTATTCGAAATTACTATTGATTTATTTTAATTAATGATGTGTACCTTTAATAAAAGGCCATGTGGCAAAGCTATTTTTGCAAATCCACCGTTAAAAAATAATGGCATGAATGAGCTAGTGTTGTAATAGTGATGGCATGAATGAGCCAAACTTTTAACTTATGATATAAATGAGACATTCTGATAGTTCAATAACATATTTGAGTCTTTCTTCTTACTTTAATTAATGATGTGAACCTCTAATAAAAGGCCACGTGACAAAACTATTTTTGAAAAATTACTGTTAAAAAGAAATAACATGGATGAGCTGATTTTGTAACGGCGATGACATGAATGAGACGCATTTTTAATTGATGGCATAAGTGAGTCATTTCTAATAGTTCAATGGCATATTTGAGCATTTACCCTTATTTTTATCATTTCATTTAAGCACATATCACTTTTATATTGTAAAATATTTAAAAGTTATCTTTGTTTTAATTGATATATAAAATTTAAATTTTTAAGTGACAAAAGACTATTTAATTAAAAACATGATATTAAGTAGTGGAGTCAATATTTTTGTAAGACAAATCAAATTATAAATAAACATAAGATTAGGCAACAAATTCAACGTATAATATATTCATAAATAAAAATTATATTTATAGCATAATTTTTTAATAGAAAATATATTACCAAAAAATAACGAGTAGTGAAGTAAATGGAATTAAAAATTATGAAAATATATATGGATGTGAAAAGTAATATATAAAAGCGGGTTTAAGAAGGATATTTTTGTTATTTTAAATATTTTATCCCGGTATAAGTTATCCCAGTATTACTATATCACCCTAAGGAGTCGTTTCGTTTGGAAACAAGTTATGATGAGATTAGTTATGATGGGATAAGTTATGATGGGATAAGTTATACTGGGATTAGTTATGCTGAAATTATTTTTTATTGAGCGTTTGGTTTGTTGTATTCAAAGTAATATGCATGGTATAATTTCTAAGAATAAATTAAGTGATTAAAAAAATACCCTCTACCTTATTTATCTCTTTTTTTATATAATTTCTTTTCAAGCTTTAAATATTTATTCTTAAAAATAAAACTTCCATCTTATTTAACTTAATTTTTTTGTGTGTGCGCATTTTTATGATTATATCGTGTGTATTTTAAAAATAAAACTTTCATCTTATTTAGCTTTAATTTTTTTTCCGTGTGCCTTTCCATGATTATGCCATATGTGTTTTAAAAAATCTTACTACATCTTATTTAGTTTGAAATAAAAACTTCCAACTTAAGTTTGTTAAAGTAAAAGAGGATTTATCGTTTATTTTATTTCATTTAAACATATATCACTCATATAAAATATTAAAATTCATTTTATATATACCATATCAATTTTCAAGTGATTAAAATATTATTTAATTTAAAATATGTAATTCAACAATGGTGTTGATATTTTTATGTGAAGCGGGTCAATGAAAGCGGATAATTGGAGATAATGATGGTATAAGAATTTTGAATTTTAGGTTTAAATTTTTGATAAATTATTATATATTACTAGTAAGGTTTTAATGTAAATATAAAATTTATGTCAAAATTATTAAGTATTTAACTTTTATTAAAATTCATAATTAAAATACTAGTATATATATATATATATAGATGTGTAAAATAAACTAATAGGTTTTGAGGGTATTTTAGTCATTGTATAATTTTATACCAAAGAAAAATAGTCTTGGGATTGTTATCCCACCAATTGGGTGGATAACTTATCCCGGGACTAATTATTAGTCCCGGGATAAGTTATACCAAATATTTACAACCTAACGAGTGGTTCAAATTTTTATCCCGGAATTATTATTTTATACCAGGATTATTAATTTTAGTACCGCAAACCAAACGGCCCCTAAGACAGGGATAACTTATCCCATTACTAACTACTAATCTTGGGATAAGTTGTTTCACACTTGTATAACCAACAACGGATTAAGGGGTACTAAAAAGTTATCCCAAAATTATCTTTCCTTATCCATCACACCAAACGATTCCTTAAAAATTAAATTCATAAAATTTTAAATTGGAATCCGCCTATGTCATTGTAAGAATGACATATAGTTGGTGTTTGACTTGGAAAAAAAAAATTGTGGCAGACCAAGAAAGAAATATACTTGGTGCTTGACATGGAAATGGAGTCATCCAATAATTTTACAATCAAGTGTACAGTTAGTGCTCATGATATGCTGTACAATTTCTTGGAAGTAGATATTTCAAAATGGTTAAACATTTTCCTATTGGTTGATTTTTCTAATGTTGCACTCATAAGGCTAAGAAGAAAATTTTAGTAGCAAACCAAGTAGTTAATAATTTGCTAGGGATAAGTTAAGTGAAACAAGTTATGCCCCAAGGCAGAACATCAACGACACAAGTTATGATCTAACACATAGATTCAGTGACAAAAGTTATGCCTGAAGACAAAGTTCTCTAAAAGTCTTGCCCTGCGAAATAGATATTACTCCCTCCACTAATTTTTACTTGTCCACTTTTGATACGGGCACAATCATGAAGATGGATGTACGTGAACATTCATGTAATCAAGCTGAGGGAGTGCACGAATTGAAGTGTGAAGAGAGATTTGGACACACCAAATCCGCCCCTACATACACTCCATAGACGCCTTTTGTCTTCCCTCCATTAAGGACTTTTGGGACATTTCACTTATCTTTGTAATAAGTATATAAATAGACTAGTTTAGGTCTTTAGTTCTTTAGTTGTTGAATGATATTGTAAGACATAACTTGTGACACCTTTCTTCTCTCATGGAGAGTGTAACACCTTAGTTGTAGGGCTTGGAAAATCCATCAAAACCGAAATGAGGGTGATGCTAGTGTGGAATCACTAGTATTACCAAACATTGTTAGAAACCTTGGTGCTTGAGAGGTTAACGCCCTCTTGTGTCATGGTAAGATTGTTGGTGTTGCTTTTACAATAGTTAAGGGTCTTAGTGTTTAAGATACACTTAGGTTATTAGTTCTTGTAAGAGTTGATGTCTCACTACCTATTTTTACATTTCTTGTAATCGTGCTTGTGTTCTTGTTCTAGTAAAAATCATGTATTGTTGTTATTGTGTTGTTTTTGTTCTCCTCATCTCGTGTTCATCTTGTTGTTTTCTGTTTTGGTGTGAAAAACACCTTGTTACCTTGTCTTTCTTGTTGTATTCTCGATTTTGGACTTGTGGCCGAGAGTTGGTGTCTTGTTGTTCTCGGCCTAGTCTTGTGTTTGTGTCTTATTTCTGTGTTGTGGGTTGATTTCGCTATCATTTGGTATCAAAGCCATCATTGATTTTGTTCCAACAAAATCAATCTTGGGCTAGCTCACTTGAAAAAAAAAAAGAGTTGTGTTCTTGAGTTTGGTGTTCTTGGCCGAGAAAGTTGTTGTTCTTGTTGTTGTCTTGGCCGAGACTTGTCTTTGAGTACTAGATCTAGGAGTATTCCGTGAGTCTTGGGTGTCTTTAGTGTTGGTTTCTTCTTTCCTAACACTAATAGAGTCAATATCCAAGTTGAACTCCTTGTGTTGTGTTGTGCGGATTCAAGGTTTGGCCGAAGTATTGTTGGTGTTGGTTTTGTGGATCCAAAAATTGGACGTTTTTGGAGTGTTGTTGTGAAATGCGAAGTTTAAAGGTGTGTTGCTGCTATTGTTGTTGTGGATTTGTGTTTGAATATGAGATGTTGTTGTTGGGAGGAATAATTTGAACCTTGGTCAGTTGGTCTTCAAATCTCTATTGAAGGTTCTTGATGTTCTTGAACCATCTTCATGTCTTGTGGCAAGAAGAACTTTCAATAGTAGTGATTTGATCTTAAGACTAAGTGGAAAGAGTGAAGTCTCTTGTTTGTCTTGAAACTAGTCCCAAAGCTATACTAAAGAAGTAAGGGACAAAAGGGGCTTTCAAAAAGGTTTGTTGCCAAAAAAGAGAAAGAACTATTTCCAAGGTAGACAAAAGAGGAAAGGGCCACCGAACCTTCAAAAAGGTGTCTTTTCCAAAAGGTGCAAGACAAGTCAACCCTTTTGAATGTGAAAAGAGGCTCCAAAAACTACTTGTTTTCCCTCCAAAACTGATTTTGCTCTTCCACAAGTTGGAAAAACACTAAATTTTTCAAATTATATTCCACAACCATTCCAAGGCTTCCACGTAACTATCCACAACCAATCAAAGGCTGTCACATCACCCCTTGTACAACTAACGTATTTTCTATTTTGTAGGTAACTTTTTGGCCATAATGAAAGCCATTTGGCCCACCTTGATGCTATTTCTGGAGGCATGGCTAAGGCAAATGCGGGCCTTGAAAAATTAAGCTCGGATATGTCTACTATACTTGAGAGGTTGGTCGAATGGAGAGTCGGAGGAACTCTCGTGTTTCTACTCCCGAAACATTACATCCAACGATCAATCCTCCAAGACCAAATGTCATAAGCCAAGTTTCCAATTACCCTCAAAACCAAGACCTAAGTAGGCCACCTCCCTTGCAAATTGATCAAGTCCAACACGAAGGACTTGGAAGCAAAATGCCTCCACCAAAACAGAACTCTCCCGTCCAAGCTCCACATCACCAAATCAATCCTCTTAACCAAAGCTCCACTTCCCCAAAGCCGAGACATCCACGTAGAGGTATATGGTAGAGAGGGACATGAAGAATATGGAGTATTTGATGATGCTTATATGATGGAAGACGAGTTGAGAGAAAGATGTAGGGATCAACAAGGAACCCGCCACCAAGTGAAGATATGGGAATTGAGGCGGATGAGATTGAGGGCCAATCTCAAGATGGAAAGGAAGCCGAGGTGCAAATGAAGTTGGAGGTGAAGATGATTGACCATATAATGATGCATGTGACATCCATATCTGAAAGAGAAGAAGCTGTGAATTTGAGGTCAAATTCCTCTCAAGATGGAGAGGATGATATGGGCACGATCATTAAGATGGATGTACGTGAGCATGCATGGAATCAAGCCGAGAGAGTGTACGAGTTGAAGTGTGAAGAGGGATTTGGACACACCAAATCCGCCCCTACATACACTCCATAGGCGCCTTTCATCTTCCCTTCATTAAGGACTTTTGGAACATTTCACTTATGTTTGTAATAAGTCTATAAATAAACTAGTTTAGGTCTTTAGTTCTTTAGTTGTTGAAGGATATTGTAAGACATAACTTGTAACACCTTTATTCTCTCATGGAGAGTGTAACACCTTAGTTGTAGGGCTTGGAAAAGCTACCAAAACCGAAATGAGGTGATGCTAGTGTGGAATCACTAGTATTACAAAACATTGTTAGAAACCTTGATGCTTGAGTGGTTAACGCCCTCTTGTGTCATGGTAAGATTGTTGGTGTTGCTTTTACAATAGTTAAGGGTCTTAGTGTTTAAGATACACTTAGGTTATTAGTTCTTGTAAGCGTTGATGTCTCACTACCTAACTTTACATTTCTTGTAATCGTGTTTGTGTTCTTTTTTTAGTAAAACCGTATATTGTTGTTATTGTATTGTTGTTGTTCTCCTCATCTTGTGTTCATCTTTTTGTTTGCTGTTTTGGTATGAAAAACACCTTGTTACCTTGTCTTTCTTGTTATATTCTCGATTTTGGACTTGTGGCCGAGAGTTGGTGTCTTGTTGTTCTCGACCTAGTCTTGTGTTTGTCTTGTTTTCGTGTTGTGGGTTGATTCCGCTATCAACTTTAAACTTTCCACGCTCCTTAAGAAACAATGGTTAACATGAGTATTTTTGTAACCACAATATCCATATTAATTTATGTATATGGTGGAAAGGTTTGAAATTTTTCTACTGATCGATGATGAATCTGTGTGAAATGAATGTGCAGCTGACCACATGATTTATTGACCAAATGAATGTGGTGCATATTGTTAGTGTCTCTGCTGTGTCTCATGGGTTCAACGTCTATTGTATTGTGCACAAATGATTCAGGAAGAATATTTTGTTTTAATGTCCATATAATATCTCATGCTCGAGTAAATAAGTGTTTAGTCTACTTTGAGACAACATAAAAGAAAATATATTTGATAATCATCAGGCTACCCTCAGATTCTTCCCTATATGAAGACTTGCAGTGGGTGGCTCCTCAACTCTGGGACCTGTTCCCACATGAACTCAACAACCAACAAGAACTAGGAGAAAACTAAACAATAAAATGCGTGGAAAAAGTAAATATTAGGCACAACAGTTTTACGTGGAAACTCCTTGCTCAAGGGAGAAAAACCATGACTTGCCTCCAGAATTCCTAAGCTCGACTATATTCAAGCAACTTCTTGAATACAGACTCCAGACTCCAAGGATTAAACTCCTAATCCTTAATCTCCTAGTAAGAACTAAGGGTGTCAAACGGGCCGGGCTGACCCGGCCCGGCCCTATTAGCTAACCCGGCCCGGTTTGACCCGGCTCGGTAAGCTCTAGGGCTTAAGGGTTCCGGGTCCCGGGCCGGTTTTTTTGTTAAAATGGGCCCGGTTAACCCGGCCCGGACCAAGCCCGATCCAGGTCCGCCGGTTAACCGGCCCGGCCCGGCCCGGAATATAAAAAAAAAAAAAATTGATTTTGTGCCAACTAGCCGTTGGCCCAACGGCTATATAGCCGTTTTTGGGTCCAAACGGCTAGTTTGGGCCCATTTAATTAAAAAAAAAAAAAAAACTTTAAAAAATATTTTTTAATCCCCAAAAAAAATCTATAAATACCCTACAACTTCAAATCATTTTTCACACAATTTTTCACTCTCTCAAATCTCATTCTCTCTCAAATCTCAATTCTCAATTCTCTAATATTCAATATATTTAATTTCTTAAAGTGTTCACTTTAATTTTTTAATTTTCGTTTACAAAGTACGAGCGGAAGTTTCTAAAGTCGCAATCTTCGGATACTTCCAAAATTTGGTATTGTCGTTCCATCTCTTACGTTTAATTTTTATTTATTGTATTAATTGTTTAATATTTAATTTTATTATATTTGTGTATTTTGAATATTTTTAGTTTAATTTAATTTATATTATGGATAAATTAAAAAACCTCGCTGCTAAAGGTGTTAAAATTTTTTGTCCCGGAAGCGGTAGTGGTAGTAAAAAGCGAATTACTAGCGGTAGAGGTAGTTCAAGTAATAGATATACCCGTGTGCCTTCGTCTCCGGTACCGCTTGGTACACCTTTTGAGGAAGAAATAGGTGTAGGTGCTCACGATATGGATTATGTAGAAGCTCAGGAAAATTATGGTATAGAAGAAGAAAATGAAGTAGATGCAGTTAATTTAGACGAAGATAATGAAAATATTGCTGAAACACCCGCAGTAGGAGATGCTAACGTTAGATCTGAATCAGTTAATCTCCCTTCCCGTCCTCCCAGTGCCCCAAAACCTCGTAAAAGAACTAGTATTGCATGGCAATTTTTTGAACGTATATCAAATATTGAGGTGCAGTGCAATATTTGTCAACAAATATATAAGCATAGAAGTGGAGGCAAGCAAGGGGGTACGGGTACGTTAATGAGACATATAGATGAAGATCACAAAAGAGAGTTAAATATTGCAAAAGGTGGTGGGGATGTTGGTGGGTCAACGCAAACTAGAATAGACCCAACAACCGGTCAAGTAGCGAAAAAGTATAATAAATTGAGGGACAGGGAAGAAATAGCTAAAATGGTAGCTGTGGGTTGTTTGCCTTTTAGTTTTCCTTCTTCTGATGCTTTTATTCGTTATATACAAGCAATTTATAATCCTATGTTTAATGGTATTCCTAGAACTACTTGTCGGTCTGATATTTTTAGACTCCATTCACAATATTGTTTTTATTTATCAACATTGTTAAAAAATATTCAATGTAGATTGTCCCTAACTTCTGATCTTGGTCGTGCTGTAAATAAAAATGATTATTTAACCGTTACTTGTCATTGGATGGATAGTAATTTCGTGATGCAAAAACGTATTCTTGCTTTTTTATATGATGAAGATCGTAAACATACTGGACAATTTATTGCTGATTCTATTGTTAAAATTGCCGGATACTATGGTATAGAAAATAAAATTTTATGTATTGCTTTTGATAATGCTTCTAACAACAAGACTGCTATAACAAAAATAAAATCTACGCTATCTCCGTCCTTGCCTGAAATTTTTCATATTAAGTGTGCATGTCATATATATAATTTAATTATAAAAGATGGTCTTGAGTTTTTTGAGCTTTATATTGAAAAAATTCGTCTTGCCGTTGGTTTTATTCAAGAAAATAATCGTAGATCAAGAATTAGAGAATTTAAAGTTAAATGTCAAGAAAATGGACTTACACCGATTTTGATGCCTGAGGAAATTGATACTAGATGGAATTCTACGTATGAATTTTTAAAAACTTGTTATAAATATAGAATTCCTATTACACTAGCTTTTAACCAACATTGCGGTTCATTTGCTGATTCTGCTGATTGCATGCTACATAATTCTGATTGGGTTGTAATTAATGATCTTGTTATGTTTTTAGAAAAATTTTATGTAGCTACGGTTGAATTTTCCGGTGCTTACTATCCTACTGTTTGTAATATTTTGGCATATATAGCCGATATTTCTGGTTTGCTCCAACAATATAAAAATAAAGAAGGTTATAAAGAAGCTGTTGGCGCCATGTTTACAAAATTTAAAAAATATTTTTTCCCGATTCCCCCTATTTACTTGGTTGGTGCTATGCTAAATCCGTGCATGAAATATAATAATATGTGTCACTTTAGTACTCTTATTTATACTAACTTAGAAATAAATACTAACCATGATTCTGAACAAGTACAACCTGATTTGTGGACGGCTACGGCTGATGCAAAAGATTATATAGAAAAATTATATAATCACTATGCTGATTTATTTGATTCAGCCGTACCTACAAATATCACTCCAACTGTCGCTCCTCATCCTCCCGAGGAGCCATCATCTTCTAAAAGGCCGGCACATAGTGGTTTTTCTGATTTGTTTTATGATTTAAATTATTGGAACAGTGTTGATGAGAGAACTTACACATCAACTTATCGGGAAGAGCTGAAATATTATCTTCGGACGGCACCAGAGGATCGCAGACGACGGATCAACACGCTGGATTGGTGGAGGAATAATGAATCACAATATCCTGTGCTTTCAAGATTAGATAGAGATATCTTGAATGTTCCAATGTCAACCGTTGCATCAGAGAGCGCCTTCAGTCAGGGACGACAGCAGCTTGGAGACAACCGACACTCATTGGGAAGCAATGCAATGAATGTTCTAGTTTGCCTCAGAGATTGGATTAGAGCGGAAAGAAGAAACCAAGGAATGGAACCGGAGCCGAGCGACGAGCTGAAACTTGAAGAAATTATGACTTCACGGGAGAACTCAGCAGAATCAAGTCCAATGCATGGTTTTGCCTCCGTTGACTTTGATTATCCTATGCAAGTTCCCATTAATATTAACATGAATGAGTTGGAAAAAATGATGCATAATTTATAGATTTTTCATTCATGTAAATCATAAATTTTGGATCATTTTGCAATCAATAAAATTCCCCAAATTCATTCAGTCCTTAGTCGTTGTTTTTTATTTTTTTTTGAATAAATTTTGAATATTTGTGCATATATCTTCTATAGAAGTGTATATTTAACGTATACATGTGTATATGTTTTATAAATTAGTATATAAGTATATCTATACATATTGTAATGTATATATAATGTAGTATATTTTATAAGTAGTAGTATATATACATTTAATGGTGCGTATACACGTGTATATATCTTCTATAGAAGTGTATATTTAATGTATACATGTGTATATGTTTTATAAATTAGTATATAACTATACAAATATATATTGTAATGTATATACATTATAGTATATTTCATTTAAAGTATTACATATACATAGAATAGAGTGTATATATGTGAATGGATCTTCTATAGACGTGTATATTTAACGTATACATGTGTATATATTTTATAAATTAGTATATAACTATACAAATATATATTGTAATGTATATATATTGTATATATCTCATTTAAAGTATTACATATACATAGAATAGAGTGTATATATGTGAATAGATGTTCTATAGACGTGTATATTTAACGTATACATTACTTTATGTTTTATAAATTAGTATATATATTGTAGTATATACTTTTTTTAAAGTAGTACATATCTTTTGAATGGTGCGTATATATGTGTATATATCTTCTATAGACGTATATCTTTAAAGTATACAAGTGTATATGTTTTATAAATTAGTATGTAACTATATATATATACATATTATTGTATATATATATATGTATATCACTATATTGTAGTATATATTTTATTTAAAGTAGTACATATATATTGAATGGTGCATATATATGTGTATATATCTTCTAAAGTAGTATATATTTAACGGATACATGTGTATATGTTTTATAAATTAGTATATATATATATTGTAGTGTATATATATATATATATATATTATACTATTATAGCAAATATTTTATTTAAAGTAGTACGTATAGTCATATATAATTATATATTGAATGGTACGTATATATGTGTAATTGTTTATACTTTATATATTTTTTAAAAAATATATGTTGTATATTGGAGTGTATATAGTGTATATTGGATTTTTTATTTATTTTTTAAACGGGTTTGACCGGTTTTTAACCGGGTTTGATCGGGTCTTGGTGGGTTTGACCGGATTGGGTTTAGTGGGCCGGGTCCGGGTGGGTTTTAATTTTTTTACTGTTTGGCCGGCCCGGCCCGGCCCGGTTAATGCCAAACCCAGCCCGGAACCGGCCCGAAACCCGGGTAAAATGGGAGGGCCGGTTCCGGGTTGGCCCGGCCCGGCCCGTTAGACACCCCTAGTAAGAACTCTATTACAAGAAGACACAAGCAGTAACGCTGCTATTTCAACCTCCAGCTAACTCTAACTTGACACAACAAGCTAACTCTAGCTTGAAAATCACCTAACTTTAGATGATTACAAAGAAATCATGTTTATACCATAACACCTACTAATAATCGTACAGGAAACTGTAGACAAACTTTTAAGAACTCTTTACAAAGACTCAAATACAACTTGAATTTTTCTGTTATGTGGGGCATGGAATGGGGAGAGTTAGGTAATAATCATAATTTTTGCAAAAGTCAATTGTGCTCATTTTTTATTAAAATTCTCTACCATGACAAGAAAAAAGGATTTCCATCACAGAGCTATCAAGTTTATTTGAATCTAGTATTTTTAATGCAAAGACAAATTTATGTGTAGAAATTCATTAAATTTACACCAAATTTAAGTTCTAACTCATAGTTTTACAAATACAATAGGTTCAATACTAAAACCCTTAAAAATTAAATTCATAAAATTTTAATCTGAATTTGCCTATGTTATTAAATGTAAGAATGACCTATAGTTGGTATTTGACTTGGAAATGTACAGTTCGTGCACATGATATGATTACAATTTCTTGAAGTAGATACTTTAAAATGGCTAAACATTTTCCTATTGGTTGATTTTTCCAATGTTGATGACCCATCCAATTTGCCCAAAATTTTAAGGATTAAGCACAATATATTTTCATAATTGACTGATTTTAGCTCAACACAACCCAACTCCAAGGGGTTATTCGCACATGAATTTTTTTTGGGTGATATTTAATTTTATTTCCTTTAGCACTTTAAGTTAAACGAAAAATGGCCGAAAAATGTCCTTGACAGCGAAAAACGAAAAAAAAAAAAAAAAAACGCAAGGCAAAAAAATTGCTTGGCATATGTTCCGTGACACAAGTTATGCCTCAAGACAAAGTTCTCTTAAAGTCTTGTCTTGTGAAATAGATATTACTCCCTTCATTAATTTTTACTTGTCCATTTTAGACTTTCCATGGCCTTAGGAAATAGTGATTGATATGAGTTTTTTTTTTTTTTTTTTTACCACAATATCCATATTAATTCATGTATGTGGTGGAAAGGTTTGCAATTTTTCTACTGATCGATGATGAATCTATGTGAAATAAATGAAATAATCATTTATTGACCAAATGAATTTTGTGCAAATTGTTAGTGTCTCTGCTATGTCTCATGGGTTCAACGTCTGTTGTGCACAAGTGATTTAGGAAGATTATTTTGTTTTATCGTCCATATAATGTCCCGTGCTCGAGTAAATAAGTGTTTAGCCTACTTTGAGACAAGCATAAAACAAAATATACTCATCTTAGATTTATTTGATGACCATCAGGCTACCCTCAGAAAAGATTGAGCCCAACTTATTTCTTGTCATTCTAGTCTTGATATATTCTTTCCAATTTGTATTTACACTTTGAAGGCTCTGTAGGACTCTAAATTTGAATGTGATATTATTACTAGTATTTTATTGAGACGTTCTGTCAAAAGGCTGCACCGTGTAAAGTCCATACGAGCAGATTTATTGCAACAGAATCATGCACTAATCAAGTGCTAAAACGAAAATGAGAATGCAAGAAGTGATAAAAGAATATTCACTTTGTTCTAGAGTATTTTTTATCAACTTCTTTTTTTTTTTTTTTGATAAAAGAATGCACAATATTAAGAGCCCGTCTGGATACAACTAAAATCTGGTTAAATCAGTTTTTAATCTCTTTTTTTAATTTCTTTTAAAGTGTTTGGTAAAATTAAAAAGTTCTAAAAAAAACAAAAACTAATTTAAAAAAAAAAAAAAAAACTGAGAATCTAGGTACCCCAGTTTTTTACTTTTTTGATTAAAATTCTTTGAGGTTTGACAAAAATATTTACCTTTTTATTCCTTATATTTTTCTCTAATTCCGACGATACCATGAACTTGTAGCCCATAAATATATGATTTTTCTTTCTTTTTCTCTTTGCTGCTTCTCTTTGTCTCTTTCCTTCAATTTCCTCTTCATCGTTCTCCTTTGTTTTCAACAAATCCATCATTACATCGGAGATTTGCTCAAAAATTTATTTTGAGTAAAGCATCTAGTACCCCTGAACTATGATCGAATTTGTCACGACACATACTCCAATTTCACGGGAGTCCTATTATCCCCCTGAACTAAATTTTAGCATGTTTTTATCAATTTTTTCAGCTGATGTAGCACCTTTTTAGATGACGTGGCATCATGGATGTTGACCCCATTTTTATGTAATAAAAGCGTCACATCAGTATAAAAGGGTGACAAAAATACATTAAAATTGACTTGAGGGGAGTAATAGGACCCCTGCGAAGATGGAGTGTGTCGTAGCAACTTTTGCCATAATTCAAGGGTGTACTAGATGCTTATCTCTTTTTTTTAGAATAAAAAATTATAAATTATTCACCTTATTTATGGTGTTAACAACTTTTAAGGATATTTAAGTTATTTTGACAATAAAAGTGTTTAACATCACTGGTTTACCAAACACATCAACGACTTTTTTCAGTTCCAATACTTCTATCCAAACACTTATATGCTTAATATATAAGTAATTATTTTAAACTTTTAATCACTTAAAATAAAAAATTATTTTTTTAATCCTATCCAAACAGACTCTAATTTGTAGTGGCTGCTATAAATTTAGGAAATTTTCCAGGTTACTTGTGGGTCAAAGACTTTGACAAGATTGGAGAAGATAAAAAATACACCAAGTCTTTATAAACGTACATTTGGCAAAGTTATGTACAATAGCATAGCCTATAATTGATTCTAGTCACTAATCTTTTGGTAATATATATATATTGAAAATGTATCGTTTTCACCCCAAACTGTATACGAAAAGTCTAGGTCACACCTAAACTATAGTAGTGACCTATTACAAACCTAAACTATAAAAAAATGAAACTATTACCTCCCCACTACACCCATTCTAAGGAGCGTTTCTTACACTCGTTTAGGCGCGTCCAGCGGCCTTTTGAATAACAAAATTAAACGGCTAAAAATATTAAAACTATAATACTTTTAATTTTCTAGGGATCTATGAACTCTAATTTCTATTTAAGCCAATTTGGGGCTCCAAACTAAGAACCCTAATTCTCTAATTTGTCTTTCAAAATCGAAATTGAAGATCATTTGTTTGAAGAATTGGTAACTAAATGTTAATTAAATTTTTTTATTTATTTATTCAATTGAAAAATAATAATTAAATTAATTTTTTTCTATTTATTCATTTTAAGATATGGATCTCGCTTTCTTCAATTGCTTCTTCTTCACCAAAATCACCATTACAACACCATCATTGATACCATCATCATCAAACTCAAATCTTCACCACAATAATTTTAAGAATCCACCATAGATTTTATTATCGAAATCACAATACAACCATTAATATCACAAACAACGATCATAAAATTCAACATCCACTACTAAAATTGCCATCGGAATCACAATATCACCATTGTTAACATCCAAAGTTACAAAAACAACCACAAATTCGCACCTGCAACACTACTAAATTCTAATGACGCCTTACAATTGGCAATGAAACTTTCCCTTTTCCTTTTGTCTCTCTTCCCGCACCTGCCATCGCAAATTTCATCTTTCAACACATAAGTCACTTCTCCGAAAAATACAAATGAAGATTGAAGTGTGTTAAATTCTTTCACATGAATGGTGGACTTCATACACTCCAAACTTATCGTATTTTTGTTGGAAAATTCTATTAGAAAGTTCATGGTAATAACGAAATTTCTTCGACCTCCAAAGCACATAGAAAAACACCTTCCTCAAATCGTTCCTCTATTAATTTCATCCCAAGATCTAAAAGTATCGATTGAAAACTTTTTACGTTCGTTGGAAAATAAAATTCTGGCGACCTTCACTTTTTTCTTTGCTGCTATCTATCTAATGACTCATCCTTATTGAGAAGCCTTTGAATCTTGATTTGCTTGATGCTCTATTACTGTATTTCTTTGTTGGTTATGTTCCCTTTTAGAGATGATGAGAGAGATGAATGGGATAAGGAAGATGACTTGAAAATTTTTGTTTAAAAATAATATTTAAAATTATTTTTGACGTGGAAAATGATCTGGAAAGTGACATGGAGCGAGTGGAGTACACACCACTCATTGAACTTGGGCATGGGTGTCGTGGGGAGGTAATAGTTCCAATTTTTAAAAGTTTAGGTGTGTAATAGGTCACTACTATAGTTTAGTTGTAACCTAGACTTTTCGTGTATAGTTTGGGGTGCTATCTATCCATCCATCCATCCATCCATCCATCCATCTATCTATCTATCTATCTATATATATATATATATAACCTAGACTTTTCGTGTATAGTTTGGTATATATATATATATATATGACAGCATGAAAAATTATTTACATTCTCGATCAAAGATTAAGCAGTAAGCAAATTATTCTATCGTAGTTTAATATCTCGATGAGACTATTTACTTTTAATTTTTTGGACATATTTACTTTTTTTTCCCTAAATTCTAACAAAGTAAACAACTTTTAGAGCATGTTTGGATTGTCTTATTTTAAATGTTTTAAAACCAATATAGCTTTTAAACACTTAAGAGAAAATACCCTATTTCACCCTTGAACTATACCCAAAATGGTTGAGACACACTTCAACTTAACGGGGTTCTATTACCCCAGAACTAATTAAAAATGTAATTTTGACACTCTTAGTGCCTACGTGGCACACACGTGTGCCTTCGTGGACCCTTTAGTGTGTTTGCCAAGTAGGCACTAAGGATATCAAAATTACACTTTTAATTAATTCAGGGGGTAATCAATACATTCTACATGCTTTCTCTTAATTCTCTTCTTCTTCACTATTTCCTACTATACTTTCTTCATCAGTTATCCCTATAGGGAGTACATAATCTGCAGATTACACAGATTACAACAATACGGCGGCTATTGAGTTTAGCAATGTGAAAGTCAAGAAATTTTTTTGAATCTGATGGATGAAATGAATTGGACTCCTAGTCATGTCAGTATTGTTAAGTCATCGAATATGGTCGTTGTGGTGACGATTCAACCATCACCGGTGCCTTTGCCTCCATCTTAACTGCCGCCGTAACCACCACACTTGATGACTCAACAATATTGATCCAACCGTGACTCCGATTCATTTCGTCCATCGGAATTGGAAAATTCATCTTGATATTCATCTTAACCGGTCTCTTTCTCTTTCTGATTTTAAAATCAATAAAAATCTTTTTTATGAGAAATTTCCATTCACACATATTTTAAGGAAAGAAGGAACAACTTTCCTTTATTCATTAATTAAGTCATCAGAAGACTAATAATAATACAACTAAAGAATTAAAAAAAAAAAAAAGTAACTTTAATTTGTTGAAGCGGCAGACCCAAGAAAGAAGACTCAAAAATGGAATTTTCCACGAAGTTTTATAACCAAATGAATTGAATAGATTTTCTTTGTTTAACTCCATGTGTTCCATGTACATGTTTTTCTTGGGAATCTTATTTTTTTAAAAAGAGAATTGCTACAACACCGTTTGAGGACAAAAATGGCTTTTGAAATAAAATATTTTCTTTATATAAAAAACAAATAAATACAAGCCAATTTCACATGTTATGTTGGAGGAGGGAATAAACCAAAAAAGGCCAAATTTCCTTATCATTTACCGGGAATTAGTTTTACTTTTCAATAAGATAGAGCCAAAACAAAAAGGATTAAATACAAACTAATGCAACAAACTCCAAAGCAGCAGAAACCTAGAAAACCCCAATTATTCGTCATTTTCAAGAACTACTCCCTCCGTTTCATTTTAGTTGACCCTCTTTCTAAAAATATTTGTTTCAATATATTTAGTTGTCTCTTTGATGAAATCAAGAGAGTTTTATTATGTTCTTCCAATATTACCCTTAACATTAAATGACTAAACAAAGTGTATTTACTCAAATTTATATTTTCAAAGCATAATTAATAAGGTTAATTTAGTAAAATAAATTCCTAATTAATATTTTTCTTAGTGGATGTACCAAATTAATAGGAGCCAACTAATATGAAACGGAGGGAGTAATATTGTTTGTTGTTTCTTGGACTTCCATGAAATAAGGGAATTGCATAACTTGACGACTTAACTAGTGACATATCTCCTATTATTGGGACGAGCAGCCCAATCTGAATCGCAAAATGTTAAACAAAATCTTGCTACTGGGTTTTTTCCTGCAACAGATGAGAATCATTTGATGCAACAGATGAATAATTTGTTGGATGAAATCCTATCAACTATTCCAACAAGACGACATGTCCAAGATTTTGATTTCTCCAAATAGGTAATTCATCTATTCGGATAGATGATGCTTCTGTTGGAAGAAATCTAAATAATATTAACATTTGATTTATTGCATAGACCAATCATCTATTTCAATAGATGAGTGATCTGTTGAAGGAAATCACAATAGTATTGAAACTGTTTTTATTGTTTACAATAGATTAGTTATCTGTTGCAACAGGTTAGTTATATATTGCAACAGATAACACACCTGTTGCAACATATATGTGATGTGTTGGAACTGTTAATTTGTTGTGTTGTACATGATAGATTTACTGTCATCTTTTTTTGAATGATGCTTTAATCAATTATAATCTTTTTTATTTTTCTGTTATTCTTTAGATAATATGACTTCAAAAAAAAAAGAAATTGAATCAAGTCCAAGTAAAGGAAGAAGTGAAGCAGCGAGGCTACATCCACCACTCTATGAGCTTGCTTTTCAAGCGTTATCTCAATCAGAAGCAGAAGAGAATGAACATGGAGAGGAGAAATATTTCAAAAGAGATGATCCAAATGCTAATAGACCTTCCACCAAACAGTTGGTCAATACCTTTAGTGTTGATAGTTATCATGAGAGAATCCAATGCGATGGAGCAACAAATTTAACTTGTGATTTTGTTGTTAAGTCAGTCATGGAAAAATCTTTCGACACCTTTAGAAAAATACTTAGACACCAATAATTAGATGCTTACTTTAGGGACAACTGCTTTGAGAAATATATTGATTTGTTGGAGGACAACAATGCTCATTTCCAAATGAAAATGGTATATGATATTCTCAAGCGTAGGTTTATGTATGAAAACAAAGATAAGATGGATGAGGTATGGATAAATTACTGTGCCATGTCTATTTATTTTGGTTGAAAGGAGTTTGTCATAGTTACTTGACTAAAATGTTATCCTCCTTCTTCTTCTCAAGTAATACCTGTTCTAATCCCAAAAAAATCACCCTGCACACCTAAAAAAAGCAAGTTAAATGATTGTAACACCCCGTATTTTGGGCTAGAACGTAAATCGTCATTCCTATGCGTAAATGTTTCAAAATTTAATGGCTCCTATAAAAATTTAGTGTGTTAATCAATTATGTAGTATGGGAATAAAGTTGAACATTAATTGAGATCATAGAGGTCCCTTAACTCAAGGACTAGTTGAAAGTCTTCCTATCGATTGAGTTTTGGTGAGGATTTAAACTTGGGTCAACTTCAATCAACCATAACTTTTTGTATATATAGAATTAGAGGGCCTACTATATATAAAATAAAAGGTGTTTGAGTACTATTTCCATCACTACCAGTTTTGCCTTAATACGATAATGGGATAAAAAGTTATGCCCATTTTATAGTAAGGTGTCAGACTGCCTAAGGAGCGACGGATTCAGTTACGGTTCGTCGGGCCCGTGACGATCCTTCAAGAGAACCGTCATCTCAAAAATAGTGACTCAGTCACTGGAAATGCAGTGATGGTTCTGGAGATGGTTTTTCTGGCTCATGATGGTCCGTCGGGCCATCCGTCGGCCATCACAAAACTCAAAAATGTGATTTTTTTTTTAAAAGGGTTGTTTTGGTACCTTTTTTCTTCAGAAAACCTCCCCAATGGATTTAATTATACCCTAACTCATTATTAATCAATTCCCATCAGTTACAACATCAAAAACTTCCTTCTTCATTTTCAAAATAAGATCAAATTAGGGTTTTTCCTCAAGAACAAGGAATCAAGAAATCAAGCCTTAAGTCTAAGATTTCCAAGGAACAAATCAAGATTTGAGTCCTACTTTTCAAACTAAGTAATCGAAAGTACGTGGGATTTTGCTAAAACTACATGGGCATTATTAAATTGTTTCAATAATATTTAAAGATGGTGAAATCATGAATTTTCAAGGGTTTTTGGAACTTGTGTTACAGTCTTGCTTGATGAGTTATTTAATGATACTATTGTCTTGGTCTTGAGGCCTTTTCCCCAAATTTAATTTATAGTCATGTCCATATATATATATATATATATATATTGAGAGCATGAACTATTAGAAATCCCTCTCTTGTTTACAAGCTTCTTGTTTTTGTAAGTTATGATTTATTCGAAATGCATTTTTAGAAGCATGATATAAATGTCTTGATTTTTGTTTATGACTTGATCATGGATTTTAACTGAAGAGAGGGTTTTTTACATGTTAATAAATATTAAAGATACATAATGAAGGAATTTCATGGTTTATTACAAAATACTGGACCACCGCATGTTTGTTGAAATGTTGAAAAGAGAGAGTCTCTGTGTAGTTTGAAATATGTTTTGAAATAAAAATTCTCTTGCATTGTTAAATATTTTTTGGTGATCAACTGAATCGATTGGATTGAATAAACTAATGCATATCATTATATGGCTTAAAAGTGATTGAAAAGGGTGACCACCACAGATAAAAGCATTGCAAAGAAAATTATTGATTTTTGAATGTTTTGAATAGTGAACTTTCATTTGATAATTGAATTGTCTTGGTGGTCAATAAATATCTTTTGAAATAAGATAAGGGCAGTAGATATGTTATGACATGACTTGGAAGTCGGGGTATGATGATACCCTATTTTTGATGTGCCCAAATGATATTAAGAAAGAAAGAATATTTCAAAGAAGATATGGTTTAAAGGATCTAAAATTGGGCTTAAGAGAGTTAGATGGTTACTCGAAGAAGGAAAAATCCATATGTTTCATTGCTCAAAATCATGATTTTTCGTTACGGATTTATGTTACCCGAAAAGGGAAATTGTACGTCGGCAATGTCCCTATAATATAGTAGATAAGCAGATACTCCAACCCTTGCGGAAAACTTGGGTTAGGGGCTTCGCCGCTGAGTCAAGAGTAGATTACATATAGCCCGTGGAATAGCAGAGTTATAGGGTGTACCATCTGGCTCAGAAGTAAGATAAAGAGTAGAGTCATGATGTAACGCCCCTTAAAAAGTCGTGCATGTATTAACTCCTGCTAGTGTACTCTTAGACTTGAAAACTTGAAAATATTCTAAGTGTCAGAGAGACTTAGTCTTGTTTTTTAGCTTCTAAACTTTGGAAAATTTATTTTCGACCTTCCCGACCTTCGATTTTAGATTTTTTTATTGATTCATGATCGGGAAAGTTAATAGTGTATATTGGGTGAGTTTGAGAATTTTTGGACGCCATTTAGGACATGTTTGGATGTCCAAAACAGTGGCATCATGAGATATGCATGCGTCGCATGGTCCAACGCACGGTGGCAACATGCGATATAGCATGCGTCGCATGCTCCAGTGCGGTGGAATACAGCATGCGACGCATGGTCTGCTGCATGCCTGGGAATTTTCAGTATTTAAGCTCCGTCTCATTAAGGGCATATTAGGTATTTTTCCACACCCTTATCAGCTCAAACACAAAATTTCAACCCCAATTCAGTATATTATTCATACATTCACCAAAATTACTCAAGAACTCTCTCAAAGGTTTCAAAATAAAAATCCAAATTACTTGAGATTCAACCGTGAGTTTTAGAAGACAATTAGAGGTTCGGAATTCCCAATCCGCAAGCTTCAAGAATCACCCATTACTTTCTGAAATAGAGGTACACGGGGTTTTCCTAAAAATCTCATGGGCATAGAAATCATGCTTTTAAGAAAAGGGTTTTGAATTATAAATGTATTCATGTTTTAGAAGCTTTAATGATATTGTTTTGGCCTTTTGGTCTTTCCCCGAAGTGATTTGAAAACTTATATACATATATGTACATGATTTGAGTTGATATTTGAAATTGAGAGCATGACTCACATGAAATCCCTCTCTTGATGTGATTGTTTCCATGTTTCACATGATATGAATTGTTTGAAATGTATCATGAGATGCTTGTTACGAAAAACCTTGATCTATGAATGATTTGGTTATAAATCTTGAATTTAAAAGAGAGGGTTGTTTGTATTGATAAATGTTGAACACAATCATATAATGAAAAGAGTTGCACGATTTGTTAAAGATTACATGACCACCACTTGTTTATTGAAAGGATGGGAATTTTGCATAGTTTTGACTTGTGTTTTCGGAACATGAATTCTCTTTGTTAAATTGCATGTTTGGGTGGTCTGAACTATGTTTTAAAGAAAGATCATGCTTAATGCTTTATGGCTCATAAAACATGACTTGCAAGTCTTGGTATGACAATACCAAATCAGACAATGTCATATTAGACTCAGACTAATACAGAAATCAGACTTTATCAGATTTTCATAATTTAGACTTCAGAATGACTCATATTCAGAACAGACTAAAATTAGACATAAAGAGATGTTAGGTGGTTCCCCGAAGAAGGCACGAGTTCAGATAACTCATTGTCCAAAACTGTGATTTTCCAATCCGAGTTTATATATTATGATGGCCTAGAGCCTTGTGGCATATCAGACTCAGACACTACAACCCTTACGGCACACTTGGGTTGGGGGCTTCCCCGCCGAGTCAATGGAAGATTCCATATAGCCCGTGGAATATCAGACTTGTAGGGAAGTTCCACCTAACTCAGAAGTAATACAATGATCAGAATTTACATTGACAGAAAGGTTTCATGTTTTCAGAAAGTACCCGTGTGTTTTGAAAACCACTTGATGTATAAAGTTTTGACAAAGTTGCTCTCAAATATTTTATTTATATAAAAGCTTTATTTTGAATTACTTTGTGTACCAGTACATCTGTATTGACCCCCCCTCCCCCCTTCAGGTTCTGAGGCTCAGTTTAGGGGTCCTAAAAAGCAGTAGAGTTTATCAGACAGAGTTGCAGGTGTCCAGTTGGTGAGACTTCTTTATTCGAGAAGGCCTGTATTTTCAGATTATGTCATTTATTTCCATTTTTGTCTACTGGGGCCTTGTCCTAGTTTTAGAAAGTGGTCAAATTTTCATATAGTAGAGATTTCGCAGACTGAGTCAGATGTTGTTTAGATGCCATTGATTTACTATTTACCTATTTATGTTGAATTCAAAATTGACCATGTTTCTGTAGAAGATTATATTTTCGTATATTCTTTTATTATATGAATGTTGTGCTTGATTATCAGATAAAGAAGGGCATTCCAACCCTTCATGGCTCAGGATGTCCGTCGCGGCCAGACCCTGATTTGGGTCGTGACACATGAATTGCAGAATGTATTTGAAAGTTCTATATTATGCCCATGTGTTTTTCATATATCATATATAAACTGTTTACTAATTACTCTCACTTATGTTGTATAAGAATACATTATTTTGGATTGCTCTGCATATCAGTACATCTGTATTTACCCTCTATATTTCAGGGTCTGAGGCTCAGTTCAGGGGTCCCTTTAAGCCATAGATTTTCAGAGTGAAGTGTGCAGTTGGTGAGCCTTCTCTATTCCGGAAGGCCGAGCTTATTTAAACATTGTTATTTATTTTGATTCACGATCTGATTGGGGGCCTTGTCCCAATTTTGTTTTAGACATATGTTGAATTTTGTAATGTTAGAGATTTCGCAGACGGGTGCCATATGTTTTGAATTCTAAGAATTTATTTTCAAATTGTTTAAGTGTTAAGAGATTGACCATGGTTCCGTCTTATTATGTTTTTCCGCAAACTTTCTTATATTATATGAATATTGTGTATGATTACCAGATAGAGAAGGGTGCTAGGGCCTTCATGGTTTGAAATGCTCGTTATGGCCAGGGCCCCGGCTCGGGGTGATGGTGATGACTTGGTGTCCTTTATTGGTCCAATCTTCAAGAAAAAAATCAGATAGAAGCATTGAAAGGTAAAAGACTTTCAAAGAATCACAAACAATCATTGTTCTTGGTTTAGTTTGTACATTATATTCTTTGGGCAACAGACGTTAACAACAACATACCGCTTGATTTAATAAAACTCTCCAAGGATCTTGAGGCATTTAACTACTATCTTTGGGGATATGAAAGCTTCAAAATGACTGTCAAATATTTGTTTACTTCGTTAACACCAAAGGCAGTTAACTTATATGGTATTCCATGGGCTTTCATGGTAAATATTTCCTTTATTATGATTCATTTATTTTTTATTTAATAATATTTTTTATTTATTGGCGTTATTTTATAGGTTTGGGCATTTGAAGTCATTCCATATTTGAGACAACAAATGAACTACCAAGAAGAAATTTTATGTCCAAAAATCCTGAGATGGTTGTCGGTCAAAACCGATAAAAATGTAAATTTTTTTGATCTCTTCAATCCCCCGAAGGAAGCAGTAAGTCTAATTTTAATTAAATTTTTATTTTAATAAATGATTTTTTTAATGATTTAATCAATATTCTAATATATGTACTGATTTATTTTAGATAGTGCATCTGTGGCTTGTTCCGACCAATCGAGAGTTGAAGATGTCATTTTTTCTTACTTTACGGTCTGTGAAAACTCTATCGGACCATAAGGTCATTGATAAAATAAAAAAGGAATTGTTTGGAGTAACAACCGTCACAAGAAAAACAATAATTTTGGAGGGTGGACTTGTTGTTGCTGATGGTGATAGTGGTGATGGAGTTGTTGGTGGTGTTAGTAATGTTGTTGTTCCTCTTATAGTTTTTGAAACAACAAATCATTATGATTATGATCATACTAATTTTACAGATTTTTCCTTTCCTAGCGAATGTTCAGCATGCAAATGTCAAGACTGCAAGGCGAAACATGATGGAGTGATTAATGCTATTAATGCATTAACTGCTTCTGTAAAGGAATTGACATATAAGAGGGGTTTCATTCCATCAAAGAGGATTTCATATCCATACATAGAGATTAAGATTTCCAAGAGGAGAAGCAAAGAAATTTTCAAGGCATCATCAAGCATTAAAAAAAGCAAAATTGCAACTCCTCTAACTCGTTATATACAAGAAGTTATGGTCGATGAAAGTTGACCCAAGTTTAGACGTTCACTAAAACTTAAGCGACAGGAAAGTTTTCAACTCGACTTTGAGTTAGGAGATTTTTGTGACCTCAATTCATATACAAAGGTATTCACACCCTATAGGATTGATCATCACACATTTATTAACAAAGAATCATTAGGTTCGGGTCTATACATGTAGGAGGTGGTTCAAACTTTGACCCGAAAGTGCGGGGTGTTACAGAATTCTTCTTGCGAGTTCACGTCTAAAAACGTATTCTTAAATGCCGGAACACATGTCCATTGAATGCTAATTGTTTTAAGGGATTCAAGGCTTGGTTTTTGAGCTGAAGATAGTCTAAGAACGCTATGAACATGGACAAGTTTTCGGGGTGTTACATCAATAACACAGAAAGAATGAATTTGGTAAATATTTAACAAAAAAAATGTTAGTTTTTTACAAAATTCTACGACCAAAACTATAAAATATATACGTAAAAGACTATTTGAATCTACCATCAAAATAAGAAATCTTTGGTGTCATTTTATCCTAACTTTTATAACCAAATGTAAGGATGAACCTCAATAACAAAATAAGAATGAATTGAATTAATATATGCATATATGCTATAAATAATTTGAACTCATAATTTTAGTATTACAATGAATTTATAAGAAAGATTTTTATGCTTAAAATATCTCTTTCTTCCTTAAAGTTACCAATAATTTCACTCATAATCCAATACTGGTCAGAAAATAAAGCTATGGGCTCCAAAAAAAAGTGCCAAAAAAAGGAAATGTCAAGGACAGATATGAAATTCATAATTTGAGGATGAAAAATTCTTCTTTACTTTTTTGTTTTACTGTAGGTGAAATTAATAATTTGAATTAACATTAAGACATTGATATGATACAACAACATACCTAACGTAATCCCACAAGTGGATTTTGGGGAGGGTAGGGTGTACCCCGACCTTACCCCTACTTCGTGGAGTTAGAGAGGTTGCTTCCGGAAGATCCTTTGCTCAAGACACTGAATAGGGTATCATGAAGATATCAGGAAGTAGATGCTTCCCAAAAGAGTACTAGAGATATGCAAAGGGATGCGTAAGCTAGGATCCTGCTCGTGAGAATAATAATGATCTAAGACTGCCGGACTTTGAGACTGAGATCCAATCATGTCTGGGATTGGAATATGTCTCTCCTTCAGTCCATTACTAAATGATGAACATTATGTCTTGGTACTAGACAAAGTTGAAATGGGAAGAAAACAACGTGCATCATCAAGCTACAGTTCTTGAAATCATCGACGCAGAAGTGCTAATTGCATTTCATGCTTGTGACGACAAGTCTACTTTTGTGGTTTCTGTGACAGGATCACAACGACAAGACAGACGATCCTTATGCTATTATGACATTTACGCTGGGATCTTTTCAACACGCAGCAGCAGCAACAGCAACAGAGATGATGCTTAAATGGCCGCACATGTGGTCGCTAAAATTGCCTTTCGCAAAGAAGGCTTCTAGGAATTAATACTTTTAGATATTCTCAAGACTCCACCTGTGGGATTACACTAGCTATATTATTATTGTTTTGTGAAGACATATTTATGTACTCTTTATCACTATGAAGATAAACTCAACTGTTGAATTTATCACTGATTAATTGTTTAATCTATATTTAAATTGGTCGATGTCTATAAGTGTCAGGATAATGGTTCAATTTCATCACATAGTAAGTTTTGGACATATATTGGCCACTAAGATAGACCTGTTAAATGATTTTCCTCGTGATAGTATCTTCGAATCTTCTCTTGTCCTTGAAAATTCGACAGATCCTTTCTAGCCGCAGATGGTACACAGCAGCAGCTAAAGTCGTCTCGCATACGATAGAAACTCCCAACTCTTTTTGCCATTACGTGTTCTGCCTTTGCACTCCGATCCTTGCAAGCTCAACAATTTCCTATAAAGAACAGATGTTAAATTGTTTCATTGTTGTCATTACATAGAGGACATATTACCCTACTTCCTTAAAATAAAGCTTAGCGTTTTACACCCGCTCGATCATCCAGGAAGCACTTTTTGGAGTGACTTCCAGATAGACTTGTCTGTTATATAGTAAAGATTTATTGCAACCAACTAACATTACTGAAAACAGAATCTTGCACACCTCAAGGGCTAAAACATTAATACATGATTCTCCTATAATGTGTTCCTTCCATTTCCTTACTAGGATAGATATTCTAACAACAAACGGCCTAGCTCAGGTAGTTGGCAACTCTGCATCGTGAACTGCACCGGAAAGGGTATCCAATTTCTCCTTTATGTGTTGCTTTCCTAGTATCTAACCTTTCTAAGTTGGCTCGCACAGGCAAACAAAGAGGTGGATCATCTGATCTTGAAATAGGTCACCCCGTTCATCCCATTCTTTAATTATGATAATTTTGTATTGAATCATAAGATTCTGAGCATCCTTCTTTTAACATTCATTCTACAAAACCAACACGAGACTTGTCCTTGCTAGTTGGAAAAAACCTTGTTTTATTTTTATTTTCTATTTGCTTTGTGTGTGATTGTGTTCTAGTTAACCCACAATCTTTCCGCAATAGCCATATACCAATTATGTTGTGAATGATGGACCATTTAGCATTAGTGTTGGGAGAATCAATAATGCATCATAAATGTATTACTTGTTACTTAGCTCCAATGAGAAACAAAATTCTAAGACGTGGAGTAATAAGAAATTATTGGCACTTCACCACCTACTAATAAAAACACATCTTCTCCTTTGAGTCACTTTCTGCAAGAGACTGATCTTCCAAATCATCAAAAATCATTGTTTCGACGAGTTTATCTCCATAAAGTGCGCAAAGAGGTCAGCCTAGAGTTAGACTGATAATATGGCAAGACTCCCAGAAGAGAAAAGAATGCATTTTTAGACTTAATTCTCACACCATCACCTGTACCAAAAACGGAGTGCGAGACATTACTCGAACAAAAGGTAGAAGATTAATAGGTGGCATACCTGGAGAGAATTTAACTAACTGTTCCTTGTTAAACTTACGGGCTCAGTATGGCCGCGAAAAGGACTCAGTTTCTGACGCGAAACATAGTGAGTCAGCCTAATGGGGAATCCAGCGGATGCACTGAAAGTAACAGATCTTTTCTGAAGTGTAGGAACAAACAAATTCCATTCCGCTCTAATCAGGATATTTTATTATACTAACCATTTATATTACTTGCCTATCTGTATTCATACCGTTAATTCCTCTTAACAACTTTTAAAAAGTTCATTTTCAAGAGGAACAATTTGGTTTTAGTTATTCTTCAGTTCTCCCTTTTACGACAATAATATTAAGAGGAAACAGTGAGATTTATTGCAACTAAAGGACACTTAAAATTATTTTTGTACCTGAAATTATTTTGATTGCAACATTCCCTTTTCCTTCTTCAGGAATATAGTCACCATTCCCAATTCTGATTTTCTTATTTTTCAAAGGCAAAAACTGTTTAAAAAGAGTTTTGTCAATTGTAATGTGATTTATACAACCACTATCAATCTTCCAAAAATCAGATTTCTTAGTTAAAGAATATGTTGCCACAAATAAGTAGTTTTCTTCTTCTTCTTTGGTGACTTGGGCATCTGCTTCATATTTTTTAGATTTGTTTTTGCGAATCACGGGTTCATGGCCAAGTTGATTACAAATCCTGTATTGTGCATCTAGTCTCTTCCAACATTTAAATGGAGGATGACCTATTTTACTGGCAAGGTGGAAAGTTTTTTCTTGAATTATTACCTTTGCTTTGAATCTTGTGGTTGGCTGTCAAAGCTCCTTCAACCATACCATCTTGCCTGTAAGACCCCGTAAAAATCGCATTTCAAATTCAGCTCGTAAAGCTCCATGAGAGATTCCAACACATAAAAATTTTTTTTGCTAAGAGTTCAAGTTCAACACTTACTCTCATTTTAGACCTCCTAACTTCGGGGATTTATTTGATGACCTTCCCGACCTCCGTTTTTAGATTTAAAGTTGTGTTACGATGGGGAAAGTCCCTAGTACGTATTGGACACATTCCAGGCGCATTTTGCGCGCATTTCAGTGGCTAACTCACTGGTTTGAAATGCTCCCGCATTCCGGGCGCATTTCAGGTCAAAAATTTCAGTCAACTTCAAACTATCATAACTTCCTGCATATAATAAACTGTGAGAGCTTCTATATATCAATAGAAAGATATTTGAGTCTTCTTTCCAATGAAATTAGTTTCATCCAATTTGAACATTGGAGTAAAAAATTATGATTAATTTACTTCAGCCTATCAGCCTGAAAACAACAGAGGACAGCTGCGTCTTTCTCTCTTTCTCTAGGGGTATTTTAGTCTTTACCACCTCTATACATATATACACAAACACGAGATTCAGCATAATTTAGCAACATATGCTTGATTTCTCTCAAAATTCATCAAGAACAAGAAGAGGGTTTGCAATTGGTGATTTAATTTCAAGAAATTCTCTCCGTCGATCTTTGTAAAATGAAGAACTAAGGTATGCATAGTGTTCATCCATGGAGCTCAAGAATCAAGTTTTAAGTTATGTATCATGAATATTTTGTGGTGGGATGGTTATGTTCATGTTGATGATGTTAAATTGAGTTTTTAATTCCATGAGTTATCTCAAGAATCATGAAAACTAATTTATTTTGTAATATTATTCATATGAACTTTATGTTGAGTTCTTGAAATTGCAAGTTGGACGTTGATGATCATGTTGTTGGTGTTGAATGATTCCCAAGTTGGGATCTTTATGTGAAATCATGAAACTATGTTGAAATATAAGTTGAAGTCCATGAATTTGGTGTTTTATACTTTGTGAAAATTTTATGATTTCACCTATGCCTAAGTTGTGCATGAAAGGTGTTTGATTAAATGTTTAAGAGAAACAAGAAACATGTAGTATGGATTAATATGGCCTAAAAGGTGAATTCATGCCATTGACCTCATGCTTGAATGGCTTACATGCTATTGTTGTACAATGAATATGTTGTTGGAATGTCATGATATTAGAGTATGAAATTATGATCTTGATTATATACATTCCTACCATGAACAAGATTACGTTAACCATGTACTTCATGAAATCAACAACTTATTTTATTATGAATGGTTGATATTGATCATGTATTCAAGAATGTCAAGAAGTGTCAGTTTTCTTCTATCGAGTCCTGGGGGTACTTGTATCCGAAAAATATAGCTGTGTGCCTAGAGTCATGTCATGTTTTCATGATACTCTCAGTCAAGCCATGTTCAGTAGACTTCAGTCAGTCTCATGACTCAGAGAAACTCATGTAAAGGCAGTATCAGTTCAGTTTTACTCAGTACTCAGTAATCTACGTAATCTCAGTAATATTTCGTCAGTCTATGGAATTCAGTAAATCTCAGTATCAGTATAATTTAGTTTAGTATTCAGTTCAGACATCAGTAAACTCAGTCATCTAATAGAACTCAGTAGCATTTAGTCAGTTAACAGAATTCAGTAGTGTTCCGCTAGTCATCGAAACTCAATAAAATCAGTCCATGTTCAGTTCAGTTAAACAGAACAATCAGTAACAGTTCAGTTAATTCTAGTATGAACTAGGAAATCAGTTTAGTATAATCAGTTCAGTGTCATTCAGTTGGGAGTAGGATTCAGCACCGAGCGAACCCAAGGATGGGAACTCACCTGCCAATAGAGGGTGTGATTCTTAGAAGCAGTCCTTGCGTTCCAGAACTATGTAGCCAGCATAGGTTGAGACATCAATACTTGTCAGTTGAGGGTAAATGAGGTGGCTTAACCTGTCAGATGAGGGTTCCTACCACTCATTAGAGTACCTTCCAGATGAGGGTCACTCACAGCTTGTCCTTACCAGTGGCGCGATATTGACACCCTTCCAATCAGGGTAGAGATTGGACCCCAACTTAGCTATTATAGCGTATTTGGGGCATGTCGGTTAGATAACTACTTCCCACAGTTTCAGTATCATTCTCAGTAAAAGAACTAGATAGTTCTTCAGGATATCAAGGTTGTCAGATACAGTCAACTCAGATACAGTACAGAACTCAGCTAGTTCCATCAGATTTAGGACTATTAGATACAGTCATTCATGCTATTAGTTATCAGAACTCATGTTATCAGATATATCAGTTATCAGAATTCAGTTATCATTCATGATATGTTATCAGTAAATATATGTCATCAGTATTCATACTTAGTAGTCATGTTATCACGAGCTCAGTTTCAGGACTGTTATATACAGTCAATCAAATCAGTTCTTCATAATCAGAACTATCAGAAACAATCATTCCTTTATCAATAATATAATATCAGTCTCCCAGTATTCAGTAATACAGTATCAATTCCTCACCTATTAGTGAATTACATATCAATATCAGTAAACTCAGTCATTCAGTATCTTAATATCAGTAATCTCAGTCATTCAGTATCTCAGCATCAGTAAACTTATGTTGTCAGTATTCAGAATCAGTAGTCAGTATCACCACGAGTTTAGTTGCAGTTACGTATGTATGTATGTATTCTCACGTTCATATCAGTCAACATTGTTCATGCATATAAAACCCTTTGCATTTAGCCTACCTAACTCGTATACTCAGTACATTCAGTCGTACTGGCGCATTCGTGCTATGGTGTTTTATTTGACGCCATAGGTACAGAGACAAGAGTTTCAGAGCAGCAGTAGTATTGCAGATTTCAGCAGTCAGTGCTCCTCTTCATTTGAGGACAATATTATTATTACTTTATTACAGTATTTCAGATTAGTTTTTCAGTTCACGGAGTTAGTTGGAGACATGTTCCTTCAACTCCTTATTCAGTTCAGTTAGAGGCTTTCGGACTAGATGTCAGATTAGATGTTCAGACTTTAGTATTTATGTTTCTTTTTGGTATTGTTATACCATGTTTTTCAGATATGTATCAGTATTGAACCTTATGGCCTTACAGTTCATGTTTTCTCATATTTTATGAGATATTATGCAGTTTACAGGTACAGATATCAGTCATGGGTTAGCTTGTGGTCCCTCGGGGTCATGAGCATCGTGTAGCATTTCGGTTCAGAAAATTGGGGTGTTACACTGCCTCATAAGCCAGCTTTGCTTTTGCGTCTGCAGTGTATTTAACAATTCTTCCAAGGTAATCTTGGACAGGTCTTTTGCGTTTTTAAAGGTTGTTATTAATACTTTGTATCTTTCAGGCACTGTAACAAGAATTTTTTCAACAATTCTCGAATCTTTAAATTTTGTGCCAAGAAATCTTACCTTGTTAACAATGCCAAGAAGATGGTTTGAGTACTCTTTGTCGATCTTAGATTCCTTCATCTTTTGCAATTCGAATTCCCTTATTAGATTTAATACCTTCATGCCTCGTATTCTTTCATCTCTGGTATATTCTTCCTTCAGATAATCCCAAATTTCTTTTGGTGATAGACTCATACTCCTCCTCCGCGGCCTCCCAAAGATCTAAAGCCTTAAGATAAGTCTCCATTCTTACTGGCCAAAGTTGGTAATTCTCACCATCAAAGACAGGAGGAGCTATTTGGGAAATGTTGTCTTCAGAATTCATATCTCACAGATCCCTCAAGAAACTGGTTCTGATACCAATTGTTGGTTTTCAGCTTTGAAATTAGAGAAATAACAGTGAAAGAGTTGGAGAGAAATAAAATACGGCAATAGTAATGTCAAAGGGAATTGTTTTATTCATAATTCAAAACATATATTTCTAGCTAAATATTTAACTACACTCCAATTTAAATTGGGATGACTAATTTCTATTCAAATAATAAAAGCACAACTCATTCCAAAGTCATATAGGACTCTAATAATTAAAAACTACTAAAAATATTTATTCCTACTTTATTTCTGAGGCATATTTTCAACATAGAATAATTCCATGGGAACCTGCAGGTAACTGTGTCCACCAATGCACTATGTTTTACATGGCACTTACATAAAGAAGTCCAGGGACCCTTATTTTCCCCTTTCTTTCTTCTTTCCTTTCTGTTCCCATTTCAATACAGTAAATGTCTTTCTGTTTGTTGATCCAATTGTGAACTTGCCTTAAGTGTCATCTGTTTATTTTATTTCTTACAATGCGTATGGGGAAAAATTGACACTCATGAAGCAATTAGTACATGGTCGAAAGGTTTGAAATTTTTCTACTGATGATGAATCCCTTTGTGGCAGGATGAAGATGGCTCCCTGGGAACTGTGTATGGAAAACAGAACATCGGTAATAATTTGAAGCTTTCCTGCATAAGATAGCTGATTAGCATAGGCTGTTCAGCTGTATTGATCGTGTGCATGATCATGAGGCCAAGTTGATGACAATCAGGTTTATTCCACTTCTTTGTTGCAGATACACCTCAGCCATATAGGATGAAGTTCTAAATTTTTGAAACTTCTTCCTTTCATAAGCTTGTAACTCTAAGTTTTGAGGGTCAGACTGTAATTGTTTTTGGGCTTGAAACAGTGTGTCTCTATCTTCATTTTCTTCCTTAAGTGACTTTTTCATGAGTTTTAATATTGTGTGAGAGAGAGAGATCGTCTTTTAACTAGATTTAGCTTAACAGTTAACTTGTTTTATATTTTCATGTGTAATTTGTAAATCAAGGGAATTTTAGCTAAGAAAACTTTCTTGTTTCCACAAGATACTTGCAATAGACTGAATGTCTATGTTGCTCGGACTCTTCAAAAATGTCGATGGGTGCCTGTCTGATCCTCCAAAAGTAGTGTATTTTTGAAGGATCCGACACGAGTGCAACAACCTTTTCGGATAGTCCAAGCAACATAGCTCAATGTCACAATAAGTTGCACTTTGCTTCACCAAAGAAAACAAGAAGTGGAGCCATTTTTTTTCTGGATGAACAAAAAAATGCATTCTCTTTCTTTATCTTCTTCAGCATTAAATAGGACGGACGCTGTTCTCGAAACAAATCCATCAAGTGTTCTTTTTTGGGTGAGTAGGAACCTATGTTGCTCAAAATTGTTGTCGAGTGTATGTTGGATACTTCGAAAAGAAATACAGTTTTGCAAGTGTGGGGCGACATTTTTGAAAAGCTCGAGTAACATAGGTAGGAATTTGAAACAGATAATATGAGGTCTTGGGTACAAACACAGATTAGTTCAACTAGCTTTACTACAACATACCCAGTAAAATCTCACAAGTGATGTCTGGGGAGGTAGCGTGCATGCAAACCTTACCACAGCCTCGTGAGGTAGAAAGACTACCACCAAGGAAAAAAATAAATATGATATATATCTATATGGACTGCTTTGGTCTTTTTCACCATAGTCTACTATAAAAGTTATTGTCAAAACATTTACTACTCGTAGAGTCTACTGAATTATATCCTATTAACTAATAAGATATGATACCCTAACCTCTAACTGCCAAGATGAAACATGTAGGTGTTATTTTGTTTCTGTTTTAGTGCTTATAAATCTATGCCTTGATTTCAACTTTGCGATTTCTGATAAGCAGGAAATATAATCAGGGTGACAGAAAATGCTCAAAAGCTGGGGGAGAAAAGATTGACCGTTTACAATGAAATAGCTGCGCAGAATGAAGCGCTGGGATTGGGTTCAAACAAGGTAACCTTGCCAATCAATATTTGAAACTTCATTCCAGATTTATTAGACGGCTATGCTTTTTGCTGCATAAAGTGAAGTGCTCTTTGCAGAGGCTTTGAAATGGGGTTTTCTTAAACTGTTACTCTCTCTATACTAATCATTCGTAGTCTCCCTTATGGGGTATCCCAGAAATATGTGACACCATTCTATTAATATTGTTACTCTATTCTACTTTCATGATTTTCAAAAGAGATAATACATAAATATAACCCTAAACATGACACCAAATTATAGCTTTGACCTTAAACTTTGATAGTGCACAAATAGGACCTTTAACTATTCAAAACCTGAACAAATATGACCTCCGATTTTGCAACCCCATGCGTGAATTTCACTCGCGCCTACGTGGAAAGGTAATCCAATCACACGGTGTCACATCGTTAAAAGGGCTGACTTCAAAGCGTCCTTTCTCTTCTTCCTCCTTCACTTTCAAAATGTGTAAAAAAAAAAATCTTTCAATTGCTTCTATTTTACCTACTTACATTTGAGGTGTGCAGTTTGGTTCAATTTTTTATATTATTGGTTCAGTTTATTGATTTTTAAATATGCTAAATCATTAGCCAAACAAAAAATTGATGTTTTACAATACTTGTGAAGTTGGGGTATTTTCATTGGCACCGAGATTAATCCGAATTCGTGCCATGCAAGGTTGTTGTCATTTGGCTCTTCAGTTAATTGGTTCCCTACAAGCCTGTCAAGTGGGCCGGATATGAAAGGACCCGGCTTGGTAAGTCCTAGGGCTTTAGGGTTTCGGGTCCCGGGCCGGTTATTTTTTTAATTTGGGCCCGGTTCACTCGGCCCAGACCAAGCCCGGTCCAAGCCCGCCGGTTAACCGGCCCGGCCCGGAATGCCTTTTTTTAAAAAAAAATTTAGGGCTTTGGGCCAAACTAGCCGTTGGCCCAACGGCTATATAGCCGTTTTTGGGTCCAAACGGCTAGTTTGGGCCCATTTCTTAAAAATAAAAATAAAAAATTACATTAAAAATTATTTTTTAATCCCCAAAATTTTTTTATAAATACCCTACACCTTCAAATCATTTTTCACACAATTTTTCACTCTCTCAAATGTCATTCTCTCTCAAATATCAATTCTCAATTCTCAAATATTTAATATATTTAATTTCTTAAAGTGTTCACTTTAATTTTTTAATTTTTAGTTTACAAAGTACAAACGGAAGTTTCTAAAGTCGCAACCTTCGGATACTTCCAAAATTTGGTATTGTCGTTCCATCTCTTACGTTTAATTTTTATTTATTGTATTAATTATTTAATATTTAATTTTATTATATTTGTGTATTTTAAATTTTTTAGTTTAATTTAATTTATACTATGGATAAATTAAGAAACCTCGCTACAAAAGGTGTTAAATGTTTTTGTCCCGGAAGCGGTAGTGGTAGTAAAAAGCGAATTACTAGCGGTAGAGGTAGTTCAAGTAGTAGATATACCCGTGTGCCTTCGCCTCCGGTACCGCTTGGTACACCTTTTGAGGAAGAAATAGGTGTAGGTGCTCATGATATGGATTATGTAGAAGCTCAGGAAAATTACGGTATAGAAGAAGAAAATGAAGTAGATGCGGTTAATTTAAATAAAGATAATGAAAATATGGGTGAGACACTCGCAGTAGGAAATGCTAACGTTAGATCATAATCGGTTAATCTCCCTCCCCGTCCTCCCCGTGCCTCAAGACCTCGTAAAACAACTAGTGTTGCATGGCAATTTTTTGAACGTATATCAGATACTGAGGTGCAGTGCAATATTTGTCAGCAAATATATAAGCATAGAAGCGGAGGCAAGCAAGGGGTACGGGTACGTTAATGAGACATATAGGTGAAGCTCATGAAAGACAGTTAAATATTGCACGAGGTGGTGGGGATGTTGGTGGGCCAACACAAACTAGAATGGACCTAGCAACCGGTGATGTAACGAAGAAGTTTAATAAATTGAGGGACCGGGAAGAAATAGCTAAAATGGTAGATGTGGGTTGTTTGCCTTTTAGTTTTCCTTCTTCTGATGCCTTTATTCATTATATACAAGCAATTTATAATCCTATGTTTAATGGTATTCCTAGAAGTAGTTGTTGGTCTGATATTTTTAGACTTCATTCACAATATTATTTTTATTTATCAACATTGTTAAAAAATATTCAATGTAGATTGTCCCTAACTTCTGATCTTGGTCGTGCTGTAAATAAAAATGATTATTTAACCGTTACTTGTCACTGGATGGATGGTAATTTTGTGATGCAAAAACATATTCTTGCTTTTTTATATGATGAAGATCGTAAACATACTGGACATTTTATTGCTGATTCTATTGTTAAAGTTGCCGGATATTATGGTATCGAAAATAAAATTTTATGTATTGCTTTTGATAATGCTTCTAACAACAAGATTGCTATAAAAAAAAATTAAAATCTACGCTATCTCCGCCGTTGCCTGAAATTTTTCATATTAAGTGTGCATGTCATATATATAATTTAATTGTAAAAGATGGTCTTGAGTTTTTTGAGCTTTATATTGAAAAAATTCTTCTTGATGTTGGTTTTATTCAAGGAAATAATCATAGATCTAGAATTAGAGAATTTAAAGTTAAATGTCAAGAAAATGGACTTACACCGATATTGAAGCCTGAGGAAATTGATTTTAGATGGAATTCTACATATGATTTTTTAAAAACTTGTTATAAATATAGAATTCCTATTACACTAGCTTTTAACCAACATTGCGGTTCATTTGTTGATTTTGCTGATTGCATGCTACATGATTCTGATTGAGTTCTAATTAATGATCTTGTTAAGTTTTTAGAAAAATTTTATGTAGCTACGGTTGAATTTTTCGATGCTTATTATCCTACTATTTGTAATATTTTGGCATATATAACCGATATTTCTAGTCTGCCCAAAGAATATAAAAATAAAGAAGGTTATAAAGAAGCTGTTGGTGACATGTTTACGAAATTTAAATTATTTTTTTTACCAATTCCCCCTATTTACTTGGTTGGTGCTATGCTAAACCCGTGCATGAAATATAATAATATGTGCCACTTTAGTACTATTATTTATACTAATTTAGAAATAAATATTAACAATGATTCTGAACAAGTACAACCTGATTTGTGGACGGCTATGAGTGATGCAAATGAATACATAGAAAAATTATATAACCACTATGCTGATTTATTTGATTTAGCCGTACCTACAAATATCCCTCCAACTATCACTCCTCATCCTCCCGAGGAGCCATCATTTTCTAAAAGGCCGGCACATAGTGGTTTTCCTGATTCCTTTTATGATTTAACTTGTTGGAACAGTGTTGATGAGAGAGCTTACACATTAACTTATCGGGAAGAGCTGAAATATTATCTTCAGTCGCCGCCAGAGGATCGCAGATGATGGATCAACACGTTGGATTGGTGGAGGAGTAATGAAACACAATATTCTGTGCTTTCAAGATTAGCTAGAGATATCTTAAATGTTCCAATGTCAACCGTTGCATCAGAGAGCGCCTTTAGTCAGGGACGACAACAGCTTGGAGACAACCGACACTCATTGGGAAGCAATGCAATGAATGTTTTAGTTTGCCTCAGAGATTGGATTAGAGCGGAAAGAAGAAACCAAGGAATGGAACCAGAGCCGAGCGACGAGCTGAAACTTGAAGAAATTATGTCTTCACGGGAGAACTCAGCAGAATCAAGTCCAATGCATGGTTTTGCCCCCGTTGACTTCGACTATCCTATGCAAGTTCCTATTAATATTAACATGAATGAGTTGGAAAAAATGATGCATAATTTGTAGATTTTTCATTCATGTAAATTATAAATTTTGGATCATTTTGCAATCAATAAAATTCCCCAAATTCATTCACTCCTTAGTCCTTACTTTTTATATTTTTTCATTTAATGATTTAAAATTTTAAATTGAATTTCTAGATTTCTACTTTAAATTAAAAACTTACTTCTAATATATTATTAATTTACTACCAAATATTATTAATTTATTATATTAAGTAGCATATGTTTTGTATATTTGTGTATATATCTTCTATAGACATGTATATTTAACATATACATGTGTATATGTTTTATAAATTGGTATATAACTATAACTATATATATATATATATATTGTAATGTATATATATTGTGGTATATTTTATTTAAAGTAGTACGTATACATTGAATGGTGCGTATACATGTGTATATATCTTCTATAGACGTGTATATTTAACGTATACATGTGTATATGTTTTATAAATTAGTATATAAATATATATATATATATATTGTAATGTATATATATTGTGTTATATTTTATTTAAAGTAGTACGTATACACTGAATGGTGCGTATACATGTGTATATATATTCTATAGACGTGTATATTTAACGTATACATGTGTATATGTTTTATAAATTAGTATATAACTATATTTAATGTATATATATTGTGGTATATTTTATTCAAAGTAGTACGTATACATTGAATGGTGCGTATACATATGTATATATCTTCTATAGATGTATATATTTAACGTATACATGTGTATATGTTTTATAAATTAGTATATAGCTATATAATATATATATTTTAATATATACGTATTGTAGTATATTTTATTAGTAGTAGTATATATACATTGAATGGTGCGTATACATGTGTATATATCTTCTATAGACGTGTATATTTAACGTATACATGTGTATATGTTTTATAAATTAGTATATAACTATATATATATATATATATATATATATATATTGTAATGTATATATATATTGTAGTATATTTTATTAGTAGTAGTATATATACATTGAATGGTGTGTATACATGTGTATATATCTTCTATAGACGTGTATATTTAACGTATACATGTGTATATATCTTCTATAGACGTGTATATTTAACATATACATGTGTATATATTTTATAAATTAGTATATAACTATATCTATATATATTGTAATGTATATACATTGTAGTATATTTTATTAGTAGTAGTATATATACATTGAATGGTGCGTATACATGTGTATATATCTTCTATAGAAGTGTATATTTAACGTATACATGTGTATATATTTTATAAATTAGTATATAACTATATCTATATATATTGTAATGTATATATATTGTGGTATATTTTATTTAAAGTAGTACGTATACATTGAATGGTGCGTATACATGTGTATATATCCTCTATAGACGTGTATATTTAACGTATATATGTGTATATATTTTATAAATTAGTATATAACTATATCTATATATATTGTAATGTATATTTATTGTAGTATATTTTATTAGTAGTAGTATATATACATTGAATGGTGCGTATACACGTGTATATATCTTCTATAGATGTGTATATTTAACGTATACATGTGTATATGTTTTATAAATTAGTATAGATGTGTATTTTTAACGTATACATGTGTATATGTTTTATAAATTAGTATATACCTATATATATATAGATTGTAATGTATATATATTGTAGTATATTTTATTTAAACTTTAAAGTAGTACATATATATTGGATGGTGCGTATATATATGTAATTGTGTATATATTTTTAAAATTCTAATGTAGTATATACTATATATATAGTGTATATATATTATTTAACATATTTATAATGTATATAGGTGGGTATATATAATGTATATTGAAAAAAAGGTTTTTTTTAATAGGCATAATACATAAATATGACCCTAAACTTGACACCAAATTATAACTTTGATCTTAAACTTTGATAGTGCACAATTATGACCTTTAACTATTCAAAATCTAAACAAATATGACCTCCGATTTTGCAACCCCATGCGTGAGTTTCACTCGCGCCTCTGTGGAAAGCTCATCCAATCACACGGTGCCATGTCGTTAAAAGGGCTGACTTTGAGCGAGGTCATATTTGTGCAGTTTCAAATAGTTAAAGGTCATATTTGTGCACTGTCAAAGTTTTGCTTTTTCTGTTAAACGACGTAGTTTTTTCTTTTTTTTATTATTAATTATTTATTTCTATAGCAGCATCATCTAGTTTTTATATTTATGCAGTTTTGAATAATTAAAGGTCATATTTGTGCACTGTCAAAGTTTTGCTTTTTGTGTTAAAACGGCATTTTTTTAATTATTATTTTTATTATTATTTAATTATTTCTATAGCAGCATCACCCAGTTTTTCTTTTATAAAAAAAAAAAATCACTAGCAAGGATCGAACCCGCGCAGTAGGCTGAAGGAAGCGCCCAAGAAGAGAAAATAACACCACTGGGCTATCTAAGTTCCTTGTTTCATGTGGTTCAACACTAACATACGTACATAAATATAGAATTTCTATCTTATATATACAACGTAATTTTTTTACCGAGGGGTTCGGGTGAACACCATGGAAACCAAGTAGGTCCGCCCCTGCGTTAATTTAAAAACGTTTTGATAACATTAATTTAATACTAACATTTTAATAACGTTAATTTGATAACGTTAATTTAATATACTACTACTACTACTATCCTTAATAACGTTAATTTAATAACGTTTTATTAAAACTATAATTTTTTTTTTATTAGTATAGTTTCATCTTTAATTTAATATTTAAATAAATTATATTTAGATATATTATATAACATAAATTCGCCCTTTGCTTTATAATATATATACATACCCGCGCGATTTTTTCGTATGAGGCTGACCCACCTAATTAATAAATCTTCAATATTGTTCTTTTTCCGCAATGAAAAAAGAAATTAGATCCCATTTTCATCTTTGAGCCGAAAATAATGAAAAATAATAGTGAAAAGTCATTTAAAGGTCATATTTGTGCAGTTTGGAATAGTTAAAGGTCATATTTGTACACTGTTAAAATTTAAGGTTAAAGTTATAATTTGGTGTCAAGTTTAGGATCATATTTATGTATTATGCCCTTAGAATTTAAGCTGGACGCGCCCAGTTTTGCGTGTTGAACACGCGTTTTTTCACGTAGGATCGGAGGTTTTATTTGTGTTGTTTTGAATAGTTAAAGGTCCTATTTGTGCACTGTCAAAGTTTAAAGTCAAAGTTATAATTTAGTGTCAAATTTAGGGTCATATTTATGTATTATGCCTTTTTAATATTTTTGACCCGGGTTTGACCGATTTTTTAACTGAGTTTGACCGGGTTTAGGTGGGTTTGACCGGATTGGGTTAAGTGGGTCGGGTTAGGGTTGTTTTTAATTTTTTTACTATATAGCCCGGACCGGCCCAGCCCACTTAGACCCTAACCCGGACCCAACCCAGCCCACAAACCAGTTAAATGACATGGGCTGGTTCCGGGTTAGCCTAGCCCGGCCCACTTGACAGTCTTAGTTCCCTAACTTATGTGAGCCTTGAAGACTTGAACACAACTTACAACCGTAATTATGGTGGCAAAATTATTTCTCCAAGTGGTCCAAACTCCAAATACTTTTGCGACACGGCAAGACAATTCTCATTCAAATTACACTTTCATTTTCTCATTGGAATCAACCAAGTCTTGCAAACCGTAATTGTGGTGGAAATTTTATTCCTCTAATCAGCCCAAATTCCAAAGATTTCTGCAAGATTGGCTAGGTAAAAATCTCTAAACTTTATTTATATGTAATTTCAGATATTGCAAATCTGAAGTTGTTAAAATCAAAATCAAAATGGGTATACCTATAAATATATTTAAAAACTAGATATATACAGGTTTATAGCAGTGTCCAAATAAAACTTTTATATCTTCCAACCTTTATTGTAGTGGAAAAACTATTCTTCTAATTGATCCAAACTCCAGAGATATTGTACAAGACTGCAAGTCAACCAAGTCATGCTTTATGTAAGAGATTGTTCCTAATTGTTGTGCGTAGGGGTTGTGCCAAAAAGAAGTTGAATATTACTGACTTTTCTTAGTGTATTATTGGACGGAATAAACTTTTGGATAGTTTTTCTTTTGATCCGGGTCCAATTTGCTATTGTTAAAAAGGAGTTAGTGACAGAGAAACGAGATAGAGAAACCAAGATTTTCTCAATAGCAACTTTTCTTCTGTTCAATAATACATAATGAAATACTTATAGCTATACAACTGTAGGTTAGAATTTTACTCTAGGAAAAAATATCTATTGTTATAATTACACCATCTGTAATTAAATCCAATTCTAGGAAAGAGAATATTCTGTCTATACAATTATAATATTGCCTAACATCCCCCCTCAAATTGATACCGGTGATCGCACAGTAGAAATTTGGAGATAAGATAGCTACGTCGTGCGCGTGTCATAGCCTTTGTTAAAAAATCGACAAGTTGATCATGAGAAGAAATGTGTTGCAGAGTGATAAGACGGTCAACAACTAGTTCCTGGATGTAATGACAGTCCACCTCTATACACCCCGAACAGGGGCCCTAGCCATGACGAGCATCCCGAATCATGATGGCCCGGACGCCCTTCTAACTTGTAATCACTTACACTGTCCTCATATGAAAAAGATAATGCGGAAATACATAATGATACAGAATCATGGTCATTAAATCTGAATTCAAATCTTAATGAAAACTGCAATTCAAAACATCAGAGTTATATCTGACTCAGTCTGCGAAATCTCTACTACATGCATAAACCCAACTGTCTGAAAATTGAGACAAGGCCCCCAGTAGACCAAAACATAATAATGATAAATGACTGAAGTAAACTAGGCCTTCTGAAATATAGAAGGCTCACCACGGAACTTTGTACTTCTATCTGGAGAAAACCGACTGCTTATATTTGTGCACTTACTTAAAATTATTGTTTATATTTTACATGAAATTTTAAGAGTATTCTTGTATGAACTTTTTTTTTAATAAAAGGATACATAAAAATAATTTGCATTGGTTGTTATCATTTTAGAAAAGTTTCCTTGTTATGTGGCCCCAAAGACTTTACAAAATTGTAGAAGGTCAAAAATACGCCAAGTCTTGCAACTGTAAATATGGTGTCAAATTTATTCCTCTAATCAGTCCAAATGACTTTCCAAGTTGCCTTCTAATAAAGTTATGTATATTAATTATAGGCATAATACATAAATATGATCCTAAACTTGACACCAAATTATAACTTTGACGTTAAATTTCCATAGTGCACAAATAGGACCTTTAACTATTCAAAACCTGCACAAATATCACCTTCGATTTTGCAACCCCATGCGAGAGTTTCACTCGTGCCTACGTGGAAAGCTCATCCAATCACACGGTGCCACGTCGTTAAAAGGGCTAACTTGGAGGGAGGTCATATTTGTGCAGTTTTGAATAGTTAAAGGTTATATTTGTGCACTGTCAAAGTTTTGCTTTTTGTGTTAAAACAACGTCGTTATTATTATTATTATTATTATTATTATTGTTATTATCATTATTATTATTATTATTATTATTATTATTGTTATAATTACTAAAAATTACACAAATACACAACTTATGTTTCCAATATTACAAAAAATCTCAACTCCCTAAACATATTACAAAAATCCCAACATATACACAAAATATTGTGTATATGTCGGTTATGTTATGTATATTAATAGGGAGAGAGAGTAAAGCAATTAAAAAAGTGGGAGAGAGTGTAATTACTTACAAATGGAAAGCCACTAGCAGGGATCGAACTCGCACAGTATGCTGAAGGAAGCGCCCAAGAAGAGCAAATAACACCACTGGGCTATATAAGTGCCTTGTTTCATGTGGTTCAACATTAATATACGTACATAAATATAGATTTTCTGCGATATACACAATGTAATCTTTTTACCGAGGGGGTTCTATTGAACCCTATGACAACCACGTAGACCTGCCCATGCGTTAATTTAATAACGTTTTGATAACATTAATTTAATACTAACATTTTAATAATGTTAATTTGATAACGTTAATCTAATATACTACTACTACTATCCTTAATAACGTTAATTTAATCTCATTTTATTAAAACTATAATTTTTTTTATTATTAGTATAGTTTCATCTTTAATTTAATATTTAAATAAATTATATATAGATATATTATATAACATAAATTCTCCCTTTTCTTTATAATATATATACATACCCGCGTGATTTTTCCGTATGAGGCTGACCCACCTAATTAATAAATCCTCAATATTACTTTTTTTCCGCAATGACAAAAGAAATTAGATGCCATTTTCATTTTTGAGCCAAAAATAATGAAAAAATAATAGTGAAAAGTCATTTAAAGGTCATATTCGTCCAGTTTTGAATAGTTAAATGTCATATTTGTGCACTGTCAAAGTTTAAGGTCAAAATTATAAATTTGGTGTCAAGTTTAGTGTCATATTTATGTATTATGCCCTTAGATTTTAAGTTGGACGCGCTCAGTTTTGCGTGTTGAACACATGTTTTGCCACGTAGGATCGGAGATCATATTTGTGTTGTTTTGAATAGTTAAAGGTCATATTTGTGCACTGTCAAAGTTTAAGGTCAAAGTTATAATTTGGTGTCAAGTTTAGGGTCATATTTATGTATTATGCTTTAATTATATAGAGAATTTTATGTGATAGTATAATTAATTAATTCTATTTTCTTTTTAGGTAGTATAAAACTCAACCAATTTTATTTTAAAAAAAAATTAAAATAATGGGATTAAACCGATTGAGTTGGTTGGCTTTTTCCACTTTCATTGATAAAATGGAATTTTTTTCGCTAAAAACTCTGAAGTTATACGTACACTAGTTATATCAAGAATTTTCAGATGTTTAGTTACTTGGGGGTTTGGGCCACAAGTGACAAAAGAGTTTTAAAATGAGGTGTAGGTGACACAAGTCTTAATTATTAGGTGTAGGTGACAATTACTTTATTATGGATTAAGAAAGTTGAGGAAGTTTGAAAATAACCCACAAGTTTTTAAATTTACACTTTGATCCAAATGTTAGCCTATATAACGGAAAACGGAGGGAAAAAAGGCGCCTTTCTCTCTCTTCTCACCCATTGTAGTTTCTCTCTCTTAGCGATTTTTGTTGTTCATTGTTGCTGCTGCTTCATTCATCATCTTCTGCTTCATTATCATCATCTTCTACTTCATTATCATCTTCATCTTGTTATTGTTGACCATTTGTTGTTGTTGTTGTTACTGCTACTATTTCTATTTGACCAATTTCTTAGGTCAAATTTTGTTTCTAACATCACTTTCCACTTTGGCATTACTTCATAGGAGACGTTGGTAAGTCAAATTATGATTTTTAGTTGAATTTGTCATCTGGGTAACTGCTATTGTGTTGTTATTTTCCAACAATGGATAGAACCTAATCATGAATCCAACATAAAATCCATCTGTTTAAACAGATAAATCATCTGTTGCGACAGATGAGACATCTGTTGTAACGGAAGACTGATATATTAGATTTATGTTTAAACAGATGGGTCATCTGTTGCAACATTTGACATGTTGCAATAGATTAGTTACCTGTTGCAACAGAACCTGAACACGATTCCAACATAGGTTACAACAGATTAATAACCTATTGCAACTGGTAAGTCATCTATCGCAACAAGTTAATTATCTGTTGCAACTGTCACTCATCTGCTGGTATCAGCTTCAAAGGTGATTTAGTTATAACATCAATTCCAACAGGCGATTCATCTATTGCAACATATATTCAAACCCGTAACATGAATCCCAATAGGTAAGAATCTGTTGCGACTCATCACTTACCTATTGCAACAGATAACACATCTGTTGGGATTCATTCACAGTACTATGAAATCACTATCAACTTTTTTTAACAAATGACTTTATTTAGGTACCACTAATAGAGGGATTAATAACAATAGGGGTGGATTGTCATAGTCAATGGGTCGAGAAGAGCAATCGATATGTATGGCATTGGAAGGAGGGTGAAATACTAGAGACAATAGCTATGATAGTCCAAAGTGATATTTCGTATGATGATTTTGTGAACTTAATCATCAGCTTTTGTCGACTGAATTGTCAATCGGAAGAATTCGCCATCATCTACATGCACAGCTCCTTTGAAAATCATAGGGTACTGCCTTTCAAGATAACCGATCAGGTTCGGTTGCGTTCTTATCTAAGTGATTCAACCAGGCTGGTGTTAAGGGTGTACATGGTTGAAAAGACGAGAGAGAATGACAACCAGAACGTAGAAGAAGAAGAAGAAGAAGAAGAAGAAGAAAAAGACTTCTTTGATTATAGGTTGGATGATCTATACATGACTATTCCAGATGATGATCAAACACCTACGCCCATTGATGCGACCAATACGATGTGCAGTTCTTCTCAATCGACAAAATCTGGAAATCTTCAAGACGACGGGACCAGCTTTTTTATTAGAATATCATTCAAGGACAAGAATGAACTATCTAACACTTTGTTTATTTATTGCTTGAAAAACGATTTCAGAATAAAGAAGGTGATTAATTTGAGCAGTGTCTTTTTCTTCAAATATGCTAATTCGAACTGCAAGTGGTGGTTGAGAGCGGTGAAGTACGCAAATTATGACAGATTCATCATTCTTAACCATGAAAAGCATCACACATGTGGTTCGGAGCACATCTCGGGCCAAAATCCTCACTCCACAACAAAGGTTCTCGATGAATATTTCAGGAGTAGTTTCCCCGATGGCAAAGGCCCTTTAACAAGGCTTAAGGCAAATCAACTCCTTACAAATTTGGGTGTCCTGGTCAGTTATTAGAAGGTATATACGTCCATGGGGGACACTTGAGCATGGGTATGAAGTCTTGGATGCTTACCGTTACATGATTGAGTCCACAAATCCTGGAAGTAAGACAACATTGTATCTGGATGAAAATGGAAGGTTCAAGTACTTTTTTGAATCCTATGGTGCTTGGATTCAAGGTTTTTGACATTTGAGAAAAGGGATAGCCATCGACGGTACCTTTTTAAGGAGCAGGTATAATGGAGTTCTTCTAGCGGCGATGACACAGGATGCGGAGAATCACATCTTTCCTGTCGCTTTTTGTGTAGCGGACAAGGAATATGATGCCTCTTATGAATTTTTTTTGAACAACTGCGACGCTGCGTTGAAGATACCGAAGATTTGTATTTTGTATCGGATAGGCATCCAAGTATTCCAAAGATGGGTTCACTTTTCTTCACTTCAGCTTACTTTGGTTGTTGCATCAGGCATCTTGGAGAAAACATTCGAAACAACTATCACAACGAAAGGGTCGTCACCCTTTTTTATAGAGCAGCTAAAGCATATAGTAGAGAGGATTTTTTAGACCATTTCAATCAAATAGCGGATGTGAATCCCAAAGTAGCAGAATTTCTTGCACGTGTCTGTTTCGAGAGATAGAGCTGGGCATTCTGTCCAGCAAATAGGTACATTCTTATGAATTTAATGTCTTGTTTGATTTACAAGTTTTGTTTGATGTCGTAGTAACTGATTCTTTTCTATCGGTACAATATTATGACATCAAACATAGCTGAATCGGTGAATTCATTGTTTGGTGATGAAAGAAAATTTCCCATCAAGGCTATGTTTGAAAAAATAAACGAGAAATATTGCAATTTTTTTAACGAAAGGCGTGTGCAGTTTAAGTACCCAGAAAAAAGAACCCGATTTGTTCTCGTAATCGATTTAAAATATCAACGAACATCAGTTTGGGGAATAGGTTATTCTCTCATAAAATAGTAGATTACAAATTCTGTATCACCGGTCATGGTGATGCTGCCACGGTTTATCTTCAAACAAGATCTTGTACGTGTAGAGTTTTTGACTTGGACAAAATACCTTGTCCACATGCTATGGCAGCCCTTTGAGCTCAATACGACCATAAATATGGACCTAAAGTTTACGAGCACTCCTCTCAATATTATTCGGTGGAAAAATATAAAATGGCATATAGTGGGCATATTACTCCGGTGCCTCTCGAAGAATCTTGGGTTGTTCTAGTAGAGCTTATGGGGAGATTAATACCTCCTCCATATATTGACCCAAGCACTATCAAACCGGGAAGAAAGCCTTATAAAAGGAGGAGTGGAGTTGGAGAATCATTTTCATCTAGAAGAAACAAGTGCTCCATATGTAAGTGCGCTGGCCACAAAAGAACTATATGCCCGAATATAATCCACCATGATTGTTGTAATTGCAGAAACTTGTGTTGTTGTTTGTTGTGGACTTTTATATATTTAACTCATTGTTGTGAGCCTTATGTTATCATTATTATATATAAAATGTCTTTTTTTTAAAAATAACTTATGCAACAATAAAATCAGGAAAAACATGAACTAAATAATACAGAAGACCACAATTATTCTCAATAGTTGCACAAACAACTGGAATGCTTTCCTCCAACAGATGAAAATCTGTCAAAATAGATGGATAATCTGTTGAAACCTAATAGATGACCAATCGATTCTAACACATGGTCCATCAGTTGAAAGAACTCAAAAGCCAAAATTGCTAGTCCTACTGGATTCAACATTGCCTCCAACCGTCAACATGTTAACATGTATTGGATTAGAAGAAATACACATAATGAAAATTGAATAAGAATTAAAACGCCAAAGTCTGACTAAAAGTAAATTTTTCATTAAATGAAAAATAAAATACATCAGGTATAGATCCGATATAGAAAAATTAAAATATATACACTAAAAGAAAAAACACATTCTAATTATTATTATCATCATCATCATCATTAATGACAGCTGGCCAATCAACTCGCAGCAGCAGGGCTCTCATCAGCCTCTGCATCTCTCTGAACATTGTCACTCTCACAGTGACCAACTCGCTCTGCAGGTCATTAACCTGCCTTTGAAGTTCCCGCACAGTGTCGTGTAGAATAACAATGTCTGTAAAAGGATCAACTATCTCTAGAACATGCATGAATTGACAAATGTAAAGAAAAATGTTCACAATGTAATACAACGTATACGACCAACTGGTAAATTTATGCCAGAAAAAAACTTACCTCAACGAGAAAGGAATATGCTCTTTGAAGAGAAGTGGTTGAAGATGTCACACGAAAGAAAAAAATGCAAGAAATAAATAGAGTTGAATGAAGATTAAGGAGGGACCCATAATATAATCTGAACGTGTCAGGCCAAAAGGTAGGAGTGTTCAGCTCCATTGTATTAATTACATTCAAATTGGTGGCATTTTGTATTCTGTGAAAAGTCACGACTTTTTCTTTTACACTAATTACTTCTCACCTTTTCATAGTGGTTTGAGACTTAATAAAAGCCATTATTATTGAGATGTTGCAACAGATCGTCCAACATTTTTAAAAGATTTAGCATCTGTTGCAACAGATGGATGGATTGAATATGCAACAGACGTCTATCAAAAAAGATTTACCATCTGTTACAATAGATGGTTTGTATACGCAACAAATAAGACATCTAATGCAACTTATGTATTAGCTGTTACAACAGATGGACAGTATGTATAAGATGGAGGAGATGTTTTGATATCTTCTGACAGCTGATTCATCAGTTTCAATTTCAACAGATGGAGTATTCGGTTCATTAGCTGTTTTGAATGTGTTAGATAAAAAGTCTTCACCCCTTTTTAATAGTCCCTCCGTTACGTATTAGTTGGGCCCTATGGGCTTGGCACACCAATTAACAAAAATATAAATTAGGTGCTTATTTTACTAAATTGGCCTTATTAATTATGATTAGAAAGTATAAATATGAATAATATACTTTATGTAGTCATTTAATGATAGGGGTAATCTTGGAAGAATATAATAAAATTCTCTTGATTTTATAAATAGAAAAACTAAATTGAAACAAACAATTTTAGAAAGAAGTAATCACATGCGTGCAGATTAAATAAAAAAAAGTCAGGTTTATCGCAACAAATTTACCATCTGTTGCAACATATAAATTATCTGTTGTGACAGATGGACCATATATTGGAGGAGATGTTTTGATTTCTTCCCACAGCTGATTCGTCATTTGCAACAGATGGAGATTTCGATTCATTAGCTATTTTGAATGTGTTAAGATAAAAAGTCACGAATCTTCACACCTCCATTTTAATAGTCATCACATTCGTGCAGATGAATAAACAACACTGACATGTCCTGATGGGGTAGGAAGAATAAGATGTGTGCAATGGATCCCATTTTCATGCATGCGAGTTATGTATATTATTGATCAGGCTACCGTGAAGACACACATAAAGTGCAATAATTTTATGAATGCAGTTTTTTTACCAATTATACACCGATCCTTCAAACAAGATTCTGAATTGTACAATTTAGTTTGATAGGTGTGAACTGATAAGGCCGAAAGGTTCCAAGACGGTGGTGTCGATACCCCGTTACAATTTAATGACACGATCATGCACATGTTTTGTGTCAAGTTTGGGGAAGGGTTTAAATTTTTGGCGGCAGTGCAAATATCCAATAGTGATTGGACCAGTTTTATGGCACAATGGACTTCTTGAAAGGCCTCCGAAGCCTCGCAATGCAGCAAATAATGATAGAACCAATAAAAATTGCCTTGGTCCAAATTTATATGGATGGATTGGTGGAGGAGACTTTTTTACAGCAGAAGGTGCTTGGGAGAATACCTATGCACGAAGGGGGAGGTGGAGAAGGCCATATATCATTTCAGACCTTGTTTAAGAGGAAACACAGGGTAGAAAGGAAAGTGTAGCAAAATTGGCCAATGAAATTCACATTAGAAACGAAAAAACTGGATGAGCTTCAAATGTGGAAGTGTATCAAAATATAAAAATCCGTCAGTCAATGAAAAAAAAATGGTCAACAGGACTAGAGCTGGACAAAGCACTTTGCTCGAGAATGCAACTAGCGAGCGTGACCTCAATGAAGACTCTCACAAAGTGAAGGACAAGAACTCCAAGGAAAAATCTTCGCGAGCATGGAAGGTGGTAAGATTGTCGGTCAAAATTGAAACTTACATGTCAATTCAGACCTACAATCTTACCACCTTCTATGCTCGTGAAGCTTCTTCCTTAGAGTTGTAGTCCTGCATTTTGTGGGTCTTTGTTGAGGCTGTGCTCGCTAGTTGTAGTCTCTAGCAAAGTGACCATCTCAATTCCTCTTCACCATTCTTCTTTTTCTTCAACGACTGATGGATTTTCATTTTTGGATACACTTTCACATTCGCATCTCATCCATTTTTTTCATTTTTCATATCAATTTCATAAGCTAATTTCGCTACACTTTCCTTCTGACCCTGTGTATCCTCTTAAACAAGTACTAAGATGATATATGGCCTTCTCAACCTCCCTCTTCTCGCACAGGTTTTGTCCCAAACACCTTCTGCTGTATAATAGTTTCCTCCAACAACCCATCCATATAAATTTAGACCAGAGAAATTTCTATTAGATCCATCATTGTTTGTTGCAGTGCGAGGCTTCGAAGGCTTTTCAACAAGTCCATTACGCCATTAAAACCGATCCAATCACTATTGGATATTTACACTGTCTCCAAAAACTTGAACCCTTCCCCAAACCTGACACAAAAATATGAGCATAAACCGTCACTAAATTATAACGGGGTATCGACACCACCGTCTTGGTCCCTCAGCCTTACCAGTTTGAACCTAACAATCTTAACTGTAACATGACATATCTTGTTTGAATAATTAATGCCTAATAGGTAAAGAACAAACATTCACAAAATCATTGTACTGGATGTGTGTTTTCATGATAGGTTGATCAGTAATACATACCTCCCACATATGAAGTGGTTCCATTTGCAAGCAGTTTATTCCTCCAAACCCATCTTTACTCTAGCCTTTAATGCTGGCCGGACAAAAGTGGATCTAATTTCACTTCCTTTTGTCTACAAACAAAAGAGAAATACATTTGATGTCAAACAAGAGAAGAAAAAAAAGAACATTACAAAAGGGTAACACAAAATTGAGTGAATCAACAGATGACCAATATGATGCAACAGATTACCCATCTGTTTAACCGATGAGGCATCATTTGTAAAGAATGGATGACATGTTCCAACAGATGGGCCATCTGTTGGAATAAATCAAACCAGCCTTGCTACTGGTTTGATTTCTTCGAAAAGTTGCTCCGTCTGTTCCAACAACTGATTTATCAGTTGCAACAGTTGAGGAAACTGTTGCAACACCTCCACCAACAACATCAACAACAAAGAAATAAACAAAACAATACCATATGTTCCAACACCATCCACAACACAAACATCACATGTTCTAACATAACCACCACCCCCAACAACAGCACCACCAAAGTACCAAAAAAAAGACAAAAAAAACTATACTGATAACAAGGCTTTTTAAGTTCTCCCAACAGATGACTTTTTTCACATATTTTAATAAAAACAACGGTTCGTTCATTCAAGACTTAAAAGTCACCTTTGCTTCAATTTTCTCAATAAATAGCAAATTGGTAATGGGTAAATCATTAATAGAAACAGATGTAAATATCTAATTTAAATGACATACAAAGAAGAAAACGAGATGAAAAGAGCAACTTTGAACCATTCTTGCAATGTCAAAAAAGCAAACGGATCAGAACATCTAGTTCAGTCGAGAAAAGATATTGATTGGTTGAGATTCCAAAGGATCCTCATCCAAAAGAAGAGAGAAAAGAGAGGAAAAAAGGAAACGCCAAAGATATTTGAGACTAAAGAATAAAGAAGAGTTATGAGTTGAGTCTAGACTACTTTATTGCTGAAGGAGAGAGAGTTCTAGATATAGAGGTTTTTAAATATTCATTAATAACTTTTGACGGGCACGAGGAGACGGTGACATTGAAAAAACCAGATAAGACTACTCACTCAGGAGATTTTTGAGTTATCCAAGTAGTACCGAGTAATGTTTTTTACCGCCATAGTATTTTAACTATTTTATCTCGGACAGGAAATACCTAAATTGCTTTATAAAAAAAAGGATCTAAAAACATTTAAGTGCAACAGATGACTTAATCTATTTGATAGTTTACAACAGATTCGTGATCTGTCGCAACAAATGACGTAATTTGTTTGATAGTTTACAACAGATGCATAATATGTTGCAACATATTACCTAATCTGTTTAATTTGATCCAATAGAAAAAACATCTGTTGCAATAGGTTGAACATTTGTTTATAAATAATTTCAATTGAGTTCATATGTTAGACTAAAACCTTAATTGAATGTGAGTTCTCATAGGGTCAAATACAACTTTAATTGAGTCTTTTGGCAATTTCATGATGAGACGGTACTACGTTCCTCTGACAAGAGCGACAAGAGTCGTCGATCGATCACTCTGAGCTGAGCCGATTCTTACTAGCTCATATGTTAGACTAATAACATAATTGATTAATCTAGGACTAGGGTACTAATACCTTAATTGAATAATCTGGGACTAGGGGTGAGTTCTCATAGGGTTAACTACAACTTTAATTGAGTCTTTTGGCAATTGCATGATGAGACGGCACTGTGTTCCTCCTGATTAGAGTCGTTGATTGATAACTCTAAGTCGAACCAATTCTTACTACCTCATATGTTAGACTAATACCTTAATTGATTAATCTAGGACTAGGGTACTAATACCCTAATTGAATATAGGGTCAACTACAACTTCAATTGATTATTTTGTCAATTGCATAATGAGACGGTACTGCGTTCCTCCCGACAAGAGTCGTCGATCGATCACTCTGAACCGAACCGATTCTTAATACTTCATATGTTTAGCTAATACCTTAATTGATTGATCTAGGACTAAGGGTGAGTTCTCATAATGTCAACTACGATAGATGGAAGCGCCTATTTGATAATTTACAACATATGGGTAATCTATTACAACATATGACTTAATCCATTTGATAATTTACAACAGATGTGTAATCTATTGCAACAGATGACTTAATTTGTTTGATAGTTTACAATAGATTCGTGATCTGTTGCAACAAATGGCTTAATCTGTTTGACAGTTTACAATAGATGCATAATATATTGCAACAGATTACATAATCTATTTGATTTGATCCAATAGAAAAGACATCTGTTGCAACAGGTTGAACATTTGTTTATATATAATTCAATTGAGTTCATATGTTAGACTAATACCTTAATTGAATGTGAGTTCTCATAGGGTTAAATACAACTTCAATTGAGTCTTTTGTCAATTGCATGATGAAACGGTACTGCATTCCTCCCGACTAGAGACGACGATCGATCATTCTGAGCCGAACCGATTCTTATTACCTCATATGTTAGACTAATACCTTAATTGATTAATCTAGGACTAGGGTAATAATACCTTAATTGAATAATCTAGGACTAGGGGTGAGTTCTCATAGGGTAAACTATTGATTAATCTAGGACTAGGGGTGAGTTCTCATAGGCTCAGCCACAACAAATGACAATGCCTATTTGATAATTTACAATATATGGGTAAGATGTTGCGACATATGATAATCCATTTGATAATTTACAACAGATAGGTAATTTTTCGCAACAGATGACTTAATCTATTTGATAATTTATATCAGATTAGTAATCTGTTGTTACCTAATCTGATTAATAATTTACAATAGATGAGAAATCTGATGCAACATATTGAACATTTGTTTTTTACAATTTCAATTGAGTTCATATGTTAGACTAATAGTACCTAAATTGATTAATCTAGGACCAGGGGTGAGTTTTCACAGGGTCACCTCCTAGAGCACTCGGTCAACTACAACTTCAATTATTTTTATAGAATTTCAATTGAATTACCCTTTCGGTAATTGCATGATGAGAGGGTTAAAAATTATGCATATATTTTATGATTTTAAAAATAATTAAGACCATTTCGGACCAAATTAACATTTTCAAAACTACTTGTCATTCTTTTTCAAAATACAAATCAACCCATACAAAATGTTTCATCATTTCAAATCTCGAGGTCTGGCTCTTCCTCACTCATTCTCACTCAATAATACAGTACAGACAACAACTACTCAACAAATTTGCTCAACCCTCCACAACAGATCATTTTTCTTCTCATTTTCGACCACATAGGTGTTATTTTAGACTTTATTCTTGCTTGTATCAGTCATTTTCTTTATTTCGTAGGAAACAGAGTTCGAGAAGAGCTCTATATTTATTTTTTTTCTAAAAAATAGGGGTTTTTAATTTAATGATGAAAAATAAAACTTTTAGTTGTATTATCTTCGAGAATGGGTTTACAATTTTGAGTTTTGATGGTAAAATCGTAGGAAGAACTCGAGAAATCCCTAGTTTTCATCGCAGTGTTCCGTTGACTGTTGTGGTATAGTTGGATGGTGTTTGTGGTGTTGGTGGTGTTGGTGGTGGTGGTGGTGGTGGTGTTTGTGGTCGTCATCGTGGCACCGATGGTGGCATTGGTTGGTGGTTTTTGTGGTGGTGTCGGTATTCGTGGTGTATGTTTGTTTGTTGGCATTGGTTGGTGGTGTTTGTGGTGGTGGCTATTGGTGTATCGGTATTCGTGGTGTTTGTAATGTATTTTTTAAAATCTATGCATACATCAACTGTAATATAATTTTTATTTTTATCTGTCTGTAGGTAAAACATGTCTCCCAAAAGGAAAGAAAGTGAAAGTGTATCAACGTCTGACCACTCTAAATAAAAAGGCTACAGTACAGAGGGATTTGGAGGAGCGTCCTGAACAATCTCACTCAGGGAAAAGTGAAGCTGAGGAGAGATGTGAAAACAGCGTTGAGGGAGGTGGACAAGGGTCCGTAGATGGTGATGAAGAAAATGAAAATGAGAAAGAGGAGGAATTAGAGAGTCAAAAAGAGAAAGAGGATGATCATCAACATGATGATAATGGATCACCGACGGGGCGTGAGTTAATATCAACATTCCAGCATGATCCTGTCAAAGCTTTTCATATTGACAGGTTTCAAGTTGCGATGCTGATAAATTACCCAGAAGAAAAACAACTAACTGGTCAAATTGTACTTAAATGTCAGATTGGGAAATTTTTTAAACATTTTATAAAAATTATGAAGAACGAAAAGATAGGTGGACTTTTTAAGAAGAGCTTCTTTGGACGCTTTCTTGAGCTGCCTGAGTACCCCTCTATCTTTATCCGTTTACCTATGATGATGGTATATGGTCTTCTCAAGCGCAGGATCAAGTACGCGGGGGATGATAAAGATCCAGAGGAGGGGGCAAAAAGAAGATGGATGAAATCTGGATCAACTACTATTGCATGTTTGTTTGTTTTTGCTTGCAAGAGTATGCCATAGTGACGGGCTTGAGATGCCATCGTCCAAAAGGACCACCGCCCCGCAAAAGATCCAAGGCTAGAAAATGCAAGGGAAAAATAGATGGGTTGTTTGACATTGCTCGACGTGGCTACAAAGCATCAGATTTGTTGACAGATCTCGAGGATAAAACCATTCCAGAGAAGTACAGGGAGAAATTGTGCTTAGCTTGGTTTGCCCATTTAGTTATATTGGTAAGAGACATCAACAAGGTCATAGAAGATAATTTGTTGGCGCGTGCTGAGGATTTTGATAAATTCAACAATTATCCCTGGGGATTAGACAACTTCTACTTGACTGTCCAATATTTACTGACAAAGCTATTCTCAGGGACAACCACATTATATGGCTTTCCTTGGGATTTTATGGTAAAATTAATCACTAATTTTACTCATCCATTAATTTATATTGAATATAGTTATTATGATTTTTTTTTGGCTTGCTTCTTGTTTACATTTTTTAGGCTTGGGCATTTGAAGCCATTCCTCCCCTACAAAAGCAGTTAATGGAATACCAGGATAAGGTTTCTTATCCAAGGATGTTTAGGTGGTTGGCTATAAAGAGCAACACCAATATTAAGGAGGCCGATCTCCTTAACCCTTCGGATGATGCAGTACGTCTTGTTCAAGTAAAATAATTCTACTCAAAGATAAGAAAGATATTGAACAGATGTTATATCTGGTGCAACAGATGTTATATATGATGCACCAGATAGGACATCTATTGTGACGGGGTATATTTTGCATCAGATTACCCATCTGTTACTTTGTTCTCTGAACCCGACTCCTAAAAGATTAACCATCTACTGCAAATTATGCAACAAATGTTTAATTTGATAACATATCGTTCATCTGTTGTGACGTACAGATCATCTGTTGCATAACAAATTACCTATCTTGTGCAGCTATTGCAACAAATGATTGATCTTTCACATCAGATTATACATGTGTTGCTCTGTTTCTCTGAACCAGACTCAAATGAATTTTAACCATATACTGCAAACTATGCAACATATGATTTTTTTTTAAATGTATCCCAATTGTGAAAATTATTATATTATATGATTTAAATGCATCTGTCTTTTTTTTTCTTTTTTATAGGTTATGCATCCATGGATCGTGCCTACTGAGGAGGAGTCGGTGATGACTTCTTATATTACTCTAGGTCATGTTGATACTATTGAACACCCAACGGTGGAGTTAATAAAGAAGGAATTGGCTGGAGCAACAGCCATAAGAAGAGCAGTTAGGCAAGGTCAGCCTAATGTTGAGTCTCTTCATGACCAACCTTTTACTAAGGCAGATCCGGGTGCTTCTTCTGGTAGAGTTGTTGGTGTTGGTGGAAGGCATGCTGATGCTGCTACCACTCATGATGATGAGTATGTTGATTCTCAAGAAAGAATAAATATGTTTGAAAACACCCCTTTTCTCCCTTACACAGGTCCCTCTCACCCCTCTCCAGCCTCATGTTCTCATTACGAATATGATGAGTGCAAGAACAGACAGGATAAACTGTTTGAAAAAGTAGATACTATCTCTAAAGCTATCAAGGAATTCAAATGCAAAAGGTTTGTCATACCATCCAAGAAGGTGAGGGAGCCACACACTCCTACAGCATTGGTTAGGAGAAAAAAAGCAATTAGAGACGTACTCTCCGCTCGAAAATCAAAAAGAAATTGCAATTCCTCCCTCTCCAAAAGCTATTGAAGTTCAGGGTCCAGTCAAGAAGGTGGACATATACGCGAAAATTGTCACCGAAGAGAAGAGGGATCTACAACAGGCCAATAATGCCAACACAGGGGCACCAGATTACCCCAGGCCTCCCCCCAAGACTTCCAGACTATGACTGATATGCATATGCCGTACGAGGACAAGGAAAGTTTACTTTTCCTAACCTAGACCTTCTAATCTACCCCATGAAGAAGAAGCTGCGCAACAAATTTCATATTTGTTGCAACAACTGGTTATACTGGTGCAAATGGTTGTGGTTCTGTTGCAACTTATTATCCATCTGTTGCATAAGTTGCGTTGGAATATTGATTCAGAGAACCCTATGCAATAGATGGACCATCCGTTGCATCTTTACAATTACTAACCTATTTAAAAATTAACTTCTTATCGCACAACACGTTGACATAATTCTCTGCCTCGTGAGGAAAAGACAATTAACGTACCGGAAAGCTTATGATACTGCCGATAGGATAATGAACCTCGACTTCAGCAAGAAGCTCAAGGATAGGTACGATCAATTCAATGGAGAGGCGTCAACCCTTGGCGTGGGACTTGTTTAACTAGTTCCTACATTGGTCTTGGATGAAGAAGAAACATTAAGATATGTTAGAGGGGACAGGGCAAATCCACACGGCAAGAGCTGGACCGAGGCAAAAAGGATTTTTGCAGTCATTAGCGTGAGCAACATACATTATCGGGCTGTTGAGATACTACTCGAGGAGGGAAAGATCAATTTTTATGACTCCAATGTACTTTTCATCGACGTTTTTGATCTTTTTCTCCTCGTGGAACCACTGATGGTGTTGTTTCCCATCTTGTTGAGGGGGAGTAAACTGATGAATCATTTTCCAAAGAATGTGTTGATGAAAAAATCATGGGATTTTGAAGGTCGAAACAGGGGAATGATCCTTCCAAAAGATGATGCCGCTAAAGCGAGCGGCTCGCACGCTCTTGCACACATCGAATGATTGCTGACCGGCATAAAAATGGCCGAGCCAACGACTTTTCTATGAGACAATGCTTTGGCAAACCTGCAAGAGGTCTGGGCTTATGGGGTACTAACTAGACGCTTGAAGCCTATGTATATAGAAGAACCTGTGAAATAGAAATTTTTAATTTCAAGTCACCCTTCACTTTATTACATGTACATGTAGTGGAAATAATTTTTTTCTGATGAAAGTTGAGCTTTTTATAATGCAATAGATTAGATTGATTGTGAATTTGTTGTAAAATATCTTTAATTCGTTCTGGCAGATAGTTTATCTGTTGTAATAGGTTGGTAATCTATTGCATTACGCCAATGTTATTTCTATGAATAATCTAATAATCTAAGTCTAATATGTTGTAACAGTGGGAAGAACTGTTTGATAATTTCCAACAGATGACCTAATTTTTTCAACATATGCCTAAATCTTTTTGATATTTTCCAACAGTTACCCTTGAATATCCATATGCTCATCGACAACAAACTAGTAGCAAATACACACACCACCATGAAAATTTCAGCAATTAGGCTTCAATATCCATGTGCCCAACAATACCAAACCAGTAGCAATAACGACAACAATGTAGTATCTTCTTGCTCAATTTTGTTTCTCTTCAGAATCCTTGACTTTGTTCAACAAACCCCAGATTACACGATTTTCTTATGAAGGGTGTCGTTCTTCATACCAATCAAAGTAATCGCATCCACCCAATTTCTATAAAAAAAAGAGAACACAATTACAAAACAATTACAAGTTAATAATTAATCAGCTAATTAAATAAAAAAAATATTACCTTTGAAATTTTACTAGTAAAAAACCTACGACCCGGATTTTATTGAGTCCAAGAAGTCTTTAACAGAGCTTCATGACCACACTTACAATATCGAAAATCTTTATCATAAAAAATAGCGGAAGATGCGTTCGACATTGTCAAGGTCAGTTGAAAAAAATGAAAGTAATAATTTGAAGAATTTGGATAGATAAAAGAAGATGACGATGAAGAAGAAGATTTGGAAATTTAGGGTTAAATTTTAGGAGGAAGATAAATATATAAGACAATGGGGGAAAAAGATGACCGTTTGGGGCCAAGTGACGGCAGGTCAGCGAAATGTGCCAGACTGACACTGACACATTTGATGACTATTTTATTTTACGTGTTTAAAATGAACATGTCTACTTGATGCCTATTTTATTTTAGGTGTTTGAACTAAACACCGTCGATGGGTTGTACCTTTTTTATTTTAATTCAATTCACTTTAACCTTTTTACACGTAGTGGAAATTTTTTATGTCCACCGAAAGTTGAATTTTTATAATGCAATAGATTCTCCGTTCGTTGTTACAATTATGTACCTGTTCTGACATATAGTTTATCTGTTGCAATAGGTTGGTCATCTGTTGCATTATCTCGATGTTTTTATCTAAAGTCAATTTGTTGCAACAGTGGGAAGACCTGTTTGATAAATTCCAACAGATAACCTACTTGTTGCAACATATGTATAAATCTGTTTGATTATTCCAATAGATGCGTCGTCTGTGCAACAGATAAAGTCCATCTGTTGTAACATATGTCTAAATCTATTCTTTTTTACCAATAGATATGTCATCTATTGTATTATCTCGATGTTTTTATCTAAAGTTCATCTGTTGCAACAGTGGGAAGACCTCTTTGATAAATTCCAACAGATCACCTACCTGTTGCAACATATGTCTAAATCTGTTCGATTTTTCCAATAGATGTGTCGTCTATTGCAACAGATACATTATCTGTTTCAATATTTGAATCTAGTATTCCTTTTCAATTAATAAGTTCAAATCTAAGGAATAAATAAAATTCATAGACAAAATAAAATAAATCGAAGCCTTCATAAATTAGCTAAAATAAGTCAACGAATAAATAAAATATGAAAAAATTATTATGGGTACAGATCTCAACAAATACATCAACAACAATTTAAGTATACTGCCAAGGATTTCTTTGACAGGCTCAATCTATAAAGATCTACTCAATGTGGACAAGTTGTTCTTCATACGGTGCTATGGAATTTGGTTTTCCTCGTCGTGGATCTTTATTGTCGCTTGCGTATGGTTTCTGCGCTTTTTGTTCTCCGTATTTCCATAAAAAGAGTAGAATATTTTCAATGTTGTTCAGTAGTAGCTTCTTCTACATCCACCTGGAAAGCCAGAATTGGTCAACGCTAATCACGGAGATACAACAAAATGGAAAAGGATAACTCATCTCTTATTAGCAAATCAAATAGGTATTCCTACCATTTTAAATTGTCCCAAACATATTATATTTATGTTGCAACAATGAATCAACTTTTGGGACAAATTTCTACATGAGGAAGACCCTGTGTGATAATTTCCAACGGATGAATCATCCATTACAACATATGAATCATCTATTGCAGCAGATAGGTCATCTGTTGGTACAAATAAAAGCGGAACGAAGAGCTATTTGATTTGCTAAAATAGACGAGACATATGTTGCACCAGATAAAGTATCTGGTGCAGCAGGTTAGTCAACTGTTGCAACAGATGTATATATCTGTTTGATAATTTTCAGCAGATGTGTCATCTGTTGAAACAGATATGTGTCTGTTTGTTTTTTCAGTTGGAAGACATATAATATATTCACCTTCTTCAGCTCGTGCTACTCTCCTTTGGACATTGTACGTTACTCAGTGCAACACACAGACAGAGGAGTTGCAATTTCGCTTTTTTGGATGCCTGATAATGCCCTGGAAATCACTCTCCTTCTCCTCTTGACCCTAATCTCTAATGGAGCGGATGGAAATAAAATCCTCTTTGATGGAATGAGACCCCTCTTAGATATCAATTCCTTTACAGAAGCAGTTAATGCGTTAATAGCATTAATCACTACATCAAGTTTTGCCCTGTAGTCTTGACATTTACATGCAGAACATTCGCTGGGAGAGGCAAAATATGTATAACCAGTATGATAATACTCGTAATGGTTTGCTTTAAATAGTGTAAGAGGAGCATCATTAGCACCAACATAAGCACCACTACCACCGCTAACAGCTCCATCAACAACAACAAGCCCACCCTCCAAAATAGTTTTTCTTGTAATGGTTGTTGCTCTAAACAATTCCATTTTTATTATGTCGATGACCTTAGGGTCCGATAAAGTTTGCACAGACCGTAAAGTAAGAAAAAATGGCATCTTCAACTCTAGATTGGTCGGAACTAGTGACGGATGCACAGTCTAACATAAATCATTACATATATTAGAATGATGATTAGATCATTCAAAAAAATATTAATTAAAAGAAAAAATTAATTATAAATATACTTACTGCATCCTTTGGGGGGTTGAAGAGATCAAGAAATTTTACATTTTTATCAGTTTTGGCCGACAACCATCTCAAGATTCTTGGATAGGAAACTCCTTCCTGCTAGTTCACTTGTAGTCTCAAATAAGGAATGACTTCAAACGCCCAAGCCTATAAAATAACGCCAATAAATCAAAACCATTATTGAGCAAAAAAAAATGAATGATATCATAATAGGAGAAAGAAACATTTACCATGAAAGCCTATGGGAAGCCATATAAGTTGACTGTCTTTGGCGCTAACGGACTCAACAAATATTTGACAGTCATTTTGAAGCTTTCATACCCCCATGGATAGCTGTTAAATGCCTCAAGATCCTCGGAGAGCTTTATTAAACCGAGACTTATGTTGTTGTTAAAATCTCTTGCCCAAATAATATTATGTACAAACCAAACCAAGCACAATGACTGCTTGTGATTCTTTAAAAGTCCTTCACCTTTCAACGCTTCTATCAAATTTTTGTTTTTCAATCTTGGACCAACAATGGACACCAGGTCATCACGATCAGACGACTTACCTTTGCCTTTTTTGGGTGGGCGGGATACTTTTTTTTTGGGTTAGAATAGGTATAACTTGAGAAGGAGGATAATGTTTTAGTCCAGTAACTATGGCAAACTCCTTCCAACCAAAACAAACAGGCATGCCATAATAATTTATCCATACCTCATCCATCTTATCTTTATTTTCCTATATGTTCTACTCTTGAGAAGTTCATATACCATTTTCATTTGGAAACGAGCATTGTTGTCCTACGGCAAATCAAGATATTTCCCAAAGCAGCTGTCCCTGAAATAAGCATCCAATTTTTATTCTCGAAGAATTTTTTTGAAGGCGTCGAAAGATTTTCCCATGGCTGACTTAACCAAGAAATCACCTGTTAAATCTGTGGGACCATCGTATTGTATTCTCACAGGATAACGATCAATGCTGAAGGCTTTGAGCAGCTCTTTGGTGGAAGGGCTATTAGTATCTGCATCATCTCCTTTGAAACATTCCTCTTCCCCGTGTTCATCATACTTTGCTCCCGATTGAGATAACGCTTGTAAAGCAAGCTCATAGAGTGGTGGATATAGCCTAGCTGCTTCACTTATTCCTTTACTTGGACTTGATTTAGTTTCTGTTCTTTTGGGAACCATATTATCTAAAATTAACAGGTGTCACACCCCCTTTTTAACTACGAAAAGATTAATTTTAAGTTCGAAAGGGTTTTTATTATTAAAGTGACAAAATGAAAATTGGTTTTGAAAAGGATTATTTACATTCAAAACTCTGAGTAGCCACTTGGCATAAGTCAGGTCTGCCAAGTCACCTGTGGATATCCTTTTTCAAAACGGTTTTGAATCTGTAAAATTGATTTGCGAACAGAGATTCCGACTAAGGAATTCTGTTGACCGAGAGGAAGGTGTTAGGCACCCCTCAATCCCGTGGTTTGTCCACGGTCGCTCGGTGGAGAGTATCGGCTAATTATACACCACGAATGTATAAACCACACAAAGCACATAAACAAACATCAACAACAATCCAAAACCAAAATAATAATCTCCAGTCCAATTATACAGTCCAAAATAGAAAAAGAATGCGAAAAATGTAAATCCTATTCTAGCCTACACTAATTTTATACTACGCTCCCATGCTACCCAATGCCTCAGGCCTTCATCACGGACGTCCTCCAAATACAAAATACTTTGGGGCATTCCCCGGCGAATAAATGCAAGTGATCACAGGGCATTCCCCGATTAAATGAATACATTTCCAAATGCAAGAACTAAAACCAAACCATTGAACTCAAATTCCACATTCAAACATTCAACAAGAAAACTTATTCCTAAAGTTTAGCCTACCCGAACCTACATTCGCCTATCCATTTCAACATATCATAATTCTATCACATTTTCAATAATATTCATGCTCATTACAAATTAAACAAAACAACAATAAACCAAAGTTAATCTAAATTCAACCTTTTTTTATCAATTTCTCAATTTCATCCCCAAACAACCAATTTTACTTTTCAAATGAGATATCACTTCAACGTATAAATCATGATTAAGAAAACCAACCGCAAATCAAAATAACACGCATTCATCACCAACAACGATCCAAACAATACACGATATTCAATCCAACATCAAATATAATAAACAATGAAATAAAAAGAGAAAGAGAGTAGAATTGGACCTCAATTTGAAGCTTTCAAACTCAATGTTATTCGAATAAAGAGAGTTAGCAGAAACCTCGTGCCGAACCTTAAAACTGACAATCCAACTCGACAATGAGAAATAATGACCCATACTCACCGTCACTGTTCACTATTACTGTTCACTGACACTGTTCATCGACACTGTTCACGCCGGCCTCCCATTTTTATTGATCCCCCATTTTTTGTGTGAGTTTGGTATATATTAGTGTGTATTGGAAAGATTGTGTGTGTATATCTTTTATAAAAATTGAAAAGGGCCGTCAATGATGATCTCCAGGAAAAGAAAACCCAAAATGGAATGCCTTTATTTTTTTTTTTTCAGAAGAATCCCCCCAAAAATGGAAAAGAAAAATTCTTTTTATCTTTTTTTTTTGTGCTCCCAAAGAATGGGAACCCCTTTACTGTGAATTCTCTCTCTATATGGTGAAGTCCCTAGGTAGTATATTGTGAGGTGTCCCTCACGTGAGTGGATTGTGCCTATAGGAAAATTTCCTAGTAGGTTCCTTCTAGTGTATTTCTTTGTGGACAAGAAGAGGAGAGGAGGAGGGGGTCCCATGGGAGGGGGGTGGGATAGTGGGTGATGTGTTGTTTCTTTAATTGGAGGGTTGAGGATTAGGTGTCTATTTTTGATTGGATGAGTTGTTGGAGTCTTTAAAATAAGGTAAAATTGGTTAGGGTTTGTTATTTGAATAAAAACAAAAAATTAAATAAATAAATAAGTAAAAGATGAGGTGGTTATTTATTTTCTTGGGGAAAAGTTATAAAGATGGGGTTAAATTGTGTGATATCGGAATGAGAAATATTATTAATGGGATAAAATTACGTGTCTACAACAGGAATTTAAAATAATATATTATTGTTGATTAATGCATCGTTAAAAAAGGATAACAGTGAATCAAACAAGCAAAACAGTAAAATAACAGTTGCAACAGATCATCGATCTGTTGTACCAGGTAGTATATATGTTGCAACATATAACGAAACTGTTATAGATGAGTAATCTGTTGTAACAATACAAAATATATCACTCATCTTTTAAGATAGATGAATGGTCTGTTCAACAAATCACACAACTGTTGTGACATCATCTGTTGCAACATATAAGTGATCTTTTGGAATATTTAAATAATCTGTAGCAATCACTGAGTAATATGTTGCGACAATACAAAATATATCACTCATCTGTTGAGAAAGATGAATGGTCTGTGCAACAGGTCACACATCTGTTGCAACACATGAGTGATTTGTTGGAACAGTTATCAAAGGTCAATATTGTTTAGATTTCTTCCAACATAGGGTCGTCTATCGCAGAAGATAAATGATGAGTTGGAAAAATCAAGTCTTGGACTTTTCCTGTAGGAAGAGTTAGTAGGATTTTATCCAACAGGAGGTTCATCTGTTGCATCAGATCATTAATCCGATGGTTCTTCCATTGCACCAGATGGTTAATTAGTTGTATCATATTTTTTATCCGATGTTTAATCTATTGCAACATATGGTAAAGCTGTTGCATCAGATATTTAATCAGTTGCATCAGATTATTAATCTGTTGCATCAGAATTGTAATCTAATGGTTCCTCTGGTGTATCAGATGGTTGATCTGTTGCATGATATGATAAATTTGTTGCATCAGATAGTTAATATGTTGCACCTGATGGGTAATCTATTGATGGAAACAGTAGCGCGATTTTGTTAAACAAAAAACAACAATTTCACCATTTTTAACAAGAACAAGAACAGAACAAATCAAAACCAAATTGTTCTTTTGTTTTTATAAACACAAACAATAAAAATAAAACTTCAAAAAAATGCAACGAACAACAAAATATCATAATTCACTTCGAAAAGAGAAGAGAAGAAATACCAGGAATTAGGATTTTATTCAGACCTCATTTCAAATTGGTGCAACAAATATTGAAATTTTTAACCAATACTATAAGAGAAGTTGGCTCAAGTTTCTCGTTTTCTTCAAAACTAAAAAGGCCATAAATTTTTACCTATGAACGAAGAAAAGGAACGATGAAGAATTTGAAGATGTTGTGGCCGGAGAGTAAGGCTGTCATGTTAATTGACGTCGAAAACGAACTCGAAGCCCAACTATTTGTAGTCGGATGTTGAAGTCATCGAGGATTGAAATGAGAAATTTGCAGAACAGTTGGTTGGGAGAGAGTTGAGAGAAGCTGTCGAGAGAGGGATGAGAGACAGGTTGATTGAATTGAAGAGGGGAACTCGAAGCCCAACTATTTGTCATTGGAGGTAGAAGTCGTCGGGGGTTGAAGAGAGAAATTTTGCAGAACTTTTGGTTGGGAGAGAGTTGAGAGAAGCTGTTGAGAGAGAGGAGAGAGTGGTTGATTTGGATTGAAGAGGGGTGTGGGTTGATTTGTATTTTTGAAAAGATTAGAAAATTTTAAAAATATTAATCAAGTCCACAATTAACTTAATCAAGTTTTCTAATGATGTTTGGCCCTATCTATTGGTCAATGTCACCAATCCTTCATTCAAGACTTAAAAGACACCTTTCCTTCAATTTTCTCTAGTTACTTAGTATAGTTTATAATTGATTCTGGTTACTTTTTAAGTACTACGAAGCATTAAATCATAATGGATGAGAAGTAATGCCAAACTCTGAAGTTATACGTACACTAGTTGTATCCATTGTTGGAAAAACAATACAATAACAGTTACTCAAATGACAAATTCAACTAAAAATCATAATTTGACTTACCAAGGTCTCCTATGAAGTAATGCCAAAGTGGAAAGTGGTGATGTTCGAAATAAAATTTGACCTAAGAAATTGGTCAAATAGCAACAGTAGTGGTAACAACAACAACAACAACAACAACAACAACAACAACAAATGGTCAACATGAAGAAGATGAAGATGATCATAAAGTAGAAGATGATGATAATGAAGCAAAGATGATGAATAAAGCAACAACAATAATGGACAACAAAAATCGCTAAGAGAGAGAAAACAATAATGGATGAGAAGAGAGAGAAAGAAGCCCTTTTTCCTCCGTTTTTCGTTATATTAGGTAAATATTTGGATCAAAGTGTAAATTTAAAAACTTGTGGATTATTTTCAAACTTCCTCAACTTTCTTAATCCATAATAAAGTAATTATCACCTCCACCTAATAATTAAGACTTATGTCACCTACACTTCATTTTAAAAATCTTTTGTCACTTAAAGCTCAAAGCCCCTAGTTACTTAGTACAGTTTATAATTGATTCTAGCTACTTTTTAAGTACAACAATAGAGTGGAAAATATTTACCCTCTCGATCAAGGTAATGAAATGACCAAAAGAATATTTGTTATTGTAATATAGGATTGAATAAGGTGGGTTGGTTAATCTAGGCATTAAAAATAAATTCATGAAAATAAAAATATATAATGTAATTGAATTTTTTACAAAAAAAAATAAATAATAAAAAATAAAAATGTGAAAATGTGAAAATACTTTGCTAAGACTCCATTGATGGAGCTAAGAAGAGGAGAAGAATCAAAATTATAACTGTTTCAAAACTTGTTTGTTACAATCAGATTGTTGTGCCATATATAGGCAACAAAATATCTAATAACTACCTTTCTTCTAGAATACTCTATTTGACAGCTCATTGCCACTCACTAATCATTGTCTAACAACCTCTAACAACTTATACAGCTGACTCAACAATATGCTCCTAACTAGTCGAATGCCTACTCCTATCAGTATTACACATAGTGGAACAGGTAGTCGTGTATGTTCCAAAACACTCCCCTTCAAGCTGCAGGGTGCAGAACATTCAGCACACCAAGCTTGCTAAGTAAGTGGACATGTTGAGCAAGACTTAGGCCCTTGGTAAGCAGATCAACAAGTTGATCTGTAGAGTGAACATGTAGGGACTTAATCAATCCATCCTTGATTTTGTCCCTAATGAAATGACAGTCAATCTCAATGTGTTTGGTTCTCTCATGGAACACAGGGTTGTTGGCCAGGTGAATGGCTGAATTACTATCACTATAAGCTAAAATGGGGAGGTTGATAGGGACCTTAAGTTCCTAAAATAATCCAACCAGCCAAGTGAGTTCTGCAACTGTTGAAGCCATGCTTCTATACTCAGCTTTAGCAGAACTCCTAGAACCAGTGTGTTGCTTCTTGGACTTCCATGATATGAGTGATTCACCAAAGTGAATAGCATAACTAGTAACTGATCTTCTGGTGTTTAGACAGGCAACCCAATAAGAGTCATACCAGCAAGTCAAAGTATTAGCAGGTTCAGCCTTTAACCAGACACCTTGGCCAACAGAATTTTTTAGGTACCTAACTACCCTAGTAGCTGCTTCCCAGTGAGACTTCTTGGGATGTTGCATGAATTGGCTGAGTCTGTACATCAAAGTTAATGTCTGGCCTTGTAATAGTGGCATACATAAGTTTCCCAACAAGTCTTTCGTAAGAGGAAATATTAGACAATAGTTTATCACCTTGTGCACCTATTGCGTGATCTTACTCAATAGAAGTGAGCCTGGAATTAGACTCTAAGGTAGTAATAGCAGGCTTAGCACCACTAAGACCTATTTCAGCAATCAACTCTAGAATATACTTTCTTTGGTTTAGAATGATCCCTGATGTTGATCTTAAAACTTCAATACCCAAAAAATACTTGAGATCCCCCAAGTCTTTCATCTTAAACTGCTGATGCAACTTGATTTTGGTAGCATTGATCAAGGAGGAACTGCTTCCAGTGATTAGTAAATCATCAACATAAACAAGAACTATAACAGTGTCATTACCTTGATACAGGGTGAATAGGGAATAATCATGTGCACTTTGGGTAAAACCAGCATCAAGTAAGGCATGAGTAAGCTTAAGATTCCACTGCCTAGAGGCTTGCTTAAGACCATACAAGGATTTGATCAACTTACACACCCTGTGCTCCCCATGTCTTCTAAATCCTTTAGGCATTTCCATGTAAACATCCTCCTCAAGATCCTCTTGGAGGAATGCATTATGGATATCCATTTGATGAAGATTCCAACCTTTAGATGAAGCTAGTGCAATCACACATCTGACTGTAACCATCTTAGCTACTAGTGAGAAGGTTTTATGATAGTCCAACCCTTCTTACTGGCTATATCCTTTGGCCACTAACCTTGCTTTGAACCTCTCCACTTCACCATCTGCAAGATATTTGATCTTGTATATCCACTTGGAACCAACAATATTCTTCCCTTTAGGTAGATCAACAATGACCCATGTGTTGTTAGCTTCTAAGGCTTGAACCTTTGATTTCATAGCTTCCACCCACCTTTTATCTGTTACAGCTTGTTTATAGTGTTGAGGCTCAGTTAAAGTGGAGAATTTGGATAAATAGCACTGATAAGTAGGACTCAGATTTTTATAAGACAAGCTGTTGGCTAATGGATGTTTGCATATATGATTTCGAGAAGTATCAACATAATCATGCATCCACACTGGTGGTTTGCTTGTTTGCGTAGGTCTACTGGAAAAGGGTTGAGGCAGGGAACAGTTATCTTGGTATGTTTCTTCATAAGTGGTGCCTGCACCAGGAACTTCAGCATCAGAAATGCCATCCTCCTCAGTTGGAGTTCCTTCAGTAACACTCTCAGTATTTGTTTCATGAAATGTTTCTTCATCTGTAGGAATCAAGAAGTCAGTAATATTTTCTCCAGATGAGGAAGCTTGTGTATTTTGTGCTGGTGAGGAAGTAAAAGAAAATGTATCTTCATGAAACACAACATCTCTACTGACTAATAGTTTCTTTGAGGTGATATCCAGTAGTAAATACCCCTTTTGAGATTCTGAATATCCCACCAAGACTGCAAGTTTGGCACTTTCTATGAACTTATCACCTCTTGGAAGGATAGTAACATAGCACAAGCATCCAAATACCCTGAGATATGACAACTTGGGATCCTTGGAAAACATCAACTGAAATGGGCTCTTACCACTTAGAATAGAAGATGGTAACCTGTTCATTAGATATACTGCAGCCATTACACATAGTCCCCAATACTTAATGGGCAAGTGAGACTGAAACTTAAGGGATCTAGATATGTTTAATACGTGTCTGTGCTTCCTCTCCACAACTCCATTCTATTGAAGAGTGTGAGAATAGCTGGTCTGATGTAGTATGCCCAGGGACTGGATCAATGTCTTACATTGAGAGTTGATAAATTCAGTGCCATTATCAGATCTAATGGTTTTTACCATTATGCCAAACTGAGTTTTAATCATGGAAACAAATGTCTTAATGGCCACTATGACCTCAGACTTTAACTGCAATAGGTGCACCGAAGTGTATCTACTATGGTCATCTACCATAGTCAAGAAGTAATACTTGTTGTCAAAAGTAGAAGTTTTATATGGACCCCATAAATCCATGTGTACAAGTTCAAAACATGTAGAGCATCTACTAGTACTTTAAGGGAATGAAAATCTTGTCTGTTTAGCTAGTGGATACACAAAACATTTATTCAACATGTTTGCATCACTAGGATTCTTCATAATGTCTAAACACTTGAGAACCTGAGCAGCAGGGTGTCCAAGTCTTTGGTGCCATAAGATGTAACTAGAAGTGGAGACTTCTACAATAAATCTGCTAGCTTCTGATCTTAAATGATTAGCGCCTCTTGTGTAACCACCACCTTTAAGAACATATAGTCTACCCTCTTGGCTACCAATCCCCTTCACCTTGCCATTGAAGAGGTCCTGAAAGATACAAAAATCAGGAAAAAAAGAAACAAAACATGAAAGTTCCTTGGTTATCTTGGCAATAGAAAACAAATTGAGTTTGAAGTCTGGAACATGTAGAACATCTTTGATCACATCATCTGCAAAAATATGAGATTCTACAGTGTGTGAGATTGTCACTTCATCACCTGTTGAAAGGTGCAACTTATCCACATGCTTGGAGTCTAATCTGGTACCTCCTTTGAACAAGTATCTATGTGCAGACACATGATGTGTAGCACCTGAGTCTACAATCCAACTGTCAGAACATGCTTTGGACAAGAAACAAGTAGCAATACCTGTCAAATTGACTTATTTCATATCTGTTGTGTCTTTGTACAACTTAGTCATAATCTGAGTGTATTCTTCCTTAGTGAATGTGTAAGGCTTGGCCTTTGGTGTATGAATCGCTTCATGAATAGAACTATCAGTATCAATTTGACTAGCTACCACAGTTGAAGCCTGAGAAATAGACCTGTGACCAGTGTTTACAAAGTTGTTACCACCATTGTTTGTGGATAGGTTGTTACTGCCAGTTTACTGTGATCTGAAATTAAAGTTGTAGCCTTGTTTCTTCCCGTTCTTCCAGTCATTTGGATACCCTACCAACTTATAGAAAGTTTCCTTGGTATGACCCAATAGATGGCAATAATCACACTTTCTGCCTCTATAGTTAGAGTTGCTTTGTCCAAAACCATAATTTCGATTCACTTGCATAGTACGTGGTTCTGATCTATCATTCACAGTCATCATACATGCTGAATGTTAGATTTCATCCTCTATGAGCATATCATAAGCTTGATTGAGAGTAGGAGTCATTCCTTTGAGCAATATCTGTCTTCTAGCTTGGTCATAGGACTCATTCAGGCCACTTAAAAATTGTAAAAGTCTAAGTTGACACATATGATCTGGGTATTCTTTAGACGTAGGGCAAGCACAACTAGGATTTCTGATAAGATTGTTTAGATTTTGCATGAATTGGCTAAGTACTTAGACAACAAATCAAATATCAGGCCTAGTAATGGTAAGATAAATCAGTTTTCCTATAAATTTCTGATAGCTTGTAATATCTTTCAATAACAGATCATCAGTGCATCCCATCTGCTCATCATATTCCACTGTTGTCAATCTTTTATTTGACTCAAAAAGTGTAGGTGCAGGTTTAGCACTACTCAATCCCACTTCTGACAAAAGTTCCAGTGAGTATTTCCTCTGATTAAGTATCACCCCCTTAGTTGATCTCATCACTTCTATGCCAAGGAAGCATTTTAAGTCACCAAGATCTTTGATCTTAAAATTCTTGTGTAGTGTAGACTTAGTGTCAGAGATAAATTGTGCATCATTTCCCATAATCATCAAGTCATCTACATAGACAAGAATAATGACCTGTGCATCTCCTTTCTTTATGTTGAATAGGGAGTGATCATGTTCACTCTGAACATAATTGGTATATGTTAATGCCTCAGTTAACTTGATATTCCATTGCCTAGAAGCTTGCTTCAGGTCATATAGTGATTTAAGTAGTCTGTAAACCTTCATCTGTTTTCCTTGTTGATGAAACCCTTGGGGCATATCCATGTGAACCTATTCAACTAAATCTCCTTGTATGAATGCATTACTAACATCCATATGAAATAAGGGTCAATTCTGTGATGCAGCAACACTGATGACAGTTCTCACTATGACCATTTTTGCCACAGGTGAGAAGGTGTCATGATAGTCAAGCCCCTCCTTTGTGTATATCCCTTTGCCACTAGCCGTGCCTTGTACCTCTCTATATCTCTGTTTGCATTGTACTTTATTTTATACACCCATTTGGACCCTATAGTTCTTTTTCCTGCTAGCAAATCTACTATCTCCCATGTGTGATTGTCCTCCAGTGCTGCAATTTCTTGTTGCATATATTCTATCTAATGTTTATCTTATGAAGCCTCTTGAAAACTTTGTGGCTCCACAGTTGAGGAGAGAGCTGCTAAATATGAGACATATGTAGGACAAAGAGCTGTATTTATGATAGATAATTAGCAATAGGATAAAGAGGTTGTTTTGTAGACTTCTTGCTCTTTTCAGTTGTAACATAATCTTGCATCCAAAGTGGTGTTTTAAGCACTCTACTAGGTCTTCTGTTGGGCTCATCTGTAGATAAGAAAGGTGCAGAAGTTGCATTTTCTTCAATTTATGTTGTAATATCAATGTTATCAGGAACATGAGTAGTTGTTGATCCCTCTGGGACAACAACAGAAACATCAGTACTAGAAACATCAGTAGGCAGTGATGTTTCAGTAGTGATCTGAGGTTCATTTATTGAGTGATCAATTGTCATTTGCAGAGGGGACCAGGTACTATCAGAAAACATTGGAATGTCACAGAAAATAGCATCACCACCTTCAGTTGTTCCTTTGAAAGGGAATATGGTTTCTTGAAAAACCACATCTCTGCTAACCAGAAAAGCACCAGAATCCATGTCAAGCAGTTTGTATCCCTTTTGTGTGTCCATGTACCCTAGAAATATAGTTTTCCTAGTTCTTGGATAAAATTTTCCTCCCTTTGGTAAAACACTCGCGAAGCATAAGCATCCAAATACTCAAAGGTGATCTAGTGTTGCAGGTTTACCGTACAACAGTTCATAGGGTGACTTTTCGAGAAGGATTGTAGATGGCAATTTGTTGATCAAATATACTGTTGTTTTTACACTATCTCCCCAAAATCTATGTGGTACTCTACTTTGAAACTTAATTGCTCTTGCTACTTCTAGTATATGTCTATGTTTCCTTTCCACAACACCATTTTGTTATGGTGTGTAAGGACAACTACTTTGATGAATAATCCCAAGAGATGAAAGAAATTTAGTGAATTAAGAATGAAGAACTCTTTTCCATTATCTGATCTCAAAATTTTCACACAAGCATCAAATTGAGTCTTTATTCTAGATAAAAATTCTTTCAACACCACAAACACTTCACATTTAGAGTGAATCAAACATGTCAAAGTATATCTACTAAAATCATCCACAATAGTCACAAAATAGAATTTCTTATCATAAGTAGTTACTTTGAAAGGTCCCCACACATCTACATGCACCAATTGAAAAATACTAGTAGTTTTGGAAGTACTTTCAGGGAATTTGAGTCTCCTCCGCATGGCAAGTGGACAAACCATGCAGCAGTCCTGTGATTTATCAGAAATCCTCCCTTGCAAGGAAGAAATATGTTGCATCACAGAGATTGGGGGATGCCCCAGCCTCAAGTGCCACAGAGTATAATCTTTTCTTTCTTTTATTGAAACTGCTGCAGTTATTGAACTCTCTTGTTGCAGCCAGCACAGACCTTCCATTTCTTTACAAATCCCCAATACCTTGCCACTGTAAAGCTCCTGAAATAGGCAAAACTCTAGGTAGAAAGTGACTAAACAACTGAGTTCCTTTGTCAGTTTTGAAATTGACAATAAGCTGAACTTGAAATTAGGAACATAAAGAACATTTTTAATTGTTTTTTTTTAGTATGGCTGCATTTCCTATATGTGTGATGATTGATCTATCACCAGTAGGTACTTGGACCCCATTTTCTCTCCACTTTCAACCTCTTTTAGATAAATTAAGAATTATTTAAGAGGTGTTATGTAATGTGTATCTCCTGAATCAAGTATCCATTTACAAGACATAAAAGTGGATAACAATGACTTTATACCTGCCATGTTAGAATGACAATTCTCAGTATTGTTACTTCCACCTGTTACTGGAGATGAAGAGCTTCCTGTGTTGAGGCTATATTCACTGATGTGCATCAGTCCTGAAGAAGATGTGCATTCTCTTGAATTATATTCTCCTCTAGGATCCCTTGCACCTGAACTAGATTCTTCAGAAAAAATTTGATTAGCAGCATAGGATTTAGCATCATGTCCCTGCATTTTCTTTTTACTCTTGCAATCAGGAGGATATCCTACAATTTTGTAGCATTGCTCTTTCACATGTCCTTTGCAACCATAGTGATCACAATATCCAAACCTCTTCGGAACAGCTCTAGGACCCTGTCCTCTACTTACCATCAAGCTAACAGATTCTTTATGAGAATCAATCACTCCTAAATTTCTCTGAATTTCCTCTTGAATAACAACTGCATAAACTTGATTCACTATCAATATGGTAGTTCTAAGTAAGATATCACTCCTAACATGACTAAAGCTCTCGTTCAAACCCATGAGAAACTGCAGTAGTTGTTGTTGATGTCACAAGTGCTCTGTATATTCCTTTGATACTTCACAGTCACAAACAGGTGCAGGTGTGAGAAGATTAACTCATTTCAAGCATCTTTTTACTTCGAATAGTATATAGTAACAGAATTCATACCTTGCATGTGGGTAGCAATTTTCTTACTAAGCTGGTAGATTCGAGTTAAATTTGATTCATGAAACCTTTCAGCAAATTCATCCCAGACCTTTTTTGCACTGGAAGCCAGTACAATGCTCGAAATCAGCTCCAACGAAACTGTGCTACTAATCTATGATAATACAATGGCGTTACATCGGTCCCATTGCTTTGCAAATCCTCCTTTGTACAAATTTCTCGAGCAAGTTCCATCAATGAACCCTAATTTGTTTCTCCCCAACAAAGCTAGCTTTATAGACCTACTCCAAATTGTGTAATTCTTGGGTCCAGATAGTTTCATCCCAATCAAAACAATTCCTGGTATATCTGATAATTACAAGTACACCGGATGTGTGTAGTCAATTTGTGTGCTTTCGATCTGTGGTCGTACTTCTCCCATGGCAGTACAGTACTCAAACTTTCAGCAATTGCTTCTCTCCAAGCTACCAGCTATGACGACTGCTCTCAGATCCGACAAATGCAAACTACGGAATGGATGGCTCTAATACTATGTGAAATTTAGCAATAGCTAGATGAATTCAAGCAACCATCACTGATGGGAAACTTTTAGAAAGAGGAAAAATTGAGAAGAAGAAATGTTTTCTTATTAAGCACTCTTTTTGTAGTTACATTGACTCTATATATAGAGAGGGATGATAACCGACTGAAGCTACACTTGCAGCAGTTTCAACTAATCTTGCCAGGTCATCAAGTAATACATTCCTTGTGAAGAAATTCCAATACTCTTCATCTAAAAGGCTCCTCTTCACTAAAAGATATCTATTTTCCTAAAAGACACAACTTTTCTCTAAAGACACCTTTTCATAAAAAAAAAACTTTTAATTAATTTATTTTAAACAAAAAATCCAACAATCCCCCACTTGTTTAAATATAAATTAAGACACAAAGATCAAGTCATGTTCACACATAGAATAATGTATTTTTCAATTTGAACATCACCTTAGCGCGATGCCCCAAGATGAAATCGAAATTCCATCTAGCATAATAGCTTTGAACATGTTATTCCTTGTGATAACATCTGTGACACTACACGCATAAACATTTCATTCCTGCTTTCCACTCAACATGCTTAGCACTTTTATGGTCATGTGCTATCCAAAGTTCATGAACATTTATGAGAGCAACTCCAACTTCCAATCGAAGCGGCACCACTTCTATATTCATATAGGTGAAGTTCTTTCAGTGTCTTTGTTATATTTGAGACGCTTGTTCCATGAACTAAACCTCATTAAGAGCATTAGAACTCAACCCTCCAAACTATGACAACCAGTATTAGTATATCTCTTATTTAAGTACTGAAACATCCACGTATCAATAACTTGTTGTTACCCTTTGAATCCATAACTATTCATTCCATAGTGTTAGGTAGGGTTGCCATTATTGGTGGACCTAAGTAAGGAGTCTTTATAAATTCATTAACACAATCATGTAAAGAACATATGTGTTTGACTTCTCAATATATAATATGCTCGAGCTAAAGTGGTTTGACTATCACAAATTGAGGATTTTCTTAATAATCCCTCAACCATTCAACTCCTTTAATTTTCTTGCTTCTACTAATGCAAAAGTTTTCTGGTTTCAAGAAATTGTACCTCCTCGCAAGGTAATATTCATCATGTGATAAATTAGCCACAATTCTTTTGTCATTATGGACTATCTCGATCTAGGATCAAATAGGGTATAGACGACTTATGTTTAAGTGACTAAATTTGTTTACAACTCTTTTCACAATGTAGCGAGATTAACTACATTACCCCCACTATTTTGTATATTCTTGATATCCAACATAGTACCAATTTCTCCAAGATCCTTCATTTTAAATATGTAAATAAAATCTCTTTTGATTTTTTTTTTATCAACATATCGATAAACCATCACACAAATTGACAATATCCATTAAGAATTCTAAAGTGAAGACATATTGACTATCTCAAATAGTTTATGCTCTTCAACTATATATTAAATAATTTTAAGTCTATTAGTGACTTCTAATCACATGTCAAAAAACCCCACACTTTAAACATATCAAGTGTTTTTCATATCACATATAAAGTAAATTCAATTCACTAACTCATATTCTTTAACTCTTAGATTCACTTATAACAACTATCAAATATGGACATGCACTTGTAAGAAATGCAATATTTCATGTCATTTAAACTCCACATATGATGTTTATGCAAGAATAACTATCCACAATAATCACGCAAGAAAATATTATTCTTAATTATCATGCATTTGAAGACCATCACAAAAATATCATCTACCCTAATATTTATAAAAATAAAGAATAAAAATTCATAAATAAATAATAAGTAGGGTCTCAAGAAGATAGAACCCGTTATCACCACTCTTTTCTTGATCCTTATCAAAGTTATTGCATTGCTTGAAAGTTGGAAGTGGTGCATGGTGGTAGCACCGTTTGACTCCACTTTGTTCGAGTCCACCAAAATATAAAAATTAAAATCCCTATTTACAATTTCCACTAGTAGGACGTACGTTTCTAAAAATGACACAATGATGCCCGAAACGCTTTCCTAAAAATGATATTTGCTCCCTCTGCTATGAGATTTAACACAAATAATTTTAGTGGATATGACAAGCCTATTAAATTCTCCACTAAGCAAATAGTGAAGAAATTCTTCTGGAAAGCAAAAAGTCAAGACTTGATCTTTTTTGGAAAGAAAGAAAACCTTTGGGGAAAGTTATAACTTATTTGAAAATATGGTTCATAAATTCCCCTAATCAGATAAATACTTGTACAAGTCAACCAAGTCTTCCTTTATTTTCTTTAGAATTGTGTGGTGCAAAAATGGCATGCCATGTTCCTATAATAAGTTATATTATACACTTCAGAATTATTTTTACGTGGTTAAGATAGTTTAGGGAGAAAGGTCCGAAATATACCTAAATTTTATTGAAATTATTTTTTTGTAATACGTATCAACTTTATGGGGGCCCTATCACCCTCTAGTTATTTTTTACCGTATTTCTGTGGCATATATTTGCTAGCTAGACCACCGTATGAATACACACATTGAGTGCGTAAGGGTCTAAAGTTATCCAGTTAAGCAAATATATCCACAAAAATGCGGTAAAAAATTTTCTAGGGGGATCACAGGACCTCCGTAAAGTTGAGGCGTGTGATAGTAAATTTCGTTAAAATTTAGATATAATTTTCGGACCTTTTTCCCGATAGTTTATATAGATGATCATAATCTGTTTATAATCCTTTTATCTCTATCTAGGACAAAATCTGTAGACTTTTAATCCTAGTTACTTTTTGTAGAAGTTAATTTAGGTCATTTTTATATGTGATGGTAGTATAAAAGGAGCTTTTAATTATGGTTTATAATTTATTTGCAATTTTGACTTTTTTGAGGGTATGTTTTTGTGAATTTTTTTTTAATAAAAGAATACATAACATTAATTTGTATTGGCTGCCATCATTTTAGAGAATTTGTGAAGTTATGTGGGCCTCAAAGACTTAACAAAATTAGAGAAGACAAAAAATACCGTCTTTGTAAACGTACATTTGGTGGCAAAGTTATTCCTCTAATCAATCCAAACACTCCCTTAAGTTGCCTTTTACTAAAGTTATGTATACTAGCATAGTCCAGGCTGACAGTAATTATAGAACCAATTCCATTCCTCATCACACTACCCATGGTGAAGCTGTCCAAAAAATTGACATGGAGGATATGAAGGGGCTGACTGAGATTTTACTTGAAATTTTATGTGTATGTTTTTAAGACTTTTTTTAATAAAAGAATACATAAAAATAATTTGTATTGGTTGTTATCATTTTCGAAAATTTTCCTTGTTATGCGGCCCCAAAGACTTTACAAAATTATAGAAGATCAAAAATACGCCAAGTCTTGCAACTGTAAATGTGATGTATAATTTATTCCTCTGATCAGTCCAACTGACTTCCCAAGTTGACTTCTACAAAAGTTATGTATATTAATTATATAGAGAATTTTATGAGATAGTATAATTAATTAATTCTATTTTCTTTTTAGGTAATATAAAACTCGGTCAATTTTATTTTTGTAAAAAATTAAAGGCATAATACATAAACAGGACCTTTTACTTGACACCAAATTATAATGATACCCTTTAACTTTATCAGTGTACAAGTTGGCTCTTTAACTAAATAAAAGCTGAACAAAAAAATATTTCAATTTTGCAACTTACATGCGTGAAACTCAATCGATCCTGCATGGATTAGTAATACATTCAGATGCTGTCACCTAATTAAAAAGACACATTATAACTATGATCTTTAACTTTGCCAGTGCACAAGTAGACCCTTTAACTATATAAAAGTTAAATAAAAAAAATACTTCAATTCTAACTCTAACGCGCGTGGTTTTGAGTGTATACACGCATTTTGCCAGGTAGGATTGGAGTGTTTTTTGTTCAGCTTTTGTATAGTTAAAGAGCCTACTTGTGCATTGATAAAGTTAAAGGTCACAGTTATAATTTGGTATCAAGTTAAAAGTCCTACTTATGTATTATGCTAAAATTAAAATATTGGGATTATACTGATTTTGTTGTGCTTTTAGTAGCGGTTTTATCAATATAGAACTATTTTCATAGTAAAATGAATTTTTTTTTACTAAAAGCTCTAAAGTTATATGTACCTAGCTATATTGAGAACTTTTAGATGATTAGTTATTTAGTATAGTTACATTTTTAAGTACTACGATAGTGTGGAAAATATTTACCCTCTCGATCAAGGTAGTGAAATGACCAAAAGAATTTTTGTTATTGTAATATAGGATTGAATAAGGTGGGTTGGTTAATCTAGGCATTAAAAATAAATTCATGATTGAAATAAAAATATATAATGTAATTGAATTTTTTACCAAAAAAAATACTTAAAAATAAAAAATATCTGCACTTGTGCGTAGAGTTTTTACCAAAATGTACATTTTGAATGTGACATAATGAGTACAATCAAATCTAGACAGACTCAAAGATAAAATCACAAAAGCAAGAATGTGTGGAATGTCATTAACTATGAGTCATTTTCCTAATTTTAACAAACTTATTTTTCCATACAAAATTTTTTAAGGGAAAAGGTTCAAATATGTCATCAAACTTTGAGAAAAAAGCTCATTCATGTAGTTTTTTTTAACAGTCTAGTTTGATGGTTTTTGTCAAAATCATTTTGTAAACGTGGTCAATAATGATTTGTCCACGTCATTAGTTAAATGAGTCAAAAAAAAATTAAGGGAAAAGACTCAAATATGTCACTGAACTATCAAAAATTGCCCATTTATGCAATAAGTTAAAAGTTCAGCGCATTCATGCCACCGTCGTTACAAAATCAACTCATCAATGTCATTACTTTTTAAGGTTTTCGAAAACATCTTTGTCACGTGGCCTTTTATTAGAGGTCCACGTCATTAATTAAAACAAATCAATATTAATTACAAAATATCTTAGATCCATTTAAAGAACCGGTCTATTTTAACATAACCGATCCATACCCATTAAAGTATATTTTTTCTACAACAATAATAATATTTTCGATCAGAAAAAATAGTGATTAATGTATATCCTTTGGTTGTTTCTTGTTGATTCTAAATCATTACAAGTGTTATGCTTAACAGAAGCCTCAAAAGTTCTATCCTACAATAACTTTTTGTTTTATCCAACAGTAACTGATTATTTGTAATTCAAGTGACTCTAATACATACTCCGGAGTTGCAAGAAAAGAAGCCAATGAACGATTAGGGCAAGTAAGAAAAAGAAGGAGGTGTACCAATAGAACTTCTCCATTCTCCCATCACGATTTAGGGGAGCATACATTGTTCAAAAATTATTTTCAAATAACAGTTTAAAATATTCTTGTTCTTGTTTTCTTTTGTTTTGTGGTATTGCTTAATCCAATCGGTTTCAATAACAACTAATTTAACCTTAACTTTCTAATGAATATTCTTCTCCCACATTTTATTTTCGAACTAGGTACCCTCTCATCCGAATTCCTATCGCGTAAGACCCATTAAGCGGGAAGCACTTTCTATCAAGATTATTTTCAAATTCAGGATGCAAATCCAAGATCTTTGATTACAGGGGGGAATCATGTTCATCCACAACGACCCTTAACGCTAAGTTTTACTTTCTTTTAGAGATATTTTTATAAATTTTTATTCTTAAATAGTACACAACATTTCTTTGTAACACTGATCTCATTTGACTCTTCAGTTACTTGGTTCCCTAACTCATATGGTCTAGGCGAGCAAAATACTCCAAGCACCACGAAAGCCATGTTGGAGACAAGAAGAAATCCTCTAATCCTCTACTCGTTTTTTTAGTATAAGATTTTTTTTATTTTTATTTTTTGATGAGAAGATAGAGAATGAAGCTCATTATACTTTAGTGTTGATGCAGTAGTTTCTGAGTGCACAATGTGTCCTATAGTACTAACAACATACTATGGCATCATAACATCATTACTTAGGCACTGATAAAAAAACATACTATGCATCATAAGATTATACTTTAGTGTTGATGCGCGAGTTCCATTGTTTTGAGGATTTTTATCTCCAGAATTTAAAGAACTAGTTGGTGATGTTCCCATAAAATGAGAAAAGGATGAATTTTTAGATACTAATTACTTATATAGTTATAGTATACGCGAAGCTCAATTTGCTAAATTGTGCTAAAGTATTAATTTCTTGCTAATGGAGTTTGACGCTTTAAGAAAAAAACGATGCAGTTGGAAAGGAGAAAGGAGAAAATTCTTGATGATCAATTATGTATGAATCTTGAACTGAATTTGTAAAGTTTTGATGATCAATTATGGCACTAGAATAATTTCGCGTGGACTCTTATTACTTATAATGTTCCTCCCAGCACTAGTGCTAAATGGTCCATCTTTCACAACATAATTGGTAAATTTCTTAGCACTATTGGGACTGCATGTATTGTCGCTCGCACCATAACCTGTACCAAGAGCGCTCGGATATGTTCCAACATGATAGCTTTAAAAAGCAAACTGTGAGACATTACTCGGACAGAAGGTGGAAGATTAACAGGAGGCAGACCCCTGGACCTAATTTAACTAACTGTATATTAAATATACAGGCATGGTATGGCCGGGTTTCTGGTGACAGCACAATACATAAATAAAATTGCACAAGAGAGACAACAATTGTAAACTGCAACGTTTTTTCTCATCAATACAATTATTTAGTAAACATTTGCAACAAAACAAGTTATTTAGAACAAGAATTGCCAAGAGCATGTTCAACATGCGAGAAGTTGGATTCGGATCTTTTGTAACATCCCTACAACATCTTTCATATTTGTCCGTCTTTCTGGAGATTCAGCACAGCAATCTAGTGCGACATTCATGATTGATGCCACACAGTCCAACTTCTTCAATAAGTGATTATCTGTAGGTGGAACCAAGTTCGCATCTGCAACATCTATTACTGCATCGGGAAGTGAATAACTCACCCAGTGCTTCAAGCTAAGATCTCCCTCAAACTCAGTAGGCTTTCTCCTGGTAAACGTTTCCAGCAACATGATTCCATAACTATACACGTCACATTTAGTAGACACCAATCCATCTTGTCCATACTCTACAATCAAACAATCAATTAAAGATGTAACATGATAACTTATGTGGAAAAAAGAAAGGGAAAAGAAATGTTCAAAGAAAAATCAAGAGACGTACCTGGCGCAATATAACCCAATGTTGCTAAGGTTTTAGTGTATAAATCACTCTCATCTTCACCAAGTAGTTTTGAAATGCCAAAGTCGCTTAGGTGGGCAACCATATCCTCGTCCAGCAAGACATTACTAGGCTTCAGATCACAGTGGATCACAGGTGACGAGCACCCATGGTGCAGATATTCCAAAGCACATGCCACATCTATCATTATGCTTAGCCTCTGCCTGATGTCTAGGAAGTAGTTGTGCGAATACAAATACTTCTCAAGACTTCCATTAAGCATATACTCGAGAACTAAAGCCTTAAAATCAAGGTTGGAACAGCTAGTAATGACTTTTACGAGATTCCTATGGCGAAGGCTGCGCAGAACTTCACATTCCGTATCAAAGCTCTTGAATGCCGCAGCTAGTTGCAGATTGAACACTTTAACTGCAATGACAGTTCCACTTCTGAGAACACCTTTGTAAACAGAGCCGAAACTTCCAGAACCAATCAGATTACTCTCGCTAAGCACATCAGTTGCTTGGATCAATTCATAGTATGAAATTCTTTCTCTTGTTATTGCAGACAATGAATCAGGTTGTTGAGGAGCTCTTTTACCTCTTCTATACCCTATCCAGAAAAAAATAATGGTGCTAGGAACAACTACTAGTGCAATACCCAGCAAAAGAAAAAGAACTAGCAATTTTTTACTATTTGATCTGTGCTTTGATGAAGTGGGGCATGGCGGGACACTAAATCTTGAAGAACCACACAATGCTTCATTGTAGATGAAAAACTGACTCGACAGGTTCTTGAAAGGACCTCCTGAGGGTATTTCACCATACAATTTGTTGAAAGAAATATTGAAATACTTTAGGTTTTGAAGTTTCTCCAAAGACTTAGGAATGATTCCAGATATATTGTTATGAGAAAGGTCTAGGAATTCCAAACCTATCATGTTGCTCATTGAGTCAGCTATAGCTCCTTGCAACTTGTTGTGTCTCAAAGAAAGGTACGCCAAAGTTTGCAAGCCTCCAATTTCTCTAGGAATTTCATTTGAGAATTGATTCACTGATAGATCTATCAGTGTCGCAACCTTTAGATTTCCAATTTCTGGAGGTAAAGAACCTACCATGTTGTTTGACGATAAGTCAAGAACCACTAGATCTTGGAGGTTCCCTAAGCTTGGTGGTATATTGAAACTCAATTTATTGGAACCCAGATGTATCTCCCTAAGGGAAGTAATATTCCCTAAACAATTAGGAAGAGATCCTGAAAGTTGATTTTGACCCAAGTAAATATCACCCAGATGCTGCAATTTACATATATGATCTCCAATAAATCCTGTTAATTTGTTGTTAGTCAAGTCGAAGCTCTGAAGCTTTCTCAAGTTTCCAATTGATGTGGGAATTGATCCAACCAAGTCGTTTCCAAAAAGTATAAGGTCTAGTAAGCTTCTTAAGTTCCCAACTTCATTTGGAATTTGCCCTTTGATTTTACAACTGTGGGCGACAAACATTCTAAGAGATGTGGAAAGGTTCCCCACGGAGCCAGGAAGCATGCCGTTTAGAGGATTCAAATATAGAGATAGAGTTGTTAAATTTTGGCAATTGGTTAGGGAAGTCAAGAAGCTTAATGATGAGTCGCTGGTTAAATTGTTTTCCCCTAAATTTAGTTGTTGTAGATGAGTCAAATATCCAAGAGAATTGGGAATCAAGCCAGTGAGTTGGTTGTTAGAAAGCTCTAGAATAGTAAGTTTGGAACAATTAGAGATGGAATGAGGAATAGTCCCAACAAGATTGGTTAAGCCACTCAGATAAAGCTCTTCAATGTTGGGTAATATAAAACCTATGTTTGGTGGGAGGCTTCCTGAGAGATTATTGACTGAAAGATCAATTATTCTCAGCCCTGATATATTGAAGATCTCCATATCAAGTGAACCACTAAACCCGTTATCCCCAAGAAGTAATTCCTCCAACTCAACGAGATTGCTTATCTCTTTGGGTATTTCACCTGGAAACACATGAAGAAAACATGAACTATTTAGCTCAATGCTTATCTATGTGATTCATACTTTAGTTTGACTTGATAAGAAGACTCTTTACTTTTAATTGGTTATGGCAGAAGGTGTCGACAAGCACTCAGAAAATTTTGTAATAACTATATACTTCTCTTTTTCCTATTGTTAATGATCAAAGTCTTAAGAAGGATGTGCATATTATATATTTTTTCTCTATTAAAATTCTTAATTTAATTTTCTATGAATTTCTGATTGTGTAGGTTTGTATTTTTATATGGACTCAAATATACAACCAGGTACTTAATTAGAATTTAGCTAACTACTAACAGGAATTCAAATTTACTAATTATTTCTTAAAATTGACTAATTTTAAACACTAAAAGACGCTCCTTATATGGTGTTTCTTGTCATAAATTCCTAGAGTTTTAATAGTTTTGATGGATCTATAAAAATAAACATGAGACACCATTAGAATATATATGTACCTATAAGCTTATTTCCACTAATCTTTAGATGTTGCATCTTGGTGAAGTTCCCAGTCTCCCGTGGTAAGAATCCTCTAAGATTGTTCTGCCATGCTGACAAAATTTGCAGCGATGAGATATTGAACATGGAGATGGCGACAGAGCCGGTAATCTGGTTTTTCTCCATGGCTAACTCTGCCAAATTAACAAGATTTCCAATTTCTTGAGGAATTATCCCTGAAATGAATGTGTAATAAAATGAAATTCTGAAGTAATAAGATACAATAGTGCTAGTATTCATAAGATGAAACATACCTGCGAAATGGTTTTGTCCGAGATACAATTTCTGCAAGTTACTCAATCTTCCAATTTCACTATTTATTGTTCCATCAAATTCATTTTCTGATAAAGACAAAATTTGAAGTTGTGAACAATTTGATAAGCTTGTAGGCATATGACCGTGAAGCTTGTTTGTGGATAGGTAAAGCTCTTTGAGTATCGGGAGACCATTGCATAAACCATTGGGAAGAATTCCTGACAGGCTATTTCCAGTAAATCCAATGATTTCGATTCTTGAGATATTGAAAATTTTGAATGGTATAGAACCCGTAAGTTGATTATCTTCTATGGATAGAACTTTCATGTTGTGAAGATTGTCGATCCCTTCTGGAATGTTTCCTTGAAGTGAATTATCAGATATCTCCAAAGTCTCCAACCTCGAGGCATTCGAGACTGACGTAGGAATAAAGCCTATGAGCTTGTTACCCCCCAAGTTTAATACTCTAAGGTTTACAAGACTTCCAATAACTTTTGGGATTTGTCCCTCTATGGAATTGTATTTCATATTCAAAGTCTCAAGTTTGGAAATATTAGAAAATGAAGAAGGAATGGGACCCGTGAAACTATTATTTCGAAGCTTTAGGACTTGAAGTTGGTGTAAAAACCCAAACAAAGAAGGAACCTCCCCTCTGAAGCTGTTAAAACTTAAATCAAGAAACTTAAGCCGACGCAAGTGTGCCAATTCTTGAGGCAAATTTCCATGGAAATTGTTGCTTCCCAAGTCGAGAGAAACAAGAAATGTGAGGTTTCCAAGATCACGGGGAATCTTGCCCGTAAGAGCCATGTTAGAAAGATTCAAGGAATTCACACGTTGGTGACGAGAGCCACAAGTGACTCCAACCCAATGGCAAATGGACGTAGCGAAAGACCAACTTTCATCCAAGAAATGAAAGGGGTCTGAAGCGATTTGGGATTTCAGAGAAAAAAGAGCCAATTGATCAGTAGTAATGTTGGTTTTGGTCATCGCTGAACTGGCCATAACATAGTGAAGCAACAAAGACGTTAAGAGAAAAGAGGTTAACGCTTTCTCCATAGTTGCATAAATTACAAGGAACTTGTTATGGCCAATACCGTTGCTGATTAGAGACTTTAAATAGCAACGTTATCTCCTTTTTAAGATACTTTTCATTCAAAACTCTTTGGCATAATACATAAATATGACCCTAGACTTAAAACCAAATTATAACATTAACCTTAAATTTTGGCAGTGCATAAATAGGACCTTTAACTATTCAAAACCTGAACAAATAAACACCTCGATCTTATGTGGCAAAACGCGTGTTGTACATGCAAAATGGCGCGTGTACGGGTTGGAATTGAAGGGTTTTTTTCGTTCAGCTTTTATATAGTTAAAGGGCCTATTTGTGCACCGAAAAAGTTCAAGGTCATACTTATAATGTGTTTTTTTATTAGGTGGCACCATATGGGTGAAGTAGTAATCCACGTCAGAGCAAGTGAGGTACATGCGTGTGGTTGCAAAATCGGAGTGTCTTTTTGTTCAAGTTTTGTATAGTTAAAGGGGCTACTTGTGCATTATCAAAGTTTAAGGTCAATGGCCTACTTGCGCATTATCAAAGTTTAAGGTCAATGGCCTACTTGCGCATTATCAAAGTTTAAGGTCAATGTTATAATTTGGTGTCAAGTTTAAGGTCATATTTATGTATTATGCCAAGCTCTTTTAAATAAAATGTGTTTTTTATTTTAACAATTTTGCATAACATTTTAAATAATCAGCTCGTACAAACTATACATTTATAATAATTTAGGATAACAAAAGAAAGCAATTCATTAAGAAAAGTATTTTCTTTAAGTATAATTTCTCGTAACAAACTCACTATAATCTGAGCTACACGTATATCATCTATCAAGGTAGACTTAGAAATGACTCATCCGTGTCGTCTGGTAACAGTTTGGCTCATTTATGTCGTTGCCGTTAAAAATATGGCTCATCTATGTCTCTGTCATTACTAATTCTAAGCTAAAAGATGGCTCATGTCATAGTTGAATTTTCCTGTTATGTGGGGCATGGGATGGAGCGAGTTAAGTAATAATCACAACTTTTGCAAAAGTCTATTGTGCGCATTTTTTTATTAAAATTCTCCACCAAGACAAGCAAAAATGATTTCTATGGTTAGTGGTGGATGCATCTTAGAGATATTAAGTTTATCTGAATCCAGTATTTTTAATGTAGAGACAAATTTATGTGTAAAAATTTATTAAATTGGCACTAAAAGTAAGTTCTAACTCATAGTTTTACTAATACAATAGATTCAATACAAAAATCTTTAAAAATTAAATTCATAAAATTTTAATCTGGAATACGCTTATGTCATTAAATGTAAGAATGACATAAAGTTGGTATTTGACTTGGCAAAAAAAAAAAAATTAAGTGGAAGACCTTGAAAGAAATACTCCATAGTTAGTGCTTGACTTGGAAAAGAGTCGTCCAATAATTTTACAATGAAATGTACAGTTAGTGCACATGATATGGTGTACAATTTCTTGGAAGTAGATACTTTAAAATGGCTAAACATTTTCCTATTGGTTGATGGTCCATTCAATTTGCCCAAAATTTGAAGGATTGAGCACAATAGATTTTCATATTGACCGATTTTAGCTCAACCCAATCATGCAAAAATCAAGTGCTAAAAAAAAAAAAAAGCAAGGCAAAAAAATTTGCTAGGCATAAGCTCATGGCACAAGTTATGCCCCAAGTCAAAGTTCTCTTAAAGTCTTGCCCTGCGAAATAGATATTACTCCCTCCATTAATTTTTACTTGTCCACTTTAGACTTTCCAACGCACTTAAAAAACAGTGATTAATATGAGTTCTTTTTTAACACAATATCCATATTAATTCACGTATATGGTGGAAAGGTTTGAAATTTTGCTACTGATCGGTGATGAATCTGTGTGAAATCAATATGCAGCTTACCACATGATTTATCAACCAAATGCATTTGGTGCAAATTGTTAGTGTCTCTGCTATGTCTCATGGGCTCAACGTCTGTTGTGCACAAGTGATTCAGGAAGATTATTTTGTTTCACTATCCATATAGTGTCTCGTGCTCGAGTAAATAGGTGTTTAGTCTACTTTGAGACAACATAAAAGAAAATATATTTGATGATCATCAGGCCACCCTCAGATTCTTCCCTATAAATATTATGAGGTGGACAGAAATGAGTGTAATTATCCTCTGTACTAATAACTAACACAATAATAACTAGTAGTTCCACAGCCTATAATGACAAGCATGGTAAGATCACAATGGGGAATGAAGAATGTCTGCAATCTCGAAAACACACACATGAACAAAGGAGCAGAAAAAAAGAGTGCAACACAAGCCGATTGAATATCCTTCCCGGTAAATTACGCCGAGAACACTCTTACAGAAATTTCTAGCTCTAGGCCTCAATTTGCGTAGAACATACCATGTTGAAACTTTGCAACCAACTCAGCTATAAGATTTGTGTGTTGTATACAACACACTTTATTTACGTCTCCAACAGGTGACAATGCAAGGAAACAAAGAAGGGAGAAAAGGGCTAGTAACAATTACTTGATGGGAGATGTTCGATATACTCTAGCTTTAATTTCCATGTTCTTATAAGCAATCATAGATTTACTTGCTGATCATCAGGCTACCCTCGGATTCTTCCGTCCATATATTAAAGAGGTGAGCGGAAAGGATAGATCCCAATGATTATTTGACTTCTTTGTATTACTTCACTTAAATTGTGTACGTGCTAAGGAGATCTCATTGGGGTAAAACGCCATGCTTAATGTGATATAGTTGTTGTCAATTCAGCATTGTCGGCCTGTGATGCCTACTGAGTACATGTGCTTTCCATACTCATGCATTCCGCACACGAGTGGACCATGATGTTTGATTGAGTCAGAAGCTCTACTTTCTGTTGGCTATGTTGTTTTGTTAAGACATATGTATGTACTCTTTATCTCTGTTAAGACAAACTCTAACTGTTCATGTTGTCACTAATTGTTTATCTAATCCACATATGGCTGGTGTCGATAAGCATCAGATGTTCTGCTTATAATCCTTAGAGTTATCACATTTCAACAACGGAAAAGGGACAAATATTCCCTCGAACCATGATAAATGGTACGCATATATTATCCTTCATACTTTGGGTATACATATGCCCCTACCGTTAATGAAATGGTGCGTATATGCCCCTCACACTAACGGTAGGGACATATGTGTACTCAAAGTATGACGAAGGGTATATACTTACCATTTCAACAATGCCACTTTTGCATTACCATTGTACAAATATTGAATGTGGCGACGCAAAAATGTTCATATACTAATTTCAGTAACTGGTCTTACCAAAGCAAATGAACTTTGGGGATTTGATGACATCAATAATTCCAGTATAACAACATCATTGGGCGGGTTATCATCTTGCAACCTCGTTCTATCAAGCCTGCATTAAAAAATCATCCAAACTAAGTAACTGATATCTTCGTAGGCTTAGAAAATCAATTAATGAAACAGACAGTGTGAATGTTTGTATTTACCAGGAACAAATTTTTTCTTTCCATAGAGCTCTTTCACTAAAGGGTTTGCTGCCCATTGATTTTCAGCAATGCGATTTGTAGGCTGGAGTTCAACAAGTTTACCATCCCGAGATAAAACAACCTGACAGGCAATATAAGCACATCAACTATGATAAACACATAAATATTTACTAGTAAACGTTAACGACAAATCTATAGCCATGCTCAACTAGCAACTATAGTAGAGTTGAAATCCAGGTGGGAAGAATAAGTATAAAAGGGTAGATAAAGGCATTAGGTGCTTAGGAGAAAAAAAAGTAGCAATAATAATAGAATATTCAACGCTTAAATTTTATAATGCAGAAATCTCGTGAACTCTAAATGCAAATCTGACTCCAATAAGCTCATTTCAGGAAATTTTTAAACATTTATCAATCGACCCTACAGTTGTGAACCGAGCTTGATAACTAGCTTGATTAAGTGTTGTGTTTTTATGTTTACAATGACAAAAAAAAAGAGAAAAATAAACCCAGAAACTGCATCCTAAAAAAGAAACCTGATAACTGGCAATAGCTGATGCAGCTGCTTTCATCTCATCTTCAGTTCCTTCTGATGGCGTGGAGCTGGAATTAAGATCGGAATCCATCGCATGCTTCAAATACATCGGAAGCACCCCAATCCATGCAGAGCTTCCAGAACCCATCACTATATCTCCAGGCCAACGATAAAATTCCTTGATTCTCCTAACGATGGAGACACAGTATGTAATCTTCCAACTACAGAAACAACAAGCACTTGGCAATGTGATGATTGAACAATATTACCTACTGATAAAAAGAGCCAGAATGCCTGGGGTAAAATGACAATCAACTAAAAGAGCGTAAAAAGCAATAGAAGTGGTCAGTAATGCAAAGCATGCGTCATCCACTACATGGTAACTTCTTAACACAAGATACTTAATCTCCCCTCATATGAAGTAGGTACAGCAAGCAAGCAGAGTACAGTCTAAAATGAACTTGAAAGAGACAACAATAAAATTCATACCTTGCAAGATTCCATGGACTGATGCTGAATAGAGACCATGTCAGATGAGTTGACTGGATGCTTTTTAATGGGGAGATGAGGAAGATAACGTTGACCAAGAAGAAAATATTGTTATCCTTTCGTACTTAAAGTAATCATTTAGGTAAAGAAAACTTGTGATCATATTCGATACTCCCAAAAGGTAGAGAATGCATGAATGTGAAGGAAGGAAAGATCTCAGAAGATACGAACTAGCCATTCAGGGCTTCCTGTGTCACTCAAACACAAACCACTTCTAAAATGGAGTTTAAATTGTTCAAAAAGCAAACTAATTAGAGTGTTTTATTAAAAGGCATAATACATAAACAGACAACTTGACATCAAATTATAATTATGACCTTTTAACTATACAAAAACAACAAAAAAACAGTTCAATCTTGTAACACATATGCGTGAAAATCGCTCCTACGTTGACTACTACTCCAACCAAATGCTGCCACCTAATTGAAAAGATACACCTAGATTTTAGATATTAGACAAAAACTTAATATACCATCATCACAAATACATGTACTTTTTAGATTTTTTCTTTGAAAAAAATAAAAAACAACTGCCTTCATTAAAATAATATTCAAGTCCGATGAAAATTGAAAGGTACATTTAGAAGAAGCTGTGAAATCCGATGAAAACCATAAAAAAATTTCATCTCTTATTCCCTTTCAATTAAGGAAAAATTATTGAAACTTTCCATTGGAGCTTCACAAAATAGAAGCCGTTTAACATGAAGTCTGCACCATTCCTTTACAACTTTTAGCTCTTCGGATTTTCAAATGAAGCATACACCATCTCTTAATTGGGTTACTCTTTTTAAAAAAAAATTTAGAGTTGTTGGAGAAAATAAAAAGAGAATAAAGTGGAAATTTGATTTGTAAATATATAAAAAGGATTCACTAAGGGTATAATAGTCATTTAAGCATTTATTTATTTTTTACTATTGGGGGCTCTAATTTTTGTCCCACGTGCGACATTTTGAGTGTAATCACGCATTTTGCTAGGTAGGATTGGAGTGTTTTTTTGTTCAGCTTTTGTATAGTTAAAGGGCTTACTTGTGCACGAGCAAAGTTACAGGTCATAATTATAGGTCTTATTTATGTATTATGGCTTATTAAAACTGTATTTGTTTACCTATTAAAAAATTAAAAAGAAGACTGGTTAGAGAAGGAATTCTCAATTCATGGATGATAACAAATAAAGCAGGCATATAAAGCGCTTATACACCATACCTTGAAAGATTTTGCAACAACACCCGATGATATGTGTAATATATAAAAACAACTAATTAATATGTGTTAAAGATATAATGAATGTACTATAATTTGATAGAATCATCAAATGTTTTACACTTTAATAGTGACCTAGTTTTAATAAACATATATAGGTGTCTATAGATAGATAGAGTAAATCCTGTATGTATATATAAAAGTGTAATCTAATCAGAGGCGAATCCAGGATCCAAATTCACCGGGTGCCAAGTAATTCAATCGGATTATTCATCTTTTCGATCTATAGGTTAATTAACAAATCAATCAATAATAAAAGAACAATAATAAAATGACCAAACTTAAACTTTTAATAATATTACTAGTATCGCAATATCCATAATTCATTACAATTGCCCACAACGAGTTTTCATATTCTGAAAACGATCAACGATGACATCATTACTTACATTTTTAAATACATCACGCTTTATGTAACATACTAAACAATCATTTAAATATTGATCACCAATACTATTTCGCACTTCATTTTTTATGTGCTTCATGGAAGAGAATGTTCTCTCAACAGTTGCCGTAGCGACGGGTAAAACCAAAGTCAACTTCACAAGTAAATAAACAAGTGAATAAGTCTCTACAAGATTTGCCTCAACTAATGCGTTTGCCAAATCATAGTTGCCTCAACTAATGTTTCAAGACAGGTTGACAAGGCCCTTTTTCAGTATAATATTTGCTCACTTCATCTCGTATTCGAGGATCATAATCAGAAATAGGTCTTCTTTCTCCCGGATCGGCTTTAAGTGAACCCAAATCGAGGCCAGTTATAAGACAAGAACGATTGACATTGACATTACTAGAACTTGATTGTGAATAATTAACCTTCTTGAAAAAATTCGCCATCTCAAATTCTCAATCACAAAACTAGAACACTTTCTCCTAAATCAAGTTATCAAGATACATAGATAATTCCAAATTTGAGTTTCTAGGCTCAAGAAAGAGAAACAAAATAATTTTTCAATATAACTTACGCGAGCAAACAAAGAGAGAGAGAGCAAGCAGCAGGAGGAAACCTCAAGAACAAGAGTCTCAGTCGATGTTTTGATTTGGAATTTGGAAATAGTTTTTTTTTTTTATTTGGAAATAGGAATTTGGCTTTGCTTGGTATCAAGCTGGTGCCTTACTTTTTTAATGAAAAATTATTAACGAAAGTGGTTTTAAAAAACAAATGTTGCCAGCAGGTTTCGAACACAAGACCTTGGAGCTATAAAACCAGCTCTTTGCCACCCACAATAGACAATGTCTTGTTATTGTAGGTGGCAGACTTAATTTTTAACTATATCTGTATATATATACATCTATATATATAGAGTTTCCGTCAAAGTTTGCGGGTGGCGTGCGACCCCCACGGGCCTTAATAGATCCGCCCCTGAATCTAATTATCTAATGCTTAATTACTTATTTAATACAATGAGATTTCATGCTAGGTCGTTAACTAGCTAATTGTTATATATAAAAACATACAATAGGTGCTAATGAATGTACCTTATCAAAATTAACTAAAACTTAACTCATGTAGAGAAAAATGTCACGAGGTAAGAGAAAATTTGGCAATTAAGCCTCTTCACGTTTCCATTTAGCAAAATGGACTGCCCTCTTCAAGTTTTCAATTAGCAAAATGGCCTACTTTTATTTTCTCATTCGTCGGACAGATAGCAAATCTGTCTATATATCTGTCGGACAAATAATAGATCTGTCGGATTGATAATCGATCTGTCTATATATCACTCGGACAGATAATAGATCTGTCAGATTGATCTGTCATTAGTCGGATTGATCTGTTGGAAAGATAATAAACCTGTCTAAAAAATGAGCCATCTCCCTAAATAAAAAAGTTTTTGGTCCATTTAATTAAAAGATAGACTTAGAAGGTCTATGATAGACATAGTAATTAAATTTCGTTTGCCCAAACATCTATTATGAACATTAGCATCAAGTTTGATGAAAAATTTAAAAGTTATTGTTTACAAGTAAAATGATACCTCTTCTTCATTTTTTTAAAATTCCATTTGCTCTCATTTTTTATTTTATTTTGAAGTTATCAGCGATATAGTAAAAATATAATGTATAAATTTCCCCTCCAAAAACTGTGGCATTAAAAACTAAATACATATTTATAGAAAAGTTTGGTTAACTTCCACAAATTTTAATTACAACAATTCTATGTCTTTCTTGCATCTTCTTAAACCTATATAGACATCTTCATGATACATATCTAGAATGTCAGTTAGACCAACCTGAAAAAGTAAAACTAGGTAATTATTAGAAATAATTACAATGCCCATCAAGTTCACTTTCTCCTCCCTCGTCGCCGCCTTCCCACTTTTTGCTTCTTCGGCACCATTTTCACTAGTGATAAGGATAAGAGAAAACGTAGGAGAGAAGAGCTGCTCAAATAGGAAAGTGGTAGGCGAAGCAAACAAAAGCACATGTGATGTGGCATTGTTATTTCCCTTTCTCGATTAAAAATGGGTGCTTAATACTACTTAGAGACAACATAAAACAAAAATACTCATCATTGATTTGTTTGCTGACCATTAGGCTACCTCGGATTCTTCCCTCTAGATATTAATGAGGTGGCCGGGAAGGATAGATCCCAACTTATTATATACGGATAAGGATATTTCTCGTCAATCTAATACTGATATAGTTCCTATAGCCATATTCTTTGACTTTCCTAGAGTGTATTAGTATATTCCTTCTATTTTCTTACTGGAATGGATATTCTAACAACAAACGGCCTAGCTTAGGTAGTTGGCAGCACTTTATCGTGAGCTGCATCGGAAAGAGTATCCAATTTATGCTTTATGGAAAGGGTACTACTTAGGGTATATAACATTTCTAAGTTGGTTCTCACAGGTAAACAAAGAGGTGGATCATCTGATCTTAAAATAGTTCATCCCGTTCATCCCATTCTTTGAATATGATCGTATTGGATCGTACGATTCTTAGCATCCTGCTTTTAACATTCATTCTACCAAAAACGGATTGTTAGACATTACTCGAACAGAAGGTAGAAGATTAACAGGAGGCATACCTGGAGCTAATTTAACTAACTGCCCATTGTTAAATTTACAGGGTCTGGTCGGTATGGCCGCGACAAGGACTCGGTTTCAGATGGGAAACTTAGTGAGTCAGCATAATGGGGAATCCAGCGAATCGTTGAAAATAACAGATCCCTTCTGCAGTGTAGGAACAAACAAAATCCATTTATATTACATGCCTATCTGTATTCATACAATTAATTCCTCTAAAATATTTCGGTTTTACTTATTCAATTTACAAGTTCCCCCTGTTGCAACAATAATACTAAGAGGAAACAGTGAGATGTATTGCAACCATCTAGCATTTCTGAAAACAGAATCATGCACAAATCAATTGCTAAAACAAAACAATACAAAACAACAATCTTTACATGAATACAGCAATTTAGAAAAAGTTGAAACAAACAAGTGAGTTGGGACAACAGATTCCAAAACCATTTTCAATATGCAAGAAGTTGAATCTTGATCTCCTGCAGCATCCCTACAACATCTTTCATGTTTTTCCTTCTTCCCGGAGATTCAGCACAACAATCTAATGCAACTTTCATGATTGAAGCCACAACATCTAGCTCCTTCTGATTACCAGTTGCTGTTGCCAAGTTGGCATCTACGACGTCCATTATTGCCTCTGGGAGTGAATAACTCACCCATTGCTTCAAGCTAAGGTCACCCTCAAACTCATTAGGCTTTCTCCTAGTAAATTTTTCCAGCAACATGACCCCATAACTATAGACATCACACTTTGTTGACACTCGTCCTTCCAGTCCATACTCTACAGTCAAATAATTCATTTAAAGATGCAATATGCTTTCTACGTGGGAAAAAAAGAAAGGAATAATCAGCAAAACAAAGAGAAGTACCTGGTGCAATATACCCCAATGTTGCTAAGGTTTTAGTGTACAAATCACCCTGATCTTCACCAAGCAGTTTTGAAATGCCAAAGTCACTGAGGTGGGCAACCATAACTTCATCCAGCAAGACATTACTAGGCTTCACGTCTCGGTGAATCACAGGCAACGAGCAGCCATGGTGAAGATATTCCAAAGCACATGTCACATCTATCATTATGCTTAGTCTCTGCTTGGTGTCAAGGAAGTAGTTGTGAGAATACAAATACTTCTCAAGACTTCCATTAGGCATATACTCGAGCACTAAAGCCTTGAAATCAAGATTGGAACAACTAGTAATGACTTTAACGAGATTCCTATGGCGAAGTCGGCAGGAAACTTCACATTCCGTATCAAAACTCTTGAATGCCACATCCAGTTGCAGGTTGAACACTTTAACTGCAATGGCAGTTCCACTTCTGAGAACACCTTTGTAAACAGAGCCAAAACTTCCAGAACCAATCAGATTACTCTCGCTAAGCGCATCAGTTCCTTGGATCAATTCATAGTATGAAATTCTTTCTCTTGTTTTGGCAGACAATGAATCAGCTTGTTGAGGATCACTTTTACCTTTTCTATACCTTATCCATAAAAAATAATGGTGCTAGGGACAACTGCTAGTGCAATTCCTAGAAAAAGAAAAAGAACTAGCAATTTTTTCCTATTTGATCTTTGCTTTGATGAAGTGGGGCATGGCGGGACACTAAATCTTGAAGAACGACACAATGCTTCATTGTAGATGAAAAATTGACTCGAGAGGTTCTTGAAAGGACCTCCCGAGGGTATTTCACCATGCAATTTGTTGACAGAAATATTGAAATATTTCAAGTTTTGAAGTTTCTCCAAAGACTTAGGAATGATTCCAGATATATTATTATGAGAAAGGTCTAGGAATTCCAAACCTATCATGTTGCTCATTGAGTCAGGTATAGATCCTTTCAACTTGTTGTGTCTCAAAGAAAGGTGTGCCAAATTTTGCAATTCTCCAATTTCTCTAGGAATTTCATTTGAGAATTGATTCATCGATAGATCCATCTTTGTTACAGCCTTTAGATTTCCAATTTCTAGAGGTAAAGAACCCACCATGTTGTTTGACGATAAGTCAAGAACTACTAGATCTTGAAGGTTCCCTAAGCTTGGTGGTATATTGGAACTCAATCTGTTGGAACCGAGATGTATCTCCCTAAGGGAAGTAATATTCCCTAGACAATTAGGAAAAGATCCTGAAAGTTGATTTTGAACCAAGTAAATGTCACCCAAATGTTGTAAATTTGTTGCTGCTCAAGCTGAAGCGCTGAAGGTTTTCCAAGTTGCCAATTGATGTGGGAATTGATCCCACCAAGTTGTTTCCAGAAAATCTAAGGTCCAATAAGCTGCTTAAGTTCCCAACTTCCTTTGGAATTCTCCCATTGATTTTACAACTGCTGGCATAAAATTTTATTAGAGTTGTGGAAAAGTTCCCTACGGACACCGGAAGCATGCCATTTAGAGGGTTCAAATCTAGAGATAGAAGTGTTATATTTCTGCAATTGGTTAAGGAAGTCAGGAAGCTTAATGATGAGTCACTGGTTAAATTGTTTTCCTCTAAAATTAGATACTGTAGATGAGTCAAATATCCAAGTGAGTTGGGAATCAAGCCAGTGAGTTTGTTTCCTGAAAGATCAAGATTTGTAAGTTTTGAACAATTGGAGATGGAATGAGGAATAGTCCCAAAAAGATTGGTTAAGCTGCCCAGAATAAGTTTTTCAATGTTGGGTAAGATAGAACACATGTTTGGTGGGAGGCTTCCTGATAGATTGTTGAATGAAAGATCAATTTCTCTCAGCCTGGATATGTTGAAGATCTCCACTGAATCTACTATTCGGAAGATTAAGTTTCTCCAACTCAATGAGATTGCTTATCCCTTTGGGTATTTCACCTGGAACAAATATAGTGGATTACTAGTGAGTTGGTTCAATCTTGTAAACCTATTTTTGCTCAGATACAAGAAATGCGTCTTGTTTAAGTTGTCAATCTCTCGTGGTAAGAATCCACTAAGATTTTAACTTTTATGTTGTTGGTTATACGAAAGTATTAAAAGAAAAAAGAAAAAATATACGTATAGAAGATAAATATATTTGAACAGAGCCATTAATCTGGCTTCTCTCCATGCCTAATAACACCAAACTTCGATACCTCAATTAATTCAATAACTCAAACTATCCCTGCAGTTACTGTGTAATAAAATAAAACCCCGAAGCAATTAGATTCAAGCATTCATAGGATAAAAACATACCTGTGAATGGGTTATATCCGAGATACAAATTCTGCAAGTTACTCAATCTTCCAAGTTCACTATGTATTGGTCCATCAAACTCATTATATGATAAAGACAATATTTGAAGTTTTGAACAATTCGACAAGCTTGTAGGCATACGACCGTGAAGATTGTTTATGGATAGATAAAGCCCTTTGAGTATTGGGAGACCATTGCATAAACCATTGGGAAGATTTCCTGATAAGCTATTCATTGTAAATGCTATAGTTTCAATTCTAGAAATGTTGAAAACCGACAGTGGAATAGAACCCGTAAGTTGATTAGCTTGTATGGACAACCAGTTCATGTTGTGTAGATTGCCAATCCCTTCTGGAATGTTTCCTTGAAGTGAATTATAAGATATCTCCAAAGTTTCCAACCTTGAGGCATTCGAGATTGACAGAAGAATAGTGCCTATCAGATTGTTACCCCTCAAGTTTAATACTCTAAGGTTTACAAGACTTCCAATCACTAAGGTTCAAACACTTGGACACAAAATCAGCTACATCACGTTTCATGTTATTCCACCAATACAAGGTTTTCAAATCATGGTACATCTTAGTAGAGCCTGGGTGAACGACATGCCTCGAAGTGTGCGCCTCATCAAGGATTCTTTCCCGCAGTCCATCAACATTCGGAATGCACAATCACCCCTCCATCTTCGGAATCTAAGAGTCGCACTCCCAGATTTGCAAGGCGGTTAATATCCTTCACCATCTCTTTCTTTCCTTCTTCTACATGAGAAAGGCTGCCCATAGACAACCTGCTGAGGGCGTTGGCTACAACATTTGCCTTGACCGGATGGTAATGCAGACTCATATCATAGTCTTTCAGAAGCTCCATCCAGCGCCTCTGCCTGAGATTCAATTCTTTCTGCGAGAAAACATACTGCAGACTCTTATGGTCAGTGAAGATATCAACGTGAACACCGTACAACTAGTGTCGGCAAATCTTAAGTGAAAACACCACAACCGCTAACTCCAAATCATGGGTGGGGTAGTTCCTCTCGTGCACCATCAACTGCCTAGATGCATAAGCCACTACCTTACCATGCTGCATCAACACACAACCAAGTCCCACACGGTATGCATCACAGTATACCACAAAGCCATCTACACCCTCGGGAGGGGTCAAAATAGGAGCAGTGCTCAGTTTGTCTTTCAACTTCTCAAAATTATTCTCACACAAATCAGACCACACAAAATTCACCTTTTTCTGAGTCAATTTAGTGAGTGGAGCAGCTATGGAAGAAAAAATCTCTACGAACCTTCTGTAATACCCCGCCAAACCCAAGAAGCTTCGAATATCGGTTGGAGTCGTGGGTCTGGGCCATTTTCTCACTGCTTCAACTTTCTGGGGATCCACTCTTATCCCGTCACTAGACACAATATGCCCCAAGAAGGCAATAGCATCTAACCAGAATTCACACTTAGAAAATTTGGCATACAACTGATGATCCTTAAGGGTCTGAAGAATAATTTGGAGGTGATTGGCGTGATCCTCTTTACTCTTAGAATAGATCAAGATATCATCAATAAATACAATGATGAACAAGTCAAGAAACTGATGGAATACTCTATTCATAAGATCCATGAAGGCTGCAGGGGCGTTAGTCAACCCGAAGGACATGACTAGAAATTCGTAGTGACCATATCGGGTTCCGAAGGACGTCTTAGGTATGTCTGACTCCCTAACTTTCAACTGATGATAACCCGAACGAAGGTCTACTTTTGAAAAACACTTGGCACCCTGAAGCTGGTAAAAAAGGTTGTCAATCCTAGGAAGAGGATATTTATTTTTAATTGTGACCTTATTCAACTGACGGTAGTCTATGCACATACGAAGGGAACCATCTTTCTTTAGCACAAAAAGTACAGGCGCGCCCCAAGGAGACACACTGGGGCGTATAAAACCCTTATCTAGGAGATATTCTAACTGTTCTTTCAACTCTTTTAGTTCTGCAGGAGCCATTCTATATGGCGGAATAGAAATAGGGCGAGTGTCTAGCAACACATCAATACCAAACTCAATCTCCCTATCAGGTGGTATTCCTGGGAGATCATTTGGAAAGACTTCTGGGAATTCTTTTACTACGGGAACAGATTGAAGGGGAAGACTCTCGGCATTGGAGTCCTTAACTCGGATAAGGTGGTACAAAAAACCTTTAGAAATGAGTTTGCGGGATCTGAGATAGGATATAAAGTTCCCTCTGGGTGCTAAAGAATGTCCTTCCCATACTATCACAAGATAGCATCAAAAGCAACCATATCTAACTCTACAAGATCTGCTAATGTATCCCAACTACCAACAGTCACAACACAACCCCTGTACACCCTCCTAGCAACAATAGAATCCCCCACCGGGGTGGAAACAGAAAAGGGTTCAGAAATCACACTGGGCTCAAACCCAAAACCAACAACCACATAAGGGGTCACATAGGATAAAGTAGACCCGGGATCAAGTAACACATAAACATCACGATAAAAGATTTGTAACGTACCGGTAACAACATCTGGGGAAGCTTCCATCTCCTGGTGGTTGGTCAAAACATATAACTGGTTGCGACTGTTCCCGGTAGCTGATGTGGTGCCCTTCTGGGGCGGGGGTGGTGCCGAAGAATTTTCCTGAGACTTTGTACCACCAACATTCTTTCAAGCAGATGGACATTCCCTCTGAAAGTGACCCAGCTAACCACATGAATAACACACTAACAAGCCTGACTGACACCTTCCCGGATGATTTCTACCACAAGTATCACACCGCAGAAAAGTACGATGCTGCTGAGCCACACTACCCTGTGACCGAGTGTCCTGAGCTCTGGTTCCATGGTTAGTCTGAAAACTCTGAGATCGTCTGTCTGCTGGTGGTCGGGGTACTGGGCACTGGCAGTAAACTGCGCATTACCCCAATTCTTTTTTTTTCTGCCATTTATTTCCCCACTTACCGCCCTGAGGCTGACTGTGACTCTGGTCGGCTGATCTGGCTCTTTTCGCTTGTCTTTCCACCTCTCTAGCTTCAGAGATCTTTTTTTTTCTCTTCTACCTACTGCATATGAACGGTCAGCCTAGAAAAGTTTAACTCTTTATTCTACATTTCCCCCTGGCACTCAAGCACCAAGTTATCAGAAAGGCCGGATGCAAATTTCCTCATCCGGGCTCTCATATTACTAGTCAACTCTGGAGCATAGCAGGCTAGTTATTAAACTTCAAAGTGTACTCCTGGACACTCATACTGCCCTGCTTCAGATTCATAAACTCTTCCTCTTTGGACTCCCTCAACTCCAGAGGAAAGAATCGATCAAAGAAAACTTCCACAAATTCACCCCAAACTGTGGGCTCAGCACTCTCACCTTTTGCATCCTCCCAGTCGGCATACCACTGATTCGCAGCATCCTTAAGATGATAAGTTACTAGTTCCACCCCTTCAACCTCATCCACTTGCATTACCTTAAAGATCTTTTCCATCTCATCCATGAATTCCTGGGGATCTTCCTCCACCTTGGTGCCAGTGAACTTGGGTGGGTTTATTTTCATGAAATGTACGACCTTAGTAGCCTCAGACGTAACAAATGCAGACCCAACATATTTTGATCGTTGGTCCTGATTAGCTACCAACTGTGTCAGTATATGAATAGACCGTCTAAATTCTGCATTTGAAATATCTCTCTGAGCAGTCGGGGGAAGGTTGTCGTCAGTCTGCGGAGCCTGAGGTGGACTAGTCGGGATTGGAGGGACTTCCGGAGTAGGGACAAGTTCTGGAGTGTGAGCTCTGTTATGGGTTCACATCCCATTGGTGGGACGGACCTCATCTGCCTGAGCATTCTGATCGATGATACGACGTGGAGGAATAACTGTGTTTCTGAAATACAAGAGATCATTGATTAGGGGAAGATTCAGACTCTGAAGCACAAACTAAATCACAAAGAAGGAAAACATTTCCTAAACGCCTAGTAGCCTCTTGCTTATAAGTGTGGCGCGCTACACACCCATAACCAAGACTCTACCCGAGGCAATTTCGCAGATACCCTGGGACCATGAACCGTTCTTTGATACCAAGTTTTTCACGACCCGAGACGGGGCCCTAGCTGTGACGAGCATCCTGAACCATGAAGGCCTGGAACATCCTTCTCTATCTATCTGGTAATCATGCACAATATTCATAAAGTAAAAGATAATGCATAAATTAAAATCTGAAACGAAAACATGGTCATAATACTGAAACTGAAAAATGTGTCTGAATAACAATGTCTGACTCAGTCTGTGAAATCTCTACCATGAACTAATCAAAGTTGTCTGAAAGCTGGGACAAGGCCCCTAGTAGACCAAAACCTAACTAATAGTAGTAATATGAAATAACCAGGCCTTCTGAATCATAGAAGTCTCACCACTGCAACCTCTAATCTGTGATCTGAAATCTCTATTATTTATCTGGACCCCTAGACTGTGACTCAAACCTGGAAGGAGGGGGGTCAGCACAATTGTACTGGCATGCGAAGCAATCCAAAATAAAGTAATTGAATATATTTATATATATATATATATAATACGTGCGAGCGATTTTCATCAAAATATCATGCATAAAACAGTATCTGAAAAACACATGGGCACTTTCTGAAAACATGTAACCTGTCTGTAAATCTCAAACTCTGATCTGTGTATTACTTCTGAGTTAGGTGGTATCCCCTACAAGTTTGATATTCCACGGGAGATATGGAATCCACCATTGACTCGGTGGGGAAGCCTCCAACCCGAGTGTGCCGCAAGGGTTGGAGTTCCTAAATCTGATACGCCACACGACACTTAAGTCAGCGTATAATAATATACCCGAGTTGGCAAACCACGGTTTTGGGAAAAGAGTTTTCTGAACTCACGCCTTCTTCGAAGAACCACCTAAGCTCTCTTTATGACCTATTTTAGCCTTTTCTGAACATGCATCATTCTGAAGTTCTAAAACATGCAAATCTGATAAAGTCTGATTTCTGTATTCGTCTATGTCTATTATGGAATTTTCTGAGTTTGGTATCGTCATACCAACTTGCAAGTCATGATTTCTGAGCCATAATACACTAAGATAAATCTTTCATTTAAAGCAAAGCTTAGACCACCCAAAAACATGCAACTGATATAGAAGATTTCGTGTTCCGAAACTCAAGTCAAAATCATGCAAAAACTTTATCAAACATATGGTGGTCTAGTGCCTTTAGAAAATCATGCACTCTTTTATTACATGCATTATGAACATTAAACATTCATGCTAAATTACCTCTTTAGTGATTTAAAACCACCCTCAAATCATAACAAGAGTTCAACCATTTCATATAGTGCTTTTCAAGAATGCATTGCAAAACAATTCATATGCTATGAAAAATCTGAAAATTCATAATAAGAGGGAATTCACCAAAAGTCATGCTCTCAACAAGAAATCGTTCTTAAATACATGCTTTCATACATACATATTCTCAAATCACTTTGGGAAAGGTCAAAAGACCAAAGCAATGATATTAAAACATCTAGTACGTGAATATATACATAGTTTCAAAAAACCCATTCTAAAACATGATTTTTCTATGCCCATGATAATTTAGGAAAACCCTGCGTACCTCTATTTCGGAAAACAATGAGTGCTTCTTGAAGCCTGTGGATTGGGGATTCTGAATCTCTAATTGATTTTGAAAAACCACGGTTGAATCTTGATTCATTTGGGTTTTTAGTTTGAAACCCTTGGGAGTGTTCTTGAGTATTTTTAGATGAATGTGGATGTATTTTGGAGAATTGAGGGCTGAATTTCATGTTTATGGCTGAATAAGGGTGGGAAAAAGACTATTTTCCCCAAAAACAGAGTGGTTAAGTCACTTGAAACCTTTACATAGGCGCCGCCTATGCTATCACCTATGCTTTCCAGTGTCCATGTGCGATTGGTTAGGCGGCGCATATTACTTTGAAAGGCCATAACTTCTTGCTTGAGTGCCGAATTTTAGCGAAATTGGAATCGTTGGAAAGCTAACTCTAAAACCTATCATTTTACACATAGTAGGCTCTCTAATTCGACATATACAAAGAGTCATGGTCGATATAATTTGACACAAATTATAATGTCCACTTAAACTGAATCGATCGAAGTAGTTTTCAACTCATCCTTGACTCAAAGGACCCCTATGGTCTAAATTCAAGCTTGAATGGATTCACATACTACACAAATAATTAGCAGGCCATATTGGCATATGATTTATGGCTTCGGGATTATCAGCACATCGGAATCATGGTCTATATTGTAGCCCAAAATGCGGGGCGTTACAATGAGGCATTCAAAATTAAGAAAAATGAAACCTTGCACGAAATGATGACTAGGCTTACCACTTTAACAAATGATCTAACTTCCAATTGACAAGGAAAGTTGTATAATCAAGAAACAGGTTGCAGAACTTGAGATTTCAAATAATAATCTCAGGTTTGAAGTTCTAAAATTAACTCTCACTGAAAATAGAAAGAAGATCATGAGTAAAGAACAAGAAACTGCTGAACTTGAGCTTGTTAAATACCAACAAGAATGCCATGATTTAACTGAAAAAATGAATGAGTTGAATCATGAAATATCTAAACTCAAATTGAATCTTGAAAGGGCTAACAGGTGGACAAACTCCTATAGAATTGTTCACAAATTAAGTGAGAAATTTTTTAATGAAAAGGTAGGTTTGGGATTCCACAAAAGTGTTGATGATCCAAAAGATTTATGTTTCATTTGTAGAAACCTTGGACATCCCACCACTGAATGTCCAGTTGCTGCAAAAAGCAGATTAGCCAGTCAAAACCTGGTTAACAGATCTTCTTAGACCAAAAGGAACAAAATCAGTTCTGGTCAGAGAAACAGGTTGTACTACATGTTTCCAGCATGGACTAAGAGAAATTTAATTCATCCTTTCACTGATAAATCAGTACCCAATCTTGTCTGGGTTCCTAAGGCTAACCTTTGAATTCTTTTGCAGGAGAAGGTGAAAGGAAACAAAAGGCACTAGTATTTAGACAATGCTTGCTCAAGACACATGACTGGTGATAAGAAAAAGTTCCTTTCACTATCCAAAATAAATGGAGGAGGAGTCTCTTTTGGTGATGGAAAAATGGGAATCATAACTGGTATTGGAAATATTAGCTCATCTGAGTCAAAAGCATTGGAGGATATATATCTTGTAGAAGGATTAAAGCACAATCTTCTGAACATCTCTCAGCTGTGTGATAAAGATAATAGTCACTTTTACTACTGCAGGAGTCAAGGTCAAAAAGATGGATACTAGAGAGATTATGCTCACTGCAAAGAGATACAAAAATGTATACAAAGCTGACATCATGGAACTACCAGGACCAGAGCTAACTTATCTAAGTGCTATAGAAAATGATCCCCTCCTTTGGCACAGAAAACTTGGTCATGCATGTCTGAAACAACTCAACATACTTTCATCCAAAGACATGGTATTGGGACTACCCAAGACCAAGTTCAAGGAAGAAAAGCTATGTAGTGCATGTGCAAGGGAGAAGCAGGTAAGATCCTCTTTTAAGTCGAAGAACTATGTTAGTATTACCATGTGCCTTGACCTGATTCATATAGACTTATGTGTACCAATGAGACTTCAAAGCAGAGGTGGAAAAAGGTATGTGTTTGTAATTGTTGATGACTATTCCAGGTTTACTTGGACTTTGTTTGTAGCCTCTAAAGAAGATTCCTTTGATGTCTTTGAAATCTTCATTAAGAAAATTTAAAAGAAACTGGGTACTTCTTTAGTTTTCATAAGGTATAGATCACAACTTCTCAGCTCCTGGAACTCCACAACAAAATGAAGTGGTGGAAAGGAAAAATAGAACCTTGGAAGATATGGCTAGAACAATGATGCTTGCAGCAAATGTTGCTAAAAACCTTTCGGCTGAGGTAATAAGTACTGCAGCATATATCATAAATAGATGCATGATTAGGCCTTTGTTAAAAAAGACTCCCTATGAATTACTAAAAGAAAGAAAGCCTAACATCTCTCATCTTAGATTCTTTGGATGTAAATGTTTCATACATAATAATGGAAAGGATAATCTGGGAAAATTTGATGCTAAAAATGATGAGGGAATCTTCTTAAGATATTTACTTCATAGTAAGGCTTATAGGGTCTTAAATAACAAAACTAACTGTGTTGAAGAAAGCATGCATGTAATCTTTGATGAATCCTATGTTAAGACTAACTTGTAGGAAGGAAGTGACACGGAGGAACAGGTTATACAACCCGGTGCATCAACTGGTGCTACCAAACAAGGAGATATTTTGATAGGGGAACTAAAGCTGAGGGCACAGTGATAGGGGGAACTGGGCATACCCCAGCTCAGAACATCAACAATGATCCTAGTAGCTTATCAAGATTGATTCCAAAAGGATATAAGTATCAAGGATCTCATCCCATAGAGAATGTTCTTACTGATCTCACATCTGGGATCACCACAAGGTATGGATTGAGAAGTATGTGTGCCTTCAAGGCATTTCTATCAGATATTGAGCCAAAGAAGATAATTGAGGCATTTCTTAATACTGATTGGATCATTGCTATGCAGGAAGAGTTGAATCAGTTTGAGAGAAGCAAGGTGTGGCACTTAGTTCCTCTCCCTAAAGATAGATCAGTAATTGGGACTTAATGGGTGTATAGAAATAAAGTTGATGAGCATGGAACAGTTACAAGAAACAAGACAAAACTAGTGGTTCAAGGATACAATCAAGAAGAAGGAATTGACTTTGATGAGACTTTTGCTCCTGTAGCAAGACTTGAAACTATAAGATTACTTGTTTCCTTTGTTGCATACATAGAGTTTATCCTTTATCAGATAGATGTGAAGAGTGCCTTCCTAAATGACATTCTCAAGGAGGAGGTGTATGTTAAACAACCTCCAGGATTTGAAAGCAAGGAGTTTCAAGATCATGTGTACAAATTGGATAAAGCCTTGTATGGATTGAAACAAGCTCCAAGATCTTGGTATGAGAGACTATCAAAGTTTCTATTAGAACATGGACATACCAGAGGTAAAATTGATAGTACCCTCATTTGGAAAACTAATGGGAAGGATTTTTTGGTTGTACAGGTGTGTGTGGATGATATTATTTTTGGCTCAACAAATATGAGTATGACTCATGAGTTTGCCAAAATCATGAGTTGTGAATTTAAGATGAGCATGATGGGAGAGCTGAATTACTTCTTGGGTTTGCAAATAAAGCAGTCAGCTTCAGGGACAATGATTCACCAATAGAAGTATGTCAAAGATCTTCTCAAGAGATTCTCCATGGAAGAGGCAAAAGAGATAAGTACTCCTATTGCAACTGCCACAAACTTGGAGTTGGATGAAACAGGTTCAGATGTAGAGCAAAAGATGTATAGAGGAATGATTGGGTCATTATTGTACCTCACAGCAAGCAGTCCTGACATTGTGTTCAGTGTAGCTCTATGTGCCAGGTTTCAAGCAAATCCCAAAGAATCACATCTAAAATCTGTGAAGAGAATCTTCATATACTTGAAAGGAACCTATGATCTTGGCTTATGGTACCCCAAAGGTAGTAACTTTAATCTGATAGGTTACTCAGATGCTGATTATGCAGGATATCTGGGGGATAAGAAAAGCACTACAGGAATGGCACACTTTCTTGGATCATGTTTGATTACCTGGTCCACTAAGAAGCAAAATTTAGTTGCTCTGTCTACTACTGAAGCTGAATATGTTGCTGCAGGATCCTGTTATGCTCAATTGCTATGGATTAAGCAACAATTCATGGACTTTGGTATAGATGTTGGTTGTGTTCCTATTTTTTATGATAACACAAGTGCTATTAACATAGTTAAAAATCCTTTTCAACATAAGAGAACCAAACATATTGATATTAGGCATCACTTTCTTAGAAATAATGTTGAAAAAGGTCATCTATCCATTATGTTTTGTTCTACTGAGGAACAGATTGCTGACATTTTCACTAAGGCCTTGAGTAGAGAACACTTTGAAAAAAATAGGTTAGCCTTGGGGATGATTAAAATTGCATAAGTCTCCCTCAATGCTTGACTATAATAAGTTGATTTTACAAGTGATTGTTTATTAATTCAGTCTCACACATTAAGTTGTGTTTCCTAAGTCCAAGATTTTAGAGTTTGATTAACATGTGTGCGTTGATTTTGCAGAAAGCCTTGATTACAGAAACAATTTTGTTTATTTTTCCATTCAGGTATGATTATTATTACTTTAAAGTAGCTTAAAGAGAAACAAGTTGTTCTCCTGGTTCCTTATTGGTCCATTTAAACCTCCAAAACACAAAGAGTTTCTTCCCTGTCAAAAAGTTGCCACTTTCTTTCCCATTAGAACTGAAACAATTATCATTACTCTCTACCAAATACAGTCCCTCACCTCTTCAACTTCCTCATCCTTTTCTCTTAAATACATTTTTATTTGTCTTGTTTCTACACCAAAAAAATTCTCTGCACCCTCCTCATACACAAGAACGCCTTTTTGATTCAATAATGGCAACATTCTCTTCATCTTCTTCCTCTTCTTCTTCCTCCTTCACTAACTCTATTCCAAATCTCTTCAATGCACTTATCTTTCATCCAAACATCATATTACCTCCCTTAATTCCTCCTTCACTCTCCCAGAAATTCACCAATTTTGCTGTTTTAAAAAAATTTCCAAACTCTTTTTCACCTTTTTCATTCTCTTTGAAACATTTCCCTCCTCCTCCTATCATACTCCAAATTATTAAAGATGATGATAATCCTAGTGACCAAGATGACCTTCCTAGTGAAGAGTTAATTCCCAGAAGGTCCAGGTCCAAGCTCCCAAGAAAACCCCCTTCCATTCTTGTCACTGTTCACAACACTGCACCTTCAGAATCTTCTCCAAATATTGATATCCCTCGTACTCCTCACACTCGAGGAAGAAAACAATGAGAAGATGCTTCCTTGGCTGAGGCTCTTTGATCCAGCAAAAAGAAACGTCTGGCTACATCTGATCCCACTCGTCCTCGTGCATCTTCTCCTGATCTTCTACTTCGATCTGTTAGAAAGACAAAAACCATCATGGAAAAAGTTCCAAAACCCTCATTGCCCATGAACTTCTCTTCTAAACCTACTCAAAAGGCTTCCTCCTCTTCAAAATTTCCTTCTACTGTCAAAGGGTCCTCCTCCTCAAAAGTTTCCCCTCCCAAGCCTTCTATTCGTCTCAAGAAATAGGTTACCCCAACTGTGCTTTCTGAGTTATCTGACTCTGATTTTACCCCAGATGCTACTTATGAGTTGGAACCTGAGTTTGAAGTTCCCCACTCAACTTCTCATCAGGATACACCTGAGGCTCATCATCTTCACTTTTAAAAGCGGAAATTAGCTAGAGGGAGGGTTGTTAGTGGTTTTGGGGGGCTTGATATGCAAGTGTTACTGGAAAAATTGGAGTTTCAAGGCTGGTCACATTTATTTCTTCAGGGTGATCTTCAGCGTAGATTTTCTTAACCTGAAGTGTATGAGTTTTATATGAATGGGGTGGTAATTGGTGAGTTGTTCTCCACCACTGTCAGAAAGGTTACCATGAACCTTTATGTTGCTGACATTACTAGGATTCTGCATATTCATTCTGGGGGTGGGGTCACTATGTCAAAGGAAGTTGGACACCTCTTGACAATCTTGCTTCAGCTCTTGACATATGTAGAAAGTTCTCTGGGAATCCCCACTTGGTCAAACATAGAAGAGTGTTTAAGAGGGAGATGTATCCTCTTCACCAACTGTACTTTGATGTAGTGCATAAGATGATTCTTCCTAGGAAGGAAAGGAGGACTGTAGCTAGCTTTCTTGATCTCACTCTCATGGAATTATTGGATACTGAAGTCTGAATCGATCTTCCTCGACTCATACTAAAGCATATGCAGAGGGTTTTATCAAGGAAGTAAGTGGACTTGCTTTACCTTATCAATTCTGGCCCACCTCTATATTTGAGGACTTTGGTGTTTCTGTTCAAGTGTGGTCTTCACAGACCACCAAATATATCATAGGGCATGCGAATCATATGATGCTACCTATTTCCATGAAAATTACTGATAATCCGATGCAAAGATTGAGAAATTCATTGGCTGAGAAACAGGCTGAGATGGAAATTTCTCAGGAAGCCTTGGAAGCTGTACAGGCTACTCATGAAGAAGAAAAAGGGATTCTCCATGCTCAAATTGCTTCCCCTAATTCCTTGTTGGAAAAAAGAGAGAGCTGAAAATGCAAATGTTATTAGGAAACTCACCTCTCTTATTCCCTCCCCTTCCTCTACTTAGTCTCTTCCCTGATATCTTTAGCCTATCTCCTTTTGTTCTTTTTTCATGACATCTTGTTCTCTCTTAGTTTACTTTTTTGTATATGTAGTCTTCTCTGCAAATGAATGAAATGGGCTTAGTTGTTATACTATTTTCTGCTCTTGTTTTATCATATTGGATTCATGTTCTCTTATTCTGAATTTTGATTGTCTTAGTAATAGATTCAATGGACATGAATTATTAGACATTATTCACTTGTTGAACCAGCTTTTCGATGATGTCAAAAGAGGGAAGAGTAGGTTATGCAATGCTTATAACTCAATGACTAACCTATTTCATTCTGGGCTATTCTTTTATTCAATTGTCTTATTGAGTATGTCAGGGTTCTGTGATGTGCTGCTATGTTTGTCATCATCAAAAAGGAGGAATTTGTTAAGGCATGGGGAGTTTTGATGATAGACATGTGAATGAAACATGTTGTGAAAGCTGGTCCATTCAAGTGTACAAAGAAAAGCTGTAGGCAAGGTTGTTGATAAGATGAGACTGCGCATAGACAGAAGTGGATAAGCAAGAATATTCAGGAACCTTCTCAAACACTTATTACTTCAGTAAAGTGGATGAAAAATGCAAATATTCAGAAGTTGAGTTGATCTAGAAGTCCAACAGTGATAATGGTTCTGCAAGGAAAAAGGATAAAGCAAAAAGAGTCCTATTCAACTAGGGGAGGAGAAACGGCTACAACAAGGAGTGAAGTTACTTGATAGAAGAAAGAAGAAAGAAGCAGAAATCAAGGACTCTACTATAGGAGAAATTATCAGGATGCATATATACAACAAAGGACGATCAAGTAATGCACTGAATGCATAGAAAAGAAAATCAACAATCAGCATAAAAGTTCACATACTTGAAGAAGAACCTGTTTCCTTACTTAGCAAGTCGTAGACTGTGTAGTAGGTAGGTTCCTTGAGTTGTAATGAGTCATTGTTCTAGTATCAGTGATCTATAAACTAAGTTAGGAATTGTGTCTTCAAGTTGGGAACTCGAAAACTTGGGAACACTTATCTTGGGAAGATTTGTGTTTTTGTAAAGATAGGAATTAGAAGTTTTAATTCCTAGTTAACAATAAGTCTTGTATTTTTGTTGATTGTTGAGGCTCAAGTATCATAGTAAAGTTGGGGTTAAATCCTGTAGAGGTACAGGTCGTGGATTTTTACACCTTTCCTGAGCCGGGTGTTTTTCACGTAAAAACACTGTGTTCAGTATTTACTTTTGTGAACCACGTTTACTTACTTGTTCCACAGATAGGCAAACTAGGAGGGCTCATACTCTAACAGTATTATTTTGGGGCGATATTCAAATTTTTTCCCTTTAGCACTTTAAATAATATTAATATAGCCAAAAATGTCTTTAAAAGCTAACCCCCACCCCCACCCCCCACCCCCATAATGTCCCGTGCTCGAGTAAGTAGGTGTTTAGACTACTTTGAAACAGCATAAAAGAAAATATACTCATCTTAGATTTATTTGATGATCATCAGGCTACCCGAGGTGGACAAAAAAAATTTCTTGTCATTCTAGTCTTGATATTTTCTTTTCAATTTGTATTTACAATTTGAAGGCTATGTAAGACTCTTAAATTTGAATTTAATAGTGTTACTGGTATTTCTTAGACCGTAATGCCCTTCTATACTAATACCAACACTTAACTAAGTAGAAAATAATCCAAAACAGTTATAACTAACTACACTCCTCTAATATGGATTAGCATCCTCCCCCTCAAGCTGGAGATTGGTAGAAATCTAGTAATCCCACAGCCTATGCTGAGAAAATCCGCAGTTTGGAATGAGTAGTGTGCACATATTGAGGTTGAATCAGCTGTTATTTGACTTTCTCCCCGACAAAATGACAATCTATGTCAATATGCTTAGTCCTCTCATGACATATGAGTCACAAAATTCTTCAAGCTGGTCCATACTCCCCATGGCCAAGAAAACGCCCGATCCGGGAGAGCTTTTAACATATGTGACAATTCTCAAAGGAGCTGCAAGATGAGATTGTTTCGGCTGTTGCCTAAACTGGATATGCACCTGTACTGCAAAAGCAATGTCAAGCCTCGTGAATGTTATGTAGATCAAAACCAACTTAACTAACTGCCCATTGTCATGCCTAGAAATTAAGTCAGAACCCATAGTTTTACAAATACAATACATTTAATACTAAAACCTTTAAAGATTACAACAACAATATACCCAGTGAGAACCTTTAAGATTGAACTCATAAAATTAATTTGGAATCTTCCCATGTCATAAATGTTTGGATGACATATAATTAGTGTTTAACTTGGAAAATAAAGTTTAAGTGGTAGACCAAGAAAGAAATATAGCTAGTGCTTGACTTGGAGAGGAGTCTTCCAATAAGTGGATACTTCAAAATGGTTGGTTTGAACAAACGTATTATTTTAGGGTGATATTTAATTTTTGCCCTTTACAATGTTAAGTAATAATAAAGTGGCCGAATGTGCCCTTGACAGCGAAAAACTCAGAAAGATAGAAATGCCAAGGCAAAAATATTTGTGGGACGTAAGTTCACTGACACAAGTTATTCTCCAAGGCATAAGTTCAGCGACATGAATTATGTCACAGTGCCTAAGTTCAATGGCACAAGTTATGTGATAGGGCATAACTTTAGTGACAAAAATGCTTTAAGCTGGTTCTCAAAGCAGCCGCAAGATGAGATTGTTTTGGCAGTTGCATAAACTGGCTAAGCACATATACGGCAAAAGCAATGTCAAACCTGGTGAATGTTATGTAAATCAAAAGCCAACTTAACTAACTGCCCTTTGTCAGGCTCGGTATATATGGCCGTGAAAAGGATACGGTTTCTGACAACGTTCAAGTCAGATGATAATCATAGCGAGTCAGCACAAAGGGGAATGAAGACTGTGTGCAATCTCAAAAACACACAAATGAACAAACGAGTGGAAGAAAGAGTACAACACAACACGATTGAATATCCTTCCCTAGAAATAATGCTGAGAACACGCTTAACACATTTCTAGTTTCACTACAAGCTCAAGATCTCTACTTGCTCAGAAGACACTACCATATTAAAATTTCGCTACCGACTCAGATAAAAAGCTTTGTGTGTTGGATACAACAAACTTTATTTTGTCTTCGGCAGGTGAAAATTCAATGAAGCAAAGAAAGGAGAAAAGGGCAACTAACAATTAATTGATGCAGAGATATTTGAGATACTCCAGCTTTCCACGTTCGTATCAGCAATCAAATCATTTGATAGTCTGCTAATATTATCCTGATCTAGACATGAGCCTCATGAACTAGCTTTTAAAACATTTGTATTACTTGCCTGTTTGTATTAATATAGCTAATTCCTCTAACAATTTTTTTTAAAAAAATAATATTTCATTCTGCTAAGATTTTCATGATGATCTATTTGATTTTCATCAAATTGCCACAATTTTACCATCAGCAAGGCAACTTATTTGATAAGAATACTGCTGGCATGCAAAAGGAAAAAAGAACATAAACTCACTCTTCCTCAGCATCAGTAAAAAGCACCACGGTTGCTATCGCTGCAGGGGGTGGCTTATGCTGATAATTGAAGCGGAACAAGAGCAACTGCCTTTATTTTTTTAAAAAAAGAATCTTTTTCTACTAATACAACAGCCATAGTAGTCTTCTTTGATGTTCAAAAACTTGATGAAGAAAGAGGGACATCATTTGCAACAACTTATATAAGGTACCAAGGATTTAATTTTAGTTAAAAGACAATGGTGAGATTTATTGTAACCAGCTAGAATTTCTGAATAACATAATTATACACAAATCAAGTGCTAAAAAAACAAAAAAACAATTTAGCAAAAATTTGCAACAAACAAGTCGTTTGGAACTACATCTTTCATGTTAGTCCTTCTCGCAGGAGATTCAACACAACAATCTACTGAAACTTTCATGATTGATGCCTTAACATCTAACTACTTTTGTAAGCGATTACCGGTTGATGTTAGCAAGTTGGCATCTACGGCGTTGATTACTACCTTTGGAAATGAATAACTCACCCGTTGCTTCAAGCTAACATCTCCCTCAAAATCATTAGGCTTTCTCCTTGTAAACGTTTTCAATAACATGATCCCGTAACTATAGACATCATATTTTGTTGACACTAATCAATCCAGTCCATACTCTACTGTCAAAAAGTTAATTTAAAGATGCAATATACTTTCTAGGTGATGGATTAAGGGCATTTTAATATTATTTTTTAAATATGCTTAATGCCAAATTCATTATTATTCCAATGGCCCTTCTAAGAAGAATTGAAAGTTGAATTCAAAATTGGTTGGTTTCAAAATTGGCAACCAAAGTTGAATTCAAAATTGGTTGGTTTCAAAATTGGCAACCAAAGTTGAATTCAAAAATGGTTGCTTACCTTTTCTTATAAATAAGGAGCTCACATATCATTTCAAAGATAGTAGAACTTAAAAAACACACAAGTGTAGAGTTCACAAAAATCTATCAAACAAGAGAGATTATTAGTTGAAGGTAGGTGTTTTTATTGTGGAGCTTTAAACTCAATTCTTGTCCAGAGTTGTTGAGTTATTGTGAATATGTTGTTGTATCCCGGAGGAGACAGGTCAAAGAGTATTTCTGCTAGACCGATGAAACATTTGTTGCACTGGGCTTGAATCTCCTTTAAGAGAGCGAGATATCCGTACCTCAGCCGTAGAAGAAGAAAATAATATTTTTCTTTATTCACTTGTAATTTTCAGTTGTAATCAGTTGTAATCAGTTGTAATATTATTGCAATTTTATTGTAATTTCACCAACAATTTTAAGGAGATTCAGTGACAACAACTGAAAATTCCGCGGATGTCAAGATGGGAAATCTCAATAAGCCATTCCGGTTCAATGGTGCTCATTTCAAAAGGTGGAAGGGTAAAGTTTTTTTCTTCTTGAGTCTTCTCAATGTCTCTTATCTTTTAACTAAGAACAATCCAAACAAAGTAGATAACTCTTCCATGAGTGATAAAGAATATATTTCTGAGAAAATGGAAAAATACAATAATGACTCCTATAAGTGTCGTTACTTTTTACTTAATTGTCTATCTGATGATTTTTATGATTATTATGATAGAACTTACTCTAGTGCAAAGAAAATTTGGAAAGCCTTGCAGAGTAAGTATGACACTGAGGAAGCGGGAGCGAAAAATATGCGGCTAGTAGTGTTTTTCGTTTTCAAATGGTGGATAATAAATCAGTAGCAGACCAAGCTCAGGATTTTATAATGATTGTTGGTGAGCTCAGGTCCCAGGAAATTAAAATTGGAGATAACCTTATTGTCTGTGGAATAATTGATAAACTTCCACCTTCGTGAAAAGAATTTATAAAAACTATGCGCCACAAGCAAAAGGAAACATCTCTTGAGACTTTGATAATGAGAATCCTCATAGAAGAAGAAGCAAGGGGCCAAGATGCACTTATGCAAATAGAAGAGAACAACATCACACCAAAGGTAAATTTAACTTCAAGTAATGCTACCCATGAACCTAATAAAAATACTATTTTTAAGCCTAAGAAGAAATAATTAAAGAAAAATAATGGTAGACATCTCAATAATAATAATGGTGGAAACAACCAAGAAAAAAATAAATATGTACAAGAAAAAGGACCGTACTTTGTCTGCGGAAAGAGTGGGCATATTGCTCGATTTTGCAAATATCGGAAACGTGGGCCTACACCTAAGGCAAATGACCTTTTGTGGCAGTGATAATAGACATAAACATGGTGGTGAATGTTGATGGATGGTGGGCTGGCTCTGGTGCAAATCGTCATGTCTGTTATGACAAAGACTGGTTTAAAAAATATATAAATTTTGAGCAGCCCAAAACCATCATGCTTGCAGATTCACACACAAGTCAAGCACTTGAAATGGGAGATGTCGAATTGAGATTTACTGTAACACCCCGTATTTTGGGCTAGAACAAAAACTGTCATTTCTACGTGTTGATGTTTCAAAAGCCATAAATCCTATGCAAATTTGGTAAGTTAATCAGTTATGTAATGTGAGAACCTATTTGAGCATGAATTGAGATCATAGAGGTCCCCTAACTCAAGGTCAAGTTGAAAGCTTTCCTATCGTTCGAGTTTTAGTGAGCGTCGAAATTTGGGTCAACTTCAATCGACCATAACTCCTTGTATATGACGAAATGGGTGGCCTACTATATATCAAATGAAATATTTTTTAATTAGCTTTCCAACGATACCAATTTCGCGCAAATCCAATCTCGGAGAAAAAAGTTATGCCCATGTTACTCCAGCATATCAACCTGGCAACTGAGTGACAATAATTCTGACGGCTTATCACAAATCTGATGACTTATCAGAATATGTCATCAGCCTTAGGCAGAAACTCATAAATTTCAGCTCCTAGGTGACGACCTGGGCTGACGGGCTGTCACAGATCTGAAGGCTTATCATCCTTGGTCGTCAGCTAAAAATTTCAGCAACTGGGAAGTGATTTCATAGCGGTATTTTGGTCTTTTCCTCACTCCAAAAACCTTTCACACAAATTAAATCACTCCTTAAGTGTTATTAATCCATATATTATCAGTTTTACAACAACTCAATCCTCTCTACTCTCAAGAACAAGATGGAAACTAGGATTTCCTTCAAGATCAAGAAATCAAGAAAATCAATCCTTCAGTTCAAGATTTTCAAGAAAACAAATTAAGATTTAAGTTTCCTTCCCTTCAATGGATCAAGAATTCATCCTTCTAAGTGAAGATGTTCAAGAAACGGATCTAGATATGGGTTCCATCTATCTAGATCCGGGTTCCATCTTTCAAACTAAATAATTTTAGGTACGTGGGGTTTATCCTAAACTACATGGACTTGTTGAAATATTCAAGTATGATTTAAAGATCTATCAAGCATGAATTTATAAAGGGATTTTTAGATCCATGATTTTATTATGCATTATGAATGTTTAAAGATATTGATGATTTGGTCTTTAGGCCTTTCCCCCTTAAATTGATTTACATGTATATGTATATGTATGAAAAAAATTCAGATTTAAATATTGTTTGAGACAATAAATTATGAAATCCCTCTCTTGTGATGACTTTAAATTTGTGACCTTGTTGGGAATGATTTGATATGCATGATTTATGGCTTGAAAATAGTTTACACAAATACCATAGAATTTTGAGCATGATTTAGAGATTTTGAGAGGGAGTTTCTTGAAATAAATGTGTTTTGTTAAAGAGAGAAAGATTTGCATAAGATTAATGCTTTTGACATGACCACCTTGTATCATTTGAAATGTTGTCAAGGAGAGTTGCATACATTTGTTTACACGAGTAATTAAAGAAAGGGTTCTTCGAACTGATTTATTGATATGGTGGTCCTAAATTTATGTTTTGGAAATAGAGATTCTAATATGCTAATAATGGCTCAGAGATGTGACTTGCAAGTCAATGGTATGACGATACCATAAGTATGTATGCCATAGCAGAGTATGTTTTCAGAGTATGTCTTTAGAGAATGTTTTCAGAATATATTTTCAGAGAATACATATTTTAAAGAGTTAAAAATGGGCATAAAGAGGGTTAGGTGGTTACCCGAAGAAGGCTTGAGTTCAAGTAACACTTAGCCTAAAACCATATTTGCTGATACGGGTAGATTATTATTGTACACTGGAGATGGCCATATGGTGTAGTAGATTCAGAGACTCCGACCCTTGCGGCACACCTGGGTTGGGGGATTGGCTGCCGAGTTGATGGCAGATTTCATATAGCCCGTGGAATTTAAGAGTTGTAGGGTATACCACCTAGCGCAGAAGTAAAACAAAGAATGTCACAGAGTTCAGATGATTTTTCAGAGTCTCTCGAAAATGCCCATGATATTTCTTACTATATGATATGTTTATGAACTTTTTAAAATTCTCTCATATTTGTTGAATACAAATTACTATTTTAGATTTACTCTGTATATCAGTACATCTGTATTGACCCTCCCTCCCCTACCTCTCAAGTTGTAAGGCTCAGTCTAGGGGTTCCGATAAGCAGTAGATAATTCAGACAACAGATCAGATTGTGCATTGGTGAGCCTTCTTTATTCCAGAAGGTCTGTCCTTTCAGATTATGTCATCTATTACAGTTTTGGTCTACTGGGGGCCTTGTCCCAGTTTTCAAATAGTTGTCAGATTTTCATGTTGTAGAGATTTCGCAGACTGTTCCAAATGTTGTTAATGATTTTTGGATTTCATTCCTTATTGTTAAACTTAATCTAGAGTATGACCATGTTTCCGTATTAGATCATAAATTCTACATTTTTTTTATTATATGAATGTTGTGCAAGACTACCAGATAGAGTAGGACGTCCGGGCTGGGATGTCCGTCACGACCAGGCCCTAGTTCAGGTCGTGAGAAACTTGATATCAGAGCACGATTCATGGTCCCAGGGTGTCTGCAAAATCGCGTTGGGTAGAGTCTTGTTTATAAGTGTGTAGCGTGCCACACTTATAAACAGGAGACTATAAGGCATTTAGGAATATCTCTCTTTCTTCATGTTCTAGTTCGTCCAATAGATTCCGAATGTTCCACTTTCATACTCTAATTTGTGCTATGGTGTCGCCCATACGAAAGGAAAGCTATCCTAATTTTTCCTTACTCTGGTGTTCCCAGATAATGCTCTCAGATTTACTAGCAGAAATTTTAGAAGTCACACAAAGGACTGGAGAAGAGCTCCCTAGTTTAAAATTGTGTCCTCGTTCTTATGAGGCATTCAGTTAAGACAAGAGTCAGATGTGTATTTTTGGGTCATTGAATATTATGTGTCAAGTTTCTATCTCTTGTAATCTTGATATCATTGTGTTGTTGAAAACAAAAAGCCTAGTGAAGTCGTGTGGGGCTCTTTAGATTCACTAGCATAGTTGCTTTGTTATTCGTTTTATTTTCTTGTTCAAAACATAAAAAAATTAAAGTCTAGTGAAGCCGTGTGAGGTCTATTTCGATTCACTAGCAACTTGCTGTTCATCTTGTTGTTCTTGTGTTTGTTGGAACTGTATTTCCACCCTAGTAGTGGTATAAGTTAAAGTATTGGTGTCATGACCTATTGGTAGTGAAATTAGACCAAAAAGGTGGTGAGATGAAGTCACAAGTTTAGAGTTCAGAGTGAGGGTGACTTTTGTGTAACTAAATATGTATAGTTGAATAACCGTTGATTGAGAATGATTTACCATTTTGTGATGATAGACTAATGTGATAGTACCATTTGTGGATTGTATGGTTGTCCGTGGAGAAAGTGTTTGACTCAGATTGTTATTTTTTTTTCTAAATAGGTAAAGAGCTCAGAGTGGATATTTAAGGTGGTTATAGAAACCCCTTATAGGCTGTGAATGAAAATGGCTAGATTAGCCAGTAAGTTGTAAGTATAGACTCATTGTCGAATGTGGAATTTGAAGGTAGTCTAAATTCCCGCTGGGGTAAGTAAGTGTGATGTGAGAAAGTCGTATAAGTATATTGGATTGTATGGGGTTATAATATAAGATTAAGGTTGACCATGTCTATTATGTGACTTTAGCCTCCTTGACCTTCTTTTCTTTGGTAGTTGTAAACTAGTACTACTTGTGAGAAGGCATGTAGCAGATTTTTGAGGTATATGGATAGAATGTCCCAATTTGATGGACTAGTATATTATGTTGCATTATTCAGTGGTGGTAGGTGATTGAGACTAGACTATAGGCTTGAATTTAATGTAGAATGTGGATGTAACAATAGTGGCATAAGATTAATGATGAATGTTTGTGAGAATTGTGTGTAAGGTTGGGTTGTAAATCATGTTTAGCACTAGACATTAAGTTTGGACAGTTGATGGCCATGATGGTGGAAGTGATGATTTCTTGACTAATGATACTAGTTATATGGAAGTGATCTAATAGACTTGAACAGTGTATGCAAGAGCTTAAGTTTATTTGATTCGTAATGAAGTGTGACGTTGTATGTATGATGTAGAAGTATGCCCAAGGTGATATGGAGTTACGGCATTTTCTAAGACTATTACATGTTGTGTGTGGTTAGTAGTACCGTTGAGTTGCGAGGCGGAGAAAGACTAGTTAGATGGTATGTGGTGTTCTAAATAGCCAAGTTAAGGAGTTTTGATTGATAGTGTTGAGCCTTATTATATGATCTTGATTCTCATGGTAGAGAGATAAGTTTGGAGTGGCGATATTGGTAGGCTATGACGGAAGTAGTATGGTTCATCAAAGGCTTGGTGATATCCTTGTTAAGTGTTAGAAGCTAAGATTGAGTTCTTGAAGGTTGAGCTCATAAAAATAAGAGTTGAAGAGTTAGAGGATGTGCACTCCGTCTATAGGGATACTTATGAAGATCAAAATTAAGTAAGTGTTCCGGTATTATGTGATGACTATTGGGGCTATAGAATGATAGGGTGTGTCACAGAAGGTGGTATTAGCAGTGGATTTTCCACTTCCAGGTGTAGTCATTCGGGTTAGGTTCTATTAATTAGGTGTATTGTCGTATTCCAGACCCTAGAGTGCAGTGAGTGTAGTTCAGTTTAGAGTCTAGTAAGGGATCTCTCGAACTTAAGATGATGGCTTAAATCTAAGGGGGAAATGACAGAACAAGTAACCACGTCAGGCTCTCAGATTTTAGTAGTGATACCAGTATGATATAGAACATCAGAAAGTGAGGGTGAGACTCAACCCATTCTTATCTTAGTATTTTTCAGTGATCCAAATACCTACTCATGCCTTACGATTCAGTTCCATGGTCATAGTTCATGTTCATGCATATGACTGAGAGTCATGTAGTCTTCCAGTTCTAAAATGAGGAGTTCTAGTTCATTCAGTAGTCGGAGTCACATTCCATATGTTATGAACTTCAAATTGAGGTCATGCAGCTCATGACTCATGTACTCACGCTTTATAGTGTGCTCAGTTCCCATAATTCATGCTATACTCTTTATGATTGCCGAGATTCAGCTTATAGTCATGTATGCCCCAATTCAATCAATGGCGATGAAGGATGAAAAATAAGAAAGAAAATCCTCTAAATATACCCTAAGAGCATCACTCTCAGATCCCCAAATATTGCAACCTTTTAGAGAATGCCCGTTGAAGCAGTTTGACACCAAAATTAAAAAGCGACCATGCATTGTAAAATCAAATAAGAAAAGAGCTATCAAAACAGGATAACATAGTCTAATCCAAACATGATAGCAACTCAAGTACCAAACTTACAGCAAACTGACATGTAACCAAACTGAATCTTGAAAAATAGCTTCAGGTCTCAACAACTCTCAATGTGCTGTACTACAATAAGGAAACAACCCGTTTAAGTAATCAGGCACAGTCTAATTAAACAATCTAGCAATACTTTAATTAGTAAAGTAAATACATGTTAATTACTTATAGTTAAGTTAAATGAACTCTAAATTTAAATACATGATATACATGTATTGGTTTGATATAAACACCGAGTGTGAATAAATTTTTACCCTTCTGCTTAGTGTTCGATTACTTCCCCTTCTCTTCTCAATTTGTATCCATTATCCTAAAAACAACTATTTTCCTCCCACTCCTCTTTATCATTATTTATATTTCACGAATATTAATAATTAATGTTATCATAATCATAATTATGCATAATATAATTAGTACCAAGTACAAAAGATGACATGGGTACTCCTAAACACATAATTTTTTTTTAATAAAAAATTCTGAATAAAACATATGTTATTTAAAAAAAAACACATAATTTTAAAAAATTTCGAATAAAACCTTAAAATAATATATTTTATTCAGATATTCAACTTGAATAAAAGTGGATTAGATTTGAAATAGGCACACATAATATAATCAAAACAGTACTATCCAAATTTTCTAAAAGAGTAATCGTAGAATATAGTAGCTATGATGCTTCTATCTGATACTGCAAACTTTGGAAGCATAAGAGAGGAAATCATAGCACCTATTCTGTAAATATTGCTTTAATACAGAAAGACTTTTTGGGTTAATGAGGTTTTTATTATGGGTAGTAATTAAACGCCTATTGGTATATATTGCTTGTATAATCACTGCTATTTCAAGATTAATATGTTAACATCGTATCAAGTTGATAAATTGGCAATATAATAACTAATTGTTACCTATGTCCTTGAGCAAAATCGTAACAATAGATCATGTTTGCTATTTGAAAAGCAAACATCTATACATTCCATACGACCATGAAACTTACCTATCACTTTTTTGGACCGTATCTTCTTATTGTAAGGATTTCAAAAAATTTCGATGATAGAAAAGCCTTTATTTTCAAATGCTACCAAGTATCAAGGTCATATGATTCTTATCCTCTGATAACTTTCAGTATGACACACAAATTTGTATGTTTTTCTCGCTAGTAGGCAATAAGTCGTAAGCAAAATCATGTTACATTTATCAGGAAAAGAATCTCTAACTTTGTAGTGGACTCTAATAACATCAATGTTTTCGTCATAACATTCTTGTTCAATGCAATATCAAGTTCATTAGATAGCAAAAATACAAAAGTTTTATGGTAGAAACATTAGTAAAGGTATTTCAATATAAATTTGACATTTCTACATCTTCGGTTATGGCCATTACTAATTAGACAACGTCACGATATTATAGAAAATTACATATCAATATATAATCTTAACAAAATAAAAAATAGGCACCATACTGCATAAACAGTATGATTAGAACATTTTAATACATTAAGCAAAATCTTGACAACATACCTCTTGTCTTCGTGTCCGACAGTTGAAACTTTGAGAAATAAGACACTCCAATGATAGATTTCTTCGTGAAGCATTTACAATATGCATGATTTCGATGTAGAAGAGTGTTTTCTTAGAACCTTGGTTATTTCACGTAGCCATAGATGTTGTTGGATTTTGAAACAAATAGCGTAAAAGGTGATCGACATAAGAGGAAAAAAACCGTAGGATTTGTAACTGGTATTTTTTACGTAAAATTGTTTTACATCGGATGAAGTTGTATACGTTTCAAATTTAAAAAATAGATGGAAGTTGGCAGTATATTAGGACTAAAACTCATCTAGATAATTATTAAAATTTGAATTTTAAAAAAACTGGAAACTGTAAATTCTGTCAAAAATTTGAATTTATTTTAAAATGTTAAAAAGAAAATTAAAAATAATAGTAACTAATAACTACCCTAACTATATTTTGTCCTAAACTACCAAGTGGCTTATTTTTGGGCTGCCACTTGGCTTAATGTAGAGGCTTTGTCCTCTCTTTTTAATAATATATAGATGTGCCTCATCCTTTGGTACAAAGTCCACAAATATCAATCCATTTCCTTAAAAGGAAACAATGCATATAATGTCAATATCATAAATAACAACTAACTCGCTAACATAAGAGTACATTTTGGAACTCAAAATGTTCTTATTGATCCTAAAACATTCTCAAAGCTCGTCTTTCTTGTATGTCTGTTTTTTTTATAGTTTGTTATCATAAAATGCCCTGATGTAATTGATCTTTATAGCTAATAGTCCACATTAACTACATCCATTGCTCCTCTATCTTCCCATATGTCCAATGAGAAGGGGTTGAAAATACCACCCCTTCTTCCAAACTCCCTCCTTGCAATCTACTGCATTCACCTAAGAATTTTGAATACAAAAAAAAAAAAAAAAAAAAGATGAATAAGAGCAACGATATCAATTTATGCAATTCGGGAGTTTAACTGTTGAAGTGAAGTAAAAGCAAAAAAAAAAATAAAAAAAAAATATATAATTAATGATCATGTGTGGAGATTCTCAAACATGTAAAAGAAAATTTCTGTAAAAAAAATAATCTGATGTCCCCTCCACCAAATCAAAATTCAGGTTACCTTCCACCAAATTCATTCTTCTATCCAAAATATTTCACAAATTATATTTCAAGTTTTTAAGCCGTAAGCCACTATCAGATTCTTAGAGCAAACCAATAACAAAAACATCCATAAGCCCCGACTACATTAGTTAGAACACAAAATTTGTTAATGTTCCAAATGAGATGAACTTTTAAATTATCTGAGGTTTATTATAAGTATTTGTCACTGTTCAATCAAAACATGAATCTCCCAAATACTATACGCAAAATATTAAAACTCCCGAAACTTAATAAAAATTCAGAGAAATAAGAAATCACCAGAGACTGAAATACTACGAATCATGAAATTTACCGGCATATTGTTGCAGTTTTTTCTTGCCATTTATTAAATGAGACTCGTTAATTTTTCCTTTTGAAAATGTGATTTTTGAATGCATATTGATTTGGATGAGTCTTATATTTTATTCCTTTTTTGTGAAAGCAAGCTGCTGCACATTGCAGTGGTTTGTGAAAGCAAGCTGCTGCACATTCCAATTGCAGATTGAACACTTTAACTGCAACGACAATTCCACTTTTGAGAATGCCTTTGTAAACTGAGCCAAAACTTCCAGAACCAATCGAAGTGCTGAAGCTTTCTCAAGTTGCCAGTTGTTGTGGGAATCGATCCAACCAAGTTGTTTCCAGAAAGTCTAAGGTCTAATAAGCTGCTTAAGTTCCCAACTTCATCTGGAATTCGCCCTTGGATTTTACAACTGATGGCGAAAAATGTTCTAAGAGATGTGGAAAGGTTCCCTGTGGAGGCCGGAAGCATGTCATTTAGAGGGTTTAAAGATATATCAAGATATGTTAAATTTCTGCAATTGGATAAGGAAGTCAGAAAGTTTAACAATGAGTCCCTCGTTAAATTGTTTGCCCCCAAGTTTAGGATTTGTAGATGAGTCAAATATCCAAGTGAGTTGGGAATCAAGCCAGTGAGTTTGTTGTTTGAAAGCTCAAGAATTGTAAGTTTTGAACAATTGGAGATAGAATGAGGAATAGTTCCAACAAGATTGGTTAAGTTGGCCAGATAAAGCTCTTCAATGTTGGGTAAGATAGAACACATGTTTTGTGGGAGGCTTCCTGATAGATTATTGTTTGAAAGAGCAATCACTCTCAGCCCTGATATGTTGAAGATTTCCATATCAAGTGGATCACTAAAACTATTAAATGAAAGACTAAGTCGCTCCAGCTCAATGAGATTGCTTATCTCTTTGGGTATTTCACCTGGAAACACATATAGTGGATTACTAGTGAGTTTAAATAGTTGGTTCAATCTATTTTTGCAAAGATATAAGAGTTGCATCTTGTTTAAGTTGTCAATCTCCCAAGGTAGAATCCATTAAAATTTTAACTTTCATATTGTTGGTCATACGAAAGTATTAAAAGAGAAAAGAAAAAAAATACGTATAGAAGATAAATATATTTGAACAGAGCCATTAATCTGGCCTCTCTCCATGCCTAATACCATCAAACTTTGATACCTCAATTAATGCAATTATTGTGTAATAAGATAAAATTCTGAAGTGTGAAAAACTATCTCAATTAGCAAGGACTCCATTAATGGAGCTTAGAAGAAGAAGAGGAACTTTATAAGTGCTTCTAGTCTTTACAAAGAGGAATTGTAGGAATAACAAACTTGTTCTAGAACATTCTTGGGTGCCAGCTCACTACACACTACACACTAACAACCAACTAACTATCAATCAGCCAGCTCATCTAACTAACTGAGCAACAACTTGCTGCAGTGGATTAATAAAACAAAAAAAAATGAATGAATGGAACAGTAGATCGACATAATGAAATATAATCCTCAACAACATGAAGCAATTATATACAAGCATTAATAAGATAAAAACATACCTGTGAAATAATTTTCCGATAAAAACAATACTTGAAGTTGTGAACAATTTGATAAGCTTGTAGAAATATGACCATGAAGCTTGTTTCTCGATAAATAAAGCCCTTTGATCATTGGGAGACCATTGCATATACCATTGGGAAGACTCCCTGATAAGCTATTTCCAGTAAATGAAAGGACTTCGATCCTAGAAATATTGAAAATTGTGAATGGTATAGAACCCGTAAGTTGATTAAAATGTATGGCCAACCAGTTCATGTTGTGAAGATTGCCGATCCCTTCTGGAATGTTTCCTTGAAGTGAATTAAAAGATATCTCTAAAGTCTCCAACCTCGAGGCATTCGAGAGTGACGTAGGAATAAAGCCTATGAGCTTGTTACCCCCCAAGTTTAATACTCTAAGGTTTACAAGAGTTCCAATCACTTTTGGTATTTGTCCCTCTATGGAATTGAATTTCAGATTCAAAGTCTCAAGTTTGGAAATATTAGAAAATGAAGAAGGGATGGAACCAGCAAAACTATTATTCCCAAGATTTAGAACTTGAAGTTGGTGTAAAAACCCAAACCAAGAAGGAACCTTTCCGCAGAAGTTGTTGACACTTAACCTAAGAAACTTAAGCCGATGCAAGAGTGCCATTTCTTGAGGCAAATTTCCCTGGAAATTGTTACTTCCCAAGTCAAGAGAAACAAGAAATGAGAGGTTTCCAAATTCACGGGGAATCTTGCCTGTAAGAACCATGTTAGAAAGATTCAAGGAATTCACACGTTGGTGACGAGAGCCACAAGTGACTCCAACCCAATGACAAACAGAAACAGTGGGAGACCAGTTTTCATCCAAGAAGTGAGAAGGGTCGGAAATAATTTTGGATTTTAAGGATAGAAGAGCTAATTGATCAGTGGTAATGTTGGTTTGGGTCATGGCTGAACTAGCCATAAGCAACAAGAGTGTTAAGAGATAAAATGTGAAGGCTTTCTCCATTATTGCAAAAATTTAGTAGGTATGCTCTAGAACATGTGGTTTTGAGACTTTAAATAGCAATGAGGCCTTCCTTTTGGTCATATCAATACTAATACCACCAAATCAACCAAGCCTTTCACATCTCAATCAGAATTGTAAATATGGTGGAAAAAAGTCCTCTATTCAGCAGACTTGGCAAGTCAACCAAGTCTTGCTTTAATGTTTGTGTGCTTAATTCTTTGTAAATAGTCTTGCTTTCATATTCTGTAGAATAGTGTGGTGAAGAGTGTTATGAGAACAGACAGGAATAGACAATAAGAGAAGCAAATGAAAAACACAAATTTATGTTGAAACCCAGGCAAAACCACGGGCAGAGGAGGAGGAATGTCACTATAATGGAGAGGAGTACAAGGAGGAGACGTAAGTCTCAATGAACGTACGTCCAACAACCAAAAAACAACCCACTAAACGCACCGCGAACTTTTCAGCCCCTACACTTCCACCACAGACCCCCAAAAAAAGAAACATGGGTCGCACCGGGAACTTTTCAGGACCGGATCAACAAAATTCGGATCACAAACTCTAACATAGAGTAGTGCCACACTTACTAACCAATACTATTGTATTTAGGTCTAACTAGCCCTAGTGGATTTACCCCAGGCAGTGAGAGCCTTCCTAGATAGTCAAGTTTTGTCCAATGAATTACTATCTATAATGATTAAATAAATAATTCATTCAGAAAATACTACAACGATAAAAGTTACTAGCAGCAATAAATTTGCACTTTAACAAACTATAATGATTAAATGAATAATTCATTCAGAAAATACTACAACGATAAAAGTTACTAGCAGCAATAAATTTGCACTTTAACAAAGAGTGTTAAAGCATTTATGGACATCAGTTAATTGACATAGCGACAATAAATATTCACTTTAACAAAAAGTGCTAAAGCTTTTACTGACATCAGTTAATTGACATTGGATCCAATGTCAATATAGGCTTTAGGACATTTATAAAGAGTGCTAAACCGCAATTGTCTGTAATTTGTGTTCCTGAAAGAACTTTTCGGTGTTGAAACTGATTTTATGAGTAAATAATAATATATTTGAATAGAAGCACTGAAATTGATAATAAACCATTAATGTATCTGATAAATACCTTTTATATTAAAATAATGAAAATGTTTTTCAATGCTATTTAAATATTCCATACTCTAAATATCACATAAATCAAGAGCTTTTTCACTGCTATATTTTTTTGTTTTATTGATTTTGATATGCTTATTTGAGTTGGGATATATAGGAAACAGTATTTCTGAGACTAATTATTTTAGAATTTAGTTATTTCACGTTCAAAGAGGGATAAAAACAATGCTACAATCCTGGAGATAATAAATCTATGGATGAATTATTCCATGTTTTATATCTCAACCAAGCATGTAATAAACTCATCCTAAAATCAATCACAAAATCCCTTATCCCTATTGTTGATATTGTTGTTATAATAGAGGGACCAAGAGTGCAATTATACTTTAATTTGTTAAATACTCTCTCCGTTAATTTTTTAGGGTCGATATTTCTCTAACTAGATTTTTTGTAACACCCCGCATTTCGGGCTAGAATAAAAACCGTGACTCTGATGCGCTGATAATCCCAGAGCCTTAAATCCTATGCCAATTTGGCATGTTTATATAGTATGTGAATCCATTTGAGCATGAATTTAGACCATACAGGTCCTTCAACTCAAGGACGAGTTGAAACTATTTCGATGGATTATGTTTTAGTGGACGTTGTAATTTGTGTCAGCTTTCATCGACTATAACTCTCTGTATATGTCGAATTAGAGAGCCTACTATATGTCAAATGATAGGTCTTCGAGTTAACTTTCCAACGATACCAATTTTTCTAAAATCCGACACCCGAGCAAGAAGTTATGGCCTTTCAAAGTAGTATAAGTCGCCTAACCAATCGCACATGGCCACTGGAAAGCATATGCGATAGCATATGCGGCGCCTATGTAAATATAGGCGATATCATATGCGGCGCCTATGTAAATATATGCGATATCATATGCGGTGCATATCTTATGATTTTAAGTGACTTAAACACTCCATTTTTGGGGCAAAATGGTCCTTTTCCCACCCTTATTCAGCCATAAACACGAAATTCAGTCTCCAATTCTCCAAAATACATCCACATTCATCTAAAAATTCTCAAGAACACTCCTAAGGGTTTCAAACTAAAAACCCAAATAAATCAAGATTTAACTGTGGGTTTTCAAAATTGATTAGAGATTCGGAATCCCCAATCCACAGGTTTCAAGGAGCACCCATTATTTTCCGAAATAGAGGTACGCGGGGTTTTCCTAAATTCTCATGGGCATAGAAAAATCATGTTTTAGAATGGGATTTTTTAATCTATGTATATATTCATGTATTAAATATTTTAACATCATTATTTTGGTCTTTTGACCTTCCCCAAAGTGATTTGAGAATATGAATTTATGAAACCATGTATTTAAGAATGAATTCTTGTTGAGAGCATGATTTTTGGTGAATTCCCTCATTAGTGAATTTTTTTTCAGATTTCTCATAGCATATGAATTGTTTTGCAATGCATCCCTGAAAAATACTATATGAAATGATTGAACTCTTGTTATGATTTTAAGGTGATTTTAAATCACTAAAGAGGGAATCTAGCATGAATGTTTAATGTTAATAATGCATGTAATGAAAGAGTGCATGGATTTGCTAAAGGCACTAGACAACCATATGTTGATGAAGTTTTTGCATGATTTTGACTTGAGTTTCGAAACATTAAATCTTCTATATCAGTTGCATGTTTTTGGTGGTCTAAATTATGCTTTAAATGAAAGATTTAGCTTAATGTATTATGGCTCTGAAATCATGACTTGCAAGTCTTGGTACGATATCAATTCAGACCAATGCCATATCAGACTCAGACTAATAGACATTTCAGACTATCATGATTTTAGACATTCAGAATGTTGCATGTACAGAAAAGGTTAAAATGGGCATACAGAGATGTTAGGTAGTTCCCTGAAGAGGGCTTGAGTTCAAGCAACTCATTGCCTAAAACTGTGGTTTTTTGACCCAAGTATATTATTATACGCTGACTTAAGTATCGTGTGGCGTATCAGATTCAGGAACTCCAACCCTTGTGGCATACTCGGGTTGGAGGCTTCCCCACCTAGTCAATGTCATATTCCATATCTCCCGTGGAATATCAAACTTGTAGGGGATACCACCTAACTCAGAAGTAATACACAGATCAGAGTTTGAGATTTACAGACAGGTTACATGTTTTCAGAAGGTGCCCATGTGTTTTTCAGAAACTGTTTTATGCATAATGTTTGATGAATATTTTCGATCACGTATTATATATATATATATATATATATATATATGTTCAATTACTCTATCTTAGATTTCTTTGCATGCCAGTACAATTGTGTTGACCCCCCCTTCCTCCCAGGTACTGAGGCACAGTCTCGGGGTCCAGATCCTCAGTAGAGTCCATAGATAGGGTTGTTTCAGAGTTTAGTTGGTGAGCCTTCTTTGGTTCGGAAGGCCTAGTCATTTAGGTATTTATTTCAGTATGGCTTTTGGTCTGTTGGGGGCCTTGTCCCAGTTATTCAGATAGTATGTCAGTAAAGATTTCGCAGACTGTTGCAAATGTTTATTAAATATTATTGGGCATATTTTCAGGCCTTTAACTGTTTTAAATTGTTGACCATGTTTCCATATTATTGTGTCTATTCCGTATTACTTTGATCATATGAATTATGTGCATGATTACCAGATAGACAGAGGGCGTTTCGGGCCTTCGAGTTTGGGAATGCTCGTCACAGCCAGGGCCCCGGTTCGGGTCATGACTAACTTGGTATCAAAGCATGGTTCATGGTCCCAGGGTGTCTGCGAAATCGCGTTGGGTAGAGTCTTGTTTATGGGTGTGTAGCGCGCCACACTTATAAGTAGGAGGCTACAAGGAGTTTAGGAATGTCTCTCTTTCTTCATGTTCTAGTTCGTGCTATAGAGTCAGAATGTTCCTCCTTCATACTCTAATTTGTGCTATGGTGTCACCCATACGAAAAGAAAAGTTATCCTAATTTCTTCCTCACTCTGGTGTTTCCAGATATTCTTCTATTATCTAGCAAAAATTTCAGATGTCCCACAAAGGACGGGAGAGGAGTTCCCTAGTGTAAATTGTGTCCTCGTTCTCATGAGGCGTTCAGTTAAGACAAGAGTAAGATGCGTTTTCTTGAGTCATTGAATATTGTGTATAAAGCTTCTAACTCTTGTAATCTTGATATCATTGTGTTGTTGAAAACAAAAGTCTAGTGAAGCCGTGTGAGACCTATTTCGATTCACTAGCAACTTATTGTTCATCTTGTTGTTCTTGTATTTGTTGGAACTGTATTTCCACCCGAGTAGTAGTATAAGTTAGAGTGTCGGTGTCATGACCTATTGGTAGTGAAATTAGACCAAGAAGTTTGTGATATGAAGTCATAAGGTTAGAGGTCAGAGTGAGGGTCACTTTTGTGATTAAATATTTATAGTTGAATAACCGTTGATTGAGAATGATTTACCCTTTTGTGGTGGTAGACTAATGTGGTGGTACCATTTATGAATTGTATGGTAGTCCGTGGAGGAAGTGTTGAATCAGAATGTTATTTGTTTTCTTCCTTTCAAAATAGAGAAAGAGCCCAGAGTGGATACTTGAGGTGGTTATAGAAACCCCTTATAGGCTATGAATGAAAATGGATAGATTATCCAATAGGTTGTAAGTATAGACTCATTTTCATATGGGGTATCTGAAGGTAGTCTAAATGCCCATTGGGGTAAGTAAGTGTGATGTGAGAAAGCCGTATAAGCAGATAAGATTGTATGGTTATAATATAAGCTTAAGGTTGATCATTTCTATTATGTGACCTTACCCCTTAACCTTCTTCTCATTGGTAGTAGTAAACTAATACTACTTGTGAAAAAGTATGTAGTATATTTTTGAAGTATTTGGGTAGAATATCCCAATTTGAAGGATTAGTATATTTATATTATGTTGCACTCTTCATTGGTTGTAAATGATTGATGCTAGTCTATAGGCTTAAATTTAAATGGTGTGGTGGTGAATAGTGGAAAGAGATTGATGATACATGTTTCGTGGGATTAGATTTGTAAGCTTGATGTGTTGAAATAGTACGTGCTAATGGATTATGACAAGGAAAACCGTAAGGTCATGAACGATTATTGTGGTTATGAATTTCTAGTGTACTAGTGTTTCTTGATGTTTATTTCATAGTTTTTAAGTGAGGATTGTGTGTAAGGTTGGTTGTAAATCATGTTTAGCACTAGACATTAAGTTTGAAACAATTGATGGCCATGGAGGTGGATGTGATGATTTCTTGGTTAATGATACTAGTTATATGGAAGTGATCTATAGGCTTGAACAGTGTATGCAAGTGCCTAAGTTTATTTGATTCGTAATGAAGTATGGCGTTGTATATGTGATGTAGAAGTATGCCCAAGGTAGTATGAAGCTGTAGTATTTTTCTAAGGCTATTACATGTTGTGTGTGGCTACTGGTACCGTTGAGTTGCTAGGTGGAAAAAGACTAGCTAGATGGTATATGGTATTCTAAATAGCCAAGTTAAGGACCTTTGATTGATAGCGTTGAGCCTTTTGATATGAACTTGACTCTCATGGTAGAGGAAAATAAGTTTGAAGTTGCTATGTTGGTAGACTATGATAGAAATAGAGTGGCTCATTGAAGACTTGGTGATACCCATGTTAGGTGTTATAATCTAAGCTCGAGTCCTTGAAAGTCGTGCTAATAGAAATAAGAGTAGAGGCACTAGAGGGTGTGCACTTCAACTTTGGGGATACTCATGAAGATTCGAAGTTAGTAAGTGTTCGAGTAATAGAAGATGACTATTGGGGTTACAGAATGATAGAGTGTGCCTCAGGAGGTAGTATTAGCAGTGGGCATTCCACTCTCATATGTGGTCTTTCGGGTTAAGTTTTATTAATTTTGTGTATTGTCATATTTCAGAACCCAGAGTGTAGTGAGTGCAGTTAAGTTTAAAGTCTAGTAAGGTATCTCCCAAAAACTTAAGATGATGGCTTAAAGCTAAGGGGGAGATGACTAAACGAATAACCAAGTAAGACTCTCAGATTCTTGTAGTGATGTTATGATGATATAGAACATCAAAAAGTAAGGGTGAATCTCAACCCATTCCTATCTCAGTATTTCTCAGTGATCCTAATACCTACTCATGCTTTACGATTTAGTTCCATGATCAGTTCACGTTCATACATAAGATAGAGAGTCATGTACTCACGCTTTATAATGTGCTCCGTTTCCATAACTCATGTTTTACGCCAAATGATTGGCGAGATTCAGCTTATAGCCATGAATACCCTAAATTCAGAGTGCTTTGGTGAGTCCCTATTGTTGTTTTGCTATTCCTCAGGCCTCAGATGAGTGTCAAGATTCATATAGAATCATTCCATGCCTCCAAATCTTATGTTCTAACTTTTTTGTGACTCCTCCTTATGCGATGATAGTGGTGGTGAGTAATTATTCCATGTTGATGGAAGATCATAGTACGCTTGTTAGATAAGGCCATAAGTATGAAGTAAGATTTGGGGCCAATTTTTTATTTATGTGATGGTTAGTAGAATTTTGTATGTGTAGGTTCTTGGGGTAGCTCGTGGGAGTGATATTGATAGTGGTTTAGAGAATATGTGAAGTATGCCTTTATGAGTGTTTCCTTTGAAGTTCATATGTGGTTATAAAGATAGGATTGAATGACATGTTGAGATTGTTGTAAAGTAATGCTATATGCGCTAGCGACTTCATAGAAAGAGGTCAGAGTAGCCATTGAAGTGGTAAGGCATGTTATACGTAGGATGAGATCTTTAAAGGAGATATAGAAGATTGCATCATATGGTTTAGAATAATAGCGTGGTCTGGCATGTTGTATTTTTGTGACTTAGAGTTAGGCTTGATCACGGCGAAGGGATTAAGTTATTTTCGACATTAGTAGAAAGATTTGTCAATGAGCATATGAGAATTTTAAGCTGAGTTGAATGAATATGATATTTAAGGAGAATAGTATAGTTAAGTGATATTTGAGAAAGTGCTAATCTTGAAAGTAAGAAGTTGTAATGCCAAAGGCCTAGTAGTTCTATCCTAATTCAGGAGTTATATGCCTATGTTCCAGACTGCAGAGTAGTGTCAATGTAGCGATTCCTCAGTTGGATGTCTTGTGTAATCCATACCCAAGATTCATGGCTCCCTATTACTGCTAGAATTTCATTAGAGAATTGTGATGAAGAGATACTCCAGTTAAGTATGAGGGTGTAGTATAATTCAGTCTATATGGCCAATAAGTCAGTTTAGCAGTTAGATTCGCATGACTTGTTTTCTCATCTTTGCACTTATTCATGCTACTCGAAATCTCAGACATGCTACTATTACAAGATAGAGTATACCAGTAGTTACGAGTATAACCCATTTCATGCATCATGCATTAAATTCAGATTTCAGATGTTCAGTTATGATTCAATTCGTAGGTGCCCTGTGCATCGCCTCAGTTTTCCAAATACCTTAGTGAATTGAGCATTCATAGAGGGACATAGGGTACCAAGGGGAAGATACCCCATTCAATTGCATGCCTAGATTCTTATTACAAGCCTCACATCAGTTATTATTGTGTATTTAGCCATACGTTCATATGTTAGTTCAGTCAGATATGCATGCATTAGAAATGCATGTTCAATAGAAAAGTTCAGCTTATCAGTGTATTCAGTCCTGCATTCATGAGAATAACTCGGTCACAGATCCATGCATCAGATATGCATGATTCATTATGAGAATTCAGCCTATGAGTAGCTTCAGTTGTGTATTCCATGCCTCGGATATGCATGTCCGGCATAAGCATTTAAAACATCAGTAGTTCCAATCTTATAGTCATGTTTTTGATCAGTGTATTTTTTCTTAGGGAACATATCATGTCCGTGTTATCCCATACCCTTAAGACTTCGACATTCTATCCATCATTCGGGAATCAATGATCCTAAGGGGGAGATAATGTAACACCCTGCATTTTGAGCTAGAATAAAAACCATGACTCTGATGCGTTGATAATCCCAGAGCCTTAAATCCTATGCCAATATGTCATGTTTATGTAGTATGTGAATCCATTTGAGCATGAATTTAGACCATACAGGTCCTTCAACTCAAGGACGAGTTGAAACTATTTCGATCGATTAAGTTTTAGTGGACGTTGTAATTTGTGTCAGCTTCCATAGACCATAACACTTTGTATATGTCGAATTAGAGAGCCTACTATGTGTCAAATGATAGGTCTTCGATTTAACTTTCCAATGATACCAATTTTGCTAAAATCCGACACCCGAGCAAGAAGTTGTGGCCTTTCAAAGTAGTATGCATCGCCTAACCAATCGCACATGGCCACTGCAAAGCATATGCGATAGCATATGCGGAGCCTATGTAAATATAGGCGATATAATATGCGGCGCCTATGTAAATATAGGAGATATCATATGCGGCGCCTATGTAAATATAGGCGATATCATATGTGGCGCCTATGTAAATATATGCGATATCATATGCGACGCATATCTTATGGTTTCAAGTGACTTAAACATTTCATTTTTGGGGCAAAATGGTCCTTTTTCCATCCTTATTCAGCCATAAACACAAAATTCAGTCCCCAATTCTCCAAAATACATCTATATTCATCTAAAAATTATCAAGAACACTCCCAAGGGTTTTAAACTAAAAACCCAAATAAATCAAGATTTAACCGTAGGTTTTTAAAATTGATTAGAGATTCGGAATCCCCAATCCACAGGCTTCAAGAAGCACCCATTATTTTCCAAAATAGAGGTACGTGGGGTTTTCTTAAATTCTCATGGACATATAAAAATCATGTTTTAGAATGGGGTTTTTGAATCTATATTTTAGAATGGGGGTTTTGAATCTATGTATATATTCATGTATTAAATGTTTTAACATCTTTGTTTTGGTCTTTTGACCTTCCCCAAAGTGATTTGAGAATATGAATGTATGAAATCATGTATTTAAGAATGAATTCTTGTTGAGAGCATGATTTTCGGTGAATTCCCTCTTTAGTGAATTTTTTTCAGATTTCTCATAGCATATGAATTGTTTTGCAATGCATCCCTGAAAAGCACTATATGAAATGATTGAACACTTGTTATGATTTTAAGGTGGTTTTAAATCACTAAAGAGGAAATCTAGCATGAATGTTTAATGTTCATAATGCATGTAATGAAAGAGTGCATGGATTTGCTAAAGGCACTAGACCACCATATATTGATGAAGTTTTTGCATGATTTTAACTTGAGTTTTGAAACACGAAATCTTCTACATCAGTTGCATGTTTTTGGTGGTCTAAATTAAGCTTTAAATGAAAGATTTAGCTTCATGTATTATGGCTCTGAAATCATGACTTGCAAGTCTTGGTATGACGATACCAATTCAGACCAATGCCATATCAGACTCAGACTAATAGACATTTCAGACTATCATGATTTTAGACATTCAGAATGTTGCATATACAAAAAAGGTTAAAAATGGACATACAGAGATGTTAGGTGATTCCCTGAAGAGGGCTTGAGTTCAAGCAACTCATTTCCTAAAACCGTCGTGGCGTATCAGATTCAGGAACTCCAACCCTTGCGGCATACTCGGGTTGTAAGCTTCCCCGCCGAGTCAATAGCGGATTCCATATCGCCCGTGAAATATCAGACTTATAGGGGATACCACCTAACTCAGATGTAATACACAGATCAGAGTTTGAGATTTACAGACAGGTTACATGTTTTCAGAAGGTGCCCATGTGTTTTTCAGAAACTGTTTTATGCATAATGTTTGATGAACATTTGCTCTCACGTATTTTATATATATATATATGTAACACCCTGTAAAAGTCGTGCATGGATTAGCCTTTAATAGAGTGCCCTTAGACTTAAAAACTTGAAAAATTTTCTAAGTGTAATGAGGACTTAGAGTCATTTTAGCTTGCAATCTTCGGGATACAACTTTTCAACCTTCCCGACATCCGCTTTTAGATTTTCAAGTTGCGTTATGATCGGGAAATCTCATAGTACATCTCGGATAAGTTTCGGAATTTTTTGGAACGCATAAGGCTGCGTTTGGATTTAAAAACAGTAGAAAAACGCATAGACTATTGCCCAGTTTTCAGCATTTCAGGGTCAATTTAAAACGATCATAACTCCCTGTATATAATGAAATGTGTGAGCTATAATATATCAAACAAAATCTCTTCGAGTCCTCTTTCAATTACAGTTGGTTTCATCCAATTTGAGTATATGAGTAAAAAGTTATAATCGATTTACTCCAGTCTACCAAACTGTCAACTGAGGGACAGATTTGACCTTAATTGTTCCTTAGGGGTATTTTGGTAATCCTCCACCCCTATATATACCACCAACACGGGATTTAATCCCTCAAACACCATAATACACATACTTTTCCCAAAATTGCTCAAGAACTCTCCCTAGGGTTTCAACATTTTAAACCCAAGCAACTCAAGATTCAACCGTGGGTTCGTGAAACAAATTACAGATTTGGAATCCTCTCGACGTAGGCTTCGATAGACACCCAAAATTTGAGGAGAACAAGGTACGCGGGGTTTTCCTAAATTCTCATGGGCATAGAAAAATCATGTTTTAGAATGGGGTTTTAAATTATGTATATATATTTATGTATAAGATGTTTTAACATCATTGTTTTGGTCTTTTGACCATCTCCAAAGCGATTTGACAGTTTATATACATATATGAATGAATGTGTTTCAATTTTGAATACATGAACTTGCCAAAGACATTTGACCACCAGGTGTTTGATGAAATTTCTGCATGAATTGAACTTTAAGTTTCAGAATATGAAATCCTTTACATCAGTTACATGTTTTGGTGGTCTAAACTATGTTTTGAATGAAAGCTCTTGCTTAATACATTATGGCTCAGAAAAATCATGACTTGCAAGTCTTGGTATGACGATACCAACTCAGACTAATGCCATATCAAACTCAGACTAACAGACATTTCAGACTTTCATGATTTTAGACATTCAGAATGTTGCATGTACAGAAAAGGTTAAAAATGGGCATACAGAGATGTTAGGTGGTTCCCCGAACAGGGAATGAGTTCAAGCGACTCATTGCCTAAAACCGTGGTTTGCCGACCCGGGTATACTATTATGTGCTGACTTAAATGTCCTGTGGCGTATCAGACTCAGACACTCCAACCCTTGCGGCACACTTGGGTTGGGGGCTTCCCCGCCGAGTCAATGGAAGATTCCATACAGCCCGTGGAATATCAGACTTGTAGGGGAATACCACCTAACTCAGAAGTAAAACACAGATCATGATTTGAAATGAACAGACAGGTTACATGTTTTCAGAAAGTGCCCATGTATTTTTCAGAAACAGTTTTATACATGATGTCTTGATGAAAAATTGCTTTCACTTAATATGTATATATATATATATATATATATATATGTATGTTCCATTATACTATTTTTTTCGGATTGCTTCGCGTGCCAGTACTTTTGTGCTGACCCCCCCTCCTTCCAAGTTCTGAGGCACAGTCTAGGGGTCCAGCTACTCAGTAGACATTCTCAGATTTGCAGACTTGATCTCACAGTGGTGAGCCTTCTATTATTCGGAAGGCCTAATTATGTCAGACATTATCTTATTTATTATGTTTTTGGTTTACTGGGGGCCTTGTCCCAGTTTCTTTTCAGACAGATGTTTATGCTCTTAGTAGAGATTTCGCAGACTGATGTCAGATAGTATTATTCAGAAATGTTGCAGAACTTGACCATGTTTTCCGTACTCAGTTTCAATTCCGCATTTTATTATGATTATGAATGTTGTGCATGATAACCAGATAGAGAATGGGTGTTCCGGGCCTTCATGGTTCGGGATGCTCGTCACGGCTAGGGCCTAGGCTCTGGTCGTGACAAACTTGGTATCAGAGCACGGTTCATGGTCCCAGGGTGTCTGCAAAATCGCGTCGAGTAGAGTTCTGTTTATGGGTGTGTAGCGCGCCACACTTATAAACAGTAGGCTACTAGGCGTTTAGGAATGTTTCCCTTCTTTGTGATTTAGTTCGTGCTTCAGAGTCTAAATTGTCCCATTATTGGGTTATTTCAAGTGCAAAAAGTTTAGAGTATACATGATATAGTCCTTTTCGATTACGTTCTATAAGATTTTAAAAATTATGGAAAAACTCGATAGAAGTCTGTTAGTGCATCAATATATGCTGATTCTGATGTAAATATTGATCCTGATGGAATCATGCATTCCAGCTTAAGGTATTAAGTGTATATTGTCCCTCTCAAAAACTGGTTACAGTTGTGGACAATGTATAGCAGAATGTTGGAACTATATTTCTACCCAAATAGTAGGTGATGTAAAGTCACAAAGTTAGAAGTCAGAGTGAGGGTGATTTTGTGTAAATGAATATTTCAGTTGAATAATCGATGTTTGAGGATGATTTACCCCTTTTTAGTGATAAACTAATGTGGTAGCTAGCAGCATATGTGGATTGTATGGTAGTCCATGGAGGAAGTGTTTTACTCAGATTTTTATTAATACAGAATAATATGTATATTCTTAGACCATTAAATATTAGGTGTCAATTTTCTATCCCTTGTAATATGTAATCTTGTTATCATGATGTTTTTGAAAAAAAAAAAAAAATTAAAGTCTAGTGAAGCCGTGTGGGGCTCTTTCGATTCACTAGCATAGTTGCCTTGTCATCCATCTCATTTTCTTGATCAAAATACAAAACCAAAGTCTAGTGAAGCCGTGTGAGGCCTGTTTCGATTCACTAGCAACTTGTTGTCCAACTTGTTGTTCTTTCATTGGTTTAATATATGTATGACTGAATCTGTTTGCATGAGATAGAGTTGGTAATAAAGTGATTCATCCTTGTGTGTTATTATTTGAAGGTAGAGAAGGAGTTGTTGGTCAGGGTGATTTGTTGATTGCTTGAATGTGGAAATGGCTATATTAGCGAGTAAGTTATGATTATAGACTCATGGTTGTTTGAGGAATTTGAAGGCTGTCTAAATGTATGAATGAGTGAGTAAGTATGAGATGAGAAATCCATATAAGTAGATACAATTGTACGGGGTTATAATATAAGATTAAGGTTGACCATGTCTATTATGAGGCTTTAACCCCCTTGACCCTCTTTTCATTGGTAGTTGTAAACTAGTGCTACTTGTGAGAAGGTATGTAGTATATTTTTGAGATATTTGGGTAGAATATCCCAATTTGATGGATTAGTGTATTTATATTATGTTGCATTCTTCATTGGTGGTAGATGATTGATACTAAACTATAGGCTTGAATTTAAATGGTGTGGTGGTAAATAGTGGCAAGAGTTTGTTGATGCATATTTTGTGGGATTAATTTAGTAGGCTTGAGGTGCTGAAATAGTACATGCTAACGGAATGATGATAAGGTAAACCGTTAGGTCATGATCGATTATTGTGGTTATGAAGTTCTAGTGCACTAGTGTTTCGTGATGTTTACTTATAGTTTCCAAGTAAAAATTTTGTGTAAGGTTGGGTTGTAAGTCATGCATAGCACTAGATATTAAGTTTGAATAGTTGAAGTTCATAAAGGTGGATGTGATGATTTCTTGATCAATGATGTTAGTTATATGAAAGTGATCTAATAGGCTTGAACGGTGTGTGAAATGGCTTAAGTTTAAATTGATTCGTAATGAAGTATAATGTTGTGGGTATGGTGTGTAAGTATGCCCAAGGCGATATGGAGTTGTGGCATTTCTCTAAGACTATTACATGTTGTGTGTGACTAGTGGTACCATGGAGTTGCTAGTTGGAAAAAGACTAGTTAGATGATATATGGTGTTCTAGATAGCCAAGTTAAGGAGCCTTGATTGATAGTGTTGAGCCTTTTGATGTGATCTCGATTCTCATGGTAGAGAGATATAAGTTTGGAGTAGCAATATTGGTATGCTAGGACGGAAGTGGTATGGTTCATCAAAGGCTTGGTGATATCCATGTTAAGTGTTAGAATCTAAGTTTGAGTTTTGAAGGTTGAACGGATAGAAATAAGTGTGCAAGCATTATACTTTGACTATTGGTGGCTATGGAAAGATAGAGTGTATCCCAGAAGGTAGTCATTCGGGTTGAGTTCTATGATATGCATGTATTGTCAATTTTTTCAGACCCTAGAGTGCAGTAAGTGTAGTTCAGTTAGAATCTGGTAAGGGATCTCCCAAACGCTAGATGATGACTTGAAGCTAAGTGGGAGATGCTAGAATGAATAACCAAGTAAGGCTCTCAGATTCTAGTAGTGATGCAGTGTGATTTAGAACATCAGAAAGTAAGGGTGAATCTCAACCCATTCCTACCTCAATATTTTTTTTATTTTTTTTTGTTATCCGGATGCTTACTCATGCCTTACGATGCAGTTCCGTGATAATAGTTCATGATTCCGGTATATGATAGAGAGTCACGTACTCTTCCAATTCCAAGATAATGAGTTCTAGTTCATTCAAGTAGTCGGAATCACATTCCTTATGTTATGAACTCTAGTTGAGGTCATGCAACTCATGACGCATGTACTCACTCTTTATAGTGTGCTCAGTCCCATATAAAGATCTTTTTCACGCTTGAGGGTCTTATGTTTTAACCTTTTAGTGACCCTTCCTATGCAATGATAGTGATGTTGATGTAAATGTTCTTGTTGATGGAAGATCATAGTATGCTTGTTTAGATAAGGCCATAAGTATGAAAAAGATTTGGGGCCAAGTCTTTGATACATGTGATGGTTAGTGGAAAAGTTTGTGTGTGTATGTTTTTAGGATAGCGCGTGGGAGTTATATTGATAGTAGTTTAGAAACTATGTGAAGTATATACTTATGGGTGTTTGCCTTGAAGTTAACATGTGGTTATAAATTAGGCTTGAACGACGTTTTGGGATTGTAGTGGAAGGTCGCCATATGCATTAGCGACTTCATATTAAGAGTTCAGTGTAGTCATTGAAGTGGTAAGGCATGTTATGCTTAGGATGTGATTTTTAAAAGAGGTATAGAAGGTGGCATCATATGGTTTAGAATAATAGCGTGGTGTAGCATGTTGTATTTTTATGATTTAGAGTTAGGCTTGATCGCGGGGTAAGGATTAAGATATTTTAGACATTAGTAGAAAGAAAAAACATTATCAATGCTCATATGAGAATTTTAAGCTGAGTTGAATGAATATGATATTTATATGGAATAGTATAGTTAAGGGATATTCGGGAAGTGCTCTAAGCCTTAAAGTAAGAAGTTGTATTGCCAAAGGTCTGAAAATTCTATCCTAATTTAGGAGTTATATGTCTATATTCCAGACTGCAGAGTAGTGTCAATGTTGTGATTTCCTCAGTGGGATGTTTTGTGTAATCCATACCCAAGGTTCATGGTTCCCTATTACTGCTAGAGCTTCCTTAGAGAGAGTGTTGAAGAGAATACTCCAGTTAAGTATGAGGGTGTAGTATAATTCAGTCTTTATGGCCAATAAGTCAGTTTAGCAGTCAGATTCGCATGACTTGTTTTCTTGTCTTTGCACTTATTCATGCTACTCGAAATCTCAGACATGCTACTAGTTAAAGATAGAGTATACCAGTAGTTACGAGTATAGCCCAGTTCATGCATCATGCATTAAATTCAGATTCCAAATGTTCAGATCAGTGTATTTTTATTAGAGGACATGTCATGTCCGCGTTATTCCATATATTTAAGGCTTCAACAAGTTCCTACCCATCATTCGAGGACGAATGATCCCAAGGGGGAGATAATGTAACACCCTGTAAAAGTCGTGCATGGATTAGCCTTTAATAGAGTGCCCTTAGACTTAAAAACTTGAAAATTTTTCTAAGTGTAATGAGGACTTAGAGTCATTTTAGCTGGCAATCTTCGGGATACAACTCTTCAACCTTCCTGACATCAGCTTTTAGATTTTCAAGTTGCGTTATGATCGGGAAATCTCATAGTACATCTCGGATAAGTTTCGGAATTTTTCGGAACACATAAGGCTGCGTTTGGATTTAAAAACACTAGCAAAACGCATAGACTATTGCCCAGTTTTCAGCATTTCAGGGTCAATTTCAAACGATCATAACTCCCTGTATATAATGAAATGTGTGAGCTATAATATATCAAACGAAATCTCTTCGAGTCCTATTTCAATTGCAGTTGGTTTCATCCAATTTGAGTATATGAGTAAAAAGTTATAATCGATTTACTCCAGTCTACCAAACTGTCAACTGAGGGACAGATTTGACCTTAATTATTCCTTAGGGGTATTTTGGTAATCCTCCACCCCTATATATACCACCAACACGGGATTTAATCCCTCAAACACCATAATACACATACTTTTTCCAAAATTGCTCAAGAACTCTCCCTAGGGTTTCAACATTTAAAACCCAAGCAACTCAAGATTCAACCGCGGGTTCGTGAAACAAATTACAGATTTGGAATCCTCTCGACGTAGGCTTCGATAGACACCAAAAATTCGTGGAGAACAAGGTACGCGGGGTTTTCCTAAATTCTCATGGGCATAGAAAAATCATGTTTTAGAATGGGGTTTTAAATTATGTATATATATTTATGTATAAGATGTTTTAACATCATTGTTTTGGTCTTTTGACCATCTCCAAAGTGATTTGACAGTTTATATACATATATGAATGAATGTGTTTCAATTTTGAATACATGAACTTGCTAAAGACATTTGACCACCAGGTGTTTGATGAAATTTCTGCATGAATTGAACTTTAAGTTTCGGAATATGAAATCCTTTACATCAGTTACATGTTTTGGTGGTCTAAACTATGTTTTGAATGAAAGCTCTTGCTTAATACATTATGGCTCAGAAAAATCATGACTTGCAAGTCTTGGTATGACGATACCAACTCAGACTAATGCCATATCAGACTCAGACTAACAGACATTTCAGACTTTCATGATTTTAGACATTCAGAATGTTGCATGTATAGAAAAGGTTAAAAATGGGCATACAGAGATGTTAGGTGGTTCCCCGAAGAGGGCTTGAGTTCAAGAGACTCATTGCCTAAAACTGTGGTTTGCCGACCCGGGTATACTATTATGCGCTGACTTAAATGTCTTGTGGCGTATCAGACTCAGACACTCCAACCCTTGCGGCACACTTGGGTTGGGGGCTTCCCCGCCGAGTCAATGGCGGATTTCATACAGCCCATGGAATATCAGACTTGTAGGGGAATACCACCTAACTCAGAAGTAAAACACAGATCATGATTTGAAATGAACAGACAGGTTACATGTTTTCAGAAAGTGCCCATGTATTTTTCAGAAACAGTTTTATACATGATGTCTTGATGAAAAATTGCTTTCACTTAATATATATATATATATATATATATATATATATATATATATATATATGTATGTTCCATTATACTATTTTTTTTGGATTGCTTCGCGTGCTAGTACTTTTGTGCTGACCCCCCCTCCTTCCAGGTTCTGAGGCACAGTCTAGGGGTCCAGCTACTCAGTAGACATTCTCGGATTTGCATACTTGATCTCACAGTGGTGAGCCTTCTATTATTCGGAAGGCCTAATTATGTCAGACATTATCTTATTTATTATGTTTTTAGTTTACTGGGGGCCTTGTCCCAGTTTCTTTTCAGACAGATGTTTATGCTCTTAGTAGAGATTTCGCAGACTGATGTCAGATGGTATTATTCAGAAATGTTGCAGAACTTGACCATGTTTTCCTTACTCAGTTTCAATTCCGCATTTTATTATGATTATGAATGTTGTGCATGATAACCAGATAGAGAATGGGTGTTCCGGGCCTTCAAGGTTCGGGATGCTCGTCACGGCTAGGGCCTAGGCTTGGGTCGTGACAATATATATATATATATATATATATATATATATATATATATTCAATTACTCTATTTTGGATTGCTTCACGTGCCAGTACAATTGTGCTGACCGCCCCTTCCTCCCAGGTACTGAGGCGCAGTCTAGGGGTCCAGATCCTCAGTAGAGTCTACAGACAGGGTTGTCTCAGAGTTCAGTTGGTGAGCCTTCTTTGCTTTGGAAGGCCTAGTCATTTAGGTATTTATTTCAGTATGGCTTTTGGTGTGCTGGGGACCTTGTCCCAGTTATTCAGATAGTATGTCAGTAGAGATTTCGCAGACTGTTGTAGATGTTTATTAAATATTGTTGGGCATGTTTTCAGGCCTTTAACTGTTTTAGATTTTTGATCATGTTTCCGTATTATTGTGTCTACTCCGTATTACTTTGATCATATGAATTATGTGCATAATTACCAGATAGACAGAGGGCATTCCGGGCCTTCGAATTCGAGAATGCTTGTCACGGCCAGGGCCCCAGTTCGGGTCGTGACATTTTTATTTTTACTTGTTACTTTGATATATCAAAAAAAAGAGAAAAAAATTAATTTATTTCACCCTTAATATTAGTTGTTTATTGTTTAAATCACTTTCAAGACATTATTGTAAACATCAATTAATATGAGCAGTACAGTAAAATAGTCATATCAACAATTGTTTGAGAGTAGAAAATTGTTTCGTAATTACCTAAACCTCAAGGTGCCTAAATTAACATCTACAACACAAAAAGAAAAACGAAAAATAACATAAAACGTAAACCTTAACTTGCAATATTTACACAAATTTTTACTTTTACAAAGTAATTAATTTTTTTTAACTAATTAAGTAATTTCATTGGATATATCGGGAGCTAATTATGTATCTTGATAAATTCAAAATAAAAAAAAATATCAGGAGCTAATTATGTATCTATACAAAAGGAAAAATGTAATTTTCGTTGGATGTATCAGGAGATATTTATGTATCTCGACAGATCCAGAATCAAAAAAAATGTATCAGGAGCTAATTATGTTTCTTTACAAAGAAAACATATATTTTCATTGGATGTATCGAGAACTAATTATGTATCTCGGCATATTCAAAATTGAAAAAATATATCGAGAGCTAATTATGTATCTATACAAAGAGAAAATTTTATTTTGGCATAATACATAAACATGTCCTTTAACTTGCCATCAAATCACATCTATGACCTCCAACTTTGGGTGTAGACAAGTAGACACTTAAACTTGTATAAAGTTGAACAAGTCGACACATATGTCCTACGTGGCATAATACATGTAGGACGCCATGTAGGACAAGAATTGGCCACGTAAGGTGCCACATAGGATATTTTCTTTGGATGTATCAGGAGCTACTTATGTATCTCGACAGATTCAAAATTAAAAAAAAATACTGGGAGCTAATTATGTAACTTTACAAAGGAAAAAATATATTTTCGTTGGATGGATCGAGAGATAATTATGTATCTCTATAGATCCAAAATTAAATAATGTACGGGAAGCTAATTATGTATCTATACAAAGGGGAAATATATTTTTGTTGGATGTATCAGGAGCTAATTATATATCTCGACAGATTAAAAATCTGAATATTATATCAGGAGATAATTATGTATCTTTATAAAGGAAAAATGTATTTTCTTAAATGTATCGCAAGCTAATTATGTATCTTGATAAACTCAAAATTAATATTTTTAAAAATTATGTAAAATATCAAAAAATTTATGTAATTAAACTTCAAACTATCGGAATTTATGGTGTTTCTGAAAAAAAAAAAAAAAAAAAGAGGAAAGAAGAAGAAAAAAACAGTAGAGAAAAGAGTTGAATTCACATGGGATTGAAGCTAACCCTTTCTCTCTTAATTCAACTGATAATTATGAGCTCTGAATCAAAAAGTTAATTACAGAGTACATTGAAGAAAAAAAATATCCTTTTCCCCTTTCTTCCTTCCATTTTCTTGTTTTTTTTAACTCTTTTTCCTAGCATTTGGAGCTGGAAAATTATGGCTGATGATAAGGTAACTATTTTGCTTTGTGGGTACTTTCTTGTTTATAAAAAAGTTTATAAATTTACTTGTTTAAGTTGTTTTCTTGAATTTCTGGAGAATTTATAAATTTACTGTTTAATTAAACTTACGTGGCACAACACAGTGAAGTGTCCATGTAGGCACACGTGTGTTCCACGTATGTGCCACATAGGCACTAAGGGGGTGAAAATTCCACTTTTAATTAGTTCAGGGGTAATAGGATCCCCTTTAAGTTGAGGTGTGTCATAGCCTTTTTGGGTATAGTTCAGGGGGTAATTGGTTATTTTCTCAAATATTAATGCAACTAAAATATCGTTTCAATAAAACAAAAAATATGGTTGTTGTCAATTTGATATCCAAGTGTAGAAGTAATTCATTTTAGATGAAAAGATAAATTTTCCAAGTTATTTGGGGGCATTAAAGATGTATGCCGACGCAATAAGTAGATAAATATGTCTTACACTTTGTTTGGATGGTTGTTACTTATTATTTCTTAATGTACTGTATATTTAATGTGAAACCAATATTTTCACTAAGAAACTAATAGTTTGTTTAAAATGAAGGATTCTTTTGTTACATCGCGATTATATTTTTCTCTGTGAGTTTCCAAATGGCATAAAAGTATGACACCTTCTGTGGTCGAATTAAGTTGACAAAGATTTTAAAAGAAAAAATTGTTATTTGCCTTTCGTGATTAAATAGGTGCTTAGTACTACTACTTTGAGACAACATTAAAAAAAATATAGTCGTCATAAATTTAGTTGTTGATCATCAGGCTACCCTCGAATTCTTCCCTTCATATATTAAAGAGGTGAGCGGGAAGGATAGATCCCAATGATTATTTTACTTCTTTGTATTACTTCATTTAAATTGTGTACATGCTAAGGAGATCTCATTGAGGTAAAACGCCATGCTTAATGTGATATAGTTGTTGTTAGTTTAGCATTGTTGGCCTGTGATGCCTATTGAGTACATGCATGTGCTTTCCACACTGCATTCCGCGCACGAGTGGATCATGATGTTTGATTGAGTCAGTGGCTATGTTGTTTTGTGAAGACATATTTATGTACTCTTTATCGCTGATAAGACAAACTCGACTGTTGATTTTATCACTGATTGATTGTCTTATCCACACATGGCTGATGTCGATAAGCGTCAAATATTCTGCTTGTAATCATTAGATTTATCATATTTCAAAAACGGAAAAGAGACAAATATACCCTCGAACCATGATAAATAGTATATATATATATATATATATCCCCTATCATACTTTGGGTACACATATGCCCCTATCGTTAATGAAAAGGTACGTATATGCTCCTCACACTAACGGTAGGGACATATATATACTAAAAGTATGACCAAGGGTATATACGTACCATTTATCATGGTTCGATGGTATATTCCACACAAACATCTTTTAAAATAAAAATGAAAAGTTTTCCTTTCTTTATGTCATCTCAGGAATAATGATACAACTATAGAAAGAAAAAGAAAGTGACTTTAATTTGTTAAAGTGACAGACAAAGAAAGAAATATAACTAGTATTGACTCGAGAAGGAGTCTTCCACTAACTTTTATAAATAAATGTAAGATATGAAATAACTCAAAGTTGGTTCCTATTAACTTTTAACAAACAAAACTTATATATTTGGCAAAGACTAAAATGTTACTATTAGGTCCTTAATTTTGATGATTGACAAATTGTATGTTGAGACATGTTTCCTGAAGAATGTGTGATGACAAAGCTGAAATTACTTCGGGACCTAGTTTGGCATACACATCACTGTCACAGTCAACTGCACAGCTAAACGAAAGAACAAAAACTGGTGGATAAGCTGCTGCTTCTTTTTGCTTCAACCAATGGGATCCTTCCAAGGTTTACTTGTGTCATACATATATTGCTCATACTCCGCAACAAGAAAATCAAGCTTCAAATATTCTCATAACAAATATCTCTCTGAAGCTCTTGAATCGAAGCCTCACTTGCAACAAGGAACTGAACGCTCATAAAGTTGTAATTCACATTCTTGTAGTAACTGAGTCCTTGCATTGTGATTAAACGTTGACTAATCTTGTTGTCCATTATTAGTAGGTGTTTTGTGTTATTTTCCAAATCTCATTGTAATCATCTAGGCTAGAGTTAGCTTGGTGTTCCAGTTAGAGTTAACTGGGTTGTTGTGCAGTAGAGTTACTGCAAGTTTCTCTTTGTAATAGATCTATTACTAGGAGAAGAAGGATTAGGAGGTTAATCCTTGAGGCCATGGAGTTTGTATTCTAGTTTTCTTGAATATTAGTGGAGCTTGAGAAATCTCAAAGGCAGGTCGTGGTTTTTCTCCCTTGAGCAAGGAGTTTCCACGTAAAAATCTCTGTGTTTGCTATTTACCTTCTTTCCACGCACTTTATTGTTGATTCTTGTTAGTTCTTATTGGTTGAATCAGTTTGGGACCAGGTCCAAAAGTTGAGGAGCAACTCACTACAGTTCTTCAGTTACATTTTAAGAGACCATTTTGAATCTACCATTAAACATACGATACCATTAGTGTCATTTTATCCTATTTTTTGTAACCAAATTTAAGGATGCAATAACAGAGCAAGAATGAACTGAATTAATATTTCAATAATTTATAATAAAGATGTTTATGTTTAAAATGTCTCTTCCTTGCATAAAGTTATCAATAATTTCAATATTACAATGAATTTATAAGAAAGATGTTCATGTTTAAAATGTCTCTTCCTTGCATAAAGTTACCAATAATTTCAATATTACAATTAATTTTCAAGAAAGATGTTCACATTTAAAATGTTTCTTTCTTTCATTAAGTGCCATTAATTTCCTTCATAGACCTTTATAGGGGATAGGAAATAAAGTTGTGGGCTCCAAAACAAATTACGATAAAAAAGAGGAATTTAAGGGATAGATATGAAATTCACACTTTGAATATATTTTCTTGGTTGGAGTATTATTTTTGTTTTACACCAGTGGACAACTGAATATTAAGATGCTGCCAATTACATCATAACAAATAGGGACTTAGTTTTGGCAAACCAAAATCTAACTAGTGTCAGCTATGGGTTCATCCGGGATTTGTAACTTTCGATACAGAATATAGATATATATCGAAAATGCTAATAACATATCAACTATTATGTTTGAACCTGTAAATTTGATATTTCAATGTATTCAATATTGAAAAAGCTACTAATTTAACAGCCAATGTTATATACCTTTTTCATTTTCCAGAAGAGAATATTAAGGCTTCCGTAATATGTTGACACATCCAAGGATCACACAAACCCTGGCTGTTACTTCGAGTTAATTACAAATGCTAAATCAGCCAACTTCATCTTTCATGGTAATATTAGGAATTTCCACATTCGTATCTGCTCTACGTGCACATTTTCCTGTATGAAGAAACAATAGGTTCGCCTGTTCTGGCATGTCAGAAGCAGACGTAGGGCAATCTCTGCACGGACCTCCTGGAACGAATAGGATCTAGAGCATAGTGTTGATGCAGTAGTTTCTGTTGCAAAATGTGTCCTAAAAAGTACTAACATTCTTTGTTGGGGGTAACTAACGGTTTATTATACTAAGAACCTACACTTAACTAACAACTAATCCAAACCAGTTATAACTAACTGCACTGCTCTAATATGGATTAGCATACCCGCCACCCCCCACCCCATCAAGCTGGAAATTGGTAGACATCTAGTAATCCCGCAGCCTTTGGTGAGCAAATCTGCAATTTCGTAACGAGTTTCCAAATATTGAGGTTGAATCAGCAGTGATTTGATTTTCTCCCCGACAAAATGGAAATCTATGTCGATATGCACATTAGAATTGGAGGCTATTTGTATAGAAGCCTTGCTATCACAGTGCAACGCGACAATTGAATATCCTTCCCAGCAAATTACTGACTGATTTGGTGTTTTCCCAGAAAAAAATAAATAATAAACCACTAAACCCAAATTGAAAATAGCATTTCCAATTTATTAACCTTTTCTTTTTTCTTTTTGTGAAATGTGCACGTGGCATTAGGAAATAAAATACAGACAAATATCCATGCAGACATTCAGAATAAAATATAATAATAATATCGCATCACATGTGGGCCCCACAATTACATCAATCAAGTCAAACTCTCCCTCCCTAGACAGTGGTTTTGTTTGGTTCCCCTACCACTGCTCTTCCCCCTATGCTTTCTCTTATCCTTATTACTTGTGAAAATAGCACCGAAGTAGAAAAAAAGTAAGAAGGGGGCGACGAGGGTAGAGAATGTGAATGGAGGAGTTGCGAAGGCAGTGGCGAGGGCGGTGAAAGTGAACGGAAGGTGGAGGAGAAAGTGAAGGGGTTTGCGGAGGAGGTGCATTACCGAGGAGTACGGAAGAGGCCATCGGGGAAATACACGGCAGAGACTAGAGATCCGAGGAAATATGCAATGTTTTGTTAGGTACGTTTGACACAGCGGAGGAGGAGACGCAAACGTTTGATACGATGGCTATTGAGTTTCGCGGTGTGAAAGTCAAGACGAATTTTGTGAATCTGATGGACAAAATGAATCGGACTCCCAGTAACGTCGGTACTGTTGAGTCATTGAATGTGGTGGCTGTGGTGGCAATTCAACCATAACCACTGCCTTTGCCTCCACCTCAACCGCTGCCATAGCCACTACATTCGATGACTCACCAATATTGGTCTGACTGTTACTTCAACAGAGGGGTCATAAATGTGTGGCCCGTCCAACTCGTCTAGACTTTAACGGGTCAGGTTCAACTACAAAATGATTTTAATTTGGGCGGGTAATTGGGTTAATACACAAACGAAACCCATTTTGACTCTATTCATCCAAACAATATTTAGGTTGATTGGGTTATGACATGTTCATTAACACAGCCCATTTTGACCTATAATTCTCATGTATTCAACTTTCTCACACCTAGACTAATTCCATGGGAACCTGCCACCTCCCACCACCAACAAGTAACAGGTAACTCTGTCCACTAATGCACTATGTTTTGCATGGCACTTACATAAAGAAGTCCGGGGACCCTTATTTTGCCCTTTCTTTCTTCTATCCTTTCTGTTCCCATTTCAATACAGCAAATGCCTTTCTGTTTGTTGATTCAATTTTGAACTTGCCTTAACTGTCGTCTGTTTCTTTTATTTCTTACACTGTGCACAGGTCAAAATTGACACTCATGAAGCAATTAGTACAATGTCGAAAGGTTTGAAATTTTGCTACTGATGATGAATCCCTTCGTAATAATTTGAAGCTTTCCTGCATCAGATAGCTGATTAGCATAGTCTGTTCAGCTGTATTGATCATGTGCATGATCATGAGGACAAGTTGATGACGATCAGGTTTATTCCACTTCTTTGATAGGAAAGTACCAACATCAAAACCAGTCTTTGCAAGCAACGACTTCTCCATGTTTGAACTTAGACCAGTGACTTTACTGAATTGATTCAGTGCTTCCATAACTCTGGAAGGAAATCCATAACCAATTCCCTGCTGACCGTTTCATACGCTTTTCACAATTCAATCTTCATATATAGCGCTCGACTATATCATGGAAAATCAGGACATTGTGGATCATGGACCTTCCTTGAACAATTTCAGCTTGATTTCTTGCTACTATATGCTTTATAGTCCTTTAAGCCTAGTACACATAATCTTAGATATGCATTTATATAAAACATTACAACACGATATAGGCCTGCATTGGCTCGTAAATTTATGGGCATTTACCTTAGGTAGGAGAGCAATATACGTGAGTCAACAGCTTGCCTTTATGAAAGAAGTCCATCACTGCATTTGTGACATCTTTACCCACTATATCCCATGATGCTTTGAAGAAGCCACTTCCAAAACCATCGGGGCCGGGCTCTTATTGCTGTCAATCAGAAAAATTGCATCATAAGGATGCAACAACTCAATTTGTTGTTCAATTCTAAGCAATGGACCAAGAATCTTTGATTCTGTCCTCCATTTTCCTCCCCAATAAATCTTGATAATAGTTCACAAAAATTCCTCAGGATCAGACTTCCACTCCCCCCTTTCATCCTTCAGTTGTGTTGTGGCATGATGCAATCCTTGTACTTAATAACAAAGAAGAAATAGTTAGTGGTATATTCTCCTAGTCTTGTCCAATTTACTTAACTTCTTTGTTGCAGATACACCTCAGCCATATAGGATGAAGTTCAAAGTTCTTGAAACTTCTTCCTTTCATAAGCTTGTAACTCTAAGTTTTGAGGGTCAGACTGTAATTGTTTTTGGGCTTGAAACAGTGTGTCTCTATCTTCATTTTCTTCCTTAAGTGACTTTTTCATGCGTTTTAATATTGCGCACGAGAGAGAGACAGAGATTGTCTTTTAACTAGATTTAGCTTTAACAGTTTACTTGTTTTATATTTTCATGTGTAATTTGTAAATCAAGGGAATTTTAGCTAAGAAAACTTTCTTGTTGCCACAAGATAATTGCAATAGACTAAATGTCTATGTTGCTCGGACTCTTCAAAAATGTCGATGGGTGCCTGTCTTATCCTCCAAAAGTAGTGTATTTTTGAAGGATCCGACACGAGTGCAGCAACCTTTTCGGATAATCCAAGCAACATAGCTCAATGGCACAATAAGTTGCACTTTGCTTCAACAACGAAAACAAGAAGTGGAGGCATTTTTTTTCTGGATGAACAAAAAAATGCACTCTCTTTCTTTATCTTCTTCAGCATTAAATAGGACGGACGCTGTGCTCGAAACAAATCTATTAAGTGCTCTTTTTTGGGTGAGTAGGAACCTATGTTGCTCAAAATTGTTGTCGAGTGTATGTTAGATTCTTCAAAAAGAAATACAGTTTTGCAAGTGTGGGGCGACATTTTTGAAAAGCTCGAGTAACATAGGTAGGAATTTGAAACAGGTAATAAGAGGTCTTGGGTACAAACACAGATTAGTTCAACTAACTTTACTACAACATACCCAGTAAAATCTCACAAGTGATGTCTGGGGAGGTAGAGTGTATGCAAACCTTACCATTACCTCGTGAGGTAGAAAGGCTACCACGAAGGGGGTGGCTTTTGGGGATACAGTGCAGGATTAAACAAAGGGCAGAAGCAATTTTCAAGTTCCACCCTTATGCAATATTCATATCAAAAGGAAACAGTCAGATTTATTGCAAGCAGCTAGAATTTCTGAAAACAGAATCATACACAAATCAAGTGCTAAAAGAGAAAAGAGAACCATTATAAAAATGTTCAACGTGCAAGAAGTTGAATCTTGATCTTCTGCAGCATCTCTACAACAATCTAATGCTACTTTGAGGATTGATGCCACAACATGTAGCTCCTTCTGTAAGCCTTTACCTATTGCTGTTACCAAGTTGGCATCTACAACATCCATTACTGCCTTTGGGAGTGAATAACTCACCCATTGTTTCAAGCTAAGATCTCCCTCAAACTCATTAGGCTTTCTCGTAGTAAACGTTTCCAGCAACATGATCCTGTAACTGTATATGTCACACTTTGTTGACACTAGTCCATTCAGTCCATACTCTATAGTCAGACAATTAATTAAAAGATGCAATACACTTTCTAGCTGGAAAAAAAAGAGGAAAATCAGCACAAATAAGAGACGTACCCGGTGCAATATAACCCAGTGTTGCTAAGGTTTTAGTGTACAAATCACCCTGATCTTCACCAAGCAGTTTTGAAAAGCCAAAGTCGCTGAGGTGGGCAACCATATCCTCATCCAGCAAGACGTTACTAGGCTTCAGATCACAGTGGATCACACGCGACGAGCACCCATGGTGAAGATATTCCAAAGCACATGCCACATCTATCATTATGCTTAGTCTCTGCCTGATGTCGAGGAAGTAATTGTGCGAATACAAATATTTCTCAAGGCTCCCATTAGGCATATACTTGAGAACTAAAGCCTTTAAATCAAGATTGGAACAACTAGTAATGACTTTTACAAGATTCCTATGGCAAAGGCTACGCAAAACTTCACATTCCGTATCAAAACTCTTGAATGCCACATCCAGTTGCAGGTTGAACACTTTAACTGCAATGAAAGTTCCACTTCTGAAAACGCCTTTGAAAACTGAGCCAAAGCTATCGGAACCAATCAAATTACTATCACTAAGCACATTAGTTGCTCGGAGAAGTTCATAGTATGAAATCCTTTCTTTTGCTACGGTAGACAATGAATCAGCTTGCTGAGGAGCACTTTTACCTCTTCTATACCTTATCTATAATATAGAATAAAGGTGCTTGGAATAACAACTAGTGCAATTCCCAGCAAAAGAAAAAGAACTAGCAATTTTTTTCCATTTCATCTGTGCTTTGATGAAGTGGGGCATGGCGGGACACTAAATCTTGAAGAACCACACAATGCGTCATTGTGAATGAAAAACTGATTTGAGAGGTTCTTGAAAGGACCCTCTGGGGGCATTTCACCATACAATTTGTTGACAGAAACATTGAAATACTTCAAGTTTTGAAGCTTCTCCAAAGACTTGGGAATGTTTCCAGATATATTATTCTGAGAAAGGTCTAGGAATTCCAAACCTACCATGTTGCTCATTGAGTCAGGCATAGATCCTTGCAACTTGTTATGCCTCAAAGAAAGGAGTGCCAAATTTTGCAATCCTCCAATGTCTCTTGGAATTCTATTTGAAAATTGATTCATCGATAGATCCATCTTTGTTACAGCCTTTAGATTTCCAATTTCTGGAGGTAAAGAACCTACCATGTTGTTTGACAATAAGTCAAGAACAACTAGAGAGGGGTTCATTATAACTCATGCTCTCAATTGAATACTCATCCTTAAACACATGCATACATACATATAAGAACATGATTATAAATCATAAATCCTTTTCTTAAAACATGATTTCTATACCCATGAGATTTTAGAAAACCCCCGCGTACCTCTATTTAGGAAATTAAAGGATGCTTTTTGATGCCTACGAATTGGGGATTCCAAATCTCCAATTTGTTTTGAAAATCTACGGTTAAATCTTGAGTTATTTGGGATTCTTGTTTGAAACCCTTGGGAAAATTCTTGTTGGATTTTAGTGAGAGTAGGTGTATCTTGGTGTAATAGGGATTAAATCCCGTGTTCAAGATGTTAAGGGGGTTGGAAAATACCCCAAATACCCTTAATGAGACGGGTATTAAAATATAACTGGGAGCCCGATTTCATGGGCCACCGCGACGCGCCACAATTGCGGTGGCTCACTGGAAATTGACGAATAGGATTCTTAAGGTCACCACGACGCGAGGCCATCGCGTTGTCCCACTGATTGGGACCTGGAACTTCAGCGCAACGCGCCACCATCGCGCTATGCTACTGGAATTTGACAATTGCTAAATAGGCTCCCTCAGCGACGCGCCAAGCACCAAGATGATGGTATTTTACGACTAGGACTTAAACTAGCCATAACTTCTTGCCGGGTATCGGATTTGTGCGAATCTTATATCGACGGAAAGCTCATTCAATTTTTCACATGAGAAAGAGTTGAAATTAGGGAAATTATATATGTTTTAAACTTTACTCACTTTGGAAGTCAAAAGAAATGAAGCTAAGTCTCTTAGACACTATTCTAGTCATTTAACCTAAAAGCATACTACCCCAAGCTAACGCATGGATGATGCGGGGTGTTACATGGTGGTATACTGGAACTCAATTTGTTGGAACTGAGATGTATCTCCCTAAGGGAAGTAATATTCCCTAAACAATTAGGAAGCGATCCTGAAAGTTGATTTTGACCAAAGTAAATATCACCCAAATGCTGCAATTTACATATTTGATCACCAATAAATCCTGTAAGTTTGTTGTTACTCAAGTTGAAGCGCTGAAGGTTTCTCAAGTTGCCAATTGATGTGGGAATAGATCCAACCAAGTTGTTTCCAGAAAGATCAAGGAATAATAAGCTGCTTAAGTTCCCAACTTTATTGGTAATTCATCCTTTGATTTTGCAACTATTGGCGTAAAATATTCTAAGAGAGATGGAAAGGTTTCCCATAGAGGCTGGAAGCATGCCATTTAGAGGGTTGAAAGATAGAGAAAGAACTGTTAAATTTCTGCTATTGGTTAAGGAAGTCAGGAAGCTTAATGATGAGTCGCTGGTTAAATTGTTTCCCCCTAAATTTAGTAACAGTAGATGAGTCAAATATCCAAGTGAGTTGGGAATCAAGCCAGTGAGTTTGTTTTCTGAAAGCTCCATAATAGTAAGTTTTGAACAATTGGAGATAGAATGAGGAATAGTCCCAACAAGATTGGTTAAGTTTCCCAGATAAAGCACTTCAATGTTGGGTAAGATCAATTATTCTCAGCCCTGATATGTTGAAGATCTCCATTGGGAGTGAACCACTAAAACTATTAAATTCAAGAGTAAGTACCTCCAACTCAATGAGATTGCTTATCTATTTGGGTATTTCACCTGGAAACACATATAGAAAGAAGGATTACTAGTGAGTTTAAATAGTTGGTTCAATCTAGCTAGTAAACCTATTTTTGCAAAGATATGAGAATTGCGTCTTGTTTAAGTTGTCAATCTCCTGTGGTAGAATCCACTAAGATTTTAACTTTTATATTGTTCGTCATATGAAAGTAATAAAAGAAAAAAGAAAAAAAAATACGTATAGAAGATAATATATTTGAACAGAGACATTAATCTGGCTTCTCTCCATGCCTAATACCACCAAACTTAGATACTGTGTTTACTTCGTAATAAGATAAAATTCATTCTAAAGTGTGAAAAACTATCTCAATTAGCTAGGACTCCATTAATTGAGCTTAGAAGAAGAAGAAGAGGAATTGTAGGAATAACTAACTTGTTTTTGAACATTCCAACTCCACTAACAACCAACTAACTATCAACCAGCCAGCTCATCTAACTAACTGAGCAATAACTTGCTGCATTCGATTAATAAAACAAAAAAAATGAATGAATGGAGCAGTATATCGACATAATGAAATATAATCCTCAACAACATGAAGCAATTAGATACAAGCATTCATAAGATAAAAACATACCTGTTAAATCATTTTCTGATAAAGACAATACTTGAAGTTGTGAACAATTTGATAAGCTTGCAGGAATATGACCATGAAGCTTGTTTCCCGATAAATAAAGCCCTTTGAGTATTGGGAGACCATTGCATAAACCGTTGGGAAGATATCCTGATAAGCTATTGCCTGTAAATGCAATGACTTCGATTCTTGAGATATTGAAAATTGTGAATGGTATAGACCCCGTAAGTTGATTAGCTTGTATGCCCAACAACTTCATGTTGTGAAGATTGCCGATCCCTTCTGGAATATTCCCTTGAAGTGAATTAAAATATATATCTAAAGTCTCCAACCTCGAGGCATTTGAGAGTGACAGAGGAATAGAACCTATGAGCTTGTTACCTCGCAACCTTAATTCTCTAAGGTTTATAAGACTTCCAATCACTTTTGGTATTTGTCCCTCAATGGAATTGAAATTCAGATTCAAAGTCTCTAAGTGTGGACATATTAGAAAATGAAGAAGGGATGGAACCAGTGAAACTATTATTTCTAATATTAATAACTTGAAGTTGGTGTAAAAACCCAAACCAAGAAGGAATCGTGTGAGATTTCAGTGCTAAGCTACTGAAATCTCCATTAATGCGGATTTACAGAGAAGTTGTACTCTAGCTAGGAAAGAGAAAAGAAGAGAGAGAAGATATTTTCAATAGAAATTTTGTGTGTACAATTTCCTCATTTACACCACTATTTATAGACCACTTCAACTAGTGGTGACTAATTACAGCTAATACACAGCTCATCATAACTGCACCACTAACTAACTAACTTTTCTCCTCATCCTTTCTAGTTTCAATACTCCCCCTCAAGTTGGAGTTTGAGTAAACATCAAAAACTCCTAACTTGGCAAACAAAATATAATGTTGTGCTAATCCCAGACCCTTTGTGAGAAGGTCTTCCAGTTGCTCCTTAGTGTTAAAATACTCAGTTTGAATCAGTCCACCCTTGATCCTTTCTCTAACAAAATGAAAATCGATCTCTATGTGTTTAGTCTTCTCATGAAAAATAGGATTGGCCCCGATTTGAATTTCTGCTTTGCTGTCACAGTGAACCTTAACAGGTGTGATCACATCAACATTAAGTTCCTTAAGTATTCCAATCAACCAGATGACTTCTGACACTACTGTAGCCATACTTATGTACTCAGCCTCAGCTGAGCTTCTGCTCATTGTATGTTGCTTCTTTGATTTCTAAGAAATGAGAGAGTTTCCTAGTTTGATCACATAACCATTAACTGATCTTCTCGTGTTGGGACATGATGCCCAATCCGCATCACAAAAAGCCTGCAATTTTGTGCTTGAATCACTGCTCAGTAGTAAGCCTTGCCCTGGACACCTCTTAATGTATCTGGCTAGCCTTAGTGCTGCCTCCCAGTGTGAAATCTTTGGCATTTGCATAAACTGAGACAATGCTTGTACAACAATACTAATATCTGGTTTGGTGGTTGTGAGATACAGTAACCTCCCAACTAATTTCTAATAGCTGGTCACGTCCATCAGCAAAGGATCACTTGTTACCCCTGTATGTTCATCATATTCAACAGTACTTAGTTTAACTCCATCTTCCAAAGGTGTGTTTTCTGGTTTGGAACCACTCAGTCCACAATCTGAGATTAACTCAAGGGCATATTTCCTCTGAGTAAGTAGAATACCACTCTTAGATCTCAGTACTTCAATCCCAAGGAAATATTTAAGATCTCCAAGGTCCTTCATTTTGAAATTATTGTGCAGGGTTGTTTTCAACTCTTGTATCATCAAGTCACTACTCCCTGTTATAAGTAGATCATCAACATATATAAGTATGATAACTATGTTAAGTCCATCATTCTTTGTAAATAAAGAATGATCATATGGACTTTGAGAGTATCCTGCACTAATCAAGGCCTCAGCCAACTTGAGGTTCCATTGTCTTGAGGCTTGTTTCAAGCCATAGAGTGACTTCAGCAACTTGCATACCTTGTTCTCCCCCTGCCTCTAGAAACCCTGAGGCAACTCCATGTAAACCTCTTCTGTAAGATCACCTTGGAGAAAAGCATTGTGCACATCCATTTGAAAGAGAGGCCAATTGTGAGATGCAGCTACACTAATGACAGCTCTAACAGTTACCATCTTAGCCACAGAAGAAAAGGTATCATGATAATCCAGCCCCTCTTGTTGATTATAACCTTTTGCAACTAATCTTGCTTTGTATCTCTCAATATCACCATTAGCTTTATGCTTCACCTTATACACCCATTTAGAACTAATAGCCTTCTTTCCAGGTGGTAAAGGTTCTATCACCCATTATTATTTTGAATTAAAGCATCAACTTCATAATTCATGGCCTCTATCCATTCTGGATGTTGAGAAGCTTCTCTGAAACTAGAAGGCTCTACTACAGCAGAGAAAGCAGCAACAAAAGTTTGATAAGAAGGGCTAAGATGTTTATATGAGACATAAGCATCAATTGGATGTAGACATGAAGAGTTAGCCTTCTTATAATCCTTATGCCAGATAGGAGGTTTTGTGGTTCTTTTTATTTTCCTGGTATCATTTGTAGGAGAAGGTGGTGGTGCATCTTGATTGTTCTCATTAGCATTTGGTGCATCATCCTCATTGCCCGTATCATCAACATTGACTACTTCATCAGCAGCCACTAAGTCCACCATATCTTCCTCATCATTCACTACTGTAGGTGTTTCTTCAGAGATTACATCTGCATTATGAGCTATATCAGGTGCAATATTACTAGTGTGATAAGGACCATTACTATCAAGGTGTGTTGGTGGAGGGAACAATGGATGCATGTAATTGTCATAGGTTTCAGCATGTACTGTTGCATCTTTCTTGAAAGGAAACACATGCTCTATGAAAGTAACATCCCTGCTAACATAAAATTGATGGGTTTCCAAATCCATGACTCTGTAACCCTTTTGTGTCTCTGAATACCCCATGAGGACAGCTTTCCTTGCCCTTGGAGCAAATTTATCCTGTCTAGGTAGGACTGAAGTAAAACATAGACATCCAAATATCCTCAAGTGATCAATTTTTGGCTCCTTTCCATACAACATTTCATGAGGTGATTTTCCTTTTAACATGATTGTAGGAAGTTTATTAATCAGATAGACAGCTGTTTTGATACAATTTCCCTAATATTTAATGGTCATTCCACTTTGGAATTTTAAATCTCTAGCAGTGTCCAATATGTGTCTATGCTTCCTTTATACAATACCATTTTGTTTTGGTGTATATGTACATGTACTTTGATGAACAATACCAAGAGAAGAGAATAGACTACTACAACTAGAATTGAAGAATTTTGTGCCATTATCAAATCTTAGAACCTGAACTTTAACACCAAATTGTGTATTCACCATATACAGAAAGTCTTTTAGCACAACCTTGACTTCTGTTTTACATTGTAACAAACAAGCCCATATAAATCTACTATAGTCATCTACAACAGTGACAAAATACTGCATCTTATCATAAGTTGAAATCTTGTAAGGTCCCCAAACATCTACATGAATCAGTTGGAAAATATGAGTTGATTTATTTGTACTTTCTGTAAAAGCTAACCTTCTTTGCTTAGCCGTAGGACAAATTTCACAAGAATTACTAGATTTATTATTTATGTGACTCTTGAGACTTGAAATATGCTCCATTTCTTTGATAGAAGGATGTCCCAGCCTTGCATGCCATAATATAGTAGAATTTGCATTCTCCACTGATACTGCTCCAATCATTGCCTTGATTTCATCTTTTAGCACATATAAGCCATTTTTTTCTCTACCAATCCCAATTACCTTGCCACTGTAGAGTCCCTATAACACACATAAATAAGGGAAGAAGCTAACACTGCAACATAGTTCCTTAGTTAATTAGGACACTGACAGTAGGTTGAACTTGAAGTTAGGCACATGCAATACATTTTTTATAGTTTTATCACCTAAAATTCTGCAACTTCCTGTGCTAGTGATCTCAGGCTTTCCTCCTGTTAGTACCTGAACTGTACAAAACCTTTCATCTCTTATGCTTTTCAACTCATTTAGCAACTCTTTGTAAGTGGTTATATGGTTAGTTTCTGTGGAATCTACTATCCAGTCAAAAGCATTGGGATTAGTTATCAATGTAGCATTACCTGCTAGATTTGCCATGCCTTCACATGGTTCACGATTGTGCACCAAATTTTTCACCTGCTGATGTTCTTCTTTAGAAAATCCAAGATGCATCTCCTTTTCTACTGAAGCACCATTAACATGTGGCTTGAAGTTCCCTCTCTGATAGGCAGGTGACCCTGATCTATAGCTATTGTTTCCTCCATTCTAGTGAAAGCTACTTGATCCACTTGGGCCTGCCTGACCTTTTCTCTTGCTCTTAAAATCAGCGGGATAACCAACAATTCTGTAACATTCCTCAGTACGATGGTTCCTAAAATCACACACCTCACATGCACCATTTCCTAAACCAATTTTCTTTCCTCGGAAAACTTGACCTCTTTCGGTCATCATTGTAAGAGGTTCCTTGTTTATATCAATTACTCCTAAAATCCTCTGGCTTTCCTCTTGTATGACTATAGAATATGCTTAGTTTACACTAGGCACTTCACTTTTAAGCAATATATCACTTCTCACATGACTATATGTCTCGTTTAACCCCATTAAAAACATTAATAACCTTTGTTGCTACAGATGTTCAATATAGGGCTTGGCTTCCTCACATCCACATGAAGGGGAAGGTACTAATGCATCAATTTCATCCCACAAATCTCTCATTCTGGAATAGTAATCAGTAACAGAACCTTTACCTTGTTTCAGAGTCACAACCTCTGTCCAGAGTTGATAAACTCGTGTGAGGTTCGATTTAGCAAATCCTTCCTTGAAATCATCCCAAATTCATTTTGCATTGGATGAGTAGACTATCGTGGTTAACAAATTTGATACAACGATGCTGCTGATCCATGACAATACAACTGCGGTACATCTTTCCCATTGCATCGCTAATTCACCTTTGTATGAACTCTTTACACAAGTTCCATCTACAAAACCCAGCTTGTTCTTTACCAACAATGCCAATCTCATTGAACTGCTCCAAATCTCGTAATTCTCGGGACCAATAAGATTGATTGCAATTAGTGCAACACCAGGTGTACCGGAAGCCTGTAAGTATAGAGGATGATTGTGTTCGAGTGTAGCAACTGTTAATTCTGTCATAGTTGAACTAAGCTTCGAACTTTATGGACGAATTGACTATCAAAGAATAAATTGTGCGGGAAGTTTTGTTTTGTTTTGATCTAGCTCAAATCTAACCCGCTTTGATACCATGTGAGATTTTACTGCTAAGATACTGAAATCTCCATTATTGGGGATTTACAGAGAAGTTGTACTCTAGCTAGGAAGGAGAAAAGAAGAGAGAGAAGATATTTTCAATTGAAATTTTGTGTGTACAATTTCCTCATTTACACCTCTATTTATAGACCACTTCAACTAGTAGTGACTAATTACAGCTAATACACAGCTCAACATAACTGCACCACTAACTAACTAACTAACTTTTCTCCTCATCCTTTCTAGTCTCAATAAATCGCCCCTCTGAAGTTGTTGAAACTTAAATCAAAAAACTTAAGCCGACGCAAGCGTGCCATTTCTTGAGGCAAATTTCAATGGAAATTGTTGCATCCCAAGTCAAGAGAAACAAGAAATGCGAGGTTTCCAAATTCACGGGGAATCCTACCTATAAAATCCACGTTAGAAAGATTCAAGGACTTCACTTTCTGGTGGTGAGAACCACAAGTGACTCTAACCCAATGACAAACGGACGTAGTGGGAGACTAACTTTCATCTAAGAAGTGAGAGGGGTATGAAATTGATACGAGCCAAATGACCATCTATGCTTTTGAAGACGTCATTGGATGCCAACGCATAAAGATTCAAGACTTGGTCACCTCGAGGACACAAGAACATGCATGGAGGACCCGTTTTGAGCATGACATAAGGCAAACCCATGTGAGGAAAGTTGCGTGGGGGCTTACCTTTGATGCCAACCCGAGACTACATGTGTTGAAGAATGACCCCATAGTTGTGGAGAATTGAAGAAGAACCCTTTATTAAGGGTGTTTTGGGGATCACACTTTGTTAGAAAGATACTTCATGGCCACCCCTTTCATTAAGGGTATCGTGGTCCTTTTTGTTATGGAATAAGCTAGCCTCTATATAGTCTTCTATTAAGTCATTTGCTCTTTAGTTTTAGAAGGATAAATATATGAAAGTCTTCTTCTCTCTTTGAGAGTGTAACACCCTTAGTGTAGGTCTTGGATAAGCCATTAGTGTAGGGCTTGGAAAAGCCAATATTGTTCTTTGCTCGGAAATGGTGGATTTTGAGGTGAGTTAATGCCCTTGGCGATCACCGTAAGAACTTGGTACTTATTAACTTATTTTGTAGAGGTTTTAAAGTTTTGATACACTCTTTAGTTGCTACCTAATGGGTTCTCTTTGTGTCAAGTTAGCTATATTTTACTCTTTTTAAGTTTATGTTTGCTTCTCATATCGTGTTGTTGTCTTATTGTTGTGGGTAAAGGCTTATGATTGTGGGTTGTTTGCGGACTGTTTTGGTTTTGTAGATACCGTTTGGTATCATTTGGTATCAGAGCAAGGATTGATTTTGTTCCAACAAAATCAATAACAAAATCAATCTTGGGCTTGTTTGTTGAAAAATAAAAAAAAAGTGTTGAAAAAACGAAAATCTCAAAAAAAGAAATTTGTCCCGTTTTTTTGTTTAGTTGAAATTTGAAAATTAGATTTAGGAGATTTTAGTGTGTTTTATTTGTTTCTAGTGTTAGGTTCTTGTTCCCTAACACTAAGTGAGTCTAGATCTTGAATTTGAGCTTAATCCGGGTGGTTTTGAGTTGTTCACCATTGTTGAGTTTAAGGTTGAAGAAACTAGTAAGGTGAAGCTCAAAATTGGAAGGGTTGTTGTTGATATTGTGGCTTGAAAAATGTATGGTTGTGTTGTGGAGTTTAACGTGAGCAAAAGGAATCCACAATCATTCAATTTGGAGTTCATTTGGTTTAGTTTCAATATTTTGAGTGTTCTTGTTGTTCTTCATGTTCATCATTTATTGTTGAACAAGAACATTCAATAGGTTTGGTTTGATCTTAAAGAGTGGAGAAAAGAGTGTAGTCTCTTGTTAGTCAAGCGGACAATAGAACTTTCAAAAAGACTCATTACCAAAAGGGAGTAAGGGCACATACCAAGACAAACAAAAGAGGAAAGGAGACAATGGCTTTAAAAAGGTGTCTTGCCAAAAAGGTGCAAGGAAAGTCAAAGTCTTTTGAATTTTGAAAAAGGCTCTAAGTTTTGTGCTTTCCCTCCTTTAGCTGATTTTTCACTCTCACAAATTAAAAATTTGACCAATCCAAATTGCAAACTGCCATGTCACCAAAATTGCCATGTCACCAAACTGCCACGTCATCTAAGTACCACGTCATTAACGTTCCAAAAAAACTTGAAGCTCAAATTTCAGATTTTAAAGTTTCTTTTCTTTGTTTCGTTAGTTTCATTTCTTGATTCTAGTACTAATTAGCAACTAGTAATCACCTACTAGATTGTGAATTAGTTTTTGAATCCGTTTTTGTCGTGTCTTCGTTATTTGTGTGCTTTTCTCATTTTTAATTTGTCGTAACTTTTTGTATCAAGTTCGTAAGTAGAATTTTTTATTTTGTGTCTTGAGTCGATCAAACAAGAATCTATTCCGGCTGCTAAGTAGAATTGACATCTTATTGACTACTGGAGTATAAGCAACTTTCAATATTCGCAGCTCCAATTGTGAGGATCACCAAAGTGAGTGTCTGTGAGTGTTTGTGAGGAGCTTTTACTACTAATCTTTTTTTATTTTATTTTGTTTGTTTTCTTTTCTTTTCTTTTTGGTTAGGTACCATGGCTTCCCATAATTTCAAGGCCATGTGTAATCGCATCCATAATGATCTTGAAGATATGCAACGGCACATTGAAATTATATGCCAATTATTACCCAAACTCTTTCCTCAAAATACAATTGTCCAAACAAATTCCGATGTGAGCTTTCCGAAGGAAGTTGCTGCCCAAGCTTGTGATGAACTTTCACACTGAGGTAGAGACGAACATACTCATGAACGTCAAGGTAAAATAACTAACTCTTACACTTTTTTATATGCGAATGATAATTGTGTGGCTAGTAGCCCATTGAGTGTGAGTTGTAGCTTGCCTATATGTGAGTCTATTGTTTCTTTGCCACTTGATGATGATGTACTTGTTGTGAGTGGGGATACACTAGTTGATCCTATTGATGACCGAATTGACCCTTCTTATAAGATCGATTTATGTCCACCTAGTATTGAAACTATTGTGTTGAATGAAAGTACATCGTCTTGTAAAATTTATGTTGATCAACTTTTGTGTGAAAATTGCCCACCACTCGAGGATGTGTGTGATGTGATTAATGAATCTCAAGTGTGTGATGATGTTGAAAATGTTGATCAAAGGAATAGGAGTGAACCCGTGATCTTGCCCTTTGATTCTAATATTTGCTTGGCTCATAGGGATAATCATGTGCTTGAAACATCTTTAAAACTTGATAATGAATTTTTAGAGAGTTAACTTACTTGTTTCAAATCTTCCCGTGGGATAGATCATTCTCTCTTTAGGTATAATGTCTTGTTTGAAGATGGTATAATCATTCCCGATGAACCTAGTGGTGAGAATGATGGTATAGCTTGTCTTGAAGGCTATAGTCTATATGCTAACCCACTATGGTGTGACAACATTCCTCCTAAAGATGAAAATCTCTTTTTGCAAGATGAAAGTACTCTTAAGGGTAAGGAATGTATAGTCCTTCTTGACAACCCGAGGGCAAAGGTGTCATTGATTTCTTGGGGTAATGTTTCTAAATGTGCATCCTTGCTTGACACATTTTTGCTTAAATTGCATGAATCCCAACTTGTGGATGCTAAGTTGTCTATTTGTTTGAAAAAAAGAGAGTGTATATGCTTAAATTCTTTGTCTTCAGCTGTGCATGTCTTTACACTTGATTCTTTCCTATACTACCTCTTTGCCTATAATGACATCCATGCTAGTTTCGGGTTTGCATTAAGTAGAGGTATAGGTCTTGTTGGTTGGTCCACTTGTTTGAATGATAAAGTTATGTGGGATTGGAGGACTTTGATACCAATAGTGTCACCACGTTTGATGAGGCCACTTGAAGAAGTAATGAAACAATTGTTCTTTATGGTTCCTAAGACAAGGGTAGCCTTACTTTTTGGACTTAGTGATACCATTACGACCTTTGTAGTTTCTTTATCTCTTGATACTTTTCATAGCCATTTCCTTTGTAATATTCTCATGACTAATACAAAGGATTCATGGTTATATCTCAAGTATGTGCCACCTTGGCATGATGATGTTATTTGTTGTACTAACCCTAACCCTTATGCCATGAGAAAGTTGTGCTTGTTCGTCCTTTCTTTAGTTTTGCAAGGTATGGATTCGAGGTTGAATTCTTTTCAAGAAAGGGAGGATGATACGAGCCAAATGGATATCTATGCCTTTGAAGATGTCATTGTATGCCAACGCATAAAGACTCAAGACTTGGTCACCTCGAGGATACAAGAACATGCATGGAGGACCCGTTTTGAGCATGACATAAGGCAAACCCGTGTGTGGAAGATTGTGTGGGGGCTTACCTTTGATGCCAACCCAAGACTACAAGTGTTGAAGAATGACCCCACGGTTGTGGAGCATTGAAGAAGAACCCTTCATTAAGGGTGTTTTGAGGTTCACACTTTGTTAGAAAGACACTTCATGGCCACCCCTTTCATTAAGGGTATTGTGGTCATTTTTGTTATGTAATAAGCTAGCCTCTATATAGTCTTCTATTAAGTCATTTGCTCTTTAGTTTTGGAAGGATAAATATATGAAAGTCTTCTTCTCTCTTTGAGAGTGTAACACCCTTAGTGTAGGGCTTGGATAAGCCATTGAAAACGGTGGATCTTGAGGTGAGTTGATTCCCTTGGTGGTCATCGTAAGAACTTGGTACTTGTTAACTTATTTTGTAGAGGTTTTAAAGTTTTGATACACTCTTTAGTTGCTACCTAATGGGTTGTCTTTGTGTCAAGTTAGCTATCTTTTACTCTTTTTAAGTTTATGTTTGCTTCTCGTATCGTGTTGTTGTCTTGTTGTTGCGGGTAAAGGCTTGTGATTGTGGGTTGTTTGCGGACTGTTTTGGTGTTGTAGATGCCGTTTGGTATCAGAAATAATTTGGGATTTTAAAGCGAGAAGAGCCAATTGATCAGTGGTAATGTTGGTTTGGGTCATGGCCGAACTAGCCATAACATAGTGAAGCAGCAAGAGTACTATTAAGAGAAAAGAACTGAAGACTTTCTTCATTAGTCCAAACATGTGGTTTTGAGACTTTAAATAGCAATGAAATCTCCCTTTTGGTCTTCATGATTTTGAAAAAATTACTTTTCTTCATTCATTCTGTCATATTCAGCACGGCGTTAAAATTTTCATTTAGGGGTTTCAAAATAAAAAGAAGTAAATTCACGAAAAAGTCAAAGAGTGTATGAGTTAATATAGGAACTGAAATTTAAATTTCAAAAATAACTCCTAAACATTATTGTTAATATTCATCATTTTTGGAATACGTTTTTGAGGAAAAAAAAAGTCGGCTTCTTCTTTCTTTCATCACTGTTGAAACACATTTTTGAGAAAAAAAAACAGTTGGCTTCTTTTTTAATTTCTGGAAAAAAAAAAAGATGAACATCCCCATATTGTTGCGTCATTTCGGTGTCTGGGAGTCGAAAATCAGTTATAAATCATACAAAAGTGATGTCATTATTGTTTCTGAAAGTATTAACTTTCTGAAATTGGTTGCGATGATAGCGATGAAATTGAATGTTGATGATGTTCGAAAAAATTTGAAATTAAATACATCGTTGATGGTAATTCTTCTCCAATTATCATAAGGAATGATAATGGAGTGAAGGTTTACATAATTTGTTTTTATTATACTCCATTCTTCAATTCATTAAAATCAATATGAACATCTCCATATCAATATCGGAGATGGCAAATTACCATGGAAATTGTTGCTTCCCAAGTCAAGAGAAACAAGAAATGTGAGGTTCCCTAGTTCACGGGGTATTACACCCGTAAGATCCATATTGGAAAGATTCAAGAATCTCACTCTCTGGTGACGAGAGCCACAAGTTACTCCAACCCAATGACAAATAGATGTTGCTGGAGACCAACTTTCATCCAAGCAGTGAAAGGGGTCCGAAATCATTTGAGATTTCAGGGAAAGAAGAGCTAATTGATCAGTGGAGATATTAAATTGGTTCATGGCTGAACTACTTATAACATAATACTGAAGCCACAAGTTTCTCCATAATTGCTTATATTGGTAAGAATATGGATATGGATAGTAATGATGTGGTTTTGAGACTTTAAATAGCAAAGAGGTCTCTTTCTCTTTCTGATTTTAAAATCTACAAAAAACTTTTTTATGAGAATTTTCCATACACACTTTAAGGAAAAAAGGAATAGCTTTCCTTTATTCATTAATTAAGTCATGTAAAGAAACAATAAAATAACTTTAATTTGTTCAAGAAAGAAGACTCAAAAAGGAGTCTTCCACCAAGTTTTATAACCAAATGTAAGATGCTCATTGGAGGAGCAAGAATGAATTGAATGGATTTTCTTTATTATTATCTTTGTTTAACAACTTAAACAGTACTGAATACAATATCATAATGAATAGGGATTTAGTTTTGGCAAACCAAAATTTAACTAGTGTCAGCTATGGGTTCACAGGGATTTATATCTTTTGATACGGAGTATATATATATATGAAAAAGGTTACTAAAATAGCAACAACTATTAGGCTTGAACCCGTAATTTTGATATTACAATGAATTCAATATTGAAAATCATAGAAGTTGAACCCGTGAAAATCGTAAGTATAGATATATATTAGGCTTGAACCCGTAATTTTTTTATTAGTCATCTCTTGCATGTAATGGTCCGGCTTTTGTGTTCTGATCGGTCATCCCAGAGTTGTCGGAAAGGTAAGATGGAAATTTGACTGAACTCATTGGGTGTATCTTCCACATGATGTTCAGGAAGCACCGGTTCGAGTCTGTTGAGGTGCCATCTGCACCAGCTGTTAGGTTGTTAGAAAGTTAGTTACAAACAACCAGAGTTTGACTTGATTGATGTAATTGTGGGGGCCACATGTGACGTGGTATTATTATTATTTTTTCCTGAATGTTTGCTTGGATATTTGTTTGTATTTTATTTCTTAATGCCACATGCACATTTCACAAAAAGACAAAAAAGAAAAGGCTAATGAATGGGAAATGCTATATTCTAATGGGAAAACACCAAATCCCTTATTTCATGGAAGACCAAGAAACAAACGAATTCGATAGAGGAATTAGCTATATGAATACAAATAGGCAAGTAATACAAATGTTTTAAAAGCTGGTTGGTTTGTTGCAAGAATTAGGGGTACCAGTTCATACTCCAATGAAGCTGGCTGGGGGATTGCTAGATGTCTACCGATTTCCAGCTTGACGGGGTGGGGGTGGGGGGTATGCTAATCCATATAAGCAGTTCAATTAGTTATACTCTTTTGGATTAGTTGTTAGTAAAGTGTTGATTATTAGTACAGAGGAGTTTGAACTCTGTTCTTTTTCTTTTAGTGCTCTAAAAAGATGAATGCGCGTATTTTTTTAAAGTAGAAAAAAGGAGAAGATGTGGATATTATGGATTCACACCTACTATATAAAAGACAAGTCTATCTGGGAAGTCGCTCCCAAAAGTGCATCCTGGATGATCGAGCGGGTGTTAAAAGCTAAGATTTATTTTGAGGAAGTAGGCTAACATGTCCTCTATGTAATGACAACAATGAAACAATTCAACATCTGCGGCAAAGAGTGCAAAGGCAGAACATGGAATGGCAACAATTCATCATATACGAGATGACTTTTGCTGCTGCTGTGTACCATCTGTGTTTAGAAAGGAACTGTCCAATTTTCCAGGACAAGAGAAGATTCGAATGTGCTATCATGAGGAAAATCATTCAATAGGTCTATTTTGGAGCCATTATATGTCCAAAACTTACTATGTGAAGGCAAGGGTATTGGAGAATAGGAGTTCCGTAAGTAGCTGACTTTCGATGCTTAATATCCAGTATAGTCTGTTTCTGACAACCTTCAAGTCAGATGATGAGCATAATGGGGAAGGAAGAATGTCTGCAATCTCGAAAACAAACACATGAACAAAGGAGCGGAAAAACGAGTACAACAGAAGGCAATTGAATATACTTCCTGGAAATTATGCTGAGAACACTCTTAGCGAAATTTCTAGTTTCACTACAAGCTCAAAATCTCTACTTGCTTAGAAGATACCATGTTGAAATTCTGCCACCAACCCAGCTAAAAACTGTGTATTGAATATAACAAACTTTATTTACGTCTTCAACAAGTGAAAATGCAAGGAAGCAAAGAAGGCAGAAAAGGGCAACTAACAATTGTTGGTTCTATTGGAAAGATGGATCAGCCAAATGGGGTTAACATGGTTCTCAATGGATTGAAATGACTTTCAATAATTTATTAGGCATTGGGAGCTTTAAAATCGCAACTCCTCAGTTCAATTTCTCCTCCCTCGTCACCGCCTTCCCACTTTTTTGCTTCATCGGCTCCAATTTCACTAGCGATAAGGATGAGAGAAAATGTAGGAGAGAAGAGTTGCTTAAATAGGAAAGTGGTAGGGGAAGCAAACAAAAGCACATGTGATGTGGCATTGTTATTTCCCTTTCTCAATTAAATAGGTGCTCAATACTACTTAGAGACAACATAAAACAAAAATACTTGTGTTTGATTTGTTTGCTGGTCATTAGGCTACCGCGGATTCTTCCCTCCAGATATTAATGAGGTGGCCGGGAAGGATAGATCCCAAATTATTATATAAGGAAAAGGATATTCTTATTATTCTAATCTTTGATATAGTTCCAAATAGGCATATTCTTTGACTCACCTATAGTGTATTAGTATATTCCTTCCATTTTCGTTCTAGGATAAATATTCTAACAATAAACGGCCTAGCTTAGGTAGTTGGCAGCTCTGCATTGTGAAAAGCGTTGGAAAGGGTATCTAATTTCTCCTTTATGGAAAGGGTACTACATAGGATATATAGCATTTCTATGTTGGCTCTCACAGGTAAACAAAGAGGTAGTTGGAAGCTCTGCATTGTGAACTGCAATGTTTTGTTAGGTACATTTGACACAGCGGAGGAGGCGGAGCAAGCGTATGATACGATCGCTATTGAGTTTCGCGGTGTGAAAGTCAAGACGAATTTTCTGAATCTGATGGACGGAATTAATCGGACTCCCAGTCAGGTCAGTGTTGTTGATCAGTCATAGAATGTGGTGGCTGTGGTGGCAATTCAACCATCACCGCCGCCTTTGCCTCCACCACATTCGATGACTCAACAATATTGATCTGACTGTGTCTTCGATTTATTTCATCCATCGAAATTAGGATATTCGTCTTGGCTTTCACACAGTAGAACTCAATCATCGTTGTATCACACGCTTGCGCCGACTCCTTCGCCGTGTCAAACGTACCTAACCAAACATTGGATCTTTTCCTTGGATCTCTCGTCTATCGTGTATTTCTCCGACGGCCTTTTCCGTAATCCTCGATAATGCACCTCCTACGTAACTCCCTCCACTTTCTCCACCACCTTCACAACACCTCCATTCACTTTCTTTGCCCTCGTCTCCGCCTTCCTACATTTTTGCTTCTTCGACGCAATTTTCACAAGTGATAAGGATGAGAGAAAACGTAGGGGGCAAAGAGTTGCTTAAATAGAAAAGTGGTAGGGGAAGCAAACAAAAGCATAGTCAAGGAAGGTGAGTTTGACTTGACTGATGTAATTGTGGGGACCACATGTGACGTGTCATTATTTCTTTTTCTGAATGTCTGCAAGGATATTTGTCCGTATTTTATTTTCTAATGTCACGTGCACATTTCACAAAAATAAAAAAAAAGTTAATAAATGAGAAATGCTATATTTCAATTTGGGTTTGATGGTTTATTATTTTTCATTTTCTAGGATAACACCAAATCAAACATTAATTGATTTCCCCCACCCCCAATGATTGAATTAAGTTATAAAAAAAAAATATACTTTTTCTAGTCCATATAAAGTGAATTTTAGGGTCGGACATACAGTCATACACTTAAGTAGAAAAAAATATTAAAGGACATAATTAAAGATTATTATTTACCATTACCTTTTAGTCAACCATTTTAGTTGACGTGTCACCTTTTGTCAACCTTTTTAGCCGACGTGACATCTTTGACGTGGGTCCCATTTTAAGTAATAAAGGTGCCACGTGATCAGAAAAGGGTGATAAAAATACGCTAAAATTGAGTTTAGAGAGGTAATAAGACCCTCATGAAGTTGGAGTGTGCCGTAGCAACTTTGGACATAGTTTGGTAGTAATAGATGCTTATCTCAAAAGAATACTTTTGAATCTAGTGGTCATAAACTAAAGATATGTAAAGTGCAGTCATGTATCAATCTTCTTTAATCTTGTGGCTTTAAATATGTAACGTGGAAAGTTGGAATAAAGAAGAAAGACGGGACAGTGAAAATGAAAGGAAGCAAGGAAGGAAGAAAAGGGCAACTAGCACTTGATGAAGAGATATTTGATCATCAAGTGAAAAAAATCAGGAGATACTGCAGAATAAAGGAAGTTTTGTGATCAAGTCTTAAAGCAGCCTTCATTAAAAGATATAGTTTGGACATGGCAAGGCAATGAGCAACAACATGTGGAAAATCAAGAAATCAAAACTTAGAGGTCTTATGTGAAAACAAAAAGAGTTGTGGTGTAAAGAATTGGTTAATTTGGAAAATCATTGAAGAATGGAGTTTGACTTTGTACTGTATTGAAAGAATAGAAATTTAGGAACTTAATTATCTTTCCTCTTCCTTTATCATTGAGGGACCTATAGGTCACATATTCAAGTCGCGGAATCGGTCACTAATGTTTGTGTCAGGCAAGTTGCCTGTATTACAACCCTTGGGTGCGACACTTGTCTATATCTTGCGTGAATGCAAGATACTTCGTGCACCTAGCTACCCTTTTTTTGTCATTGCTCTTTCTGTTTGTTGTCTTGATGTTATATGTCATCAGTGTTTCCCATGTAAAACATTTACTGTATTAATTGCTATTTGTATTCATGTTAATTCCTCAAACAATTTTAAAAAAATTATTCTGCTTGAGATTTTCAAGAGGATTAATTTGGTTTTTGTTATTCAATTTATATTTACAAGTTCCACCATTTTGCAACATTAGTATTAAGAGGAAATCAAGTGCTAAAACAAAACAAAAAAAAGAAATATTTACATTATTCCTCTAATTTAGCAAACATTTGCAACAAATAAGTGACTTGAAGCGACGAGAGATTCCAAGAACATGCTTAGCATGCAAGAAGTTGAATCTTGATCTTCTGCAGCATCGCTACAACATCTTTCATGTTAGTCCTTCTCCCCGGAGATTCAGCACAGCAATCTAATGCTACTTTCATGATTGATGCGACAACATCTAACTCCTTCTGTAAGCGATTGCTAGTTGATGTTAGCAAGTTGGCATCTACGACGTCCATTACTGCCTCTGGAAGTGAATAGCTCACCCACTGCTTCAAGCTAAGATCTCCCTCAAACTCATTAGGCTTTCTCCTAGTAAACGTTTCCAGCAACATGATCCCGTAGCTATAGACATCGCATTTTGTTGACACTAGTCCATCTAGTCCATACTCTACAGTCACATAATTCATTTAAAGATGCAATATGCTTTATAAGTGGGAAAAAAAGATAGGAATAATTAATATTCAAATAATTAGCAAAACAAAGAGATGTACCCGGAGCAATATAACCCAGTGTTGCTAAGGTTTCAGTGTATAAATCACTCTCATCGTCACCAAGTAATTTTGAAATGCCAAAGTCGCTTAGGTGGGCAACCATATCCTCATCCAGCAAGACATTACTAGGCTTTAGATCACAGTGAATTACAACCGACGAACACCCCTGATGGAGATATTCCAATGCACATGCCACATCTATCATTATGCTTAGTCTCTGCCTGATGTCGAGGAAGTAGTTGTACGAATACAAATACTTCTCAAGACTCCCGTTAGGCATATACTCGAGAACTAAAGCCTTGAAATCAAGATTGGAACAACTAGTAATGACTTTTACGAGATTCCTATGGCGAAGGCTACACAAAACTTCACATTCCATATCAAAACTCTTGAATGCTGCATCCAGTTGCAGGTTGAACACTTTAACTGCAATGGCAATTCCACTTCTGAGAATGCCTTTGTAAACAGAGCCAAAACTTCCAGAACCAATCAGATTACTCTCGCTAAGTGCATCAGTTGCTCGGAGAAGTTCATAGTATGAAATCCTTGCTCTTCCTACGGTAGACAATAAGTCAGCTTTCTGAGGCACACTTTTACCTCTTCTATACCTTATCCATAGGAGAACAAAGGTCATAGGAACAAATACAAATGCAATTGCGAGCAAAAGAAAAAGAACTAGCAAGTTTTTCCTATTTGATTTGTGCTTTGATGAAGTGGGGCATGGCGGGACACTAAATCTTGAAGAACCACACAATGCTTCATTGTAGATGAAAAACTGACTCGAGAGGTTCTTGAAAGGACCTCCCGAGGGTATTTCACCGTACAATTTGTTGACAGAAATATTGAAATATTTCAAATTGTGAAGTTTCTCCAAAGACTTGGGAATGATTCCAGATATATTGTTATGAGAAAGGTCTAGGAATTCCAAACCTACCATGTTGCTCATTGAGTCAGGTATAGATCCTTGCAACTTGTTGTGTCTCAAAGAAAGGTGTGCCAGATTTTGCAATCCTCCAATTTCTCTTGGAATTCTATTTAAAAATTGATTCATTGATAGATCCATCTTTGTTACAGCCTTTAGATTTCCAATTTCTGGAGGTAAAGAACCTACCATGTTGTTTGACGATAAGTCAAGAACCACTAGATCGTGAAGGTTCCCTAAGCTTGGTGGTATATTGATACTCAATTTGTTGGAACTGAGATGTATCTCCCTAAGGGAAGTAATATTCCCTAAACAATATGGAAGATATCCTGAAAGTTGATTTTGACCAAAGTAAATATCACCCAAATGCTGCAAATTACATATATTATCCCCAACAGATCCTGTTAATTTGTTGTTAGTCAAGTCGAAGCGTTGAAGCTTTCTCATGTTTCCAATTGATGCGGGAATCGATCCAACCAAGTTGTTTCTGGAAAGATAAAGGAATAATAAGCTGCTTAAGTTCCCAACCTCATTAGGAATTCGCCCTTCGATTTTGCAGTTTTTGGCAACAAATGTTCTAAAAGATGTGGAAAGGTTCCCCATGGAGGCTGGAAGCACACAATTTAGAGGGTTGAAAGATATATCAAGAAATGTTAAATTTCTGCAATTGGTTAAGGAAGTCAGGAAGCTTAATGATGAGTCACTAGTTAAATTGTTTCCTCCTAAATTTAGATGCTGTAGATGAGTCAAATATCCAAGTGAGTTGGGAATCAAGCCAGTGAGTTTGTTGTTTGAAAGCTCAAGAATAGTAAGCTCGGAACAATTGGAGATGGAATGAGGAATAGTCCCAACAAGACTGGTTAAGTTAGCCAGATAAAGCTCTTCAATGTTGGGTAAGATAGAATCTATGTTTGGTGGGAGGCTTCCGGATAGGTTGTTGACTGAAAGAGAAATCACTCTCAGCCCGGATATGTTGAAGATCTCCATATCAAGTGAACCACTAAAACTATTAAATGCAAGATCAAGTTCCTCCAACTCAACGAGATTGCTTATCTCCTTGGGTATTTCACCTGTCAAAACATGAAGAAAAAATGAATACAAGTGAGATGGACTATTTTGCTCAATGCTTATCTATGTGATTCATGCTTTAGTTTGACTTGATAAGAAGACTTCTTTTTAATTGGTTATGGGAGAAGGTGTCGACAAGAACTCAGAAAATTATGTAATAACTATATACTTCTTTTTCCTATTGTTATTGATCAAAGTCTTAAGAAGGATGTACATATTATTATTTTTTTTCTCCATTAAAGTTCTAAATTTAATTTTCTATGAATTTCTAATTGTGCAGGTTTGTATTTTTATATGGACTCAAATATATAAACTGATACTTTATTAGAAGTTAGGCAACAACCAATAGGAGTTCAAATTTACTTGTTATTTCTTAAAACAGATTAATTTTAAACATTAAAAGACGTTCCTTATATCGTGTTTCTTGTCATACACTTGAAGATTTATTTATAATTGTTAAATTTTATTACTCATTACATGCATAAATTCATAAAATTTTAATAGTTCTAAGGGATCTATAAAAATTAACTTGAAACACCATTTGAATATATATGTACCTATAAGCTTATTTACACTAATCTGTAGAAGTTGCGTCTTGGTTAAGTTGCCAATCTCCCGTGGTAAGAATCCACTAAGATTGTTCTGCTCCAGTGTCAAAGTTTGCAGCAATGAGATATTGAATATGGAGATCGGCACAGAGCCAGTAATCTGATTATCCTCCATGCCTAACTTTGCCAAATTAACAAGATTTCCAATTTCTTGTGGAATTATCCCTGAAAATAATGTGTAATAAAATAAAATTATGAAGTAATAAGATACTTTAGTGATAGTATTCATAAGATGAAATGTACCAGTGAAATGGTTAGCTCCGAGTTCTAATATCTGCAAGTTACTCAATCTTCCAATTTCACTATGTATTGGTCCATCAAACTCATTTTTTGATAAAGACAATAGTTGAAGTTGTGAACAATTTGACAAGTTTGTTGGCATATGACCATGAAGCTTGTTAAAAGACAAATAAAGCCCTTTGAGTATTGGGAGACCATTGCATAAACCATTGGGAAGACTTCCTGATAAGCTATTGCCAGTAAATGCAATGACTTCGATCCTAGAAATATTGAAAATTGTGAATGGTATAGAACCCACTAGCTGATTATACTCTATGCCCAACGAGTTCATGTTGTGAAGACTGCTGATCCATTCTGGAATGTTTCCGTGAAGTGAATTATAAGATAATTCTAACGTCTCCAACCTTGAGGCATTCGAGACAGACTCAGGAATATGACCTTCTAAGGAATTGAATGCCAAATTCAAAGTCTGAAGTGTGGACATATTAGAAAATGAAGGGATGGAACCGGTGAAACTATTATTCCTAAGATTTAGAACTTGAAGTTTTTGTAAAAACCCAAACCAAGAAGGAACCTCCCCTCTGAAGTTGTTGAAACTTAAATCAAGAAACTTAAGCCGACGCAAGCATGTCATTTCTTGAGGCAAATTTCCGTGGAAATTATTGCTTCTCAAGTCAAGAGAAACAAGAAATGAGAGGTTTCCAAATTCATGGGGAATCCTGCCCATAAGAGCCTTGTTAGAAATATTCAAGGAATTCACTCGTCGGTGACGAGAACCACAAGTGACTCCAACCCAATGACAAACAGAAACAGCACGAGACCAGTTTTTATCCAAGAAGTGAGAGGGGTCGGAAATGATTTGAGATTTTAAGGACAAAAGAGCCAATTGATCAGTAATGTTGGTTTGGGTCATGGCTAAACAAGTCATATCATAGTGAAGCAGCAAGAGTAAAGAACTGAAGGCTTTCTCCATTAGTGCAAAAATTAGTAGGAAAATGGTATGACTTATAACATGTGGTTTTGAGACTTTAAATAGAAATGAAATCTCTTCATGATTTTGAAAAAAAAATTACTTTTCTTCATTCATTCTGTCATATTCAACGGTAGAGTTGAAATTTTCATTTAGGGGTTTCAAAATAGACAGAAGTAAATTAATGAATAAGTCAAGGAGTGTCAATATGTATTTTTCCGACGAATATATGGCTCCACCACTGGTCATATCAATTCTAATTTCACCAAATCTTGCACGTTTCAATTAGAATTGTAAATATGGTACAAGTCAACCAAGTCTTCCTTTATTTTCATTAGAATTGTGTGGTACAAAAATGGTATGTCATGTTCAAGTTAATTTTACTAACTTATATTATACACTTGAGAATTATTTTTACATGATTAAGATAGTTTAGGGAGAAAGGTCCGAAATAAAGTTAAACTTTAGTGAAATTTATTGTACAAGTCTGCGGGGTCCTATCACCCCCTAGATTATTTTTTATCGTATTTTTATGGTATATATTTGCTAGATGGGCCACTGGGCGAATACACACACTGTGCGCGTAAGGGTCTAAAGTGGTTCAGCTAAGCAAATATATGTCACAGAAATACGGTAAAAAATACTCTAGAGGACTCATTGAACCTTCGTAAATTTGAGACGTGTTACAGCAAATCTCGTCAAAGTATATTTCGGACCTTTTTTTTTTTTGTAGTTTATATAGCTGATCATAACATGTTTATAATCCTTTTATCTTTAGCTAGGACAGAATCTGTAGACTTTTACATTCTGGTTACTCTTTGTAGAAGTTAATTTAGCTCATTTTTATATAGGATGGTGATAAAAGGAGCTTTTAATTATTGTTTAAAATTTATTTGCAATTTCGACTTGTTTGAGGGTATGTTTTTGTGATTTTTTTTTAAATAAAAGAATACATAACATTAATTTGTATTGGCTGACATCATTTTAGAGAATTTTTCATCTTATGTGGGCCTCTAAGACTCGACAAAATTGGAGAAGACCCAAAATACACCAAGTCCTTATAAACTTACATTTGATGGCAAAGTTATTCCTCTAATTAATCCACACACTCCCTAAGTATTTTATAGGATTAGCATAGTCTATAATTGATTCTAGTCACTAATTTTTAGGTTATATATATATATATTTATATATATATATATATATATATATATACATATATATATATATACATATACATATATATACATATACCTATATGACAACAAAGATAACACAGTTAGCAAATTATTCTATCGTAGCTTAACATCTCGACGAGACTATTTACATTTAATTTTTTGGATGTTTTTATATTTTTTTTAAAATTCTAAAAAAACGCACAACATGTAGAGTATGTTTGGATTGCCTTATTTTATATGTTTTAAGCCAAAATAGATTTTAAATACTTTACTTGTAAACTTTTCTTAAGTATCATATTTTCTAGACATGTTCTAACACTTTTATTTTAAATGTTTTTTAGTTAGTTTAAAAAGGAGGATTCTCTTGTTATCTCAAAATTTATATTGATTTATTTTAATTAATGATGTGAACCTCTAATAAAAGTGTCACGACCCGAGCCTAGGCCCTAGCCGTGACGAGCATCCCGAACCATGAAGGCCCGGAACACCCATTCTCTATCTGGTTTTCATGCACAACATTCGTAATCATAATAAAATGCGGAATTGAAACTGAGTACGGAAAACATGGTCAAGCTCTGCAACATTTCTGAATAATACTATCTGACATCAGTCTGCGAAATCTCTACTAAGAATATAAACATCTGTCTGAAAAGAAACTGGGACAAGGCCCCCAGTAAACCAAAAACATAATAAATAAGATAATGTCTGACATAATTAGGCCTTCCGAATAATAGAAGGCTCACCACTGTGAGATCAAGTCTGCAAATCCGAGAATGTCTACTGAGTAGCTGGACCCCTAGACTGTGCCTCAGAACCTGGAAGGAGGGGGGGTCAGCACAAAAGTACTGGCACGCGAAGCAATCCAAAAAAATAGTACAATGGAACATACATATATATATATATATATATATATATATATATATATATATACATATTAAGTGAAAGTAATTTTTTCATCAAGACATCATGTATAAAACTGTTTCTGAAAAATACATGGGCACTTTCTGAAAACATGTAACCTGTCTGTTCATTTCAAATCATGATCTGTGTTTTACTTCTGAGTTAGGTGGTATTCCCCTACAAGTCTGATATTCCACGGGCTGTATGGAATCCGCCATTGACTCGGCGGGGAAGCCCCCAACCCAAGTGTGCCGCAAGGGTTGGAGTGTCTGAGTCTGATACGCCACAGGACATTTAAGTCAGCGCATAATAGTATACCCGGGTCGGCAAACCACGGTTTTAGGCAATGAGTCGCTTGAACTCAAGCCCTCTTCGGGGAACCACCTAACATCTCTGTATGCCTATTTTTAACCTTTTCTGTACATGCAACATTCTGAATGTCTAAAATCATGAAAGTCTGAAATGTCTGTTAGTCTGAGTCTGATATGGCATTAGTCTGAGTTGGTATCGTCATACCAAGACTTGCAAGTCATGATTTTTCTGAGCCATAATGTATTAAGCAGGAGCTTTCATTCAAAACATAGTTTAGACCACCAAAACATGTAACTGATGTAAAGGATTTCATATTCCGAAACTTAAAGTTCAATTCATGCAGAAATTTCATCAAACACCTGGTTTGAAATTTCAATATATACAGGGAGTTATGATCGTTTGAAATTGACCCTGAAATGCTGAAAACTGGGCAATAGTCTATGCGTTTTTCTACTGTTTTTAAATCCAAACGCAGCCTTATGCGTTCCGAAAAATTCCGAAACTTATCCGAGATATACTATGAGGTTTCCCGATCATAATGCAACTTGAAAATCTAAAAGCGGATGTCGGGAAGGTTGAAAAGTTGTATCCCGAAGGTTGCCAGCTAAGAATGAGTCTAAGTCATTTCAACACTTAGGAAAAATTTAAAACTTAAGTCTAAAGCTCAGAAATTACAGTCTAATACATGCATGACTTTTACGGGGCGTTACAAAAAGGCACCATGACAAAGCTGTTTTTGCAAATCCACCGTTAAAAAGTTATGGTATGAATGAGCTAGTTTTGTAACAGTGATGACATGAATGAGCCGAACTTTTAACTGATGACATAAATGAGACATTCTATTAGTTCAATGGCATATTTGAGTCTTTTCCTTACTTTAATTAATGATGTGGACCTCTAATAAAAGTTCATGTGGCAAAGCTATTTTATAAAAATCACCGTTAAAAAGAAATGACATGGATGAGGTGATTTTTTAACTGCGATGGCATGAATGAGCTGAACTTTTAATTGATGACATAAGTGAGCAATTTTTGATAGTTCAATGGCATATTTGAGCCTTTACCTTTATTTTTACCACTTCATTTAAGCACATACCACTTTTATATTGTAAAATATTTAAATGTTATCTTTGTTTTAATTGATATATAAAATTTACATATTTAAGTGACAAAATACTATTTAATTAAAAATATGTAAATAAGTAGTGAAGTCAATATTTTGTAAGAAAAATCAAATTATAAATAAACATAAGCATTAGGCAACAAATTCAATGTATGATATATTCATAAATGAAAATTATATTTATAGTATAATTTTTTAATAGAAAAATATATTACCAAAAAATTTCGAGTAGTGAAAGAAATGGTATTAAAAATTATGGAAATATATATATATATATATCGATGTGGAAAGTGATATATAAAAGCGGGTTTTAGGAGGCTATTTTTGTTATTTTACATATTTTATCTCGGTATAAGTTATCCCAGCATTACTATTCCACCCTAAGATAGGAATAACTTTTTCCAGTACTAACTATTAATCCTGAGATAAGTTATTCCACACTTCTATAACCAACATAGGATTAAGGGCTACTAAAAACTTATCCTGATAGTATCTTTCCTTATTCCTCACACCAAACGACCCCTTAAATATTAAATTCATAAAATTTTAATGTGGAATCCACCTATGTCATTGTAAGAATGACATATAGTTGCTGTTTGACTTGAAAAAAAATTAAAAAATTAAGTGGCAGACCAAGAAAGAAATATAGTTAGTGCTTGACTTGGAAAAGGAGTCATCCAATAATTTTACAATAAATGTACAGTTAGTGCTCATGATATGGTATTATGGTGTAAACATTTTAAAACGGCTAAACATTTTCCTATTGGTTGATTTTTCCAATGTTGATGATCCATCCAATTTGCTCAAAATTTGAAGGATTGAGCACGATATATTTTCATATTGACTGATTTTAGCTCAACCCAACATAACCCACATCCAAGGGGTCATTTGCACATGAATTATTTTGGGGGTGATATTTAATTTTTTTTTCCTTTAGCACTTTAAGTTAAACAAAAAATGGACAAAAATGCCTTTGACAGCGAAAAACAAAAAATTTGCTAGGCTCAAGTTTAGTGTCACAAGTTGTGTCCCAGGGCAGAACTTCAGTGACACAAGTTATGCCGCAAAATAAGTTCTCTTGAAGTCTTGCCCTGTGAAATAGATGTTACTCCATCCAGTAACTTTTACTTGTCCACTTTAGGCTTTCCACGCTCCTTAAGAAACAATGATTAATGAGTTTTTTTTTAAACCACAATATCCATATTAATTCATGTATATGGTGGAAAGGTTTGAAATTTTGCTACTGATCGATGATGAATCTGTGTGAAATGAATGTGCAGCTGACCACATGATTTATTGACCAAATGAATGTGGTGCATATTGTTAGTGTCTCTGTTGTGTCTAATTGGTTCTGTTGTGCACAAGTGATTCAGGAAGATTATTTTGTTTTACAGTCCATATAATGTCTCGTGCTCGAGTAAATAGGTGTTTAGTAAACATTGAAACAAGCATAAAAGAAAATATATTTGACGAACATCAGGCTACCCTCAGATTCTTCCCTATAGATATGAGGTGGACAGAAATGACTCTAATTATCCTCTGTACTAATAACCAACACTTAACTAGCTAACAACTAATCCAAAACTGGATTAGCATACTCTCCCTCAAGCTGGAGATTGGTAGACATCTAGTAGTTCCACAGCCTATGATGAGCACAATGGGGAATGAAGAATGTCTGCAATCTCGAAAACACACACATGAACAAAGGAACAGAAAAAAAGAGTACAACACAAGCCAATTGAATATCCTTCCCTGGAAATTACGCCGAGAACGCTCAAGGCCTCAACTTGCTCAGAAGATACCATGGTGAAACTTTGCAACCAACTCAGCTATAAGCTTTGTGTGTTGTATACAACACACTTTATTTACGTCTTATACAGGTGACAATGCGAGGAAACAAAGAAGGAAGAAAAGGGCAAGTAACAATAACTTGATGGGAGATCTTCGAGATATTCTAGCTTTAATTTCCAAGTTCGTATCAGCAACCAAATCATTAGATAGTCTGCTCTCACCAGATAACTCATTGAACAGAACAGGTCGCATATGCTACAGTCTCTTCTGCTTAAATTATCCTGAGCTTGACATGAGCCTCATGAACTAGCTTTTAAAACATTTGTATTACTTGCCTATATTTGTATTCATATAGCTAATATTTAACAATTCTTTTTTTTTAAAACATATTTCGTTCTGCTAAGAATTTCATGATGATCAATTTGATATTCATAAAGTTGCCGCAATTTTACAATCAGCAAGGCAACTCATTTGATAAGACTATTGCTGCCACGCAAATTGTAAAAGAAAATAAACTCACTCATCCTCTACATCAGTAAAAAGCCCCCGGTTTGGTATCACTGCAGGGGCTGGCTTATGGAGATAAACAAAGGATGGAAGTAGAAGAAGAGAAACTGCCTTTTAAGAAAAATAATATAAAAAAGAAAATTCTTTTCCTACAAATACAACAGCCATAATAGTCTTCTTTGATGTTTGAAAACTTGATGAAGAAGGAGGTATATCGTTTGGATAATAACCACAACTTTTGAAAAACTCATTTCTGTGCATTTTATTAAAATTCTCCATCATGACAAGAAAAACATGATTTCAAATTATTAGTGGCGGTTGCATCACCGAGATATCGAGTTCATCTGACTCTAATATTGTCCATGTAGAGATAAGTTTATGCATAGAAATTTATTAAGATTTCACCAAGAAATTAAGTAAGAACCCATAGTTTAAGAACCCATAGTTTTACAAATACAATTGGTTCAATACTAGAACCTTTAAAGATTACAACAACAACATATCCAGTGAGAACCTTTAAGATTGAACTCATAAAATTAATTTGGAATCCTCCTATGTCATTAAATGTATGGATGACATATAATTAGTATTTGACGTGGAAAATAAAGTTTAAGTGGTACACCAAGAAACAAATATAGCTAGTGCTTGACTTGGAGAGGGTTCTTCCAATATGTGGATACTTCAAAATGGTTGGTTTGCACAAATGCATTATTTTGGGGTGATATTTAAATTTTTGCCCTTTACAATGTTAAGTAATAATAAAGTGGCCGAAAGTTCCCCTGACAGCAAAAAACTTAGAGAAATAGAAATCGCAAGGCAAAAGCATTTGTGGGACGTAGGTTCCCTGACACAAGTTTTGGTCCAGCCTACTACGAGGATCCCGTATCCAACAACCCAACCTATACAAAGGGCATCAAAGCCCCTTGACTAGGTTGGAGCTATAAAGCTTACCTTATTTATTATTATTATAAAGGGAAAGGGTCTTTTCAGCTGGTGCGCAGGAGCGCACTTCCATTTTCCCTTTACTAGTAGGGGGTCCCGTGGTTCCTATGCCGCCGCGTTTCCCGGTCCTTTTATTTTAGTGCTTCGACCTGAAGTGATAGCTTCTAGGTAGTTCAGTGGATAAGATGGCCCTCTATCCGTAGAGTACATTGAATGTACAGAAACGGCTATAACAGAATTCGTATTAACTGCTACTCTAGGGGGAATGTTTTTATGCGGTGCTAACGATTTAATAACTATCTTTGTAGCCCCAGAATGTTTCAGTTTATGCTCCTACGCTCCAAGGCATAAGTTCAGTGACATAAATTATGTCACAGTGCCTAAGTTCAATGGCACAATTTATGTGATAGGACATAACTTTAGTGACAGAGCTGGTTCTCAAAGCAGTTGCAAGATGAGATTGTTTTGGCAGTTGTATACGGAAAGAGCAATTTCAAGCCTGGTGAATGTTAAGTAAATCAAAAACCAACTTAACTAACTGCCCATTGTCAGGCTCGGTATATATGGCCATGAAAAGGACTCGGTTTCTGACAACCTTCAGGTCAGATGATAGGCATAGCGAGTCAAAAGCTTGAAGAATGGGGAATGAAGAATGTCTGCGATCTCAAAAACACTTAAATGAACAAACGAGTTGAAAAAAGAGTACAACAACACAACACTATTGAAATTTCTAGTATCACTACAAGGTCAAGACCTCTACTTGCTCAGAAGATACTACCATATTGAAATTTTGCTACCGACTCAGATAAAAGCTTTGTGTGTTGGAAACAACAAACTTTATTTTTGTCTTCAACAGGTAAATGCTATGAAGCAAAGAAGGGAGAAAAGGACAACTAACAATTAACTGATGCAGAGATATTTGAGATACTCCAGCTTTCCGCGTTCGTATTAGCAATCAAATCATTTGATAGTCTGCTACTATTATCCTGAGTTAGACATGAGCCTCATGAACTAGCTTTTAAAACATTTGTATTACTTGCCTGTTTGAATTCATATAGCTAATTCCTCTAACAATTTTTTTCTTTTTTTTTTAAAAAACAATATTTTGTTCTGCTAAGATTATCATGATGATCAATTTGATTTTCATCAAAGTTGACACAATTTTACCATCAGTAAGGCAACTCATTTGATAAGAATACTTCTGCCAAGCAAAAGGAAAAAAGAACATAAACTCACTCTTCCTTAGCATCAGTAAAAAGCACCCCGTTTGCTATGCTGATAATAGAAGTGGAACAAGAGCAACTGCCTTTTATTAAAAAAAACTTTTTCAACTAATACAGCAACCATAATAATCTTCTTTGATGTTTGAAAACTTGATGATGAAAGAGGCACATCATTTGCAACCACTTATATAAGGTACCAAGGATTTAATTTTAGTGAAAAGACAATAGTGAGATTTATTGTAACCAGCTAGAACTTCTGAATAACATAATCATGCACAAATTAAGAGCTAAAACCATTAAAAAAAAAAGTTCGAACAATTTAGCAAATATTTGCAACAAACAAGTCATTTGGATCGTAACTACATGCTCCACATCCAAGAGGTTGAATTTTGGTCTTCTATAGCATTCCTACAACATCTTTCATGTTAGTCCTTCTCACCGGAGATTCAACACAACAATCTAATGCAACTTTCATGATTGATGCCACAACATCCCTTACTGCCTTTGGAAGTGAATAACTCACTCGTTGCTTCAAGCTAACATCCCCTTCAAAATCATTAGGCTTTAATTTCTTCTAGTAAACGTTTTTAATAACATGGTCCCGTAACTACAGACATCATATTTTGTTGACACTAATCAATCCAGCCCATACTCTACTGTCAAACAATTAATTTAAAGATGCAATATACTTTCTAGGAATAATCAGCAAAACTAAGAGACGTACCTGACGGAATAAACCCAATGTTGCTAAGGTTGTTATGTATAGATCACCCTCTTCATCACCAAGCAGTTTTGAAATGCCAAAGTTGCTTAGGTGCGCAACTTTGAGTAATGCTACATTTATTAATTTACTCCAAGTTGTTCAAGAATAGTGGCGTTGAGTAGTTTCTAGAATGCATGTGTCCCACATAATTTTTTTATAGATTCGTTAAAATGATTAAATTTCTATTAAAATAGGTGTGTAATGAGTAATAAAATGCAACAATTACAAATAAATCTTTAAAAGTATGACAAGAAGCAAATATTCAGGGTGTATTTTAATGTTTAAGATTAATTCCTAATTTTAAGCAATGAACTGTAAATTGTGAACTTTGATTAGTAGTTAGTAAATTTTTAATAAAGACACTAATAACAAATTTGAGCCCAAATAAAAATACAGACTTTTTACTGAAATTCAAAGAAAATTAGATTAAAGAAGTCCAATAGATAGAAACACAAAAAAATAAACAAAGAAGGAAAAATACAATATACACATCCTTCTTAAAACTTTATTCATAACAATATAGATGGAAAAGAAATACAAAGTCCGTACATGGTTGTTTGAGCTCTTGTCGGCACCATCTCACATAATCAATAAAAATTCAAGATTCTTCTTCGTTGAGTGAAACTAAAGAATAAATCAAATAGAACAATAAAAAAAATTAAGTGTTTCGCATATTCAAGTGGTGGAATCGGTCACTGATGTTTGTGTCAGGAAAGTTGCTTGTATTACAACCCTTGGGTGTAACACTTGTCTATATCTTGCATAAATGCAAGATACTTTGTGCACCGAGCTATCCCTTTTTTCTTATCATGTAAGCTTTATGATAACATTTTTTGTCATTGCTCTTTTCGTTGTTTGTCATGATGTTATATGTCATCAGTGATTCCCATGTAAAACGTTTACTATATTAATTGCTATTTGTATTCATGTTAATTCCTCTAACAATTTTAAAAAAAATTATTCTCCTTGAGATTTTCAAGAGGACTAATTTGGTTTTATTATTCAATTTATATTTACAAGTTCCACTCCAGCATTTTGCAGCATTAATATTAAGAGGAAATCAAGTGCTAAAACAAAGCAAAGAAAGAAATGTTTACATTATTCAACTAATTTAGCAAACATTTGCAACAAACGTTTCCAGCAACATGATCCCATAGCTATAGACATCGCATTTTGTTGACACTAGTCCATCCAGTCCAGTCAAGGTGTTTAGTGACAGCAAATCAGCTATTCAAATAGCTGCCAATCCAGTTTACCATGAGAGAACTAAACACATTGACATTGATTGCTTCTTCGTATGAGAAAAGATAAGCCAAGGGATGATCACTACGAACTATATTGCTTCACAAGATCAGCCTACAGATATGCTGACCAAAGGCCTCACCAAGGCTCAACAAGTGCATCTAAATCACAAGCTAGGAATGTGTGACATTTTTTCACCTTCCTAGCTTGAGGGGGCGTGTTGAATACAAAAGAAAGAGGTCTCAAGTGTAGAAGATTCTAGAAGAGTTAGTTATGTTTGAAAGTCTGTTATATCTGTTTTCTATAAACAGTTAGTTATATTGTGATTAACGGCTAGTGGAAGTAGTTAGAGAGAGTAGTTGATTACTCTATAAATAACCAATTATGTACTATGGATAACACAAGTTGAATAAACAAGATTCATCATTCTACTCTACTAAGCTCCTTCTTCTTTTCTGATTTTCTTACTCTGTTCTTCTTCTTCTTAGAGACAACATAAAACAAAAATATTCGTGTTTGATTTGTTTGCTGGTCATTAGGTTACCTCGGATTCTTCCCTCCAGATATTAATGTGGTGGCCGGGAAGGAAAGATCCCAACTTATTATATACAGAAAAGGGTATTCTTATTGTTCTAATCTTGATATAGTTCCAATACGCATATTCTTTGACTCACCTATAGTGTATTAGTATATTCCTTCCATTTTCGTTCTAGGATAAATATTCTAACAACAAACGGCCTAGCTTAGGTAGTTGGAAGGTCTGCATTGTGAAATGCATTGCAAAGGGTATCTAATTTCTCCTTTATGGAAAGGCTACTACATAGGATATATAGCATTTCTATGTTGGCTCTCACAGGTAAACAAAGAGGTAGTTGGAAGTTCTGCGTTGTGAACTGTAATGTTTTGTTAGGTACATTTGACACAGCGGATGAGGCAGCGCAAGCGTATGATACGATCACTATTGAGTTTCGCGGTGTGAAAAGCAAGACAAATTTTCTGAATCTGATGGACGGAATGAATCAGACTCCCAGTTAGGTCAGTGTTGTTGAGTCATCGAATGTGGTGGCTGTGGTGGCAATTCAACCATCACCACCGCCTTTGCCTCCACCACATTCGATGACTCAACAATATTGATCTGACTGTGACTTCGATTTATTTCATCCATTGAAATAAGGAAATTCGTCTTGGCTTTCACACAGTAGAACTCAATCGTCGTTGTATCATACGCTTGCGCCGCCTCCTTCACCGTGTCAAATGTACCTAACCAAACATTGGATCTTTTCCTCGGATCTCTTGTCTCTGCAGTGTATTTTCACGACGGCCTCTTCTGTACTCCTCGGTAATGCACATGCTCTGCAACTCCCTTCACTTTCTCGGTCGCCTTTGCAATTCCTCCATTCACTTTCTCCACCCTCGTCTCCGCCTTCCTTCATTTTTGCTTCTTCAGCACCATTTTCACAAGTGATAAGGATGAGAGAAAACATGGGGGGAAGAACTGCTTAAATAGGACAGTGGTAGGGGAAGCAAACAAAAGCATAGTCAAGGGAGGGGAGTTTGACTTGGCTGATATAATTTTGGGGTCCACATGTGATGTGGTATTATTATTTTCTTTTTAATGTTTGTATGGATATTTTTCTATATTTTATTTCCTAATGACACTTGCACATTTCACAAAAAGAAAAAACGAAAAGGTTAATAAATGGGAAATGCTATATTTTGATTTGGGTTTGATGGTTTATTATTTTTCAATTTTGGGAAAACACCAAATAAACAGTAATTAATTCCTTCCCACCCACCCCCCCTCACCCCTCATGATTTAAGGACACTAATGGTTATTATTTACTATTACCTTTTTTATTATTGTCAAAATATTTTCTTAGAAAATATAGAATACTCCGCGACACTATGTGTAATTGATTTAAGTTTTGAAAGAAAAATTTGCTATTTCCCTTTCTCGATTATATAGGTGCTTAGTACTACTTAGAAACAACATAAAACAAAAATACTCATCATTGATTTGTTTGCTGACCATTAGGCTACCTCAGATTCTTCCCTCCTGAGGTGGCGGGGAAGGATAGATCCAAACTTATTTATATACAGAGAAGGATATTTCTTGTCAATCTAATCCTGATATAGTTCCAATAGACATATTCTTTGACTTTCCTAGAGTGTATTAGTATATTCCTTCTATTTTCTTACTAGAATAGATATTCTAACAACAAACGGCCTAGCTTAGGTAGTTTGCAGCTCTTTATCTTGAACTGCATCGGAAAGAGCATCCAATTTATCCTTTGTGGAAAGGGTATATCACGACCCGAACCGGGGCCCTATCCGTGACGAGCATCCCGAACCATGAAGGCCCGGACGCCCTTTTAACTTGTAATCACATACACTGTTCATAAAAAAAACTAATGTGGAAATATATACTGAAACGGAAACATGGTCATTAAATCTGAATTCAAATCATAATGAAAGCCGCAATTCAAAAAAACATCCGAACGATATCTGACTCAGTCTGCGAAATCTCTACTACATTCAAAAACCCAACTGTCTGAAAACTGGGACAAGGTCCCCAGTAGACCAAAACATACTAATGATAAATGACTGAAGTAACTAGGCCTTCTGAAACAGAGAAGGCTCACCACGGGACTCTGCACTTCTGCTTGGAGAAAATTTACTTCTTATCGGGACCCCCAGAATGAGTCTCAGAACCTGGAGGGGTGGGGGTCAATCCAGATGTACTGGTACGCAAAGAAATCCAAAATAAAGCTTGTATATATAAATAAAATAGTTGAGAGCTAGTCATAAACATCATGAAAGATATAATTTCAAAACACATGGACATTTTTGATAATCATAAACCTTTCTGTCAATGCAGTTTTCTGATCTTTGCATTACTTCTGAGTTAGGTGGCATTTCCCTACAAGTCTGATATTCCACGGGCTATATGGAATCCTCCATTGACTCGGCGGGGAAGCCCTCAACCCAAGTTTGCCGCAAGGGTTGGAGTCTCTGAATCTATTACGGCACAGGACCGTCGCCAGCGTACAATAATATACTCGTATCAGCACAACACAGTTTCGGACAATGAGTTGTTTGAACTCATGCCTTATTCGGGGAACCACCTAAACTCTCTCAATGCCCAATTTTACCTTGTTCCGAAACATGCATCATTCTAGTTTCAAAATCTGAAAATCTGATTTCAAACAAGCATTCTATTATGTTCTGAATTACCATGGCATTATCTGAGTTGGTGTCGTCAGACCAAGACTTGCAAGTCCTATTTCTGAGCCATAATGCATCATGCATGATTCTTTCATCAAAAACTCAATTCAGACCACCCAAACATGCAAATAGTATAAGAGATTTCATGTTCCGAAACATAAGTCAAAACTATACAAGAATTCTTCAAACATATGGTGGTCATGTGCTTTTGGCAAAACCATGCACTCTTTCATTATATGTATATTCAACATTTATCAACATGCACAACCCTCTCTTTTGATTCTAAAATCATATTCAAGTCATGGTATAAATCAAGACGTTTCATATCATGCATTTCAAAACAATCCATATCATATGAAAAATGGGAAAAATCATATCAAGAGAGGGATTTCATGTGAGTCGTGCTCTCAATTCAACTATCAACTTAAAACACATACATACATACGTATAAGATTTCAAATCACTTCGGGGGAAGGCCTAAAGATCAAAAAAATATCATCAAGGCTTCTAAAACATGAATGTATTCATAAATCCAAAATCCTTTTCTTAAAATCATGATTTCTAAACCCTTTGCATAATTAAAAGAAGATTTCTATGCCCATGAGATTTTAGAAAAAACCTGCGTACCTTAAATTAGAAGCTTTTGAATGAACTCTCGCGTTAGGGATGCTATACATATGATAGATGGGTGCTTCTTATAGCCCTCACAATGGAAATTCCGATTCTTGAAGAATTAAGGAAAAGCAACGGTTAAATCCTGAGATATGTTGATTTTTGGGTTGAAACCCTAAGGAGTGTTCTTAGTGATTTTCAGACAAAATAATGTTATTTTGGTGTTTGGGGATTTAATCCTGCGTTATGGCTGAATAGGGGTAGAAAATACCACTTTTACCCTTAAAAACGCGAAAACAGAACCTGAAAATTGGGTGTGTGCGACAGAGTGTGCACCGCACGCTAATCGCGCGATGCTACTGTCTCAGTTACGAAAATGGCCATAACTTTTTGCTCGGGTATTGGATTTTGGAAAAATTTATATCGTTGGAAAGATAATTCGAATATGTTTCATTTGATATATATTATGACATCTAATTTATTATATACAAAGAGTTATGGTCAATTGAAGTTGACCCAAGTTTCGACGCTCACTCAAACTCGAACGATAGGAAAGCTTTCAACTCGTCCTTGAGTTTGGGGACTTCTATGATCTCAATTCATGCTCAAATAGGTTCCCACACTATAAAATTGATCAACATGCCAAATTTGCATAAGATTTATGGCTTTTGGATCATCTACACATAGAAACGATGGTTTTCGTTCTAGCCCGAAATGCGGGGTGTTATAGGGTACTAGCTACTTAGGGTATATAATATTTCTAAGTTGGTTCTCACATATAAACAAAGAGGTGGATCATCTGATCTTAAAATAGGTCATCCCGTTCATCCCATTTTTTTATTATGATCGTACTGGATTGTACGATTCTGAGCATCCTGCTTTTAACATTCATTCTACCGAACGAAAACGAGACTTGTCCTTGCTAGTTGAAAAAAAACTTTTTTTATTTTTCTTTTCAATTTATTTTTTTGTATGTGATTGTATTCTAGTTAACCCACAATCTTTCCGCAATAGCGATATATCAATTATGTTGTGAAAGATGAACCATTTAGCACTAGTGTTGGGAGGACTAACAATGTATCATAAAAGTATTACTTAGTTACTTGACTCAAATGAAAAACAAAACTATGAGGCTTGCGGAGAAATAAGAAATGATTGGCACTCCGCTACATAATAATAGTCACTTATCTCTTCCTGATCCATCATAATTTCTGCAAGAGAAGGAACTGTTATTGTTAAAGGTTGTGTTTCAATAAATTTTGAAACAAATACATCGGTTAAAGATTTTGAGTTATGTTTCAATTAATTTTTGAAACAAATGCATTAGTTAAGAGTATGGAGTTACAAAGAATATGAATTTGGCAAATTCATTCTTCAAATTCATTCTTCTTTAAATTATATGTTTTAGGTTCTTGAAAGAAAGTTACTTTTTGTTTTAAAGTATTCATGAATCTATTTACTATTAATTAATTAATACTTTTTTCTTGCATAAAAATTTTACCCTATAAATAGTGTTTCTTTTGTTTGGAAAGACAAACAGTCAAAACAACTTTCCCCTTGAAAAACATTTGAGAGACATTGATCAAATGGTGAAATCGCCAATTCAAGAATAGAAGAGCTACATTCTTGAATGCTACTTGTTTTGTGGCTTAGTTGAATCCCGAAGATAGAGTTGTTACTAGTTCTTCCATTTGCTCTTGGGAGAGACTCCAACTATCTTCAAGAAGCGTATTATCGTGCCTCTAAGCCAAGCAAGTTTTATTTTGAATTCTTGTATGATTATCATTATTGTTCTAACAATTTGAAGATAGTTGTCTCTATGGCTTCAACATCAATATCAAATAGTATTCCATCTTTGCCTAATCCTAATTTTGAAATATTTGATGGCAAAGACTTTCTATATGGCGTGGAAAGATGGAATTCTTTTTAAGACGATTAAAGTTGGCATATGTTGTCATGACCCGAACCGAGGCCCTGGCTGTGACGAGCATTCTGAACCATGAAAGTTCGAACGTACTTCCCTGTCTGGTAGTCATGCACAATATTCATACAATAATAGAAGATGCGAAAATGTAATCTAATACGAAAACATGGTCATATTCTAGATTCAGTTTAACAATGAGGAATAAAATCCAATATCAACTAAACATCATCTGAAACCGTGTTTTCATTATATGTTCATATTCAACATTTATCTACACAAACCACTCTCTCTTTTGAAATCAAATTCATAATCCAAATATAACATTACTCAAGGCATTTCAAATCATGCTTTTCAAGATGCATTCAAAACAATCCATAACATATCATAAGTAAAGGAAAAAATATAACAAGAGAAGGATTTTTCATGAGTCGTGCTCTCAATTCAATCATCAACCTTAAAACACATGCTTACATATATATATATATATATATATATATATATATATCAAATCAATTTGGTAAAAGACCTAAACAACAAAACAATACCATCAAGGCTTCGAAAACATGATTAAAATCATAAATCCAAAAACCCTTTACTTAAAATCATGATTTCTAAACCTTGTGCATAATTAAAAGAAGATTTATATGCCCATGAGATTTTAGGAAAACCCCGCGTACCTTAAATTAGAATCTTTTAAATAAACTCTAGCCTTTGGGATGCTATACATACGATTGATGGGTGCTTCTTGTAGCCCTCACAATAGGGATTCCGAATCTTGAAGAATTATTGAAAACCCACGGTGAAATCTTGAGATATATTGATCTTTGGATTGAAACCCTTAGGGTTGTTCTTGATGGATTTTGATAAAAGTTAATGTATTTTGGGTTATTTGGGATTAAATTCCGTGTTTAAGATGAATAGGGGTTGGAAAATACCCAAAACACCCTAAAAAAAATTCAGAGAAAACTGAAAAATAGCCTAGGGCGATAGGCAAGGCGCCGCACTGGGTGGTCCACCGCGATAGCCAAGGCGTCGCCTTTCTTATCTCTTTGCTCACCCCCAGGTGAGGCGATCAGCCAGGCGTCGCGGGCTAATCACCCCGGCTCGCTGGTTCGTGATCCCAAACGTGCCCTTAAGCTCATATAAAATTCCGAAACTCACCCGACATGTATCTTGACTTGCCCCATCGTATATCAACAAAAAAAATCAAGAAACGGAGGTCGGAAAGGTCAAAAATAAAATCTCCAAAGATTGAAAGATAAGAATGATCCTAAATCCTTTTTACACTTAGAAATATTTTAAATCCTCAACTTTAAATGCTAGCTATTATGAGATAACATATGTACGACGTTTATGGGGCGTTACATTATCTCCCCCTTGGAATCATTCATCCTCAAATGATGAATAGGAACTTGATGAAATTTAAAGGTAAGGAATAACATGGGCATGATGTGTCTTCTAAGAACAGATATAACTAGTCTGGAATATATAAACTTCTATCATGAAACTGAATTCTAAGCTGCCTTAGGTTTACTTGCTTCAAGGAGCTGATTCATGCTAAGAGTTTAGGATTCCCTTGAAGTTTTCATGATCCAATCATACATATTGAATTGAGAAGTGATAACTTATGCAAGTACTAATCATAAGGAAACAAGTCTTAGACTGTACCAGGATATTACACTGTCCGAGCTAAAATACTTGGGAAAGTTTAAGATTATGCACTGAACTCTCATGAACTGAGTCATGACTAAATAGCTTATTCTGAAACATGATGCTTGGACTAAACTAAATTCACAATTTACATGGACGGAATAGATTATCTCTTGGAATGGTCGTACACATGAGACTTCGGATAGTAGGACCGGGTGAAAAGGTAGAAAATCGTAGTAACTTATCTTCCTGACTGTTAAGCTGAATTGCTGGCTACACAGACTGAAAACTTATTCTTAACTGGAGTATCTCTTCAACACCCTTTCTAACGAAGTTCTAATAGCATTAGGGAGAAAATAATTTTGAACATGAGTTACACAAGACATCCAACTAAGGCATCACGACATTGACACTACTATATAGCATGGAAAATAGACATATAATGCATAAACTAGGATAGGATTACCAGGCCTTAGGCAATGCAGCTTCTTACTTTCAAGATTAGCGCACTTCTCGAATACTCTCTTAACTATACCATTCCCTTTAAATACCATACTCATTTGATTCAACTTATAATTCTTATATGGGCATTGATAAATCTTTCTACTAATGTCTAAAGTAGCTTAAATCCTTTCACCGTGATCAAGCCTAACTCTAAATCACAAAATACAACATGCCACACCACGATATTATTCTAAACCATATGATTCAACCTTCTATATCTTTTTAAAGATCACATCCTAAGCATAATGTGCCTTACCACTTCAATGACTAACTCTGAACTCATACTATGGATTCACTAGCGCATATTGCATTCCTCTACTTACATCCCAACATGTCATTCAAGCCTATCTTTATAACCACATATGAACTTCAAGGCAAACACTAATCAAGTCGTACTTCATATATTCTCTAAAACACCATCAATACAACTCCCACGCGCTACCCCAAGAACATACACACACAAATTTCAACTAACCATAACATGTATCAAAAAATTGGCCCCAAATCTTACTTCACACTTATGACCTTATCTAAAACAAGCATACAATGATCTCTCATTAAAAAGAAACATTTACTTATCACCACTTTATTTACATAAGGAGGAGTTACTAAAAGGTTAGAACATAAGACCTTGAAGCATGGATGGATATTATATAAGACTTGACACTTAACTGAGGCCTGAGGAAACATAAATCAACATCAGGGATTCATCAAAGTGATCTGGATTGAGGGAATACATGGTTATAAGATGAATCTCCCCTATCATTAGGAGTATAGCATAAGTTATGGGAATAGAGCACACTATAAAGCGTGAGTACATGAGTCATAAGCTGTATGACCTCAACTTGGAGTTCATAACATATGAAATGCGATTCCGACTACTTAATAAACTGGAACTCCTCAATTTTGTAACTGGAAGAGTACATGATTCTCTATCATATGTATGTACATGAACTATGATCATGGAACTGAAACGTAAAGCATGAGTAGGCATTGGGATAACTGAAAAACACTGAGATAAGAATGGGTTGAGTCTTACGCTCATTTTCTAACGTTCTATATCATACTGACATTTCTATTATAATCTGAGAGTCTGGCTTGTTTACTTGTTCTATCATCTCCCCTTAGCTTTAAGCCATCATCTTAAGTTCAAGAGATCCTTTACTAGACTCTAGGATGAACTACTCTCACTGCACTCTGGGGTCTAGAATACGACAATACACGCAATTAATAGAATTTAACCCAGATGACCACACCTGAAAGTGGAAAACCCACTGCTAATAGTACTTTCTGAGATACACTCTATCATTCTATAGCCCCAATAGCCATCATATAATACTTGCACACTTACTAACTTTGGGTTTTCTTGAGTATCCCCATAGTCGAAGTGCACACCCTCTAGTGCTCCAACTCTTATTCTGTTAGTTCAACCTTTAAAACCTAAACGTAGATACTAACACTTAGCATGGATATCACTAAGCCTTCAATGAATCATACTACTTCCGTCATAGCCCACCCATATCGCGACTCCAATTTATATCTCTCTACTATGAGAATCAAGATCATGTCAAATGGCTCAACACTATAAATCATAACTCTTTAACTTGGCTATTTAGAACACCATATACTATCTAACTAGTCTTTATCCACATGCCAACTCAACAGTACCACTAGCCACACACAAAATGTAAAAGCCTTAGAAAAATACCGTAACCTCATATCACCTTGTAATACTTCTACATCATACATACACTATCATACTTCATTACGAATCAAATAAACTTAAGCTCTTGCATACATTATTTAAGCCTATTAGATCACTTCCATATAACTAGTATCATTAACCAGGAAATAATCAAATCTACCTTCATGGGCATCAACTGATCAAACTTGATGTCTAGCGCTCCACATGATCTACAACCCCGCCTCACACATAATTCTCACTTGGGAACTATGAAATAAAACATCAAGAAACACTAGTACACTAGAACTCTATAACAAGAATAATCAATCATAATCATAGGGCCTATCCTATTCACAATCTATTAACACGTCCTCTTTCTACACACCATTACTATATACCCCTTTTCTCCTGCTAAACTTAGTCCATACCTCTATAAGTTTCAATTAAACTCCCTCTTGCAATCTCAGGGACTCCTAAATTAACAACACTCATCCACCAAGTACCTTTATCAATAAACTATACTTTTCTTGCACAACAAACACCGTCAACAACTCTTTTCATTCTTCAAGAAAACAACAATTCACCTTAACTAATAACTCCTTCTCTACCTTTTACTAAACTAACACATAAGGACGTATCACTTCATTACCAACTCAATCTCCTGTAAAAAAGATTCGGCTATACATATATTCAATAAATTGACCTTACCACTTTTCTTGCCATTAGGCCTTTAAACCCCAGTTCCAACAAACACAAGAACAAAAAGATGAACAACAAGTTGCTAGTGAATCAAATAGGCCTCACACGGCTTCACTAGACTTTGATTTTGTGTTTTGAACAAGAAAATAAGATGAATGACAAGGAAACTATGTTAGTGAATCGAAGTAGCCCCACACCACTTCACTAGACTTTGATTTTCAACAACACAGTAATAACAAGGTAACAAGAGGAAGAAACTTGACACACAATATTCAATGATCTAAGAATACACATCTTACTCTGTATAAATAAAAATCTGAGTCAAACACTTCCCCCACAGACTGACATACAATCCATACATGCTATTAGATACCACATTAGTCTATCACTATGAAGTGGTAATCATCCTTAAACATCGGTTATTTAACTAAACACATTTATCTACACAAAAGTCACCCTCACTCTGACTTTTAACATTGCGACTTCACATCACCAACTTCTTGGTCTAATATCACTGCCAATAGGTCATGACATCGTCACTTTTACTTATACTATTACTCGAATGAAAATATATTTCCAACATTCTGCTACATATTATTCCCTCTTAAACATGACATTCACAACATAATTTTTTTGAAAAGGGTTGAACACACTTAATACCGCAGGCTGAAAAGTCCGATTTCATCAAAATCAAAGTTCACACTAGAATCAATACACCCAGAAGAACTAATGGACTCTTCACAAGTCCTTGCACAATTTCAAAAATCTTGTATGGCTCAATCAGAAAGGACCATATTATTTAAATTCTAAACTTCTGCACTTGAATCACCTCAACAATGAGACATATCTGAGCACATCAGAGTAAGGAAAGAATTAGGATAACTTTACTTTCGTATGGGCGACACCATAGCACGAATTAGAGTAGAAAAGAGGAACATTTTGACTCTATTGCACGAACTAGAACATAAAGAAAGAGGGACATTCCTAAATGCCTTGTAGCCTCTTGCTTATAAGTGTGGCGCGCTACACACTAAAAAACAAGACTCTACCCAACGCGATTTCGCAGACACCCTAGGACCATGAACGGTGCTCTGATACCAAGGTTGTCACGACCTGAATCGAGGCCCTATCCATGACGAGCATTATGAACCATGAAGGCTCGAACGCCCTTCCCTGTATGATAGTCATGCACAATATTCATACAATAATAGAAGATGTGGAAATGTAATCTAATACAAAAACATGGTCATATTCTAGATTCAGTTTAAGAATGAGGAATAAAATCCAATATCAACTAAACATTGTCTGAAACCGTCTGGAAAATCTCAACTACATGATCAAATGACAACTGTCTGAAAACTAGGACAAGGACCCCAGCAGACCAAAACCATAACTAATGATAAATGTTTGAAAGTAAATAAGAATTATAAAATATAGAGGGCTCACCAATTGGACTCTGTACTTCTTTCTGAAGAAATCTACAGCTTATCAGGACTCTTAGATTGTGCCTCAGATCTTGGAAGGTAGGGGATCAATACAAGCGTACTGGTACTCAAAGAAATCCAAAATAAAGCTTCTATATAAATAAAATAGTTGAGAGCTAGTCATAAAGTATCATATATGATATAAATTCCAAAACACATGGGCATTTTTGATAATCATAAAACTTTCTTGTCAATGTAGTTTTTGATCTTTGTATTACTTCTGAGTTAGGTGGCACTCCCCTACAAGTCTTATATTCCACGGGCTATATGGAATACGCCATTGAGTCGGTGGGGAAGCCCCCAACCCAAGTGTGCCGCAAGGGTTGGAGTGTCTGAGTCTGCTATGCCAGAGGGCACTAGGCCAGCGTAATATAATATACCCGAATTGACAAATCACGGTTTTAAAAAATGAGTTGTCTAAAATCGTGCCTTCTTCAGGGAACCACCTAACATATCTTTATGCCAAATTTTATCCTTTTCTGAACATGCATCATTCTGAATTCTAAATAATGAAAGTCAAATAAAAGTCTGATTTCTAACTAGTATGTGTCTGTTATGGCATTGTCTGATTTGGTATAGTCATACCAAGACTTGCAAGTCATGTTTCTGAGACATAATGTATTAAGCATGATCTTTAATTAAAACATAGTTCAGACCACCCAAACATGCAATTAGTATAAGAAATTTCATGTTCCGAAAACATACGTCAAAACTATGCAAAAATTCTCATCCTTTCCATGAACAAGTGGTGGTCATGAATTCTTTAACAAACCATGCAACTCTTTTCATTATATGTTCATATTCAACATTTATCAACACAAACCACCCTCTCTTTTGAAATCAAATTCATAATCCAAATATTACATTACTCATGGCATTTCAAATCATGCTTTCAAGATGCATTAAAAACCATCCATAGCATATCATAAGTAAAGGAAAAATCATAACAAGAGATGGATTTTTCATGAGTCATGCTCTCAATTTAATCATCAACCTTAAAACACATGCTTACATATATATATAATTTCAAATCAATTTGGGGAAAGGCCTAAAGACCAAAACAATACCATCAAGGCTTCTAAAACATGATTAAAATAATAAATCCAAAAGCCTTTTACTTAAAATCATCATTTCTAAACCTTGTGCATAGTTAAAAGAAGCTTTATATGCCCATGAGATTTTAGGAAAACCCCGCATACCTTAAATTAGAAGCTTTTGAATGAACTCTAGGCTTTGGGATGTTATACGTACAATTGATGTGTCACGCCCCAAATCCCATTGGAGCGGACTGGCACCCGTAGCCGAGGAGGCCCGGGAGAACCCGTTCATAACCTATACTTTCACATTTACATTACTTATGAAAATTAGAAATTTGGGCAGCACTTCGTTGTAAATAGAAGATAACAGTACCTGTATCAGCACAGCAGACACGCATATATATATATATATAAACAGTAATTGGCCGTCAGAGCCATCACATCTATCAACCAAACACTCTTATGGCTGTACAATATGTCTACAAAAGGCTCTACATAGATACACAACTGAGTTAGGGTCGGGACAAACTCCCGCCCACAAAAGACTTTTATACAAATACCAAAAATACATATAGAAACGACTTGGGATGCCCTGAAACAACTGGAGCTCACCACTATCAACAGAATGTCCTGGCCCTTACTGCGGAGGTGTACGACCTGAAGTACCTGTTCCTACAGGCATGAATACAGGTCCCCCGTGAGGGACGTCAGTACGGAAATATGTACTGAGTATGTAAGGCAGTGAGTATCAAGATGAGATACAAAAGATCAACAGAACCCAGATACCAATAAATAAACAGTATGAGTAGACCACACTTAAAAGAGCTGATGGGATACCTGCACATTACTTTCATATCATTACTTCCCGTATTCCTTATCAATACATAACATATGTCATACAATGGCCAACTGATCAGTGGTACTAATACAATACATCAGGGACCACCCCTGGAATAGCATATATACATAATCTTTATAATACAATGGCCAACTGATCAGTGGTACTAGTACAATACATCATATCATCAATTTAAAATAAAGACATTCCATTTCTTAATTCAATTAATCTTTGAGATTGGTTACTTTGTGGTCACACCTTATGGATCTTGAAACCATGATACCTCAATAGGAAAAACATGTAAATAGGTAATCAATATCATGAAAATGAAGTAGAGAATCATGGATACCTCATTAAACCATTTCGGAGTCAACAATAGTATATGGACATTTTTTTGACTAGCCGGACATCTTAAAAGTGAAAACAAGTTCAATTGGTAGTGTCGAAGATCATATGATGTTATTATGTGTCATGTGTCGTAGGACAATGTTGGAAGCTTACTTGAGAGTGCCATGGGTCATTATTCATGCCAAAGATTAGATAGAGTATGTCTTACATACCTTGATATAACCACTTCAATACAAGTCCAACTTGACTTCCCGTACTCTTCGAACACATATCTACAATAAGTCATTTGTGGCAAACTAGTATTAGCAACCAAACCTTACCATTTAGGTATTAACTTCACCAAATAATGTCTAGGAAGTAATACTTTAACTCATCAATAATAGTGCTACATACATCCTCTTATACTCTTATTACATTCACATATCATGCATTTTCATGCAATATCCCTCAACATCACTCTTAGCCTTTATTTCCCCTCTTAATCACCATCCAATACCAACATGATCACTAGGAATACATAACCACTAATATAATGATATATCACCACAATTCATCCTCCATAATCCAATACAACAACTTCCATAATTTACTACTAACAATTTATACAAAACAATTCATAACTATGTTTCTAGTTATCTTCCAACATCAAGACAATACTCATAATCCTTTATCAATACTTATTCATGGATAAGAATCAAGAATAAACAATATTCATACCTTAACAATGAACTCTTTTATTTATAATCCTCCTTACATAACCATGGGGTGCTTCTCGAAGTTTTTGAGATGGTGAACACAACTACGGAACCAATTCGAATTTTCTACGGTTGAATCACAAAATATTTGAAGTTGAAATTAGGCTAGGGTTTCACCTTCTCTTAATAATTGGATGATATATGATATATATGAGGCTAAGTGTATGTTTATAAAGACCAATTTTTCGTCCAAGAGGTAATAGAAAATGACCATTTTGCCCTAAAAATTTAAATAAATCCGAATCTGTCCCCAGTGGACAGTTTTGACGGGCTGAAGTAAATCGATCATAACTCTTTGCTCCGGTATCGTATTTGGGTGAAACCAATTGAATTGGAAAGATAATTCAAAGGTATTTCATTTTCATATAAATTATACCACCCAGTTCTTCCTGTAAAAGGAGTTATGGTCGTTTAAAGTTGACCGAAAATCTGTCCCAAAATTCTGTTTTTTTTTTGATAGGCTGTAGTAAAACGGGTATAGCTCCTTACTCAGACATTGGATTTGGATGAAACCAATTTAATAGGAAAGAAGACTCTCGGAGATTTTCGTCGATATATAACAGGTCACACAGTTCTTTTTGTACAAGGAGTTATGATCGTCTAAAGTTGATCCAAAAAAAAAAATTGCTTAGCTGCAGTAATTTTCCTGCAGATTTACTGTTCACAGGCTTCCCGGCCACCGTTTTGAAATTTCGAATGTGCTCGCTTATATGAAATACTCCTCTGTTTTGGGCAAACTTTATATTGTTGGAAAGCTTATTCCAATACCTACACATACAACTATTGATGGAATACTTCCGAACACCATAAACTTAATTTAACCCATACGCAAGCCTTTAGGACTCCATATAATCGCGATAAGTGTACGAAAAAAATTTACGGGGTGTTACATTCTCCCCCCCTTAAGAACATTCGTCCTCGAATGTTAGCATAGTTACTCAATTAAGAAATTTCCAAGCTTACAATTAACATATTCATCATCATAACATACTTGCATAAAAATAAACACTTACTTATTATTGTTCTTCTTCCGTCTCATGAACTTCCTCCTCATCGTTGAATAGGTAAGGGTACTTAATCTTCATCGCTTCCTAGGCTTCCCATGGGATCTCCTCAACTTGTTGATTCCTCCAAAGTACTTTTACCGATGCTATCTCTTTATTCCTTATCTTTTTAATTTGGCGATCAAGAATAGCAATAGGCATTTCTTCAAAAGTGAGATCTTCTGTAACTTGTACATCTTCCGTAGTAGTGATGTGCGATGGATCTCCGATGTACTTGCGAAGCATCGAAACATGAAATATGGGATGAACTGCTGAGAGCTCTTGAGGTAGCTCTAACTCATAAGCAACTTGTCCAAATCTTTGAATGATCTTGTACCGACCTATGTATCGTGGACTTAACTTTCCTTTCTTGCCAAACCTCATCACTCCTTTCATTGGTGATACTTTCAAGAATACCCAATCGTCGATAGAAAACTCAAGTCCTCTTCTTCTAACATCCGCATAAGATTTGTGTCGACTTTGAGCTATTTCAAGCCGTTGTTGGATCACTTTAACCTTCTCCATTGCTTGATAAACAAGATCCGGTCCAAACAAGACCGCATCACCTGCTTCAAACCATCCTATTGGCGATCTACACTTTCTTCCATACAATGTTTCATATGGTGCCATTTTGATACTTGAATGATAGCTATTATTGCAGGCAAACTCGATAAGAGGTAGGTGATCATCCCAGTTGCCTTTGAAATCTAATACACATGCTCGTAGCATATCTTCAAGTGTCTGGATGGTACGTTCCGCTTGTCCGTCCGTTTGAGGATGAAAAGCCGTACTTAGATTTACTTGTGTCCCCAAACTCCTTTGAAAAGACTTCCAGAAATTCGCGGTAAATTGGGCTCCTCGATCGGATATAATGGAAATTGGAACTCCATGTAACCGAACGATCTCCTTAATATACAACTTCGCATACTCTTCCGCCGTATAAGTTGTCTTAACTGGTAAGAAGTGCGCGGATTTGGTAAGCCTATCAATGATCACCCATATGGAATCAAACTTCCGAAATGTACGAGGCAAACCCGTGATGAAATCCATATTGATCTTGTCCCACTTCCAGACTGGAAGATCTATACATTGCATGTAACCACCGGGTTTCTGGTGTTCTACTTTGACTCTTTGACAATTCGGACATTCAGCTACAAATTCGGCAATATTCTTCTTCATGTCATTCCACCAATATATTGCTTTCAAATCTTGATACATCTTAGTCGACCCTGGATGGATGGAATACCTTGAATAGTGTGCTTCTGTCATAATTCTCTTTCTTAGCTCAACTACATCAGGTACACATAAACGATTCTGACACTGAAGCACTCCTTCTCGCGTAAGCTCAAATGCCTTTGTCGTGCTACTCTGCACATCCTCCTTAAGCTACAATAAAATTGGATCTGCATACTGCTTCTCTTTCACTTCAGCTATCAATGAAGATTCCGCTGCATTACGTACAATAACCTCTTCATCTAGATTTTCGAGACGTCGAACTCCCAAATTATCTAGTTGGTGAAGATCCTTAATCATCCCCTGCTTTTCTAGAGATGCCATTTTAGACTTACGACTCAGTGCATCCGCTACCACATTCTCTTTCCCTGGATGATACAAGATATCAACATCGTAATCTTTCAACAATTCAAGCCATCTCCGCTGCCTCAAGTTTAGATCTTTCTGAATGAAGATATATTGCAGGCTCTTATGATCGGTATATATGTCAACATGAACCCCATATAAGTAGTGGCGCCATATCTTCAAAGCAAATACAACTGCAGCTAGCTCAAGATCATGCGTGGGATAATTCCTCTCATGTGGTCGCAACTGTCTAGAGCCATAGGCTATTACTCTACCATGTTGCATTAATACGCATCCTAAGCCAATTCTCGAAGCATCACAGTACACTGCATACCCTTCTGTGCCTTCAGGAAGTACCAATACCGGTGTAGAAGTCAACTTGCTCTTCAGATCTTGGAAACTCTTTTCACAGGCATCATTCCATGGATACTTGGAGGCTTTATGCATCAACTTAGTCAAGGGTGCAGAAATAGAAGAAAAAACTTCAACAAACCTTCTATAATAACCTGCCAACCCGAGGAAACTACGAATCTCCGTAGGCGTCGTGGGTCTTGGCCAATTCTTCACAGCCTCAATCTTCTGAGTGTCAACTTTTATGCCTTCACTGGATACAATATGGCCCAAAAATGCCACTGACTTGAGCCAAAACTCACATTTAGAAAACTTCTCATACAGCTTACGATCACGAAGAATCTGCAACGCCTGCCTTAAGTGATTAACATGATCCTCTTCTGATCTAGGGTAGACCAGAATATCATCTATGAAAACTATCACGAACACATCTAGAAACGGCTTAAACAGCCTATTCATCAGATCCATAAAAACTGCGGGTGCATTTGTCAGCCCGAATGACATAACCAGGAATTCATAATGACCATACCGTGTTCGGAAAGCTGTCTTGGGTATATCTTTATCCTTGACTCTCACTTGATGATAGCCTGATCTCAAGTCAATCCTGGAAAAACACTGGGCACCCTGGAACTGGTCAAATAAATCATCAATTCGGGGAAGAGGGTATTTATTCTTGATAGTCACCTTATTCAATTGCCGATAGTCAATAAACATCCTCAGCGAACCATCTTTCTTACGCACAAACAATACTGGTGCTCCCCAAGGGGACATACTAGGCCTGATGAATCCCTTCTCTAGCAAGTCTTTCAGTTGCTCTTTCAATTCTCGCAACTCTGCTGGTGCCATTCTATAAGGAGGAATTGAGATTGGCTGTGTGTCTGGCAACATATCAATACCAAACTCCACTTCTCATTCAGGAGGTAAACCTGGTAGTTCTTCAGGAAATACATCAGGAAATTCATTCACAACCGGAACGGTCTGAAAAGTTGGCGGCTCTGCCTCTGTATCCCTTACTCTAACCAAATGGTATATGTACCCCTTGGAAATCATTTTTCTTGCCTTAAAGTAAGAAATAAATCTACCTCTCGGCGCGCCAACATTACCCTTCCATTCAAGAACTGCCTCATTTGGGAAATGGAAATATACCTTCTTAGAACGGCAATCTACTGTAGCATAACAAGACGCTAACCAATCCATGCCCATAATAACATCAAAATCTACCATTTCGAACTCAACAAGATCGGCCATCGTATCACGACCACAAATATTCACAACACAATTTCGATAAACATTCCTAGCTATAAGAGATTCCCCCACTGGCGTTGATACTTCAAATGGCTTGGCTAATAATTCGGGTGTTCTTCCGAACCTTCCCGCAACCAAAGGAGTAGCATACGATGTCACGACCCGAGCCTAGGCCCTAGCCGTGATGAGCATCCCGAACCATGAAGGCCCGGAACACCCATTCTCTATCCGGTTATCATGCACAACATTCATAATCATAATAAAATGTGGAATTGAAACTGAGTACGGAAAACATGGTCAAGTCCTGCAATATTTCTGAATAATACTATCTGACATCAGTCTGCGAAATCTCTACTAGGAACATAAACAATTGTCTGAAAAGAAGCTGGGACAAGGCCCCCAGTAAACCAAGAACATAATAAAAAAGATAGTGTCTGACATAATTAGGCCTTCCGAATAATAGAAGGCTCACCACTGTGAGATCAAGTCTGCAAACCCGAGAATGTCTACTGAGTAGCTGGACCCCTAGACTGTGCCTCAGGACCTGGAAGGAGGGGGGGGGGGGTCAGCACAAAAGTACTGGCACGCGAAGCAATCCAAAAGTAGTATAATGGAACATACATATATATATATATATATATTAAGGGAAAGCAATTTTTCATCAAGACATCATGTATAAAACTGTTTCTGAAAAATACATGGGCCCTTTCTGAAAACATGCAACCTGTCTGTTCATTTCAAATCATGATCTGTGTTTTACTTCTGAGTTAGGTGGTATTCCCCTACAAGTCTGAATATTCCACGGGCTGTATGGAATCCGCCATTGACTCGGCGGGGAAGCCCCCAACCCAAGTGTGCCGCAAGGGTTGGAGTGTCTGAGTCTGATACGCCATAGGACATTTAAGTCAGCGCATAATAATATACCCGGGTCGGCAAACCACGATTTTAGGCAAAGAGTTGTCTGAAACTCCCGCCTTCTTCAGGGAACCACCTAAGCTCTCTTTATGCCTTATTTTAGCCTTTTCTGTACATGTATCATTCTGAAATTTCAAAATCATGAGAGTCTGATAAAAATCTAATTTCTGAACTAGTCTGTGTCTGTTATGGCATTTGTCTAAGTTGGTATCGTCATACCAAGACTTGCAAGTCCTATTTCTGAGACATAATGTATTAAGCATGAGCTTTCATTCAAAACATAGTTTAGACCACCAAAACATGTAATTTGCATTAAAGATGTCATGTTCCGAAACTCAAGTCAAATCCATGCAAAACTTTCATCAAACATATGGTGGTCATGTGCATTTTTGGCAAAACCATGCATTCTTTCATTACATGCATATTCAACATTCACAACCCTCTCTTTCGTGTTCAAAACATTGTATATTACGTGAAACATGGAAAAATTTACATTAAGAGAGAGGTTTCATGAAAATCATGCTCTAAATTCATATTTCAGGACAAACGCATATATATATATACATATAACTTTCAAATCACTTTGGGGGAAAGCCAAAAGGCCAAAACAATATCATTAAAGCTTCTGAAACATGAGTATGTACATGAATTCGAAAACCCAATTCTTAAAACATGATTTCTATGCCCATGAGATTTTAGGAAAACCCCGCGTACCTTATTCTCCACGAATTTTTGGTGTCTATCGAAGCCTACGTCGAGAGGATTCCGAATCTGTAATTTGTTTCACGAAGAAGTTTTGGAATGATCGGTCCTTCAAGCTTATTTTCTCAAACCCTAGTTGCTCCTTCTCTTAAGTTCTTGAAGGATTAGATTTTTGGGATTTTATAGGAGGCTTCAATGTTGTTAATAGGCCCAAATCCGTTTAGGAGTGGGTAAGGACGATTTTGGGTTTTGTAAGGAATAACTTGCGCTTAAAGTAACTCAAAACGGAGTGTTTTCATCACCTGAAACCATAACTATGTGCCGCCCTTTGCATTGCCTAAATTTACATAGGCACCGCCCTATGCATCGCCTATATTTGCATAGGCGCCGCCCTATGCATCGCCTATATGTGCATAGGCGACACATTCAACTTTGAAAGGTCATAACTTCTTCACCGGGTGTCCGTTTTAGGCAAATTTGGTATCGTTGGAAAGATTATTCAATTATCTACAATTTGGTATATAGTAGGCCACCTAGTTCATCATATACAATGAGTTATGGTCAATAGAATTTGACACAAATTACAACGTCCACTAAAACTTAATCGATCGAAATAGTTTTAACTCGTCCTTAAGTTGAAGGACTTCTATGGTCTAAATTCATGCTCAAATGGATTCACATACTACAAACTTGATTAACATGCCAAATTGGCATAGTATTTAAGGCTCGGGGATTATCAACGCATCAGAGTCATATATTTTATTCTAGCCCGAAATGCGGGGCGTTACATTATCCCCCCCTTGGGATCATTCGTCCCCGAATGATGACGCGGAAATAGTCACGCATGATTTCAAACAGATTCATACATAGAAGGAAACATAAAGCAAGAATTGTACCTTTCAATTCGTCTCTTGCTGATTCAAATAGGCTCGGGTATCTCACTTTCATGTCATGCTCCGACTCCCAAGTTGCTTCTTCAACTTTCTGATTTCGCCATAACACTTTAACTGAGACTATCTCTTTACTCCTCAATTTTCTCACTTGTCGATCTAGGATTCCCACGGGCTCTTCCTCGTAAGACAAGGAATCGCTCACCTTGATTTCATCAATGGGCACCACCAAAGAGTGATCTCCGATGCACTTCTTCAACATGGATATGTGGAATACTGGATGAACAGAACCCAAACTTGTAGGCAATTCTAATTCATACGCAACTCCACCTATTCTTCTTATAATCTGATACGGGCCTATATAGCGAGGACTTATCTTACCCCTCTTCCCGAAACGCATAACCCCCTTCATGGGAGAAACTTTGAGGAAAACCCAATCTCCAATCTCAAACTCTAACTCTCTTTTTCTGACGTCGGCATAGGATTTCTGACGACTCTAAGCTGCCTTTAGTCATTCCCTAATGAGTTTCACATCCTCCATTGCTTGATGAACAAGATCAGGCCCATATATCTGCATCTCACCTACTTCATACCAGCCTATTGGAGACCTACATCTCCTACCATACAATGCCTCAAAAGGTGCCATCTTAATACTAGAGTGGAAGCTGTTGTTATAGGCAAACTCTATCAGTGGCAAGTGATCAACCCAACAACCTTTAAAGTCTATCACACAGGCCCTCAACATGTCCTCCAGGGTCTGGATGGTGCGTTCAGCTTGCCCATCAGTCTGAGGGTGGAATGCTGTACTTAAGTTCACCTGGGTACCTAAACCTTTCTGAAACGATCTCCAAAACTGAGAAGAAAACTGTGTACCTCGGTCGGATATGATGGAGACAGGCGCTCCATGCAAACGGACAATTTCTGCAATGAACAGCTTGGCATAATCTTCCCCCGAATAGTTAGTCCTGACAGGCAGAAAGTGAGCTGACTTGGTCAGCCTATCTACAATCACCCATATAGAGTCATACTGATTTCGGGACTTCGGAAGTCCTGTAATAAAGTCCATATTGATCATTTCCCACTTCCACAAGGGCAACGCTATTTCTTGGGAAGTACCTCCTGGCCTCAAATGTTCTACTTTCACTTGTTGGCAATTCAAGCACTTAGAAACAAAGTTAGCCACATCTCGCTTCATATTATTCCACCAAAACATAGATTTCAAATCATGGTACATCTTAGTAGAACCAGGATGAACAACATACCTCGAGGTGTGAGCTTCATCAAGAATTCTTTCTTGAAGCCCGTCGACATTCGGAACACATAATCTACCCTGAAACCTCAGGATGCCATCACCATCATTTCAAAAGACATCACCTTCTGTTGACCCACATCTTTCTTGATTTGCATCAAGATGGGATCTTCAACCTGCTTCTCCTTCACTTCAGCACTAAGGGATGACTTAGCCAACTCATGAACAACTACCCCTCCATCTTCGGAATCTAACAGTCGCACTCCCATATTCGCAAGGCGGTGAATATCCTTCACTATCTCCTTCTTTTCTTCTTCTACATGAGAAAGGCTGCCCATAGACAACCTGCTGAGGGCGTCGGCCACAATATTTTCCTTGCCCGGATGGTAATGCAGGCTCATATCATAGTCTTTCAGGAGTTCCAACCACCGCCTCTGCCTGAGATTCAATTCTTTCTGTGAGAAGACATACTGCAGACTCTTGTGATCAGTGAAGATATCAACATGAACACCGTACAAGTAGTGCCGCCAAATCTTAAGGGCAAACACCACAGCCGCTAACTCCAAATCATGAGTAGGGTAGTTCCGCTCGTGCACCTTCAACTTCCTAGATGCATAAGCTACCACCTTACCATGTTGCATCAAAACGCAGCCAAGTCCCACACGGGACGCATCACAATAAACCACAAAACCATCAACACCCTCGGGAAGAGTCAAAACAGGTGCAGTGGTCAGTCTGTCTTTCAACTTCTCAAAACTATTTTCGCATAAATCAGACCACACAAACTTTACCTTTTTCTGAGTTAGTTTAGTGAGTGGAGCTGCTATGGATGAAAAAACCTCTACAAATCTTCTGTAATAACCTGCCAAACCCAAGAAGCTCCGAATATCGGTTGGAGACGTGGGTCTGGGCCATCTTCTCACTGCCTCAACTTTTTGGGGATCCACTCTAATCCCGTCACTAGACACAATATGCCCTAAGAAGGCAATAGCATCTAACCAGAAGTCACACTTGGAAAATTTGGCATACAACCGATGATCCTTAAGGGTCTGAAGAATGATTCGGAGGTGATCGGCATGATCCTCCTTACTCTTAGAATAAATCAGAATATCATCAATAAATACAATGACAAACGAGTCAAGAAACTGACGGAAAACTCTGTTGATAAGATCCATGAAGGCTGCAGGGGCATTAGTTAACCCGAAGGACATGACGAGAAACTCATAGTGACCATATCGGGTTCGGAAAGCTATTTTGGGAATGTCTGTCTCCCTAACTTTAAACTGATGATAGCCCGAACGAAGGTCTATTTTTTGAAAAACATCTAGCACCCTGAAGCTGGTCAAAAAGATCATCAATCCTCGGAAGAGGATATTTGTTTTTAATTGTGACCTTGTTCAACTGACGGTAATCTATGCACATACGAAGGGAACCGTCTTTCTTACGTACGAAAAGTACAGGTGCACCCCAAGGAGATACACTGGGGCGTATAAATCCCTTATCTAGGAGGTCTGCTAGCTGCTCTTTCAACTCCTTTAGTTCTGCGGGAGCCATTCTATATGGCAGAATAGACATGGGACGGGTATCTGGCAACACATCAATACCAAACTCTATCTCCCTATCAGGGGGTACCCCTGGGAGATCTTTGGGAAAGACTTCTGGAAATTCATTCACCACAGGGACAGACTGAAGAGGAGGATTTTCAACTTTAGAGTCCTTGACTCGAATAAGGTGATACAAGCAACCCTTAGAAATGAGTTTTTGGGCTCTGAGATAAGATATAAAGTGCCCCTTGGGTGCTAAAGAATGTCCCTCCCATTCTATCACTGGTTCATTCGGGAAAGAAAAGGTAACTCTACGGGTCCTACAATCCAATATGGCGTAGCATGAATGGAGCCAATCCATCCCTAAGATAGCATCAAATGCAACCATGTCCAACTCTATAAGGTCTGCCACCGTATCCCCACTACCAACAGTCACCACACAACCCCTATATACCTTTCTAGCAACAACAGAATCCCCCACCGGGGTAGAAACAGAAAAGGGTTCAGAAATCACACTGGGCTCAAACCCGAAACCAACAGCCACATAAGGGGTCACATAGGATAAGGTGGATCCGGGATCAATTAACACACTGACATCATGGGAAAAGATTTGTAACGTACCGGTAACAACATCTGGGGAAGCTTCCGCCTCCTGGCGGTTGGTCAAGGCATATAACCGGTTGCGACTATTCCCGGCAGCTGATGTGGCGCCCTTCTGAGATGGGGATGGCGCTGTGGAATTTCCCTGAAACTTCGCACCACCAGCACTCCTCCTAGCAGATGGACAGTCCCTCTGAAAATGGCCTGACTGACCACATGAATAACATACAAGTGTGCCAAACTGACATTTCCCCAGATGATTCTTACCACAATTTTCACATCGCAAGTAAGTGCGATGCTGCTGAGCCACACTACCCTGCGACTGAGTATCTGGTGCTCTAGATCCATGAGGAGTCTGAAAGCTCTGAGTCTGTCTATTTGCAGGGGGTATGGGTGCTGGGGCGCTGGCCGCTGACTGTGTATTATTCCAAAACCTCGTCTTCTTCGACCACCTATTTCCCCAATTACCACTCTGCGGCTGACTCTGGTGCCGATCCGCAGATTTGACTCTCTTGGCCTGTCTGTCCTTCTCTCTAGATTCAGCGATCTTTCTCTTCTTCTCTTCCACCTGCTGCATGTGGACTGTCAGTCTAGCAAAGTCTAACTCCCTATTCAGCATTGCCCCCTGGCACTCAAGTATCAGGTTATCAGCAAGGCCGAATGCAAATTTCCTCATCTGGGCTCTCATATTGCTAGTCAATTCTGGTGCATAGCGGGCTAGTTGATTAAACTTCAAAGTGTACTCCTGTACACTCATACTGCCCTACTTCAGATTCATGAACTCTTCTACTTTGGCCTCCCTCAACTCCAGAGGAAAGAATCTGTCAAGGAAAGCTTCTACAAACTCACCCCAAACTGTGAGCTCAGCACTCTCACCTTTTGCATTTTCCCAGTCTGCATACCACTGATTTGCAACATCCTTAAGCTGATAAGTTGCCAATTCCACTCCTTCAATCTCATCTACATGCATTACCTTAAAGATCTTCTCCATCTCATCCACGAACTCCTATGGATCTTCCTCCACCTTTGAACCAGTGAACTTAGGTGGATTCATCTTCATGAAATGCCCGACTCTAGTAGCCTCAGATGTAATGGATGCAGACCCAATATCTTCCGATCGTTGAGCTTGGTTAGCTACCAGCTGTGTCAGCATATGGATAGACCGCATGAACTCTGCATTTGAGATATCTCTCTGAGCTGTTGGTGGACGGTTGACATTAGTCCGAGGAGACCGAGGTGGACTGGTTGGAACTAGAGGGACTCCCGGAGTAGGGACAGGTTCTGGCGTGGAAGCCCTATTACGGGTCCGCATCCCATGGGTGGGACGGACCACATCTGCCTGAGCACTCTGATCGATGTTGTGACGGGGAGGCATAGTCGTGTTTCACTGTTATACAAGAGATCATTGATTAGGGGACAGTTTAGACTCTGAAGCACGAACTAAATCACAAAGAAGGGAAACATTCCCAAACGCCTAGTAGCCTCCTGTTTATAAGTGTGGCGCGCTACACACCCATAAACAAGACTCTACCCGACGCGATTTCGCAGACACCCTGGGACCATGAATCGTGCTCTGATACCAAGTTTGTCACGACCCGAGCCTAGGCCCTAGCCGTGACGAGCATCCCGAACCATGAAGGCCCGGAACACCCATTCTCTATCTGGTTATCATGCACAACATTCATAATCATAATAAAATGCGGAATTGAAACTGAGTACGGAAAACATGGTCAAGTCCTGCAATATTTCTGAATAATACTATCTGACATCAGTCTGCAAAATCTCTACTAGGAACATAAACATTTGTCTGAAAAGAAGCTGGGACAAGGCCCCCAGTAAACCAAGAACATAATAAATAAGATAGTGTCTGACATGATTAGGCCTTCCGAATAATAGAAGTCTCACCACTGTGAGATCAAGTCTGCAAACCCGAGAATGTCTACTGAGTAGCTGGACCCTTAGACTGTGCCTCAGGACCTGGAAGGAGGGGGGGTCAGCACAAAAGTACTGGCACGCGAAGCAATCCAAAAGTAGTATAATGGAACATACATATATATATATATATTAAGGGAAAGAAATTTTTCATCAAGACATCATGTATAAAACTGTTTCTGAAAAATACATGGGCACTTTCTGAAAACATGCAACCTGTCTGTTCATTTCAAATCATGATCTGTGTTTTACTTCTGAGTTAGGTGGTATTCCCCTACAAGTCTGAATATTCCACGGGCTGTATGGAATCCGCCATTAACTCGGCGGGGAAGACCCCAACCCAAGTGTACCGCAAGGGTTGGAGTGTCTGAGTCTGATACGCCACAGGACATTTAAGTCAGCGCATAATAATATACCCGGGTCGGCAAACCACGGTTTTAGGCAAAGAGTTGTCTGAAACTCCCGCCTTCTTCAGGGAACCACCTAAGCTCTCTTTATGCCCTATTTTAGCCTTTTCTGAACATGTATCATTCTGAAATTTCTAAATCATGAGAGTCTGATAAAAATCTAATTTCTGAACTAGTCTGTGTCTGTTATGGCATTTGTCTGAGTTGGTATCGTCATACCAAGACTTGCAAGTCCTATTTCTGAGCCATAATGTATTAAGCAAGAGCTTTCATTCAAAACATAGTTTAGACCACCAAAACATGTAATTTGCATTAAAGATGTCATGTTCCGAAACTCAAGTCAAATCCATGCAAAACTTTCATCAAACATATGGTGGTCATGTGCATTTTTGGCAAAACCATGCATTCTTTCATTACATGCATATTCAACATTCACAACCCTCTCTTTCGTGTTCAAAACATTGTATATTACGTGAAACATGGAAAAATTTACATTAAGAGAGATGTTTCATGAAAATCATGCTCTAAATTCATATTTCAGGACAAACGCATATATATATATATACATATAACTTTCAAATCACTTTGGGGGAAAGCCAAAAGGCCAAAAAAATATCATTAAAGCTTCTGAAACATGAGTATGTACATGAATTCGAAAACCCAATTCTTAAAACATGATTTCTATGCCCATGAGATTTTAGGAAAACCCCGCGTACCTTATTCTCCACGAATTTTTGGTGTCTATCGAAGCCTACGTCGAGAGGATTCCGAATCTGTAATTTGTTTCACGAAGAAGTTTTGGAATGATCGGTCCTTCAAGCTTATTTTCTCAAACCCTAGTTGCTCCTTCTCTTATGTTCTTGAAGGATTAGATTTTTGGGATTTTATAGGAGGCTTCAATGTTGTTAATAGGCCCAAATCCGTTTAGGAGTGGGTAAGGACAATTTTGGGTTTTGTAAGGACTAACTTGCACTTAAAGTAACTCAAAACGGAGTGTTTTCGTCACCTGAAACCATAACTATGTGCCGCCCTTTGCATTGCCTAAATTTACATAGGCGCCGCCCTATGCATCGCCTATATGTGCATAGGCGACACATTTAACTTTGAAAGGCCATAACTTCTTCACCGGGTGTCCGTTTTAGGCAAATTTGGTATCGTTGGAAAGCTTATTAAATTATCTACAATTTGGTATATTTTAGGCCACCCAGTTCATCATATACAATGAGTTATGGTCAATAGAATTTGACACAAATTACAACGTCCACTAAAACTTAATCGATCGAAATAGTTTTAACTCGTCCTTGAGTTGAAGGACTTCTATGGTCTAAATTCATGCTCAAATGGATTCACATACTACAAACTTGATTAACATGCCAAATTGGCATAGGATTTAAGGCTCGGGGATTATCAACGCATCAGAGTCATATATTTTATTCTAGCCCGAAATGCGGGGCGTTACATACGATAATGTAGAACCAGGATCAATTAAGGCATACACATCAAATGCAAAGATGGACAACGTACCTGTAACCACGTCTGGAGAAGCCTCTAAATTCTACCGATCTGCTAGGGCATACACACGGTTCTGAGCTCTGCTAGAACTAGCTGCTCCTCTATCACCTCTACCGTGACCCATAGGTTGTGCACCCCTACTCAAAGGAGGCACCGATGATGATGCAACAGCTGATCCGGTAGGTCGTGTTATACCACCTGTGGTCTTGCGTGGGCAATCTCTAGCCATATGCCCCGTCTTACCGCACCAAAAGCAATTGTTCATTCCAAGCCGACATTCGCCAAAGTAAAATATTCTACATATGGGGCACAGGTGTCGTGGAGGTCTCAATTGACTCATACTCCCTTGCCCTTGATACCCCACTGTTCGCAAACTCTGATTTTCACTGCTTTGCCCGAACTGATTACCTCTGAACCTTTGAATTTGCGGTGGAGCACTAATTGCAGGATAAGAAGATAACGGGCTAGGCAATCTATGAGAGAACGAAGGCCTAAAACCTCCCTGAGATGCCATAAACTGCCCTATAGCTCTGGCCCGCTTAGAATATCCTTTCTCTGATTCCTGGGTTCTTCTTCTTTGCCTCTGATCTTCCATTTTCTGAGCGAAAGCTTGTATCCTCGCTATATCTATTTCCTTGTTCAAAGCAGCAATGGTACAATCTCTAACCAAGTATGGTTCCAATCTATCCACATAGTGATGAACTCTGTCATCCATAGTAGCTACCACATTAGAAGCATATCGATACAAGGAGTTAAATCGAAGACTATACTCTCTTACACTCATATTACCCTGACGAAGATTTAAGAATTGATCTGCACGGTCCTGACGAGTCTCAAATGGAAGATAATGATCAATAAATGCATCTTTGAACTCTCCCCACGTAGTTGGAGGTGCATCAATACCCCTAGATCGTTTCCAATCCTCGTACCACAATATAGCCTCTCCTTTCAGTCTATATGCTGCTAGCTCAACCATCTCTTTACCGGATATGTGCATAACATCTAGAGCCATTTGGGTTTGATCGACAAAGTCCTGCGGGTCTTTGTTAATATCTGATCCGGTAAAAGTAGGAGGATCCAGTTTCAGAAAATCCTGTGTCTGAAGGCTAGCTGCTCTATCCGTACCACTAGAACCCGTGGTAGGAATAGCTTGCCCTTGAACTTGACCGGCAACTATACGCGTCAGAAGTTGTACTGCATCCCTCAAATCTCGATCAATAGCATTAATAGATGGCCCTTCCGGAGGAGAAGAAGCTCCTGATATATGCTCATCTTGAGACTCACTTTGTTCAGCTTGTGCCGGTGGTGACTTACTAGTACCTTCTCCGTCCACTACATCTACTCGCTTCCACTTATTCTTTCTCCTTGTAACCGGCATCGTTACTATAATAAATAAAAAAAAACAATAGGATTAAGCGATCGATTATGACTTTATCTCTAATATGGGCTCTATTGCACGATCTAAGAAATGGAGAATGGAAACAATCCCTAAATGTCCAATAGCCTCCTGTTTATAGATGTGGTGCACAACACACCGATAAACGAGATTCTACGTAGACACGGCTTTGTAGACTCACTAGGACGAACTTCTCTGATACCACTTCTGTCACGCCCCAAATACCATTGGAACGGACTGGCACCCGTAGCCGAGGAGGCCCGGGAGAACCCGTTCATAACCTATACTTTCACATTTACATTACTTATGAAAATTAGAAATTTGGGCAGCACTTCGTTGTAAATAGAAGATAACAGTACCTGTATCAGCACAGCAGACACACATATATATATATATATATAAACAGTAATTGGCTGTCAGAGCCATCACGTCTATCAACCAAACACTCCTATGGCTGTACAATATGTCTACAAAAGCCTCTACATAGCTACACAACTGAGTTAGGGTCGGGACAAACTCCCTCCCATAAAAGACTTTTATACAAATACCAAAAATACATATAGAAACGACTTGGGATGCCCCGAAACAACTGGAGCTCACCACTATCAACAGAATGTCCTGGCCCTTACTGCGGAGGTGTACGACCTGAAGTACCTGTTCCTACAGGCATGAATACAGGTCCCCCGTGAGGGACGTCAGTACGGAAATATGTACTGAGTATGTAAGGCAGTGAGTATCAAGATGAGATACAAAAGATCAACAGAACCCAGATACCAGTGAATAAACAGTATGAGTAGACCACACTTAAAAGAGCTGATGGGATACCTGCACATTACTTTCATATCATTACTTCCCGTATTCCTTATCAATACATAACATATGTCATACAATGGCCAACTGATCAGTGGTACTAATACAATACATCAGGGACCACCCCTGGAATAGCATATATACATAATCTTTATAATACAATGGCCAACTGATCAGTGGTACTAATACAATACATCATATCATCAATTTAAAATAAAGACATTCCATTTCTTAATTCAATTAATCTTTGAGATTGGTTACTTTGTGGTCACACCTTATGGAACTTGAAACCATGATACCTCAATAGGAAAAACATGTAAATAGGTAATCAATATCATGAAAATGAAGTAGAGAATCATGGATACCTCATTAAACCATTTCGGAGTCAACAATAGTATATGGACATTTTTTTTACTAGCCGGACATCTTAAAAGTGAAAACAAGTTCAATTGGTAGTGTCGAAGATCATATGATGTTATTATGTGTCATGTGTCGTAGGACAATGTTGGAAGCTTACTTGAGAGTGCCATGGGTCATTATTCATGCCAAAGATTAGATAGAGTATGTCTTACATACCTTGATATAACCACTTCAATACAAGTCCAACTTGACTTCCCGTACTCTTCGAACACTTATCTACAATAAGTCATTTGTGGCAAACTAGTATTAGCAACCAAACCTTACCATTTAGGTATTAACTTCACCAAATAATGTCTAGGAAGTAATCCTTTAACTCATCAATAAGAGTGCTACATACATCCTCTTATACTCTTATTACATTCACATATCATGCATTTTCATGCAATATCCCTCAACATCACTCTTAGCCTTTATTTCCCCTCTTAATCACCATCCAATACCAACATGATCACTAGGCATACATAACCACTAATATAATGATATATCACCACAATTCATCCTCCATAATCCAATACAACAACTTCCATAATTTACTACTAACAATTTATACAAAACAATTCATAACTATGTTTCTAGTTATCTTCCAACATCAAGACAATACTCATAATCCTTTATCAATACTTATTCATGGATAGGAATCAAGAATAAACAATATTCATACCTTAACAATGAACTCTTGTATTTAGAATCCTCCTTACATAACCATGGGGTGCTTCTCGAAGCTTTCGAGATGGTGAACACAACTACGGAACCAATTCGAATTTTCTACGGTTGAATCACAAAATATTTGAAGTTGAAATTAGGCTAGGGTTTAACCTTCTCTTAATAATTGGATGATATATGATATATATGAGGCTAAGTGTATGTTTATAAAGACCAATTTTTCGTCCAAGAAGTAATAGAAAATGACCATTTTGCCCTAAAAATTTAAATAAATCCGAATCTGTCCCCAGTGGACAGTTTTGACAGGCTGAAGTAAATCGATCATAACTCTTTGCTCCGGTATCGGATTTGGGTGAAACCAATTGAATTGGAAAGATAATTCAAAGGGATTTCATTTTCATATAAAGTATACCACCCAGTTATTCCTGTACAAGGAGTTATGGTCGTTTAAAGTTGACCCAAAAATCTGTCCCAAAATTCTGTTTTTTTTTTTATAGGCTGTAGTAAAACGGGTATATCTCCTTATTCAGACATTGGATTTGGATGAAACTAATTTCATAGGAAACAAGACTCTCGGAGATTTTCGTCTATATATAGAAGCTCACACAGTTCTTTTTGTACAAGGATTTATGATCGTCTAAAGTTGATCCAAAAAAAAAAATTGCCTAGCTGCAGTAATTTTCCTGCAGATTTACTGTTCACAGGCTTCCCGGCCACCGTTTTGAAATTTCGAATGTGCTCGCTTATATGAAATACTCCTCTGTTTTGGGCTAACTTTATATTGTTGGAAAGCTTATTCCAATACCTACACATACAACTATTTATGGGATACTTCCGAACACCATAAACATAATTTAACCCATACGCAAGCCTTTAGGACTCCATATAATCGCGATAAGTGTACGAAACAAATTTACGGGGTGTTACATGATGGGTGCTTCTTGTAGCCCTCGCAATGGGAATTCTGAATCTTGAAGATTTATTGAAAACCCACGGTGAAATCTTGAGATATATTGATCTTTGGGTTGAAACCCTTAGGATTGTTCTTGATGGATTTTGATTAAAGTGAATGTATTTTGGGGTATTTGGGATTAAATCCCATGTTTAAGATGAATAGGGGTTGGGAAATACCCAAAACACCCGAAAAAAATCGGAGAAAACTGAAAAATAGCCAGGGCGATAGGCAAGGCGCTTCCCTGGGTGGTCGACCACGATAGACAAGGCGTTGCCTTGATTATTGACTTTCTCACCCCAGGTGAGGCGATCAGCAAGGCGCCACGGGCTAATCGCCCCGGCTCATTGGTTCGCGATCCCAAACGTACCCTTAAGATCGTCTAAAAATTTTAAAACTCACCCGAGATGTACTCTTGACTTGACCCATCGTATATCAATAAAAAAAATCAAGAAACGGAGGTCGGGAAGGTCAAAAATAAAATCCCCGAAGATTGGAAGCTAATAATGATCCTATGTCCTTTTTACACTTAGAAAAATTTTAAATCTTCAACTCTAGATGCTAGCTATTATGAGATAACACATGTACGACTTTTGTGGGGTGTTACATATGTTCTTGAAGAACCTTGTCCTAATGCTCCTGGTTCTGAGGTAGCATCTGACGAGGCTACTTTGATTAAAGAACAAATTGCCAAATGGCAATATGATGATTATTTGTGCAAGAATTATATTCTTGGAGGAATGTCCAACAAATATTACGATCAATATTATGTTAAATGCAACTATGCTAAAGAGATATGGGACACTCTTCAAGCTATTTATTTAGCAGAACAGGCGAGTTCTAAGAAATTTCTCGTTTCAAATTATATGGAGTTCAAAATGGTTGATGACAAGTCAATCACTGAACAAGTACAAGAATTCCAACTAATAGCTAATAAAACTGCTATATCTGGAATTGCTCTAGATGAAAACTTTCATGTTGGTGCTATTGTATCAAAACTTCCTCCATCTTGGAAAGAGTACCAAAGCAAACTCTTACACAAAAAGGAAGATTTGACTCTAGAACAATTGCTGCAACACTTGCAAATTGAACAAGAGAGACAATGGCTAGAGTTGCTTGGATCATGTTCGATTACCAAATCAATATTTAACCAAAATTGGCTAGAGGAATAGATTGTGTGTTCATTGGTTATTCACAAATCAGTAAGGCTTATAGATTTTTAAATCTTGAGACCCCAAGTCCTCACACAATTATTGAATCTTTACATGCTAACTTTTTTGAGCATATATTTCCCAAGAAAAAAAATTCTTTTGAACGAGATTCAAGTTCTTCTATTTCCCCTCTTAAATAGAAAATAGTTGAGCCATTGGAAGAAAGTCAACAAAGGCGTAGTTCAAGGTCAGCCAAATCAAAAGACTTTGGACCTGATTTTCAAGCTTATTTGATTGAAAAGGATCCTAAAAGTTATGCTGAAGCTATGTCTTCACATGATACTTCGTTTTGGCATGAAGCCATTGATGATGAAATGCATTCTATACTGTCTAATAATACATGAATATTATCAAATCTTCCTCCTAGATGTAAACCAATTGGTTGCCGATGGATTTTTAGTAAGAAGATGAAATTCGATGGCACTTTAGATAAGTATGAAGCCCGCTTGCTAGCTAAAGGCTTTACTCAATTGAAAGATATTGATTATTTTGATACTTTTGCACCTGTAGCTCGGATGACTTCTATTCGTCTCCTGATTTCTTTAGCAGCAATTAACGATCTTGTGATTCATCAAATGGATGTAAAGACTGCATTCCTGAATAGAGATCTAGATGAAGAAGTCTACATGAAACAACCAGAAGGATTTGTTAATCCTGATCAAGAACGTAAAATTTGTAAGCTTCTTAAATGTCTTTATGGATTAAAACAAGCTACAAAACAATGGCACGATAAATTTAGAAAAGTTATAATTTCTAATGGCTACTTAATCAATAGTGGAGATATCTGCATATTTAGTAAATTTCAAGAAAATTTTGATGTTATAATATGTCTTTATGTAGATGACATGTTGATCTTTGGAACTGATATCGAAAGAGTCAAAGAAACAAAATGTTTTCTTGCTTCTCAGTTTGAAATGAAAGATCTTGGAGAAGCTAGTGTAATTTTAGGCATCAAAATTGTAAGATCGGCAAGTGATTTGACTCTTACTCAATCAAGTTATATTGATAAGGTTCTAAAGAGGTTTGGCCATTTTGATGACAAGCCTGCTCCTACACCATTTGACTCTAGCATCAAACTAGTGCGAAACTCTAGTGATATTCTTGATCAATTCACATATTCTTAGATTGTTGGGAGTCTTATGTATGTCATGCATTATACCAGGACAGATATTGGTTATGCAGTAGGAACCTTGAGCAAGTTTACTGGTAGTCTTGGAGTTGAGCATTGGAATGCCTTAATTCGTGTTTTAAGATAATTTTATTATTTTCTTCAAATATTATCTCTATCATTAAAAATATCACTTTGTCATAATTGTGCAAAAAAAAAAAAAATAGAAAAAAAATGATGTGGCACTCTAATAAGATGCCACGTGGCAAAGCGGTTTTTAAAAACCGGTTGTTAAAAAGAAATGGCATGGATGAGCCAGTTTTGTAACGGCGATGGCATGAATGAAGTCAACTTTAAACGGATGGCATAAATGAGCGATTTCTGATAGTTCAGTGGCATATTTGAGCCTTTTCCCTTTTTAATTTTATAGGTTGTTTCCCTGTGAGTGAAACCTACAGGAAGTTTTAACAGTGCTGTTTATGCTTATGGTCGTGTAATTGTCCATGTTACATCAAAGGTAATTGTGGTATTGTTCTTAGTCTTCTTGCTGTTATAGGTCCATGATAGTTCTCATCTTATAAGGTTATTGTGTCCATTTTATAGCTTGTTTCCCTGTGTGTGAATCAGCAGTTGTTTGATTTTCTCCCCGACGAAAGGGAAATCTATGTCGATATGCTTAGTCCTCTCATGCAAAATAGGATTAGAGGCTCTCTGTATAGAAGCCTTGCTATCACAATGCAATGCTTCAAGCGGGTCCAGACTCCCTGTGGCGAAGAAAATACCCAATCCGGGAGAGATTTTAACATATCTGAGATGGTTTAGGCAGTTGCATAAACTGGCAAAGCACCTGAACTGCAAAAGCAATATCAAAAGCTTATTTAACTTACTACCCATTGTCAGACTCGGTATGGCCGCGAAAAGGATTCAGTTTCTGACAACCTTCAAGTCAGATGATGAGCATATAGAGAGTCAACATAATGGGGAATGAAGAATGTCTGCAATCTCGAAAACACACACATGAACAAAGGAGTGGAAAAAAAGTACAACATGACAATTGAAATTATAACGAGAACACTTCTAGAGAAATTTCTAGTTTCACTACTAGCTCAAGAGCTCTACTTGCTTAGAAGATACCATGTTGAAATTTTGCGACCAACTCAACTAAATGCTTTGTGTATTGATTCTAACAAACTTTATTTACGTCTTCAACAAGTGAAAATGCAAGGAAGCAAACAAGGTCGAAAAGGGCAACTAACAATTTTTTTTTTTTTTAAGAAAAGATGGGGAAGCAAAAAGCAGTTAAAATGGCTTTCAATAATTTTATCAAGCATTGGGGGATTTAAATTCGCAACTCCTCAGTTCAATTTATCCTCCCTCGTCGCCGCCTTCCCACTTTTTTGCTTCTTCGGCGCCATTTTCACTAGTGATAAGGATGAGAGAAAATGTAGGAGAGAAGAGCTGCTTAAATAGGAAAGTGGTAAGGGAAGCAAACAAAAGCACAGTCAAGGGAGGGAGAATTTGACTTAATTGATGTAATTATGGAGGCCACATGTGATGTGGCATTGTCATTTCCCTTTCTCGATTGAATAGGTTCTTAGTACTATTAGAGACATCATAAAAATAATACATACAACGTAAGATTCAATAGTTCCCATGGGGTTCAACACCTACTATAACCACATAAAAAATAATTTTAATTATGTATAAATAGTATATTTTTCCGTCGAAAAGGGTTCGGACGAACCCCCTAAAGAGGGCTGGCTCCGCCTCTGCTCGCAATACAATAATACTTTAGGTGTGTTTTTGACCATTATCACTTCTCACTTATTAGAGGACAAATATATAGAATGAGATATTTGCGAGCTGTTTAACTAAGCTTATTGTCCGGTTAAACTAACTTATAAACAATTTTTAGCTTACGTATGTGTTTAGTAAACATTAAACATGCTTAATAGGTAAAACCAACCAACAGTCATATGTTGGCCATCTCAAACTTAACACCAACGGCCTCTTTCATACTCTTCGATAATGCACCTCCTCTACAACTCCCTTCACTTTCTCCGCCGCCTTTGGTGTGTGTCCCACATTGTTGAAAATGAGAATTCAATAGTCCATCAGAAATTACAGTCCTGCCACAAATGAATCTTGTATCTTCATTCCGCTCTATTCCGGATAATTTTATTATACTAAAGAATATCTTACCTTTAAGAATAATAGGTCTTTATGTAAAACTAGACAACCTCTTGTTGGGATAATAGACTGCAAAAACCGTAAAGAGCAGAGGTTGAAAGTAAGAGGACTCAATATATGCTGAAACACAGCTTTTTCTGTATATATAAAAAGACTGAAGATAAGCCTTTATATAGACTTATAAAATAAATAAACCACTAACTAAGTTACCAACTATCCACTAACTAAGCAACTAAGTCCATTATTTGTTAACTAAAAATATACTGCAGCATGACTGCTAACAGTCCATAAAAATAGGAAACTACTAACAACTTGAATTTGATTTGGTCATACATTGAATTAGTCTTCAATACTCCCCCTTAATTCAAAGTTACAGACACCAAGCAAAGCCCTAAAGTAAATAAACTTGTCTGCTGCCAAAGACTTCGTCAGTATATCAGCTAATTGCTTATGAGTGCTGCAATGCTTCAGTATTATTTCCTCTTTTGCTACCAAATCGCGAATGAAATGGAAGCGGACATCAATGTGCTTAGTTCTGCTATGAAAACTTGGATTCTTTGTCATAGCGATCGACGCTTTGTTGTCACAGTATATCTCTATTGCACTTTCTTGCTTATGCTAAAGTTCTGCTAACATCCTTCTAAGACAGATGGCTTGACAAGCTGCTGAAGTTGCTGCAATGTACTCAGCTTCTGAGGTTGACAGCATTGTTGTAGCTTGTTTCTTTGAACTCCAGGTCACCACACCTGAACCTAAAGTGAAAACATGAGCTGAAACGCTCCGTCTATCATCCAACGAACCAGCATAGTCACTATCAGTGAACCCGCATAATCTAAAATTGGAAACTTGTGAATACAAAATACCATAGTCCATAGTTCCAGCGATATAATGCAGAACCCTTTTTGCTGCTCCAAAATGAACCTTTGAAGGTTGTTGCATGAACCTGAAAATGACACCAACAGAGAATGCAATATCGGGGAGAGTGTGGGTTAGGTAAATCAAACCTCCAACTAGGCTTCTAAAACTTCTAGAATCATCCATCTCTGCTCCTTCATTAAGCCGCAATTTTCACCAACATTCATAGGTGTAACTGCAGGCTTGCAATTAAGCAAACCAAATTTAACGAGAAGGTCCCTGGCATATTTCCTTTGTGATAGAAATATTCCATCTTCGGCTTGATGGACTTCAAGGACAAGAAAGTAATGTAATAAACCCATATCTGACATCTCAAACGCATTCATCATTTGCGACTTAAATTCATCCACAAGAGAAATAGAAGAGCTAGTATAAATAATATCATCAATGTAAAGGCAAACAATGATGAAATCAGTACCTCTCTTGTTTACATACAATGTGGGTTCATTCTCACTTCTCATATATCCCTTTGTCAGAAGATACCCATCGATTTTCCTATACCATGCTCGAGGGGCTTGCTTCAAACCATATAATGCCTTTTTTAGCTTGTAGACCTTTGTTTCATCGCCCTTCTTTATGAAACCTTCTGGTTGTGCTACGTAGACCTCTTCTTGTAAGTCTCCATTAAGAATTGCCGACTTGACATCAAATTGATAAACTAGCCATTGTGACTGCGTAGCCAATGCTAGAACAAGTCTAATGGTTTCAAACCGAGCAACTGGAGAAAATGTTTCTTCAAAATCTATACCATATTGCTGCGCATATCCTTTTGCCACAAGACGAGCTTTATGCTTCTGTAGGCTCCCATCCGCTGCAAACTTTTTCTTGAAGATCCACTTCAAGCCGATTGCATTTTTGTCTTCCGATAATTCCACCATCTCCCATGTGCCATTCTTTTCGATAGAATTTATCTCTTCAACCATCGCACTCCACCACTCTTCCTTTTCAGCTGCTTCTCCATAATGTGTAGGATCTGAAACAGCATAAGAAAATTGACAAGATGTATACATGTCATTAGCATACTTGGGATTCGGCTTTGTAGGCCTTGTTGATCTTCTTAATGGAATTGGCTCATCTGGAGACTCTTCGAGAGTTGTATCTAAAGATGTTTTGCTCGGTGAAGCCGAAGAAGATGAATCCGAGAAAGTTGTAGAAGAACCCATTGTTGTAGCTGCAACATTTGGTTGTTGAAAATTGACAAGATGTATACATGTCATTAGCATACTTGGGATTCGGCTTTGTAGGCCTTGTTGATCTTCTTAATGGAATTGGCTCATCTGGAGACTCTTCGAGAGTTGTATCAAAAGAGGTTTTGCTCGGTGAAGCCGAAGAAGATGAATCCGAGAAAGTTGTAGAAGAACCCATTGCTGTAGCTGCAACATTTGGTTGTTGAATTCCATCAAAAGTGATTCCAGTCGGCATAGGAATCTGCTCTGGCATCTTACCATTGCTTCCACTCCAATTCCAACTTGTCGTTTCATCAAATACTACATCCCTTCTAATTAAAATCTTTCTACTAAGGGGGTTATACAATCTATATGCTTTGGATTGTGTACAATAACCAATAAAAATGCATTTTTCAGATTTCTCATCCAACTTATGACGGAATTGAGAATTTATCAAAGCATAAGCAATACAACCAAAAATTCTTAAATAACTTACAGATGGTTTTTTACCCCGCCAAGCTTCAAATGGAGTTTGATTTAGAACAGCCTTGTGGGAGATAGATTCAATAAATGGACTGATGTCGCCACAGCTTCATCCCAAAAATGATTCGGAAGTCCCTTTGCCTGCAACATTCTTCTTTCCATCTCCACAACAGTGCGATTTTTCCGCTCAACGACACCATTTTGCTCCGGTGTATATGGTGTTGTTAGCTCCCTGTGGATGCCACTTTCTTCACAAAAGAAATTAAATTCCTTGGACAAGAACTCGCCGCCTCTATCAGTGCGAAAGGTTTTGATGGACAGACCACTTTGTTTCTCAACCATGGCTTTAAATTGCTTGAATTTCTAAAATGTTTCTGATTTGCTTTCCAAAAAATAGACCCAACTCATGCGACTATAATCATCAGTAAAGAGTAGAAAATAACGACTACCACCAAAAGATGTAGTATGCATAGGTCCACATAAATCAACATGTATTAATTCAAGACATTTTGAATTCCTCCAAGCCTTTCCAATAGGAAAAGATTTTTTAGTTTGTTTTGCATAAATGCATCCTTCACACAATTCAATAGAATCAATTTTTGGTAGTCCAAGAACCATACCTTTGTCAACGAGCAATTTTAAGCCTTTTATGTTAAGGTGACCGTACCTCGGATGCCACAACTTTGAGTCATTTTTTGCACTTGCAGCAAGGGCAAAATTTTCCATATTGGAAACATCCAACGGAAACATATTATTTGGCGTCATGGTGATGCGAACCTTTTTTCCCTGACTTCTTGTTTGTAATGACACACACATCGTCATCGAACCAAAGAGAATATCCATAAGTTGTCCAACGCTTATCAAATTGTATCCTAGATCAGGTACAAACTGAACATTATCCAACACTTTTACTTTGTCATGGCTAGTGTCGACAATCACCTTGCCTTTTCCTTCAACCTGCATCTCTTTTGTGTTGCCAAGTTGCACCTTCTTTCTTTGCTTCTCATCAAGCTCTTGGAACATAGATTTGGTTTCCATCATATGATTTGAACAACCACTATCTACAAACCATAAATCACTTGACTTATGATCTGTATCAACGCAAGCAAAGAGATAATTTTCTTCCTCATTTTCTCCTGCCGCAAAGTTTATTTTCTGGTCTTTATACCAGCAGTCATCCCTTATATGCCCGTAGCGCTGACAGTGATGACATTGAATGCCATTTTTTTGGTTACTTTGCTCATTGGACTGCTTGTGCTCGTCATTCCTTCCTCTGCCTCGTCCATAACCACGACCACGACCACCGCGGAATCCTCTTCTTCCTCGGCCTCTGCTTGCTGGACCATTGTTTTCTCCATACTTAGTTGTAGCATCCTTCACCTGGAATGCCTTCTGTTCATTCTTTTTAGTAGATCGATTGAGTCTCGCCTCATGAGATCGAAGAGATCCCATAAATTCATCAAAGGAAAATACTGAAAGATCCTTAGACTCTTCAATCGCAGCAACTACATGATCAAATTTTGGAGTCAAGCTTCGCAGTATCTTTTTCACAATGGTCTGGTCAGTAACCTTCTTGCCATAGGATCACATTTTGCTAATAATTACCACTGCTTTGGACAAAAAATCAGCAATAGATTCCCCACTTTTCATCATCAAGGTTTCAAAGTCACGCCGAAGTGATTGAAGTCTCACCACAATGACCTTTGAATCACCTTGAAACTCCTTCTGTAGCCTTGATTAAAGTGGTTGCAAATTGCAAGGCGGAAGCTGACGCTGGTGGTACCAGCCTAGATTTCAGTGTCGTATCCACATTTAGATTTGATGCTGGCAGTAGGCTATGTTCTTCTAGACCTAAAATTCAGTATCATGTCGTGTAAGCTATGCCTCAAATATGTTGGACATCTTAGTTATAGATACATGCAGATATCATGATTGTTCTCAGGATGATGAGAAATGCCGATACGCCTCGTGTGGTATTTTGGACTCCTGTCCTGCTACGTGGCATGCAAATCATGTGGAAATGAGTTTGCAAAAGTTGTGAGATGCCGTGACGACTTAAACTTTTTTTGAACTATGCGAAATGCAAGTTTTAACCAAATGCATATTTCACGAATTCCTTGGACAAATTACCAAATTGAAGTAACGCATAGTCTACTTTCCTTTGTTCAAACTTGTAAGATTTATATACATCAAATATTTAAATTTGTTTTTTGATGGCGTCACATAGAAAGACACATAATTGAAGACATATCTATAGACGTTAGTTTTCCATCGCAGAAGGATTATAGGTTTGTGTAATAGTAACATATGTGTGAATGTCGTCGAAGCTACTTGCAAATACCCATATGATATTTTCAAGAGAAAATGACACCATATACATATATAGTTGCGGAGCCAAAAATTTTATTTAGGAGTCTCAAAATGTAAAGAAGTAAATTCACGAAGAAGTAAAAGGGTGTCAATATGTAAAATTGATCCATTTTGTAAACGATTACACAATAGTCAAGGAGTACTATCCCTTCGTCTTGTAAATATCCCACTTGGTAATTAATAAAAATCCTTTCATTGCCAAAAAAAATCATTCTTCACACCAATACATTTATTTAACAAACATTTGAAACAAAACAAGTTATTTGGAACAACAGTCGCCAAAAGCATGTTCAACATGCAAGAAGTTGAATCCTGATCTTCTGTAGTATCCCTACAACATCTTTCATGTTTGTCCGTCTTGCTGGAGATTCAACACAACAATCTAGTGCCACTTTCATGATTGATGCTACACAATCTAACGTCTTCTTCAAGTGATTATCCATCGGTGTAACCAAGTTGGAATCCGCAACATCCATTACTGCATCAGGAAGTGAATAACTCACCCATTGCTTCAAGCTAAGATCTCCCTCAAACTCACTAGGCTTTCTCCTAGTAAACGTTTCCAGCAATATGATTCCATAACTATAGACATCACATTTAGTAGACACTAATCCATCTTGTCCATACTCTGCAATCAAAGAATTAATTTAAAGATGTAACATGATAACTAGGTGGAAAAAAAAAAGAAAGGGAAAAGAAATGTCCAAAGCAAAATCAAGAGACGTACCTGGCGCAATATAACCCAATGTTGCTAGTGTTTTTGTGTATAAATCACTCTCATCTTCACCAAGCAGTTTTGAGATGCCAAAGTCACTTAGGTGGGCAACCATATCCTCATCCAACAACACATTACTAGGCTTTAGATCACAATGAATCACAGGCGATGAGCACCCATGGTGAAGATATTCCAAAGCACATGCCACATCTATCATTATGCTTAGTCTTTGCCTGATGTCGAGGAAGTAGTTGTGCGAATACAAATACTTCTCAAGACTCCCATTAGGCATATACTTGAGCACTAAAGCCTTGAAATCAAGATTGGAACAGCTAGTAATGACTTTTACGAGATTCCTATGGCGAAGGCTACACAAAACTTTACATTCCGTATCAAAACTCTTGAATGCTGCACCCAGTTTCAGGTTGAACACTTTAACTGCAATGGTAGTTCCACTTCTGAGAACACCTTTGTAAACAGAGCCAAAACTTCCAGAACCAATCAGATTACTCTCGCTAAGCGCATCTGTTGCTTGGATCAGTTCATAGTATGAAATTCTTTCTCTTGTTATGGCAGACAATGAATCAGCTTGTTGAGGAGCTCTTTTACCTTTTCTATACCTTATCCAGAAAAAAATAAAGGTGCTAGGAACAACTACTAGTGCAATTCCCAGCAAAACAAAAAGAACTAGCAATTTTTTCCTATTTGATTTGTGCTTTGATGAAGTGGGGCATGGCGGGACACTAAATCTTGAAGAACCACACAATGCTTCATTGTAGATGAAAAACTGACTCGAGAGGTTCTTGAAAGGACCTCCCGAGGGTATTTCACCATACAATTTGTTGACAGAAATATTGAAATACTTCAAGTTTTGAAGTTTCTCCAAAGACTTAGGAATGTTTCCAGATATATTATTATGAGAAAGGTCTAGGAATTCCAAACCTACCATGTTGCTCATTGAGTCAGGTATAGATCCTTGCAACTTGTTGTGTCTCAGAGAAAGGTGTGCCAAATTTTGCAATCCTCCAATTTCTCTTGGAATTTCATTTGAGAATTGATTCATCGATAGATCCATCTTTATTACAGCCTTTAGATTTTCAATTTCTGGAGGTAAAGAACCTATCATGTTGTTTGATGATAAGTCAAGAACCACTAGATCTTGAAGGTTCCCTAAGCTTGGTGGTATATTGGAACTCAATTTGTTAGAACCGAGATGTATCTCCCTAAGGGAAGTAATATTCCCTAAACAATTAGGAAAAGATCCTGAAAGTTGATTTTGAACCAAGTAAATTTCACCCAAATGCTGCAATTTACATATATGATCTCCAATAAATCCTGTAAATTTGTTGATACTCAAGTTGAACCGCTGAAGGTATCTCAAGTTGCCAATTGATGTTGGAATTGATCCGACCAAGTTATTTCCAGAAACATCAAGTGTTAATAAGCTGCTTAAGTTCCCAACCTCATTAGGAATTCGCCCTTGGATTTTACAACTGTTGGCGACAAATGTCGTAAGAGATGTGGAAAGGTTCCCCATGGAGGCAGGAAGCATGCCGTTTAGAGGATTCAAATATAGAGATAGAAATATTAAATTTCTGCAAATGGTTAAGGAAGTCAAGAAGCTTAATGATGAGTCGCTGGTTAAATTGTTTCTCTCCAAGTCTAGGATTTGTAGATTAGTCAAATATCCAAGAGAATTGGGAATCAAACCACTGAGTTTGTTGCCTTGAAGACCTAGAAGAGTAAGTTTGGAACAATTGGAGATGGAATGAGGAATAGTACCAACAAGATTGGTTAAGCCACCCAGAAGAAGTCTTTCAATGTTGGGTAAGATGGAACCTATGTTTGGTGGGAGGCTTCCTGATAGATTGTTGAATGAAAGATCAATTATTTTCAGCCCTGATATGTTGAAGATCTCTATATCAAGTGAACCACTAAAAGTATTAAATACAAGACCAAGCTCCTCCAACTCAATGAGATTGCTTATCTCTTTGGGTATTTCACCTGTAAACACATGAAGAAAAAATGAATACAAGTGAGATGAACTATTTAGCTCAATGTGATTCATGCTTTAGTTTGACTTGATAAGGTGTCGACAAGAACTCAGAAAATTATTTAATAACTATATACTTCTTTTTCCTATTGTTATTGATCAGTCTTAAGAAGGATGTACACATTATATATTTTTTTCTCCATTAAAGTTCTTAATTTAATTTTATATGAATTTCTGATTGTGCAGGTTTGTATTTTTATATGGACTCAAATGTATAAACTGATACTTTATTAGAAGTTAGCTAACTACCAACAGGAGTTCAAATTTGCAGGTTATTTCTTAAAACAGACTAATTTTAAACATTATAAGACGCTCCTTATATGGTGTTTCTTGTCATGCGCTTGAAGATTTATTTATAATTGTTACATTTTATTACTCATTACATGCATACATTCATAGAATTTTAATAGTTCTAATGGATCTATAAAAATTAACATGAAACACAAGTGCAATTCACGTGTATATATAGAGAGACACCATTAGAATATATATGTACCTATAAGCTTATTTTCACTAATCTGTAGATGTTGCATCTTGGTTAAGTTGCCAATCTCCCGTGGTAAGAATCCACTAAGATTGTTCTGCGCCAGTGACAAAATTTGCAGCGATGAGATATTGAATATGGAAATTGGGACGGAGCCGGTAATCTGGTTATCCTCCATGGCTAACTCTGCCAAATTAACAAGATTTCCAATTTCTTGTGGAATTATCCCTGCAATTAATGTGTAATAAAATAAATTTCTGAAGTAATAAGATACAATAGTGCTAGTATGCATAAGATGAAACCTACCAGTGAAATGGTTAGTTCCGAGATATAATATCTGCAAGTTACTCAATCTTCCTATTTCACTATGTACTGGTCCATCAAAATCATTTTCTGATAAAGACAATACTTGAAGTTGTGAACAATTTGATAAGCTTGTAGGCATATGACCAAGAAGCTTGTTAGAAGACAGATAAAGCCCTTTGAGTTTCGGAAGACCATTGCACAAACCATTGGGAAGACTTCCTGATAAGCTATTGCCAGTAAATGAAATGAATTCGATCCTAGAAATATTGAAAATTGTGAATGGTATAGAACCCGTAAGTTGATTATATTGTATGGACAACCCGTTCATGTTGTGAAGATTGCCAATCCCTTCTGGGATGTTTCCTTGAAGTGAATTATAAGATATCTCCAAAACCTCCAACCTTGAGGCATTCGAGAGTGACGAAGGAATAGAGCCTAGGAGCTTGTTACCTCCCAAGTTTAATACTCTAAGGTTTAGAAGATTTCCAATCACTATTGGGATTTGACCCTCTATGGAATTGAATTTCAGATTCAAAGTCTCACATTCAGAAATATTAGAAAATGAAGAAGGGATGGAACCACTGAAACTATTATTCCTAAGATTTAGAACTTGAAGTTGGTGTAAAAAACCAAACCAAGAAGGAACCTCCCCTCTGAATTTGTTGAAACTTAAATCAAGAAACTTAAGCCGACGCAAGCGTGCCATTTCTTGAGGCAAATTTCCCTGGAAATTGTTGCTTTCCAAGTCAAGAGAAACAAGAAATGTGAGGTTTCCAAATTCACGTGGAATTCTGCCAGTAAGAGCCATGTTGGAAAGGTTCAAGGACTTCACTCTCTGGTGACGAGAACCACAAGTGACTCCCACCCAATGACAAACAGAAGTAGCGGGAGACCAACTTTCATCCAAGAAGTGAAAGGGGTCGGAAATGATTTGAGATTTTAAAGAGAGAAGAGCTAATTGATCAGTCGTAGTGTTGGTTTGGGTCATATCTGAACTAACCATAACATAGTGAAGCCACAAGAGTGTTAAGAGAAAAGAGGTGAAAGCTTTCTCCATTATTGCATAAATTGGTAGGAATATGGATATGGCTAGTAATGATGTGGGTTTGAAACTTTAAATAGTAAAGAGATCGCTTGCTCTTTCTTTTCATTCAAACATCTTTTAAAAGAAAAAGGAAAAGTTTTCTCTTTATGTCATCCCAAGAATAATAATACAACTAAAGAAAGAAATATAACTCGTATTGACTCGAAAAGAAGTCTTCCACAAACTTTTATAACCAAAGGTAAGATGTCCAATAACACAGAAAGAATGAATTCTGTACATATTTAACAAACAAAATTTAAATAAATATTTGAAAAAGACTAAAAATGTTACCATTTTACAAAACTATTAAATGCATGCTTAAGAGACCATTTTGAATCTATCATTAAACATAAGATACCATTAGTGTCATTTTATCCTAACTTTTGTAACCAAATGTAAGGGTGCAATAACACAGCAAGAATGAATTGAATTAATATTAGAGATAAAGTATCCAGTACCTCAGATGGCCAAAGTTTCTGCGACACACTCCAACTTCACAGGGTCCTATTACCCCCTGAACTCAGTTTTAGCTTATTTTTGTCACCCTTTTATGCTGACGTGACACCTTTATTACATAAAATGAGGCCCACATCGAAGGTGCCACATCAGCTAAAAAGGCTGACAAAAGGTGCCACGTCAGTTAAAATGGTTGACAAAAATACGCTAAAATTTAGTTCGCGGGGTAATAGGACCCCGTGAAGTTGGAATGTGTCATAGCAAATTTGTTTGTAGTTCAGGGGTACTAGATGCTTTACTCTTAATATTACAATGAATTTATAAGAAAGATGTTCATGTCTTAAATGTCTCTTCCTTGCTAAAGTTACCAATAATTTCAATATTACAATGACTTTATAAGAAAGATGTTCACGTTTAAAATAATTCTTTCTTTGATGAAGTACCAATAATTTCCCTCACAGACCTGTACAGGGGACAAGAAATAAAGTTGTGGGCTCCAAAGAAAAATTATAAAAAGGAAACGTAAGGGACAGATATGAAATTCACACTTTGAATACATTTTCTTGATTGGAGTATTATTTTTGATTTACATCATAACAATAGTGACTTAGTTTTGGCAAACCAAAATCTAACAAGTGTTCGTTGGGATTTGTATCTTTCGATCCCATATCAACATATCAACAACTTTTTATGTTTGAACCCATTATTTTGCTATTTCAATGTGTTCAAATTGAAAAAGCTACTAATATAACAGCCAATGTTACATACTTTTTTCATTTTCCAGAAGAGAATATTACGGCTTCCGTAATATGTGGACACATCCAAGGACCATACGAACCCGGGCTGTTACTTCGAGGTAATTACCATCAGCCAACTTCACCTTTCATGGTAATATTCGGACTTTCCACATTCGTATCAGCAATCGAAGACTCTATCGGTTTTCCTTCATGAATCTGCCCTACGCGCACATTTTCCTGTATGAAGAAACAACAGGTTCGCCTGTTCTGGCATGTCAGAACGATTAGGATCTAGAGCATAGTACTGTTAATGCAGTAGCTGCTGTTGTAAAATGTGTCCTAAAAAAGTACTAACGTCATTTTTTTCCAAATCGTCAAAGTCATTTCCAGTTTCATCATCATGGTGCTGCTGTATACATGTTTCTATTTGGAGTTTCATTATTTTGCAAATTTTGATCTTCCCATAAAATGGTCAGCCACCCTTCTGCTACCAATGGCTTTCTGTTTTCTCTGGATGTGAAACTCATTGCTTTTTCCATACAGGGCTAGAGGTTATAGAGCATGCAACATTTAAACTAACCATCGACAACATTCTGAACTTGAGTGCACCTGAAAAGAAATTGAACGAACTGGATGTACTAAAACTATAGTTCGACTGTTCCGCACGAGTGGAGCCACCTTCAATCTAGAGGGTTCACCCCCTTCTACGGAAAATTATACTATTTTGGTACGACAAGGAACACACGAAAACACACTCCAAAAACAGTCCACTAGTTCAAGAACCAAGGACCCTTTTGAAGACCCCTCTCGGAGTCAACAAACAACAACAACAACACAATATATTGTGGTGTTTTGTCAAGATGATGAGCTAATTGAAGTGTTTGATCTGAAATTCTCCATTGAAGAGCTATTGGAGAAGGTCAGCTTAGCTAAGACGAAGTAAGAAGAATCTAGAAGACAGTTTTTGGAAATGATAACTGCTTTTTCATTTCATTTACAATGGGTATATATACAAGTGTTTAGAGACTCCTAACTAACCATCTTCTTTCAATAGAATTACAAATCTGCCACTAACTTAATCTTCACTAAACTAATTTGCTACATGCTAGCTAATCTCAACACCCCTCTCAAGTTGGAGGTGATATATTCACGGACAACTTGCTTAAAACTTGAGAATGCTTAGGTCCACTCAAGGCTTTGGTCAGCAAATCTGCTAGCTGTTCAGTTGTAGATATATGTTGCAATATGATGAGCCCCTCTTGCAGTTTATCTCTAACAAAGTGACAATCCACTTCAATGTGCTTTGTGCGTTCATGAAAAACTGGGTTTCTTGCGATGTGGATGGCTGCCTGGCTATCACAGAACACCTGAATAGGCAAAGTGCAGGGATCATTCAATTCCTTCACCAATCTTTCAAGCCACACTAACTCTCCAACAACTTTCCTCACTGCTCTGTACTCGGCTTCAGCTGATGACAATGAAACAGTAGTTTGTTTCTTTGATTTCCACCCAATAGGACTGTCTCCCATGAATACTATATAACCACTTATAGATTTTCCTAAATCAGGACATGAAGCCCAGTCCGAGTCAAAGAATGCACTGATTCTACAATTCCTATTTTTAGATATGAAAATACCTTGATTCAGATCACCTTTCAAGTACCTTAAAACATGGAATGCTGCCTTGAGATGTGGTTCTCTTGGAGTTTGTAGGAACTGACTGAGATGTTGAACGCTGTAAGCAATATCCATTCTAGTATGAGTAAGAAAATTCAATTTTCCTATGAGTTTTTGGTAGTATGTTGGATCTGCAAGCACTGTACCTTCTTTTGAGCTTAATTTCAAATTGCAATCAAGAGGTGCACTGGTTGTGTTATAGCTCATGCAATCAAACTCCCTAATCAGATCAGCAGCAAATTTTTGTTGTGTGATCGCCACCCCATTATTCTTGTAAAGGATTTCTAAACCTAGGAAGTAGTGAAGCTTGCCTAGGTCTTTGATTCTAAATTGATTATGCAAAAATGTCTTCAACGACTCTATGTCATCTGCATCAGTTCCAGTCAGTATTATATCATCAACTTACACTGCAACAAACAGACTGCACACTCCATCCTTCTTGTAGAACAAAGAATAGTCACTATTTGAGTGTATGTAACCTCTTGACTGTAATGCATTAGCTAACTTCTCATACCACTGCCTGCTAGCCTCCTTCAGTCCATACAAGGACTTCCTCAGCCTACACACCAAGTTACTGTTACTCACTTCCAGACCTTGTGGAACATCCATATAGACTTCCTCATGGAGGTCACCGTGTAGGAAGGCATTGTTTACATCAAGCTGGTACATATTCCAACCCTTTTTAACTGCTAAACTGATTAAGGTTCTTACTGTGGTCATTTTTACCACTGGTGAGAATGTTTCTGCATAGTCGACCTCTGCCTGTTGAGTGTAACCCTTTACTACAAGTCTGGTCTTCAACCTTTCCACAGACCCATCAGCCTTGTGCTTGACTTTATAGACTCATTTACATCCTATAGCTTTCTTTCCTGCAAGCAAAGGTACTAGGTCCCAAGTTTTATCTGCATATAGAGCCTCAAACTCTTGAGTCATGGTTGTTTGCCAGGCAGGGCTTAAGACTGCCTCTTTAAATGAGGAAGGTTCAACATCATGTACAATAGGTTGCAATAGTTGTTGACTACTAGGAGAGAAGGAAGCAAGGGAGGTGTGTTGTGTGTGAGCAGGTAGTGTGTAGTTATAGTCTTTCAGGTAGGAGGGCAAGGTGTGTGTTCTACTTGATTTTCTAAGTGGTATTGAGTTATGCTCAGTACCAGCAGTTTCAGGACATGTTGGAAGTGGAGTTGTATTAGTTAAATTATGTGTCTCAGTTTGTTCCAGGGCATGAGGCTCAATAGTATTTGGAGTTCTGGTATCTGATATGGTTGTGGTGTCAGAATTACTTAGAGGTCTCGGATCAAAGTCACATGTGACATCATTGGTAACATCCCTACTCAACCCACAATCATCATTAAAAATACTGTTATCAGAATTCAACAAATTAAGTTTTCTCAGGACTGAATTAAGGCTAGGATCAGGAAAAGTTAATGCAAATGGAAAAATATTTTCATGAAACACAACATCTCTGTATCTTTCCAGAGCTCAAGTCTAGGACCTTGTACCCTTTAGTATTAAAAGGATAACCAACAAATACATGAGGTGTAGACCTTGGTTCAAACTTATCTTTATGTGACATGAGGGTCACAGGAAAACATAGACTTCTAAATGACCTAAGGTGTGAATAAGTGGGTATTTTGTTGTACAATATTTCAAAAGGTGTTTTGTTCTGCAATATTGAACTGGGAAGTCTATTTATGATGTAGGTGGCTTTCAGGACACACTCCCCCCAGAATTTTATAGGAAGCTTGGAATGGTACAACAAAGCTCTGGAGGTTTCAAGCAAATATTTATTCTTTCTCTCTACAACACCATTTTGTTGTGGTGTGTAGGGACAAGTTATTTGGTGTATCATTCCCTTGCTTTGCAAGAAATCACATGTTTCTTTATTTGTAAATTCTGAACCATTATCTGTTCTTACTTACTTAACAGATATTTTGAACTGATTCTCAATCCAAGATATAAGAGCTTTAATGGTTTGTAAGGTATTGGTTTTATGTAACGCCCCGTAAAAGGCGTGCATAGATTAGTCTTTAATATTGAGCTCTTAGACTTAATGACTTAAAATTTTCTAAGTGTAAAATGAGACTTAGTCATTTTAGCTGGCAATCTTCGGGATACAACTTTTCAACCTTCCCGACATTCGTTTTTAGATTTTAAAGTTGCGTTATGATCGGGAAAGATCATAGTGCATCTCGGATAAGTTTTGGAATTTTTCGGAACGCATAAGGCTGCGTTTGGATTTCAAAACAGTAGCAAAACGCATAGCCTATTGCCCAGTTTTCAGCATTTCAGGGTCAACTTCAAACAATTATAACTCCCTGTATATAATGAACTGTGTGAGCTATAATATATCAAATGAAAGCTATTTGAGTCCTCTTTCAAATACAGTTGGTTTCATCCAATTTGATTATATGAGTAAAAGGTTATAATCGATTTACTCCAGACTACCAAACTGTCAACTGAGGGACAGATTTGACCTTAATTGTTCCTTAGGGATATTTTGGTCATCCTCCACCCCTATATATACCACCAACACGGGATTTAATCCCTCAAACACCAAAATACACCTTCATTCATCAAAATTGCTCAAGAACACTCCTTAGGGTTTCAAAATAAAAACCCAAATAGTTCAAGATTCGACCGTAGGTTTTCGAAGATAGTTACATATTCGGAATCACAAATCCGCGAGCTTCAAGAAACATCTAGTATTTTCGGAAATAGAAGTACGTGGGGTTATCCTAAAATCTCATGGGTGTAGTTTTTATGAACATGCATGCTTTTAAATGGGGGTTTTCAATCAAATGCTAATAACTTGCCTTCAATGTGATTTCTAAGTCATTTTTCTTTATGTCATGGGAATTGTTTGCCTATATACTTCAATGGTTGAAACCATGCATATGTGATTTGAGATTTTCCATGGAAGTTTGATAAATATGAATGATAAATTTCTTTCAAATTCCCATGATAATGTCTTGATACCCCATATCATATTGTGACCAACAAAAGAGAGCATGAATTTGAAATAATTATTGTTCACCACTTGTAAATGATGAAGCACCTTGGTTTTTACATGATTATGCATATGTGGATGTGATATTGATGACTTGCAAGTCGGGTATGACGATACCCTATAGACTATGATACGTGATTGAATTAAATGAAGTTTGAATGCATTGATTTTACATGGGATAGGTGGATGCCCGAAGAAGGCGTTTGAGTGTAAGGGCTCATCGCTGGAAACCGTGTTTGCCGACACGAGAATTTGGTACCAGGCTAAGTGATCTTGTGTACTTGACTTTATGTCATTCCCAAATTGGGACTATAGGTAGGAGCCCGGGCTAAGTGATCTTGGGCACTACCATTGGGTCGAGACACCATGCTTCGTGGTCTTGTGTGTCTCTCCCTCACTTATACTCTAATCTCGACGGCAACCGAGGTTTGACAGTTGGTGTAAATTATATAGGGTATTCCACCTAGCTCAGTTGCATTTCATTGTTGTTGAGAAACTATTGCATTATGCCTATGTGTTTTCAAATGATTTGATATGAAATTGCTTTATAATGGCTCTCAACTATATTTTGTAAAAATATTATGTTTTATTTTGATATCTGCATGCCAGTACTTTTGTGTTGATCCCCTCCCCTCTCCAACCTCTCAGGTTCAGAGGCCCAGTCTAGGGGTCAAGAGAATCAGTAGATCATTCAGACAGAGTTGCAGAGACAAGTGGTGAGCCTTCTATGTTTTGGAAGGTCTTATGTCCTGCAGTCCTTTTATCTTATATTTAGTTTTGGGGTCTACTGGGGGCCTTGTCCCAGTTTATATACAGTTACTTGACTCATTCATTTGTTAGAGATTTTCGCAGACAGTTGTTTAGAGGTTGATTGATGTTGGGGGGACTTTATTTCCCCGTTATTGTTTCTTTTCATATTTATGACCATATTTCTGAATTATTGTGTTTCTTCTGCATTACTTTAATCATATGAATTAGGTGCATGATTACCAGACAGATAGGGGTGTTTCGGGCCTCCATGGTTCGAAATGCTCGTCACGGCCAGGCCCTAGTTCGGGTCGTGACAAACTTGGTATCAAAGCATGGTTCATGGTCCCAGGGTGTCTGTGAAATCGCGTCGTGTAGAGTCTTGTTTATGGGTGTGTAGCGCGCCACACTTATAAGCAAGAGGCTACTAGGCGTTTAGGAATGTCTCTCTTTCTTCATGTTCTAGTTCGTGCAATAGAGTCAGAATGTTCCTCTTTCATACTCTAATTTGTGCTATGGTGTCCCCCATACGAAAGTAAAAAGTCATCCCACATTCTTTCCTTACTCTAATGTCCTCAGATATGTCTCATTATTGAGGTGATTCAAGTACAGAAGTTTAGAATCTAAATGGTATGGTCCTTTCTGATTGAACCATATAAGAGTTAAAATTTATGCAAGGACTTAATAAGAGTCCGTTAGTGCTTCAATGTGAATTGATTTCGATGTAAACATTAATCCTGATGGAATCGTGCTTTTCAGCTTGAGGTATTAATTGCATTTAATCCCCTTCAAATTTATGTTACAAATGTCTTGCTTAAGGGGGGATGATGTGTAGTAGAATGTTGGAACTGTATTTCCACCCGAATAGTAGTATGCGTTAAAGTGTTGTTGTCATGACCTATTGGTAGTGATATTGGACCAAGAAGTTGGGAATGTGAAGTCACAAAGTTAGAAGTCAGAGTGAGGGTGACTTTTGTGTAAATGAATATTTTAGTTGAATAACCGATGTTCAAGAATGATTTACCCCCCTTATGGTGATAGACTAATGTGGTAGCTAGTAGCATGTGTGGATTGTATGGTAATCTGTGGGGAAAGTGTTTGACTCAGATTTTTATTTATACAGTAAGATGTGTATCCTTAGATCATTGAATATTGTGTGTCAATTTTCTATCTCTTGTAATATGTAATCTTATTATCATGGTGTTTTTGAAAAAAATCAAAGTCTAGTGAAGCTGTGTGGGGCTCTTTTGATTCACTAGCATAGTTTCTTTGTTATTCATTTCATTTCTTGTTCAAAACACAAAAATCAAAGTCTAGTGAAACCGTGTGAGACCTATTTCGATTCACTAGCAGCTTGCTGTCCAACTTGTTGTTCTTGTGTTGGTTTAATATATGTATAGCTGAATCTGTTTGCATGAGATTGAGTAAGTAATTAGGAGGTGAGAGATCAGTATAAGTAGATAAGATTGTATGGGGTTATAATATCTGATTAAGGTTAACCATGCCTATTCTGTGACTTTACCCCCCCCCCCCCCCCACCTTGACCTTCTTTTGTTGGTAGTTGTAAACTAGTACTACTTGTGAGAAGGTAGGTAGTAGATTTTTGAGGTATTTGGATAGAATGTTCAGATTTGACGGTCTAGTATATTATGTTGCCTTCTTCATTGATGGTAGATGATTGATGCTAGACTATTGGCTTGAATTTAATGTAGAATGTGGATGTCGGAATAGTGGCATGAGATTGATAGTGTTGGGCTCTTTTATATGATCTTGATTCTCATAGTAATGAGATATAAGTTTGGAGTCGCGATATTGGTAGGCTATGACAAAAGTGGTATGGTTCATCAAAGGCTCGGTGATATCCATGTTAAGTGTTAGAAATCTAAGTTTGAGCTTTGAAGGTTGAACCGATAGAAATAAGTGTGCAAGCATCATACTATGACTATTGGGGCTATCGAAATATAGAGTGTATCTCAGAAGGTAGTATTAGCAGTGGGCTTTCCACTTTCATGTGTGGTCGTTCGGGTAAAATTTCTATTTAATTATGTGTATTGTTGTATTTCAGACCCCAAAGTGCGGTGAGTGTAGTTCAGCTTAGAGTCTAGTAATAAGGTGTAACACCCCGTAAAAGGCGTGCATAGATTAGTCTTTAATATTGAGCTCTTAGACTTAATGACTTAAAATTTTCTAAGGGTAAAATGAGACTTAGTCATTTTAGCTGGCAATCTTCGGGATACAACTTATCAACCTTTCCGACATCCGTTTTTAGATATTCAAGTTGCGTTACGATCGGGAAAGCTCATAGTGCATCTCGGATAAGTTTCAGAATTTTTCGGAACGCATAAGGCTGCGTTTGGATTTCAAAACAGTAGCAAAACGCATAGCCTATTGCCCAGTTTTCAGCATTTCAGGGTCAACTTCAAACAATCATAACTCCCTTTATATAATGAACTGTGTGAGCTATAATATATCAAACGAAATCTATTTGAGTCCTCTTTCAAATACAGTTGGTTTCATCCAATTTGATTATATGAGTAAAAGGTTATAATCGATTTACTCCAGACTACCAAACTGTCAACTGAGGGACAGATTTGACCTTAATTGTTCCTTAGGGGTATTTTGGTCATCCTTCACCCCTATATATACCACCAACACGGGATTTAATCCCTCAAATACCAAAATACACATTCATTCATCAAAATTGCTCAAGAACACTCCTTAGGATTTCAAAATAAAAACTCAAATAGTTCAAGGTTCGATCGTAGGTTTTCGAAGATAATTACATATTCAGAATCACAAATCCGCGAGCTTCAAGAAACATCTAGTATTTTCGGAAATAGAGATACGTGGGGTTATCCTAAAATCTAATGGGTGTAGTTTTTATGAACATGCATGCTTTTAAATGGGGGTTTTCAATCAAATGCTAATAACTTGCTTTCAATATGATTTCTAAGTCATTTTTCTTTATGTCATGGGAATTGTTTGCCTATATACTTCAATGGTTGAAACCATGCATATGTGATTTGAGATTTTCCATGGAAGTTTGATAAATATGAATGATAAATTGCTTTCAAATTCCCATGATAATGTCTTGATACCCCCTATCATATTGTGACCAACAAAAGAGAGCATGAATTTGAAATAATTATTGTTCACCACTTGTAAATGATGAAGCACCTTGGTTTTTACACGATTATGCATATGTGGATGTGATATTGATGACTTGTAAGTCGGGTATGACGATACCCTACAAAATATGATACGTGATTGAATTAAATGAAGTTTGAATGCATTGATTTTACATGAGATAGGTGGATGCCCGAAGAAGGCGTTTGAGTGTAAGGGCTCATCGCTGGAAACCGTGTTTGCCGACACGAGAATTTGGTACCAGGCTAAGTGATCTTGTGTACTTGACTTTATTTCATTCCCAAATTGGGACTATAGGTAGGAGCCCGGGCTAAGTGATCTTGGGCACTACCATTGGGTCGAGACACCATGCTTCGTGGTCTTGTGTGTCTCTCCCTCAATTATACTCTAATCTCGGCGGCAACCGAGGTTTGACAATTGGTGTAAATTATGTAGGGTATTCCACCTAGCTCAGTTGCATTTCATTGTTGTTGAGAAACTATTGCATTATGCCCATGTGTTTTAAATGATTTGATATGAAATTTCTTTATGATGGCTCTCAACTATATTTTGTAAACATATTATGTTTTGTTTTGATATCTCTGCGTGCCAGTACTTTTGTGCTGACCCCCTCCCCTCTCCAATCTCTCCGGTTCAGAGGCCCAGTCTAGGGGTCAAGAGAATCAGTGGATGACAGAGTTGCAGAGACAAGTGGTGAGCCTTCTATGTTTCGGAAGGTCTTATGTTCTGCAGTCCTTTTATCTTATATTTAGTTTTGGGGTCTACTGGGGGCCTTGTCCCAGTTTATATACAGTTACTTGACTCATTCATTTGTTAGAGATTTTTGCAGACAGTTGTTTAGAGGTTGATTGATGTTGGGGGAACTTTATTTCCCCGTTATTGTTTCTTTTCATATTTATGATCATGTTTCCGAATTATTGTGTTTCTTCGTCATTACTTTGATCATATGAATTTGGTGCATGATTACCAGACAGATAGGGGTGTTTCGGGCCTCCATGGTTCGAAATGCTCGTCACGGCCAGGCCCTAGTTCGGATCGTGGCATTTTACTGTGCAACAATTGAGTCCAAGTTGATCTACTGAAATCATCAACTATAGTTAGGAAATATTTTTGGTTTTGGTGTGTTGGTGCATTGTATGGTCCCCATAAGTCAATGTGCAACAAGTCAAATATTCCATCAGTTTTACATGAAGATTTTTCAGCAAAAGGCAATCTTGCTTGCCTGGCCATTGGGCAGACAATACATGTAAAGGGTTGTTTTTGGGCAAAGGTAACAGGAATTGACGATAGAGTCTTCATTTTTCCAAAAGGTACATGACCTAGCCTAGTGTGCTAGAGGTGATCAACATTGTTTCCATGAGATGAATGTAAATCATGAGTCTCAACAGAGCATAAACTATTAATAGACTGGAGTGGACGATTGTCCTTCATGATGCCAACTTTTTCATTACTGGAAGATGGGAAATTTACATGAGGAATAGATTGTGAAACATTAGTCTGCTTATTCAAACTAGGGTGAACAGGATTGTTATGCACATATGGTTTATTTGAACAACTGGATGGAGAAAAACTAGAATTATGAGGTGAACTATCAGACAATGTTTAGAAAATACCAGCTGAACATACAGAAGAAGTAAAACAGGAATGTGAACTGCTGTGGCATTTTGGACAAAAGAAGTACAGACCATTCTTTGCTCTACCAATCCCCAGAGGGCTCTTCTGTGAAGGGCCCTGCATAAGCAGGAAGAGCTGTTGAAGCTGACAACACTTTTGTGATTAGAGATCAAGCAATGAACAAATATTAGATTGAATTTAAAACTAGGTATAAACAGTACTTTATGCAGGATAAGTGTTGAGTTTAGACAGGCTTCACCAATTTCAGTCACCCTAACCTTGTATCCATTTGGTAAACTGACTAGGAATGGATAGGGTAGTGTCCTAATTTTGGTCAGTAAGGATCTATTATAAGCCATGTGGTTTGTTGTTCCTGAGTCTATAATCCATGAGTCAACATCTAAGGTAACACAATTGCAAGATAAATCACCAATCTCAGTGATAGAAGAGTAACAAGCCAAAATACCTGCTAGATTCACAGCTCCATGGCCAGTGACAAAATCATTTGATGAATCCTTAGTGTCAACACTTGTGTTATACCCTTTTACTCGAAAACTTCCCAACAAATGCAGCAACTGGTTGTATTGTTCCTTGGTGAGGCTGTGTTCAAGTTTCTGTTGAGAAGTGTTGTTTGCAATAACTCTGGCCCCATCAGTGCTGCTAAACACATTTGATGCTAATGCTTAATATCTCCCCTTTGTGAACTTAAAATCCAGAGGGAAACCATGCAGTTTGTAACACTTATCTTCTGTGTGTCCTGTCTTCTTGCAGTAGTCACAAAACAGGTGTGATTTGGAGTTTTGTGAATTTGTATAGTTGGATGAACTTGGAAAATGTCTTGGTGATGAGTTAATGCCTAGTGAGTTAATGCCTGTGTGTATGCTTTTGCACCCATTCCTGTATGCATTGGAATTTGATGTATAATTTGTTCTGAAGTTGTTGTTGTTAGAGCCTGCAGCCGAGTTTTTATATCCATTGTGCCCTCTAACCATCAGTGAGGTAGATTATAAATGAAGTCGATTACTAGGCCTAACTTCTCTCAGCTTCTCCTCTTGGATTAAGATAGAAAATGCTTGTGCCATAGTTGGCAGAGGGTTCATCATCAGTATACTCCCTCGAACCACAGTGTAAACCTCATTCAAACCCATCAAAAATTGGATTAAACGCCTATCCTGTTCAGCTTTGTGCATTTTGTTCTTTCCACCACAAGTACATGCACAGGTACATTGAGCGTTGTTATCTAAGGCACTAAGCTCCTCCCAGAGTCTTTTCATGGTGGTATAATACCCCGTGATGTCTAGATTTCCCTGGGTGAGGTCATTAATTTCTTGTTGAAATTGAAACAACTTCGCGCCATTCGTTTGATCGTATCTATCCTCTAATTCTTCCCAAAGTTCCCTAGCATTATTTACGTACTGTAAACTATCACTCAAATCCTTGGATAAATAGTTCAAGATACACGAAGTTACCATATCGTCACAACGCTCCCACTGCGCAAGTTCAGACGAACCAGCTGCTGGCTTTGGGATCTTCCCATTGATGAAGCCGACTTTGTTCTTCACAGATAAATCTCGAAGAACACCACGCCTCCAGGATCTGTAACCCGTACCATCAAATTGAATCGAAATGATGGAAGATCCTGCATTTTCCGACGGGTTCATATACAGGGCATTATTGGAATCAGTACCGCCTTGAGTTTGAGCTTGACTTGTAGAATTAGTGGAAGCCATTTTTGGGGATAATCAACGGAGAAATCGAGTACGAACAGTTCCCGTTGAATCGCCACAACAAAAATTGAAAACAAGAGGACAAAAGAGGGAACGACCAGGTATCGAATGCAAACAACGATCAGTGAATCGTAGCAACAAATCGAGGAAAAAAGGATTAAAAATCGATGAAGAAAGATGATGATAACGTGAAGGAATACCAGGCTCTGATACCATGTCAAGATGATGAGCTAATTGAAGTGTTTGATCTGAAATTCTCCATTGAAGAGCTATTGGAGAAGGTCATCTTAGCTAAGACGAAGTAAGAAGAATCTAGAAGACAGTTTTTGGAAATGATAACTGCTTTTTCATTTCATTTACAATGGGTATTTATACAAGTGTATTAGAGACTCCTAACTAACCATCTTCTTTCAATAGAATTACAAAAATGCCACTAACTTAATCTTCACTTAACTAATTTGCTACATGCTAGCTAATCTCAACATGTTTAACACCTAAAAACAACCAACCAACTTACTAACAAGATGGAACAACAACAAGATGAACAACAACAAGAAGTTACGGGTTCACTAGAAACAAGAGGAACGATTACAAGTTACAAACACTAACAAGATTAGGGATAGATAGATAGACTACACGAAGATGTAATCTTAAAAATCCAAAAGTCTATTCCACTCTTGGACCTTTAACAATACACACAACGATTCACCTATATCTTACATGACACGAAATCGGATTCCACCTCTCAAGCGCCAACATTTCCATACAAAAAATTTTAAGGGAAAAGGTTCAAATATGTCATCAAACTTTGAGAAAAAAACTCATTTATACTATCCGTTTAAAGTTTGGCTCATTCATGCCATTGTCGTTACAAAAAAACTCATTCATGCCATTTTTTCTAACTGTCTAGTTTGATGATTTTTGGCAAAATCATTTTGTACACATGGCCAATAAAAAAAATTCACGTAATTTACGAGTCAAAAAAAAATTGAGGGAAAAGACTCAAATATGTCACTGAACTATCTGAAATGACTCATTTATGTCATTAGTTAAAAGTTCGGCTCATTCATGCCATCGATGTTACAAAATCAGTTCATCCATGTCATTACTTTTTAACAGTGGGTTTTTAAAAACATCTTTGTCACATGATCTTTTATTAGAGGTCCACGTCATTAATTAAAAAAAATCAATATTAATTTCAAAATATCTTAGACCCATTAAAAAGAGACGGTCTATTTTAACATAACCCGACCCATACCGATTCTACAACAACAATAATTTTTCGGTCAGAAAAAATAGAGATTAATATATATCCTTTGTTGTTTCTTATTGATTCTAAATCATTATAAATGTTATGCTTAACAGAAGCCTCAAAAGTTCTATCCTACGATAACTTTTTTTTTATCCAACAGTAACTGATTATTTGTAATTCAAGTGACTCTAATACGTACTCTAGAGTTGCAAGAAAAGAAGACAATGAACGATTAGGGAAAGCAAGAAAAAGAAGGAGGCATACCAATAGAACTTCTCCATTCTCCTATCACGAATTAGGGGAGCATACATTGTTGAAAAATTATTTTCAAATAACGATTTAAAAAAGTCCGCTATCCCAATTATTTCGCCATGTATATGGGATAACTTATCCCATCACTATGGTACAAATGGTGGGATAAATAATTCTGATACTAGCTAATTTCAGATATTTTGAAATTAATATTGATTCATTTTAATTAATGATGTGGACCTCTAATAAAAGACCCCATGACAAAACAATTTTTAAAAATTCACCATTAAAAGTAATTGCATGGATGAGTTAGTTTTATAACAGCAATGGCATGAATGAACCGAACTTTCAACTGATGGCATAAATGAGCTATTTGTGATAAATCAATTACATATTTGAACCTTTTACCTTATTTTAATTAATGGCATGGACCTCTAATAAAAAGCCACATGGAAAAACTGTTTCTGAAAACCTACCATTAAAAAGTAATGACATGGATGAGTTGGTTTTATAACGGCGATGGCATGAATGAGCCAAATTTTTAATTGATGGCATAAATGAGCCATTTTTGATAGTTCAATGACATATTTGAGCCTTTTTTCTATTTCGATGAAAAACTAATTGTCGAGACAATAATTCTTATATGACTAGACGCTACGAATTGTCTTCTAAATATGTGGGGCGTTGGCTACAAATTTAAAGTGTAAGTGGTGAACAAGCTAGGAGATTCTTTTTGCGATGAATGGCCACTTTTCTAAGTTGTCTTTATTTTGAAGCTTATGACTAATGTTAGAGTTTGTGACCCGAAATTTTTTGATTCGGCTCTGAAAAGATCGTGGTGCGATCCATGTTTGAGATTTTTTTAGGGGTCTGTTTTTGGGTTTAAGATTTATTTGTACGCACGTATTATATAAGTGCGATTTAGTGAATTGTTTTTGGACGTTTCATATACGTCATTGAGACTTTTCATCTTCTCATTATATTCCTCTCCATTATAGTGAATTTCCTCCTCCTCTTCCATGGTTTTTTCTATCAAGGGTTTCCACGTAAAATCTGTCTGTTCTTGGTTTCTTTCGTTTTGTGGTATTGCTTATTCCTGCCCGTTTCAATAACAACTAATTTAACCTTAAATTTCTAATGAATATTCTTCTTCCACATTTTATTTTCGAACTAGGTGTTAACTTTCCTTCTACGGGTACAAGAATCTGTATACTAGAAAAAACCACTTCAACTAGTTCAAGTTTATAAACAAAGAACACAATGAAGAGAAAAAAGTACCCTCAACACAAGATCAAAGTGATCTTTCCAAGAGGTGTATTTTATTTTTAGAAATAAAGATGAAACAGAAATGGCCAAGCCGTCCAAATTCACGGAGTTTCCTTAAGGAAATAATTCTCCTCACTGTACCCGAGGTTGTGGAATTTTTCCTCCCAGGATAAAATGACCAAACAGATCAACTGTAGTGGTACCTCAAACAATTAGAATATCTTCGAACTCACAGAACGTTTTGAGTGATCACACAGAATATTTTGAAGACAAGAAGAGTGTTTATTTCAGAAAAATTTTTCATATCAATACCTGTGAATGAAACCAGGTTTATATAGCCATAACATGCCTCTTTGAAAAGGTGGCAGTGGTTCAATTTAGAGGTGTGACGAAATGCATGTCTGTTTTCCCAAAACAGTGCAATATTTTTGCTGAAACAGTGCATCACTTTGTTGAAGAATTGCATCTGTTCGAACCAATGTATTAGTTCACGAAACACTGCTTCAAAAATCTGCATCAGTTCAGTCGAAACAGAAACAGTAAAGTTTGTCCAAAGAGATAAATCTCATCAATTGACCATTTTTCGAATCCAAATCCAAATCCAAATCCGAGCGACGACGACGGCATGAGGAATCTCTTATTTCTTGCCCCACTTATCATGTGGAGTAAGTGTTCTTGATTATAAACACTTCCAAGTTCTCTTCTTCCACCAATGTGGGAGAAAGAGTAAACTTTATAATTTGGGAGTACACTTTCCATTTTAGTGTCTCCTTCCCTCCACCATTTTACTCTCAATTTTTCCATTCACACTTCTTTCACATACTATGAACCCAACACTAGGTACCCTCTCATCCCTAATCTTAATTCCTATCGTGTAAGACCCATTAAATCGGAAGCACTTTCTACAAAGATTATTTTCAAATTCAGGGTGCAAATATGAGATCTTTGATTATAGGGGGGAGGAATCATGTTCATCCACAACGACCCTTAACGCTAAATTTTACTCTCATTTAGAGATATTTTTATTAAGTTATATTCTTAAATAGTACACAACATGTCTTTGTAATGGCTGATGTCATTTGACTCTTCAGTTACTTGGTTCCCTAACTTAGCGAGCAAAATACTCCTCGCACCGCAAGAGCCATGTTGGAGACAAGTATATAGCTTAGTTTGTGTTGATGTCAACTATTATGATCGGGAAGAATAAGCAATACCACAAAGCAAAAGAAATTAAGAAGAAGCCACATAGATTTACGTGAAAATCTTTGCGGAAAAAAAACCACGGGCAGAGGCAGAGGAATTTCACTATGATGGATGGAGAATATAATGAGGAGAATGACCTATTTAAAAACCGGAAAAAATGACCCACTAAATCGCACTTATAATACGTGCAAACAAAATAAATCATAAACCCAATTCCTACGCTAGCACCACAGACCCTACAAAGAATCACAAACATGGGTCGCACCGTGAACTTTTCAGGGCCGGATCAACAAAATTCAGATCACAAACTCTAACATCAACTATAATAATGGTAGAAAAAGAAATCCTCTACTCATTTTTTTTCTAGGATAAGATTTTTTTTTTGACGAGAAGATTGTAACGCCTCGCATTTCGGGCTACAATATAGACCACGATTCCGATGCGTTGATAATCCCGAAGCCATAAATCCTATGCCAATATGGCATGTTAATTATTTTCATAGTATGTGAATCCATTAAAGCTTGAATTTAGACCATAGAGGTCCTTTGACTCAAGGACAAGTTGAAAACTACTTCGATCGATTAAGTTTAAGTGGACATTATAATTTATGTCAACTTCTATCAACAATGACTCTTTGTATATGTCGAATTAGAGAGGCTACTATGTGTAAAATGATAGGCTTTCGAGTTAGCTTTCCAACGATACCAATTTTGCTAAAATCCGGCACCCGAGCAAGAAGTTATGGCCTTTCAAAGTAGAATGCGTCGTCTAACCAATCGCACATGGCCACTGGAAAGCATATGCGATAGCATATGTGGCGCCTATGTAAATATATGTAAATATATGCGCCTATGTAAATATATGCGATATCATATGCGGCGCATATCTTATGGTTTCATGTGACTTAAACACTCCGTTTTGGGAAAAAAAAAGTCCTTTTCCCACCCTTATTCAGCCATAAACACGAAATTCAGTCCCCAATTCTCCAAAATACATCCACATTCATCTAAATATTCTCAAGAACACTCCCAAGGATTTCAAACTAAAAACCCAAATAAATCAAGATTCAACCGTGGGTTTTCAAAATTGATTAGAGATTCGGAATCCCCAATCCACAGGCTTCAAGAAGCACCCATTATTTTCCGAAATAGAGGTATGCGGGGTTTTCCTAAATTATCATGGGCATAGAAAAATCATGTTTTAGAATGGGGTTTTTGAATCTATATATATATTCATGTATTAAATGTTTTAACATCATTGTTTTGGTCTTTTGACCTTCCCCAAAGTGATTTGAGAATATGAATGTATGAAACCATGTATTTAAGAATGAATTCTTGTTGAGAGCATGATTTTCGGTGAATTTCATCTTATTATGAATTTTTCAGATTTCTCATAGCATAAGAATTATTTTGCAATGCATCCTTGAAAAGCACTATATGAAATGATTGAACTCTTTTTATGATTCAAAGGTGGTTTTAAATCACTAAAGAGGGAATCTAGCATGAATGTTTGATGTTCATAATGCATGTAATGAAAGAGTGCATGGATTTGCTAAAGGCACTAGACCACCATATGTTGATGAAGATTTTGCATGATTTTGACTTGAGTTTCGAAACGCGAAATCTTCTATATCAGTTGCATGTTTTTGGTGATCTAAATTATGCTTTAAATAAAAAATTTAGCTTAATGTATTATGGCTCAGAAATCATGACTTGCAAGTCTTGGTATGACGATACCAATTCAAACCAATGCCAGATCAGACTCAGACTAAAAGACATTTCAGACTATCATGATCTTAGATATTCAGAATATTGCATGTACAAAAAAGGTTTAAAATGGGCATACAGAGATGTTAGGTGGTTCCCTGAAGAGGGCTTGAGTTCAAGCAACTCATTGACTAAAACTGTGGTTTGCCGACCCGGGTATATTATTATATGCTGACTTAAGTGTCGTGTGGCGTATCAGATTCAGGAACTCCAACCCTTGCGGCATACTCGGGTTGGAGGCTTCCCCGCCGAGTCAATGGAGGATTCCATATCGCCCGTGGAATATCATACTTGTAGGGTAAACCACCTAACTCAAAAGTAATACACAGATCAGAGTTTGAGATTTACAGACAGGTTACATGTTTTTAGAAGGTGCCCATGTGTTTTTCAGAAATTGTTTTATGCATAATGTTTGATGAACATTTGCTCTCATGTATTATATATATATATATATATATATATGTTCAATTACTCTATTTTGTATTGCTTCGCGTGCCAGTACAATTGTGTTGACCCCCCCCCCCCCTTCCTCCCAGGTACTGAGGGACAGTCTAGGGGTCCAGATCCTCAGTAGAGTCTATAGACATGGTTGTCTTAGAGTTCAGTTGGTGAGCCTTATTTTCTTTGGAAGGCCTAGTCATTTAGGTATTTATTTCAGTATGGTTTTTGGTCTGCTGGGGGCCTTGTCCCAGTTATTCAGATAGTATGTCAGTAGAGATTTCGCAGACTGTTGCAGATGTTTATTAAATATTGTTGGACATGTTTTCAGGCCCTTAACTATTTTTAATTATTGATCATGTTTCCGTATTATTGTGTCTAATTCGTATTACTTTGATCATTTGAATTATGTGCATGATTACCAGATAGACAGAGGGCGTTCCGGGCCTTCGAGTTTGGGAATGCTCATCACGGCCAAGGCCCCGGTTCGGGTTGTGACAAACTTGGTATCAAAGCACAGTTCATGGTCCCAGGGTGTCTAAAAAATCACGTCGGGTAGAGTCTTGGTTATGGGTATGTAGCGTGCCACACTTATAAGCAAGAGGTTACTAGGCATTTAGGAAATGTTTCCCTTCTTTGTGATTTAGTTCGTGCTTCAGAGTATGAACTGTCCCCTAATCAATGATCTCTTGTATTTTAGAAACACAGTTATGCCTCCACATTATATCATCGATCAGAATGCTCAGGCAGATGAGGTCCGTCCCACCCATGGGATGCAGACCCGTAACAGAGCTCACACTCCAGAACCTGTCCCTACTCCAGGAGTCCCTCCAGTCCCGACCAATCCACCTCGGGCTCCACAGACTAATGTCAACCATCCCCCGACTGCTCAGAGAGATATTTCAAATACAGAATTCAGATGGTCTATTCATATGCTGACACAGTTGGTAGCTAACCAGGTGTAATACCCCGGGAAATTTTTCATTGAAATTTTGTGCGTAAACGTGTTGGGTTCTATCTTCTAGAATGAATTATAAATTTTCCATGCGTAATGTCTTAGATTATGACCTACCATTGCGTAGAGTATCGAATAATATTTCCAACGATATGTGGATCATCCAAAACGGACACCCGAGCGACGAGTTATGAACATTCCGATCGAATCGTGAATAGTAGTGAACTGTAAAACGTGCAGGAAAAAAACTGGCGTATTTTTGCTCCAACTTTAAATGATCATAACTCCTTGTACATAATTATCTGGGTGATCTACTATATATCAACGGAAATCTCTGTGAGTCCTCTTTCCGATGAAATTGGTTTCATCTTATTTGTCTATCGAAACAAAACGTTATGGTCGATCTACTTCAGCCTATCAAAAGTTAATTTTTGGGTCAACTTTAAATGATCATAACTACTTGTACCTAATGATCTGGGTGAGATACTATATATCAACGGAAATATATAAGAGTCCTATTTCTAATGAAATTGGTTTAATCCAATTTGGATATCGGAGTAAAACGTTATGGTTGATCTACTTCAGACTATCAAAACAGTATACCAAAGGACAGATGCGAGAATTATTTGATTTTTGGTCATTCTCCCTCACCTAAAATCCGTCCAAATCCTATATTAAAGACTATTAGAAGCATTATATGTTATATTTCATCAAATTACCTCAAAAAGAAAACCCTAAGCTCCTACATCCAACTTCAAGAACCTCCAAAGTTCACCATTAATTCTGCAAATTTATTCAAGATTCCAAGCTCCTAGTTCAAGAACTCCAAGAACCATCATTCAAAGGCATGATTAACATCTCAAAAATGAGTATCGATCTAAAGTTCATCATTCAAGGTATGTGGGGATTTTCAACAAGAACTCTCTTTCGTTCTTGTGCCCAAAAGTAATTTTCCTTACAAAGGCATGATTTTTATTTAATTTTTTTATGAGTTTGAAGCATGAACCCATATCTTATGATGATTATTATGAAATCTTGATGTTTATGATTTTGAAAGATGAATTTACATGTGTGGTGATATAAAGCATGAATCTTGAACGATATTTATCATGATTTTGATATTTGGGTCGTGAACCCCATTTGAAATTGTGTTTTTGAGAAAATGTGTGTTATAAGCACGTTGATGTTGAATATTTGAGATGTTTTGAATGATTTGACCTTTTGGTCGTGAATGAGTTATTTTGAACTCGACTGTGAAAGAAATCCACGGTCTTATTGATTATGATAAAGGGGTAGCAAATTAGATCCTGATGAAAATTGTTGAAGTGTTTATTGTGGATTTTCTTTAATGTGATCCTGAGGCTGATTTAAATTTCTGAGCTAAGTCCAGGAGTAATCTTTAGCACCAAGTGAGAGGTATAAAGTGACCTTACTTCCCTAGAACTACGTTCCCCCGTAGGATGTGAGCCTGAGGCTGATTTATATAGTGATCACTAGTGTTTTTGAATTGATACAGGAAGTCCTACTCCTATGGAAAGGATAGGAAGACTCTCTCCAACGTGGGTTGTACGTTGGAATCCATGTAGCTCACATGGTTTATGTCGGTTATAGGATCTCCCAATGTGTGTGTGTACTCTTTTATCTGAGATGAAAACATATTTGCTTAAAAGGCTGAGTTTAAGAAAGTCATTATTCTTAAAAGATTTAAGGAATATATTATAATGAGAATTGACATGAGATTTGATTGTTTTGATGATTTAAAATTGAGATGAAAGTGAATTGAGAACGTATTGTAATGACTCACTTGTTTTACTTTACATGTATTATTCATCCATGATTTTGATGATTTAATTCGAGCTAAGTGTGTCATCTATATCAGCATGCATAATTTTATAAACTATGATGATATTAAGATATTATTTTATATATGCATTGCACCCCCATATGCTCGGTATCTTTCCACCCACATATTCGTATGTTGGCTACATTTTCTCGGAACTTAGGTACAAGGTATAGTTGCACCTTCGGATCCAGTCAGTTCGTGGTATCCAGTCAGCAGGTGATGAGTCCTTTTGATTCAAGGGCTTGGGTTAGTTATGCAAAGTTTATAGTATTGTATTTTCTTTATTCAGTCGTATTGAGTTGGGGTAGTCGGGAGTCATGACCCGGCTACCTACAGTCAGTACTAGTAGAGGCTTCATAGACAGTCAGTAGAAGTTGATGTATTTTGTTTCAATTTTGGTTGTAAAGGCAGAATTGTAATCCTGTAAAATTCTATTTTTGTATCGATCAGATTCAGAAAAGAGTTAATTTTTGTTGATTTGTATGGATTTGTATTTTTATTCAGTTACTTATGAATTATGCCAGTAGAAGGGTTAGCTTGGAGTCACTTGTGACCCTAAGCACCGTGTGACGTCTCGGGACTCGATTTCGGGGCGTTACACCAGGCTCAATGATCAGAAGATATTGGTTCTGCATTTATTACGTCTGAGGCTACTAGGGTTGGACATTTCATGAAAATGAACCCACCTAAGTTCACTGGCACCAAGGTGGAGGAAGATCCACAGGAGTTCGTGGATTAGATGGAAAAGATCTTTAAGGTAATGCATGTGTATGAGGTTGAAGGGGTGGAACTAGCAACTTACCAACTTAAGGATGTTGTGAATTAGTGGTATGCTGACTGGGAGGATGCAAAAGGTAAGAGTACTGAGCCCACAGTTTGGGGCGAATTTGTGGAAGCTTTCCTTGATCGATTCTTTCCTCTAGAGTTGAGGGAGGCCAAAGCGGAAGAGTTTATGAATCTAAAGCAGGGCAGTATGAGTGTCCAGGAGTACACTTTGAAGTTTAATAAACTATCCCGCTATGCACCAGAGTTGACTAGTAATATGAGAGCCCGGATGAGGAAATTTGCATCCGGCCTTTCTGATAACCTGGTGCTTGAGTGCTGGGGGCAATGTTGAATAAGGAGTTAGACTTTGCTAGGCTGGCCGTTCATATGCAGCACGTAGATGAGAAAAAGAAGAAGATCACTGAATCTAGGGAGGTGGAAAGATAAGCGAAAAGAGCCAGATCAGCCGACCAGAGTCACAGTCAGCCTCAGGGCGGTAAGTGGGGAAATAAATGGCAGAAAAAAAAAGAATTGGGGTAATGCGCATTCTACTGCCAGCTCCCCAGTACCCCGACCACCAGCAGACAGATGATCTCAGAGTTTTCAGACTAACCATGGAACCAAAGCTCAGGATACTCAGTCACAGGGTAGTGTGGCTCAGCAGCATTGTACTTTTCCGCGGTGTGAGACTTGTGGTAGAAATCATTCGGGAAGGTGTCAGTTGGGCTCGTTAGTGTGTTATTCATGTGGTCAGCCGGGTCACTTTTAGAGGGAATGTCCATCTGCTAGAAAGAATATTGGTGGTGCAAAGTCTCAGGCAAATTCTTCGGCACCACCCCCGCCTCAGAAGGGCGCCACATCAGCTGTCGGGAACAGACGCAACCGGTTATATGCTTTGACCAACTGCCAGGAGGCAGAAGCTTCCCCATATGTTATTACCGGTAACGTTACAAATATTTTCCCGTGATGTTTATGTGTTACTTGATCTCGGGTCTACTTTATCCTATGTGACCCCTTATGTGGCTGTTGGTTTCGGGTTTGAGCCTAGTGTAATTTCTGAACCCTTTTCTATTTCCACCCCGGTGGGGGATTCTATTATTGCTAGGAGGGTGTATAGGGGTTGTGTTATGACTGTTGATAGCCGGGATACGTTATCAAATCTCATAGAGTTAGATATGGTTTCTTTTTATGCTATCTTGGGAATGGATTGACTCCATTCGTGCTATGCCACATTAGATTGTAGGACTCAAAGGGTCACTTTTTCTTTCCCGAATGAACCAGTGATAGAGTGGGAAGGACATTCTTTAGCACCCAGAGGGCACTCTATATCCTATCTCATGGCCCGCAAACTTATTTCTAAAGGTTGCTTGTACCACCTTATCCGAGTTAAGGACTCCAATGCCGAGAGTCTTCCTCTTTAATCTGTTTCTTTAGTAAAGGAATTTCCAGAAGTCTTTCCAAATGATCTCCTAGGAATACCACCTGATAGGGAGATTGAGTTTGGTATTGATGTGTTGCCAGACACTCGTCCTATTTCTATTCCGCCATATAGAATGGCTCCTGTAGAACTAAAAGAGTTGAAAGAACAGTTAGCAGATCTCCTAGATAAGGGTTTTATATGCCCCAGTGTGTCTCCTTGGGGCGCGCCTATACTTTTCGTGCGAAAGAAAGATGGTTCCCTTCGTATGTGCATAGACTACCATCAGCTGAATAAGGTCACGATTAAAAATAAAAATCCTCTTCCTAGGATTGACGATCTTTTTGACTAGATTCAGAGAGACAAGTGTTTTTCAAAAATAGATCTTCGTTCGGGTTATCATCAGTTGAAAGTTAGGGAGTCAGACATACCCAAGACAGCCTTCCGAACCCGATATGGTCACTACGAATTTCTAGTCATGTCCTTAGGTTGACTAAGGCCCCTGCAACCTTCATGGATCTTATGAATAGAGTATTCCATCAGTTTCTTGACTTGTTCTTCATTGTATTTATTGATGATATTATGATCTATTCTAAGAGTAAAGAGGATCACGCCAATCACCTCCGAATTATTCTTCAGACCCTTAAGGATCATCAGTTGTATGCCAAATTTGCTAAGTGTGAATTCTGGTTAGATGTTATTTCCTTCTTGGGGCATATTGTGTCCAGTGACGGGATAAGAGTGGATCCCCACAAGGTTGAAGCAGTGAGAAAATGGCCCAGACCCACGACTCCAACCGATATTCGGAGCTTCTTGGGTTTGGTGGGTTATTACAGAAGGTTCGTAGAGAGTTTTTCTTCCATAGCTGCTCCACTCACTAAATTGACTCAGAAAAAGGTAAAGTTTGTGAGGTCTGATCTGTGTGAGAATAGTTTTGAGAAGTTGAAAGACAAACTGACCATTGCTCCTGTTTTGACCCTTCCCGAGGGTGTAGATGGCTTTGTGGTATACTGTGATGCATCCCGTGTGGGACTTGGTTGTGTTTTGATGCAGCATGGTAAGGTAGTGGCTTATGCATCTAGGCAGTTTAAGGTGCACGAGCGGAAAATAATTTTGAACATGAGTTACACAAGACATCCAACTAAGGCATCACGACATTGACACTACTATATAGCATGGAAAATAGACATATAATGCATAAACTAGGATAGGATTACCAGGCCTTAGGCAATGCAACTTCTTACTTTCAAGCTTAGCGCACTTCTCAAATACTCCCTTAACTATACCATTCCCTTTAAATACCATACTCATTTGATTCAACTTATAATTCTCATATGGGCATTGATAAATCTTTCGACTAATGTCTAAAGTAGATTAAATCCTTTCACCGTGATCAAGCCTAACTCTAAATCACAAAATACAACATGCCACACCACGATATTATTCTAAACCATATGATTCAACCTTCTATATCTTTTTAAAGATCACATCCTAAGCATAATGTGCCTTACCACTTCAATGACTAACTCTGAACTCATACTATGGATTCACTAGCGCATATTGCATTCCTCCACTTACATCCCAACATGTCATTCAAGCCTATCTTTATAACTACATATGAACTTCAAGGAAAACACTAATCAAGTCGTACTTCATATATTCTCTAAAACACCATCAATACAACTCCCACGCGCTACCCCAAGAACATACACACACAAATTTCAACTAACCATAACATGTATCAAAGACTTGGTCCCAAATCTTACTTCACACTTATGACCTTATCTAAAACAAGCATACAATGATCTCTCATTAAAAAGAAACATTTACTTATCACCACTTTATTTACATAAGGAGGAGTTACTAAAAGGTTAGAACATAAGACCTTGAAGCATGGCTGGATATTATATAAGACTTGACACTTAACTGAGGCCTGAGGAAACGTAAATCAACATCAGGGATTCATCAAAGTGATCTGGATTGAGGGAATACATGGCTATAAGATGAATCTCCCCTATCACTAGGAGTATAGCATAAGTTATGGGAACAGAGCACACTATAAAGCGTGAATACATGAGTCATGAGCTGCATAACCTCAACTTGGAGTTCATAACATATGGAATGCGATTCTGACTACTGAATGAACTGGAACTCCTCAATTTTGGAACTGGAAGAGTACATGATTCTCTATCATATGTATGTACATGAACTATGATCATGGAGCTGAAATATAAAGCATGAGTAGGCATTGGGATAACTGAAAAACACTGAGATAAGAATGGGTTGAGTCTAACCCTCAACTTCTAACATTCTATATCATACTGACATTTCTATTAGAATCTAAGAGTCTGGCTTGGTTACTTGTTCTATCATCCCTCATTTAGCTTTAAGCCATCATCTTAAGTCTGAGAGATCCCTTACTAGACTCTAGGCTAAACTACAATCACTGCACTCTAGGGTCTGGAATACGACAATACACGTAATTAATAGAATTTAACCCGGATGACCACACCTGAAAATGGAAAACCCACTGCTAATAGTACTTTCTGAGATACACTCTATCATTCTATAGCCCCAATAGCCATCATATAATACTTGCACACTTACTAACTTTGGGTCTTCATAAGTATCCCCATAGTCGGAGTGCACACCCTCTAGTGCTCCAACTCTAATCCTGTTAGTTCAACCTTTAAAACCCAAACGTAGATACTAACACTTAGCATAGATATCACTAAGCCTTCAATGAATCATACTACTTCCGTCAAAGCCTACCCATATCGCGACTCCAATTTATATCTCTCTACTATGAGAATCGAGATCATGTCAAATGGCTCAACACTATAAATCATAACTCTTTAACTTGGCTATTTAGAACACCATATACTATCTAACTAGTCTTTATCCACATGCCAACTCAACGGTACCACTAGCCACACACAAAATGTAATAGCCTTAGAAAAATACCGTAACCTCATATCACCTTGTAATACTTCTACATCATACATACATTATCATACTTCATTACGAATCAAATAAACTAAAGCTCTTGCATACATTGTTTAAGCCTATTAGATCACTTCCATATAACTAGTATCATTAACCAGGAAATAATAAAATCTACCTTCATGGGCATCAACTGATCAAACTTTATGTCTAGCGCTCCACATGATCTACAACCCCGCCTCACACATAATTCTCACTTGGTAACTATGAAATAAAACATCAAGAAACACTAGTACACTAGAACTCTATAACAAGAATAATCAATCATAATCATAGGGCCTATCCTATTCACAATCCATTAACACATCCTCCTTCTACACACCATTACTATATACCCCTTTTCTCCTGCTAAATTTAGTCCATAGCTCTATAAGTTTCAATTAAACTCCCTCTTGCAATCTCAGGGACTCCTAAATTAACAACACTCATCCACCAAGTACCTTTATCAATAAACTATACTTTTCTTGCACAACAAACACCGTCAACAACTCTTTTCATTCTTCAAGAAAACAACAATTCACCTTAACTAATAACTCCTTCTCTACCTTTTACTAAACTAACACATAAGGACGTATCACTTCATTACCAACTCAATCTCCTGTAAAAAGATTCGGCTATACATATATTCAATAAATCGCCCTTACCACTTTTCTTGCAATTAGGCCTTTAAACCTCAGTTCCAACAAACACAAGAACAAAAAGATGAACAACAAGTTGCTAGTGAATCAAATAGGCCTCACACGGCTTCACTAGACTTTGATTTTGTGTTTTGAACAAGAAAATAAGATGAATGACAAGGAAACTATGTTAGTGAATCGAAATAGCCCCACACGACTTCACTAGATTTTGATTTTCAACAAAACAATAATAACAAGGTTACAAGAGGCAGAAACTTGACACACAATATTCAATGATCTAAGAATACACATCTTACTCTGTATAAATAAAAATCTGAGTCAAACACTTCCCCAACAGACTGCCATACAATCCATACATGCTACTAGCTACCACATTTGTAATGCCCCGTAAAAGTCATGCATGTATTAGACTGTAATTTCTGAGCTTTAGACTTAAGTTTTAAAATTTTTTCTAAGTGTTGAAATGACTTAGACTCATTCTTAGCTGGCAACCTTCGGGATACAACTTCTCGACTTTCCCGACCTTCATTTTTAGATTTTCAAGTTGCGTTACGATCGGGCAATCTCATAGTACATCTCGGATAAGTTTTGGAATTTTTCGGAATGCATAAGGCTGCGTTTGGATTTCAAAACAGTAGCAAAACGCATAGCCTATTGCCCAGTTTTTCAGCATTTCAGGGTCAACTTCAAACGATCATAACTCCCTGTATATAATGTAATGTGTGAGCTATAATATATCAAACGAAATATCTTTGAGTTCTGTTTCAAATGCAGTTGGTTTCATCCAATTTGAATATATGAGTAAAACGTTATAATCGATTTACTCCAGCCTATCAAACTGTCAACTGAGGGACAGATTTGACCTTAATTGTTCCTTAGGGGTATTTTGGTCATCCTCCACCCCTATATATACCACCAACACGGGATTTAATCCCTCAAACACCATAATACACATGCTTTCCTCACAATTGCTCAAGAATTCTCCTTAGGGTTTCAAAATAAAAACCCAAATAGTTCAAGATTCGACCGTAAGTTTTCAAAGATAATTACATATTCGGAATCACCAATCCGCAAGCTTCAAGAAACATCTATTATCCTTGAAGAACAAGGTACGCGGGGTTTTCCTAAAATATCATGGGCATAGAAATCATGTTTTAAGAATTGGGTTTTCGAATTCATGTACATACTCATGTTTTAGAAGTTTTAATGATATTGTTTTGGCCTTTTGGCTTTCCCCCAAAGTGATTTGAAAATTATATGTATATGTATATACGTGTTTGTTCTGAAATATGAATTGAAAGCATGGTTTTCATGAAACCCCTCTCTTAATGTAAATTTTTCCATGTTTCACGTAATATACAATGTTTTGAACACGAAAGAGAGGGTTGTAAATGTTGAATATGCATGTAATGAAAGAATGCATGGTTTTGCCAAAATACACATGACCACCATATGTTTGATGAAAGTTTTGCATGGATTTGACTTGAGTTTCGAAACATGACATCTTTAATGCAAATTACATGTTTTGGTGGTCTAAACTATGTTTTGAATGAAAGCTCTTGCTTAATACATTATGGCTCAGAAATAGGACTTGCAAGTCTTGGTATGACGATACCAACTCAGACAAATGCCATAACAGACACAGACCAGTTCAGAAATCAGATTTTTATCAGACTCTCATGATTTAGAAATTTCAGAATGATACATGTTCAGAAAAGGCTAAAATAGGGCATAAAGAGAGCTTAGGTGGTTCCCTGAAGAAGGCGGGAGTTTCAGACAACTCTTTGCCTAAAACCGTGGTTTGCCGACCCGGGTATATTATTATGCGCTGACTTAAATGTCCTGTGGCGTATCAGACTCAGACACTCCAACCCTTGCGGCACACTTGGGTTGGGGGCTTCCCCGCCGAGTCAATGGCGGATTCCATACAACCCGTGGAATATTCAGACTTGTAGGGGAATACCACCTAACTCAGAAGTAAAACACAGATCATGATTTGAAATGAACAGACAGGTTGCATGTTTTCAGAAAGTGCCCATGTGTTTTTCAGAAACAGTTTTATACATGATGTCTTGATGAAAAATTGCTTTCCCTTAATATATATATATATATATATGTATGTTCCATTATACTACTTTTGGATTGCTTCGCGTGCCAGTACTTTTGTGCTGACCCCCCCCCCCCCCCTCCTTCCAGGTTCTGAGGCACAGTCTAGGGGTCCAGCTACTCAGTAGACATTCTCGGGTTTGCAGACTTGATCTCACAGTGGTGAGCCTTCTATTATTCGGAAGGCCTAATTATGTCAGACACTACCTTATTTATTATGTTTTTGGTTTACTGGGGGCCTTGTCCCAGCTTCTTTTCAGACAAAGGTTTATGTTCTTAGTAGAGATTTCGCAGACTGATGTCAGATAGTATTATTCAGAAATGTTGCAGAACTTGACCATGTTTTCCGTACTCAGTTTCAATTCCGCATTTTATTATGATTACGAATGTTGTGCATGATAACCAGATAGAGAATGGGTGTTCCGAGCCTTCATGGTTCGGGATGCTCGTCAGGGCTAGGGCCTAGGCTCGGGTCGTGACAAGCTTGGTATCAGAGCACGGTTCATGGTCCCAGGGTGTGTGCGAAATCGCGTCAAGTAGAGTTCTGTTTATGGGTGTGTAGCGCGCCACACTTATAAATAGGAGGCTACAAGGCGTTTAGGAATGTCTCTTTTTCTTCATGTTCTAGTTCGTGCAATAGAGTCAGAATGTTCCTCTTTCATACTCTAATTCGTGCTATGGTGACGTCCATACGAAAGAAAAATCATCCCAAATTCTTTCCTTACTCTGATGTTCTCAGACCCATCACATTTCTGGGGTGAATCAAGTGCAGAAGTTTAGAGTGTAAATGGTATTGTCCCTTCGGATCGCGTCATATAACATCTTAAAAATTGTGCAAGGACTTGAGAAGAGTCCGTTATTGCTTCAGAGAGTGGATGGGTTCTAGTGTGAACCTTGGTCTTGACGAAATCGTGCTTTTCAGCCTTCTGTATTGAGTATATTCGGCCCTTTTCAGAAATTTATGTTGCAGATGTCTTGCTTAAGGGAGGATGATGTGTAGTAGAATGTTGGAACTGTATTTCCACCCAAATAGTAGTATGAGTCAAAGTTTTGTTTTCATGACCTATTGGTAATGAAATTAGACCAAGAAGTTGGTGATGTAAAGTCACAAAGTTAGAAGTGAGAGTGAGGGTGATTTACCCCTTTATAGTGATAAACTAATGTGGTAGCTAGTAGCACGTATGGATGGTATGGTAGTCCACGGGGGAAGTGTTTTACTCAGATTTTTATTTATACAGAATAAGATGTATATTCTTAGACCATTAAATATTATGTGTCAATTTTCTATCTCTTGTAATATGTAATCTTGTTATCATGGTCTTTTTGAAAAAAAAAATTAAGTCTAGTGAAGCCGTGTGGGGCTCTTTCGATTCACTAGCATAGTTGTCTTGTCATTTTTCTTGTTCAAAATACAAAAAAAAAATAAAAAAATCAAAGTCTAGTGAAGCCGTGTGAGGCCTATTTCGATTCACTAGCAACTTGTCGTCCAACTTGTTGATTTTGTGTTGGTTTAATATATGTATAGCTGAATTTATTTGCATGAGATTGAGTTGGTAATGAATTGATACGTCTTTGTGTGTGATTAGTAGAAGGTAGAGAAGCAGTTGTTAGTCAGGGTGATTTGTCGGTTGCTTGATGTGTGAAAATGGTTGTATTAGCCATTAAGTTATGATTATAGACTCATGGTTGTAGTGGAAATTGAAGGTAGTCTAAATGTATGTGGGGAGAAATCCGTATAAGTAGAAAAGATTGTATGGGGTAATAATATAAGGATAAGGTTGACCATGTCTATTATGAGGCTTTAACCCCCTTGACCCTCTTTTCATTGGTAGTTGTAAACTAGTGCTACTTGTGAGAAAGTATGTAGTAGATTTTTGAGATATTTGGGTAGAATATCCCAATTTGATGGATTAGTATATTTATATTATGTTGCATTCTTCATTGGTGGTGAATGATTGATACTAAACTATAGGCTTGAATTTAAATGGTGTGGTGGTAAATAGTGGCACGAGTTTGATGATGCATGTTTTGTGGGATTAAATTAGTAGGCTTGATGTGTTGAAATAGTACATGCTAATGGATTATGATAAGGAAAACCGTTAGGTCATGATCGATTATTGTGGTTATGAAGTTCTAGTGCACTAGTGTTTCGTGATGTTTATTTCATAGTTTCCAAGTGAAAATTTCGTGTAAGGTTGGGTTGTAAATCATGCATAGCACTAGATATTAAGTTTGAACAGTTGATGTTCATGAAGGTGGATGTGAAGATTTCTTGGTTAATGAATTCTAGCTGTATAGAAGTGATCTAATAGACTTAAACGGTGCATGCAATAGAGTAAGTTTATTGCATTCGTAGTGGTGTATGATATTGCATGTATGATGTAGAAGTATGCCTAAGGTGACATGAGGTTGCAGCATTTTTCTAAGGCTATTACTTGTTGTGCGTGGCTAGTGGTACCATTGAATTGTTAAGTGGAGAAAGACTAGTTAGATGGTACATGGTGATCTAAATAGCCATGTTAAGGTGTTTTGATTGATAGTGTTGGGCCTTTTGCGGTGATCTTGATTCTCATAGTAGAGGGATATAAATTTGGAGTCGCAATAGTGGTATGCTCTATAGAAAGAGATATGGTTCATCAAAGGCTTGGTGATATCCATGTTAAGTGTTAGCATCTAAGCTTGACTTTTGAAGGTTGAACCGATAGAATAAGTGTGCAAGCATTATACTATGACTATTGGTGGCTAGAGAAAGATAGAGTGTATCCCGGAAGGTAGTCATTCGGGCTAAGTTCTATGATATGCATGTATTGTTATTTTATTTTTTTCAGACCCTAGAGTGTAGTAAGTGTAGTTCTGTTAGAATCTGGTAAAGGATCTCCCAAACTCTAGATGATGACTTGAAGCTAAGGGGGAGATGACAGAACGAATGACCAAGTAAGGCTCTCAGATTCTAGTAGTGATGCAGTATGATTTAGAACGTTAGAAAGTGAGGGTGAGACTCAACCCATTCTTATCTTAGTATTTTTCAGTGATCCCAATGCCTACTCAAGCTTTACGTTTCAGTTCCGTGATCATAGTTCGTGATTCCTGTATATGATAGAGAGTCACGTACTCTTCCAGTTCCAAGATAATGAGTTCTACTTCATTCAAGTAGTCGGAATTACATTCCTTATGTTAGGAACTCTAGTTGAGGTCATGCAACTCATGACGCATGTACTCACTCTTTATAGTGTGTTCAATCCCATATAAAAATCTTCTCATGCTTCAGGGTCTTATGTTTTAACCTTTTAGTGACCTCCCTATGCAATGATAGTGGTGATGATGTAAATGTTCTTGTTGATGGAAGATCATAGTACGTTTGTTTAGATAAGGCCATAAGTATGAAGTGAGATTTGGGGCCAATCTTTGATACATGTGATGTTTAGTGGAAAAGTTTGTGTGTGTATGTTTTTAGGATAGCGCGTGGGAGTTATATTGATAATAGTTTAGAAACTATGTGAAGTATGTATTTATGGGTGTTTGCCTTGAAGTTAACATGCGGTTATAAATTAGGCTTGAATGACGTTTTGGGATTGTAGTGGAAGGTTGCAATATGCATTAGCGACTTCATATTAAGAGTTCAGAGTAGTCATTAAAGTGGTAAGGCATGTTATGCTTAGAATGTGATCTTTAAAAGAGGTATAGAAGGTGGCATCATATGGTTTAGAATAATAGCATGGTGTAGCATGTTGTATTTTTGTGACTTAGAGTTAGGCTTGATCGCGGGGTAAGGATTAAGCTATTTTAGACATTAGTAGAAAAATTTGTCAATGCTCATATGAGAAATTTAAGCTGAATTGAATGAATATCATATTTATAGGGAATAGTATAGTTAAGGGATATTCGGGAAGTGCGCTAAGCCTGAAAGTAAGAAGTCGTATTGCCAAAGGTCTGAAAATTCTATCCTAATTTAGGAGTTATATGTCTATATTTCAGACTGCAGAGTAGAGTCAATGTTGTGATTTCCTCAGTTGGATGTCTTGTGTAATCCATACCCAAGATTCGTGGCTCCCTATTACTGTTAGAACTTCTTTAGAGAGAGTGTTGAAGAGATACTCCAGTTAAGTATGAAAGTTCAGCTTAACAGTGTATTTAGTCCTGCGTTCATGAGAACAACTCAAGGACAGATCCATGCATCAGATATGCATGTTCATTATGGGAATTCAGCTTATGAATAGCTTCAATCGTGTATTCCATGCATCAGATATGTCTGTCCGATATAAGAATTCAAAATATCAGTAGTTCCAGCCATATGGTCATGTTTCAAATCAATGTATTCTTTATTAGAGGACATGTCATGTACGCGTTATTCTATATCTTTAAGGCTTCAACAAGTTCCTATCCATCATTCGAGGACGAATGATCCCAAGGGGGAGATAATGTAACGCCCCGTAAAAGTCATGCATGTATTAGACTGTAATTTCTGAGCTTTAGACTTAAGTTTTAAATTTTTTTCTAAGTGTTGAAATGACTTAGACTCATTCTTAGCTGGCAACCTTCGGGATACAACTTCTCGACTTTCCCGACCTTCATTTTTAGATTTTCAAGTTGCGTAACGATCGGGCAATCTCATAGTACATCTCGGATAAGTTTTGGAATTTTTCGGAATGCATAAGGCTGCGTTTGGATTTCAAAACAGTAGCAAAACGCATAGCCTATTGCCCAGTTTTTCAGCATTTCAGGGTCAACTTCAAACGATCATAACTCCCTGTATATAATGTAATGTCTGAGCTATAATATATCAAACGAAATATCTTTGAGTCCTGTTTCAAATGCAGTTGGTTTCATCCAATTTGAAAATATGAGTAAAACGTTATAATCGATTTACTCCAGCCTATCAAACTGTCAACTGAGGGACAGATTTGACCTTAATTGTTCCTTAGGGGTATTTTGATCATCCTCCACCCCTATATATACCACCAACACGGGATTTAATCCCTCAAACACCATAATACACATGCTTTCCTCACAATTGCTCAAGAATTCTCCTTAGGGTTTCAAAATAAAAACCCAAATAGTTCAAGATTCGACCGTAAGTTTTCAAAGATAATTACATATTCGGAATCACCAATCCGCAAGCTTCAAGAAACATCTATTATCCTTGAAGAACAAGGTACGCGGGGTTTTCCTAAAATCTCATGGGCATAGAAATCATGTTTTAAGAATTGGGTTTTCGAATTCATGTACATACTCATGTTTTAGAAGTTTTAATGATATTGTTTTGGCCTTTTGTCTTTCCCCCAAAGTGATTTGAAAATTATATGTATATGTATATACGTGTTTGTTCTGAAATATGAATTGAAAGCATGGTTTTCATGAAACCCCTCTCTTAATGTAAATTTTTCCATGTTTCACGTAATATACAATGTTTTGAACACGAAAGAGAGGGTTGTAAATGTTGAATATGCATGTAATGAAAGAATGCATGGTTTTGCCAAAATACACATGACCACCATATGTTTGATGAAAGTTTTGCATGGATTTGACTTGAGTTTCGAAACATGACATCTTTAATGCAAATTACATGTTTTGGTGGTCTAAACTATGTTTTGAATGAAAGCTCTTGCTTAATACATTATGGCTCAGAAATAGGACTTGCAAGTCTTGGTATGACGATACCAACTCAGACAAATGCCATAACAGACACAGACCAGTTCAGAAATCAGATTTTTATCAGACTCTCATGATGTAGAAATTTCAGAATGATACATGTTCAGAAAAGGCTAAAATAGGGCATAAAGAGAGCTTAGGTGGTTCCCTGAAGAAGGCGGGAGTTTCAGACAACTCTTTGCCTAAAACCGTGGTTTGCCGACCCGGGTATATTATTATGCGCTGACTTAAATGTCCTGTGGCGTATCAGACTCAGACACTCCAACCCTTGCGGCACACTTGGGTTGGGGGCTTCCCCGCCGAGTCAATGGCGGATTCCATACAACCCGTGGAATATTCAGACTTGTAGGGGAATACCACCTAACTCAGAAGTAAAACACAGATCATGATTTGAAATGAACAGACAGGTTGCATGTTTTCAGAAAGTGCCCATGTGTTTTTCAGAAACAGTTTTATACATGATGTCTTGATGAAAAATTGCTTTCCCTTAATATATATATATATATATATGTATGTTCCATTATACTACTTTTGGATTGCTTCGCGTGCCAGTACTTTTGTGCTGACCCCCCCCCCCCCCCTCCTTCCAGGTTCTGAGGCACAGTCTAGGGGTCCAGCTACTCAGTAGACATTCTCGGGTTTGCAGACTTGATCTCACAGTGGTGAGCCTTCTATTATTCGGAAGGCCTAATTATGTCAGACACTACCTTATTTATTATGTTTTTGGTTTACTGGGGGCCTTGTCCCAGCTTCTTTTCAGACAAAGGTTTATGTTCTTAGTAGAGATTTCGCAGACTGATGTCAGATAGTATTATTCAAAAATGTTGCAGAACTTGACCATGTTTTCCGTACTCAGTGTCAATTCCGCATTTTATTATGATTACGAATGTTGTGCATGATAACCAGATAGAGAATGGGTGTTCCGGGCCTTCATGGTTCGGGATGCTCGTCACGGCTAGGGCCTAGGCTCGGGTCGTGACAACATTAGTCTATCACTATGAAGTGGTAAATCATCCTTAAACATCGATTATTTAACTAAACACATTTATCTACACAAAAGTCACCCTCACTCTGACTTTTAACATTGCGACTTCACATCACCAACTTCTTGGTCCAATATCACTGCCAATAGGTCATGACATCGTCACTTTTACTTATACTACTACTCGAATGAAAATACATTTCCAACATTCTGCTACATATTATTCCCTCTTAAACATGACATTCAAAACATAATTTTTTTGAAAAGGGCTGAACACACTTAATACTGCAGGCTGAAAAGTCCGATTTCATCAAAATCAAAGTTCACACTAGAATCAATACACCCAGAAGCACTAATGGACTCTTCACAAGTCCTTGCGCAATTTCAAAAATCTTGTATGGCTCAATCAGAAAGGACCATATCATTTAAATTCTAAACTTTTGCACTTGAATCACCTCAACAATGAGACATATCTGAGCACATCAGAGTAAGGAAAGAATTAGGATAACTTTACTTTCGTATGGGCGACACCATAGCACGAATTAGAGTAGAAAAGAGGAACATTTTGACTCTATTGCACGAACTAGAACATGAAGAAAGAGGGACATTCCTAAATGCCTAGTAGCCTCTTGCTTATAAGTGCGGCGCGCTACACACTAAAAAACAAGACTCCACCCAACGTGATTTCGCAGACACCCTGGGACCATGAACCGTACTCTGATACCAAGGTTGTCACGACCTGAATCAAGGCCCTGGCCATGACGAGCATTATAAACCATGAAGGCTCGAATGCCCTTCCCTGTATGGTAGTCATGCACAATATTCATACAATAATAGAAGATGTGGAAAAGTAATATAATACAAAAACATGGTCATATTCTAGATTCAGTTTAAGAATGAGGAATAAAATCCAATATCAACTAAACATTGTCTGAAACCGTCTGCAAAATCGCTACTACATGATCAAATGACAACTGTCTGAAAATTAGGATAAGGACCCCAGCAAACCAAAACCATAACTAATGATAAATGTCTGAAAGTAAATAGGAATTATGAAATATAGAGGGCTCACCAACTGGACTCTGCACTTCTTTCTGAAGAAATCTATAGCTTATCAGGACTCTTAGATTGTGCCTCAGATCCTGGAAGGTAGGGGGTCAATACAAGCGTACTGATACGCAAAGAAATCCAAAATAAAGCTTTTATATAAATACAATAGTTGAGAGCTAGTCATAAAGTATCATATATGATATAAATTCCAAAACACATGGGAATTTTTGATCATAAAACTTTTTTGTCAATGTAGTTTCTGATCTTTGTATTACTTCTGAGTTAGGTGGCACTCCCCTACAAGTCTGATATTCCACGGACTATATGGAATCCGCCATTGACTCGGTGGGGAAGCCCCCAACCCAAGTGTGCCGCAAGGGTTGGAGTGTCTGAGTCTGCTATGCCACAGGGCACTAGACCAGCGTAATATAATATACCCGGATCGACAAATCACGGTTTTGAACAATGAGTTGTCTAAAATCGTGCCTTCTTCAGGGAACCACCTAACATCTCTTTATGCCAAATTTTATCCTTTTCTGAACATGCATCATTCTGAATTCTAAATCATGAAAGTCTAATAAAAGTCTAATTTCTAACTAGTCTGTGTCTGTTATGGCATTGTCTGATTTGGTATCGTCATATCAAGACTTGCAAGTCATGTTTCTGAGACATAATGTATTAAGCATGATCTTTAATTAAAACATAGTTCAGACCACCCAAACATGCAATTAGTATAAGAAATTTCATGTTCCGAAAACATAAGCCAAAACTATGCAAAAATTCTCATCCTTTCCATGAACAAGTGGTGGTCATGAATTCTTTAACAAACCATGCAACTCTTTTCATTATATGTTCATATTCAACATTTATCAACTCAAACCACCCTCTCTTTTGAAATCATATTCATAATCCAAATATTACATTACTCATGGCATTTCATATCATGCTTTTCAAGATGCATTAAAAACCATCCATAGCATATCATAAGTAAAGGAAAAATCATAACAAGAGATGGATTTTTCATGAGTCATGCTCTCAATTTAATCATCAACCTTAAAACACATGCTTACATATATATATAATTTCAAATCAATTTGGGGAAAGGCCTAAAGACCAAAACAATACCATCAAGGCTTCTAAAACATGATTAAAATAATAAATCCAAAAGCCTTTACTTAAAATCATGATTTCTAAACCTTGTGCATAGTTAAAAGAAGCTTTATATGCCCATGAGATTTTAGGAAAACCCCTCATACCTTAAATTAGAAGCTTTTGAATGAACTCTTGCCTTTGGGATGTTATACGTACAATTGATGGGTGCTTCTTGTAGCCCTCGCAATGGGAATTCTGTATCTTGAAGATTTATTGAAAACTCACGGTGAAATCTTGAGATATATTGATCTTTGAGTTGAAACCCTTAGGATTGTTCTTGATGGATTTTGATAAAAGTGAATGTATTTTGGGGTATTTGGGATTAAATTCCGTGTTTAAGATGAATAGGGGTTGGGAAATACCCAAAACACCCGAAAAAAATCGGAGAAAACTGAAAAATAGCCAGGGCGATAGGCAAGGCGCTTCCCTGGGTGGTCCACCACGATAGACAAGGCGTTGCCTTGATTATTGACTTTCTCACCCCAGGTGAGGCGATCAGCAAGGCGCCACGGGCTAATCGCCCCGGCTCATTGGTTCGCGATCCCAAACGTACCCTTAAGATCGTCTAAAAATTTTAAAACTCACCCGAGATGTACTCTTGACTTTACCCATCGTATATCAATAAAAAAATCAAGAAACGGAGGTCGGGAAGGTCAAAAATAAAATCCCCGAAGATTGGAAGCTAATAATGATCCTATGTCCTTTTTACACTTAGAAAAATTTTAAATCTTCAACTCTAGATGCTAGCTATTATGAGATAACACATGTACGACTTTTGTGGGGTGTTACATATGTTCTTGAAGAACCTTGTCCTAATGCTCCTGGTTCTGAGGTAGCATCTGACGAGGCTACTTTGATTAAAGAGCAAATTGCCAAATGGCAATATGATGATTATTTGTGCAAGAATTATATTCTTGGAGGAATGTCCAACAAATATTACGATCAATATTATGTTAAATGCAAATATGCTAAAGAGATATGGGACACTCTTCAAGCTATTTATTTAGCAGAACAGGCGAGTTCTAAGAAATTTCTCATTTCAAATTATATGGAGTTCAAAATGGTTGATGACAAGTCAATCACTGAACAAGTACAAGAATTCCAACTAATAGCTAATAAAATTGCTATATCTGGAATTGCTCTAGATGAAAACTTTCATGTTGGTGCTATTGTATCAAAACTTCCTCCATCTTGGAAAGAGTACCAAAGCAAACTCTTACACAAAAAGGAAGATTTGACTCTAGAACAATTGTTGCAACACTTGCAAATTGAACAAGAGATACGATGGCGCGATAATAATGGTTTGAAGGAATCTGTCATGAAAGCTCATATGGTTGAAGAAAAATCAAACAAGAAGGAACCTGAAAATAAGATTTTTTCAAAGAAAAAGAAGACTAAAAATTTCAAGCGTAATGGTGCCAATTTTAAATCTGGTGAATGCTATCATTGTCACAAAGTTGGTCACTGTGCGCGTGATTGTAGAATTCTCAAAGTCGAAAAGAAGAAAGAAAAATCAAATAATAAAAAAAAAAGATGATCTTGTGGTAATGGTCACAGAAGCATTTGTAGCGAAAGATCAAGTGGAATGGTGGATAGATACCGGCGCAACTCATTACATATCAGGTAACCAAAATTCTTTCAAGACTTATGAATTAGTGGGGGCGGTAAAATTGTATATATGGGAAACTACTCCTCTACTAAAGTTGTGGAAAAAGAAACTATTGAACTAAATTTTACGTTCGAAAAGATAGTTACATTGATAGACTTATTGCATGTTCCTGATATTCAAAAGAACTTAGTGTCAGGTACGCTTCTTTTGAAGCATGATTTTAAAATAGTTTTTGAGGCAGATAAGTTTATTTTATCTAAAAATGGCATGTTTGTTGGAAAAGGTTATGTTGCAAATGGAATGTTTAAACTCAATATTGAAAATGAAAATATTTCCGCTTATCTTGTGGAGTCTCTGGACTTATGGCATGAATGTCTGGGACATGTGAATTTTAGATCCATTCAACTTATGGTGAATAATGGATTAATCAATGATTGTGAAAAGAATCATACTACTAAGTGTCTTACTTGTAGTAAATGCAAGATTACTAAGAAGCCCTTTAAGACAGTTGAAAGGACTTCTCCACTTTTGCAATTAATCCACATTAATATTTGTGAGATGGATTATTTTTCACGTCATGGAAAGAGGTATTTTATCACTTTTATTGATGACTACTCAAGATATACTTATGTATTTCCATTGATAACAAAATATGAAACAGTTGAGACTTTCAAAACATATAAAGCAGAAGTTGAAAATAAATTGAGTGTGAAAATTAAGTCAATTAGGTCTGATAGAGGTGGAGAGTACTTAAAATCAGATTTTATTGATTTTTGTGAAAAAAAAGGAATTAAAAAATAATTGACCATGTCATATACACCACAACAAAATGATGTAGCAGAAAGAAAAAATAGGACTTTCATAGAAATAATTAATTCTATGCTTTATGGATCTGGTATGTCTGGAAATTTGTGGACTGAAGCCTTGCTTTCAGCATGTCATATTTTGAATAGAATTACTTCCAGGAATCATGATGCATCTCTATATGAACTATGGAATAATTGAAAACCAAATATTAATTATTTTAAAGTATGGGGTTGCTTGGATCATGTTCGATTACCAAATCAATATTTAACCAAAATTGGCTAGAGAAATAGATTGTGTGTTCATTGGTTATTCACAAATCAGTAAGGCTTATAGATTTTTAAATCTTGAGACCCCAAGTCCTCACACAATTATTGAATCTTCACATGCTAACTTTTTTGAGCATATATTTCCCAAGAAAAAAAATTCTTTTGAACGAGATTCAAGTTCTTCTATTTCCCCTCTTAAATAGAAAATAGTTGAGCCATTGGAAGAAAGTCAACAAAGGCGTAGTTCAAGGTCAGCCAAATCAAAAGACTTTGGACCTGATTTTCAAGCTTATTTGATTGAAAAGGATCCTAAAAGTTATGCTGAAGCTATGTCTTCACATGATACTTCGTTTTGGCATGAAGCCATTGATGATGAAATGCATTCTATACTGTCTAATAATACATGAATATTATCAAATCTTCCTCCTAGATGTAAACCAATTGGTTGCCGATGGATTTTTAGTAAGAAGATGAAATTCGATGGCACTTTAGATAAGTATGAAGCCCACTTGCTAGCTAAAGGCTTTACTCAATTGAAAGATATTGATTATTTTGATACTTTTGCACCTGTAGCTCGGATGACTTCTATTCGTCTCCTGATTTCTTTAGCAGCAATTAACGATCTTGTGATTCATCAAATGGATGTAAAGACTGCATTCCTGAATAGAGATCTAGATGAAGAAGTCTACATGAAACAACCAGAAGGATTTGTTAATCCTGATCAAGAATGTAAAATTTGTAAGCTTCTTAAATGTATTTATGGATTAAAACAAGCTACAAAACAATGGCACGATAAATTTAGAAAAGTTATAATGTCTAATGGCTACTTAATCAATAGTGGAGATATCTGCATATTTAGTAAATTTAAAGAAAATTTTGATGTTATAATGTCTTTATGTAGATGACATGTTGATCTTTGGAACTGATATCGAAAGAGTCAAAGAAACAAAATGTTTTCTTGCTTCTCAGTTTGAAATGAAAGATCTTGGAGAAGCTGGCGTAATTTTAGGCATCAAAATTGTAAGATCGGCAAGTGATTTGACTCTTACTCAATCAAGTTATATTGATAAGGTTCTAAAGACATTTGGTCATTCTGACGACAAGCCTGCTCCTACACCATTTGACTCTAGCATCAAACTAGTGCGAAACTCTAGTGATATTCTTGATCAATTCACATATTCTCAGATTGTTGGGAGTCTTATGTATGTCATGCATTATACCAGGACAGATATTGGTTATGCAGTAGGAACCTTGAGCAAGTTTACTGGTAGTCTTGGAGTTGAGCATTGGAATGCCTTAATTCGTGTTTTAAGGTATTTGAAGGGAACAATTATTGTTGGCCTACATTATTCTACCTTTCCAACAGTTCTTGAAGTCTATAGTGAAGCTACTTGGAATTCTAATCCGAATGACTCTAAATCTATTACTGCTTGGATTTTTCACTTTGGCTGGAGCAGCCATATCTTGGAGATCAAAGAAGCAGACATGTATTACTCACTCAACCATGAAGTCAAAATTTATCGCTATGTCTTCTGCTTGAGAATAAGCTGATTGTCTACGGAGTATGCTGATAGAAATTCCATTATGGGGTAAGCCAATACCACCTTTGACTCTATATTGTGATAATAAAGCTGCTATATTTCGGGCTTCAAGTGATCGTTATAATGGCAAGTCAAGATAAGTTCGTCTCAATCACAATCATGTGAGAAGATTATTGGAGGATGGCATAGTATCGCTTCAATATGTGAAGTTCAAACTCAATTTAGCAGATCCTTTGTCTAAAGGGTTAGGCAAGAAATTGGTGGCACAAACTTGTAATGGGATAGGAATAAAGCCTGTTATAGATTGATTGTACTTTATGGTAACCCTACCTAACAATGTAATCTTAGGTTCAAAGGAAAAAATAAGTAAAGTTATAATTGTGAAGCACATCAATAAAATTTCCTTTTTCCATAGAGAGTGAGTAGATGTGCATAAGTTGAGATTTTTTCTCTTGATAAATCTATGACACCGATCTCGATTGGAGTAAATAATAACACTCTTGATAGATTTGACAGTATTCCTACAAAAGAGAAGAATGAGATTATCTTCTCTTAATAAGTCTATACACCGATTTCGGTTGGAGTGTGTAGGAACACTCTTGATAGATTTAGTGATACTTTGTTGTAAAGAAGGATGAGATTAATTTCTCTAATGAAATTCATAGACTACTTAGTCAGAGTATGCAAAGTTACTCTTGATGAATTCACCTCACAAAGTGTGAAGTGGAGGCCGCTTCAACAAGATTTTAAGAGGGAAATCTTAAAGCACTTAGCTAAAAGGATTCAGAACACATGACCGTAAGTTGTCAAAGGATTTTGATTTTCACCGGAACATAGTAATATGCGTGGAGTATTTTTATATTTCATTCAATGAATCACTTAGTTCAAGATTTGTTCACTAAGTAGTCAATGATTTAAAAAGTCTTCACTAGCTAATGGTTCAAGTCCAAAAGACACCATTATTGATGCATGTTGCTAGATTGATGTCTCAAATGAATTTTTTTTTAAAGATAAAATTTCTTGAAACAAATGGGGGATTGTTATTATTAAAGGTTGTGTTTCAATAAATTTTTAAACAAATACATCGGTTAAAGATTTTGAGTTATGTTTCAATTAATTTTTAAAACAAATGCATTAGTTAAAAGTATGGAGTTACAAAGAACATGAATTTGACAAATTCATTCTTCAAATTCATTCTTCTTTAAATTATACATTTTAGGTTCTTGAAAGAAAGTTACTTTTTGTTTTAAAGTATTCATGAATCTATTTACTATTAATTAATTAGTACTTTTCTCTTGCATGAAAATTTTACACTATAAATAGTGTTTCTTTTGTTTGTAAAGACAAGCACTCAAAACTACTTTCCCCTTGAAAAATATTTGAGAGACATTGATCAAATGGTGACATTACCAATTCAAGAATAGAAGAGCAACATTCTTGAATGCTGCTTGTTTTGTGGCTTAGTTGAATCCCGAAGATAGAGTTGTTACTAGTTCTTCCGTTTGCTCGTGGGAGAGACTCCAACTATCTTCAAGAAGCATATTATCGTGCCTCTAAGGCAAACAAGTTTTATTTTGAATTCTTGTACGATTATCATTATTGTTCTAACAGGATCTTCCAAATCATCAAAGTCATTTCCAGTTTCTTCATCAACATCATCGTTTCGAGGAGTTTACCTCCAGAAACTTAAATAGTAGTACGTGATCTTCCAATAAAGTGCGCAGAGGGGTCAGCCTGGAGTTAGACTGATAATATTGCAAAGGGCCCCGAAGAGCAAAGAATGCATTTTTAGACTTGTCTCTCACACCATCAACTGTACTAAAAAGGGACTGTGAGAGACACTACTCGAACAGAACAGGAGGCATACCTGGAGCTAATTTAACTAACTGTCCATTGTTTAATTACGGACTTGGTATGGCCGCGAAAAAGACTGAGATACAGTGCAAATTACATGAAGTTTTGTAATCATAACTTAAGAAATTAGAACTTAACATTGAGGGGTCTGATTAAATTTTTTTCTAGTCTTAATTGGTTGATTTGGAAAATCTTGAAGAATGTTGCCTGATTTTCTTCTTCATTAGAGTTTCATATCGGTACTGTTTTGAAAAAAGAATGTAAAAGGATAATGCAAATTATCTTTTTTCTTCACTTATCATCATGTAAGCTTTGGGGGCAGCATGACCTATAGGTCACGAGTTTGAGTCGTGGAATCAGTCATTGCTATTTGTGTCGGGTAGGTTAGCTGTGTTACAATACCTGGGGGCGATCATTCTCCATATCCCGTCTGAATGCACTGAGCTACCTTTTTTATCGTTTAGCTTTATGATATATAGCATTTTTTGTCATTGCCCGTTATGCTTGTTGTCTTGATGTTATATGTCCTGATAGTGTTTCCAATGTAAAACATTTATATTACTTGCCTATCTGTATTCGTACAGTTGATTCCTCTAACAATTTAAAACAAATTCATTCCGCTTCAAGATTTTCAAGAGGATCAATTTGGTTTTAGTTATTCAATTTAAAGAGGAAACAGTAAGATTCATAGTAACCAGCTAGCATTTCTGAAAACAGAATATAAGATTCATGGCAGCCAGCAAACATTTCTGAAAAAGGAATCATCCAGAAACCAAATACAAAAAAAAAAAAACAAAAAAAAAAAAAACAATCTTCACATAAATCCAACAATTTAGCAAACCTTTGTTAAATATTGATTCCGAGATTCCGAGAATATGCTTAGCATGCAAGAAGTTGAATATTGATCTTCTGTAGCATCCCTACAACTTCTTTCATGTTAGTCCTTCTTGCCAGAGATTCAGCACAACAATCTAATGCCACTTTCATTATTGATCCCAAAACATCTAGCTCCATCTGTAAGCGACTACCCATTTGGGTTACCAAGTTGGAATCTACGACGTCCATTACTGCTCCAGGAAGTGAATAACTCACCCATTGCTTCAAGCTAAGATCTCATTAGGCTTTCTCCTAGTAAACATTTCCAGCAACAAGACCCCATAACTGTAGACATCACACTTTGTAGACACTAGTCCATCCAGTCCATACTCTACAGTCAAACAATTCATTTAAAGATGCAATATACTTTCTAGGTGGGAAAAAAAAAGAGGAGTAACCAGCAAAACTAAGAGACATACATGGCGCAATATACCCCAATGTTGCTAAGGTTTTAGTGTACAAATAACCCTCATCTTCACCAAGCAGTTTTGCAATGCCAAAGTTGCTTAGGTGCGCAACCATATCCTCATCCAGCAAGACGTTACTAGGCTTCACGTCACAGTGAATCACAGGCGATGAGCACCCATGGTGAAGATATTCCAAAGCACATGCCACATCTATCATTATGTTTAGTCTCTGCTTGGTGTCAAGGAAGTAGTTGTGCGAATACAAATACTTCTCAAGACTTCCATTAGGCATATACTCGAGAACTAAAGCCTTAAAATCAAGGTTGGAACAACTAGTAATGATTTTTACGAGATTCCTATGGCGAAGGCTACGCAAAACTTCACATTCCGTATCAAAACTCTTGAATGCCGCATCAAGTTGTAGATTGAACACTTTAACTGCAATGGAAGTTCCACTTCTGAGAATGCCTTTGTAAACAGAGTCAAAACTTCCAAAACCAATCAGATTACTCTCGCTAAGCCCATCAGTTGCTTGGAGCAATTCATTGTTTGAAATTCTTTCTCTTCTTACGGTAGACAATGACTCAGCTTGTGGAGGAGCTCTCTTACCTCTTCTATGCCATATCCATAGGAGCACAAAGGTCGTAGGAACAAATACAACTGCAATTGCGAGCAAAAGTAAAAGAACTAGCAATTTTTTCCTATTTGATCTGTGCTTTGATGAAGTGGGGCATGGCGGGACACTAAATATTGAAGAACCACACAATGCTTCATTGTAGATGAAAAATTGACTCGAGAGGTTCTTGAAAGGACCTCCCGAGGGTATTTCACCATACAATTTGTTGAAAGAAACATTGAAATACTTCAGGTTTTGAAGTTTCTCCAAAGACTTAGGAATGATTCCAGATATATTGTTATGAGAAAGGTCTAGGAATTCCAAACCTACGATGTTGCTCATTGAGTCAGGTATAGCTCCTTGCAACTTGTTGTGTCTCAAAGAAAGCTGCACCAGATTTTGCAACCCTCCAATTTCTCTTGGAATTCCATTTGAGAATCGATTCATTGACAGATCTATTAGTGTTGCAGCCTTTAGATTTCCAATTTCTGGAGGTACAGAACCTACCATGTTGTTTGATGATAAGTCAAGAACCACTATATCTTGAAGGTTACCTAAGCTTGGTGGTATATTGGAACTCAATTTATTTGAACTGAGATGTATCTCCCTAAAGGATGTAATATTCCCTAAACAATTAGGAAGATATCCTGAAAGTTGATTTTGATCCAAGTAGATATCACCCAGATGCTTCAATTTACATATATGATCACCAATAAATCCTGTAAGTTTGTTGTTATTCAAGTTGAATTGCTGGAGGCTTCTCAAGTTGCCAATTGATGTTGGAATCGATCCGACCAAGTTATTTCCAGGAAGATCAAGGTCTAATAAGCTGCTTAAGTTACCAACTTCATTTGGAATTCGCCCTTTGATTTTGCAATTGCCGGCGTAAAATTTTCTAAGAGAGATGGAAAGGTTCCCCGTGGAAGCTGGAAACATGCCATTTAGAGGGTTGAAAGGAAGATAAAGATCTGTTAAATTTCTACAATTGGTTAAGGAAGTCAGGAAGCTTAATGATGAATCACTGGTGAAATTGTTTTCCCCCAAGTTTAGGAGTTGTAGATGAGTCAAATATCCAAGTGAGTTGGGAATCAAGCCAGTGAGTTTGTTGCCTGAAAGCTCTAGTTTAGATTGGTTAAGTTTCCCAGAAAAAGTTGTTCAATGTTGGGTAAGATAGAACACATGTTTGGTGGGAGGCTTCCTGATAGATTGTTGAGTGAAAGCTCAATTATTCTCAGCCGTGATATGTAGAAGATCTCCATATCAAGTGAACCACTAAAACTATTAAATGCAAGATCAAGTTCCTCCAACTCAACAAGATTGCTTATCTCTTTGGGTATTTTACCTGTCAAAACATGAAGAAAATATGAGATGGACTATTTAGCTCAATGCTTATCTACGTGATTCATGCTTTAGTTTGACTTGATGAAGAAGACTCTTGAATTTTAATTGGTTATGGGAGAAGGTATCGACAAGAACTCAAAATATTATGTAATAACTATATACTTCTCTTTTTCCTATCATTAATGATCAAAGTCTTAAGAAGGATGTACATATTACATATTTTTTTCTCCATTAAAGTTCTTAATTTAATTCTCTTTCAATTTCTGATTGTGCAGGTTTGTATTTTTATATGGACTCAAATATATAAATTGATACTTTATTAGAAGTTAGCTAACTACCAACAGGAGTTCAAATTTACTGGTTATTTCATAAAATAGATTAATTTTAAACATTAAAAGACGCTCCTTATATGGTGTTTCTTGTCATACGCTTGAAGATTTATTTATAATTGTTACATTTTATTTCTCATTACATGCATAAATTCATAGAATTTAATAGTTCTAATGGATCTATACAAAATTAACATGAGACACCATTAGAATATATATGTACCTATAAGATTATTATCCTTAAGCTGTAGAATCTGCAGCGATGAGATATTGAATATGGAGATTGGGACTGAGCCGGTTATCTGGTTTCCCTCCATCCATAACTCCATCAAATTAGCAAGATTTCCAATTTCTTGTGGAATTATCCCTGCAGTTAATGTGTAATTAATTTTTTTTTTCTTTTGGAGTAAATAGATAAAATATTACTACCATTCATAAGATAAAATATTACTACCATTCATAAGATAAAACATACCTGTGAAATGGTTTGTTCCGAGATACAATTGCTGCAAGTTACTCAATCTTCCAATTTCACTACGTATTGGTCCATCAAACTCATTTCCCGATAAAGACAAAATTTGAAGTTGTGAACAATTTGACAAGCTTACAGGCATACGACCATGAAGCTTGTTTATGGATAAATAAAGCCCTTTGAGTATTGGGAGACCATTGCATAAACCACTGGGAAGATCTCCTGATAAGCAATTTCCGGTAAATGCAATGAATTCGATCCTAGAAATATTGAAAATTATGAATGGTATAGAACCCACTAGCTGATTATGTTGTATGGCCAACCAGTTCATGTTGTGAAGATTGCCGATCCCTTCTGGGATGTTTCTTTGAAGTGAATTATAAGATATATCTAAAGCCTCCAACCTTGAGGCATTCGAGAGCGACAGAGGAATAGAGCCTATGAGATTGTTACCCCTCAACTTTAATTCTCTAAGGTTTCCAATCACTTTTGGTATTTGTCCCTCTATGGAATTGAAATTCAGACTCAAAGTCTCAAGTTTGGAAATATTAGAAAATGAAGAAGGAATAGAACCAGTGAAACTATTATTTCCAAGATTTAGAAATTGAAGTTAGTGTAAAAACCCAAACCAAGAGGGAACCTCCCCTCTAAAGTTGTTGAAACTTAAATCAAGAAACTTAAGCGGACACAAGCGTGTCATTTCTTGAGGCAAATTTCCATGGAAATTGTTGCTTCCCAAGTCAAGAGAATCAAGAAATGTGAGGTTTCCGAATTCCCGGGTAATCCTGCCTGCAAGAGCCATGTTGGAAAGATTCAAGGACTTCACTCGCTGGTTGCGGAAGCCACAAGTGACTCCAACCCAATAACAAACAGATGTAGCTGGAGACCAACTTTCATCCAAGAAGTGAGAGGGGTCTGAAACGATTTGGGATTTCAAAGAGAGAAGAGCCAATTGATCAGTGGTAATGTTGGTTTGGGTCATAGTTGAACTAGCCATGAGCAACAAGAGTGTTAAGAGAAAAAATGTGAAGGCTTTCTCCATTATTGCAAAAATTAGTAGGTATGCTTTCTCCATTTTGAGACTTTAAATAGCAATGATGTCTCCTTTTGGTCATATCATTACTAATACCACCAAATCAACCAAGTCTTTCACATCTCAATCAGAATTATAAATATTGTGGCGAAAAAGTCATCTATTCAGACAAAGACTTGGCAAGCCAACCAAGTCTTGCGTGCTTTATTTTTTTTATGCTTAATTCTTTGGAAATAGTCTTGCTTTCATAATTTGTAGAATTATGTGGTGAAGAGTAGTGCCAATAATAGTCAAATCTTGTTATTTGGTTGGTCCAAACACTACTGTCTAATTAAACCAACTCATTGGTGTAACCGGTGAAGTTGTTGTCAAGTGACCAAAAGGTCACTAGTTCGAGTTGTGGAAACAGCCTCTTGCAAAAATGCAGGGTATGGGTACACGTATGATATTTCCTTAGGGTTCAATCCTTTCCTAGACCACACGCATAGCAGGAGCTTAGTGCACCGGACTTCCCTTTTATTGGTCTCAACAACAACCACTTTCCTTTTAAATATCTTGATATCCAAACAACTTGTGAAGAAAAAAGGGGGCATCCTCAAGAACTTTTCTGGCTCGTGTAGTTTGTTATGTTAGCTCCAAAAAGATAAGTTGCATTGAAATTGATAAAGTTTCATAGAGTTTATAATCACATAAAGAAAAATCAAAGTAATGTTTGCAGAGCGTTGAGGCACTTCTTCGATAGTCCTTATACGTCTGCCTTCCCGCTCTGAAGAATTCATGATTTATATATATTTTAGGGCGGTGAGAGGAAGTGCAGAATAAGGATTGATTTCGCATAACGGAATGGTGCGATAAACACATCTAACGAAAGTTGTTAGCGGCAATAAAAATGCACTTTGACAAAGAGTGTTAAGTTATTCGAATACTAACTATCTCGGGGTTAGTTACGTCACACTCAAGGAGGGATAAAAATAATGCTACTTTTATTTTTATTTTTTTAATTCAAAATCAGGCTACATGGCCCATTGAATGTTGCATATCTTAAGATAGTTTAGATTCTTTAAATATCATCTTTAATGGATTGAACCTAATTAGGTTGATACCACCATCTTAAGTTGATATCCTCAAAATCTAACACCACTTAGAAATAGTCATACCTTCTGTGAATGAACAGTAATCATTAAGACAAATAAACGTATGTACTAATAACCCGTGAGTCCTGGTAACATACCATATTTAACACCTCAAGCTCTCACCAGGTGCATGGTATAGTGACCAACTGAAAATTATTCAGACATCACAAGTATATTAGTAGTTGTTTACCTTATTTGAATGATTATTGTCCATTATATCCATTGTAAAACTAAATCAATAACTCTATGATGTTGCACCTGCATCTATTTTTGTCTGATCCTCAAATTAGGACAACTCTGCTTATCAAGAAGAATGATTTTTTTGCCTTTTATTGGGACCTCCTGAAAATTATGAAATTCATAGGCACCTGCAAAATCAAAAACTAGGTTAGCAAAATAATCAGCAAGAGTATGAGTGTTGTACTCTTACTGTCAAAAAAGCCTTTAGCCTTCTAATGGAGTTGACCTCCATTGTCACACTCCTTCTAATGGCGAAAGAATCTGTTTCAACAATAATATTTGAATATTCCTTATCCCAGCAGTAATGAATTCCTTCCCTAATGGGGATGGCTTCAGCTACTAAATTAGTAGACTCTGCTAATTTTAAACCTTTTGCTCCCAACAATTCTCCATAATTATCTCGCACACAAAAGGCTGCTGAACTAGAACCTCTAGACGCTCCATCTGTATTACACTTCCACCATCCTTGTGGAGGTTTATTCCATGTAACCACCTTGCTATGAAACGCCGGCCGGTAAGCATCTAAAAGTAGCAATCTCTCCTTTAAAAAATAAATGCTCCATTGTTTCATTTTCCTCCCTCGAACAACATGAGCATAACTGAGAGATATTAGGGTTCCATTTTGCTAAAGTTGTAGCCATAGGAACTCTATTAGTCCATACTCTCCACCCAAAAAAAGAAATTTTGAAAGGTAGGCCTTTCACCCAAATCTTCTTGAAAAAATCAGAAGTCTCCACTCTATTTCTCAGCAGTTCCCAAGCAGATGAGCTAGTTTTCAGCCACCAAGATTTATCACTCCCATCACTTTGTCTGACAAAATCCATATGTTTCTTAACAAAATCAACAATATGGACTGGCACATGATTTTCCATCTCTATGTAATCTCATCCTGTATCCTTCAAAAATAACTAGTATACATACCCGCGCGATGCGCGGTCAGTAATAAAAAATTGACATAGCAAATTTTACATATATATATATATATATATATATGTGTGTATATATATATGTGTGTGTATATACATATGCACTATCAACCATCAAATATGTTTAATTATTGTTGAGTCTTCAAACTCAAATATTCTTCTGTATTGGAACTTAACCTTTAATCATGTTCACCATCTAAACTTCTTGTAGTACGGATACCAATATGTAAAATTATACTAATTTTTAAGATATATATATTTATATAGAATACCTAATTTTATGGAAAGATTATGAATTCACATGCCCCATTCTTTTAATATAAATTCGCAGCCGTTAACGTGAAATACATGATAAAGCTTAATCAAAGCACTTCAATATGCATTATATAATAGGATAGAATTTATCGTTAATATATGTGCAGAAAACCTAACTACATTATAGTAGAACCTTTCAATAAGTGGCGGAGCCAAGATTTTCACTGAGGAGTTCAAAAGTATATATACGAATTAGTCGAAGGGATTCAACATCTACTATATATACACAAAAAATATATTTAACCATGTAAAAATAGTATAAAAACAATATAATTTTTCGTCGAAGAGGGTTCGGATGAACCCTTGAAGGGAAGGTGGCTCCGCCACTGTGATTCAATGATCAAGAAAATCTATAAAATGCTTGCATCCACAAATCACATCCGATTTCATCATTAGCACTTGGCAAGTGCTGTTTTCATCTGTCTAGTGGCCAATATTTGTCATTTCAAAAACCACAATATTAATGAGAAGTTTAGGAGCACCTTAGAAAAGCAAATAAATATCAATTAATAGAATAATCTGAAATTAAGAAAAATGCCAAAAATAGAATTATTTTATCTTTATTCCATATTGAAAGAAAAATATTACGAAGGGAAGTACTATTACATCTAGAATACCAATAAAGCAAGATAAAATGAGAGAAAGTTAAGTAAAATTAAACATTCAATATTCACATGGCGCCTACAGTTTACTCTTTGTGTTTGACTTATTTGACAACTTCTGAACAAAATGGTATGATCTAAAATAGCTTTAAGATCAAGATAACAAAAATGTCAGTGAGGTATGAATGCTGACATCAAGCTAATACTTGGACAAAATAGCTATATTTAAAATCCAAATTCAAAAGACATAAAATATAATAATGAACTGTTACCACAAAATCAAAGAATGTAAGCAATTATGATTTCATTTGACATTATCTCATCAATAACTATGAAAAACTTCGAAATCAGCATAACTATCCTCCTAATAGATAAACAAAAATCCCAAGAAAAATTATTCATCTAAAATTGATTTAAGAAATACCTAATTTGAATCAGTAATATGACCTCTATCGCCTTTATATATATTGTAAAGACCCCCTGAAACAACAACAAATTCATAAAGGCTATATAGAACTATTAATTTCTTAACTTTGAAATAAACACAAAATTTGACACTTGCATGTTCTCATCTTCTAACTAATCCATTTGAGGTTTAAGGGGATTTTCTTAAATTTAAATGCTTCCTAAGATAACATCTATTTTCCTGTTACACCATAAACATGCACTGAATACAGTAACCAACCAAACTATCTACTTCGATGGTACCTATATTGTTATTTCGGCCTCTTTCAACTAAATTAATTAATTAATTAGTAATAATTTTAATAATTAGTTATTGCAATTTGAAGTTTTTTTATTTGTTAATAAAGAAAATATTTCTCTCCTATTGCGTAGGAACGTGTAAAAATGGGATAGAAGTTTAGAAGTGGTTTAAAAGGAAATAGATAAAGAAGTTCGAAGCTTGAATAAAATTCAGTAACTAAAATTTTTTTAAATGATAATTACCTAATTTGTGTAGACTTATACGAAATGGTTACATTAGGATAATGACAAACTGAAAACTCTAAAAGGGAATTAGATTAAAATTAAGAGAAGTTACAATATTTGTAAATTAAAAAAGACATCATGGGGGAGAAGTTATAATCAGTTTAACTCCCTGAGGAGAAGTTATATTCAGTTTTACACTCAACATACTCAACCAATTAGGATGTTGACTTGAAGTAAGTGAAATATAATTTTATGTTAAATAATTTGTTCATCTTATCTTAAATTAAATTACAAAAAAATTATCATATTATTTCAACTGAAAAATACCTCACAAAAACATCAATCAATTCTTATAAATGTAAAGCTACATAACTTATAAATTTTCTTACCGACAAAGCAAATCATAAAAAATGAGAGAAGAACAATATCAAGTATTACCAATTACAATAAGTAATAACATGAATCACTATCTAATAATTATTTTTTGGCTAAGACTATGGAATATTGACAACTTAACAAATGTTGCTACTTAAGAAAATACATAAAAATTAATAAAACCTTAGCAAATTTCATCGGAAGTTGTGCATATTTTTAAAAGCAGTCTGATAAAAGACAATATCGTTACCAATATTTGCAACACAATTTGAATGTAAAATACGTAGAAGTTACTTCCAGTTCTTTTTAATAACCTGTAACAGGGACATTTGATATGATTTTGAAAACTTGAAAACCAAAATACAAACATAAATTTGTGCAAAAAAGAAGATAGATACCAACCCATATGTTACTAAAATAAGTAAGAAGAATCAACACTTGTCAATCAGTATGTCATACTATTCCCAAAAATGAAAAAAAAAAAATAGAAAAATGCCTTCTCCTAGAATCAGAAACTGAAGTCTATTTATATGTAGAAATTGTAGCAAGAAATTACTCTACCTTTATGTTGACATCAGTACGGTGAGTCACCAAAGATGTGGAAGGGATCTATGAAGAATTCGTAAAATCAAAAACTGAAGTCTATTTATATGTAGAAATTATAGCAAGAAATTACTCTACCTTTATGTTGACATCAGTATAGTGAGTCACCAAAGATGTGGAAGGGATCTACAAAGAATTCCTAAATCAAACCATACTATGACACGATTCTTTTGCTTACAGTATTGTTTTGCACTGCCTGTGTCTAATTTTTTTGCCTCCCTTTCTGATCAACATACTCAATGATAAGTTTAAGTAATATGAAAAGGATTTTATGAATTTTGCTATGAACATTTTTTGTCATTGAAGTGACTATTAGAAGAAGATGGAGGCAGTTATCAAACATGGAAGAATTATTGTTTAAATTGAGAATTAACTGTAACAATATAATAGAACTGATTTGCTTTAAAACTGATTTGCAGTCTTAATTTTTTGTTTTTTGTTTTCTATTGGTTATCTTTTAGATTTATTTCTAATTTCTAATATTTATGTAATTTTTGTTGAGCCGTATCCTTAAATGGCAAGTGGCTTATTATTGGGCTGCCACTTGGCTTAATGTAGTGGCTTTATCCTCTACTTTTAATAATATATAGATATCGATATAGATATAGATATAGATATAGATATAGATATAGATATAGATATAGATGTGGGACTTTTACTAATTTTGTAACAATTATTAGATGTGTCATGTTGTTCCGTGGTGTATTTAATTAATGCAGTTAATATTTTGGCAATTTCAGTGGAATGCTCAAAACTTGCTCGTTTAGTCGGAATGCGATCAGATGCATTTTTCTGTTGCTTGATGTGTTGAAATATTAGGTTTCATCCTAGCGTACAGAGCTTTGGGCTGAATTAGAAGGGAATTGAGAAGTGAGTGAGCTTCAAAGATTGTTTGCCTTACTGTATAGGAAAGTCAATCTGGTGGATAATCCCGATGTTTGGTGGAGGGCTTGGGAAACCATGGATTGTTCAATACGAAGTCCATCTATGAGAAACTTTTAGTTAGGGACGAGGTTGAATTCCCATTTAATGCAATATTGGTTCCAAGGATTCCGAGGGTAGTAATGTTTCTTCATTTGGTTAGTCACTATAGAGGTGAAAAGTTTTCTGTGGTAGTTGGTATTACATGTGTAACGAGGCGGATGAGGATGTGGATCATCTTTTGCTTCATTGCGGGCTAAAAATGAGGTTATGGTGGGATACGCTTAGGTGGGAGAAGGAAGAGACGATGGGCTTGGAACATGGTTCCAATTGCGTTGACGTGGGTGGTGTGGAGAGAGAAGTAGGAGAGCTTTTGACCATGAAAACTAAAATTTTAAAGTTGGAATTGTGTTTGTCCATAAATATAATTTTAGTTGTTTTTTTAATTTTTGTTCCAATTTAGTTGTCCTTTTATGAAATTAAGATAATTTTATTATTTTCTTCAAATATTATCTCTATCATTAAAAATATCACTTTGTCGTAATTGTGCAAAAAAAAAAAAAAAAATTAGAAAAAAAAATGACGTGGCACTCTAATAAGATGCCACATGGCAAAGCGGTTTTTAAAAACCGGTTGTTAAAATGAAATGGCACGGATGAGCCAGTTTTGTAACGGAGATGGCATGAATGAAGCCAACTTTAAACGGATGACATAAATGAGTCATTTCTGATAGTTCAGTGGCATATTTGAGTCTTTTCCCTTTTTAATTTTATAGGTTGTTTCCCTGTGTGTGAACCCTACAGGAAGCTTTAACAGTGCTGTTTATGCTTATGGTCGTGTAATTGTCCATGTTAAATCAAAGGTAATTGTGGTATTGTTCTTAGTCTTCTTGCTGTTGTAGGTCCATGATAGTTCTCATCTTATAAGGTTATTGTGTCCATTTTATAGCTTGTTTCCCTGTGTGTGAATCAGCAGTTGTTTGATTTTCTCCCCGACGAAAGGGAAATCTATGTCGATATGCTTAGTCCACTCATGCAAAATAGGATTAGAGGCTCTCTGTATAGAAGCCTTGCTATCACAATGTAATGCTTCAAGCTGGTCCAGACTCCCTGTGGCGAAGAAAATACCCAATCCGGGAGAGATTTTAACATATCTGAGATGGTTTAGGCAGTTGCATAAACTGGCAAAGCACCTGAACTGCAAAAGCAATATCAAAAGCTTATTTAACTAACTACCCATTGTCAGACTCGGTATGGCCGCGAAAAGGATTCAGTTTCTGACAACCTTCAAGTCAGATGATGAGCATATAGAGAGTCAGCATAATGGGGAATGAAGAATGTCTGCAATCTCGAAAACACACACATGAACAAAGGAGTGGAAAAAAAGTACAACATGACAATTGAAATTATGACGAGAACACTTCTAGAGAAATTTCTAGTTTCACTACTAGCTCAAGAGCTCTACTTGCTTAGAAGATACCATGTTGAAATTTTGCGACCAACTCAACTAAATGCTTTGTGTATTGAATCTAACAAACTTTATTTACGTCTTCAACAAGTGAAAATGCAAGGAAGCAAAGAAGGTAGAAAAGGGCAACTAACAATTTTTGTATTTTTAAGAAAAGATGGGGCAGCAAAAAGCGGTTAAAATGGCTTTCAATAATTTTATTAAGCATTGGGGGCTTTAAATTCGCAACTCCTCAGTTCAATTTATCCTCCCTCGTCGCCACCTTCCCACTTTTTTGCTTCTTCGGCGCCATTTTCACTAGTGATAAGGATGAGAGAAAATGTAGGAGAGAAGAGCTGCTTAAAGAGGAAAGTGGTAGGGGAAGCAAACAAAAGCACAGTCAAGGGAGGGAGAATTTGACTTAATTGATGTAATTATGGAGGCCACATGTGATGTGGCATTGTTATTTCCCTTTCTCGAGTGAATAGGTTCTTAGTACTATTAGAGACATCATAAAAATAATACATACAACGTAAGATTCAATAGTTCCCATGGGGTTCAACACATACTATAACCACATAAAAAATAATTTTAATTATGTATGAATAGTATATTTTTCCGTCGAAAGGGGTTCGGACGAAGCCCCTAAATAGGGCTGGCTCCGCCTCTTCTCGCAATACAATAATACTGTAGGTGTGTTTTTGACCATTATCACTTCTCACTTATTAGAAGACAAATATATAGAATGAGATATTTGCGAGCTGTTTAACCAAGCTTATTGTCCGGTTAAACTAAATTATAAACAATTTTTAGCTTACGTATGTGTTTAGTAAACATTAAACATGCTTAATAGGTAAAACCAACAAACAGTCATAAGTTGGCCATCTCAAACTTAACACCAACGGCCTCTTTCATACTCTTCGATAATGCACCTCCTCTGCAACTCCCTTCACTTTCTCCGCCGCCTTGGTGTGTGTCCCACATTGTTGAAAATGAGAATTCAATAGTCCATGAGAAATTTCAGTCCTGCCTCAAATGAATCTTCTATCTTCATTCCGCTCTATTCCGGATAATTTTATTATACTAAAGAATATCTTACCTTTAAGAATAATAGGTCTTTATGTAAAACTAGACAACCTCTTGTTGGGATAATAGACTGCAAAAACCATAAAGAGCAGAGGTTGAAAGTAAGAGGACTCAATATATGCTGAAACACAGCTTTTTCTGTATATATAAAAAGACTGAAGATAAGCCTTTATATAGACTTATAAAACAAATAAACCACTAACTAAGTTACCAACTATCCACTAACTAAGCAACTAACTCCATTATTTGTTAACTAAAAATATACTGCAGCATGACTGCTAACAGTCCATAAAAATAGGAAACTACTAACAACTTGAATTTGACTTGGTCATACATTGAATTAGTCTTCAATACTCCCCCTTAATTCAAAGTTACAGACACCAAGCAAAGCCCTAAAGTAAATAAACTTGTCTGCTGCCAAAGACTTCGTCAGTATATCAGCTAATTGCTTATGAGTGCTGCAATGCTTCAGTATTATTTCCTCTTTTGCTACCATATCGCGAATGAAATGGAAGCGGACATCAATGTACTTAGTTCTGCTGTGAAAACTTGGATTTTTTGTCATAGCGATCGACGCTTTGTTGTCACAGTATATCTCTGTTGCACTTTCTTGCTTATGCTAAAGTTCTGCTAACATCCTTCTAAGCCAGATGGCTTGACAAGCTGCTGAAGTTGCTGCAATGTACTCAGCTTCTGAGGTTGACAGCGTTGTTGTAGCTTGTTTCTTTGAACTCCAGGTCACCACACCTGAACCTAAAGTGAAAACATGAGCTGAAAAGCTCCGTCTATCATCCAATGAACCAGCATAGTCACTATCAGTGAACCCGCATAATCTAAAATTGGAAACTTTTGAATACCAAAAACCATAGTCCATAGTTCCAGCGATATAACACAGAACCCTTTTTGCTGCTCCAAAATGAACCTTTGAAGGTTGTTGCATGAACCTGGAAATGACACCAACAGAGAATGCAATATCGGGGCGAGTGTGGGTTAGGTAAATCAAACCTCCAACTTGGCTTCTGAAACTTCTAGCATCATCCATCTCTGCTCCTTCATTAAGCCGCAATTTTTCACCAACATTCATAGGTGTAACTGCAGGCTTGCAATTAAGCAAACCAAATTTAACGAGAAGGTCCCTGGCATATTTCCTTTGTGATAGAAATATTCCATCTTCAGCTTGATGGACTTCAAGGCCAAGAAAGTAATGTAATAAACCCATATCTGACATCTCAAACGCATTCATCATTTGCGACTTAAATTCATCCACAAGAGAAATAGAAGAGCTACTATAAATAATATCATCAATGTAAAGGTAAACAATGATGAAATCAGTACCTCTCTTGTTTACATACAATGTGGGTTCATTCTCACTTTTCATATATCCCTTTGTCAGAAGATACCCATCGATTTTGCTATACCATGCTCGAGGGGCTTGCTTCAAACCATATAATGCCTTTTTTAGCTTGTAGACCTTTGTTTCATCGCCCTTCTTTATGAAACCTTCTGGTTGTGCTACGTAGACCTCTTCTTGTAAGTCTCCATTGAGAAATGCCGACTTGACATCAAATTGATAAACTAGCCATTGTGACTGCGCAGCCAATGCTAGAACAAGTCTAACGGTTTCAAACCGAGCAACTGGAGAAAATGTTTCTTCAAAATCTATACCATATTGCTGCGCATATCCTTTTTCCACAAGACGATCTTTATTCTTCTTTAGGCTCCCATCCACTGCAAACTTTGTCTTGAAGATCCACTTCAAGCCGATTGCATTTTTGTCTTCCGGTAATTCCACCATCTCCCATGTGCCATTCTTTTCGATAGAATTTATCTCTTCAACCATCGCACTCCGCCACTCTTCCTTTTCAGCTGCTTCTCCATAATGTGTAGGATCTGAAACAGCAAAAGAAAATTGACAAGATGTATACATGTCATTAGCATACTTGGGATTCGGCTTTGTAGGACTTGTTGATCTTCTTAATGGAATTGGCTCATCTGGAGACTCTTCGAGAGTTGTTTCTAAAGAGGTTTTGCTAGGTGAAGCCGAAGAAGATGAATCCGAGAAAGTTGTAGAAGAACCCATTGCTGTAGCTGCAACATTTGGTTGTTGAATTCCATCAAAAGTGATTCCAGTCGGCATAGGAATCTGCTCTGGCATCTTACCATTGCTTCCACTCCAATTCCAACTTGTCGTTTCATCAAATACTACATCCCTTCTGATTAAAATCTTTCTACTAAGGGGGTTATACAATCTATAAGCTTTGGATTGTGTACAATAACCAATAAAAATGCATTTTTCAGATTTCTCATCCAACTTATGACGGAATTGAGAATTTATCAAAGCATAAGCAATACAACCAAAAATTCTTAAATAGCTTACAGATGGTTTTTTTACCCTGCCAAGCTTCAAATGGAGTTTGATTTAGAACAGCCTTGTGGGAGATAGATTCAATAAATGGACTGATGTCGCCACAGCTTCAGCCCAAAAATGATTCGGAAGTCCCTTTGCCTGCAACATTCTTCTTTCCATCTCCACAACAGTGCGATTTTTCCGCTCAACAACACCATTTTTCTCTAGTGTATATGGTGTTGCTATCTCCCTGTGGATGCCACTTTCTTCACAAAAGAAATTAAATTCCTTGGACAAGAACTCGCCGCCTCTATCAATGCGAAAGGTTTTGATGGACAGACCACTTTGTTTCTCAACCATGGCTTTGAATTGCTTGAATTTCTGAAATGTTTCTGATTTGCTTTCCAAAAAATAGACCCAACTCATGCGACTATAATCATCAGTAAAGAGTAGAAAATAACGACTACCACCAAAATATGTAGTATGCATAGGTCCATTAAATCAGCATGTATTAATTCAAGACATTTTGAATTCCTCCAAGCCTTTCCAATAGGAAAAGATTTTTTAGTTTGTTTTCCATAAATGCATCCTTCACACAATTCAATAGAATCAATTTTTGGTAGTCCAAGAACCATACCTTTGTCAACGAGCAATTTCAAGCCTTTTATGTTAAGGTGACCGTACCTCAGATGCCACAACTTTGAGTCATTTTTTGCACTTGCAGCAAGGGCAAAATTTTCCATATTGGAAACATCCAACGGAAACATATTATTTGGCGTCATGGTGATGCGAACCTTTTTGCCCTGACTTCTTGTTTGTAATGACACACACATCGTCATCGAACCAAAGAGAATATCCATTAGTCATCAGTTTTCCAACGCTTATCAAATTGTATCCTAGATCAGGTACAAACTGAACATTATCCAACACTTTTACTTTGTCATGGCTAGTGTCGACAATCACCTTGCCTTATCCTTCAACCTGCATCTCTTTTGTGTTGCCAAGTTGCACCTTCTTCCTTTGCTTCTCATCAAGCTCTTGAAACATAGATTTGGTTTCTGTCATATGATTTGAACAACCACTATCTACAAACCATAAATCACTAGACTTATGATCTGTATCAACGCAAGCAAAGAGATAATTTTCTTCCTCATTTTCTCCTGCCGCAAAGTTTATTTTCTGGTCTTTAAACCAGCAGTCAGCCCTTATATGCCCGTAGCGCTGACAGTGATGACATTGAATGCCATTTTTTTGGTTACTTTTCTCATTGGACTGCTTGTGCTCGTCATTCCTTCCTCTACCTCATCCATAACCACGACCACCGCGTAATCCTCTTCTTCCTCGGCCTCTGCTTGCTGGACCATTGTTTTCTCCATACTTAGTTGTAGCATCCTTCACCTGGAATGCCTTCTGTTCATTCTTTTCAGTAGATCGATTGAGTCTCACCTCATGAGATTGAAGAGATCCCATCAATTCATCAAAGGAAAATACTGAAAGATCCTTAGACTCTTCAATCGCAGCAACTACATGATCAAATTTTGGAGTCAACCTTTGCAGTATCTTTTCCACAATGGTCTGGTCAGTAACCTTCTCTCCAGAGGATCACATTTTACTAATAATTGCCACTGCTTTGGACAAAAAATCAGCAATAGATTCCCCACTTTTCATCATCAAGGTTTTAAAGTCACGCCGAAGTGATTGAAGTCTCACCACAATGACCTTTGAATCACCTTGAAACTCCTTCTGTAGAATGGACCAAGCCTGCTTTGACGTGGTTGCTGCCGCAATCCGTGAAAAAATACTATCATGGACAGCTTGTTGGATAAACACCAGCGCCTTAGCATCTTTTTGCTTGTTGTTTCGCAGTCTATCTCCTTCATCGGGATCTGCAAATTCAATTTCTACCAAGTCCCAAAGATTTTGGGATTTGAGTATAGTTCTCATACGAATACTCCAGAATTCGTAACTTTCTCCCGTAAAGATGGGAATGAGTGGTTGTGTCACACCCGAGGAATTGTTGCCACTTGCCATGGCTCTTGATACCACAGATGTTGGGATAATAGACTGCAAAAACCGTAAAGAGCAGAGGTTGAAAGTAAGAGGACTCAATATATGCTGAAACACAGCTTTTTCTGTATATATAAAAAAACTGAAGATAAGCCTTTATATAGACTTATAAAGCAAATAAACTACTAACTAAGTTACCAACTATCCACTAACTAAGCAACTAACTCCATTATCTGTTAACTAAAAATATATTGCAGCATGACTACAAACAGTCCATAAAAATAGGAAACTACTAACAACTTGAATTCGACTTGGTCATACATTGAATTAGTCTTCAATACCTCTAAATTTCACACAGAACATCTACGTCATCTACTGAGATAACAGTTGTAACCAAGAGTATTACAAACTGAAATGAATTTTTTTCCATTCAAATTTTTTGATCATTTTCTCCAACCAAATAACACATAGAACAGAATGTGCCTCATGTCCAAACACTACTGTTGACTTACACGAATCCACCAAAGTCAAGAGCTCAGGTCCCTAGATGTTATGGGGCTGGCTTGACCCCATTACACAAAAGTTGTATACAATTGAAGAATATGGATCGTAAAATAGAATCGTCTGAACATATAATGGAAGACTATACATATTCCATGACCCATACAAAAGTTAAGTTCACTTAACTAACAAAGAAGTTGGAGTTGTCAAATCTCTTTGGGAAAATGCTCAAATATGCCACTGAACTATCAGAAATGGCTCCTTTATGCCATCCGTTAAAAGTTGAGCTCATTCATGCCATCACCGTAACAAAACCAGCTCATCCATGCCATTACTTTTTAACGGTGGTTTTCAAAAATAGCTTTGCCACGTTACCTTTTATTAGAGGTCCACTTCATTAATTAAAATAAGCAAAAAGGCTCAAATATGCCATTGAACTATCAGAAATGACTCGTTTATGCCATCAGTTAAAAGTTCGGCTCATTCGTGCCATCACTGTTATAAAATCAACTCACCGATGCGATTACTTTTTAATGACGAGTTTCTAAAAATAGTTTTTTCCACGTGGTCTTTTATTAGAATTCCACGCCATTAATTGAAATAAATCAATATTAATTTTAAAATATTGAAAATTAGTTAGTATCGGGATTATTTATTTCTGCATATATACCATAATGATGGGAGAAGTTATCCCATATACATGGCGGGATAATTGGAATAACAAACTTCTTTTAAGCCGTTATTTGGAAATGATTTTTCAACAATGTATACTCCACTAATTCGTGATGGGAGAAGTTATCCCATATACATGACGGGATAATTGGGATAACAACTTCTTTTAAGTCGTTATTTGGAAATAATTTTTCAATAATGTATTCTCCCCTAATTCGTGATGGGAGAATGGAGAAGCTCTATTGATACACCTCTTTCTTTTTCTTGCTTGTCCTAATCGTTCATTGACTTATTTTCTTGCAACTTCGGAGTATATATTGGAGTCACTGAAATAAAACTAATCAGTTACTGTAGGATAAAATTTTTGAAGTTTCTGTTAAGCGTAACATTTATAATGATTTAGAATCAACAAAAAATAGACAAAGGATATACATTAATCACTCTATTTCTGATCAGAAAAATAGTTGTTGTTGTAGGAAAAAAAAATACTTTAATGGGTGTGGATTGGGTTATGTTAAATGAATCGGTTGTTTTTAATGGGTCTAAGATATTTGAAATTAATATTTATTTATTTTAATTAATGTCGCGGACCTCTAATAAAAGGGCACATGACAAAACTGTTTTTGAAAACCCATCATTAAAAAGTAATGACATGGGTGAGATGATTTTATAACGACGATGGCATGAATGAGCTGAACTTTTAACTGATGACATAAATGAGTCATTTCTGATAGTTCAATGACATATTTGAGCCTTTTTGCCTATTTTAATTATTGACGTGGACCTTTAATAAAAGGCCACGTGGCAAAGCAGTTTTTAAAAGCCTCCGTTATAAAGTAGTGGCATGGATGAGCTGGTTTTGTAACGGCGATGGCATGAATGAGCTCAACTTTTACCGAATGACATAAATGAGTCATCTCTGATAGTTCAGTGGTATATTTGAGCCTTTTTCCAATCTCTTTCTTATGCTTGGTAGTTGGCGTTTTGTCTAGTCGACATAGCCCCTGTACTTCTCTAGGGAGTTGTTGATAAGCAGAATAGAAAGTAGTATTTCCCGACAGTGATTCTTCTTCCCCTTGAAGTAAACAATCGTTCAGTTAAAGACATGTTCAGGAAATGCTCAGGTTCTTGTGCCAATAAAGAGGGATTTATTGAAGAGTCCCCTACCGAAATATTAGATTCTTATTGGAACTGAAATCTAGGATATATATATATAGTAAACCTTGGATCACATTAAGCTCCTGTTCTGATTTTTGAAAAGTTCCCTCCGTCTATATGTGAAATGTATGCTGTAACCAATTGGCAAACAATTTTTTTGTTGAAACCGGTAACTTAATTACGATACAATTGATCAACTCTTAAAATCTTTTGGTTGCAAATCGCAAGGCGGAAGCTGACGCTGGTGGTACTAGCCTTGATTTCAGTGTCGTATCCTCATTTATATTTGGTGCTGGCAGTAGGCTATGTTCTTCTAGACCTAAAATTCAGTATCATGTCTTGTGTAAGCTATGCCTCAAATATGTTGGACATCTTAGTTATAGATACATGCAGATATCATGATTGTTCTCAGGATGATGAGAAATGCCAATATGCCTCGTGTGGTATTTTGGACTCCTGTCCTGTTACGTGGCATGCAAATCATGTGGAAATGAGTTTGCAAAAGTTGTGAGATGCAGTGACGACTTAAACTTTTTTTGAACTATGCGAAATGCAAGTTTTAACCAAATGCATATTTCACGAATTCTTTGGATAAATTACCAAATTGAAGTAACGCATAGTCTACTTTCCTTTGTTTAAACTGGTAAGATTTATATACATCAAATATTTAAATTTGTTTTTTGATGGTGTCACATAGCAAGACACATAATTGAAGACATATCTATAGACGTTAGTTTTCCATCGCAGAAGGATTATAGGTTTGTGTAATAGTAACATATGTGTGAATGTCGTCGAAGCTACTTGCAAATACCCATACGATATTTTCAAGAGAAAATGACACCATATACATATATAGTTGCGGAGCCAAAATTTTTATTTAGGAGTCTCAAAATGTAAAGAAGTAAATTCACGAAGAAGTAAAAGGGTGTCAATATGTAAAATTGATCCATTTTGTAAAGGATTACACAATAGTCAAGGAGTACTATCCCTTCGTCTTGTAAATATCCCACTTGGTAATTAATAAAATTCCTTTCATTGCCAAACAAAATCATTCTTCACACCAATACATTTATTTAACAAACATTTGAAACAAAACAAGTTATTTGGAACAACAGTCGCCAAAAGCATGTTCAACATGCAAGAAGTTGAATCCTGATCTTCTGTAGTATCCCTACAACATCTTTCATGTTTGTCCGTCTTGCTGGAGATTCAACACAACAATCTAGTGCCACTTTCATGATTGATGCTACACAATCTAACGTATTCTTCAAGTGATTATCCATCGGTGGAACCAAGTTGGAATCAGCAACATCCATTACTGCATCAGGAAGTGAATAACTCACCCATTGCTTCAAGCTAAGATCTCCCTCAAACTCACTAGGCTTTCTCCTAGTAAACGTTTCCAGCAATATGATTCCATAACTATAGACATCACATTTAGTAGACACTAATCCATCTTGTCCATACTCTGCAATCAAAGAATTAATTTAAATATGTAACATGATAACTAGGTGGAAAAAAAAAAAGAAAGGGAAAAGAATTGTTCAAAGCAAAATCAAGGGACGTACCTGGCGCAATATAACCCAATGTTGCTAGTGTTTTTGTGTATAAATCACTCTCATCTTCACCAAGCAGTTTTGAGATGCCAAAGTCACTTAGGTGGGCAACCATATCCTCATCCAACAACACATTACTAGGCTTTAGATCACAATGAATCACAGGCGATGAGCACCCATGGTGAAGATATTCCAAAGCACATGCCACATCTATCATTATGCTTAGTCTTTGCCTGATGTCGAGGAAGTAGTTGTGCGAATACAAATACTTCTCAAGACTCCCATTAGGCATATACTCGAGCACTAAAGCCTTGAAATCAAGATTGGAACAGCTAGTAATGACTTTTACGATATTCCTATGGCGAAGGCTACACAAAAGTTTACATTCCGTATCAAAACTCTTGAATGCTGCATCCAGTTGCAGGTTGAACACTTTAACTGCAATGGCAGTTCCACTTCTGAGAACACCTTTGTAAACAGAGCCAAAACTTCCAGAACCAATCAGATTACTCTCTCTAAGCGCATCTGTTGCTTGGATCAGTTCATAGTATGAAATTCTTTCTCTTGTTATGGAAGACAATGAATCAGCTTGTTGAGGAGCTCTTTTACCTTTTCTATACCTTACCCAGAAAAAAATAAAGGTGCTAGGAACAACTACTAGTGCAATTCCCAGCAAAAGAAAAAGAACTAGCAATTTTTTCCTATTTGATTTGTGCTTTGATGAAGTGGGGCATGGCGGGACACTAAATCTTGAAGAACCACACAATGCTTCATTGTAGATGAAAAACTGACTCGAGAGGTTCTTGAAAGGACCTCCCGAGGGTATTTCACCATACAATTTGTTGACAGAAATATTGAAATACTTCAAGTTTTGAAGTTTCTCCAAAGACTGAGGAATGTTTCCAGATATATTATTATGAGAAAGGTCTAGGAATTCCAAACCTACCATGTTGCTCATTGAGTCAGGTATAGATCCTTGCAACTTGTTGTTTCTCAGAGAAAGGTGTGCCAAATTTTGCAATCCTCCAATTTCTCTTGGAATTTCATTTGAGAATTGATTCATCGATAGATCCATCTTTATTACAGCCTTTAGATTTTCAATTTCTGGAGGTAAAGAACCTATCATGTTGTTTGATGATAAGTCAAGAACCACTAGATCTTGAAGGTTCCCTAAGCTTGGTGGTATATTGGAACTCAATTTGTTAGAACCGAGATGTATCTCCCTAAGGGAAGTAATATTCCCTAAACAATTAGGAAAAGATCCTGAAAGTTGATTTTGAACCAAGTAAATTTCACCCAAATGCTGCAATTTACATATATGATCTCCAATAAATCCTGTAAATTTGTTGCTACTCAAGTTGAACCGCTGAAGGTATCTCAAGTTGCCAATTGATGTTGGAATTGATCCGACCAAGTTATTTCCAGAAACATAAAGTGTTAATAAGCTGCTTAAGTTCCCAACCTCATTAGGAATTCGCCCTTGGATTTTACAACTGTTGGCGACAAATGTCCTAAGAGATGTGGAAAGGTTCCCCATGGAGGCAGGAAGCATGCCGTTTAGAGGATTCAAATATAGAGATAGAAATGTTAAATTTCTGCAATTGGTTAAGGAAGTCAAGAATCTTAATGATGAGTCGCTGGTTAAATTGTTTCTCTCCAAGTCTAGGATTTGTAGATTAGTCAAATATCCAAGAGAATTGGGAATCAAACCACTGAGTTTGTTGCCTTGAAGAGCTAGAAGAGTAAGTTTGGAACAATTGGAGATGGAATGAGGAATAGTACCAACAAGATTGGTTAAGCCACCCAGAAGAAGTCTTTCAATGTTGGGTAAGATGGAACCTATGTTTGGTGGGAGGCTTCCTGATAGATTGTTGAATGAAAGATCAATTATTTTCAGCCCTGATATGTTGAAGATCTCTATATCAAGTGAACCACTAAAAGTATTAAATACAAGACCAAGCTCCTCCAACTCAATGAGATTGCTTATCTCTTTGGGTATTTCACCTGTAAACACATGAGGAAAAAATGAATACAAGTGAGATGAACTATTTAGCTCAATGTGATTCATGCTTTAGTTTGACTTGATAAGGTGTCGACAAGAACTCAGAAAACTATTTAATAACTATATACTTCTTTTTCCTATTGTTATTGATCAGAGTCTTAAGAAGGATGTACACATTATATTTTTTTTTCTCCATTAAAGTTCTTAATTTAATTTTCTCTGAATTTCTGATTGTGCAGGTTTGTATTTTTATATGGACTCAAATGTATAAACTGATACTTTATTAGAAGTTAGCTAACTACCAACAGGAGTTCAAATTTGCAGGTTATTTCTTAAAACAGACTAATTTTAAACATTATAAGACGTTCCTTATATGGTGTTTCTTGTCATACACTTGATGATTTATTTATAATTGTTACATTTTATTAGTCATTACATGCATACATTCATAGAATTTTAATAGTTCTAATGGATCTATAAAAATTAACATGAAACACAAGTGCAATTCACGTGTATATATAGTGAGACACCATTAGAATATATATGTACCTATAAGCTTATTTCCACTAATCTGTAGATGTTGCATCTTGGTTAAGTTGCCAATCTCCCGTGGTAAGAATCCACTAAGATTGTTCTGCGCCAGTGACAAAATTTGCAGCGATGAGATATTGAATATGGAAATTGGGACGGAGCCGGTAATCTGGTTATCCTCCATGGCTAACTCTGCCAAATTAACAAGATTTCCAATTTCTTGTGGAATTATCCCTGCAATTAGCGTGTAATATAATAAAATTCTGAAGGAATAAGATACAATAGTGCTAGTATTCGTAAGATGAAACGTACCAGTGAAATGGTTAGTCCCGAGATCCAATATCTCCAAGTAACTCAATCTTCCAATTTCACTATGTATTGGTCCATCAAACTCATTTGCCGATAAAGATGAAATTTGAAGTTTTGAACAATTTGATAAGCTTGTAGGCATATGACCATGAAGCTTGTTATAAGACAGATAAAGCCCTTTGAGTTTCGGAAGACCATTGCACAAACCATTGGGAAGACTTCCTGATAAGCTATTGCCAGTAAATGAAATGACTTCGATCCTAGAAATATTGAAAATTGTGAATGGTATAGAACCCGTAAGTTGATTATATTGTATGGACAACCCGTTCATGTTGTGAAGATTGCCAATCCCTTCTGGGATGTTTCCTTGAAGTGAATTATAAGATATCTCCAAAACCTCCAACCTTGAGGCATTCGAGAGTGACGAAGGAATAGAGCCTACGAGCTTGTTACCTCCCAAGTTTAATACTCTAAGGTTTAGAAGATTTCCAATCACTTTTGGGATTTGACCCTCTATGGAATTGAATTTCAGATTCAAAGTCTCACATTCAGAAATATTAGAAAATGAAGAAGGGATGGAACCACTGAAACTATTATTTACAAGTTTTAGAACTTGAAGTTGGTGTAAAAACCCAAACCAAGAAGGAACCTCCCCTCTGAATTTGTTGAAACTTAAATCAAGAAACTTAAGCCGACGCAAGCGTGCCATTTCTTGAGGCAAATTTCCCTGGAAATTGTTGCTTTCCAAGTCAAGAGAAACAAGAAATGTGAGGTTTCCAAATTCACGTGGAATTCTGCCAGTAAGAGCCATGTTGGAAAGGTTCAAGGACTTCACTCTCTGGTGACGAGAACCACAAGTGACTCCCACCCAATGACAAACAGAAGTAGCGGGAGACCAACTTTCATCCAAGAAGTGAAAGGGGTCGGAAATGATTTGAGATTTTAAAGAGAGAAGAGCTAATTGATCAGTCGTGGTGTTGGTTTGGGTCATATCTGAACTAACCATAACATAGTGAAGCCACAAGAGTGTTAAGAGAAAAGAGGTGAAAGCTTTCTCCATTATTGCATAAATTGGTAGGAATATGGATATGGCTAGTAATGATGTGGGTTTGAAACTTTAAATAGTCAAGAGATCGCTTGCTCTTTCTTTTCATTCAAACATCTTTTAAAAGAAAAAGGAAAAGTTTTCTCTTTATGTCATCCCAAGAATAATAATACAACTAAAGAAAGAAATATAACTCGTATTGACTCGAAAAGAAGTCTTCCACAAACTTTTATAACCAAAGGTAAGATGTCCAATAGCACAGAAAGAATGAATTCTGTACATATTTAACAAACAAAATTTAAATAAATATTTGAAAAAGACTAAAAATGTTACCATTTTACAAAACTATTAAATGCATGCTTAAGAGACCATTTTGAATCTATCATTAAACATAAGATACCATTAGTGTCATTTTATCCTAACTTTTGTAACCAAATGTAAGGGTGCAATAACACAGCAAGAATGAATTGAATTAATATTAGAGATAAAGTATCCAGTACCTCAGATGGCCAAAGTTTCTGCGACACACTCCAACTTCACAGGGTCCTATTACCCCCTGAACTCAGTTTTAGCTTATTTTTGTCACCCTTTTATGCTGACGTGACACCTTTATTACATAAAATGAGGCCCACATCGAAGGTGCCACATCAGCTAAAAAGGCTGACAAAAGGTGCCACGTCAGTTAAAATGGTTGACAAAAATACGCTAAAATTTAGTTCGCGGGGTAATAGGACCCCGTGAAGTTGGAATGTGTCATAGCAAATTTGTTTGTAGTTCAGGGGTACTAGATGCTTTACTCTTAATATTACAATGAATTTATAAGAAAGATGTTCATGTCTTAAATGTCTCTTCCTTGCTAAAGTTACCAATAATTTCAATATTACAATGACTTTATAAGAAAGATGTTCACGTTTAAAATAATTCTTTCTTTGATGAAGTACCAATAATTTCCCTCACAGACCTGTACAGGGGACAAGAAATAAAGTTGTGGGCTCCAAAGAAAAATTATAAAAAGGAAACGTAAGGGACAGATATGAAATTCACACTTTGAATACATTTTCTTGATTGGAGTATTATTTTTGACTTACATCATAACAATAGTGACTTAGTTTTGGCAAACCAAAATCTAACAAGTGTTCGTTGGGATTTGTATCTTTCGATCCCATATCAACATATCAACAACTTTTTATGTTTGAACCCATTATTTTGCTATTTCAATGTGTTCAAATTGAAAAAGCTACTAATATAACAGCCAATGTTACATACTTTTTTCATTTTCCAGAAGAGAATATTACGGCTTCCGTAATATGTGGACACATCCAAGGACCATACGAACCCGGGCTGTTACTTCGAGGTAATTACCATCAGCCAACTTCACCTTTCATGGTAATATTCGGACTTTCCACATTCGTATCAGCAATCGAAGACTCTATCGGTTTTCCTTCATGAATCTGCCCTACGCGCACATTTTCCTGTATGAAGAAACAACAGGTTCGCCTGTTCTGGCATGTCAGAACGATTAGGATCTAGAGCATAGTACTGTTAATGCAGTAGCTGCTGTTGTAAAATGTGTCCTAAAAAAGTACTAACGTCATTTTTTTCCAAATCGTCAACGTCATTTCCAGTTTCATCATCATGGTGCTGCTGTATACATGTTTCTATTTGGAGTTTCATTATTTTGCAAATTTTGATCTTCCCATAAAATGGTCAGCCACCCTTCTGCTACCAATGGCTTTCTGTTTTCTCTGGATGTGAAACTCATTGCTTTTTCCATACAGGGCTAGAGGTTATAGAGCATGCAACATTTAAACTAACTATCGACAACATTCTGAACTTGAGTGCACCTGAAAAGAAATTGAACGAACTGGATGTACTAAAACTATAGTTCGACTGTTCCGCACGAGTGGAGCCACCTTCAATCTAGAGGGTTCACCCCCTTCTACGGAAAATTATACTATTTTGGTACGACAAGGAACACACGAAAACACACTCCAAAAACAGTCCACTAGTTCAAGAACCAAGGACCCTTTTGAAGACCCCTCTCGGAGTCAACAAACAACAACAACAACACAATATATTGTGGTGTTTTGTCAAGATGATGAGCTAATTGAAGTGTTTGATCTGAAATTCTCCATTGAAGAGCTATTGGAGAAGGTCAGCTTAGCTAAGACGAAGTAAGAAGAATCTAGAAGACAGTTTTTGGAAATGATAACTGCTTTTTCATTTCATTTACAATGGGTATATATACAAGTGTTTAGAGACTCCTAACTAACCATCTTCTTTCAATAGAATTACAAATCTGCCACTAACTTAATCTTCACTAAACTAATTTGCTACATGCTAGCTAATCTCAACACCCCTCTCAAGTTGGAGGTGATATATTCACGGACAACTTGCTTAAAACTTGAGAATGCTTAGGTCCACTCAAGGCTTTGGTCAGCACATCTGCTAGCTGTTCAGTTGTAGATATATGTTGCAATATGATGAGCCCCTCTTGCAGTTTATCTCTAACAAAGTGACAATCCACTTCAATGTGCTTTGTGCGTTCATGAAAAACTGGGTTTCTTGCGATGTGGATGGCTTCCTGGCTATCACAGAACACCTGAATAGGCAAAGTTCAGGGATCATTCAATTCCTTCACCAATCTTTCAAGCCACACTAACTCTCCAACAACTTTCCTCACTGCTCTGTACTCGGCTTCAGCTGATGACAATGAAACAGTAGTTTGTTTCTTTGATTTCCACCCAATAGGACTGTCTCCCATGAATACTATATAACCACTTATAGATTTTCTTAAATCAGGACATGAAGCCCAGTCCGAGTCAAAGAATGCACTGATTCTACAGTTCCTATTTTTAGATATGAAAATACCTTGATTCAGATCACCTTTCAAGTACCTTAAAACATGGAATGCTGCCTTGAGATGTGGTTCTCTTGGAGTTTGTAGGAACTGACTGAGATGTTGAACGCTGTAAGCAATATCCATTCTAGTATGAGTAAGAAAATTCAATTTTCCTAGGAGTTTTTGGTAGTATGTTGGATCTGCAAGCACTGTACCTTCTTTTGAGCTTAATTTCAAATTGCAATCAAGAGGTGCACTGGTTGTGTTATAGCTCATGCAATCAAACTCCCTAATCACATCAGCAGCAAATTTTTGTTGTGTGATCGCCACCCCATTATTCTTGTAAAGGATTTCTAAACCTAGGAAGTAGTGAAGCTTGCCTAGGTCTTTGATTCTAAATTGATTATGCAAAAATGTCTTCAACGACTCTATGTCATCTGCATCAGTTCCAGTCAGTATTATATCATCAACTTACACTGCAACAAACAGACTGCACACTCCATCCTTCTTGTAGAACAAAGAATAGTCACTATTTGAGTGTATGTAACCTCTTGACTGTAATGCATTAGCTAACTTCTCATACCACTGCCTGCTAGCCTCCTTCAGTCCATACAAGGACTTCCTCAGCCTACACACCAAGTTACTGTTACTCACTTCCAGACCTTGTGGAACATCCATATAGACTTCCTCATGGAGGTCACCGTGTAGGAAGGCATTGTTTACATCAAGCTGGTACATATTCCAACCCTTTTTAACTGCTAAACTGATTAAGGTTCTTACTGTGGTCATTTTTACCACTGGTGAGAATGTTTCTGCATAGTCGACCTCTGCCTGTTGAGTGTAACCCTTTACTACAAGTCTGGTCTTCAACCTTTCCACAGACCCATCAGCCTTGTGCTTGACTTTATAGACTCATTTACATCCTATAGCTTTCTTTCCTGCAAGCAAAGGTACTAGGTCCCAAGTTTTATTTGCATATAGAGCCTCAAACTCTTGAGTCATGGTTGTTTGCCAGGCAGGGCTTAAGACTGCCTCTTTAAATGAGGAAGGTTCAACATCATGTACAATAGGTTGCAATAGTTGTTGACTACTAGGAGAGAAGGAAGCAAGGGAGGTGTGTTGTGTGTGAGCAGGTAGTGTGTAGTTATAGTCTTTCAGGTAGGAGGGCAAGGTGTGTGTTCTACTTGATTTTCTAAGTGGTATTGTGTTATGCTCAGTACCAGCAGTTTCAGGACATGTTGGAAGTGGAGTTGTATTAGTTAAATTATGTGTCTCAGTTTGTTCCAGGGCATGAGGCTCAATAGTATTTGGAGTTCTGGTATCTGATATGGTTGTGGTGTCAGAATTACTTAGAGGTCTCGGATCAAAGTCACATGTGACATCATTGGTAACATCCCTACTCAACCCACAATCATCATTAAAAATACTGTTATCAGAATTCAACAAATTAAGTTTTCTCAGGACTGAATTAAGGCTAGGATCAGGAAAAGTTAATGCAAATGGAAAAATATTTTCATGAAACACAACATCTCTGTATCTTTCCAGAGCTCAAGTCTAGGACCTTGTACCCTTTAGTATTAAAAGGATAACCAACAAATACATGAGGTGTAGACCTTGGTTCAAACTTATCTTTATGTGACATGAGGGTCACAGGAAAACATAGACTTCTAAATGACCTAAGGTGTGAATAAGTGGGTATTTTGTTGTACAATATTTCAAAAGGTGTTTTGTTCTGCAATATTGAACTGGGAAGTCTATTTATGATGTAGGTGGCTTTCAGGACACACTCCCCCCAGAATTTTATAGGAAGCTTGGAATGGTACAACAAAGCTCTGGAGGTTTCAAGCAAATATTTATTCTTTCTCTCTACAACACCATTTTGTTGTGGTGTGTAGGGACAAGTTATTTGGTGTATCATTCCCTTGCTTTGCAAGAAATCACATGTTTCTTTATTTGTAAATTCTGAACCATTATCTGTTCTTACTTACTTAACAGATATTTTGAACTGATTCTCAATCCAAGATATAAGAGCTTTAATGGTTTGTAAGGTATTGGTTTTATGTAACGCCCCGTAAAAGGCGTGCATAGATTAGTCTTTAATATTGAGCTCTTAGACTTAATGACTTAAAATTTTCTAAGTGTAAAATGAGACTTAGTCATTTTAGCTGGCAATCTTCGGGATACAACTTTTCAACCTTCCCGACATTCGTTTTTAGATTTTCTAGTTGCGTTATGATCGGGAAAGATCATAGTGCATCTCGGATAAGTTTTGGAATTTTTCGGAACGCATAAGGCTGCGTTTGGATTTCAAAACAGTAGCAAAACGCATAGCCTATTGCCCAGTTTTCAGCATTTCAGGGTCAACTTCAAACAATTATAACTCCCTGTATATAATGAACTGTGTGAGCTATAATATATCAAATGAAAGCTATTTGAGTCCTCTTTCAAATACAGTTGGTTTCATCCAATTTGATTATATGAGTAAAAGGTTATAATCGATTTACTCCAGACTACCAAACTGTCAACTGAGGGACAGATTTGACCTTAATTGTTCCTTAGGGATATTTTGGTCATCCTCCACCCCTATATATACCACCAACACGGGATTTAATCCCTCAAACACCAAAATACACCTTCATTCATCAAAATTGCTCAAGAACACTCCTTAGGGTTTCAAAATAAAAACCCAAATAGTTCGAGATTCGACCGTAGGTTTTCGAAGATAGTTACATATTCGGAATCACAAATCCGCGAGCTTCAAGAAACATCTAGTATTTTCGGAAATAGAAGTACGTGGGGTTATCCTAAAATCTCATGGGTGTAGTTTTTATGAACATGCATGCTTTTAAATGGGGGTTTTCAATCAAATGCTAATAACTTGCCTTCAATGTGATTTCTAAGTCATTTTTCTTTATGTCATGGGAATTGTTTGCCTATATACTTCAATGGTTGAAACCATGCATATGTGATTTGAGATTTTCCATGGAAGTTTGATAAATATGAATGATAAATTTCTTTCAAATTCCCATGATAATGTCTTGATACCCCATATCATATTGTGACCAACAAAAGAGAGCATGAATTTGAAATAATTATTGTTCACCACTTGTAAATGATGAAGCACCTTGGTTTTTACATGATTATGCATATGTGGATGTGATATTGATGGCTTGCAAGTCGGGTATGACGATACCCTATAGACTATGATACGTGATTGAATTAAATGAAGTTTGAATGCATTGATTTTACATGGGATAGGTGGATGCCCGAAGAAGGCGTTTGAGTGTAAGGGCTCATCGCTGGAAACCGTGTTTGCCGACACGGGAATTTGGTACCAGGCTAAGTGATCTTGTGTACTTGACTTTATGTCATTCCCAAATTGGGACTATAGGTAGGAGCCCGGGCTAAGTGATCTTGGGCACTACCATTGGGTCGAGACACCATGCTTCGTGGTCTTGTGTGTCTCTCCCTCACTTATACTCTAATCTCGACGGCAACCGAGGTTTGACAGTTGGTGTAAATTATATAGGGTATTCCACCTAGCTCAGTTGCATTTCATTGTTGTTGAGAAACTATTGCATTATGCCCATGTGTTTTCAAATGATTTGATATGAAATTGCTTTATAATGGCTCTCAACTATATTTTGTAAAAATATTATGTTTTATTTTGATATCTGCATGCCAGTACTTTTGTGTTGATCCCCTCCCCTCTCCAACCTCTCAGGTTCAGAGACCCAGTCTAGGGGTCAAGAGAATCAGTAGATCATTCAGACAGAGTTGCAGAGACAAGTGGTGAGCCTTCTATGTTTTGGAAGGTCTTATGTCCTGCAGTCCTTTTATCTTATATTTAGTTTTGGGGTCTACTGGGGGCCTTGTCCCAGTTTATATACAGTTACTTGACTCATTCATTTGTTAGAGATTTTCGCAGACAGTTGTTTAGAGGTTGATTGATGTTGGGGGACTTTATTTCCCCGTTATTGTTTCTTTTCATATTTATGACCATATTTCTGAATTATTGTGTTTCTTCTGCATTACTTTAATCATATGAATTAGGTGTATGATTACCAGACAGATAGGGGTGTTTCGGGCCTCCATGGTTCGAAATGCTCGTCACGGCCAGGCCCTAGTTCGGGTCGTGACAAACTTGGTATCAAAGCATGGTTCATGGTCCCAGGGTGTCTGTGAAATCGCGTCGTGTAGAGTCTTGTTTATGGGTGTGTAGCGCGCCACACTTATAAGCAAGAGGCTACTAGGCGTTTAGGAATGTCTCTCTTTCTTCATGTTCTAGTTCGTGCAATAGAGTCAGAATGTTCCTCTTTCATACTCTAATTTGTGCTATGGTGTCCCCCATACGAAAGTAAAAAGTCATCCCACATTCTTTCCTTACTCTAATGTCCTCAGATATGTCTCATTATTGAGGTGATTCAAGTACAGAAGTTTAGAATCTAAATGGTATGGTCCTTTCTGATTGAACCATATAAGAGTTAAAATTTATGCAAGGACTTAATAAGAGTCCGTTAGTGCTTCAATGTGAATTGATTTCGATGTAAACATTAATCCTGATGGAATCGTGCTTTTCAGCTTGAGGTATTAATTGCATTTAGTCCCCTTCAAATTTATGTTACAAATGTCTTGCTTAAGGGGGGATGATGTGTAGTAGAATGTTGGAACTGTATTTCCACCCGAATAGTAGTATGCGTTAAAGTGTTGTTGTCATGACCTATTGGTAGTGATATTGGACCAAGAAGTTGGGAATGTGAAGTCACAAAGTTAGAAGTCAGAGTGAGGGTGACTTTTGTGTAAATGAATATTTTAGTTGAATAACCGATGTTCAAGAATGATTTACCCCCCTTATGGTGATAGACTAATGTGGTAGCTAGTAGCATGTGTGGATTGTATGGTAATCTGTGGGGAAAGTGTTTGACTCAGATTTTTATTTATACAGTAAGATGTGTATCCTTAGATCATTGAATATTGTGTGTCAATTTTCTATCTCTTGTAATATGTAATCTTATTATCATGGTGTTTTTGAAAAAAATCAAAGTCTAGTGAAGCTGTGTGGGGCTCTTTTGATTCACTAGCATAGTTTCTTTGTTATTCATTTCATTTCTTGTTCAAAACACAAAAATCAAAGTCTAGTGAAACCGTGTGAGACCTATTTCGATTCACTAGCAGCTTGCTGTCCAACTTGTTGTTCTTGTGTTGGTTTAATATATGTATAGCTGAATCTGTTTGCATGAGATTGAGTAAGTAATTAGGAGGTGAGAGATCAGTATAAGTAGATAAGATTGTATGGGGTTATAATATCTGATTAAGGTTAACCATGCCTATTCTGTGACTTTACCCCCCCCCCCCCCCCACCTTGACCTTCTTTTGTTGGTAGTTGTAAACTAGTACTACTTGTGAGAAGGTATGTAGTAGATTTTTGAGGTATTTGGATAGAATGTTCAGATTTGACGGTCTAGTATATTATGTTGCCTTCTTCATTGATGGTAGATGATTGATGCTAGACTATTGGCTTGAATTTAATGTAGAATGTGGATGTCGGAATAGTGGCATGAGATTGATAGTGTTGGGCTCTTTTATATGATCTTGATTCTCATAGTAATGAGATATAAGTTTGGAGTCGCGATATTGGTAGGCTATGACGAAAGTGGTATGGTTCATCAAAGGCTCGGTGATATCCATGTTAAGTGTTAGAAATCTAAGTTTGAGCTTTGAAGGTTGAACCTATAGAAATAAGTGTGCAAGCATCATACTATGACTATTGGGGCTATCGAAATATAGAGTGTATCTCAGAAGGTAGTATTAGCAGTGGGCTTTCCACTTTCATGTGTGGTCGTTCGGGTAAAATTTCTATTTAATTATGTGTATTGTTGTATTCCAGACCCCAAAGTGCGGTGAGTGTAGTTCAGCTTAGAGTCTAGTAATAAGGTGTAACACCCCGTAAAAGGCGTGCATAGATTAGTCTTTAATATTGAGCTCTTAGACTTAATGACTTAAGATTTTCTAAGGGTAAAATGAGACTTAGTCATTTTAGCTGGCAATCTTCGGGATACAACTTATGAACCTTTCCGACATCCGTTTTTAGATATTCAAGTTGCGTTACGATCGGGAAAGCTCATAGTGCATCTCGGATAAGTTTCAGAATTTTTCGGAACGCATAAGGCTGCGTTTGGATTTCAAAACAGTAGCAAAACGCATAGCCTATTGCCCAGTTTTCAGCATTTCAGGGTCAACTTCAAACAATCATAACTCCCTTTATATAATGAACTGTGTGAGCTATAATATATCAAACGAAATCTATTTGAGTCCTCTTTCAAATACAGTTGGTTTCATCCAATTTTATTATATGAGTAAAAGGTTATAATCGATTTACTCCAGACTACCAAACTGTCAACTGAGGGACAGATTTGACCTTAATTGTTCCTTAGGGGTATTTTGGTCATCCTTCACCCCTATATATACCACCAACACGGGATTTAATCCCTCAAATACCAAAATACACATTCATTCATCAAAATTGCTCAAGAACACTCCTTAGGATTTCAAAATAAAAACTCAAATAGTTCAAGGTTCGATCGTAGGTTTTCGAAGATAATTACATATTCAGAATCACAAATCCGCGAGCTTCAAGAAACATCTAGTATTTTCGGAAATAGAGATACGTGGGGTTATCCTAAAATCTAATGGGTGTAGTTTTTATGAACATGCATGCTTTTAAATGGGGGTTTTCAATCAAATGCTAATAACTTGCTTTCAATATGATTTCTAAGTCATTTTTCTTTATGTCATGGGAATTGTTTGCCTATATACTTCAATGGTTGAAACCATGCATATGTGATTTGAGATTTTCCATGGAAGTTTGATAAATATGAATGATAAATTGCTTTCAAATTCCCATGATAATGTCTTGATACCCCCTATCATATTGTGACCAACAAAAGAGAGCATGAATTTGAAATAATTATTGTTCACCACTTGTAAATGATGAAGCACCTTGGTTTTTACACGATTATGCATATGTGGATGTGATATTGATGACTTGTAAGTCGGGTATGACGATACCCTACAAAATATGATACGTGATTGAATTAAATGAAGTTTGAATGCATTGATTTTACATGAGATAGGTGGATGCCCGAAGAAGGCGTTTGAGTGTAAGGGCTCATCGCTGGAAACCGTGTTTGCCGACACGAGAATTTGGTACCAGGCTAAGTGATCTTGTGTACTTGACTTTATTTCATTCCCAAATTGGGACTATAGGTAGGAGCCCGGGCTAAGTGATCTTGGGCACTACCATTGGGTCGAGACACCATGCTTCGTGGTCTTGTGTGTCTCTCCCTCAATTATACTCTAATCTCGGCGGCAACCGAGGTTTGACAATTGGTGTAAATTATGTAGGGTATTCCACCTAGCTCAGTTGCATTTCATTGTTGTTGAGAAACTATTGCATTATGCCCATGTGTTTTCAAATGATTTGATATGAAATTTCTTTATGATGGCTCTCAACTATATTTTGTAAACATATTATGTTTTGTTTTGATATCTCTGCGTGCCAGTACTTTTGTGCTGACCCCCTCCCCTCTCCAACCTCTCAGGTTCAGAGGCCCAGTCTAGGGGTCAAGAGAATCAGTGGATCATTCAGACAGAGTTGCAGAGACAAGTGGTGAGCCTTCTATGTTTCGGAAGGTCTTATGTCCTGCAGTCCTTTTATCTTATATTTAGCTTTGGGGTCTACTGGGGGCCTTGTCCCAGTTTATATACAGTTACTTGACTCAGTCATTTGTTAGAGATTTTTGCAGACAGTTGTTTAGAGGTTGATTGATGTTGGGGGAACTTTATTTCCCCGTTATTGTTTCTTTTCATATTTATGATCATGTTTCCGAATTATTGTGTTTCTTCGTCATTACTTTGATCATATGAATTTGGTGCATGATTACCAGACAGATAGGGGTGTTTCGGGCCTCCATGGTTCGAAATGCTCGTCACGGCCAGGCCCTAGTTCGGATCGTGGCATTTTACTGTGCAACAATTGAGTCCAAGTTGATCTACTGAAATCATCAACTATAGTTAAGAAATGTTTTTGGTTTTGGTGTGTTGGTGCATTGTATGGTCCCCATAAGTCAATGTGCAACAAGTCAAATATTCCATCAGTTTTACATGAAGATTTTTCAGCAAAAGGCAATCTTGCTTGCCTGGCCATTGGGCAGACAATACATGTAAAGGGTTGTTTTTGGGCAAAGGTAACAGGAATTGACGATAGAGTCTTCATTTTTCCAAAAGGTACATGACCTAGCCTAGTGTGCTAGAGGTGATCAACATTGTTTCCATGAGATGAATGTAAATCATGAGTCTCAACAGAGCATAAACTATTAATAGACTGGAGTGGACGATTGTCCTTCATGATGCCAACTTTTTCATTACTGGAAGATGGGAAATTTACATGAGGAATAGATTGTGAAACATTAGTCTGCTTATTCAAACTAGGGTGAACAGGATTGTTATGCACATATGGTTTATTTGAACAACTGGATGGAGAAAAACTAGAATTATGAGGTGAACTATCAGACAATGTTTAGAAAATACCAGCTGAACATACAGAAGAAGTAAAACAGGAATGTGAACTGCTGTGGCATTTTGGACAAAAGAAGTACAGACCATTCTTTGCTCTACCAATCCCCAGAGGGCTCTTCTGTGAAGGGCCCTGCATAAGCAGGAAGAGCTGTTGAAGCTGACAACACTTTTGTGATTAGAGATCAAGCAATGAACAAATATTAGATTGAATTTAAAACTAGGTATAAACAGTACTTTATGCAGGATAAGTGTTGAGTTTAGACAGGCTTCACCAATTTCAGTCACCCTAACCTTGTATCCATTTGGTAAACTGACTAGGAATGGATAGGGTAGTGTCCTAATTTTGGTCAGTAAGGATCTATTATAAGCCATGTGGTTTGTTGTTCCTGAGTCTATAATCCATGAGTCAACATCTAAGGTAACACAATTGCAAGATAAATCACCAATCTCAGTGATAGAAGAGTAACAAGCCAAAATACCTGCTAGATTCACAGCTCCATGGCCAGTGACAAAATCATTTGATGAATCCTTAGTGTCAACACTTGTGTTATACCCTTTTACTCGAAAACTTCCCAACAAATGTAGCAACTGGTTGTATTGTTCCTTGGTGAGGCTGTGTTCAAGTTTCTGTTGAGAAGTGTTGTTTGCAATAACTCTGGCACCATCAGTGCTGCTAAACACATTTGATGCTAATGCTTAATATCTCCCCTTTGTGAACTTAAAATCCAGAGGGAAACCATGCAGTTTGTAACACTTATCTTCTGTGTGTCCTGTCTTCTTGCAGTAGTCACAAAACAGGTGTGATTTGGAGTTTTGTGAATTTGTATAGTTGGATGAACTTGGAAAATGTCTTGGTGATGAGTTAATGCCTAGTGAGTTAATGCCTGTGTGTATGCTTTTGCACCCATTCCTGTATGCATTGGAATTTGATGTATAATTTGTTCTGAAGTTGTTGTTGTTAGAGCCTGCAGCCGAGTTTTTATATCCATTGTGCCCTCTAACCATCAGTGAGGTAGATTATAAATGAAGTCGATTACTAGGCCTAACTTCTCTCAGCTTCTCCTCTTGGATTAAGATAGAAAATGCTTGTGCCATAGTTGGCAGAGGGTTCATCATCAGTATACTCCCTCGAACCACAGTGTAAACCTCATTCAAACCCATCAAAAATTGGATTAAACGCCTATCCTGTTCAGCTTTGTGCATTTTGTTCTTTCCACCACAAGTACATGCACAGGTACATTGAGCGTTGTTATCTAAGGCACTAAGCTCCTCCCAGAGTCTTTTCATGGTGGTATAATACCCCGTGATGTCTAGATTTCCCTGGGTGAGGTCATTAATTTCTTGTTGAAATTGAAACAACTTCGCGCCATTCGTTTGATCGTATCTATCCTCTAATTCTTCCCAAAGTTCCCTAGCATTATTTACGTACTGTAAACTATCACTCAAATCCTTGGATAAATAGTTCAAGATACATGAAGTTACCATATCGTCACAACGCTCCCACTGCGCAAGTTCAGACGAACCAGCTGCTGGCTTTGGGATCTTCCCATTGATGAAGCCGACTTTGTTCTTCACAGATAAATCTCGAAGAACACCACGCCTCCAGGATCTGTAACCCGTACCATCAAATTGAATCGAAATGATGGAAGATCCTGCATTTTCCGACGGGTTCATATACAGGGCATTATTGGAATCAGTACCGCCTTGAGTTTTAGCTTGACTTGTAGAATTAGTGGAAGCCATTTTTGGGGATAATCAACGGAGAAATCGAGTACGAACAGTTCCCGTTGAATCGCCACAACAAAAATTGAAAACAAGAGGACAAAAGAGGGAACGACCAGGTATCGAATGCGAACAACGATCAGTGAATCGTAGCAACAAATCGAGGAAAAAAGGATTAAAAATCGATGAAGAAAGATGATGATAACGTGAAGGAATACCAGGCTCTGATACCATGTCAAGATGATGAGCTAATTGAAGTGTTTGATCTGAAATTCTCCATTGAAGAGCTATTGGAGAAGGTCATCTTAGCTAAGACGAAGTAAGAAGAATCTAGAAGACAGTTTTTGGAAATGATAACTGCTTTTTCATTTCATTTACAATGGGTATTTATACAAGTGTATTAGAGACTCCTAACTAACCATCTTCTTTCAATAGAATTACAAAAATGCCACTAACTTAATCTTCACTTAACTAATTTGCTACATGCTAGCTAATCTCAACATGTTTAACACCTAAAAACAACCAACCAACTTACTAACAAGATGGAACAACAACAAGATGAACAACAACAAGAAGTTACGGGTTCACTAGAAACAAGAGGAACGATTACAAGTTACAAACACTAACAAGATTAGGGATAGATAGATAGACTACACGAAGACGTAATCTTAAAAATCCAAAAGTCTATTCCACTCTTGGACCTTTAACAATACACACAACGATTCACCTATATCTTACATGACACGAGATCGGATTCCACCTCTCAAGCGCCAACATTTCCATACAAAAATTTTTAAGGGAAAAGGTTCAAATATGTCATCAAACTTTGAGAAAAAAACTCATTTATACTATCCGTTTAAAGTTTGGCTCATTCATGCCATTGTCGTTACAAAAAAACTCATTCATGCCATTTTTTCTAACTGTCTAGTTTGATGATTTTTGGCAAAATCATTTTGTACACATGGCCAATAAAAAAAATTCACGTAATTTACGATTATTTTCAAATAACGATTTAAAAAAGTCCGCTATCCCAATTATTTCGCCATGTATATGGGATAACTTATCCCATCACTATGGTACAAATGGTGGGATAAATAATTCTGATACTAGCTAATTTCAGATATTTTGAAATTAATATTGATTCATTTTAATTAATGATGTGGACCTCTAATAAAAGACCCCATGACAAAACAATTTTTAAAAATTCACCATTAAAAGTAATTGCATGGATGAGTTAGTTTTATAACAGCAATGGCATGAATGAACCGAACTTTCAACTGATGGCATAAATGAGCTATTTGTGATAAATCAATTACATATTTGAACCTTTTACCTTATTTTAATTAATGGCATGGACCTCTAATAAAAAGCCACATGGAAAAACTGTTTCTGAAAACCTACCATTAAAAAGTAATGACATGGATGAGTTGGTTTTATAACGGCGATGGCATGAATGAGCCAAATTTTTAATTGATGGCATAAATGAGCCATTTTTGATAGTTCAATGACATATTTGAGCCTTTTTTCTATTTCGATGAAAAACTAATTATCGAGACAATAATTCTTATATGACTAGACGCTACGAATTGTCTTCTAAATATGTGGGGCGTTGGCTACAAATTTAAAGTGTAAGTGGTGAACAAGCTAGGAGATTCTTTTTGCGATGAATGGCCACTTTTCTAAGTTGTCTTTATTTTGAAGCTTATGACTAATGTTAGAGTTTGTGACCCGAAATTTTTTGATTCGGCTCTGAAAAGATCGTGGTGCGATCCATGTTTGAGATTTTTTTAGGGGTCTGTTTTTGGGTTTAAGATTTATTTGTACGCACGTATTATATAAGTGCGATTTAGTGAATTGTTTTTGGACGTTTCATATACGTCATTGAGACTTTTCGTCTTCTCATTATATTCCTCTCCATTATAGTGAATTTCCTCCTCCTCTTCCATGGTTTTTTCTATCAAGGGTTTCCACGTAAAATCTGTCTGTTCTTGGTTTCTTTCGTTTTGTGGTATTGCTTATTCCTGCCCGTTTCAATAACAACTAATTTAACCTTAAATTTCTAATGAATATTCTTCTTCCACATTTTATTTTCGAACTAGGTGTTAACTTTCCTTCTACGGGTACAAGAATCTGTATACTAGAAAAAACCACTTCAACTAGTTCAAGTTTATAAACAAAGAACACAATGAAGAGAAAAAAATACCCTCAACACAAGATCAAAGTGATCTTTCCAAGAGGTGTATTTTATTTTTAGAAATAAAGATGAAACAGAAATGGCCAAGCCGTCCAAATTCACGGAGTTTCCTTAAGGAAATAATTCTCCTCACTGTACCCGAGGTTGTGGAATTTTTCCTCCCAGGTTAAAATGACCAAACAGATCAACTGTAGTGGTACCTCAAACAATTAGAATATCTTCGAACTCACTGAACGTTTTGAGTGATCACACAGAATATTTTGAAGACAAGAAGAGTGTTTATTTCAGAAAATTTTTTCATATCAATACCTGTGAATGAAACCAGGTTTATATAGCCATAACATGCCTCTTTGAAAAGGTGGCAGTGGTTCAATTTAGAGGTGTGACGAAATGCATGTCTGTTTTCCCAAAACAGTGCAATATTTTTGCTGAAACAGTGCATCACTTTGTTGAAGAATTGCATCTGTTCGAACCAATGTATTAGTTCACGAAACACTGCTTCAAAAATCTGCATCAGTTCAGTCGAAACAGAAACAGTAAAGTTTGTCCAAAGAGATAAATCTCATCAATTGACCATTTTTCGAATCCAAATCCGAGCGACGACGACGGCATGAGGAATCTCTTATTTCTTGCCTCACTTATCATGTGGAGTAAGTGTTCTTGATTATAAACACTTCCAAGTTCTCTTCTTCCACCAATGTGGGAGAAAGAGTAAACTTTATAATTTGGGAGTACACTTTCCATTTTAGTGTCTCCTTCCCTCCACCATTTTACTCTCAATTTTTCCATTCACACTTCTTTCACATACTATGAACCCAACACTAGGTACCCTCTCATCCCTAATCTTAATTCCTATCGTGTAAGACCCATTAAATCGGAAGCACTTTCTACAAAGATTATTTTCAAATTCAGGGTGCAAATATGAGATCTTTGATTATAGGGGGGAGGAATCATGTTCATCCACAACGACCCTTAACGCTAAATTTTACTCTCATTTAGAGATATTTTTATTAAGTTATATTCTTAAATAGTACACAACATGTCTTTGTAATGGCTGATGTCATTTGACTCTTCAGTTACTTGGTTCCCTAACTTAGCGAGCAAAATACTCCTCGCACCGCAAGAGCCATGTTGGAGACAAGTATATAGCTTAGTTTGTGTTGATGTCAACTATTATGATCGGGAAGAATAAGCAATACCACAAAGCAAAAGAAATTAAGAAGAAGCCACATAGATTTACGTGAAAATCTTTGCGCAAAAAAAACCACGGGCAGAGGCAGAGGAATTTCACTATGATGGATGGAGAATATAATGAGGAGAATGACCTATTTAAAAACCGGAAAAAATGACCCACTAAATCGCACTTATAATACGTGCAAACAAAATAAATCATAAACCCAATTCCTACGCTAGCACCACAGACCCTACAAAGAATCACAAACATGGGTCGCACCGTGAACTTTTCAGGGCCGGATCAACAAAATTCAGATCACAAACTCTAACATCAACTATAATAATGGTAGAAAAAGAAATCCTCTACTCATTTTTTTTCTAGGATAAGATTTTTTTTTTGACGAGAAGATTGTAACGCCTCGCATTTCGGGCTACAATATAGACCACGATTCCGATGCGTTGATAATCCCGAAGCCATAAATCCTATGCCAATATGGCATGTTAATTATTTGCATAGTATGTGAATCCATTAAAGATTGAATTTAGACCATAGAGGTCCTTTGACTCAAGGACAAGTTGAAAACTACTTCGATCGATTAAGTTTAAGTGGACATTATAATTTATGTCAACTTCTATCAACAATGACTCTTTGTATATGTCGAATTAGAGAGGATACTATGTGTAAAATGATAGGCTTTCGAGTTAGCTTTCCAACGATACCAATTTTGCTAAAATCCGGCACCCGAGCAAGAAGTTATGGCCTTTCAAAGTAGAATGCGTCGTCTAACCAATCGCACATGGCCACTGGAAAGCATATGCGATAGCATATGTGGCGCCTATGTAAATATATGTAAATATATGCGCCTATGTAAATATATGCGATATCATATGCGGCGCATATCTTATGGTTTCAAGTGACTTAAACACTCCGTTTTGGAAAAAAAAAGTCCTTTTCCCACCCTTATTCAGCCATAAACACGAAATTCAGTCCCCAATTCTCCAAAATACATCCACATTCATCTAAATATTCTCAAGAACACTCCCAAGGATTTCAAACTAAAAACCCAAATAAATCAAGATTAAACCGTGGGTTTTCAAAATTGATTAGAGATTCGGAATCCCCAATCCACAGGCTTCAAGAAGCACCCATTATTTTCCGAAATAGAGGTATGCGGGGTTTTCCTAAATTATCATGGGCATAGAAAAATCATGTTTTAGAATGGGGTTTTTGAATCTATATATATATTCATGTATTAAATGTTTTAACATCATTGTTTTGGTCTTTTGACCTTCCCCAAAGTGATTTGAGAATATGAATGTATGAAACCATGTATTTAAGAATGAATTCTTGTTGAGAGCATGATTTTCGGTGAATTTCATCTTATTATGAATTTTTCAGATTTCTCATAGCATAAGAATTATTTTGCAATGCATCCTTGAAAAGCACTATATGAAATGATTGAACTCTTGTTATGATTCAAAGGTGGTTTTAAATCACTAAAGAGGGAATCTAGCATGAATGTTTGATGTTCATAATGCATGTAATGAAAGAGTGCATGGATTTGCTAAAGGCACTAGACCACCATATGTTGATGAAGATTTTGCATGATTTTGACTTGAGTTTCGAAACACGAAATCTTCTATATCAGTTGCATGTTTTTGGTGATCTAAATTATGCTTTAAATAAAAAATTTAGCTTAATGTATTATGGCTCAGAAATCATGACTTGCAAGTCTTGGTATGACGATACCAATTCAGACCAATGCCATATCAGACTCAGACTAAAAGACATTTCAGACTATCATGATCTTAGATATTCAGAATATTGCATGTACAAAAAAGGTTTAAAATGGGCATACAGAGATGTTAGGTGGTTCCCTGAAGAGGGCTTGAGTTCAAGCAACTCATTGACTAAAACTGTGGTTTGCCGACCCGGGTATATTATTATATGCTGACTTAAGTGTCGTGTGGCGTATCAGATTCAGGAACTCCAACCCTTGCGGCATACTCGGGTTGGAGGCTTCCCCGCCGAGTCAATGGAGGATTCCATATCGCCCGTGGAATATCAGACTTGTAGGGTAAACCACCTAACTCAAAAGTAATACACAGATCAGAGTTTGAGATTTACAGACAGGTTACATGTTTTTAGAAGGTGCCCATGTGTTTTTCAGAAATTGTTTTATGCATAATGTTTGATGAACATTTGCTCTCATGTATTATATATATATATATATATATATGTTCAATTACTCTATTTTGTATTGCTTCGCGTGCCAGTACAATTGTGTTGACCCCCCCCCCCCCTTCCTCCCAGGTACTGAGGGACAGTCTAGGGGTCCAGATCCTCAGTAGAGTCTATAGACATGGTTGTCTTAGAGTTCAGTTGGTGAGCCTTATTTGCTTCGGAAGGCCTAGTCATTTAGGTATTTATTTCAGTATGGTTTTTGGTCTGCTGGGGGCCTTGTCCCAGTTATTCAGATAGTATATCAGTAGAGATTTCGCAGACTGTTGCAGATGTTTATTAAATATTGTTGGACATGTTTTCAGGCCCTTAACTATTTTTAATTATTGATCATGTTTCCGTATTATTGTGTCTAATTCGTATTACTTTGATCATTTGAATTATGTGCATGATTACCAGATAGACAGAGGGCGTTCCGGGCCTTCGAGTTTGGGAATGCTCATCACGGCCAGGGCCCCGGTTCGGGTTGTGACAAACTTGGTATCAAAGCACAGTTCATGGTCCCAGGGTGTCTAAAAAATCACGTCGGGTAGAGTCTTGGTTATGGGTATGTAGCGTGCCACACTTATAAGCAAGAGGTTACTAGGCATTTAGGAAATGTTTCCCTTCTTTGTGATTTAGTTCGTGCTTCAGAGTATGAACTGTCCCCTAATCAATGATCTCTTGTATTTTAGAAACACAGTTATGCCTCCACATTATATCATCGATCAGAATGCTCAGGCAGATGAGGTCCGTCCCACCCATGGGATGCAGACCCGTAACAGAGCTCACACTCCAGAACCTGTCCCTACTCCAGGAGTCCCTCCAGTCCCGACCAGTCCACCTCGGGCTCCACAGACTAATGTCAACCATCCCCCAACTGCTCAGAGAGATATTTCAAATACAGAATTCAGATGGTCTATTCATATGCTGACACAGTTGGTAGCTAACCAGGTGTAATACCCCGGGAAATTTTTCGTTGAAATTTTGTGCGTAAACGTGTTGGGTTCTATCTTCTAGAATGAATTATAAATTTTCCATGCGTAATGTCTTAGATTATGACCTACCATTGCGTAGAGTATCGAATAATCTTTCCAACGATATGTGGATCATCCAAAACGGACACCCGAGCGACGAGTTATGAACATTCCGATCGAATCGTGAATAGTAGTGAACTGTAAAACGTGCAGGAAAAAAAGTACTGAGGCCTGGCGTATTTTTGCTCCAATTTTAAATGATCATAACTCCTTGTACATAATGATCTGGGTAATCTACTATATATCAACGGAAATCTCTGTGAGTCCTCTTTCCGATGAAATTGGTTTCATCTTATTTGTCTATCGAAACAAAACGTTATGGTCGATCTACTTCAGCCTATCAAAAGTTAATTTTTGGGTCAACTTTAAATGATCATAACTCCTTGTACCTAATGATCTGGGTGAGATACTATATATCAACGGAAATATATAAGAGTCCTATTTCTAATGAAATTGGTTTAATCCAATTTGGATATCGGAGTAAAACGTTATGGTTGATCTACTTCAGACTATCAAAACAGTATACCAAAGGACAGATGCGAGAATTATTTGATTTTTGGTCATTCTCCCTCACCTAAAATCCGTCCAAACCCTATATTAAAGCCTATTAGAAGCATTATATGTTTTATTTCATCAAATTACCTCAAAAAGAAAACCCTAAGCTCCTACATCCAACTTCAAGAACCTCCAAAGTTCACCATTAATTCTGCAAATTTATTCAAGATTCCAAGCTCCTAGTTCAAGAACTCCAAGAACCATCATTCAAAGGCATGATTAACATCTCAAAAACGAGTATCGATCTAAAGTTCATCATTCAAGGTATGTGGGGATTTTCAACAAGAACTCTCTTTCGTTCTTGTGCCCAAAAGTAATTTTCCTTACAAAGGCATGATTTTTATTTAATTTTTTTATGAGTTTGAAGCATGAACCCATATCTTATGATGATTATTATGAAATCTTGATGTTTATGATTTTGAAAGATGAATTTACATGTGTGGTGATATAAAGCATGAATCTTGAACGATATTTATCATGATTTTGATATTTGGGTCGTGAACCCCATTTGAAATTGTGTTTTTGAGAAAATGTGTGTTATAAGCACGTTGATGTTGAATATTTGAGATGTTTTGAATGATTTGACCTTTTGGTCGTGAATGAGTTATTTTGAACTCGACTGTGAAAGAAATTCACGTTCTTATTGATTATGATAAAGGGGTAGCAAATTAGATCCTGATGAAAATTGTTGAAGTGTTTATTGTGGATTTTCTTTAATGTGAGCCTGAGGCTGATTTAAATTTCTGAGCTAAGTCCAGGAGTAATCTTTAGCACCAAGTGAGAGGTATAAAGTGACCTTACTTCCCTAGAACTACGTTCCCCCGTAGGATGTGAGCCTGAGGCTGATTTATATAGTGATCACTAGTGTTTTTGAATTGATACAGGAAGTCCTACTCCTATGGAAAGGATAGGAAGACTCTCTCCAACGTGGGTTGTACGTTGGAATCCATGTAGCTCACATGGTTTATGTCGGTTATAGGATCTCCCAATGTGTGTGTACTCTTTTATCTGAGATGAAAACATATTTGCTTAAAAGGCTGAGTTTGAGAAAGTCATTATTCTGAAAAGATTTAAGGAATATATTATAATGAGAATTGACATGAGATTTGATTGTTTTGATGATTTGAAATTGAGATGAAAGTGAATTGAGAACGTATTGTAATGACTCACTTGTTTTACTTTACATGTATTATTCATCCATGATTTTGATGATTTAATTCGAGCTAAGTGTGTCATCTATATCAGCATGCATAATTTTATAAACTATGATGATATTAAGATATTATTTTATATATGCATTGCACCCCCATATGCTCGGTATCTTTCCACCCACATATTCGTATGTTGGCTACATTTTCTCGGAACTTAGGTACAAGGTATAGTTGCACCTTCGGATCCAGTCAGTTCGTGGTATCCAGTCAGCAGGTGATGAGTCCTTTTGATTCAAGGGCTTGGGTTAGTTATGCAAAGTTTATAGTATTGTATTTTCTTTATTCAGTCGTATTGAGTTGGGGTAGTCGGGAGTCATGACCCGACTACCTACAGTCAGTACTAGTAGAGGCTTCATAGACAGTCAGTAGAAGTTGATGTATTTTGTTTCAATTTTGGTTGTAAAGGCAGAATTGTAATCCTGTAAAATTCTATTTTTGTATCGATCAGATTCAGAAAAGAGTTAATTTTTGTTCATTTGTATGGATTTGTATTTTTATTCAGTTGCTTATGAGTTATGCCAGTAGAAGGGTTAGCTTGGGGTCACTTGTGACCCTAAGCACCGTGTGACGTCTCGGGACTCAATTTCGGGGCGTTACACCAGGCTCAATGATCAGAAGATATTGGTTCTGCATTTATTACGTCTGAGGCTACTAGGGTTGGACATTTCATGAAAATGAACCCACCTAAGTTCACTGGCACCAAGGTGGAGGAAGATCCACAGGAATTCGTGGATTAGATGGAAAAGATCTTTAAGGTAATGCATGTGTATGAGGTTGAAGGGGTGGAACTAGCAACTTACCAACTTAAGGATGTTGTGAATTAGTGGTATGCTGACTGGGAGGATGCAAAAGGTAAGAGTGCTGAGCCCACAGTTTGGGGCGAATTTGTGGAAGCTTTCCTTGATCGATTCTTTCCTCTAGAGTTGAGGGAGGCCAAAGCGAAAGAGTTTATGAATCTAAAGCAGAGCAGTATGAGTGTCCAGGAGTACACTTTGAAGTTTAATAAACTATCCCGCTATGCACCAGAGTTGACTAGTAATATGAGAGCCCGGATGAGGAAATTTGCATCCGGCCTTTCTGATAACCTGGTGCTTGAGTGCCGGGGGCAATGTTGAATAAGGAGTTAGACTTTGCTAGGCTGGCCGTTCATATGCAGCACGTAGAAGAGAAAAAGAAGAAGATCACTGAATCTAGGGAGGTGGAAAGACAAGCGAAAAGAGCCAGATCAGCCGACCAGAGTCACAGTCAGCCTCAGGGCGGTAAGTGGGGAAATAAATGGCAGAAAAAAAAAGAATCGGGGTAATGCGCATTCTACTGCCAGCTCCCCAGTACCCCGACCACCAGCAGACAGATGATCTCAGAGTTTTCAGACTAACCATGGAACCAAAGCTCAGGATACTCAGTCACAGGGTAGTGTGGCTCAGCAGCATCGTACTTTTCCGCGGTGTGAGACTTGTGGTAGAAATCATTCGGGAAGGTGTCAGTTGGGCTCGTTAGTGTGTTATTCATGTGGTCAGCCGGGTCACTTTTAGAGGAAATGTCCATCTGCTAGAAAGAATATTGGTGGTGCAAAGTCTCAGGCAAATTCTTCGGCACCACCCCTGCCTCAGAAGGGCTCCAAATCAGCTGTCGGGAACAGACGCAACCGGTTATATGCTTTGACCAACTGCCAGGAGGCAGAAGCTTCCCCAGATGTTATTACCGGTACGTTACAAATATTTTCCCGTGATGTTTATGTGTTACTTGATCTGGGGTCTACTTTATCCTATGTGACCCCTTATGTGGCTGTTGGTTTCGGGTTTGAGCCTAGTGTAATTTCTGAACCCTTTTCTATTTCCACCCCGGTGGGGGATTCTATTATTGCTAGGAGGGTGTATAGGGGTTGTGTTGTGACTGTTGATAGCCGGGATACGTTATCAAATCTCATAGAGTTAGATATGGTTTCTTTTTATGCTATCTTGGGAATGGATTGACTCCATTCGTGCTATGCCACATTAGATTGTAGGACTCAAAGGGTCACTTTTTCTTTCCCGAATGAACCAGTGATAGAGTGGGAAGGATATTCTTTAGCACCCAGAGGGCACTCTATATCCTATCTCATGGCCCGCAAACTTATTTCTAAAGGTTGCTTGTACCACCTTATCCGAGTTAAGGACTCCAATGCCGAGAGTCTTCCTCTTTAATCTGTTTCTTTAGTAAAGGAATTTCCAGAAGTCTTTCCAAATGTTCTCCTAGGAATACCACCTGATAGGGAGATTGAGTTTGGTATTGATGTGTTGCCAGACACTCGTCCTATTTCTATTCCGCCATATAGAATGGCTCCTGTAGAACTAAAAGAGTTGAAAGAACAGTTAGCAGATCTCCTAGATAAGGGTTTTATATGCCCCAGTGTGTCTCCTTGGGGCGCGCCTATACTTTTCGTGCGAAAGAAAGATGGTTCCCTTCGTATGTGCATAGACTACCGTCAGCTGAATAAGGTCACGATTAAAAATAAAAATCCTCTTCCTAGGATTGACGATCTTTTTGACTAGATTCAGAGAGCCAAGTGTTTTTCAAAAATAGATCTTCGTTCGGGTTATCATCAGTTGAAAGTTAGGGAGTCAGACATACCCAAGACAACCTTCCGAACCCGATATGGTCACTACGAATTTCTAGTCATGTCCTTAGGTTGACTAAGGCCCCTGCAACCTTCATGGATCTTATGAATAGAGTATTCCATCAGTTTCTTGACTTGTTCGTCATTGTATTTATTGATGATATTATGATCTATTCTAAGAGTAAAGAGGATCACGCCAATCACCTCCGAATTATTCTTCAGACCCTTAAGGATCATCAGTTGTATGCCAAATTTGCTAAGTGTGAATTCTGGTTAGATGCTATTTCCTTCTTGGGGCATATTGTGTCCAGTGACGGGATAAGAATGGATCCCCACAAGGTTGAAGCAGTGAGAAAATGGCCCAGACCCACGACTCCAACCGATATTCGGAGCTTCTTGGGTTTGGTGGGTTATTACAGAAGGTTCGTAGAGAGTTTTTCTTCCATAGCTGCTCCACTCACTAAATTGACTCAGAAAAAGGTAAAGTTTGTGAGGTCTGATCTGTGTGAGAATAGTTTTGAGAAGTTGAAAGAAAAACTGACCATTGCTCCTGTTTTGACCCTTCCCGAGGGTGTAGATGTCTTTGTGGTATACTGTGATGCATCCCGTGTGGGACTTGGTTGTGTTTTGATGCAGCATGGTAAGGTAGTGGCTTATGCATCTAGGCAGTTGAAGGTGCACGAGCGGAAAATAATTTTGAGCATGAGTTACACAAGACATCCAACTAAGGCATCACGACATTGACACTACTATATAGCATGGAAAATAGACATATAATGCATAAACTAGGATAGGATTACCAGGCCTTAGGCAATGCAACTTCTTACTTTCAAGCTTAGCGCACTTCTCGAATACTCCCTTAACTATACCATTCCCTTTAAATACCATACTCATTTGATTCAACTTATAATTCTCATATGGGCATTGATAAATCTTTCGACTAATGTCTAAAGTAGCTTAAATCCTTTCACCGTGATCAAGCCTAACTCTAAATCACAAAATACAACATGCCACACCACGATATTATTCTAAACCATATGATTCAACCTTCTATATCTTTTTAAAGATCACATCCTAAGCATAATGTGCCTTACCACTTCAATGACTAACTCTGAACTCATACTATGGATTCACTAGCGCATATTGCATTCCTCCACTTACATCCCAACATGTCATTCAAGCCTATCTTTATAACCACATATGAACTTCAAGGAAAACACTAATCAAGTCGTACTTCATATATTCTCTAAAACACCATCAATACAACTCCCACGCTCTACCCCAAGAACATACACACACAAATTTCAACTAACCATAACATGTATCAAAGACTTGGTCCCAAATCTTACTTCACACTTATGACCTTATCTAAAACAAGCATACAATGATCTCTCATTAAAAAGAAACATTTACTTATCACCACTTTATTTACATAAGGAGGAGTTACTAAAAGGTTAGAACATAAGACCTTGAAGCATGGCTGGATATTATATAAGACTTGACACTTAACTGAGGCCTGAGGAAACGTAAATCAACATCAGGGATTCATCAAAGTGATCTGGATTGAGGGAATACATGGCTATAAGATGAATCTCCCCTATCACTAGGAGTATAGCATAAGTTATGGGAACAGAGCACACTATAAAGCGTGAATACATGAGTCATGAGCTGCATAACCTCAACTTGGAGTTCATAACATATGGAATGCGATTCTGACTACTGAATGAACTGGAACTCCTCAATTTTGGAACTGGAAGAGTACATGATTCTCTATCATATGTATGTACATGAACTATGATCATGGAGCTGAAATATAAAGCATGAGTAGGCATTGGGATAACTGAAAAACACTGAGATAAGAATGGGTTGAGTCTAACCCTCAACTTCTAACATTCTATATCATACTGACATTTCTATTAGAATCTAAGAGTCTGGCTTGGTTACTTGTTCTATCATCCCTCATTTAGATTTAAGCCATCGTCTTAAGTCCGAGAGATCCCTTACTAGACTCTAGGCTAAACTACAATCACTGCACTCTAGGGTCTGGAATACGACAATACACGTAATTAATAGAATTTAACCCAGATGACCACACCTGAAAATGGAAAACCCACTGCTAATAGTACTTTCTGAGATACACTCTATCATTTTATAGCCCCAATAGCCATCATATAATACTTGCACACTTACTAACTTTGGGTCTTCATAAGTATCCCCATAGTCGGAGTGCACACCCTCTAGTGCTCCAACTCTAATCCTGTTAGTTCAACCTTTAAAACCCAAACGTAGATACTAACACTTAGCATAGATATCACTAAGCCTTCAATGAATCATACTACTTCCGTCAAAGCCTACCCATATCGCGACTCCAATTTATATCTCTCTACTATGAGAATCGAGATCATGTCAAATGGCTCAACACTATAAATCATAACTCTTTAACTTGGCTATTTAGAACACCATATACTATCTAACTAGTCTTTATCCACATGCCAACTCAACGGTACCACTAGCCACACACAAAATGTAATAGCCTTAGAAAAATACCGTAACCTCATATCACCTTGTAATACTTCTACATCATACATACACTATCATACTTCATTACGAATCAAATAAACTAAAGCTCTTGCATACATTGTTTAAGCCTATTAGATCACTTCCATATAACTAGTATCATTAACCAGGAAATAATCAAATCTACCTTCATGGGCATCAACTGATCAAACTTTATGTCTAGCGCTCCACATGATCTACAACCCCGCCTCACACATAATTCTCACTTGGTAACTATGAAATAAAACATCAAGAAACACTAGTACACTAGAACTCTATAACAAGAATAATCAATCATAATCATAGGGCCTATCCTATTCACAATCCATTAACACATCCTCCTTCTACACACCATTACTATATACCCCTTTTCTCCTGCTAAATTTAGTCCATAGCTCTATAAGTTTCAATTAAACTCCCTCTTGCAATCTCAGGGACTCCTAAATTAACAACACTCATCCACCAAGTACCTTTATCAATAAACTATACTTTTCTTGCACAACAAACACCGTCAACAACTCTTTTCATTCTTCAAGAAAACAACAATTCACCTTAACTAATAACTCCTTCTCTACCTTTTACTAAACTAACACATAAGGACGTATCACTTCATTACCAACTCAATCTCCTGTAAAAAGATTCGGCTATACATATATTCAATAAATCGCCCTTACCACTTTTCTTGCCATTAGGCCTTTAAACCTCAGTTCCAACAAACACAAGAACAAAAAGATGAACAACAAGTTGCTAGTGAATCAAATAGGCCTCACACGGCTTCACTAGACTTTGATTTTGTGTTTTGAACAAGAAAATAAGATGAATGACAAGGAAACTATGTTAGTGAATCGAAATAGCCCCACACGACTTCACTAGATTTTGATTTTCAAAAAAACAATAATAACAAGGTTACAAGAGGCAGAAACTTGACACACAATATTCAATGATCTAAGAATACACATCTTACTCTGTATAAATAAAAATCTGAGTCAAACACTTCCCCAACAGACTGCCATACAATCCATACATGCTACTAGCTACCACATTTGTAATGCCCCGTAAAAGTCATGCATGTATTAGACTGTAATTTCTGAGCTTTAGACTTAAGTTTTAAATTTTTTTCTAAGTGTTGAAATGACTTAGACTCATTCTTAGCTGGCAACCTTCGGGATACAACTTCTCGACTTTCCCGACCTTCATTTTTAGATTTTCAAGTTGCGTTACGATCGGTAAATCTCATAGTACATCTCGGATAAGTTTTGGAATTTTTCGGAATGCATAAGGCTGCGTTTGGATTTCAAAACAGTAGCAAAACGCATAGCCTATTGCCCAGTTTTTCAGCATTTCAGGGTCAACTTCAAACGATCATAACTCCCTGTATATAATGAACTGTGTGAGATATAATATATCAAACGAAATATCTTTGAGTCCTGTTTCAAATGCAGTTGGTTTCATCCAATTTGAATATATGAGTAAAACGTTATAATCGATTTACTCCAGCCTATCAAACTGTCAACTGAGGGACAGATTTGACCTTAATTGATCCTTAGGGGTATTTTGGTCATCCTCCACCCCTATATATACCACCAACACGGGATTTAATCCCTCAAACACCATAATACACATGCTTTCCTCACAATTGCTCAAGAATTCTCCTTAGGGTTTCAAAATAAAAACCCAAATAGTTCAAGATTCGACCGTAAGTTTTCAAAGATAATTACATATTCGGAATCACCAATCCGCAAGCTTCAAGAAACATCTATTATCCTTGAAGAACAAGGTACGCGGGGTTTTCCTAAAATCTCATGGGCATAGAAATCATGTTTTAAGAATTGGGTTTTCGAATTCATGTACATACTCATGTTTTAGAAGTTTTAATGATATTGTTTTGGCCTTTTGGCTTTCCCCCAAAGTGATTTGAAAATTATATGTATATGTATATACGTGTTTGTTCTGAAATATGAATTGAAAGCATGGTTTTCATGAAACCCCTCTCTTAATGTAAATTTTTCCATGTTTCACGTAATATACAATGTTTTGAACACGAAAGAGAGGGTTGTAAATGTTGAATATGCATGTAATGAAAGAATGCATGGTTTTGCCAAAATACACATGACCACCATATGTTTGATGAAAGTTTTGCATGGATTTGACTTGAGTTTCGGAACATGACATCTTTAATGCAAATTACATGTTTTGGTGGTCTAAACTATGTTTTGAATGAAAGCTCTTGCTTAATACATTATGGCTCAGAAATAGGACTTGCAAGTCTTGGTATGACGATACCAACTCAGACAAATGCCATAACAGACACAGACCAGTTCAGAAATTAGATTTTTATCAGACTCTCATGATTTAGAAATTTCAGAATGATACATGTTCAGAAAAGGCTAAAATAGGGCATAAAGATAGCTTAGGTGGTTCCCTGAAGAAGGCGGGAGTTTCAGACAACTCTTTACCTAAAACCGTGGTTTGCCGACCCGGGTATATTATTATGCGCTGACTTAAATGTCCTGTGGCGTATCAGACTCAGACACTCCAACCCTTGCGGCACACTTGGGTTGGGGGCTTCCCCGCCGAGTCAATGGCGGATTCCATACAGCCCGTGGAATATTCAGACTTGTAGGGGAATATCACCTAATTCAGAAGTAAAACACAGATCATGATTTGAAATGAACAGACAGGTTGCATGTTTTCAGAAAGTGCCCATGTGTTTTTCAGAAACAGTTTTATACATGATGTCTTGATGAAAAATTGCTTTCCCTTAATATATATATATATATATATGTATGTTCCATTATACTACTTTTGGATTGCTTCGCGTGCCAGTACTTTTGTGCTGACCCCCCCCCCCCCTCCTTCCAGGTTCTGAGGCACAGTCTAGGGGTCCAGCTACTCCGTAGACATTCTCGGGTTTGCAGACTTGATCTCACAGTGGTGAGCCTTCTATTATTTGGAAGGCCTAATTATGTTTGACACTATCTTATTTATTATTTTTTTGGTTTACTGGGGGCCTTGTCCCAGCTTCTTTTCAGACAAAGGTTTATGTTCTTAGTAGAGATTTCGCAGACTGATGTCAGATAGTATTATTCAGAAATATTGCAGAACTTGACCATGTTTTCCGTACTCAGTTTCAATTCCGCATTTTATTATGATTACGAATGTTGTGCATGATAACCAGATAGAGAATGGGTGTTCCGAGCCTTCATGGTTCGGGATGCTCGTCACGGCTAGGGCCTAGGCTCGGGTCGTGACAAGCTTGGTATCAGAGCACGGTTCATGGTCCCAGGGTGTGTGCGAAATCGCGTCAAGTAGAGTTCTGTTTATGGGTGTGTAGCGCGCCACACTTATAAATAGGAGGCTACAAGGCGTTTAGGAATGTCTCTTTTTCTTCATGTTCTAGTTCGTGCAATAGAGTCAGAATGTTCCTCTTTCATACTCTAATTCGTGCTATGGTGACGTCCATACGAAAGAAAAATCATCCCAAATTCTTTCCTTACTCTGATGTTCTCAGACCCATCACATTTCTGGGGTGAATCAAGTGCAGAAGTTTAGAGTGTAAATGGTATTGTCCCTTCGGATCGCGTCATATAAGATCTTAAAAATTGTGCAAGGACTTGAGAAGAGTCTGTTATTGCTTCAGAGAGTGGATGGGTTCTAGTGTGAACCTAGATCTTGACGAAATCGTGCTTTTCAGCCTTCTGTATTGAGTATATTCGGCCCTTTTCAGAAATTTATGTTGCAGATGTCTTGCTTAAGGGGGGATGATGTGTAGTAGAATGTTGGAACTGTATTTCCACCCAAATAGTAGTATGAGTCAAAGTTTTGTTTTCATGACCTATTGGTAATGAAATTAGACCAAGAAGTTGGTGATGTAAAGTCACAAAGTTAGAAGTGAGAGTGAGGGTGATTTACCCCTTTATAGTGATAAACTAATGTGGTAGCTAGTAGCACGTATGGATGGTATGGTAGTCCACGGGGGAAGTGTTTTACTCAGATTTTTATTTATACAGAATAAGATGTATATTCTTAGACCATTAAATATTATGTGTCAATTTTCTATCTCTTGTAATATGTAATCTTGTTATCATGGTCTTTTTGAAAAAAAAATTTAAGTCTAGTGAAGCCGTGTGGGGCTCTTTCGATTCACTAGCATAGTTGTCTTGTCATTTTGCTTGTTCAAAATACAAAAAAAAATAAAAAAAAATCAAAGTCTAGTGAAGCCGTGTGAGGCCTATTTCGATTCACTAGCAACTTGTCGTCCAACTTGTTGATTTTGTGTTGGTTTAATATATGTATAGCTGAATTTATTTGCATGAGATTGAGTTGGTAATGAATTGATACGTCTTTGTGTGTGATTAGTAGAAGGTAGAGAAGGAGTTGTTAGTCAGGGTGATTTGTCGGTTGCTTGATGTGTGAAAATGGTTGTATTAGCCATTAAGTTATGATTATAGACTCATGGTTGTAGTGGAAATTGAAGGTAGTCTAAATGTATGTGGGGAGAAATCCGTATAAGTAGAAAAGATTGTATGGGGAAATAATATAAGGATAAGGTTGACCATGTCTATTATGAGGCTTTAACCCCCTTGACCCTCTTTTCATTGGTAGTTGTAAACTAGTGCTACTTGTGAGAAAGTATGTAGTAGATTTTTGAGATATTTGGGTAGAATATCCCAATTTGATGGATTAGTATATTTATATTATGTTGCATTCTTCATTGGTGGTGAATGATTGTTACTAAACTATAGGCTTGAATTTAAATGGTGTGGTGGTAAATAGTGGCACGAGTTTGATGATGCATGTTTTGTGGGATTAAATTAGTAGGCTTGATGTGTTGAAATAGTACATGCTAATGGATTATGATAAGGAAAACCGTTAGGTCATGATCGATTATTGTGGTTATGAAGTTCTAGTGCACTAGTGTTTCGTGATGTTTATTTCATAGTTTCCAAGTGAAAATTTCGTGTAAGGTTGGGTTGTAAATCATGCATAGCACTAGATATTAAGTTTGAACAGTTGATGTTCATGAAGGTGGATGTGAAGATTTCTTGGTTAATGAATTCTAGTTGTATAGAAGTGATCTAATAGACTTAAACGGTGCATGCAATAGAGTAAGTTTATTGCATTCGTAGTGGTGTATGATATTGCATGTATGATGTAGAAGTATGCCTAAGGTGACATGAGGTTGCAGCATTTTTCTAAGGCTATTACTTGTTGTGCGTGGCTAGTGGTACCATTGAATTGTTAAGTGGAGAAAGACTAGTTAGATGGTACATGGTGATCTAAATAGCCATGTTAAGGTGTTTTGATTGATAGTGTTGGGCCTTTTGCGGTGATCTTGATTCTCATAGTAGAGGGATATAAATTTGGAGTCGCAATAGTGGTATGATCTATAGAAAGAGATATGGTTCATCAAAGGCTTGGTGATATCCATGTTAAGTGTTAGCATCTAAGCTTGACTTTTGAAGGTTGAACCGATAGAATAAGTGTGCAAGCATTATACTATGACTATTGGTGGCTAGAGAAAGATAGATTGTATCCCGGAAGGTAGTCATTCGGGCTAAGTTCTATGATATGCATGTATTGTTATTTTATTTTTTTCAGACCCTAGAGTGTAGTAAGTGTAGTTCTGTTAGAATCTGGTAAAGGATCTCCCAAACTCTAGATGATGACTTGAAGCTAAGGGGGAGATGACAGAACGAATGACCAAGTAAGGCTCTCAGATTCTAGTAGTGATGCAGTATGATTTAGAACGTTAGAAAGTGAGGGTGAGACTCAACCCATTCTTATCTTAGTATTTTTCAGTGATCCCAATGCCTACTCAAGCTTTACGTTTCAGTTCCGTGATTATAGTTCGTGATTCCTGTATATGATAGAGAGTCACGTACTCTTCCAGTTCCAAGATAATGAGTTCTACTTCATTCAAGTAGTCGGAATTACATTCCTTATGTTAGGAACTCTAGTTGAGGTCATGCAACTCATGACGCATGTACTCACTCTTTATAGTGTGTTCAATCCCATATAAAAATCATCTCATGCTTCAGGGTCTTATGTTTTAACCTTTTAGTGACCTCCCTATGCAATGATAGTGGTGATGATGTAAATGTTCTTGTTGATGGAAGATCATAGTACGTTTGTTTAGATAAGGCCATAAGTATGAAGTGAGATTTGGGGCCAATCTTTGATACATGTGATGTTTAGTGGAAAAGTTTGTGTGTGTATGTTTTTAGGATAGCGCGTGGGAGTTATATTGATAATAGTTTAGAAACTATGTGAAGTATGTATTTATGGGTTTTTGCCTTGAAGTTAACATGCGGTTATAAATTAGGCTTGAATGACGTTTTGGGATTGTAGTGGAAGGTTGCAATATGCATTAGCGACTTCATATTAAGAGTTCAGAGTAGTCATTAAAGTGGTAAGGCATGTTATGCTTAGAATGTGATCTTTAAAAGAGGTATAGAAGGTGGCATCATATGGTTTAGAATAATAGCATGGTGTAGCATGTTGTATTTTTGTGACTTAGAGTTAGGCTTGATCGCGGGGTAAGGATTAAGCTATTTTAGACATTAGTAGAAAAATTTGTCAATGCTCATATGAGAAATTTAAGCTGAATTGAATGAATATCATATTTATAGGGAATAGTATAGTTAAGGGATATTCGGGAAGTGCGCTAAGCCTGAAAGTAAGAAGTCGTATTGCCAAAGGTCTGAAAATTCTATCCTAATTTAGGAGTTATATGTCTATATTTCAGACTGCAGAGTAGAGTCAATGTTGTGATTTCCTCAGTTGGATGTCTTGTGTAATCCATACCCAAGATTCGTGGCTCCCTATTACTGTTAGAACTTCTTTAGAGAGAGTGTTGAAGAGATACACCAGTTAAGTATGAAAGTTCAGCTTAACAGTGTATTTAGTCCTGCGTTCATGAGAACAACTCAAGGACAGATCCATGCATCAGATATGCATGTTCATTATGGGAATTCAGCTTATGAATAGCTTCAATCGTGTATTCCATGCATCAGATATGTCTGTCCGATATAAGAATTCAAAATATCAGTAGTTCCAGCCATATGGTCATGTTTCAAATCAATGTATTCTTTATTAGAGGACATGTCATGTACGCGTTATTCTATATCTTTAAGGCTTCAACAAGTTCCTATCCATCGTTCGAGGACGAATGATCCCAAGGGGGAGATAATGTAACGCCCCGTAAAAGTCATGCATGTATTAGACTGTAATTTCTGAGCTTTAGACTTAAGTTTTAAATTTTTTTCTCAGTGTTGAAATGACTTAGACTCATTCTTAGCTGGCAACCTTCGGGATACAACTTCTCGACTTTCCCGACCTTCATTTTTAGATTTTCAAGTTGCGTTACGATCGGGCAATCTCATAATACATCTCGGATAAGTTTTGGAATTTTTCGGAATGCATAAGGCTGCGTTTGGATTTCAAAACAGTAGCAAAACGCATAGCCTATTGCCCAGTTTTTCAGCATTTCAGGGTCAACTTCAAACGATCATAACTCCCTGTATATAATGAACTGTGTGAGATATAATATATCAAACGAAATATCTTTGAGTCCTGTTTCAAATGCAGTTGGTTTCATCCAATTTGAATATATGAGTAAAACGTTATAATCGATTTACTCCAGCCTATCAAACTGTCAACTGAGGGACAGATTTGACCTTAATTGTTCCTTAGGGGTATTTTGGTCATCCTCCACCCCTATATATACCACCAACACGGGATTTAATCCCTCAAACACCATAATACACATGCTTTCCTCACAATTGCTCAAGAATTCTCCTTAGGGTTTCAAAATAAAAACCCAAATAGTTCAAGATTCGACCGTAAGTTTTCAAAGATAATTACATATTCGGAATCACCAATCCGCAAGATTCAAGAAACATCTATTATCCTTGAAGAACAAGGTACGCGGGGTTTTCCTAAAATCTCATGGGCATAGAAATCATGTTTTAAGAATTGGGTTTTCGAATTCATGTACATACTCATGTTTTAGAAGTTTTAATGATATTGTTTTGGCCTTTTGGCTTTCCCCCAAAGTGATTTGAAAATTATATGTATATGTATATACATGTTTGTCCTGAAATATGAATTGAAAGCATGGTTTTCATGAAACCCCTCTCTTAATGTAAATTTTTCCATGTTTCACGTAATATACAATGTTTTGAACACGAAAGAGAGGGTTGTAAATGTTGAATATGCATGTAATGAAAGAATGCATGGTTTTGCCAAAATACACATGACCACCATATGTTTGATGAATGTTTTGCATGGATTTGACTTGAGTTTCGGAACATGACATCTTTAATGCAAATTACATGTTTTGGTGGTCTAAACTATGTTTTGAATGAAAGCTCTTCCTTAATACATTATGGCTCAGAAATAGGACTTGCAAGTCTTGGTATGACGATACCAACTCAGACAAATGCCATAACAGACACAGACCAGTTCAGAAATCAGATTTTTATCAGACTCTCATGATTTAGAAATTTTAGAATGATACATGTTCAGAAAAGGCTAAAATAGGGCATAAAGAGAGCTTAGGTGGTTCCCTGAAGAAGGCGGGAGTTTCAGACAACTCTTTGCCTAAAACCGTGGTTTGCCAACCCGGGTATATTATTATGCGCTGACTTAAATGTCCTGTGGCGTATCAGACTCAGACACTCCAACCCTTGCGGCACACTTGGGTTGGGGGCTTCCCCGCCGAGTCAATGGCGGATTCCATACAGCCCGTGGAATATTCAGACTTGTAGGGGAATACCACCTAACTCAGAAGTAAAACACAGATCATGATTTGAAATGAACAGACAGGTTGCATGTTTTCAAAAAGTGCCCATGTGTTTTTCAGAAACAGTTTTATACATGATGTCTTGATGAAAAATTGCTTTCCCTTAATATATATATATATATATGTATGTTCCATTATACTACTTTTGGATTGCTTCGCGTGCCAGTACTTTTGTGCTGACCCCCCCCCCCTCCTTCCAGGTTCTGAGGCACAGTCTAGGGGTCCAGCTACTCAGTAGACATTCTCGGGTTTGCAGACTTGATCTCACAGTGGTGAGCCTTCTATTATTCGGAAGGCCTAATTATGTCTGACACTATCTTATTTATTATGTTTTTGGTTTACTGGGGGCCTTGTCCCAGCTTCTTTTCAGACAAAGGTTTATGTTCTTAGTAGAGATTTCGCAGACTGATGTCAGATAGTATTATTCAGAAATGTTGCAGAACTTGACCATGTTTTCCGTACTCAGTTTCAATTCCGCATTTTATTATGATTACGAATGTTGTGCATGATAACCAGATAGAGAATGGGTGTTCCGGGCCTTCATGATTCGGGATGCTCGTCACGGCTAGGGCCTAGGCTCGGGTCGTGACAACATTAGTCTATCACTATGAAGTGGTAAATCATTCTTAAACATCGATTATTTAACTAAACACATTTATCTACACAAAAGTCACCCTCACTCTGACTTTTAACATTGCGACTTCACATCACCAACTTCTTGGTCCAATATCACTGCCAATAGGTCATGACATCGTCACTTTTTCTTATACTACTACTCGAATGAAAATACATTTCCAACATTCTGCTACATATTATTCCCTCTTAAACATGACATTCAAAACATAATTTTTTTGAAAAGGGCTGAACACACTTAATACTGCAGGCTGAAAAGTCCGATTTCATCAAAATCAAAGTTCACACTAGAATCAATACACCCAGAAGCACTAATGGACTCTTCACAAGTCCTTGCACAATTTCAAAAATCTTGTATGGCTCAATCAGAAAGGACCATATCATTTAAATTCTAAACTTCTGCACTTGAATCACCTCAACAATGAGACATATCTGAGCACATCAGAGTAAGGAAAGAATTAGGATAACTTTACTTTCGTATGGGCGACACCATAGCACGAATTAGAGTAGAAAAGAGGAACATTTTGACTCTATTGCACGAACTAGAACATGAAGAAAGAGGGACATTCCTAAATGCCTAGTAGCCTCTTGCTTATAAGTGCGGCGCGCTACACACTAAAAAACAAGACTCCACCCAACGTGATTTCGCAGACACCCTGGGACCATGAACCGTACTCTGATACCAAGGTTGTCACGACCTGAATCAAGGCCCTGGCCATGACGAGCATTACAAACCATGAAGGCTCAAATGCCCTTCCCTGTATGGTAGTCATGCACAATATTCATACAATAATAGAAGATGTGGAAAAGTAATATAATACAAAAACATGGTCATATTCTAGATTCAGTTTAAGAATGAGGAATAAAATCCAATATCAACTAAACATTGTCTGAAACCGTCTGCAAAATCGCTACTACATGATCAAATGACAACTGTCTGAAAATTAGGACAAGGACCCCAGCAAACCAAAACCATAACTAATGATAAATGTCTGAAAGTAAATAGGAATTATGAAATATAGAGGGCTCACCAACTGGACTCTGCACTTCTTTCTGAAGAAATCTATAGCTTATCAGGACTCTTAGATTGTGCCTCAGATCCTGGAAGGTAGGGGGTCAATACAAGCGTACTGATACGCAAAGAAATCCAAAATAAAGCTTTTATATAAATAAAATAGTTGAGAGCTAGTCATAAAGTAGCATATATGATATAAATTCCAAAACACATGGGAATTTTTGATAATCATAAAACTTTTTTGTCAATGTAGTTTCTGATCTTTGTATTACTTCTGAGTTAGGTGGCACTCCCCTACAAGTCTGATATTCCACGGACTATATGGAATCCGCCATTGACTCGGTGGGGTAGCCCCCAACCCAAGTGTGCCGCAAGGGTTGGAGTGTCTGAGTCTGCTATGCCACAGGGCACTAGACCAGCGTAATATAATATACCCGGATCGACAAATCACGGTTTTGAACAATGAGTTGTCTAAAATCGTGCCTTCTTCAGGGAACCACCTAACATCTCTTTATGCCAAACTTTATCCTTTTCTGAACATGCATCATTCTGAATTCTAAATCATGAAAGTCTAATAAAAGTCTAATTTCTAACTAGTCTGTGTCTGTTATGGCATTGTCTGATTTGGTATCGTCATACCAAGACTTGCAAGTCATGTTTCTGAGACATAATGTATTAAGCATGATCTTTAATTAAAACATAGTTCAGACCACCCAAACATGCAATTAGTATAAGAAATTTCATGTTCCGAAAACATAAGTCAAAACTATGCAAAAATTCTCATCCTTTCCATGAACAAGTGGTGGTCATGAATTCTTTAACAAACCATGCAACTCTTTTCATTATATGTTCATATTCAACATTTATCAACTCAAACCACCCTCTCTTTTGAAATCATATTCATAATTCAAATATTACATTACTCATGGCATTTCATATCATGCTTTTCAAGATGCATTAAAAACCATCCATAGCATATCATAAGTAAAGGAAAAATCATAACAAGAGATGGATTTTTCATGAGTCATGCTCTCAATTTAATCATCAACCTTAAAACACATGCTTACATATATATATAATTTCAAATCAATTTGGGGAAAGGCCTAAAGACCAAAACAATACCATCAAGGCTTCTAAAACATGATTAAAATAATAAATCCAAAAGCCTTTACTTAAAATCATGATTTCTAAACCTTGTGCATAGTTAAAAGAAGCTTTATATGCCCATGAGATTTTAGGAAAACCCCTCATACCTTAAATTAGAAGCTTTTGAATGAACTCTTGCCTTTGGGATGTTATACGTACAATTGATGGGTGCTTCTTGTAGCCCTCGCAATGGGAATTCTGTATCTTGAAGATTTATTGAAAACTCATGGTGAAATCTTGAGATATATTGATCTTTGAGTTGAAACCCTTAGGATTGTTCTTGATGGATTTTGATAAAAGTGAATGTATTTTGGGGTATTTGGGATTAAATTTCGTGTTTAAGATGAATAAGGGTTAGGAAAAACCCAAAACACCTGAAAAAAATTGGAGAAAACTGAAAAATAGCTAGGGCGATAGGCAAGGTTATTCCCTAGGTGGTCCACCATGATAGCCAAGGTGTCTCCTTGCTTATTGACTTTCTCACCCCAGGTGAGGCGATCAACAAGGCGCCACGGGCTAATCGCCCCGGCTCACTGGTTCGCGATCCCCAACGTACCCTTAAGCTCGTCTAAAAATTTCAAAACTCACCCTAGATGTACTCTTGACTTGACCCATCGTATATCAATAAAAAAATCAAGAAACAGAGGTCGGGAAGGTCAAAAATAAAATCCCTGAAGATTGGAAGCTAATAATGATCCTAAGTCCTTTTTACACTTAGAAAAATTTTAAATCTTCAACTCTAGATGCTAGCTATTATGAGATAACACATGTACGACTTTTGTGGGGTGTTACATATGTTCTTGAAGAACCTTATCCTAATGCTCCTGGTTCTGAGGTAGCATCTGACGAGGCTACTTTGATTAAAGAGAAAATTGCCAAATGGCAATATGATGATTATTTGTGCAAGAATTATATTCTTGGAGGAATGTCCAACAAATATTACGATCAATATTATGTTAAATTCAAATATGCTAAAGAGATATGGGACACTCTTCAAGCTATTTATTTAGCAGAACAGGCGAGTTCTAAGAAATTTCTCATTTCAAATTAAATGGAATTCAAAATGGTTGATGACAAGTCAATCACTGAACAAGTACAAGAATTCCAACTAATAGCTAATAAAATTGCTATATCTGGAATTGCTCTAGATGAAAACTTTCATGTTGGTGCTATTGTATCAAAACTTCCTCCATCTTGGAAAGAGTACCAAAGCAAACTCTTACACAAAAAGGAAGATTTGACTCTAGAACAATTGTTGCAACACTTGCAAATTGAACAAGAGATACGATGGCGCGATAATAATGGTTTGAAGGAATCTGTCATGAAAGCTCATATGGTTGAAGAAAAATCAAACAAGAAGGAACCTGAAAATAAGATTTTTTCAAAGAAAAAGAAGACTAAAAATTTCAAGCGTAATGGTGCCAATTTTAAGACGTATTGAACTATTGAACTAAATTTTATGTTCGAAAAGATAGTTACATTGATAGACGTATTGCATGTTCCTGATATTCAAAAGAACTTAGTGTCAGGTACGCTTCTTCTTCTTTTGAAGCATGATTTTAAAATAGTTTTTGAGGTAGATAAGTTTATTTTATCTAAAAATGGCATGTTTGTTGGAAAAGGTTATGTTGCAAATGGAATGTTTAAACTCAATATTGAAAATGAAAATATTTTCGCTTATCTTGTGGAGTCTCTGGACTTATGGCATGAATGTCTGGGACATGTGAATTTTAGATCCATTCAACTTATGGTGAATAATGGATTAATCAATGATTGTGAAAAGAATCATACTACTAAGTGTCTTACTTGTAGTAAATGCAAGATTACTAAGAAGCCCTTTAAGACAGTTGAAAGGACTTCTCCACTTTTGCAATTAATCCACATTAATATTTGTGAGATGGATTATTTTTCACGTCATGGAAAGAGGTATTTTATCACTTTTATTGATGACTACTCAAGATATACTTATGTATTTCCATTGAAAACAAAATATGAAACAGTTGATACTTTCAAAACATATAAAGCAGAAGTTGAAAATAAATTGAGTACGAAAATTAAGTCAATTAGGTCTGATAGAGGTGGAGAGTACTTAAAATCATATTTTATTGATTTTTGTGAAAAAAAAAGGAATTAAAAAATAATTGACCATGTCATATACACCACAACAAAATGATGTAGCAGAAAGAAAAAATAGGACTTTCATAGAAATAATTAATTCTATGCTTTATGGATCTGGTATGTCTGAAAATTTGTGGACTGAAGCCTTGCTTTCAGCATGTCATATTTTGAATAGAATTACTTCCAGGAATCATGATGCATCTCTATATGAACTATGGAATAATTGAAAACCAAATATTAATTATTTTAAAGTATGGGGTTGCTTGGATCATGTTCGATTACCAAATCAATATTTAACCAAAATTGGCTAGAGGAATAGATTGTGTGTTCATTGGTTATTCACAAATCAGTAAGGCTTATAGATTTTTAAATCTTGAGACCCCAAGTCCTCACACAATTATTGAATCTTTACATGCTAACTTTTTTGAGCATATATTTCCCAAGAAAAAAAATTCTTTTGAATGAGATTCAAGTTCTTCTATTTCCCCTCTTAAATAGAAAATAGTTGAGCCATTGGAAGAAAGTCAACAAAGGCGTAGTTCAAGGTCAGCCAAATCAAAAGACTTTGGACCTGATTTTCAAGCTTATTTGATTGAAAAGGATCCTAAAAGTTATGCTGAAGCTATGTCTTCACATGATACTTCATTTTGGCATGAAGCCATTGATGATGAAATGCATTCTATACTGTCTAATAATACATGAATATTATCTAATCTTCCTCCTAGATGTAAACCAATTGGTTGCCGATGGATTTTTAGTAAGAAGATGAAATTCGATGGAACTTTAGATAAGTATGAAGCCCACTTGCTAGCTAAAGGCTTTACTCAATTGAAAGATATTGATTATTTTGATACTTTTGCACCTGTAGCTCGGATGACTTCTATTCGTCTCCTGATTTCTTTAGCAGCAATTAACGATCTTGTGATTCATCAAATGGATGTAAAGACTGCATTCCTGAATAGAGATCTAGATGAAGAAGTCTACATGAAACAACCAGAAGGATTTGTTAATCCTGATCAAGAATGTAAAATTTGTAAGCTTCTTAAATGTATTTATGGAGTAAAACAAGCTACAAAACAATGGCACGATAAATTTAGAAAAGTTATAATTTCTAATGGCTACTTAATCAATAGTGGAGATATCTGCATATTTAGTAAATTTCAAGAAAATTTTGATGTTATAATGTCTTTATGTAGATGACATGTTGATCTTTGGAACTGATATCGAAAGAGTCAAAGAAACAAAATGTTTTCTTGCTTCTCAGTTTGAAATGAAAGATCTTGGAGAAGCTGGCGTAATTTTAGGCATCAAAATTGTAAGATCGGCAAGTGATTTGACTCTTACTCAATCAAGTTATATTGATAAGGTTCTAAAGACATTTGGTCATTCTGACGACAAGCCTGCTCCTACACCATTTGACTCTAGCATCAAACTAGTGCGAAACTCTAGTGATATTCTTGATCAATTCACATATTCTCAGATTGTTGGGAGTCTTATGTATGTCATGCATTATACCAGGACAGATATTGGTTATGCAGTAGGAACCTTGAGCAAGTTTACTGGTAGTCTTGGAGTTGAGCATTGGAATGCCTTAATTCGTGTTTTAAGGTATTTGAAGGGAACAATTATTGTTGGCCTATATTATTCTACCTTTCCAACAGTTCTTGAAGTCTATAGTGATGCTACTTGGAATTCTAATCCGAATGACTCTAAATCTATTACTGCTTGGATTTTCACTTTGGCTGGAGCAGCCATATCTTGGAGATCAAAGAAGCAGACATGTATTACTCACTCAACCATGAAGTCAAAATTTATCGCTATGTCTTCTGCTTGAGAAGAAGCTGATTGTCTACGGAGTATGCTGATTGATATTCCATTATGGGGTAAGCCAATACCACCTTTGACTCTATATTGTGATAATAAAGCTGCTATATTTCGGGCTTCAAGTGATCGTTATAATGGCAAGTCAAGATAAGTTCGTCTCAATCACAATCATGTGAGAAGATTATTGGAGGATGGCATAGTATCGCTTCAATATGTGAAGTTCAAACTCAATTTAGCAGTTCCTTTGTCTAAAGGGTTAGGCAAGAAATTGGTGGCACAAACTTGTAATGGGATAGGAATAAAGCCTGTTATAGATTGATTGTACTTTATGGTAACCCTACCTAACAATGTAATCTTAGGTTCAATGGAAAAAATAAGTAAAGTTATAATTGTGAAGCACATCAATAAAATTTCCTTTTTCCATAGAGAGTGAGTAGATGTGCATAAGTTGAGATTTTTTCTCTTGATAAATCTATGACACCGATCTCGATTGGAGTAAATAATAACACTCTTGATAGATTTGACAGTATTCCTACAAAAGAGAAGAATGAGATTATCTTCTCTTAATAAGTCTATACACCGATTTCGGTTGGAGTGTGTAGGAACACTCTTGATAGATTTAGTGATACTTTGTTGTAAAGAAGGATGAGATTAATTTCTCTAATGAAATTCATAGACTACTTAGTCAGAGTATGCAAAGTTACTCTTGATGAATTCACCTCACAAAGTGTGAAGTGGAGGCCGCTTCAACAAGATTTTAAGAGGGAAATCTTAAAGCACTTAGCTAAAAGGATTCAGAACACATGACCGTAAGGTGTCAAAGGATTTTGATTTTCACCGGAACATAGTAATATGCGTGGAGTATTTTTCTACTTCATTCAATGAATCACTTAGTTCAAGATTTGTTCATTAAGTAGTCAATGATTTAAAAAGTCTTCACTAGCTAATGGTTCAAGTCCAAAAGACACCATTATTGATGCATGTTGCTAGATTGATGTCTCAAATGAATTTTTTTTTAAAGATAAAATTTCTTGAAACAAATGGGGGATTGTTATTATTAAAGGTTGTGTTTCAATAAATTTTTAAACAAATACATCGGTTAAAGATTTTGAGTTATGTTTCAATTAATTTTTAAAACAAATGCATTAGTTAAAAGTATGGAGTTACAAAGAACATGAATTTGACAAATTCATTCTTCAAATTCATTCTTCTTTAAATTATACATTTTAGGTTCTTGAAAGAAAGTTACTTTTTGTTTTAAAGTATTCATGAATCTATTTACTATTAATTAATTAGTACTTTTCTCTTGCATGAAAATTTTACACTATAAATAGTGTTTCTTTTGTTTGTAAAGACAAGCACTCAAAACTACTTTCCCCTTGAAAAATATTTGAGAGACATTGATCAAATGGTGACATTACCAATTCAAGAATAGAAGAGCAACATTCTTGAATGCTGCTTGTTTTGTGGCTTAGTTGAATCCCGAAGATAGAGTTGTTACTAGTTCTTCCGTTTGCTCGTGGGAGAGACTCCAACTATCTTCAAGAAGCATATTATCGTGCCTCTAAGGCAAACAAGTTTTATTTTGAATTCTTGTACGATTATCATTATTGTTCTAACAGGATCTTCCAAATCATCAAAGTCATTTCCAGTTTCTTCATCAACATCATCGTTTCGAGGAGTTTACCTCCAGAAACTTAAATAGTAGTACGTGATCTTCCAATAAAGTGCGCAGAGGGGTCAGCCTGGAGTTAGACTGATAATATTGCAAAGGGCCCCGAAGAGCAAAGAATGCATTTTTAGACTTGTCTCTCACACCATCAACTGTACTAAAAAGGGACTGTGAGAGACACTACTCGAACAGAACAGGAGGCATACCTGGAGCTAATTTAACTAACTGTCCATTGTTTAATTACGGGCTTGGTATGGCCGCGAAAAAGACTGAGATACAGTGCAAATTACATGAAGTTTTGTAATCATAACTTAAGAAATTAGAACTTAACATTGAGGGGTCTGATTAAATTTTTTTCTAGTCTTAATTGGTTGATTTGGAAAATCTTGAAGAATGTTGCCTGATTTTCTTCTTCATTAGAGTTTCATATCGGTACTGTTTTGAAAAAAGAATGTAAAAAGATAATGCAAATTATCTTTTTTCTTCACTTATCATCATGTAAGCTTTGGGGGCAGCATGACCTATAGGTCACGAGTTTGAGTCGTGGAATCAGTCATTGCTATTTGTGTCGGGTAGGTTAGCTGTGTTACAATACCTGGGGGCGATCATTCTCCATATCCCGTCTGAATGCACTGAGCTACCTTTTTTATCGTTTAGCTTTATGATATATAGCATTTTTTGTCATTGCCCGTTATGCTTGTTGTCTTGACGTTATATGTCCTGATAGAGTTTCCAATGTAAAACATTAATATTACTTGCCTATCTGTATTCGTACAGTTGATTCCTCTAACAATTTAAAACAAATTCATTCCGCTTCAAGATTTTCAAGAGGATCAATTTGGTTTTAGTTATTCAATTTAAAGAGGAAACAGTAAGATTCATAGTAACCAGCTAGCATTTCTGAAAACAGAATATAAGATTCATGGCAGCCAGCAAACATTTCTGAAAAAGGAATCATCCAGAAACCAAATACAAAAAAAAAAAAAAAAAAAAAAAAAAAAACAATCTTCACATAAATCCAACAATTTAGCAAACCTTTGTTAAATATTGATTCCGAGATTCCGAGAATATGCTTAGCATGCAAGAAGTTGAATATTGATCTTCTGTAGCATCCCTACAACTTCTTTCATGTTAGTCCTTCTTGCCAGAGATTCAGCACAACAATCTAATGCCACTTTCATTATTGATCCCAAAACATCTAGCTCCATCTGTAAGCGACTACCCATTTGGGTTACCAAGTTGGAATCTACGACGTCCATTACTGCTCCAGGAAGTGAATAACTCACCCATTGCTTCAAGCTAAGATCTCCCTCAAACTCATTAGGCTTTCTCCTAGTAAACATTTCCAGCAACAAGACCCCATAACTGTAGACATCACACTTTGTAGACACTAGTCCATCCAGTCCATACTCTACAGTCAAACAATTCATTTAAAGATGCAATATACTTTCTAGGTGGGAAAAAAAAAGAGGAGTAACCAGCAAAACTAAGAGACATACATGGAGCAATATACCCCAATGTTGCTAAGGTTTTAGTGTACAAATAACCCTCATCTTCACCAAGCAGTTTTGCAATGCCAAAGTTGCTTAGGTGCGCAACCATATCCTCATCCAGCAAGACGTTACTAGGCTTCACGTCACAGTGAATCACAGGCGATGAGCACCCATGGTGAAGATATTCCAAAGCACATGCCACATCTATCATTATGTTTAGTCTCTGCTTGGTGTCAAGGAAGTAGTTGTGCGAATACAAATACTTCTCAAGACTTCCATTAGGCATATACTCGAGAACTAAAGCCTTAAAATCAAGGTTGGAACAACTAGTAATGATTTTTACGAGATTCCTATGGCGAAGGCTACGCAAAACTTCACATTCCGTATCAAAACTCTTGAATGCCGCATCAAGTTGTAGATTGAACACTTTAACTGCAATGGAAGTTCCACTTCTGAGAATGCCTTTGTAAACAGAGTCAAAACTTCCAAAACCAATCAGATTACTCTCGCTAAGCCCATCAGTTGCTTGGAGCAATTCATTGTTTGAAATTCTTTCTCTTCTTACGGTAGACAATGACTCAGCTTGTGGAGGAGCTCTCTTACCTCTTCTATGCCATATCCATAGGAGCACAAAGGTCGTAGGAACAAATACAACTGCAATTGCGAGCAAAAGTAAAAGAACTAGCAATTTTTTCCTATTTGATCTGTGCTTTGATGAAGTGGGGCATGGCGGGACACTAAATATTGAAGAACCACACAATGCTTCATTGTAGATGAAAAATTGACTCGAGAGGTTCTTGAAAGGACCTCCCGAGGGTATTTCACCATACAATTTGTTGAAAGAAACATTGAAATACTTCAGGTTTTGAAGTTTCTCCAAAGACTTAGGAATGATTCCAGATATATTGTTATGAGAAAGGTCTAGGAATTCCAAACCTACGATGTTGCTCATTGAGTCAGGTATAGCTCCTTGCAACTTGTTGTGTCTCAAAGAAAGCTGCACCAGATTTTGCAACCCTCCAATTTCTCTTGGAATCCCATTTGAGAATCGATTCATTGACAGATCTATTAGTGTTGCAGCCTTTAGATTTCCAATTTCTGGAGGTAAAGAACCTACCATGTTGTTTGATGATAAGTCAAGAACCACTATATCTTGAAGGTTACCTAAGCTTGGTGGTATATTGGAACTCAATTTATTTGAACTGAGATGTATCTCCCTAAAGGATGTAATATTCCCTAAACAATTAGGAAGATATCCTGAAAGTTGATTTTGATCCAAGTAGATATCACCCAGATGCTGCAATTTAAATATATGATCACCAATAAATCCTGTAAGTTTGTTGTTATTCAAGTTGAATTGCTGGAGGCTTCTCAAGTTGCCAATTGATGTTGGAATCGATCCGACCAAGTTATTTCCAGGAAGATCAAGGTCTAATAAGCTGCTTAAGTTACCAACTTCATTTGGAATTCGCCCTTTGATTTTGCAATTGCCGGCGTAAAATTTTCTAAGAGAGATGGAAAGGTTCCCCGTGGAAGCTGGAAACATGCCATTTAGAGGGTTGAAAGGAAGATAAAGATCTGTTAAATTTCTACAATTGGTTAAGGAAGTCAGGAAGCTTAATGATGAATCACTGGTGAAATTGTTTTCCCCCAAGTTTAGGAGTTGTAGATGAGTCAAATATCCAAGTGAGTTGGGAATCAAGCCAGTGAGTTTGTTGCCTGAAAGCTCTAGTTTAGATTGGTTAAGTTTCCCAGAAAAAGTTGTTCAATGTTGGGTAAGATAGAACACATGTTTGGTGGGAGGCTTCCTGATAGATTGTTGAGTGAAAGCTCAATTATTCTCAGCCGTGATATGTAGAAGATCTCCATATCAAGTGAACCACTAAAACTATTAAATGCAAGATCAAGTTCCTCCAACTCAACAAGATTGCTTATCTCTTTGGGTATTTCACCTGTCAAAACATGAAGAAAATATGAATACAAGTGAGATGGACTATTTAGCTCAATGCTTATCTACGTGATTCATGCTTTAGTTTGACTTGATGAAGAAGACTCTTGAATTTTAATTGGTTATGGGAGAAGGTATCGACAAGAACTCAGAATATTATGTAATAACTATATACTTCTCTTTTTCCTATCATTAATGATCAAAGTCTTAAGAAGGATGTACATATTACATATTTTTTTCTCCATTAAAGTTCTTAATTTAATTCTCTTTCAATTTCTGATTGTGCAGGTTTGTATTTTTATATGGACTCAAATATATAAATTGATACTTTATTAGAAGTTAGCTAACTGCCAACAGGAGTTCAAATTTACTGGTTATTTCATAAAATAGATTAATTTTAAACATTAAAAGACGCTCCTTATATGGTGTTTCTTGTCATACGCTTGAAGATTTATTTATAATTGTTACATTTTATTTCTCATTACATGCATAAATTCATAGAATTTAATAGTTCTAATGGATCTATACAAAATTAACATGAGACACCATTAGAATATATATGTACCTATAAGATTATTATCCTTAAGCTGTAGAATCTGCAGCGATGAGATATTGAATATGGAGATTGGGACTGAGCCGGTTATCTGGTTTCCCTCCATCCATAACTCCATCAAATTAGCAAGATTTCCAATTTCTTGTGGAATTATCCCTGCAGTTAATGTGTAATTAATTTTTTTTTTCTTTTGGAGTAAATAGATAAAATATTACTACCATTCATAAGATAAAACATACCTGTGAAATGGTTTGTTCCGAGATACAATTGCTGCAAGTTACTCAATCTTCCAATTTCACTACGTATTGGTCCATCAAACTCATTTCCCGATAAAGACAAAATTTGAAGTTGTGAACAATTTGACAAGCTTACAGGCATACGACCATGAAGCTTGTTTATGGATAAATAAAGCCCTTTGAGTATTGGGAGACCATTGCATAAACCACTGGGAAGATCTCCTGATAAGCAATTTCCGGTAAATGCAATGAATTCGATCCTAGAAATATTGAAAATTATGAATGGTATAGAACCCACGAGCTGATTATGTTGTATGGCCAACCAGTTCATGTTGTGAAGATTGCCGATCCCTTCTGGGATGTTTCCTTGAAGTGAATTATAAGATATATCTAAAGCCTCCAACCTTGAGGCATTCGAGAGCGACAGAGGAATAGAGCCTATGAGATTGTTACCCCTCAACTTTAATTCTCTAAGGTTTCCAATCACTTTTGGTATTTGTCCCTCTATGGAATTGAAATTCAGATTCAAAGTCTCAAGTTTGGAAATATTAGAAAATGAAGAAGGAATAGAACCAGTGAAACTATTATTTCCAAGATTTAGAAATTGAAGTTGGTGTAAAAACCCAAACCAAGAGGGAACCTCCCCTCTAAAGTTGTTGAAACTTAAATCAAGAAACTTAAGCGGACACAAGCGTGTCATTTCTTGAGGCAAATTTCCATGGAAATTGTTGCTTCCCAAGTCAAGAGAATCAAGAAATGTGAGGTTTCCGAATTCCCGGGTAATCCTGCCTGCAAGAGCCATGTTGGAAAGATTCAAGGACTTCACTCGCTGGTTGCGGAAGCCACAAGTGACTCCAACCCAATAACAAACAGATGTAGCTGGAGACCAACTTTCATCCAAGAAGTGAGAGGGGTCTGAAACGATTTGGGATTTCAAAGAGAGAAGAGCCAATTGATCAGTGGTAATGTTGGTTTGGGTCATAGTTGAACTAGCCATGAGCAACAAGAGTGTTAAGAGAAAAAATGTGAAGGCTTTCTCCATTATTGCAAAAATTAGTAGGTATGCTTTCTCCATTTTGAGACTTTAAATAGCAATGATGTCTCCTTTTGGTCATATCATTACTAATACCACCAAATCAACCAAGTCTTTCACATCTCAATCAGAATTATAAATATTGTGGCGAAAAAGTCATCTATTCAGACAAAGACTTGGCAAGCCAACCAAGTCTTGCGTGCTTTATTTTTTTTATGCTTAATTCTTTGGAAATAGTCTTGCTTTCATAATTTGTAGAATTATGTGGTGAAGAGTAGTGCCAATAATAGTCAAATCTTGTTATTTGGTTGCTCCAAACACTACTGTCTAATTAAACCAACTCATTGGTGTAACCGGTGAAGTTGTTGTCAAGTGACCAAAAGGTCACTAGTTCGAGTTGTGGAAACAGCCTCTTGCAAAAATGCAGGGTATGGGTACACGTATGATATTTCCTTAGGGTTCAATCCTTTCCTAGACCCCACGCATAGAAGGAGCTTAGTGCACCGGACTTCCCTTTTATTGGTCTCAACAACAACCACTTTCCTTTTAAATATCTTGATATCCAAACAACTTGTGAAGAAAAAAGGGGGCATCCTCAAGAACTTTTCTGGCTCGTGTAGTTTGTTATGTCAGCTCCAAAAAGATAAGTTGCATTGAAATTGATAAAGTTTCATAGAGTTTATAATGCTACTTTTATTTTTATTTTTTTAATTCAAAATCAGGCTACATGGCCCATTAATTAAAATACAAGAAAAGTTTACAAACCGGGTCAAAATTGACCCATTCCATACAAAGCAAACAAAAATCCAAATCTACAAGAATAACTGGTCCTAAGCAAAATCCAAATAGGAAAGTTCCAGTACTCTCCAAAATTTACACGAACTGCTGCTGCATACCATTGTTTAGCAGAAATTCTCATCCTTTCTAAAACCATATCAACCTTGGTAATTATTTCATTTCACCTCCAAGTTCTTCAATTTACTAACTCCTTTAACCATCCAATCACTGCGGTTGTTTCTTCTGTAGAGTGTAATTTCGATACCCAGCACAACCCCCATAACTTGAGCAGGCTGAGCATAACCATAGGCATTAGCGGCAACATATGTTGTACATTTAAGCTACTGAAACCTCCCGTCATCTTTCGACAAGCTATCGTTGTCAGGTACCTTTTAATCCCATGAAAAGGTTCTTAATCCAGGATTAGAGCTCTTTGAATGTTGCATATCTTAAGATAGTTTAGATTCTTTAAATATCATCTTTAATGGATTGAACCTAATTAGGTTGATACCACCATCTTAAGTTGATATCCTCAAAATCTAACACCACTTAGAAATAGTCATACCTTCTGTGAATGAACAGTAATCATTAAGACAAATAAACGTATGTACTAATAACCCGTGAGTCCTGGTAACATACCATATTTAACACCTCAAGCTCTCACCAGGTGCATGGTATAGTGACCAACTGAAAATTATTCAGACATCACAAGTATATTAGTAGTTGTTTACCTTATTTGAATGATTATTGTCCATTATATCCATTGTAAAACTAAATCAATAACTCTATGATGTTGCACCTGCATCTATTTTTGTCTGATCCTCAAATTAGGACAACTCTGCTTATCAAGAAGAATGATTTTCTTGTCTTTTATTGGGACCTCCTGAAAATTATGAAATTCATAGGCACCTGCAAAATCAAAAACTAGGTTAGCAAAATAATCAGCAGGAGTATGAGTGTTGTACTCTTACTGTCAAAAAAGCCTTTAGCCTTCTAATGGAGTTGACCTCCATTGTCACACTCCTTCTAATGGCGAAAGAATCTGTTTCAACAATAATATTTGAATATTCCTTTTCCCAGCAGTAATGAATTCCTTCCCTAATGGGGATGGCTTCAGCTACTAAATTAGTAGACTCTGCTAATTTTATACCTTTTGCTCCCAACAATTCTCCATAATTATCTCGCACACAAAAGGCTGCTGAACTAGAACCTCTAGACGCTCTATCTGTATTACACTTCCACCATCCTTGTGGAGGTTTATTCCATGTAACCACCTTGCTATGAAACTCCGGCCGGTAAGCATCTAAAAGCTCGACCATTTGAGTCCATGAATTGGAAATTTCTGGATAACTAAATTTCAACCTCATAAATTTATGAATAGTGCTGGTGATATCCCAAAACAACTTGCTTGTTGAATACCTCTGCCCATGTAAAACAACATTACTCCTTTTCCATAGAAACCACAAAATAATGTTAGGTACAGCTTGAAAAATTACTTTCTGTCTAGAATTACATTGTGCTTCCCACCAAAAAGTCATAGTTTGTTTAATTTGAACTCTCGGATCAACAATACCTGCAGCAGAAGAAAAATAATTCCAAACAGAAGTAGCAATCTCTCCTTTAAAAAATAAATGCTCCATTGTTTCATTTTCCTGCCTCGAACAACATGAGCATAACTGAGAGATATTAGGGTTCCATTTTGCTAAAGTTGTAGCCATAGGAACTCTATTAGTCCATACTCTCCACCCAAAAAAAGAAATTTTGAAAGGTAGGCCTTTCACCCAAATCTTCTTGAAAAAATCAGAAGTCTCCACTCTCTTTCTCAGCAGTTCCCAAGCAGATGAGCTAGTTTTCAGCCACCAAGATTTATCCCTCCCATCACTTTGTCTGACAAAATCCATATGTTGCTTAACAAAATCAACAATATGGACTGGCACATGATTTTCCATCTCTATGTAATCCCATCCTGTATCCTTCAAAAATAACTAGTATACATACCCGCGCGATGCGCGGTCAGTAATAAAAAATTGACATAGCAAATTTTACATATATATATATATATGTGTGTGTATATACATATGCACTATCAACCATCAAATATGTTTAATTATTGTTGAGTCTTCAAACTCAAATATTCTTCTGTATTGGAACTTAATCTTTAATCATGTTCACCATCTAAACTTCTTGAAGTACGGATACCAATATGTAAAATTATACTAATTTTTAAGATATATATATTTATATAGAATACCTAATTTTATGGAAAGATTATGAATTCACATGCCCCATTCTTTTAATATAAATTCGCAGCCGTTAACGTGAAATACATGATAAAGCTTAATCAAAGCACTTCAATATGCATTATATAATAGGATAGAATTTATCGTTAATATATGTGCAGAAAACCTAACTACATTATAGTAGAACCTTTCAATAAGTGGCGGAGCCAAGATTTTCACTGAGGGGTTCAAAAGTATATATACGAATTAGTCGAAGGGATTCAACATCTACTATATATACACAAAAAATATATTTAACCATGTAAAAATAGTATAAAAACAATATAATTTTTCGTCGAAGAGGGTTCGGATGGACCCTTGAAGGGAAGGTGGCTCCGCCACTGTGATTCAATGATCAAGAAAATCTATAAAATGCTTGCATCCACAAATCACATCCGATTTCATCATTAGCACTTGGCAAGTGCTGTTTTCATCTGTCTAGTGGCCAATATTTGTCATTTCAAAAACCACAATATTAATGAGAAGTTTAGGAGCACCTTAGAAAAGCAAATAAATATCAATTAATAGAATAAACTGAAATTAAGAAAAATGCCAAAAATAGAATTATTTTATCTTTATTCCATATTGAAAGAAAAATATTACGAAGGGAAGTACTATTACATCTAGAATACCAATAAAGCAAGATAAAATGAGAGAAAGTTAAGTAAAATTAAACATTCAATATTCACATGGCGCCTACAGTTTACTCTTTGTGTTTGACTTATTTGAAAACTTCTGAACAAAATGGTATGATCTAAAATAGCTTTAAGATCAAGATAACAAAAATGTCAGTGAGGTATGAATGCTGACATCAAGCTAATACTTGGACAAAATAGCTATATTTAAAATCCAAATTCAAAAGACATAAAATATAATAATGAACTGTTACCACAAAATCAAAGAATTTAAGCAATTATGATTTCATTTGACATTATCTCATCAATAACTATGAAAAACTTCGAAATCAGCATAACTATCCTCCTAATAGATAAACAAAAATCCCAAGAAAAATTATTCATCTAAAATTGATTTAAGAAATACCTAATTTGAATCAGTAATATGACCTCTATCGCCTTTATATATATTGTAAAGACCCCCTGAAACAACAACAAATTCATAAAGGCTATATAGAACTATTAATTTCTTAACTTTGAAATAAACACAAAATTTGACACTTGCATGTTCTCATCTTCTAACTAATCCATTTGAGGTTTAAGGGGATTTTCTTAAATTTAAATGCTTCCTAAGATAACATCTATTTTCCTGTTACACCATAAACATGCACTGAATACAGTAACCAACCAAACTATCTACTTCGATGGTACCTATATTGTTATTTCGGCCTCTTTCAACTAAATTAATTAATTAATTAGTAATAATTTTAATAATTAGTTATTGCAATTTGAAGCTTTTTTATTTGTTAATAAGGAAAATATTTCTCTCCTATTGCGTAGGAACGTGTGAAAATGGGATAGAAGTTTAGAAGTGGTTTAAAAGGAAATAGATAAAGAAGTTCGAAGCTTGAATAAAATTCAGTAACTAAATTTTTTTTAAATGATAATTACCTAATTTGTGTAGACTTATACGAAATGGTTACATTAGGATAATGACAAACTGAAAACTCTAAAAGGGAATTAGATTAAAATTAAGAGAAGTTACAATTTTTGTAAATTAAAAAAGACATCATGGGGAGAAGTTATAATCAGTTTAACTCCCTGAGGAGAAGTTATATTCAGTTTTACACTCCACATACTAAACCAATTAGGATGTTGACTTGAAGTAAGTGAAATATAATTTTATGTTAAATAATTTGTTCATCTTATCTTAAATTAAATTACAAAAAAATTATCATATTATTTCAACTGAAAAATACCTCACAAAAACATCAATCAATTCTTATAAATGTAAAGCTACATAACTTATAAATTTTCTTACCGACAAAGCAAATCATAAAAAATGAGAGAAGAACAATATCAAGTACTACCAATTACAATAAGTAATAACATGAATCCACTATCTAATAATTATTATTTTTTGCTAAGACTATGGAATATTGACAACATAACAAATGTTGCTACTTAAGAAAATACATAAAAATTAATAAAAACTTAGCAAATTTTATCAGAAGTTGTGCATATTTTTAAAAGCAGTCTGATAAAAGAAAATATCATTACCAATATTTGCAACACAATTTGAATGTAAACTACGTAGAAGTTACTTCCAGTTCTTTTTAATAACCTGTAACAGGGACATTTGATATGATTTTGAAAACTTGAAAACCAAAATACAAACATAAATTTGTGCAAAAAAGAAGATAGATACCAACCCATATGTTACTAAAATAAGTAAGAAGAATCAACACTTGTCAATCAGTATGTCATACTATTCCCAAAAATGAAAAAAAAAAAAATAGAAAAATGCCTTCTCCTAGAATCAGAAACTGAAGTCTATTTATATGTAGAAATTGTAGCAAGAAATTACTCTACCTTTATGTTGACATCAGTACGGTGAGTCACCAAAGATGTGGAAGGGATCTATGAAGAATTCGTAAAATCAAAAACTGAAGTCTATTTATATGTAGAAATTATAGCAAGAAATTACTCTACCTTTATGTTGACATCAGTATAGTGAGTCACCAAAGATGTGGAAGGGATCTACAAAGAATTCCTAAATCAAACCATACTATGACATGATTCTTTTGCTTACAGTATTGTTTTGCACTGCCTGTGTCTAATTTTTTTGCCTCCCTTTCTGATCCACATACTCAATGATAAGTTTAAGTAATATGAAAAGTTTTTTTTGAATTTTGCTGTGAACATTTTTTGTCATTGAAGTGACTATTAGAAGAAGATGGAGGCAGTTATCAAACATGGAAGAATGATTGCTTAAATTGAGAATTAACTGTAACAATATAATAGAACTGATTTGCTTTAAAACTGATTTGCAGTCTTAATTTTTTGTTTTTTGTTTTCTATTGGTTATCTTTTAGATTTATTTCTAATTTCTAATAATTATGTAATTTTTGTTGAGCCTTATCCTTAAATGGCAAGTGGCTTATTATTGGGCTGCCACTTGGCTTAATGTAGTGGCTTTATCCTCTACTTTTAATAATATATAGATATAGATATAGATGTGGGACTTTTACTAATTTCTTAACAATTATTAGATGTGTCATGTTGTTCCGTGGTGTATTTAATTAATGCAGTTAATATTTTGGCAATTTCAGTGGAATGCTCAAAACTTGCTTGTTTAGTCGGAATGCGATCAGATGCATTTTTCTGTTGCTTGATGTGTTGAAATATTAGGTTTCATCCTAGCGTACAGAGCTTTGGGCTGAACTTCTATTTGGGATCCTAAATGTTTGTTTGGGTTAAGTAAGACAAGGTGGAGAGACTTATTGGACTTGAGATTTAGAAGGGAATTGAGAAGTGAGTGAGCTTCAAAGATTGTTTGCCTTACTGTATAGGAAAGTCAATCTGGTGGATAATCCCGATGTTTGGTGGAGGGCTTGGGAAACCATGGCTTGTTCAATACAAAGTCCATCTATGAGAAACTTTTAGTTAGGGACGAGGTTGAATTCCCATTTAATGCAATATTGGTTCCAAGGATGCCGAGGGTAGTAATGTTTCTTCATTTGGTTAGTCACTATAGAGGTGATCTTGACAACAGAATATCTTACAAAGTGAAAAGTTTTCTGTGGTAGTTGGTATTACATGTGTAACGAGGCGGCTGAGGATGTGGATCATCTTTTGCTTCATTGCGGGCTAAAAATGAGGTTATGGTGGGATACGCTTAGGTGGGAGAAGGAAGAGACGATGGGCTTGGAACATGGTTCCAATTGCGTTGACGTGGGTGGTGTGGAGAGAGAAGTAGGAGAGCTTTTGACCATGAAAACTAAAATTTTAAAGTTGGAATTGTGTTTGTCCATAAATATAATTTTTGTTGTTTTTTTAATTTTTGTTCCAATTTAGTTGTCCTTTTATGAAATTAAGATAATTTTATTATTTTCTTCAAATATTATCTCTATCATTAAAAATATCACTTTGTCGTAATTGTGCAAAAAAAAAAAAAAAATAGAAAAAAATGACGTGGCACTCTAATAAGATGCCAAGTGGCAAAGCGGTTTTTAAAAACCGGTTGTTAAAATGAAATGGCACGGATGAGCCAGTTTTGTAACGGAGATGGCATGAATGAAGCCAACTTTAAACGGATGATATAAATGAGTCATTTCTGATAGTTCAGTGGCATATTTGAGTCTTTTCCCTTTTTAATTTTATAGGTTGTTTCCCTGTGTGTGAACCCTACAGGAAGCTTTAACAGTGCTGTTTATGCTTATGGTCGTGTAATTGTCCATGTTACATCAAAGGTAATTGTGGTATTGTTCTTAGTCTTCTTGCTGTTGTAGGTCCATGATAGTTCTCATCTTATAAGGTTATTGTGTCCATTTTATAGCTTGTTTCCCTGTGTGTGAATCAGCAGTTGTTTGATTTTCTCCCCGACGAAAGGGAAATCTATGTCTATATGCTTAGTCCTCTCATGCAAAATAGGATTAGAGGCTCTCTGTATAGAAGCCTTGCTATCACAATGTAATGCTTCAAGCGGGTCCAGACTCCCAGTGGCGAAAAAAATACCCAATCCGGGAGAGATTTTAACATATCTGAGATGGTTTAGGCAGTTGCATAAACTGGCAAAGCACCTGAACTGCAAAAGCAATATCAAAAGCTTATTTAACTAACTACCTATTGTCAGACTCGGTATGGCCGCGAAAAGGATTCAGTTTCTGACAACCTTCAAGTCAGATGATGAGCATATAGAGAGTCAGCATAATAGGTAAAACCTTCAAGTCTGACAACCTTACGTATGTGTTTAGTAAACATTAAACATGCTTAATAGGTAAAACCAACCAACAGTCATAAGTTGGCCATCTCAAACTTAACACCAACGGCCTCTTTCATACTCTTCGATAATGCACCTCCTCTGCAACTCCCTTCACTTTCTCCGCCGCCTTTGGTGTGTGTCCCACATTGTTGAAAATGAGAATTCAATAGTCCATGAGAAATTACAGTCCTGCCTTAAATGAATCTTCTATCTTCATTCCGCTCTATTTCGGATAATTTTATTATACTAAAGAATATCTTACCTTTAAGAATAATAGGTCTTTATGTAAAACTAGACAACCTCTTGTTGGGATAATAGACTGCAAAAACCGTAAAGAGCAGAGGTTGAAAGTAAGAGGACTCAATATATGCTGAAACACAGCTTTTTCTGTATATATAAAAAGACTGAAGATAAGCCTTTATATAGACTTATAAAACAAATAAACCACTAACTAAGTTACCAACTATCCACTAACTAAGCAACTAAATCCATTATTTGTTAACTAAAAATATACTGCAGCATGACTGCTAACAGTCCATAAAAATAGGAAACTACTAACAACTTGAATTTGACTTGGTCATACATTGAATTAGTCTTCAATACTCCCCCTTAATTCAAAGTTACAGACACCAAGCAAATCCCTAAAGTAAATAAACTTGTCTGCTGCCAAAGACTTCGTCAGTATATCAGCTAATTGCTTATGAGTGCTGCAATGCTTCAGTATTATTTCCTCTTTTGCTACCAAATCGCGAATGAAATGGAAGCGGACATCAATGTGCTTAGTTCTGCTGTGAAAACTTGGATTCTTTGTCATAGCGATCGACGCTTTGTTGTCACAGTATATCTCTGTTGCACTTTCTTGCTTATGCTAAAGTTCTACTAACATCCTTCTAAGCCAGATGGCTTGACAAGCTGCTGAAGTTGCTGCAATGTACTCAGCTTCTGAGGTTGACAGCGTTGTTGTAGCTTGTTTCTTTGAACTCCAGGTCACCACACCTAAACCTAAAGTGAAAACATGAGCTGAAACGCTCCGTCTATCATCCAACGAACCAGCATAGACACTATCAGTGAACCCGCATAATCTAAAATTGGAAACTTGTGAATACCAAATACCATAGTCCATAGTTCCAGCGATATAACACAGAACCCTTTTTGCTGCTCCAAAATGAACCTTTGAAGGTTGTTGCATGAACCTGGAAATGACACCAATAGAGAATGCAATATCGGGGCGAGTGTGGGTTAGGTAAATCAAACCTCCAACTAGGCTTCTGAAACTTCTAGCATCATCCATCTCTGCTCCTTCATTAAGCCGCAATTTTTCACCAACATTTATAGGTGTAACTGCAGGCTTGCAATTAAGCAAACCAAATTTAACGAGAAGGTCCCTGGCATATTTCCTTTGTGATAGAAATATTCCATCTTCAGCTTGATGGACTTCAAGGCCAAGAAAGTAATGTAATAAACCCATATCTGACATCTCAAACGCATTCATCATTTGCAACTTAAATTCATCCACAAGAGAAATAGAAGAGCTAGTATAAATAATATCATCAATGTAAAGGTAAACAATGATGAGATCAGTACCTCTCTTGTTTACATACAATGTGGGTTCATTCTCACTTTTCATATATCCCTTTGTCAGAGGATACCCATCGATTTTGCTATACCATGCTCAAGGGGCTTGCTTCAAACCATATAATGCCTTTTTTAGCTTGTAGACCTTTGTTTCATCGCCCTTCTTTATGAAACCTTCTGGTTGTGCTACGTAGACCTCTTCTTGTAAGTCTCCATTGAGAAATGCCGACTTGACATCAAATTGAAAAACTAGCCATTGTGACTGCGGAGCCAATGCTAGAACAAGTCTAACGGTTTCAAACCGAGCAACTGGAGAAAATGTTTCTTCAAAATCTATACCATATTGCTGCGCATATCCTTTTTCCACAAGACGAGCTTTATTCTTCTTTAGGCTCCCATCCTCTGCAAACTTTGTTTTGAAGATCCACTTCAAGCCGATTGCATTTTTGTCTTCCGGTAATTCCACCATCTCCCATGTGCCATTCTTTTCGATAGAATTTATCTCTTCAACCATCGCACTCCGCCACTCTTCCTTTTCAGCTGCTTCTCCATAATGTGTAGGATCTGAAACAGCAAAAGAAAATTGACAAGATGTATACATGTCATTAGCATACTTGGGATTCGACTTTGTAGGCCTTGTTTATCTTCATAATGGAATTGGCTCATCTGGAGACTCTTCGAGAGTTGTTTCTAAAGAGGTTTTGCTCGGTGAAGCCGAAGAAGATGAATCCGAGAAAGTTGTAGAAGAACTCATTGTTGTAGCTGCAACATTTGGTTGTTGAATTCCATCAAAAGTGATTCCAGTCGGCATAGGAATCTGCTCTGGATTCTTACCATTGCTTCCACTCCAATTCCAACTTGTCGTTTCATCAAATACTACATCCTTTCTGATTAAAATCTTTCTACTAAGGGGGTTATACAATCTATATGCTTTGGATTGTGTACAATAACCAATAAAAATGCATTTTTCAGATTTCTCATCCAACTTATGACGGAATTGAGAATTTATCAAAGCATAAGCAATACAACCAAAAATTCTTAAATAGCTTACAGATGGTTTTTTACCCCGCCAAGATTCAAATGGAGTTTGATTTAGAACAGCCTTGTGGGAGATAGATTCAATAAATGGACTGATGTTGCCACAGCTTCAGCCCAAAAATGATTCGGAAGTCCCTTTGCCTGCAACATTCTTCTTTCCATCTCCACAACAGTGCGATTTTTCCGCTCAACGACACCATTTTTCTCCAGTGTATATGGTGTTGTTAGCTCCCTGTGGATGCCACTTTCTTCACAAAAGAAATTAAATTCCTTGGACCAGAACTCGCCGCCTCTATCAATGCGAAAGGTTTTGATGGACAGACCACTTTGTTTCTCAACCATGGCTTTGAATTGCTTGAATTTCTGAAATGTTTCTGATTTTCTTTCCAAAAAATAGACCCAACTCATGCGACTATAATCATCAGTAAAGAGTAGAAAATAACGACTACCACCAAAATATGTAGTATGCATAGGTCCACATAAATCAGCATGTATTAATTCAAGACATTTTGAATTCCTCCAAGCCTTTCCAATAGGAAAAGATTTTTTAGTTTGTTGTCCATAAATGCATCCTTCACACAATTCAATAGAATCAATTTTTGGTAGTCCAAGAACCATACCTTTGTCAACGAGCAATTTAAAGCCTTTTATGTTAAGGTGACCGTACCTCAGATGCCACAACTTTGAGTCATTTTTTGCACTTGCAGCAAGGGCAAAATTTTCCATATTGGAAACATCCAACGGAAACATATTATTTGGCGTCATGGTGATGCGAACCTTTTTGCCCTGACTTCTTATTTGTAATGACACACACATCGTCATCGAACCAAAGAGAATATCCATCAGTCATCAGTTTTCCAACGCTTATCAAATTGTATCCTAGATCAGGTACAAACTGAACATTATCCAACACTTTTACTTTGTCATGGCTAGTGTCGACAATCACCTTGCCTTTTCCTTCAACCTGCATCTCTTTTGTGTTGCCAAGTTGCACCTTCTTCCTTTTCTTCTCATCAAGCTCTTGAAACATAGATTTGGTTTCCGTCATATGATTTGAACAACCACTATCTACAAACCATAAATCACTTGACTTATGATCTGTATCAACGCAAGCAAAGAGATAATTTTCTTCCTCATTTTCTCCTGCCGCAAAGTTTATTTTCTGGTCATAATACCAGTAGTCAGCCCTTATATGCCCGTAGCGCTGACAGTGATGACATTGAATGCCATTTTTTTGGTTACTTTGCTCATTGGACTGCTTGTGCTCGTCATTCCTTCCTCTGCCTCGTCCATAACCACGACCACCGCGGAATCCTCTTCTTCCTCGGTCTCTGCTTGCTGGACCATTATTTTCTCCATACTTAGTTGTAGCATCCTTCACCTGGAATGCCTTCTGTTCATTCTTTTCAGTAGATCGATTGAGTCTCACCTCATGAGATTGAAGAGATCCCATCAATTCATCAAAGGAAAATACTGAAAGATCCTTAGACTCTTCAATCGCAGCAACTACATGATCAAATTTTGGAGTCAAACTTTGCAGTATCTTTTCCATAATGGTCTGGTCAGTAACCTTCTCGCCATAGGATCACATTTTGCTAATAATTGCCACTGCTTTGGACAAAAAATCAGCAATAGATTCCCCACTTTTCATCATCAAGGTTTTAAAGTCACGCCGAAGTGATTGAAGTCTCACCACAATGACCTTTGAATCACCTTGAAACTCCTTCTGTAGAATGGACCAAGCCTGCTTTGACGTGGTTGCTGCCGCAATTCGTGAAAAAATACTATCATGGACAGCTTGTTGGATAAACACCAGCGCCTTAGCATCTTTTTACTTGTTGTTTCGCAGTCTATCTCCTTCGTCGGGATCTGCAAATTCAATTTCTACCAAGTCCCAAAGATTTTGGGATTTGAGTATAGTTCTCATACGAATACTCAAGAATTCGTAACTTTCTCCCGTAAAGATGGGAATGAGTGGTTGTGTCACACCCGAGGAATTTCTGCCACTTGCCATGGCTCTTGATACCACAGATGTTGGGATAATAGACTGCAAAAACCGTAAAGAGCAGAGGTTGAAAGTAAGAGGACTCAATATATGCTGAAACACAGCTTTTTCTGTATATATAAAAAAACTGAAGATAAGCCTTTATATAGACTTATAAAACAAATAAACTACTAACTAAGTTACCAACTATCCACTAACTAAGCAACTAACTCCATTATCTGTTAACTAAAAATATACTGCAGCATGACTGCTAACAGTCCATAAAAATAGGAAACTACTAACAACTTGAATTTGACTTGGTCATACATTGAATTAGTCTTCAATACCTCTAAATTTCACACAGAACATCTACGTCATCTACTGAGATAACAGTTGTAACCAAGAGTATTACAAACTGAAATGAATTTTTTTCCATTCAAATTTTTTGATCATTTTCTCCAACCAGATAACACATAGAACAGAATGTGCCTCATGTCCAAACACTACTGTTGACTTACACGAATCCACCAAAGTCAAGAGCTCAGATCCCTAGATGTTATGGGGTTGGCTTGACCCCATTACACAAAAGTTGTATACAATTGAAGAATATGGATCGTAAAATAGAATCGTCTGAACATATAATGGAAGACTATACATATTCCATGACCCATACAAAAGTTAAGTTCACTTAACTAACAAAGAAGTTTGAGTTGTCAAATCTCTTTGGGAAAATGCTCAAATATGCCACTGAACTATCAGAAATGGCTCCTTTATGCCATCCATTAAAAGTTGAGCTCATTCACGCCATCACCGTTACAAAACCAGCTCATCCATGCCATTAGTTTTTAACGGTGGTTTTCAAAAACAGCTTTGCCATGTTACCTTTTATTAGAGGTCCACTTCATTAATTAAAATAAGCAAAAAGGCTCAAATATGCCATTGAACTATCAGAAATGACTCGTTTATGCCATCAGTTAAAAGTTCGGCTCATTCGTGCCATCACTGTTATAAAATCAACTCACCGATGCCATTACTTTTTAATGACGAGTTTCTAAAAATGGTTTTTGCCACGTGGTCTTTTATTAGAATTCCACGCCATTAATTAAAATAAATCAATATTAATTTTAAAATATCGAAAATTAGTTAGTATCGGGATTATTTATTTCAGCATATATACCATAACGATGGGAGAAGTTATCCCATATACATGGTGGGATAATTGGAATAACAAACTTCTTTTAAGCCGTTATTTGGAAATGATTTTTCAACAATGTATACTCCACTAATTCGTGATGGGAGAAGTTATCCCATATACATGACGGGATAATTGGGATAACAACTTCTTTTAAGTCGTTATTTGGAAATAATTTTTCAATAATGTATTCTCCCCTAATTCGTGATGGGAGAATGGAGAAGCTCTATTGATACACCTCTTTCTTTTTCTTGCTTCTCCTAATCGTTCATTGACTTATTTTCTTGCAACTTCGGAGTAAATATTGGAGTCACTGAAATAAAACTAATCAGTTACTGTAGGATAAAATTTTTGAAGTTTCCATTAAGCGTAACATTTATAATGATTTAGAATCAACTAAAAATAGACAAAGGATATACATTAATCACTCTATTTCTGATCAGAAAAATAGTTGTTGTTGTAGGAAAAAAAATACTTTAATGGGTGTGGATTGGGTTATGTTAAATGAATCGGTTGTTTTTAATGGGTCTAAGATATTTTGTCAGGCCCCAAATCCCATTGGAGCGGACTGGCACCCGTAGCCGAGGAGGCCCGGGAGAACCCGTTCATAACCTATACTTTCACATTTACATTACTTATGAAAATTAGAAATTTGGGCAGCACTTCGTTGTAAATAGAAGAAAACAGTACTTGTATCAGCCCAGCAGACACGCATATATATATATAAAAACCATAATTGGCCGTCAGAGCCATCACGTCTATCAACCAAACACTCCTATGGCTGTACAATATGTCTACAAAAGCCTCTACATAGATACACAACTGAGTTAGGGTCGGGACAAACTCCCGCCCACAAAAGACTTTTATACAAATACCAAAAATACATATAGAAACGACTTGGGATGTCCCGAAACAACTGGAGTTCACCACTATCAACAGAATGTCCTGGCTCTTACTGCGGAGGTGTACGACCTGAAGTACCTGTTCCTGCAGGCATGAATACAGGTCCCCCGTGAGGGACGTCAGTACGGAAATATGTACTGAGTATGTAAGGCAGTGAGTATCAAGATGAGATACAAAAGATCAACAGAACCCAGATACCAGTGAATAAACAGTATGAGTAGACTACACTTAAAAGAGCTGATGAGATACCTGCACATTACTTTCATATCATTACTTCCCGTATTCCTTATCAATACATAACATATGTCATACAATGGCCAACTGATCAGTGGTACTAATACAATACATCAGGGACCACCCCTGGAATAGCATATATACATAATCTTTATAATACAATGGCCAACTGATCAGTGGTACTAATACAATACATCATATCAACAATTTAAAATAAAGACATTCCATTTCTTACTTCAATTAATCTTTGAGATTGGTTACTTTGTGGTCACACCTTATGGAACTTGAAACCATGATACCTCAATAGGAAAAACATGTAAATAGGTAATCAATATCATGAAAATGAAGTAGAGAATCATGGATACCTCATTAAACCATTTCGGAGTCAACAATAGTATATGGACATTTTTTTGACTAGCCGGACATCTTAAAAGTGAAAACAAGTTCAATTGGTAGTGTCGAAGATCATATGATGTTATTATGTGTCATGTGTCGTAGGACAATGTTGGAAGCTTACTTGAGAGTGCCATGGGTCATTATTCATGCCAAAAATTAGATAGAGTATGTCTTACATACCTTGATATAACCACTTCAATACAAGTCCAACTTGACTTCCCGTACTCTTCGAACACTTATCTACAATAAGTCATTTGTGGCAAACTAGTATTAGCAACCAAACCTTACCATTTAGGTATTAACTTCACCAAATAATGTCTAGGAAGTAATCCTTTAACTCATCAATAAGAGTGCTACATACATCCTCTTATACTCTTATTGCATTCACATATCATGCATTTTCATGCAATATCCCTCAACATCACTCTTAGCCTTTATTTCCCCTCTTAATCACCATCCAATACCAACATGATCACTAGGCATACATAACCACTAATATAATGATATATCACCACAATTCATCCTCCATAATCCAATACAACAACCTCCATAATTTACTACTAACAATTTATACAAAACAATTCATAACTATGTTTCTAGTTATCTTCCAACATCAAGACAATACTCATAATCCCTTATCAATACTTATTCATGGATAAGAATCAAGAATAAACAATATTCATACCTTAACAATGAACTCTTGTATTTAGAATCCTCCTTACATAACCATGGGGTGCTTCTCGAAGCTTTCGAGATGGTGAACACAACTACGGAACCAATTCGAATTTTCTACGGTTGAATCACAAAATATTTGAAGTTGAAATTAGGCTAGGGTTTCACCTTCTCTTAATAATTGGATGATATATGATATATATGAGGCTAAGTTTATGTTTATAAAGACCAATTTTCGTCCAAGAGGTAATAGAAAATGACCATTTTGCCCTAAAAATTTAAATAAATCCGAATCTGTCCCCAGTGGACAGTTTTGACAGGCTGAAGTAAATCGATCATAACTCTTTGCTCCGGTATCGGATTTGGGTGAAACCAATTGCATTGGAAATATAATTCAAAGAGATTTCATTTTAATATAAAGTATACCACCCAGTTCTTCCTGTAAAAGGAGTTATGGTCGTTTAAAGTTGACCCAAAAATCTGTCCCAAAATTCTGTTTTTTTTTTATAGGCTGTAGTAAAACGGGTATAGCTCCTTACTCAGACATTGGATTTGGATGAAACCAATTTCATAGGAAAGAAGAGTCTCATATATTTTTTTCGATATATAGCAGCTCACACAGTTCTTTTTGTACAAGGAGTTATGATCGTCTAAAGTTGATCCAAAAAAAATTGTCTAGCTGCAGTAATTTTCCTGCAGATTTACTGTTCACAGGCTTCCCGGCCACCATTTTGAAATTTCGAATGTGCTCGCTTATATGAAATACTCCTCTGTTTTGGGCAAACTTTATATCGTTGGAAAGATTATTCCAATACCTACACATACAACTATTGACGAGATACTTCCGAACACCATAAACTTAATTTAACCCATACGCAAGCCTTTAGGACTCCATATAATCGCGATAAGTGTACGAAAAAATTTACGGGGTGTTACATTCTCCCCCCCTTAAGAACATTCGTCCTCGAATGTTAGCATATTTACTCAATTAAGACATGTCCAAGCTTACAATTAACATATTCATCATCATAACATACTTGCATAAAAATGAACACTTACCTGTTATTGTTCGTCTTCCGTCTCATGAACTTCCTCCTCATCGTTGAATAGGTAAGGGTACTTAATCTTCATCGCTTCCTCGGCTTCCCATGTGATCTCCTCAACTTGTGATTCCCCCAAAGTACTTTTACCGATGCTATCTCTTTATTCCTTATCTTTTTAATTTGGCGATCAAGAATAGCAATAGGCATTGTCTTCAAAAGTGAGATCTTCTGTAACTTGTACATCTTCCGTAGTAGTGATGTGCGATGGATCTCCGATGTACTTGCGAAGCATCGAAACATGAAATATGGGATGAACTGCTGAGAGCTCTTGAGGTAGCTCTAACTCATAAGCAACTTGTCCAAATCTTTGAATGATCTTGTACGGACCTATGTATCGTGGACTTAACTTTCCTTTCTTTCCAAACCTCATCACTCCTTTCATTGGTGATACTTTCAAGAATACCCAATCGTCGATAGAAAACTCAAGTCCTCTTCTTCTAACATCCGCATAAGATTTGTGTCGACTTTGAGATGTTTCAAGCCGTTGTTGGATTACTTTAACCTTCTCCATTGCTTGATAAAAAAGATCCGGTCCAAACAAGACCGCATCACCTGCTTCAAACCATCCTATTGGCGATCTACACTTTCTTCCATACAATGCTTCATATGGTGCCATTTTGATACTTGAATGATAGCTATTATTGTAGGAAAACTCGATAAGAGGTAGGTGATCATCCCAGTTGCCTTTGAAATCTAATACACATGCTCGTAGCATATCTTCAAGTGTCTGGATGGTACATTCCGCTTGTCCGTCCGTTTGAGGATGAAAAGCCGTACTTAGATTTACTTGTGTCCCCAACTCCTTTGAAAAGACTTCCAGAAATTCGCGGTAAATTGGGCTCCTCGATCGGATATAATGAAAATTGGAACTCCATGTAACCGAACGATCTCCTTAATATACAACTTCGCATACTCTTCCACCGTATAAGTTGTCTTAACTGGTAAGAAGTGCGCGGATTTGGTAAGCCTATCAATGATCACCCATATGGAATCAAACTTCCGAAATGTACGAGGCAAACCCGTGATGAAATCCATATTGATCTTGTCCCACTTCCAGACTGGAAGATCTATACATTGCATGTAACCACCGGGTTTCTGGTGTTCTACTTTGACTCTTTAACAATTCGGACATTCAGCTACAAATTCGGCAATATTCTTCTTCATGTCATTCCACCAATATATTGCTTTCAAATCTTGATACATCTTAGTCGACCCTGGATGGATGGAATACCTTGAACAGTGTGCTTCTGTCATAATTCTCTTTCTTAGCTCAACTACATCAGGTACACATAAACGATTCTGACACTGAAGCACTCCTTATCGCGTAAGCTCAAATGCCTTTGTCGTGCCACTCTGCACATCCTCCTTAAGCTGCAATAAAATTGGATCTGCATACTGCTTCTCTTTCACTTCAGCTATCAATGAAGATTCCGCTGCATTACGTACAATAACCGCTTCATCTGGAGCTTCAAGAAGTCGAACTCCCAAATTAGCTAGTTGGTGAAGATCCTTAATCATCTCCTGCTTTTCTATAGATGCCATTTTAGACTTACGACTCAGTGCATCCGCTACCACATTCGCTTTCCCTGGATGATACAAGATATCAACATCGTAATCTTTCAACAATTCAAGCCATCTCCGCTGCCTCAAGTTTAGATCTTTCTGACTGAAGATATATTGCAGGCTCTTATGATCGGTATATATGTCAACATGAACCCCATATAAGTAGTGGCGCCATAACTTCAAAGAAAATACAACTGCAGCTAGCTCAAGATCATGCGTGGGATAATTCCTCTCATGTGGTCGCAACTGTCTAGAGCCATAAGCTATTACTCTACCATGTTGCATTAATACGCATCCTAAGCCAATTCCCGAAGCATCGCAGTACACTGCATACCCTTCTGTGCCTTCAGGAAGTACCAATACCGGGGTAGAAGTCAACTTGCTCTTCAGATCTTGGAAACTCTTTTCACAGGAATCATTCCATTGAAACTTGGAGGCTTTATGCGTCAACTTAGTCAAGGGTGCAGAAATAGAAGAAAAACCTTCAACAAACCTTCTATAATAACCTGCCAACCCGAGGAAACTACGAATCTCCGTAGGCGTCGTGGGTCTTGGCCAATTCTTCACAGCCTCAATCTTCTGAGTGTCAACTTTTATGCCTTCACTGGATATAATATGTCCCAAAAATGCCACTGACTTGAGCCAAAACTCATATTTAGAAAACTTCGCATACAGCTTACGATCACGAAGAATCTGCAATGCCTGCCTTAAGTGATTAACATGATCCTCTTCTGATCTAGAGTAGACCAGAATATCATCTATGAAAACTATCACGAACACATCTAGAAACGGCTTAAACAGCCTATTCATCAGATCCATAAAAACTGCGGGTGCATTTGTCAGCCCGAATGACATAACCAGGAATTCATAATGACCATACCGTGTTCGGAAAGCTGTCTTGGGTATATCTTTATCCTTGACTCTCACTTGATGATAGCCTGATCTCAAGTCAATCTTGGAAAAACACTGGACACCCTGCAACTGGTCAAATAAATCATCAATTCGGGGAAGAGGGTATTTATTCTTGATAGTCACCTTATTCAATTGCCGATAGTCACTACACATCCTCAGCGAACCATCTTTCTTACGCACAAACAATACTGGTGTTCCCCAAGGGGACATACTAGGCCTGATGAATCCCTTCTCTAGCAAGTCTTTCAGTTGCTCTTTCAAAGGAGGCACCGATGATGATGCAACAGCTAATCCGGTAGGTCGTGTTATACCACCTGTGGTCCTGCGTGGGCAATCTCTAGCCATATTCCCCGGCTTACCGCACCAAAAGCAATTATTCGTTCCAAGCCGACATTCGCCAAAGTAAAATCTCCTACATATGGGGCACGGGTGTCGTGGAGGTCTCAATTGACTCATACTCCCTTGCCCTTGATACCCCACTATTCGGAAACTCTAATTTTCACTGCTTTGCCCGAACTGATTACCTCTGAACCTTTGAAATTGCGGTGGAGCACTAATTGCAGGATAAGAAGATAACGGGCTAGGCAATCTATGAGAGAACGAAGGCCTAAAACCTCCCTGAGATGCCATAAACTGCCCTATAGCTCTGGCCCGCTTAGAATATCCTTTTTCTGATTCCTGGGTTCTTCTTCTTTGCCTCTGATCTTCCATTTTCTGAGTGAAAGCTTGTATCCTCGCTATATCCATGTCCTTGTTCAAAGCAGCAATGGTACAATCTCTAACCAAGTATGGTTCCAATCTATCCACATAATGATGAACTCTGTCATCCATAGTAGCTACCACATTAGAAGCATATCGAGACAAGGAGTTAAATCGAAGACTATACTCCCTTACACTCATATTACCCTGACGAAGATTTAAGAATTGATCTGCACGGGCCTGACGAGTCTCAAATGGAAGATAATGATCAATAAATGCATCTTTGAACTCTCCCCACGTAGTTGGAGATGCATCAATACCCCTAGATCGTTTCCAATCCTCGTACCACAATATAGCCTCTCCTTTCAGTCTATATGCTGCTAGCTCAACCATATCTTTACCGGATATGGGCATAACATCTAGAGCCCTTTGGGTTTGATCGATAAAGTCCTGCGGGTCTTCGTTAATATCTGATCCGGTAAAAGTAGGAGGATCCAGTTTCAGAAAATCCTGTGTCCGAAGGCTAGCTTCTCTATCTGTACCACTAGAACCCGTGGTAGGAATAGCTTGCCCTTGAACTTGACCGGCAACTATACGCGTCAGAAGTTGTACTGCATCCCTCAAATCTCGATCAACAGCATTAATAGATGGCCCTTCCGGAGGAGAAGGAGCTCCTGATATATGCTCAGCTTGAGACTCACTTTGTTCAGCTTGTGCCGGTGGTGACTTACTAGTACCTTCTCCGGCCACTACATCTACTCTCTTCCACTTATTCTTTCTCCTTGTAACCGGCATCGTTACTATAATAAATAAATAAATAAAAAACAATTGGATTAAGCGATCGATTATGAATTTATCTCTAATATGGGCTCTATTGCACGACATAAGAAATGGAGAATGGAAACAATCCCTAAATGTCCAATAGCCTCCTGTTTATAGATGTGGTGCATAACACACCGATAAATGAGATTCTACGTAGACACGGCTTTGTAGACTCACTAGGACGAACTTCTCTGATACCACTTCTGTCACGCCCCAAATCCCATTGGAGCGGACTGGCACCCGTAGACGAGGAGGCCCGGGAGAACCCGTTCATAACCTATACTTTCACATTTACATTACTTATGAAAATTAGAAATTTGGGCAGCACTTCGTTGTAAATAGAAGAAAACAGTACCTGTATCAGCCCAGCAGACACGCATATATATATATATAAACCGTAATTGGCCGTCAGAGCCATCACGTCTATCAACCAAACACTCCTATGGCTGTACAATATGTCTACAAAAGCCTCTACATAGATACACAACTGAGTTAGGGTCGGGAAAAACTCCCGCCCACAAAAGACTTTTATACAAATACCAAAAATACATATAGAAACGACTTGGGATGCCCCGAAACAACTGGAGCTCACCACTATCAACAGAATATCCTGGCTCTTACTGCGGAGGTGTACGACCTGAAGTACCTGTTCCTGCAGGCATGAATACAGGTCCCCCGTGAGGGACGTCAGTACGGAAATATGTACTGAGTATGTAAGGCAGTGAGTATCAAGATGAGATACAAAAGATCAACAAAACCCAGATACCAGTGAATAAACAGTATGAGTAGACCACACTTAAAAGAGCTGATGAGATACCTGCACATTACTTTCATATCATTACTTCCCGTATTCCTTATCAATACATAACATATGTCATACAATGGCCAACTGATCAGTGGTACTAATACAATACATCAGGGACCACCCCTGGAATAGCATATATACATAATCTTTATAATACAATGGCCAACTGATCAGTGGTACTAATACAATACATCATATCAACAATTTAAAATAAAGACATTCCATTTCTTACTTCAATTAATCTTTGAGATTGGTTACTTTGTGGTCACACCTTATGGAACTTGAAACCATGATACCTCAATAGGAAAAACATGTAAATAGGTAATCAATATCATGAAAATGAAGTAGAGAATCATGGATACCTCATTAAACCATTTCGGAGTCAACAATAGTATATGGACATTTTTTTGACTAGCCGGACATCTTAAAAGTGAAAACAAGTTCAATTGGTAGTGTCGAAGATCATATGATGTTATTATGTGTCATGTGTCGTAGGAAAATGTTGGAAGCTTACTTGAGAGTGCCATGGGTCATTATTCATGCCAAAAATTAGATAGAGTATGTCTTACATACCTTGATATAACCACTTCAATACAAGTCCAACTTGACTTCCCGTACTCTTCGAACACTTATCTACAATAAGTCATTTGTGGCAAACTAGTATTAGCAACCAAACCTTACCATTTAGGTATTAACTTCACCAAATAATGTCTAGGAAATAATCCTTTAACTCATCAATAAGAGTGCTACATACATCCTCTTATACTCTTATTACATTCACATATCATGCATTTTCATGCAATATCCCTCAACATCACTCTTAGCCTTTATTTCCCCTCTTAATCACCATCCAATACCAACATGATCACTAGGCATACATAACCACTAATATAATGATATATCACCACAATTCATCCTCCATAATCCAATACAACAACCTCCATAATTTACTACTAACAATTTATACAAAACAATTCATAACTATGTTTCTAGTTATCTTCCAACATCAAGACAATACTCATAATCCCTTATCAATACTTATTCATGGATAAGAATCAAGAATAAACAATATTCATACCTTAACAATGAACTCTTGTATTTAGAATCCTCCTTACATAACCATGGGGTGCTTCTCGAAGCTTTCGAGATGGTGAACACAACTACGGAACCAATTCGAATTTTCTACGGTTGAATCACAAAATATTTGAAGTTGAAATTAGGCTAGGGTTTCACCTTTTCTTAATAATTGGATGATATATGATATATATGAGGCTAATTGTATGTTTATAAAGACCAATTTTTCGTCCAAGAGGTAATAGAAAATGACCATTTTGCCCTAAAAATTTAAATAAATCCGAATCTGTACCCAGTGCACAGTTTTGATAGGCTGAAGTAAATCGATCATAACTCTTTTGTACGATATCGGATTTGGGTGAAAACAATTGCATTGGAAAGATAATTCAAAGGTATTTCATTTTCATATAAAGTATACCACCCAGTTCTTCCTGTACAAGGAGTTATGGTCGTTTAAATTTGACCCAAAAATCTGTCCCAAAATTCTGTTTTTTTTTTATAGGCTGTAGTAAAACGGGTATAGCTCCTTACTCAGACATTGGATTTGGTTGAAACTAATTTCATCGGAAAGAAGACTCTCGGAGGTTTTCGTCGATATATAGAAGATCACACAGTTCTTTTTGTACAAGGAGTTATGATCGTCTAAAGTTGATCCAAAAAAAAAAATTGCCTAGCTGCAGTAATTTTCCTGCAGATTTACTGTTCACAGGCTTCCCGGCCACCATTTTGAAATTTCGAATGTGCTCACTTATATGAAATACTCCTCTGTTTTGGGAAAATGTTATATCGTTGGAAAGCTTATTCCAATACCTACACATACAACTATTGACGGGATACTTCCGAACACCATAAACTTAATTTAACCCATACGCAAGCCTTTAGGACTCTATATAATCGCGATAAGTGTACGAAAAAATTTACGGGGTGTTACATATTTGAAATTAATATTTATTTATTTTAATTAATGTTGTGGACATCTAATAAAAGGGCACATGACAAAACTGTTTTTGAAAATCCATCATTAAAAAGTAATGACATAGGTGAGATGATTTTATAACGACGATGGCATGAATGAGCTGAACTTTTAACTGATGGCATAAATGAGCCATTTCTGATAGTTCAATGGCATATTTGAGCCTTTTTTTCTTATTTTAATTAATGACGTGGACCTTTAATAAAAGGCCACGTGGCAAAGCAATTTTTAAAAGCCACCGTTAAAAAGTAGTGGCATGGATGAGCTGGTTTTGTAACGGCGATGGCAAGAATGAGCTCAACTTTTACCGAATGGCATAAGTGAACCATTTCTGATAGTTCAGTGGAATATTTGAGCCTTTTCCCAATCTCTTTCTTATGCTTGGTAGTTGGCGTTTTGTCTAGTCGACATAGCCCCTGTATTTCTCTAGGGAGTTGTTGATAAGCAAAATAGAAAGTAGTATTTCCCGACAGTGATTCTTCTTCCCCTTGAAGTAAACACTCGTTCAGTTAAAGACATGTTCGGGAAACGCTCAGGTTCTTGTGCCAATAAAGAGGGCTTTATTGAAGAGTCCCCTACCGAAATATTAGATTCTTATTGGAACTGAAATCTAGGATATATATATATATATATATATATAGTAAACCTTGGATCACATTAAGCTCCTGTTCTGATTTTTGAAAAGTTCCCTCCGTCTATATGTGAAATGTATGCTGTAACCAATTGGCAAACAATTTTTTTGTTGAAACCGGTAACTTAATTACTATACAATTGATCAACTCTTAAAATCTTTTGGTTGCAAATTGCAAGGCGGAAGCTGACGCTGGTGGTACTAGCCTTGATTTCAGTGTCGTATCCTCATTTAGATTTGATGCTGGCAGTAGGCTATGTTCTTCTAGACCTAAAATTCAGTATCATGTCTTGTGTAAGCTATGCCTCAAATATGTTGGACATCTTAGTTATAGATACATGCAAATATCATGATTGTTCTCAGGATGATGAGAAATGCCCATACGCCTTGTGTGGTATTTTGGACTCCTGTCCTGTTACGTGGCATGCAAATCATGTGGAAATGAGTTTGCAAAAGTTGTGAGATGCAGTGACGACTTAAAATTTTTTTGAACTATGCGAAATGCAAGTTTTAACCAAATGCATATTTCACGAATTCTTTGGACAAATTACCAAATTGAAGTAACGCATAGTCTACTTTCCTTTGTTCAAACTTGTAAGATTTATATACATCAAATATTTAAATTTGTTTTTTGATGGTGTCACATAGCAAGACACATAATTGAAGACATATCTATAGACGTTAGTTTTCCATCGCAGAAGGATTATAGGTTTGTGTAATAGTAACATATGTGTGAATGTCGTCGAAGCTACTTGCAAATACCCGTACGATATTTTCAAGAGAAAATGACACCATATTCATATATAGTTGCGGAGCCAAAATTTTTATTTAGGAGTCTCAAAATGTAAAGAAGTAAATTCACGAAGAAGTAAAAGGGTGTCAATATGTAAAATTGATCCATTTTGTAAACGATTACGCAATAGGCAAGGAGTACTATCCCTTCGTCTTGTAAATATCCCACTTGGTAATTAATAAAATTACTTTCATTGCCAAAAAAAATCATTCTTCACACCATAGATTTATTTAACAGACATTTGAAACAAAACAAGTTATTTGGAACAACAGTCGCCAAAAGCATGTTCAACATGCAAGAAGTTGAATCCTGATCTTCTGTAGTATCCCTACAACATCTTTCATGTTTGTCCGTCTTGCTGGAGATTCAACACAACAATCTAGTGCCACTTTCATGATTGATGCTACACAATCTAACGTCTTCTTCAAGTGATTATCCATCGGTGGAACCAAGTTGGAATCAGCAACATCCATTACTGCATCAGGAAGTGAATAACTCACCCATTGCTTCAAGCTTAGATCTCCCTCAAACTCACTAGGCTTTCTCCTAGTAAACGTTTCCAGCAATATGATTCCATAACTATAGACATCACATTTAGTAGACACTAATCCATCTTGTCCATACTCTGCAATCAAAGAATTAATTTAAAGATGTAACATGATAACTAGGTGGAAAAAAAAAAAGAAAGGGAAAAGAAATGTTCAAAGCAAAATCAAGAGACGTACCTGGCGCAATATAACCCAATGTTGCTAGTGTTTTTGTGTATAAATCACTCTCATCTTCACCAAGCAGTTTTGAGATGCCAAAGTCACTTAGGTGGGCAACCATATCCTCATCCAACAACACATTACTAGGCTTTAGATCACAATGAATCACAGGCGATGAGCACCCATGGTGAAGATATTCCAAAGCACATGCCACATCTATCATTATGCTTAGTCTTTTCCTGATGTCGAGGAAGTAGTTGTGCGAATACAAATACTTCTCAAGACTCCCATTAGGCATATACTCGAGCACTAAAGCCTTGAAATCAAGATTGGAACAGCTAGTAATGACTTTTACGAGATTCCTATGGCGAAGGCTACACAAAACTTTACATTCCATATCAAAACTCTTGAATGCTGCATCCAGTTGCAGGTTGAACACTTTAACTGCAATGGCAGTTCCACTTCTGAGAACACCCTGGTAAACAGAGCCAAAACTTCCAGAACCAATCAGATTACTCTCGCTAAGCGCATCTGTTGCTTGGATCAGTTCATAGTATGAAATTCTTTCTCTTGTTGTGGCAGACAAAGAATCAGCTTGTTGAGGAGCTCTTTTACCTTTTCTATACCTAATCCAGAAAAAAATAAAGGTGCTAGGAACAACTACTAGTGCAATTCCCAGCAAAAGAAAAAGAACTAGCAATTTTTTCCTATTTGATTTGTGCTTTGATGAAGTGGGGCATGGCGGGACACTAAATCTTGAAGAACCACACAATGCTTCATTGTAGATGAAAAACTGACTCGAGAGGTTCTTAAAAGGACTCCCCGAGGGTATTTCACCATACAATTTGTTGTAAGAAACGTTGAAATACTTCAGGTATTGAAGTTTCTCCAAAGACTTAGGAATGATTCCAGATATATTATTATGAGAAAGGTCTAGGAATTCCAAACCTACCATGTTGCTCATTGAGTCAGGTATAGATCCTTGCAATTTGTTGTGTCTCAAAGAAAGGTGTGCCAGATTTTGCAATCCTCCAATTTCTCTTGGAATTCTATTTGAAAATTGATTCATCGATAGATCCATCTTTGTTATAGCCTTTAGATTTCCAATATCTGGAGTTAAAGAACCTACCATGTTGTTTGACGATAAGTCAAGAACCACTAGATCATGAAGGTTCCCTAAGCTTGGCGGTATATTGGAACTCAATTTGTTGGAACTGAGATGTATCTCCCTAAGGGAAGTAATATTCCCTAAACAATAAGGAAGACATCCTGAAAATTGATTTTGACCCAAGTAAATGTCACCCAAATGCTGCAATTTACATATAGGATCTCCAATAAATCCTGTAAATTTGTTGTTACTCAAGTCAAAGCGCTGAAGTTTTTCCAAGTTACCAATTGATGTGGGGATTGATCCGACCAAGTTGTTTCCAGAAAGTTGAAGGAATAATAAGCTGCTTAAGTTCCCAATTTCATTTGGAAGTCGCCCTTTGATTTTACAACTGCTGGCAGTAACTTTTGTAAGAGATGTGGAAAGGTTCCCAGCGGAGGCAGGAAGAATTCCATTAAGAGGGTTCAATTCTAGAGATAGATATTTTAAATTTCTGCAATTGGTTAAGGATGTCAGGAAGCTTAACGATGAATCACTTGTTAAATTGTTTCTCTCCAAGTTTAGGTTCTGTAAATGAGTCAAATATCCAAGTGAGTTGGGAATCAAGCCAGTGAGTTTGTTGATGGCAAGCTCAAGAATAGTAAGTTTTGAACAATTGGAGATGGAATGAGGAATTGTCCCAACAAGATTGGTTAAGTTACCCAGATAAAGTTCTTCAATGTTGGGTAAGATAGAACACATGTTCGGTGGGAAGCTTCCTGATAGATTGTTGAATGAAAGACCAATTATTCTCAAACCTGATATGTTGAAGGTATCCATATCAAGTGGACCACTAAATCCATTATCCCCAAGATCAAGATTCTCCAACTCAACGAGATTGCTTATCTCTTTGGGTATTTCACCTGTCGACACATGAAGAAAGAATGAATACAACCTGATATGTGATTCATGCTTTAGTTTGACTTGATGAAGAAGAATCTTGAATTGTAATTGGTAATGGGATAAGGTGTCGACAAGAACTCAGAAAATTATGTTCTAACTCTATACTTCTTTTTTCTTCATTTATATTGTTATTGATCAAAGTGTTAAGAAGGATGTACATATTATATTTTTTTTTCTCTATTTTATTTTATTTTTTGTGTTTTTCTCTCTATTGGACTTCTTAATTTAATTTTCTATGAATTTCTGTTCTGCAGGTTTGTATTTTTATATGGACTCAAATATATAAAATGATACTTTATTGGAATTTGGTTAACTGCTAACAGATGTTCAAATTTACTGTTTAAACATTAAAAGACGCTCCTCACTTGGTGTTTCTTGTCACACTTTTGAAGATTTATTTGTAATTGTTACATTTTATTACTCATTACATGCATAAATTCATAGAATTTTAATAGTTCTAATGGATCTATAAAAATTAACATGAGAAACACATGCAATGCATGTGCATGTATATCGAGATACTATTTGAATATATATGTACCTATAATCTTATTTCCACTAATCTGTATAAGTTGAATGTTGGTTAAGTTGCCAATCTCCCGCGGTAAGAATCCACTAAGATTGTTCTGCCACAGTGTCAAAATTTGCAGCGAAGAGATATTGAATATGGAGATCGGGACAGAGCCGGTAATCTGGTTTTCCGCCATCCATAACTCCACCAAATTAACAAGATTTCCAATTTCTTGTGGAATTCTCCCTGCATTTAATGCGTAAAAATAAAATTCTGAAGTAATAATATACAATAGTGGTAGTATTCATAAGATGAAACGTACCAGTGAAATGGTTAGTTCCGAGATACAATTTTTGCAAGTTACTCAATCTTCCAATTTCACTATGTATTCGTCCATCAAACTCATTATGCGATAAAGACAATACTTGAAGTTGTGAACAATTTGACAAGCTTGTAGGCATAGGACCCCGAAGCTTGTTTTTTGATAGATAAAGCCCTTTGAGTATTGGGAGACCATTGCATAAGCCATTGGGAAGATATCCTGATAAGCTATTGCCAGTAAATGAAATGACTTCGATCCTAGAAATATTGAAAATTGTGAATGGTATAGAACCCGTAAGTTGATTATACTGTATGGACAACCAGTTCATGTTGTGAAGATTGCCGATCCCTTCTGGGATGTTTCCTTGAAGTGAATTGTAAGATAATTCTAACTTCTCCAACCTTGAGGCGTTCGAGAGTGACGTAGGAATAAAGCCTATGAGCTTGTTACCCCCCAAGTTTAATACTCTAAGGTTCATAAGCCTTCCAATCACTTTCGGTATTTGACCGTCTATGGAACTGAATTTCAGATTTAAAATCTCAAGTGTTGAAATATTAGAAAATGAAGAAGGGATGGAACCAGTGAAACTATTGTTTCCAAGATTTAGAACTTGAAGCTGGTGTAAGAATCCAAACCAAGAGGGAACCTTCCCGCTGAAGCTGTTGAAACTTAAATCAAGAAACTTAAGCCGACGCAAGTGTGCCATCTCTTGAGGCAAATTTCCACGGAAACTGTTGCCACCCAAGTCAAGAGAAACAATAAACGTGAGGTTTCCAAAATCACGGGGTATTATTCCCGTAAGATCCATGTTGGAGAGATTCAAGAATCTCACTCGCTGGTGGCGAGAACCACAGGTGACTCCCATCCAATGGCAAACAGAAATAGCAACAGACCAGCTTTCATCCAAGAAATGAGGAGGGTCTGAAATAATTTGGGATTTCAAAGAGAGAAGAGCCAATTGATCAGTGGTATTTTTGGTTTGGGTCATGGCTGAACCAACCATAACATAATGAAGCAACAAGAGTGTTAAGAGAAAAGAGGTGAAAGCTCTCTCCATAATTGCATAAATTGGTAGAAATAGGGATATGACTAGCAATAATGTGAGTTTGGGATTTAAGTAGCAAAGACATCCGTTGCTCTTCTTTTAGAATATCTTTTCATTCAAACATCTTTTTAAGGCAAAAGAAAAAGCTTTCCTTTCTTTATGTCATCTCAAGAAAAAGAAAGTGACTTTAATTTGTTCAAGAAAGAAATATAACTCGTATTGACTCGAAAAGGAGTCTTCCACTAAATTTTATAACCAAATGTAAGATGTGAAATAAGACAGAAAGAATTCGGTAAATATTTAACAAACAAAATATTAAATATTTGAAAAAATGTTAAAAATAGGTTTAAGGAATAATAAACGTGATTTTATTTTCTAGTTTTCTTTAAAAAAATTTATATACAACACCTAGTTAAATTGGGATTTCTATTTTTGATAAGAAACGGATTAGTTGTTTCTGTTGGTTTTGGTAGCAAATAGGTTGTTTTTTTATGGTAAGTTTTAACCTATTTTTGATTGTAATATAATAGTGATTATTTAAGGAGGAGTTGATGATCAACAAAATATGCAGCTTTATCAGAAAAGAAAAATAATCTGCTCTGCGTCTCTTCTCTTTTAATGGAGTTAACGCATGTAATAAATGATTGAAGAGGTCTCCATATGTTAAAGTCTTGAAAGGAGAGTGTTTTACATAAGTTTCATATGATTTTTGATATAAGAACTCTCTCATGTGATGTGATGTTTAAATCTTTTAGGTGGCCATTACATGATTTTGAATGAAAGGGCTATAGATTTGATATGTTATGATATGGCATGCAAGTCTAGGTATGATGATACCTATTATGGAATGCACTTGACATGAAAGAAATGAATAATTTGAGCATGAAGCATGATTTTAAAAGACTAAAATTGGGCTTAAAGAGAGTTAGATGGTTACCCAAAGAAAACATTTGAGTGAAAGGGCTCATTGCTGGAAACCGAGTTCTGTCGACTCGGGAGATATGATTGGCATTCCGGTCATGTGAATGGCAAATGTATACTTGCCTCTAGGCACTGGTATACTAGACTAGCATTAGGACCCCGATCCTTGCGGCAAACTTGAATTTGGGGGTTTGGCCAACGAGTAAATGGCAGATTCCATATAACCCGTGGACTGTAGACTTGTAGGGTGTACCATCTAGCTCAGAACTAAAGCAAAGAGTTGAGTCTATGATATATAAGAATGTTTTGAAGCTTTTGAATAATACCCATGTGTTTTTATATAGACTAGTCAAATGTACGTGCTTTGCGCGTGTGTCTCGTATAAACTAATAGTAAATTTTTATAAAAGATAAATTATTATGTGTATATTATAGTATTAAATAAACAACTTTTTAAAATAATAACATAAAACTTTAAGATAAAAATTATACTTAAAGAAAAGTATGATAACTCATCACCACATTTTTTTCATTCGTTATTCTTCAAGAAGTACTAATCTTTTTTTCCTATAATTCTGCACTTAAATAAATAGTTAGCAACATATATTTAGGATTATATTGTTCTACCGTAACAACATACCGACTACATTCCCACAAAGTGGTGTCTGGAGAGGGTTAGTGTACACAATTCATATCTAACCTTCAACAAAAAGAAAAACTTACCAATTTTACTTCATGTACAATCCTACTTCTTCCATGCCAGGTTACTGATTTCATTACATTAATATTATTACAGTGTGTCCTTTTCTTATGTTTTGTACTATAATTATCATATATTTAGGAGTCTTCCTATTTTCCTTATAAAGATATTAATATAATAATTAGAGAAAAAAAGATGAAAAGACAATTTTATATAAAGCAGTCAGCAGATACTTTTAATGAAGAACAAAAAGTTTGAATCACTTTTATAAAACTGTAACAAAACACCTACTAATAATAAACAGTTAACTCTAACCGAGTCAACAAGCTAACTCTAGCTTCAATATCACCTAACTCTAGATGACAACAATGAGTTTGAGAACTGTAATAAAACACCTTCTAATAATAAACAACAATAGTAGGCAACTTTGTAATCACAGAACAAAGACTTAATTACAACAAGAATATGAAAAATAGCTTGTGAGCGAGCAAGTTCCTTGTTGCGAGAGACTTTGATTCAAGAGCTTCAAGAGGATTTTTGTTGTAAGCATATGGAAGCTTGGTTTTCTTGTTGTGTAAGATGAGCAATATATATGAGACAAGAAAACCTAGGACGAGTCTCATTGGCTGAGACAAAAAGTGCAGCAGCTTTCTCACCAACTTTTGTACTATCGTCTGGACAGCGATGTGAATACGGTCAACCAGGTCCCTAGGTAGTTGCAGCTTTGTCATCACAAGTTCTTCAGGAACAAGGTCCCAATAGATAATTTCTCAATCATCAAAAATAAGGGCTTAACAGTTAACTTATGCTATACGTTCAAGAAATATTTTTACATGATAAGCATAATCTTATATAGTTGATCATAACTTGTATTTTAATTATTATCCTTTTATCTCTAGGACCGAATTTAGTGACGTTTACATTCTAGTTACTTTTTGTACAATTTAATTTAGCACTTCTATATGGTTTGCCAATATAAAGGGAGTTTGTTTGAGTCATATTATTTAAAATTTATTTGAAATTAATTTGGACTTGTTCTAGAGTATCTTTTCAAGAACTTCTTTTTTAATAAAGTAATACACAACATTAATTTGTATTGGCTGATACTATCATTCGACTCTTCACTTCAGTTACGTGATTTTCTAAAGAAAATTTAAAAATTCGTGGACACTGCACCCATATTTATGATGGCAAAATTATTCTTCTAGTTGATCCAAACTCCATAGACTTTTGCAAGACTGAAAGTCAACCAAGTCTTGCTTTTATTTTCTTTACAACTGTGATGAAAACTATAGTGGTATATCTACCAAAAAGTTATTCCCTCTGTCCATCTTTACTTGCCCATTATACAAAAAATAGATGTCCTATAATACTTATCAAGTGGGGTATTTGCATTGAAACCGAGACTAATCCGAAATCGTGTCATGCAAGGCCCATTAAAGGGGTTTCCACATCCAGCATACGAACCTTGACGGTATCTTTTACTTGTTTTAGAAATGTTTTAATAATTTTTTATTATTAAAAAGTTCACAAAATTAGTTTGTATTGGTTGTTGTCATTTGGCTCTTCAGTTAATTGGTTCTCTAACTTATGTGGGCCTCGAAGACTTGACCAACTTGCAATCGTAATAAGGGCTGCAAAATTATTTCTCTAATATGTCCAAACTCCAAACCTTTTGAGAGACGGCAAGTCAATAACTAAAATCAAGAAACTTGAGCCGACGCAAGCGTGCCATTTCTTGTGACAAATTTCCCTGGAAATTGTTGCTTTCCAAGTCAAAAGAAACAAGAAATGAGAGGTTTCCAAATTCACATGGAATTCTGCCGGTAAGAGCCATGTTGGAAAGATTCAAGGACTTTACTCTCTGGTGATGAAAGCCACAAGTGACTCCAACTCAATGGCAAATAGAAGTAGCTAGAGACCAACTTTCATCCAAGAAGTGAAAGGGGTTGGAAATGATTTGAGATTTTAAAGAAAGCAGAGTTAATTTTTCTCATATCTATTTTGGCTTATATTATCTCACACGATATGACATGTAGGATGTGTGCATCTCACATGATTTGCCACTTAGGGCGCATGTGTTTAACTATTTAACTTTATGATTGTTTAAGTGTCTACTTGTATATACCCAAAGTTGGATATATAGATGTCTGAGGTCATCAACAAATTTTTTCTTCATTTATTCAATCATATAAATATTAATACAATTAAAATATAGTTTCAATAAAACAAAAAGAAGGTTGTTGTCAATTTGATATCCAAGTGTAGAAGCCATTCATTTTAGATGAAAAAGATAAATTTTCCCAAGTTATGTGGGGGCATCAAAGATGTCTGCCAAATGCCAATGCAATAAGTAGATAAAGATGTCCTACTGTTTGGATAGTTGTTACTTATTATTATCTCTTACGGGTCGTTTGGTAGAGTGTATTAAAAAGCTAATGTATGTATTAATTTAATGTGTACTATTAGTATTTTGTTTCAATCTATGTATAACTAATGCTTGCATTAGTTGTACACTCTATTGTATAACTAATACCTCAAAATTCATGGTATTAGTAATGCAATGCATGCTTTAACATGATTAAAAATACTATTATTTCTCAAAAAAAAATTCGCATCCTTTCCAACATATATATGAAGGGTATTTTTGTGAAAAAAGAATTAGAAATTATGTAATTCATGTTATTTTTAATACATCAAACAAAATACCGTATAAAAAAAATACAAGCATAACTAATGCAAACTATGGGTGTCAAACGAGCCGGTTAAAATCGGCCCGAACCGGCCCATATAATAAAACTGGCCCGGTTTGACCCGGCCCGATAAGCCCAAGGGATTTAGGGGTCCGGGTCCGGGTCCGGTTGGGTTTTTGATTTGGGCCCGGTAACCCCGGCCCGGAACCAACCCGTTTTGTGCCCGCCGGTTAACCGGCCCGGCCCGGCTAAGTTTTTTTTTTTCTTTTTTTTTTTTTGAAAATTCAGGATTTCACAAACTGAAATTAAAAACTTAGTTTTAATACATTATTAATTTACTATCAAGTATTATTAATTTATTATATTAAGTAGCATATGTTTTATACTTTTATTTAAAGTAGTGTATATATTGAATGGTATATATATATATGTGTGTGTATATCTTCTAAATCTAAAGTAGTATATATTTAACGTATACATGTGTATATGTTTTATAAATTAGTATATAACTATATATATATATATTGTAGTGTATGTTTTATTTAAAGTAGTGAATATATTGAATGGTATATATATATATGTGTATATATCTTCTATAGATGAGTATATTTAATGTAGTGTATATATTGAATGGTATATAGAGATGTGTGAGTGTGTGTGCGTCTTCTATATCTAAAGTACTATATATTTAACGTATACATGTGTATATGTTTTATAAATTAGTATATAACTATATATATATATATATTGTAGTGTATGTTTTATTTAAAGTAGTGCATATATTTAATGGTATATATATATATCTGTATATATCTTCTATAGATGAGTATATTTAATGTATACGTTATGTATATGGTTTATAAATTAGTATATAACTATATATATATATATATATATATATATATAAATATTGTAGTATATATATATGTATTGTAGTATATATTTTATTTAAACTACTACATATATATTGAATGGTGTATATATATCTTCTATAGACGTATATATTTAACGTATCCAAGTGTATATGTTTTACAAATTAGTATATAACTATACAAATATATTATAGTATATTTCATTTAAAATATTACATATACATAGAATAGAGTGTATATATGTGAATAGATCTTCTATAGACGTGTATATTTAACGTATACATGTGTATATATTTTATAAATTAGTATATAACTATACAAATATATATTGTAATGTATATATACTGTAGTATATCTCATTTAAAGTATTACATATACATAGAATAGAGTGTATATATGTGAATAGATCTTCTATAAATGTGTATATTTAACATATACATGTGTATATATTTTATAAATTAGTATATAACTATACAAATATATATTGTAATGTATATATATTGTAGTATATTTCATTTAAAATATTACATATACATAGAATAGAGTGTATATATATGTGAATAGATCTTCTATAGACGTGTATATTTAACGTATACATGTGTATATGTTTTATAAATTAGTATGAAACTATACAAATATATATTGTAATGTATATATATTGTAGTATATCTCATTTAAAGTATTACATATACATAGAATAGAGTGTATATATGTGAATAGATCTTCTATAGACGTGTATATTTAACATATACATGTGTATATATTTTATAAATTAGTATATAACTATACAAATATCTATTGTAATGTATATATATTGCAGTATATCTCATTTAAAGTATTACGTATACATAGAATAGAGTGTATATATGTGAATAGATCTTCTATAGACGTGTATATTTAACGTATACATGTGTATATGTTTTATAAATTAGTATATAACTAAACAAATATATATTGTAATGCATATATATTATAGTATATTTCATTTAAAGTATTACATATACATAGAATAGAGTGTATATATGTGAATAGATCTTCTATAGACGTGTATATTTAACGTATACATGAGTATATATTTTATAAATTAGTATATAACTATACAAATATATATTGTAATGTATATATATTGCAGTATATCTCATTTAAAGTATTACATATACATAGAATAGAGTGTATATATGTGAATAGATCTTCTATAGACGTGTATATTTAACATATACATGTGTATATGTTTTATAAATTAGCATATAACTATACAAATATATATTATAATGTATATATATTGTAGTATATCTCATATAAAGTATTACATATACATAGAATAGAGTGTATGTATGTGAATAGATCTTCTATAGACGTGTATATTTAACGTATATATGTCTATATATTTTATAAATTAGTATATAACTATACAAATATATATTTTAATGTATATATATTGTAATATATTTCATTTAAAGTATTACATATACATAGAATAGAGCGTATATATGTGAATAGATCTTCTATAGACGTGTATATTTAACGTATACATGTATATATGTTTTATAAATTAGCATATAACTATACAAATATATATTATAATGTATATATATTGTAGTATATCTCATATAAAGTATTACATATACATAGAATAGAGTGTATGTATGTGAATAGATCTTCTATAGACGTGCATATTTAACGTACATATGTCTATATATTTTATAAATTAGTATATATCTATACAAATATATATTGTAATGTATTTCATTTAAAGTATTACATATACATAGAATAATGCGTATATATGTGAATAGATCTTCTATAGACGTGTATAATTAACGTATACATGTGTATATGTTTTATAAATTAGTATATAACTATACAAATATATATTGTAATGTATATATATTGTAGTATATTTGATTTAAAGTATTACATATACATAGAATAGAGTGTATATATGTGAATGGATCTTCTATAGATGTGTATATTTAACGTATACATGAGTATATATTTTATAAATTAGTATATAACTATACAAATATATATTGTAATGTATATATATTGTAGTATATCTCATTTAAAGTATTACATATACATAGAATAGAGTGTATATATGTGAATAGATCTTCTATAGAATTGTATATTTAACGTATACATGTGTATATATTTTATAAATTAGTATATAACTATACAAATATATATTGTAATGTATATATATTTTAGTATATTTCATTTAAAGTATTACATATACATATAATAGAGTGTATATATGTGAATAGATCTTCTATAGACGTGTATATTTAACGTATACATGAGTATATATTTTATAAATTAGTATATAACTATACAAATATATATTGTAATGTATATATATATTGTAGTATATTTGATTTAAAGTATTACATATACATAGAATAGAGTGTATATATGTGAATAGATCTTCTATAGATGTGTATATTTAACGTATACATGTGTATATATTTTATAAATTAGTATATAACTATACAAATATATATTGTAATGTATATATATTATAGTATATTTCATTTAAAGTATTACATATACATAGAATAGAGTGTATATATGTGAATCGATCTTCTATAGACGTGTATATTTAACGTATACATGTGTATATATTTTATAAATTAGTATATAACTATACAAATATATATTGTAATGTATATATATTGTAGTATATCTCATTTAAAGCATTACATATACATAGAATAGAGTGTATTTATGTGAATAGATCTTCTATAGACGTGTATATTTAACGTAAATATGTGTATATGTTTTATAAATTAGTATATAACTATGCAAATGTATATTGTAATGTACAACTTTATAGTATATTTCATTTAAAGTATTACATATACATAGAATAGAGTGTATATATGTGATAGATCTTCTATAGACGTGTATATTTAACGAATAGATGTGTATATATTTTATAAATTAGTATATAACTATACAAATATATATTGTAATGTATATATATTATAGTATATTTCATTTAAAGTATTACATATACATAGATTAGAGTGTATATATGTGAATAGATCTTCTATAGACGTGTATATTTAACGTATACATGTGTATATATATATAATTATATATATATATATTGTTGTATATTTTATTTAAACTTTAAAGTTTAAAGTAGTACATATATATTTGGATGGTGCGTATATATGTGTAATTGTGTATATGTGTATATATTTTTTAAATTCTAATGTAGTATATACTATATATATGTGTATATATATTGTTTAACGTATTTATAATGTATATAGGTGGGTATATATAATGTATATTGAAAAAAAGTTTTTTTTTTTATACTTTTGACCGGGGTTAGGTGGGTTTTACCGGGTTGGGTTAAGTGGGCCGGGTTAGGATGGTTTTTGATTTTTTTACTGTTGAGCCCGGCCCGGCCCACTTAGACCCCAATCCGGACCCAGCCCGGCCCTCAACCCGGTTAAATAACACGGTCCGGTTCCGGGTTGGCCCGACCCGCCCCACTTGACATCCATAATGCAAACATAGCTGAGACAAGCATTATTAACACAAACATAATACATCATATTTTGCATTAAAATTATACACTCTACCAAATGACCCCTTAATGTATTGTATATTTAATGTGAAACCAAGATTTTCACTAAGAAACTGATAGTTGTTTTAAAGTGAAGGATTCTTTTGTTATGTCGCAATTATTTTTTTTTTCTCTGTGAGTTTCCAAATGGCATAAAAGTGGACACCTTGTGTAGTCGATTTAAGGTAACAAAGGTTTTAACAAAAAAGTTTGTTATTTTCCTTTCGCAATTAAATACGTTCTTGGATAAATGCATTAAAAGTTTGTTATTTTCATTGGAGATTCCCTTTGACACAGGAATGCATCTCTACAATCCAAAAGGAGAAAATATTGTTATCCATTTGGTTCCGGAAGACCACTTTTGTACTTAAAGTACTCAATTTAGATAAAGAAAATTTGAATTAAAGATCAAAGAAGATACGTGTCACACTCCCTTTTTTACGTACTCCAAAATATTATGTTTTAGCGCGAAAGGGTTTTATTATTTAAGTGACAAGAAATGAAAATTTGTTTCGGAAAAAAATTATTTGCATTTTTTATTCAGAGTCGCCACTTGGCATAATCCGGTGTGCCAAGTCATCTTTGAAAAATCCTTTTCGAAACCATTTGACTCTTAAACCGGTTTGCAAACAAAGATTCCGACTAAGGAATTCTGTTGACCGAGGGGAAGGTGTTAGGCACCCCTCGATCCCGTGGTTCGACCACGGTCGCTTGGTGGAGTGTATCGACTATTTTGGCATTATGAAATGTATAAACCACACAAAAGAGCACAAAATAATCAACAATAAACAAAACAAAACAAAACAGTCCAAAAACGTAAAAGTCCAGTCCAATTATACAGTCCGAAAAATAGAAAAAATACAAAATTATAAATCCTAGTCTAAACTAAATCTAGACTAAGCTCCAATGCCTTACCCGACGCCGCGGGCCTTCATCACGATTATTTTCCGCCAACATGATACGTCGGGGCATTCCTCGGTGAATAAATACAAATGATCTCGAAGCATTCCCCGGCTAAATAAATACATCTGAATTTAAACACGATAATCTAGAAAGAGACATTCACACGCACATTCCAACATCCCACGAAATACTTATTCCTAAATTTTGCCTACCCGGCCTACGTTTGCCTACCCGCTCGTCGACATACCGCATTCAACATCAACGATGTATCAAAAATATCAAAATATTTACTTTTATCAATTTTCGATTCCCGTCCCCAAATTTATTTCAAACAATACGATTAAACATGCTTCGATTTATCAATTCACTTTTCGAAGTCCGAAACTAACATCAACCAACACATAACACATATTCGAACATACCAAGCACGCAACGAATAAAATCATCCACACCCACAACATCACGAAAAATAAATTAAAGATTCGGTTAGAAGAAATGGACCTCGATGAAATTGATCCTTGTCGATAATAAAGAAATCCGAAGACCAAAATACTCGATCGGAGAACCTCACAACGAGCAAACCAAACTCGATATTGAATTCAACCGGACAGATCGAAAAACCACGACAAAACCTCATGATGAATAATCTGTAAACCCGAATAAAACTCAAAAAAAAACCAAGATCTCAAATTCGAAACCCCAAACCATCAATTTTCAACTATCCTTGCACGAAGAAATAAGAAATACCAGATGAACCGAGACTGAATTTATAAAAAAAATGGAGAAGACCCGTACACGAAATCTGTGACGCCGGCGACTGTTTATTGGAGAGGGAGAGACGACGGCGCTGTTGCCGTCGCCGGAGAGCGGTCGGAGAGAGAGAGAGACGACGGAGAGACGACAACGATGTTGCCGTCGTCAGAGCTGAGATCGGAAAGAGAGTCGGGGAGAGAGAGAGAGGGAGACGATAGAGAGACGACGACTATGTTGCCTTCGTCGGAGCTGAGATCGGAGAGGTCGGAAAGAGAGAGAGAGAAAGGGAGACGACGGAGAGACGACGATGATGTTGCCTTTGTCGGAACTGAGATCGGAGAGAGAGTCAGGGAGAGAGAGAAAGGGAGACGACGGAGAGACGATGACGATGTTGCCGTCGTCGGAGCTGAGATCGGAGAGAGAGTCGGGGAGAGAGAGAGAGATCGGAGAGAGAGAGAGTTTAGAGAGAGGAAAAAAAAACTAAATATTTTTTCTCCCTCAGATTTTTTTTTTTGGTCCTCTTTTTTTTGGGTTACTGTTCATCCCCTTGTTTTTGAGAGTATGTGTGTATATATTGTGGTGAGAGTGGGGTAGTGGTGAGGTAGGTGGGGTTACGTGGGGTAGGGGGTAGGGTGTGAGGTGTTTCTTTTTGGTTGGATGGGATAAGGATTAGGTGTTAGTTTTTTTATTGGGTGGGTTGTTAGAATATTAGGATAAAATAAAATTAGTTAGGGATTGTTATTTTTGTCATTTTGTGGAGGGATTATCACACGGGTGAGGGTACACGGTAGGATAGGGTGAACAATAGGTAAAAACAATATCGAGGAGGGACGAAATTAGGTGTCTACATCATGCCCCCTTTGAATGTAAACATGAAGTGTTTTCAGGCAAAGAAGTAGACAGCAAGACCAAATTTTAACCCGACCATTATTCAAAGAAAGAAATAGAAGGAAGAAGGACAATCGGGTCTTGACTTAAGACATCCTTCCTACCCGAATCATGAGAGAATCAAGTCACGGGTATTTCAGAGGATTGGAAGAGGAGTGGACTATACCGAGTTGGAGAGTCGAGTGAGGTTCCATCGAGGTTCCGGTCCGCGGCTCTGTTATTACATCAAAATGAAAATTACAAGTTAAAATATAAATGAAATTACAAAAATCCTATCTATACAGCTTCTGTTGATTCTTGACTCGACTTTTCATCACCCTATTCTTCAGGCGGGCTCCTGACTTGCAATTTCTTTTGACTTGTTGTTTGGCTTTCAATTACTTCGCTTTGGTGCATGACTTTTCATTTCTTCACCCTATTCTCCAGGCGGGCTCCTGACTTGCTATTTCATCACCCTGTTCCTCAGGCGGGCTCCTGACTTGCTATTTCATCACCCTGTTCTTCAGGCGGGCTCCTGAAACTCAAAATTAAAACTGGAACAAAAATTATCCCAAACAAGAATTATAAATAAGTAGTATTTCATTTTTGAAAGTGTTGTCCCATTTTCCAGGAGGGTCCTGAGCAGCAGGTAAAATCCCATTTTTTAGGAGGGTCCTAAATTGAAAGTAAATTCCCATTTTCCAGGAGGGTCCTGAATTGAAAGTAAATTCCCATTTTTCAGGAGGGTCCTGAACATGAAGTAAAATCCCATTTTTCAGGAGGGTCCTGAACATAAAGTAAATTCCCATTTTTCAGGAGGGTCCTGAATTGAAAGTAAATTCCCATTTTCCAGGAGGGTCCTGAACTGAAAGTAAAATCCCATTTTTCAGGAGGGTCCTGAATTGAAAGTAAATTCCCATTTTCCAGGAGGGTCCTGAACATGAAGTAAAATCCCATTTTTCAGGAGGGTCCTGAACATAAAGTAAATTCCCATTTTTCAGGAGGGTCCTGAACATAAAGTAAATTCCCATTTTTCAGGAGGGTCCTGAATTGAAAGTAAATTCCCTTTTTCCAGGAGGGTCCTGAACTGAAAGTAAAATCCCATTTTTCAGGAGGGTCCTGAACATAAAGTAAAATCCCATTTTTCAGGAGGGTCCTGAACATAAATTAAATTCCCATTTTTCAGGAGGGTCCTGAATTGAAAGTAAATTCCCATTTTTCAGGAGGGTCCTGAACTGAAAGTAAATTTCCATTTTCCAGGAGGGTCCTGAACATGAAAGTAAATTCCCATTTTCCAGGAGGGTCCTGAACTGAAAGTAAAATCCCATTTTTCAGGAGGGTCCTGAATTGAAGTAAAATCCCATTTTTCAGGAGGGTCCTGAACATAAAGTAAAATCCCATTTTTCAGGAGGGTCCTGAACATAAAGTAAATTCCCATTTTACAGGAGGGTCCTGAATTGAAAGTAAATTCCCATTTTCCAGGAAGGTCTTGAACTGAAAGTAAAATTCTATTTTTCAAGAGGGTCCTGAATTGAAGTAAAATCCCATTTTTCAGGAGGGTCCTGAACATAAAGTAAAATCCCATTTTTCAGGAGGGTCCTGAACATAAATTAAATTCTCATTTTTCAGGAGGGTCCTGAATTGAAAGTAAATTCCCATTTTTCAGGAGGGTCCTGAACTGAAAGTAAATTCCCATTTTCCAGGAGGGTCCTGAACATGAAAGTAAATTCCCTTTTTCCAGGAGGGTCCTGAACTGAAAGTAAAATCCCATTTTTCAGGAGGGTCCTGAATTGAAAGTAAATTCCCATTTTCCAGGAGGGTCCTGAATTGAAAGTAAATTCCCATTTTCAGGAGGGTCCTGGACAGAAAGTAAAATCCCATTTTTCAGGAGAGTCCTGAACATAAAGTAAAATCCCATTTTTCAGGAGGGTCCTGAACAGAAAGTAAAATTCCCATTTTCCAGGAGGGTCCTGAACAGAAAGTAAAATTCCCATTTTCCAGAAGGGTCCTGAACTGAAAGTAAAATCCCATTTTTCAGGAGGGTCCTGAATTGAAAGTAAATTCCCATTTTCCAGGAGGGTCCTGAATTGAAAGTAAATTCCCATTTTTCAGGAGGGTCCTGAACATAAAGTAAAATCCCATTTTTCAGGAGGGTCCTGAACATAAAGTATAATCCCATTTTTCAGGAGGGTCCTGACCAGAAAGTAAAATTCCCATTTTTCAGGAGGGTCCTGAGCATAAAGTAAAATTCCCATTTTTTTCAGGAGGGTCCTGAGCAGAAAGTAAAATCCCATTTTTCAGGAGGGTCCTGAACAAAAAGTAAAATCCCATTTTTCAGGAGGGTCCTGAACATAAAGTAAAGTCCCATTTTTCAGGAGGGCCCTGAACATAAAGTAAAATCCCATTTTTCAGGAGGGTCCTGAACAGAAAGTAAAATCCCACGGATGTACATTTCCAATGGTAGCTGAATTAAGTGAAGCGAATTTCCCCCTATTTCAACAAAGAAAATTTTTCAGTTAAAAACTTAGTGGTGGCTTGCAACTCTTGGCTTCTCGGGTATCTGCCCCAGCACTCGTTCCTTTCATCTCTGTTCCAAATTGCTAACACTTGTCTTGTCTTGCCGCATCATTGACCAGGATCCAGATTGAGGGAAATGAGTTCTGACTCAATCAATGGGTTTCCATTTTACCATGCCCTGAGGTGCACTTTTCCAAATCTGAATGCTTCTACGAATCCAATAGCCTGTCGGTTGATAGACTTTCTTTGCTTCGTGTTGAATTACGATCATTTTTCTTCCTGTGCTGTTCCTTGGCTTTTCCTCATATAATTGGAAAGACTGGTAGTAAATTTTGAAATCCTTTCTCGTTTGTTTTGACACAGACTTGACTTAAAATGTAAAGAAATGATGGTGACTTTTGTTTTGATAAATGACATAAAAGACAAAAAGCATGAATATGTAAATGAAAGAAAGAGGTCAATGTCCCATATTCAAAAAGAAAACTTATCTGAATACGACAACCAACTCCAATGAGTATGACATGCATTTAGGATTGAGCTGCCTGATCTTCCTATCCAACACTCCCCATTTGTTGTCGAGTTTTTGCCTTTGCCGCTGAGCCGCTTCTTCAAATCTATGGGACTCATACATCACATTCGATTGATGACATCTTAAAAGACTTTTGCCAACAAATCTCTTTCTTTTCACTTTTCACCTTTCTCTTGAACTCACCATCTCCTTACGGTGGCCGTGAGGGTTTTCACCAATAACACTCTCTTCTTTTTTATTTCTCTCTTATCACCATCGCCTTATGGTGCCTGCAAAGGTTTTCACCAATAAGACTCTCTCGTTTTTATTTCTCTCCACTCACCATCGCCTTATGGTGCCTGCAAGGGTTTTCACCAATAAGACTCTCTCATTTTCATATTTCTCTCCTGATTTCTTATGCCGAGGGAGACAAATGGTACCTCACAATGTATCATCAATATCCATTGCATGCTTAGCCTTAACATTATCAAAAATTGATCTGAAGGACTTTCTTTGGTTGTAACTTGGCTTTTGGTTAAGGTTAGAAAAAATGGTAAGAGGCTCAAACGATACTTGAAGTGGGGGTGGGACTTACAACTTTTGGAATCGACTCAAACAACACATTAACTCATGCTCCAGTTTTGTTGACTGGGTGAATCTTAAATCTTTATTTGGTTGGTCCGAGCCCGAAATAGGGCAGCCTACGTATCTCACTCCCGAGAGAGGAGAATCAGGTCGCACGTAGTTCCATCAGCTTGTTCTTTGTTTTGATTTGATATTTTTTCTTTTATTTTCTAACTCTTTCTTTTATTCTTATTTTCTTGACATTTATCTTTGACTCTATTTTGATTCCAAAAGAGGGATATGAAAGAAAAATAAACGAAGCTCAAACGGGTAAACAAAGGATGACACAATGTTTGGATAGAAGAATAAAATGCCTTCATCATATCAATCTTAAAAAAAATGCAAGTACTAAACATGCAATAAAATCAAACAAAGGACCAAATATCATACATAGTATCTTTTGACCGCATCAGCATAGATAGCCATTTCTGCCATTTTGCCTTCAATATCTGTCAAATATAAGGCTCCATTGGGTAACACTTTCTTCACAACGAAGGGACCTTGCCAGTTAGGGGAGAACTTTCCTTTCGCTTCAACCAAGTGAGGAAGGATACGTCTTAATACCAACTGACCAACTTCAAAATTCCTGGGACGGACCTTTTTGTTATACGCACGAGCCATCCTCCTCTGATACAACTGGCCATGACACACGGACGTTAGCCTTTTTTCCTCGATCAAACTCAAATGTTCCAGTTGGTTTTTTACCCATTCGTCATCATCAATCTCTGCTTCTACAATGACTCGAAGAGAGGTAATTTCAACTTCTGCAGGAATGAATGTTTCTGTCCCATACACTAATAAATATGGAGTTGCCCCTGTTGAAGTGCGAACAGTGGTGCGATAACCTAGCAATGCAAACGACAACTTTTCATGCCACTGTCTAGAACCTTGTACCATTTTTCGCAGTATCTTTTTTATATTTTTATTGGCGGCTTCTACAGCACCATTGGCCTTTGGGCAATATGGAGTAGAATTTCGATGTGCGATCTTAAACTGTTGACACACTTTTTGCATCAAATGACTATTGAGATTGGCAACATTGTCTGTAATGATCATCTTAGGAATTCCAAATCTACAAATGATATTGGCATGAAAAAAATCTACCACAGCCTTCTTTGTCACTGACTTGAAAGTTACTGCTTCCACCCACTTTGTGAAGTAGTCAATGGCTAAAAAAATGAATCTATGTCCATTTGATGCCTTCGGCTCAATCGGTCCAATCACATCCATTCCCCAAGACACGAACGGCCATGGAGCGGCCATTGCATGCAACTCAACAGGAGGAGAACGTATCAGATTGTCGTGCACCTGACATTGATGATACTTTCGAACAAATTGAATAGAATCTCTCTCCATAGTAAGCCAGTAATAACCTGCTCGAAGAATCTTCTTTGACAAGACATGACCGTTCATATGCGACCCGCATACTCCAGAGTGTATTTCAACCATGATTGCCGAGGCTTCTTTTGCATCTACACACCTTAAAAGTCCCAGATCTGGGGTCCTCTTATACAAGATTCCCCCACTTAAGAAAAATCCACTAGCCAAACGCCTAATAGTCCTCTTTTGATCGTTGGTGGCATATGCTGGGTATTCTCCTGACTGAATGTACCGCTTGATATCCAAAAACCAAGGTTCTCCATCGAGCTCTTCTTCAACCGCATTACAGTAAGCATGCTGATCACGACTCTGTATATGCACTGGATCGATATAGGCTTTGTCAGGATGTTGGAGCATTGAAGACAGAGTGGCTAAAGCATCAGCAATTTCATTATGAATCCTTGGAATATGCCTAAATTTTACTAACACAAATCGTCGACATAGCTCCTGCAAACATTGTCGATACGGGATGAGTTTCAAATCTCGCGTCTCCCAATCGCCTTGAATTTGATGGACGAGCAAATCCGAATCTCCCAACACAAATAATTCTTGGACTCCCATATCAACAGCTAACCTCAAACCAAGGATGCAAGCTTCATACTCTACCATATTGTTAGTACAGTAGAATCGAAGTTGTGCTGTTATCGGGAAATGTTGTCCCGATTCAGAGATAAGAACCGCACCTATTCCGACTCCTTTCATATTGACAGCTCCATCGAGGAATAACCTCCAACCTGGATCAGATCTATAACGACTTCATCAACACACGACACTTCTTCGTCAGGAAAATATGTCTTTAATGGCTCGTACTCTTCATCGATGGGATTCTCAACAAGATGATCTGCCAAAGGTTGGGCTTTCATGGCGGTTCGAGTCACATATACGATGTCGAACTCGGTAAGCAATATTTGCCACTTTGCCAATCGACCTGTCGGCATAGGCTTCTGAAAGATATACTTCAAAGGATCCATGCGGAAGATGAGATAAGTAGTATAGGATGAGAGATAGTGCTTAAACTTCTGTGCTATCCAAGTTAGGGCATAACACGTCCTTTCAAGAAGAGTATACCTGGCCTCATATGCGGTGAACTTCTTGCTAAGATAATAAATAGCCTGCTTCTTTTTGCCTGTGACATCATGTTGACCCAGGACACAACCGAAAGAATTGTCCATGACTAATAAATATAAGATCAAAGGCCTACCAGGCTCCGGGGGTACCAGCACTGGCGGATTTGACAAATATCTTTTGATTCGATCGAACGCTTCCTGACATTCTTCAGTCCATTTTACCGCAACACTCTTTTTCAACAACTTGAATATGGGCTCACAAGTGGTTGTGACTTGAGCAATAAACCTGCTAATGTAGTTCAGTCTACCAAGCAAACTCATCACCTCCGTTCTATTCTTGGGCAAGGGAAAATCCTGAATGGCTTTGATTTTTGAAGGATCCAATTCAATTCCCCGACGGCTAACTACAAACCCTAACAGCTTTCCAGATGGAACTCCAAATACACATTTGGACGGGTTGAGTTTGAGATTATACCTGCGAAGCCTCTCAAAGAACTTTCTTAAATCTTTAACATGGTCGGCCTGACTTTTTGACTTAATAATCACATCATCCACGTAGACCTCAATCTCCTTATGCATCATGTCATGAAACATAGTAGTCATGGCTCTCATGTATGTTGCTCCAGTATTCTTCAAACCGAATGGCATCACTCGATAACAATAAGTTCCCCATGGTGTGATAAAAGACGTCTTCTCCGCGTCTTCATCATCCATAATGATCTGGTGATATCCGGCATAGCAATCCACAAAAGAGGCAACCTCGTGTTTAGCACAGTTGTCTAACAAAATGTGGATGTTGGGCAGTGGAAAATCATCTTTCGGACTTGCTCTGTTCAAATTGCGGTAATCAACACACACTCGAATTTTGCCATCTTTCTTTGGTACGGGAACAACATTGGATAACCACATGGGATAACGAGACACTCGAATTACTTTGGCTTCAAGTTGTTTCATGATTTCCTCTTTGATTTTAATACTTACATCGGTTTTAAACTTCCTCAACTTTTGTTTGACAGGCTTCAACTTTTGTATATTCTTAGACCATTAAATATTAGGTGTCAATTTTCTATCCCTTGTAATATGTAATCTTGTTATCATGATGTTTTTGAAAAAAAATAAAAATTTAAAGTCTAGTGAAGCCGTGTGGGGCTCTTTCGATTCACTAGCAAAGTTTCCTTGTCATCCATCTCATTTTCTTGTTCAAAATACAAAACCAAAGTCTAGTGAAGCCGTGTGAGGCCTGTTTCGATTCACTAGCAACTTGTTGTCCAACTTGTTGTTCTTTCATTGGTTTAATATATGTATGGCTGAATCTGTTTGCATGAGATAGAGTTGGTAATGAAGTGATTCATCCTTGTGTGTTATTAGTTGAAGGTAGAGAAGGAGTTGTTGGTCAGGGTGATTTGTTGATTGCTTGAATGTGGAAATGGCTATATTAGCGAGTAAGTTATGATTATAGACTCATGGTTGTTTGAGGAATTTGAAGGCAGTCTAAATGTATGAATGAGTGAGTAAGTATGAGGTGAGGAATCCGTATAAGTAGATACAATTGTACGGGGTTATAATATAAGATTAAGGTTGACCATGTCTATTATGAGGCTTTAACCCCCTTGACCCTCTTTTCGTTGGTAGTTGTAAACTAGTGCTACTTGTGAGAAGGTATGTAGTAGATTTTTGAGATATTTGGGTAGAATATCCCAATTCGATGGATTAGTGTATTTATATTATGTTGCATTCTTCATTGGTGGTAGATGATTGATACTAAACTATAGGCTTGAATTTAAATGGTGTGGTGGTAAATAGTGGCAAGAGTTTGTTGATGCATATTTTGTGGGATTAATTTAGTAGGCTTGAGGTGCTGAAATAGTACATGCTAACGGAATGATGATAAGGTAAACCGTTAGGTCATGATCGATTATTGTGGTTATGAAGTTCTAGTGCACTAGTGTTTCGTGATGTTTACTTATAGTTTCCAAGTAAAAAATTTGTGTGAGGTTGGGTTGTGAGTCATGCATAACACTAGATATTAAGTTTGAATAGTTGAAGTTCATAAAGGTGGATGTGATGATTTCTTGATCAATGATGTTTGTTATATGAAAGTGATCTAATAGGCTTGAACGGTGTGTGAAATGGCTTAAGTTTAAATTGATTCGTAATGAAGTATAATGTTGTGGGTATGGTGTGTAAGTATGCCCAAGGAGATATGGAGTTGTGGCATTTCTCTAAGACTATTACATGTTGTGTGTGACTAGTGGTACCATGGAGTTGCTAGTTGGAAAAAGACTAGTTAGATGATATATGGTGTTCTAGATAGCCAAGTTAAGGAGCCTTGATTGATAGTGTTGAGCCTTTTGATGTGATCTCGATTCTCATGGTAGAGAGATATAAGTTTGGAGTAGCAATATTGGTATGCTAGGACGGAAGTGGTATGGTTCATCAAAGGCTTGGTGATATCCATGTTAAGTGTTAGAATCTAAGTTTGAGTTTTGAAGGTTGAACGGATAGAAATAAGTGTGCAAGCATTATACTTTGACTATTGGTGGCTATGGAAAGATAGAGTGTATCCCAGAAGGTAGTCATTCGGGTTGAGTTCTATGATATGCATGTATTGTCAATTTTTTCAGACCCTAGAGTGCAGTAAGTATAGTTCAGTTAGAATCTGGTAAGGGATCTCCCAAACGCTAGATGATGACTTGAAGCTAAGTGGGAGATGATAGAACGAATAACCAAGTAAGGCTCTCAGATTCTAGTAGTGATGCAGTGTGATTTAGAACATCAGAAAGTAAGGGTGAATCTCAACCCATTCCTACCTCAATATTTTTTTTTTTGTTATCCGGATGCTTACTCATGCCTTACGATGCAGTTCCGTGATAATAGTTCATGATTCCGGTATATGATAGAGAGTCACGTACTCTTCCAATTCCAAGATAATGAGTTCTAGTTCATTCAAGTAGTCGGAATCACATTCCTTATGTTATGAACTCTAGTTGAGGTCATGCAACTCATGACGTATGTACTCACTCTTTATAGTGTGCTCAGTCCCATATAAAGATCTTTTTCATGCTTGAGGGTCTTATGTTTTAACCTTTTAGTGACCCTTCCTATGCAATGATAGTGGTGTTGATGGAAGATCATAGTATGCTTGTTTAGATAAGGCCATAAGTATGAAGTAAGATTTGGGGCCAAGTCTTTGATACATGTGATGGTTAGTGGAAAAGTTTGTGTGTGTATGTTTTTAGGATAGCGCGTGGGAGTTATATTGATAGTAGTTTAGAAACTATGTGAAGTATCTACTTATGGGTGTTTGCCTTGAAGTTAACATGTGGTTATAAATTAGGCTTGAACGACGTTTTGGGATTGTAGTGGAAGGTCGCTATATGCATTAGCGACTTCATATTAAGAGTTCAGTGTAGTCATTGAAGTGGTAAGGCATGTTATGCTTAGGATGTGATTTTTAAAAGAGGTATAGAAGGTGGCATCATATGGTTTAGAATAATAGCGTGGTGTAGCATGTTGTATTTTTGTGATTTAGAGTTAGGCTTGATCGCGGGGTAAGGATTAAGATATTTTAGACATTAGTAGAAAAAAAAGAAAAAAAAAACATTATCAATGCTCATATGAGAATTTTAAGCTGAGTTGAATGAATATGATATTTATAGGGAATAGTATAGTTAAGGGATATTCGGGAAGTGCTCTAAGCCTTAAAGTAAGAAGTTGTATTGCCAAAGGTCTGAAAATTCTATCCTAATTTAGGAGTTATATGTCTATATTCCAGACTGCAGAGTAGTGTCAATGTTGTAATTTCCTCAGTGGGATGTTTTGTGTAATCCATACCCAAGATTCATGGTTCCCTATTACTGTTAGAGCTTCCTTAGAGAGAGTGTTGAAGAGAATACTCCAGTTAAGTATGAGGGTGTAGTATAATTCAGTCTGTATGGCCAATAAGTCAGTTTAGCAATCAGATTCGCATGACTTGTTTTCTTGTCTTTGCACTTATTCATGCTACTCGAAATCTCAGACATGCTACTAGTCGAAGATAGAGTATACCAGTAGTTACAAGTATAGCCCAGTTCATGCATCATGCATTAAATTCAGATTCCAAATGTTCAGATCAGTGTATTTTTATTAGAGGACATGTCATGTCCGCGTTATTCCATATATTTAAGTCTTCAACAAGTTCCTACCCATCATTCGAGGACGAATGATCCCAAGGGGGAGATAATGTAACGCCCCGCATTTCGGGCTAGAATAAAATATATGACTCTGATGCGTTGATAATCCCCGAGCCTTAAATCCTATGACAATTTGGCATGATAATCAAGTTTGTAGTATGTGAATCCATTTGAGCATGAATTTAGACCATAGAAGTCCTTCAACTCAAGGACGAGTTAAAACTATTTCGATCGATTAAGTTTTAGTGGACGTTGTAATTTGTGTCAAATTCTATTGACCATAACTCATTGTATATGATGAACTGGGTGGCCTACTATATACCAAATTGTAGATAATTGAATAAGCTTTCCAACGATACCAAATTCGCCTAAAACGGACACCCGGTGAAGAAGTTATGGCCATTCAAAGTTGAATGTGTCGCCTATGCACATATAGGCGATGCATAGGGCGGCGCCTATGTAAATTTAGGCAATGCAAAGGGCGGCGCATAGTTATGGTTTCAGGTGACGAAAACACTCCGTTTTGAGTTACTTTAAGTGCAAGTTAGTCCTTACAAAACCCAAAATCGTCCTTACCCACTCCTAAATGGATTTGGGCCTATTAACAACATTGAAGCCTCCTATAAAATCCCAAAAATCTAATCCTTCAAGAACTTAAGAGAAGGAGAAACTAGGGTTTGAGAAAATAAGCTTGAAGGACCGATCATTCCGAAACTTCTTCGTGAAACAAATTACAGATTCGGAATCCTCTCGACGTAGGCTTTGATAGACACCAAAAATTCGTGGAGAATAAGGTACGCGGGGTTTTCCTAAAATCTCATGGGCATAGAAATCATGTTTTAAGAATTGGGTTTTCGAATTCCTGTACATACTCATGTTTCAGAAGCTTTAATGATATTGTTTTGGCCTTTTGGCTTTCCCCCAAAGTGATTTGAAAGTTATAAGTGTATATATATATGCGTTTGTCCTGAAATATGAATTTAGAGCATAATTTTCATGAAACCTCTCTCTTAATGTAAATTTTTCCATGTTTCACGTAATATACAATGTTTTGAACACGAAAGAGAGGGTTGTGAATGTTGAATATGCATGTAATGAAAGAATGCATGGTTTTTCCAAAAATGCACATGACCACCATATGGTTGATGAAAGTTTTGCATGGATTTGACTTGAGTTTCGGAACATGACATCTTTAATGCAAATTACATGTTTTGGTGGTCTAAACTATGTTTTGAATGAATGCTCTTGCTTAATACATTATGGCTCATAAATAGGACTTGCAAGTCTTGGTATGACGATACCAACTCAGACAAATGCCATAACAGACACAGACTAGTTCAAAAATCAGATTTTTATCAGACTCTCATGATTTAGAAATTTCAGAATGATACATGTTCAGAAAAGGCTAAAATAGGGCATAAAGAGAGCTTAGGTGGTTCCCTAAAGAATGCGGGAGTTTCAGACAACTCTTTGCCTAAAACCGTGGTTTGCCGACCCGGGTATATTATTATGCGCTGACTTAAATGTCCTGTGGCGTATCAGACTCAGACACTCCAACCCTTGCGGCACACTTGGGTTGGGGGCTTCCCCGCCGAGTCAATGGCGGATTCCATACAGCCCGTGGAATATTCAGACTTGTAGGGGAATACCACCTAACTCAGAAGTAAAACACAAATCATGATTTGAAATGAACAGACAGGTTACATGTTTTCAGAAAGTGCCCATGTATTTTTCAGAAACAGTTTTATACATGATGTCTTGATGAAAAATTGCTTTCACTTAATATGTATATATATATGTATATATGTATGTTCCATTATACTATTTTTTTGGATTGCTTCGCGTGCCAGTACTTTTGTGCTGACCCCCCCTCCTTCCAGGTCCTGAGGCACAGTCTAGGGGTCCAGCTACTCAGTAGACATTCTCAGGTTTGCAGACTTGATCTCACAGTGGTGAGCCTTCTATTATTCGGAAGGCCTAATTATGTCAGACACTATCTTATTTATTATGTTTTTGGTTTACTGGGGGCCTTGTCCCAGCTTCTTTTCAGACAAATGTTTATGTTCCTAGTAGAGATTTCGCAGACTGATGTCAGATAGTATTATTCAGAAATATTGCAGGACTTGACCATGTTTTCCGTACTCAGTTTCAATTCCGCATTTTATCATGATTATGAATGTTGTGCATGATAACCAGATAGAGAATGGGTGTTCCGGGCCTTCATGGTTCGGGATGCTCGTCACGGCTAGGGCCTAGGCTCGGATCGTGACATTGATATTCATAGAGTTGCCGCAATTTTACAATCAGCAAGGCAACTCATTTGATAAGAATATTGCTGCCACGCAAATTGTAAAAGAAAATAAACTCACTCATCCTCTACATCAGTAAAAAGCACCCGGTTTGGTATCACTGCAGGGGCTGGCTTATGGAGATAAACAAAGGATGGAAGTAGAAGAAGAGAAACTGCCTTTTAAGAAAAATAATATAAAAAGAAAATTCTTTTCCTACAAATACAACAGCCATAATAGTCTTCTTTGATGTTTGAAAACTTGATGAAGAAGGAGGTATATCGTTTGGATAATAACCACAACTTTTGAAAAACTCATTTCTGTGCATTTTTATTAAAATTCTCCATCATGACAAGAAAAACATGATTTCAAATTATTAGTGGCGGTTGCATCACCGAGATATCGAGTTCATCTGACTCTAATATTGTCCATGTAGAGATAAGTTTATGCATAGAAATTTATTTATATTGCACCAAGAAATTAAGTCAGAACCCATAGTTTTACAAATACAATAGGTTCAATACTAAAACCTTTACAGATTACAACAACAACATATCCAGTGAGAACCTTTAAGATTGAACTCATAAAATTAATTTGGAATCCTCCTATGTCATTAAATGTATGGATGACATATAATTAGTATTTGACGTGGAAAATAAAGTTTAAGTGGTACACCAAGAAACAAATATAGCTAGTGCTTGACTTGGAGAGGGTTCTTCCAATATGTGGATACTTCAAAATGGTTGGTTTGCACAAATGCATTATTTTGGGGTGATATTTAAATTTTTGCCCTTTACAATGTTAAGTAATAATAAAGTGGCCGAAAGTTCCCCTGACAGCAAAAAACTTAGAGAAATAGAAATCGCAAGGCAAAAGCATTTGTGGGACGTAGGTTCCCTGACACAAGTTTTGATCCAGCCTACTACGAGGATCCCGTATCCAGCAACCCAACCTATGCAAAGGGCATCAAAGCCCCTTGACTAGGTTGGAGCTATAAAGCTTACCTTATTTATTATTATTATAAAGGGAAAGGGTCTTTTCAGCTGGTGCGCAGGAGCGCACTTCCATTTTCCCTTTACTAGTAGGGGGTCCCGTGGTTCCTATGCCGCCGCGTTTCCCGGTCCTTTTATTTTAGTGCTTCGACCTGAAGTGATAGCTTCTAGGTAGTTCAGTGGATAAGATGGCCCTCTATCCGTAGAGTACATTGAATGTACAGAAACAGCTATAACAGAATTCGTATTAACTGCTACTCTAGGGGGAATGTTTTTATGCGGTGCTAACGATTTAATAACTATCTTTGTAGCCCCAGAATGTTTCAGTTTATGCTCCTACGCTCCAAGGCATAAGTTCAGTGACATAAATTATGTCACAGTGCCTAAGTTCAATGGCACAAGTTATGTGATAGGACATAACTTTAGTGACAGAGCTGGTTCTCAAAGCAGTTGCAAGATGAGATTGTTTTGGCAGTTGTATACGGAAAGAGCAATTTCAAGCCTGGTGAATGTTAAGTAAATCAAAAACCAACTTAACTAACTGCCCATTGTCAGGCTCGGTATATATGGCCATGAAAAGGACTCGGTTTCTGACAACCTTCAGGTCAGATGATAGGCATAGCGAGTCAAAAGCTTGATGAATGGGGAATGAAGAATGTCTGCGATCTCAAAAACACATAAATGAACAAACGAGTTGAAAAAAGAGTACAACAACACAACACGATTGAAATTTCTAGTATCACTACAAGGTCAAGACCTCTACTTGCTCAGAAGATACTACCATATTGAAATTTTGCTACCGACTCAGATAAAAGCTTTGTGTGTTGGAAACAACAAACTTTATTTTTGTCTTCAACAGGTAAATGCTATGAAGCAAAGAAGGGAGAAAAGGACAACTAACAATTAACTGATGCAGAGATATTTGAGATACTCCAGCTTTCCGCGTTCGTATTAGCAATCAAATCATTTGATAGTCTGCTACTATTATCCTGAGTTAGACATGAGCCTCATGAACTAGCTTTTAAAACATTTGTATTACTTGCCTGTTTGAATTCATATAGCTAATTCCTCTAACAATTTTTTTCTTTTTTTTTAAAAAACAATATTTTGTTCTGCTAAGATTATCATGATGATCAATTTGATTTTCATCAAAGTTGACACAATTTTACCATCAGTAAGGCAACTCATTTGATAAGAATACTTCTGCCAAGCAAAAGGAAAAAAGAACATAAACTCACTCTTCCTTAGCATCAGTAAAAAGCACCCCGTTTGCTATGCTGATAATAGAAGTGGAACAAGAGCAACTGCCTTTTATTAAAAAAAACTTTTTCAACTAATACAGCAACCATAATAATCTTCTTTGATGTTTGAAAACTTGATGATGAAAGAGGCACATCATTTGCAACCACTTATATAAGGTACCAAGGATTTAATTTTAGTGAAAAGACAATAGTGAGATTTATTGTAACCAGCTAGAACTTCTGAATAACATAATCATGCACAAATTAAGAGCTAAAACCATTAAAAAAAAAAAGTTCGAACAATTTAGCAAATATTTGCAACAAACAAGTCATTTGGATCGTAACTACATGCTCCACATCCAAGAGGTTGAATTTTGGTCTTCTATAGCATTCCTACAACATCTTTCATGTTAGTCCTTCTCACCGGATATTCAACACAACAATCTAATGCAACTTTCATGATTGATGCCACAACATCCCTTACTGCCTTTGGAAGTGAATAACTCACTCGTTGCTTCAAGCTAACATCCCCTTCAAAATCATTAGGCTTTAATTTCTTCTAGTAAACGTTTTTAATAACATGGTCCCGTAACTACAGACATCATATTTTGTTGACACTAATCAATCCAGCCCATACTCTACTGTCAAACAATTAATTTAAAGATGCAATATACTTTCTAGGAATAATCAGCAAAACTAAGAGACGTACCTGACGGAATAAACCCAATGTTGCTAAGGTCGTTATGTATAGATCACCCTCTTCATCACCAAGCAGTTTTGAAATGCCAAAGTTGCTTAGGGGCGCAACTTTGAGTAATGCTACATTTATTAATTTACTCCAAGTTGTTCAAGAATAGTGGCGTTGAGTAGTTTCTAGAATGCATGTGTCCCACGTAATTTTTTATAGATTCGTTAAAATGATTAAATTTCTATTAAAATAGGTGTGTAATGAGTAATAAAATGCAACAATTACAAATAAATCTTTAAAAGTATGACAAGAAGCAAATATTCAGGGCGTATTTTAATGTTTAAGATTAATTCCTAATTTTAAGCAATGAACTGTAAATTGTGAACTTTGATGCCCAAATAAAAATACAGACTTTTTACTGAAATTCAAAGAAAATTAGATTAAAGAAGTCCAATAGATAGAAACACAAAAAAATAAACAAAGAAGGAAAAATACAATATACACATCCTTCTTAAAACTTTATTCATAACAATATAGATGGAAAAGAAATACAAAGTCCGTACATGGTTGTTTGAGCTCTTGTCGGCACCATCTCACATAATCAATAAAAATTCAAGATTCTTCTTCGTTGAGTGAAACTAAAGAATAAATCAAATAGAACAATAAAAAAAATTAAGTGTTTTGCATATTCAAGTGGTGGAATCGGTCACTGATGTTTGTGTCAGGAAAGTTGCTTGTATTACAACCCTTGGGTGTAACACTTGTCTATATCTTGCATAAATGCAAGATACTTTGTGCACCGAGCTATCCCTTTTTTCTTATCATGTAAGCTTTATGATAACATTTTTTGTCATTGCTCTTTTCGTTGTTTGTCATGATGTTATATGTCATCAGTGATTCCCATGTAAAACGTTTACTATATTAATTGCTATTTGTATTCATGTTAATTCCTCTAACAATTTTAAAAAAAATTATTCTCCTTGAGATTTTCAAGAGGACTAATTTGGTTTTATTATTCAATTTATATTTACAAGTTCCACTCCAGCATTTTGCAGCATTAATATTAAGAGGAAATCAAGTGCTAAAACAAAGCAAAGAAAGAAATGTTTACATTATTCAACTAATTTAGCAAACATTTGCAACAAACATTTCCAGCAACATGATCCCATAGCTATAGACATCGCATTTTGTTGACACTAGTCCATCCAGTCCAGTCAAGGTGTTTAGTGACAGCAAATCAGCTATTCAAATAGCGGCCAATCCAGTTTACCATGAGAGAACTAAACACATTGACATTGATTGCTTCTTCGTAAGAGAAAAGATAAGCCAAGGGATGATCACTACGAACTATATTGCTTCACAAGATCAGCCTGCAGATATGCTGACCAAAGGCCTCACCAAGGCTCAACAAGTGCATCTAAATCACAAGCTAGGAATGTGTGACATTTTTTCACCTTCCTAGCTTGAGGAGGAGTGTTGAATACAAAAGAAAGAGGTCTCAAGTGTAGAAGATTCTAGAAGAGTTAGTTATGTTTGAAAGTTTGTTATATCTGTTTTCTATAAACAGTTAGTTATATTGTGATTAACGGCTAGTGGAAGTAGTTAGAGAGAGTAGTTGATTACTCTATAAATAACCAATTATGTACTATGGATAACACAAGTTGAATAAACAAGATTCATCATTCTACTCTACTAAGCTCCTTCTTCTTTTCTGATTCTCTTACTCTGTTCTTCTTCTTCTTAGAGACAACATAAAACAAAAATATTCGTGTTTGATTTGTTTGCTGGTCATTAGGTTACCTCGGATTCTTCCCTCCAGATATTAATGTGGTGGCCGGGAAGGAAAGATCCCAACTTATTATATACAGAAATGGGTATTCTTATTGTTCTAATCTTGATATAGTTCCAATACGCATATTCTTTGACTCACCTATAGTGTATTAGTATATTCCTTCCATTTTCGTTCTAGGATAAATATTCTAACAACAAACGGCCTAGCTTAGGTAGTTGGAAGCTCTGCATTGTGAAATGCATTGCAAAGGGTATCTAATTTCTCCTTTATGGAAAGGCTACTACATAGGATATATAGCATTTCTATGTTGGCTCTCACAGGTAAACAAAGAGGTAGTTGGAAGTTCTGCGTTGTGAACTGTAATGTTTTGTTAGGTACATTTGACACAGCGGATGAGGCAGCGCAAGCGTATGATACGATCACTATTGAGTTTCGCGGTGTGAAAAGCAAGACAAATTTTCTGAATCTGATGGACGGAATGAATCAGACTCCCAGTTAGGTCAGTGTTGTTGAGTCATCGAATGTGGTGGCTGTGGTGGCAATTCAACCATCACCACCGCCTTTGCCTCCACCACATTCAATGACTCAACAATATTGATCTGACTGTGACTTCGATTTATTTCATCCATTGAAATTAGGAAATTCGTCTTGGTTTTCACACAGTAGAACTCAATCGTCATTGTATCATACGCTTGCGCCGCCTCCTTCACCGTGTCAAATGTACCTAACCAAACATTGGATCTTTTCCTCGGATCTCTTGTCTCTGCAGTGTATTTTCACGACGGCCTCTTCTGTACTCCTCGGTAATGCACATGCTCTGCAACTCCCTTCACTTTCTCGGTCGCCTTTGCAATTCCTCCATTCACTTTCTCCACCCTCGTCTCCGCCTTCCTTCATTTTTGCTTCTTCAGCACCATTTTCACAAGTGATAAGGATGAGAGAAAACATGGGGGGAAGAACTGCTTAAATAGGACAGTGGTAGGGGAAGAAAACAAAAGCATAGTCAAGGGAGGGGAGTTTGACTTGGCTGATGTAATTTTGGGGTCCACATGTGATGTGGCATTATTATTTTCTTTTTAATGTTTGTATGGATATTTTTCTATATTTTATTTCCTAATGACACTTGCACATTTCACAAAAAGAAAAAAGGAAAAGGTTAATAAATGGGAAATGCTATATTTTGATTTGGGTTTGATGGTTTATTATTTTTCAATTTTGGGAAAACACCAAATAAACAGCAATTAATTCCTTCCCACCCACCCCCCTCACCCCTCACCCCTCTTGCTGTTATAGGTCCATGATAGTTCTCATCTTATAAGGTTATTGTGTCCATTTTATAGCTTGTTTCCCTGTGTGTGAATCAGCAGTTGTTTGATTTTCTCCCCGACGAAAGGGAAATCTATGTCGATATGCTTAGTCCTCTCATGCAAAATAGGATTAGAGGCTCTCTGTATAGAAGCCTTGCTATCACAATGTAATGCTTCAAGCGGGTCCAGACTCCCTGTGGCAAAGAAAATACCCAATCCGGGAGAGATTTTAACATATCTGAGATGGTTTAGGCAGTTGCATAAACTGGCAAAGCACCTGAACTGCAAAAGCAATATCAAAAGCTTATTTAACTAACTACCCATTGTCAGACTCGGTATGGCTGCGAAAAGGATTCAGTTTCTGACAACCTTCAAGTCAGATGATGAGCATATAGAGAGTCAACATAATGGGGAATGAAGAATGTCTGCAATCTCGAAAACACACACATGAACAAAGGAGTGGAAAAAAAGTACAACATGACAATTGAAATTATAACGAGAACACTTCTAGAGAAATTTCTAGTTTCACTACTAGCTCAAGAGCTCTACTTGCTTAGAAGATACCATGTTGAAATTTTGCGACCAACTCAACTAAATGCTTTGTGTATTGAATCTAACAAACTTTATTTACGTCTTCGACAAGTGAAAATGCAAGGAAGCAAAGAAGGTAGAAAAGGGCAACTAACAATTTTTGTTTTTTTAAGAAAAGATGGGGCAGCAAAAAGCGGTTAAAATGGCTTTCAATAATTTTATTAAGCATTGGGGGCTTTAAATTCGCAACTCCTCAGTTCAATTTATCCTCCCTCGTCGCCACCTTCCCACTTTTTTGCTTCTTCGGCGCCATTTTCACTAGTGATAAGGATGAGAGAAAATGTAGGAGAGAAGAGTTGCTTAAATAGGAAAGTGGTAGGGGAAGCAAACAAAAGCACAGTCAAGGGAGGGAGAATTTGACTTAATTGATGTAATTATGGAGGCCACATGTGATGTGGCATTGTTATTTCCCTTTCTCGATTGAATAGGTTCTTAGTACTATTAGAGACATCATAAAAATAATACATACAACGTAAGATTCAATAGTTCCCATGGGGTTCAACACCTACTGTAACCACATAAAAAATAATTTTAATTATGTATAAATCGTATATTTTTCCGTCGAAAGGGGTTCGGACGAACCTCCTAAATAGGGCTGGCTCCGCCTCTTCTCGCAATACAATAATACTGTAGGTGTGTTTTTGACCATTATCACTTCTCACTTATTAGAAGACAAATATATAGAATGAGATATTTGCGAGCTGTTTAACTAAGCTTAATGTCCGGTTAAACTAAATTATAAACAATTTTTAGCTTACGTATGTGTTTAGTAAACATTAAACATGCTTAATAGGTAAAACCAACCAACAGTCATAAGTTGGCCATCTCAAACTTAACACCAACGGCCTCTTTCATACTCTTCGATAATGCACCTCCTCTGCAACTCCCTTCACTTTCTCCGCCGCCTTTGGTGTGTGTCCCACATTGTTGAAAATGAGAATTCAATAGTCCATGAGAAATTACAGTCCTGCCTCAAATGAATCTTCTATCTTCATTCCGTTCTATTCCGGATAATTTTATTATACTAAAGAATATCTTACCTTTAAGAATAATAGGTCTTTATGTAAAACTAGACAACCTCTTGTTGGGATAATAGACTGCAAAAACCGTAAAGAGCAGAGGTTGAAAGTAAGAGGACTCAATATATGCTGAAACACAACTTTTTCTGTATATATAAAAAGACTGAAGATAAGCCTTTATATAGACTTATAAAACAAATAAACCACTAACTAAGTTACCAACTATCCACTAACTAAGCAACTAACTCCATTATTTGTTAACTAAAAATATACTGCAGCATGACTGCTAACAGTCCATAAAAATAGGAAACTACTAACAACTTGAATTTGACTTGGTCATACATTGAATTAGTCTTCAATACTCCCCCTTAATTCAAAGTTACAGACACCAAGCAAAGCCCTAAAGTAAATAAACTTGTCTGCTGCCAAAGACTTCGTCAGTATATCAGCTAATTGCTTATGAGTACTGCAATGCTTCAGTATTATTTCCTCTTTTGCTACCAAATCGCGAATGAAATGGAAGCGGACATCAATGTGCTTAGTTCTGCTGTGAAAACTTGGATTCTTTGTCATAGTGATCGACGCTTTGTTGTCACAGTATATCTCTGTTGCACTTTATTGCTTATGCTAAAGTTCTGCTAACATCCTTCTAAGTCAGATGGCTTGACAAGCTGCTGAAGTTGCTGCAATGTACTCAGCTTCTGAGGTTGACAGCGTTGTTGTAGCTTGTTTCTTTGAACTCCAGGTCACCACACCTGAACCTAAAGTGAAAACATGAGCTGAAACGCTCCATCTATCATCCAACGAACCAGCATAGTCACTATCAGTGAACCCGCATAATCTAAACTTGGAAACTTGTGAATACCAAATACCATAGTCCATAGTTCCAGCGATATAACGCAAAACCCTTTTTGTTGCTCCAAAATGAACCTTTGAAGGTTGTTGCATGAACCTGGAAATGACACCAACAGAGAATGCAATATCGGGGCGAGTGTGGGTTAGGTAAATCAAACCTCCAACTAGGCTTCTGAAACTTCTAGCATCATCCATCTCCGCTCCTTCATTAAGACGCAATTTTTCACCAACATTCATAGGTGTAACTGCAGGCTTGCAATTAAGCAAACCAAATTTAACGAGAAGGTCCCTGGCATATTTCCTTTGTGATAGAAATATTCCATCTTCATCTTGATGGACTTCAAGGCCAAGAAAGTAATGTAATAAACCCATATCTGACATCTCAAACGCATTCATCATTTGCGACTTAAATTCATCCACAAGAGAAATAGAAGAGCTAGTATAAATAATATCATCAATGTAAAGGTAAACAATGATGAAATCAGTACCTCTCTTGTTTACATACAATGTGGGTTCATTCTCACTTTTCATATATCCCTTTTTCAGAAGATACCCATCGATTTTGCTATACCATGCTCGAGGGGCTTGCTTCAAACCATATAATGCCTTTTTTAGCTTGTAGACCTTTGTTTCATCGCCCTTCTTTATGAAACCTTCTGGTTGTGCTACGTAGACCTCTTCTTGTAAGTCTCCATTGAGAAATGCCGACACCTCTTCTTGTAAGTCTCCATTGAGAAATGCCGACTTGACATCAAATTGATAAACTAGCCATTGTGACTGCGCAGCCAATGCTAGAACAAGTCTAACGGTTTCAAACCGAGCATTTGGATAAAATGTTTCTTCAAAATCTATACCATATTGCTGCGCATATCCTTTTTCCACAAGACGAGCTTTATTCTTCTTTAGGCTCCCATCCGCTGCAAACTTTGTCTTGAAGATCCACTTCAAGACGATTGCATTTTTTTCTTCCGGTAATTCCACCATCTCCCATGTGCCATTCTTTTCGATAGAATTTATCTCTTCAACCATCGCACTCCGCAACTCTTCCTTTTCAGCTGCTTCTCCATAATGTGTAGGATCTGAAACAGCAAAAGAAAATTGACAAGATGTATACATGTCATTAGCATACTTGGGATTCGGCTTTGTAGGCCTTGTTGATCTTCTTAATGGAATTGGCTCATCTGGAGACTCTTCGAGAGTTGTTTCTAAAGAGGTTTTGCTCGGTGAAGCCGAAGAAGATAAATCCGAGAAAGTTGTAGAAGAACCCATTGCTGTAGCTGCAACATTTGGTTGTTGAATTCTATCAAAAGTGATTCCAGTCGGCATAGGAATCTGCTCTGGCATCTTACCATTACTTTCACTCCAATTCCAACTTGTCGTTTCATCAAATACTACATCCCTTCTGATTAAAATCTTTCTACTAAGGGGGTTATACAATCTATATGCTTTGGATTGTGTACAATAACCAATAAAAATGCATTTTTCAGATTTCTCATCCAACTTATGATGGAATTGAGAATTTATCAAAGCATAAGCAATACAACCAAAAATTCTTAAATAGCTTACAGATGGTTTTTTACCCCGCCAAGCTTCAAATGGAGTTTGATTTAGAACAGCCATGTGGGAGATAGATTCAATAAATGGACTGATGTCGCCACAGCTTCAGCCCTAAAATGATTCGGAAGTCCCTTTGCCTGCAACATTCTTCTTTCCATCTCCACAACAGTGCGATTTTTCAGCTCAACGACACCATTTTTCTCCAGTGTATATGGTGTTGTTAGCTCCCTGTGGATGCCACTTTCTTCACAAAAGAAATTAAATTCCTTGGACAAGAACTCGCCGCCTCTATCAATGCGAAAGGTTTTGATGGACAAACCACTTTGTTTCTCAACCATGGCTTTGAATTGCTTGAATTTCTGAAATGTTTTTGATTTGCTTTCCAAAAAATAGACCCAACTCATGCGACTATAATCATCAGTAAAGAGTAGAAAATAACGACTGCCACCAAAATATGTAGTATGCATAGGTCCACATAAATCAGCATGTATTAATTCAAGACATTTTGAATTCCTCCAAGCCTTTCCAATAGGAAAAGATGTTTTAGTTTGTTTTCCATAAATGCATCCTTCACACAATTCAATAGAATCAATTTTTGGTAGTCCAAGAACCATACCTTTGTCAACGAGCAATTTCAAGCCTTTTATGTTAAGGTGACCGTACCTCAGATGCCACAACTTTGAGTCATTTTTTGCACTTGCAGCAAGGGCAAAATTTTCCATATTGGAAACATCCAACGGAAACATATTATTTGGCGTCATGGTGATGCAAACCTTTTTGCCCTGACTTCTTGTTTGTAATGACACACACATCGTCATCTAACCAAAGAGAATATCCATCAGTCATCAGTTTTCCAACGATTATCAAATTGTATCCTAGATCAGGTACAAACTGAACATTATCCAACACTTTTACTTTGTCATGGCTAGTGTCGACAATCACCTTGCCTTTTCCTTCAACCTGCATCTCTTTTGTGTTGCCAAGTTGCACTTTCTTCCTTTGCTTCTCATCAAACTCTTGGAACATAGATTTGGTTTCCGTCATATGATTTGAACAACCACTATCTACAAACCATAAATCACTTGACTTATGATCTGTATCAACGCAAGAAAAGAGATAATTTTCTTCCTCATTTTCTCCTGCCGCAAAGTTTATTTTCTGGTCTTTATACCAGCAGTCAGCCCTTATATGCCCGTAGCGCTGACAGTGATGACATTGAATGCCATTTTTTTGGTTACTTTGCTCATTGGACTGCTTGTGCTCGTCATTCCTTCCTCTGCCTCGTCCATAACCACGACCACCGCGGAATCCTCTTCTTCCTCGGCCTCTGCTTGCTGGACCATTGTTTTCTCCATACTTAGTTGTAGCATCCTTCACCTAGAATGCCTTCTGTTCATTCTTTTCAGTAGATCGATTGAGTCTCACCTCATGAGATTGAAGAGATCCCATCAATTCATCAAAGGAAAATACTGAAAGATCCTTAGACTCTTCAATCGCAACAACTACATGATCAAATTTTGGAGTCAACCTTTGCAGTATCTTTTCCACAATGGTCTGGTCAGTAACCTTCTAGCCATAGGATCACATTTTGCTAATAATTGCCACTGCTTTGGACAAAAAATCAGCAATAGATTCCCCACTTTTCATCATCAAGGTTTTAAAGTCACGCCGAAGTGATTGAAGTCTCACCACAATGACCTTTGAATCACCTTGAAACTCCTTCTGTAGAATGGACCAAGCCTGCTTTGACGTGGTTGCTGCCGCAATCCGTGAAAAAATACTATCATGGACAGCTTGTTGGATAAACACCAGTGCCTTAGCATCTTTTTGCTTGTTGTTTCGCAATCTATCTCCTTCATCGGGATCTGCAAATTCAATTTCTACCAAGTCCCAAAGATTTTGGGATTTGAGTATAGTTCTCATACGAATACTCCAGAATTCGTAACTTTCTCCCGTAAAGATGGGAATGAGTGGTTGTGTCACACCCGAGGAATTTCTGCCACTTTCCATGGCTCTTGATACCACAGATGTTGGGATAATAGACTGCAAAAACCGTAAAGAGCAGAGGTTGAAAGTAAGAGGACTCAATATATGCTGAAACACAGCTTTTTCTGTATATATAAAAAAACTGAAGATAAGCCTTTATATAGACTTATAAAACAAATAAACTACTAACTAAGTTACCAACTATCCACTAACTAAGCAACTAACTCCATTATCTGTTAACTAAAAATATACTGCAGCATGACTGCTAACAGTCCATAAAAATAGGAAACTACTAACAACTTGAATTTGACTTGGTCATACATTGAATTAGTCTTCAATACCTCTAAATTTCACACAGAACATCTACGTCATCTACTGAGATAACAGTTGTAACCAAGAGTATTACAAACTGAAATGAATTTTTTTCCATTCAAATTTTTTGATCATTTTCTCCAACCAGATAACACATAGAACAGAATGTGCCTCATGTCCAAACACTACTGTTGACTTACACGAATCCACCAAAGTCAAGAGCTCAGGTCCCTAGATGTTATGGGGCTGGCTTGACCCCATTACACAAAAGTTGTATACAATTGAAGAATAGAATCGTCTGAACATATAATGGAAGACTATACATATTCCATGACCCATACAAAAGTTAAGTTCACTTAACTAACAAAGAAGTTGGAGTTGTCAAATCTCTTTGGGAAAATGCTCAAATATAACACTGAACTATCAGAAATGGCTCCTTTATGTCATCCGTTAAAAGTTGAGCTCATTCATGCCATCACCGTTACAAAAACAGCTCATCCATGCCATTACTTTTTAACGGTGGTTTTCCAAAACAGCTTTGCCACGTTACCTTTTATTAGAGGTCCACTTCATTAATTAAAATAAGCAAAAAGGCTCAAATATGCCATTGAACTATCAGAAATGACTCGTTTATTCCATCAGTTAAAAGTTCGGCTCATTCGTGCCATCACTGTTATAAAATCAACTCACCGATGCCATTACTTTTTAATGATGAGTTTCTAAAAATAGTTTTTGCCACGTGGTCTTTTATTAGAATTCCACGCCATTAATTAAAATAAATCAATATTAATTTTAAAATATCGAAAATTAGTTAGTATCGGGATTATTTATTTCAGCATATATACCATAATGATGGGAGAAGTTATCCCATATACATGGCGGGATAATTGGAATAACAAACTTCTTTTAAGCCGTTATTTGGAAATGATTTTTCAACAATGTATACTCCACTAATTCGTGATGGGAGAAGTTATCCCATATACATGACGGGATAATTGGGATAACAACTTCTTTTAAGTCGTTATTTGGAAATAATTTTTCAATAATGTATTCTCCCCTAATTCGTGATGGGAGAATGGAGAAGCTCTATTGATACACCTCTTTCTTTTTCTTGCTTGTCCTAATCGTTCATTGACTTATTTTCTTGCAACTTCGGAGTATATATTGGAGTCACTGAAATAAAACTAATCAGTTACTGTAGGATAAAATTTTTGAAGTTTCTGTTAAGCGTAACATTTATAATGATTTAGAATCAACTAAAAATAGACAAAGGATATACATTAATCACTCTATTTCTGATCAGAAAAATAGTTGTTGTTGTAGGAAAAAAAAATTCTTTAATGGGTGTGGATTGGGTTATGTTAAATGAATCGATTATTTTTAATGGGTCTAAGATATTTGAAATTAATATTTATTTATTTTAATTAATGTCGCGGACCTCTAATAAAAGGGCACATGACAAAACTGTTTTTGAAAACCCATCATTAAAAAGTAATGACATGGGTGAGATGATTTTATAACGACGATGGCATGAATGAACTGAACTTTTAACTGATGGCATAAATGAGCCATTTCTGATAGTTCAATGGCATATTTGAGTTTTTTTCCTTATTTTAATTAACGACGTGGACCTTTAATAAAAGGCCATGTGGCAAAGCAGTTTTTAAAAGCCACCGTTAAAAAGTAGTAGCATGGATGAAATTGTTTTGTAACGGCGATGGCATGAATGAGCTCAACTTTTACCGAATGGCATAAATGAGTCATTTCTGATAGTTCAGTGGTATATTTGAGCCTTTTCCCAATCTCTTTCTTATTCTTGGTAGTTGGCGTTTTGTCTAGTCGACATAGCCCCTGTACTTCTCTAGGGAGTTGTTGATAAGCAGAATAGAAAGTAGTATTTCCCGACAGTGATTCTTCTTCCCCTTTAAGTAAACAATCGTTCAGTTAAAGACATGTTCGGGAAATGCTCAGGTTCTTGTGCCAATAAAGAGGGCTTTATTGAAGAGTCCCCTACCGAAATATTAGATTCTTATTGGAACTGAAATCTAGGATATATATATATATATATATAGTAAACCTTGGATCACATTAAGCTCCTGTTCTGATTTTTGAAAAGTTCCCTCCGTCTATATGTGAAATGTATGCTGTAACCAATTGGCAAACAATTTTTTTGTTGAAACCAGTAACTTAATTACTATACAATTGATCAACTCTTAAAATCTTTTGGTTGCAAATTGCAAGGCGGAAGCTGACGCTGGTGGTACTAGCCTTGATTTCAGTGTCGTATCCTCATTTAGATTTGATGCTGGCAGTAGGCTATGTTCTTCTAGACCTAAAATTCAGTATCATGTCTTGTGTAAGCTATGCCTCAAATATGTTGGACATATTAGTTATAGATACATGCAGATATCATGATTGTTCTCAGGATGATGAGAAATGCCCATACGCCTTGTGTGGTATTTTGGACTCCTGTCCTGTTACGTGGCATGCAAATCATGTGGAAATGAGTTTGCAAAAGTTGTGAGATGCAGTGACGACTTAAACTTTTTTTGAACTATGCAAAATGCAAGTTTTAACCAAATGCATATTTCACGAATTCTTTGGACAAATTACCAAATTGAAGTAACGCATAGTCTACTTTCCTTTGTTCAAACTTGTAAGATTTATATACATCAAATATTTAAATTTGTTTTTTGATGGTGTCACATAGCAAGACACATAATTGAAGACATATCTATAGACGTTAGTTTTCCATCGCAGAAGGATTATAGGTTTGTGTAATAGTAACATATGTGTGAATGTCGTCGAAGCTACTTGCAAATACCCGTACGATATTTTCAAGAGAAAATGACACCATATTCATATATAGTTGCGGAGCCAAAAATTTTATTTAGGAGTCTCAAAATGTAAAGAAGTAAATTCACGAAGAAGTAAAAGGGTGTCAATATGTAAAATTGATCCATTTTGTAAACGATTACGCAATAGGCAAGGAGTACTATCCCTTCGTCTTGTAAATATCCCACTTGGTAATTAATAAAATTACTTTCATTGCCAAAAAAAATCATTCTTCACACCATAGATTTATTTAACAAACATTTGAAACAAAACAAGTTATTTGGAACAACAGTCGCCAAAAGCATGTTCAACATGCAAGAAGTTGAATCCTGATCTTCTGTAGTATCCCTACAACATCTTTCATGTTTGTCCGTCTTGCTGGAGATTCAACACAACAATCTAGTGCCACTTTCATGATTGATGCTACACAATCTAACGTCTTCTTCAAGTGATTATCCATCGGTGGAACCAAGTTGGAATCCGCAACATCCATTACTGCATCAGGAAGTGAATAACTCACCCATTGCTTCAAGCTTAGATCTCCCTCAAACTCACTAGGCTTTCTCCTAGTAAACGTTTCCAGCAATATGATTCCATAACTATAGACATCACATTTAGTAGACACTAATCCATCTTGTCCATACTCTGCAATCAAAGAATTAATTTAAAGATGTAACATGATAACTAGGTGGAAAAAAAAAAGAAAGGGAAAAGAAATGTTCAAAGCAAAATCAAGAGACGTACCTGGCGCAATATAACCCAATGTTGCTAGTGTTTTTGTGTATAAATCACTCTCATCTTCACCAAGCAGTTTTGAGATGCCAAAGTCACTTAGGTGGGCAACCATATCCTCATCCAACAACACATTACTAGGCTTTAGATCACAATGAATCACAGGCGATGAGCACCCATGGTGAAGATATTCCAAAGCACATGCCACATCTATCATTATGCTTAGTCTTTTCCTGATGTCGAGGAAGTAGTTGTGCGAATACAAATACTTCTCAAGACTCCCATTAGGCATATACTCGAGCACTAAAGCCTTGAAATCAAGATTGGAACAGCTAGTAATGACTTTTACGAGATTCCTATGGCGAAGGCTACACAAAACTTTACATTCCATATCAAAACTCTTGAATGCTGCATCCAGTTGCAGGTTGAACACTTTAACTGCAATGGCAGTTCCACTTCTGAGAACACCTTTGTAAACAGAGCCAAAACTTCCAGAACCAATCAGATTACTCTCGCTAAGCGCATCTGTTGCTTGGATCAGTTCATAGTATGAAATTCTTTCTCTTGTTGTGGCAGACAATGAATCAGCTTGTTGAGGAGCTCTTTTACCTTTTCTATACCTAATCCAGAAAAAAATAAAGGTGCTAGGAACAACTACTAGTGCAATTCCCAGCAAAAGAAAAAGAACTAGCAATTTTTTCCTATTTGATTTGTGCTTTGATGAAGTGGGGCATGGCGGGACACTAAATCTTGAAGAACCACACAATGCTTCATTGTAGATGAAAAACTGACTCGAGAGGTTCTTAAAAGGACCCCCCGAGGGTATTTCACCATACAATTTGTTGAAAGAAACATTGAAATACTTCAGGTATTGAAGTTTCTCCAAAGACTTAGGAATGATTCCCGATATATTATTATGAGAAAGGTCTAGGAATTCCAAACCTACCATGTTGCTCATTGAGTCAGGTATAGATCCTTGCAATTTGTTGTGTCTCAAAGAAAGGTGTGCCAGATTTTGCAATCCTCCAATTTCTCTTGGAATTCTATTTGAAAATTGATTCATCGATAGATCCATCTTTGTTATAGCCTTTAGATTTCCAATATCTGGAGTTAAAGAACCTACCATGTTGTTTGACGATAAGTCAAGAACCACTAGATCATGAAGGTTCCCTAAGCTTGGCGGTATATTGGAACTCAATTTGTTGGAACTGAGATGTATCTCCCTAAGGGAAGTAATATTCCCTAAACAATAAGGAAGACATCCTGAAAATTGATTTTGACCCAAGTAAATGTCACCCAAATGCTGCAATTTACATATAGGATCTCCAATAAATCCTGTAAATTTGTTGTTACTCAAGTCAAAGCGCTGAAGTTTTTCCAAGTTACCAATTGATGTGGGGATTGATCCGACCAAGTTGTTTCCAGAAAGTTGAAGGAATAATAAGCTGCTTAAGTTCCCAATTTCATTTGGAAGTCGCCCTTTGATTTTACAACTGCTGGCAGTAACTTTTGTAAGAGATGTGGAAAGGTTCCCAGCGGAGGCAGGAAGAATTCCATTAAGAGGGTTCAATTCTAGAGATAGATATTTTAAATTTCTGCAATTGGTTAAGGATGTCAGGAAGCTTAACGATGAATCACTTGTTAAATTGTTTCTCTCCAAGTTTAGGTTCTGTAAATGAGTCAAATATCCAAGTGAGTTGGGAATCAAGCCAGTGAGTTTGTTGATGGCAAGCTCAAGAATAGTAAGTTTTGAACAATTGGAGATGGAATGAGGAATTGTCCCAACAAGATTGGTTAAGTTACCCAGATAAAGTTCTTCAATGTTGGGTAAGATAGAACACATGTTCGGTGGGAAGCTTCCTGATAGATTGTTGAATGAAAGACCAATTATTCTCAAACCTGATATGTTGAAGGTATCCATATCAAGTGGACCACTAAATCCATTATCCCCAAGATCAAGATTCTCCAACTCAACGAGATTGCTTATCTCTTTGGGTATTTCACCTGTCGACACATGAAGAAAGAATGAATACAACCTGATATGTGATTCATGCTTTAGTTTGACTTGATGAAGAAGAATCTTGAATTGTAATTGGTAATGGGATAAGGTGTCGACAAGAACTCAGAAAATTATGTTCTAACTCTATACTTCTTTTTTCTTCATTTATATTGTTATTGATCAAAGTGTTAAGAAGGATGTACATATTATATTTTTTTTTCTCTATTTTATTTTATTTTTTGTGTTTTTCTCTCTATTGGACTTCTTAATTTAATTTTCTATGAATTTCTGTTCTGCAGGTTTGTATTTTTATATGGACTCAAATATATAAAATGATACTTTATTGGAATTTGGTTAACTGCTAACAGATGTTCAAATTTACTGTTTACACATTAAAAGACGCTCCTCACTTGGTGTTTCTTGTCATACATTTGAAGATTTATTTGTAATTGTTACATTTTATTACTCATTACATGCATAAATTCATAGAATTTTAATAGTTCTAATGGATCTATAAAAATTAACATGAGAAACACATGCAATGCATGTGCATGTATATCGAGATACTATTTGAATATATATGTACCTATAAGCTTATTTCCACTAATCTGTATAAGTTGAATGTTGGTTAAGTTGCCAATCTCCCGCGGTAAGAATCCACTAAGATTGTTCTGCCACAGTGTCAAAATTTGCAGCGAAGAGATATTGAATATGGAGATCGGGACAGAGCCGGTAATCTGGTTTTCCGCCATCCATAACTCCACCAAATTAACAAGATTTCCAATTTCTTGTGGAATTCTCCCTGCATTTAATGCGTAAAAATAAAATTCTGAAGTAATAATATACAATAGTGGTAGTATTCATAAGATGAAACGTACCAGTGAAATGGTTAGTTCCGAGATACAATTTTTGCAAGTTACTCAATCTTCCAATTTCACTATGTATTCGTCCATCAAACTCATTATGCGATAAAGACAATACTTGAAGTTGTGAACAATTTGACAAGCTTGTAGGCATAGGACCCCGAAGCTTGTTTTTTGATAGATAAAGCCCTTTGAGTATTGGGAGACCATTGCATAAGCCATTGGGAAGATATCCTGATAAGCTATTGCCAGTAAATGAAATGACTTCGATCCTAGAAATATTGAAAATTGTGAATGGTATAGAACCCGTAAGTTGATTATACTGTATGGACAACCAGTTCATGTTGTGAAGATTGCCGATCCCTTCTGGGATGTTTCCTTGAAGTGAATTGTAAGATAATTCTAACTTCTCCAACCTTGAGGCGTTCGAGAGTGACGTAGGAATAAAGCCTATGAGCTTGTTACCCCCCAAGTTTAATACTCTAAGGTTCATAAGACTTCCAATCACTTTCGGTATTTGACCGTCTATGGAACTGAATTTCAGATTTAAAATCTCAAGTGTTGAAATATTAGAAAATGAAGAAGGGATGGAACCAGTGAAACTATTGTTTCCAAGATTTAGAACTTGAAGCTGGTGTAAGAATCCAAACCAAGAGGGAACCTTCCCGCTGAAGCTGTTGAAACTTAAATCAAGAAACTTAAGCCGACGCAAGTGTGCCATCTCTTGAGGCAAATTTCCACGGAAATTGTTGCCACCCAAGTCAAGAGAAACAATAAACGTGAGGTTTCCAAAATCACGGGGTATTATTCCCGTAAGATCCATGTTGGAGAGATTCAAGAATCTCACTCGCTGGTGGCGAGAACCACAGGTGACTCCCATCCAATGGCAAACAGAAATAGCAACAGACCAGCTTTCATCCAAGAAATGAGGAGGGTCTGAAATAATTTGGGATTTCAAAGAGAGAAGAGCCAATTGATCAGTGGTATTTTTGGTTTGGGTCATGGCTGAACCAACCATAACATAATGAAGCAACAAGAGTGTTAAGAGAAAAGAGGTGAAAGCTCTCTCCATAATTGCATAAATTGGTAGAAATAGGGATATGACTAGCAATAATGTGAGTTTGGGATTTAAGTAGCAAAGACATCCGTTGCTCTTCTTTTAGAATATCTTTTCATTCAAACATCTTTTTCAGGCAAAAGAAAAAGCTTTCCTTTCTTTATGTTATCTCAAGAAAAAGAAAGTGACTTTAATTTGTTCAAGAAAGAAATATAACTCGTATTGACTCGAAAAGGAGTCTTCCACTAACTTTTATAACCAAATGTAAGATGTGAAATAAGACAGAAAGAATTCGGTAAATATTTAACAAACAAAATTTTAAATATTTGAAAAAATGTTAAAAATAGGTTTAAGGAATAATGCACGTGATTTTATTTTCTAGTTTTCTTTAATTTTTTTTATATACAACACCTAGTTAAATTGGGATTTCTATTTTTGATAAGAAACGGATTAGTTGTTTCTGTTGTTTTTGGTAGCAAATAGGTTGTTTTTTTATGGTAAGTTTAACCTATTTTTGATTATAATATAATAGTGATTATTTAAGGAGGAGTTGATGATCAACAAAATATGCAGCTTTACCAGAAAAAAAAAATAAACTGCTCTGCGTCTCTTCTCTTTTAATGGAGTTAATGCATGTAATAAATGATTGAAGAGGCCTCCATATGTTAAAGTCTTGAAAGGACGGTGTTTTACATAAGTTTCATATGATTTTTGATATAAGAACTCTCTCATGTGATGTGATGTTTAAATCTTTTAGGTGGCCATTAACATGATTTTGAATGAAAGGGCTATAGATTTGATATGTTATGATATGGCATGCAAGTCTAGGTATGATGATACCTATTATGGAATGCACTTGACATGAAAGAAATGAATAATTTGAGCATGAAGCATGATTTTAAAAGACTAAAATTGGGCTTAAAGAGAGTTAGATGGTTACCCAAAGAAAGCATTTGAGTGAAAGGGCTCATTGCTGGAAACCGAGTTCTGTCGACTCGGGAGATATGATTGGCATTCCGGTCATGTGAATGGCAAATGTATACTTGCCTCTAGGCACTGGTATACTAGACTAGCATTAGGACCCCGATCCTTGCGGCAAACTTGAATTTGGGGGTTTGGCCAACGAGTAAATGACAGATTTCATATAACCCGTGGACTGTAGACTTGTAGGGTGTACCATCTAGCTCAGAACTAAAGCAAAGAGTTGAGTCTATGATATATAAGAATGTTTTGAAGCTTTTGAATAATACCCATGTGTTTTTATATAGACTAGTCAAATGTACGTGCTTTGCGCGTGTGTCTCGTATAAACTAATAGTAAATTTTTATAAAAGATAAATTATTATGTCTATATTATAGTATTAAATAAACAACTTTTTAAAATAATAACATAAAACTTTAAGATAAAAATTGTACTTAAAGAAAAGTATGATAACTCATCACCACATTTTTTTCATTCGTTATTCTTCAAGAAGTACTAATCTTTTTTTCCTATAATTCTGCACTTAAATAAATAGTTAGCAACATATATTTAGGATTATATTGTTCTACCGTAACAACATACCGACTACATTCCCACAAAGTAGTGTCTGGAGAGGGTAAGTATACACAATTCATATCTAACCTTCAACAAAAAGAAAAACGTACCAATTTTACTTCATGTACAATCCTACTTCTTCCATACCAGGTTACTGATTTCATTACATTAATATTATTACAGTGTGTCCTTTTCTTATGTTTTGTACTATAATTATCATATATTTAGGAGTCTTCCTATTTTCCTTATAAAGATATTAATATAATAATTAGAGGAAAAAAGATGAAAAGACAATTTTATATAAAGCAGTCAGCAAATACTTTTAATGAAGAACAAAAAGTTTGAGAACTGTAATAAAACTGTAACAAAACACCTACTAATAATAAACAGTTAACTCTAACCGAGTCAACAAGCTAACTCTAGCTTCAATATCACCTAACTCTAGATGACAACAATGAGTTTGAGAACTGTAATAAAACACCTACTAATAATAAACAACAATAGTAGGCAACTTTGTAATCACAGAACAAAGACTTAATTACAACAAGAATATGAAAAATAGCTTGTGAGCGAGCAAGTTCCTTGTTGCGAGAGAGACTTTGATTCAAGAGCTTCAAGAGGATTTTTGTTGTAAGCATATGGAAGCTTGGTTTTCTTGTTGTGTAAGATGAGAAATATATATGAGACAAGAAAACCTAGGACGAGTCTCATTGGCTGAGACAAAAAGTGCAGCAGCTTTCTCACCAACTTTTGTACTATCGTCTGGACAGCGACGTGAATACGGTCAACCAGGTCCCTAGGTAGTTGCAGCTTTGTCATCACAAGTTCTTCAGGAACAAGGTCCCAATAGATAATTTCTCAATCATCAAAAATAAGGGCTTAACAGTTAACTTATGCTATACGTTCAAGAAATATTTTTACATGATAAGCATAATCTTATATAGTTGATCATAACTTGTATTTTAATTATTATCCTTTTATCTCTAGGACCGAATTTAGTGACGTTTACATTCTAGTTACTTTTTGTACAATTTAATTTAGCACTTCTATATGGTTTGTCAATATAAAGGGAGTTTGTTTGAGTCATATTATTTAAAATTTATTTGAAATTAATTTGGACTTGTTCTAGAGTATCTTTTCAAGAACTTCTTTTTTAATAAAGTAATACACAACATTAATTTGTATTGGCTGTTACTATCATTCGACTCTTCACTTCAGTTACGTGATTTTCTAAAGAAAATTTAAAAATTCGTGGACACTGCTCCCATATTTATGATGGCAAAATTATTCTTCTAGTTGATCCAAACTCCATAGACTTGTGCAAGACTGCAAGTCAACCAAGTCTTGCTTTTATTTTCTTTACAACTGTGATGAAAACTATAGTGGTATATCTACCAAAAAGTTATTCCCTCTGTCCATCTTTACTTGCCCATAATACAAAAAATAGATGTCCTATAATACTTATCAAGTGGGGGTATTTGCATTGAAACCGAGACTAATCCGAAATCGTGTCATGCAAGGCCCATTAAAGGGGTTTCCACATCCAGCATACGAACCTTGACGGTATCTTTTACTTGTTTTAGAAATGTTTTAATAATTTTTTTATTATTAAAAAGTTCACAAAATTAGTTTGTATTGGTTGTTGTCATTTGGCTCTTCAGTTAATTGGTTCTCTAACTTATGTGGGCCTCGAAGACTTGACCAACTTGCAACCGTAATAAGGGCTGCAAAATTATTTCTCTAATATGTCCAAACTCCAAACCTTTTGAGAGACGGCAAGTCAATAACTAAAATCAAGAAACTTGAACCGACGCAAGCGTGCCATTTCTTGAGACAAATTTCCCTGGAAATTGTTGCTTTCCAAGGCAAAAGAAACAAGAAATGAGAGGTTTCCAAATTCACATGGAATTCTGCCGGTAAGAGCCATGTTGGAAAGATTCAAGGACTTTACTCTCTGGTGATAAAAGCCACAAGTGACTCCAACTCAATGGCAAATAGAAATAGCTAGAGACCAACTTTCATCCAAGAAGTGAAAGGGGTTGGAAATGATTTGAGATTTTAAAGAAAGCAGAGTTAATTGATCAGCGGTAGTGTTGGTTTTGGTAACCGACCATAACATAGTGAAGCAACAAGAGAAAAGAGGTGAATATTTTCTCCATAATTGCATAAATTAGTAGGAAAATGGTATGGCTAGTAACCTGTGGTATTTGAGACTTTATATAGTGATAATTTTTAAGAATATCTTTTTTTGAATACTTTTCTCTTAAATCCTTTTTTGAATAGTGTTCCCTAACTTAATTTATTTTCCAGTTTATGTAGGGCCCAAGGACTTGACCATTTCAAACAAACCAAATCAACTAAGTCTTGCAAACCATGATTTTGTGTTAACATATTTTACACAAATTCATCGGAAAGCAAGTAAAGCTGTCAATAAAAATGTAACACTGAATCTTGAGAAGCGGGGAGTCAGAACTTGAATTTTATGGGTTAAAATTCAAAAATAGCGACATATGTCAGGTGTTGATAACCTGGTTGTGAATTTAAATTTGTATATATTTAGTGAATTTTTTTAATAAAAATATTGAATTTGGACTAAAGCTATTGAGTTCAGTCGAATCCGCATAAAACCTTCAACCTCCGTTCCGGAACATACCAAAGAATTCAACTTTTCTTGACATTCTTGTGGTGTGTGTCTCACATTGTTGAAAATGAGAATGCAATAATAGTCCATGAGATCAAACTATAAAAAAGAGGGCTACGTGTTATTAATATCTATTCAATTATAAAGTATAAAAGATCATTAACAGGCTGTAAATATATTTCTGATAGGATTGATTGGACAGATTGCTTAAGTTCTTTATAAATCAATCAACAATCTGTTACACGTCAAGCACAACCTTGTTGTGCTCAGCTATACGAATCCTCTACATCCATTCTAACCTTGTTGTGTTTCATACTTTCATTCCAAAATTGAAAAATAATAGTAAGTCTTTAAAGGCATAACACATAGATAAATGTGCCCTTTAGCTTGATAGCACAGCAACTTCCATATTCAACAAATGTAAGTTAGACAAAAGAACTGACAACACATTATATTGTGGAGAAAATTAAAGGGTAATGGAAGTACATTTAGCGTAAAAGTTTACTTGTCTTATATTTGGCGTAATATATAAATACGCCCTTTAACTTGACTTCAACTTCTATCTGTGTCCTTCAACTTTGGGTATGCACAATAGACACTTAAACTTGCATAAAGTTAAATAACTACACACATCCGTCCTATGTGTCATCTTACATGGTCAAGTAACCTGTGGTATTTGAGACTTTATATAGTGATAACTTTTAAGAATATCTTTTTTTTTTAAAAATACTTTTCTAGTAAATCTTTTTTTGAATAGTGCTCCCTAACTTAATTTATTTTCCAGCTTATGTAGGGACAAGGACTTGACCATTTGAAACAAACCAAATCAACTAAGTCTTGCAAACCATGATTGTACGTTAACATGTTTTACACAAATTCATCGGAAAGCACGTAAAGCTGTTAATAAAAATGTAACACTGAACCTTGAGAAGCGGGGAGTCAGAACTTGAATTTTATGGGTTAAAATTCATAAATAGCGACATGTGTCAGGTGTTGATAACCTAGTTCTGAATTTAAATTTGTACATATTTAGTGAATTTTTTTAATAAAAATACTAAATTTGGACTAAAGCTCTGAGTTCAGCCGAATCCGTAGACAACCTTCTACCTTTGTTCCGGCACATACTAAAGTGAGGACACAAATGTGTGTTTTTATTTGCTTGTGTGGGCACATCAAGAATTCAACTTCTCACATTGTTGAAAATGAGAATGCAAATAGTATACATGAGTTTAAACGACAAAAAAAAAAAAAGGGCTCAATTTTTCTCATATCTATTTTGGCTTATATTATTTCACACGATATGACATGTAGGATGTGTGCATCTCACATGATTTTCCACTTAGGGCGCATGTGTTTAACTGTTTAACTTTATAATTGTTTAAGTGTGTACTTGTATATACCCAAAGTTGGATATATAGATGTCTGAGGTCATCAAGAAATTTTTTCTTCATTTATTCAATCATATAAATATTAATACAATTAAAATATAGTTTCAATAAAACAAAAAGAAGGTTGTTGTCAATTTGATATCCAAGTGTAGAAGCCATTCATTTTAGATGAAAAAGGTAAATTTTCCCAAGTTATGTGGGGGCATCAAAGATGTCTGCCAAATGCCAATGCAATAAGTAGATAAAGATGTCTTACTGTTTGGATAGTTGTTATTTATTATTATTTCTTACGGGTCGTTTGGTAGAGTGTATTAAAAAGCTAATGTATGTATTAATTTAATGTGTACTATTAGTATTTTGTTTCAATCTATGTATAACAAATGCTTGCATTAGTTGTACACTCTATTGTATAACTAATACCTCAAAATTCATGGTATTAGTAATGCAATGCATGCTTTAACATGATTAAAAATACTATTATTTCTCAAAAAAAAATTCGCATCCTTTCCAACATATATATGAAGGGTATTTTTTTGAAAAAAGAATTAGAAATTATGTAATTCATGTTATTTTTAATACATCAAACAAAATACCGTATAAAAAAAATACAAGCATAACTAATGCAAACTATGGGTGTCAAACGGGCCGGTTAAAACCGGCCCACATAATCATACCGGCCCGGTTTGACCCGGCCCGGTAAGCCCAAGGGCTTTAGGGGTCCTGGTCCGGTTGGGTTTTTTATTTGGGCCCGGTAAACTCGGCCCGGAACCAACCCGGTTTGTGCCCGCCGGTTAACCGGCCCGGCCCGGCTAAGTTTTTTTTTTTTTTTTTGAAATTCAAGATTTCACAAACTGAAATTAAAAACTTAGTTTTAATACATTATTAATTTACTATCAAGTATTATTAATTTATTATATTAAGTAGCATATGTTTCATACTTTTATTTAAAGTAGTGTATATATTGAATGGTATATATATATATGTGTGTGTGTATATCTTCTAAATCTAAAGTAGTATATATTTAACGTATACATGTGTATATGTTTTATAAATTAGTATATAACTATATATAACTATATATAACTATATATATATATATATATATATATATATATTGTAGTGTATGTTTTATTTAAAGTAGTGAATATATTGAATGGTATATATATATATGTGTATATATCTTCTATAGATGAGTATATTTAATGTAGTGTATATATTGAATGGTATATATATGTGTGTGTGTGTGTATCTTCTAAATCTAAAGTACTATATATTTAACGTATACATGTGTATAGGTTTTATAAATTAGTATATAACTATATATATATATATAACTATATATATATATATATATATATATATATATATTGTAGTGTATGTTTTATTTAAAGTAGTGAATATATTGAATGGTATATATATATATATCTGTATATATCTTCTATAGATGAGTATATTTAATGTATATGGTTTATAAATTAGTATATAACTATATATATATATATATATATATATATATATATATAAATATTGTAGTATATATATATGTATTGTAGTATATATTTTATTTAAACTAGTACATATGTATTGAATGGTGTGTATATATCTTCTATAGACGTAGATATTTAACGTGTCCAAGTGTATATGTTTTACAAATTAGTATATAACTATACAAATAAATTATAGTATATTTCATTTAAAGTATTACATATACATAGAATAGAGTGTATATATGTGAATAGATCTTCTATAGACGTGTATATTTAACGTATACATGTGTATGTATTTTATAAATTAGTATATAACTATACAAATATATATTGTAATGTATATATACTGTAGTATATCTCATTTAAAGTATAACATATACATAGAATAGAGTGTATATATGTGAATAGATCTTCTATAAATGTGTATATTTAACGTATACATGTGTATATATTTTATAAATTAGTATATAACTATACAAATATATATTGTAATGTATATATATTGTAGTATATTTCATTTAAAGTATTACATATACATAGAATAGAGTGTATATATGTGAATAGATCTTCTATAGACGTGTATATTTAACGTATACATGTGTATGTGTTTTATAAATTAGTATGTAACTATGCAAATATATATTGTAATGTATATATATTGTAGTATATTTCATTTAAAGTATTACATATACATAGAATAGAGTCTATATATGTGAATAGATCTTCTATAGACGTGTATATTTAACGTATACATGTGTATGTGTTTTATAAATTAGTATGTAACTATGCAAATATATATTGTAATGTATATATATTGTAGCATATCTTATTTAAAGTATTACATATACATAGAATAGAGTGTATATATGTGAATAGATCTTCTATAGACGTGTATATTTAATGTATACATGTGTATATATTTTATAAATTAGTATATAACTATACAAATATATATTGTAACAGCCATATATCAATTATGTTGTGAAAGATGGACCATTTAGCACTAGTGTTGGGAGGACTAACAATGTATCATAAAAGTATTACTTTGTTACTTGACTCAAATGAAAAACAAAACTATGAGGCTTGCGGAGAAATAAGAAATGATTGGTACTCCGCTACATAATAATAGTCACTTATCTCTTCCTGATCCATCACAAATTTTGCAAGAGATGGATCTTCCAAATCATCAACGTCATTTCCAGTTTCTTCATCAACATCATCGTTTCGAGGAGTTTATCTCCAGAAACTGAAGTAGTAGTAGGTGATCTTCCAATAAAGTGCGCAAAGGGGTTAGCCTAGAGTTAGACTGATAATATGGCAAAGGGCCCCGAAGAGAAAAGAATGCATTTTTAGACTTGTCTCTCACACCATCAACTGTACCAAAAAGGGACTGTGAGACACTACTCGAACAGAACAGGAGGCATACCTGGAGCTAATTTAACTAACTGTCCATTGTTAAATTGACGGGCTAGGTATGGCCGCGAAAAGGACTCAGATACAGTGCAAAATACATGAAGTTTTGTAATAATAACTTAAGAAATTAGAACTTAACATTGAGGGGTCTAATTAATTTTTTTTCTAGTCTTAATTGGTTGATTTGGAAAATCTTGAAGAATGTTGCCTGATTTTCTGCTTCATTAGAGTTTCATATCGGTACTGTATTGAAAAAAGAATGTAAAAAGATAATGCAAGTTTTCTTTTTTCTTCACTTATCGTCATGTAAGCTTTTAGGGCAGCATGACCTATAGGTCACGAGTTTGAGTCGTGGAATCAGTCATTGCTATTTGTGCCGGGTAGGTTGGCTGTGTTTCAATACCTGGGGGCGATCCTTCTCCATATCCCGTGTGAATGCAAGATCTTCGTGCTTTGATACTAACTAATTAATTTCAGATATTTTGAAATTAATATTGATTTATTTTAATTAATGACGTGGACCTCTAATAAAAGACCCAATGACAAAACAGTTTTTAAAAATCCACCATTAAAAGTAATTGCATGGATGAGTTGGTTTTATAACGGCGATGAAATGAATGAACCGAACTTTCAACTGATGACATAAATGAGCCATTTCAGATAGATCAATGACATATTTGAACCTTTTACCTTATTTTAATAAATAACATGGACCTCTAATAAGAGGCCACATGGAAAAACTGTTTCTGAAAATCCGCCATTAAAAAGTAATGACATGGATGAGCTGACTTTGTAACGGCGATGACACGAATAAGCCAAACTTTTAACTGATGGCACAAATAAGCCATTTTTAATAATTCAATGATATATTTGAGCCTTTTTTCTATTTTTTAAAATTTCTAACCAATCGAACATGAAAAATTGAAAAACTAATTATCGAGACAATAATTCTTAGATGACTAGACGCTACGAGTTGTCTTCTAAATACGTGGGGCGTTGGCTAAAAATTTAAAGTGTAAGTGGTGAACAAGCTAGGAGATTATATTCTTTTTGCATTGCAATGAATGGCCACTTGTGTAAGTTGTCTTTATTTTGAAGCTTATGTCTAAAGTTAGAGTTTGTGACCCGAATTTTGTTGATTTGGCCCTAAAAAGATCGTGGTGCGACCCATATTTAAGATTTTTTGGGGGTCTGTTTTTGGGCTTAAGATTTATTTGTACGCACGTATTATATAAGTGCGATTTAGTGGGTTGTTTTTGGACATTTTATATACATCATTGCGACATTCGTCTCTTCATTATATTTCTCTCCATTATAGTAAATTTTCTCCTCCTCTGTCCGTGGTTTTTTCCGTCAAGAGTTTCCACATAAAATCTATGTGTTCTTGTTTTCTTTTGTTTTGTGGTATTGTTTATTCCTGTCTGTTTCAATAACAACTAATTTAACCTTAACTTTCTAATGAATATTCTTCTCCCACATTTTATTTTCGAACTAGGTGCCCTCTCATCCCTAATCCGAATTCCTATCGCGTAAGAACCATTAAACTGGAAGCACTTTCTACCAAGATTATTTTCAAATTTAGGGTGCAAATCCAAGATCTTTGATTATGTGTGTGTGTGTGTGGGGGGGGGGGGGGATCATGTTCATCCACAACGACCCTTAACGCTAAATTTTACTCTCATTTAGAGATATTTTTATTAATTTATATTCTTAAATAGTACACAACATTTCTTTATAATGGCTGATGTCATTTGACTCTTCAGTTACTTGGTTCCCTAACTCAGCGAGCAAAATACTCCTCGCACCGCAAGAGCCATGTTGGAGACAAGTATATAGCTTAGTTTGTGTTGATGTCAACAATTATGATCGGGCAGAATAAGCAATACCACAAAGCAAAAGAAATTAAGAAGAAGACACATAGATTTACGTGGAAACCCTTGCGGAAAAAAATCACGGGCAGAGGTAGAGGAATTTCACTATGATGGATGAAGAATATAATGAGGAGAAAGACGTATTTAAAAACATAAAAAAAAGACCCACTAAATCGCACTTACAAAATAAATCGTAGGCCCAATCCCTACGCTACCACCAAAGACCCCACAAAAAATCATAAAAATGGGTCGCACCGTGAAGCCGGATCAACGAAATACAAGTCACAAACTCTAACATCAACCATAATAATGGTAGCAAAAGAAATCCTCTACTAGTTTTTTTTTAGGATAATTTTTTTTTTTGTTGACGAGAAGATAGAGAATGAAGCTCATTATACTTGAGTGTTGATGCAGTTGTTTCTGGGTGCACAATGTGTCCTAAAGACTAAAGTACAAACAACATACAATGCATCATAATATTATTACTTAGGCACTGATGAAAACATACTACGCATCATAACATTATACATTAGTGTTGATGCACGAGTTCCATTGTTTCCAGGATTTTTATCTCTAGAATTTGAAGAACTAGTAGGTGATACTCCCATAAAATGGGCAAAGGATGCATTTTTAGACTTGACTCGCCGCCTTTTCTTCGATCTGTAACAATCTTATTGTTGTCCTGTAGATAATGATTACTTATATAGTTATAGCATACGCTAAGCTCAATATGCTAAATTGTGCTAAAGTATTAGTTTCTTGCTAATGGAGTTTGACGCTTTAAGAACAAAACGATGCAATTGGAAAGGAGAAAGGAGAAAATTCTTGATGCATGATCGATTATGTATGAGCCTTGAACTGAATTTGAAAAATGATTTTTACTTTTTATCGCACTAAGATAATTTCGCGGAAATGTAATCTAATACGGAAACATGGTCATATTCTAGATTTAGTTTAACAATGAGGAATAAAATCCAATATCAACTAAACATCATCTGAAACCGTGTTTTCATTATATGTTCATATTCAACATTTATCAACACAAACCACCCTCTCTTTTGAAATCAAATTCATAATCCAAATATAACATTACTCAAGGCATTTCAAATCATGCTTTTCAAGATGCATTCAAAACAATCCATAACATATCAGAAGTAAAGGAAAAATCATAACAAGAGAAGGATTTTTTATGAGTCGTGCTCTCAATTCAATCATCAACCTTAAAACACATGCTTACATATATATATATATATATATATATATATATATATAATTTCAAATCAATTTGGTAAAAGGCCTAAAAAACAAAACAATACCATCAAGGCTTCTAAAACATGATTAAAATCATAAATCGAAAAACCCTTTACTTAAAATCATGATTTCTAAACCTTGTGCATAATTAAAAGAAGATTTATATGCCCATGAGATTTTAGGAAAACCCTGCGTACCTTAAATTAGAAGCTTTTGAATAAACTCTAGCCTTTGGGATGCTATACGTACGATTGATGGGTGTTTCTTGTAGCCCTCGCAATAGGGATTCCGAATCTTAAAGAATTATTGAAAACCCACGGTGAAATCTTGAGATATATTGATCTTTGGATTGAAACCCTTAGGGTTGTTCTTGATGGATATTGATAAAAGTTAATGTATTTTGGGTTATTTGGGATTAAATTCCGTGTTTAAGATGAATAGGGGTTGGAAAAATACCCAAAACACCCTAAAAGAAATTCAGAGAAAACTGAAAAATAGCCTAGGGCGATAGGCAAGGCGCCGCCCTGGGTGGTCCACCGCGATAGCCAAGGCGTCGCCTTGCTTATCTCCTTGACCAATCCCAGATGAGGCGATCAGCCAGGTGTCGCGGGCTAATCGCCCCGGCTCGCTGGTTTGTGATCTCAAACGTGCCCTTAAGCTCATATAAAATTCCGAAACTCACCCGAGATGTATCTTGACTTACCCCATCGTATATCAACAAAAAAAATTAAGAAACGGAGGTCGAAAAGGTCAAAAATAAAATCTCCAAAGATTGGAAGCTAAGAATGATCCTAAGTCCTTTTTACACTTAGAAATATTTTAAATCCTCAACTCTAAATGCTAGCTATTATGAGATAACACATGTACGAAGTTTATGGGGCGTTACATTATCTCCCCCTTGGAATCATTCATCCTCAAATGATGAATAGGAACTTGATGAAAATTAAAGGTAAGGAATAACATGGGCATGATGTGTCTTCTAAGAACAGATATAACTAGTCTGGAATATATAAACTCCTATCATGAAACTGAATTTTGAGCTGCCTTAGGTTTACTTACTTCAAGGAGCTGATTCATGCTGAGAGTTTAGGATTCCCTTGAAGTTTTCATGATCCAATCAGACATATTGAATTGAGAAGTGATAACTTATGCAAGTACTAATCATAAGGAAACAAGTTTTAGACTGTACCAAGATATTACACTGTCCGAGCTAAAATACTTGGGAAAATTTAAGATTATGCACTGAACTCTCATGAACTTTCATGACTAAATAGCTTATTCTGAAACATGATGCTTGGACTGAACTGAATTCGCAATTTACATGGATTGAATAGATTATCTCTTGGAATGGTCATACACTTGAGACTTCGGATAGTAGGACCGGGTGAAAAGGTAGAAAACCGCAGTATCTTCCTGACTGTTAAGCTGAATTGCTGGCTACACAGACTGAAAACTTATTCTTAACTGGAGTATCTCTTCAACACCCTTTCTAAAGAAGTTCTAATAGCATTAGGGAGCAAATAATTTTGAACATGAGTTACACAAGACATCCAACTAAGGCATCACGACATTGACACTACTATATAGCATGGAAAATAGACATATAATGCATAAACTAGGATAGGATTACCAGGCCTTAGGTAATGCAACTTCTTACTTTCAAGCTTAGCGCACTTCTCGAATACTCCCTTAACTATACCATTCCCTTTAAATACCATACTCATTTGATTCAACTTATAATTCTTATATGGGCATTAATAAATCTTTCTACTAATGTCTAAAGTAGCTTAAATCCTTTCACCGTGATCAAGCCTAACTCTAAATCACAAAATACAACATGCCACACCACGATATTATTCTAAACCATACGATTCAACCTTCTATATCTTTTTAAAGATCACATCCTAAGCATAATGTGCCTTACCACTTCAATGAATAACTCTGAACTCATACTATGGATTCACTAGCGCATATTGCGTTCCTCCACTTACATCCCAACATGTCATTCAAGCCTATCTTTATAACCACATATGAACTTCAAGGCAAACACTAATCAAGTCATACTTCATATATTCTCTAAAACACCATCAATACAACTCCCACGCGCTACCCCAAGAACATACACACACAAATTTCAACTAACCATAATATGTATCAAAGACTTGGCCCCAAATCTTACTTCACACTTATGACCTTATCTAAAACAAGCATACAATGATCTCTCATTAAAAAGAAACATTTACTTATCACCACTTTCTTTACATAAGTAGGAGTTACTAAAAGGTTAGAACATAAGACCTTGAAGCATGGCTGGATATTATATAAGACTTGACACTTAAATGAGGCCTGAGGAAACGTAAATCAACATCAGGGATTCATCAAAGTGATCTGGATTGAGGGAATACATGGCTATAAGATGAATCTCCCCTATCATTAGGAGTATAGCATAAGTTATGGGAATAGAGCACACTATAAAGCGTGAGTACATGAGTCATGAGCTGCATAACCTCAACTTGGAGTTCATAACATATGGAATGTGATTCTGACTACTGAATGAACTGGAACTCCTCAATTTTGGAACTGGAAGAGTACATGATTCTCTATCATATGTATGTACATGAACTATGATCATGAAACTGAAACATAAAGCATAAGTAGGCATTGGGATAACTGAAAAACACTGAGATAAGAATGGGTTGAGTCTAACCCTCAATTTCTAACGTTCTATATCATACTGACATTTCTATTTGAATCTGAGAGTCTGGCTTGGTTACGTGTTCTATCATCCCTCCTTTAGCTTTAAGCCATCATCTTAAGTTCGAGAGATCCCTTACTAGACTTTAGGCTGAACTACAATCACTGCACTCTGGGGTCTGGTATACGACAATACACGTAATTAATAGAATTTAACCCGGATGACCACACCTGAAAGTGGAAAACCCACTGCTAATATTACTTTCTGAGATACACTCTATCATTCTATAGCCCCAATAGCCATCATATAATACTTGCACACTTACTAACTTTGGGTCTTCATGAGTATCCCCATAGTTGGAGTGCACACCCTCTAGTGCTCCAACTCTTATTCTGTTAGTTCAACCTTTAAAACCCAAACGTAGATACTAACACTTAGCATGGATATCACTAAGACTTCAATGAATCATACTACTTCCGTCATAGCCTACCCATATCGCGACTTCAATTTATATCTCTCTACTATGAGAATCAAGATCATGTCAAATGGCTCAACACTATAAATCATAACTCTTTAACTTGGCTATTTAGAACATCATATACTATCTAACTAGTCTTTATCCACCTGCCAACTCAACGGTACCACTAGACACACACAAAATGTAATAGCCTTAGAAAAATACTGTAACCTCATATCACCTTGTAATACTTCTACATCATACATACACTATCATACTTCATTATGAATCAAATAAACTTAAGTTCTTTCATAAATTGTTTAAGCCTATTAGATCACTTCCATATAACTAGTATCATTAACCAGGAAATAATCAAATCTACCTTCATGGGCATCAACTGATCAAACTTGATGTCTAGCGCTCCACATGATCTACAACCCCGCCTCACACATAATTCTCACTTGGGAACTATGAAATAAAACATCAAGAAACACTAGTACACTAGAACTCTATAACAAGAATAATCAATCATAGTCATAGGGCCTATCCTATTCATAATCCATTAACACATCCTCCTTCTACACACCATTACTATATACCCCTTTTCTCCAGCTAAACTTAGTCCATTGCTCTATAAGTTTCAATTAAAATCCCTCTTGCAATCTCAGGGACTCCTAAATTAACAACACTCATCCACCAAGTACCTTCATCAATAAACTATACTTTTCTTGCACAACAAACACCGTCAACAACTCTTTTCATTCTTCAAGCAAACAACAATTCACCTTAACTAATAACTCCTTCTCTACCTTTTACTAAACTAACACATAAGGACGTATCACTTCATTACCAACTCAATCTCCTGTAAAAAGATTCGGCTATACATATATTCAATAAATCACCCTTACCACTTTTCTTGCCATTAGGCCTTTAACCCCAGTTCCAACAAACACAAGAACAAAAAAATGAACAACAGTTGCTAGTGAATCAAATAGGCCTCACACGGCTTCACTAGACTTTGATTTTGTATTTTGAACAAGAAAATAAGATGAATGACAAGGAAACTATGTTAGTGAATCGAAATAGCCCCACACGACTTCACTAGACTTTGATTTTCAACAACACAATAATAACAAGGTTACAAGAGGCAGAAACTTGACACACAATATTCAATGATCTAAGAATACACATCTTACTCTGTATAAATAAAAATCGGAGTCAAACACTTCCCCCACAGACTGCCATACAATCCATACATGCTACTAGCTACCACATTAGTCTATCACTATGAAGTGGTAAATCATCCTTAAACATCGATTATTTAACTAAACACATTTATCTACACAAAAGTCACCCTCACTCTGACTTTTAACATTGCGACTTCACATCACCAACTTCTTGGTCCAATATCACTGCCAATAGGTCATGACATCGTCACTTTTACTTATATTACTACTCGAATGAAAATACATTTCCAACATTCTGCTACATATTATTCCCTCTTAAACATGACATTCACAACATAATTTTTTTGAAAAAGGCTGAACACACTTAATACCGCAGGCTGAAAAGCCCGATTTCATCAAAATCAAAGTTCACACTAGAATCAATACACCCAGAAGCACTAATGGACTCTTCACAAGTCCTTGCACAATTTCAAAAATCTTGTATGGCTAAATCAGAAAGGACCATATCATTTAAATTCTAAACTTCTGCACTTGAATCACCTCAACAATGAGACATATCTGAGCACATCAGAGTAAGGAAAGAATTAGGATAACTTTACTTTCGTATGGGCGACACCATAGCACGAATTAGAGTAGAAAAGAGGAAAATTTTGACTCTATTGCACGAACTAGAACATGAAGAAAGAGGGACATTCCTAAATGCCTAGTAGCCTCTTGCTTATAAGTGTGGCGCGCTACACACTAAAAAACAAGACTCTACCCAACGCGATTTCGCAGATACCCTGGGACCATGAACCATGCTCTGATACCAAGGTTGTCATGACCTGAATCGAGGCCCTGGCCATGAAGAGCATTACGAACCATGAAGGCTCGAACGCCCTTCCCTGTATGGTAGTCATGCACAATATTCGTACAATAATAGAAGATGTGGAAATGTAATCTAATACAAAAACATGGTCATATTCTAGATTCAGTTTAAGAATGAGGAATAAAATCCAATATCAACTAAACATTGTCTGAAATCGTCTATAAAATCTCTACTACATGATCAAATGACAACTGTCTGAAAACTAGGACAAGGACCCCAGCAGACCAAAACCATAACTAATGATATATGTCTTAAAGTAAATAGGAATTATGAAATATAGAGGGCTCACCAACTGGACTCTGCACTTCTTTCTGAAGAAATCTATAGCTTATCAGGACTCTTAGATTGTGCCTTAGATCCTGGAAGGTAGGGGGTCAATACAAGCGTACTGGTACACGAAGAAATCCAAAATAAAGCTTCTATATAAATAAAATAGTTGAGAGCTAGTCATAAAGTATCATATATGATATAAATTCCAAAACACATGGGCATTTTTGATAATCATAAAACTTTCTTGTCAATGTAGTTTTTGATCTTTGTATTACTTCTGAGTTAGGTGGCACTCCCCTACAAGTCTGATATTCCACGGGGTATATGGAATCCGCCATTGACTCGGCGGGGAAGCCCCCAACCCAAGTGTGCCGCAAGGGTTGGAGTGTCTGAGTCTGATATGCCACAGGGCACTAGGCCAGCGTAATATAATATACCCGGATCAACAAATCACGGTTTTGAACAGTGAGTTGTCTAAACTTGTGCCTTCTTCAGGGAACCACCTAATATCTCTTTATGCCAAATTTTATCCTTTTCTGAACATGCATCATTCTGAATTCTAAATCATGAAAGTCTAATAAAAGTCTGATTTCTAATTAGTCTGTGTCTGTTATGACATTGTCTGATTTGGTAACATCATACCAAGACTTGCAAGTCATGTTTCTGAGACATAATGTATTAAGCATGATCTTTAATTAAAACATAGTTCAGACCACCCAAACATGTAATTAGTATAAGAAATTTCATGTTCCGAAAACATAAGTCAAAACTATGCAAAAATTCTCATCCTTTCCGTGAACAAGTGGTGGTCATGAATTCTTTAACAAACCATGCAACTCTTTTCATTATATTTTCATATTCAACATTTATCAACACAAACCACCCTCTCTTTTTAAATCAAATTCATAATCCAAATATTACATTACTCATGGCATTTCAAATCATGTTTTTCAAGATGCATTAAAAACCATCCATAACATATCATAAGTAATGGAAAAATCATAACAAGAGGGGGATTTTTCATGAGTCATACTCTCAATTTAATCATCAACCTTAAAACACATGCTTACATATATATATAATTTCAAATCAATTTTGGGAAAGGCCTAAAGACCAAAATAATACCATCAAGGCTTCTAAAACATGATTATAATCATAAATCCAAAAGCCTTTACTTAAAATCATGATTTCTAAACCTTGTGCATAGTTAAAAGAAGCTTTATATGCCCATGAGATTTTAGGAAAACCCCGCATACCTTAAATTAGAAGCTTTTGAATGAACTCTAGCCTTTGGGATGTTATACGTACAATTGATGGGTGCTTCTTGTAGCCCTCGCAATAGAAGTTCTGAATCTTGAAGATTTATTGAAAACCCACGTGAAATCTTGAGATATATTGATCTTTGGGTTGAAACCCTTAGGATTGTTCTTGATGGATTTTGATAAAAGTGAATGTATTTTGGGGTATTTAGGATTAAATCCCATGTTTAAGATGAATAGGGGTTGGGAAATACCCAAAACACTCGAATTTTTTTTTGGAGAAAACTGAAAAATAGCCAGGGTGATAGGCACGACGCTTCCCAGGGTGGTACACCACGATAGCCAAGGCGTCGCCTTGCTTATTTCCTTTCTCACCCCAGGTGAGGCGATCAGCAAGGCGCCACGGGCTAATCGCCCTGGCTCACTGGTTCGCGATCCCAAACGTACCCTTAAGCTCATCTAAAAAATTCAAAACTCACCCGAGATGTACTCTTGACTTGACCCATCGTATATCAATAAAAAAATCAAGAAACGGAGGTCGGGAAGGTCAAAAATAAAATCCCCGAAGATTGGAAGCTAATAATGATCCTAATTCCTTTTTACACTTAGAAAATTTTTAAATCTTCAACTCTAAATGCTAGCTATTATGAGATAACACATGTATGACTTTTGTGGGGTGTTACATATGTTCTTGAAGAACCTTGTCCTAATGCTCCTAGTTCTGAGGTAGCATCTGACGAGGATACTTTGATTAAAGAACAAATTGCCAAATGGCAATATGATGATTATTTGTGCAAGAATTATATTCTTGGAGGAATGTCCAACAAATATTACGATCAATATTATGTTAAATGCAAATATGCTAAAGAGATATAGGACACTCTTCAAGCTATTTAGTTAGCAGAAAAGGCGAGTTCTAAGAAATTTCTCGTTTCAAATTATATGGAGTTCAAAATGGTTGATGACAAGTCAATCACTGAACAAGTACAAGAATTCCAACTAATAGCTAATAAAACTGCTATATCTGGAATTGCTCTAGATAAAAACTTTCATGTTGGTGCTATTGTATCAAAACTTCCTCCATCTTGGAAAGAGTACCAAAGCAAACTCTTACACAAAAAGGAAGATTTGACTCTAGAACAATTGCTGCAACACTTGCAAATTGAACAAGAGACATGATGGCGCGATAATAATGGTTTGAAGGAATCTGTCATGAAAGCTCATATGGTTGAAGAAAAATCAAACAAGAAGGAACCTGAAAATAAGAATTTTTCAAAGAAAAAGAAGACTAAAAATTTCAAGTGTAATGGTGCCAATTTTAAATCTGGTGAATGCTATCATTGTCACAAAGTTTGTCACTGTGCGCGTGATTGTAGAATTCTCAAAGTCGAAACGAAGAAAGAAAAATCAAATAAAAATAAAAAATATGATCTTGTGGTAATGGTCACTGAAGCATTTGTAGCGAAAGATCAAGTGGAATAGTGGATAGATACCGGCGCAACTCATCACATATCAGGTAACCAAAATTCTTTCAAGACTTAAGAATTAGTGGGGGCGGTAAAATTGTATATATGGAAAACTCCTCCTCTACTAAAGTTGTGGAAAAAGAAACTATTGAACTGAAGTTTACTTTCGAAAAGATAGTTACATTGATAGACGTATTGCATGTTCCTGATATTCGAAAGAACTTGGTGTCAGGTACGCTTCTTTCGAAGCATGATTTTAAAATAGTTTTTGAGGCAGATAAGTTTATTTTATCTAAAAATGGCATGTCTGTTGTAAAAGGTTAAGTTGCAAATGGAATATTTAAACTCAATATTGAAAATGAAAATATTTCTGCTTATCTTGTGGAGTCTCTGGACTTATGGCATGAATGTCTGGGACATGTGAATTTTAGATCCATTCAACTTATGGTGAATAATGGATTAATTAATGATTGTGGAAAGAATCATACTACTAAGTGTCTTACTTGTAGTAAATGCAAGATTACTAAGAATCCCTTTAAGACAGTTGAAAGGACTTCTCCACTTTTGCAATTAATCCACATTAATATTTGTGAGATGAATTGTTTTTCACGTCATGGAAAGAGGTTTTTTATTACTTTTATTGATGAATACTCAAGATATACTTATGTCTTTCCATTGAAAACAAAAGATGAAACAGTTGAGACTTTCAAAACATATAAAGCAGAAGTTGAAAATAAATTGAGTGTGAAAATCAAGTCAATTAGGTGTGAAAATCAAGTCAATCAAGTAAATCAAGTCCCTTGCTTCTTTGACTTCCAAGGGATTGGAGAGCCCCCAAGTGATATATAAAATCCACTAATGGATTTTCTTAAATACGAACATGTTCCCCAATCTGAATTACAAAAGGCAAGCAACTCAAAGGAAGAAGAGGCATTGAGAAAAAAGCCCAAACCTGATTCCTTGGACAAGTAACGAAGAACACATAATGTGGAAGTGAGATGAGGTAGACAAGGATCTTGCATGAAATGGCTAAGATGTTGGACAATGAAGGAAAGATCCAGCCTTGTGTGAGTAAGATAATTCAATTTACCAAGGAGATTTCTATATACCATAGGATTCGGAATAACATCTCCATAATTAAAACTTAGCTTTACTATAGGATCATGAGGAGATGAAACTGGTGCCATATGTGTGACATCAAATTCCTTTAGGAGATCAATTATGAATTTTCGTTGTGAAAGTATGATGCCATGAAGTTCCCTCTACATCTCCATGCTTAAGAAAAAATGTAAATCCCCAAATCTTTTATTTTAAACTCCTTTTCTAGAAATAAATTCAATGCGTCCAACTCTGAATTGTCATTACTTGTCAAAATAATGTCATCAACATATACTGCCACTATTGAAATAGATGAATTAGATTTTTTCACAAGTAGGGAATAATCGTTATGAGAGTGAGTGAACCCTTTGAAATTACGAGTAGTCGTAAGCTTTGGTACCATTGCCTAGAGTCTTGACGAAGTCCATATTTAGACTTCTTAAGGTTACAAACATGAGATGATGATGGTGGAGTTTTTCAATCAAGGAACTTCATGTAGACTTCCTCATTGAGATATCCATGTAAAAATGTGTTTTTAACATCTAATTGATTGAGACCCCAACCTCTTTTGTAAGTCGTAGCTAAAAGACATTGGATTATAGTTATTTTGAAAACTGGAGAAAAAGACTCATTAAAATCAATACCTTCCCTTTGAATGTCTTCTCTGATCACTAACCTAGCTTTTAACCTTTCAATGTTGCCATCACTACAATGTTTTACTTTATAAATCCACTTACAAGGTAAAGCCTTTTTACCGGAGGTAGTTGGACCACGTCCCAAGTGTTGTTCCACTCAAAAGTCTGAAGCTCTTTCTCCATAGCTTCTTTTCAACCTTTGTGCAACACAACTTGATTATAATTTGACAAGTTATTGAATATTATACAAGGAATTCAACATATGTTGATTATTGGAAGATAAAGTTGTGACAGAAAGAAAGAGTGGCCTGGTGAGATACGAATGATAAACAAGAAGAGCTAACATTAGCCAAGTGCATAGAATTACAAATATAATCTTCTAAATGACTAGGAATTTTGTGTTCCCGAGTTGACCTCCTAAGTGAGGAAATATTATTTGTGTAAGGAACAGGATAATGTACCTGGTCCATGATAGCAAAAGGAACATGCAGTTTTACCTGGTTCATGACAGTAGAAGGAACAGAAAGTTGGACCTAGTCCACAGTGGTAAATGAAGGAGGTAAAGTAGAAGTGTTAATTGAGGGAGATGAGATGCTTTGATTTAGCATCAACATTATCATCAGGATCAACAGTTGGGATTGATGCATGAACTGGAAAGTAGGAATCATTAGATTTAGAAGAAGAAAAAGAAAAGATATTTTCATGAAACACAATATCTCTAGAAACTATGATTTTTTCAAGAACCAAAACTTTATAACCTTTCTTTCCATATGAATATCCTAAAAAAGACATATGCAGTGTCCCTTGGTGCCAACTTAGACCTTTGAGAGGATAGAGTGAAAATAAAATATAGACATCCAAAACATTTGAGATTAGAATAGTTAGGTGTGGTCTTGAAAAGGACTTCAAAAGGTGTTTTACCATTAAGAATTTTTGAAGGAAATCTATTGATTAGATACTTTGGAGTCAAAAGACATTCACCCCAATATTGAATGGGTAGATGTGACTTGTACAAAAGAACATAGGTGTTTCTAGCAAATGCCTATGTTTTCTTTCAACCACACCATTTTTTTGTGGAGTAGACACACATGAGGTTTGATGTTGAATTCCTTTAGAAACGCAATATTCTGACTGTGTTGTGCCACTTCCTAACTCAAGTGCATTGCCAAATCTTACTATTTTGACCTTGGTTTGAAATTGTCTTTCGGTCATAGCTAGAAATGATTTGAGGAATGTGAAAGAATTTGATTTATTGCTTAATAGGAAAGTCCATGCTCCTCTACTAAAACCATCAACAATGGTAACAAAGAATTTATACCCATCATGAGTTGATTTTTTATATGGTCCCCAAGTGTCAATATGTATCAAATCAAAAATACTTTTTATTGAGATGTTACTTGTGGAAAAAGGTAGTTGGCTTGTCTTGCCATTAGAAAAATCACACATGGAGTGTCAAATTTTGACAAGAAGAGATTAAATGAAAAGGAACGTTTTTCATATTATTCAACGACATATGCCCTAATCTGTAATGCCACAATCTCCTTTATTTTGGAATCAAACAAGGCAAAATATTAATGAAAAACTAAATTAGAACTGGAACTCTTAGTACAAGAATCTGAATTAGAACTTAAACTAGGCCTTGAGATTTTATTAACTTGAGCATTTGGAAGAGTATTTGACTCGGTTGATTTGAGTATGTAGAGTCCACCTTTTTCTCTACAAATTTCCAATGGGTACTTCAAACATAAAATAAGAAACAGGAATGAATAGCACATAATTGTTGAGATGCCTACACAATTTCTGTGCTGACAAGAGATTGTACTTGAAAGAAGGTATATATAAAACATTCTATAAAACAAGATTTGGTAGTGCACAGATTGTTCCGAAGTGAGTTACCTTTACTTTGTATGAATTGAGAAGATTCATCATGAGTGCACTAGGCAAAATCTTAAAATTTAAAAGGATTGATTTATCGTGATTCATATGCTGAGAATTTCCTCTAACTAATATCAAAGAATTATTGTCAATGTTTACTAGGTCTGCATAAGAATTCAAAAGTTTAGCTTTACCTGCAACCCTTGTATTGGCATAAACTTGAGTATTTTTACCCTGTTTACAATATTCAATTGCTGAAGAAGATCCAATAGTCGTCCCACAACATTTTAAGTCAAAAACCTGGTGTTTGGAACACTTCTGCCAACCTGTTCTTTAACAATGTCGAAATTGTAATAAATTTTATAATATTTATCCACTGTATGCCCTGATTTCTTACGGTAAGCACAAATTAGATTATTTTAGGTATTGAACTTGATGGAAATTTGAGATAAGATGATTGAATAAGACACAACTATGAGAATTTGAGACATGATGATTGAATCAACATTTCTTTTATACCATGTAAGAATTGAAAGAAATTGAATGAATTGCGAAAAAAGAGAGACAGTGAATTTGCGAAAATTTTCTACTCCTTTTCTTGATTGATCGGTTTTTTGTACAATATTTTTGTATATATACAAGTAAACAGAATTAGAGCAAAACCAAAAGAAAAGAAACCCAAACACCTAAGGACTCCTAAATAAGGTAAAGAATAATACACTCCTAAATAAAATAGGATACTAGCCTAAATAAGGATACACAAAATATTTATCTAGGATGTACAAAAGGAATAAAATACAAAAGGAATAAAATAATATTTAGAATGATCTACTAATGATTTGGACGAAATCAACACGTTTCAGCAAATCCAAATCATGTACTGAGTAGGCGACTGTAATATATTAATCAGATGAAATAGGTGAACAAACCGGGTCCAATGAATGAATTACAACATCATCTCAACATCCACAACGTACAATAATTAATACAATTCTAATAGAAGAGTGGAGAGATAATTGTAACAATATCGTCTTTTGAATTTTGATCATCTTGAATATAATGCTAACAGATTAAGAAATAACAGCAACATAGCAGCGTGATAACATGAAAAAAGTTGAACCACAAAAAAATTGAATACATTTTCACCAAAATTCATGTTGAACACCAACTTTTTCCAACTCCAACATCTATTTGTCTTTTCTTAGTTGGTGACAAGAAGGGAATGAGAAACCCTTTCAACACTGTCCTTCACCAATATTCTGAACCTGACAAAACAAAACACAATCCACAACCACTTAGATGAGCAAAACTTGAGTTGTTTGTGTTAGCTACATTTGGGGTTTGGAATAATGACAATTTTTTTTTGTGAAATATGTTCCTTGTTGAAATTTATTTTTATTTAATTATTGAGAATGGTATAAAAAAAGAGAGATTTAACATGTCTCTTATCATCCACTTTGCTTATTGTAACCTAAGAAAGCAAAAGTAGAGGAAAATTAATCTTTCGATCGATGGGAAAAATAACTCTATCACTGAAGATTAAAATTTAACTCAGTGGAATGAGGGAAAAAATTTAACTCCTTGAACTGACAGCACTTGGAAAACCAACATTTGCATTTACCTGTAAATATTTTGGTTTACTACATTTGCAGAAGACAAAGTTGTCATAAAATTTCTTTCTAAGACATCAAAAAGAGAACTTTTCAACTGTCTCAGTGCTTTCTTCTGTACCTTTGGCCAATAATTTGACAGCGTTTGACGGGGTAGCATACTATATTATTCTCAAAATAGAATCATCAAACCTAGAAAGACAAACTTCAGAAGTCTGCACAGAAAAAGTTTCACATTCAGGTGGCTGAAAGTCAAAGACGGAACTCTACTTTTCCATATTCATCACTACCAACCCACAATCTTCTTTACTCTAACACCCAATATAGAAATTATCCATCAGATCTTCTTTACTTTAAAGATGTGACATTTTGAGAACATCATAACTAACCATTGAATTTAAAAATAATGATGTTTCTGTTTCTTTTTACTTTTGAGAATGCCTCATCATATCTCTGAGTTTCCTTGTCATTGTTTCCCGTTAGTACTAAAGTGAATATGGAAAATAATATAAGTGTATATAAAGATATAGTAACAATTCTAGGAAGTATCCGATGTCAAGATTTAAATATAAAGGCACTTTAAGTATCCTCTCCCAGAAGTATTTTATGTAAAATGCCATGAAGTAAAGTGGCTCAAAATATTTTACCCTTGTCATCTTTTAATATCAGTTTTCAACAACATAAAAAGAGCAACAAAAACTCTTGATGTAGGCATTAATAATCCATAGTTTGCTCAAGTCTTGAGGCCCACAGTGCTTTGCCACATAATGGTAATCTGTAACACCCCGCATTTCGGGCTAGAACGAAAACCGTCATTTCTATGCGTAGATGATCCAAAAGCCATAAATCCTATGAAAACTTTCCATGTTAATCAATTATTTAGTGTGAGAAATTGAATGAGCTTTCTGTCGATATAAGATTCGCCCAAATCCGATACCCGGGCAAAATGTTATGGCTAAGTTAAGTCCTAGTCGTAAAACACCGTCATTTTAGTGCTTGGCGCGTCGCGGAGGTGGCCTATTTAACAATTGTCAATTCCAGTAGCCTAGCGCGATTGTGGCGCATCACACTAAAATTCTAGGTCCGAACCAGTCGGACAACGCGATGGCTCCGCGTCGCGGTTACCCTAAAAATCCCATTCGTCAATTTCCAGTGAGCCACCGCGATAGTGGCGCGTCGCGTCGCGGTGGCCCATAAAATCGGGCTTCCACTTATATTGTATTCTGTCTCATTCAGGGTATATTGGGTATTTTTCGCCCTCTTATCAGCTTAAATACGGGATTATAATCCCAAGTGACCACATTATTCATATTTTCATCAAAAATTCACAAGAAACTCTCTCTAGGGTTTCAAACTAAAAACTCAAATATCTTAAGATTTCACAATAATTCTTCGAGATTCAGAATCCCCATTGCGAGAGCTACAAAAAAAAAGTACCCATCAATTATTCGAATAGCATCCCTAAAGCACGAGTTCATTCAAGAGTCATAAATTAAGGTACGTGGGATTTTCCTAAAATCTCATGGGCATAGAAATCATGATTTTAAGAAAGGAGTTTGAAGATTTATGAATACATTCATATTTTAGAAATCTTGACGGTATTGTTTTGATCTTTTGACCTTCCCCACATTAATTTGAAATTGTATATATATATATGCTTGTGTTGTAAGGTTGATGATTTAATTGAGAGCATGACATATGTAAAATCCCTCTCTTGTTTTGATTTTCCTTTGTTTATCATATGCTATAGATTGTTTTGAATGCGTCACGACCTGAACCAGGGCCTGGCTGAGACGAGCATTTCGAACCATTGAGGCCCGAAACACCCCTATCTGTCTGGTAATCATGCACCTAATTCATATGATCAAAGTAATGTGGAAGAAACACAATATAACAGAAACATGGTCAAGAATCATATGAAAACAATAATGGGGAATAATGTCCCACAATCTCAATCAACATCTTGAAAATCGTCTGCAAAATCTCTACTACATGACTGAAACAAGTAACTATCTGAAAACTGGGACAAGGCCCCCAGTAGACCCAAAAACTGAATATAAGATAAAAAGGACTGCAACACTTAAGACCTTCCGAAACATAGGAGGCTCACCACTTGTCTCTACAGCTCTGTCTGAAGGTTCTACTGATTCTCTTGACCCCTAGACTGGGCTTCTGAACCTGATGGGTTGGAGAGGGGAGGGGGTCAGCACAAAAGTACTGGCAAGCAGAGATATCAAAGAAAAACATAATATTTTTTTTTTACAAGATATAGTTGAGAGAAATTATGTCACGACCCGAGCCTAGGCCATAGCCGTGACGAGCATCCCGAACCATGAAGGCCCGGAACACCCATTCTCTATTTGGTTATCGTGCACAACATTCATAATCATAATAAAATGTGGAATTGAAACTGAGTACGGAAAACATGGTCAAGTTCTGCAACATTTCTGAATAATACTATCTGACATCAGTCTGCGAAATCTCTACTAAGAACATAAACATCTGTCTGAAAAGAAACTGGGACAAGGCCCCCAGTAAACCAAAAACATAATAAATAAGATAATGTCTGACATAATTAGGCCTTCCGAATAATAGAAGGCTCACCACTGTGAGATCAAGTCTGCAAATCCGAGAATGTCTACTGAGTAGCTGGACCCCTAGACTGTGCCTCAGAACCTGGAAGGAGGGGGGGTCAGCAAAAAAGTACTGGCACGCGAAGCAATCCAAAAAAATAGTATAATGGAACATACATATATATATATACATATTAAGTGAAAGCAATTTTTCATCAAGACATCATGTATAAAACTGTTTCTGAAAAATACATGGGCACTTTCTGAAAACATGTAACCTGTCTGTTCATTTCAAATCATGATCTGTGTTTTACTTCTGAGTTAGGTGGTATTCCCCTACAAGTCTGATATTCCACGGGCTGTATGGAATCCGCCATTGACTCGGCGGGGAAGCCCCCAACCCAAGTGTGTCGCAAGGGTTGGAGTGTCTGAGTCTGATACGCCACAGGACATTTAAGTCAGCGCATAATAGTATACCCGGGTCGGCAAACCACGGTTTTAGGAAATGAGTCGCTTGAACTCAAGCCCTCTTCGGGGAACCACCTAACATCTCTGTATGCCCATTTTTAACCTTTTCTGTACATGCAACATTCTGAATGTCTAAAATCATGAAAGTCTGAAATGTCTGTTAGTCTGAGTCTGATATGGCATTAGTCTGAGTTGGTATCGTCATACCAAGACTTGCAAGTCATGATTTTTCTGAGCCATAATGTATTAAGCAAGAGCTTTCATTCAAAACATAGTTTAGACCACCAAAACATGTAACTGATGTAAAGGATTTCATATTCCGAAACTTAAAGTTCAATTCATGCAGAAATTTCATCAAACACCTGGTGGTCAAATGTCTTTAGCAAGTTCATGTATTCAAAATTGAAACACATTCATTCATATATGTATATAAACTGTCAAATCGCTTTGGAGATGGTCAAAAGACCAAAACAATGATGTTAACACATCTTATACATAAATATATATACATAATTTAAAACCCCATTCTAAAACATGATTTTTCTATGCCCATGAGAATTTAGGAAAACCCCGCATACCTTGTTCTCCACGAATTTTGGGTGTCTATCGAAGCCTACGTCGAGAGGATTCCAAATCTGTAATTTGTTTCACGAACCCGCGGTTGAATCTTGAGTTGCTTGGGTTTTAATGTTGAAACCCTAGGGAGAGTTCTTAAGCAATTTTGGAAAAAGTATGTGTATTATGGTGTTTGAGGGATTAAATCCCGTGTTGGTGGTATATATAGGGGTGGAGGATTACCAAAATACCCCTAAGGAACAATTAAGGTCAAATCTGTCCCTCAGTTGACAGTTTGGTAGACGGGAGTAAATCGATTATAACTTTTTACTCATATACTCAAATTGGATGAAACCAACTGCAATTGAAAGAGGACTCGAAGGGATTTTGTTTGATATATTATAGCTCACACATTTCATTATATACAGGGAGTTATGATCGTTTGAAATTGATCCTGAAATGCTGAAAACTGGGCAATAGTCTATGCGTTTTACTACTGGTTTAAATCCAAACGCAGCCTTATGCGTTTCGAAAAATTCCGAAACTTATCCGAGATGTACTATGAGATTTCCCAATCATAACGCAACTTGAAAATCTAAAAGCGGATGTCGGGAAGGTTGAAAAGTTGTATCCCGAAGATTGCCAGCTAAAATGACTCTAAGTCCTCATTACACTTAGAAAAATTTTCAAGTTTTTAAGTCTAAGGGCACTCTATTAAAGGCTAATCTATGCACGACTTTTACAGGGTGTTACATTATCTCCCCCTTGGGATCATTCGTCCTCGAATGATGGGTAGGAACTTGTTGAAGCCTTAAATATATGGAATAACGCGGACATGGCATGTCCTCTAATAAAAATACACTGATCTGAACATTTGGAATCTGAATTTAATGCATGATGCATGAACTGGGCTATACTCGTAACTACTGGTATGCTCTATCTTCGACTAGTAGCATGTCTGAGATTTCGAGTAGCATGAATAAGTGCAAAGACAAGAAAACAAGTCATGTGAATCTGACTGCTAAACTGACTTATTGGCCATATAGACTGAATTATACTACACCCTCATACTTAACTGGAGTATTCTCTTCAACACTCTCTCTAAGGAAGCTCTAGCAGTAATAGGGAACCATGAATCTTGGGTATGGATTACACAAAACATCCCACTGAGGAAATCACAATATTGACACTACTCTGCAGTCTGGAATATAGACATATAACTCCTAAATTAGGATAGAATTTTCAGACCTTTGGCAATACAACTTCTTACTTTAAGGCTTAGAGCACTTCCCGAATATCCCTTAACTATACTATTCCCTATAAATATCATATTCATTCAACTCAGCTTAAAATTCTCATATGAGCATTGATAATGTTTTTTTTTCTACTAATGTCTAAAATATCTTAATCCTTACCCGCGATCAAGCCTAACTCTAAATCACAAAAATACAACATGCTAGACCACACTATTATTCTAAACCATATGATGCCACCTTCTATACCTCTTTTAAAAATCACTTCCTAAGCATAACATGCCTTACCACTTCAATGACTACACTGAACTCTTAATATGAAGTCGCTAATGCATATGGTGACCTTCCACTACAATCCCAAAACGTCGTTCAAGCCTAATTTATAACCACATGTTAACTTCAAGGCAAACACCCATAAGTAGATACTTCACATAGTTTCTAAACTACTATCAATATAACTCCCACTCGCTATCCTAAAAACATACACACACAAACTTTTCCACTAACCATCACATGTATTAAAGACTTGGCCCCAAATCTTACTTCATACTTATGGCCTTATCTAAACAAGCATACTATGATCTTCCATCAACAAGAACATTTACATCAACACCACTATCATTGCATAGGAAGGGTCACTAAAAGGTTAAAACATAAGACCCTCAAGCGTGAAAAAGATCTTTATATGGGACTGAGCACACTATAAAGAGTGAGTACATGCGTCATGAGTTGCATGACCTCAACTAGAGTTCATAACATAAGGAATGTGATTCCGACTACTTGAATGAACTAGAACTCATTATCTTGGAATTGGAAGAGTACGTGACTCTCTATCATATACCGGAATCATGAACTATTATCACGGAACTGCATCGTAAGGCATGAGTAAGCATCCGGATAACAAAAAAAAAATATTGAGGTAGGAATGGGTTGAGATTCACCCTTACTTTCTGATGTTCTAAATCACACTGCATCACTACTAGAATCTGAGAGCCTTACTTGGTTATTCGTTCTATTATCTCCCACTTAGCTTCAAGTCATCATCTAGCGTTTAGGAGATCCCTTACCAGATTCTAACTGAACTACACTTACTGCACTCTAGGGTCTGAAAAAATTGACAATACATGCATATCATAGAACTCAACCCGAATGACTACCTTCTGGGATACTTTCTATCTTTCCATAGCCACCAATAGTCAAAGTATAATGCTTGCACACTTATTTCTATCCGTTCAACCTTCAAAACTCAAACTTAGATTCTAACACTTAACATGGATATCACCAAGCCTTTGATGAACCATACCACTTCCGTCCTAGCATACCAATATTGTTACTCCAAACTTATATATCTCTACCATGAGAATCGAGATCACATCAAAAGGCTCAACACTATCAATCTAGGCTCCTTAACTTGGCTATCTAGAACACCATATATCATCTAACTAGTCTTTTTCCAACTAGCAACTCCATGGTACCACTAGTCACACACAACATGTAATAGTCTTAGAGAAATGCCACAACTCCATATCGCCTTGGGCATGCTTACACACCATACCCACAACATTATACTTCATTACGAATCAATTTAAACTTAAGACATTTCACACACCGTTCAAGCCTATTAGATCACTTTCATATAACTAACATCATTGATCAAGAAATCATCACATCCACCTTTATGAACTTCAACTATTCAAACTTAATATCTAGTGCTATGCATGACTTACAACCCAACCTTACACAAAATTTTTACTTGGAAACTATAAGTAAACATCACGAAACACTAGTGCACTAGAACTTCATAACCACAATAATCGATCATGACCTAACGGTTTACCTTATCATCATTCCGTTAGCATGTACTATTTCAGCACCTCAAGCCTACTAAATTAATCCCACAAAATATGCATCAACAAACTCTTGCCACTATTTACCACCACACCATTTAAATTCAAGCCTATAGTTTAGTATCAATCATCTACCACCAATGAAGAATGCAACATAATATAAATACACTAATCCATCAAATTGGGATATTCTACCCAAATATCTCAAAAATCTACTACATACCTTCTCACAAGTAGCTCTAGTTTACAACTACCAATGAAAAGAGGGTCAAGGGGGTTAAAGCCTCATAATAGACATGGTGTACCTTAATCTTATATTATAACCCCGTACAATTGTATCTACTTATATGGATTTCTCACCTCATACTTACTCACTCATTCATACATTTAGACTGCCTTCAAATTCCTCAAACAACCATGAGTCTATAATCATAACTTACTCGCTAATATAGCCATTTCCACATTCAAGCAATCAACAAATCACCCTGACCAACAACTCCTTCTCTACCTTCAACTAAAACACACAAGGATGAATCACTTCATTACCAACTCTATCTCATGCAAACAGATTCAGCCATACATATATTAAACCAATGAAAGAACAACAAGTTGGACAACAAGTTGCTAGTGAATCGAAACAGGCCTCACACGGCTTCACTAGACTTGGGTTTTGTATTTTGAACAAGAAAATGAGATGGATGACAAGGAAACTATGCTAGTGAATCGAAAGAGCCCCACACGGCTTCACTAGACTTTAATTTTTTTTTTTTTCAAAAACATCATGATAACAAGATTACATATTACAAGGGATAGAAAATTGACACCTAATATTTAATGGTCTAAGAATATACATATTATTCTGTATAAATAAAAATCTGAGTAAAACACTTCCTCCATGGACTACCATACAATCCACACATGCTGCTAGCTACCACATTAGTTTATCACTATAAAGGGGTAAATCATCCTCAAACATCGATTATTCAACTGAAATATTCATTTACACAAAATCACCCTCACTCTGACTTCTAACTTTGTGACTTTACATCACCAACTTCTTGGTCCAATATCACTACCAATAGGTCATGACAACAACACTTTAACTTATGCTACTATTTGGGTAGAAATATAGTTCCAACACTCTGCTATACATTGTCCACAACTGTAACAAGATTTTGAGAGGGACAATATACACTTAATACCTTAAGCTGGAATGCACGATTCCATCAGGATCAATGTTTACATCAGAATCAGCATATATTGATGCACTAACAGACTCCTATCGAGTTTTTCCATAATTTTTAAAATCTTATAGAACGTAATCGAAAAGGACTATATCATGTATACTCTAAACTTTTTGTACTTGAATCAACCTAATAATGGGACAATTTAGACTCTGAAGCACGAACTAAATCACAAAGAAGGGAAACATTCCTAAACGCCTAGTAGCCTCCTGTTTATAAGTGTGGCGCGCTACACACCCATAAACAGAACTCTACTCGACGCGATTTCGCAGACACCCTGGGACCATGAACCGTGCTCTGATACCAAGTTTGTCACGACCCGAGCCTAGGCCCTAGCCGTGACGAGCATCCCGAACCATGAAGGCCTGGAACACCCATTCTCTATCTGGTTATCATGCATAACATTCATAATCATAATAAAATGCGGAATTGAAACTGAGTACGGAAAACATGGTCAAGTTATGCAACATTTCTGAATAATACTATCTGACATCAGTCTGCGAAATCTCTACTAAGAACATAAACATTTGTCTGAAAAGAAACTGGGACAAGGCCCCCAGTAAACCAAAAACATAATAAATAAGATAATGTCTGACATAATTAGGCCTTCTGAATAATAGAAGGCTCACCACTGTGAGATCAAGTCTGTAAATCCGAGAATGTCTACTGTGTAGCTGGACCCCTAGACTGTGCCTCAAAACCTAGAAGGAGGGGGGGTCAACACAAAAGTACTGGCACGCGAAGCAATCCAAAAAAATAGTATAATGGAACATACATACATATATATATATATACATATTAAGTGAAAGCAATTTTTCATCAAGACATCATGTATAAAACTGTTTCTGAAAAATACATGGGCACTTTCTGAAAACATGTAACCTGTCTGTTCATTTCAAATCATGATCTGTGTTTTACTTCTGAGTTAGGTGGTATTCCCCTACAAGTCTGATATTCCATGGGCTGTATGGAATCCGCCATTGACTCGGCGGGGAAGCCCCCAACCCAAGTGTGCCGCAAGGGTTGGAGTGTCTGAGTCTGATACGCCACAGACATTTAAGTCAGCGCATAATAGTATACCCGGGTCGGCAAACAACGGTTTTAGGCAATGAGTCGGTTGAACTCAAGCCCTCTTCGGGGAACCACCTAACATCTCTGTATGCCCTTTTTTAACCTATTCTGTACATGCAACATTCTGAATGTCTAAAACCATGAAAGTCTGAAATGTCTGTTAGTCTGAGTCTGATATGGCATTAGTCTGAGTTGGTATCGCCATACCAAGACTTGCAAGTCATGATTTTTCTGAGCCATAATGTATTAAGCAAGAGCTTTCATTCAAAACATAGTTTAGACCACCAAAACATGTAACTGATGTAAAGGATTTCATATTCCGAAACTTAAAGTTCAATTCATGCAGAAATTTCATCAAACACCTGGTGGTCAAATGTCTTTAGCAAGTTCATGTATTCAAAATTGAAACACATTCATTCATATATGTATATAAACTGTCAAATCGCTTTGGAGATGGTCAAAAGACCAAAACAATGATGTTAACACATCTTATACATAAATATATATACATAATTTAAAACCCCATTCTAAAACATGATTTTTCTATGCCCATGAGAATTTAGGAAAACCCCGCGTACCTTGTTCTCCACGAATTTTGGGTGTCTATCGAAGCCTACGTCGAGAGGATTCCAAATCTGTACTTTGTTTCACGAACCCGCGGTTGAATCTTGAGTTGCTTGGGTTTTAATGTTGAAACCCTAGGGAGAGTTCTTGAGCAATTTTGGGAAAAGTATGTGTATTATGGTGTTTGAGGGATTAAATCCCGTGTTGGTGGTATATATAGGGGTGGAGGATTACCAAAATACCCCTAAGGAACAATTAAAGTCAAATCTGTCCCTCAGTTGACAGTTTGGTAGACTGGAGTAAATCGATTATAACTTTTTACTCATATACTCAAATTGGATGAAACCAACTGCAATTGAAAGAGGACTCGAAGAGCTTTTGTTTGATATATTATAGCTCACACATTTCATTATATACAGGGAGTTATGATCGTTTGAAATTGACCCTGAAATGCTGAAAACTGGGCAATAGTCTATGCGTTTTGCTACTGTTTTTAAATCCAAACGCAGCCTTATGCGTTCCGAAATATTCCGAAACTTATCAGAGATGTACTATGAGATTTCCCAATCATAACGCAACTTGAAAATCTAAAAGCGGATGTCGGGAAGGTTGAAAAGTTGTATCCCGAAGATTGCCAGCTAAAATGACTTTAAGTCCTCATTACACTTAGAAAATTTTTCAAGTTTTTAAGTCTAAGGGCACTCTATTAAAGGCTAATCCATGCACGACTTTTACAGGGTGTTACAAATTATAAAGCAATTTCGTATCAAATCATTTGAAAACACATGGGTGTAATGCAATAGTTTTTATCAACAATAATGAAATGCAACTGAGCTAGGTGGAATACCCTACATAATTTACACCAACTGTCAAACCTCGGTTGCCGCCGAGATTAGAGTATAAGTGAGGGAGAGACACACAAGACCACAAAGCATGGTGTCTCGACCCAAATCAAATATGATAGTGCACAAGAACACAAAGCATGGCTCCTAACCATAATACCAATTTGGGATAATATAATATCAGGTACGCAAGACCACAAAGCATGGTACCGATATTCCGTGTCGGCAAACACGTTCTTCCAGCGATGAGCCGCTTGTGTCTCAAACGCCTTCTTCGAGCATCCACCTTTCTCATGTAAAATCAATGCATTCAAATTTCATCTTATTCAATCGCATATCGTATTCTGTAGGGTATCGTCGTACCCGACTTGCAAGTCATCAATATCATATCCACATATGCATAATCATGTAAAAACCAAGGTGCTTCGTCATTTACAAGTGGTGAACAATATTTATTTCAAATTCATGCTCTCTTTTGTTGATCACAATATAATAAGGAGTATCAAAACATTATCATGGGAATTTGAAAACAATTATCATTCATATTTATCAACTTCCATGGAAAATCTCAAATCACATATGCATTGTTTCAACCATTGAAGTATATAGGCAAACAATTCCCATGACATAACGAAAACGACTTAGAAATCATATTGAAAGCAAGATATTAGCATTTGATTGAAAACCCCCATTTAAAAGCATGCATGTTCATAAAACTACACCCATGAGATTTTTGGATAACCCCACGTACCTCGATTACTATGAAAATTAGGTGCTTCTTGAAGCCTACGTTGAGAGGATTCCAAATATGTAATTTGTTTCTAAAACCCACGGTTGAATCTTGAGTAGCTTGGGTTTTTATTTTTGAAACCCTAAGCAGAATATTGATCACTTTTGATGAAAGAATATGTATTTACGGGTCCTTGGAACTAAATCTCGTGTTTTAGGGCTAAGTAAGGGTGGAAAAGGACCACTTTGTCCTCAACACGGAGTGTTTAAATCATTAGAATTCCTTACATAGGCGCCGCCCATTACATCACCTATCTTCACATAGGCGCCGCCTAGGCTATCGCCTATGTTTACATAGGCGCCGCCTAGGCTATTGCCTATGCTCACATAGGCGCCGCCTAGGCTATTGCCTATGCTTCCCAGTGGCCATGGGCGATTGGTTAGGCGTCGCTTATCACTTTGAAAGGCCATAACTTCTTGCTCGGGTGTCGGATCTTTGCCAAATTGGTATTGTTGGAAAGCTAACTCGAATACCTATCATTTGACACATAGTAGGATCCCTAATTCGACATGTACAGAGTGTCATGGACGAAGGAAACTGACACACTTTAAAATGTCCACTAAAACTTAGTAGATAAAATAGATTCAACTCGTCCTTGAGTTGAGGGACCTCTATGGTCTAAATTCAAGCTTGAGTGGATTTCACATGCTACACGATAATTAACATGCCGTATTGGCATAGGATTTTATGGCTTCGGGATTAACAACGCATCGAAATCATGGTCTATATTGTAGCCCGAACTGCAGGGCGTTACATTATCCCCCCCTTAGGATCATTCGTCCCCGAATGATGATGCGGGACACAGACAGACACGATTTTAAGCATAATAAAGGACCAGGAAAGATAAGATAGGAATAGTACCTTCTGTCTCCTCCTCCTTCAAAGAAAACAAATTGGGATATCTAATTCTCATATCATCTTCTGACTCCCAAGTTGCTTCTTCGACTTTCTGGTTCCTCCACAGTACCTTTACTGAGGCTATCTCTTTGCTCCTCAGCTTTCGAACTTGGCGATCTAAAATTTCAATGGGCTCTTCTTCATAAAACAAGGAGTCTGTCACTTTGATACCCTCTACTGGCAATACCATAGAATGATCTCTAATGCATTTCTTTAACATGGATACATGGAATACCGGATGAACGGAACCCAAACTTGCAGGCAATTATAACTCATACGGAACTGTACCAATCCTTTTCAAAATCTGATATGGCCCTACATAATGAGGGCTCAATTTACCCCTTTTCCCAAACCGCATAACTCCTTTCATAGAAGAAACCTTGAGAAACACCCAATCACCAATTTCAAACTCTAGTTCTCTTCTCCGAATATCGGCATAGGACTTCTGACGACTCTGAGCAGTCTTGAGTCGTTCTCTAATGATCTTCACTTTCTCCATCGCCTGATGAACAAGATCAGGACCATACAACTGAGTCTCACCCACTTCATACCATCCTATCGGAGACCTACATCTCCTCCCATACAAAGCCTCAAAAGGGGCCATCTTGATGCTGGCATGGTAACTATTATTGTAAGCAAATTCAACCAGTGGTAGGTGATCTACCCAACTGCCTTTAAAATCGATGACGCATGCCCTCAACATATCTTCGAGGGTCTGAATGGTACGCTCATCTTGACCATCCGTCTGAGGGTGGAAAGTTGTGCTTAAATTTACTTGTGTACCTAAACCCTTCTGAAAAGATCTCCAAAACTGAGATGAAAACTGCCTACCTCTATCGGATATAATGGACACTGGTGCCCTATGAAATCGAACTATCTCCTCAATGTAAATCTTAGCATAAACCTCTCTCGAATAATTAGTCCTCACAGGCAAAAAGTGTGCTGACTTGGTCAACCGATCTACAATCACCCATATAGAATCATACTGGTTTCGGGATCTCGGAAGTCCTGTAATGAAGTCCATGTTTATTATATCCCACTTCCATAAAGGCAGGTCTATCTCTTGAGAAGTACCACCTGGCCTCATGTGTTCTACCTTCACTTGTTGACAGTTCAAACACTTGGACACAAAATCAGCTACATCACGTTTCATGTTATTCCACCAATACAAGGTTTTCAGATCATGATACATCTTAGTAGAGCCTGGGTGAATGACATACCTCAAAGTGTGTGCCTCATTAAGGATTCTTTCCCATAGCCCATCGACATTCGGAACGCACAACCTACCCTGAAATCTCAGAATACCATCGCCACCAATTTCAAACGACATAACCTTTTGTTGACCCATATCTTTCTTGACTTGCATCAAGATGGGATCTTCAACCTGCTTCTCCTTAACTTCATCACAAAGAGATGACTTAGCTAACTCATGAACAATCACCCCTCCATCTTCGGAATCTAAGAGTCGCACTCCCAGATTTGTAAGGCGGTGAATATCCTTCACCATCTCTTTCTTTCCTTCTTCTACATGAGAAAGGCTGCCCATAGACAACCTGCCGAGGGCGTTGGCTACAACATTTGCCTTGCCCAGATGGTAATGCAGACTCATATCATAGTCTTTCAAAAGCTCCATCCAACGCCTCTGCCTGAGATTCAATTCTTTCTGTGAGAAAACATACTGTAAACTCTTATGGTCAGTATAAATATCAACATGCACTCTATACAGATAGTGCCTCCAGATTCTAAGTGTAAACACCACGACTGTTAACTCCAAGTCATGAGTGGGGTAATTGCGCTCATGCACCTTAAACTACCTAGATGCATAAGCTATCACCTTACCACGCTACATCAATACACAACCAAGTCCCACACGGGACGCATCACAATAAACCACAAAATCATCTACACCCTCGGGAAGGGTCAAAACAAGAGCAGTAGTCAGCTTGTCCTTCAACTTCTCAAAACTATTTTCACACAAGTCAGACCACACAAACTTTATATTTTTCTGAGTCAGTTTAGTAAGCGGAGCAGCTATGGAAGAAAAAATCTCTACGAACCTTCTGTAAAACCCCGCCAAACCCAAGAAGCTCCGAATATCGGTTGGAGTCGTGGGTCTGGGCCATTTTCTCACTGCTTCAACTTTCTGGGGATCCACTCTTATCCCATCACTGGACAAAATATTCCCCAGGAAGGCAATAGCGTCTAACCAGAATTCATACTTAGAAAATTTGGCATACAACTGATGATCCTTAAGGGTCTAAAGGATAATTCGGAGGTGATTGGCGTGATCCTCTTTACTCTTAGAATAGATCAGAATATCATCAATAAATACAATGACGAACAAGTCAAGAAACTGATGGAACACTCTATTCATAAGATCCATGAAGGCTGCAGGGGTGTTAGTCAACCCAAAGGACATGACTAGAAATTTGTAGTGACCATATCGGGTTCGGAAGGCTGTCTTGGGTATGTCTGACTCCCTAACTTTCAACTGATGATAACCCAAACGAAGGTATATTTTTGAAAACACTTGGCACCCTGAAGCTGGTTAAAAAGGTCGTCAATCCTAGGAAGAGGATATTTATTTTTAATCATTACCTTATTCAGTTGATAGTAGTCTATGCACATCCGAAGGGACCTATCCTTCTTTCGCACGAAGAGCACGGGTGCACCCCATGGGGAATCACTAGGACGAATAAAACCTTTGTCTAGGAGGTCTGCAAGCTGTTCCTTTAACTCCTTTAGTTTCGCGGGAGCCATTCTATATGGCAAAATAGAAATAGGATGAGTGTCTGGCAACACATCAATGCCAAAATTTATCTCCCTATCAGGGGGTATCCCTAGGAGATCTTTGGGAAAGACTTCTGGGAATTCATTCACTACAGGGACTGACTGCAGAGGAAGGTTTCCAACTTTTGAGTCTTTTACTCGGATCAGATGATACATACAACCTTCAGAGATAAGCTTTCGGGCTCTAAGATAAGAGATAAAGTGACCTTTAGGTTCCACAGAACTCCCTGCCCAAACAACTGGTGTCTCATTCGGGAAAAAAAAAGTGACCTTTCGGGTTCTGCAATCAAGGGTGGCATAACACGAATGGAGCCAGTCCATCCCAAGGATGGCATGAAAGTCAATCATATCCAGTTCTATAAGGTCTGCCACAGTTTCCCTACCATGAATAGACACGACACAATTTCTATATACCCAGTTTCCCTACCATGAATAGACACGACACAATTTCTATATACCCTTTTTGCAACAACAGAATCACCTACAAGAGTAGAAATAGAGAAGGGTTCTACAATAACTTCGGGCTCAAACCCGAAACCAACATCCACATAAGGGGTTACATAAGATAAAGTGGACCCGGGATCAAGCAATACATAATTATCACGAGAAAAGATTCGTAACATACCGGTGACAACATCTGGTGAAGATTTTGCCTCCTGGCGGTTAGTCAAAGAATATAACCGGTTGCGACCGCTTCTGGCAGCTAAAGGGGCACCCTTAGGAAAAGGAGCTGTGGAGGCGGCTTGGGACTTAGCCCCCCCAATATTTAATCCAGCAGAAGGAAAATCTCTCTGAAGGTGACCCATTTTGCCACAAGTATAGTAGTTTCTCTGCTCAAACCAGCACTTCCCTAGATGATTCCTTCCGCAAACCTCACACTGCGGACGAGTACGCCACGGCTGGGCCATACTGCCCCGAGACTGTGTACCTAGAGCTTTGGACCCATGAGGAGTCTGAAAACTCTGAGTTTGTCTGTCTGTCGGTGGTCTGGGTGTTGGGGCTCTGGCTGCTGACTGTGCATTATTCCAAAACTTCTTCTTCTTCGACCACTTATTACCCCAGTTACCACTTTGCGGCTGACTCTGGTGCTGATCCACAGATCTAGCTCTTTTAGCCTGTCTGTCTTTCTCTTTAGATTCAACAATCTTTTTCTTTTTCTCTTCCACTTGATGCATATGAACGGTCAGTCGAGCAAAGTTTAACTCCTTATTCAACATAGCCCCCTGGCACTCAAGTACCAGATCATCAGTAAGGACAGATGCAAATTTCCTCATTCGGGCCCTCATATTACTAGTCAACTCTGGTGCATAGCTGGCTAGTTTATTAAACTTCAAAGTGTACTCCTGGACATTCATACTGCCCTGCTTCAGATTCATAAATTCTTCCGCTTTGGCCTCCCTCAACTCCAGAGGAAATAATCGATCAAGGAAGGCTTCCACAAATTCGCCCCAAACTGTGGGCTCAGCACTTTCACCTTTCTCATCTTCCCAGTCGGCATACCACTGACTCACAACATCCTTGAGCTGATAGGTTGCTAACTTCACCCCTTAAACCTCATCCACATACATCACCTTAAAGATATTTTCCATCTCATCCACAAACTCCTGTGGAACTTTCTCCACTTTGGTGCCAGTGAACTTATGTGGGTTCATTTTCATTAAATATCCAACTCTAGTAGCCTCCGATGTAACAGATGCAGACCCAACATCTTTCGATCATTGATCTTGGTTGGCTACCAACTGCGTCAGCATATGAATAGAACGTCTGAATTCTGCATTTGAAATATCTCCCTGAGCAGTTGGGGGACGGTTGACATTAGTCCGCGGAGCCCGAGATGGACTGGTCGGGACTAGAGGGACTCCTAGAGTAGGGAAAAATTCTGGAGCGTGAGCCCTGTTATGGGTTCGCATCCCATGGGTGGGACAGACCTCATCTGCCTGAGCATTCTGATCGACGATACGACGTGGAGGCATAACTGTGTTTTTCTGAAACACGAGTGATCATTGATTAGGGGACAATTCAGACTCTGAAGCACGAACTAAATCACAAAGAAGGGAAACATTTCCTAAACGCCTAGTAGCCTCCTGCTTATAAGTATGGCGCGCTACACACCCATAAACAAGACTCTACCTGACGCAATTTTGCAGACACCCTGGGACCATGAACCGTGCTTTGATACCAAGCTTGTCACGACCCGAACCAGGGCCTGACCGTGACGAGCATTTCAAACCTTTGAGGCCCGAAACACCTCTATCTATCTGGTAATCATGCACCTAATTCATATGATCAAAGTAATGCGGAAGAAACACAATATAACGGAAACATGGTCAAGAATCATATGAAAACAATAATGGGGAATAATGTCCCACAATATCAATCAACATCTCAAAAATCATCTGCGAAATCTCTACTACATGACTGAAACAAGTAACTATCTGAAAACTGGGACAAGGCCCCCAGTAGACCCAAAAATTGAATATAAGATAAAAAGGACTGCAGCACTTAAGACCTTCCAAAACATAAGAGGCTCACCACTTGTCTTTACAGCTCTGTCTGAAGGTTCTACTGATTCTCTTGACCCCTAGACTAGGCCTCTGAACCTGATGGGTTGGAGAGTGGAGGGGGTCAGCACAAAAGTACTGGCAAGCAGAGATATCAAAGAAAAACATAATATTTTTTTTTACAAGATATAGTTGAGAGCAATTATAAAGCAATTTCGTATCAAATCATTTGAAAACACATGAGTGTAATGCAATAGTTTTTATCAATAATAATGAAATGCAAATGAGCTAGGTGGAATACCCTACATAATTTACACCAACTGTCAAACCTCGGTTGCCGCCGAGATTAGAGTATAAGTGAGGGAGAGACACACAAGACCACAAAGCATGGTGTCTCAACCCAAATCAAATATGGCAGTGCACAAGACCACAAAGCATGGCTCCTAACCATAATCCCAATTTGGGATAATATAATATCAGGTACTCAAGACCACAAAGCATGGTACCGATATTTCGTCTCGGCAAACACGTTCTTCCAGTGATGAGCCGCTTGTGTCTCAAACTCCTTTTTTGGGCATCCACCTTTCTTATGTAAAATCAATGCATTCAAATTTCATCTTATTAAATCGCATATCGTATTCTGTAGGGTATCGTCATACCCGACTTACAAGTCATCAATATCATATCCACATATGCATAATCATGTAAAAACCAAGGTGCTTCATCATTTACAAGTGGTGAACAATATTTATTTCAAATTCATGCTCTCTTTTGTTAATCACAATATAATATGGAGTATCGAAACATTATCATGGGAATTTGATAACAATTTATCATTCATATTTATCAACTTCCATGGAAAATCTCAAATCACATATGCATGGTTTCAACCATTGAAGTATATAGGCAAACAATTCCCATGACATAAAGAATATTGACTTAGAAATCATATTGAAAGAAAGATATTAGCATTTGATTGAAAACCCCCGTTTAAAAGCATGCATGTTCATAAAACTACACCCATGATATTTTTGAATAACCCCACGTACCTCGATTACTATGAAAATTAGGTGCTTCTTGAAGCCTACGTTGAGAGGATTCCAAATATGCAATTTGTTTCTAAACCCACAGTTGAATCTTGAGTAGCTTGGGTTTTTATTTTTGAAACCCTAAGGAGAATCTTGAGCACTTTTGATGAAAGAATATGTATTTTGGGGTCCTTGAAACTAAATCTCGTGTTTTAGGGCTAATTAAGGGTGGAAAAGGACCACTTTGTCCTCAACACGGAGTGTTTAAATCATTAGAATTCCTTACATAGGCGCCGCCCATCCCATCGCCTATCTTCACATAGGCGCCGCCTAGCCTATCGCCTATGTTTACATAGGCGCCGCCTAGGCTATTGCCTATGCTCACATAGGCGCCGCCTAGGCTATTGCCTATGCTTCCCAGTGGCCATGGGAGATTGGTTAGGCGTCGCTTATCACTTTGAAAGGCCATAACTTCTTGCTCGAGTGTCGGATTTTTGCCAAATTGGTATCGTTGGAAAGCTATATCGAATACCTATCATTTGAAACATAGTAGGATACCTAATTCGACATATACAGAGAGTCATGGTCGAAGGAAACTGACACACTTTACAACGTCCACTAAAACTTAGTCGATCAAATAGTTTCAACTCGTCCTTGAGTTGAGGGACCTCTATGGTCTAAATTCAAGCTTGAGTGGATTTCACATGCTAAATGATAATTAACATGCCATATTGGCATAGGATTTTATGGCTTCGGGATTAACAACGTATCGAAATCATGGTCTATATTGTAGCCCGAACTACGGGTCGTTACAGAATGCATCTTTGAAAAACATGGTATAAAATGTCTTGAATTGTGTTATGATTGAATTGCGATTTGGATTTCAAAAGAGAGGGTAGTTGTGTTAATAAATATTGAAAATATTCATATATTGAAAGAGTGCATGATTTTGCCAAAAGCACATGACCACCATATGTTTGAAGGATTCTTGCATAGTTTTGACTTATGTTTCGGAACATGAAGTCTCTTATACTATTTGCAAAGCTGGGTGGTCTGAATTGAGTTTAATGAAAGAACTATGCTTAAAGAGTTTATGGCTTAGAATTATGACTTGCAAGTTTTGGTATGACGATACCAAAATAGACAATGCCATAATAGACTCAGACAAGCTTAGAAACCAGATTTTCATGACTTAAGATTTTAGAATGATATGTTTAGAAATGGATAAAATTTGGCATAAAGAGATGTTAGGTGGTCCCCCGAAGAAGGCATGAGTTCAGACAACTCATTGCCCAAAATCGTGATTTGTCGATCCGGGTATATTATATTACGCTAGACTAGCGCCCTATGGCATATTAGACTCAGACACTCCAACACTTGCGGCACACTTGGGTTGGGGGCTTTCCCGCCGAGTCAATGGAGGATTCCATATAGCCCGTGGAATTTTAGACTTGTAGGGGACTGCCACCTAACTCAGAAGTAATACAAAAATCAGAAACTGCATTGACAGAAAGGTTTTATGATTTTCAAAAATGCCCATGTGTTTGAAATTGATATCCTATATGATGTTTTATGATTAACTCTCAACTATCTTATTTATAATAAAAGCTTTATTTTGGATTTCTCTGCGTACCAGTACAATTTTATTGACCCCCCTTCCTCCCAGGGTCTAAAGCTCAGTTTAGAGGTCCTGCTAGGCCGTAGAGTTTTCACACAGCAGTGATGTGTGCAGTTGGTGAGCCTTCTTTATTCCAGAAGGCCTATGTCTTTCACATTATGTTATTTATCTTGGTTTAGGTCCACTGGGGCCTTGTCCCAGTTTTCAGACAGCAGTGATGTGTGCAGTTGGTGAGCCTTCTGTATTCCAAAAGGCTTATGTCTTTCAGATTATGTTATTTATCTTGGTTTAGGTCCACTGGGCCTTGTCCCAGTTTTCAGACAGTTGTTATTAGCCATGTAGTAGAGATTTAGTAGAGATTTCGCAAATGATTTTTAGATGTTGTTAGTTGGTATTGGATTTCATTCTTCATTGTTGAACTGAATCGAGAATATGACCATGTTTCCGTATTAGATTATATTTCCGCATCTTCTTTTATTTTATGAATATTGTACATGATTACCAGATAGAGAAGGGCGTCCAGGCCTTCATGGTTCAGGATGCTCGTCATGGCCAGGCCCCCGGTTCGGGTCATGACATAATCATTTCTGCAAATACAACTTAACAGGCAAATTCAAGAAAGAACTTTTAAAGAAGCTCTTACTTCAATCACTTTCAAAAATAAATAAAGCCATGTATAATACAGAATAATATATATGTAGGTGAATGCTCATCTCGTAACCAAAATTGATTCAGGACGTGTTGTCAAAGGCACTATTATGCCCTTAAATGAGGCGCAAAACATATTGAGAGCTTCGCTTCTCTTGGTGATAGAACTCCAATATTAGTAGTAATTCAGAATTTGATATTCAAGTGTTTAGACTTGAGAATCAGTAGTTAAAAAGAACTATCAAGGAGTAAATAGTTTACCTATCAGATAATGGAAGCAGTTGAATGCTAATTTTTCATAAAGAAACGCTAATTTTAAATTAACTTGCAGAAATATTCTAAGGACCTGTTTGGATTGGCTTATTTTAAGTGTTCTTAAGCCAAAATAGATTTTAATCACTTTATTATTACAAGTATTTTTCTATTTAACTAACCATACAAACATCTAAGCTGAAAATAAGAGTAAATTCAGCAATACATACATTGCAAAATGCTTCGCCTCACTTAGGTCGAATGTGCTAGCTTGGTTGTGCAGTCTAAAGCTTTTGTGTCAGATAGTAGGGAGGCATCATCATCTTCATTTTGCTCTCTTGATTCAGTGTTAGAAGTTTCATTCCATTGAAGCTTATTAGATTCTTCATGCTCCTGTCCCTTCCGAAAGAAATCAACATGATATTTCTCTTAGATTTCCCCATCATAAGTTCATCCTTTATCAGCTTATCATTTAACTTAGCAGAGCGTTCTACAACAGCATAGCTTACTGATACATATTTGATTTCATTCAGATAGTGGCTGTCCCTTAAATGAAGGAGAAAATAGACATATTAACCCTTTATACACTGACAGAAACATAATATTAACAACTCATGGAAAATCATGAATGTGCAAAAATCCTGAAGGTTGGTGCTTCTATATTAAAGCCAACTTCTCCCTGCAAGGTTGTTTTTCTCTAGTTTAACAATATCCACCAACCACTCCTACCTAAAGGTGAAAAAGAATAACATGTATAGAGGAAACTCAATATGGAAGGATAAAGAGATTTCCAAGGGGAAGACTATTGACATACAAACACAATTTGATTCTTATAGGCCCCTGTAGCTATATATAGCACGAGTGTAAATCAACTAATTACTCTAGTGTTTCAGATAATAGCCTTGAAATATTCTCGCTGAAAGAACTCTGAAGTCACGAATCTGATGAGCAGTCCTCCACAATGACGTAGCAGCTATGCCTTAAAAAGAAATGAATGCCAAACACATACATGTATGCAGGACTTCAGCAAACTATCAAAAAATAAGACTAAGAACAACCAGTTTCACCTCGTGATTCATTGAAACAGGAAAAATGAAACATTTGGCTTTAGATACCAAACCCCACATATGAGACAATAAAAAAATCCTATGACTTACTAACCATCATCTGTTTCCAACTCTAATAGTGAAGAATGTCACTGTTCACTCTTCTGTCAATCCACCGCTCTAAATTTCTCTCCCTGTCTATCAATATAAAGCCATCATTTTATATCCTGTCAATCCCCAACACCCACATAAAGCACTTGGAAATCCAACATTTGCATTTACCTTAAAAAAATTTAGTTTAATACATCTAGCATAAGATAAAGTTGTCAAAAAATTTATAACTAAGTAATCAATAAGAAATATTTCAACTCTCTCAGTGCTTTCCCTTTTATCTTTGGCGATAATTTGACAGTGTGTGACAGGGTAGCATACCTTATTATTCTCAAAATAGAATCATCAGACCTAGAAAGACAAACTTCAGAAGTTTGCATAGGAAAAGTTTGACATTCAGGTGGTTTGAAGTCAAAGACAGAACTCTTCTTTTCCTTATACATCACTATAACTCCACAATCTTCTTTATTCTAACACCCAATATATCAACTACCCATCGGATCTTCTTTAACCCAAAGATATGACATTTTGAGAATATCGGTAGCGCCTAATCTTTAATTAATAGCGATGCAGGGTAATGTTGACTCAGTAGAGTCTAAATCTATTTGGAATTAATGTCGTATTGAGTAGTATGCGTTACTATCTGAATCGGAACAGTAAAAAAATTGCAATATCCACCACCATCTTGTAGAAAAGTACCCCTAATGTAAAAAAAAAAGTGTTATTAAAGGAACAGAGACCCTCCCGTAAATCAATATATGCATAAACAAATCGCCATTTCACCAGGTAAAATTTCATAATCTAAAAGATTGCAAAATGCTATTAGAAATCCAAATTTTTTGTTCAAAATCAATTCATAATTCATAATGTGAAAACTAAATCGGAAACTACTGCTTACGCACAATTGTTCCTTCTTCCTCGAGCCACTTACACTTAAAAACCATGCAATGAAGATTTATTCACCATTACATAACAATTAAATGGATAAAAATATTAAACGACACAAAATATATTTCACAAACTAAGTCAAAAGAATCGTCATTGTACTATGATTCAATTTGATCTAATTATGCCAAAAGTATATTCAAATACCAAATAGTAAAGACCAACCATTGATGTCATAAAAAACCCTTAAAGAAGTTGATAATCCTTGAAAAGATGGAGAAAAAAAACTTCTGTAAAAGAAAACCCTAAAACTGTACGCACCTTTTGCAATTTCATCTTTTATTTGAATGAGTGTTGTTGGACATTCTTCAATCTGATGCATTTTCTTTCAAATACCACCTCTATTGTGAATTGCAACTTATGTTGTTGAGATCTCGGTGCAGTCAAAGACTTCAACAATGGAATATAACTTCATTTATTTTTGGGCTTTTGCATTGGGATTTGCTGATGAATTTGCAGTAAAACTGCGCAGTTTCCTCAATTTGGAAATTGTTAATTGTTAATTTAATTGAAATTCAAAGGTGTGGCTGAATCGTGGGTGGCTTACCATAGGAAATTTGTCAAACTCATGTCCATATGTTAATTAGCTAATTAACAATTTAGCTGTTGTTATGGGAAAAAACTATGTTAATTAGCTGTTGTTGTTAATTCTGTAAATGCACTAATAATGGATACCATTTTTGCTTGTTTTAATAAAAATGCGCACGATTGACTCTTTGGTAAGTTGTGGTTATTACCTAATTAACACACCCCATCCCATGCTCCACACATCTGAAAAATATTCTAAAATAGAGATCCCGTTGCTATTTAAAGTGTCAAAATAACATGTTATTGACCACAGCAAATTCCTTCTAATTTATGCAAGTATGGAGAAAACATTCACCTCTTTTCTCTTAACATTCTTGTTCCTTCATTATGTTATGGTTAGTTTAGCCATGACCAAAACCAACATTACCACTGATCAATTAGCTCTCTTTTCTTTGAAATCTCAAATTATTTCAGATCCCTTTCATTTATTGGATGAAAGTTGGTCTCCCGCTAGGTCCGTTTGTCATTGGGTAGGAGTCACTTGTGTCTCTCGCCACCAGAGAGTGAAATTCTTGAATCTTTCTAATATGGCTCTTACAGGCAAGATTCCCCGGGATCTTGGAAACCTCTCATTTCTTGTTTTTCTCGACTTGGGAAGCAACAATTTCCATGGAAATTTGCCTCAAGAAATGACACGCTTGCTTCGGCTTAAGTTTCTTGATTTAAGTTTCAACAACTTCCGAGGGGAGATTCCTTCTTGGTTTGGGTTTTTACACAGACTTCAAGTTCTTAATATTAGAAACAATAGTTTCACTGGTTCCATCCCTTCTTCATTTTCTAATATCTTATAATTCACTTCAAGGAAACATTCCAGAAGGGATTGGCAATCTACACAACATGAACTGGTTGTCCATACAAGCTAATCAACTTACGGGTTCTATTCCACTGTCGGTTTTCAACATTTCTAGAATTGAAACTATAGCATTTACAATGAATAGCTTATCAGGAAATCTTCCCAATGGTTTATGCAATGGTCTCCCAATACTCAAAGGGCTTTATCTATCCATAAACAATCCTCACGGTCGTATGCCTACAAGCTTGTGGAATTGTTCAAAACTTCAAATATTGTCTTTATCATATAATGAGTTTGATGGACCTATACATAGTGAACTTGGAAGATTGAGTAACTTGCAGCATTTGTATCTCGGATATAACCCATTCACAGGTATGTTTTTATCCTATGAATGCTTGAATCTAATTGCTTCGGAGTTTTATTTTATTAAACAGTAACTGCAGGGTTAGTTTGAGTTATTGAATTAATTGAGGTATCGAAGTTTGGTGTTATTAGGCATGGAGAGAAGCCAGATTAATGGCTCTGTTCAAATATATTTATCTCCTATACGTATACTTTTTCTTTTTTCTTTTAATACTTTCGTATAACCAACAACATAAAAGTTAAAATCTTAGTGGATTCTTACCACGAGAGATTGACAACTTAAACAAGACGCAATTCTTGTATCTGAGCAAAAATAGGTTTACAAGATTGAACCAACTCACTAGTAATCCACTATATTTGTTCCAGGTGAAATACCCAAAGGGATAAGCAATCTCATTGAGTTGGAGAAACTTAATCTTCCGAATAATAGATTCAGTGATTCACTTGATATGGAGATCTTCAACATATCCAGGCTGAGAGAAATTTATCTTTCATTCAACAATCTATCAGGAAGCCTCCCACCGAACATGTGTTCTGTCATACCCAACATTGAAACACTTATTCTGGGCAGCTTAACCAATCTTTTTGGGACTATTCCTCATTCCATCTCCAATTGTTCAAAACTTACAAATCTTGATCTTTCAGGCAACAAACTCACTGGCTTGATTCCCAACTCACTTGGATATTTGACTCATCTACAGTATCTAATTTTAGAGGAAAACAATTTAACCAGTGACTCATCATTAAGCTTCCTGACTTCCTTAACCAATTGCAGAAATTTAACATTTCTTGATATATCTTTCAACCCTCTAAACGGCATGCTTCCTGCCTCCATGGCGAACCTTTCCACATCTCTTAGAACATTTGTTGCCGACAGTTGTAAAATCCAAGGCTTAGAACTGTGAAACTATTATTCCTAAGACTTAGAACTTGAAGTTGGTGTAAGAATCCAAACCAAGAGGGAACCTTCCCGCTGAAGCTGTTGAAACTTAAATCAAGAAACTTAAGCCGACGCAAGCGTGCCATTTCTTGAGGCAAATTTCCATGGAAATTGTTGCTTCCCAAGTCAAGAGAAACGAGAAATGTGAGGTTTCCAAATTCACGGGAAATCTTGCCTGTAAGAGCCATATTAGAAAGATTTAAGGACTTCACTTGCTGATGCGAGAACCACAAGCGACTCCCACCCAATGGCAAACAGAAATAGCGGGAGACCAGTTTTCATCCAAGATGTGAGAGGGGTCTAAAATGATTTGTGATTTCAAAGAGAGAAGAGCTAATTGATCAGTGGTATTGTTGGTTTGGGTCATGGCTGAACCAGCCATAACATAGTGAAGCCACAAGAGTGTTAAGAGAAAAGAGGTGAAAACTTTCTCCATAATTGCATAAATTGGTAGGAATATGGATATGGCAAGTAATGATGTGGGTTTGAAACTTTAAAAAGTAAAGAGATCTCTTGCTCATTCTTTTCATTCAAACATCTTTTAAAGTTGAATAATAATACAACTAAAGTTGTTCCACTAACTTTTATAACCCAAGCCCCAAGGTAAAAGTTATAAAAGATAAGATGTTCAATAACACAGAAAGAATGAATTCTGTACATATTTAACAAACAAAATTTAAATATCTGAAAAAAACTAAAAATGTTTCCATTTTACAAACTTAAAGGACCAAAACTATTAAATACATGCTTAAGAGACCATTTTGAATCTACCATTAAACATAAGATGCCATTAGTGTCATTTTAACCTAACTTTTGTAACCAAATGTAAGGATGCAATAACACAGCAAGAATGAATTGAATTAATATTAGAGATAAGCATCCAGTACCTCCGAACTACGGCCAAAGTTGCTATGACGCACTCCAACTTCACAGGGATCCTATTACCCCGAACTCAATTTTTGCTTATTTTTGTCACCCTTTTGTGCTGACATGACATTTTTATTACATAAAATGGGGCTCACGTCAAAGGTGCCACATAAGCTAAAAAGGCTAACAAAAGTTTCCACATCAGCTAAAATGATTGACAAAAATAGGCTAAAATTTAGTTCACGGGGTAATAGAACCCTTGTGAAGTTGGAGTGTGTTGTAGCAAATTTGTTCATAGTTTAGGGGTACTAGATGCTTTACTCATAATATTACAATGAATTTATTAGAAAGATGTTCACGTTTAAAATGTTTCTTTCTTTCATTAAGTGCCAATAATTTCCCTCATAGACCTTAAAGTTGTGGGCTCCAAAGAACAATTACAAAAAAGGAAACGTAAGGGACAGCTATGAAATTCACACTTTGAATACATTTTCTTGGTTGGAGTATTATTTTTGATTTACATCATAACAATAGGGACTTAGTTTTGGCAAACCAAAATGTAACTAGTGTCAGCTATGGGTTCACCAGGATTTTTAACTTTTTTGATACAATATATATATATATATATATATCGAAAATGCTACTGACATATCAACAACTATAATATTTGGGCCCATAATTTTGATATTCAATGTATTCAATATTGAAAAAGCTACTAATATAACAGCCAATGTTATATAATTTTTTCATTTTCCAGAAGAGAATATTACGGCTTCCGTAATATGTTGACACATCCAAGGACCATACGAACCCTGGCTGTTACTTTGAGGTAATTACAAAAGCTAAATCAGCCAACTTCATCTTTCATGGTAATATTAGTACTTTCCACATTCGTATCAGCAATCAAAGATTGTGTCTGATGAGATATACGAGTTTCCCTCCTACTTTGGGACCTGGTCCCAAACAGACGTAAACAACAAGAAACTTAACAATGCAGTACGTAAAATGAGTTGACAAGGAACACAATAATTTTTACATGGAAACTCTTTGCTCAAGGGAGAAAAACCACGACCTGCCTCTAGGATTTCCAAAGCTCCACTAATATTCAAGCAAACTTGAATACAGACTCCAGGACATCAAGGATTAAAACTCCTAATCCTTTTCCTAGTAATAAATCTATTACAAAAAGAAATGTGCAATACCTCTACTACACAAAGACCCAACTAACTCTAATTGAGTCAACAAGCTAACTCTAGCTTCAAAGTCACGTAACTCTAGATGAAAACACTACAATGGCTAACTCTAGCCCACATCTCAGATCTACAAGAGAAAATAGAAAATTAAATACCTACACAAGCTTTTCAAAAGAGGAGTAGGTTTACAATGTTAGAGAAAAATACAAAGACTCGACAACCTATACCTAAAGATATTCCGTTGTAGCAAACTGGTCCTTTGGTTGTTGGAGCTTTGTCTTGATGGAATCTTTTTGATGGCCTTGCAAGAAGATGAGAAATTTTGATGTGTAAAAGGCTAGGATTTTCTCACACATAATGATCTATATATATGAAGAAAATGTGAGGGAAAAACCTTGAATATTTCTCATTGGTCAAGATTCAAAAGGTGATGCTCCTCTACTGCTGTGCCACCAGCTTTTCTGCAGATGACTGCCAAAAGTTCGACAATCAGGGACCTGGTCCCTATTCTGTTGTAACACTCTTAATGTTGGAGATAAAAATAAAATAAATTGGACCTCTCTTCATATGTACTTTGACCAGAATCTAGAAATTTTATTGTATCTAGTGCAAAGGTCAAGTCGTAAGTGTCGTAGGGGTATTGGGTATGAATTAAGGGCATAAGAACTCTCTAAAACAAATTTGAGTGAAAGGTCCTTTAATGATTAAGTTTTCATGTAGGTTCATACAAGGACCAAATTTAAACAAGCATTTCTCCTAGAATATTTAGAGTTACGTGATCAATTGCCTATCAAATTAAAGCTTTTTCAGTCTTCTTTCCAATGCTACCAATAACTCATTAATCCAAGACCCAAGTAAAAAGTTATGTGTGTTTTACTAAGAACAGTCAGAACAACCCTATACCAGACGAAAATTTTCTTTTTTTTAATTTCTTTTCATATTCTTGGAGGGGTAATTTCTTCCTCTCCTTTTTACATTAACCCCAAGTTATTAAAACCTACTTCTCTATTAATTTTATACGTTAAGACTCCTAGACTTACTATCCATCAGTTACACATTACAATACAAACCTCCTCGCCTTCTTCAATTTTCACAGAATAAAACCTCACTTTTCCCCATCAATTTTTCATACGATATCATAAATAAACATCCTTATTCCTCCTCTAAAACTCAAATCTGAAGACTCTGATGAAATTCATTCAAGAAAACAAGTCTAATCCCTTCTCCAGATCTCAAGTTCTTCAAACGTTTTGAGGTGTGTAGAACCATCTTTTGCTCACGTTTCATTATGTTTTCTTATTCTCCAAATCTGTTTTGTAATCTCCTTTCCAAATAGATGGTGTCTAGGTGTTTGTATTCAGCAGTTAGATTCAAAACAAATCAACCTGTCAAGTTCTATTTCCTCTTGGCATCTTAACAAGTGCTTATGTATTCATAACGTATGGACTGGTTTTGCCTAAATCTAGAACCTGAATCTTGTCCAGTCAATAATATGGTGGTCTCAATAATCTTCAACAAGTATTTTCTATTTCTAAATTTCTTGAAAGATGTTAGGATTAATTAGCTTAAAGAACATTCCTTTTATCTCTTAAATTAATGTCTGATCCCGTTTGAGTATATGTTGGCATGCTGAAATTCTTTAAGTTTAACAAGTAGGAAGGACTGCTTTATCTTCTACTGGTATCTTGTGTTAATATGCTTTCCAAAATCTCTGGTTGTAGATGATTTGTAATACAATATCTAGCCAATCCTCTATGTCAAAATCTCATTCATGCTATCATGTGAATGTTTCTATTAAGTTATAAGATAAAATTTTATGAAACTCTTAAAGTATGATTCCTATTCCATAATCCATAAGAAAGTCACCTTCTCACAACGTTCCTAAAACTCTTTGCACTATGAACTATAATTTCAAGCCCTAGTATAATAATACCAACTTCTCAGGAATTTTTCCATTGACCTAGTTAATAGATACTTAATAATATTAATATGAATATTTTTACAAGAATGGTTCCAATCATGTACATGAATTATATCACATTGAACCATGAAATTACCTATCATGACTCTCCAATAGTGATAGTGTTAACTCATGAATATGAACCTATTACGGTTAACTCTCAATATGAGCCTAAAGTGGTTATACATAATTATGACCCTAAAGAGGATAAACCATGAGCATGATCCTAAAAAGGCTAAACTATGAACATGAACATAACAAGACAAACATTTTGGTCAAGAACTAATCAAATAAATAAGATAACGTCATGAGCATAAGGGAGTTAGTTAGCTGACCGTGAAGGCATAGGTTGAAATGACAAATGCTTGAAACTATGTTTGCGGACATAGGAGAGAGATTATTCCGCAAGTCGGATGACTCTTTTTTTTATATGTCCCGAAAAGGGACTAAGCATGGATACTTGCTAGTAAATTATATCATGTCACGTCCTATGCCTTTATAGCACACCGATTTGGCCCGAAAACGCCCCCGTTCGCGTCGTTTCGCCCGTTTGTCCACCCAAATGGCCACGAAAATTTAAATGGACCACACTGAGATGATCCCCAACCTCCCTGGCACGCTTCAATCAATTTTCGGCCCATAGAACGCCCAGACCCCGGGCTCACCCCTGAAACCGTGGGCTATAGCACACCGATTTGGCTCGAAAATGCTCCGTTAGGGCCGTTTCGCCCGTTTGTCCACCCAAATGGCCACAAAAATTAAAATGGAACACACTGGGATGATTCCCAACCTCCCTGACACGCCTCGGTCAATTTTTGGCCCACATCACGCACGGACCTCGGTCCCACTCCCTAAGCCGTGGGCTATAGCACATTGATTTGGCTCGAAAATGCCTATTTCGCACCGTTTCGCTTGTTTGTCCACGTAAATGGCCACGAAAATTTAAACGGACCATACTGGGATGATCCCCAGCCTCCCTGGCACACCCTAGTTGATTTTCGGCTCACAACACGCCTGGACCCCGAGCTCACCTCCAAAACCGTGGGCTATAACATACCAATTTGGCTCGAAAATGCTTCGTTCGCGCTATTTTGCCCGTTTGTCCACCCAAATGGGCACAAAAAATTAAATGGATCATACTAGGATGATCCCTGATAAGGGAACAATCACAAAATACAAAAACAGCCAACAACACAAAGACAACTGAGAACAAGATAACAATTCACTCTTGGCAACAACACACAAAATCGTGAACAAGAATAAGAAACAAACACAAATATTGCAAGAAAAGTAAAGAATAGGCAAGATGACATAAGAACTTGAGAAGAACAAGAACCCAAATGCGTATTAAACGTAAAGACCCTTAAAATCCACAAGTACAAACAACAATCTTCTTACGGTGACCGCTAAGGGAATCAACTTCACCTCACAACCACCGTTTCTAAGCAACGTACAATATCGACTTTTCCAAGCCCTACACTAAAGATGGCTTATTCGAGCCCTAAACTAAGGGTGTTACACTCTCAAAGAGAGAAGAAGTCTTTCACATATTCATCATTCAAAAAACTAAAGTGAAAAGACCTAAAAGAGACTTTATATGGCCTTATTACATAATGGAAGATAAAATGACTCCAATACCCTTAATGAGGTGGGGCGGCCAGGAAGTGTTACTTGGACAAGGCTAAGCGACCAAAATGCCCTTAATGAAGGGCCCAAAACCGTGAGTCCTTAATCTTTAATGCTCCAAGCAATCATCCACACGTGAGATTGCTCGTTGGTGTACTCAAATTGGCCCTGCCATGTAGGATCCCGTGTCCTCAATACGACCAAAGCTTGATGCCCTACGTACTGACTTCGAATGATGTCATTGAAAGCTAAGGCGGCCATATGACTTGTGTCATCCTCCCTTCCTTGAAAAGGATTTGACCTCGAATCCACACCTTGCAAAACAAGAGAAAGGACAAACAAGCACAACTTCCTCATGGCATGAGGGTTAGAGTTAGCACAATAATAAACATCATCATGCCAAGGCAGAACATACTTGAAATATAACCATGAATCCGTTGTGTTAGTCATGAAAAGCTTAGCAAAAATGTCACAAAGGGCATGGTTATGAAAAGTATCAAGAGATAAAGAAACTACAAAGGACTCAATGGTATCCCGAAGTCCCAAAGGTAAGCCTACTCGTAACTTAGGGACCATAAAGCACAATTGTTTCATTACCTCTTCAAGTGACCTCATCAAACGTGGTTTCACTATTGGTCTTAAAGCCCACCAAACACACATAGCATAGTCATTAGAACAAGTAGACCAACCAAAAAGTTTCCAACCTCTACATAATACAAATCCAAAACTAGCATGGATGTCGTCATAGGCAAAGAGGTAGTATAGGAAAGAACCAAGTGTAAAGGTATACACGGGTGAAGATAAAGCATTTAAGCACATACACATTCTTTCCTTCAAGAAAATAGGAAGCTTGGCATTCTCAAGTTGGTATTCATGCAATGTAAGCACAAGTGTGTCAAGCAAGGATGCAAATTTAGAAATATTACCCCAAAGAGTCAATGAAACCTTTGCCCTCGGGTTTTCAAGAAGGACGACACATTCCTTACCCTTAAGAGTACTCTCATCTTTCAAAAAGAGATTTCCATCGTTAGGAGGAATGTTGTCACACCATAGTGGGTTAACATATAGGCTATAGCCTCCAAGACAAGCTATACCATCATTTTCACCACTAGGTTCATTAGGAGTGTTCAAATCATCTTCAAACAAGACATTATACCTAAAGAGAGCATGATATATCTCACGGGCATATTTAGAAAAAGTAAGTTCTTTACTCTCTAAAAGACAATTATCAAGTTTCAAAGAGGTTTCAAGTACAAGATTATCCCTATGAGCTACGCAAACCATGGAATCCATATCACAAGGATAGCTCACGGGTTCACTCCTAGTTTGTTGACCAACATTCTCAAATACTTCACTCACTTGAGTTCCATTAATTACAACACACATAACCTCACGTGGTGGGTAAGTTTCACAAATAAGTTGATCAACACCATTTACACAAGATGATGTACTCTCATTCAATATGTTGGGTTCAACACTAGGTGGACATAAATTGATCTTACAAGAAGAGTCAATTTGGTCATCAATAGGATCAACTAGTGTATCCACACCCACAACATGTACATCATCAAAAAGAGGAAAAGAATCATTAGACTCATAAGTAAGTAAGCCACTACTCATACTCAAAGGGCTACTAGCCACACAATTCTCATTTTCACGCATAAAAGTGTAAGAGTTAGCTATTTTACCTTCTAGATCACATAAGCTATAGTCTTCATCTTGACATGTGTCTGGGCAGCCCACTTTCTCCCTTGGACCTACCATACGATCCAATCTTTCATTCACCATAGCCATGTCTCGAGAAATAGTTTCAAGGTAGGCCAAAATGACATTGGTGACATTGTTGTCCATGGTTTGAGAGGTGGAAGCCTTGGGTTCCATTACAATTGTACCTAAAACAAACAAAGAAACAAACCTACAAAATGAACAAACAAGATTAGTAGTAAAAGATCCTCACTAACACTCGTAGACACTCACTTTTGTGATCCTCACAATTGGAGCAGCGAATATTGAAAGTTGTTTATACTCCGGTAGTCAATAAGATGTCAATTCTACTTAGCGGCCAGAATAAATTCTTGTTTGATCAACTCAAGACACAATATAGAAAATTCTACTTACGAACTTGAAACAAAGAAGTTCAACAAATCAAAAATAGAAAAGCACACAAAGAACGAAAACACGAAAAAAAGCGGACTCAAACAACTAATTCACAATCTAGTAGGTGATTACTAGTTGCTAATTAGTACTAGACTCAAGAAAAGAAAATAAGGAAACAAAGAAAAGAAACTTAGAAATCTGAAATTTTGAGTCTAAGGTTGTTTTTGGAGGGTGATGATGTGGCACTTTGATGATGTGGCAGTTTGGTGATGTGGCAATTTGGTGACATGACAGTTTGCAATTTGGATTGGTCAAATTTTAATTTGGAGTGGTGAAAATCATCTTTGGGAGGGAAACAACAAGACTTTGAGCCTTTTTTTTTTTAATTTAAAAAAGGTGTGACTTCCTTGCACCCTTTTGGCAAGACACTTTTTTGAAAGGTTGTTGGCTCTTTCCTCTTTTGTTAGTCTTGGAATAAGCTCTTACTCCCTTTTGGTAAACAAGACTTTTGAAAGCCCTTTTGTCCCCTTTCCTTTTTGGATGTCTTGGGATTGTGTCTTTCAAGACAAACACAAAACCACACTCCTTTATTCACCCTTTTATATCAAACCACTCCCTTTTGAATGTTCTTTCTCAACAATACATGAAGAATAGCAACAACAAGAACATTCAAGAATGGAAACCAACCCAAATGAGCTCCAAATTGAATGATCTTTGTTTCCACAACAACAACAACATGTTTCAAACCCACATCCTCAATAACAAACATCAACAACACACTTTCAAGCCATCAATCCTCAAAAAACAGCAACCATCAAAGTTCAAGAACAACTCAGAAATGGCTCAAAATTCGGATCTTGACTCTTTTAGTGTTAGTGAAGAAGAGGCTAACACTAGAAACAACCAAAACACATAAAAATCTCCTAAATCTAAGATACAAATTTCGGCCTAGACATAAAAAACGGGACAAAATGTTTCTCTTTTGGATTTTTGGTTTTTCTACACCTTTTTTTTATGATTTTCGAGTTAACACGCCCAAGATTGATTCCGTAGGAACGAAATCAATCCTTGCTCTGATACCAAATGATAAGGGAACAATCACGAAACATTAAAACAGCCAACAACACAAAGACAACCGAGAACAAGATAGAAATTCACTCTCGGCAACAAAAATTTAAACAGACCACATTGGGATGATCCCCAACCTCCCTGGCATGCCTCGGTTTATTTTTTTCCCACAGCACACTCGGACCCTGGGCCAACCCTCAAAACCGTGGGCTATAGCACACCGATTTGGCCAAAAAATGTCCCGTTCGCGCCATTTTTCTAATTTGTCCACCAAAATAGCCACAAAATTTAAACGGACCACACTGGGTTGATCCCCCACCTCCCTGGAACAACCCGATCAATTTTCGACCCACAGCACGCCCGGACTTCGAGCCCACCTCCAAAAACTTAGGCTATAGCACACCGATTTAGCCTGAAAATGCCTCGTTTGCGCCATTTCGCCCATTTGTCCACCCAAATGGCCACAAAAATTTAAACTTACCACACTGGGATGATCCTTAACCTCTCTAGCACTCCTCGGTTGATTTTTGGCCTACAGCACGCTTGGACCCCAGGCCCACCCCTAAAACCATGGGTCATAGCACGCCGATTTTGCCCAAAAATGCCCACAAAAATTTAATCAGACCATACTGGGATGATCCCCAACCTCCCAGGCACACCCCGATCGATTTTTAGCCTACAGCACGCCCGGAGTTCGAGCCCACCCCCAAAACCGTAGGCTATAGCTCAACGATTTGGCCTGTAAATGCCCCGTTCGCGCCGTTTTGCCTGTTTGTCCATCCAAATGGCCACAAAAATTTAAACTGACCACACTGGGACGATCCCCAACCTCCCTGGCACTCCCCGGTCAATTTTTTGCCCACAACACGCCCGAACCTCGGGCCCACCCCTGAAACCGTGGGCTATAGCACACCAATTTGGCCCGAAAATACCCCGTTCACGCCGTTTCGCCCGTTTGTCTACCCAAATGGCCACGAAAATTTAAACTAACCACACTAGGATGATCCCAACCTCCCTGGCATGCTCCGGTTGATTTTTAATCCACAACACACCCGGACCCCGAGCCCACCCCGAAACCGTAGGTAATAGTACACCGATTTGGCTAGAAAATGCCACGTTCGCGTCGTTTTACCCATTTGTCCACCCAAATGGCCATATAAATTTATATAAACCATACTGAGATGATCCCCAACCTCCCCAATCGATTTTGGGCCCACAGGATGCCCGGAAACTTGGCCCACTCCCAAAAACGTGGGCTATAACATACCGATTTAGCCCAGAAACACGCCATTCATGCCGTTTTGCCAATTTATCCACCCAAATGGCCACAAAAATTTAAACGGACCATACTGGATTGATCCCCAACCTTTCTGGCATACCCCAATTGATTTTCGGCCTACAACATACCCGTACCTCAGGCTCACCCCCACAACCGCAGACTATAGCACACCGATTTGGCCCTAAAATGCCTCTTTCGTGCCATTTCGCCTGTTTGTCCACACAAATAGACATGATTATTTAAACGGACCATACTGGGACGACCCCCAACCTCCCTAGCACGCTTCGATTAATTTTTGGCCCACAGCACGCCCGGACCCCGAGCCCAACCCCGATACCGTGGGCTATAGCACATCGATTTGGCCTGAATACACCCCGTTCGCACTGTTTTGCCTCTTTTTCCGCCCAAATGGCTATAAATTTTTTAATGAACCATACTGGGATGATCCCCAACCTCCCTGGCATGCCCCGGTCGATTTTTGGCCCACAACACGCTCGGACCCCAGGCCGACCCCCAAAACTATGGGCTATGGCACACTAATTTGGCTAGAAAATGCCTCATTCGCGCTGTTTTGCCCGTTTGTCCACCCAAATGGCCATAAAAATTTAAACGGACCACACTGGGATAACCCCTATCCTCCATGGAACTCCTCGATCAATTTTTGACCTACAACACGCCTGGACCCCGGTCCACCCCCAAAACCGTGGGCTATAACACACCGATTTGGCCCGAAAATGCCCCATTCGCATCGTTTTGCCTGTTTGTCCAGCCAAATGGTCATAAAAATTTAAATGAACCACACTGGAACGATCCCCAACCTCCCTGGGATGCCTCGGTCGATTTTTGGCACACATCACGCCCTGACTAAAGGCCCACCCCTAAAATCGTGGGATATAGCACACCGATTTGGCCCAAAAATGCTTTGTTCGCACCGTTTTGCCCGTTTGTCCGCCTAAATAGCCATAAAAATTTAAACAGACCACACTGGGACGATCCCTAACCACCCTAGCACACCTCGTTTTATTTTTGGCCCATAGTACACCCGTACCTCGAACCCACCCCAGAAACCATAGGCTATAGCATAATGATTTGGCCTGAAAATGCCCCGTTCGCGTTGTTTCGCCCGTTTCTCCACCCAATAGCCACGAAAATTTAAACGAACCATACTGAGATGATCTCCAACCTCCCAGGCATGCCCCAGACTATTTTTAACCCCCAAAATGCCCGGAACCTTGGCCCACCCCCAAAACTGTGGGCTATTGCATACCGATTTGGCCCAGAAATACCTCGTTCGCGCCGTTTCGCCTGTTTGTCCGCCCAAATGGTCACAAAAATTCAAACGAACTACACTGGGACTATCCCCAACTCCCTAGCACACCTTGGTCAATTTTTGACCCACAGCACGCCCGAACCCCGATCCCACCCCCGAAACCATGGGCTATAGCACACCGATTTGGCCCAAAAATGCCCCATTTGCACTATTTTACCTGTTTGTCCACCCAAATGGCAACAAAAATATAAACGAATCATACTGGGATGGTCCCCAACCACCCTGACATGCCCCGGTTAAATTTTGGCCCACAGCACGCCCGAACCCCGGGCCGACCCCTAAAATCCTGGTCTATAGCCCACCGATTTGCCTCGAAAATGCTTTGTTCATATTGCTTCACCCGTTTGTCCACCCAAATAGACACGAAAATTTAAACGAATCATATTGGAATGATCTCCGATCTCCCTGGCATGCCTCGGTCGATTTTTGGCCCGCACACGCCCGACCCCCGGGCCCACCTCTAAAATCGTGGGCTATATAGCACACCAATTTGGCCTAAAAATGCCCTGTTCGCACCGTTTCGTTCGTTTGTCCACCCAAATGGCCACAAAAATTTAAACAAACCATACTGAGATGATCCCCAACCTCCCCGGTATGCCCCGATCGATTTTTGGCCCACAGCATGCCCGGACCCTGGGCTCGTCCACCCCAAAATCGTGGGCTATAGCATATACTAATTTGGCCTGAAAATGCCCTGTTTGTGCCATTTTTCCTATTTGTCCACCCAAATGGCCACTAAAATTTAAATGGACTACACTGCGATGATCCTCAACCTCCCTGGCACGTGCCGATCGATTTTCAACCCACAGCACGCCTGGACTCAGGGCCCACCACAAAAATCATAGGTAATAGCTCAGTGATTTGGCCCAAAATGTACCGTTCGCGCCATTTCGCTAGTTTGTCCACCCAAATGGCCACAAAAATTTAAACGGACCACACTGGGACGATCCCGAACCTCTCTGACATGCCTCGATCGATTTTTGACCGGCAGCATTCCCGGACCCTGATCCCACCCCCACAACCTCCCTAACACACCCCGGTTAATTTTCAGCCCACAGCATGCGCGTTCACATCGTTTCGCCCGTTTGTCCACCTAAATGGCCACGAAAATTTAAACAGACCATACTGGATGATCCCCAACCTTCCTGGCATTCCTCGATCAATTTTTGGCTGACAACAAGCCCGGATAACGGCTCCACCCCCAAAATCGTGGGCTATAACACATTGACTTGGCCCGAAAATGTCCTGTTCACACTGTTTTACCTGTTTGACCACCCAAATGGCCACAAAAATTTAAACAGACTACGATGGGATGATCCCCAACACCCCTGTCATGCCCTGGTCTCTTTTTGGCCTACAGCACACTCGGACCACAGCCCACCCCCGAAACCGTGGTCTATAGCACACCGATTTTGCCCAAAAATGCCCCGTTCAGTCCATTTTGCCCATATATCCACCCAAATGGCCACAAAAATTTAAACAGACCATACTGGGTTGATCCCAACCTCCCTGGCACACCCCGATCGAATTTTGTCCCACAGCACGCCCGAACCCCGAGCCCACCCCTAAAACTGTAGGCTATAGCACACCAATTCAGCCCAAAAATGCCTCATTCGGGCCATTTTGCCCGTTTGTCCACACAAATGGGCACGAAAATATAAACGGACCACACTGGGATGATTCCAAACCTCCTTGATACATCTCGGTCTATTTTTGGCACACATCATGACCGAACCCCAGGCCCACCCTCGAAACTATGGGCTATAGCACAACGATTTGGCCCGAAAATGCTCCGTTCGCGCCATTTTGCCCTTTTGTCCACCTAAATGGCCACAAAAATTTAAACGAACCATACTGGGATGATCCCCAACCTCCCTGGCATGCTCCAGTCAATTTTTGTCCCACAGCATGACCGAACCCTTAGCCCACCCCCGAAACCGTGGGCTATAGCATACCGATTTGTCCCAAAAATTCCCATTTGCGCCGTTTCGCCCGTTTGTCCACCCAAATGAACACAAAAATTTAAACGAACTACACTGAGACTATCCTTAACCTCCTTGGCATGCGCTGGTCGATTTTTGACCCATAGCACGCCCGAACCCCATGCCCACCCCCAAAATCGCGGGCTATAGCACACCAATTTGTCCCAAAAATGACCCATTCGCGCTTTTTCACCTGTTTGTTCATCCAAATGGCCACAAAAATATAAAAGAACCACACAGGGATGTTCCCTAACCTCCCTAGCATGCCCGATTGATTTGTGGCCAATAACACACCCGGACCCTGAGACCACCCCCAAAATCGTGGGCTATAGCACATTGATTTGGCCCGAAAATGCTCCGTTCGCGCCGTTTCGCCCGTTTGTCCACCCAAATGTCCACAAAAATTTAAACGGACCACACTGGGATAAAACCCAACCTCCCTGGCATGCCTTGGTCAATTCTTGGCCCGCAGCACGCTCGGAGCCTGGGCCTATAGCACACCGATTTGGCCCAAAAAATGCCCCATTCATACCGTTTTACCCGTTTTTCCACCCAAATGGCCACAAAAATTTTAAAAAACCACAATGGGATGATCCCCAAACTCCCTGGCATGCCCCGGTCAATTTTTGGCCAACAACACGCCCGAACCCTAGATCCACCCCTAAAATCGTGGGCTATAGCACACCGATTTGGCCTGAAAATTCCCCGTTTGCGCCATTTTGCTCGTTTGTCAACCCAAATGGCCACTAAAATTTAAATGGACCATACTGGGATGATCCCTAACCTCCCTGTCTTCCGTCGGTTGATTTTTGGGCCACAGTACGATTGGACCTCCGCCCCACCCCCAAAATTGTGGTCTATAGCAATATGATTTGGCCCAAAAATGCCCCGTTCGTGCCGTTTCGCCCGTTTGTCCATCCAAATAGCCACAAAAATTTAAACGGACCACACTGGGACGATTCCCAACCTCCATGGCATACCCCGGCCGATTGTTGGCCCACAGTCACCTAGACCCTGGACCCACCCCCAAAACCATGGGCTATAGCACATCGATTTGTCCCAAAATGCCCTTTTCTTGCCGCTTTTCCCATTTGTCCACCCAAATGGCTACAAAAATTTAAAAGGACCATACTAGGATGATCCCTAACCTCCCTGGCATGCCCCGGTCGATTTTTATCCCACAGCACACTCGGACCCCTGGCCCACCCCCAAAATCGTTGGCTATAACACACCGATTTGGTCTGAAAATTCCCCGTTCGTGCCGTTTCGCCCGTTTGTCCACCCAAATGGCCACGAAAATTTAAACAGACTAAAATAAGATGATCCCTAACCTCCTACCATGCTCCGTCAATTTTAGACCCAAAGTACACTCGAACACCGGGCCCACCCTCGAAACCGTGGGATATAGCACATCGATTTGGCCCGAAAATGCCCCGTACACGCCGTTTCACCCTTTTGTCTACCCAAATGGACACAAAAATTTAAAAAGACCACATTAGGATAATCCCTAACCTCCCTTCCACTCCCCGGTCAATTCTTGACCTACAGCGCACCCGAACCCTAGGCTCACCTCCAAAACTATGGGTTATAGCACACCAATTTGTCTCGAAAATGCCTCATTCGTATCGTTTCGCCTGTTTGTCCACCCAAATGGCCATGAAAATTTAAACGAACCATAATGGGATGATCCCAACCTCCATGGCACACCCTGGTAAATTTTTGGCCTACAGCATGCTCGGACCCCAGCCCCAACCCTGAAACCGTAGGCTATAACATACTGATTTGGCCCAAAAATGCCTCATTCGCGCTGTTTCGACCGTTTGTACATATACTGAGACTATCCCTAACCTCCTTGGCACGCTCTGGTCGATTTTCAGCCTATAGAACGCCCAGACCCCCGACCCACCCCCGAAACCCTAGGCTATAGCACACCGATTTGGCCCAAAAATGCCTCGTTCATGTCGGTTTGCCCGTTTGTCTACCCAAATGGCCACGAAAATTTAAATGGACCATACAGGGATGATCTTGAATTTCCCTGGCACACCTCGGTCGATTTTTAGCTCACATCATGCTCGGACCCCAGGCCCACCTTCAAAATCGTGGGCTATAACACATCGATTTGGCTCGAAAATACCCCGTTTCGCCCCGTTTCACCCGTTTGTCCACCCAAATCGCCACAAAAATTTAAACAAACCACACTGGGATGATCCCCAACCTCCCTGGCATACCCCAGTTATTTTTGGCCGAGAGCACGCCCAGAATCTAGATCCACCCATGAAACCGTGGGCTATAGTAGCACACCGATTTAGTTCGAAAATGCCCCGTTCGTGCTGTTTCGCCCATTTGTCCACCCAAATGGCCACGGAAATTTAAACAAACTACATTGGGGCGATCCCCAACCTCCCTGGAATGCCCCATTTAATTTTTGGCCCATATAATACCCGTACCCCAGGCCCACCCCCAAAACTGTGGGCTATAGCATACCAATTTTGCCCGAAAATGCCCCGTACATGCCGTTTCGCCCGTTTGTCTACCCAAATGGACACGAAAATTTAAAAGGACCATATTAGGATAATCCCCAACCTCCCTGGCATGCCCCAGTCAATTCTTGGCCTATAGCGCACCCGAACCCTGGGCTCACCTACGAAACTGTGGGCTATAGTACACCAATTTATCTAAAAAATGCCTTTTTCGTACCATTTTGCCTGTTTGTCCACCCAAATGGCCACGAAAATTTAAACGGACCACAATGGGATGATCCTAACCTCCCTGGCATACCCTGGTAAATTTTTGGCCTACAGCACGCTCGGACCCCGGCCCCAACCCTGAAACCATAGGCTATAACACACTGATTTGGCCCGAAAATGCCTCATTCGCGCTGTTTCAACCGTTTGTACACAGAAATAGCTATGAAAATTTAAATGAACCATACTGTGACTATCCCTAACTTCCTTGGCATGCTCTGGTCAATTTTCAGTCAACAGAATGCCCGAACCCCCGGCCCACCCCCAAAACCCTAGGCTATAGCACACCGATTTGGCCCCAAAATGCCCCGTTCATGAAGGTTTGCCCGTTTGTCTACCCAAATGGCCACAAAAATTTAAACAAACCACACAGGGATGATCTGAATTTCCCTGGCATACCCCGATCGATTTTCAGCTCAAATCACGCTCGGACCCCAGGCCCACCCTCAAAACCGTGGGCTATAGCACACCGATTTGGCTCGAAAATGCCCCATTCACCCCGTTTCGCCTGTTTGTCCACCCAAATCGCCACAAAAATTTAAACAAACCACAATGGGATGATTCTCAACCTCCCTGGCACGCTCCGATTATTTTTAGCTGAGAGCACGCCCAGAACCTGGACCCACCCGTGAAACCGTGGGCTATAGCACACCGATTTAGCTCAAAAATGGCCCGTTCGTGCTGTTTCGCTCGTTTGTCCACCTAAATGGCCACGAAAATTTAAACGAACTACATTGGGATGATCTCCAACCTCCTTAGAATGCTCTATTTAATTTTCAGCCCACAGAATGCCCGTACCCCAGGCCCGCCCCCAAAACCGTGGGCTATAGCACACCAATTTGGCCCGAAAATGCCCCGTCTGCGCCGTTTTGCCCGTTTGTCCACCGAAATGTCCATGAAAATTTAAACGGACCACACTGAGACGATCCCCAACCTCCTTGGCATATCTCGGTCAATTTTTGGCCGACAGCACGCCTGAACCCCGAACCCACCCACGAAACCATGGGCTATAGCACCCCGATTTGGCCTGAAGATGTACCGTTTGTGCCGTTTTGCTCGTTTGTCCACCCAAATAGCCACAAAAATTTAAACGGACCATACTAGGACTATCCCCAACCTCTCTGGTACGCCCTGGTCAAATTTTGGGCCACAGTACGCCCAAACCCCGGGTCCACCCACGAAACCGTGGGCTATATAGCACACTGATTTGGCCTGAAAATGCCTCGTTCATATCGTTTCACCTATTTGTCCACCTTACTGGACACAAAAATTTAAACGCACAAAACTGGGATGATCCCCAACCTCTTTGGAACAGCTCGATCAATTTTTGACCCACAGCATGCCTGAACCCCGGGCCCACCCCCAAAACCATAGGTTATAACACACCAATATGGCCCAAAAATGCCCTATTCTTGCCGTTTCGCCCGTTTGTCCACCCTAATGGCCACAAAAATTTAAACGAACCACACTGGGATGATCCCCAACATCCTTGGCATACCCCGATCGATTTTGGGAGCAAAGCACTGTCGAACCCCCAGCCACCCCCAAAACCATGGGCTATAGCATACCATTTTGGCCCAAAAATGCCTCGTTTGCTCCGTTTAGCCCGTTTTTCACCCAAACGGCCAAAAAATTTTAAACGAACCTCACTGGGACTACCCCCATCCACTCTGACATGCCCCAGTCAATTTTTTACTCACAACATACTTTGGACTCGGACCAACCCTCGAAACAATAGGCTATAGCACACCGATTTGGCTCAAAAATGCACCGTTCGCGTCGTTTTGCCTGTTTTTCTACCCAAATGGCCATGAACATTTAAACGTTCCATACAGGGATGATTCCCAGCCTCCCTGACATGCCCCAATCGATTTTTGGCCCACAGACCGCCCGGACCTTCCTGGCATGCCCCAGACAATTTTTGGTGAACAACATTCTCGAACAACAGGCCCACCCCCGAAACCGTGGGCTATAGCACACCAATTTGGCCCGAAAATGCCCTGTTCGCACCGTTTCGCCCGTTTGTCCACCCAAATAGCCACAAAAATTTAAACGAACCATACAGGAAAAATCCCCAACCTCCCTGGCATGCCCTGATCAATTTTTGGCCCACAGCACGCCTAGACCTCAGGCCCAACCCTGAAACCATGGGCTTTGGCTTACCAATTTGGCCCAAAAATGCCCCTTCACACCGTTTCACCTATTTGTCCACCCTAATGGACACAAAAATTTAAACGAACCATACTGGGATGATCCCCAACGTCTCTGGCATATCCCGATCAATTTTTGGCCCACAAAATGCTCGGATCCCGGGCCCACCCCTGAAACTGTGGGCTATAGCACACAATTTGGCCCGAAAATGCCTCATTCGCATCGTTTCTCCCATTTGTCCACCCAAATGGCCACAAAAATTTAAACAGACCATACTGAGATGATCCCTAACATTACTTGCATACCTCGGTTGATTTTTGGCGAACAACACGCCTAGAACCCGGGCCCACCCCTAAAATCATGGGCTATAGTACACCGATTTGGCCCGAAAATGCCCCGTTCGTGCCGTTTTGCCCATTTTTCCACCCAAATGGCCACAAAAATTTAATCGGCCCATACTGGGATGATCCCCAACCTCTATGGAATGCCCCGATTGACTTTCATCCCACAGCACGTCTGGACCCCGGACTCACCCCCAAAATCCTGGGCTATAGCATAACGATTTGGCCAAAAAATGACCCGTTCTCATCGATTTGCCCGTTTGTCCACCAAAATGGCCACAAAAATTTAAACGAACCACACTGGAACGATCCCTATTCTCCATGGCATACCTCGATCAATTTTCGGTCCACAGCACGCTTGGAACTCAGTCCCACCCCCAAAATCGTAGGCTATAGCACACTGATTTAGCCAGAAAATACCCCATTCGTGCCGTTTCGCCCGTTTATCCATCCAAATGGCCATTAAAATTGAAACGGACCATACTGGGACAATCCCCAACCTCCCTAGCACACCTCGGTCAATTTTTGACACACATCACGCTCGGAACCCAGGCCCACCCTCGAAATCGTGTGATATAGCACACAGATTTAGCCCAAAAATACCGCATTCTTGTCGTTTTGCCCGTTTGTCCGCCCAAATGACCACAAAATTTAAACGGACCATACTGGGATGATCCCCAACTTTCCTATCATGCCCCGGTTGATTTTTGACCCACAGCACGCCCATACCCTGAGCCCACCCCAGAAACCATGGGCTATAGCACAACAATTTAGCCTGAAAATGCCCCGTTCGCACCATTTCGCCCGTTTGTCCACCCAAATGGCCAAGAAATTTTAAACGGACCATACTTGGATGATCCTCAACCTCTCTGGCATGCCCTAGTCAATTTTCAGCCCACAAAATACCCATACCCTTGGCTCACCCCCGAAACCGGGGGCTATAACATACCGATTTGGCCCAGAAATGCCCCGTTCGCGCCGTTTTGCCCGTTTGTCCACCCAAATGGCCACTAAAATTTAAAAGAACCATACTGGGACTTTCCACAACCTACCTGGAATGCCCCAGTCAATTTTCGGTGTGCAGCACGCCCGGACCCTTGGCCCACCCCCGAAACTGTGGGCTATAGCACATCGATTTGTCCAGAATGCCCCGTTCTTGCTGTTTTACCCGTTTGTCCACCCAAATGGCCATAAAAATTCAAACGGACCACACTAGGATGATCCTATTATTCATGGCATGCCTCGTTCAATTTTTGTCCCACAGCACACCCGGACCCTGGGCCCACCCTCAAATCCGTGGGCTATAACATACCGTTTTGGCCCGAAAATGCTCCGTTCGCGTTGTTTCACCTGTTTGTCCTACCAAATGGCCACAAAAATTTAAACGGATCATATTGGAATGATCCTCAACCCCCCTGGCATGCCTCGCTCGATTCTTGGCCCGCAGCACGCTCGGACCCCAGGTCCACCCCAAAAACCGTGGGCTATAGCACATCGATTTGGCCCAAAAATGCCCTACTCGCACTGTTTTGCCCGTTTGTCCACCCAAAAGGCCATAAAAATTAAAAAAAAAAACACTGGTATAATCCCCAACCTCCCTGGCATGCCCCGATCAATTTTTGGCCCACAACACGCCCGGACCCTTGGCCCACCCCTAAAATCGTGGGCTATAACACATCAATTTGGCCTGAAAATGCCCCGTTCGCGATGTTTTGCCCATTTTTCCTCCCATATGGCCACTAAAATTTAAATGGACCACAATAGGATGATCCCCAACCTCTCTGGCATACCTCGATCGATTTTTGGCCCACTCCAAAAACCGTGGGCTATAACATACTGATTTGGCCCAAAAATGCATCGTTCGCGCTGTTTTGCCTGTTTGTCCACCCAAATGGCCATGGAAAATTAAATGGAACACACTGGGATGATCCCCAACCTCCCTGGAATGCTTTGGTCTATTTTTGACCTACAGCACACTTGGATCCCGAGCCCACCCCCAAAACTGTGGGCTATAGCACACTGATTTGTCTACCCAAATAGCCACGAAAATTTAAATGAACCATAATGGGATAATCCCCAACCTCCCTAGCACGCTACAGTCAATTTTTGACCACCAAAATGCCCGAATCTTGGGCCCACCATCGAAACCGTGGGCTATAGCACACCAATTTGGCCCGAAAATGCCCCGTTCATGCCGTTTTGCCCGTTTGTCTACCAAAATGGCCACGACATTTTAAACGGACAACACTGGGATGATTCCAAACCTCTATGGCATGCCTCGATTGATTTTTAGCCCACAGCACACCTGGACCCCGGGCCTACCTTCGATGACGTGGGCTATATCACATCGATTTGGCTTGAAAATGCCCCGTTTGCCCCGTTTCACCCGTTTTTCCGCACATGGACACATAAATTTAAACAAACCGCACTGGGATGATCCCCAATCTCCCTGGAACGCCCCAGTTAATTTTTGGCCAAAAGAACGCCCAGATCCTGGGCCCACCCGCTAAACTGTGGGCTATAGCACATCGATTTAGCTTGAAAATGCACCATTCGTGCCGTTTCGCCCATTTGTCTACCCAAATGGGCGCGAAAATTTAAACGGACCATACTGAGACAATCCCCAACCTCCCTGTCATGCCCCATTCAATTTTTGGCCCACAACATTCCCGGACCCCGGGCTCACCCCCAAAACCGTGGGCTATAGCACGCCGATTTGGCCCGAAAATGCCTCGTTTACACCGTTTCACCTGTTTGTCCAGCCAAATGGCCATGAAAATTTAAACGGACCATACTGGGATGATACCCAACCTCCCTGCATGCCCTGGTCAATTTTTAGCCCACAGCATGCCCGAACCCCGGGCCCACCCCCAAAACCATGGGCTATAGCACACCGATTTTGCGTGAAAATGCCATGTTCGCGCCGTTTTGCTCGTTTGTCCACCCAAATGGCCACAGAAATTTAAATGGACCACACTAGGACGGTCCCCAACCTCCCTAGAAATCCCCAATCAATTTTTGAGCCACAACACATCTAGACCCCGGGCCACCCCTAAACCCATGGGCTATAGCGCATCGATTTGACCTGAAAATGTCCTATTCACACTATTTCGCCTATTTTTCCAGCCAAATGGCCACAAAAATTTAAACGGACCCTGGGACAATTCCCAACCTCTCTGGCATGCCCCGATCAATTTTTGGCCCACAGCACGCCTGAACCCTGGGCCCACCCCTAAAATCGTGGGCTATAACACATCGATTTGGCCCGAAAATGCCCCGTTCATGCTGTTTTGCTCGTTTGTCTACCCTAATGGCCCCAAAAATTTAAACGGACCACACTAGTATGATCCCCAGCCTTCCTAGTATGCCCCAGTTGATTTTCGGCGTACAGCACTCCCGGACCTCCAGCCCACCCCTGAAACCGTGGGCTATAGCACACTATTTTTGCCCGAAAATGCCCCGTTCACGTTGTTTAGCCTTTTTCTCCGTCTAAATAGCCATGAAAATTTAAACGGAACATACTGGGACGATCCCAAACCTCCTTGGCACACCCCTGTCGATTTTTGGCCAATAGCACGCCTGAACCCCAAACCCACCCCAAAACTGTGGGCTATGACACACCGATCTGGACCGAAAATGCCCCATTCGCACTGTTTCTCCTGTTTGTCTGCCCACATAGCCACAAAAATTTAAATGGACCATACAGGGATGATCCCCAACCTCCCAAGCATGTCGCGATTGATTTTTGACCTACAGCACGCTCAGACCTCGGGCCCACCCCCAAAATCGTGGGCTATAGCACATCGATTTGGCCCAAAAATGCCCTGTTCCCTCCGTTTTTCCAGTTTGTCCACCAAAATAGCTACAAAAATTTAAACGGACCATACTGAGATGTCCCCGACATCCCTGGTACGCTTTGATCAATTTTTGGGCCACAGTATGCCCAGACCCCGGGCCCACACCCAAAATCGTGGGATGTAGAACATCGATTTGGCCCAAAAATGCCCCGTTCCTGTCGTTTTTGACCGTTTGTCCACCCAAATGGCCACAAAAATTTAAACGGACTCTACTGGCATGATCCTCAACCTCCATGGCATGCGTCGGTCGATTTTTGGATCAAAACACACCCAGACCTCAGGCGTAACCCAAAACTGTTGGCTATAGCAGACCGATTTGGCCCGAAAATACCCCGTTCGCATCGTTTCACCGGTTTGTCCCCTCAAATGGCAACAGAAATTTAAATGAACCATACTGGGATGATCCTTAACCTCCCTAGAATGCCACAGTTGATTTTTGGCCAACAACACCCCCTGAAAACATGGGATATAGCACACCTATTTCGCCCGAATACGCCCCGTTCACGTCGTTTCACCCGTTTGTCCACCCAAATGACCATGAAAATTTAAATGGACCATACTGGTATGATCCCCAACCTACTTGGCATACCTCGGTTGATTTTCGGCACACAACATGCCCGAACACCGAGCCCACCCCCAAAACTGTGGTCTATAGCACACCGATTTGGCTCTAAAATACCCCATTTGCGCCGTTTCGCCCGTTTGTCCACCCAAATGGCCATAAAAATTTAAACGGATCATACTGGGATGAATTCCAGCTTAGTTGGCATGCCTAGGTCAATTTTTGGCCCACAACACTCCCGTACTCTGGGCCCACCCCCAAAACCGTGGGCTATAGCACACTAATTTAGCCTGAAAATGCCCCGTTCATGTCGTTTCACCCGTTTGTCCACCCAAATGGCCACAAAAATTTAAACGAACCATATTGGGATGATCCCCAATCTCCCTAGCATGCCACGGTCGATTTTTGGCCGACAGCACGCCTGAACCCCGGGATCACCCCCGAAACCGTGGGCTATAGCACATCAATTTGGCCTAAAAATACCCCATTCGCTCTGTTTTGCCTGTTTGTCCACCCAAATGGCCACAAAGATTTAAACGAACCATACAGGGATAATCCCCAACCTCCCTAGCATACCTCGGTCAATTTTTGGCCCACAACATGCCTGGAACCCGGGCCCACTCCCCAAATCGTGGGCTATAGCACACCAATTTGGCTCTAAAATGCCCCATTTGTGTCGTTTCGCCCGTTTATCTACCCAAATGGCCACAAAACTTTAAACGGATCATACTGGGATGATTCCCAACTTCCCTGACATGCCTCAATCGATTTTTGGCATATAACACGCCCGTACTCCGGGCCCACCCCAAAAACTGTGGGCTATAACACATCGATTTGGCCTAAAAATGGCCCGTTCATATCGTTTTGCCCGTTTGTCTACCCAAATGGCCACGAAAATTTAAACGAACCACAATGGAATGATCCCCAATCTCCCTGGCATGCCTCGGTCGATTTTTGGCCCACAGCACGCCCGAACCTCGGGACCACCACTGAAACCGTGGGTTATTTATTACACATCGATTTGGCCTAAAAATACCGCATTCGCTCCATTTTTCCTATTTTTCCACCCAAATGGCCACAAAAATAAACGGACCATAATAGGATAATCCCCAACCTCCCTGGCACGCCCCGGTCGATTTTTGGCCCACAACACGCCTGGAACCTGGGCTCACCCCCAAAACCGTGGGCAATATAGCACACCAATTTGGCCTAAAAATGCCCCGTTCGTGCCATTTCTCCCGTTTGTCCACCCAAATAGCTACAAAAAATTAAACGGACCACACTGGGATGATCACCAACCTCCCTAGCATGCCCTGATCAATTTTTGGCCCATAGCACACCCGAACCCCGGGCCCACCCTCAAAACCGTGGGCTATAGCGCACCAATTTGGCTTGAAATTGCCCCGTTCGAGCCGTTTCGCTCACTTCTCCACCCAAATGGCCACAAAAATCTAAACGGACCATACTGGGATGATCCCCAACCTCCATGCTATGTCCAGGTTGATTTTTGGCCCACAGCATGACCGGACCCCTGGCCCACCCCAAAACTATGGGCTGTAGCACACCGATTTGGCCCAAAAATGCCCCGTTCATGCCGTTTTGCCCGTTTGTCCACCCAAATGGCCACAAAAATTTAAACGGACCATACTGGAACGATCCCCAACCTCCTTGAAATGCCCCAGTCAATTTTTGGCCAACAGCACGCCCAGACCCCAGGCCCACCCCCAAAATCGTGGGCTATAGCACACCGATTTGGCTCAAAAATGCCTCGTTCGCGTCGTTTTGCCCGTTTGTCCACCCAAATGGCCGCAAAAATTTAAATGGACCATACTGGGATGATCCTCAACCTATCTGGCATGCTTCGGTCAAATTTCAACCAGCAGTATGCCCGGACACCAGGCCCACCCTCGAAAACCGTGGTCTATGACACTCCAATTTGGCCCGAAAATGCCCAATTCGCACTGTTTTGCTTATTTTCCCATCCAAATGGACACAAAAATTTAAACGGACCACACTGAGATGATCCCCAACCTCCCTGGCATGCCTCGATTAATTTTTGGGCCACAGCATACCAGGTCCCAAAATCGTGGGCAATATCACACCAATTTCGCCCAAAAACATACCATTCGCACCGTTTCGCCCGTTTGTCCACCCAAATGGCCATACAAATTTAAAAAGACCATACTAAGATAATCCGCAACCTTCCTGACACGCCCCAGTTGATTTTTGGCCTACAGAACGCCCAGACCCCAGGCCCACCCCCAAAACCGTGGGCTATAGCACACCGATTTGGCCTGAAAATGCCCCATTCGCGCAGTTTTGCCTGTTTGTCTCCCCAAATGTCCACAAAAATTTAAACGGACCACACTGGGACAATCTCCAACCTCCATGGCATGCCCCGATCGATTTTTGGCCCACAACATGCCCTAAACTAAGGCCCACCTAAGAAATCGTGGGCTATAGCACACCGATTTGGCTCGAAAATGCGTTGTTCGCGCCGTTTTACCCGTTTGTCCATACATATGGGCATAGAAATTTAAACGGACCCCATCAAGATGATACCCTACTTCCCTGGCATGCCCCAGTTGACTTTTGGCCCACAGCACACTCGGACCCAGGGCCCTCCCCCGAAACCGTGTGACATAGCATATCGATTTGGCCTAAAAATACCACATCCATGCTGTTTCTCCCGTTTGTCACCCAAGTGGCCACAAAAAATTAAACGGACCACACTGGGATGATACTCAACCTCCCTGGCACGTTCTGGTAGATATTTGGCCCACTGCACGCCCGAACCCCATGGCCACTTCCAAATCCATGGATTATAGCATACCGATTTGGCTCGAAAATCCCCATTTGTGCCGTTTCACCTATTTTTCCAACCAAATGGCCACGAAAAATTAGACGGACAACACGGGGATAATGCGCAACCTCCCTGGCATATGTCAATCAATTTTCGGCCCACAGCACGCCCGAACCCAGGGTCCACCCTCGAAAACATGGGCTATAACACAACAATTTAGCCCAAAAATGCCCTGGTCATGCCGGTTTGACCGTTTGTCCACCTAAATGGCCAGGAAAATTTAATCGGATCATACTGGGACAATCCCCAACCTCCCTAGCATTCCCTGATCAATTTTTGGCTCACAACACACATGGACCCCGGGCCTACCCCCAAAACCGTGGGCTATAGCATTCTGATTTATCCCGAAAATACCCCGCTCGAGCTATTTTCCCGTTTGTCTATCCAAATAGCTATGAAAATTTAAATGGACCACTCTGGGATGATCCCCAACCTCCCAGACATGCCCAGGACAATTTTCAGCCCACAGAATGCCCAGACCCCGAGCCCACCCCCAAATTTTTGGGTTATATCACATCGATTTGGCCCGAAAATGCCCCGTTCGCATCGTTTTGCCAGTTTGTCCACCCAAGTGGCCACAAAAATTTAAACAGGCCATACTGGAATGATCCATAACCTCGCTGACATGCCCCATTCGATTTTTGGCCTACAGCATGCCCGGACCCCGGGTCAACCACAAAACCATGGGCTATAGCACATCGATTTTGCCCGAAAATGCCCCGTCCACGTTGTTTCGCGTTTGTCCACCCAAATAGCCACGAAAATTTAAAAGGACCACAGTGGGATGATCCATAAATCTCAGGCGTACTCTGGTCAATTTTTGGTCCGTAGAACGCCCGGACCCTGAGCCTACCCCTAAAACCGTGGGCTATAGCACACCAATTTGGCCCGAAAAGGCCCCATTCGCGCTGTTTTGCCAGTTTGTCCACCTATATGGCCATGAAAATTTAAACGAACCATACTGGGATGATCCCCAACCTCTCTGGCATGCCTCGGTCATTTTTTAGCCCACAGCACGCCCGAACCCCGGGCCCACCCCTAAAACCGTGGGCTATAGCACACCGATTTGGCACAAAAATGCCCTGTTTGTACCGTTTCTCCCATTTGTTGACCTAAATGGCCATGAAATCTTAAATGGAACATACTGGGATGATCCGCAACTTTCTTGGCATGCCCCGAATGATTTTTGGCCAACAGTACGCCCGAACCCTAGGCCCACCCCCAAAATCTTGGGTAATAGCACATCGATTTGGCCCAAAAATGCTCCGTTCACGCCGTTTCATGCATTTGTCCACCCAAATTGCAACAAAAATTTAAACAGACCACACTGGGATGATCCCAACATCCCTGGCATGCTCCGATCAATTTTTAACCAACTGCACGCCTGAACTCCGAGCCCATCCCCAAAATCGTGGGCTATAGCACACTGATTTGGCCTGAAAACACCCCGTTCGCATCGTTTTGCCTGTTTTTCCACCCAAATGGCCACAAAAATATAAATGGACCACACTGGGATGATCCCCAACCTCCCTGGCATGCCCCGATCAATATTTGGCCCATAACACGCCTGAACCCCGATCCCACCCTCGAAACCGTGGGCTATAGCACACCGATTTAGCACAAAAATGTCTTGTTCGCATCGTTTCTACCGTTTCTCCATCTAAATAGCCACAAAATCTAAAACGAAACACATTGGGATGATCCCCAACCTCCCCGACATACTTCGATTGATTTTTGGCCCACAGCACGCCCGGACCCTGGGCCGACCACCAAAACCTTGGGTAATAACACACCGATTTGGCTCGAAAATGCCCTGTTCACACTGTTTCACCCATTTGTCCACCCAAATGGCCATGAAAATTTAAACTGACCATACTGGGATGATCCCCAACCTCTCTGGCATACCTCAATCAATTTTTGGCCCACAACACGCCTGAACCCCGAGCCCATCCCCGTAATCGTGGGCTATGGTACCCCGATTTGGCCTGAAAATGCCTCGTTCGCGCCGTTTGGCCAGATTGTCCACCCAAATATCAATGAAAATTTAAACCGACCACCCTGAGATGATCCCCAACCTCCCTGGCATGTCCCGATCAATTTTTGGACCACAACACCCCTGGACCCCGGGCCCACCCCTTAAATCGTGCGCTATAGCACACCGATTTGGTCCGAAAATGCCCCATTTACGCTGTTTCGCACGTTTATCTACTCAAATGGCAACGGAAATTTAAATTAACCACACCAGGACGATCCCCAACCTCCCTGGCATGCCCCTATCAATTTTTGGCCCACAGCACGCCCGGAAACTAGGCCTACCCTTGAAACCGTGTGCTATAGCATATCAATTTGGCATAAAAATGTCACGTTCGCCGTTTCTCCCATTTGTTCACCCAAGTGTCCAGTAAAATTTAAACGGACCATATTGGGATGATCCCAAACCTCCTTGGCATGCCTCAGTAATTTTTCAGCCCACAGCATGCCTGAACCCCAGGCCCACCCCCAAAACCGTGGGCTATAGCACACTGATTTGGCTCAAAAATGCCCCATTTGCGCCGTTTCACCCGTTCGTTTACCTAAATGGCCACAAAAATTTAAACGAACCACACTGAGACAATCCCCAATATCCCTGACATGCCCCGGTCGATTTTCAACCCACAGCACACCTGGATCCCGGACCTATCCCCAAAACCGTGGGCTATAGCACACTGATTTGGCCCAAAAATGCCTTGTTCGTGCCGTTTCACCCATTTGTACACCCAAATGGCCACAAAAATTTAAACGAACCATACTGGAATGATCCCTAACCTTTATGGCATGTCCAAATCAATTTTTAGCCCACAGGATGCCCGAACCCCAGGCCCACCCCCAAAACCGTGGGCTATAGCACACCGATTTGGCCCGAAAATGCCCCGTTTGCGTTATTTTGCCCGTTTGTCCATCCAAATAGCCACAAAAATTTAAACGGACCATACTGGGATGATCCTCAACCTCCCTAGCATGCCCCAATCAATTTTTGGCCAACAGCACACCCAAATCCTGGGCCCATCCCTGAAATCGTGGGCTATAGCACACCAATTTGGCTCGAAAATGCCCCGTTTGCGCCGTTTCGACAGTTAGTCTATCCAAATGGCAACAAAAATTTAAAAGGACCATACTAGGATGATCCCCAATATCCCTGGCATGCCTCGGTCGATTTTTAGCCACAGCTCGCTCGAACCCCGGGCCCATCCCCAAAACCGTGGGCTAAAGCACATCGATTTAGACTGAAAATGCCTCGTTTGTATCGTTTCGCCCGTTTTTCCACCTAAATGGCCACAAAATTTAAACGGACAACACTCGAATGATCCTCAACCTCCCTGGCATTCCCCTTTCGATTTTTGTCCCACAGCACGCTCGAACCCCGAGCCCACCCCAAAAACTGTGGGCTATAGCACACCGATTTGGCCTGAAAATGCCCCGTTCGTGCCGTTTCGCCTGTTTGTCCACCTAAATGACGACAAAAATTTAAACGGACCATACTGGGATGATCCTCAAACCCCCTAGCACGCCCCTATCGATTTTTGGCCCACAGCACGCCCGAACCCCAGACCTACCTCCAAAACTATGGGCTATAGCACACTAATTTAGCCCGAAAAGGCCTCGTTCGCGCCGTTTCACCCGTTTGTCCACCCAAATGGCAACCAAAATTTAAAAGGAACACACTGGGATGATCCCAAATATCCCTGGCACACCTCGGTCAATTTTTGTCCACAACATACCAATTTGGTCTGAAAATGCCCCGTTCGTACCGTTTTGCCCATTTATCCACCAAAATGGCCACCAAAATTAAAACGGTCCATACTGGGATGATCCCTAACCTCCCTGGTATGCTTCAGTTGATTTTTGGCCCATAACATGCTTGGACCCTGGGCCCACCCTCTAAACCGTGGGCTATAGCACACCGATTTGAATGAAAAATGCCTCGTTCACGCCGTTTCACCCGTTTGTCCACCCAAATGGCCACAAAAATTTTAATGGACTATAGTAGGATGATACCCCAACCTCTCAGGTATGCCTCGGTCTATTTTCTGCATGCAGCGTGCCCGGGACCCAGGGCCCACTCTTGAAACTGTGGGCTGTACAGCTCACCGATTTTTCCTAAAAATGCCCCGGTTGCACCATTTCGATAGTTTGTCCACCCAAATGACCATAAAAATTTAAACGGACCTCACTGAGATGATCCCCAACCTCTCTGGCATGCCCTGATCGATTTTTGGCCTACAACACTCCGGAATGCAGGCCCACCTCTAAAATCGTGGGCTATAAAAGACTGATTTAGCTCGAAAATTCTCCGTTTCGCCCATTTGTCCCCCCGAATATTCACAAAAATTAAAACGGGCCACACTGGGATGATCCTGAACCTCCCTGGCATGCCTCAGTTAATTTACGGCCCATAGAATGCCCGGGCCCCAAGCCCAACCCCGAAACCATGGGCTGTAGCACAATGATTTAGCCCAAATATTCCCCATTTGCGCCATTTTGCCAGTTTGTCCACCCAATTAGCCACAAAAATTTAAACAAACCACACTGGGATAATCCCCAACCTCCCTGGAATACCCCAGTTGATTTTTAACCCACAGTATGCCCGAAATCCAGGCCTACCCCCGAGACTGTGTGCTATAACACAACTATTTGGCCCGAAAATGCCCCGTTCGCGCCATTTTGCCCATTTGTCCACCCAAATAGGCATAAAAATTTAAACGGACCACACTGGGATGATCCCCAACCTCCCTGGCATACCTTAATTGATTTTTAGCCTATAACACGCCCGGACCCCGGGCCCACCCCCAAAATCGTGGGCTATAGAACACTGATTTGGTTCAAAAATGTCTAGTTCATGCCATTTCGCCTATTTGTCCACCAAAATGGACACAAGAATTTAAACGGACCACAATGAAATGATCCCCAACCTCCCAGGCATGCCCCAGTCAATTTTTGGCTCACAGCACGCCCGGACCCGGGTCCACCTCCAAAACCGTGGGCTATAGCATACCGATTTGGTCTGAAAATGCCCCATTCGCGCTGTTTTGCCCGTTTGTCCAACCAAATGGCGACAAAAATTTAAACGGACTATACTGGAATGATCCCCAACCTCCTTGACATGCCCCAATTAATTTTTGGCCCAAAGCATGCCTGGACACCGGGCACACCCTTGAAACCGTGGGCAATAGCACACCGATTTGGCCCAAAAATGCCCTGTTCGCGTCATTTCGCTCGTTTGTCCACCCAAGTGGCCACAAAAATTTAAACGGACCACAATAGGATGATCCATAACCTCCCTAGCACGCCTCGGTAGATTTTTGAACAACAGCATGCCCGTACCCCGAGCCCAAACCTAAAATCATGGGATATAGCACAATGGTTTTTCCAAAAAATGCCTCGTTCACGCCGTTTTGTTCGTTTGTTTACCCAAATGGCCATGAAATTTTAAACGGACCACAATGTGATGATCCCCAACCTCCCTGGCATACCCTGATCAATTTTTGGCCCCCAGCACGCCCGTACCCCGAGCCCACACCCAAACTCGTGTGCTATAGCCTACCGATTAGGCCCGAAAATGCCCCATTCGCGCTGTTTTGCCCGTTTGTCCGCCCAATTAGCCAAGAAAATTTAAACGGACCCCATTGGGATGATCCCAACCTCCATGACATGCACCGATCAATTTTTGGCCTACAGCACACCTGGACTCCAGGCCCACCCTCGAAACCGTGGGCAATATCACACCGATTAGGCTCGAAAATGCCCCGTTCGCGCTGTTTTGACTGTTTCTCCACCCAAATAGCCACTAAAATTTAAACGAACCATATTGGGACACTCCCCAACCTCCCTGACATTCCCTGATCGATTTCCATCCCACAGTACACCCGGATCCCGAGCCCACCCCCAAAACCGTGGGCTATAGCACAACAACTTAGTTTGAAAATGTCTCGTTCATGCCGTTTCACCCATTTGTTCACCCAAATGGCCACAAAAATTTAAAATGACTATACAGGGATGATCCCCAACCTCCTAGGCATGCCCTGATCAATTTTCAGCTCACAGCATGCCCGGAACCTGGACCCACCCCTAAAATGGTGGGCTATAGCCTACCGATTAGGCCTGAAAATGCCCCATTCGCGCTGTTTTGCCCGTTTGTAAACCCAAATAGCCACAAAAATTTAAATGGACCCCATTGGGATGATCCCAACCTCCTGACATGCACCGATCAATGTTTGTCCCACAGCATGCCTGGACTCCAGGCCCACCCTCGAAACTGTGGGCAATAGCACATCGATTTGGCTAAAAAATGCCCCGTTCGTGCTATTTTGCCCGTTTGTCCACCCAAGTGGCCAAAAAATTTAAACGGACCACACAAGGAGAAACCCCAACCTCCCTGGCATGCCCCGATCGATTTTCAGCCCACAACATACTCGGACCCCGGGCCCACCCCCGAAACCGTAGGCTATAGCACAAATAATCTCCGTTCACGTTGTTCCGCCCGTTTGTCAACCCAAATGGCCAGAAAATTTTAAACGGACCATACTGGGAGGATCCCCAACTTCCCTGGCACACCCCGGTCAATTTTTGGCCCACAGCATGCCCGGACCCTGGGCCCAGCCCCAAATCCGTGGGCTATAACATACTATTTTGCCCATTTGTCCACCCAAATAGCCACAAAAATTTAAACGGACCAAACTGGGATGATCCCTAACTTCCCTGGCATGATTCTATCGATTTTTAGCCCACAGAACGCCCGAACCTCAAGCCCATCTCCAAAACCGTGGGCTATAACACATCGATTTGGCCCGAAAATGCCTCATTCACGCTGTTTCGCCCGTTTGTCCACCTAAATGGTGATGAAAATTTAAACGAATCATATTGGGATGATCCTCAACCTCCCTGGCATGGATCAGTCAATTTATAGCCTACATCATGCCCGAACCCTGGGCCCACTCCCAAAATTGTAGGCTATAGCACATCAATTTGGCCTAAAAATGCCTCGGTCACGCCGTTTCGCCCGTTTGTCTACCTAAATGGCCACGAGAATTTAAACGAACCATACTAGATGATACTTAACCTCCCTGGCATGCCTCGGTCAATTTTTATCCCAAATCACGCCTGGACCCTGGGCCCACCCCCTAAACTGTGGGCTATAGCATAATGATTTGGCCCGAAAATTGTTCGTTCGCGCCGTTTCGCCCATTTGTCCACCCAAATGGCCACAAAAAATTTGAACGGACCACAATGGGACGATTCAAAACCCCCCTAGCATGCTCCTATCAATTTTTGACCAACAGCATGCCCGAACCCTGGACCCACCCCCAAAATCGTGGGCTATAGCACATCAATTTGGCTCCAAAAAATCCCCTTTCGCACCGTTTTACCCGTTTGTCCACCCAAATGGCCACAAAAATTTAAATTAACTACACTGGGATGATCCCCAACCTCCCTGGCACACCCTGGAGATTTTTGGCTAATAGCACGCTCGGACCCATAGGCTATAGCATACCGATTTGGCCCAAAAAATACCCCGTTCATGCCGGTTTGCTCGTTTATCCACCCAAATGGTCACGAAAATTTAAAGGGACCATACTGGGAAAATCCCCAACCTCATTGACATACCTCAGTCAATTTATGGCCCACAACATGCTCGGACCTCGAACCAACCCCCGAAACCGTGCGCTATAGCACACCGATTTGGTCAAAAAATGCCCCGTTCGTGCCGTTTCACCTGTTTGTCCACCAAAATAGCCACAAAAATTTAGACGGACCATACTGGGATGATTCCAACCTCCTTGGCATGCCCCTATTAACTTTGAGACCACAACACACCCAAACCCCAGGCCCACCACCAAAACTGTGGATATAGCACACCAATTTGGCTCTAAAATGCCTCGTTTGCACCGGTTCACCTGTTTATCTACCCAAATAGCCACACAAATTTAAATGGACCACAATGGGATGATGAACAACCTCCCTAGCATGCTGAGTCAATTTTTGGACCACCGCACGCCCGGACCTCGAGCCCACCCCCAAAACCATGGGTTATAGCACACTGATTTGGCACAAATATGCCCTGTTCGTGCTGTTTCTCCTGTTTGACCACCCAAATAGCCACAAACATTAAAATTACCACACTGGGATGATTCCAACCTCCCTAGAATGCCCCGGTTGATTTTTCAAACACAACACGCCCGTACCGTAGGCCCACCCCAGAAATTGTTGGCTATAGCACCCCGATTTCGCTAAAAAATGCCCCATTTGCGCCGTTTCAACCGTTTTTCAACCCAAATGGCCACAATTTTAAACGGACCATACTAGTATGATCCCCAACCTCCCTGGCATACCCTGATCAATTTTTAGCGCATAGAACGCACAAACCCCGGTCCCACCCCCGACACTGTGGGCTATAGCACACCGATTTAGCTTGAAAATGCCCTGTTCACGCTGTTTCACCCGTTTGTCCACACAAACGGTTACAAAAATTTAACTAGACCATACTGGGATGATCCCAACCACCCTGTCATGCTTTGATCGATTTTCAGCCCACAGCACTCCCGTACCCCGGGCCCATCCAAAAACCGTGGATGATAGCACATCGATTTGGCCCAATAATGCCCTGTTTGCGCCGTTTTGCCCGTTTGTCCACCTAAATGGCCACAAAATTTAAATGGACCATACTAGGATGATACCCAACCTTCCTGTCATGCCCCAATTAATTTTTGGTCCTCATCAAGCCTGGAACCCGAGCCCACCCCCAGAACTGTGGGCTATAGCACACTTATTTGGCTCGAAAATGCCTCGTTCACGCCGTTTCCCCCGTTTGTCCACCCAAATGACCATGAAAATTTAAATGGACTATATTGAGATGATCCCTAACCTCTCTGTCATACCTCGGTTGAGTTTCATCCCACAGCACACCCGAACCCTGAGCCCACCCACGAAACCGTGGGCTATAGCACAACAATTTGGCACAAAAATGCCTCATTCGCGCCATTTTGTCGTTTGTCTACCCAAATGGCCATAAAACTTTAAACGAAATACACTGGGATGATACCCAACCTCCCTGGCATGCCATAGTCAATTTTTGGCCCACAGCACACCCGAACCCTAGGTCCACCCCAAAAACCATGGGCTATAGCACACTAATTTGGCTTAAAAATGCCCCGTTCACGCCGATTTACCCGTTTGTCCACCCAAATAGCCACGACAATTTAAACGGACCATATTAGGAAGATCCCCAACCTCCCTGGCATACGTCGATCGATTTTTGGCCTACAACATGCCTAGACCCCAGGCCCACCCCCAAAAGCGAGGGCTGTAGCATACTGATTTGGCTCAAAAATACCCCGTTTGCCCATTTGTCCACCTAAACAGCCACAAAAATTTAAACGGACCACCTTGGGATGATCCCCAACTTCCCGAGCACGCCTTGATCGATTTTTGGCCTACAACACGCTTGAACCCAGGGCCCACCCTCAAAATCGTGGGCTATAGCACACCGATTTGGCTCGAAAATGCCCCATTTTGCCCCGTTTTGCCCGTTTATCCACCCAAATGACCACAAAAATTTAAATGGACCACACTGGGATGATCTCCAACCTCCCTGGCATACCCTGGTCGATTTTTGGCCTACAGAATGCTCGGACCCTGGGCCCACCCTCAAAACTGTGGGCTATAGCACACGGATTTGGCCCAAAAATGCCCCGTTCGCGCCGTTTCGCCCGTTTGTCAACCCAAATGGCCACAAAATTTTAAACGGACCACACTGGAATGATCCCCAACCTCCTTGTCATGCCCCGATCGATTTTTGGCCTGCAGTACGCTCGAAAATTGGGCTCACCCCTGAAACAACTGGCTATAGCACACCGATTTGGCCCAAAAATGTCCCGTTCACGCTGTTTCACCCATTTTCCACTCAAATATCCACAAAACTTTAAATAGGCCACACTGGGATGATCCCCAACCTCCCTGGCATGCTACGCTAGAACCCTGGGCCTATCCCCGTAACCATGGGCTATAGCACACCGATTTGGCCTGAAAACATCCCGTTCGCGCCGTTTCTCCCATTTGCCCTAAAAAATGGCTAAGAAAAATTAAATGGCCTATACTGGGATGATCCCCAAACTCCCTGGGGTCAATTTTCAGCCCAAAGCACCCCCGAACCTCGGGACCACCCCAGAAACCGTGGGCTATGGCACATTAATTTGGCCCAAAAATTCCCCGTTCGTGCTGTTTCGCCCGTTTGTCCACCCAAATGGCCACGAAAATTTAAATGGACCATACTAGAATGATCCCCAACCTCCCTGTCATGCCTCGGAGAATTTTTTGACCACAAAATGCCCAGACCCTGGGCCTACCCCTAAGATCGTGGGCTATAGCACACCGATTTGGCCCAAAAATGCCCCATTCGCGCCGTATTGCCCATTTATCTACTTAAATGGACACAAAATTTAAACGGACCATACTGGGATGACCCTCAACCTCCCTGGCATACTCCAATTGAATTTTGACCTATATCACGCTCGAACCCCAGGCCCACCTCCAAAACCATGGGTTATAGCACACCGATTTGGCCTAAAAATGCTCCATTCGCGCCTTTTCGCCCGTTTGTCCACCCAAATAGCCACAAATATTTAAATTGGCCACACTGGAATAATCCCCAACCTCCCTAGCACACTCGATTAATTTTTTCCCACAGCACGTCTGAACCTTAGGCCCACCCCCAAAACCGTGGGATATAGCACACCAGTTTTTCCCTAAAATGCCCCGTTCACGCTGTTTCACCCGTTTGTCCTACCAAATAGCCACAAAAATTTAAACGGACGATAATGGGATGATTTCCAACCTCCTTGGCATGCCTCGGTTGATTTTTGTCCAACAACACGCCCGGACCTGGGCCCACCCCCAAAACCGTGGGCTAGAGCATACCTATTTGGCTTGAAAATGCCCTGTTCGGGTTGTTTCGCCCGTTTTTCCACACAAATGGACATGAAAATTTAAACGAACAATACTGGGATGATCCCCAACCTCCCTGGCATGTGTCAATCAATTTTTGGCTCATAACACACCTGGACCCCGAGCCCACCCTCACAATCATGGGCTATAGGACAACGATTTGGCCCAAAAATGCCCCGTTAGCGCTGTTTCGCCCGTTTATCCACCAAATAGCCATGAAAATTTAAATGGACAATACTTGGATAATCCCTAAACTCCCTGGTATGCCCCGATCAATTTTAGGCTCACAGCACGCTCGAACCCTGGGCCCACCCTCAAAACTGTGGGCTATAGCATATAGATTTGGCTCGAAAATGCCCCGTTCGCGCCGTTTCGCTCGATTGTCTACCCAAATAGCCACAAAAATTTAAATGAACCATACTAGGATGATTCCCAACCTCCCTGACATGCCTCGGTCGATTTTCGGCCAACAGCACGCCTGAACCCTGGATCCACCCCCAAAAATGTGGGTTATAACACTCCTATTTGGCCCAGAAATGCACCGTTAGCGCCATTTCACCCGTTTGTCCACCCAAATAGCCAAAAAAATTTAAAAAGACCATACTACGATGATTTCCAACCTCACTGACAAGCTCAGGTCAATTTTCAGCCCACAGCATGCCCGGACCCCGGGCCTACCTCCAAAACTGTGGGCTATAGCACACCGATTTTGACCAAAAATGCCCCATTCGCACCGTTTCACCCATTTTCCCATCCAAATGGCCATGAAAATTTAAACGGACTATAATGGGATGATCCCCAATCTCCCTGGCATGGCCTGGTCAATTTTCAACACACAGTATGCTCGAATCCTGAGCCCACCCCAAAACCATGTGCTATAACACACCGATTTAGCACGGAAACACCCCGTTTCGTGCTGTTTCTCCCGTTTGTCCTTCCAAATAGCCACAAAAATTTCAACGTACCATACTGGGACAATCCCCAACCTTCCTGGCATGCCCGGGTCAATTTTTGACCCACAACATGCCCGAACCTCTGGCCCACCCCCGAAACCGTGGGCTATAGCTCATCGATTTGGCCCCAAAATGCCCCATTCACGCTGTTTTGCCCATTTGTTCGCCCAATTGGCCACAAAAATTTAAATGGACCATACTAGGGTGATCCATAACCTCCTTTGCATGCGCCAGTCGATTTTTGGATCACATATTGCCCAGATCCTGGGCCCAACCCCAAAATCGTGGGCTATAACACACCGATTAAGCTAAAAAATGCCCCGTTCACGTCGTTTTGTCCGTTTGTCCTCTTAAATGGCCACAATATTTAAACGGACCATATTAGGATGATCCCCAACCTCCCTAGCATGCCCCGGTTGATTTTTGACCTACATCACGCCCAGACCCCGGTCCCACCCCCAAAATCGTGGGTTATAACACACCTATTTGGCCCAAAAATGCCCCATAACACTGTTTTGCCCGTTTGTCCACCCAAATAGGCTAAAAAATTTAAACGAATCACACTGGAATAATCCCTAACCTCCATCGCATGCCCCGACTAATTTTTGTCCCACATCACATCTAGATCCTGGGCCCACCCCGAAATTGTGGGCTATAGCACACCAATTTGGCCCTAAAGTGCCCTGTTCGTACCGTTTCATCCGTTTGTCCATCTAAATGGCCACAAAAATTTAAACGGACCACACTGGGATGATCCCCAACCTTCCTGGCATGCCCTATTCAATTTTTGTCCCACAACACGCCCGGACCCAGGCCACCCCCAAAACCGTGGGCTAGAGCACACCTATTTGGCCTGAAAATACCCCATTCGCATTGTTTCGCCCTTTTATCCACCCAAATAGACATGAAAATTCAAAAGAACAATACTGGGATGATTCCTAACCTTCCTGACATGCGTGGATCAATTTTTGGCTCATAACACACTTGTACACTGGGCCCACCCCCGAAACCGTGGACTATAGCACAACGATTTGCCTCAAAAATGTCCCGTACAAGTTGTTTCGCCCGTTTGCCCACCAAATGGCAACAAAAATTTAAACGGACAACACTGGGAGAATCCTCAACCTCCCTGTTATCCCCCGGTCTATTTTGGGCTCACAGCACGCTCGAACCCTGGTTCCACCCTCAAAACAGTCGGCTATAGCATATCGATTTGGCTCGAAAATGACCCATTAACGACGCTTTGCCCGATTGTCTACCCAAATGGCCACCAAAATTTAAATGAACCACACTGGGATGATACTCAACCTCCTGACATGCCCCAATCAATTTTTGTCCAACAGCACGCCTGAACCCCGGGCGCACGCCCAAAAATGTGGGCTATAGCACACCTATTTGGCCTAAAAACACACCGTTAGCGCCGTTTCACTAGTTTGTACATCCAAATGGCCACAAAAATTTAAACTGACTATACTAGGATGATCCCATACCTCACTAACACACCCAAGTCAATTTTCAGCCCACAGCATGCCCGGACCCCAGGCCCACCCCCAAAACCGTGGGCTATAGTACATTAATTTGGCCCAAAAATGCCCCATTCGTGCCGTTTTTCCCATTTCCCCACCCAAATGGCCATGAAAAATAAAAGGAACCATAATGGAATGATCCCCAATCTCCCTAGCATGCCCCGGTTAATTTACAACACACAACACGCTCAAATCCTGGCCCACCTCAGAAACCGTATGCTATAACACACCGATTTGGCCCGAAAACACCACGTTCACGCTATTTCGCCCGTTTGTCCACTCAAATGGCCACAAAAATTTAAACAGACCAGTGTGGGATGATCCCCAACCTCCCTTACATGCCCCAAATGATTTTCATCCCACAGCACGCTCGGACCCTTGGCCCACCCCTGAAACTGTGGACTACAGCACACCGATTTTGCACAAAAATGCCCCGTTTGCGCCGTTTGTCTACCCAAAAGGCCATAAAATTTTAAAAAGACCACACTGGAATGATCCTCAACCCCCCTGGCATACCCCAATGGATTTTCGTCCCACAGCACGCCCAAACCCGGGCCCACCCACAAAACCGTGGGCTACAGCACACCAATTTGGCCCAAAAATTCCCGTTCATGCCGTTTTGCCTATTTTTCCACCCAAATGTCCACAAAAATTTAAATGAGCCACACTGGGATGATCCCCAACCTCCCTGGAATGCCTCGATCAATTTTTGACTCACAGCATGCACGGACCCCAGGCCTGTGCCCGAAATCGTGGGCTATAGCATACCAATTTGGTCTAAAAATACCCCGTTTATGTTGTTTTGCCCATTTGCCGACCCAAATGGCCATAAAAAATAAAAGGAACCACAATGGAATGATCCCCAATCTCCCTGGCATGCCCCGGTGAATTTACAACACACAGCACGCTCGAATCCTGGCCCACCTCAAAAACCGTATGCTATAACACACTGATTTGGCTTGAAAACACCCCGTTCACGCTATTTTTCCCATTTGTCCACTCAAATGGCCACAAAAATTTAAACGGACCAGTGTGGGATGATCCCCAACCTCCCTGACATGCCCCGAATGATTTTCATCCCTCAGCACGCCCGGACCCTAGGCCCACCCTTGAAACCGTGGACTATAGCATACCGATTTTGCACAAAAATGCCCCGTTTGCGCCGTTTGTCTACCCAAAAGGCCATAAAATTTTAAACGGACCACACTGGAATGATCCTCAACCCCCCGACATACCCCGATGGATTTTTGGCCCACAACACGCCTAGACCTCGGGCCCACCCACTAAACCGTGGGCTATAGCACACCAATTTGGCCCAAAAATTCCCCATTCATGCCGTTTTGCCTATTTGTCCACCCAAATGTCCACAAAAATTTAAATGAGCCATACTGGGATGATCTCCAACCTCCCTGGCATGCCTCGATCAATTTTTGACTCACATCATGCCCGGACCCCGGGCCTGTGCCCGAAACCGTGGGCTATAACATACCAATTTGGTCCAAAAATGCCCCGTTCATGTTGTTTTGCCCATTTTTCCACCCATATGGCCACAAAAATTTAAACGGACCACACTGGGTCGATCCCCAATCTCCCTGGCATGCCCCGATCAATTTTTAGCCCAAAGCACGCCCGAATCATGCTGGACGATCCACAACCTCCCTGACATGCTCGGGTTATTTTTTGGCCCACAGCTCGCCCGAACACCTGGCCCACCCCTGAAACCGTGGGCTATAGCACATAAATTTACCCCGAAAATGCCCCGTTCGCGGCATTTCGCCCGTTTGTCCACCCAAATAGCAACAAAAATTTAAAGAAACCACACTGGGATGATACCCAACCTCTCTAGCATGCTCCAGTTGATTATAAGCCCATAGAATGCTCGGAACCCAGGGCCACCCCCAAAACCGTGGGCTACAGCACACCAATTTGGGCCGAAAATGCCCCGTTCGCGCCGTTTTGCCCGTTTCTCCACCCAAATGGCGACGAAAATTTAAACGGACCACACTGGGATGATCCCTAACCTCTATGGGAAGTCCCAATTGATTTTTATCCCACAGCACGCCCAGAACCCTGGGCCACCCCCAAAACCGTAGGCTATAGCACATCGATTTAGCCCAAAAATACCCCATTCGCACCGTTTTGCCCGTTTTTCCATCCAAATGGCCATGAAAATTTAAATGGACCATACTGGGATGATCCCTAACCTCTCTGGCATACTCGAGTTGATTTTTGGCCAACATCACGCCCGAACCCTGGGCCCACCCCAAAAACCTTAGGCTGTAGCAATCCGATTTGGCCTGAAAATGCTCCGTTCGCGTCGTTTTGCCCGTTTCTCTACCTAAATGTCCATAAAAATTTAAATAGACCATAGTGGGACGATCTCTAACCTCCCTGGTATTCCTCGACTAATATTTGGTCCATAAATTGCCCAGACCCACCCTAAAAAATGTGGGCTAGAGCACATCGATATGGCCCAAAAATGCCCTGCTTGCGCCGCTTTACCCGTTTGTTTATCCAAATGGCCATGAAAATTTAAATTGACCACACTGAGACGATCACCAACCTCTCTGGTATGCCTCTGTCAATTTTTGACCCACAGCACGTCCGGATCCCGGGCCCACCCCCGAAACCATGGGCTATAGCACATCGATTTAGCCAAAAAATGCCACGTTCGTATCATTTCGCCCATTTGGCCACTCAAATATCCACGAAAATTTCAACGGACCACATTGGGATGATCCCCAACCTTCCTAACATACCCAGTCGATTTTTGACCCACAGCATGGCCACACCTTGGGCTCACTCCCAAAACCGTGGGCTATAGAACACTGATTTAGCCCAAAAATGCCCTGTTCGCGTCGTTTTGCCTATTGTCCACCCAAATGGCCACGAAAATTTAAACAGACTAGACTAGGAAGATCTCCAACCTCCTCAGCACAACTCGGTCGATTTTTAGCCCACAGCACGCCCGAACCCCGGGCCCACCCCCAAAACCGTAGGCTATAGCACATAATTTTGCCAAAAATGCCCTGTTCACTCCGTTTTTCTTGTTTGTCCACCCAAATAGCCATGGATATTTAAATGGACCACACTGGGATGATACCCAATCTCCCTGGCATGCCCCGATTATTTTTGGCTCATAGCACACCCAAACTCCGAGCCCACGCCCAAAACCATGGGCTATAACACATCGATTTAGCCCGAAAACACCCCGTTCACACTGTTTCGCCTGTTTATACACCCAAATGGCCACAAAAATTTAAACGAACTATACCGGGATGATCCCCAATCTCCCTGGCATGCCCTGATTGATTTTTGGCCCACAACACTATTAAACCCCGGGCCCACCCCCAAAACCAAAGGCTATAGCACACTAATTTAGACCGAAATTTCACCATTCATGCCGTTCTACCTGTTTGTCCACCAAAATAGCTACAAAAAATTAAACGGACCACACTGGAATGATTCCTAACCTTCCTGGCATGCCCTGATTGACTTTCAGCACATAGCACGCTCGTACACTCCCACCCTCAAAATCGTGGGCTATAGCACATTGATTTAGCCCAAAAATGCCCCGTTCGAGCCGTTTCGTCCGTTTTGTCCACCGAAATAGCCATAAAAATTTAAACGTACCATAATGGGATGATCCCCAACCTCCTCGACATACCTCGATTGATTTTTGTCCCACAGCACACTCGATTCTCGGGCCCACCCCTAAAATCGTGGGCTATAGCACACTGATTTGGCTCGAAAATGCCCTGTTCTCATCATTTCACCCGTTTGTCCACGAAAAGTAAAAAAAACTCACTGGGATGATCCCCAACCTCCCAGACATGCCCCTGTCAATTTTCGTCTCACATTACTCTCGAAACCCGAGCCTACCACCAAGACTGTGGGCTATAGCACATCGATTTGGCCTAAAAATACCTCGTTCGCGCCTTTTCTCTATTTGTCCACCCAAATGGCCACGAAAATTTAAATAAACCACACTGGGATGATCCCTAACCTCCTAGGAATGCCCAGGTTAATTTTCGGCCGACAGAACGCTTGAAACCCGGGTCCACCCTCAAAATCGTAGGCTATAGCACAACGATTTAGCCCAATAATGCGCCCGTTCAAGTCGTTTTTCCTGTTATCCACCGAAATGGCTACAAAAATTTAAACAGACCATACTGGGATGATCCCCAACTTCCTTATCATGCCCAAATCGATTTTTGGCGCACATCACACCCGATCCCCGATCCCACCCCCGAAACCGTGGGCTATAGCACACCGATTTGGCCCAAAAATGCCCCGTTCACGCAATTTTGCCCGTTTGTCCACCCAAATGGCCACAAAAATTTAAACGGACCAGAATGGGATGATCCCCAACCTCCCTGGCATGCCTCGGTCGATTTTCGGCCCACAGCAAGCCCGGACCCCAGGCCAACCCTAAAAACCGTGGGCTATAGCACACCGATTTGGCCCAAAAATGCCCTGTTCACGCCATTTCAACCATTTGTCCACCCAAATGGTAACGAAAATTTAAATGGACCATACTGGGATGATCCCCAACCTCCCTGGCATATCTCGATTGATTTTTGGCCCACATTACACCCAGATCCCAGGCTCACCCCCAAAACCGTAAGCTATATAGCTCATCAATTTGGCCTGAAATTGCCCCGTTCGCATCGTTTTGCCAGTTTATCCACCTAAATGACCACAAAAATTTAAACGGACCATACAGTGATGATGTAAAACCTCCTTGGCATGCCTCGGATGATTTTTGGCCCATAACACGCTCGGGCCCCAGCCCCACCCCTGAAACCGTAGGCTATACCACACCAATTTGGCCAAAAAATGCCCTGTTCGCACCGTTTCGCCCATTTGTCCACCCAAATGGCAATGAAAATTTAATTGGATCCTACTAGGATGATCCCAACCTCTCTGGCATGCCTCGATCATTTTGGCTCACAGCACGCCTGGACCCCGAGCCCACCCCCAAAATCGTGGGCTATAGCACATCGATTTTGCTCAAAAATCCTCCGTTCGCGCTGCTTTCACCGTTTGTCTATCTAAATAGCCAAAAAAATATAAAAGGACCACACAGGGATGATCCTCAACCTCCCTGGCATGCCTCGGTTGATTTTCAACCCACAACACGATCATACCCCGAGCCCACCCCCAAAACCGAGGGCTATAGCATACCAATTTTGCCCAAAAATTCCCTATTCGTGCCGTTTCGCCCAATTGTCCACCAAAATAGCCATGAAAATTTAAACGGACCATACTGGGATGATCCCCAACCTCCATGGCATGCCCCAGTCAATTTTCGGCGCACAGAACTCCCGTACCCCAGGTCCACCCCTAAAATCGTGGGTTATAGCACACCGATTTTTCCCAAAAATGCCCCATTTGCACCGTTTCACCCATTTGTCCACCCAAATATCCACAAAAATTTAAACAAACCACAATGGGATGATCCCCAACCTCCCCGACATGCCCTGATTAATTTTTGACCCACATCACGCCCAAACCTCGGGCCCACCCCCAAATTTGTGGGCTATAGAGCATCGATTTGGCCCGAAAATGCCCCGTTCGTCCTTTTTCACCCGTTTGTCCACCCAAATGGCCACAAAAATTTAAAAAAACCATATTGGGATGATCCCAACCTCCCTGGCACACCCCGATCAATTTTTGGCTCACAGTACACCCAGAAACTTGGCCCACCTCTAAAACCATGGGCTATAGCACACCAATTTCGCCTAAAAATGCCCTGTTCGCGTTGTTTCACCTGTTTATCCACTCAAATGGCCACGAAAATTTAAATGGACCACACTGGGATGATCCCGAACCTCCCTGGAACGCCTTAGTTAATTTTTTCCCTACTGCATGCCCGGAACCCGGGTCCACCCCCAATACGATGGGCATAACACACCGATTTAGCCGGAAAATGCCCCATTCGTGCCGTTTTCCCCGTTTTTCCACCAAAATGGCCACAAAAATTTAAATGGACCACACTGGGATGATCCCCAACTTCCCGGCACACCCCGATAAATTTTTGGCGCATAGCAGGCTCATACACCGGGCCCACCCCTAAAATCGTGGGCTATAGCACACCGATTTATCACAAAAATGCTCTGTTCGCGCCGTTTCGCCCGTTTGACCACCCAAATGGCCACGAAAATTTAAATGGACCATACTGGGATGATCTCAAACCTCCCTAGGATACCTCAACCAATTTTCAGTCTACAGAACGCCTGGACCCCGGACCCTCCCCCAAAACCGTAGGATATGGCACGTCAATTTGGCATAAAAATGCTCCGTTCACGCCGTTTCACCAATTTGTCTACCCAAATGGCCACGAACTTTTAAATGGACCATAATGGGATGATCCGCAACCTCTATGGTATTCCACGATCAATTTTTGGCCCACAACATGCCCGGACCCAAGGCCCACCCTGAAACCGTGGGCTATAGCACACCGATTTGGCCTAAAAACGCCCCGTTCGCGTCGTCTCACCTGTTTGTCCACCCAAATAGCCCCAAAAATTTAATTGGACCATATCAAGATGATCCCCAACCTCCTTGGCACTCCTCAGTCAATTTTTGGCCCACATCACCCTCGTACTCCAGGCCCACCCCCGAAACCATGGGCTATAGCACACTGATTTGGCCCAAAAACTCCCCGTTTGCACCGTTTTGACTGTTTGTCCACCGAAATGGTCACAAGAATTTGAACGGACCTTATTAGGATAATACCCAACCTTCATATCATGCCCCAGTCAATTTTTGGCCCATAGCACGCCCGAACCACGGGCCCACCCCCAAAACTATTGGCCATAACACACCGATTTGGTATGAAAATTTCCCGTTCGCACCTTTTTATCCATTTTTTCCACCACAGACTACACTGGGATAATCCCCAACCTCCCTGGCATGCTCCGGTCGAATTTTGGCCCAAAGTACACCCATACCCTGGGCCTATCCCTAAAACCGTGCGCTATAGCACACCTATTTGGCCCAAAAATTGCCCGTTCACACCATTTCTCCAGTTTGTCCACCCAAATAGCCACAAAAATTTAAATGGACAATACTAGGATGATCCCTAACCTACCTAGTATGCCTCGGTCAATTTTTTAATCATAGAATTCCAGGACCCCGGACCCACCCCCAAAACCGTGTGCTATAGCACATCAATTTGACCCGAAATTTCCCAATTCATGCCGTTTTGCCCGCTTGTCCACCCAAATGGCCATGGAAATTTAAAAAGACTACAACGAGATGATCCCCAACCTCCTTGGCATGCCTCGGTTGATTTTATCCCATAGCACACCTGAACCTCGAGCTCACCCCTAAAACCGTGGGCAATAGCACACTAATTTGGCCTGAAAATGCCCCGTTCGTGCCGTTTTGCCCGTTCTTCTCCACCCAAATAGCCACTAAAAATTAAATAAACCACACTAGGACGCTCCCCAACCTCCCTGACATGCCCTAATCGATTTCCAGCCCACAGAACGCCCGGATCCCGAGCCCACCCCTAAAATTGTGGGCTATAGCACACCAACTTGGTTTGAAAATGCCTCGTTCTTGCCGTTTCACCCATTTATTCACCCAAATGGCCACGAAAATTTAAACTGACCATACAGGAATGATCCCCAACCTCCTAGTCATACCCCGATCAATTTTCAGCTTACAGCACGCCCAGAACCTGGGCCCACCCCTAAAACCGTGGGCTATAGCCTACCGATTAGGACCGAAAATGCCCCATTCACGTTGTTTTGCCCATTTGTCCACTGAAATAGCCACAAAAATTTAAATGGACCCCATTGGGATGATCCCAACCTCCCTGACATACACCGATCAATTTTTGGACAACAACATGCCTGGACTCCAGGCCCACCCTCGAAACCGTGGGCAATAGCACACCGATTTGGCTCGAAAATGCCCCATTCGTGCTATTTCGCCCGTTTGTCCACCCAAGTGTCCAAAAAATTTAAACGGACCACACTAGGACAATTTTCAACCTCCCTGGTATGCCCCGATCGATTTTCATCCCACAGCATACTCGAACCCCAGGCCCACCCCAAAATCGTAGGCTATAGCACACCGATTTAGCACAAATAAGCTCCGTTCACGTTGTTTCACCCGTTTGTCAACCCAAATGGCCAAAAAATTTTAAGCGGACCATACTGGGAGGATCCCTAACTTCCCTGGCATACCTCGGTCGATTTTCGGCCCACAGCATGCCCGGACCCTGGGCCCACCCCCAAATCCGTGGGCTATAGCATACTATTTTGCCCGTTTGTCCACCCAAATAGCAATAAAAAATTAATAGGACCATACTGGGATTATCCCTAACTTCCCTGGCATGCTCCGATCAATTTTTATCCCACAGAATGCCCGAACCTCGAGCCCATCTCTGAAACCATGGGCTATAGCACACCGATTTGGCCCGAAAATGCCTCATTCGTGCCGTTTCGCCTGTTTGTCCACCTAAATGGTGACGAAAATTTAAAAGAACCATACTGGGATGATCCTTAACCTCCCTGGCATGGATCAGTCGATTTATAGCCTACAACATGCCCGAACCCTGGGCCTACTCCCAAAACCGTAGGCTATAGCACATCTATTTGGCCCAAAAATGACTCGGTCACGCCATTTCGCCCGTTTGTCTACCCAAATGGACACGAAAATTTAAACGGACCATACTGGATGATCCCTAACCTCCCTGGCATGCCCCGGTCAATTTTTAGCCCAAAGAACGCCTAGACCCTGGGCCCACCCCCTAAACTGTGGGCTATAGCACAATGATTTGGCCAGAAAATGGTTCGTTCGCGCCGTTTCGCCCATTTGTCCACCCAAATGGCCACAAAAAATTTGAATGGACCACACTAGGACGATTCCAAACCCTCCTAGCATGCCTGGGTCAATTTTTGACCTACAGCATGCCCCGATCCTGGGCCCACCCCCAAAACCTTGGGCTATAACACATCTATTTGGCTCTAAACAAGCCCCTTTCGCGCCGTTTCACTCATTTTTCCACCCAAATGGCCACAAAAAATTTAAATGAACTACACTGGGATGATCCCCAACCTCCCTGCCACACCCTGGAGATTTTTGGCTAATAGCACGCCCGGACCTCGGGCACACCCTCAAAACCGTGGGCTATAGCATACCGATTTGGTCCAAAAAATACCCCGTTCATGCCGTTTTGCTCGTTTATCCATCCAAATCGTCACGAAAATTTAAAGGGACCACACTGGGAAAATCCCCAACCTCATTGACATACCTCAGTCAATTTATGGCCCACAACACGCCCGGACCCCGAATCAACCCCCGAAACGGTGCGCTATAACACACCGATTTGGTCCAAAAATGCCCCGTTCGTGCGGTTTCACCCGTTTGTCCACCAAAATAGCCACAAAAATTTAAACGGACCATACTGGGATGATTCCAACCTCCTTGGCATGCGCCGATTAATTTTGGGCCCACAACACGCCCAAACCCCAGGCCCACCACCGAAACCGTGGGATATAGCACACCAATTTGGCTCTAAAATGCCCCGTTTGCACCGTTTCGCCTGTTTATCTACCCAAATGGCCACAAAAATTTAAATGGACCACAATGGGATGATGACCAACCGCCCTGGCATGCTCGGTTAATTTTTGTCCCACAGCACGCCCGAACCTCGGGCCCACCCCTAAAACCGTGGGTTATAGCACACTGATT